>OY751557.1:8287293-10970889 GCA_963572265.1 Caenorhabditis doughertyi
GACTAGAGACAATCTGGAGAAAATTTGATTGCTTAATGAGTTATTTTCAAAAGTCTGAATTCTAAATAAGGGAAATTTGACCTTGCAATCGTGCTTTATTTATTCAGAATCATCATTATGCACTTGGCTTCAACCATTATTCTGACCTAACAATCTGTAGTCTTTATCTTGCGAAAACAAACTGAAAATAGCTATATAGAATAGAATACAAAATGCAATTTCTTTAGCTTTCGGAGCATTTTGATCAGAATGAAATGAAATAAAATTCTGATAGAGTTCTTCTCAAGCGAAGTAGAAAAGGGTGTCAAATTATATGCCCCTTTTGAGAAAAAAAGAATGAATTCTTTTTCTTTTTGCTCCATGTGAAACTGAGAAAAGACAGACTCTCTCTGAAGAGAAGAAATAACAAGTAGTACTTGTTGGTGTCCCCATGGGGGAAAAAGAGCTAGCCGCGGGGGCTTAAACGCCAACGAAAACAGTTTGTACCCACACAATCGAGTACGTCTGATTTATTGGGATTGCTCACTCGTCAAACGCCAAAAAATGGGTTTGAAGAGTCTAAAGAGCACTAGTTTTTTGACAAGCTGTCTCTTTGAATTCGGGTCTTATTGGCGTTTTTTTTCTCGATGAAAAGGTTCCCGGAAATGGGAATTTCGAGCAAAAAACGAGAAAGCTAAACGGAGGGACAGGTGAGTTTTGAGTGGACAAAGAACCTGCGTGATTTTTCTAATATTTTTCAAAGGATTTCCTAGCCGAGAAAACCAATTCGTGTCGAAAAGTTGTTGAATTGTGTGGAGAGTGAAGCTTTTAAGAGAAAAACGATGCTCAATTTGAACTCATTCAAAAGTGGAAAATGGTTACAAGAAGAAGAAGCGAAAGAAGAAGAAGAAAACCCAATTTAGATCCATTCTGTTCTGGAAGAATGATATCCGAAATGACGTTTTTTGCACAGGCTCCAAAAACAAATTGTAGTTTGAATCTTGCAGAAATTAGAATTTATTCAGGATTCCAAAGAATCTTAGAATAGCTCTAAAGCTCTAAACAAGAGGTCACAGCTAGCAGAGGATTACGGTAGCTGCCTCCATGTTACACAAGAGTTACCATAAGAAAACCAAAAATAGGGTCCGTCTTGTTCGTAGGCATGAAAATAACTACAGCCAACAACACTACGATTGTTTTTGTTTTGATAACCCCCCGTTCCAAATGGGGTAGGAGGTGCTAGATAGCCATGCAATTTGACACCTTGTGTGCCTTAGGCTTACTATCAGACGACAATATTATTTACAGTGACTAATGTGACGCCTGAAGAAGAAGCCTTGAAGTGAATCTGAACAATTCAGAATCCACAAATAGAAGACGTCACGTGTCTGCTTCTTGCTTTTTAGGAGAAGTGTTGAATGAAAAAAAAAGGAAGCAACGTCTCAAAATAATCAACCTAATGCCGCCTTCTTCTTTTTCTTCTTCAAGTTTCCGAGACACTAGATGAACCAAAGATGAATTTCCGGATAGAAATTGGAGTTGAGCTTCGACGAAAACATTCATTGCCGAGCATGGAGAAAAGTTTTGGAAACATTCTGTAAGGGGAGGGTGATGAAATTGGATTGAAAGTATGATGAAAAGGAACCCAATTTTCCGGAGGCTGGGCCCCGCTCAATTGTGTTCCTCCAATTTTCTTTTCGGGAATAGAAAATAAGAAAAACTGAATAGAGAAAAGTTTGTCGTCGGGTGTGGAGAATAGAGAAGGACACGCGCTCAGCTTTAATCGACGAAGGCTTCTTCCTTTCCACACCCAACAGGTGGCCGAAGGGGGGAAGCTTCTCTATTCAAAAAGATCCAATCTTAGATAGGAAGAAGATTTCCTTTCGGTTTTAATTGCAGAAGAAAACATGATGATATTCTTCTCGAATTCATGTTGCAAGCACTTGACAAAAGAGCAAAAAGACTTCCTTCTCTATTGATCAGTGGTCATGAAGAAGATGGAAAAAAAACGAAAGCGAAGAAGACAAATTGAAACAATGTGTCCTCGGAAGCGTGCGTGTCACTTTTAAAGTTTCCTCTCTTTGTTCCAAAACTTTCAAATCCGAAGTGGTACAGAGTACAGTAATCCGAAAAGTCAAATAACACAAAGATCTAGTCTAAGACGGCGATTAGACCTTATTTTTATATCTATTTAGAGGAGCAGCTTATTTTTGACTTATTTTCTCTTTAGTGCTCTTTAGCCTGTCTCTTAAATTATCTAATCAGGAAATTCGCATTTAGTGGTTTTAGGTCAAATATTATCGATGTGTCACATATTATTTTTGAGCAAGCAAATTGTAGATTTGTTTGCAAAGTATATAAAAACTTCCTTATTTTCCCAGAATTTTCAAAATGCCACTTTTTGGCATTTCCCATGAAAGGCTTCTATTAATTCTTTTAAAATAATCCGTTCGCATTCCGAAAACTTCCGTGCAAATAAAATAATCAAAACTTACTGGAAGAAAAATCCAAAGCATTCGGGGATCCAAGTGATTTTGATCTTGTTCTCATTTCAATCATTTTTGGGCTCTTCTTTTTGAACATTTTCTTCATAATGGCTCGTTTGATATTCCGTTTTTTACGTTCCTCTTCATTCGTATCTTCTGCTGGAGATACTGTGATTTTGGGAACAAGTGTGAGGTCATCTGGACGAGATGATGATGTAGATGTGGTTGGCAAATGAAGATTTGATGCTTGTGGTGAGTTGGGATGAGTTCCGACGCCAGAATCATGCGATCCTGTGGACTTTCTTGAGGTGATACTTCCTTTCTTAGACATTCCAGAAGACGTCTCTGCCGTCACTTCATCTGATTGTCTGACAGTCTCCAGAATACTCTTTTCAGCTTCTTCTGAAGACTGACGACGCATTGTGGAGACACATACAGTGCCAGCACGACTACGAGCCATCATTTGTTTCACATCGAATTCTGTCAGAATGACATTCGAATTCTTGTGTTTCTCATCATTATTGTTGTTGTTGTGAATGTTCTGATGACTTCCAAAGTAATCAGGTGGACTTCTGGTGTATGTTGTGTGTGCACGTCGTCTAACTTGCACAGTCGTATCGTCTGTAGTGGAATAGGCAGACTCGTTGGCGCCCATTTTGCGTGTGATTTTGTGACTAAAAATGAGAGGAACTTAGTAAAGAAATAAAAGGAAGTATGAATAAACGGGCAGAACGAGCAGAACATAAAAAGAAATGAGAAATGAACAGAAATGGAATGTAATGCATACAAATAGGATATACGTGGCATTTGGAAAAGAAAAAAGAACGAATGGCCTACAAAAGTTGACACTTTTAAGTACAAAAAGGTGTTATAAAACATCAGAGAGGTCATATGTGCCACGAGAACGGATAGAAGAATTTGAAATTCAAATTTTGTTTCAAAAAGTCAGTTCTTACAGTTTTTATGGTTGTATGTGAGGGTGTACATACTACTTTTATATTTAACAGGAACATCAAAGAGGCGTTTTCAAGAGCATCGTATAAGCACCATATGTGTGATGGCTTGTGTGGGCAGATAATCCTACTATTTTATCACTGATAAAAGGGACAATGGGGGGTTAGAGTAAGAGTCACACACTAATTCTTGTGTACAATTTTCTGATCGTGAAGTAGGAGAAGAATTTCAAAAACACAGAAAGACACGAAAAGTAATAAATTGTGGGCAATCGAAAGAATTGGATGACGACACGTGGAAATCGAGTTTTTGTTTACCATCATTTTGACCTTTGGAAGAAAGGTCCTGAGATATCAAAAAACAAGTGGAAACGTAGTTTCCGGTGGGCCCACAGTAACTACAGTAACCTTCAAATCCATAAAAACCTATACCTAAATACTAGAATTCCTCCTTTCAAAAGTGCATAAGTTTGCCCTAGGAAAACGCCTACATCTCTGAACAAAACGTTTAGATGAATCACACGTGGAAAGTGCATCTTACTGTACAGTGTACTATAAAAAGAGAGCCTTCAGAATCATCCTACACGCAAAAAGAAGAAATGTGCTGTCTGTTGGGTACTCATGCCGGACAGTGCGCGCACACGCAAACGTTGTTCTTTTCATAAGAAATAAATAAAAGAAGAAAAGACGCAGGTTTTCGAAGAAATTGAGAGAGATAGGAAGAAGCTGAGAGATTCTAGAGATGCGGAGGAGGACGCGGAAACAATCGACTACGGATGGGATTAATTGGCCAACCGCTTGTTTGATGGGTAAAAAATCAAAACGTGGCAAAGAGTACCGTAATTCTGGAAGGCGTTTCTTAAATAATAACAATTTTGGAGAGGCGGAGCAAGACAGTCTGAAACATTCTTATCAGTTGAGGTCAGAACTTGACCAGAATAATATTTACCGAAGAAGAGTTACGAACAATGATCAGAAGCCGAAATGACATAACTCTTCGTGAAAAATAAGAAAGTAATTGATGATGGAACATGTCATTCGGTAGATGATTTTTAATTATCTAAAGCTAACCTAACGCAGTCTCGTCACACACAATTTCAGTCAAAGTTCACTGAAAACTGAAAACTCGTGGAGAAGGCATCGAACCGTATAATCTCTGGTGACCGCCATATCCATCCTTAAAAGTGACAAATGGAGAGAAGGGGATGAAAACTAGTTCAACTCAATTAGCTCCGGGGACGATTTTCGCCGCCTCTCTCTCCCCTCTCAATTATATGTTTTTGGCAAAACGGTCGAACTGTGTTGATCTATCACACGATTCACAAAAATGGATCGTCCTCTTTCTCAAAATTGGGATGGATCAAACATCGAACAAAAGTTCAAACTTTCCACTGCCAACATTATTTTTATTATTATATTATTGCAGAGTTGGGTTGTTTTCAACTTATTCTGCGGTTAAACCAAAATAGCCGCATTTGCGGTCACAAACCATTTTTGATAACGACGAGGCAGGTTTTCAGGTTTAAACAATGCGCTTTTCGATAAGATGGAAAATTTCGAAAATTTGTGTGTCAAAGTGTCAATGATAAGAAGCAACAACAGGATTGAAAAGGGGGCAAAAGAGATGCGCGAATAGGTTTAATCAATAAAGAACACTAGAAGAATATGCAAAGTGCGTCAAAGGTCATTATAATAGTGCAGCGCTCGAGAGACGAGAAAGAGAGCATTCAGAAATAGGAGAGTGTCAGAGAAAACGAGAGCGAATAAGGGGGAACGGCCGTTAGGTGATGGGAGGGGAGAGGGAGCCGAAGGTTTTTATAGGTCCGAATGGCTAGAAAAGGTGGCGCCTAATGGTTTTGAAGTTGCCGATTGAGGAGAAAGAGCAGAGGTTGGAGTGCGACACTTGAAAACAAGGAAGAGTCATAGGAGAGTAAAATTAGGTTCCTCAATGTTTTATGATCGTTTTTGGTCAGAGATAGGTTTTGAGTTAGAAAACGTTCCAATTAGAAGCCACCAAATAGTAGAAAATTTGTCGGATTATGGGTTCAAAAGTACTGTAAACTTCTTTTCGAACCTAGGAAACTTATGGATCCTATTGAATGCTACTCAACATTCCAAGAATCCAAATGGCATAATCTTAAAGCACATTCCATCTAGAAACAGCTCAAAATTAACTTAAAGTATGTTCTCTGACCATTTAACTTCCTGGCCATAACTATATACATTTCGCTATCAGAAAACTCAACTCCATGTGATCGTAATAATCGTATCATGCACTCACCAGAGAAGAAAGAACACATGAGCAAAAAGGAATGATACAAAAAGTATAAAGAAAAAGGAGAAGCTGCCCATCTATTCGATTGAAAGACATAATGGTTTGATCTTGTGAGGAGACAAAAAGGCGGAGCAACAATTGATAAAAACTTTTATACTGGAATTAGTTGAACCTCAAGTGGAAACGGAGAAGAACAAGAGAAGTGAATATAAACTTGTTCTTTTGATATTCTTTCTCTTCTTCTCACAATGGAAATCGAGAAAAGGAGGGGAAAGACAAGAGAAAGGGCATTATTTGACCCCTAAAATTGTGAAGAAAAACAAGACAAGTGAAGGTGAAGATGTGAAAGAAAACAGTGGCACCTCCAGTATAAGAGCACCATTCGACGTGATGTTCCAAATTACAAAAAAATGACGACAAACCATAATATTTTTGAATGGATATAGTAAATCTAAATCCCACCCACAGGGATTAAAGACATCGGGGACATTCTAGAGTTCAAATCATCATACGGTCAGATGTGGAGGAGCTATAACTTTTAAAAACCATTGGATTGGATCTATACTCAGAGATTAGAGATTATGCGCGCCGCACCGAAAATCGGACACACATACACATATGATCGTTACCAATTTGGATGTAGGAGGAGAAGTTCAAACATTTCAAAAATGGAATTTCGAAAAATTATAATAGTTTTTTTTTGTTTCGAAACACACAAATTGTTTGTGAAACTTTTTGCATCACACATTCCACGTGTTTTTGTATTCGAACAGACATACGTGGCTTTTTTTTTATGATCTTGTTTTTCTTCGAAAACTCCCTCCACAACTATTCATAGAAACAAGGAGAAGAAGTAGAGTCAAGTGATGGGTGGAAAGAATCAAGTGATCAAAAAGTACAGTAGGACTGTTCGCTGAACACAGATCAAGAAGTTATTCCAAATGAAATTACCGTAATCTTGCAAACGAGAACCTTAAGTATGACCGTCTAGGGAATTTCTAGAAGATTCTAGAATAATTTGCATGCTGTAGGAGAAGCATACAGTACACGCTAAGATGAGACGCAGAGACAAAAGGAAGGAGAATGTTCTGGAGAAGTACTAATTAGAAGCACTGTGTCAATATGTATTTGGAGAGAGAATAAATACACTGCAAGAGCCGGTGTTCGATTGTTCATAGAAAAGTGTAATTTGATGAAAAATATTTGTTTTTTGAAAAAAAAAATGATGCAAAAGCAGTCCAGTTTCAGAATTCGTCAAGTATGTACAGTAATGTTATAGAGAACATTTTTGATTACCGTTCTTCAAAACGGTCTCTGGTTGATGCCGTCTTGAAAACTGCATAACTGAAATTAAGAATGAGCAAAAATTTCGAAAAAATTGGCTCGTGAACTACAGTAAGGATATGCTCTACCACATTTTTATGGATACCGTCGCCTAGTACTGTAATCTTTCCTTCTTCCTTTTGGAAAGTGAAGAAAAACACTATAACAAAAACCCACTAAGTACATAAAGAAGCTAAACAGGTGGCAAAAAACTAAACTTTTCTTTTGTCTTGCCGAAAAGAAAGGACAAAAAGTGTCGGTCATTTAAGAAGATGTAAAACAAAACTATTGTTTCTGATTTCTCAAAAACAAGACAAATGACAAGAAACCGTTATGTTTTAACACGAATTTGATGGACAATGGTCGACGAATAGATAGGCAATTCTCCTTCTATTTCGTCTTCTCTTTGAAAATCACGAGACAATCAATCAGTGATAACTTTTCGGCCGCAGATTCTTTTTGAACCGATTCGGATGATCGAAAAGAAGCGATCGGAAGAGAAAAGATACGTGATAAAAAGATGAGATGATTGGATACTTCGACACAAAATACAATTCTTTTTGAAAAACAGTTTATGTAGACGTCACGGTATGAAGACTTTCGAAGAAAAAAAATGATGAAATTTCTTCGACTTTTTCTCTGCACACAGAAGGTTGATTATCACTCATTCGTGAGTGTCTCTTAAATATTTCGAGAAGCTCCATTTGATGATTCACCTCGACCTCTCTTATCACTTCGAATCGTCATTTTGATAATTTCTTATTGTAGTCTGTTCATTTTTCTGTTTTTCCGTTATAATCGGGCATGACTGTGTGAGTGTGAATAATCGATCACAAAGTATAACACACGATGTGTGATTCCATTCAAACTCCAGTTTTCTTTTTTTCTAGCACAATCGTGCTTTTCCGTGTATTTTCGGCTTATAATGATGTAATTTTTGTGCATTTCTCTTATTTTGAAACTTTTGTCATAAGCTGTTTTGCAAAATGTTGAAACTCGCAGCGCAACGCAAAGAAAAAATTAAGCGTACCTCCGAGAGATTCGTCGGCGTTCGATCCCAACACTATGAATCCTTTATCTTGTCCGTCGTTTACCATCACCAGGGACGGCTCCTCGTTCGACGATGACGTCGTTGTGTCCTGAAATAAGATTTTTAGCCTTTTTAAAACGTGAATGTTAGGAAGTTCTGAATAGGTGCAGCTCTAATTTAGGGAATTTCTGATCGACAGAAGAAAAATATTTTTTTTAACTCTAGAAATCCAGCTAACATCGCGAAAGTTTAAAGAATAGAATAAGACCAAAAATGCAAATTCATATGAATTTTAAACTGCCCGGAGGGGAAAAGAAATGTGTACTCACCAGTCCGTACTTATCCGGAGACCACTGCAATAAGAAATGGTAGATGTTGTCGGCTTGGCTTCGTGGTACGGCAAACCTAAAAATAGTAAATTTAATTATGCGAAAAGATGTCATTGTGGTGTATTCTTGTTTTTCTTTCATTGAAAAGACTGCCTGCCGATTTTCAGCGCATTTTGTATTGTTCCAGAAGAATGTCACTTTGGATTCGTAAGATTTGTCAGTAACCCTCAACTTGGCTCAAACAAAATTTTTTTTTAATTTGATAATTTTCAAAATTTAAATTGAAATTTGAATCTTTTTTATTCATAAAAGAAACAAAAAAAAACCCACCAAAATTCTCTCTTCAACTTATTTCCGAATGCAATATCTTCGTCGTAGGATGGTGAGCTGGTAGAAGACTCTAAAATACGAAAAATATATAGAAATTCTATACGTCACCAATTCAAATAGAACTGAAACAAATAGCAGGAAATGCCTCTCTTCTCCAGCACAAACTGCTTGTGGATAAAGGAAAGAGGACAACACTCTTTTCTATATATCTGCGCCTCTTCTCAAGGATAAACTATTCTCCGAGACTCTTTCGGATACTCTAAATCTCTCCTCTCTCATCGTGTCGACTTCGTTCAACTCTCTCTTTTTCGAGCACAAACCAGTCAGTCAAGTGAAACGGGTGGTCGCTTAGTTTCGGGAAAATGCATGAAATATGCTGGATAAGTGTTGGAAATGTGTATTTTTAGAGATTGGAGGGGAAGTTTTTTAAGGTAATGTAAACCAGACGGTTTTCGGCGCTTCGCGCCTTAACCGTCTGGCTTCACCCGAATTATGAAAATTAACCACATTTGTAGACCCACTTTCTTACGCAAAAAGAGAGACGACCACCTCTCTCTTGCCTCCCGGGAAAACAGGGAGACGCGATTTTGACTATGCGTATAGATAGCACAGAGCTTCTCAGAGCTCCAATCCGAAAACGGAAAAGACGGGCATCATCTCCGACACGGTCTCTATCGATCCATGCAAAATTCATAAAAATCGGTCCATCAGGGGTTGCGCTATGATGCGCTACAGACAGACACACACACAGAATCTGTGTGGTAATAATAGTAAAGATTGTTGGAAGTTTTGGGACGTCAGAAAAGAAATCTTCCGGAGCACCGAAACTGCTAGAGCAACCGTTGGGTCAAAATACGGTTTTGAATAGTGTCTAAATGAAAGTTACTACATCAAAGATCTTGTTGAATTTCGTTAGGTATGCATTTTGGTTATTATTCTAGAGCCATGTCTTTTCCTAAAACTTCAATTTCGAACTTTCGGATGGAGCATTTCAAATTGGATGCATGCTTGTTCTGAACTGTCTTTGTGAGACACTTCATGAAAAAATGCTTTTCTTCAAGAAGGCCTTTAGCTATCCTTCTGTGCCACTTTAATGAAACCGTACAAATAACAGAAGCTCTTATAAACCTCTGCCTACTGATTGAAAGTTACAAAGTTTCCACGCAAACTAGATAAAGTTTGGACCTCCCGGCAAAAAAAGAAAGAAAAAAAGCGAAGAAACGCCGTGGCCCTCCTTCTTCGCCTCTAATTTGTTTGAAAGGATGGGAGGGAAAAGGCGAATATAAAATGAGATTTGAGGTGTGAGGGTTAAAGTGAATTGGGGAAGAAAAGGAAAAGAAAATAGTGGAATTGAGTGGAGAGATGCATTAGACATTTTGAAAACAGAAGGAAGAAAAAGAAGGAAGAAACTCCTTCTCGACCCACTTTTCGATGTGAAATATGAGTTGAGGAAGAAGGCTTTCTTTTCTTCAAAAAACTTCAGACGTCTCAATTTTGGAGCTCTTTTTTTTGTTTGAAAAATGAATGACAAACTGCTTCTGTCTTCTTTTTAGTGCTAAAGCCCACTCAAACTCGTCAAAAAAGCTCTAACTGTCAATACTCACTCTTCTTCTTTTTATTCCTTGTCAACCGAACTGCCATGTAGAATGGAAGAATCGGTTGAGACGATGTCGAATCGTTGCTTTGAATCCTACTTCTCTCCACAATCTCATCGACGGCGGCGAACAAATCCGGAGCTTCGTCTGTTGACGTAGCACATGCGAAGCTAGAAATTTTTTCAAGATAATCAGCAAAAACAAACTCAAAAGACTCACACGCTAGCACGATTTTCTTTAGCCGAATTCTCTCTGGCTTCAGCGGTTTGTCGTCTCAAATCTTGAAGTTTTGCAAGTGATTGCTCCCGCTTCATTGCCATCGGGCTTTTGGCTGGTTGCTGAAAGAAGATCAAGACGGTTTTCGTTTTATCATTAATTCGTGTAAGCTACTTTTATTGAATATTATTATTAAAAATACCCACTCCAGCTACTGATTGTTTCTCATATACAAAAAGCCATCCCTCTTTCTATATGAAACGTTCGGCTCATAACTAGGAACAACATTCTTTTGGAATTTCTTCTTTTAGGCCCCGCCCTTTTTCAGACGTTTAGATTTTTGCCGGTGTCAGCCTTCCCGTTTATGATCAGAATTCGTATAGAAAGGACTTGATTTGGCCTGGTAAACTTTCCAAAATCTAATCATATTAGTCTAAAAAGATCACCTCTTCCACTTGAACATCTTCCTCCACCCTCTCAGTCAATGCTATCAAATCATAACTATCGGATCGTTTTCGAAACGGTTTTCTCAATAGAACATTCATAGTAACAGGTAGTGTTTCGAAAATAGAATAAAATGATGCGAATAGGAGTGCCGACGATGAAAAAGTATTCAAAAAGAAGCAGTATTCTTCTCCTCCTCTCCGAAAAAGGATTCGCTCACATAATCTCGTTAATATCGTTTTTCGCATCGGGCAACACTGTTCTCTTTCTTTCTCTATGCAACCAGTTGTGTGTATGTGATTCAATTGTGATTACTCATACTAGTTCATTCTGATAGGCAAAGGTATTCGGCTAATTGCTCGGGAGGTGTCAACAATCTTTTTTGTTTAGTGTAATTTCTTTTTACCTCAAAATCGGGAACACTGAAGATTTCGGTGACGCCGTTTATGCTTTCACTCATTAGTGATTGCCCTTTGTCGACGACACGTCCAGCCACATCAACAGCAGCCTGTAAAAAGATTGGTTTTCTGTACTGTCTACAAATTCACTGGCAGGAAATGCAAAGCTTTTTTATTGTCCAAATCGCAGTTTCAAACCGACTTTTCAACGAATTCCCATGGCTTTCTCTGAAATTTTATCTTACCTTCGCCCCATTTTCAATGCCAGATTGTAGTGTATCTGCTGCACTTTTCGTGTGTGTCACCACTCCGTGTGCCACTGTTTTCGTTCCTTGTACAGCAGTTCCTACCACTTTCTCGGCTCCAGAAGTCACTGTTCCTTGAATCGACTTTGCGCGTGCACTGAAAACAGAACCAGTGAATTCGAGGAAGAAACAATGGTAAAATTGGAGTTTGGGGACATCTGACACTATTATTTGACATCATAAAAAACCAATTTGGTTGTCAACAAAAATATTCAGAAGTTATTATTTTTTTGTTTTTCTCTTCCATGACCTTGATACCACTGAACTAGTCACGAAGATTCCGATCACATTCTGTTTTTATGCAAAATATCGTTCGACTTTGTACAATATTGTGATCATTTATTTACAAGATGACTGTTTTTCGTTATTGTTTCTTGAAAATTAATTTGTTCCAGAATCCAAAACAATACCTCAAAGTTCTCCCAAGTTTTCCAAACGATCTTCTAGCAGCATTCGGTGAAAACCTCCCAATATTCTTCCCCTCTGACGGGGTATCTAATTCTGAAAAACTCCTAGGCCGCTCATCGTTACTACTTGCTTGTGATGACGTCCTTGATCTACTTCTTGCTCTCATCTGAACTTCTTCATCGCCAAGAGTCGCCGAACGATTTCTTGTGTTATCATTCGCTTTTGATTCTTCACAAGGGGAATCTTTGGTTTCTTCTGAAATCGCTGGCAAGGCTATATCACTTCCGAATTTGGGGGAATGATTAGAATCAATTGATCCCGCCTCGAAAGTAACATCTCCGTTTCTAGGAATTTCAACTTCCTCTTGATCTTTCAGTTGTTTCTTGGGACTATCTTCGGGAGTTCTCAGGTGATCCGGATCGAAAATATCACGCTTCTTTTCATCTTTGTCGCCAGTCAACCCACTAATTTCTTTATACACTGATACAGATTGAATTTCGTCCATACTGAAATCAGAATTTCATCACTTTGAATGGAAATCTTAGCCCTTACTTTGCCACCATTCCATACAAATCTGGTCCATTCTCTTTGACAAGTGGATGTGATACATCTGGATCAAACATCAGGCAATTTGGTGTTACTAAAAGAGTTCCGGAGACAGTTCCATCTGATTCTGTCACTTGTTTTACTTTAATCTTCAGAAACCTTTGTAAACAATCTGTGTCTGCTTCTTCATTACTTCCACGTGGAATAGGCGCCGATTGAGTTTTCGTGAACGATCCCCTCCTTACGTGCGCTGGCACTGCACCGCCCGGTCCTTTTCGTATCCCGTCTTCTGAAAGAATTGAAAATGATCTTTGTTCTCACTCATTTTTTTTTCATTTCCTTGTTCTTTTTCTGCAGAAGCACAATGCACTTGGAAACAAAATGAGGGAATGGTGGGTGCTTAGAAACAATAAGTGCACTTGTTGGAATAGAAAAAAAGGTCGAACCTGCATTTTCAATTCCCGATATTTGATTTCCTGAGGATTTGAGTGAAGAGGCTGATGATGGTGGGTCGAAAACGTCATCAGAATTCGCTAAAGGCACTAGAATCTTCTGACCGGGGAACACCATTCTCGACGCCATTTTGTTCAATTTCATCAGCTCACCCACTGTACAATCGTGCGAGGCGGCCACCCGTTCCAAAGTGTCCGTTTCTGTTATCGTGTAATCCATCTGAAATTCGTTTTGGTTGTTTAATGAGGCATTTTTGAAGGAAGTTTCGGTAAGGATGCGAAGAATGGCATGAAGTTTAGGCCGAATAATCTATGTGAAGTCGTTAAATGGCTCGACTTTTAGCCAAAAACGGCAGAATGATTTTCGTTCTATTGTCATCTATCTCTAATGAGATCCCATGATGAACAGTTCAAACAAAAACTGAAACAAAAGTAAGCGTTAAACGGTGTGTGACACCACTCATTAATGCCCATCCGACCATTTTAATACTCTCTGCAGTCTCTTCAAGAACTTTTGCTATCTAATACTGTGTCTAATGTCGAGAGTAAATTGGAATAGGTGACGAGAAAAAAGAGAACGACAAATAAATAACAGCCAGTGGCTACCCTGTCAAAGAGAAGTGGCACGCGGTTGAAATTAAATCTTCAACTAGTGACCGAACTGTTTATTCGATGAGAGAATTGCGGTCTGGTTTTGTGATTGAAGGTGGTTGAGAAAAAGAAATCCGGTAAAATTTTTATAAACAGTTGGCAATTACAAAGAGAGGCGACGACAAAGTTTCCTTATCAGTTTTGTGATAAAAGTCACCTAATTGTTAGTTTGTTGATATTTTTCGCCATAGCCCAATTATTTAGTGGTTACTTCCAATGGAAAATTGCTCGCAAAATTTTGCAAAATTCGAAAAAAAAGTTAGAAATGAGTGAGCGTAAGATAAACTGCCTACAGTAACCTTTGATACGCAAGTACGTTGACGCAAACTTTCAGACCAAAACTATGAACGCTTTTCAAGAAATGAAAGCTTATTGCCTTTAAAAAATCAGGGGATTCTGCAAAAAGTTTGTGTTTTTATGTTTATAAAATGAACAGAAATTTTTCAAAATCAAGCAGAATATCCAAGCTGTGCAAATAAATTGAAGTTTTAGCCAAAAGATCTGGGGTCTGGCAAAATGTTATTTTTCCAGTCAGAATTTGGCGTTTTCAGCTGGAAAAAAACCGAGGTATTGTTAAGCGAACAATAGAGGAACAAAAATTTATGCAAATTCTTGAAAGTGAGAACCTGTCAGCCGATCAGTTCATTTTCTCTTTAAAAACTTCAACCACATGTGAAATTGCAACAAAGAACAACCCGAATCTCTTTAGGGCATCTTATATTCAAAAATAAAGTTATTTTTCGGCATGTTTTCATGAATTTCGTGACTCCTCTCTGCTCCCAAAAGTAATGTGTGCGTGTGCTCGCGTGAATTAGGAAGATGCATTGAGGCAGCATCAGCGACGGCGGCGACAAAAAAGTTTTCTTTTTGCTCCGGCTTCTTCTTCTCATTCAAAATTCAAGAGTGTCACACAGAAACGGCTGAAACGGACGGCTGCGGGGACCACTACCACCAAGAAAGAAAAGCACCGTCGCTTAAGAAAGAACACAATTGTTTTGTCGTTTTCTCTCTCCGTCCTCCTGTTCATTGCTCCACACACCCCAATACTACTCCCGTGGTCCCTTCAACACAACACAAATCGAATCATTGTCCCTCTTTTTCTTTTACTTTACTCTTTCTCTCTATCTCTCTCTCTTTCTCTCTGTAACCGGTCCGTTGGGTTCTCCTGGACGGGGTGCAGAGAGCACAAATGTCTCTTTTCTTGTGCCATACACTGGATTATCATTTCTTTTGGCTTGGGGCTTCTGCGCGCAGATGGGGACATAAAATAGAGACAAGGTTCTGCAAAATGAGAGGAAAAAACTACAAAAAAGTTCGTAGATTATGGAAATATGAGAAGTTTTTGGAAGTTTCGTTTCATTTGTTGAAATGAGAAGAGAAAAAGAGAGCGAATGGTGAAGAAAAAGAAGAGGATGGACATAATAAACGAATTGCGATCGAATGAAAAAGCGGGTCATGACCAGACGTCATTTGCGTTGTTTGGCGTTATGGTCTTTAGTTTAGAAGAGGAACTGCCTTGTAATCTTAAACAAACTTCTGGAAATAAGTGGTGCAGTTACAGTATGCCTCTTTTGAGTTCCCAGATTCTAAACAGGCGCCAGCAACCCCAGAGAGAAACTACCGTATTCTGAAATTTAGCAAAAGAAGAGAGCTTCGTCTCAGGAATTAATTTCACATTTTTTGCAAGAAAACTCGAAACAAACACAGAAAAATAAGAAAACCCTTGGACATGTCTCCGGGACAGAACTGCCAAAGCTGACACAGCCAATCAAGATTATCCGTAGAAAGAGAAAAAAGAAAAGAGAAAGAGAGAAGGAGATATAGAAAAACGGAGCGACGAATATGTAACCCAAAACAAGAGACAAAGTATATCCCCTCTTACTATGTGCCCCATTCCAAATAAGAAAAAAAAAGTTGAGCATTGGTTTTAGGGTAGAAGCAAGAGCAGGAGAACAACTATTTGGTGGGTCAAAAAGGAGAAAAAAGAAACTAAACTGGGAACCCATTTGAACAAGATTTATGAACCCTATTTGCACTTTTGTCAAGTGAAGAAACTCTGAATTTTTGGAGGATTTGGAACTGTCTCAAATGTCCTAGGATGCTAAGAAGATCAGTTTAGCTCTTCCATCAAAAACTTGAAATTAGGCACAATTGCACCAAGAACAAATGCACCTAAAAGATTTCTGAACTTCTTGATGTACTCTAGTCATTTGTCTATTCTAATTGAGCCGTGACTGAGGGAGAGGACCAAAAAGTAGGAAGGAAAAAAACGAAGAAAAAACCAGAAAAGTACGAAGATTACTTTTGAGTTTTTTGTTTTGTCTTTTTTTTTTCATTTTTTTGATTTTTTTCGGGTGATTTTTCCTCCCATTTTTCTAAGCCCTTTTTAGTTGTTTCCCATAGTTTTTTTTGTTTACTTTTCAATATGGGGGTGCCAAAAAATAGAAAAAAAAAGAAAAGAGCAAAACTTCTTGTAGCTCTCTCTGTGGCACAGCTCTTGGGGGTCTTGAGACGACGACAACGTCTTCTTTTTTGCTTCTTCTTCTTCTCCTGGTGAACAATAGGAGAACAAAAGCAAGGAAAAGAGGAAGAGCACAAGGTTGTTTGCAGAAGACCCCTTTCGGCTTCTTCAGAATTTGAATTTTCAGAAAATGGAAAAAGGATTTATTAAGATCCTTGACCCTTTTTGGGTTCTTCTGAAGGGGTTAGATGGGAAAAGAGCAACAAGAAGCGAAGACGTCCTCTGGGAGATTCTTGAGATTCAAAACTGCGATATCCATCTGACCGAAGACGACATCTTCTCCGAGAGGACGACTTCTTCTTCCTTTCGTCTTTTTATTTTATTTTGCACATCAATCGAGATAAATCAATTTTGCTTTTTTTTTTAGAAAAAAAACTTGGGCACATAATTTGACACTGCCTCCCTTGACACCAATTTTTTGAGTGGGACAAAATGGATGGAAGACTTCAAGGGGAGAGGAGAGAAATGACCGAAAATGAGGGATGGATGATTGTAGCTTATTTATGAGTTATGACACTTTTTAGAAGAAGAATTTCTAAACATATTTAGTGGAAAAAATGAGATGGTGAAAATTTGGGAATTAGTAGGAAAAGGAATGAAAAAATTAGGAAATGTCTCTTGGGAATTTTTTGGGAACTATGTATTGTCGGATAAAAATTTCAGTTTTATTCTTTTTGAAATTAGACTTTCTTTAGTTTGTTTCATCTAAAAACAGTACTTCTCTATTTAGAATCTTTTAAATTTAGAAACTGAAGTTTTTGAAGTTTTCGAAATACCGTACTGAACAGCTTCTTAGGGTTTTTACTGATTTGAGTGAGATTTGAGAACTGGAATTCACAAAAAACCACAACTGGAATAGCACCATAATCCACTTTGTAACTTTTAGACACGTAAAGCTAGGGATACGGTAAACAAAAATAAGAGTACTGTAGGCTTGCATTATGGCATTTTTCGAATAACAAATGACTTTTGATAGCAACACAAATTCCTCTTACTACACTCAGTCTGACAAAAAACTGCGGTTTTTTCTAGGAGATGGTTACTGTATTTAATCATACGGTACCAAAAGCATCAAGCAGAATGAAGACCGAAATAACCTTTGAATGACCTGCTGTGAGTCAATTATATGACTTCAAGATTAAAATCAAGTTCTCGAGAAGCTTTCTAGATTTTTCAGGTTACAGTAAGATTCGTGTATTCCAAAATATTCCGAAAGCTCTATAGGTTTCTACCGTATCCCATCTTGCATCCCTCAAAAAGTTGGAGGTACTGTATTTTGGTTAAAACCTTACAAACTTTCTCTCTCGTACCAATTTAAAACCTAGATAACATTTCAGATAAAAATTCACACCACAACATTCAATTCATCTAACCTGAAACGCTGGAATCTTTGCTGATCCGGGTGGTGCCGATGAAACTGATCCAAAGCTTCCCATTCGAAGGGGCGACAGACCTCGAAGGGAGCCGATTCGAGTGATAAGACGATCGGTGAGCATACCTGATGGAGAACTTTAATATAAACCTCAAAGCACAAAAAAACGAGAACGAGAGAGAGATTGAAAAAAAAAAACTAGGAAAGCCAAAAGGAAATGGAGGGAGTCTTTGGAATAAACGTGTGTATTGGTGGTGTTCATTCACATGGATGACTGCACCGAATTTGGAAGAAAAAGAAGATGTAAAAGAAGAGGAGCAAGTGGAATAAAACAATGTTTTTGTGATCTTTCAAGTAGGAGGAGGAGCTGGCCCATCTCTTGTTGGCGCCTGTCAGTTTGGGGCGCTTTTGTGACAATTCTGGTAAAAGAGGATAACAGAAAGAAGAAGAAAAGATGAAGAGGACAAAAGAGGAATGAATAAATGAAGGATCTCAAGAAGGAGCTCAAAAGGAAGAGTCCTGAAAGAGGATGGGAGTTCGACGATCATCATCATCTCATCTATATCTACATCTACCAGAGTAGCAGAGTTTTTGGGGGAAAGGAAGGGGCGGAGCTTAGGGGAGAAGGCTGGGAGGTTGCAGGATCTGAGCGGCCCGAATTGCGAAGATAGGGAAGTTTTCTAGAACGAAGGTTATGGAAGCTGGGATGATCAATCCTTAGCTACAAGATATCATTAGGCTGTTTCATAATTCATGATCTAGAGGGTCTCCTCTTATGAATCGTCCAGGAATTGGATAAAAAACCAAGAAATCTAGATTAAATTCAAATGATCTGCACCTTATTAAAAGAACCACTAGTTGTGAAAAGACTCAAACTTGTATAAAGTTTCCTCGAGAGATCTTTTATAGATCAATTACAAATTAAAAAGAAAAGTGGTCCACATTCCAAAAAGGTAGACCCGACGAGGCAAAAGTATGAAGCTGAAACTAGAAAACAGAAATCCTTCTTCTCAATCTTGTCTTTGGCTTTTGAATTCAAGGATCTTTGTATTGAGTTTAGATGCTAACCCAATCAGTTCACCCAATGCAACTTCCAAACCTTTGTCTTGGCTGCACATTTTGGTTGGAATCTACCAAAGACTGCCAAAACTTTTTGCAGAACTACAACTAACTTATCGCGTGATCATCATTCTCCATCTGCTCTCTTTTGTGTGCCTTTTTTTCATTTTCAGACCAAAATAATGGACTTTCAACATCACCATCACAATGTGCGTAAAAGGAAAAAAGGGATTAATCGTTCACATCGGATGCAAAAATTTGCAGAAGAGTAGAGTCCAACGTCCAAAAGTGCTCCTCCTCTTTCCGTGTGTGTATCTTGGAAAAAAAGTTGGTTATCCTCGGAGTGGTTCCATCTATTCCACTTTTTGGGCAAAAGAACATTCAATTCGGGATTTGGTCTTTTTGAAGAAGATGAGAAGAAAGGAGGTGGATAAGAGTGTCATGTTTCAGAAGACCTCCCCAAAAACCTCTCGTATCGAGTTGCCTTTTTTTTCGGAGGGAGGAGGAGGAGTGCTCAGAGCTCAGAGCACATGGTTTTTGAAAAGGTATGACGAGCCAGGAAAATACTGATATGCATGAATGATTCTTCGTTTTTCAAGTCTGAATAATACAAAAAACTAGGGTCTAGGAGAAGCTCAAAGATAAGGCCCAAAGTCTAGTCCGTGACGAAAAAGTAAAAAAAAAACCTCAGAGAATTCTTTAGAGCGCCCGGGCGCGGAACTAACCCTGTTATCTTTCCATTCCTTTTCGTTGTCAGGGGGTCGAAACTAAGTTAGAAAAGAGAGCTTTTTAGGAAAGAGAGCAAGCTCAGATCCATGATTGAATTAGTAAGAAAAAGGAACGGGTGGCACCTTCTGAAAGCAAAAAAATGATGACGCATTCTGAGAAAAAGAGAGAAGATTTGAATGGAAATGTTTTGACAAGTTGTGTGTGACAAGGTTTAAAATTCTTGTTTCTCACAGCAGATTTGGGATTTCTTTGAAGACATTTTTGATGACGAGATGGAAGCTTAATGCTCAATGAGCATTACGGTAGGTTTGATGCATAGAGTCCGGGGTTCACGAGGATTACAAAAAGTCGATAGAAAATAATAAAATGTCTGCGGTTTCCAGCTCAAAAAATCCTCTGAAAGTTCTCTTCAGATCACATCGTCACACCCCGATGTAGCCACCAAACCACAATCCTTTAGGGCTTCAGACTAACAAAACTAAGATCCTCAGACTAAGATCAAAGCTGAAACTACCGTAATCCTCCGTAATCCTCCTAGCTTCACATCACTTTCTGTCCCAACAACGTGTTCTGTGCAGAATAGGAACTTTTTACTTCCTATTATGATTAATTCGTAAATGCTCCCTATTGTTATGAATAAAAGATAAGTCGGTCATTCTATTCATCTGAATTTACGTCAGCGTCAAAGTATTCACAAGATCCATTCTAATGAGGTGAACAAAAAAGAAAAAGAAGAAGCAGAATCTGTTAAAAAGAAGAATGGAGCCAAAACGTCTTCTTTTTTTTCAACTAGAGTGAAAGAATACAATTGTTTCTAGAAAAGAAAAAAACGACGACGTCTTCGGAATTGTTGTCTTCTAAAGACCAAACTAAACACTAATCGGACCGATATACACACGGTGAAAGGCTTAACCGGAAAAAAAGTGTCAAAACAAAAAATGTTTGGTGGAAGACTGGAAAGAAGAAGAAGAAGAAGCTGGGAGGAGCCTATTTGTCTTTTCCTCTTTTTTTGCCTTGGCCATGAATAATTGAAAGGTCTGAAAGAAAAGGAGAAAAAGAGAAGATATCAGATTAGAAATCGACTGAGCCTCCATCACAGACCTTTGGTCTCTTTCCGGTTTCGATTTAAAAAGTCATCAAGAATAGAAAAAAAAGAAGACGAAGACGAAGGAGTAGAAGACGTGGAAAAACCAGGAAGTCGTCAGTAAAAGATTAGCGGGTGGTCTATCTTTAGTTTGTTGGAAGACGTTTTGCTTTCGGGTCAGGTGTTTTTTGTCTGATGTGGAATTGCAAAACATCAGAGATTTGGGATTTATAGGAGCACGAAGTTTTCCCTTTTGCTCTAAGACCATTGGATTTGCAACGGAACCTCTAATAATACGGCACCACAATTTTCAAAAGAGACTTCAGAAAACAATTCAACCGAATTCAAATATTTCAACCATTCCGAAGCCATTATACGTGTGAAAATTGAAAAAGGGAACTATTTCAGAACTTTGGGGTCTCAAAAAACACAATGCTTCATAGAACCTCCAGCTCCGATTTATTTCATTTTTTCCTTTCCAAAAAAAAAAGTTTTGATTCGTGTCAATCCTTCCTCTTTTTTCCTTCTGGCTCCCTCTACCTCCTTCATCCAAACATTCAAAAAACTATTTATATTTTCCTTTTTTTTCGTGACATGATCGAACACTTTTTTCGCCTCCTACTGCCTTTTTTTTCTCAAAAATTTCAAGCACGCAAACGAAATATCTGAAAAGGATTTTTCGTGTCGTTTGAAGCGACTTCCTGGTGTCTTTTCGAGCGAAAATATTTTTTATTTGTAGGATGGAAAAAAGTTAGAATGAAAGATCACTTCTGGTATTAGCCAGATGAAGTTGAGTTTGAAGAAAGGTAGGTGAAGGGAAGGGTGGCCTAGGGATTGAAAATAAGAGAAAACTAGGCCATGAACAGAATTCAGAGCACGATAATATGGAAACCTGTCTAATTAATGGAAAAGCCCATGAGTCCTCAACAAAAATCGAAATTTTGATCCAAGTACTATAGAAGAATTGGGCGGAGCTTCTCTTATCTAAAAATCTAAATATATCTTCCGAATGTACCTAAGATCTCAAAGCTCATTAACACGACTCTAGACACGCACCGAGTACCTTTTGATACATGCGTACCTCTTCTAGTCATTAGAATGTAGATTTTCAGGTGCTTCTGATTTCATTAAACCTGATTTTTAGCCGATTACCAAGTCTTGTGGAATGGAATGGAATGGAAAACAAGTGATCCTGAAGGGGAGGGATTCATTATTTTGGAGTTATATCTATCATATAAGCGGGTGATATTTTTTGTAGTGTATAGTGAAAAATATAAAGATTTGGGAATGAAAATTGGATTAAAAATACATTTTTGTCATCTGATCTAGAGAGTAAAACAAAGAAGTCGAATTGTGGAAGAAAGTGGGCGTGGCCAAATTAATGCGTAATAAATCTAAAAAAGTTTCAGTTCAATTTTGAAAAATGGAAAATCTATGCAAGATTGAAATCATCAAAACACCTATACTAGACTTGATGAATAAATTTCCCATGAACTGAAATCGGTAGGCCCTGGATGACTCAAAGTGTCAAACCGGAAGCTTGCAAAGAGTTCAAAAGGGGCGGAGCCTAGGAGGTCAGACAAACCAGCAAGAGCTTCCTGACTTTATCCTTTAGATCTGTAACCGACACAAAAAAGTAATGCTTGCCCAGTTTCGAAAAAGTTGCGATACCTCTTTCACTCTCAGAATTTTAAATAACAACACCTGGATTCTAAGAATCATGAATATTTCCACACTCTTGGTCATTCATTTCAAATTCCAATATCAGTTGAATAAGAAAAAAGAAAACTTATGAAAAAGTTATGAAAGTTGCTGCGCCGCCGATGGCCATCGCTATAATTTGCACATTGGCTCTTTCTCTCTCTCTCTCCCTCTCTCTATGTTTTTCTATATAAAAAGTATATAAAGACTAGAGTAGCCACAACTATTTTAGAGAGAGAAAGAGTGCACATGACAAGACGATGTGTTTCCCACGAGTCTCTTTTTTTCTCTCTTTCATGAGTAGATATTCATATCCAAATATTTTTGGAAGAGTCTCTTTTCTATTCATGCGTCAATTGATAATCTTTTTTTCGGACGAAGGAAATGAGATATTATTTTGAATTGCTGATTCTTGATATCCAAAATAGAATTAGGATTTAAAAAAGACTCACCCCTCGAGCACGTGGTCCTCGCGAACGCCACATTATCCTGGTTGTCAAAGGGATCTAGGTGGGGATGAAGAATCTAAAAAAATTGAATCAAAAAATACAAAAATAAGGAAAAAGTAGTTCGAAATCAAGAAATTGTTCACAAAAGATGATATAACGGCACTGTTCTAAAATAGAGGACCGAAGCCCAAAAATAGAGGACCCAAAAAAAAATAAAGGACCCAAATTTAAAATAGAGGACCCAAAAATAAAATAGAGGACCGAAATAGAAAATAGAGGACCGAAGGTTTGATCTGGAGACCTGTCTTTTCTTGAGATCATTCACCTTTGATGGGACCTGTTCCCGACAGGGTGACCAGTCTTCTTGTGACAAGTCATATTTTTTGGGTCCTCTATTTTTGGAAATCGATGAAAACCATCGGTCCTCTATTTTAAACTTGGGTCCTCTATTTTATTTTTGGGTCCTCTATTTTTGGGCATCGGTCCTCTATTTTAGAACAGTGCCGAAAACTGTGTTCTGAAATGATTCATTCGAAAACTCTTGTGTGGGTTCAGCCTATCTGTATAGTGCCCTTTTATTAGAATTTTTTGGGATTTTGCCAAGCTGTCCAGACATTCTCTCAACAAAATTACTTTAAAAACAAGTAAATTTTAAGCACTGTTACTTCATTGAAATTTATGAAAATTGTGTTAGAAAAGAATTCATTTTCTGAATTCAAAATATTGCGAAGCTTCGGAAAAATTAAAGATTTTCAACGCCAATACGGATATCCGTCTAAAAATCAAATGAAAGTACATCTTCTAAACATAAAACCACAAATCTCTAATAATCATTTTTCGAAAAAGATCTAAACAAATCGAAAAATAAACATAGGCTTTTACACAAAAAGTTCTTATAAACATTGGCATGAGATGATATCATTAAAAATTTGAAAGCAGTGGTTTAAAATTAACATTTAGAATTGAAAAACTTTTTGAAAAGTAGTTTCAACAAACTTGAGATTTTGATAAGGTTAAAACTTCTATAACTATATAATCTGGAAATGATAAATGTCAAAAAAGAGTACCCAAAAAGTCTCAATCAAGAAATTGAAAAATCAAAAATGGAAAAATCACAAAAATTAATGCTACAAACCTACAAAACACAAAAATTCTAGACTTTGTTCTACAATCCAAATCAATCTTTGGTCTCAATTTGGACTTCCTCAATGTGATATCTTCAACAAAGTTCTAAATTTCCTATTACCCAATATTTCTCAATTATTTTACCTTATTACTATCACGTCATTATCAAAGTCATCTATGTACATAATATCAATAGAATACAATAAAAAAAGAACAAAAAACCTCTCAATTCTCGCGGCAAATAGGTAAGAATGGAAGCGTAGTTGGACTGTTTAACAAGTGCAGAATAGATGAAAAAAGAGAGAGAGAGAAGAGAGACGCAGAGATAGAAAAAGTTCAACCAACTGTATTGACAAAAAGAGAGGGCACAGGTAGGGAGAAAAGACACATCAATTCAATATAGACAGACTGAATTGAGGGAGGTTGCAGAGAAAAGGTAACGTATTGGCAGGTCATTTTATGTAGTTTTTTTGGGTAGTAAAATATGGAAAAAGTGCAAACTTATTAGAAGAAGTACAACATTTAAAGAAATTAGATACATCAAAAGTTTTGATACCTGAAATTTTCAGCTGATCGAAAAGCGGAAGTGATTGGACGTTGAGAGTTAAAAATTCACAAAACATATTTCAGATAACTACCCTTCTAGAAGCTAAAAACATACAGACTTTCTGAATGAGGTTGTTTTTTCCTGTTCAGATTTGCACTTACTGACCAAATATTATTGCTCTAGTTCTCTCCTCCCAAAAGATGTAATGCCGATTTTTTGCGAATTTTACTTTTCTAATCTAAAGAAGGCCATGAACTAGATAATCATTTTGGTATGATTGGACTGCGGAGAATCCGAGGTTTCTGAAAACTTATGCATATCCTTCTGTTCTGAACTGTCTTTCCTTATCGAAAAAATCTTATATTTTTTCACGGTAAAATTCAAACATTTCTGACCATCGAAAAGGTGATTCACGTGATACCATTTCTGTTTTTGAAACGTGGTGCACGAAACGTGGAAAAAAGCTTTGAGTTTAAAAATCGGAGAATATTGAATCAGTGTTCAATCTCTTCAACATGGCTCGTCGGAAGACTCATCCCGCGGTTATGCGCGTCGTTACGCCTCCAAAGCGTAAGGTAATTCTTTGAACGGTACTTTTTAAACCAATAAACACTTTTCAGAGAAAGACCAAATCTGAGCGTGCTGGTCTTCTGCTTCCAGTTGGCAGAGTTCATCGAAAACTTCGTGAAACTGTTCATGGACAAAGAGTTTCACCTGGTGCATCAGTTTATTTGACAGCAGCTCTCGAATATTTGGCTTGTGAAGTCCTTGAACTTGCTGGAAATTTAGCCAAGGACTCGAAGAAGAAAAGAATCTCGCCACGTTCCCTCAATTTGGCAATTCGCAACGACCTAGAATTGGATGAGTTGTTCAAAGAAGTCACCATTTCGGAGGGTGGAGTTGCACCGAAAGGAATTCTTCCACAACTTCTTCCAAAGGGTAAACAAGGAAAAGATCATAATGCATCAAAATAGATTACGTACAGTGAAATGAATGATTTGTGTATTTATTTTTTGTTTGGTAGGAGAAAAAAGAAAACTTTATTGGTAAAGAAAGAAATACAACACTTTCAAATGCGAATTAAATCATTATGAAAAAAGACAGAAAAGTTATGATATATCTTTACATCTATCTGAGACCAACTGTATTGACAAAAAGAGCGGGCGCAGATAAAGAAAATAAGAGATCCAATATAGACGGACTGGATTCATGGAGGTTGCATTTTTTTATGGTAAAATTCAAACTTTTCATTGAAAAGGTTTTTACGGAAATTCACGTATTACCATTTCTGTTTTTGAAACGTGGTGCCCAAAACGTGGAAAAAAGTTTTAGTGTAAAAAACTGAGAATATTAAATCAGTGTTCAATCTTTTCAACATGGCTCGTCGAAAGAAGGTTCAAAAGGCTCCTGCTAAGGTTTATAAGGCCGCCCGCATGCGATGTTCCGTTAGTAAACCCCTACAGGTAATTATTGAAACGGTACTACAAACAATAAATGTTTTTCAGGGACATGCCAAATCTAAGCGCGCTCGTCTTATTTTTCCAGTTGGCAGAGTTCATCGAAAACTTCGTGAAACTGTTCATGGATTAAGAGTTTCACCTGGTGCAGCAGTTTACTTGGCAGCAGTTCTTCAAGATGTGGCTAGTGATGTCCTTGATCTTAGTGGGGAAGAAGCCGAAAATGCAAAGAAGAAAAGAATCTCTCCACGTCACATCAATTTGGCAGTTCGAGAAGAACACTATTTGAATTTGCTGTTCAAAAATGTCACCATTCCGGGGTGTGGAGTTGCGGAGAGAATTTCTAAAGCACTTCTTCCAAAGGGAAAGCAAGGAAAAAATTCTAAGGCATCGAAATAGATTACTTACAGCGAAATAAATGATTTGTGTATAAATGTTTTGTTCGATAGGAGGAAAAAGTAAACTTTATTGGTAAAGAAAGAAATACAAAATTTTAAATGTGAATTCTATCAGCATGGAACGAGACAGAAAAGTTTTAATAACGATATGTGTTGAAGCGAAGGGGAGAAACTTTGAGTTCGGAAAGAAAAAGTTTGATGAGATCCAGAATTTACATGTACCACTGAGCTTGAGCATCAACATCCTCAGATGGTTGATTGTCTTTTTTGACTGGAGCAGCTGGACGACGAGTTCTCTTCGCAGTTGGCTTATTCCACAGATGTTCTGGACGTTTTGTTCCCTTCATACGTTCGTAGAGATTGCAAGCACTGAAAATGAAAAGATATAATTTTAAAAATTCAGATTAGAAACTCACTTGCACTCTGACAATCCAGTGATCTCATTTCTTCTCCAAAGTTTAGTTTCACGACATCCACAATTGGCACATGAAGTATTCTGATGCATTGTAGACGCTTTTCTAATCGCTTTGTTTGAATGTCTTCGTCTTTTTGGAGCAGTATTTTGAAAGTTGAAGTTGCTTGATTGCATTGGAAGAGCATCGAATTCTGGGATATCGTTAATGGTTTGATGTTGTTGAACGAGTTGATCCATTGGCTGTGGTTGAACTTCTTGTGGAATACCAACATTGAAGAATGGATAATTTTGGAAATCTTGGAAATTTTGTTGGCCTGAAACAAAACATTATTATGATCTGTAGTTGAAACTCTCTACAACTCACCAAAGTTTTCCACATTTTCATTATTTTCTGGAATTCCACCAATTGCTCCAAACTGCCCGAATTGCTGTGTTGGATCCATAAGATATTGATCTCTATTGTAGCCCATCCCATCTTTAATCATTCCAAACTGCTCTGGATTTGTCATCATTTGATTAGGATCTTGTTGAAAATGATGATAATTCATTGGCTGAGGCATAGGCAGATTTCCATAATCCATAGAATTTCCAACAGTACCGTTTTGGAGATACATTTGTGGAGCAGGTGGAGAATTTGAGTTAGAAGACGAAGATGAGTCTCCAGAATAAGAGAAAGGATAAGAGAAAGATTGAGAGTACATCTCGACTGAAGACTCGAATGAGAATGATCTAAAAACTGTTCCAGAATAATGTTTAATGGATTGGGCGGAGCTATGGGCGGGACTTGAGAAAACAGTATACTTTTTCTTTTTGAACAACATGAGCGTATTAAAGATGCCGTGTCGGGAGAGCTTTGAAAAAGTATACTACAGTATACTTTTGGGCTATAAGTGTGCCGACGTTTATGGTAGGGCGGATGTTTTTATAAAGAGATCATGGTCTTTGAAGGGGGTTGTAATCGTGTTTAACAAAAGATCGATAGAATCCCATACATTCTCTTGAAAATAGTGGCTTACAATATCAAATCTATGGAACCGTGATATAAGATATAAGGGGAAAATATGGAATTAAAAACAACAGAAACACATTGAAAAAATGAATTCGTTCTTTCTAAGAAGTCTGAAAAAGAGCATTGAATCTAAATAGTTTGAAACTTGTCAAGTTCAAGTTTCCGGAGCCTAAAAGTTTTGATTTCGCAAAAGCGAAGACATTGCCAAATATTTCGAAGTTTCAATGAATCCTTTTTTTTTTGTTCGTATTTTCAAGAATTTAGAGCAATTGTTCTTCCTGATAATTATATGCGCAATCAGAATTCAACAGAAAATATTT
The DNA here is from genome assembly GCA_963572265.1 of Caenorhabditis doughertyi. Classification (NCBI taxonomy): domain Eukaryota; kingdom Metazoa; phylum Nematoda; class Chromadorea; order Rhabditida; family Rhabditidae; genus Caenorhabditis; species Caenorhabditis doughertyi. The sequence goes on from OY751557.1 coordinate 8,315,200, forward strand.
TTTCCAGAGCTCATGCTTGTCTTTTTCTCATGTAACCGGGTAGTTTATATCCGGTAGGTAGGTTCTTCTTTTCTGATTATAGTCTGTGATAATCTTCCAACATCCTTCGGGCAAGCAACAAAAAAAACTGGATCAAAAATACCCTCCGGTGGGCAGCTTCTGTTTCTTTCTGGTAGTATTCTATGATAATTTTTCAGAATTCTTTGAGCTAGTAATACAAAAATAAAACTTGGACAAAAATTACCATAAATCGGCAGAAGGAACCAAAAATTTTTCAAAAATTTTTGGAAAAAACTGAATAATCGAAGTCCACTCTCTAGTTGAAGCACACTTTCTATTATATTTCCTCCGATATCAATTTTCACGGTGATTCCCCTTTAATTCTACTCTACTCTATTCAGACAATCTAAAATGTTACAGTTTCATCATTCTCTTTTTCCCATGCAATTCGCCGAATGATGTCCACAAAGACATCCAGTTTGCAACCTCCTCTCTGACTATCCACAGAGAGGTGCGAACAGTAATTCTTCTCTTCTTTTCCTCCTGATCACCCTTTTTATCCACTTGTCCTCTCTCCTATCTGATTTGCCTTCTCCTCTTTTTATTCCAAGCCGTCTTCTCTTTTCTTTCTTCTTTTCCCCCGAAATCCCGACTTGTCGTTTTCTTATGTTTATTTGGGTCATTGCATTTTTCGACATCTATCCTCTATCTATTCTTTCGCCTCTTCCCACCTCTTTTCACTGATATTGATCAATCAATATTTGTTCATGATTATTGACCAATTCTTCTTCTCCCCAATCATCAGAATCATTCCACGTCTTCTTTTTATTCCATAAATAGCAAAAAAGTTGTGTACCTGTCAACTGAAGGGGTCTCTTATAATCAAATTTCAGCTCTCCCTTTTTTTGCCATGAGAGTTGGTTCCACCACAACTAAACATTCTTTTTTTCTCTTTGTTGCCTCCAAAAGTCTTTTTTTTTTCGTTTACTTTTTTTCCCATTTAATTTTCAATTTTTGATTTGCATGACACATTTTTTGAATCTAATGAAATTGAAAAAAATAAAAACAAGAAGACACATTCATGTGACGCTATCGTGAGATTTTCCAGAGATTTTCAGCCGATTTTCGAGAATTTTCTTATTTTTTTTTCATAGTTGCGTTCCCTGCACACATGAGTTTTGTTTTTGTCTATGTCCCAGTAAGTATTTTCTGTTTAGATGACGTAAATTTTGTATTTTTATTTTTCTAATGCTGTAAAATTCGGTAAAATGAAAGACTGTAAGTGTACCATAGTATACTTATTCAAAAATCCAGCCGACTTTTAGGCAAAAGGCGGTAAGTGTGCCAAAGTAGGGAAACAGTATACTTTCTGTGAGAAAGTGGCTGTAAAATGAGCCGAAAAAGAGAGTTTTGATCTTCGTACTTCTGTACAAGAAAACCAGAACTTCTAGGCTTTTCTGAGTTACTTTGAGCTCATTGCGACTGCTTAGTTATGAAATAGGCTCATGCCATATGAGTTTGGATTGTCAAAATCTGCTCAATTATGCCCTTATACGGAAGGAACTTTGCTAAATTAGAAAAAAAATATTTAGGTTTTTGAAGTCGGTTCGGATCCTGCTAAGGCTTACCTAGAAGAGTTCAGGCTAATTCAAGAAATTTCCCAGTAAGGCTAGTTTAGACTCAAGTAAAGCTGTTTAGTCTGAGATGAGTCCTAGGGCTAATTAGGTTTTCAACTTTTTCCAACGTTTTTATTTTGACACATTCATACAAAACTCTTGCTTCTAATAATCTACACATTCTAAAACCCTTGTATTCTTATTTTTCCCGAATCTGATCATCTGTTTCTCTATTTCCATTGGCTTGAATACCCAATTGCAACATCTAACCTGATAGCCGAGAAAGCGAATGATCCAGATCCAGGAACCCACGTCATCTGATTCTTTTTGGATTCTTGAGTGTTTGGTTCTAAGCCATTCACCTAGGAAGGTCATGATTGTATCACAAGGTGTCTGAAATTGACACCTGTAATATAAGAGCTTCAAGTTTCAACGTTATTTGAAATCCATTCAATCTTATCTACAAGTTTTCTGCATCCACACACATCTAATTCCAAGTCCATCTCTTCCTTCCCTCTCTCTTTTTCCCTCATTTCAATTCAATTTCCCATTTTCCAAATCAGTTCATTTCTTATCAATCCATGTCATTCTTATCCATTCTAATCTTCTTTTTTCCCTTCACTTCAATCTGTCTAATCTTTGAAATCTCTTTCTGAAAAAAAAAGAAGTCGTGAGGCAAACACACGAAACGCAACTCAACTTTGATTTATGAGCCAATACATGACGGAGGAAATTATGTGCGATGAAATGTGATGCGTGTGTACTAGTTCTTATTTCTTAAAGTTTTCCCTCTATTTCCTCTAAATATAGAACAATAAACTGACCCATATCATTAAAAAAGACGTTTATAGAAAAGTGAGTTCCAGGAGTCGTATCCCTTGTTTATGAGAGAGACTAGAGCTTGTTTGTCTCTTTGTTACGAGTAGATCTGATAAAAAATACTTGCTTTAGTCAAGGAGAAAACTAAACTAGCAATTTAGAGGAATATTCCTGTTGAAAAACTATAGCAGACTGCTCAAACTAGTTTTTTTTCAATAGTTGATGGTAAATAAACATAGTTCAGGCCATCTGAGAATATCTCCGGGCCAAAACAATGTGAAACTGAACCTTATTCAGGCTAGTTGAGACTATTTCAAGCTTAATCAAAACCGCCTAGGTCCATTTTCAAACGGTTTTTTTCATTTGGATTCGATCAGGATCTTAGACTAGAATCCCTCATACAGAGTTCCCTAGCTAAGCTTACACTTGGGGAAGCCCGGCTGAAAACCGAATATTTTCTACTAATCCTAGTTTATTGAATGATTCCTCTAATAGAACTGCATCTTTCCAAATTCAAATGCCTACGCAGTTCTACCTTTTTTCAACTTGTGATCTAGACCCAAAATTACTAATTTTGGCAAGTCTCAGTTTCAAATTTCCAAAATGTGACCTTGCCCTTTTTTTCTGGGAAAAACACTTTTTCACTATCCAACCTTTCAAAGAAGATAGACAGATTCAATTTTTGAAACATTTACCTCTCCTCAATATTTTTCTTTCATACAGTTATTTTTAAATGTTGTTTCTATCATTTTTTCTATCCGTTCTATCCCCCTCTCCTCCATCTCCTATTTATAATATTACCCAATCTGGCGAGGCGCCCGGGCATAGTTTGCCAATCGTCCATGTCTGGTGTCTCCTGGGTTCCTATACTATTTCTTCACCTCCTCGTCATTCAATTTACCGTTCGTCCTTTTTCCTTTTTTATCCCCTCTTTTGCCTCCCAATTCTTCCACATATGACGAGACACGACCCGTCGTCCGCCTTCCGTCCATTCATTTGCCATTTCTGGGGTTGTGATACGAATCACGACGCCTTGTCTTCTTCTTCTTTTTTCCTCCAAAAGTCCCCTTCATGTTTTCTTTCCCCTCGTACACAAAAAACCGTCTTTTTTGTGTAGTGTTTACACTGTTTTACACAGTAACTTCTTCTTCTTCTCTTCCTTTTTTTTTGATAGACATGACTACATTGGAACCAATCCTTGTTTTTTATTTCAAATTTTTTATTATGAGTGTTTATTATTATTATCAAGGACACTTTTTGTTTCTGGTTTTTGATGATTAGGAAAAAGGAAATAGAAAAGAGAAGTTAAGTGGAGATAGTTGTTTTGAAACAGTGAATGTTTGTGATGGCATCTACCTGTAATAGAAAAGCACCCGTGTTAGCCATGAAGTGTGCTACGTCTGTTTTAGGGAGTGAGATCCTACAAATCTTAAAAACCTAAACATGTTCCTTTCAACTACACTGTTTGAGACCTTCTATTCCGATTTTCCTGAAATCTTCGGGCCTAGAAATCTCATAATAAGGAAAACTAGTCTTCATTCGACCCTCGAATGTTATTGGTTATCTGACCATTTTTCAAGCTCATATACACTTGTAAATAACGTCGGTACTAGTTTCTTTGATGGATTAAATTTTCACTTCTCAAAATAGTTATTCATTTGATCTTATATTTATTTGAACTAGTACAGAAACCAACCAGAATAACTTCAGATTTTGATGATGGCCTAGAAATCTGGGATCAAACTTAGTTCATTACTTCTATTCTCGGTCAGCACAAATAACTAAAACATCCTGCTGATCTTACTTTTCAGACTTCCACGACAACGTGAATTTCTTGAATTCCACACTCTAAAAGTTATCAAATAACCAAAAAGTTCAAAATGCCTCCACAAATTCCTCCGAAATCTGAGATTCCTTTACTTATTAGTCGAGTAGTTTATGTAATATGATAAGGTCTCTTTTACTAGTTTGTGTTATGGTCTTGACTATCTTCACTTTTTTCCAATTCCTTACCGTTTCTTTTTCAAATGACCTCTAACCTTTTCTTGCCAATTAGTTTCACAACCGACGTGTTGTCCTTTTCTCGAAAAGGCGATGAAAAAGTACAGAAGCTTTATGTCTGTTTCAAAAGGTAACAAGAAAAAGGAGTGAAAGGAAGGAGGAGGAGGTCTTTATCGACACTTACAAGTGGCAATCATCACCTCTCATCTTGTAAAATGTCGCCTCTTGACGTCACTTTTTTTGAATGAAGACAAGAAGCTTCTTCTCGGGGTTCTGGTGTCTGTTTTAAATTGGAAATTCATTGTTCATTTTTGTTACAGTAACTTTTTATTCAGGTGATTCATAGTTATTGTGAGTTTAAGAGGTGGTAGTCCATTGACAAGTTTTGGCGTCTAGTTTTTCTGTTGTTCAAGTTTTTGGTTCATATTTTCAGAGCATAGTCTAGATTCAAGTTTATAGTCGGGGCTCTAATCCATAGCCTAGAGTCTGACTTGACTTGAAAGCACTTCATAGTAGCCCAAGACTCTAGATACCCAGTTTTTTAGATTTTCACTTTTTGGAGCCTATTTTAGCAGTTAACCTCAGCTCATACTAGTATTAGAAAGGCATCTTATTCTATCCATTTCTACCTGTTTCACAGTTCAATACTTCCCGAAGACATCCTACTGGATCTCTGGATGTCTACGTGACTAGACAATCTTTCCCCCTCTTCTTTCCCCCAATAGATCATCACGTATTCAACCTGATAACCCAAAAGCTAAATGATCCAAATACCATTTCATCCTTCTTCTAGAAACGCACGTCATCTGATCCACATCTTCTCTCTTCTCCTATTCTTCCCGACGGTTCCGATCCATCAAGTAACTTTCACCACTTCTCCTACTCCTTCTCCTTCTTCTCCAACATCACTTCCTTTTTTCTCTTTTTTTTCGATCATCCATTCCATTATGAACAACTCGATTTGTGTTGTTTTGCCATTCATGCTGCTCTCATAATCGGATTAGATTAAATATTATGGAAAAAGGAGAAATGCGAGAATGAATGGGGTTTTGGAAAAGGGAAATGTGAATGAGGTGAGGGAGTCATGGAGGTGTGATGAGTACGAGGATTATCCCCTTTTTTTGGCGATGCTGTTTTTTGTTTCTTTTTTTTACCTGATTTTTGAGTTAGGGATAATGCAAATGTGATATGTTGAGAAGGTAGGAACGATCTTATTGACTGACAATGAGTAGTTCAGGAGTCCTAGAACCTCTATTAGAGCGGCGCGAAATTATAATTTTCTGAAAATATAGGCGCTACTGTAAGATGTTTCCGGATTAAGTTCAAACGTTTTTGCAGAGTGCCTGTCTATTAGAGATCCCAAAATCACTCGGCTTATCGAACTGAACAATTCCAGTCGGAATAGAGATCTAACTCGGCTGAACACAACTTGATCATAGGTTAAATCATATTTTCTCAACAGAGCGCAATTGCATTTTCAAAAAAGTCAACTATTTTCCTCATACTTCCTCTTAAACCTTGTACATACATATTGTTTGTTTGCCCAATTCGAATGCCTTCCACATCGCTTTTTTCCTAAACCAGTATCTATGAATCTTCGCCCCTTTTGCCTATCGAAAGGTCGCTTCTTCTTCTTCCTTTTCTCCGTCCCCCTTCTGTTTTATGCCACGTCAATCGACCAAAGTCTTCTGAAGGAAAACCGAATTTATGTTTTTTTTTTGCTAAAAATAATTCAGTTTTGCGGAGCAAGAGTTGCCTAGAGACTCTCGCAACACTTTAGCCTTTAACCGATTATTATCATTCTGAAACAAGAAAAAACGTGTTTCTCTGCTAGTTTTGTGCTTGATTGAGAAGAAGGAGAAGGATTAACTTAAATCAGAAATTCTATGAATTTCAGATTTTGCTGAAATTGAAAGTTTCAGTCGTAAATGTAGAGGTTATCTGAGTGTAAAAGTTTTAAAAGAAGAACGTTTTCTGAAACTTCTAAATAATCTTCAACATTTGCTATTCAACTATGATTAGTTCTCTCTGGGGTTTGCTAAATGCGTGTTCCCTTATTAGAAGGGCACCCGTTCAAAAACCACTCTCCGTTCCTTCTTTCTGACCCCATTTTCAATTATTCTAGTTGAACAAAGATTCTAATATAGAAGAGTACCTTATTCACCCTGGAAAATTTGTTTTTTCTATCAGAACTTTCAAAATGTTCTTCCAAGCAGTTCAAAAGCATAACTTTTGGGTTTGCTTTCAGTTTTGATTTTGTTCATCTCTCCAGTTTTCATAACCACTTTTAGTTGAGGAATTTCTCAAAGTTCTTATCAACCTGCCCAAAAATGGAATTCCTTTGAAGTCTTTTCCCCCGAGTTGATATGTATGACCTCTCTGATCATTTTGAACCTTCTTTTTATCGTTTTTTCCAATTTTTTTTCCAAAACCCAAAACAAATTTTTTTCCAAATCAACAAACAACCTTGAGTTCTCTCTATACAGTTCTCTGATTATCTCCTTATCTGTGTATAATCATCATCTCCAAATTCCTTCATCGTTCTCCGATCTCTTATCCTATTCGAACACCCAATGGACCTTTTTTTGTAATATATCAACTGGTTTCCCTTCTTATCACTTCTGATTTATCAACTTGTTTCTGTTATTTTTATTCTTCCCTTTCTTCTTCTTCTTCTTCTGAACCCCTTTTCTTTTCTATTTTCCATTCAATTGTCTTCATTCTCGCTTCACTGAATCTAACTTTTTGACCACAACACGAGTTTTGGACTTCACGTGGAAAAGATGACTCCCACCATCTCATGCGCCTACGCTTCTTCTTTTTGTTTTTTTGGAGTACTACTATTTGTTCACAACTCAACCGAAAAGTCACGCCTTCTATGTCATCTTCTTGTTTTCTTTTCTTCATTCTTTCTTGACCTTTTGTGTTATGAATGACAACTTCAATCGGAATTTCAAAAAAGCGAAGAATTCCCCAAATTTCTTTTTTTTTCTTCTAATGTGTTGGAACAAGGGAGAGGGGGAAATGTTTGATTGTACTTACTTTGGCGAGGAGTCAAAAAACATTGTGATGACTGTTTTTTGTTTAAATTTAGGACACTTTTATTATCGATCAACACTGGGGTTTTGTGGGAATCGGAAATTGAGTGATTAACATAAAGTTTGAACACTTTTCAAAATTATAATGATCAGTGATAATGTAAACAAAAAAGAGGGAACTATGGATTTGAATAATTTTAAAGAGGGAATTATGATAAAGGTTATAGGGTTGATCGAACTATATCAAAAACGGACGTGACCATTTTTCAATCAACAGTGGTGACATTTCAGACCCCAGAGGGTTATGGTCTTTTTATTTCGAACTTTTAGAAAACCTAGTCAGGCTCACTGAGCTGAATGATTATTATAGTTGAGTAGATTCTTAGAGTCGCGATAGTCAATTTTTCGTTAACATTTCGATGTACTCTACGGAAGTATCGCGTACTTTCCATGACAATAGAAATACAAGAAACCTCTAATATAAGGGCACTTCATATAGTTGCCCGAGCCTTCAGAAACTTTTGGAATCGAACCATCTTTCAGTACAGTAAACAATAGTTCAAGAATCCCTGTCCTGCTTACAAAGTTATTCGGATCAGATAAAAAAAAGTATGTTAATTTCCAAGAATGTTGATCAAGATTGAAATCATCATCATCCATAGAATACAAAATTCCATGAATGACATAGAACCAACAAGCTTCTTCTTTTTCTTCCAAGTCCAACTAACTAAGCAATGATAATATCATCGCAAAAAAGTGACGAAAACAAACAAAACAGTTGTTGGCTGAGAAGAAGTGTTGCGCCCTTCCGATTCTTCTCTGCGTCTCACCGTCTCAAACACTCTCTCATCGGCTTTTCGTTCGTGCTTTCCGCCCTCCCAACCATTTGTTTGATCACATCATCAGTAGAGGCAATAGAAGAAGAAGAAGCACGTCATTGACTTGTTTCGAACTCCCTCACTGTTACTGTACACTGTGTTCTTTTCGAGTTCAAGGCATTTCTTGTCTCTCTCTTTGAAAAAAGGAAAGGGGAGAATAGACAAACAAACCAGCAGGTAGTACAACTTGTCATTTATCACTTATCATTGTGTCTCGTTTCCGCCTTTTTTTTCGTAGAGAAAAGGTGTCTTGTGTTCAAGTTTAAGGGGTGATAGTGAAGTGTTTTCTTGATGACCAAGGAACTATTCAAAGATTATTTTAAGATGGTTTGAAGGTTGAGTAGTTGAAAATTTATACCGTTCAATTTGTTTTCCAATTCGGAATTATTGTTTTTGTCTTCGAAAACTTCTCAAAGTTTTTAGATTCTAATCATAGTTTTCCATTCTCAGCATTTTGTTCAAGTAAAATTTAGATTTTTAGTCTTGTTTAAAAATATTTTCGTTTGATAAGTGTCTAGAAAAGTATGCAAAATCGTAAAGCTCCAGAGCTGTCTGAAACTGGAAGAATGCCTAAAAAAGTCTGTAAGACTTTGGATATGGCTGAAAACGCCTGAAAGCATCATGGCTGGGAACAAGGGACTAGTTTAAGATTTCAGAGTTTTCTAGGCCACTGATCGTTTTTCAAAAAGCAACCAGGTCTATCTGAAGTTGTCAGAACCCTATCAAAGCCACCTAAATCTCAGGCAAACTTCGGAAATTTTTTGACCGCTTCGACCTTTTCTCAGACTGATTTTCTTTTTTTTTCTCGTATATTCAACACGAGACATTGTAACTGTTCCGTTCTATCCACATTTCCATTCTCGCATTATTCAAATTGTGTCCTTCTCCTCCTCTTTTTCTTCTTCCTGCATTTCATTTCTTGTCGATTGAGCCAATTACCATCTCCTCATTTCCCTTCATTTCCATCTTTTCTCACTGTTCTTCTTCTTCTCACATGTTCACCTCTCTTTTCATCAATTCGTCAATGGTCTTTCCACGACCATCTCCTTTTTCCATCATCACTTTTTTCTCCCTTTTTGCAGTTTCGCCCTGGCTTCTTCTTCTCCATCATTTCACTGCAATGATCGACGTCTCTGCTCTACAAGGTATGTGTACTGTTAACTGATAATCAAACACTCTCATCACTTTTCCCTTTTTAAAACATGTTCGGTGTTGTGTTATGTTTTAAGAGACACAATTAAACTTTTATGATTCCAATTATCTCTGGAATTCCATTCTTTACCGTTCATTTCTTTACGATTCTTTTCTTTTCACGTGTTTTAAGGTATTCTGATAAGGAAGAGACCGCAAAAGACTCCTAAATTTTACAATATTTGTTGGTCGGTCTTTCCGGAGAAAAAGAGGAAAAAGCACTTTGGACTGTACATATTTGGTTGGGTTTTTTGTGTTGATAGGGAAGGAAAGATGTTAGGTGTAGCCTTTAGGATTTTATGGGAGTTTTAGGGTTTTTGGTATTGTTCAGTTAGTTCAGAAGATCAGAGCGTTTCTAGGACCTCTTTTAGAATTGCAGTGACTGAAAACTAGGCGTTTCATTTGTTTTGAGTTTTTCTCCTGATTAGCTGGGAGGCCTTTTGTTATCCTGTATCCAAAATGCCTAGAACAACACTTTTCAAAAGTTTTGTCTAGATTTCAAAAGAGTTTTCTAGGTCAAGTCCAGAGTTTACCTACCATTAAGGTTCTTGTTTCCATGACGATTTGGCTATCGATAGTCTAGATTTTAAAATCCGTACTTGATTGTATGCGCTTCTATAACAGAAAATTATAAAGATACCTTGAACCTGATTATGGAATTTTCACTCTTTCTCATCTGGAACAACCTGCAAAAGACCTCCACATGCCCTAATAATAGAGAGGTCCGGAACTTTAAGATTAGACACAATCTATTTCAACATCAATCAATTTCAGTCCGCTTTTTTTTTCTTTTCTCCTCTTATTTTTTCCCTCTCTAATAGACACAAATTTCACTTTTTTTTCTGATAGTAATCGAACACAAATCATCATTACATATAGATAGTAAACAACCAAAATAAACATCAGCCAAACAGGTACAGAGGCACACACGATCCTCTTTTTTTTTCTTAACAAATGAACCTTTCTTCTCATTACTCATCTAGTTTTGAAAGTTTTTTTTGTATTATTTCAATATTTGAAATGAAGAAGGAAAGAAGGTTCTATCTCTTCCTTCTATCTCTCAATAAACTTATGTTGACTCGTAAATTTAAAAAAGGCCACGCCCCTTTTTTCATTGATCAATTTGAAAAAAAAATGGTTTAGAGTGTTTGCAACATTCCTTATCATGAGGCAGGAAAAATTTGTATTGTTGCTCGATTCTATTTTTCACATTATTTTTTAGTTTTTTTTTACTTCCTGGCTATAATCGGAGTGTTAAAATGTCATGTAAATAATGGGAAAGGGTTATAAATGAGGTGACCAAAACAAGGAATACTGTAGTTGCTCTGCTGAGTTCCTAAATTTGGAATCTCATGACTTATACTTCAGAATACATCAGATGAGAAACCTCGGGAAAAAGTGGGTGGGGCTTGGAAAAGTTCAAAAATTCATTTCAACTTTCGCCTCCTGATTTTTCATCTAATTCACGAGCCGCTGAAATGGGCGGAGCTTACTTTGCCTTTTCATCTCCCGAATTCCTGATTTTAAATTGTTGAGATTCCATTTTTCATATAAAACAGAAACTCAAAGAATAAAGGGGCGGAGCTAAAAGACAGAAGAGATAAGAAGAGCCAAGTCCTCCTGGGGTCTAGTCATGAATTGTATTTTCTGTTATGTATCTTCTTTGGATTCTTCTCTTCTAAATTCCAATCCATTTCCTTCCTTCTTTCTTCATTCTTCTACCGGTTTTTTCGAGGTGATATCTCTTTTTCTTCTTTTTCTCCAAATAGATGCAGAAACATGACAGCTTATCAATCGTCTCTGAATGTGTACAAAACCATCACATTTCCCCTTTTTCTTATCTTATCCATTTTCTTTAATTTTATCTTTTCTTACACTACATAGAGATAAACTAAAAACCAACAAGTTTCCAATTCTTTTTCTTAGAATAGAAGATGAAAAAGAATCGAAAAAAGAAGAAGAAGCTGAAGAAAAAAGAAGAGCCAAAAGATAAACAAACAATATATTTTGATTGCGCTTTTGATGAATCTAAGATGAAGCATGCACCCAATGAGACCCCTTTTTATTCCTTCTATTCATCACCGGATGGCATGCAAAAGTCCTATAGCGTGTTGAATGAAAAAAGGAGCCGGCTCCTGGAATTTCAGAAAATCCACGTCAGAAAATGAATATTCTTTCCGGTTGTTCTAGAATCTTTTGTATTCTGTTTGATTGAAAAGGAATACTTTTGAATTAGGTACTCCAATTAAACAAGTTTTTCTCTCAAATAGATAGTTGAAATCCGTCAAATCTTTATTTAGAGAATTATGAGCGATCATGAAAAATATTTCATTATCACTTTTTTCCAGACATCCTCCCAGCTGGAAGCTCCTAGTCGTATAAAATTTTGTAAATGCCACTTCAATCCACATTTTTAACAGACAACCAATACAAAAATTTCAAAAATGCCACCGCTTTTTTGTACTTCTAAACTTTAAATTCCCTCATTTATTTGAAGTTTTCTGACTAGACAGATGTGATGAATATAATCTTCGGACTTCATGGATGGTCTAGAAAAACATTAGTAAAACTCCTTGGGGCTTTTTTTATCAGTAGAGCGCATTTCAAACGCTGTTGTCATAACCCCTCAATCCTTCTAGCTTAATAACTCTAAATCCACCACGTGCTTCTCTACAGTAATCCTTTTTTGCTTTTTTCACGTTCTTCTTTCTCCTTTTTTCTATTTTATTGCATTAGATCCATCTTGTTCCTGCCAATCTTTTACCTCTTTTTTCTTCTTTAATCCTCCTGATATGTATGTGTGTAAAAAACCTTTTAGTGAGATGAGATTAGCCTTTTGTTTTAATGCTTTTCGCTAAAGTTTTCCACTCTCACATTTCTAGGTTGATTACCCAAATTCTGAGGGAGATAGAGGAGTCCTGCAGTTTGTGTCTAGGATCCCATAAAAGGGTTGACACTAGGCGGAAGACTTGGCTCAAGAGGAAAAGATCCCAGTGATTGTATATCTGAAATTTTTGATTTTGAGCTGGCCATATCGTTAAGAGTTGTAATTCATTATGAATTGAAGTTCAGGCAATGAAGGCATTGACCAATGCTATAGGATCTATTTTGACCTCTAGATTCCTCTTGATTGTAGCTTCGTACTTTCGATCTTAAGTAGCTTTTAGCTCTAGTTCAGATCCATATTTATGCTCATTTTCAGATGGTTCTATTCTACACATGTTTTCCGAGACTAGACTGAAAAAATAGCACTTTTGAGCTTTTCCGACCGTAGTTCTGCCTAGATTCTTGGCACCCATCCCAATTCTTCACACAGCTGACTGTCAATAAATTAATGACCATTTTCCTTCTTCTTCTTCCTGCGCAAACGCGTGAGCCATCTCTCTATGTGCTCTTCATCCGTTCCACAAACTTTCCATTTTCCCCTATTTTAATTTATTTGACCTCCTCTCTTTTTCTCTCATCCTCTCTCATCTTCATATTACTTTTTTTTATCAACTACCTTCTCTTTTCTTAATTTTTTGCCAACGAAACACAAATAAACACAGAAAAAAAAATTAAATGAAACCAATTCGTTATTCGAAAAGCCAAGTCATCGGGTTGGTGCCTTCTCTCGTATAAGCGGATTACTGTACAGTCCGATTTTGTTGAAAAGAGAGAGTCGTCGCGGCGAGAAGAAGAGCCAAGAAAAGAGAGAAAAATAAAACAATTGTTTTCTTCTTGTGCTCTTTTGGCACACAAGACTCTAAATTTCGAACATAGAACATAGGTTAGGTTAAAAATAACTGGAAGTTAGAGAGGAGAGACTTAGACAGAAGTAGAAAAGAGTTGAGGAGTACTGTAGGTATTTTGTTGATGAAATATAAATATAAAAGTGCTTGGAGAAGACTCTAACTTTGAAAATTTCAGTTAATTGCAAAGTTATGCTTAAAGTTCGAGTCTTATTCCCCAGAAATCTCAATTTCCCTCCTATTCATTTAATTCCCCATTTATTTATTTATCAACATTGTCCATCCATCAAATTTCTGGTATGTACCTTTAAGCTTCTTATCGACCCCTTACCGGAAGACCACGAAAAAATCATTTATTTTTTCGTCATCTTATTTTTTTCAATGAAAAATCAACAATTGAAACTATTCTAATATATTTTCTAGGCCTTTTCCTCCATTGTCAGTCAGAAAAACGAACACTCTTCTTCTTCTTCTTGCTCTCTTCTTCTTTTCTCTTCTTTTTCCAAAAAATGTAGTCGTGGACACCTTGTGATATAGATCTTGTCTTTAAACAAAACATGTTATCTTTTCCTCTTCATATGTCCCTTTTTGAAGTGAAAAAAACCAAAACCAAAATCTCTATTTTCTTGTTTCAATGGGCGTTCTTCCCTAGTCCCAAGGGGTCATAGACTTCTATCCCCCTTTGTTTTCTAGACAACTTCTTTCCCTCTTTTTCCCTTCAAAAACCGCTTCTCTTCTCATATCAATATATTTTCGTTTTGCAGAAATACGAGAAATGAGCAGTAGCAGCAGTGCAAGTACTACTTCAAGTGGCTCTTCGTCGATTATTCATGAAGAATTCGATGAGAAACCCACTTCGAACTTCTCGTGGCCTCCTGGACAAGCATTCCCTTTTGAGCCATTGCCACCTTATCCAGCAGGTAAAAACATATTTATGAATTTATAAAATTGATGCAATTGTATTAGAGGTTTATGTTTCCTAGGAGTTGAGAATTGTGAGATAGAGCTTCTAACTTCAGTTTTGTGAACTGAAGGAATTTTTCGATTTTTTAAAGTTTTACGTACGGATTCAGTTTTTGAAGAACACTTCTTCAGCAAATTAGAAGAGAAAGTGCAGTTCTATTAGAGGGTTCAAAGCTCATAATGAGCCTGAACGGTAAACATGTAGGTAAACATCAAATGTTGTGGGAATATAAAATTCATCATTACCAACCAAATTTTCAGGCCCAAACCTCTCCAAAATCCGTTATCCCCGTGAAGTGACTTGCCCTCGTTACGTCTGTCCCCATTGTGACGAACAATTCCTCTTCCACTCTACAAACGGACTTCTTACCTGCCCATTTTGCTACACTTCCGTTGCAATCGGCACATATGTAAGATCTAGAAAACATTTTACAAAATCTTGAATTCCAAATATTTTCAGAATCGCAAACAAATGTATCTAAACTTTGTGGTTGGCACCATCGTTCTAATAATTTCAATGGTTATGACTGTATTGGTTTTCACAATTGCCAAGGATCAAGTATACCTTTCAATTCCAGGTAACGAATTCTTGAATTCAGAAGGCATCATCAAAAATTAAGGTGGTTTTTCAGCAATCATGTTATTCTTTGGAGCTATCATCTTCTTCACAAAAGCATTGCAATCAAAAGATAGTTATGAGGAAGCAAAGATTCTAATTGAGGATATGGATGTTTGAAGACTTTTTGAATTCTGAACTCTGACGCCTTCAACGTTTTTGCGATCTCTTTTTTTATTTATTGTTTTCTTTTTTTCTTTCTTGCAAAGGACTTCTTCTTCTTTTCGTTTTCCTTCCCTCCATTCCTGGTGCTATTCCATATGACAACTCTGTTTTTGCCACATTTATAAACGGTTTTCTTCTTTTGTAAATGCAATCGCGCTCTATTGAGAATTCTTATTGGAGTACAGTTGCAATCTGTTGATTTTAGACTTCTAGAAAAAAAGTAATAATTCGTATTTATTGATTTCAATGAAGTCCTTTTTCTCTAGCCATATTTTTCAGACAATTTCAGACTATAAATGACACACTTTCAGACAAAAATTTTGTAGATATTGTCGTCAGAAAATGTCGTATTTTGAGGAGATCAGAGATTTTGAAATTTATAGAAAAAACATGGAAAATAGATAGCGGAGCAAAAAAAAAACAAGATCTAAACTAGGCCAATTTTCAGATGGCATCTTGTTTTTTTTTCAAATCTAGGTTCTCACTTTTTTCACAACTTTTTCCCTCAACCTTTTTTTTCTGAAATCAAAAACAAGTATGATTCATTTCCAATGACTTATGTAAATTTTTTTGTGGTTGTACGATTCACATGATCTGTTCTGTGCTCCCAGTGATTTTTCACATTTATGATGTCAAAAATGAGATGTTTGAATTATTCATTTCGTGCCAGAGAATACTGTAGTCTTTTCTTTAGTGTAGCTCTAGATTACGGTAGCGTAAGCTCTCTGTAGCTTGAGATTGCTACAGTTTTAGGGTTTGGCCATATACCAGCAGTGATGCCCAAAGTACAATTCATTTCAAAAAAGTCAGGAATAAAGTAATTTGCATTTCGAAAAGCTGCTAGCACTAACGCATCGAGGGATACGGTAGACTTCTGTGAGCTGTAACTATTGAGATAAAAGTCTTTTTTAAAAGAAATTCACATATCATCTTCCAATTTGAACATTTTATGAACAGCATACACCTTCAGAAGTATGGCATGATACTGGATAAACTAGATTCACCATTAAGGTTCTGAAAACACCGATTTATAGAACAAATGTGTTGACACCATCCTTCAGAATCATCATATAATCTTCTCATAAAATAGTGACCATCTAAACAAAAGTACAGTGACAATATCCTATTCATTTTCATCTGATTCATTTCCAACTCTTTTTCTCTTTTTCCTCTCTTAAAACTATAATCATTAGGTTTTCAAATGGTCTTTCGATGAGTAAACACACATACTCTCTATTTAAACCGTACAGTTCAAAAAAGATGTTGTCCTTCCGTGTCATTTTTGTTTTTCGTTCATTCATTTTTTCTCAAAGAACTTTTTGTTGTTTGTGGTGTTTTCCTTTTTGATTCTCGAAAATTCCCTGTAGTATCTTCCCATATACATTTCCTTTCATTTTGTTGGAATTTTTGTGATAAATCAAACAAAAAGTAGCGAGTAAAACCTATCGAAATTTTCGATTTGCACTATTCTTCTCACTCTGATTGCATAGATCAAAAGCCCTTTTCGCCACGTGTAGTCAGATTCTACAGTGAACTGAAACTTGAAAGCTGGATTCTGAGAGGAGTTGGTGAAAAAAACCCAATTAAAAATAAAAATGATTTATGATGATAATAATAATAATCAAAAAAATAGAAATTTAATTTTGAAATATCAATAATTCGTTGATATTTAAACGAGAATAGTATTAGAAAAAGAATACAGTAATTATCATTCTTCATTGTATTGTGCAGCATTTGCTTCCTCGTGGTTGCTGTGGTTGATTGTCTGGTCCAATGACACGTACTGTTGGAGACACTGAAGCCGTTTGGGCTGATCCTCCTCCTCTTCCACGTGGTTGGCCTTCCTCTTGAACCACGTCATCCGCTCCGGGTACCACGAGTCCTTCTGGCGGTGCTGCGCCCTCTCCAGTATCACCACCATCATCCACTCTAACCACAATTTCATTGATAAGAGCTGAAGATGGTTCATCGATAAGAGTTGGTCCGTCTGGAGTCGGCATGACAGAAGAGTGTCCAGGCCCAAGAGAAGTGGCTTCGGAATCGATCGAGACTGTCGATGTATCTTGACACCTTATATGAGCATTCCATATATTCATTTTGGCTTTTTCTTCTTTCTCTTCTTGATCTTCCAGCTTTTGTTTTTCGACAAGATCAAGAAGAGTCTTCTTATCGATTTTTTCGCAAACTGACGGTGGGGGTTGATTCGGTGGCGTTTTGAGTCTCTGAAAAAAGGGGACTTTATGAATTTGAATTGGATTTTGTTGTATTTCTTACGTGAGATGTTGATGGGACATCTTGTTGTGGGCCTTCTTGATGAGTGGCTTGAGACGGTGTTGATGATGTCGGATTCTGGAAAAAAGAGGGTTAGGTTGGACAGAAAAACTATTATCAAAAAGGCGTTTGCAAACGAAAAAATGACATCTTTCAAACGAAAATTGCTCGAAAATAAAATTATTTCGACACCCAGGTTACAAAGGGGCATATTTCATTTACATAGTTTGATACTAACCTGCTCGACAACTGCCTCTGGAGCAGAGTTTTCCGTCGTCGACGATTCCTCGGCCTTCTCATCAGAAGACGTCGTTTTCTTCTCATCAGAAGACGTTGCGTCTTTTGACTCCTCGTCTTGACGATCCTCCACATCCTTTGGTTTTTGTTCCTTCTTGCGCACCTCCTCCTCGTCGTGTTTGGGTGACTTGTCCGACATTTTGACGACTGAAAAAATGAAGCTTTTTGATTGGAGCTTGAAAAGGGGATTGGAAAAAAGTGAAGGTTTGCAATAGAAATCGAAAAAAAAATCGAAAATTTCACTAGAAATCTGCCAGAAAGCAAGTAAAAACGAGAAGAAATGAGGAATGATGACTTTCGAAATTGTTTGTTTCGAGTTTTCCCGCAATTCCAGCAAAAAGAAAATTTTCCCGCCTCGTTTCGTTTTTATAAATTGGTAGATCAAAAAATTTTTTTTTTTTGAAAAAATGAAAGCAATGAGGAAGAATGTCTTCTCAAAACATTCCCGTCGTTTTTTTCTCCCGCCTATGACTCTCTTTTCGCCCCTTTGTTATCTTGATAAAGAGGTAGATCAAACCTATACTTTGTGTTTTTAGAGACACTTTTTCTTTTTTTTTTGAATTTTTTTCCTGTGATTTTCTTGTTTTTGTTTTTTTGTTGAAATTTGGCATCCAATCTCACTTCGAGAAGCATCCAAAATAAGTATTTTTCTGAATGCTTCTAGAATTCGTTTTTATTAATGACAGCTTCTCCTTTTTCAAAAAATCATAGCCTTTGTCCAGAGACTTCTTTTGTGAAATCATTTTGTTGAAAAAATTTTCTGAAGAAGCTCTTTTGAAAGAGAATTTAGATTTTAGAGTAAGGCTTATCGCGATGATTATTATGAACACCTCATTTCAAAACCATTCTCAGAGTTTGAAAATCATCAATTTTATTATCGAAAACAGCAAAAAAAGACAAGATAAACAAGAATAGCAAAATATCAAGAATTTTGAATAATCAAAAAATAGACAAAAAGAGATGAAAATAGAAGAAGCCTATTATTCAATGATTTAATTATTACATAATTGAGCAAGTACAACTCTTAGTTGCACCTTGGTTTGATGGTCCTGCTCCGCCTGCCATTGTTGGATTTTCTGGTTCACGTTGTTTTTGTTTAGGTTTCCACAATTGTTCGAGTCTTGCTCTCTCTCGTTCTTCCTCATCCCATAGATTCGGTGATTTCAGAACCTTTAGTCGTAAATCGTTAGCGTTAATAGAATCCTTTTGATAATTCTCTATCACATCTTCAGTGGGCTTCTCGGATTCAATCGTCGGCTTATCTTTGTCTTCAACCTTAATACGCCAATCTTTCATCCATTGAAGACAATTTTCCGTCTTGACGTAATCTTTTACATTACTTCGTGGTAGTCGTAATTCAACATTTGGATCGCCTTTTAGTATTTCTTTTCGGTACAACTCAATAAAATAACATAAATCTCTTGTTCCCGGGATTTCGATAAGAGTATCCTTTCCATTTCTTTTCATTGATATCCATAGAACATTTTTGTGATAATCGCGATCATGATCTTCTGGTTTTGGCAGTGCTGGATACTTTTGAAGATAATGTTCTGGTGTATTTTCCGATATGTCCTCCAATGGTGGCAGGTAGATAAATGCTCGCTGAAAATTAAATATTTTATAGTTGTATTTCAACCAAAGACCCTTACCTCATCCGATCTTCCTGCGAAACAGTAATTTGGATGTGATGTATGCAAGAGATAGTGATATCTCGGACCCAATTCTAGAAGCTCCACCGTTTCTGGGATTTCTCTCCATACATCTGTTCCATTTTCATCGGTCTTTTTAAAAACATAACCACGTGGCATTAATTCGGTGGTTGATGCCATTTTCCACTTTTCAGCTTGTCGTCCAGCAAATCTGGATAGAGTTCCGACCTGAAAATAGCATGTTTCCTTTCCTTAAAGTTGCAGAGATTTTGAAAACAACTGATTTCTGGTGAATATGAATTTGCAGATGATTTTTTCATTCTTCACTCAAAACAATGAAGTTAGAAAAGAAGTTCAAGGCCAATTATTAATGGCTTTTTGGCTTCACAAGATTTTTGGCTTCATAAAGATTTTGGGCTTCATATTGCTTTTTTTGACTGTTTTTTCCAATTTTAGATTAAAAATGATGGTTTTCACGAATGTTCCCTATTCTATGTTGATGACACTGCCGTATGAGCCTGAGACGTCTTGAAGTTCTGAGTGCCTTGCCAAAACTAAGAATTCTATCAATGTTCTGTGGTTAAAATTTGATTTGCAAGGCAAAGTTACTTCCATTTGACAAAAGTTCTACTATTCCCGTACTTGAACTGTAACAAAAAGTCGATTTTCTAAACAAAAAAAACAACATGAAGCCAAAAATCCACCTGGCAAAATGAAGCCAATAATCCTCATGAAGTCGAAAGTCCTGTAGCCATTAATCATTGGCTAAGCGAGTTCGAACCTCTTATCCAATCTTCATCATTTTGACATCATCTCCATCAAAACTCTTAACGCGAAGAAAAAGAAAAACTCACAATTCGATCTAACTCCAATAGTTCTAGTGGCTTTCTCAAAACTCCGAGTTGATTCGTAGTGATTATCTGAAAGAATGGAAATCAGTATTATCAATGTATTTGAATTTCTAAACTCACTGGTTTCACTTTATTAGTGCTGGTTATCACATTTCCATTATTTCTCAAACTGATGAATCGTTTGAATCCTTCAAAAGCTCTTCTATCATCTTTTCGATCGTTATTCCCATTTTTCATGTATAGGCTCCGGCCAGGTAGCATTTTAGTGTGCTGAAAATGAAGAAAATCTTGAAAAATGGGTTTGCAACTTTCTCTGGAAAGACGATGAACCAAAGGAAGAACATATGAATAATCAACAAAAATCAAAAAAAAAAACGAGAAAAACCATCAAAATTGATTGAAAATGAAGAAAAAACGAAAAGAAATGACGAAGAATGACTTTTGAAATTGTTTGTTTAGAGTTTTCCCGCATTTTTTGGAACATGAAAAGTTTTCGCGCCTCCAGAATTTTTTGATAAATTGGTAGATCAAAAATTAATTTTTGTGATTTCAGACCTACTTTTTCAAAATATCTTTGGTTTTCGTTCCCTTTAACATAGCGGCATTTTTGTAAGTCTTGTATTACATTTAGAAGTAATCTTGTAGATCAAAACACTTTGGATTTCTAGACCCACCATTCAGTTTTTCCGTTTTTCACAAAATAACTTTTCCTTCAAGTTCTAAAACTTTTTGAACTTTGAATTCTTCTTGTTTGTTTCTTTCCCACTCTCCTCATAAATATTGTTCTCTTCTCGTCGAGAGTACATTGAAACTTTCGATTCGAAACCAAATCGAACTTTTTGTCATAATCCTCATCATGCCCTGTCAAATACAAATCTCCTTTTTTTCTACGCATTCCATTTCGAAATTGATTTATTTTATAGGTAAACAAAACATGATTCTGTTTCTTCTTTTTCATTTATTTTCATTCGGATCATGTGCAAATTTGATAATGATGCAAGCAATTTGGAGGCATGGAGATCGTGCTCCAGGGGAGTTACCGTATCCAAAAGATCGTTATAATGAGACGTATTGGCCACGTGGTTGGGATCAATTGACTAACGTGAGTTGCTCTTTTATTAGGGGTAAATATGAGAAAGTCATTTCAGAAGGGAATCTGGCAATCAGTAGAGCTAGGGATCTGGCTTCGTCAAAGATATGGGTCAACTGTGCTTCCGGTTTTTAACAAAGATAAAGTAAGAGTCTTTTGGGTTGTATGGTAGATTATACTGGTTAATTCTATTAATGTTTCAGGTCCTAATTGTATCTTCTGATTCCGAAAGAGCCATAGAAACAGCTCAAGGAGTGGCCGCCGGACTTTTCCCTCCAACAGATGACCGTGTTTGGGAATCTTCGTACCTCAGATACTGGCAACCAACACCGATTCAAACGGCTTATGGTACAATTGATGCGGTATGTTCGAGTTACTGTAGGAGTACTGTAGAGGTCGTAACCGTAAAATTTCCATTAGATTTTTTTCTGATAAGATCTCGATTTTCAGCTTCTCCGTCCAACCAAAGTGAAATGTCCTAATTATGATGTTGCAAATGAACAAGAAGAAGCTGTTATTGCTTCTCAAATCAACACAGAATACGGACAAATGTTCAAATGGCTTCAGAATACAACTGGAATGGAAAATATTGACTTTTGGAATATCAATGATTTGTATGATATTCAAAGAGAGGTAATCATCTTTCGTAGTAATTGTTTTCATAAAAAAAGTTTCAGATTGATCACAACATGCCACAGCCTAGTTGGTTGAATCAAGTATTCAATGGAATTACTATTATGGATCATATTAGAGAATTGAAAAGAATAACTAGGAATCAAGAGTTCAATTCTGCCACAAAAGCAAAGTATAGAGGAGGAATGTTGGTAAATCAATTCCTTCAGAATATGGAGGATCTGAAAGGAAATAAGTCGACCAAGAATGCAATTATGTATTCTTCCGTGAGTTTCTCTTTTTGAAGTCGTTGTTGGGAATTTTAGAAATTGTTGAAGCAGACAGTAGTTGAATTGAAAACAACTACAGTAACCTTAATTTTTCAAATGATTACAGCACGACGGAACTCTTTCCTCTCTTCTCTATGCTCTAAACGTCTCAAATGACCAATTGGTTCCTTACACAGCTACAGTACTCTTCGAACTTTATGATGATGACACTGTTCAATTATTCTATAAAAATTCCACATCTACGGCTTATCCATTGACAATCCCTGGATGCTCACAAGCCTGTCCTTATTCCCAATTTTTGGGACTATTGGAAAATGTTCGAGTACGATCATTGGAAGCTTTATATTCAGTAAGTAAACGGGAAAATGTATGGGTTAACAGGAGATGTAGAAAAATGAGAGATGTAGAAAATTATAGTGCTCCATTGACAATGTTTAGAGGAGAGCAGGATCAGCAAAATAAATACATAGATAGAATCAAAAATAAATGAGATAATTTACAGTTATGCGGTACATACAGTTCTTCAACGACGACAACGACGACACCATCTCCATCATCGACGTCGACAACGCCAAGGACTTGATTTAACTTATCAATCACTGAGTATTTCATCTGATTTCAGTGTTTCTTGCCTTTGAAGCGATTCGATCTGAAATTCCTCATACATCTTAAAAACAAGAAGTCTGAATTTGTTGATTCTAGAAATCATACCTTTTTAGGCTTTGTTATTTTTTTCACAGAAGGTGCACGGTGTCCAGAACTAGGTCCCAAAAGCCAGAAAGTTTCCATTACACCTTTTCCTTTGATTATAACTTCACCACGAGATTCTGTAGCAAAGCCTCCAACGACTTCAGTCAGAAGTCGATTCGCTTCAGCAGACAGATGAATCTTTCCAGCTGAAAAGAAAATTTTCAGATTACTTTGCTTCAAAACCTTTTCCTTACGTTTTCCATTACTCTCCATTCTACTCGCAGTGTTAACAGCATCTCCAAAAAGACAGAAACGTGGCATTGTTAATCCAACAACTCCAGCCACCACAGATCCACAATTCATTCCAATTCTCAAATTGATACGTTCATTTGGTAAATGAGGAATTCTGAAGAATTCCAAGCTGGAAAGGAAGGCCAGAGACATCAGAGCAATTTGGCGGACATGTTCATTTCCATTTCGATGTGGTAATCCAGAGACACAAAGGTAGCCATCTCCAATGGTTTCGACCTGAAAAATAATGTATTTTTAGGTTGTCGCAAAACAAAGAGCATTATCATGGGTTTATCTTAGAAGAGGTTGGCTTGGCTGTTATGCAATCTTGAACGGACCAACTCAAAAGTAAAAACTTTTTTTCTTACTCCACTTACCTTGTAAACATCATGTCTCTCTATAATTCCATCAAAAATTGTGTAAAGATCATTGAGCAAATTGACAACTTGAAGTGGTGTACATTTACTGGCAAGTGTTGTAAACTGAACGACATCAGAAAAGAAAATAGTGACTTGCTCGAAAGTCTCTGGTTCCACAGTCTGACCCAATTTCAGTTTGTCAGCCACAGTTCTGAAATTTTAAATTGGTGATTATCCAACAAGAGATGGACCTACTTTGGCAACATTCTGTAGAGTAGAACGTCACTTTTCTTCTTTTCTTCTACCAATTCTTTTGTTCTCTCTGAAACTTCCTCTTCTAACGAGGAAGCATAGGACTCAAGCATATTGAATACATGATCCATCAAATTATCATTTCGACTTGAATTCATTCCTCTCAATTGAGATTTCACAGTTTCAATAGATGGTCTTTCAGATGGCCTTTCAGTAAAACAATCTCGAACCAAATGAAGCTAAAAATCACGTGTTAGTTTTCATTAGAATTTAAAAATTGCTTACCAATGCAGGGTTAATTTCGATAGTATGATCGTAGTCTAGATCTGGTCTTGGCGACTTCATTCCTCCTTTTTTCAATAAATAAATTATCTCTTCAGGGTCTTCTTTTCGATCTTCCATATTGAAAACACCTTTCCGAGTGATAAGTTCTGCACAGATAATGCCTAAACTGTAAACATCGCCTTCCTTGGTTCCACGGATATCTTCAGCTCGGAGAAGTTCTGGGGCACTCCACAAAAGATCTAAATAAGTCATCAGATGATTTAAGTCTATATGTGTGGAATTACCTTTCTTCTCATACATTTCCATTGACCGTATATCCTTCAATCCGTAATTTGAAATTTTAACTTGCCATCTATCATCTATCAGACAACATTTCGAGGTTAACATTCCATGGCATCCCACAATAGAACCATGAAGGAAGACTAGTCCCTGAAATATTCTCAGTTTCAAACTAGAAGGTTTTCAATGAAACTAACGTGAACAATATCCTTGATGAGAGAATAGATGAAGAAGTTATCCATTTGAATAGTTGCCTGAATTCCGAAACATTGGGAATCTAAAGCATTATTCTACCTACCTTTGATATAACATCAGCCATGGAACCTCTTGAACAGAATCTCCAAACAGAAAGCATCTGAGGTCCATCTAGACATAATCCAATAAATCTGTTCAAATTGTCATGGTCCAGAGTTCGGAGCTGTAAAACGCAAATTATTTTATAGCAGCTCTTCCACATTGTAGACTCACCGATCTCATAAAAGCACATTTCTCATCGTCCAATCTCGGGCGGAACGCATGTTTCTTGGCTACAACTGGTTCAAAATCAGATTCTCTCTGAAGACTGAAAAACAAGAAATTGCGAGTTTCAGTTTTAAAAGAGACAGTTGTCCGAGAGGAAAGAGTACTTGTTCCACTTTGAAGACTTCGAACACTGTGCTCTCCTTTTCCTTTTTGTTTTGACTGAAAGTTAGAAATGAAATGAAACTAGGAAATAGAGACAATGTGTCCAAAATTTATCTGGATCAGAAGAGACCAGAAGGTTTACGCCGCATTCGCGGCTCCAACCTCCTGGCTTCACGCGGGGTTGCTAAGACACGTTGAAGTTTATAAATCATGGTATTTCTCAAAACTCAAAGTCGTTGAATAAGCTTGTGCTCATCGAAATTAGGCAATCTCATATTATTTTTTTAGAAGCTCGAATTCTTCATAGAACTGTGAGAATTTTAATTTCAGAATTTTCAAAAATAATTGGCATTCTCAATTTTTATCTGCGTAATTAGGAAACGAAAAAGCAGCACTTCAATTAAGCCAATATTTCGCAGGAGGCACGTTAAAATCCGAGAACAAACGGAACTGATTGAAAAGATGTTTCCGAGGTGTTTCTTGGGTTGTTGATTGAGAAACTTGGGAATGATACCGGGAATACATTTTGGTTCTTCATGGTTTGTCGGATCCCAGAATAAATAATGTTTTTTTGTCATACTTAGTTGTCAAACCAATGTTAGCCTCCTTCCATTGTTACACTTTCCCCTTAGGCCTCTGAAAACCCTCTCCTGGCGCTAGCAAAAACTTATATTTCAAGAATCTGAGACAAAAAAGCCTTCTATCCCCCTTCAGAACCCTCGACCTTTCCCGTCCAAGTATTAGTCAAACTTCGCTCAAGTTCGCTCACGCCGCCCTCCGGGCGGCTAGTGTTAGCTTTTCAGAAGCCTAAGCCTGAGAAGAAGTCGAATAATGGGAGGAGGCTGGGAACTAAATATGACAAAGAACCCGTTATTCATTTTGGGACCCGTTTAACCACCCTTGAATTTTCAGTCAGTTTCTTCAAAACGAAGATCCAAACTGAAGTTCAATTCGAAACTCACTATAAAAATTCCGATAAATCAAAATGATGAGAACATTTTCATGCTTAGTAGTTTTCTAAATCGTTCAAAGTTTTATGCAGAGACATAAGCTAAAAGCTTTCTTTCGTCAGTTCTCAACAAAAAAGTTTGACCAATCTTTAACAACATCTTTTTTTTTCTTAAATAGCAGCTTTACCCTAATCTTTTTTTGAGGTTTTTGTCAAGTTTGGAATAAAACGCAATATTGTTTCCAGTTTTCTCACTCTCAGAAGAACTTCAATAAAAAAAAACACTGAATATTCTATGAAACACCTTATTTTGATGTTATCACTTCAATGTATAAGTTTTCCAACTCACAAAAAAAGGTAAAAAAGATTTGCCTCACCATGTGATCGAACCTTGGATAGCAATTTTTCAAACAATCATCTCCACCGCTACACCACAGTGTTGCAAAACTCGAAACCAAAATGCATTTTTCTCAAAAACTGTAAGACAGATTTTCAATTTGAAAAGCTTTTTCGTCTTGCGAATTCAAGACGAACATTTTGAGCTATCAAACACAAAAATCGGTTAGGGAAATCGATCCCCTTACCTCAAACTGGGGTAATCAAACCGGGCAGTTGGCGTCGCGCGGCAATGTAACCAACGCGCGCAGCCGACACCAATGCAGGTCGGCGGTAGCCACAGCGTTTCAACAGTAGGGGAGCCGTTTTTGGCTATGTGCTTAGAGAGTGCAGAGCTTCACAAAGCTCCAATCGAAAAGCGGAAAAGACGGGCATAATCGCGGTAAAATTCTGTATTGAACTGTCTTTTCCCCATGAAAATCCGACTTCTAGGAAAGGCTCGGGGATCCGCGATGGACAGACATACTGACAGACAGACGGAAAAGCTATATTAGAATAATAAGATGTTCCAACTCACATTTATCTGATGCAAATGAATAAATGGAATCTGCCATAACATATTCAATCTTTCAACTTCTTGCCTTCTAGCTTTTATTGAAAAGTATATTCCTGATCCTGCTGCAATAACAGCCAATAACAACACGATTGCAGCGACGATAACCCATATCAAATATTCTTCCACAAAACTTTTTGGACACTGAAACTCTGATTTTCAGCTTAAGAGTAACCTCAAAGCCTTCATACCCCTGTTCCAGTAAATCCACAAGCCGGTACATCGTTCGGACGAATACCTCCTTTTCTTGAAGACCACATCACACCTTCATCTGAATATAACGGTGAAAATGTCTGAAATTCTTTCAAATTGTCTTATTTCTCTCAGTTTTAGCACTAACCGCGCTCATATTATCCACATAAATTGTTGCTCTTATGGTGTTATTGTTACTATCGTCCAATGAAAGCAAAAAGAGTGTGGGATTTCGAGTGCCCTTATCATTAATATTCACATTTCCAGACATTCCAACAAATGTTTGAGGAAAGTATCTCATGAATGCACTTGCATTACGGTAGTTGGCCATTTGGCCAGCTTTTGACATTTTATCAAGAGCAACACCATAAGCATAAACGGCGTCATGGAGTTGGCCCGCATAGGTGGCAGCCTGAAATTCCAGAAACTTCTCATTTGGGTTACTGTACTTATTTTCATATCTTTGTACATGTAAAAACAACTTCTTATTAGATTTTCTTGTCTCTTTAATCTCTTTTGTAATTGTTGTAGAGCTTCAAACATGTTTACCTCTGTTTTAAGTTTTAGATTATTGTTCATTGATGTGTAACATGTTTTTCATCTATGTCAACTATATGTTATCTTTGTAGTCTTCACTCCAAAATATGACAGTATCTTTTTCTTTTAACCCACCACAGAGAAGTTCTTCCCCTCACAATCATCTGTGCAAAAGTACGGTGCTTCCTTCATCCTTGAGATAATTTCTTGTCCGAATATCGTATAATTGGTTGCAATAGACCCTTGTCCCATCATCTGCAATTCAAAGAAATACGTGATTTTTTGGCCTTCTTGGGTGGCTTCTTATGAGATCAGGCGGAATATATTATAGTAGAAAGATAGGGGGATTAGGCTACATACGCAACGTTTCTGGCTCAGAGAGCTGCTTTCGTCACGAGTTATTAAAGAATATGCTTTCAAGGGTCGAGGATTATGATCTACAGTAATCAAGCCATGTCTAGGAAGTCACAGACAGACTGTTACGTCAAAGAATGAATCAGTTAGAGAACTTTGAATGCGTGAGGATTACAGTTACTATGTAAAGTTTCAACAAGTGCGATGGAGCGACACTACATTTCTCCTAAATTTTTAAGATTTCTGTTCTTACATCACAAACGAAAATCGACTTCTTGAACGCTTTCAATGCTCTTGTGTCATTCTCGTCTGGACCCCACGACGCAATCCATGAAGGGCGTTCTCCACCGCCAAGAAGTGGAACATCTGGAAATCCAGTTTAAACTAGGGTACAGCTCTACGTTCTTACAGTAGCCCTTTGACTTAATATCCGAGAAAATGTATACATATTCATCCCCAATCATTCCAGCTTCTTCAGCTGCCAAAACCCATTTTCGACGAAGACCAATTCCATCTTTCATACATGTCACGATAACTGAAATGAAAGGTTTATTAGAAGTTGAACATTTCTAAAAAGACAAACTTCTTCCTCTTGGTTCAATTTTTCTCAAAGCAGCAATCATTCCTTCATTCGAAATATCGGTGACTTGAATAGAATACGCCAAAACGATATCTCCAAAATACGATACCACTTGCTGAAATCCGAACTCTTTTTACTGATCTACAGTAATCCTCACACCTGTAAATCATTTCTCATCGTAACACATTTTTCGGCATCTTCCTCTGTGAAATAAGCAAAGACAAATTGATTCCATCCATATTCAGATAACACAGCTCTGATTGCAACTCCAAGACTTCTCTGACCAGCAGACAATATTCCAGCATTTGGGAATCTTTCAAAATCATCCAAAGCTGCAGCATTGACAAGTCCCCACGAGATAATGGGTCGATTATAGTAATTGGAGACAATGAAAGCGGCAAGGGTTGCTGGAAAAATGAACATATGGGAACAGAGTAAAGAAAATAGGAAGAGTTAGTTACGTTGGTTCATAGTGGGTCCAATGATAACATCCACATTGTGCCTCTCAATCAGTTCAACAGTTTTTCCAGCAGCTTCAGATTCAATACAGTCGTCAAAGACGATTGTGAAGCTAGAAAAGAGATGAAACAGTGATTAAAATAATAGTAAGCGTATTTGGACCGGTATAACGGCTAACAGAAGTTCCAGCTAGGTGCTGTTTAGTCAAAAATGAAAAAAACAAGAAGATGATCAGAAAGCGTGAGCTCAAATCAGAACAAACATATAAAAATGCATTTAGAAGAATATTTATCGAAAGGTTCACCTAGTCTGCCTAAAAAACCCTTCTAGTTACAGTAACCTGGAAGATCTAGACTCTCGCGACTTACTTGAATTCCCATCCAGCCATCAATCCTTCTCTTTTCAACCTCTCCACAGCAATGGTAGCAGCCGATGCCGAAGTTCGATATCCTACAGTAAGAGGAGCACTTTGAAAAGTCCTACAGTGAATGAAACCCATTCGAATTACATTTGAAGTTGCTCCAGATGCAACTTGAGAGTTGATTGGCTCGAGAGCAATCTAAAATTACGATTTTCAGTGTTCTACATCTGAAAATGAAAAAAAAAAACTTACCGTAATGAATAAAAACAAAACTAGAGACATTGAATAAAAGTGCTTCATCTTTTCATCTGCCAGATCTTTATATCAACTCCAGATATCTTTTTATATCTTTTTTTATCCGGGGGCACTTAAGTTTGTGAGACTACACCGCCTGCCGCCTAATCCCCTCTCTTCTAGAAGCCTTACAGTCGCTTTTTCCGCCTCCCGAAACATTTGACATGGGGTAGGATGAGAAGGAAAAAGAGAAAGAGAGAGAGAGAGTCTCTTAAAAAGGAAAAGATTAAATGATTCATGTGATAAGATTATGATGAAAAGATGGGATACGGTAGGCCTGGTTGAGATATGTAGTGGACTGATGCAGAATTACTGTAGAATACTGTTGATGAATTAGCTTAAGATCACATGGCGTATCTATCAAATTGATAGGACTTGTAAACTTTGAAAAGTTGTGAGTCAATGAAGATTATCATTTTTACTGTACAGAGTTGTTTTACTTGTAGGGTTACTGTAGTGATGCTCTTCTATAAGAGGTATCCTTTTATTCCATGCTCCACACCCATTCCAATGACATCATATTCCTTTTTTTTGTAGTCTCCATTCGTCATTTCTGCCCTTTTTTCTGAGTCATTTAACCCGACTATTCCACTCCTTACACTCAAAATAATCCTTATCATATTTTTCGATCATCGCGGTTTCTTTTTCAACTTTTTTCTTTTTCTGCAGAACACGGTTTCCTTTTCTTTCACTGTTTCCAAACTTTTCAAAAAAAAGAATGAAAAATGAAATCCAGATACTGATCTGACCCATTTTTTGATCCGCTCAATTTTTTTCAAAATTTGTCCTCTCTCTTTCGAGTCAAAACATAGAGTCATTCAATACTCGTCATTTCGAAACAAATGTTCTGTTTCGCACACGAATTTCTATCTTTTTCGAAAAGAGGACAACTTTATTTACATTGCTAATTCTAAAAAAATGAGGTAGTGTGTGTTTTTGAGAGAAAAGGAGTAGTCTGGAATTCTGGTATTCTGGAATTCAGCACAGTTTCAGCACTATAAAAGGGGAAATCAAACTGAGTAGGGTAGGCGTTTTGTTTCGAACAGTCGGATGGGTTTTGTAGTCTGTATATCAGTTATGCAAATATATGGTTTTTGAATTTCTTTTCGTAATTTTTTTTTATTGTTGGTATTTTTTTTGTATTATTTTTGTATTTTGTATTGTAAAACTTCAAGTAGCCAGAATTTCAGCTACTTGAGTTCTAGTTTTTATAGTCGTACTTTATTCTGGAAATTCCTGAACAAACTTAATTTTTATCATGCTGATAGGAATTTCGCGACTTCGGTAGGAAATCTTTATGCTATTAGCTAGGGTATAGTTTATAGCACCACGCCTGATCTGTTTCTTTAAAACTATGTAATGAATTTTGAAAATGTTACAAAACTAGATCAGCTATTCCGAATAATACTCATAATTTTAACTGTCCAAATTCTTCCAAAATCAACCTTGCAATCGCACATTTCAATCGGAATGCATGCCATCAACAACCCTTCTTTCTTCCTTCTCTCTTATCAATTCCAACACAAAAAATCGCTTCGTTTCTCGAAAATTCCGTTTTTCTTCAATTGATAGCAACATTCATAGCGAGCCCCACCCCAAATAATTCGCCCTCTTCATTTGTTTTGTTAATTTCTTAAACAAATTCCCATCTCTGGTCAAGATTTCGAAATCCTGGTTAGCTTTTTTTTTGCTACCGATAAAACTTTCTCGAAAGAAAAACCGAAAAAAAGTCGTTGTGTGTGTGGGGGCGATTTTTGTTTGCTCAGAGGATAATAGAACAGTAGTAGAAAATAGGAAACAAAAAGGGGTAGAAAAGAAGAAGAGGAGGAACCAATCCAACAGTTCATCATTACTTGTTTCGCTGAGTTTCGAATTTCTTTTGTGCTCTGTTTCTTGAAAGTTTTCTTTCTATTTTCTATTTCTTGAGATTCAATTTAAAGAATTTCAGTTCAAAAAAATGGATCGCCGCTTTCCAGCACCATTCTCTCCATTCTTCAACCATCACAGGTAAGTGGAAATTTTTAAACAGCGGGTTTATATTTTCCGAGAGGACTACACGGAACAATTCTATGCCGGGTCCATAAAAACCAAACTTAAAACAAGAAGCCGAAAGTTTTTAACTTTTCCAAAATCTCCAAAATAATTTCTAAACTTTCAGATTCTTCGACGACGTCGACTTTGATCGCCATATGATCCGTCCTTACTGGGCCGATCAGACAATGCTCACCGGTCATCGTGTCGGCGACGCTATTGATGTTATCGATAGTGATAAAGAATACAATGTATCAGTGGATGTATCACAATTTGAGCCAGAAGAATTGAAGGTCAACATTGTGGATAATCAATTGATCATTGAAGGAAAGCATGCTGAGAAGACTGATAAATATGGACAGGTACGGTAACTTCCATGGCTACAGTAATCTGACTGAAGCCAGATAAAAGAAGTTTGTAGACAAAGAAGCTCTTAGTCACTATTTCAGCATATTGCACATTCTCTAGTTTTACCAAAAAGTCAAAAAGTGCACTTTTGCACCAAGATTAGCATCCAATATCAGCACCCTTCTCTTACGCATTTGAAGCCTTTGACATGTCTAGGATGCACTTTTTTTTATTAACATCCTCATATTATCATATTCTTCTTCCAGGTTGAGCGTCATTTCATCAGAAAGTACAATCTTCCAACTGGTGTCCGTGCAGAACAAATCAAGTCTGAGTTGAGCAATAATGGAGTGCTCACAGTGAAGTATGAGAAGAATCAGGAACAACTTCCAAAATCAATTCCAATCACAATTGTGCCAAAGAGGAATTAATCTGTTTTTGATTGATAATATTCTCAAAAACAAATAATAATTCAGTTTCATTATTGAAGTTAATCCACTCAAAGAAACATCTGTTTATCTATTGTTTTAAGCACCCAAAATTTTCTGAACAGTGACAAAAATGGCATATGGGAACATTGAAGGATTCTTGACTTTGACAAGAACAGAACAGAAATTGACATCATCATAATAATCGTAATCAATTCTGAGGTTTTGAGCGTTAAGGTCCACTTGAATTGAAGCAATTGAAGTATCTTTTGGTGATCCAAGAGTTGAGAATACCTAAAATTAGATTTCAATTAAAATGGAGAAAACAAAGGGATTCACCTGTTGAGCAGTTGCAAGTGGAAGACTTCCATTAGTAACAGCAGTGGAGACGATTAGAGTTTCAAGTTCTTTATTCTGACAATGAGATTGACAGAATTGGACACGATCGTTTTTTTGTCCGCAGTTGATCAAGGAGTTGTCTGGAAATGTAATATGTTCGAATTTTAAGGTTAGAAAAATGGCATGATTGTTTCCCAGAAAGTTCAAGATATAATAAACGTTCCATGCTTACAACGATGCAGAATTTACGAAATGTTTTTCAAGACTTACCAAAGGTATTGTTCACCATATCCCTTTTGACTTTGACCGACGAATCAGCGAGGTTGACATGCGAGGAGTAGGTAAGTTGGTGAGACATAAAGTCATTCTGAAATTGGACAGCTTGGAAGTTATCGATTTGTTTTTCGAAATTGAAAATTGTTAATTCCAACACAAAATGTGTTTGAAATTCTCATTAAAAGGGTTTCTATTCTTTGTTTGTTAGAATATTGATATCAAAACTGGGTGATAATTGGAGTTTCAAAACAAAATTCAATTGATTTTGACAGTCTAACACTTACATTCACACAGAATCCTGGCAAGCTGAAGTAATTATCGGGCTCATAAGCATTGAAAAATACATTATGAGCCAAAACTTGAGCCCATGTTGCAGGTTTAGTAGATAAATCACACGTGACACCAGCTTCTGATCCAACTGTTAATAAAGAAAATAAGGAGAAGAGCAAAACACGAGAGCACATGTTTTAATAGTGATAATTGATAACTCTATATAATTTCCCTTTTATAGACTTTTCATCATTGTCACCCTTTTTTCAGTGACACTTTATGGTTTACAGAAACAAATTGATATGTATTTGATTTGAGATAAGAAGTGAAAAAGAGAGGGAAGAGTGGGTGGAAAAGAGGATTAAAATGCGGAAAATAATCAAGGAAACACTTAGAAAATCAGGTGAGAGTTGATGAAGGTATTCCTTGAAACATCAGAGTTATCTTGTTCAAGAAATGAGGACAAAGTAAAAAAAAAATATATTAAAATCGGGTCAATTTCAATGAAGAAGGATCAACCCGGGTGAAATGAGACAGAGTTGGGGAGCATGGAAACTCACGGCAAATTTGTTTGAAAACGTGAGAAACTTATAACCATAATCCTGTCCCCGCAAAGGCTATTTTAAAATAATTCATTCCAAAACAATTCAATATCGCTTTTCCATTCCTCAAATTCTTCAAATTGGTGAATCATAATGTCAGTTGATTACGAGGATGAAGAAATCGAATTCAAACCAGTGAGTTTCTTTTCTTCAATGGAGCGCACTTTCCATATTTTCCATCTTTTAGAACTCGGAAATTACCAGCAAAAAAGCCACCTACGTGGTCGACAAATTATTAGGAGAGGGAGGATTTGGTGCAGTTTATAAGGTGAAAGATTCAAAAACTGGCAAATTTTATGCGATGAAAGTGGAGAAGAAACAAGAGGCGAAACCGTCAAAATTGAAAATGGAGGTTAGCTGAAATAATGATTTTACAATTATTAGTCTTTATAATTTCAGATTGCAATTCTGAAACTAGTTTCCACTGAACGGAAGAATTCACATTTCACAGAAATTGTGGATCGTGGGAAGAAAGATAAAGAAGGATATTTCTTTTTGGTAATGGAATTAGCCGGATCCAGTTTATCAGATTTAAAAAAGAAAAGAGGAAAGGTAATCGTTTTCCCAAGTTGCTCTGAAAACAAAGCATATTCCTAAGGCATTCTCCTGTCCAACTGGTCTAAGTGTCTCCCAGCAATGCCTCGAAGCTTGTGAAGATCTCCACAAGTATGGATACATTCATCGAGATCTGAAACCAGCCAACTATGCATGCGGTGCCGAGAAGAAAGCCCATACTGTAAGACTTTTTCTTTTGTGTTTGAATCTGTTTAATCCAATTTTTTAGATCTACATTCTCGATTTCGGAATATCGCGTAAAATCTTGAATGATCGTAACGAATTGAAGACGCCTCGAGTGACTTGTCGATTCAAAGGGACTCTAAAATACGCATCGATTGCATGTCATAAAGGAATTGAATTAGGATGGAAAGATGATTGTGAAAGTTGGTTCTACTTGTTACTCGAGTTAATTACAGTCGGATTGCCATGGAGAGGTTCTCAGGATAAAGGATCTGTGTGTAAATTAAAAGAAGAAGTGCGGACCAAACCAAAGGTAAGCAAACACGCTCCATTGACAATTCACAAAACATCCATTCAGGACTGTTACCAAGGTCTCAAATGTGGATCCGAACTCGACAAAATAATTGGTTATATTGACCAACTTCAATACCAAGACCACGTCGATTATCAGTATATTTATAAACATTTGAATGAGGCTTGCGCAACTTGTGGTGGAAGAATGGATGCACCGTATGATTGGGAGTGATCGTAAAATAATTTACTGGCTGGAAAGAAAGAATAAATAATATATCTAAATTCATTTATTCTACCCGATTGTTTCAAGATTATACACTAACTTGCTAATTATGACTTTAGAAATTTTACAAGATAGTTATTTTCCTTGTGGCTTGAAATAATGCACTGGTAGAGTTGATTTGCTCGCTGGAGCACATTTGCATCTTCCAACACGACAAGGTAGACCATAACAGTTATCAGAGGTTTGAGTGCACTTTGTTTGATGGCAGAAAGTCAAAAGAACTTTTACAAAAAGTTCGTAGCCATGGGAATGGAATGCAGAGACACAATCACAGTATCCATTCGATCCGCATGCATTTCGAAGTCCTCCACAATCCTTATCACTTTCACACTTTCTATTCGTCACACAGGCGTTGCAATCGCAAACTCCGAGTTCACTTCCAAGGCATTTTCCCTGCAAAAAAAAGAAAACATGAGAAAAAAAAATCAAAAAAATTCGCTGCGAGCAGGGTTCGAACCTACGCGGGCAATGCCCATTGGATTTCAAGTCCAACTCCTTAACCACTCGGACATCGCAGCCCGAAATTCACATGACACAAGGGACGATGACAATAGGGGGAGGGAGAGAGACAGTATTGCGGGAGAGAGGGAGAAGAGAGAAAGAAGAGGCGATTGCGGTGTGGTTTGGTTTCATAAGAAGAAATGGAGAGTATAATGCATTCTGTTTTTTTTATGAACCTGTCGTAGGTGTGCCGTATTTCGAGAGTTAGAAAAAGAGTTATTCCGATTTCTAATTTGAATTTAGTTGGTAAATGCGCTCTAATCACAACTAATTTCCACCCGTTTTCAATGATTTTCAAGCCATAATTCTTACCGCTGGACACTCGGAATCCTTATAACACTGTTTATTTGAAATGCACTGTGGTGGAGATGAAGCTGGCTTTTTTGTTGTTGGTTTCAGGGTCGTTGTTTTTGTTGTTGTTGGAGCAACTGTTGTCGTTGTTGTGGTGGTGGTGGTGGTGGATGTTGTTGTTGTTTCAGTGGTTGTTGATGTGGTTGGCTCCGGAGTAGATGGAAGCTCATGGGTCGTTGAAGAAGATGAGAGGATTATGTCAGCTGGAAACTGGGAGATTGATTGATTGATATATTGCAACTTAGGGTGAGATAACACATTCCAGGCAATGTGATCCTTTAGGATACATTAGAAGTATCCTGAATTTTTTCCCATCAACTCACATTTTTTGAAATATCCATCATCAGCTTCAATTGAAGCTTCTTCTCCACTTGATTCCAAGCTTTGTAACTCTTCATCAGTGCTCAATTCACTTCTCAATGTTCTGGCAATTTCCACTTCTAATAATTGTAAAAAGCCATCATCGTCGATTCCAACTGGTAATCTTTTTGCACCAGGATTAGCTTCAGAATACCGGAGTAGAAGAAGAAAGGGTAACAGGGATAAAAAATCGGGGTTCATTATGTAGATCTGAAGCTAAAATAAAGTTGTTTTCTGATTTTGGGAATGAAAAGGAAAACTGTTCGAGTAATTGGGAAAACGTTTAAAAAATCGGTAAGATGGGAAAGTGAAACTGTTTAAGTAATTGGAACTGAAAAAAAGTTTGGATGATAAAGAAAGGAATTTCTACAATTTGATAAGAAATTTCAAAAATAGAGAGATGGCTGTCATTGGAAACCACATGAGAAAGAAACAACATAACATCACAGAAGGAAACCAATGATAGAGTGATAAAAGATTAAGAAATAGAAACAGAAACATTCAAAAAGGGAATTTCATTCTATCACCTCCACATCTATCAATCCCGTTCTTGAATCCAAATGGAAATGCCAGAAGTCTCTTTTTCTCTCTCTCTCTCCTTTTAGAACAAGAAAATGACATGAAACTGGGTGTTCATCTTTTCTCTATTTCTCCTGGGAAACAACTTTTGCTTCTAAAATGATGATGTTGACGACGACCATAGAAAAAAGAGACACCTTGGATTATCCTCTTCTTTTCGATTGTTGCCAGTTGAAAAACTTGTTTCGAATTTAAGAAATTGAGAAGGGAAAAAGTGAATGTTGGGCAGAAAATTAGAGGTTATTGAACACTGAAAAAAGCGTCGCGATGAGATAAATTGAAGAAATGAGTGTAGAAAAAACCATGTCTCAGTCACTATTTTTGATATTAACCATAGCAGTGGTCACCCAACTGGAGCACTAGGGCCAGTGTGAAAAAAGAGGTGGAGTCTAAGGCGTGAAAGAAAATGCTTAAAGAAAGTGGAGTTTTGTCAGCGATTAACACAAGAAACTTACAAATTCTTTGAAGAAGTGAATGAAAAATAAACGGGCTCAATGGAAACTTGTCGAAAATGGGGGAATCAAGAAAAATCATCTGACCGATCATTTTCACATTTCTAGATTATTTGTTTATGTTTTTGGTGCAAAGTATAATAGATAAAAGATCTTTTTTCGTATAAACTTATGAAAATAAACTGGCCTAGAATATGATTTCGCTAATTCAAAAATGAAATAACCGTAGCGCCCTCATAACATCAGCATTCAAGTTTTAGTACCAAACCGCGTTCCTGACCTGAATTAGTCATCAGTTATAAGTACGTTTAGCACCACGTTTTCGTAAAGTTTATCACTGCGTTCCCGACTCCATAGCCATGCATGATGACTTTCCATACGAGTGATAGTTGACTTTATCATCATTAGCTTGTTACTCAGGTTACGACTCTGTTAAGTCCCCGAAGGGTAGAATAATCAGAGAAACAAGAGAAACATTGGGGTAGTGATAGTAAGTGGTACTATCGATGGTTTGTTACTCAGGTTACGACTCTGTTAAGTCCACGAAGGGTAGAATAATCAGAGAAACAAGAGATACATTGGGGTAGTGATAGTAAGTGGTACTATCGATGGTTTGTTACTCAGGTTACGACTCTGTTAAGTCCACGAAGGGTAGAATAATCAGAGAAACAAGAGAAACATTGGGGTAGTGATAGTAAGTGGTACTATCGATGGTGTGTTACTCAGGTTACGACTCTGTTAAGTCCCCGAAGGGTAGAATAATCAGAGAAACAAGAGAAACATTGGGGTAGTGATAGTAAGTGGTACTATCGATGGTTTGTTACTCAGGTTACGACTCTGTTAAGTCCACGAAGGGTAGAATAATCAGAGAAACAAGAGAAACATTGGGGTAGTGATAGTAAGTGGTACTATCGATGGTTTGTTACTCAGGTTACGACTCTGTTAAGTCCCCGAAGGGTAGAATAATCAGAGAAACAAGAGAAACATTGGGGTAGTGATAGTTCTTGATACTATCGATGGTTTGTTACTCAGGTTACGACTCTGTTAAGTCCCCGAAGGGTAGAATAATCAGAGAAACAAGAGAAACATTGGGGTAGTGATAGTAAGTGGTACTATCGATGGTTTGTTACTCAGGTTACGACTCTGTTAAGTCCACGAAGGGTAGAATAATCAGAGAAACAAGAGAAACATTGGGGTAGTGATAGTAAGTGGTACTATCGATGGTTTGTTACTCAGGTTACGACTCTGTTAAGTCCACGAAGGGTAGAATAATCAGAGAAACAAGAGATACATTGGGGTAGTGATAGTAAGTGGTACTATCGATGGTTTGTTACTCAGGTTACGACTCTGTTAAGTCCCCGAAGGGTAGAATAATCAGAGAAACAAGAGAAACATTGGGGTAGTGATAGTAAGTGGTACTATCGATGGTTTGTTACTCAGGTTACGACTCTGTTAAGTCCCCGAAGGGTAGAATAATCAGAGAAACAAGAGAAACATTGGGGTAGTGATAGTAAGTGGTACTATCGATGGTTTGTTACTCAGGTTACGACTCTGTTAAGTCCCCGAAGGGTAGAATAATCAGAGAAACAAGAGAAACATTGGGGTAGTGATAGTAAGTGGTACTATCGATGGTTTGTTACTCAGGTTACGACTCTGTTAAGTCCCCGAAGGGTAGAATAATCAGAGAAACAAGAGAAACATTGGGGTAGTGATAGTAAGTGGTACTATCGATGGTTTGTTACTCAGGTTACGACTCTGTTAAGTCCCCGAAGGGTAGAATAATCAGAGAAACAAGAGAAACATTGGGGTAGTGATAGTTCTTGATACTATCGATGGTTTGTTACTCAGGTTACGACTCTGTTAAGTCCCCGAAGGGTAGAATAATCAGAGAAACAAGAGAAACATTGGGGTAGTGATAGTAAGTGGTACTATCGATGGTTTGTTACTCAGGTTACGACTCTGTTAAGTCCCCGAAGGGTAGAATAATCAGAGAAACAAGAGAAACATTGGGGTAGTGATAGTTCTTGATACTATCGATGGTTTGTTACTCAGGTTACGACTCTGTTAAGTCCCCGAAGGGTAGAATAATCAGAGAAACAAGAGAAACATTGGGGTAGTGATAGTTCTTGATACTATCGATGGTTTGTTACTCAGGTTACGACTCTGTTAAGTCCCCGAAGGGTAGAATAATCAGAGAAACAAGAGAAACATTGGGGTAGTGATAGTAAGTGGTACTATCGATGGTTTGTTACTCAGGTTACGACTCTGTTAAGTCCCCGAAGGGTAGAATAATCAGAGAAACAAGAGAAACATTGGGGTAGTGATAGTAAGTGGTACTATCGATGGTTTGTTACTCAGGTTACGACTCTGTTAAGTCCCCGAAGGGTAGAATAATCAGAGAAACAAGAGAAACATTGGGGTAGTGATAGTTCTTGATACTATCGATGGTTTGTTACTCAGGTTACGACTCTGTTAAGTCCCCGAAGGGTAGAATAATCAGAGAAACAAGAGAAACATTGGGGTAGTGATAGTAAGTGGTACTATCGATGGTTTGTTACTCAGGTTACGACTCTGTTAAGTCCCCGAAGGGTAGAATAATCAGAGAAACAAGAGAAACATTGGGGTAGTGATAGTAAGTGGTACTATCGATGGTTTGTTACTCAGGTTACGACTCTGTTAAGTCCCCGAAGGGTAGAATAATCAGAGAAACAAGAGAAACATTGGGGTAGTGATAGTAAGTGGTACTATCGATGGTTTGTTACTCAGGTTACGACTCTGTTAAGTCCCCGAAGGGTAGAATAATCAGAGAAACAAGAGAAACATTGGGGTAGTGATAGTAAGTGGTACTATCGATGGTTTGTTACTCAGGTTACGACTCTGTTAAGTCCCCGAAGGGTAGAATAATCAGAGAAACAAGAGAAACATTGGGGTAGTGATAGTAAGTGGTACTATCGATGGTTTGTTACTCAGGTTACGACTCTGTTAAGTCCCCGAAGGGTAGAATAATCAGAGAAACAAGAGAAACATTGGGGTAGTGATAGTAAGTGGTACTATCGATGGTTTGTTACTCAGGTTACGACTCTGTTAAGTCCACGAAGGGTAGAATAATCAGAGAAACAAGAGAAACATTGGGGTAGTGATAGTAAGTGGTACTATCGATGGTTTGTTACTCAGGTTACGACTCTGTTAAGTCCCCGAAGGGTAGAATAATCAGAGAAACAAGAGAAACATTGGGGTAGTGATAGTAAGTGGTACTATCGATGGTTTGTTACTCAGGTTACGACTCTGTTAAGTCCCCGAAGGGTAGAATAATCAGAGAAACAAGAGAAACATTGGGGTAGTGATAGTAAGTGGTACTATCGATGGTTTGTTACTCAGGTTACGACTCTGTTAAGTCCACGAAGGGTAGAATAATCAGAGAAACAAGAGAAACATTGGGGTAGTGATAGTTCTTGATACTATCGATGGTTTGTTACTCAGGTTACGACTCTGTTAAGTCCCCGAAGGGTAGAATAATCAGAGAAACAAGAGAAACATTGGGGTAGTGATAGTTCTTGATACTATCGATGGTTTGTTACTCAGGTTACGACTCTGTTAAGTCCCCGAAGGGTAGAATAATCAGAGAAACAAGAGAAACATTGGGGTAGTGATAGTAAGTGGTACTATCGATGGTGTGTTACTCAGGTTACGACTCTGTTAAGTCCCCGAAGGGTAGAATAATCAGAGAAACAAGAGAAACATTGGGGTAGTGATAGTAAGTGGTACTATCGATGGTTTGTTACTCAGGTTACGACTCTGTTAAGTCCACGAAGGGTAGAATAATCAGAGAAACAAGAGAAACATTGGGGTAGTGATAGTTCTTGATACTATCGATGGTTTGTTACTCAGGTTACGACTCTGTTAAGTCCCCGAAGGGTAGAATAATCAGAGAAACAAGAGAAACATTGGGGTAGTGATAGTTCTTGATACTATCGATGGTTTGTTACTCAGGTTACGACTCTGTTAAGTCCCCGAAGGGTAGAATAATCAGAGAAACAAGAGAAACATTGGGGTAGTGATAGTAAGTGGTACTATCGATGGTTTGTTACTCAGGTTACGACTCTGTTAAGTCCCCGAAGGGTAGAATAATCAGAGAAACAAGAGAAACATTGGGGTAGTGATAGTAAGTGGTACTATCGATGGTTTGTTACTCAGGTTACGACTCTGTTAAGTCCACGAAGGGTAGAATAATCAGAGAAACAAGAGAAACATTGGGGTAGTGATAGTTCTTGATACTATCGATGGTTTGTTACTCAGGTTACGACTCTGTTAAGTCCCCGAAGGGTAGAATAATCAGAGAAACAAGAGAAACATTGGGGTAGTGATAGTTCTTGATACTATCGATGGTTTGTTACTCAGGTTACGACTCTGTTAAGTCCCCGAAGGGTAGAATAATCAGAGAAACAAGAGAAACATTGGGGTAGTGATAGTAAGTGGTACTATCGATGGTTTGTTACTGAGGTTACGACTCTGTTAAGTCCCCGAAGGGTAGAATAATCAGAGAAACAAGAGAAACATTGGGGTAGTGATAGTTCTTGATACTATCGATGGTTTGTTACTCAGGTTACGACTCTGTTAAGTCCCCGAAGGGTTGAATAATCAGAGAAACAAGAGAAACATTGGGGTAGTGATAGTAAGTGGTACTATCGATGGTGTGTTACTCAGGTTACGACTCTGTTAAGTCCCCGAAGGGTAGAATAATCAGAGAAACAAGAGAAACATTGGGGTAGTGATAGTTCTTGATACTATCGATGGTTTGTTACTCAGGTTACGACTCTGTTAAGTCCCCGAAGGGTAGAATAATCAGAGAAACAAGAGAAACATTGGGGTAGTGATAGTTCTTGATACTATCGATGGTTTGTTACTCAGGTTACGACTCTGTTAAGTCCCCGAAGGGTAGAATAATCAGAGAAACAAGAGAAACATTGGGGTAGTGATAGTAAGTGGTACTATCGATGGTTTGTTACTCAGGTTACGACTCTGTTAAGTCCCCGAAGGGTAGAATAATCAGAGAAACAAGAGAAACATTGGGGTAGTGATAGTAAGTGGTACTATCGATGGTTTGTTACTGAGGTTACGACTCTGTTAAGTCCCCGAAGGGTAGAATAATCAGAGAAACAAGAGAAACATTGGGGTAGTGATAGTAAGTGGTACTATCGATGGTTTGTTACTCAGGTTACGACTCTGTTAAGTCCCCGAAGGGTAGAATAATCAGAGAAACAAGAGAAACATTGGGGTAGTGATAGTTCTTGATACTATCGATGGTTTGTTACTCAGGTTACGACTCTGTTAAGTCCCCGAAGGGTAGAATAATCAGAGAAACAAGAGAAACATTGGGGTAGTGATAGTAAGTGGTACTATCGATGGTTTGTTACTCAGGTTACGACTCTGTTAAGTCCCCGAAGGGTAGAATAATCAGAGAAACAAGAGAAACATTGGGGTAGTGATAGTTCTTGATACTATCGATGGTTTGTTACTCAGGTTACGACTCTGTTAAGTCCCCGAAGGGTAGAATAATCAGAGAAACAAGAGAAACATTGGGGTAGTGATAGTAAGTGGTACTATCGATGGTGTGTTACTCAGGTTACGACTCTGTTAAGTCCCCGAAGGGTAGAATAATCAGAGAAACAAGAGAAACATTGGGGTAGTGATAGTAAGTGGTACTATCGATGGTTTGTTACTCAGGTTACGACTCTGTTAAGTCCCCGAAGGGTAGAATAATCAGAGAAACAAGAGAAACATTGGGGTAGTGATAGTAAGTGGTACTATCGATGGTGTGTTACTCAGGTTACGACTCTGTTAAGTCCCCGAAGGGTAGAATAATCAGAGAAACAAGAGAAACATTGGGGTAGTGATAGTAAGTGGTACTATCGATGGTTTGTTACTGAGGTTACGACTCTGTTAAGTCCCCGAAGGGTAGAATAATCAGAGAAACAAGAGAAACATTGGGGTAGTGATAGTAAGTGGTACTATCGATGGTTTGTTACTCAGGTTACGACTCTGTTAAGTCCCCGAAGGGTAGAATAATCAGAGAAACAAGAGAAACATTGGGGTAGTGATAGTAAGTGGTACTATCGATGGTGTGTTACTCAGGTTACGACTCTGTTAAGTCCCCGAAGGGTAGAATAATCAGAGAAACAAGAGAAACATTGGGGTAGTGATAGTAAGTGGTACTATCGATGGTTTGTTACTCAGGTTACGACTCTGTTAAGTCCCCGAAGGGTAGAATAATCAGAGAAACAAGAGAAACATTGGGGTAGTGATAGTAAGTGGTACTATCGATGGTGTGTTACTCAGGTTACGACTCTGTTAAGTCCCCGAAGGGTAGAATAATCAGAGAAACAAGAGAAACATTGGGGTAGTGATAGTAAGTGGTACTATCGATGGTTTGTTACTCAGGTTACGACTCTGTTAAGTCCCCGAAGGGTAGAATAATCAGAGAAACAAGAGAAACATTGGGGTAGTGATAGTAAGTGGTACTATCGATGGTTTGTTACTCAGGTTACGACTCTGTTAAGTCCCCGAAGGGTAGAATAATCAGAGAAACAAGAGAAACATTGGGGTAGTGATAGTAAGTGGTACTATCGATGGTTTGTTACTCAGGTTACGACTCTGTTAAGTCCCCGAAGGGTAGAATAATCAGAGAAACAAGAGAAACATTGGGGTAGTGATAGTAAGTGGTACTATCGATGGTGTGTTACTCAGGTTACGACTCTGTTAAGTCCCCGAAGGGTAGAATAATCAG
This sequence comes from Caenorhabditis doughertyi, assembly GCA_963572265.1. Lineage (NCBI taxonomy): Eukaryota > Metazoa > Nematoda > Chromadorea > Rhabditida > Rhabditidae > Caenorhabditis > Caenorhabditis doughertyi. The sequence continues at coordinate 8,359,369 of OY751557.1, forward strand.
AGAAACAAGAGAAACATTGGGGTAGTGATAGTTCTTGATACTATCGATGGTTTGTTACTCAGGTTACGACTCTGTTAAGTCCCCGAAGGGTAGAATAATCAGAGAAACAAGAGAAACATTGGGGTAGTGATAGTAAGTGGTACTATCGATGGTTTGTTACTCAGGTTACGACTCTGTTAAGTCCCCGAAGGGTAGAATAATCAGAGAAACAAGAGAAACATTGGGGTAGTGATAGTAAGTGGTACTATCGATGGTTTGTTACTGAGGTTACGACTCTGTTAAGTCCCCGAAGGGTAGAATAATCAGAGAAACAAGAGAAACATTGGGGTAGTGATAGTAAGTGGTACTATCGATGGTTTGTTACTCAGGTTACGACTCTGTTAAGTCCCCGAAGGGTAGAATAATCAGAGAAACAAGAGAAACATTGGGGTAGTGATAGTAAGTGGTACTATCGATGGTGTGTTACTCAGGTTACGACTCTGTTAAGTCCCCGAAGGGTAGAATAATCAGAGAAACAAGAGAAACATTGGGGTAGTGATAGTAAGTGGTACTATCGATGGTTTGTTACTCAGGTTACGACTCTGTTAAGTCCCCGAAGGGTAGAATAATCAGAGAAACAAGAGAAACATTGGGGTAGTGATAGTAAGTGGTACTATCGATGGTTTGTTACTCAGGTTACGACTCTGTTAAGTCCCCGAAGGGTAGAATAATCAGAGAAACAAGAGAAACATTGGGGTAGTGATAGTAAGTGGTACTATCGATGGTTTGTTACTCAGGTTACGACTCTGTTAAGTCCCCGAAGGGTAGAATAATCAGAGAAACAAGAGAAACATTGGGGTAGTGATAGTAAGTGGTACTATCGATGGTTTGTTACTCAGGTTACGACTCTGTTAAGTCCCCGAAGGGTAGAATAATCAGAGAAACAAGAGAAACATTGGGGTAGTGATAGTAAGTGGTACTATCGATGGTGTGTTACTCAGGTTACGACTCTGTTAAGTCCCCGAAGGGTAGAATAATCAGAGAAACAAGAGAAACATTGGGGTAGTGATAGTTCTTGATACTATCGATGGTTTGTTACTCAGGTTACGACTCTGTTAAGTCCCCGAAGGGTAGAATAATCAGAGAAACAAGAGAAACATTGGGGTAGTGATAGTAAGTGGTACTATCGATGGTTTGTTACTCAGGTTACGACTCTGTTAAGTCCCCGAAGGGTAGAATAATCAGAGAAACAAGAGAAACATTGGGGTAGTGATAGTAAGTGGTACTATCGATGGTTTGTTACTGAGGTTACGACTCTGTTAAGTCCCCGAAGGGTAGAATAATCAGAGAAACAAGAGAAACATTGGGGTAGTGATAGTAAGTGGTACTATCGATGGTTTGTTACTCAGGTTACGACTCTGTTAAGTCCCCGAAGGGTAGAATAATCAGAGAAACAAGAGAAACATTGGGGTAGTGATAGTAAGTGGTACTATCGATGGTGTGTTACTCAGGTTACGACTCTGTTAAGTCCCCGAAGGGTAGAATAATCAGAGAAACAAGAGAAACATTGGGGTAGTGATAGTAAGTGGTACTATCGATGGTTTGTTACTCAGGTTACGACTCTGTTAAGTCCCCGAAGGGTAGAATAATCAGAGAAACAAGAGAAACATTGGGGTAGTGATAGTAAGTGGTACTATCGATGGTTTGTTACTCAGGTTACGACTCTGTTAAGTCCCCGAAGGGTAGAATAATCAGAGAAACAAGAGAAACATTGGGGTAGTGATAGTAAGTGGTACTATCGATGGTTTGTTACTCAGGTTACGACTCTGTTAAGTCCCCGAAGGGTAGAATAATCAGAGAAACAAGAGAAACATTGGGGTAGTGATAGTAAGTGGTACTATCGATGGTGTGTTACTCAGGTTACGACTCTGTTAAGTCCCCGAAGGGTAGAATAATCAGAGAAACAAGAGAAACATTGGGGTAGTGATAGTAAGTGGTACTATCGATGGTTTGTTACTGAGGTTACGACTCTGTTAAGTCCCCGAAGGGTAGAATAATCAGAGAAACAAGAGAAACATTGGGGTAGTGATAGTAAGTGGTACTATCGATGGTTTGTTACTGAGGTTACGACTCTGTTAAGTCCCCGAAGGGTAGAATAATCAGAGAAACAAGAGAAACATTGGGGTAGTGATAGTAAGTGGTACTATCGATGGTTTGTTACTCAGGTTACGACTCTGTTAAGTCCCCGAAGGGTAGAATAATCAGAGAAACAAGAGAAACATTGGGGTAGTGATAGTAAGTGGTACTATCGATGGTGTGTTACTCAGGTTACGACTCTGTTAAGTCCCCGAAGGGTAGAATAATCAGAGAAACAAGAGAAACATTGGGGTAGTGATAGTAAGTGGTACTATCGATGGTTTGTTACTCAGGTTACGACTCTGTTAAGTCCCCGAAGGGTAGAATAATCAGAGAAACAAGAGAAACATTGGGGTAGTGATAGTAAGTGGTACTATCGATGGTGTGTTACTCAGGTTACGACTCTGTTAAGTCCCCGAAGGGTAGAATAATCAGAGAAACAAGAGAAACATTGGGGTAGTGATAGTAAGTGGTACTATCGATGGTTTGTTACTCAGGTTACGACTCTGTTAAGTCCCCGAAGGGTAGAATAATCAGAGAAACAAGAGAAACATTGGGGTAGTGATAGTAAGTGGTACTATCGATGGTGTGTTACTCAGGTTACGACTCTGTTAAGTCCCCGAAGGGTAGAATAATCAGAGAAACAAGAGAAACATTGGGGTAGTGATAGTAAGTGGTACTATCGATGGTTTGTTACTCAGGTTACGACTCTGTTAAGTCCCCGAAGGGTAGAATAATCAGAGAAACAAGAGAAACATTGGGGTAGTGATAGTAAGTGGTACTATCGATGGTGTGTTACTCAGGTTACGACTCTGTTAAGTCCCCGAAGGGTAGAATAATCAGAGAAACAAGAGAAACATTGGGGTAGTGATAGTAAGTGGTACTATCGATGGTTTGTTACTGAGGTTACGACTCTGTTAAGTCCCCGAAGGGTAGAATAATCAGAGAAACAAGAGAAACATTGGGGTAGTGATAGTAAGTGGTACTATCGATGGTTTGTTACTCAGGTTACGACTCTGTTAAGTCCCCGAAGGGTAGAATAATCAGAGAAACAAGAGAAACATTGGGGTAGTGATAGTAAGTGGTACTATCGATGGTTTGTTACTCAGGTTACGACTCTGTTAAGTCCCCGAAGGGTAGAATAATCAGAGAAACAAGAGAAACATTGGGGTAGTGATAGTAAGTGGTACTATCGATGGTGTGTTACTCAGGTTACGACTCTGTTAAGTCCCCGAAGGGTAGAATAATCAGAGAAACAAGAGAAACATTGGGGTAGTGATAGTAAGTGGTACTATCGATGGTTTGTTACTCAGGTTACGACTCTGTTAAGTCCCCGAAGGGTAGAATAATCAGAGAAACAAGAGAAACATTGGGGTAGTGATAGTAAGTGGTACTATCGATGGTTTGTTACTGAGGTTACGACTCTGTTAAGTCCCCGAAGGGTAGAATAATCAGAGAAACAAGAGAAACATTGGGGTAGTGATAGTAAGTGGTACTATCGATGGTTTGTTACTCAGGTTACGACTCTGTTAAGTCCCCGAAGGGTAGAATAATCAGAGAAACAAGAGAAACATTGGGGTAGTGATAGTAAGTGGTACTATCGATGGTTTGTTACTGAGGTTACGACTCTGTTAAGTCCCCGAAGGGTAGAATAATCAGAGAAACAAGAGAAACATTGGGGTAGTGATAGTAAGTGGTACTATCGATGGTTTGTTACTCAGGTTACGACTCTGTTAAGTCCCCGAAGGGTAGAATAATCAGAGAAACAAGAGAAACATTGGGGTAGTGATAGTAAGTGGTACTATCGATGGTTTGTTACTCAGGTTACGACTCTGTTAAGTCCCCGAAGGGTAGATTAATCAGAGAAACAAGAGAAACATTGGGGTAGTGATAGTAAGTGGTACTATCGATGGTGTGTTACTCAGGTTACGACTCTGTTAAGTCCCCGAAGGGTAGAATAATCAGAGAAACAAGAGAAACATTGGGGTAGTGATAGTAAGTGGTACTATCGATGGTTTGTTACTCAGGTTACGACTCTGTTAAGTCCCCGAAGGGTAGAATAATCAGAGAAACAAGAGAAACATTGGGGTAGTGATAGTAAGTGGTACTATCGATGGTTTGTTACTCAGGTTACGACTCTGTTAAGTCCCCGAAGGGTAGAATAATCAGAGAAACAAGAGAAACATTGGGGTAGTGATAGTAAGTGGTACTATCGATGGTTTGTTACTCAGGTTACGACTCTGTTAAGTCCCCGAAGGGTAGAATAATCAGAGAAACAAGAGAAACATTGGGGTAGTGATAGTTCTTGATACTATCGATGGTTTGTTACTCAGGTTACGACTCTGTTAAGTCCCCGAAGGGTAGATTAATCAGAGAAACAAGAGAAACATTGGGGTAGTGATAGTAAGTGGTACTATCGATGGTTTGTTACTCAGGTTACGACTCTGTTAAGTCCCCGAAGGGTAGAATAATCAGAGAAACAAGAGAAACATTGGGGTAGTGATAGTAAGTGGTACTATCGATGGTTTGTTACTCAGGTTACGACTCTGTTAAGTCCCCGAAGGGTAGATTAATCAGAGAAACAAGAGAAACATTGGGGTAGTGATAGTTCTTGATACTATCGATGGTTTGTTACTCAGGTTACGACTCTGTTAAGTCCCCGAAGGGTAGATTAATCAGAGAAACAAGAGAAACATTGGGGTAGTGATAGTAAGTGGTACTATCGATGGTGTGTTACTCAGGTTACGACTCTGTTAAGTCCCCGAAGGGTAGAATAATCAGAGAAACAAGAGAAACATTGGGGTAGTGATAGTAAGTGGTACTATCGATGGTTTGTTACTCAGGTTACGACTCTGTTAAGTCCCCGAAGGGTAGAATAATCAGAGAAACAAGAGAAACATTGGGGTAGTGATAGTAAGTGGTACTATCGATGGTGTGTTACTCAGGTTACGACTCTGTTAAGTCCCCGAAGGGTAGAATAATCAGAGAAACAAGAGAAACATTGGGGTAGTGATAGTAAGTGGTACTATCGATGGTTTGTTACTCAGGTTACGACTCTGTTAAGTCCCCGAAGGGTAGAATAATCAGAGAAACAAGAGAAACATTGGGGTAGTGATAGTAAGTGGTACTATCGATGGTGTGTTACTCAGGTTACGACTCTGTTAAGTCCCCGAAGGGTAGAATAATCAGAGAAACAAGAGAAACATTGGGGTAGTGATAGTAAGTGGTACTATCGATGGTTTGTTACTCAGGTTACGACTCTGTTAAGTCCCCGAAGGGTAGAATAATCAGAGAAACAAGAGAAACATTGGGGTAGTGATAGTAAGTGGTACTATCGATGGTTTGTTACTCAGGTTACGACTCTGTTAAGTCCCCGAAGGGTAGAATAATCAGAGAAACAAGAGAAACATTGGGGTAGTGATAGTAAGTGGTACTATCGATGGTTTGTTACTCAGGTTACGACTCTGTTAAGTCCCCGAAGGGTAGAATAATCAGAGAAACAAGAGAAACATTGGGGTAGTGATAGTAAGTGGTACTATCGATGGTGTGTTACTCAGGTTACGACTCTGTTAAGTCCCCGAAGGGTAGAATAATCAGAGAAACAAGAGAAACATTGGGGTAGTGATAGTAAGTGGTACTATCGATGGTTTGTTACTGAGGTTACGACTCTGTTAAGTCCCCGAAGGGTAGAATAATCAGAGAAACAAGAGAAACATTGGGGTAGTGATAGTAAGTGGTACTATCGATGGTTTGTTACTGAGGTTACGACTCTGTTAAGTCCCCGAAGGGTAGAATAATCAGAGAAACAAGAGAAACATTGGGGTAGTGATAGTAAGTGGTACTATCGATGGTTTGTTACTGAGGTTACGACTCTGTTAAGTCCCCGAAGGGTAGAATAATCAGAGAAACAAGAGAAACATTGGGGTAGTGATAGTAAGTGGTACTATCGATGGTTTGTTACTCAGGTTACGACTCTGTTAAGTCCCCGAAGGGTAGAATAATCAGAGAAACAAGAGAAACATTGGGGTAGTGATAGTTCTTGATACTATCGATGGTTTGTTACTCAGGTTACGACTCTGTTAAGTCCCCGAAGGGTAGAATAATCAGAGAAACAAGAGAAACATTGGGGTAGTGATAGTAAGTGGTACTATCGATGGTTTGTTACTCAGGTTACGACTCTGTTAAGTCCCCGAAGGGTAGATTAATCAGAGAAACAAGAGAAACATTGGGGTAGTGATAGTAAGTGGTACTATCGATGGTGTGTTACTCAGGTTACGACTCTGTTAAGTCCCCGAAGGGTAGAATAATCAGAGAAACAAGAGAAACATTGGGGTAGTGATAGTAAGTGGTACTATCGATGGTGTGTTACTCAGGTTACGACTCTGTTAAGTCCCCGAAGGGTAGAATAATCAGAGAAACAAGAGAAACATTGGGGTAGTGATAGTAAGTGGTACTATCGATGGTTTGTTACTCAGGTTACGACTCTGTTAAGTCCCCGAAGGGTAGAATAATCAGAGAAACAAGAGAAACATTGGGGTAGTGATAGTAAGTGGTACTATCGATGGTTTGTTACTCAGGTTACGACTCTGTTAAGTCCCCGAAGGGTAGAATAATCAGAGAAACAAGAGAAACATTGGGGTAGTGATAGTAAGTGGTACTATCGATGGTTTGTTACTCAGGTTACGACTCTGTTAAGTCCCCGAAGGGTAGAATAATCAGAGAAACAAGAGAAACATTGGGGTAGTGATAGTAAGTGGTACTATCGATGGTGTGTTACTCAGGTTACGACTCTGTTAAGTCCCCGAAGGGTAGAATAATCAGAGAAACAAGAGAAACATTGGGGTAGTGATAGTAAGTGGTACTATCGATGGTTTGTTACTGAGGTTACGACTCTGTTAAGTCCCCGAAGGGTAGAATAATCAGAGAAACAAGAGAAACATTGGGGTAGTGATAGTTCTTGATACTATCGATGGTTTGTTACTCAGGTTACGACTCTGTTAAGTCCCCGAAGGGTAGAATAATCAGAGAAACAAGAGAAACATTGGGGTAGTGATAGTAAGTGGTACTATCGATGGTGTGTTACTCAGGTTACGACTCTGTTAAGTCCCCGAAGGGTAGAATAATCAGAGAAACAAGAGAAACATTGGGGTAGTGATAGTAAGTGGTACTATCGATGGTTTGTTACTGAGGTTACGACTCTGTTAAGTCCCCGAAGGGTAGAATAATCAGAGAAACAAGAGAAACATTGGGGTAGTGATAGTTCTTGATACTATCGATGGTTTGTTACTCAGGTTACGGCTCTGTTAAGTCCCCGAAGGGTAGAATAATCAGAGAAACAAGAGAAACATTGGGGTAGTGATAGTTCTTGATACTATCGATGGTTTGTTACTCAGGTTACGACTCTGTTAAGTCCCCGAAGGGTAGAATAATCAGAGAAACAAGAGAAACATTGGGGTAGTGATAGTAAGTGGTACTATCGATGGTGTGTTACTCAGGTTACGACTCTGTTAAGTCCCCGAAGGGTAGAATAATCAGAGAAACAAGAGAAACATTGGGGTAGTGATAGTTCTTGATACTATCGATGGTTTGTTACTCAGGTTACGACTCTGTTAAGTCCCCGAAGGGTAGAATAATCAGAGAAACAAGAGAAACATTGGGGTAGTGATAGTAAGTGGTACTATCGATGGTTTGTTACTCAGGTTACGACTCTGTTAAGTCCCCGAAGGGTAGAATAATCAGAGAAACAAGAGAAACATTGGGGTAGTGATAGTTCTTGATACTATCGATGGTTTGTTACTCAGGTTACGACTCTGTTAAGTCCCCGAAGGGTAGAATAATCAGAGAAACAAGAGAAACATTGGGGTAGTGATAGTAAGTGGTACTATCGATGGTTTGTTACTCAGGTTACGACTCTGTTAAGTCCCCGAAGGGTAGAATAATCAGAGAAACAAGAGAAACATTGGGGTAGTGATAGTAAGTGGTACTATCGATGGTTTGTTACTCAGGTTACGACTCTGTTAAGTCCCCGAAGGGTAGAATAATCAGAGAAACAAGAGAAACATTGGGGTAGTGATAGTAAGTGGTACTATCGATGGTTTGTTACTCAGGTTACGACTCTGTTAAGTCCCCGAAGGGTAGAATAATCAGAGAAACAAGAGAAACATTGGGGTAGTGATAGTTCTTGATACTATCGATGGTTTGTTACTCAGGTTACGACTCTGTTAAGTCCCCGAAGGGTAGAATAATCAGAGAAACAAGAGAAACATTGGGGTAGTGATAGTTCTTGATACTATCGATGGTTTGTTACTCAGGTTACGACTCTGTTAAGTCCCCGAAGGGTAGAATAATCAGAGAAACAAGAGAAACATTGGGGTAGTGATAGTAAGTGGTACTATCGATGGTTTGTTACTCAGGTTACGACTCTGTTAAGTCCCCGAATGGTAGAATAATCAGAGAAACAAGAGAAACATTGGGGTAGTGATAGTTCTTGATACTATCGATGGTTTGTTACTCAGGTTACGACTCTGTTAAGTCCCCGAAGGGTAGAATAATCAGAGAAACAAGAGAAACATTGGGGTAGTGATAGTAAGTGGTACTATCGATGGTGTGTTACTCAGGTTACGACTCTGTTAAGTCCCCGAAGGGTAGAATAATCAGAGAAACAAGAGAAACATTGGGGTAGTGATAGTTCTTGATACTATCGATGGTTTGTTACTCAGGTTACGACTCTGTTAAGTCCCCGAAGGGTAGAATAATCAGAGAAACAAGAGGAACATTGGGGTAGTGATAGTAAGTGGTACTATCGATGGTTTGTTACTCAGGTTACGACTCTGTTAAGTCCCCGAAGGGTAGAATAATCAGAGAAACAAGAGAAACATTGGGGTAGTGATAGTAAGTGGTACTATCGATGGTTTGTTACTCAGGTTACGACTCTGTTAAGTCCCCGAAGGGTAGAATAATCAGAGAAACAAGAGAAACATTGGGGTAGTGATAGTAAGTGGTACTATCGATGGTTTGTTACTCAGGTTACGACTCTGTTAAGTCCCCGAAGGGTAGAATAATCAGAGAAACAAGAGAAACATTGGGGTAGTGATAGTTCTTGATACTATCGATGGTTTGTTACTCAGGTTACGACTCTGTTAAGTCCCCAAAGGGTAGAATAATCAGAGAAACAAGAGAAACATTGGGGTAGTGATAGTTCTTGATACTATCGATGGTTTGTTACTCAGGTTACGACTCTGTTAAGTCCCCGAAGGGTAGAATAATCAGAGAAACAAGAGAAACATTGGGGTAGTGATAGTAAGTGGTACTATCGATGGTTTGTTACTCAGGTTACGACTCTGTTAAGTCCCCAAAGGGTAGAGAAACAAGGGAAACTTCGGGGGTTTCATGGTTCATAACCATGTGTTAGGCCATCACATATGAGTGATAGTTGCCTTTTCTAACAAAAGTTAGTTACTCATGTTCACTCTATCGAGATATCATAAACAAACGAATAAATAGATTATTCTTGCGCGCTAGCTACGCCATTTTGGTGCGCGGTATACGGCTATCATCAGCCGTCTCTCTTGCCTCAAATGACGTACCTTCCTTCCACTTGCTCTCCAAACATTTCTTTCTTCTCAGCCTTATCGTCCATTTCGCTAGTTTGCAAATACTGTCCTTTGATATAAAAGTGTTCATACAGCCGGCTGGATTTGTTTTTGAATTGTTGATGCATCTGAAAAATAGCCGGTTTTCGATAAAGAAAAGAAGAGATACGAAATGAAATAAGGAGGCGAGACGAGAGAAGTCAACATGCTAAATGAGTAATTGAATGGTTTTCTCCGTCTGAATCCTGACCGAGTGGGCGGAGTCTAACCTTTCTGTGTATTGATTGGAAAAGGAAGGCTATTTACTGGTCAGTGTGTCCTCCTGTAAAGAGAGGAGAACGCTCAGTAAAGTCGATAAAAATGGGAATGAGTCATAAAACAAATTATGTTGATTTCTCAGTAGTAAAAGAGGCCTGAGAGTTTCAAACTTATACACTTTCAGTTAACTGACTGATAATCCGTTGATAAAAGTGCGTGGAAGAGAATCAGAAGTGGAAATGAAAAGAAAGAACAGAAAGAATGCGCTCACAACTGAACAGAAAGAAAAAAACATTTATGACATATCTTTCACTATAGTAGTGAAAGAGCAATAACAATGACAAAGGGTGGAGATATATAAAAGCTGCGACAATGGGTGAAGAACCGCGCAAAAGAACAACTGCATATGTGAAGAAAACTTGTCTATTAGATGGTCTTCTCAGGGGAGAATAGGGTCTACGACGTCGTAAACTATCCACGTCACTTTTCGGAGCATTTGAACGTGGGAAGGTATAAATGACGTTACTATTTGCCCAATGTAATACAAATTGATGATGGACTAGATAATCTCTTCAAATATAAAGTAGAATCTATAAGAACTTTTCCTAGTCGGATAGTTGTTCAATTGAGAACCACAAAAAGATTGGAAGCCTCTATCAAGTTGTTCACACTAGTCCAGACATTTCGACGACAATGTAATCGAATCAATGAATAACAAAAATGACAAATTTTTTGGGACCGGGAGAAAAACAACTGACTCCGTGTAGAAAACTAAAGTTCGAAAGATTTGAAAAAGGATTTCATTAGGACATGTCGAGTACTGGAATAAAGTTGTTTCCGAAGGCTGAGGGACTCCAAAAGCGCCTCTCAGTTGTTATTTTGTGGTTCGGAACAAGACATTCGACTATAATAATGTTATGGAATCTTTTTCAGACTGCATTTGCCTCGTCGATAATGCAGTTCTGAACGTTAGAATGTTTGACATGGAGGTACTATAAAATATGTTTGTCCTCTCATTGAAATATTTTTGTTAAAGATGACTCCAATTGTTAACAGATTCTCAGTATTTGAATTATACGTATTACTCTCAATTCTGTTAAGCCATTCTGAATTATTTCATAATTTGAACACCAAACGTCTCTCACCGCTTGTTATTAGTTTTGCCCAACCCATTGAAAACCATCAATGAATTCCCAATTATATGTTAATAACTGCCAACACATCCATCTCATGACTATCTGCTATATTTCCTCTATCGACACGTTATTTCAGTTGCATGATGATTCTCTCTTTCTTAATTTCCCATCTACTTTCTCTCACTATTGCTCAACAAGATCTTTGTGAGCCTGCAGTCAATCCCAGTCCATCATGTCTCTGCACTCGTCTTGACTTCTTAGACACTTATTCCTTTCGTTTAAAATTTGGAAATTCCACGTTCGCTGGTTCAAAGTACCGACTGATTTCTCCTTCCTTCAAATCTGATTATGATTGTGTCACCGAGCAACTTTTACAATGTCCGCCACCTTCTGGAGATGGGCAAGTGACTGCATTTGGTGTATTCAATTCGCTGTATATTTTGCCTCTTGGTAGTAGAATTAATGACGTGTACTGTTACCCCCAGACAAGAATGTTTGATATGGCAAAACCCAAAATTATAGAGAGCCAGGTGGGAGGACACTTGCCAACTGGGGACTTACATTTGACAGAAGTTGGATGCATTGAATATGGAGGGTCAAATAATGGATGGGAAGAGTCAACAAAGAAACCAGTTACTGCGGTTACTGTACCATCATCTACATCCCTTCCAGATGGTAAGTGTGTTCAAATGATTTTCTTTTATGTGACCACCAATCGAATTTCAGACTGCACCTGCTCTCAGCCACCTCCAATTATGACTCAAACTATTTTTGATATGCAATATGCATTCAACCTTCCACAAACCACATTTAAGTTCGGTGTGCCCAAATTCTCGTATACTGTTGGATGTCAACATGTTTCAATGATTTGTCCAAATAAACAAAAGGCAATGATGTTCTTCAATAATAAATACGTGAGTTTTGTTTTAAATTAAAGAAGAGCATAGACTAGGAATCTTCGGAAAATAGTCCTAGGCCACGGCCACTAATAAGTTTTAAGACCACATTTTGTTTCAGATCATCAATGGAAATGATGTACTTGACGTGGCATCCAAGTATAATCTACATTGTCATTCTGCTTCTGCCACGTGGATGTTCGATGAGGCATCGGAACAAAAATTCAAGCAAATGCTGGGAATTGACACGATTCAGTTATCGTATTTGGGATGTGCCACGTTTACCACGAGGGATTGAATTTATGAAAAGAGTTTAAAATTTTTATTTGTTTTAAAGAATGAACATTTTTATACAATGAAGACTTGACACAGTTTTTGATACAGAATAAGAAGAAATAAACGGGATGAAGTTCAGCTGAAAAAGAGATCGAAAATATACTGGTTGGATAACTGAAACGTTTGTAGCGAATTTCACGACAATATGCAGACAGATGGAACTATAGAAGAATTTCTCTCAATATCAAAATATAATGAACCTGTAGAATCGATCGACTGATATCGCATATCGATTTATAAAAGCATCCAAACACTTCGGAACAAAAAGGAACACGTATCACCGACGAGGAAATCAAATTCATACAGAAAAACGATAGATCTAATAGAGTCCAGATTTGTGTAGATTACTTTGAATAATCATTGAAATAACTGAATCCAAAATCTTTTGTACTTGATTTGTATCTGTTGCACATGTCTCATGAACATAAAATGTTTTCTTTGGATTATTGGAAAGAGCTTCAAACTTTTGTTTGATGAATGCAACTCCGTCTTCGTAATTTTGTTCGCCTGAAAGTTTTGAAATGTTTTAGTTGGCAGTCAGTACCATGCGCTTAGTTTTATAGTTTGTAGTTTGTAGTTTGTGCTTAAGAAATATTACATATCATCAACTTTCCACACCCTCTGATATTTCTTAAAGTTCCCACACATTTCAATTTTCTATGAATATTTCAGCCGTTTTTCTGATTTGAATTTCTGATAAATTCTCACCTCGAAACTCTGGGAACGCTTTGGACAGACTTTCTTTTTTGATTTTCTCAGCGAATAAATCTTTTTTGTTCAAGAATAAAATAATATTAGTATTATGGAACCATCGGGAATTGCAAATTGATTCGAAAAGTCTCATTGATTCAATCATTCGGTTCTGAAAATGAATGGCGTTGATAAGAAAAGAATAAGTAAAACTAAGCGTACTGTGGATTCATCTTCAAAGAGAACTTCATTATATTCTGAAAGTGCAGCAATGAAAATGATGGCGTTGACGTCTTCAAAACAATGAATCCATTTTTTACGTTCTGATCGTTGACCTCCTACGTCGAATACTCTGAAACCAATAGTGTAATGTGAGCATATTTGTAATGAAACTTACCTAAATTTGACCTTCTTAATCTCAAATTGAACTTCTACAATTCCAGTGGTCTTTGTTCTCAAAAGAAGAATATCCATTGGGTCGGGTGAGTAATCTGGCTTTTTAATTCGTTGAATATTATCGAAGAAACTGAAAGAATTAACTTTTTGTGAGAATAAAATTCTAGAACTCTCACTATCTGGTATTGTCTCCAATATCTCTAATATTGTAGTCTTTTCTTTGATCATAGAGTTGTTGAACAATTGGGTCACTCCAGAGTCTCTGAAAATAATGAGGGTTAAAGTGAGTTCCAGGGGTAAGAGGGGTGCAGTGATACCTCTACATGTTCGGCAGCATCATCAGGAAAGCTTTTATTTTGCATATCTTTGATATAGAGTGTAAGCATATGAACATCAGTCTGAAAAAGGAAACGGTAGATCAGATTAATTCGATTTGAAAGTTGGGACGGTTTTTTAAAGGTTACGGTAGTTGGCCGCATTTATTGTCAACTACTTGTGCTCTCAGAAGCTCACTGTCATGGTTACGGTAGATCCTTCAAAATTTATTCTTTACTACTTTTTACACCTAGTACCGATAGCTCTGGTGCCTCCCATCATGAGTTTCTGCACGAATACGTCAGTTTCATTTCCAGAAGTGAATATATCACCCTCTCCCTAATAAAGTACTAAGCTGACAATAAAGTACACCTAGTTTGGTGACATTCCAGTAAAATCTTTTCTTTTCCAAACATGACAAGAAAGTGCTTTTACCTCTCTTCGGACATCGGAAAAGTTCAATCCAGCAGCCGGAATTGCTTTGACAATACGATCCATTTCAATGACAATATTCGTGTATACCAACTGAAAATGTCTGTCTGTTTTTATATCTGTTTATCCAGATATCATACCTTTGCTTGCGTTTCCATTTCTTCTGGCGAATAAATCTTTTTTGTAAGCAATCTCATTTGCTTCAACACCGTTGATTTTCCACATTCTCCGGCTCCTGAAAAGATGATTTTCGAAATTTAATTTTCATTCAAAGCTTCACATTATCCTTTTTTATTCGCAGGGGGTCAGGGTACACAAGTTGGGGGTTAAAACGTATTCATTAGTTGTGCACTTTTCTTCTGAATCTCTTCAGGAGCCTTAGCGGAACAAACAAACAAATGGGAAGTGCAATACACAACTATCAGGAGGTCTTCTTCTTCTCTTCTGTGACGTCATCTGACGTTTTTGGACTTCAGAATATGACACATACAACTACTCACAGATTATAAGTCTATTTTTGCAGTTTCTTTTTCAAAATTTCATTTACGTTGACAACAAGTTCTCATTACGCAAGTTATTAGTCTGTTGATTGTTCATAAAGAATGAAAGGATTAGTAGTTGTTGAGCATAACAAAAAATTCTGATTACTATTCAATCGAGCGGAACATTTGAAAAATAGAATGGAGTTTGAGAAAATATGTTTGGGAATAATATGATATTACACTTTTCGATTGAAATATTGATGATGTGAAAGGGGATTTGAAATGAAGAAAACTTGAAGTATTTAGGAAGATTTTGGGAAAATTATTATTCCTCTTTTGAAGATTTTGGCTCCGAAACAAACTAGGATTTGAGGCCGAAATGAAATCAAAAGATTGATTTTGTTCTTTTCAAATTTTAGTTTCGGAGTATCAGTTCTATCAGTTCTATCAGAAAATATCATCGCCTTTTTAATGGGGGCTTTTGTCTTTCAAGGTAGGCTCTCCTCTATTCCAGTGCTTCTATTTCGCCTCCTCAAACACAAATTAGCCCAATTTTACATAATTTTCAAGCACCGAAGATCTCAGCCAACTGAAGACGACACGTTGAATATGGATTACCCAAAATAATCCCTAGTCAGACATCCTAACAATACCTAGACTAATCCCTTAGCGGCCTAAAGTTGCACATGTTTCTTATCTGATATTTGCATAGACAAAAACTGTCTAGAACATTTGTTACTGTCTGAAAGCCACACGAATAGATTTTTATAAAGTCTCATTAAAGTTACAGTATACGTCTAAACTTCTGCCGACTCGAACACAAAGTCTAAGCAAAGAAATGAATCGACACAATAAAAATCGAAGACGGCACCTATCCAAAGATGATGAAAAACACCCTGCCGTTCTATTAAAACCTCTTTTTCCAACATACCTAACAACAAAAGCTTGACTGTCCTCTCATCATTCGACTGTGTATTCTTGATATCCTTATCGATTTGTCGACTCTTCAGCGAGCCAATTTTCTCTTCTTCACTTTGGCACAGACCCATTTTTGAGTTTCTGGAAAATTTGAAAGAGGTTTTCAGAAAAATGAGAGTAGAATTGAGCAGAAAAGAATGGATGTGGAGCACAAGAAGAAAGAGAAGAAGTAGAATGGCAAAACGTGAGAAAAAGTGAGAAGAAGGTTTTTTTGTGAAAGAAGATACTTGAAAATTTTTTGAAAATTTAGAAAAACAGGAAAATGTCAAAGAACTTTAAAAAATATCTGAGAAAGTCTGGCTTTCAGATTCAGTTCAAATGGTTCAGAATTCTTGATATTCCAGGTGATTTCCAGATTTAGAAACTTCCTCGAAGGTGGTCATGCTTTTTTGGCGGGGGTGATATGCACATATTTCACTACTTAGTTATCAAACGAATTTTAAGAACATCATATTCAATAGACCATGGCCATTGGTCATAAGGTCTGATCTGTGAAAAATATGAGGTCAGAGCTATGAGTTTTCGAATGAAATAGTTTTTAAAAGATTGGAAAGGATAGGTCATGGAGCTTTTGGCCTAACCAGTAAACTAGAAGGCCAAATTCAAGGCAATAAAATTTTCGAGGAAAAAATGGAAGGAGATATTTTCCTATTTTGACTATTATCAGTATTCGAAAAGTTTAGATGAAACTGCGAATTCTAGACATCTAGAACTGAATGGTTTTTAAATTCCCACAAATTATGTTCAAAGTTCTATATATTTCAATTAATTCGTTCTCATAATCATTTAAAATTCCCCCCGCAAAAGTTTTCAAAAATTCAAAAACCTTAGCGATCACCTCCACATAAACGATTGAATACTTCTTAACAACTTTTTTCTGTCAACGGAGTATCTCAAAAAGAAAAAAAATAGAGAATGACTGCGTAATCAACGAATATCTATTCTGATATAGCATTTTGAATTGAATACTCTTGAGAGATTATAATGAAAAAAAGAGATGGAGAATAGGTAGAAGAGAAGACGTAAATGAAGAGAAAAAGATGAGGAGGAGGATTTGATTCTAAAAACTTGAAAATGTTGGGAGAAGAGAAAAGGGGGAGAACGAGGAAGGAAGCATAGGTAATGAAGAAGTAAAAGAAGAAGAAGGGCAAGAAACAAAGATTAGCAAAAAAGAAAAAGTAAGGGAAAGGTGAGAAAAAAAAGAGTGGAAGTAGAATGAGAAGGGCTTAGAACAAGGAAGATAAAGTACTGTCTGGAACGAAAAAGAGCGTAGGAATGTAGGGAAGGAATACTCGAATCAAATTAAAAAGTAAATAATATTGTAAAAAATCTCGTTCTCAGATTATTATTCATCTAATAATGTTATATGTGGAATAGTTTTTGAACTGAAAATCAAATGTGGCTAACAATAGCAAATGTAGTTTGACACTCAATTCCTCAATAGCCAACATGTTGATATGGTTGTAGACATGCGATCATATAAAAAACTGCCAAGGGATTCTATTAATGAGGGTTGCGGTGCAAATGGTAAAACTCAGTCTGAAGCTGGAGCAGTCCCAAACACACAGACTCATCGAGCAAAATTCGCAGTGTTCAGGAGAGCTTCAAGTTGGCGTAATAGCATGCCATTCTTAGCAAGATATTACGCGTACATGCGTAGTTCTACTGTGGCCAAAATTAGTCACAGTGTGAAGCCAACGATGAGGTTGTGGTCTATATTACAATATGGGTTACGGTAGTTCTGCGCTCGCTGTACGTATCACAAAGTAGATTCGAATTAGGCTTTGAGTTTGGTTTGTTAATTCGGAGCATTTCCTAATTGAAAAGAGCTATGTCGAGAATGAAGGGAAAAATACCTGAGCTAATATATGAAGAAGAACAGCGCAATTCAATTTTCGAGTTTCAGATAGTCCAAACTTCGGAATCTTAGCTTGGTAGAAGACAACAAACCTCACTCTTACTCACCATTTCTTTCAATCTTCCAGAAGTCTACAAAAACAGACAAAGAGCTTTGAAAGACAGGAAATCAAAAGAATACTGGAGTAGGGATCACAATAACTAATAATGAAAAATGGTTCTTCTTCTTCTCCTCTTGCAAAAAGCTTCACACAAAGCCAATGTTTGATCAAAATGATGAGTCAAAAGGCAACAAACAAGGGATGAATGAATAAAGAGAAGAGAAGATTTATATTGAAATTCTGAAGAGCCGCTTCTTCTTCTTCTTCGTCTTCATCTGCCCCCATATTAGAATCGCGCCATGGGAAATTGGATCTCTCCACCCCAAAACCACTTCTTCTTCCCTCTTTGTTTTCCAAGAAGAAGAAGAAGAAGAGGCGCATATACACCACGTTAGTCAAGAGGCTTTTCATCACGTGACGACGACGACAACGATGCTACTGATGCTCATGATGATGATGATGATGTTAGTGGAATAGAAGAAGAAGGGAAATGGACTAATTAAATAGAAGTGATAATCAATAAGAATGTATTGAGAGAGAACTAGAATCGAGGTTGTTATTGACTTCTTTTGGATACCGACGTTCTACGAAACCAGAGGCAACAGGCATTGGTAGAGGAAATTGAATCAGAAAATCAGAAAAATTGAGGAATGAGAAGGGAAAGAGATTTTCAGAAGTCGTACACTTCCAGAAAAAACTAATTTCCTGGAAATGATCTTTGTGTGATCTTGGACGTAAGGTAACGAACGGTTCTGAGAATGGTGTTCAAAATTTGAGTCAATTTTTTTGAGTCAATTTTCACTTGGTGATTAGGATTATGGAATCGAACTGGTGTACCGATCAGACTATTGTGATTGAATCGTCCTTCATTGCGCTAATCGAGATCTAATGTAGCTCTAAAGCTGAAACTGACTGTCTAGAAACTCTTTTGATGAGAACATGCTGCCGGACCATAACTGTCACGAAACTGGAGAAAATCTTTTTACAGCTTGAACTTCTCGCTTCTTCTTCAGTATTCAAAAGTAAAATTTACCTTTCTCACCACACTAATATGCTCATTGAAGCATTTTTAAATCAAAATTCGTCAAGAAGAATAGGCATTATTTTCTCATTCATGAGCTTTTATTCCGTTTCCGACAAGTTACTCTTGTCTAGCTGATCAAGTTCATCGTGCCTGATCTTTCTTGCAACCTTTAATAGAAGGGCACCCGGAAATAAGTTTTTTATTTGGATCGCTATCATAAGCCAATCACAACTTATAGATAAACAAAAGTTCAGATCTCAAGAAAACATTTTCTACCAAAAACTCGATGACTAACTTATTCCATACAAAATTGTTCTTTCTCTTTCTGACACGACTACAATTCTCTATTTGGTATTGTCGTCAGAAGTAAATACCTTTTTATTTTGTTATTGAATGCTTAGGTTAGCCATCAGTAAATCAGAAAAAAAGAGAAACATGAGTTTGATGAAGGGGACAAAAATAAATCAGATTCTGGAGACTTCAACACCTCTCTCTCTGACGACATAATTGATATTAGAATTTGATAAGCTCGGTGATAAATGAGTTCAAAATCAGGAGGAAAGTTCAGCAGGGATTTGAATAGTGCGATGTTGATTGTGATTAAGAGAGAGGGAATTTCAAATTGTGTTGCGTCACAAAAATGGGAGAAATCTGAGCCGGAAGTCGGCTAAATTAATATTCTTAGAGTCTAATAGATCAAAATCAACCGGGAAGGGGTCTATCAATGTCAAAAACCATTTAGATTTCATTTGTAAAATTATGTTATAACTTGTTATAGTAGGGGTTTGAAATGAACATTATTATCAGGACATAATTTTAATCATTTTATCTTATAAGATTGAGCTAGCTTATTTTTACATCAAAAACTTTAAGAATATCGATTGATATCAAAAATGCTCGAAAAAACTAATAGAACACATTTATATAATGAATAGTTCAAGTGCAAAACACAACTATTCATTATCATCCCTCATGTTGTTCATCACTTTTATAAGTTTTTATATAATTTCAATCAGTCTATACTTATGCTAAAATCATGCTTTGAACTATGCAAAGAGCTCAAACAATCGTTAATAAATGGAACAGAGAATAACTGATTTTGGTGAAATAAAGCAGGAAAAGAGTGGGTGGTATTAGAACAGAAAATTGATTAGGCTACAAGTATTTTCAGGTGCCACGAATGGTCTGATTAATTAGAAAGAAGAGGTTTAGAACAGTGCCTGAATAAAAACAGATTGATTAAAGTGTGCTCCATTCCTAATTTTCAAAAAAAAAGACTCCGATCTGAATCATCTGTACATTATCTAAGTAAGATCTTTGAAATTTCAAAATCGGTTCAAAATTCAAAATGACACTATAATAAATAAAATCTAGATCAATTGACGTCATTTGACTTGTTGTTCCTTTTACGTGTCCTTCACTGATTTTAAACGGAATCAACCAGAAATGTATTTTTCAAAACTATAAAGCCAAGTGTAGCGAACCTCAGTAAATAATCGGTCTTTAGAATATAATTCATGTTGAAACTGTTCTCAGAATAAGCACTTTCTGTTTACAGATATTGAAACGAAAAGAGAAAATCAGTGGCACGACGGGAAATTGGGTGAAGTAAAAAAAAACAAAAAGGCAGGTTTTTTCTCGCGCCGGGGCATTCCAAATTCAATTTCCGATGGTGGTGCACCTGTCTTCTTTCCTCACGTCGCCGCTTCTTTTTAACCGGAATATTAGATGTTGATGGGTGATCTGTGAACTCGTTATGATTATAGATTAGAGCTGGGAAAGGAAAAGCAGAGAATGTTTGATTAATAATGTATTTTTAGGTGTTTCGGGAAGTTCCAGACATGTCTGGATAAGTTGCAAATGAGTGCGTAATGTTTAGAACTATTGTTGTAAAATGAAATTTTTCGTAGATTTTTGAACCGATTCGGGAAAATTTCAGCTGTTGCTCATGGTTACAATGCATCGGAATAAGCTTAAGTCAGGCACAGAAGTCACAAAAATAATTCTAAAGTCTTCCTTCATGTATTCCGATTGAATTGATTGCTATTAATTTTTCATTATCAAGATTTCTTAGAACTTCCTCTTTTATGTATACAAAAAGTATGGAATTGGCAGTCATTAAAAGCTGAAGGAAATATACTTTGAAATTTTCATTTTCTAGAATGACCGACATTCACCGTTTTTACCTATTAGACACCAGGAGCAGTTTGATAATTTGAAAAAAAAAAAAGGTGCCCTTTCAAGATTACAATTCCAGAATCGTGTTTTCTATGAAAGCGTATAATAATCAACTTAATCCCCTCGAACTTTTGATTTTCTTTCAAAATATATTTTACTTGCAAACTAGTTTCCGGATAACCTAATATAGTCCTCCAACTTAAGTCTTGTTTCATTCTTAATTTCAAAAAGAAAATAGCAATTTTAAGAACTAGTGAGTTAGATCACTGGACTAGACAAAAAATGGATATCGTGCTCCGGAAATTGGAGAAAAGGGAAATACTAGGAGAGTTAGGGGAATGGTATTGTCTAGACTGTTATTAGAAACGAGAACGCTTAGAAAATGCTGGAAGTAGTAGGTTCAATGCACAGAGGTGAAACAGAGAAAGCTCATACATTCAAAATAAAATCGTTCATTGAAACTAGAAAGTCCAAACAAATTCCTGATTAATACTGAAACTCTGAAAAGTCACGAAAGTTTTTTATCTAAACACCAAGAGAGCACAAACATCCAAACCTGCGAAAAAACGTCACAAACTCTGTTCCGTTTGTGCGTGTGCCACCTGCACTGAACGTTAATTTCCTCAGAATATCCGATTCACAATAAAAAATAGTTGATTTTGTGTGCACATTTTGCAAGATAGGCAAGAACAAAAAAAGGTTAACTTATATAGAATGCGCATTTCGTATAGCCACACACTACTAGACTGTACGAAAAAAAAATGAAAATATGAAAAAAATTACTTTTGAAAAATATGCTATGGGTCTGATCTTTGTTAGTCGTTTCTATGACAAATATCACTACAATTTTTAACAAAAACTCATTTTCGATGAACAATTAGCATCGTTTAAATGTGTTATCAATTGAAAACACAAGAAAATTTCAGGATAACACTAGAAAAGTTCTGATGACTCATTCATATG
This sequence comes from Caenorhabditis doughertyi, assembly GCA_963572265.1. Classification (NCBI taxonomy): domain Eukaryota; kingdom Metazoa; phylum Nematoda; class Chromadorea; order Rhabditida; family Rhabditidae; genus Caenorhabditis; species Caenorhabditis doughertyi. Next base: position 8,381,118 of record OY751557.1, read on the forward strand.
AATTTGCATGCTTTAGGAAAAAGAAAGAAAGAAAGAAAACAGCTGATTTTGTTTGTGTCATTCACTTTCGATAACAAGTAGTTGGAGAGAAAAATTGAAGAAACGAACAAAAAATAATTACAATTTCGGAAAATAATAGAAAGAAAATTAGTAATGGTGCACTTTTTGGAATTGGAATTATGGTGGAAAAAATTGAGGAATTGAAGCAAATGGCAACAGATCAATTTCAAAATTCATTTTAGTTTGAGAACTTTTTTGATGAATTCTACAGTAATTCTACAGTAGCCCAACAGTATCCTGAAGTCTACAGTCGCCAGTTAATGAAAGGATTCGATTCAAAATATATAATTCAGAAGCTTCATTCCGTCTAGCTGATCAAAGAATAAGATGAACTAAAATAAAGTTGAATAAAAAGTGTGCTTGACTTCTTTTTCTTTTTTTTTCTCTTTCTCTTTTTTTTGCCCTTCTTGGTTTACATATTTTTCATTTAATTAGGTGCAAGTGACACATATATCCTATACTCTACACACTTTTTCCTTCACTGATGTCAGGTTCATGTTCTGACAAAGTTTAAGAGTATAACCCAATAATTAGATAAATGTCTGATGGAAATAAGAGGAAAATAGTCACGAGAGATGGTGAAATTATTTGGTATTTAGAACTTTTTTTGGGCGATATTTGTCTAGTGTTTAGTAAAAAAAAAGAGTTTATTCCAAAAGTAATGTGAGAATGAAGTGTATCATATAAGCTTTGGAAGACAAAGCATCCCAGAAAAGTTCAGATTCATAGAAAAAATTATGTGATTTCTAGAATAAGATGCGATTTTCTGGAACAAAATGTTATAGAAAATTGGTATAGCTTGTAGAAATCAGATTAGGAAAAAAGATCGTTTCTAGGCAAAATGTGTCTGTAGAATTGAAACTTCAAAATGGTCAAAACGGTTTCAACTTTTTTCTTGACCCAAAGGAATGATATGCTTCAGGAATTCAAATCTGATAGTGAGTTACTGATTTCAATCCTTTTCAGACCAACTCAATATTTCTAGAACAAAATTAATCAAGTTATTAGACCTACACGCAATCGTAATAGCTTCTTGCTATTTCTGTTTATAGACAGAAAACTTCTTGTGATGGGAACTTCACTTTTTATGTCATGATGTTGTTCTCTTGGTTCTCTTGGAGTGAGAAAGTTCTCAGAGTGGGAAAAGATCTTTTGATTATCTAATTTGATGTTTGATTATAATGTCAAATTAATAATAGTTGTGCAAGGAATTCAAATGTTATTTTTCGCGGGTGGTCCGCCCACTTTCACTTAACACTGCGTAAATTCAAAAATAGCTTGGAGATCAAAAAAGGCGGACCGCCCGCGAAATTGAAAATTTGAATTCCTTGCACAACTATTATTAATTTGACAATATTGAGAATAAACGATTGTACAAGTTCCGTTATCTTTGTGCGAGAAAGGAACTTTTCATTTCCATCTATGCACTGGATGCAGATAGTTATCTACTAGAAGAATATTCTAATTGAATAACAGAAAGTGCGACCAAATAAAATATAGATCAAAAAGAGAAATCCAGATAAACAGAATCTTTTCAATAATAGTCTACTCTCACTCATTACTCAGAATGTAATACTAAATATTGTTGATATGAGAAGATAAGAACCATAGAAATCATTGAAGAATGAAATCACAGATCATCAACCAAATGACGAAATTAGTCTCACTCCCACTTTTTCCAGACAGTACCAAAAATTTTCTTAGGTGCATGAATACAAATTTTTAAGGAGATCACTTGGATAATGAATTTTCATGTTGATAGAGCAATAAAACAGAATCGAAAAGTTGATATTCGTAGTGTAAATTTGTTTACAAGTGTAAATCTAGTTAAGTTTAATCGAGAAAACTAGATTTCAATGTGAGAAACATGAAAAAAACTTGAATAATGAAAATTGCAAACAATAGATATATCAGTTGAAAGATGTGAAGATAGACAAAAGTAGATTGCATAAAATAGTTAGAATGGCCTAGAATTTACAGAATGGAGAAAGCTAGTCCTCCAAAGTTTATGAATTTTTGCAAGAGTGAGAAAGCAAACCGAGATTGCTAGAGTACGAAAACTGGATAAGTCAATCGAAACCGTGTTCTTGGAAGTCTATTTGGTCTAACCCACATATATTAGAGAGACGTTAAGAAATTTTCGATAAAAAAAACTTCATCCAGAAAATTCTTTCATCTCAAGCATCTCATCTTCCTCTTATTCATAAAAAAAACTGACAATAGAATACTTCTCAAGTTCAAAAACTCTTTTTTTTTCCTGCATTTACACTTCCTTCAAAAAGTGTAGCTCTCCAGAGAAATGTGCGTGATTAACCATCTTATTCAAAATGAATCATTTTTGCTCGATTTGAACGAAGAAAAGTGGGTGTGTGAAAGAAAGAAAGAAGTGGTTAAGAGTAAAAGTTATCCAAGGTGTGTCTTGGGAATGTTACGTAGAGCACGAAACTTAATCACTTTCTTTTTTGGGGTTTCTAGAAACAGAAAAGATTTAATCAATGTAGAAAAAACAAGAATCTAAGGGTTTCAGATTATCTACAAACAAAATATAAAGTTATATAGATAGAAAGGTAAAATCAGAACCGAATGAACAGAAAAACATAATGAACCTCCATCAAGTTTATAATCAAGTTTGATGAATAGAAAAAGAGAGAAAATAAACGGGAGCATTGGTCTGTTTTGAGTGTGGGAGGAGGCGGGCGACTCGGTATCACCATAACAACACTCGACCGAGTTATAAGAGAGAAAGAAGAAGAAACGAGCCTTTCACTTACCTTTTTAATGCTTACTTGTTCAAAATCAGCTGGGGAGAAAAAAGAAACGAAAGAAAATGAATACAATCAAGGAGCCTTAGAAGTTAGTGGTGGAGGAGAGAGTGTGACGTCGATTTTCAGTGTTTTGGTTACTTGATTTGGAGCTGTTAGTGGATTTTGGAGTTAGGAGAAGATTTGGAAGTTATGTCAGAGTAAAAAGTTTAAAAACGAAGGCATCGTTTGGAATTCCGCTATCAATAGGCGGTGCTAATCTATCATTTCAAAAATGTAAGCTCAAGAATAGCTACAGTAATCTAATGGAAACTACAACTATTTCGAATAATATTCGGTTACCATGACACGTGGTTTACCAACCAACATCATATTCAGAATCGGCATTTGGCTTCAGAAAGTTTTATGACAATAACTATCTATAATTACAAGGTCTAAATATTCCGTTCATGAAGTTTTTTACCAAATTTATCACTGAACTAGTGAGACATTCCGTTCGTTCTTATACATGAATCTGAAAATTGAGTACCAAGAAGTCACCTAGTCACAGCTCATCCTGCTCTCATAGTACGTTCTGGCCGAGTGCATTTTCTTTGCAGTTTAACCGATTTTCTCAGTTATGATCTTAAAACTTTGTGCAAGATATGACTTACTCAATGTGAATAGGTGAGGGTTTCTGAACTACAAACTACACGCCGTTTTCAGCAACTATCAAATTTCGAATCCTATCCGATATAATTGGATGAGAAAAAGGAAAATGAAGTAACGATTGAGAGGGAAAAATAATTGTTTTCAGCCTCTATCTCTGTCTTACTGTAACAATAACGAGGAAGCTAAAAATGAGAAAAACAATTGCTTAAAGTGATTCACATAACGATAGTAGTTGTCTTCCTTCTACATGATGAGGTTCTTTCCGGGACATTCAATAAACTTCTCAAAGAAAACAATCTAGTTCTGGTCATACGGAACTAATAACTGAAACATTCCATTATCTCAAAAACAAAAACTTCAAATGATTTCAAAGAGTAAATATATTTCATTCAAAGTAATCTTTAGACACAAATTCGGCTACATGCACAACATATTATTTTATGTGATTAATCCCACGTAACCATCAATTAGGGCACAAATATTTCTTTTTTCATCAATGAATGAAGGGGGAAGTATAGTTTTGGAAATATTGTGATTTGTCTCCATTGCTTATGGAGTGCCCTTGGAGCTCTGAAATGTTTATTACAATCTGAATAAAAATGATCATTTTTACCTTATCACTCATAGTAGAAGAGACTTGAGATTTCTTCCAAAACGTCACTAAAACTGTAGCTCTGTACTGAGAAGACATCAAACAGTATACCAGAATTCCCATACACATGTTGATATAGATAAATATATCAACTTGAGTATACGTGTACTCATCTAGTTGCCTGAAAACACTATCATTTTGATCTAATACAAAACAGTAAGCTCACTCAAAATCTGCAGGATTATAGACACCAAGACCAAACAGTAAAACATAGGGAAGTTCCGCAAGGACATAAAAGCAAAGAAAAAGGAGAAGAGCGCGGGCGGCTGAGTTCTGTCGCTGGGTGGATTCAGGGGTTTGGGCCTGAATCAGGAGACCAGAAGGATTGTGTAGTTCGAGAACAAGGAATACAGAAAGAACAAGCATACAAAGGATTGGGATGATCTGTAATAAACTTGGCTTACAAATTTATGATTGAAATCTAGTCCATTTAGAACTTTTTAGATGCGTAATAACTCATGTTTTCCAGCATATTCGAATGAGCTTACCACACTAGTAACTCCTGCAATTATCAGCATAATCCGGCGCAAACAATTCCCAGAAATCGCAACTATTGTATATTCTTTTGCTGAAGCACATCTGAAAACCGTCAGTTTTAATATCTTGATCTTCAGTAGTACAGGAATGGACCTACCCGGGAAACACAACTGCTCTTTTTTCCTTTTCTGAAACTTCCTCAATTCGATGAAGGCCCATTCGAAACAAATGGTTCAAAAGAAAAATTGCAAACAAAATGTAAATGAATGTTCTCATAGAGCGTTTTAATTTGTCGGTTTTCCTGTAAATCATTTTTGTTCAACCCTAGTCATTTTCTTTGATTGGAACACAAACTTACATTCCATATCTAACATCCAAAATAACAGCTGCCCGAAGGAAAGTGATATAAACTATTTCCCATAGAATAATCTGGTTGATAGCTTGAAACAAAAGAAAGTAGATAAGCTGAAACGCGAATTAATATAAGATTTGATATACCTCTGTGGTGACTTACTACCAAAAAAAAGTACCAGTAAGAGTGAGCGCTATAAAAATCTGCATATTTCTTCTCCAATTCGAAAAACCTACCAAATATACTCATGGTCAATAATCTCGACAATACTTTTAAATACTCCAGCTACCCCAGTGATAACTCCACATATCGCTATCAGTATCATTTCACTGGATACAGTCAAAGATTTCATAGATTGCCTTGTTAGAATGATTAGATGAAAAACATTGAATACAAAGTAGAGCAATGTTATGAAAAATGTAGATTTCAGAGATATTCCTCGAGTTAATCTGGAACAAAAACGACTCTAGTTCCTATCTCAATATATCAACTAACTCATCAAACTTCTTGAAAAAATTATCCAAAGGAGAATTAGGCTTGAAAAGGTACTTTTCTGGTGGGGAACATCCTGGGAGCACAATATTATTCATGCTGGTTTGGTAGAAGAAGATAAATAAGACTGGGTAAAAAAATATAAAATTGGAACCAAATCCATTTTCAGACCCTATAATTTTCTTTCATTTTGAGGGCGTTCCGAGGACCTTGCACGCAGAACCAGCGAAACAGGAAGGCGTTGAAGAGAATCATATTTTTTTAATGGTGAGATCAAAATCACCGTCTTCATAAATGGGGGGGTTTTTTTTTTACTTTCTTTCTGGAAGCTTCGAAATTTCAACTTTCTAGTGACAACAGAGATCACTTTGGTTTTATTCGACTTTTTTTATTTTATAGTTTTCCCACTTTTTTCTAACCATTCTCCTACTTTTTTCTGACTTTATACACTTTACTAATGACTGTCTAACTTTTTTTCTTTTTTGAATACTGAATTGATAAGAACAAACCATTCTTTTCTCGTCATTCAGTGCACTTTCCGGAGCTCCGGCAGCCAACGCCGAAAATATCGAGAAAGGCGTCAAGACGTACGAAGAATGCGCAAAGTCTAGCCTCGACGCATTTCTTGATCAGAGTCGACGTTGCATTTTTTCATGGAGAAAACAAATGTTTCCTGAATTTTTATAAAAATTTATTCGATTTAAAAAATGCAAATAAACTGAATGTTTGGATTGCAGAATGTCAAAAATAGTGCACGACGCCATTCAAAGTCTCTTCCCGGGAAATTGTTTCGAGGAGTTGCTCATCAACTTCAACTTCTTCCATCGTGAGTTTTTAATTTATAATTTGACGAAAATATAATAAGAAATTAAGACAAATGTACTGTCTTGCAGCAACATGCCCGAAAGCAGTTCTCAGTCGTGGTCTCGGATTCGCAATCACGCTGGGATCGATTTTGCTTTTCGTTCCACAGATTCTGAAGATTCAAGCTGCTCGTAGTGCACAGGTTTGTGGCTTTCTTGCTGCTCGAAAAGAATCATTGTTAGTTCTTCGTCCTTTTTCAGGGAATCTCTGTCTCCTCCCAACTTCTGGCTCTCGTCGGTGCCATCGGAACCGCTTCCTACAGTTATCGTTCAGGATTCGTGTTCAGTGGATGGGGAGATTCGTTCTTCGTCGCCGTTCAACTTGTCATCATTATCCTTCAAATCTTCTTGTTCTCTAGACAAACAGTGTTATCACTTGGATTCTTGGGAGCTGTTTCAGCAGTCACTTATGGAGTTATCAGCGGAATGGTTCCAATGAATGTTCTCACAATGGTTCAAACTGCTGGAATCCCAATTGTTGTCGTGTCAAAAGTAATTTAGTTAGAAGCTTGTATAATTTCTAAGCTATTATGTTTACAGCTCCTCCAAATCACTCAAAACTATCAAGCCCAATCCACCGGGCAACTCTCCCTGATCTCAGTAACTCTTCAATTCGCCGGAACCGTCGCCCGTGTGTTCACTTCAGTACAGGATACTGGAGACCAACTTCTCATTATTTCCTACTCAACTGCCGCCGTTCTCAATGGTCTCATCTTCGCACAATTCTTCATGTACTGGTCCAACACACAGGCCGACGCCAGAAAGAAGAGAAACTAATCAAGAACTATTGCTACAAACTGTCTAAATTATATATGTATGTGATAATAAATTAAAAAAGCTTAATCTAAAACAAGAGGCACATGACTATTAATCGGCTATTTATTAGATAGACAAGCTGGTAGAAAATGCTCCTAGATAAGAAAGAACAACTACTGTCAAACAGTCTGTGGGGGGAAAACATATAAAAATGTGTGGTAAAAAGTGATCATCAATAAAGTAGAAATCATCAGTAGGCAGTAATAAATATACACTTTGAGATATGAAAACAAGAATTTGAAGAAACATCTGTGGATCATCATTAGAAGTCAATAAAATTATGAAGGGAATAACAAAAGAGAGAAATTACTGGGAATGTACATCATGGGACAGATTTACAGGAAAAAAAACAAAGGAGCAATATTTTCAGATTTTCAAAGACAGTAGTTTCGTTCCACCAACTTTTTGCATGTCTTGCATTTGACTTCGCAGCACCAGACAAACTGGCAGTGGCAAGGCTCGTCGACAATTTCGCGTGTTGTCCGCCATCCTCTTCCACAGCAAATGTTGGGGCAATTCTCACCGCATTCACGATCTTTGACATCAATTGCACAGTAGTTCGGAGAAGCATCCAAATAGATAAGCTCATTTCGCATTTGCTTTGAAGAAGCTTCCAAAGTCTTGACATATCTCTCACTTCTTCCCGAATAACTTGCAGATGGTGTGCTTCGAACGAACAACTTCTGATCATTGTTTGTGACAAGTTTCGCCAATTGATACTTTTGATGAAGACGAGCGGCGAACTCATCAAACTTGGGCATTACTTTCCAACAAGTCTTTGTGACACAGCTTCCCGAGACTCCATGGCATTTGCATTCTCTATTCATTGCATTCGCCAAAAGACGGCGTCCCACTCGATTATTGTGCAAATTCATCTGGGAACGTGGCTCGGTGGCATGTTGACGATCGTATTGGTCGACGAATTTGCGGCCAAAAGAGTTGCCAAACTTGACATTATCCGAGCAACCAGACCAAACAAAATCACTTGGAGAGCTTGCCGATCGAGACATCGTGGATACAGGAGCAGTTTCGATGGTTTGTGGTGTCTCTCCGCATCCACAGTCGTCGATAAGTCCCTGAAAAGAGAAGCATTGAATATGGTAAACGGGGAAAGGCGGAAAAATGGAAGGAAGAAAAAGCAATCAAGGCCATACAGATGACTCATACGCTTACCTTTGAACAAGCACGAGCCAATGAGTGAGACACGCCGGCCGCCGAAATCGCGTACACATAAGCTGATTCACGTGAGGCAACTGAAAAAAAGGAATAATTTGAAAAGTGTAAAAGGCTCTAACAGGTGTTGAAAAGATATAACCAGAAATTGAGGCGAGCTGTGAGACGTTGCCTAGGCATTTTTGAAAGTTGGAAATGCGCAAATCTCGAATGTGGGGTCTGTAACTACCACAGACTGACGAGACAATCACCATCTCAGAGTTTAGTCAAAAAGGGCATAATTCAGTTATTACGAAATGTGCTATCACCGGATGACGCTCTAATAAAGCTCCAATGCAATGATTTTGACGATCTTCTTTGCTATGACAACATTTTTCTCGATGAACTGTGGCAAATACTGACTTCAAACGTAAAAAAGAGCTTTTTTCAATTATCAGTGTCTTGTCTCGTAATGTTCCCTCAACCTCTAGTCACTCCTTTTTTGAAAATATTTCTCGAAGCTTACTCTGTAGAGGTGAAGTACCGACACCGGGCAGTGTCAGCGTACAATTCCACGCTTCTCGTTGAAATGTGTACTCGCATGTGTGAAGAGCGCTGCGAAGTCCAGAAATCAAATACTTGATAATATTTGGATTGTCGTGACAAATTCGCTTCTGTTGTGGCGTCAATCCAGGCACATTCTTGCATAAAAGCGGTGAGCTCGATGAGTTGGGCGACGATGTGTCCGCTTTGGAGAGTAACCTGAAAATAAAAGGGTTTTTGGTTCAAGGTTGTTTCCTTCCGCCTGTTATTTTATAGCTTATTACTCTCGTAAAATTTGTCGGCAATGGTCCGAACGAACGGCTGTCGTGGGGGGCGGCAATGGGATTAATGGGAATGGTGTTGCCAAACAATATCCTACGTGACGGGGGGAGCGCGCGCGCAACACAATTTTACTGTCGGGACCCTTTTTGACCCTGCCGTACCGCCCGTCTTTTTTATGATGGTGATGGGTACCAGGTTTGTTTGAGAGGGAACAATGAGAGAAGCGGTTTTCGTGGGGAGTAGGAGCAATGCGACATTTCATTGCGATTCAGGAGAAATTCTGAAAGCCGGTTCTGATAGGAAAATGGGATAATCGTTTCTCTTCGAGACGAAGCCTTTGAAGTTTTGGAATACACAAATCTTTGAAAAAGCTTAGGAAAGCAGCAAATCAGTTTTTGGCAGAATTACAAGAAGTTTGAGGAGAAGTTCAATTGAGGGAGATTAAACATGATTGTGTTCTTCAACATTCAATCTAAGCGATGTAACAGTTCTTCTCGCGTCAAAATCAATGGAGAGCTACCTCAATCAAAAACTTTGATTGGAATGCAAACACACAAACAAGAAGCTCATGGGAAATCATAGAATAATAGTTTCAAATAATATTTTCGCAACAACATACTTCTCTCCTTACTTTATTCACGCATCACAAACACGCAAAATTCAGAAAAAGACCTGAAAACTGTACAAATAAAGTCATCATTAACTTACCACCATGAGTTTGTCGGCGTCGGAGCACATACGAGAAAACAGAGAATCGCGAATAGAAGTGATGAATTTTGCATTTTGTGTTTGTAGAAGAGAGTAGTAGAAGAACGAATTCTGATGGTGGGACTGTCGTCGTCTGATCCGAGAGACGGAAAAAGTGGGCGGAGTCGGCCGAGAGAGGGGGTAACCTCTCGCGCGCGGTCTTTCTGAAAAGAAAGGTTTTCTACGAGGATTTGAAGGAGGTCGAATGAAAAAAACGAAGAGATAAGATTGTAGCAAGAGAGGTCTAGAAGTAGTTTCTTCACATTTTCAAAAATTAAAGGAAAAAACAGACTGGTAGAGCCCTTCTGTCGATTAGACAGTTTTAGGGCTATCATAAACCAGTAAAGTGTAGATTAGATGAAGAAATCGCTTTGATCAATGCCGCAGATGTTTGAAAACAGAGCAGACATTCGAACAGATGGATACAGAAATACGAAACAATGAGATATTGGTTTTTGCTTTTTGAAAAAAAGAAACAAAAAACTGAGAAATTCATGAGAAAAATCTATCGAAAATTAAGAAACTTAAAATACATATGAGCGACATCGATGATAAAGATTGAAATCATGGCGAGAATCAAAGTTTATTTTTTGTTTTTAGTTGATATTTTAGCTTGTCAATCAAATAGGAAATTTCGAAATAAGTTTGAAATGCTTTTTTCCGGCAAAATCGGACGAAAAACCAGAAATTCCCGCTGAAAATTGAGGGAAAAGTGAGAAAATTAGGCGAGAAAAGTTTTCAAAATCTACAAAAATTCGGTGGAGCGCGAAAGCAGCTTTATCCGATATTGCAAACTGTACAAAATCGCACGAAATCAAATTATAAAATGTTTTGAGCTCAAATTTAAGTATTTTTAACGCTATTTGTGAAGAAAAACGACCGCAATGGTTGCAATTTTCGACTGAAACAAAATAGATTTATTTTCGAGATGCGAAAATCAATCCAACACGATTTAGAATGCTCGCTGCTCACCCCCTCAAACACATCATAAAAATGACATTCCTAGTAACTGACTGTGACGATATAACAGAAGTTTCGCACCTTTCAGGAAGGGAGGTGGGAAATCTTTCGATTGTAAATGACACATCTGCCGGATGGTTATGGAACCTATTACACAACAGAAACAATAATATTCAAATTTATAGAAATCATGGGAAAACGAGAATTTAGATAACCAAAACATGGTTCTTAGGTGCAACGGACACTTGAACTTTCGAATTGGATCCAGAATTGAATGGAAGTTTGTATAACTGGATAATGGCTTTTCTGAAAGCAATGGAATGGGTTTGCAAATCGTGTGGTTGCTTATACCTATAATCAGGTGTCCTCCAAAAGTAAATAAAGACGTGCAAGGAAGAATTGCAGATCACTAGCCACCCTGACGATTTTCTGATTATGAACAGTATTTCACCTTCGAGATGCATGAACTGAAAAGAGAAAATTAGTCAGCGAGTTTGACTTCAGAAAGAGTCAAACCTCTGAAACAAACAGAGATGCCATTGCTGTGAACCAAGTGCAAACGTAGAATGCAACAACTACGATTAAAGAATTCAATATCCGATTGACAGCCTCTATTGTTTTCAAGTGCATGTTATTACCTGTAACGTGTATTTCAACTGATAACTCTTATAGAAAGACACTCTACTCTTCAAAGATGTGCACTTTGTATGTGTCCATCCATAGATTATAACCACCAATATCGAAATGACAAAGTTGAATCCTAACCAGATTCTTAAGGATGTTTGGTAAAGAGCGGTCACAGGAATACAAACGACAATTGAGGTTTCAGCTGGAAAATGAGGTTGAAAATGTATTGAAAACGAATTGATGACTTACTATAAAGAAAAACAAATCTTGAAATTGTTACAAATAGTGAGACAATAATACAAATCAAGAATACTATAATGTAGGAAAAGAGAGAGACTTTCGCATATCTGACATTCAAAAATTGATGAAAAAGACTGTAATAGGTCAACTTACCTGACTGGAGATGACACATTATAAAGTCTATCTAATCCTATAAACAATCCCAGAATACTCTGCATATTCATCGCGAATATTCCATATGCTGATAAGTAGAAGCATGTCGAGTTGGATATGTTATACATTTCATATAACATCATGATTCTTAATTGAGCCTGAACAAATCATCAATCTCTTGGGATCTTGCTTGACCCAAACTTACCAAGTAAATACAAACTACGAAGTTGAAAAACGCCATAATTCCAATAAGAATACAACATCTGGTATGAAGTGTTTTGTTGATGAAAGTGACCAAAACAATTGTCAAATTTCCGAAAATTCCAACCACTGATAATATTAGGAAAGTAATGATGAGAGCTAAAGGCGCGATAGGTTCTGTGTCTGACATTTTCAGAGAACTGAAAAATGGAAGTTTGATGAAAAAAAAAGTTAAGTGGAACAGGTAATGGAAGTCAGAAGAAGCGTAGTAAATTTGTAGGTTTGAATAAGAGGCGGAGATCTTACAAAATTCTGAGAAAACGATTGAGACAGAAGCTAATTGATGGGCGTTGGTCTAACTTTTTCAAGCTGGCTCTGGGCTAGGAACAGGGCATGATAGGCTTATATGATATGGAAAAAGCAATCTTATAAATAAAGTCTCTTGAAATGCCAGTCGAGGTAAAGGGCATGAATAGTAGATTGAGTTTTCGACAGTTCACTAGGCGACAGTGTTACAAGTTATAAAAACAGGTTCAAATCAAATGGGTGAATGAGTATTTTCCAGAAGTTTTCAATTTATCCAAAAGAGCAGAACCTTACGTGCAAAAAGCAGCTACCCATGAAAACAAGAAAGCATCACGTGGCTCTAATCATAGCTTCTTCTCCTAACAATACCACCGTCAAGCTTCGTCCGTTCAACAGCAGGTACTAATTTCTCTCTAATTTTCTGTCTATCCTTCCTCTTGTCTTCGTCAATAACAGAATGACACAGACGTCGTCTGACGAAATTCCACAGAAATCCCTTGACAGATTCATGGTGAGTCAATGATAGACGCGTTTTGAATATAACTATATTGGAGACAAAGCGATTGAATGAAATGTATGTTGGTTTACACTTCTTGATGTTTCGTGATGGAAAGTTCAGTCTGTTTTGAACCTGAACTTTAGCTGGGGAGTTCATGGAAACTGATTATATAATCGACACAGTTGAAGAAGAAATAGGTTTATTTAAAAGTTTGAAAAACAAATTCAAATTAGTTGCACATACACACAATTATTTTTGACACACGTGCACTCGGGTGATTTACAGATCAACCTGAAATAGTTAGTAAAGGTTAGTAAGTGGTTTCTAGGCGATCAAGTTCTCCTCACATGCTTTAACTTCCAGCATCTCGGCACTCGGTGAAACTGCAAACTTTTCGGGAACCCTGAAATCAATTGAACTTTTCATTCGAATCTTCCAATACGACACGATTACCGTATTCCAAAGAATGTAACCGTAGCCATGACACAAAATGTTGATAATACTACAATATGAGTTTTAAGTAGAGCATGAGCCGAGTAGAACATGACAACACAACTCGCAGCACTCTGAAGATTTTCTATCAAAGTGTATGGTTAAATTTTAATGAACCTGATAAAACCTATAAACTGCAAATGCTTCAATTCGCTTGTCATGTTCATAAATATCACTGAGAATTGTGTAACATTGTTGATTGAATATTGCATCCCCAACTCCTAGGAGAAATCCGCATATGAGGACAACATAAGGTCTAAAATATCATACAAATTCTAAACTGGTCTTCAGAGTTCTTGCCTGGGTTCGAAATATCCCAAGTCATTTGTTGGTTTAAGTGGAGACTCATCGGGGAACATCAAAAACGACAACAGGAAGCATGTCATGTGAAGAATTGCCGCTAGAAGAACCATCTTCTTCCGGCCGATTTTACGAACGCGAGAACCAAGGATGGATAATGCAAAACATCCTGAAAAAATATGTGGAATCTAACTGTTTCTCTATTTTTCTTTTTAGTTTTTGTTTTGTTCAGTTTCTAAACTCTCCAAGGAGATGTTTCCCAAAAATTGTGAATTGTTACGTACCATCAGAATGACTAGAATCACCATCATTGTGTAAGACCGCCCTAGTCGCAAACTCTCATCATAGGATTGTAACAAGTGAGGACATTGACTCTTTGTTGCCACTCCTTTGAAATGCGCAGCCGACATCTCACGGGTTCCGCCGCCCGCCATAGTTTATGTGGGGAGGGGGCGGAGCCTAACCGGAAGAGAGATTGCGAGGTGGCGCGCAGACAGGCAGAGTATATTAGTAGGGAAACTTTTGAGATAAAAGCAAAAAATCTTACCAGAAACATTTCCAATTCCTACAAATATCGATGCAACTGCATTCAGGTCTCTCGTATTTCCCAATTGTTTCGTGAAAGAAACCATTGTGGGAAAAACAGCTGAGAAAAAGGACAGCTCCATTCCAGTGTACAGAAATGTGGAGAGTAGGAAGAGAAGGTTACGATCGAAGGATATTTTCACTATTTCTGCTGAAAATTTTTACTAACTATCATCGATCTTCCGTTTAAAAAACCCACAAAGGTGTTTAAAATATGGAATCTTATACTTTTCAGCTTTGAACACTGGCCTTGGAAGAAAACATCCAATGACTATTGAGACCAAAGTACATCCTAAAAATGAGCCAACTACTAGACGAATCTAAAGTTTTGGTAATTTTTCAAGAGATTCGTTCAGGAAGAACTCACCAATGGCATTGAAAAATCATTTCCGGTTTGAAACCTGTAGAGAATTAGAAGGTAAGATCCTCCAAATATCAATCTGGAAATTATAAGAAAGTTTTGATCAAAAGAAAACAAAACGAAATACTCACGACATTTGAGAAATACCCCATAGATTTGACGAGTTTCGATCCAAAGTGTGTGGCTGGCAATTCTGTGCCAAATAGTCAAATTGGCCGGTCCATAGTACTGAATTGTCAATTTTTCTTTTTTCATACTTTTAAAGACTCACGTGATCCTGAAAATCCTGCACAGGCGGCAGAAAAGTATAGAAAATATTCATTCATCCATAAAAATGCCGCCTCGAACATTGCATATCCTACCAATCCACTTACAATCGACCATTTTGGACTTATTATTTCCACTATTGGTGTGGCAACAAAATGTCCAAATGTGAATACCAGATAAGTTAAAAATGCACTGCAAAGATATTAAAACTGAAAAATAAACCTTATTTCTCAAAAGAAAACCTGTAATAACCAGCATGTCGATTGATTCCTTCACTCTCTGCTACACTTTCAATTATCGTTTGTGATAGAGCAGCTGAAAAAACAAAAAGAGATTGCCCCAAACCAGGATCGAACTGGTGACCTTTAGATCTTCAGTCTAACGCTCTCCCAACTGAGCTCACAGGTAAAACGGGGAGTCTCAAAAGCTCATGAATGACACACGAAAAAACGCAAAATTCCCAGCGACATTTCAGTAGCATACCAAGAAACGCTAAAGTGCCATTGACAGCCAAATAGCACACGTTAGAAGCGCACAAGTTGCTGACTGTGAGAAGGCGCTTTGATGGAACGGAACATTCCAAAAACATATGAATGACATACTACATGTATTGGTGAAAATTAAATGTTGCGCGAGATAGAATTATTAGATATCTTTTCAATTTATATCCAGTTTCATTTGATTCGTTTTTTTTTCGTTGTAAAATCTCAGTAATGCCACGCTCAAACCGAAATCATCGACCACTTCTAAAAAGAAGACGTAAGGAATCGAAAAATTCAACAAATAGGAGAAATTATATTAAGGTGAATGCGTTCAAAGTTCTGGATCGGAAGAATCTTCACACGAAGATATGGATGATGTAGAAGAGCCTTATGAAGCACCCCAAGACGACGTAGTTAGCTTGAACTTGGATTTGATTGATGATGTGGATTCGGAAGAAAGTATGGAATGATATAGAACTTGGAAGAAATAACTATATTTAGGTATCATGAATCTCGTAACGGCTGCTTCTGATGAAGTACTTTCATTTGTGACTGCTGCATGCATGTCACGATCGAGCCAATCAGGTATAGTGTGTATCAAAAATGTGTGAGAGGAAACAAGGGTTTTGCAGATTTTATGAGGAATCTTGCATGTCATTCGGAGATATTCAAAGAAGAAGTGCAAAAGATATGGTCGGGAAACAAGTGCAAGTTTGGGTATCATCATGTGTGCAATAAATGCGGAAAAGAAGTGTGGAGAAATGGGAACTGGTTTGGGAAACTTATCTAAACTTTGTAAGTAATGTTTTTCAGCTGTGGTGTGATTATGAAGTATACCAGAGTTGGAGGAGCAACACAAACTAGAGATATATTGAAGCAACACATATGTGAAGTGTTGAGAATCAGAAACACTTTGAAAAGAGGTGAAGATAGTAGTCATAATTTGAACGGTGAATATTTCAAAAAACTATGGACAGCGGAAAGAGAAAAAGAGTTAAAGTTATCATTGCTTGGTAGCATCGACGGAGTTTCATTGAAAGGAAATACGAAGTGAGTGGAAAAGCAGATCTTTGAACAACAATAAAGGTCAACGTTTTAGGAAAAAGATCTGGCCAATAACATTTATGATAATAGATTTACCTACAATGGAAATGCAGAGAGCCTCAAATATTATACTGCACGGAATAGTTGATGGGTCAGAAAATCCTTCAACATTGTTTTGGAATACAATTATTGATAAAGTGTATACGGATATTGAAAACATTTCATTTAATCTGGCTCAGTACACTCTCCATTGCACAATAGTATCCTGGGTAGCTGATCAGCCTGTGAGAAAATTTACGGTATTGGATGATAACTTAATGAAATTCAGGCGAAAAGATCGATGTTTGGAATGAGAAGTTGCAATTCTGAAAGTAGTTGTTTTTACGGTCTCTGTAAAGGAACGAGATATAAGACCTTGGCTCCTCGTAGGTTAACCAACAAACAACCATAATAATTACATTCGAACGTTCCAGCACGATATATTGATCGGTTTGGTACCCTTACAGATGACGATGCGAAAAATGGATTAAATGGTTTCGGGCTGGTGTACCCAAAAATAGTTGACTATTTATACCCTTATGATACAGTTCTTGATCTATTGCATAACGGTTCGGAAGGATTGTTCCAGTTAATTATGAAAGGTAACTTCTAAGAACTACATATATATATATATACTCCAAGATACAACAAAATTCAGAATCACTAAATGCGGATGAACAAAGAAGATCTGATTTGTTTATGAATGATCATAAAGCTCTCATGAAAGCTTGTGAATCTGTGAAAGTGCCACCGGAATTCACAATAAAGGACATGACTAATGGAAGTGAGAAAATCACGGTAATGATGAACCTAATCCTTTGTTATAACTTATCTTGCAGTTCTTCCGCGTAAACCTGGGGCTGGCTTCCATAACACATCGTACGCTGTCGCCTAAAGCTCGACTTGCTATAGTGTCTATGATGGTTGTCGTCAACCAAATGTATTCCAATGCTTCTGCTTCTAAACTATTTCATGTTCATCTAACCGCTGCGTCAAGATGGAGCTTAGAATCTTCCTCCAAAACGTACATGGCCACTAAGGCTCATGTAAGTACTGAATATCAAAATTAAGGGAAACATTGTAACATTTAGGAGCTACTGTCTCATCTACCATATGCTTTGAACCAGTTCGGCAACATCGCTTGTCTTAGTACTTTCGGATTTGAGCACTTTTATAAGTTTGCTCTGAAAGGATTCAACCCTCAACTTACAAAGGGTTTTATTGATACAGCCATCAAAAGGTTTGATACTATCAATCTATTTATCTTATCCCTACGCTTCAGAATCCTCATACATTCGGCGGTTAGACGTGAAATGAAACAGAGAGCCAAAAATCCTTCTTCCAAAACAATCGAAGATTTTTTAAGAGCAACACCACAACTGAAGCCATTTCGATACACTTGGAAGTTTCGTATTAATCAACTGGATGAAAGAGATATGGTTATTACGATTCAAGACTGGCAAAAGTTCTCCTGTTTGAAGCTTCCCTTTGGGAAGCTTATATCTACCTATAAAAACAACGGAACAACAAGTGACATCTTTTTTGCAATAAATGAACAAGGAGATCATGCTTGTTATCGATTCATTTGTGTATGTGTCGAAGGAGATCAGGCAAAAATATTAGCAGAGAGGATTCGTAGAATATGTACGAATGAAGAATACCCTCTATTCAGCAAAGAAGCAGACGAAATGACCGCCCCCGGTAACACTTATTCTTGGAATGTTTTGAATCATTTGAAACAGTTTCCTGGACTAATTCATGGAAGAAAAAGCGGAGAGAAAGAAATAATTTGCCTGAAGAATGTTCAAGGAGTTGGTGGATATCTAAAAGATGGTGATTCTGCTTATTATCTCCAGCTTAATGGAGCTTCTGTTCATCACTAGAGTTTTCCCCCGTTTCCCACGTGTTCAGCTAGTGCGCTCTACTGCACATTTTTGTTGAAATTACCTTCACGTTATATTAATTATATGTATTGAACGCCTTTTTACTGCTGCTTTTTCTTATTGATAATGTATAGAAGAAGTCGAATGGAATACTATAATAATAATAGACAAAAGGTATGTGTTTCGTTTTATCATTGCCAACTCTCGCCCGGTATGCTTGATTTTTTACAGACGGTGGCGTCAGAAGCCCTCTCAAGTTCAGTTTCCAATCAACAAACTCAGCCATCCACCTCTGATCATGTAAAATGTAATAGGAATTCAAAAATGGAAATTTACAAGCCTTTGCCGAAGCATAATAATAATTTTCATTCAAACATCTGTCAAGAGGGTAATCAAAGTCAAAGTTCAAATCTAAAGGTGAAGAAAACTATTTCTGTGCTAACAACGATTGTTTCTTTTCAGATTCGTGAACTTCCGAATGAAAAGTATTCGAATGGTACTAGTATTGTTAAGTCGAGAAATGATATGTCAAGAGAAAAGACTAAATCTGAAAGAGTAGCTTTATATCACCTTTAGCAGTTAAAAACCATCATTACTTTCAGCGTTCTTGTGTTAAAACAGAAATGAATGACGAAGATGAAGATAGAATGCTTACGGGATATTCGATGCAAAATGTTCCATTGGAAACAACGAGTTCTAAACTATATGAAATGAATACTTATGAAGATTCAGAAGATTATAATGTGCGTTCATGCGACTCCATACCCATCTCGATAAGTGAAAAAAACTGTGAACCCACTGGCTTCTATGCGAAAAGTGATAGTAATGATAGAAAGAGACAATTATATACGGAGGACAGAAATGCGAGAAATAATAGTGAATCAATGTATAAGAAGATAAAGTCTTCTGAAAACGGCCGTTGGATTAGTTCTAATTTGGCGGAAAACTGTTGTTTCGATAGCTCGTCTGGTGTTTTGCTAAACAGAGAGCAATGCCTGGTAAGTGTTCGCTCTACATCTTCTACAATCATCACAATTCAGAAAAATTTGCATGCAGCTCTAAAAAATAAAAAAGAGTTCGATTTCTACGAACCTCTTCAACTTTCGCAACACGAAAGCATAAAAAATACTCCGATGGAACAGGCTCTTTTAATGATGTCTATTAACACTTTTCGTATGGAAAAGTTAGAACGAAAGAATATGCATTCTCCGAAAAGTGGAATAAGTAAAAGTCAATCACTTATTTTCGATATTCGAAAAGCGTGTTCTGTGGATAGAGAGATTTTCTTGCCAGGCGGACAAAGGATATTGATTTCAAGCCTTCTTACACCTGCTTTAGTGTCCCATTGGAGTTCTTCTACAGTTGAGAAATCTATCGAAAAATCTATTGTTTCCATTCTTGAAGAAGTAAGTTGTTGAGTATGGAATACATGTTTCTTACCTTTTATAGATTTTTATTCGAGATGAATGGTTCTTGACCTATTCTGTTGCGGAATCGAACAGACCAACATGGTACCCCCCGTGTTAATAATGATTTTATCAATTGTATGGCTGAAATTCTGTTATACGGTTTCGATTTATCGCAAGATTCATACAGTCTTCCAGTCGTTGCCGCGACTGTCAAAGAATCGATGAGAAATTTCATGTAAGCTGTGTTCCCCGTTCTGACCGAAATTATGTTTTTTTTCAGCGGACGTAGGCGGAAGTATGTAAATATGATTGCTCTCCATTCTTCTTTTAATGAAAATTTCAAAGCGTGAGTCATATTCTTTCGTCATTAATTCATTTAAATATCTTACAGAGATCCATCGTTCCGATCTCATCGAGAAATTATAACTTCATCAACTCCGCCCATTCACACCACGTCTGCTTAGCTTCAATATTGGCCTGTGATGAAAGGCATGTCGTTCAAACATCTTGTAAAATTCTAATCTTGTTCAATGCATCGGTGATTCAGAGCTTTTTGCCAGTTATTTTTTAATTTCAAAATAGTTCGTCTGTTGAGTTAACTAACATATCTATTGTTCTACTGATTTCATTAATAAATTGCATTTTTTTGAATTAAATCTGCCGTACAGTGAATGGCCGAGGCGAACGAGTGTTGCATATTCAAAAATGTTAGTGACATATCATCGACACATGAAAAAAATCCCAAAAACCGAACGCAAACTCATGAGTCGTTAGTTCTCCCTTCACATGTTACTCGTATGTCACTCAAGAGTTTTTCGTGTGTCCCGTTTTACCTGTGCTATTGAGGCGGCGAGAACACTAAACCGCCAATGCGTATGAGAGTGAAAGAGAAAGAGGAAGAGACGCGCATACCAACTAACTTACAAAGAGTGAAGAACGAGAAGAAATTGAAGAAGAAGACAGCTCCCAGTTGACAAATATTCCATGTCGGTTGCGATAAACCGAACATTTTCAACACATGAAAAGATGAGACTGAAAGGAAAAATAAAGGAAATAGGGGATGGTTTAATAATTGAGAGGAGATTCAATCAATCAACGTCAACAGATATATCCAAAAAGGTCGAAAACTAGAAAACACGAGTACGGTTCTATATTGTAGCCGTATCGTATCAGTTAAAAATATAATGAGAAACCTTTTTTTCTTTTTTTTTTTCAAATTTAAGTTTTTCAAAAGTTTGTGTGGGTTGTTATCATTCTCTTATCTTTTATGTTTGAACTTGAATTTAATTTTGACCAAAGTTTTGAACAAAAACATCGAACTAATTGAAAAGATAAGTTGAAAAAAAAACAATGCGTCATTTGTTTAAAAAATGTATTTATTGTTATATCAAAAAAGCGGGAAAATAATTATGGAAGAAGATAGATAAAAGGTAAAGACGGCAGGATTCGGATTGCAATTGCGCTCCAGGGGGAATTTTTGATCTATATTCTCATTAGAGCGCATTAGCCTGAATGGTTAACTTCTTGAATCTCATTTCTCAAAAGCTCTCAAGCTCATGACGGCTAAAAAAGTCAAACTTCTAACAGAATAAAATATTTCTGAAAAAAATTGTTCAATGTCCAAAAACTAGGTCATATCTTTATAAACTTTCTCGTCATGATCAAAGAAGCCCAAAAATGAGCACTTTTCGTTTCGATGAGCTTTATGAGCACATTGGAAATGAGTCAATGCACCGCCCAAGAAAAACCCGTTTAGAACAAAATAAAATAATAATGTTGATTAAAAATGGATAAAAAGTACAAAAAAAAAGAGTTATTCATAGATAGTAGGCGAAAAAGGTCCGTTCATTGTGATCGTGTTTGTGGCTGTAAAAAGAGAAAATATGAGATTACTGGAAACCGGATTTCATTTTTGTGGTCATGTGCAACTTTTTGAGAGGGAAAAGAGAAGAGATGTTTTGTGTAGGTCTGTTTATCTTTTTACAGGGAACTATTTCTCTTTTTTTGCTATGTTTTTTTTTGTGAAAAGGAAGTAATCGTACTCCGTCGGTTCTCTGTGTAATGAAACAGCGTTCAGTTTGAAAGTTCAAATTGAGTAAAAAAAAACAAAACGAAACCTGTGTTTATCGAAAAATAATCTGAACCAAACAGGGCGAAAGTTCAAAGAAGAACGAAAGTTCAGAAAACCAATTGAACACTTTGTAAATTTTCATAGTGGCAAAGGAAGAAACTAAACATCAACAACATTTTCAACTTGTACAAGTTGAAAAAAAACTGTTCGGAGTTTTATTTCCAAAAGTTATGACGTTGCAACGTAACTTTGAAGCATGCCAAGCCTTTGAACTAGGTCAGGTTTCAGAATGTTAATTTCAAGAGCGCCGCTATGATAGAGGGTTGTACTAATCACAATTGGTTTTTCCTACCTTTCCTACCTTTGGCCCTAAAACTTGTTAACAAATAATGAGCTGGATAGCTGAGCTGTGCGAAAGTTCTAATTGAGTACTTGAGCTGAATTTTTTTTAGTGGTCCACCATAGACCGACAAGATCAGAACAAACTCAAAATTGTAAAATTCTCATCCGAGTTATAGTTTCTACTATTGAGAATATCAACGTAAAATGAGGGACAAAGTTTTATAAAAAATTTCATCAACTATAAACAGAAGCATGCCCAAAAACATGTGACAGAATCTAGTAGAACCGTGAAAAGAATGAACATGCTGCAGAGAGAACGTTTGAATTTACATAAAAACTTGTCAACTGTTTCATGCTCGAAAGTTTCAAGTGTTCGAATTGTTTTTGCATAATCATAACATTTTAAAAAGGATAACTGTAAGACTATGTGACCTTGCCCCTTCTAAAACGGCTGTCAATGGAACTCACACAAAGCCAATTCCAGCCCTTATAATACAGGTTCTCAACTTTTCGAACTCACTTTTCGTTCTCGACACTTGGATGACTTTCCACAAGATGTTTTCCTGGTCTTGTTGGATGATCTGGTGGTGGATGATGATGCTCCTCCTCTTCTTCATCTCCATGCGGCTTTGGTTGAATCTCTTGATATTGACTTTCCATGAATATCTTCTGTGTCATCAGAATACAGTATACCAGAATCCAAAGCGCTCCGGCGACAATGAATATGGGAAAAATGTCGGATGAAGCCATTGATTCACAACATCCTCTACCGGCCTGCTCTATAGTGATGTCATCAGTGGAAATGACAAGATTCGTAAATAAAGATGAATTACGAACAACGTGAATCATGACTTTTAGAGAATTTGTTAGATAATATAAGTGGTCGAGTAGAATATGAAGAAGAAAATGAATAAAATGAATAAGAAGGAGAAGAACATGTTGTGTGCAAGGTCATAAAATTCGGTGACTCGTCGACGACGGTGCCTTGCTAATAGGAGGGAAAAATGGGCGGTTTGATGGCGGTTCGTTTAAAACCGCAAGGCATTTTATTTATTAGAAAATAGTGGGGTAGATGGATGAAATGAAGAAAAGGGAATGGAAAATAAGGAAAAAAGAGCAGAAGACAATAGTGGGGGAGGAGCATGACTAAAAACACAGAGAGAGGGAAAAGACGAATAAAAAGTCAAGCACTAAAAGAGCAAATGGGCCGACTGAGATGCAAAAAGGGGACCGTCCGGGAGGAGCCTAATGAAGCGAAGAAAATGGAAAAAGAGATGAAAAAAGAGTCAATGAATCTTCTCGCACGATCTGACTTATACTCAAAGAGCTCATTTCCTTTCTTGGCTTCTTTCAAGCCGTGCCGTTAAGAAAAGGAAAGGATTTTGAAAAATGAAAGTAGGAAAGAGTTGAAGAAAAGGATGAAGAAGGCGTCAAAAGTGCGACGGGATCCAGAGGACAACCTATAATTTATTGGTTTCAGAAAAGAAAAAGAAGAAGGTGTGATGTGATGGAAAGAGGAAAAGAGAAAAGTTTTGAATTATTGGTTGTACATTGAAAAAAGAAGACGTTTGGAGACAATTTGGTAGAGTTGCATAGAAGGAAAGGAGTTGTTGGTAAAGGTGGGTGGATGAGAAAATAAGGACGTTTACTCAGGAAAAGCAGCGTCTGGACCCGAGTAGAACTTTGAAGAACTGGAAATGTTATAATTCATGTTGGATAAAAATAACATGTAAAAGTTCACGACGTCTTCTACTGATCATGAGATACGAAAACCAGAACAGTTATGGCAACTTCAGAATCGAATACTGGTTTCTCAGTGTTCTAAAAGTATGCATCTACGTTTTAATCCAAAAAGGAGCCATCAGAGTCAGCTTAGCTGGAAATTTAATATAATTCAACGTTATCAGCTGAGCGAACTCAGAGAATAAACTAGTTTCAGACCAACAAAAACCCAAATAAATCTCACAAAGAAAGAAAAGTTCAAGAACAGGTAAAACTATAAGCTTGCTGAAAAGCCCACCAAATTCACAAAACTCCCTTTCCTACTTTCTCACAAGACTATTCTCCAACTTGTTTTTATAGAACTGAAAATAATAGAAACCGAAATGTTTTCACTTCCATTTTCAAAACCTATGAAGTTATGAAATAAGGAGGTATCCCTCAAAGGACGTGAGAAATTTTATGGGTTAACGTCTTCAATTTATAATCATAGACTTTTACTGAAGTATAAATATGTGCTTCATAAGTCCTTGAACTTTTCAAAAATGATATCAAAAAAGACTAAACTTGATGATAATAAGTGGTATGTGCCTTGAAAATGTTTAGTTTGATGATTGCTAAAAAAAATGACACCTAGACATCTGTTCATATCACACAATGGAAGCCTTACGTGATTCCAAATATTTAAAGAATCAAAATTAAAGAACAAAAAAAAACTTTCCAATGAGCAAAATCCCTTTTTGTGCCTTCTTTGCTAACTCAATTATCAACTTTCTTTTTTCTTTCACCTCTTTTCTCTTTGAGTAAGATAATTGGTCGAAAGTGTTGTTGTGCTTTGCTTTTCTTTTCATCTCTTTCGATCAGAAAGGACAAAATCATGTGTCATTCTTGGAAAAGAGGTGACGCATCTAAGAGTGTTATGGTACTGTAAGATCAGTAGATACGTTCTGGAAAAAGCAAAAAAAAATTCAATAAAATACAAGAAATCCAAACATCAAAATATGAATTCATTCATCAAATCCAATAAAAATTATTAAAGAAGCCTTTTATTGTTCAGTAGTCCAAGAAAAAAGAAAATGTAATATGGATTCTACGAAGAGCTCTCCTCACCGATAATATCACTAATGCGTATCAACCGACGACGGGAAATCCGGAAGGAAATCTTTTGGATTATCTCATATTTTGGATGATTTACTCGTTAAAAGCAGGCCAGATGAGTTTATCTATATTAAAATTTCATAATTTATTTTCTAAATGTCACATATTTTGATGTCAAAAGTTTAATTCAGTGGAGGTTGGAGATAAAACGTCATTTGATCTACAATTAGTATATTCAGTTTTTTCGTATGACTTCTTGGCTCATTTTCGTGAAAAAAAAGCTGTGAGACAGTAAAGTTTCAAACATTGTTATTTCAATTTACAAAATAAAAATCCAAATACTTTTGCAAAGACCCGACAAAGAAGATCCATGGATATCTCTTTCTAAAGACAAAAAAGCTTTTACAATAGAAGATGAGCATCCAATGTGCTCAAAAATGTGCTCATGATGAAAAGAAAATCCGACATAATCTGGTTATGATTCCAACAACTGAGTCTACATTATATAATATAGGCGGGCTTATCTGGGTCTTGTAGTTTGTAGTGTGGACAATCCGACTTGTAAGCTTGTACTGTTGTTGTGTGTATAAGTATCAAGATGATGGCTGGATACTTGAAATGCTGAATTGCTGAAGCAAGAGACCTTTAACTGGTGGTTTTTTGATCCAAGACGAATATCATTCCTTTAAAAATAATTTATATTCTTCATTTCGATTTCCATAAAATCCAATTTCCTTCTGCTCATTCTTCTCATTTACCTTCTTTCCTCCCATCTCATTCATTATCTCTTAGAATCTATTCCTCCATCTGTCATTTTCCCATTTCTTCCCAACAAAAAAAGTGCAAAAACAGGAATATATAGATTCATCAAAAATTGAGGAAAGAAGAAAAATTAACATCTTCGTTTCTCGAAAAAACGAAATAAATTGGGTATGAATAATGTAGAGAGCATGCCTTTTTTTGAGAATTGCACGTTTATTAAAACCAGTAGATCAAAAATAGGTGGCTGGGGACGGAAATGTCTGAAATAAATTGGAAAGAAAATGGAAACATTTACATGTCTTACTTCCCAAGTGACTCCCACCGTTTTAGACGGGACTTGGACCAAAAGTTAGCCTTACCGGAGGATATCAAAACCCACTAGTCAAATCTTGGCCAAATTCATTTTTGACCGATTTATCGACTTTTTTAGTTTTTCTCAAAATGACCAGTTTTTTGATCGTAACTCGGTCAATTTTGAAGATTTTGGAAAAGTTAAAAAATGAAATTGTAGATAAAAATGAGATACAATTTTTGGATTCTACCAAAATTCTGAAAACTTCAGATGACGTCACGAAATATTGATTTTTGTAAAATTCAAACAAATAAATTTCGTGAGAACGTTTTGGAACAACCGTCAAAAAATTCAGCGTTAAAAATGAGGCACACAGTCGATTTTTTAAACAAATATGCAGATTTTTTTTCGAGAAAATGGGATATTTGTACGAAAAATCCACTTTTAAGGCTATTTTATCTAGTTTTCCAGACTCTTATGACTTTCATATAGACTAATTTTTGTGGAAATTGTTATTTCATGTCAGCCTAACATTGTATTTAACTATTTCTGTGATTGTATCTTAGTTTGGTAAATTTTGAAAATTGACGAGAAAATTATCATAGGATGTGGGTCGAAAAACCAAAATTTACCAAACTAGAATATAATTACAGAAATAGTTGAATACAGTGTTAGGCTGACATAAAATAACAATGTCCACAAAAATTAGTCTATATGAAAGTCATAAGAGTCTGGAAAACTAGATAAAATAGCCTTAAAAGTGGATTTTTCGTACAAATATCCCATTTTCTCGAAAAAAAATCTGCATATTTGTTTAAAAAATCGACTGTGTGCCTCATTTTTAACGCTGAATTTTTTGACGGTTGTTCCAAAACGTTCTCACGAAATTTATTTGTTTGAATTTTACAAAAATCAATATTTCGTGACGTCATCTGAAGTTTTCAGAATTTTGGTAGAATCCAAAAATTGTATCTCATTTTTATCTACAATTTCATTTTTTAACTTTTCCAAAATCTTCAAAATTGACCGAGTTACGATCAAAAAACTGGTCATTTTGAGAAAAACTAAAAAAGTCGATAAATCGGTCAAAAATGAATTTGGCCAAGATTTGACTAGTGGGTTTTGATACCCTCTAAAAGGGCTAACTTTTGGTCCAAGTCCCGTCTAAAACGGTGGGAGTCACTTGGGAAGTAATACATGTTAGACTTTTATTTTTCAAAAAAAAATAGTAAGCTCCCGAAATTAACATCATCTTTAAGTGATTCATAGTAATTGTCAACATTTTTCAAAAAAATATTTTTCACAGAAAAAACTTTTTTATTGTACATCCTTCGATAGTCCACGATTTAATTTGTACACATGCATTGGCGGAGATGATTGTTTCTCTTCCACCATTACTCCAATCTGAAAATTTCAGATTTTGTTTTTTGCTCAATACAGAAACCAGAAGACGTGCGTTATTCTGAATATTCCAGAGAGAAAAGGATTCATCAATAAGTTATTTGGACAGTGAAATTGAAAGAAATGGTAAGAAAAGATGCGTTGAAGCGCTCTTTTATTAGAGGGAAGGGTCGTCATGGTCAGGCAAGAATCGTTGGTTAAAAAAGTTTTGAATAACTGAAAAAATTTTGAATAAAATAAATACAGAAAATTTTGATATCACAAGGAAGTGTGGAGGGCAGAGTCAATAATTACAAAGAAAGAAATAATGGGGTAAGGATTACGTTTGGAGTACTGTACCACTACCGTATTCCAAAATTTTTGAATCAATGCACCGCCTGTGGTGGGGCACTTGTCAAGTGATGCGAATGTCCATTCGTTTCATTTTCTTCTTCTACAACTTTCTTCTTTCGAACCAATCTCCTTTTTGGTTTTTCATTCTCAGCCTCTGATGGTACTTTTGGCTCCTCCTTCTTTCTCATTACAGTACGCCGGATTACTGTAGTTGGTCGTGTCTCTTCTTTCTTCTCCCCTTCAATTTTCGTTGGTTCTGATTGATTCAGAATTGAATTTGGTTTCTTTGCAATTATTTTTTGAACATGTCTCCTTTCCGGTTTTTCAGCAGCGTTGGTCGTTCCATTTTCAAATAGTTTTTTATGATCCAAATTTAACTTTTTCGGTTCTTTTTCCTTTTTCAAAAGTTGTTCCAAACGATCATCCTCTTCTTTCTTTGTATCTTCTTTTTTCTCCATTTCTCTAATCTTTTGAATTGAAAGTAATGGTTTCTTCTTTTCTTCTTTTTTCTCTATCTTTGCCATTCTTTGCTCCCAAATGTTTTTAGCTGTAATAGGAGGTCTTTTAACTTTTACAGGAGTTCCATCGAGTTTTGGTTTGGCTACTGTAGCAGCAGCATTTCCAGAGACATCAAGGATTGGGGCGTAACCATCAAGAACTGGAGCAACTTTAGGCTCCCATTGTTTCTTTTCAACTTTGCTTCGAATATCATTAGGCTCCTCTTGCTTTTTGATTTCTTCTATCTTCTTAACATCTTCTGATTTCTTATTAGCTTCTGGTTTCTTTACATCTTCAACCTTTATCTGCCAATCTTCCTCTTTCTCTAACTCCTCCTGTTTCTTTGGCTCCCACTGTCTAGTGGGCCTCTTAGCCACTTTTTGAAGTGCCGGCGTCTCTTCTTTCTTCATGAATGTCTTCGGAATTGCAAGTTTCTTTGGCGGTTCAGGAGCAGGAGGCGGGGCAACAAGTTCAGTGTCTTCTTCAGACTCTCGACTTGCTCGTTGAAATGAAAGTTGTTTCATAAGGATAGTTGATTTTGGTGGAGCAGTAGCCACAATTGGAACTGTTTTCGGTGTTGTAGAAGGTTTTGGTTCTGGTGATACCAAGGATTTTGGTACGATGGGGATCTAGAAATGAAAAGATTGGAAATAAAAAGTTGAAGACAAAGAACATGAAAAACCGCAAATCACATGAAATCGAAAATGGACGGACAAGAAAAAGACAAATAACTTCTGAAAAAAAAACCTGGAAAGGGACAATAACATTATTGGCAAATAGTCTAAAACGAATACAGATTTGTATACACATCGAAGCAACAATGAGGCAAAGATTTGAAAAAATTGAGAAACGGAGGGTTATGATACGTGAAGATGCATTCTATGTAAGATTAATTTATTCCCAACAGAGCGCAAATTTTTCGATCACTCAACTTCTTAATTTTCAATTACATTAGTTTTGTATTAAGTAGAGGGAAATTCAATTTCGAGATTATTACTTGAGGATAAAAAGTCACACACAATCAGCACACTTCAAACCGGGAATTATCATCATTATCACAGAACTAATCTAGATATTGTTTATGTTAATTTATATACAATCCATTGGGGAAGAATCATTCCATGCTTCTTTTTGATTTAGAAGACTGTCAAACGAACCTTTGGAGCAATCTTTTTTGGTTCTGGCTCTTTCTTTGGTTCCGGTGCCAGCTTAGGCTGAAAATAGGAAAAGTGAAAAGATGAAATTTTATGAAAAATAAAAGCTTACCACTGGGTTTTTGGCAAGCTCTTCTGCTTCAAGACGCGCTTTTTGAGCGGCTTCTCGTCGTTTTATTCGTTCTGAAACAAAAAAGAGTTTTGAAGGGTTACGGTAGCAAAATAATGTTTATTATCTTTTTCTGAGATTTAACCATTATAATCTTGCCTTTTCAGAACAAAAACTCACTTAGTTCTCCATTTCTCAACGTTGCATTTTCCACTTTATGCCTTCCTTCGGGTAACCGGAAATTAATAGAAATCTTCGTAAGTCCATGATTTTTCACAATAGCATCAATGATTTCTTTTTCGGACTGTGTCGAGAACGAAACTCCTTGATTTACTGCCTTAATCTCTTCAACCGATTCATTTACCAATGCAGCTTTGAACAGTTTTGAGAAGAAGTCTCCTAAAATCACAAAATGAAAACTTTATCAATTCAGTTAATAATTACCACTCAAATAATTGGTCTCCAAATTGACTTTTTTGATAGCTTGATTCATTTCAATGACTGTGACAAGAACATTAATATCATGATCGTATAATCCCATGTTTGCTAGAGAGATTCTTTCACAATGCTCATTGTAGGCAAGAGCTTCAAGTAGTCTTTTGATGGCAGGGACTGGGGTTCTCTGAAAATAGTTCATTATAGACATCGCGGAGGAGTGACCCAGAAAAACTTTTTGATGTCAACAAACCTTCATATTATTCAAATTGATCTCTTTTAACGATGGATCATTATCCAATAACTTTCTGATACACTGATCAACATCAACTTCATTATCTGGCTCTGTGGGTCGTGTCTGTTCGGGCAAACTGCATTTTATCTGGAAAAAGTGTTGAGTTGACAGTTGAAAATAAAAGTTGTTCATGTTTCATAGTGAGGTTGCCAAAAAAATTTACAAATCACTTTATGAATCAGAGATACTGTAAATTAAAGATACAACCTTCAATATTTCCCATTTTGAAAAATAACCCAAAAATAAACTCACAGGTGTCTGATCAGTCTCCATAAGAATGCGCTCTGCCTCATCCCACGAAACAATTCGATTCTCGTGCATTGCTTCTGGAAAAAGAGAAAAAGTTGAAAAAAAAATAAGTGGAAAGTTTACTTTCGAAAAGACTGTCGAAATAGTTATGTGTACTTTGCAATAGTCCTGGGCACCAGAAATGCCTTTTTTTCACTTCTAAAAGGAAAAAAAGAGAAGAAAAGAGGAGGTGGAAGGAGACAGAGAGAGACCGTTCAGAACGGTAATCCTTTTGGTAAATATTAAGAGGTGTTTTCTTAGAATTTCCTAGAAAGCACCACGGTTTGCTTTGGGGTCTTTATTTTCATTCAGGGGTGGTTTTGATGGACAGGATTTTGAATTTTGATGGATTCGAATTTTTCAAAAATGCTAGATTAAGACAAACTCTGGAAAATTCTTCTCATAATCTTTCTTTTTTTTTCAGATCGATTAGAAAAACAACTCACTCAATAAATCATTAATCTCCCGTTCTTGAGCCTCCACTCCCATTGATTCGATAGTGGCGATGAAATCCTGAATAAGAGAGTCTTAGTTTTTGAACCAAATTGAATCTTCTCACCTCATCGGTCATCAAATCTGAGGAGGCATTTGTGCGTAGTTGTTGGAGTTCTTCCTCCATCTGAAAGCAAAAAAGTAGTCTATAAAACAGGAGAGGCAATAAATAATATAAGAATAAATTTTAAGAAAAAGCGCATTGTAGAAAACACGGGAGAGATCCAGAAAAGGGAAAACTATGACTAGGAAATATAGTTTATGGAAAGCTCAAAACCATGTTTTCCACCTAAAGCTAGTCGTGACCCAAGAACTTCCAATTCTAAACCTTCTCAAAATTCTCAACAGAGCGTACTTGTCTTGTCAAACATGAAGAAAGCTGCTAACTATGTGAAAATTGTGTTCGATCTGCAAAACTTTGTGCTTTTTCAAAAAGTATCAAATTACATTCCACCTTCCAAGAACATTGGATGTACCTAGAATCTTTAAAATGCGATGATTCGAAGAAAAAGTTCAAGATCAGGTCTTTAGAACACAAAAAGTGCAAAGTTAAAAAAGAAAGATCTTTTTGAAGCCTAATGAATCATAAAAAAGTCTGAAGATTGGTTACGAAATTTCTGGAACAGGTGACACTTCATTTTTCTTTTTCATTCTGTCACAAACACATCATTTTGACCATTTGACTTTCAGTCTCTCATGACACTTTATCGATTCAAATCCTCCGAAAAAAAGTAAAAAATAACTTGGAGCTGGAGCCAAGTAAATAATACAGTTATCCCGCAGTCAATATTTATATCTCGCTCACTGTGTGTTTCGACGGAAAAAGAATGAAGAAGAGATATTTGCGTTCAATCTTCATTTATGAATGAAGAAAAGAGGAGATTTTACAAATTTTACATGCGTGAATTGTTTTGAATTATGTATTTGTTGCCATGAGAAGAATGAGAATGAGAAGGGGAAAGAGACGGAGAAAATAAAATAATAATAATGGATGGATCGAAGGAATTGAGAGATCGAAAGTTCATTAGATTGATTGAGGGATTCTGATCAATGAAACAAATCGGTTTGAGGTTTGAAAAAGATGGGAAAAGTCTTTTTTGAGAATTATTTACCTGTAATGAAATGGCTATATTCTGGATCAGATAAGAAGTATAAGAAGAATCAGGCCCGAGTCGAATTGAAAACAATCCAAATTAATTTTAAATGTTTGCTTTCAATTGAAATTTCGAGAAGCGTGGAACTTTAGAAGTGAAAAAAAGGAATTTGACAAATGCGAAACCGAAATCATTGGTAAATCTTGCAAAACCCTGAACTTCTACAACACTATTCATTGAAAAACGGAATTATCCATTAGCTAATCAGTTAGTTAATAAACTATGAAAGTTTCTAGATGTACAAAAATAGAAATAAATTATTATAAGCAGTTTCGCAAAAGTTTGAGCCATTTCGATACCCGATAAAAAAGTGCGATTTTAGTCGGGCACTATAAACATGTGGAAAACTCGGGGGAATTCTGGAAAAACATGACTAAACATTTTCAAAATTTGAAATTCAAATAGTAATCTCTGTAACAATAAAAAAATACGAGTGATTTCGCATATACCTAACCACAAATCATAAACAGTAAAAAGAGAATTATAACGGTTATTAGCACTTGTCGACGTACTGTGAAAGGGCAATTAGCAACAAGGAGAAAGAAAAAGATGATGAATAGAAAGACACACCTAGAAATACAAGAAGAAGAAGAAGAAGAAAAATAGAATGGCATATGTAATTGGAAGAAGAGAAAGAGAGAGAAAGAGAAAGTATTGTAGCGGGAATGAGGATAGAAAAGAAAGAATTGAGATTCCCGAAAACCGTCAACTTTGCCCCTTCCCGCTTCCACTTGAGTTCTGATCATTGTCCAGTGTGTGTAAATAGGGAAATATTATGGATTTAGACATATGAAGTGAAAAAGAGTTTCCAATTGGTTTTGATGACCTTTTTAGAGAAGGAAATTGATCTTATGGTTTCCAGAATAGTGAAATCGCAAAGAACTGACAGAGCAGAGAAGAAAAATCAATTCCAAAATCATTGTAATGAGTCCATATTTCTTGAACTCTTTCCGCTTATGAAATTTTCAAAAATCCTCATAAAACCTATATATTATTTTGAATACCTAGCCGAACATTTTTAAAAGAGCCATACTTTTACAAATATACTGCTAGAAAATCTGATCTGACAAATCTGGGCCAAAGAATACAAGAATAGAAACGAGGTTCTGGTATAATATGGATTAATTATGAAAGCTGATATAAATGCGCTCTACGTGATGTTGATTTTTCTAGAAATTTTCAAGAAAGAGATCTGAAAACGTTTTGAAAGGGATGCGGTCTGTTGATCCCTCGAAATGTTAACAACATCATTTTTTCAAAACGAATTTCTCAATGGAGCGCTCTTGCCCCAAAAAACATTCCAAGATGAAAATAGCTCAATTTGAAATCCTTTAAAAAAATCAAGTATAAGCACATATTGCTTACGACACATGAAGAGCAAACAATTCTTTGTCTCCTCCACAGAAAAAAAAAACGTTTTGAGCTAAGAGTAAGTAACTAAGTTGTGGAATGGATGCAAAGTCGAGAGATCGGGTTAAAAGACTCTTGGAGTGGAAGATAAGATTGAGAAAGAGAGAGAGAGAAAGCTCTTGTTCTTGATAGACACCTTGACGTAGTAATGGCAGAGGGACGGCACCGGACTCTCAACAAGAAGGAAAAGAAGAAGAAACGTTTATTAAACCTTCTTTTTCCACCGCTTGAAAGTTGGAATGAATGAGAAAAAGAGAGAGCGTTTGCAGATGTTTTCGCGGGTTTTCGAAAGAAAAAGTCACTTTTAATGATTTCGTGTTGAAATCTCCGGTTGAAAAAAAAATGGTAGAAAACGTGGAACATGTGGTGTTTGGTGGGGGGATGGATAATGACGTAGTGTTAGGAGAATGAAAACAAAAACAAAAAGAGAGACACAGGAGGGTCATTTTAATCGGTGATTCATGATTTGAGGAAAAAAATCTGGATGAATTCTACTGAAAATCTAGAAAATATCTCAGTAAACTCAAAAATTTCGGTGTTGTGGTTCTCTTAATAATATTTTTCAAGTGTCTCTGAAAAAAGGGCTTTTTCAATGTTCTAATGATTTTTGAGACTACCGCAAGACCAGCCCGCCAGATTATGAAAAAGACGGACTGTGCTTCAAATGGAATAGCTGTAAAAAATGGAACTCAAATTTAGGTAATGAGGCATGACTACTGATAAAGTGAGTGATAAAATTGGGAAATTCTAAGGACAGATCCCACCAACCCTCCTGCCTCGAACTTTTTTTTTTGAAAATAACTGTCCGAATGTGACCCCTCAGAGTTTTCGAGAACAGTAATAACTTTTCACGCATTCCCTCTCTCATCTTTTATACATTTTATACAGAATGGTGTCAATTTCAAGTGGTTGACTCGAACACTTTTGTGCAAGAATAGAATTTTATTATCAATAACTGGATAAGATGAGTATAGAAGAGAAAAGCAAAGTTTGTCCCGCAGAAATAAGAAGAAGAAGAGAGGGAAGGGATGAAGCTTCTCTCACTGTCTTGCGGGCGTGTTGGGTGTTCAGGTATGAGAAGGAGACGCAGACAATGCAACAGATATTACACATTCCATTGGGTTAAAAGAAGAAGGATGGATCAAGGGAACCAGAGAAATAGAGATAAAGAGACGTTCCTTAGTGTAGCAGATTACCGAGTTTCATTCAGTTTCTGAGTGAGGGAATTAACAGGATTGATGAGAGCGTGATGAATCTAAACCTGTTCATGTTACATTTGGTTGATATGATTTATAGTTCAATTAGGCTTACGAATTTTCTTCGCTGATGCAAATATTCAGATTGAATGATGACTAATGGTAGAGCCAATTAGCAAACGGTTTCCAAGGTTTCAAGTTCTAAGAAAATCTTAAAGTTTTATTAAACACGCTGGGTAAGCTAGAACTGTGAGTCTGAACATTGGTAAAAACCCAACGATTAACTATTGGTGGAAAATTTGGAAACGCGCAGTTCGTTTTAATCATTAATTAGTTCCAAATTTGCCACGACACCCACAGTATCACTTCCAAAAATTACTATCACTAATGGTCAAAAAGGCTTCTTGCCAGTTTCAAAACCATACCGTAAAAATAGATTTTCTTTGGTTGAATATCGTAAGTTGATGAACTAAATATCTTTATATTGAATGTTCCGAATATTGTGTTCAAGTTCCATAGGTCCACTTATAGCTTATTCTCTGAGCTTTCGGAATTCTGTTTCTGATAATTGGTTCTCCATGCAAAGTGCATTCCGAGACACTTTCAACTACTGATATCATGGCTTTTATACCTCCAGTACGATGGAACGTTTTGTATTCGTTGAAGATACTTCAGTGATGGTTTTAACTAAAACATTTTATTGAAAATCTCATACCAATCTGGATATCACATTTCAGCTCTTTTCTGCTGATTCAGTATTGATTCTTTGAAATTTTTTCTTTCTTCAAATCCCCTCGCTTCCAATCATTTATTTGAACTTTTGATAACTGTTAGAAACCAGAAAAAGTCATGCGTCCAACGATCAACACAGTTCTTGCCTTCCAAATGCAAATGAGCCTCATGAATTTCGAAACTAAATGCAATTAGTTATACTTTTTGGTGTTGATCTATTGGTGGTTTAGACTTCAAAAACCAAAAACCAAAGAATCATAGAATATGGATTTAGAGAAGATGAACATCAGATCGCGTGGGAGTTTCAAGAAAGGACAAACGATCAAGAAATGCGGGAATCGTTCAGGAATTGTTGTTTGGCATCCTGTTCCAAACTTTTTTTGATTTATAGAAAACGAAATTCTAAATGCATTGATTGTTTATTGAGAGAAAACTTTAGACATTATTCATATCCGACAATAAACTTGGCGAATTCAAAATTAGTCTTGAGAACATTGATAATCATTCTGTAGAGACGGATCAACTCTTCCCAAACTCCAGTTACAACTTTATTGACGAACATTGGACGGTATGCACATTGAATATAAGTGATCTCTGAATCCTTTTCTGATAGCCAAACTCCAGTGAGTTGATTGCATCGGATACTGTACTTATCAGCGAGATCGTAACGACGAACTGTTGAGAAATTCTGAAAAATAATCACTTTTTTTTTATTGTTGAAAGAAGAACTCACAGCTCCGTTTGTATAATAAACTGAAGAACGATGTCTTGTGAATCTCGGATAAATGCACGAAATTGTCACTTTTGAGCAATTAGTTCCATAGTCGATATCCAATGGAGCAAACTTTGGAATGTTCTTCAATGCCATGTTTGGAGTTCCTCTCATTTTGGCATAAATCTCTGCGTCAACCTGTTTGAGCATTGGACACTTGCACATTGGAGGTTTCGATTCCGCTTGGATTTCCATAAGGAAGGCAAAAAGAAATCCAACTGTTACAGCGATTTTCATTTTTGATCTTTAATTTCTAACCAAAACACGGAAAAATTGAGCTAAATGACTCGATAACAAGAGATCGAGAGACGCAGTTTTCTGCAAATCTGCAAAAAGAGAGAGGGCGT
Organism: Caenorhabditis doughertyi; assembly: GCA_963572265.1. Taxonomy (NCBI): domain Eukaryota; kingdom Metazoa; phylum Nematoda; class Chromadorea; order Rhabditida; family Rhabditidae; genus Caenorhabditis; species Caenorhabditis doughertyi. The sequence goes on from OY751557.1 coordinate 8,417,715, forward strand.
TAATCGACGTGTCTCATTTACATTTGCTAATACCGAATGAAAATTCCCATAAAAGCCAGAGGAAAGAAATCAGTATCATCAAATTCGATGAACTTCCACCACCTCTTGGTACTTGTGCTGGTAGCACAAGTGGATGCTGCTTGCGGTCCTGCGCCAACTGCTCCAAATCATGTAAGGGTAACTTTAAAAGACCTAAAACAGTCCTCTATTACAGCTTTCTTCGAAGACTCCTGATGGATCTACAACCGTAATGCACGGTACCTCAGAAGAGACCACTACCTCTTTTGTGTCATCTTCAACTTCTCAATCAACTTTGCTTTCTGAACTAACCTCTACCACTGTCCCAACATCAACTGCTGAGACTTCCACAGTTGCTACAACTACAGCTGAAACAACGACTGTTCCAACATCAACTGCTGAGACTACCACAGTTGCTACAACTACAGCTGAAACTACGACTGTTCCAACATCAACTGCTGAGACTTCCACAGTTGCTACAACTACAGCTGAAACAACGACTGTTCCAACATCAACTGCTGAGACTTCCACAGTTGCTACAACTACAGCTGAAACTACGACTGTTCCAACATCAACTGCTGAGACTTCCACAGTTGCTACAACTACAGCTGAAACTACGACTGTTCCAACATCAACTGCTGAGACTACCACAGTTGCTACAACTACAGCTGAAACTACGACTGTCCCAACATCAACTGCTGAGACTTCCACAGTTGCTACAACTACAGCTGAAACTACGACTGTTCCAACATCAACTGCTGAGACTACCACAGTTGCTACAACTACAGCTGAAACTACGACTGTTCCAACATCAACTGCTGAGACTTCCACAGTTGCTACAACTACAGCTGAAACTACGACTGTTCCAACATCAACTGCTGAGACTTCCACAGTTGCTACAACTACAGCTGAAACAACGACTGTTCCAACATCAACTGCTGAGACTATCACAGTTGCTACAACTACAGCTGAAACTACGACTGTTCCAACATCAACTGCTGAGACTACCACAGTTGCTACAACTACAGCTGAAACTACGACTGTTCCAACATCAACTGCTGAGACTTCCACAGTTGCTACAACTACAGCTGAAACAACGACTGTTCCAACATCAACTGCTGAGACTTCCACAGTTGCTACAACTACAGCTGAAACTACGACTGTTCCAACATCAACTGCTGAGACTTCCACAGTTGCTACCACCACAGCAGAAACTACGACTGTCCCAACATCAACTGCTGAGACTTCCACAGTTGCTACAACTACAGCTGAAACTACGACTGTTCCAACATCAACTGCTGAGACTACCACAGTTGCTACAACTACAGCTGAAACTACGACTGTTCCAACATCAACTGCTGAGACTTCCACAGTTGCTACAACTACAGCTGAAACAACGACTGTTCCAACATCAACTGCTGAGACTACCACAGTTGCTACAACTACAGCTGAAACTACGACTGTTCCAACATCAACTGCTGAGACTTCCACAGTTGCTACAACTACAGCTGAAACTACGACTGTTCCAACATCAACTGCTGAGACTTCCACAGTTGCTACCACCACAGCAGAAACTACGACTGTTCCAACATCAACTGCTGAGACTACCACAGTTGCTACAACTACAGCTGAAACAACGACTGTTCCAACATCAACTGCTGAGACTACCACAGTTGCTACAACTACAGCTGAAACTACGACTGTTCCAACATCAACTGCTGAGACTATCACAGTTGCTACAACTACAGCTGAAACTACGACTGTTCCAACATCAACTGCTGAGACCACAACTGTTGCTACCACCACTGCAGAAACTACGACTGTCCCAACATCAACTGCTGAGACTTCCACAGTTGCTTCAACCACGACTGAGCCAACGTCAACGACTACTATTCCAACATCCACGACTATATCAACCACGACTATTCCAACATCAACCACGACTGAGCCAACGTCAACGACGACTTTTCCAACATCTACTACAACAACTGAGCTGACGTCTACAACAACAAAAGGATGTCAATGTTCGCAAGGGGTTTCGGCATTCCCGACATATGGTGGCATCTATACTCCAGATTGGTACAATGAAAGAGTTTCGGAAATATCGATGGGCTTCCCTTATCCACCGTACCAAGTAATTCCAGTTATCCATCGTCCGGTTGTTGAAACTAGTTGTGTCACCGTGATGAGATGTGGTTTTCTGACGATCTATGACGAGATTCAGACTACATTGTTCATTGGGACAGCTGATAATGGAAAGGTAACATTCATTGATTCTCATGCACACGATTAAAACTGGTTTCGTTTCAGCTCTACAATCAAACTTTTCTACCGACCAGTGAAAATAACTGGCCTAGTGTGGTTTGCAACGAAGACGACCAGTGGACTTATTTAGGTGAACCTATCCAAAGTGTTGGCTGTATCACAGTTGCGTTGGCTGTATCACAGTAACGCTCTTATCATTGCTTTCATTCGAATGAAAATTTTGACAAAAATGTATTTTTCACTAATTAGACCCAACCTTTGTAACGCACGGGTGTCTAATATTTGTAAACAATATTCCCGAAGGAACGATAGTTCCTTCTCGGTAAACCTCTACAACTTCCGCCCGCCTCCCTTATAACCGGCAAAAAACCACATTGTTTCCCTCTGTGGCAGAGGCTAGCGGAAGTTGTGAGAAGAGCTGGAAAAAGTTGTGAAGTGCTACAACCCTTGGGCGGAAGTTGTGGCGAATGCTGGAAAAAGTTGTGGTTTGGTGACAACTTTCTACATAGACATAGAGGGAAACAATGTTTTTTTTTGCGGGTTGTAAAGGAGGCGGGCGGAAGTTGTAGAGGTTTACCGAGTTATTCCAAGAGAGTAGTCATGTATATGTATATACCGGAAATCCTGTAATTCAGCGACCCCTAGAGACAAAGTGACAACAGAGCGGATAACAGAGCGGCATTTTATCAAAAGCGAATTTCAAGGAATATGTATATTCTCATCAGAAAAAAGTAAATGGGTATCTTTTTTCAAACATTGCTTGACTTATTTTTTAATTTTTCTCCATGTCGATAGTGTTCCGTTTTCCGATTGGAGAAAGCGGTTCTGCGGAAAAGGTCATTTCCTCTTTTAGTTAGGTGATCTTCGACCTGGTTCCTTGATTGCGTCAAATATTGGTCGCGATAAGTTTCCCTGAAATGAGAATACCCAAACTCCTGTTATCGACGCCCAGCTTAAAGAAAAAGAGGGGAAGAAAAAGAGAACACTGAAAGACGGCATCAGAACAGTCGACAAGATAAAATATACATAAATACTCAAACATTTTATTCAAACACCAATATGAGCGTTATGAAGCAACTGTGATACAGCCAACACTTTGGATAGGTTCACCTAAATAAGTCCACTGGTCGTCTTCGTTGCAAACCACACTAGGCCAGTTATTTTCACTGGTCCGTAGAAAAGTTTGATTGTAGAGCTGAAACGAAACCAGTTTTAATCGTGTGCATGAGAATCAATGAATGTTACCTTTCCATTATCAGCTGTCCCAATGAACAATGTACTCTGCATTTCGTTAAAGATCGCCAGAAAACCACATTTCATCACGGTGACACAACTAGTTTCAACAACCGGACGATGGATCACTGGAAGTACTTTGTACGGTGGAGTGGGGAAGCCCATCGATATTTCCGAAACTCTTTCATTGTACCAATCTGGAGTATAGATGCCACCATATGCCGGGAATGCCGAAACCCCTTGCGAACATTGACATCCTTTTGTTGTTGTAGACGTCAGCTCAGTTGTTGTAGTAGATGTTGGAAAAGTCGTCGTTGACGTTGGCTCAGTCGTGGTTGATGTTGGAATAGTCGTGGTTGATATAGTCGTGGATGTTGGAATAGTAGTCGTTGACGTTGCCTGAGTCGTGGTTGACTTTGGCTCAGTCGTTGTAGATGTTGGAATAGTAGTCGTTGATGCTGGCTTGGTGGTAGTCGATGTTGGTTTTGTCGTGGCCGTTGTTTTAGTAGACATTATAATACGGCTCGATGTTGTTGCAGATACTGCAAAACCGCAAGCGGACTCTGCTTGTGCTATCAGCACAATTATCAATAAGCAGGGAAAAATCATCAATTCCATTCAATATACTCTCGTTTTCTCGGCTTTTATATAACGAAGAACAACATATACCAACGAAATTATGAAAATGAGATACAGTTACCATTCATTTGTATCTTTTCCATTATCGATTCTCATAAAAATTTGCTGAAAGAAAGATATCAGTCAAAACAGTTTTCGAATCGAAAAAATCAATTGAATATCATAAAAGGTCAATGATGAAAGTATTATCGTTTTGATGTAAGATTTGATGAGGTGCTGTGAGTCAAAAGTGTATTTCGATAAGAGCCATAGAAGATCAATATATCTTGACTATAGACACTGAAAAAGTTCTGTGTGTTTTTAGGCTTGTGTGTGTACCGATGGCCGCAGTGAAGTCCTCAGGACCAATTTTCTGGGAGGCTACGTATAGAATCCCGTCAAGAGAATCCCGACACGTTGATGTCAATTTAACTGGTTTCCCATTAGAGATTCGAACCAGTGTGCGCACCCGGGATCCCATTTCCCGGGAATCCCGGGAAAATCCCGATTTTTCATTCTCGAGATTCCCGGGAATCCCGGGAAGGAAAAAGTTATTTCCCGGGAACTCCCGGGAATCCCGGGATCAGCGGGATTCCCGGGATTCCCGGTACTCCCGGTACTCCCGGGATTCCCGGGATTCCCGGGAATCCCGGGATTGGAGAGATATTCCCGGGAATCACGCGGGATTCAAGGAAATATCTCTTTGCTTTGTTTTTAGCAGTTTTTGTGGGATATAAAAGATAGTAATTCACTAATTCACTGATTGTAGATTTTTATGCTCTACTCCATGGGAGCTCCCCGAAGTTGCTTGAGTATTTTTTGCAATTTTGCGCCGTATTTCGCTCAATTTTAAAGATTTTTCGAAAGTTGAAAAACAAAATCAAAGACAAAAATAAGCTTCAACTTTTTGCCACAGCCCCAAAAATTTTGGAGCACACTAGAGAGAATAAATTTTGCTTCAAAGTGAAGTCGAAAAATTCAAAAACGTTCAATTTCTCTGAAATTTTAAATTTTAATTTTACATCAAAAAGGACGCCTATTACCGAATTTTTGAAACGTTTCGTTGCTAATTTTTCGAGAAATTCGAGTTTAAAATTTAATTTTGTTTTTTTTGGGTTTTTAAACTCAAAATTTCAAAAAAGTTGTACTTATAAATCATTTAGCCAGTAAAAAGACGCATCTTTTCGTTATTAAATCATCCAAAAACATTGAGTTTTAACGGAGTTAAGTATGTCTGAAAACCAGACCCAAACCAGATCTGACAGAACTTGCTATGTATTATGGTCAATACCACCAGTGTGCGCACCCGGGATCCAATTTCCCGGGAATCCCGGGAAAATCCCGATTTTCCATTCTCGAGATTCCCGGGAATCCCGGGAAGGGAAAAGTGATTTCCCGGGAACTCCCGGGAATCCCGGGATCAGCGGGATTCCCGGGAATCCCGGGATCAGCGGGATTCCCGGGATTCCCGGGAATCCCGGGATTGGAGGGATATTCCCGGGAATCACGCGGGATTCAAGGAAATATCTCTTTGCTTTTTTTTTAGCAGTTTTTGTGGGAAATAAAAGATAGTAATTCACTAATTCACTGATTTTAGATTTTTATGCTCTACTCCATTTTCTGAAATTTTAAAATTTAATTTTACATCAAAAAGGACGCCTATTACCAAATTTTTGAAACGTTGCGTCGCTAATTTTTCGAGAAATTCGAGTTTAAAATTTAATTTTGTTTTTTTGGGGTTTCAAACTCAAAATTTCAAAAAAGTTGTACTCATAAATTATTTAGCCCGTGAAAAGACGCATCTTTTTGTTAATTAATCATCCAAAAACATTGAGTTTTAACGGAGTTAAGTATGTTTGAAAACCAGACCCAAACCAGATCTGACAGAACTTGCTATTATGGTCAATACTACCCCTCTCTCTGACTTTTTCATTCAAAATACCAATACGGGTACGGAAATCAGACATAATAACTAACCTAAAAGTATTCTAGACGGTTTAAGACACGCTTTCCATATTCCGCGAATATAGTACTGTACAGTTTTCAGTCAAAGTGCTTTGATTCGATTGATATTTTATATAGTGAATACATAACAACTTCTAAGACATTTGGTATACATTTCATTAGGCTCCGCCCACTACCTACAGTAATCCTTCCAGAAATTTCGAAATTTTTCTGTAAATGATAGGGTCCAAATTTAAACAGTTTTTTTTCGAATGTCTAATGTGTGGAAAACTAGCCATTTTACTTGATGGTGCCACGCCCACAACTTCAATCAGAATGAGCTGAAAATTTGTGAGCACACTAGGTATGGGTAAGGCATTATGTGACAAAATTTTTTTCGGAATCGGTGACCATGACCATTTTTATCATGTATAGGGATATGTGAAAATAAGTCGAAATTCTTGAAAAAATTGAAAATATAAAAAAATGGGGACCTCGAAAATTTTTTGAATATAGGTTATTCGACGGCAAATTTTATGAGAAATTTGAATCCGGAGAGATCACCAGGGATCAGGACCTGTGTGAAACGCAAGAGCCAAAAAACTGTCAAAAATGATCAACTTTTTGAAAAAATGAATTTTTTTCTGTAAACACGAGGAGTTGGGATTTTGTAAGGTAATGAAAAATACTCAAATAAATACTCTCGATCGATTCCTGTTCAAATTTGAGCCCTATCATTTACAGAAAAATTTCGAAATTTCTGGAACGATTACTGTAGGTAGTGGGCGGAGCCTAATGAAATGTATATCTAATGTCTTAGAAGTTGTTATGTATTCACTATGTGAAATATCAATCGAATCGAAGCACTTTGACTGAAAACTGTACATTGTCCAAGAAGCGGTACCTCGCTCCGGACAGAAAACGTTTCTTAAAAGTTTCAAAACAGATGGCTTTTCGTGGCCCCAAACAAATTCCTACCTATCGGCTTGAGATTAGAAAAAATTATTTTTTGGCTCTTGTACTGATTTTGAACATTTCCTCAAAATCAACTGAAAAGTAAAAAAAAATTTTAAACTCAAGACTTTCCATAAAATTTTGTTCTGAATTCCAAAAGTGATCTTTTCCAAAATTTTTAGCCCACTCGGAAAATTTTGGGCCGAGTTATTATGCTCGATTCATGTACCCTCATTGGTGTGTTGTCTGAAAAAATTGAAAAAATTGAAAAAATCAGTGGATTTTCACGTGTATTCTTTGCCATACATAACTTTCGCAAATTGATTTCTATTCCCGGGATTCCCGGGAACGTCACTCCCGGGAATCCCGGGAACGGGAATCCCGGGAGTCCCGGGAATCCCGACTCCCGCTCCCGGGATTCCCGGGATTCCCGGGAATTGGAAACGGGAATTCCGGGAATACCCGGGAACGGGAATCTCGGGAATCGGGAATCCTTCCCTGTTTCCCGGGAACTTACTTCCCGGGTACGCACACTGAATACCACCCCTCTCTCTCTCTGACTTTTTCATTCAAAATACCAATACTGGTACGGGAATCAGACATAATAACTAGCCTAAAATTATTCTAGACGGTTTGAAAGTTTCAAAACAGATGGCTTTTCATGGCCCCAAACAAATTCCTACATATCGGCTTGAGATTACAAAAAATTATTTTTTGGCTCTTGTACTGATTTTGAACATTTCTGAAAATCAACTGAAAAGTGAAAAAAAATTTCTAAACTCAAGACTTTCCATAGAATTTTGTTTTGAATTCCAAAAGTGATCTTTTCCAAAATTTTTAGCCCACTCGGAATATTTTCGGCCGAGTTATTATGCTCGATTCATGTACCCTCATTGGTGTGTTGTCTGAAAAAATTGAAAAAATCAGTGGATTTTCACGTGTATTCTTTGCCCTACATAAATTTCGCAAATTGATTTCTATTCCCGGGATTCCCGGGAACGTCACTCCCGGGAGTCCGGGAATCCCGACTCCCGCTCCCGGGATTCCCGGGATTCCCGGGAATTGGAAACGGGAATTCCGGGAATACCCGGGAACGGGAATCTCGGGAACCGGGAATCCTTCTCTATTTCCCGGGAATTTACTTCCCGGGTACGCACACTGATTCGAACGCCAGCTGGCACAAACTTTTTAAGTTGATTCTTTCTGGCTCATGTTTGATACTCGAAACATTCTAGGTCCTTTGAGTACAAACAACATAATATTATTGAGCGCCGCCCCCTTCCAGTTGTAAACGATGGTAGATGAGAAATAAAAATGTTTTTGAGCCGACGGAGATGCTGACGAAATCGCAATGGGAATCGATAAATGAGATCAAATGTAGTATTTTATGCTTTTGGGACCCAGTCCTGCTCGATGCTTCTTGGAGAAAAATTTGATTTTTTCCTCAAAACTTCCCAGTCAAAAATTATGAAGTCTTCAAATCAAATGAATTTTCGTTTATAATTAGTACTACTTATAATCAGTTGCTCGCCAAAGTTTGGCCGCCTCCGTTCTGCTATCTCTGCAAGAGGGCTGTTGCAAATCTCTATTGGCCGAATGGTGCACTTTTTTGAACTTGCGATACCCACAAATTTTTTCAATTACGTCTTGGCATTTTAATTGATGAATGAACTGCCCTAGCAAATAAAAAACTGCAGAATGCTCGGTCAGTATCCTATGTCTTTGATACGAGTCGCTCATAACACGAAATCTCACTCCATGAAGTTAGGGATAGATTTTTTTTCGGAGGCAAATCAATATAGAGACACAGGATACTGACCGAAAGTTTTGCCTTTTTTTTAAGGTATTTGCGAAGACAGTTCATCCATTAATTAAAATGATAAAACCTACTCGGCAACATGCCGCAGCAGTAATGCAGCAATGACCTCTCTCCCAGCAGTAGAATTACAGAAACACTGCAGTAACGCAGCAAACACCCATGATACAGCAGTAGCCATACAGTAACACTACAGTAACACTGCTTTCATTTGCATACAGCAGCTATGCAACGACAGCGCAGCATTCATACCTAACTTTCGCCTTCAACAGCTCCGAAAGTTGCTTGCAGCAGTTGTGCAACAGCTGTACAACTGCTTCATTGCGAATGCAAATACGCTCTAATGTTAACACGGCGTTTTCTAGTTTTTATTTTTCAAAGTATTTTTCTCACTTTTTGCAACCGAAGTTATTTGTTTTCTGAAATAATTTATACACTCAATTATTTTGTAGAATAAAGACAATCAAAAATATCCGAACATGTGACGAATCGATCAAGAAAGGAAAAGGTAATCTACTATAAATATCGAACATAATTTGAAAATATACAACTTTAAGGCCCGAAATCGACAACCTCCAGACAAAAATAAGATTTTCGGATGAGTTATGAGGATATAGGTATAATTCATTTTGAAGAACTGCGACTTCATGAATTCTTTTTAGAGTTATCACGTTATCAACTGGAAAACTGTCACCAGTCAGATGTTAGAAAACGAGGAATCCCCTGTAACACGAATATCGTTCACAAACCGTGAGTTGTTACAACATCTTTGAACAAAATATAACTCATGTTTTTAGAGTTATTTCTGCACGTGGCTTCACATAAAGATCGGCAAAGTCGGCTGGAACGAGAGACATCTCAACACAATTGCACTCATAAATAATGTAATAATTTTTTACTTTTTCATTTTTAAATAGGGCTTAATTGTTAATTAGATTTTAATGAAATGAAATAATATGTTTGATTGTTTAATTTTGCACCGTTTCTCAACGTTTCGCATCACAAAAGTCAAAATTCGTAGGAACAGCCAGCAAGCCGCTATCAATTATGCAACACTAACGCTACGATACTGCAGCTTTTATGCAGCAGGAGAGAACTCCACGAAATACTGCTGCGAGAAAGCCGTGTTACTGGTGCGACTTGTAGCCGAGTAGTTGAAAAATTTTGGGGTATCGCAAGTTAATAAAAAACAAAATCGAAAGACAAAATCGTGTACCTTCTCCCGATTTTGAAAAATTGTTTCATATCCACGTGAAGTCATCTGATTAAGCGCGGAAAACCAACTGGTGCAGAACGTTCTAGGTTGTGAAATAGAAGGTTTCACGAATTTTTCTACCAGATTACAGCACTGACTATGCTTGTCTCTTTGAACGTGGTTTTTTGATGGTGAGTCGGTTGCCGTAGAATTCTGACAGTTTCGTTCAGTTAAAATCCTTTGTGCTTCATGCAAGAAACTTGAAAAAATTTTTGGGGTAAACAATTAGTCTCGAAAAATCTTTCAATGAGATTCCAAGCTAATCAAACCATAATTGAACAATCACTTTCAGAAAAAAAATGTGCGCAGTGATTATTGTAAGGCAGTAGAGAACTTGTGAGGCGTTCTGCTTTACATTCTAGAGCGTTCATTATAAACATTTTTTTATAAACATACACTGCGTTCAATATCTTTAGGACCCCGTCGATTTTGAGCGTCCAGACAAAATAAAAATAGATATAAACAATCTGAAAATGCACTTTGATTTTTCGGTTCAATAGCCAGAAAAAACAACTTTAATAGTTTGTGCCGACTGTTACTCGTGTATCTCGCAGAACTTCAGTTGAGCATCAAATGGAAGTAATACTTCGAAAAGCAATGCTTTCCGTTCTTCACTATCTGGTGGAATAGACGTGGAATGCCAAAACTCGTGAACAAAGTACTCCACATTGGGATGCTCACGTTAGGTTGCGAAATTTTGTTTTTGCAATAAAACTTCAAATTTTTGCAGGGGCACCCCTACTCTCCCTCCGATTGAGGTTTCTCTTTTTTATTGTTCTGTTCTGGTATAAAAGATTATGTTTCTCTAAAAACGATCGTTCTGCACCGTTTGAAACAAAAATGCTGAGCAAGGTGTTTGTTTTAATCTTATTGTCCGTTCTATCAGAATGTATGATGCGTCCTCCTCGTTTTAACCATAACTACGATTGCTCATGTGGTGAGAGTTTTATTATCAGCTTTTTAAAATTCATTTAATTTAAAGAGAATCACGAAGAAGTGCCATGTGATGAAAGTGAAGAACCAACACCACCAGATAATGCAGAAAAAACTACTTCAAAAGCTTCTAGTACATCATCTAGTGTTCTAATGACATCCACCACATCCCAAACAAAGATTCCTACATCAACAACCACTGCCAACGTTTGCGCGGGTGTTATCGGCCTACCTTTCAAAAGAAAGAACGGCTATTGGTGTACAAATGTGAGTTGACTTTCCAACGGAATTTAACAGAATTAGTAATTCACTCAACAAGTTAATGTGTCTTTCGAATGACTTCTCCGTTTCCTTGAAATAGTTTTTTCATTAGATGATGTTATCCATTTTGAAGACAGAAGTCAGAAACATGGTATATGCCGTTAGATTTCCTGTTGTTTCAGATGTTTATCTTTGAACTCAATAGCAAGGATGTCTACACATATTCCGATGCTGTTGCAAACTGTGCATTTGCTAAAATGAAGTTAAGTAGCTTGGAAGTGGAGGAAGAGTACATATACTATACAAACAGTAAGGGCGCGCTAGAAAGTGTCAGCGCCACATATGTGGTTTCAGGAGCTAGAAACATTGGTTACAATCTCACAGCATGGTGGATCGGAGCTGGATATAATTCTTCAACTCAGCAATATTATTGGAATGACGGGCAAGCCGTCCCTACAATGAATCCCCAGCCAATTGTAAAAGATACACCTGGTCAAGTAGCTTGGGCTGTAAACAGAGATCCAAATGTGCCTGGTTTTGGAAATTTACAAGTTGTTAATGCAAACGGAGCAGGGAGTACGAGAGTTAATGCCGTTATCTGCGGAGCACCTGGGTTACAGTTCACTTGAAAGTTAAAGCAATGATTAAATGAAGTCTTTTTGATTTTTGATTAGCTTAAGAGTCACAATCTGGCAAATTCGAACATAAGCAAAAATTGTATACGTTTCACCAAGGTCTAAAACTCCACCGTGTTTCTTAAGCAGAACTATCTCTAAGGCTGAGACTTTTTGCACCGGGCCTTGTCACAAGGCGCAAAAGTTAATCGGATCCCAATGGTTTTTTTGGGAAGTATGCATCTATAGAATTTTCAAAAAACATACGTGGCGGGCGCGAGTGAGAAGCATTTATTTTTAGTTAATTGTTTATTTAATCCCTAAACGTGAAATTTTCGAGAATGTTCACAAAAACCCGAAAATATCTCGAACAATGTGTCAACGATTTTTTTTCTAAATATAGCAAATCGGTGGCAAATTTTATGAGGAATAATAATCCGGAGAGATCAAGAATTAATTCGGCATGTCCGAAGAGCCAAACACAAAAAAACTGAAGATGAGTTGGGATAGTTTGAAAAAAAAAAGAATTTTCTCCCTGAAGACGGGGATGTGGAAAAAAAATTATCTAGTACAAAAACCTTCAATTAGTACGCTAGATTGATTCCCGAAAAGATTTTGTCATTATCTCTATCGGCAAAAAATGTTTTTTTCACACACAGATATTGTTGAAAAAAAAATTGTTCCGACCCCGCGAATTCAAACAAGTAGGGTCGCTAGGCCCCGCCCATCGTGTGCAAGGTTGCCACACGTAGTTTCAATCCCTTTAAGGCTTTGCTTGAAACCAGTGATTACAAAAACAGTGCGCGGCAACCTTGCACACGATGGGTGGGGCCTAGCGACCCCACTTGTTTACATCTAATAAAATTCGCGGGGTCGGAATTGTATTTTTTGACAATACAGTGCGTCCAATAATGTTAGGACTAGGCTTGCCAAAAAGGCATTTTAAGGCGCCTTACGCCTTTATTTTTAAGGCAAAGGCGACCTTCGCCTTCATTAAAAACGGTAAAAGTCGCCTTTACCATTTTTAAAAAGGTTTCCCTCGCCTGTTTTCATTTCTAACCACGTTAATTTCTCAAATTTTCACTGATTTAATAAAGGCGTGCGAAACCATTTTTTCAAAAACAAAGGCTTCCCTCGCCTGTGTAAGGCGCTTGAAACCTTTACGTGGAAAAGTAAAGGCCTTATTTTAAATAAAGGCGACCATTAACAACCGTAGTTAGGACCCCCCCCCCCCCCCCCCCTAAATTTCGGGCATCTGGACAAAAACAGAGAAAATATGAAAAATCTGTAAGGACTATTCAATTCAGAATACAAAATAACCCCGGGACAAAATTTTTATCGTCCTACCATTTTCCATGCCAAAATTTTATAGAAAACCTCACTTTTTCGACCGTTCAATAATGTTAGGACCCCCTGAAAATGGTGGTCACTTACTGTATTTTTCGAATTTCTAAGGCTCAAAAATGATTTATTTTTAGTTTTTTGGGTTGTTTTATGAAGTTTCTGAATCATTCTGACTCTTTTCGACAAATATCTCAGCACCTCAAAATTCGAGATTTCAGTTGATTCATGATATTTCGGATAAAAGCCGTCGAACAATCAACTTTTCTGGAGTCAAGACAATTTAAATCAATTGCAAACAACTTTCTGATATCATTTCCATCTTGTCTGTTCTGTTCGTTTCGAAAGCCTTGCTAGGAACCCTTCAATTGAAAATGTTGCTGGTAGCTGTTGGTAGCCACCTCTTTAAATTCATTCAAAACTCAAAGTTTTTCCAACGAAAATAATGACATTTATTGCGAAATTATGGAAAATTGCCCGAAAAGTCCTTTACTTCCCAAGTATAGCATCCAATATAACTGACTTCGGCTCTTTCAGCAACCCATTTTCCATTTTCGCATTTCATTTCATTAAGATTGAGACCCTCAGACTGCTGTAAAGTAATATTAGTTTATCTACTGAAATCAATAAATCTCCAACATACAATATCCGTAGCAGTGTAGTAAATCATACGAGGGTCGATTAAACCGTCAGGGTCATCATTGAAATCGCATGTCATGCTCACTTGGCAGTTTTCAATTTTTCTATCGAGGACTTTAATCATAGTTCTGTTACCCATGCTATCTTCTTTGATTTTTTCATTGAAGAATTCTTCCGTGAAATACGGTGGTGGTGTGTCGCAGGTGCAAACTGATAATAAAATACCTTGAATTATCCACTGATTTCTGAACTAACCGTCACATTCAGCATAGCAGATAGCGATGAAAGTGGAAATTAGAAGAACGTTGAGAATCAATTTCATATTGATGAGTTGTGATAAACCAATGAATTTCTTTCGTCTTTTATAGAGGTTATTAACTATTCATATGCTAATCAAAATATTCGTTTAATGCTAATTGATTGTTGGATTCGATTCGTGCAAAGTGAGATTTGGTCGATTGAACAAAGGTGTTTGAACTATTGAACACTTTGAATGAAAACGATTGTATTGTGATATGAAGACGCTTTCACAGAAATTCAAATCTCAAGTTTGCTTTGTAAACTCGAGAAATGTTTCAATAGTGTGCTTTACTCAACTGAAATAACTTTGTAATGTTTCAGAAAACGGATGATAACAAAATTCTTACAAAGCCTATCAGAAAAATAGAAACTGTGGTCCAACTCAAGATACTTCGCTACCCACAAGTATTGGGCTAACAAAAACAAAAAAAAAATGGAAATCAAACGTCATTTCCTTTATTTCCCATCGATGGGATCAGTAATTTTCAGATCAGTAAGTTTCAAGAAAAACGTTTTCAGCAAATAAATTTTTTGTATACCCAGGGTCGGGAAAACTGAAATTTCAGATCATAAAGCTGTTATGAAACACGATTATGACGTTCTTTCACAAGGAAGTAAAAAATACCAAATATCGATAAAACTTGAGATCCTCATCGCGAGTTATTACTTTTAAAACTCCCAAAGTTTATCTTTCTCAGAAAAATTGAAGGAAAGCTGAGTCATTCCATCTCTATAAAATGGTTCTCTGTGCCATTTTTCTACATTACAAAAAGATGCTGGCGACAAAACTACTTGTTTTGTTGGCTTTAGTAGCTTCTGTAAAAAGCATTATCGGTCAAAGACGTTCACACCAACCCAATGGAAGTTCACGTGGTGAGTCGATTGTCAAATTCTCTTAATTTTGAATATGTGTTGGCTTTCAAAATCCTGTATACTCTTCAACTTCAGAATCTACGATTACTTTAAAAAGTATTGAATCCAACGCTTCCACATCCACGATTGCTTCAACAACATCATCTTGGAATTGTCATCCACAATGGTTGTCCCGACCGTTCAAAAGAAAAAACGGATATTGGTGTTCAATGGTAAGTTCTCTAAGTAACAATTCAATAATGATGAGAATCTTGGCCGACGCCAACTAATTTTTTAGATTTGGACTTATGGGATAGGAAACCAAAATCAAATGCCATATGATTATTCAAAAATGCAATGTGAAGGAAATGGTTATGTTTTGAGCAGTTTGGAAACTGAAGAAGAGTACAAATATTGGACAGAACGTGAGGTTTTTTCAAGAACTTTTTGAATCTTTTATATTTTAGTGGCATTGAAACAGTCCTACAACGTCACTGCATTTTGGGTTGGAGCTGCATTCAACAACACACAATATTATTGGAATGATGGACAAGCAATTTCTACTATGACGTCACAACCAGAAACTGTATCCTCGACTGGTCAAGTTGCTTGGTTCATAAACAGAAAAATTGAAACAACACCAGGATTCGGAACACTCAAAGTTGTTAATAAATCTGGAGCAGGGCCACCTGTGGTGAATGCAATAATTTGTGGACGCCCGGGACGACAATTCAATTAAAACGGAACTGAAAACGAGATTTCGAAAAAAAAAGAAATTATTGTTGCATTTGACTATTTATTGAAAAAACGCTAAAATATCATTGTATATCTATAATCTCATGAACAATAATTTTCAGTATCACAAGCTGGAATCTCACACATTACACCTTTCAATTCATTGAAACAATTTTCATTCTGCCATTTCATTTCTTTTGTATCCACGTTCTCTATATTAGAGATGCATTGAAGAGTGGAAGCTGGTTTTGTGTCGATTGGGTAAAGAGGACTGGATAATGGAATTAATGGAAGACCATTCGGTTGCTCCCAAAAGTATCCATTATTGACGAAATGAAGTCCGATATGATACTTCATAGGCTCTATTTGAGTAGCAATGGATTCGAAGAAGTCTGAAAACAACTCCGGACCATTCAAGCACAAAACGAGGTTTTCACAATAAAACTCACCTTGATTGAACAAATGCTTCTCTTGGCTGTATTCTGTTACCATATAAGCCTGTTTATGAATGTTTTGACAGAAAAACTTTGCATTGTTCCAATTCATTAATTGATTAGTATACCTGACACATGTCCCATGAGCAGACGTTGTTCCGTTTTCGGATGTAACAAATTGATGGTATTGGTGAGGGCAAAAACAGTTTGCTAGATGTATATTGACAATAAAAATTTAGAAAAAGAGGAAATACCTCTACACATTGCTTGTTGAACTTCTTCCGAGACATAGTCATCATTTATATTGAATCCATCCCCTTCGTTAGCGAGAGCCTTCAGGTGCTCGATTTGAAGATGATCGTTTCTCTAGAAGATGTTGCAATAGGTTATGTTTTTTTTTTCTCAAAATCACGTGGAACATTTGAGCTTGACATTGTGAGGCTACATTGCTTACCGAAATATCCGCCACTGTCACAATTATTAATCCATTCTGCTGGAGCCTATATCCTATTTGTGCTATAGTGGGTCCATCGTAATCACTGAAAATCCGCTTTTTTCACTTTCTTTGTTCATAATTTTCAAAAAAAACACTCACTGATAATCGCCAGCATAAATAACAGCCACCGTCCTAGTATTGTTTCTTGGACAGTTTTCATCTTTGTAATTAATCATTTCTTCCAGTTTCTTCAACCCTCTGAATGTATAAACGATTGGCTTTTTATACTATTTTTGAACTTACTCTTGAAGATTGGATTCGGAAGAATCACTCGGTTTCAGGGAGTAAACCATACTTGTCAACTGATCAGTAGAAGAGAAATCACTCAAATTTGCACGGATAGTGGCTGCTTGATTATAAGTGACAATTGAAACACGGGTTCCTTTCATATCCGGATAGTGATTTCCAACTCGAATTTGGGAGTATCCAAAAACAGAATTCACGTTTGAAGCAACTTCAAACAGTCCAGCTGATCCCATTTTTGTAGAATCATCGATAAGAAGATAAACATCTAACCAAAGATTATTGAGAATACATTTACATTCTCTTTCCATTGTTTGCCAAGAAAATGCAACTGAAAGAATAAAAATCATAAAGCTGTATTAACTCAGAGTTTTCTGTCTCACTAAAAGAGTCCACTAACTCACCATTCGAAAAAGTCAAGCAAAGTAAGGAAGTTATGAGAAAGAACCGCATTTTGGAGTCGAGACAAGCAGAATGTTAAAGCCTTTTATTGTTATCAATTTAAATGATAATGATAAAACGTGTCATCATCGGCTTATCTACTGATCTTCTGATGCAAAGTTTCAAAAAGAATCAATTGAAGCAAAACTCAATTTCTGTATTTTAGGTTTGGAGTTAAGAAAACGAAAGACAAAGAAATGAGAAGCTTTTTTCAAAAAAATTGGCAAAAATCTCTTATATTTTTTTAGGTATCTTGTATGTGATCATTTTCTAGATCACATAACTTGTAAGTAAGATTTAAAAAAGGATCCTGATGCTCGAAGTGTCCCATTTTTATAAGGATCATATGTTTCAGTCAGAACCTTTCTGTGAACTTTACAAAACTTGAAAGCCTTATAAGCTTCTGAGATTTCTCGCACACGTCTGGATACTGTCTTCCACTAGAATGGAACCGTGGAAAAATAGACCTGTCCGCTGAAGCTGATACTTATCATTAATTGGAACAGCAATACTTTATATGATAAATCTTTTCATACACTAAAAACCGATTAAACTAGCTATAGAATCGTTTTTCCTTCTTCCCTCTCCTAGTTTGAAAGATCTCACTCGGATCAACAAATATAGCGAAGCAGGTGTCATGCAAACATGATTGTTAAAAAAGAGATGCTCCCACATAAAACAAATACACTTTTTTTGTTAAAAAAAATGGAATTTCGATTAGATGAAACGCTGAATCAGACACGACCTTTATTGTGGAATTGCCTTTCGGATTAGAACAGTAGGATGGCTGGTTTTCAAAACTAAAAATTAACCTCTGCTAGTAATTTTTCTGAGAAAACAACGTCATTCAGAGGGCTGATTATTTCGAAAAGTACCCTGTTTTTAGTCTCGAACCCCCATAGAGAATTCTCAAAACTCTTCTGTTTTCTGATCTCATTACCGCATAAAGAAATTTTTATATTTTCTTGATAACTCCTTTTTCGTCTTGTCCACCCCCTTCCACTCCTCTTCATTTTTTTTCTTTCTATCAACCACATGTTTCCATTTCATTTTTTCGCTGATAACATATACAATATCTGCTTCAACCAAACCAAGAAAGACGGTCGCTTCGAACGTACATGTGACATAACACTCTCATTTCTTCAAATTATCAAGAAGGGTCAATAATGGGAATGCAGAGAAAGAAAAGAAGATGAGAATGGAGAATTAATGGGTTCTTATCAGCTGAAGAGTTTCCAGTTGAGACCTTTTTGTTTCATTTTTGAAGATGATATAGGTCAAGTGCATCTGTCATTTCTGAAAAATTAGTTTTGATTGTTCTATTAATTTCACTTCAAATTTGGTTGCAGAATGAGAGAGAACTATTTTTAAATTTTTGGGCTTAATTTTGAATCAATGGGCTTAATTTTGAAACCTGAAATTTTCTTGGATCTGAAAGTGAGAGAAAATGCGCTCTAGCGACAACTTTATCATTCTGATGTTAGCATAGCTTGAAAGTTTTGATGTAATTTCCAGAATTCAAAACTAATTGTCTATCCACAACTTCATTGTTTACATTGTTTCCAGTTTCTTGTATCATCTTTTGCTGATCTCCTAAAAAAAACTAAAACTAATTCTTCTATTATTTCAAACTCCCAAATTACTTCCAAGACATGATTCTGATTTTCAAATTCACCTATCAGTGACCCGCATTTCCGTTTATTTTTTATGTCTTTTTCGTCATTCTCGTACTCAATTTAATTTCGTTTCTATTTTCCATTTTTATCTGAATCGTAGCCTCAAAAACTACGATGCTCCGTTCTCACATTAGACTGTTTCATGTGGACTCACTTCCACATGCATTCATTCCTGTCATTGTTTCTAACTTTCGCAACTTTAACTCCTCTTAAACATTTTAATTCCAGATGAACCCCTCCACATCATCATCTATCGATATTGAAGCCCCCAAACCAATCTCATCTCCACGAAGAACTCTTCCAGAAGCTCCTCCAAGTTACTATGATTTCCCTCCAAGTTACACAACAAATAGTGAGATCTACTCGGATGAACTTCCCGCCTACTGTCCCCGAGAATTCCCTTCGAGACCTTGTCCTACGGGACAACAACAACAACAGAACATGAGTTCTTCTAATCCTCCACCACAACGTGTATACACAGTACTTCCACGACAAACCTATGCGATTCGATTGAATAGAAGTAAGCTTGGGAATGGTTTTGCGTCATCAGAATTCTAATAGGATTTTGGGTCTTCTATGATTTTCTTATCATTAATAGGTCAATTCAAACATTGTAAAAATCAGCAGGGCTGCTCCCGACAATGGAAAACAGTATCAGGTGGTAGTAAAGATTAATTTTTGAAATTGGAAAGGAAGTATGAACTTTTCTGACGAGTACAAAAATGATAAACTTGATTTTGACTTTGAAATTACGCTGCATATACTTTCCAATTAGAAGTAGCTTATCATCTTCATTAAATCAATTCAGTATGGCAAATTTTCGCAAACCAGTTCATTTTGGCTCAAACTGCTAAGTACCAGTTTCGGCTCTAAATAAATATCTTGAACATACTAGCCACTTACTAAAATGTTCTTGTTTTCAGCTCGTCAAAGAAACACTCCACCACAAAATCAACATATTCGACGACAATTAAACAAGCTGTTTGGACTAGCCTTCATTATAACTCTAGCCATTGTTATACTTGTTTTAGCTCTCTTAATGACGATTTCTCTGGTTTAAATGAATCATAATAACTTATTTTAAATAAACTGTTTTCCATTTTACTTTGCAACATAGAATACGGGTGGGATTAGGTATGATTCAGGGATCAACGGCAAATGGTATCACCTATGGAACGGCCCTATTAGAAGTTTACTAAATCAGAAACTATCAGTAGCAGAACTATTGAACGGTCATGTTATTGAACTTCAACAATACCTCCGAATTTTTCAAAATTCAGTTCCGACCGACTCTCTACCTCTAACTGTTTCAGTCCCTGGTCTAGACTCCTACAGCCAGTAAGAGGTCAAATACGTCAAGGTGAGTAAATAAACAGAATGTCCAAAAAAAGAGGAAATTTGTGATAAAAAAATATGTTATTCTTGTCTTATTTTGGCACATGTGATACATGCAAACAATCCGCTCTTCACTTGTTTTCTATAACATTTTCAAAACTTTCAGCTCTTTCAGATTCACGTGTGGGACGTAGTTATCTAAGCGATCACCCGTCTCTTTATATATAAAGAGTTGTCAATCAAAATGCTTAAATTTGTGTGTTTGTGTGCCATTGTTTAGGTTTTAAGTAAATTTTTTTAAAATTTTTTTGCTAAGTGTTCAATCCGCTTATTCTTCTCGAGTTCTGATTGACATTTTCTTTTGTTTTGTGATAAATTTGGACCATCGTTTTGATAATGCTAAATCAGATTGAACTCGAAAATGTTACAGTTTTGGCCGATTCCAGCAAAAATGCACAACTCCAAAGAAGATCTTGGTAAATATTACTCTGACTCTAGGAGAACATCCAGGTAAGAACCTCATATTCAATAGAATCAGATTAACATCTGAAATAAATTTCCAGCATCACAGTTCCTCCACATGGCATCATTCCAGCTGTATACAGCATTGAAACCGGTTATGATCCGGACTGTCCACAAGAGCAAAGTGGAATTCACAAATCTGTAAAGATCATCTTCGTCCTTCTGATTCTCACCGTTCTTCTCGTCGGATTCGTTTTCGCGGTGCTGTCAGTGACAAGAATAACGAAACACTGAGTTATGAGCTTATATTCTATTGTTTAACTGTAAATATTTCTTCTTGTAAAAATGTATATTTGGGCTCCTTGTCATATATTTTGAATCATCTAAATGTACAATAAATCTGTCCTATTAATTGTTTTCGAAATGGTTTTTTGGTTTCTTTTTGAGAAGTTTTCTTTGGCAGTTGTCGAGATTTTCGCGAAAGACAATCGGAATATTGTCAAAAAAATAAACTGCCGACCCCGCGAATTTGACTGAATTCAAACAAGTGGGGTCCTACACACGCATTGGAAGTGTGAGCTATGCAAACGCGCTCCATTGAATGCGTAAACAACCGTTGCCTGAGTATTCAACGTTTACACACATTGTCTCTGCGTCTCCTCCAAAGAAATCGAACAAACGTTGAATACTCAGGCAACGGTTGTTTACGCATTCAATGGAGCGCGTTTACATAGCTCACTTTTCAATGCGTGTGGGTCCTTAGGCCCCGCCCAACGTGTGCAAGTTCGCCGCGCGTAGTTTTGTAAGCAATACAGTTGCAAGCGAAAAGGAAACGACGCGCGGCGAACTTGCACACGTTGGGCGGGGCCTAAGGACCCCACTTGTTTGAATTCAGCCAAATTCGCGGGGTCGGCACTTTATTTTTTTGACAATACAAAGTTTAGGCGAACTTATTTCTTGAACAGATCAACTTTTTATATTATTGAAAGAACGTTCAGGTTAACTTATTCTTGTTTCAATTTTTTATCAGAATCGCCACTAATACAACACTTACTGTCAACAAATTGCAATTTTTTCTAATTTCGGCGATTTTTGCACTAGAATCATCCTGAAATCGACGAGAAGCAAGACGTTTTAGAACAATTCCAAAATAAAAAATTGACAACGATGATCCGGTATTCCGCAGCGCGCGTGGTTTAGCGCCACTGCAATCTCGCATTTTTGTGACGTGTCGCAGTGAATTTCTCTTTTTTTCGATTTCAAATTTGAAAAATTCTTGTTTTTATTTAAAAAAATTTAATTCAAATATCACAACTCGCCTAAAATTATATATTTTCCAGGTAAAAACTAACAGAATGAATTCGCTGACGTGGATTCTGGCCGTTTTGTTTGTCACACCCGCCGCCTCCTACTTTATTCATGTTGATGCCAATGAGGAACAATGCTTTTTCGATCGATTGTCGTCCGGAACGAAAATGGGATTAATGTTTGAAGTTGCTGAGGGAGGATTCCTTGATATTGATGTCAAGGTATCAGTTTTATAAAAAATTTCGACAGCAATAAGTAGAAATCTCGAAGAACAAGCTCTCAAATTTGAATAAGTCAAAGGCAATACCAATAAGAATGATGCCATACTTATACAATTTTTAATTTATTACCTTCAGATCACGGGACCAGACAACAAAGAAATCTACAAGGGAGAACGCGAATCTTCCGGAAAGTTCACATTTGCCGCTCATATGGATGGTATTTACACGTATTGTTTCGGAAACAAGATGAGCACGATGACACCAAAGGCTGTTATGTTCACCGTTGAAATCACTGAGCCACATCAAGCTGCTCCAGGAGCCGCCGCCAGCCAGGATGCTGGTAAGTTTTGAAAAACATGTTGGAAAGAGATAATAGTGAAGACATCATGAAAATGTTGTCAGTATTAAAAAAGTTTCTCCTGCAAAGTGCTAAGACCTTCAAATGGCGTTCACGGAGTATGGAAGGTCATCCTACATTCTTGAAAACTTATTCTAAGTGAAGCCTCATAAAATCCTACCGGGCTAGTTATTGAAGCTTCTTTCTGAAATGAAACAAAAGCCAAGTTTTTTCTCTGCAAACTTTTGAAATAAAGATTTTTTGAATAAAGCCGTCTTTCTACCATGGTATTCGTCTGAAGTTGTACAATAATTAAGTTGTAAAAAGTTGTACAAGTAAGGTAGTACAATCACTAAATCAAGTAAATATGTAGATGAACATCATTTTTCCCTTGTTTCCATGACGAAAAAAAAATCAAAATCAAATAAGAAGTTCTTGTCTTCCTAGTGGACTGACACACGCGAATAATCGCGCAAAGAAGGATAAACTTTTCGCAAGCAATGAATAAGTTTTTCAGCTGACAACGCCAAACTGGAGGAGATGGTCCGTGAGCTTTCCTCCGCCTTGATGTCAGTGAAGCACGAGCAAGAGTACATGGAAGTCAGAGAAAGAGTTCACAGAAATAGTAAGTTTTCTGTTTCAATACTATTTAATTCTCCCTATTTTTCAGTCAACGAAAACACCAACTCGCGCGTCGTTATGTGGGCCGCTTTCGAAGCTTTCGTTCTCGTTGGAATGACTGTCGGACAAATTTTCTACCTGAAGCGATTCTTCGAAGTCCGAACGATGGTCTAATCTAGTTGCAATTAATTCCTAAAAACGTGTCTTCTCTCCATTTTTGCCCTTTATTTATTTATGTTTTCTTGTTAATTGCTGGTTCCCTGGTTTCTCCAAAAATTGAGTGATTTTTATGTAGTAAGAGAATTTTGTAATTTATTTTTCTAATGCCTTTCTCTATGAAATCGTATTTTTAGCGTGAACTTTTGTCAGAATAGCAAAGGGACAGAAATTGTCAAGCATTTCTGTTTGTAACTCTCAATCATGGTCAAGGTTTCGTTGTCTCTTCTTGCGAAAACCTCCAGCAAACTAGTCTACCGTGCTGCTGTCAAACAGGATGGTCAACAGCTCTTGGATTTTCTGTTGAAATATTTTGCCAAAGATGAACCATGCAATCGGGCTCTAAAAATGCCACGTTTCGCTATGGAGACAATGTTTTCGGGAACAATTGAACGATGCCTTCAGAAGCCGTTCTCTACAATTGTCACGAATCCAGAAAAGGGAAATGAAGTAGCTGGATGCGTTTTGAATTCAGTTTGGAATCGAACTGATACAAATGAAGATGCTGATTATGCATTCAAAGATTTCCCAGAGAATGTGCAATTATTCGGTTGGTCTGGATGTGCGCTCCATTGAAAACTCTGAAAAACTTCCAGTTGATCTTCTGAATAGTATGCATTCAAACTTCTGGGATCTTGCTCCGAAACATATCAATGCTGTTATTCATCGGTTTAAAGGAAACTCATACACGCTCTATTGACAATTTCATAAATTCCAGAGAAATCGTCAGTGTCGGAACTCCTTATATGAGACAAGGAATCTCGTCTCGAATGTTGACAGAAAACTTGAGTCGGAAACATCTCGAGGTAATGTTTATCTAGGCCTTGCCGACCTCCGTACAACGCTGGTTCCATGGTGTAGCGGTTAGCACTCAGGACTCTGAATCCTGCGACCCGAGTTCAAATCTCGGTGGGACCTATGTTTTTTTGTCTTTTTCAGCAATACAACGTCGGCGGTATTATTTCTGAGGCAACATCGTTGGCGAATCAACGTACCGAAGAGAAGTACGGATTCACTTGTCTTCTCGAGAAACCATATTCTGACGTCATTGATTCAAACGGTGTCTGTGTTCTCCAGTTGGACGATGGGACGACTCATATGAAATTGAACTTCAAGGAAATTAGTGAATTCAAGAACTTGCCTGAATAAAGCGAATGAACTTTTGAAGATTTCTTCAAATAAGGATGTTTTGTTTCTATTTTTCAGTGATAAAAGACCAACTTGTTTGTTTGCAATGAAGAGATAGGGGGAGTAGAAAAGATCAATAGGAGCAGGTGATAACAACACATATCAACATGTTGTCATTTTGATACGCATGATACCACTCTTTTTCTCGTTTTTCAAAGTTACCTTTTGATAATTTATTGAATTTTCTCAATTGAATTACTTTGTAAAACAACTTTTTGAATTCAGAATCTGTTGAAAATGTTACTGACACGGAGCTTGAAAAATTCACAACTTTTGTTTCGTGCTGCTCAGCCGAAAGATAAAGAGAGCATTATTAATTTTCTAAATTCTCATTTTGCCAAAGAGGAACCATGTTGCAGGGTAATTAATTCACATATTCTACCTATTAACTTTCAAACCTTTTTCAGGCTCTGAAACTCACTCCTGAGACTACTACCGCTCTTTTTGCAACTACAGTATCCCGATGTCTGAAATTTCCGTTTTCTACCGTAGTCCTTCAAGAGAATGGAAATATAGCAGCTTGTCTCCTAGCTTCTGTCTGGAATAGATCTGATCCAATAGACAATGCGGATTTTGATTCTACTGGAGCACCAGAGAATGTGAAATTGTTTGGTGAGTACAGAAGAAGTTGAAAGGTTTCTCAGCGAGTCTATTTCTAGTTAGATTCATAAACAATGCTCATTCAAACTTTTGGAAGATTGCTCCTCCTGGAGTTAATTCTGTTGTTCACAGGTATTGATATCTGTTCGAATAGGTTTGGACAAATTAAGATTTCAGAGAAATGGGAAGTGTTGCTCCTGAATTTACACGTCAAGGAATCGCAACTAAGATGGTCACAACAAATATGACAAAAACGAATTTGAAGGTAGTATACCGAGATTTTTTTTTCTTATCTCTATACTTTTCAGAAATATAACATCGGTGGTTTTGTATCAGAAACATCTTCCATCGCGAATCAGTTTGTTCTAGAAAAAGCCGGGTTTAAGGTAAATGATTAATTGTTTGAACATTTTTCAAAAAGATTTTTCAGTGTCTCAAAGAGCTACCGTATTCTGCCATAGTTGATTCAAATGGAAATGAAGTGCTGAAATTGGATGATGGAACGAAAGCTCTTTGTTTAAATTTCAAGCCGATTGAAGAGTTTGACAATCTTCCAGAATAAAGTTTTTCATTGAAAGATTTTGAGAAAAATCATGAACCACACGAAAAATGGAACAATAGTATCGAACGAAAAATGTTTTGTTGATGTTCTTTCAATTCACGAAACAAGTAAACATGATATCACATAAACCCAAAGAAGACAACGACTTTTTATCAGTTAGTTTTCTGAAAATCAATTTGACAAAAAGACAGATAGTGTCAATCATTGAAGGAGTTGGATTTTGAACTTTCGTTGTTTGTTCTTTATGAACATTGCTTCGAAAAAATGAATTCTTGTCTCTTTTTTAAACAACTTTTAGTTTTCAAAATTAAAATGTTCTATTCCATGAAAAACCAACATTGAATAAGGATAGCTCAAAACACAAACGTTTTTTCTTTTTTGTTCGTTTATCGATAACAATAAGTCGAAAACCGCAGACAGATTTTGACATTTTAAATCAGAAGTTTGAAATTTTGGAAATAGTTGTTTTGAACAACCAATAAAGTTTTTTCACGTCAATTTTCTCAAAACTTTATTTGTTTCTTCCTCAATTATTTTATATTCACTTCTAGAATTTCCGGATGCTTTTATCCAAAGTTTTGCGAAAACCACAACTTGTGTTCCGTGTGGCAGAGCCAAAGGATAAGGAGTCTATTCTCAAGTTTTTGAATACTCACTTTACAAAAGAGGAGCCGTGTGCACGGGTCAGTTCATTATTAAAAAGTCGAGAAAATCTTCAGGATAAATTCTGAAGTCTGATGAGAATATATATTGAAGCAGAAGTTAACAATATTTTTGAAATTCAGGCTCTGAAGCTTACTCCAGAGGATGCTATCGTTCCGTATACTGAAACAATAAACCGTTGTCTCAATTATCCATTCTCTGTGGTAGCCCATCAAGAGAACGGAAACATTGTTGCCTGTTTTTTGGGTTCTGTCTGGAATCGGCATGATAAAATCGAAAAAGCGGATTTCAAGAATGAAAATGTACCCGAGAATTTGAAACTTTTTCGTGAGTTTTTTTTTACTTTAATTGAATCTTCAAATCATTCACATATATTTTTCAGTTGAATTTCTAAACAGTGCTCACTCCAACTTCTGGAAAATTGCCCCACCTAATATTCATTCTGTGATTCATGCGTGGGTTTTTTTACATTAGCAATAATATTCATCTGAAATTTCAGAGAAATGGGAAGTGTTGCTCCAGAATTCACACGTCAAGGTCTTGCCACAAAAATAAACAACATTGTTTTGAATAACAAAAATTTGAAGGTAATTCTATTTGAGTGCTCTTTTATTGAAGGTCTTCTTTCCAGAAGTACAACATTGGTGGCGTCCTTTCGGAAAGCACGTCTCTTGCAAATCAAATTGTTATGGAAAAAATCGGATTCAAAGTGAATTTTTAAGTTTTTAAAAATTTAGATTCTAATGAACATTTTCAGTGTCTCAAAGAGCTTCCATTCTCTTCCATCGTTGATTCAAAAGGGAATCAAGTGCTGAAATTGGATGATGGGACAAAAGCGCTCCGTTTGCATTTCAAGGCGATTGAGAATTTAGAGAATCTTCCAGAATAAAACAAGTTTTTGTATTCCTTGTAAATGTGCAATTGGAAATGAAATATTGACTGTAAAACTTTATGTGTCAAAATTGAGCTAGAGTTGTAGGGAGTTCACTACACCCAGTGTCATAAATATTATTTCATGAATTGACGAATCTAGGCTTACTAATAAGTGCTCTTCTATTAAAGATTTCCCTGATATCATCCCATTTCCCGAGGCCTTTTTCGAACTTTTACTCACTGTATAAATTGCATTTCCTATGTCCACATCTATATTTACATTTCCATAAATAGGTCAAGATCTGGATTTCCTTACAATTTACATTCATTTCCCTCTCGTTTCCATTTATACTTCCATATTTCGTCATTATGATTCTTTCCCTTTTTTAAAGTTTCCACCCACCATTCCAATCCTTTTCATCTTCATCATCATCATCATCACAACGTCAACAATAGATGAACAACTCTCTCTCTTCTTTCCGAAAGGATTTTGGTTTGATCAGCCGCTTTTCTCTGCGTCTCCTCTTAATCAGTGTTATTTTCTATATTTGGAGTTATGAATTTTGGGGTGGAAAAAGAGAAAAAAGAGAGGCAGGAGAGGACAACATTAAAGTGAGTTTTGTATGTATCTCGAAACGTTTTTGTGCGAGAAAAAAAGGATTTGGTTTTGAATTTTAGTCTCTATTTTTTGAAATTTCCTTTTTGAAGTTGTTTCGAAAAACTTGGGCATCAAATTTCTATGAATCTGAGGATCGATTTGAATTCATTTGTACCTCAATGAAAAAGTGAATTACCGTTCTCACTTCTCGCTCGATTTTCAAACACTTCTATTTTAATCTAACTATTACTTCTCCTTCAAATTAAAATACCTGGCATTTAAGTGCCACTCAAATAGAGGTTCCCAGGCGCTGCTCAACCACAGATTATCATTTTTGTTTCCACGATACCTCACAATCAGAGAGACAGTATTCTGAAGTTTCCTCTTTATGAATCAAAAATTATTGTCCGTCAAAAGCTTTGCACTGCACATTTTGAAAGCAAAATTGATTGAAAACTTTCGTTTCCACACTACTAAAATTAGTAAAAATTGGAATGCTTCTATTAGAGCGGCTTATTCACTATCAATAGGACTGATTTCATGTTCGGGACAATGTGAGAAAACTTCTAGATAGTGCAGTAGAACGTTACGCTGTTGCTTTACTAGCTTTCTAGTTAACTAGTCAGTTAGTTTACTAGTTAGCTTTCACTGTCTACATATGGAAAATGGGAATGTACTAGACAAAATATGGATGCCCTATCCAAAAAGCTGTGAGCTCATATTTTATGAATCACATGTTCTCTCAATTTGCCTACTGAAAAACATTTGAAACACGATGGCACTCTCCAAAAAGACAAGTCGAATGGACGCTATAAACATACATACATACAGCCATTTTCATTGTTATCACCTCCTCTCCTTTTCTCTCCGTTCCCTTTTTTTTTAATATTTCTTTTCTTCTTTTCTATTTCTTCTTTCTTTGTGTTTCCCACCAATATCTTGCCTCTCTTCCCATCAATAACTTTCGAAAATGGTTCGTCCGACGTTCGTAAACATTAAGTTTCCGCCTTTTTCGCCGCCGGCGATGAGTCAAGAATCGTCGACAAATGGATCGAATTCACCTGCGACACCTCAACAACCACAGTCTGTGAGATCAACATCAAAAGCTCCACTTCCAAGATATACATCGATTGATTTAGAAAATGAGATTCCTGAAATGTATAAGTAAGTGTGCTCTTCTAATAGAGAGTCTAGTTCTTGATTTATTTTATTGTGGAACTGTGATGTTCTATAAAAAGATAATAGAAAACAACAACAACAGTGACCTAGGGATTTTATTTTGACTGACTCTAAAACAAACATAATTCAAACAATGAGACCTTTTCCACTTTGTTCTTTTTTTGGAAACCATTTTCAGTTCATTTTTTTCCAGCACTTCCCTCAATCCAGCCATTCACGATCCAGACATGACCATGTTTTTCAATAGGAATGCTCCACCGTTTCATACAAATTATGCGAAAAGGCACAGTCCACCACCGAGTTATTCGTCAAGATCTAGTGAGTTCTTCAAGTTCTATTAGCCTTTCTAACTTAGTAGTTTCTCAATCACTACAGTAATCCTTCCTTCATTTTCAGAACAAGGCAGTATTTCTTCTAATGCTTCTTCTCTTCCATCCAAATCTCCTCCATTCTTTGCATCCCGTCGAAACTTCTACGCCGGTTGTTTCCTTTGTGTCTTCATTGCTGCACCAATCTTCCTCCTAATCGTATTCTATATCATTCCCAGAATCATTCTGATGGAGAGACAATCACAGTTTTAATATTTGCTTTTATTTATTTCTGATGTAAATACAAAAATACATGTGGGTTAGATAGAGATCGGGCATTGAGCATAATAAAAATTTATCAGAATTTACTAGCATTATTTCTAGCAGTCACTGTAACATAATGTGTTGAGTTGTTGGCCGTTGCATTTGACACTTTGACATGTTTCGGAAAGTACATCAACAGAAAGCAACGACGAGCCTGAAAATTAAAGTTGGTTATTGGTTCCACAATATTAAGGTACCTTTGTACTGAAAGCTAAAAATAGCCAAGGATGGATTAGAGTAAGTCCATCACTAACATAAGGCATGAGGGTTACAGCTATCTGTGACCAAAGACTGTTTTTGTTACTATCGTTCACAACAAGACGGTTGATAGTCTGGAAGTAAATGGGAATTTGGAATAGTTTCTTTCTGAAAGCTAGCAGTAAAACGCGACTGATGACATGTGTGATAACAAGGAAACCTCTGTAAACTTAAGTTTTTAGCTCCTAACGTTACCTACCGTATTAATATCCGCCACCAACTGCACTAGAAACAATGAGCCACTGACAAAAAGTAGATTCCTCTCTGCCAGTGAAATTTTATACGTCATGCAAGATAATCGATAAAATGATGCGATATTTATGATAGCAGTCGTAATGGTTATTACCGCGAAGTACGGAAGTAATTGATTGTAGAGAAACTCACGATTCTGAACGGGTTATGGTTATTTGAAGATCAGTTCGTTTTAAATTGTCTCACCGCACTACTGGAAACAGTATAACAGTCGATAGATTCTGTGTAGATGTAATATGTACTGCTGAGGAGAATTGTGTATGTGAATGGAATCGGAAGGATGACAACAAAGACCACAAGGAGCTTGAAAATTTTATTCCAGGCCTGAAAATGGAAATTTGATCAAGATTCCGATTTCAATTTCTCTGATAGTTGTAAACGTCATTGGACTAAGCTTTTCCCCTAGATACCGGCTTCTGATTATGTTCAGTGTTTTGATCTGAATCACTAACAGCCATCTGACTTAACCTCCGTCCGATCAATGTATCAATCGCTTACTTTTTCATAAGTTGCACTCCAAAAAATCATCGAGAATCGATTCAATGACGTCAAGAATATCAAGAAAAACTGGACGTAAGCCATACAGAAGTGTACAAAATAAAAGAAATTCAATGGGAACCAAGATGGATTTTCTTTTGTATGCCTTTTGAATAGAAATGACAGAAAACAGTCTTTACAAGTGTTTTGAGGTAATCTGACAGTGATAAAGGAGTTGAAGAATGTTATATTGTTCTGAAATAAAGTTATCTAAAAATAAAAATTTTTTGAACTTACAAAAACATAAAAAAGGGTGTAGAGTTTCAAAAATGTGCTCGAAAAGTCTTTGGAGAATTTCCTTGTCATCAGAATTGTCATGGTGTAAAGGACCATAGAAGGGATACTGTAGAGAAGAGTGGTTCCAAACTTTACGGTGAACATTTTCTGAAAGTTATGGAATGTTTAGCCAGACAGATTCATTAAAATAATAAGATGGTATTCTCAAAGGGCGAAAATTCATAAAAAAGGAGTAAAGCAGAGAAATAGGAACTTTTTGTTTTTGAAAAGTTCATTAGAAAAAAAACATAATGATGAAGTTTCAAAGAAAAAAAATAAGTGTTTGTGAAAAACGAGAGTAGAGAACATATTCTAAAAGGTACATAGGTCCTTCAAAGCTTCTGGAACTGGAAGTTGTTATACAGGGTGGACCATAATTATGGAAACTTTTTTTCTTTAGATAGGCGAGAGTAAAAACAACCGCGGAGGGAGTTCTAGTGGTTTTATACTACATTTTTATTTTGAAGGGAATATGTTTTGATGTTTTGAAAAGTTTCAGCCTGATCGCACTATTTTAGAGGGAATACGGATGGTTAACATCCGGCTAGTTTTTTTCGATGGACCTCAAAATGGCACGGCAGGCCAAAATCGCCATCAGAAAACGCAAAATTGAATGACGTCTTGAACAAAACTTCATGGTTTTGAGCTCAATATAGTCTTTTGACAGAATTTCAAACAGTTTGAGAAAGAATTGACGATCAGAGACGTCCCAAAGTACGCACAGGAGAAATGGTAAATTAATTTGACTTTCTGGAGAGATTTTCTTATGGTGACAAATGGTGCTCGTTTTTGCCAAATATTCTTTCTATTGTTTTCTCCGTTTAGAAGCTTACAAAATAAGCTTTGGGCAAGATCAGAACAAAAAATCAGGAATGTGGGAAGTAAACTGGCTTTGTAACAGGCCAAAATCTCCGTCAAACACCATCGTGCCACAGTCAAGTTAAACTTTGAAGCTCATCATGAAGTCATGACTTCAGATGTTTGCGGAATCGAATAACTATTTTTGATAACTTATCTTAAGACCCTAGTTCAACTTTTCGTTGAATCCCAACTCATTCGCGCTCCTACTTTTTGTACAACAGCGAGCTAAAGTAGTTTCCATAATTATGGTCCACCCTGTAATACTGTAGCTCTGAAATTTATTACTATATCATCACACTTTTCCTCTCACACTGTTGAAAATCTCAATTTATTATCGATAACTATACAAAAGTTTTCAAATTCAATGTGTTATCTGTTTCCAACTAACCCATTCTCTTAAGATATGCAATATAACAAATAATTTATTTCCATATCCTAAGAACCACCTGTCAGATGAATTATGACTAAGTACAAAGATTTTATTTTCAGGTGATAACATTTGAAACTATTTTTCAGAACAATTAAACCAACTCAACTCAAAATTAGAATCATATGAGGAAGTGGTAAAATGATGTTCTCAAATGACATGTTTACTTGAATTTCGATAGAAAAAAATGGCGAGATGAAATCAGAAGTTGAGTCTACGCCTTGTCTAGAAGAAATTATGTGAAGTTCGTACTGCGAACAAGGGAATATTATGTAATTGTTGTTTGAAGGGATAATCAAATAGATGTAAAGTTCTGAGTATTTAAATGGACCTCTCAGGAGGAGGGACAACATTTTGGTGCAAAAAGTCTGGTCGCCTACCACAACAATACCGTCTCACAGTAATTAAAAATTGAATATGGGCTGTCAAGTTAACCAGATTCATGCACTGAACATCATTTTACCTTTAGGGCTTCTGTACTCAAAGAAAATATGAATTTAGCTTCTGAAGTCGACTCGAAAATGGGCGGAGCTCGTGGTTCTTTTTGATTACTATTGCAATTGAAAGCCAGTGCACTTCTTACTTCCAGCACTTTTCTCATGTTTCAACATTAAAAAATGACTTTAGAAATGGCAAAAGTGCAGAGCGATCAGTTTGAAAAGTTGTAAGATCAAGCGATCTGGAATCGGAATATGGGGAAAAGCATCGAAATCTGAAAGCTCGATGGTTTTCAGCATTCAAAAGTCATGAATAAAGAATCTTGAAAACTAAAGATCGACGCCGCTTCTGATTGATCTGAAGTCTGAAATCTGTGATTTGAACGTCTAGAACCAAAGAAAAAGTCATCTGAAAATAGCAATTTAAGTTAATGTGAGTAACCAGACGAGATGATATTATGATAGACATAGACAAGTTCAAGAGATAAAAGAAATGAGTCAAAATTAGTGGTTAAAATAACAGACTTGATTGTGTTTTCCATTGAATTCAAGGAATAATGACTAGGTTTCCGTGCCTGAACTTCACTGTCAGCTTGGGAAGTCATGAGGTGTAGATGGGTAATAAATCAGTGATTTTTTGTTGTGGGTTCATGGAAACAAGAAAAAGATCTTGCACAAATACTCTGCAATTTTCTAAACAGGAATGAATAAAAAAATATGGAGATAACTCAAGAAGCCCTTTTATAAGGAGTTTCAAAATGACTACCCGAGAAGAAGAGTTGGAGATCAGTCAAGTAAATATGAAGTGAATCAATGTTCCTGAGCAAATTCGGAGAGAGAAAAACATCCTGAACATTCGAAACAGGTGCAAACGTTCTGAAGTATATGCAAAACTTTCCAAAGTTTGAAAGCTTAGATCAATGAAACATCATTGTGTTTTCAGTTATTTCGAACATTGACTAGAAATAGAGAGTCCTTTATGATGCACATTTGCAAATATCTTTCTGTCAACAGGGAACAGATGGAATTTTGGTCGCTCTGATTTACTGATGTTGTCCCCATTAGGTCAATTGTTGATCTTCTGCATTATAAAACCCATCTAAAACTTTCCAGATCACGTCTCTCGTCCAATGCTCTTTTCCCAGCTTGTACCGTGTTGCAACGGAACTCTGATTGAAAACTTTGAAATGATGTATCAGAATTTTGCAGACAATTTTCCAGGTCAAAGCTTCATGCTGATTGGTTACCAGATGCTTCCATTGTCTAGACTGTATTTACAGCTGCTATCCCATCTGGTGTGAAGGAAATATGGTATTAGTTGAAATAGATGAGCTGAACTCTTGAACTTTTTCCTATATAAACCATCGACGAAACAGAGAACATCAAGCCTTTCTCGTGTTCCAAGCCCTTAACCTACAGTGTTCTTCTAGAACCGTCTGGAGCTCTCAAGCGCAATTGTGTACTCACCTACATCGCTCAGCCTTTTGGCAACCGTCGAATTCCAAATCTATAGAAGGTTCTCGAAGGTTTTTTCGATATATAAAAGAAGAAATGTGTTAACTGACACCGTTTTTCTGTACAAGTTGTCTTTTCTGATATTTGCTCTTATATTAGGGTTTTACGTATTATGTAGTATTGCTAACATTTTCGAAGCTACCTAGTTATTGAAAATCACAAACTCCTCTTCTGAATCGGGTTTCATTCTCATGCACACTTTTTTGTAATTTTTCCATAGAAACGTCATATACAATCAATTAAATCCAATCACAATACGTCCTGGAAACCAATTTGTTCTGCACATTCAATCATAAAGAAAATTCTCAAAGAAACCCAATTTCATTTTTTTTCTATTTTCTAAACAACAAAAATCGGATTAAAACCCTATAAAGGAATCAAATCCAAATCAAGAATTCTCTCAGCTCACGGAGACCAATTGCTTCGTTTTTATTCTAAAACACCACTAAACATAGAAAAAAAGAGTTCAGGAGCAGAATACATACTTCTCTTTCTCTTCTCTTTTTTCCCTCTGCTTTTCACTTAGTGGTCTTCAGGAAAGGGTGACTACTAGTGTCACAGACTACTACTAGTAGCCATCACATCACGTTCTTCGGGTGCAAGAGCACTTGGAAAAGAGCTTTTCTCCCTTCTTTTTTTTCTTCTGGACACCAGAAATACATCACTTCCTTGCTTCTCATTTTTCCATCTCGTGTGTCCTAAACCCTCATTGAAACATTTCGAAACACAAGCAATTTGAGTTTTGGAAAAGAGGAGAAAGAGAGAAAAAAGAGGAGGAGAACAGTGGGAAGTCTAGACTTTTTTGTGTTTCTTTTTCGGTTTTTTTTCATGGATTTTTAGTGTGAGAACTTTATTATAGCGGCAGTTTTTCCTTAAACTGATTTGGGAATTCTAGACGAAAATATACTTTTTTTTGAAATTTTCACACTAAACAGATCAAAAAGTTTATTTTAAAAAATGGGGTCAAATTTTGAAAAGTAAAGGTAATTTCAAACTTTGTCTACCCAATAATTTTCTGGCTCAAAATAGCCATGTTTCTAAATTTTTCATATTTTCTCGGTATTTAGCTTTTTTGCACTCCTGTGTACCCATAAAAGTTTTTTGTGCCCCTAGAATGCACCAAAAATGTACTCAAAACTTCTCGGTTCAACTTGAATGTGCACCCACTGGTCCCAAATTACCGCGTTTTTTTGGCATAAGTTCGTTGGTGCTCTATGAAAGATAGATCTCAATATTTTTTCTATTTAAAAACAGTATAATTTCCTGGAACTTCCGATGTTGCTTAGAATATTCGTCTGGGAAACTTTCAAAATTTCAAAGCCTCAGCGGAAATTCAAATTTTCAGTTGACATTGGAATATTTTCATTCCCATCATTCCCAAAACTTTGATTGTTTATATTCTTCTTTCATTCACTTTTTGTATACTTTCCACCTCCGTTTTCCACAGTTCATTCCACACACACACACATCATCTTCCTTCCCTCTCTACGTACGTTTCCTTCTGATTTCTGTAGCTTTAATCCTTTCTTGTGATCATGACATAAAAAGCCACAATCTTATCATTTTCTACCATTTATTTTCTCTTTTTTTGAAAGGCACAGTATTAAGAGGGGGAGAATCAAGAAAAAGTTGCTGACACATGCGGAAAAAAGTGTACTGACTGAGGGGGGAAAAGTCGTTAGATAAACATGGTTTATGTCCAAAATTGGACTTTTTATTAAACTTTTAATGTTGGATTGGCTTCAATCAATTTAAATTTGATCGTTTTAATCATTCCAATAAATAAGAGGTTTTTCTAGATAAAAATCATTATTTTTTATCAGTCAGCCAAGAAAAAATGGGATTATAATCTTAAAAAGAAAGACAACTTTCGACATTCTACTTGATTTTTATTGGGTTTTTTTTTGAAAATTAAAAAAATCTTTGAGTCATTTCTTCTGAACTGAAACTATTGTAGAGGGTAAAAGAGAATAGATCTGTCTGGGGGATCTTTTATTAGAGTGATCATTTGAAAACTTTTATTCCGTTGCATGTACTACAGTACTACATAGTTTGACCAAAAAATATAGATATATATGATTTTTCATAGTTTTTTTCTTCTATAAGTTGTGTTTATTTTCAGCCAAGAGCCCTACGATGATGGGTCAGGAATGCCTAGGCTCATATTTTTGAAACTTGATTTAATTTTTCTAGATTTTTTATTATTTTGCCAATTGTACCATTGTAAACTTCTGTTCTCATCTAGAAGCTTCCATCTTCATTCCCGTTTCCACCAGATTATCTAACCATTTTTGTTGTTTTAGCTCCTACATAAACCTCCAACTGAGAACTCCAATCCTTCAACTTTTGTACTTCGAGTACATCTCTCATTTAGTTTTTTAGACGTTCTTCCTTTGCTCCTCCCACTCGTTCTTAGTTCGTGGTTACAATTTCCGTTTCGTGGTCCCTTTTTCTATCTATTTCCTGCATGAGAGCTAATTCAATAGAGTCTTCGGATGACGTGGGAAGGAGTTGACGTATTTTGAGGAGGTTGTTTCAAACATCCTATTGCTAGGTGCTTTACTGTTAGAGGTGGGATCTAGTAAAAAAGGTCAAAACCTTCTAAAACGCTGGAAATCGGTTGCCATTGTGACTAGGGGATACGAAGACGATTAGGTGTTGATCTGTATTTTGTTGCAGTGGAACTCTATTATAAGAGCACACATTTTGAACTTGTGCAACGAGCTTCATTTTTTCAAAGCCTCGAAAATATCCCCTAGCCCTTTAGTGATGCTTTTCTACTATAATCTTATGGTACAAACAACTTTCAAAATCCGGAAGAACCAGTTTTTCTGAAAATCCACAATAATATATTTACCCCGTGAACTTCTACAATCTCCAACCATGTAAACAATATCCACGTAATTGTCATCATCTCAAAAATACATAAAGTATCGTATCCAGCCGTTCAATCAACTTTCAAATCTTGCCGCTTCTTTGCACTTCCACTTCAATTCTTGACCCTTCAATCCTCGAATCCATAGATCAAGTGAGTGCACTCCTCCCGTTGTTCCACTGCTCCTCTCTCCTTTCATACCTCCTTTTAGTATCTGTCTCCTCATCATCATTCTCAATTTTTCCATCAATTTTTCATCACTGAGCAAACGTTGCTTTCCTTTCTCTTCAGTCTGTGTGTGTGTGTGTGCATGCGAGTGTTTTTTCTGCTGTCATTTGCTCTCTGGGCTCAATATTTTGTGTCCTTCTCATCCATATCCCAGTGGCTATTTGAGTTTCCGTTCACTTTTTTGTCATCATTCCTACGTGATTTTTTCGAAAAACTTTGTCATCGTTTTCGCGTAAGATTTCGTATTTTTCTGACTGATCTAGGTTCGCATTTTGCTCCATCCCACTTCAATTCCTTATTTCTTTTCATTTTTCCATTTTTTCTTCGTTTTGCTCTTTCTCTTTTATAAGTGAAAGTACTAGATTGTAGCACTTTCTCTTATCAGAAGGTATTTAGCTGACGCGTTTTTCCATATAATTTATCATTTTATCGTCGGTAGTTGGAATCGGAATTATTTTTTTTCTTGCAAAAAGTGTCTTGGAGTTTTTTTTTCTTCTGAAGAGAGACAGTTGTTTTGACCTGCTGACCCGAGATGACTTGTTTTTGTTGTTCTTGAGGTTTTTGATTTTGATTTTTGAGCTTCTGGAATAGTTTGAGGCAAGTTTTTTTCAGCTTATTGAATGTCAAAAAAAGTGTCAGAACACGTAAATTAGATTGACAGTTATGTAGTTTATGACGTAGGATAGTTTGCTATCCTAGAGACGGTGAGTTTTTTCAGGTTTTCACTTTCTCTAACAGTTTACTTTTTTTCTATTGAATTTTGGCTTTCTATTCCTTTTTTTTCAATTATCTATATAGACTTTTTCCATGGTTGTTCCAGTTTTTTCTCTGTCCTCCCCAACTTTTACTTTACCTCTCGAATTTCTACATGGAAGTCAGTAATTTCAAATTGAAATGACCAATGAATCTCCTGGTCGTCGAGGTCAATCTTAGAGCTCTAAAATCTGGGATCCCTTTTCATATTTACTCCCCGTCTGAATCCCCTTTTCGGTACATCATAGCCATTATCATTTACCGCAAGTACAGCAGATGAGTTCTTGACGCTTTTCCTGTTTTCTCTTTCTCTCTTTTCTCATAAGAAGACACCCCTCAGCGGGTGGGGGCGAGTTACTCCGGATATTGAAAAACATGTGAACTTCTTGCTGATTTCCTGTGAATCATCTGTGTTTTGTTACTAGATAATTAAATTCATGCAGTAGTCATTTTGATGAAGCTGAATACGTAGAAGACGTGATACAACCTTACTTATTTCTGAATCATCCGAGATTCCTGTAGTTGTTATAATTATCTTAAGCCCATTATAATTGAAGAAAGACGTTTTGATCCGGGTACTAACTAGTTATCCCTGTTTCTAATAACCCTCCATCTTCACCAATTATCAAATCATGTTCGTTTTCTTTTGTTTATTTTCCTCTCCCGGTCTCATTTGATCGTTTTTTGAGTTCTCGCGTATCTTCTTTTTGCTCTTGTTCTTCCCGATCAACTGGATTTTTGCAGAGAATCAGATGATGGAGTCAAAGTTAGAAGATGCAGTTCCGGAAAAACAGAATCATCGTGAGTTAAAAAAAAGTTCGGAAAAGACGATCTCAATTTTTTTCAATCTCCCAGTGCTTTTCTATTAAAAAACAAGTACATTTTCAGCTTTTCTCCACATTCGTTCCCGCCGTCTTCATGTAGTTCTAATGCTTATGTACGCATTTTTCTGTATGTGTCAAATGACTGCTCACATTGGATTATCCTTATCATGCATGTGTAATTCTACAGCGGTTGCCTTGATGAACTCAAAGTAAGTCAGAAAAAAGGAAGCTATGATTATGAAGTGGGTTTTTAGTAATACAAATCTTCTGGAAACTGCAACAACTTCATCGTTGATGTCAACTTTGAAACCTTCAGAACTTTTGACGGATATCGTGACAGATGGGAAAGATAGTTGCACAAAATTGGAAGGAAAAGTTATCAAAGATTATGGAGTGAGTTCCTTCACTCTAATTTCCAATGCAACTCTTCATATCAAATATTCTAGGGTACATTCCTCTGGTCTGTTAGTTGGCAAGGATACATTGTCTCTGCTGCTTTCCTCGGTGGATTCATCTTCTCCTATCCAGCTGGATTCCTTGTGGACCGATTCTCAGCTCGTCATATCTTATCAGCTTCTATCCTCATGCTTACAATTTCCTCTCTTCTGATGCCATTCCTGGCTAACGTTTTTGGAGAACAAGGAGCATTTGCCAGTAGATTCGTAATGGGAGTCAGTGAAACAATGCTTATTCCTTCGTTGAATTCAATGGTTACAAAATGGATTCCAGTTAATGAGAAAAGTCTTGCTGCTTCTGTATTCACTGCTGGAAATCAATTATCTGGAATGTTTGGAAATGTTCTCGTTGCGGAGTTATGTGCCAGTTCATTAGGATGGAGTTCTATTTTCTATTCTGGAAGTCTTTTTGGAATCTCATGGCTTATTCTGTGGCATATGACAGTTCGAAACTCTCCACACAATACAAGATGGATTCATAAAAGAGAATTGGATTATTTGGCAAATCACATTCCACCAAAACATAATACAAGTGGATCCAGACACAAGAAGACACCATGGAGAGATATGATGACGTCGAAAGTATTCTGGAGTCTAATGTACAATAGTATCATTGGAAATATGATGATTGCTTTGATCTTTGTATACATTCCAGTATATTTCAAAGATGTGCTTATGCTGGATGTACAATCGGTAAGTTTTTTTTATTCAACAGATGTCTGAGTCCAAATATCACCATTTTTAGAACGGCTTCTACTCTGCAATTCCACATATATCCAATCTGATCACCAAATTGATTTGGGGTTATATTATGGATAAATTGAGAAGAAACAAAATGTTGAGCCCAACTAGTACTGTCAAATTGTCCCAGTTTTCTTCAATGATTGGAATTTCAATCTCCTGTTATTGTCTCACTTTTATGGACTGTTCAACTCCATACCAAGCATTGATTCTGCTTAGTTGTAAGTTAAATCAAATGAAAATTAAGAAAATAGACTGTCTAATTTCAGTGGTATCCGGATTCTTTGGATTGTCAATTTCTGGATTCTACACTTCCCTTCTATCAATTGCCCCATCTCATATTGGAACTTTGACTAGTCTTGGAACTGTTATAGGTAGGTTTAACCAATAAAAAAAAATTAAAGTAGGCTACAAAAAATCAGAAAACCAACGGTAGCTTTTTCTCGCCGTAGTAGTTTACGATTATGACACTACAGTAACCTACAGTATCACCTTCAAAATCCTCGTCACAACTAAACCAACACAGAGCCACATTTAATGATTTCAGGATTTGTTGGCCGTATGTTCACTCCACTCATGATCTCCTATTACAAAACAGTTGGAACTGCGGAAGAATGGAGCCATGTTCTTTTCATTTACGTTTTTGCCACTGCTTCTGGAGGTATCATCTTTGCTCTTTTTGCTTCTGGAGAAGTTCAAGATTGGGATTACTCAAAACGACACAATACAGCTAGACCGAATGCATTGGTGGCTCCAGAATCAGAGAAAAGTCTCGAAGATTTCTAATTCTCCATTTTTTTCTGTATTATTTATTTCAAAGCCTGCTTTTCCTCTTCTCTTTTTGTTTGTGATTTCCGTATCTCACACATTTCGCGTCTCGCTTATTTCATATTTCATTTTTCTCGGGTCTTTTAGAAAGCTTTACCGTATCCATTTTCTCTTCGAAATCAAATGCAATAACATGTTTTTATTGTGATAATTGCTTGGCAATATATAGAAAGTATTTTTGGAAATAAATTATTGAATTAAAATTCCTTATTTTTTCGCAAGATAAAAGCAAAACCATTTGATCTCATTGAACGTTTTGGTTTTTTGATTCTTGTATTTTGATTTTAAATGCGGAACCAAATAGTTTTGCACATCAAGAATGAAGTATTTCCTCAGTCTAATGTAAAAATTTCACGCTCCAATCAATCCGATTTTACAGAATGGAATCACTTTTTGATCTTTTATTCAAGTCTAAAACTCATCTCTGGAATAAAAAAAAGTTTTCTTTCAATTTATGATTTTTAGTTTTCTTACAAAACTTTTCAAAAATTAGAATCTATTCAAAAAGTTCTTGAACTTTGTGATCTTTGAGAGATCTGTCTGTTTAGGGGCAAAATCCATTATTCACTACCACTTTTCATAATCAAGTCGTTGCATTTTTATTTTTCTTTTTAATCATTGGTTTTGTTCATATTTTCTTGGAATTTTGTTACACTGAACCTAATCCAATTTGATTCGAACTTGAATTCCCTGGAGTCTACTTCTGACGTGAGGATATCGCTAGATCAGATTCTCTGGGCACAAAATTTTTGAAATTGAATAATTTAAAGTTATTTATTGATCGGAACATGAGGTTTTTCAGACATACTTGTTGTGACTTTTAACTTCGATTTGAAATTTAAGTTTCCTGTCAAAGACAGTGTTTTAGAGCTTCAGAGTTCAATTAAAGCTTTCACAGGTGGTGGGCGATGAACTCGATAGGGAATCAATGTGTACCGGATATGTGGACACATGCAACACATTCAGTACAACTTATGTGGACCGATCGCATTCCAGACACACATTTGACACACAAAACAGCTCGAACACACGTGAACACATTTCGTCCGCTATATGAAGACACGCGTGTTCTTAGTGCAAACTGTCCACATAAGTTGTACTGAATGTGTTGCATGTGTCCACATATCCGGTACACATTGATTCCCTATCGAGTTCATCGCCCACCACCTGTGTTTAGTTAGTTTCTCGGACATCTTTTTTTGAGTTCCCAAAGCTTTTCGAACAAATCCAAGCATGTATGAGATAAAATTAATTGGTTTGGATAACCTGAATATTGACAAAACTCTATCGAAGCGACATTCTGTTTGATCAGTCATGTTACTTTTAGTGTCCCAATTTCAAAGATGTCAGTCTCTTAAAAACCGTTTTTCAAACATTTGTTGGAATACTGGGAGTTTTTCCCATTCGACACAGGTCATTCGCGGACGTATCCGTTATGTGCTCATTAGGTTTCTGATGTGTAACGGATCCGTTAAGGATGTTTCCCTAGCAAAACACTCGCGAACGGACGGTAACGGATCCGTTACACATCAGATACCTTATGAACACGTAACGGAGACGTCCGCGAAAGACCTGTGGACCTGCATGTTTAAAAGAGGTTCAGAAATAAAAATTCATGAATCACAAACTCCAACGTTTTTTTAGAAAAATAAATCATTTGTCATACACATTGTGACTTTCATCACCAAAGTCTGCAAAAACTTTGCTCTTACAATCAAATTTGGACTAGATTGCTAAAACTAGATTTTATCATGTTGTTTTTTGTGGGTGGACTAGATTTTATTTTTACTTTTTTTCTGATGTCAGCCTCTATGTATAAATACTGTTGGACCAGTGCTGCGAGGTAGGAAATTTTAGTTGTTTGAAATTATTTTGCTCTCAAGTTTCTACCACCTTATCATCTTTTACCCTATTATGAAACATATAAAAACACGATACACAGAAGTAATTTAAAACAAACCAGACAGTTTTCTAATCTCCGGTACAAAACCCACGGTTTTTTTTTCTTCCTGTTTTTCCTATTACACAAAGTATTTTGAATTCAGCACAAACCTTTCTTTTAGATGGTCTGCGCAATGCAACTGGTCCGTTATCTCCATCTCATTCACTATGTCGGATTCGTTGGTGCACAGTTTTTAAACTCAATTTTGGTTTTTCTAATAATCACAAGATCAGAAAATATCCTGGGGAATTATCGATATGCAATGCTAGTCTTCACATTATGCTCAATGTTATATTCAT
Source organism: Caenorhabditis doughertyi (assembly GCA_963572265.1). Classification (NCBI taxonomy): domain Eukaryota; kingdom Metazoa; phylum Nematoda; class Chromadorea; order Rhabditida; family Rhabditidae; genus Caenorhabditis; species Caenorhabditis doughertyi. The sequence continues at coordinate 8,461,086 of OY751557.1, forward strand.
GGGTAGAATTATTGGTTCAGCCAGTAAGAAATAAAAAAAGGCGATTGAGAAAACTGAGGTTTTTTAGGTCGCACATATGAAAGGGTCCATGGCTGTGGTATTTATGGATAGTAGTGTTTTAAGTTTAACCAATCCAATGGGACAATTTTTGACCTGTAAGTGCATTTAGACTTTGTGAAAATCCTATGTGGATTTCCAGGTCTCCATTGTGTTCTATCGGGATTCGTTGCATCACTGCTAGCCTGCCAATTCATCTACAGATACATTGCTCTTTGCAAGTACCGTTTCTTCTCCAAAGTATCAAAACTTTTCCAACAAAATAGATTCCAGAACTCATCTTCTCGCACACCTTCAAGACATGAAGCTTTGGCTGATATTTCTCCCTTCCTTATTTGTTTTTGCTGTTTGGCACATTGGATTCTTTTATGGAATGCCAAATACAGTTGAAAAGCAAATTTATCTTCAAGAAGAATTGATGTCTTGTTTTCAAGTGAACACTGCGATTACTCCACTTGTAGGGCCAATGTACTGGTCTAAAGGTGATGATGGAGAGATTCATTGGAAACCGATGGAAGTTTTGGCTTCTCTGAGTTGCTCTGCAGTTTTGGTAACTTTGATGCAAAAAACATCTCCGAAAGGCAATTTTTTAGCTCGGTTGTTTTTTCACCATTATTTTTTGTGCGTCTCGAATTTTAGCGAAGATGAAAAACTCAAAACATCACTTCAGTGCCAAGACGTTAGATGTCAACAAGCAGCTCTTTAGAATGTTATGCATTCAGGTATAAAAATAGTTTTTTGTATTTTCATTCACTTTATTTTCTTTGCAGACTTTGATCCCAATGATCACAATGTATACCCCGGTGGCTTTGTTTATAATGCTTCCTATGATTGGAAAAGATATACCATATCTGGGGAATTTGACAAGCAGTAGTTTGGCTGTTTATCCTATCTTAGAGCCTATTATTGCGATCACTTGTATTGCCACTTTCAGAAAAGCTGTGTCAAGTGAGAATTAATTTTGAAATGGTCAATTCGGAAGCTAATTTTTCAGGTTCCATTCATTGTCCTATTGGTCGTCCCAGACGGTTTGTCGCTATTTTTCCAAATTCTACTTCAAGATATTCGGGTCCACATTAATAGAAACAATAAAAGATTTATTCGAATTCTTATTATGAACAAAATTACTTTTGAAGAGATGGAGCAAATCCCATTCTCTTGTTTCCAATATCATAAATGTTACAGTATTGACGAATGAATGGATCTCCAAGAATCCATGAGGGTCCGAAACCTCCGAAATCGAATGGGAAGGCAGCGAAGACACATTTTCCATTTCCAGCATCAACAATATAGTTTACTGGTTGAATAGAGTAGACATTAGCTCCAATAGTGATATCCCATGTTCCTGGTTGAGCGGCACAGTCAATAAAATACGCTTGATTGGCGGCATCATAAGTAGCTCCAGCGGCCTTGGCAAGTCCATCGATAACAGCTGGTGGTCCTCCAATGAAAGAAGTTCCGGTATCCGAGATAACATCAACAAATTTGGTGTTGGAATAAGATCCGAGCTTGAATCCTGATGCTTTGAACTGGAAGTAAGTGGCAGAGGAGAGTGGTTGATAATCAATGAGTGGTCCGCAGTTTGTGGTATCAACGGCTCCATAAGTGAAGACTCCTCCAGAAGCACTGTTAACAGGACCTCTATGTTGAAGATAAACTGTGAAGACTGGTTGATCGAGAAGTCCTTGGTTAATAGCATTGATCAATGGTGGGACAACTCCGTCGACTGCAAGAGAGGTGAAAGCAAGTCCAAGAATTCCTTCAGCAGCATTCTAAAAACCTATTGAAGAGAAATTGTGTCAAAATTTTCTAATGCTTACGCTTTTGAAATCAGAAGAAATATGAGTGGCAATTCCAAAAGTGGTAGTTGGAACTGGAAGTTGTTGCTCAGTCACAGCTCCAAAGGCAACTGTATCTATTCCCAAGTATCCTCTAGCATTTCCAGATTCATATTGAATAATCCAAGATTGTCCATTCTTTTGGAAGGTGCTGGATTTGGCAGAATCAAACTCTCTTTTTCCTTTGCATGATCCACTGAAAACTATTTGTTAAAGATAGTTCAGAAATTTAAAAAACTCACTCGCAAGAAATTCCTGGAACCCAGAGATTAGATGATCCAGTGTCCAAAACAACCAAAAATGGCTGTGGTGGAGTTCCGATGGTAATGTTTCCAAGATATTCGTAGTCTCCAAAGTCAATTACATTCTGAGGGGCGCTGGCATAAACGGCAGGGTTAGCATCACGGAGAGCCGCTTTATGCTCCACATAGGCAGCCCATTCTCCACGTCTCATCATTTGGAATTTCTCAGATTCCCGGTAGATGATGCCATGTTGAACAACAGCAGCGGAGCATAGGCCCAAAAAGGCAACCAGAACGGTAAATAATGACTGCATTGCTGAAAGCAGCCAGTTGTCAGGTTGTTTGAGAAAATTCAAGAGAGAAGTAAATCCAAATGAACTGATATTCCCACCTCCCAGCCTTCGATTTATATACAGCTCCGATGATTTCATTCAATAAATCGCGTACGTAGTTTTGCCAACATCTATTACGTAAAACGATTCAAAACAAGTCCGGGTTAGGTGACCTGCTACAAGATACGCTCTTTCAGTATGTCATCCTTCTCTTTTAGATGCCGGACGCATTGGCAATATAGACTGTTTATCTCTGAAATCAGTGACTTTTTGAACTGATAAGCTACGTTTGGGTACTGAGGTCTTATCACATCATAATCAAGCTACGTTCATTGCGCGCGCGTGTGAGTTTCAGAATTAGGTCTGAAAACTTGAAGTGTATTTGATATCACGTTTTCATTGCAGTTCAAAAGTTTCCGAGTTCAAAGTCCCTCATATTCACGAGCGTTGCAATGACACTTGCCTGAATATTAAACAGTTCAGTATGCTGGGTTTTGAAATTTTTCAACGATTCGAATTATGCGAAGACAGCTTCATTTACAGAGATGCGTCTTATGAAAAAAAAACAAAAATGTTCTAGAGATATGCGGATAAGAGAAAAAAACAAAAACACTTATGATGAAAGATTTATTTCAATTTCATTACTGCTGTAAACTTTTAGCCAATCCCATCTTCTGATTTCCAATATCATGAATATGACAGTACTGTCTCATAAATGGAGTTCCGAGAATCCAGGTGGGACCCATACCGTATCCACTCAAACCACTGATTGCGAGAAGGCACGTGTTGCCTTGGTTAATCTGAAAAACAAAGACTGAAAATGACTGAAGGCGTGGAATCAAAGCATTTTATTTTTAACAGAACAACTCACATCCAGAACATAATTCTTGGGCTCCACGGAATATGTTTTGCTGCCGATTTTGAAATCCAAATTCAAATTCGCATTGTCACAAACCACGTAGTAACTTTTTGTAGTGTTGTCATACTGAAATATCGAATAATGTTCTGAATTTCTTTTCTTTTCTCACCCTGGCTCCTAATACCGACACAATCTCATTGAGCATATAGAATGGAGCAGCAATGAACGGGGTTCCTGTATCTGTCATAACCTGCATTTGACGGGTGTAATTGTAAGTTCCAACTGATATTCCATCAATCTGAGTTTTGATTTTATATCAACCAATTCCTTGTTAAATCACTCACCATAAATCCATAATTCGTAGCAGACACAAATGGTAACCAGTCGATGATAGGACCACAATGATCAGTGTCAATTCCACCATAAGTGAACATTCCACCGGGGACATTGCTCTGTGCTCCATGCAGTTCAAGATAAACGGAGAACAGAGGATAATCAAGTAATCCATGTTGAATCGCATTAAGAAGTGGAGAAAGATATACACGATCATAGTTCATTGCAGGAGCAAGACCAAGGATTCCATCGATATTGGTATCCTCAAAATATTGGGCAATAAAAAATATTCTGAGCAGGGTTGGTCGGAGTCGGAAAACGGAAATTCCGAATTTTGGAAAAGAAAATTAGCGAATTTCCTAGTACCTACTGATTTCATCAAACGATTTCACTCAAATTTAATTTTGGTTCAAAAGATCCCCTTCAGTCATTTTTAAGATAGAAAATCATCAATTCGTCCGATTTCGAGTGAAAAAATCTGTGAACTTTGAAGGATTTTTAAAATTTTCCGATTTTCCCGAATTTTCCGAGTTTTTTTTTTCGGAAAAAAAGTCGGATATCCGATTTTCCGAAATTATTTTTCGGAAATTTTTTTCGTTTTCCGATTTTCCGAAAATTTTTTCCCGACGAAGCCTGATTCTGAGGTAACATCAACTCACATTTTTGAACCTATCAGTAATAGTCAGAGCTAATCCAAAAATACTGTTAGGGATCTTCAGTTGGGCTTCTTCGTAAGCTCCAAAAGTCACCAAATCCTGTCCCATATACCCAGATACTCTATCCTGGAACATTGTTCCCATTCCATAAGTCAAATCAAAATTTCTTCCAGTTGTACGGAATGTGTCAGAAATTTTGGGATCAAAGTGAGTTTTTCCATTACAAGAGGAACTGAAACATTTGAATCTAGATGACTAAACAGTATATGTTACTCACTCAGCTTCTGGAGCTGGAATCCACAAAGTAGAACTTCCAGTTTGGATAGCCACCTTGAAAGTTTGATAAGGTTTTCCAATGGTAATGATTCCGATGTATTCAGAATCCTGGAAATCTTTAATGCCTTGGGGAAGGAGGGCATTGTTCCGGTAGTTGTTAGAGTCAAGAAGACCATGTCTCAGTAATTCTACTTTCTTAGATTCTCGGAATATAAGATCATGTTTGAAAAGATTAGCATTATCAGATCCAAATAAAGAGAAAACAACGAATAAAAGAAGAAGATGTACCATGGCACACGGCAATGACTGAATGAAAGAAACTGCGGTTTGAGTGAACTTATTGATAAGACTGACAGGAAATGTTCTCTTTGTACCCTTTTTCTTAATTCCGAATAGCACCAAACAACTTTATTGGTCTCTAAACAATACGAAACAAATAATTTACATATTTGCTTGGTTAGACTTGGCGAATCCAATACGTTGTTGTCCAACATCGTAGATGTTACAGTATTGACGGATGAATGGATCTCCAAGAATCCAGGCTGGTCCGAATCCAAAGTTGTTGAAGGCGAAAGCGGCGAAGATGCAAGTGTCTCCCATTCCAACGTCGACGATGTAGTTGACTGGATCGATGGAGTAAGTGTTTCCTCCGATAGAGATGTCGAGAGTTCCCTTTTGAGTGGCACATGGCACATAGTAAGAGTCATCGTCGCTGTGGTACTGAAAAATGAACAGTTAGGGAGTGAAAAAAGTTCAATACAGTTTTAATAGTAAGTAGGAAAAAACTCACAGTGGCTCCAAGAGCTTGGGCGAGTCCAGCAATAACAGCCTTTGGTCCTCCGAGGAAAGAGGTTCCGGTGTCAGAGATGACTTGAGCCTTCTTGACGTTGGAGTATGATCCAAGTTTGAAGGAATCAGCAACAAATTGCCAATAAGTGGCTGATGAAAGTGGTTGATATGCAATCACGGCTCCACAGTTAGTGGTATCAACAGCTCCATAAGTGAAAACACCTCCTCCAACATCGTTGGCGGATCCCTTGTGCTCAAGCCAGACGGTGAAGAGTGGTTGATCGAGAAGTCCTTGGTTGATAGCGTTGATGAGTGGTGGGACGACATGATCGACGGCAAGGGAGGTGAAGGCAAGTCCAAGGATTCCTTCAGCAGCGTCCTGAAAATTGTTTTTTATTCAAATTTGTTTCGTTTCAATGAATTATTAGGGGAAGCTCTTATATTTTTATTGCAACATCTGATTGCAATTCAAGTGCTAGACGCAGTCGTAAAAATTACTGTTTGCACAGCAATTTTCATAGTTTCTAATGAAACTAAATTTTTATTACATATGCTTCTTCAGGTTCCTAAAGCAAACTTCACTTTCAAAACTGATAAAGTCTAGAATCGTTAACAGCAAAAACCCTCAAATGCTGTTTGCACTAAAAAGTTGCATTAGCTGATGCAACTGCAGAAGTATTTGATTTGCTAATAGTAAAAACTTACATTCTTGAAATCAGAAGAAATATGAGTAGCAATTCCAAAAGTGGTCTTTGGAACTGGAAGTTGTTTCTCAGTGACTGCTCCGAAGGCAACTGTATCAGTTCCCAAGAATCCCTTAGCGTTTCCAGATCCATATTGAATTGACCAGAGTTGTCCGTTTTGTTGGAAAGTGCTAGATTTGGAGGAATCGAAAGTTCTCTTTCCTTTGCAGGATCCGCTGAAAATATAAAGTTGTGAACTAGATTACAATTGGACTATACTTACTCGCAAGTTGGTCCTGGAACCCAGAGGTTAGATGATCCAGTATCCAAAACAACCAAGAACGGCTGTGGTGGAGTTCCGATGGTGATGTTTCCGAGGTATTCGAAATCTCCCCAATCGTTGACATTTTGTGGGGCACTGGCGTAGACAGCTGGATCAGCATCACGAAGGGCGGCCTTGTGTTGAACGTATGCTCCCCATTCTCCACGCCTCATCATTTGAATCTTTTCGGATTCACGGTAGATGATTTGGTGTTGGACGACACTTGCTGAGCAGATGCCCAGCAAGGCAACGAGTGCGACGAAAGTGGTCTGCATACCTGGAAATCGGAGAAATTAGATGAGTAGACCGGGAGAAGTTTGAAGTTAAGAGAGCTAACCAATCAAGAAATAAGTTTAACTAAAAAAAAAAAAGAGATGAGACCTAAACCTAAGGCCTCATTTCAGGCAACCTCGATCGAGAATCATCGATGATCTATAATACTAGAAGGAGCAAAAAAAAGTTGATAAGACGGAAAAATCTTGTTTCGAATTCCTATTTTATTTGATTTTGCGACCGATGTCCTTATCACTAAATTGAAGAGATAGACGAGTCTGTGACGTGGGTTACAGTTTTAGATCTACAATTGTGCAAAAACGTGTAAAGAGATGACTATTGGACTGCTGACCTACTTCGGACTTAAAGTTCCAATGTCCTGTCCTAACTCCATACTGATATGAAATGAGAGTTCAAGTTCAGGAACACTTTGATCGAAATCCGTACCTTTCACGTCAAACTCTTCAACTTAGACCTCGAAAGAAAACGAATCTGATGTGATAATCAGTTGATATGAAATCAGAATACGTAGCTCATCAATTCATAAGAAGCTTATCATCTTTTCGAAGTTCCGGCTCATCAAGGCAGCATGGCTCTGTATGGCACGTGATGGTCAAGGTGTTTGGACTGTCATGATGGACAGGAAATGGAACAGAAGGAAGGTGTCAGGCGGAAATGATAGGAAAAGTAATAAGAACAAAACAGGAGAAAATGACGTCAGAATGTAGTTTTTTGTTGATTTTTGAAGTTGGCAAAACAAGTTGTGGTAGTTTGCAAACTTGGAAAAGATTCCCCGGCTGTTTTTTGAAAATGAATCAGCTTAGAAATCGAAGCAACTAATGGTCATTAATATGTTTTAACTTTTAGTTTAAAAATTGTACAATAAGCTTGGAAAGAAGAACGTGGCTAATCAATTTCAAGAAAACCGTATTGAAACAAAACCCGAATTGCTAATTGAACACCTTCAAAAGAACTTTTAAAGAACTTTGAACTTTGAAAAAAAAAACTTTGAAAAATTATGAGAAACAATGAACTTGATTTTTAAAAAAACTCAGGATTCTGTCAGTTTAAAATTAAGATTGAATTGAAGCAATGAGAACTGATTTTCACGCCTTCTATCGATTACATTATACATATACGAATCGGATTATTCCCAAAATGCTTCCTTACGTAGATACTCTACCAGTTATTACGTAATTCGATCCAAAAAAAAAGTCCGGTTACGGTGACCTGCCCACAGCCTACACGACCCCAAAATGTCATCTATCTCCGGGTACGAAAAAGCTCACGGAACTTGATTCAGTTATTACCCATTTTTTAGTAGCTCATAAAATCTGTTTCTCTTTCCTTTTACACACACATAAACTTCCAGAAGCCGGACACGTTATGGCAATTGAAAATGACTCTTTTACTCTGATTCTCTTCATTAATTTTTGTGTGAATTGATAAGGAAAAGACGGCGCACCGATCGGGTACAAACCAAACAAGAAGGCGGTTCTTATCAAACCAATTATAAGGCTTACGTCAGTGCGCCCGTGAGTTTTTCAAACAGGTATAAAACTGAGGCACTATCTGATGGTTTCGATACAATACTGACTTTTGTTCTGATTAGGCAATTTTCACTTTCTCCCGCACTGAAAACTATACTTTTCTCGAAATTTCGAATTTCAACATCACAAAATGTCTTGTTTCTAGGTATGAAGACCCTCATTCTTTTGGCCGTACTTGGCCTTGCATCGGCTGCAGTCCATCAACACAATCTCGTATGGAGAGCCTCCAAGAAAATGGAGATGATCCGTAATGGAGAATATGCCGCCTATCTCGAGTACCAAAGAAACTTGAGAGCTGCCTCCCCTGAAGTTCTTGCCAGTCTCCCAGAAAATGTCAACGATTTCGGAGACTTCGAGTACCTCGGAAACATCACCATCGGAACTCCAGATCAAAGCTTCATTGTTGTTTTGGACACTGGATCATCTAACCTCTGGGTTCCAGGACCAACCTGCAAGTAAGCTTCAGAGATTTTCGAAGTGGTTCATTCGAAAATTATGTTTCAGGACCAACTGCAAGACCAAGAGCAAGTTCGACTCTACCGCCTCCAGCACTTTCGTAAAGAACGGAAAGTCATGGACCATTCAATACGGATCTGGAGACGCCGCCGGAATTCTCGGAGAAGATACCGTTAGAGTAAGTTTTAGGTGGTCAATAGCTTCGAAGAACTAACTGAAACTACAGTAATTCTACTACGAAACTACTACAGTTGACTAAAAAAGTACTTTTATTTCTCTCTGATAGAACTAGTCCTTTTTTGCAAACTCGAAATTCGCAAACAGTTTATCATCATTTTCCCAAAAACTTCAAATTATCAGTTTGATATTTCGATTGCTTAAAGATCGGCAACACTTGATACAAAGTCTCTTGTCACATGACCTTATCATCAATCAAACTTTTTACAGTTCGGAGCCAAAGGACAGCCACAATTGGCCGTCCCATCCACCACCTTCGGAATTGCCAGCAAGATCTCCGCTGACTTCAAGAATGACGCCACCGACGGAATCCTCGGACTTGCCTTCACCTCCCTCGCCGTCGACGGAGTTGTCCCACCACTCATCAACGCTATCAACCAAGGACTTCTTGATCAACCACTCTTCACCGTGTGGCTTGAGCATAGAGGAGCTCTTAACAACGTCGGAGGAGGAGTCTTCACCTACGGAGCCATTGATACCACCAACTGTGGACCACTTGTTGCCTACCAACCACTCTCATCTGCCACTTACTATCAATTCAAGGCTGCCGGATTCAAGCTTGGATCATACTCTAACACCAAGACCGTTGAAGTTATTTCTGACACCGGAACCTCTTTCCTCGGAGGACCACAAGCTGTTGTTGCTGGACTCGCCAAGGCCGCTGGAGCCACTTATGATGACTTCAATGAGGTTTACTTCATTGACTGTGCCGCTCAACCAGGAACCCTTGACATCACCATTGGATCCAACACTTATTCCATTCAACCAGTCAACTACATTGTTGATGCCGGAAATGGACAATGCCTCTTCGCCGCATTCCCATTCGATTTCGGAGGTTTCGGACCACAATGGATTCTTGGAGATCCATTCATTCGTCAATTCTGTAACATTTATGATATTGGAAACAAGAGAATGGGATTCGCTCCATCTCTTCAAAAGTAAATATGTAACGAGTATTTATAATATGTACCATATTTCAATTAATAAAACATTGAAACAAACTATTCTTGACAATGTTTCTTATCAGTCTTTGAAAATTTATCAATGTGCTCACCGAGCCGTTTGATGATGCAAAAGCCGTTGAAATGAATAAAACAAGAAATTGGGAAGGAGAAAACCGATCATTTCTTCATAATGCGAGGATCATTATTAATTCTTCTGGTATTATGTACTATCGGTGAAAGTTCTGGAGCAGTTCATCAAAGTAGGCTTATATGGCGACCGTCAAAGAAAATGGAGATGATCAAAACAGGAGAATGGGGAACATACAAAAGATATTTGGATAGAAAAAGAAAATTGAATCCGTGGCAACAAGATCAGAGTTTGCCTCAAAATGTGAGTTACTTTTAGAGGTGTTTTCAAACTAGATTTAAAATCAGGTTAATGACTTTGCCGATTTCGAGTATCTCGGAAACATCACCATAGGAACACCAGACCAAAGTTTCATTGTTGTTCTAGACACTGGATCAGCTAATCTTTGGATTCCTGGTCCTTCTTGCAAGTAAACACCTTTTTTAAACCAAACTCCGCGAGAGAAAAATCTTCCAGAGCTAACTGTGACACTAAGCACAAATTTGATTCTACCAAGTCATCTACTTTTGTAAAAAATGGCCAGTCTTGGACAATTCAATATGGTTCTGGAGCTGCTGCTGGGGTCCTTGGACAGGATACTGTAAAGGTTAGACATTTGATTTTAAAAATTTATTTCATCTTTAACACACTTACAGCTCGGAGCAACTGGAGCAGATCAGTTATCTATTCCCAAGACAACATTTGGGATTGCAAATCAAATCTCAGCAGATTTCAAAAGTGATGCCACCGACGGAATATTTGGACTTGCCTTCACAACTCTGGCTGTCGATGGAGTAGTTCCTCCACTTATCAATGCTATCAAACAAGGTCTACTCGATGAGCCACTGTTCAGTGTATTCTTAGAACATCGTGGAACTCTTACAAATGTAGGTGGTGGAGTATTCACTTATGGAGCAGTGGATACAACAAATTGTGGACCAGTGATTGGATATCAACCACTTTCTTCTGCAACTTATTTCCAGTTCAAAGCGAATAGATTCCGGCTGGGAAAATATTTGAATGCGAAGATTGTTGATGTTATTTCTGATACTGGAACATCATTCCTCGGAGGTCCAAATGTTGTTATCGATGAAATTGCTAAACAAGCTGGAGCTACAGTAAGTTCCTTTTTTCTTTTAATTTTTTTGTTGTATTCTTTGATGATGGGAGATAGAAGAACTTCCGTTTCATGAATTGAGCCAAGTATATCTACTTTCATCACTTTCCACCGATTTTTATCATCATTTCAGGTTCTAGCCAACTAAATAAACAAAGTCTAACCAAATTAAAGTTCCTGACAAGTTTAACAAGATCTCAGAAACCTTCCTTTCTTGATCTTCGTTCTGAACTTATTTCTGTCTAGTCCCCCCGTTGAAACAATTACTTCCCCCGTACTAAACTCAATTAAAAACGTACAACATGTCTATTTTCAGTACGACATCCTTGGTGAAGTCTACATAATTGATTGTGACGCCACACCCGGACCTCTTGGAGTCACTATTGGAGGTCATGATTATCAAATTGAACATTATAATTACATTGCGGATGTTGGAGATGGAACATGTGTTATGGCTTTATTCCCAATGGATTTTGGAGGTTTTGGACCCACTTGGATTTTGGGTGACCCATTTATACGGCAATATTGTAACATTTACGATTTGGGAAATCTTCGAATGGGATTCGCTCCGTCGTTGCAACCTGCTCCCGTGGCACGAAAACTTTTTAAATGAGTTTTTATTTTGAACGTGTTTTTTTCTTCGAACAAAATTTTTTAAAAATTTTCATTTCCAACACAAAATGAAGAATTTCTTGTCAATTCTTTTTGTTATCCTCATAAATCTGAATGCTTCAATTGCTCAAATTGATATTGTTGGAAGAATAGAGGCGATGGATAAACATATGAGAAGACTTAATCTGAGTGATATTCACTTTTCGAACCCCGGTGATGTAAGTTTGTCTGAATGCCACGTTTTCCAGAAGTTTAGAGATTTTCAGATTGTCAAAGTGGATACAGTAATAAACAAGTACACTCCGGAAAGTGAGGAATCTCTGATCGAGAGATTACTGGTTTGTTTTTCCCTCAACATTTTCTCCACATTTCAAATTTTTCCCAGAACAAAGTGAACGAGACCGCCCATGAAATGGTGAATAGTAATCCACAAAATGTATCGGAATGGCAAAAAGCTGTGATTAATCTTCCGGATCCAATAATTAGAAATCAATCTAAAATTAGAAAGGGTTGAATTGAATAAACTTGTTTTCGAAATTTATTTTCTTCAGTTTGAAAAATAAATTAAAATTGGAGAAAAATCAGTTAGCAAGCATGTCCATCAATTCCGTGTCCACTCCAGAATCAGCATAAGTTTGTGATGGAACACGGGTCTTCCTCCACATCTTCTGACGCCAAGCTGGTCCATAGTTAGCTGAAATTATAGATATTGAAATACATTTAATTGAAGGCTTCTGGACGTTTTAGGAAAATTTCGACCAAACACGTTTGACTCTCAAAAACAACTCACCCATCATTCTATATTGTGCATCAACCAAAACCAAAATGAGCAGAAAAATAGCCAGAATTCGAAGAGCTGATTGCATTTTTTGTGTGTCTACGGAACCTGGAAAACAGGGTCAGAATGAATGAACATCTGGAAACGGAGGAAGGAAGGAAAGAATGAGGATAATTCAATTTAGATACATACGTAGAATAAAACCGGATATAGGAAAAAGGAAATGGATAAGATTGAATGAACTTTTTGGTCAGAATATGAATACTTCAAGAATTCAAACATACGAAATAAGATCAAAGTTGCACGAAGAAGAATAACGCTTCAGGCTGGAATTTTCAGAAGATGAAGTACTAAAAACTAGATATTGGTCTCTGAGAATGATAGAAATCAGACAAAACTCAAGTCAAAGACATTATTTCAATTCTTGAAAGGTTATATGCAGAAATCGCTTAGCACCTGAACTAAAACTTTGTTTTAAAATTCGAAACCTTTCTTTTTGACCTCCTTATTATATACCAATCAGCTTCCCCAATTACGATACGCTCCGCCCCTTCTCATATAAAACAGGTGAAACCCAGATTCCTAATTCAGATCAAAATCATTCGAAAAGTGGGAGCCGAACCAAATCACCTGTTTCGTTTCACAATTTATTTCGAAAACCTTGGAATGATATCAATTTAAAACGCTCAACTTGTCCAGTGAACTTCACCTGCCCTCTTCACTTCCAAAAATCGAAAAGCAAGTAATAAACCGTGTTTTCTGCTACAAAACTGATGTCATTTCAAGAAGGGAAAAAGAAGGAAAAGTCTGGATTCAGTGTCTTTCTCTCGGTCACACATCGAGATCAATTGACTCTCTATACTTGTCTAATAGAACCGGTTAATGAGTGAAGTGTAGTATAAAACTAATAGAAAATGGGTTTCTCGGTAATTTTTGAATGATGAAAACAGTGTTGGTTTTCGTTATGACTTCAATTTCTATTGCGGTTACAGAAGGTCGTGGAAGATACGAATTCATAGAGGAATCAGATCTTCCAGCGTTTTACTCGTAAGTTCAAACTATTTGGATTCAACATTCCTAAGCTTATCCTCATGCAACCTAAGTTTCAGAATGAGAAGCGCCCAAATGGCTCAAAAAGCTCAGTTGGCTCCTCAACTTGCTGCTCCTGCTCCAGTCCCACAGGATCCTTATCAGCAGTATCTCCAATATCAAATGTACCAACAACAAATAGAAATGCAACAGCCTTATGCTCCCTTTGCGTTGTATAGTCCGGTGTATAGAGGTAAGGAGAAAAACAATTAAGGATAACGAAAAAGCATAATGAAGTTAAAACCAAAAATAAGAAAAACCTTTAGTGTTCAGAAACCAAAACCCTCGTGGGCCCGATCTTTAATGGAAACTCCCACGGAATTTTCGAATCCATTCTGAGATTCCTTAATAATTGATGAGAGTTATTGAAATGTCATTCACTCAGAGGAGTTGAATAGCTTCTGAATATCTTATAATTGTTTTCGTTTTCAAAAAAAAAAAAGAAATGAATGAAAATGCCATAGTATTTCAAAAAGTGCCCTTCTGAATTTGCGGAAACTCTAGACTAGAAGAGTTTCAAAGTAGACAAAAATTCGATTAAACTTTTGTGAAAACTCGTTTAATGAGTCAAATAAATTGACACACGAGGGAGAGAGTTGAAAGTTTTAAACTTCTTGCATGTGACCAAAAAGCTGCTAGTTGATAAAAGTGACGAATTAGGTGCCACTTGCAAATTGGTTCACAACTTTTGCAAAAAAAAAGAAATGGTGTAAGGTTGTGAAATAAAGAAATGTAAGAAACTTTCATGGTAAATATCAAAGTTGAAAGAGCTTTTTTTCGCGTTTTAACTATCAATGAGACTGCGATAATAAGGTCTTTGACATTTCTGAGCTACGAAATCTTTAGAAGAATCGGTACTTCAAAAAGTAATAGAATAGTTCCATCTGATGCACCAATATTTCCAATATTTAGGTCAAGCTCCTGGAGCACCTCCACCATTCCAAGCAGCCCGTCCTGCTCCTGTTCAATATCATCCAATGGCATACTTTCATCATGCTCAACCTGGACAGCCTCCAATACATAAAAAATCAGCGCGAACTTAACTTAATTCAATTTAAATTCTATCACAACAGCTTCCATCTTATGCAAATCTATTTGTATGTAAATAAAGAAGAAAATGAATACAAACACATTTTATGGCTGTGAGAGGCACACTGGGTTTCTCTTTTTTAAATTCAAGCAAATTGAGTGAAATTGGATAAAGGAGGGAAGAAAGATGTACAAATGAATAAAAGGAGGAGTATCAACAATCAATTCGATTGTGGTAAATGATGTCATCAGTAAATGAGCCGCCGTCTGTGAGCCGTTTTGAAGCGAGGGCACAAAGCTCTCGGGAACTGAAATAAAAATTAATTGGATAATGAGGTCATTCTAAGGGTTTTTATAGAACTTCGCTATAGGTTTAAGTGCGTAGGAATACGCTTCAATGAATTATCTCATCTCAAAGTCACAATAAGGAAGTATGTGTTAATGTCTGAGAACAGCAATGAGAAAAAAGATCAAGAAATAGGAAGTGCCGAAGTTTAGGGCTAAAATCGTAGGTTGCCATCAAAGAGTTTATAAAACTCCTACTGATAAAGACACCACAAGTACCTATTCTATTCAAAACTACCGTAGACTTACATATCAAATGCCACTGCTTGACACTTCTTACGTTTCACCAAACACTTTGTACACAGTCTACACATATCAGTACACTGTTCCAATGAGTATGCCTTCACCACTCTCAACGCTTCCATCTTTCCCATTGGACGCACTTCTCTGAAATCAGCCTCATTTCTGAACTGTTTTCTATGCTTTTCAGTAGCCTACCTGAAACAAGATTTCACTCGGGTATCTCTCAATCTTCTTCCATATTCTTGGGTCTTCGGTGTGTTCACCACATTATAATTGTCAATTACTTTTGGAGCAATTGGCTTTGGAGTTGTCGTTGTCGTTGTGGTTGTAGTAGTTGTGGCTTTTGTAGTTAGAAGATCTTCCCTATTCTGATTGCTCACTGAATCAGAAGGTCCTTCATATCCAGATAATTGAATATCAGTGTGGGTTGCGGAAGGAGAGAGAATAGAAGAGAGTGTGGTTTTCTCTGTCTTCATTGGCTCAATTTCTTCGTCATTTTTTGATGACTGATTTTCAGAAAACTTTGAAGATCCTTTGAAAACTTCTGAAGTTTTAACTACAACAGATTTATCTGATTTGTCAAAACATCCATTCTCCAGGTAGAGTGACTTATCATCATCAATAAACAAATCAGGAACATCTGCTTTTGATTGTGATGCAAGAATACACTCTTTATCCTTTTCATAATACATTGCACTCTTGCAGACAACATCATATTTCGTCTGACTATTTGCACAATGAGATTGACAATCAGCAACAGTTGCCACGTCACGAACCAATTGATCCACAATTCCAATTAGTACTTTTCCAGGGGTCGAGGTAAAGCAACCAGATTCAGTAGCTACAGTATCTCTTCGAATGGCAACATTTCTATGATAGAAATCAGACATGGGATTCTTGACTATTTTCACATCTTTCTTAGATTTTCCATTCAGTTGGCAATTGGAAGTTTTGGTTGTATATGTGATAGATCTGAAGTTATTTCGATCAACATTTTATAATTCAATTCACGAATTCTTTCACCTGGAAATTCTTAAAACGGAACTCACTTGCAAGTCTCTCTCGGCATTTCCAGACATGCACTGAAACACTTTTCTATGCTTAAATTCCTGAGTGAAAGCAGTGGTCGAGCAAACAACGATCTACTTGGAGTCTTATCAAAACACATTCTGAATGATGACGTGGCGACGATGGGAAGAAGAAATGGCAGAAGTATGTGGAAACGCATCTGAAGGAAACAGAATTAAGAAAGCAGATTTTGGAATAAATTATAGAGTACAAGATGGAGGTAAGGATGAAAGTGAATAAAAAAGAGGAAGGGAAAAGAAGAGGAAGAGTAAATAAAAAACAAGAACTATGGTTTAGAAAATGAACTGTCGGTTTACTGGAACTTCTGTGAATACTAAATTGAAATACTAAATACTTTCATTACAAAGGCACCAGGGACAAAATTTTATAATTTCTTTGTTGCTATGTTTAGAATCTCAGAAACAAAATTTAGTCAGAAAAATGTATGAAAGTTTAGAGAAATTTAAGAACTCCCTAATTAGTATTTATCGGTATGAAAAGGTTGTTAGATCTCTTTTGTGCTCTGATTTCTGTCTAGAACAGAACTTTTTTTAATTTTTTATTCTGTTAAGTTTTTTTCGAAAAATATTTTTTCTATTGCCTTCTGAAAAGGTTCTCTTAAGTTCACTTATCAATTTCAATTCTGATAGGAATCCAGCTTGTTCTCTCATTTCTGATTTTCCGATTTCCAACTCCGACATCAAACTTCATCTGGATCCGATAAAGTTTTGTTTTTTTTTTTGCAGAAAAGTTTTATAGACTTTAATCAACATTCTTGATGTTGTAGAAATGTTTGAACACGATTTACGCAGCTTGTGCAGAATTTGATTATATGGCGAATTCATTTTAGTGAGGTTTTTAAATTAGTTTAGATAAAAATATTCGAATATAAAATACATTTCAAGTTTTGTGTAGGGTTAATATTTCGTTTTCAAGATTTTTTTTTAATTTTTAGGAAACTACTATTAGTAAATTTACATATCGGACTCTTAGTTTTGTGAACATCCGTTTTTAAGGTGCCATTATAAAAGAGGCCCTAGAAAACTAACTGGGAAAGTTCCAAAGCAAAGTAACAACTTCCTACTTACTTCAACTTCTAATAATAAAAGAAGGTCACTCTATAAAAAACCAATTGAAAAGAAATTCGAACAAAAACGAATAATTTCGGTGTGTGGTCATTTCCCTAATAACTCTTCCTCTTTTATACTGCTTTTGGCACAGACTAATTTTCGGTGAAATAGTACTAAGAATGAGGAGAAATAGAGAAAAGGTGAAGTATGAATGAAGTGAGACAAGTGGTTTGTTTCGAGAGCCTTTTCTCCGAATTCTTACAGTTTTTGGCATTGGAGGGATATTGACCTTGGTAATAGTTGTAGTAGAAGTATGATGACGAATCCTTCCCTTTTACTTTTCACTCTGTGATTTGTTCTGAATTTGTTTTCAAGGTGAATTTTGAATTTCATTTGAAGACGTTGTCGTCGGGATTCTGATGAAGATTCGGTTCCGTTGGTTTCATTTTGATCTTGATCCAAAGACCATAATCAAAAAAAGAGAATCGGGAACATAATATTTTCTCTTGGCGTATTGGTTTTTTCCTCTAAATCTCAGTTCTGGAACAAATATGCAATCTTGACAAAAAAACAGGAAGAAAATAATTGAAAATGTATCTTTTATTAAAGCAGAATAACAAGGAGACGTGATATAGTATAAAAATAAAGAGAAAAGTTATTGAAGCAAGAAAAATTCGTGATTTTTGATGGTTATTATTCTATTTTTCTTCGCTCACATGAGGTTTTTTTTGGTATTTAGAACTTTAATTTCAGATAAGTTGTGTCAGAAATCGTCAGAATATGAATAGAGTTTTTGAGTATGGTGGAGTGGAATCTAATCCTTTGTATAACTGCAGGTAAGTAAGGTTACAGACAATAGCAATTTTCTGAGTTCAAATGAGATTCTATGATTATACCACTTCCAAAGAACCTCTTCGCCTCTAAATAGTGAGATGCTTTCCCAAATTTTTCCTAAAATTAGGAAATTTTCCACAAACTTATCGAAATATTTGGTGAATAGAATGCCTGAAAATGTCATATGAATGCCTTGAGATGACCCGTAAATTTTCAGCGCAATGTCACCCGAAGCGTGGTCTTTTCAATTCGGAATGCAACGCCCTATTCTTGGAATAATCAGTATTTCTTATGGAATCATCTTTGAAATCTCTTTCATACCTTGTCTTCTAGCAATGCTTGACAAAGATCTCTGGCGTATGTCCTGCTACAAAATTATGTTTTTTGTGGGAGTTGTCGATATGTTTGCTCTAGCAATGAACTCTATCGCAACTGGATTTTTAGCCTATGAAGGAGCTGTATTCTGTACTCATCCAGTATTTATCTATTTTCTAGGCCTTTGTGGACTTGGATTATGGTGTTGCTCATGTCTCATGAATATTCTTCTTCTAGTGAATCGAACGTTGAATGTATCGAATTCTGGATTATCCGAGTATTTTTTCAATAGCTATCGTACCTATCTCATGTTATTAGTTCCAATATTTTATGGTTTATATTTTGTGTTTTTCACTCCAACATGTGTTTTCTCATCTAGATATTATGCTTGGTTCTATGATCCATTCATATTCCCAAATAGGACTTCCGAGGTGAGTTGAACCGGCTATCCCAACTGAAAAAATTCAAATTTTTAGTATACAAACGTTGCTCATGGAATCAATAATCTAATGATAATGTGTGGAACTTTTGTGTTCTATGGATACATTTGTTTTCTGCTTTGCAAAGCAAATAAATCAAGAGACTACTCCAGAATCCACATTCAATCCTATCAAATTCTCTATCAATCAGTGGCTGTATGTGTTATCAATCAAATTGCAGCAAGTATCTATGTGGTTATGAATTTCGTAGCAGTTCCTGATTGGCTTATTGTTCTTGCCCAACTAATGTGGCAACTAGATCATGGTAAACTCTACTAGCTACCGTATTCCTACAGTAATCCAAACTGTTTCCAGGTTGCCCTGTTATCATCTACTTGACTATGAATTCTACTATTCGATCTGGTTTCTGGAGAAAAATTACTTTCAAAAAGGTACCTCTTGTTTCAAACAGTAATCTTGAAAAAGCATTTAGAGACGAATCTCATCGGTGCGAACTACATCAATTCGACCTATCCCGTATCGTGATTTTTGAAAGGAGCCAAAAGTATTTTGGTTTTTGGTCAAAGTCATAATGTTTCATTTGTTTTTTGATGTAGATTTGATATGCTAAAATAGTAATAAGTCGGAAAGTTCTAAAACTTGAAAGTAGAAAATAAAGATATTCGCTTGATATCGTTCAGTTTTGGTGTGTCAAAATATGAAGTCAATAAAAAAAGAATTTAAAAAAAAAAGAACTATATTGGTGCATCAAAAACACAGAGGGCACTTAAAAAAATCATCATTACATCATGGAAGGTTCATGCTCCATACAATTCTCATCATAATATGTATTATTATATTATACTAATGACCGTGCTCCCGCAACTGCTATCCATCCCACCTGTTCCGTTTTCCACAGTCTATCAGCTAATCCGGATCTCAATATTGCGCACCCATTTCCGCACCTTCCTCAGTGTTCACAACAACAGTGCAAGCTTTATCCGACCAATTAAAAGCGGCCCTGTGTGCTTTCTCAAATATCCCAATTATTCCTGAGGTGGAGACAGTTTGAATTCATTCCCATTGGAATAGAATATTAGTTCCCAAGCATATTCCAGTCAAAATTATTTTTAATTTATTTTCTCATGAAATTTTAAATTTTTTCAAGAAAATAAACCAAGTCGGAACTCTAAACCAAAATAATTATCCTTATCAGAGAGTCAATCTAAACTCAAATTAAAGTATACAATATACATGCATTAAGTGTATACAATGATTGTAGTTTACAACCGTCTGCAATACAGCGTACACTTACAGAATGGATATTTCTAATATCTGCTCCTTCCCATAAAATATTAAGATACAGTTGGAGGTCGACGCTCGCTCTCTTCCCCTTCCATTTGTCCTTCTCTTTTTGATCAGCGTCTCATTTTTTCCCGTAGTGTCTACAAATCAAAACATATTCGAATTGCTTTTTCTCCCGTTTGTTTCGAATTTTTTCGCCTTGTCAACTCTTTTTTGTTCTACTCATTGGATTTTTATAGCAAAAATCATCAACGATGAGCAGAGCCGAGACAGTCTTCAATAGCACAGTCCACAGTAAGTTTGATATCATTTTGGAGTTTCGAAAACAGTTTGTCATTTTCTTTCGTCAATGAAATTCCAACTTTTCAGAACTTTCCTGCACGGTTTGTGGAATAAATTTGGAGGATGCCACCACCAATGGACTTTATGAGCACGTGGATGAGTGTATGTGCAATCTCTCCAAACCATTGGTAAGGTTTCCGACATAAATGTGATATCAATTAATTTTCTTTTCTAGAAGGACATTGTTAACAATGTAACAAATTATCACTTTTTATGGAAAACCAGCTACGGAGATCTTCTTCGTTGTCATCAGGCAATCGACAATGGAGAGAATCCTCTTTCAAATAAGAAATCTGTTTGCAAATCCAAAGAAGAGCACGAAAAAACTGGAGGCTGCAAACGAGAACGCCTGTATAGAGTAAGTCATTGTAAAAAACTAATTTAAGATAGAAAAAGTTCAGCTCGCAGCCTTCAAGCATATCACCATGTTATCTTCAAACTTCTCAAGCTACATTAGCGAAAAGCGAAGATACGAGATTCAAATTATGAAAGAGGAACACATTCATCAACTCGAAGAAACCAAGGACTCCACAGCAAGAAAACGATTGGCCATAAGATTAATAAGAGATTTGAAGACAAAGGAGGAGACGTCGAATCGGTCGAGAATTGTAAGCCATTCAGAGTTCAGTAGAGATTTGAGGAAACTTCAAGAGGAGCACATCAAATTACACAAAGATTTCGACAGCAAAATGACAAAATTAATGAAATAATTTTATTATATGTAACATTGTTTTCTTCTACAACAGTCATAATTTCTTCTCTGATTTTTTTCACTGTTCTTATGGTTTTAAGAGGTCAGGCTAAATAAAGGACTAGCTGAAAATAAGAAATCGAATCTTATGTCTTTGCCTCACAGGTGCACTGTAAGCAAGCTTCAATATTTCACTCGCAGAATAGAATGTCAGAATAGAAAACGTATTTCTCAAAATTAGAAACTATGAATTCTTCAAAATTTCGAGTACGAAAAAGGTCTTGTATTATTCCTTCCAAAATAATATAGGGATTTTGCGTGTTCCCATTCTCAATTTCTAAAAAATTCATTTTTCGGAGCCGATCTCAAAACCAACTCGGTACGTTCAGAATTTTTCTTCCAATGTTCTACAGTAATCCTAGTTGACGCTACGTGAGAGTTTTCCTTATTCTGACACCTGTTTTCTCCCATTTTAGTCCATAGAAACATTGTCTGAATAATTCCCAAAGTCCTCTAGGACCACCTTTAAGCACGTTGAGCTCTCAATCTTCACGACGTCACAAAACAATGTTTACTGTACCTCTTCTATTATTCATCCCACTTTTACACCACCATTTTTCTACATTTTTTCCAATTCCTGCATTTTTTTCTTTTTCTTTGTGATAGTTGATCCGATTGAAAAACTTCCACTTGTTGTTGTTATTCTTAGTTTTGAATAGAATTGAAAAAGGATTGAAAAAAAGAAGAGTGGAAAGGCTAACCAAATTTTGAAAAAAATAGTTGTTGTGGGAAGAGAAGAGAACACTTCCTTTTTTTTTAAACTCAACTCACTTTCTATTTAATGTCATGCAAAATAGAGAAAAAAGAGGTATTAGGTAGAGGGGAGGTCCCCAATGTTTTTTTGCTGTTGTTTTCCGTTTTTTTTCCTGTTAAACCATCTCGTTTTGTTTTCGTTTTTTCAGTTGATTAGGGTCAAGAGCACTCACTTTTCTCTTTTTTCCTTTCTTTCTAGTTTTTCGAATTCGTGTTCATTCACAAGAATTCGTATAATGAGAACTTCAAAGAAGGCCAGTTTTTGTTGTTTTATGAAGATAAATAAATAGAAAACGGTTCTTCTGAAAAACTATCTACTCGGTGCTTGAGGCGCCGAGCATGCCAGAATTCGAATACAAATTTTTTGAGGATTTCTAATTCCATTCAGTAGTTGTGCTAATTTTTCCGAGTAGCTTTTTCATGAAATTTCAGAGCTTACGTTTCAGTCGATTTCAGCCAAACTAATATTCATTTTTCCCTCTGGGTTTTTAAAAATCTGTCAAAATCTCAAGATTTCAACTTCTTCAACAGTTCTTCAAAAATCTCTAGATCTTTTAACTTTCCCCTCCTAATTCCCTTTAAAGCTCTTCTTCCAAAGTACACAATTTGTTTACTTGTTTGTTGTTCCACGTTTTTAGTTGACCATGTTGTTCGTTTCCAAATGTTTTTTTCGTACACAAATACATAACCTCTCGTCATTTTTATTGCACACATGATGAAGTTATGTCTGGTATAAAACTGGATTTCATTTTTTGAGAATTTTCGAGAATTCACTTCCTCAAAATCCGTGTCGATGGAAAAGCGTTCGCTCATTCATACCAATTTTGAAATGCATGTTCTCTGTTTTCTTTCGTTTGTATGTATCCACGTGCTTCAAATTCCAATTTTGGGGTAGCCAAGTATCAATTGAAAGTGAGATTCATGTTATTTCGTTTTTTTTATGTCGCTTTTTGGCAGTTTTTTTTTGAAAAAAGAAAACGAGAGGATGAGAAAATTGAAAGTACCTTGGGTTCAAGGAGATCTGTCAGTTTGAATTTTGTGAAGATTTTTTTTTTTTGAAATTCGCGGTGAATTTGGTTTGATTTTTGTTAAAACCAGGAGTTTCGATAGCAAGTTATCCTATTGTAGTGGCATTCAGACAGGTCAAAGTTCTGAAACGCGTAATGTGGAAGCTTTCTGAATTCATTTTTGGAAATGACCTAGAACTTTCCCTGGAGAACTAGTCTATCAATAAATGCCACAGAAAGTTCAAAAAACCAACTTTAACCCACATTGTTTTTTGAAAACTATTACTTTTCTTACTCGTTTTTTCCTGCAATCCAACTCCAACAACTTGTGAATCTCTACTCCGTCCTCCATTATATTCATGACAATTGTCATACCTTTTTGTCACATCCCCTAAGTCTCCCACTGTTTTCTCTTGTCTCTAATGTTTCGGAAAAGGACTTGCGCAACTATTCATTCACTCTCTCTCACTCTCTCTTATTCTCTTTCTGACACTTTTCACCGCAATCCTTTTCAGGTTTTCCGCCCACACTGAACATGCAAATAAGGTCAATTTCGGTGTGTCTCCTTTTGCAAGTCACCTTTCACTTTTCTTTAATTTTTCCGGTGATTGGGGAAAATTCCAGTTTTTCTAGAAGTATTTTTTCTGGGTAGTGGGTGTTTTTTTCGGAACAAAAACTGTATGTTTGCAAAATGACAGTGCAAATAAAATAAAAGTTTTAATTTTTTGTACTTTTAAGGTTTTTGACCAAATGAACTGCATTTTGGGGTAACCGAGTAACTAGAACTTATCAATTTAGTCTTTCCAATTTTCAAGATAGGACATAGTAGTCCTGCTTTGTATAAACTTAGGCCACTCCTGTGATAGTAACTGATTTTTCGCCCAAAAATCCCTCCCTATGCCATTTTTTTCTGTAAACTGATATCCCATTCTTTTCTCAAATTCTTCTCACAACATCTTCCGTTTTTCTTCTTATCACATCAAAATGAAATTCGAGTCAAAGTAAATAAAGAATTTCAGCCCAAGAAAAAAAACATGTTGTGGTCCCTCGAAAACATGTGATTCCTTGCTTTTTGTCCCAGTTTTTCTTTCCAATTCTAAACGGATCCGTGAGTCCAATCAGTGCAAGAACGTGCACTATACTAATAATAATACTCGAAATCTGATACTTTACTGGAATGAAAACTTACTTGGATCATAAGTTTAGTTTACATTATAGTGCGGAGGTTTTGCTCCTCCGCACTTTTTGGCCACCGGAATTTCATGAGTATAAAAGTGGGGGAACCTTTTTGACCTCCTTTCAACAAATGCTTTTTATTTAAAAGTCAAGTGACTGATACCTCCCTCGAGAGATATTTCATTTGTGGGCTCAACCGAAAGACAAAACATATCATTTGCACTTTCACACATTTTGAAGATATCTTCTTTTTTTCAAAAAAAAAATGGGATAGTCCGATTTTTTAGTTTTTGAATAAGTCAAGACTTCAGTCATCTTTTTTTTTTTTGGAAAGTCCGAATCGTTTTGAGCCAAATTCTTTCTTTTCGAACCCAAAATCTGTGAGTCCAAACCAAAGTTCCTTTACTTTTCCTTCTCTTCTCAAAGCCTATTTCTGGGTAATCTAATATAATTCTGGTTCAAATTCTATGTCTTCTCCTCCTTTTTCTTGTCCTTCTTCTTCTCCTAATTTCATAAATGTTGCATACAGCACACATACAAATTGTGTGCTCATCAGAAGAAGGAAAGGAAGCAGCTCGTTATAGAAAATGTCCAATCGTCTGAAGGCTATTGACCAACAATTTCTTTCGCTTAACAAGCCGACCAATGAATTTTAGAAAAAAGTCAAGGTTGACTAGTTAAGAAGACGGACGTTCGCATTGTTTTATTGTAGGTCATTGTCTTTCCCATTTTACTATCTTTTTACTACTATCAATTGCATTTTTTGTCAATTGAATTCCTATTTCATTGTTTCCGCCTCAAACTATTGAAAACCAGAAAATAGATAGGTGTTCAAGGCTACTTGGCTTTGCATATTTATGAGAGAACGGTTAGTTACCACGAGGTTAGAGTTTGTGTTTCAATTCGTTGTATTTTGAAATATAAATATTCGAAACGTTTTCGAAATCTAGTACTTAGAGCATGTGCTAGAGTAAATCCTGAAAACTTTTGTCCAAAATTTTCGCGAAATTCTTTGACCCTTGTTTATCTGTTTTGCTGCTTTTTCTTCTTTTTTTCAATTGCTCCCTGAATTATTTATAGAAAGTGAGGTCAAATTTCTCTTTTGTTTATGTGACTTGTCTAGAGGACTTCCCATGTTTCAACGTAGTTTTTGGTAGAGATTTTTTGTACAAGTAGATGGAGGAGCGGCGTGGCTTTGAGTTTTTCAGTTTTAATGTTCATCAGATTCAAGAGTTCTGATGTTGTCAGTTTGAACTCTAGAGTCAATGGCTCTGACTTTCTCATTTTTTTCAGCCTATCTGGTTTATTTTTGTGAACTCAAATGATATTTTTGTGCTCTTGCCTGACCAAAATATGGTGCACCCATACTTTAGTTTTCATAGCTCTGAAGACCTTGTCGCAGTGAACTCTTTCGTCCAAATGGGCTTCAAGTTTTCCACATCAAACCTGGTTCCCACAGAATAGGGCTCATTTCCTCACACAATTCCTAACACTTTACTGTTCATTAAACTTCGGAAAAAAACGTGTTGATGGTGTATATGCACGTATGTACTTGTGTGCACCCATCCATCACACCCTTCCCTCTCTTCCCCTTCTCTTTCATACATCGCCATTCATTCAATTTCACACCCTTCTGTCTTTTTTTTTCGCCGTATTTTTCTTTTTTCTTTCACCTCCTAATCCTCTCAACTTCTTCTATTTTTAGGTAAGAGCCGCTTTTTGATTGTTGACTTTTTACTTTTCTCTTTTTCTAGGTAGTGAATACTTTTAGGTGTACATAGGTATTCAAAAAATCTAATAAAAAGACACCTACTCTCCAAAAAAAAAATAGAGGTTACTCATAGTTATAGAGGGAGGAGTGGGCAGAAAATAGGTAGGTAGATAATAAAAATAGGCGGAAGAAAGGGGCTCACTCATGTGTTTTGAAAACAGCTGACAGGTGTAGTCGGTGCATGAAAAAAGTGATAAAATAGAGAAAATGAGTTTCATCTTTTAATGATTTATTATGATGTTTTCAATTGATCACTCTAGGAGCCAAGGACACCCGGAAAGAACTTTATGTTTATTTTCTTAACTAATTTCCTTGACCATTTTTTGGTGCTTCTACTTCTGTTTCCCTCTCCTCTAATCTTTGATCATTCGTCTTCTCATGTCTTTTTTTTATTTGGATAGAAGGGCGGCTTCTTTTTTTTTGGCGTCATCCAATTTTCTCCTTTTTTGTGGTGCCTTTGGAGTTCTTGGGAACATTGGTGTGGAACATGAGATTGTTTGGATATATTTCAAATGTTTCTTTACTTCTAAGAGGTTCCTAACGCAGTTTTTTTTTTGAAAACTTAAGGACAAAAGTAACTTAGAAACTGAAGGACTTCGAGAATGTGTATATATTAGAATTTCTCGTGATCGTTAACAGATCATTTTTAGTTTGGATTTGATGTCTCAATTCTTTGGAAAAGAGTTATTAGAATAGCCAGTTCTAGCCATTATGAAGACATCGAGTCAAAAAATAGATTTTTGCGAATTATACCATTTCCCTTTTGAAACTTTCAAATCTGGCATACAAATATCGTCCTTCTCTATAGTTCCAGAGGTTTTAGATTTCCTTTTATTGTCGAAATCTTGAAAACATTTTCTCTGTGCCATATTCTTATTCCTCTCATTTTGTTTCCAGCTGCATAATTTTCGAAATTCGCATGTTTTTCTCAAATTTCCCAAGTTTTCTTCCTGACCTACGACCTATAAAACAATCCGATCCAACATCAATTTTATGATTTTCCCACGAAAAATCTCGTACTCCTCCTCCTCTTTTTTTTTTCTTTTTATCTTCTTTTTTTCTACTTCTCCTCCTTTTTTCTTTTCTATCTTCATCACTAAAAAAGCAAAAGAGAGAGGGGGTCCATTGAATGATGTATGGACTGAAAAAGTGTCAAAGAAAAAGAGACATCATAGAGAGAAGAAAAACGGACCCCACTATCCCAAACATATGCTTATGACATGAAGAAATAAGTGAGAGTGAAAGATGGGAGACAACTTTTTTGAAAACTAAGATTGGTGCACATTTGGAGTAGAAGTAGAGAAGGGGAAAGATGAGAGAAGAAAAAGCAACAGCCAACTAACACGCGAACATAAATTGTCACACACTGGAAGAAGTATGGGAAGGAGAAGGACACCCACAACATTATAAAGTTGGACGGGTGCCAGAGTAACGAAGAAACTTTTATGATGATAAGTTTCACCACAGTGACAGGAAGTTCCTGGAGCTAACTTCTCAGAAAATGAGTTTTTCTAGCTTCATAAGAAGCTTCAAAGTCATGTATAGGAACCCAGATAATGTTTCCACAACAAGGGCATACAAAGTTCCGTAATCATGCCATTTTTCAGTACCCCGTCAAAAGTACCCTACGGATTACGGTACTTTGACCGCATTTTCATTTTGTGCGGTCTCCATTCCCTTAGATGTCCATCTCAATTCCTTCCAAAATCAAACCCTTTTACCCAACCCATTTCCGTCTCAATCTTTATTAAGAAAAAAGCTTCCCTATGAAAAAACTGCAAAGTGCTTTCGAAATACCAATATTGCCCAATTCATCGGAACATGTTTGTTTTTCCGATGGAAACACTAGTAAGCTCCATCAAAATGATCCACAAAACTGCCAATACGTGTTGTATGAAAGTACAATCCATACTGGGAAACTACGTGAAACTAGAAAAATGCTCATAATTTAACTAAGATGATATTGTTGAGGAGACCATTGGTGAGTGAAGTTTTGAACTACAGTAATCTGGATCTGGAAATACCGTAATCTAGAAAAACCTCTCTATTGTGCGTTCTCAAATCTATTTGAATTCTTGTTTGAAGACCTTCTCCTTCGCTTTTTTTTCTTATTTCTCCTCGTTTTTTCTTCCCATTTCAATATCAGTGGTTTCACCATAGTAACCGAATTTTCAACACTAACGCTCTGCTCCCTCCTCGAAACCCTTTCTTCATCACAATGCATCAGTCCTTTTCTACGCTATCTGGCTTCTTATTTCTTTTTTTGTTCCCTTCATTTCTACTCGTCAGATACTGAGTA
This sequence comes from Caenorhabditis doughertyi, assembly GCA_963572265.1. Lineage (NCBI taxonomy): Eukaryota > Metazoa > Nematoda > Chromadorea > Rhabditida > Rhabditidae > Caenorhabditis > Caenorhabditis doughertyi. The sequence goes on from OY751557.1 coordinate 8,489,383, forward strand.
TTGTTCCTAATATTATCTCGAAACCCATGCTTCGAAATCGAAAATTCTCACGTTTTCATTGGGTTTGAATAGAAAAAAGAAAGTTGCGTGACATTGAAAAATGAAGTTGATTTCAGGCAACAATGGTTCAATGCGGAAATATAAGGACACTGATGTGCAAAACAGAGGATAACTATAATATTTATGATGTGAGTTGTCTCCACTACCGTACTCCTACAGTAGTCAAGTTTGAATTCGATGATGTTGAAGTACCAGTAAAACAGGCCCCTTACTTATTATGAGACTGTAGTATTTTCCGCAGTTCAGCAGTAATCAGAAACTATAAAAACTAAACTTTTATATCTAATGGCTCGAACTTTTTCAAATGAAGTTTTTCAGGACGAACTGGACTCAATGGGATCTATCAAAAAACCTCGGAAAAAGTTCTTCATATCCTCTATAATAGTTGTTTTTCTTATCATTGTATCTATCCTTCTCACTGTTATTCTATTGACCAGAGATACAACTCCAAAAGCCACATATGATAGGTTAGTGTTCTTCTGTTTTCAACGAACAAAGGTTTTCAAGACAACATAATTTCAGGTCCAATGATCACAAGCTCAGTGAATTAATAGAGGTGTCACCTGCTGCTCAAAGATTACCCAAAAAGGGGAAATTATTTTGTTGGGTTCAAACTTCTACTATTTATCATGATACCAGATCACTTGCAATCAATGAGACGTGGATTAATAGATGTGATCATGGACAATTATTCACTTCGGAAAAGTTCAATGATACTCGGATACCGTATTCTACAGTATTCGCTGGAATACCAGACAATTATTACAATTTGTTTTTCAAAAGTCGATATGCTTTTCATCATATTTACACTAATATCTCATCTGAATTTGATTGGTATTTGAAGGTAAGTTCAGAAACTTTTCATTCCCAGTTACAAAAGGATTTTAAAATTTCAGGCCGACGACGACACCTACGTCATTGTGGAGAATCTAAGAGCATTTCTGGCCACTTTGAATCCTGATGAACCACATTATCTTGGATATGTTTTGAAACCATATTTGAAAAATGGATACAATGCGGGAGGTGCTGGATACATTTTATCACGAGCAGCACTCAAGATTTTCGCGGAGAAATTGTATCCAAATTCCACGTTGTGTCCAGATGATATTTATGAAGATGTTGGAATAGCAAGGTTTGTTTCATAATTGAAAAGAATCGGGAAAATGGGGGACGGGGTTCCGGGTGAATTTCTTTTGTACAAACGGCTGGTTAAACAAAATGTAGATGAACAGAACGAAAATTTTGACATGGATATTTGAAAGTGATTTTTTGATAGCGAATATTCTACATAATGTCGTAATAATACTGTTTTACGGTTACTATAGTGCTGAACACTGAAATTTCACAACCTCATTTTTAAAATTTCAGGTGTCTTGCCAACGCCGGAATCTATCCAGAAGACACACGAAATTCAAACGGTCAAAATCGTTTTAATACATTCTCCCCGTCAGAAACATTCCATCAAACCAAAGCTAATGTGGATTGGGTTAAATATTTGGAGAAAAAGGTAATTCTTCCATAGAGCGTAATTGCATTTCTTTTTTCCAGGGCTACGAAGCATTTGCCAACGATTTGATATCCTTCCATCATCTATCTCCTGATGAAATTCGCTTTTTCGATATTCTTCTTTATAGAGTCCAAAGGACAAAAGTCTAGAATTTTCACTTTAGTCTTTTTGTTTTTTGAAATTCTAATTTCCGTTGTGATTATTATATTCGAAACAGAAATCTCTCTAGGCTGCACTTTTCAATTTGAAACAATCCATTTCGACGAATCTCGCCAATTTTTCTTTTGTTTTACGGGTTTTCTGATTCATATCTTTCTTGTCTTACAAAATGATTTAAATTTCGAAAAATAAATTATTTGATTTTCATTTTTTGAAGACTCCTCACTTTCTCTCACTCAACACTCATTCCGATCAGGCTCCGCCCCTTTCGCACACAAAAGATAGCGGGCGGCGGAACCCGGCAGATGTCGGCTGCGCGTTTTATTTACCTTCCCGTTGCTTGCCGCCATCCGACGGGAATGATGACTTTCTGTTGTAGGAATCTCAATGAGTGACTGTGATATAAAAATGCAGTAATCTCTCTGACCCCACATATATTTTTGAAAATATCCATTACGGAGTTCTGAAACAATATGCGAATTGGAACCAAACAGTTTTCAGTTCTCCGCGCCTCCACAACCTGGATTTCACAAAAATTGGGTTTGACCTCCACTTCAAACAGAAACCAAAAATATTTGGCCCACCGAGGCATCGAACTCGAATGTTGAACGTACCGCAGATTTTTCCAGTGTGTAACTGAACCGGCGGCAGCAAAAAACTAATGAATCTAGTCATACTTGTCGCGGGTCGGGCAGTTTGGGAATTTTTCCACGGCCCGGCCCGATTTTCTACAGAGTCGCTGGCTTGAAAAAAAAAATGTTTTTTGGATATGTTTGATACAGATTTTTTTTTCGTTTCGTAGAGGTCTTTAGAGAAGAATAGTAAATGTTTAGTTTATTTTATCAACAAATTAGGCAGACCCTGCTCGAAAAAAGCCACGAAAATGCCAGAAAAGTGCTGAAATTTTAAAATTTTTTCCGGACGCGGGCAGGTGGGCCGAGGCGGGCCGGGCCAAGAAATCACAAGTCTGAATCTAGTAGCCCATAGGTGACTTTGACACGACTTTGACAGTCATGGAATAGTGATAAGATACAGATACATTGTTATCCCGAATTTCGGAAGCATTGAAAGGTTCAGTTAGGAGAATTCAGAGGCCCCTTAACTACCTTTATCCCGCCTGAACATTCATAAGAACGCTGCATTTAGTCATCAGGTCAGGAAGCCTCTGAATTCAAGGGAGCGCATTTCGAAAAGAATAGTATCATTTGATGGAAAGAGAGTGGTTGAACTGGTAATGATACGGTAGTGATACGGTAGTGATACGGTAGGAATACGGTAGGAATACGGTACGGATAGCCCAAGTTTTTGAAAACGCATTGAAAGGTTCAGTGAGGAGAATTCAGAGGCCCCTTAACTACCTTCATCCCGCCTGAACATCCATAAGGACGCTGCATTTAGTCATCAGGTCAGGAAGCCTCTGAATTCAAGGGAGCGCATTTCGAAAAGAATAGTATCATTTGATGGAAAGAGAGTGGTTGAACTGGTAATGATACGGTAGTGATACGGTAGGATAACGGTAGTGTTACGGTAGGAATACGGTACTGATTGCCCCAGTTTTTGAAAACGCATTGAAAGTTTCAGTTAGGAGAATTCAGAGGCCCCTTAACTACCTTCATCCCGCCTGAACATCCATAAGGACGCTGCATTTAGTCATCAGGTCAGGAAGCCTCTGAATTCAAGGGAGCGCATTTCGAAAAGAATAGTATCATTTGATGGAAAGAGAGTGGTTGAACTGGTAGTGATACGGTAGTGATACGGTAGTGATACGGTAGGAATACGGTAGGAATACGGTAGGAATACGGTACGGATAGCCCAAGTTTTTGAAAACGCATTGAAAGGTTCAGTTAGGAGAATTCAGAGGCCCCTTAACTACCTTTATCCCGCCTGAACATCCATAAGGACGCTGCATTTAGTCATCAGGTCAGGAAGCCTCTGAATTCAAGGGAGCGCATTTCGAAAAGAATAGTATCATTTGATGGAAAGAGAGTGGTTGAACTGGTAATGATACGGTAGTGATACGGTAGGATAACGGTAGTGTTACGGTAGGAATACGGTACTGATTGCCCCAGTTTTTGAAAACGCAATGAAAGTTTCAGTTAGGAGAATTCAGAGGCCCCTTAACTACCTTCATCCCGCCTGAACATCCATAAGGACGCTGCATTTAGTCATCAGGTCAGGAAGCCTCTGAATTCAAGGGAGCGCATTTCGAAAAGAATAGTATCATTTGATGGAAAGAGAGTGGTTGAACTGGTAATGATACGGTAGTGATACGGTAGGATAACGGTAGTGTTACGGTAGGAATACGGTACTGATTGCCCCAGTTTTTGAAAACGCAATGAAAGTTTCAGTTAGGAGAATTCAGAGGCCCCTTAACTACCTTCATCCCGCCTGAACATCCATAAGGACGCTGCATTTAGTCATCAGGTCAGGAAGCCTCTGAATTCAAGGGAGCGCATTTCGAAAAGAATAGTATCATTTGATGGAAAGAGAGTGGTTGAACTGGTAATGATACGGTAGTGATACGGTAGGATAACGGTAGTGTTACGGTAGGAATACGGTACTGATTGCCCCAGTTTTTGAAAACGCAATGAAAGTTTCAGTTAGGAGAATTCAGAGGCCCCTTAACTACCTTCATCCCGCCTGAACATCCATAAGGACGCTGCATTTAGTCATCAGGTCAGGAAGCCTCTGAATTCAAGGGAGCGCATTTCGAAAAGAATAGTATCATTTGATGGAAAGAGAGTGGTTGAACTGGTAATGATACGGTAGTGATACGGTAGGAATACGGTAGGAATACGGTAGGAATACGGTACGGATAGCCCAAGTTTTTGAAAACGCATTGAAAGTTTCAGTGAGGAGAATTCAGAGGCTCCTTAACTACCTTTATCCCGCCTGAACATCCATAAGGACGCTGCATTTAGTCATCAGGTCAGGAAGCCTCTGAATTCAAGGGAGCGCATTTCGAAAAGAATAGTATCATTTGATGGAAAGAGAGTGGTTGAACTGGTAGTGATACGGTAGTGATACAGTAGCGAGCAAAACTGAGGGCACTTTTGGTTTTTCGTGAATAAATGGGCTCAAACACATCCGATTTGGCTGAAAATTGTTTCTTGAAGACCTGGGCGTCCTAGGAATACGATCCGAATTTTTTTTCGCGAAAAAATATTTTCAGTAAAATTTTTTGTGGTGACGACTGATGAAATTTCAGGTGTCATTTTTGAAAACTTTTTTTTGGTCAACTGGAGGTACCGGCTTTTCTGTCTTAAAATATTGTCCCAAGTCCCAATGAACGATTTCCATAAAAATATCAGGCATGCCGCCACTGTCTCTGACCTTATTTCAGTCAACATGTCTTGAAGGGTGTTTGATCTAGGCATCATAACTCGGCTGAAACTGCTTCAACCAGGCTGAAAACTTGGAAGAAGACGTCTTTTGTGGTCCCAAACAAATTCCGATCAAAGAACTTAAGTTTTGAAAATTTTCATTTTTCGAGTTTTTAGTTGATTTTTCGATAATTTTGAAAATCTGTACAAAACTCAAAAAATGAAAAATTTCAAAACTCAAGTTCTTCGATGAGATTTTGTTTTGGATCTCAAAAGGCTTCCTTTCCCAATTTTTCAGCCCGGTTGAAGCAGTTTCAGCCGACTTATGATGATCCGTTTCAACAGTCCTGTCCGGATGTTGACTGAAATAAGGTCAGAGACAGTGGCAGCATGTCCGATATTTTGACGGAAATGGTTCACTTGGACTTGGGGCAACATTTTAGGGCAGAAAAATCAATATCTCCAGTTGACCCAAAAAAAGTTTTCAAAAATGACACCTAAAATTTCATCAGTCGTCACCGCAAAAAATTTTACTGAACAATTTTTTTCGCGAAAAAAAATTCGGATCGTATTTCTAGGACGCCCAGGTGTCCAGAAAAAAAATTTCCAGCCAGATCGGATGTGTTTGAGCCCATTTATTCACGAAAAACCAAAAGTGCCCTCAGTTTTGCTCGCTACTGTACGGTAGTGATACGGTAGGAATACGGTAGGAATACGGTAGGAATACGGTACTGATTGCCCCAGTTTTTGAAAACGCAATGAAAGTTTCAGTTAGGAGAATTCAGAGGCCCCTTAACTACCTTCATCCCGCCTGAACATCCATAAGGACGCTGCATTTAGTCATCAGGTCAGGAAGCCTCTGAATTCAAGGGAGCGCATTTCGAAAAGGATAGTATCATTTGATGGAAAGAGAGTGGTTGAACTGGTAGTGATACGGTAGGAATACGGTAGGAATACGGTAGGAATATGGTAGGAATACGGTACTGATTGCCCCAGTTTTTGAAAACGCAATGAAAGTTTCAGTGAGGAGAATTCAGAGGCTCCTTAACTACCTTTATCCCGCCTGAACATCCATAAGGACGCTGCATTTAGTCATCAGGTCAGGAAGCCTCTGAATTCAAGGGAGCGCATTTCGAAAAGAATAGTATCATTTGATGGAAAGAGAGTGGTTGAACTGGTAGTGATACGGTAGTGATACGGTAGTGATACGGTAGGAATACGGTAGGAATACGGTAGGAATACGGTACGGATAGCCCAAGTTTTTGAAAACGCATTGAAAGGTTCAGTGAGGAGAATTCAGAGGCCCCTTAACTACCTTTATCCCGCCTGAACATCCATAAGGACGCTGCATTTAGTCATCAGGTCAGGAAGCCTCTGAATTCAAGGGAGCGCATTTCGAAAAGGATAGTATCATTTGATGGAAAGAGAGTGGTTGAACTGGTAGTGATACGGTAGTGATACGGTAGGAATACGGTAGGAATACGGTAGGAATACGGTACGGATAGCCCAAGTTTTTGAAAACGCATTGAAAGGTTCAGTTAGGAGAATTCAGAGGCCCCTTAACTACCTTTATCCCGCCTGAACATCCATAAGGACGCTGCATTTAGTCATCAGGTCAGGAAGCCTCTGAATTCAAGGGAGCGCATTTCGAAAAGAATAGTATCATTTGATGGAAAGAGAGTGGTTGAACTGGTAATGATACGGTAGTGATACGGTAGGAATACGGTAGGAATACGGTAGGAATACGGTACGGATAGCCCAAGTTTTTGAAAACGCATTGAAAGTTTCAGTGAGGAGAATTCAGAGGCTCCTTAACTACCTTTATCCCGCCTGAACATCCATAAGGACGCTGCATTTAGTCATCAGGTCAGGAAGCCTCTGAATTCAAGGGAGCGCATTTCGAAAAGAATAGTATCATTTGATGGAAAGAGAGTGGTTGAACTGGTAATGATACGGTAGTGATACGGTAGGAATACGGTAGGAATACGGTAGGAATACGGTACGGATAGTCCAAGTTTTTGAAAACGCATTGAAAGGTTCAGTTAGGAGAATTCAGAGGCCCCTTAACTACCTTTATCCCGCCTGAACATCCATAAGGACGCTGCATTTAGTCATCAGGTCAGGAAGCCTCTGAATTCAAGGGAGCGCATTTCGAAAAGAATAGTATCATTTGATGGAAAGAGAGTGGTTGAACTGGTAATGATACGGTAGTGATACGGTAGGAATACGGTAGGAATACGGTAGGAATACGGTACGGATAGTCCAAGTTTTTGAAAACGCATTGAAAGGTTCAGTTAGGAGAATTCAGAGGCCCCTTAACTACCTTTATCCCGCCTGAACATCCATAAGGACGCTGCATTTAGTCATCAGGTCAGGAAGCCTCTGAATTCAAGGGAGCGCATTTCGAAAAGAATAGTATCATTTGATGGAAAGAGAGTGGTTGAACTGGTAGTGATACGGTAGTGATACGGTAGTGATACGGTAGGAATACGGTAGGAATACGGTAGGAATACGGTACGGATAGCCCAAGTTTTTGAAAACGCATTGAAAGGTTCAGTGAGGAGAATTCAGAGGCCCCTTAACTACCTTTATCCCGCCTGAACATCCATAAGGACGCTGCATTTAGTCATCAGGTCAGGAAGCCTCTGAATTCAAGGGAGCGCATTTCGAAAAGAATAGTATCATTTGATGGAAAGAGAGTGGTTGAACTGGTAGTGATACGGTAGTGATACGGTAGGAATACGGTAGGAATACGGTAGGAATACGGTACGGATAGCCCAAGTTTTTGAAAACGCATTGAAAGGTTCAGTTAGGAGAATTCAGAGGCCCCTTAACTACCTTTATCCCGCCTGAACATCCATAAGGACGCTGCATTTAGTCATCAGGTCAGGAAGCCTCTGAATTCAAGGGAGCGCATTTCGAAAAGAATAGTATCATTTGATGGAAAGAGAGTGGTTGAACTGGTAGTGATACGGTAGTGATACGGTAGGAATACGGTAGGAATACGGTAGGAATACGGTACGGATAGCCCAAGTTTTTGAAAACGCATTGAAAGGTTCAGTTAGGAGAATTCAGAGGCCCCTTAACTACCTTTATCCCGCCTGAACATCCATAAGGACGCTGCATTTAGTCATCAGGTCAGGAAGCTTCTGAATTCAAGGGAGCGCATTTCGAAAAGAATAGTATCATTTGATGGAAAGAGAGTGGTTGAACTGGTAGTGATACGGTAGGAATACGGTAGGAATACGGTAGGAATATGGTAGGAATACGGTACTGATTGCCCCAGTTTTTGAAAACGCAATGAAAGTTTCAGTGAGGAGAATTCAGAGGCTCCTTAACTACCTTTATCCCGCCTGAACATCCATAAGGACGCTGCATTTAGTCATCAGGTCAGGAAGCCTCTGAATTCAAGGGAGCGCATTTCGAAAAGAATAGTATCATTTGATGGAAAGAGAGTGGTTGAACTGGTAGTGATACGGTAGTGATACGGTAGTGATACGGTAGGAATACGGTAGGAATACGGTAGGAATACGGTACGGATAGCCCAAGTTTTTGAAAACGCATTGAAAGGTTCAGTGAGGAGAATTCAGAGGCCCCTTAACTACCTTTATCCCGCCTGAACATCCATAAGGACGCTGCATTTAGTCATCAGGTCAGGAAGCCTCTGAATTCAAGGGAGCGCATTTCGAAAAGAATAGTATCATTTGATGGAAAGAGAGTGGTTGAACTGGTAGTGATACGGTAGTGATACGGTAGGAATACGGTAGGAATACGGTAGGAATACGGTACGGATAGCCCAAGTTTTTGAAAACGCATTGAAAGGTTCAGTTAGGAGAATTCAGAGGCCCCTTAACTACCTTTATCCCGCCTGAACATCCATAAGGACGCTGCATTTAGTCATCAGGTCAGGAAGCTTCTGAATTCAAGGGAGCGCATTTCGAAAAGAATAGTATCATTTGATGGAAAGAGAGTGGTTGAACTGGTAGTGATACGGTAGGAATACGGTAGGAATACGGTAGGAATATGGTAGGAATACGGTACTGATTGCCCCAGTTTTTGAAAACGCAATGAAAGTTTCAGTGAGGAGAATTCAGAGGCTCCTTAACTACCTTTATCCCGCCTGAACATCCATAAGGACGCTGCATTTAGTCATCAGGTCAGGAAGCCTCTGAATTCAAGGGAGCGCATTTCGAAAAGAATAGTATCATTTGATGGAAAGAGAGTGGTTGAACTGGTAGTGATACGGTAGTGATACGGTAGTGATACGGTAGGAATACGGTAGGAATACGGTAGGAATACGGTACGGATAGCCCAAGTTTTTGAAAACGCATTGAAAGGTTCAGTGAGGAGAATTCAGAGGCCCCTTAACTACCTTTATCCCGCCTGAACATCCATAAGGACGCTGCATTTAGTCATCAGGTCAGGAAGCCTCTGAATTCAAGGGAGCGCATTTCGAAAAGGATAGTATCATTTGATGGAAAGAGAGTGGTTGAACTGGTAGTGATACGGTAGTGATACGGTAGGAATACGGTAGGAATACGGTAGGAATACGGTACGGATAGCCCAAGTTTTTGAAAACGCATTGAAAGGTTCAGTTAGGAGAATTCAGAGGCCCCTTAACTACCTTTATCCCGCCTGAACATCCATAAGGACGCTGCATTCAGTCATCAGGTCAGGAAGCCTCTGAATTCAAGGGAGCGCATTTCGAAAAGAATAGTATCATTTGATGGAAAGAGAGTGGTTGAACTGGTAGTGATACGGTAGTGATACGGTAGTGATACGGTAGGAATACGGTAGGAATACGGTAGGAATACGGTACTGATTGCCCCAGTTTTTGAAAACGCAATGAAAGTTTCAGTGAGGAGAATTCAGAGGCCCCTTAACTACCTTTATCCCGCCTGAACATCCATAAGGACGCTGCATTTAGTCATCAGGTCAGGAAGCTTCTGAATTCAAGGGAGCGCATTTCGAAAAGAATAGTATCATTTGATGGAAAGAGAGTGGTTGAACTGGTAGTGATACGGTAGTGATACGGTAGTGATACGGTAGGAATACGGTAGGAATACGGTAGGAATACGGTACGGATAGCCCAAGTTTTTGAAAACGCATTGAAAGGTTCAGTTAGGAGAATTCAGAGGCCCCTTAACTACCTTTATCCCGCCTGAACATCCATAAGGACGCTGCATTTAGTCATCAGGTCAGGAAGCTTCTGAATTCAAGGGAGCGCATTTCGAAAAGAATAGTATCATTTGATGGAAAGAGAGTGGTTGAACTGGTAGTGATACGGTAGTGATACGGTAGTGATACGGTAGGATAACGGTAGTGTTACGGTAGGAATACGGTACTGATTTCCCCAGTTTTTGAAAACGCGATGAAAGTTTCAGTTAGGAGAATTCAGAGGCCCCTTAACTACCTTTATCCCGCCTGAACATCCATAAGGACGCTGCATTTAGTCATCAGGTCAGGAAGCCTCTGAATTCAAGGGAGCGCATTTCGAAAAGAATAGTATCATTTGATGGAAGTGGGTGTGGTTGGATAGTTGGTAGATAAAGATGGAGCATAGCTAGAATGATAGAATAAGGGGTCTTTATCGGTCGCGCTGTATGTTTTCAGTGTGTGCAATCACTAAGTTTACCTGTGAATCCACATCATCCTCGACCATTCGACTGTCTTGTTCCTTACATCCAACTCTCTACTGATGACTCCAGATGTTGTGGAACTAGCGGAATTATCGTATTCGAGTCGTAACAGCCACGTACACTTCCTATGTGTTTGAACTTCGAGTCTGAAAAATGAGATTGGTTCGAGTATTGTGAAAAAATTGCGAGAAATATGAAAACGAGAATGAATGAAACTCTCCTTCCAATTCCGTCCTCCAAGAAGAGAGAGAGAGAGAGAAATTAGTCTCAAAATAACCAAAAACAGTGGGAATTTCCGCCTGTCAATCGTGAAAATCATAACAAATTTGAAAGGTTACAAGAAAAAGAAGAAGATGGCCAAAAAAATCAATAATCGAAAGGGGAATGCGGTAGAGAAAAGAAATGATGAACTGAAGGCGACAACAGAGTGTCTGTGTATGAGGAGGAGGGGTTGTAAAAGACAATGGCTGCGTCTCTCCACCACACACAATGTTCTTCCCATTAACGCCACAGCAGCGTACACGCAGCCACTCTCATTCTTCTAAACAACGGGCATTACGACACTCCGGATTTTTCCTAACCTGACAGTGAATCAGATGACTTGGAACATTGTGCGCGTAGATGGTTTCTTGTCTTTACATCTGTTTTCCCAGACCGTAATCTGACTAGGATGATAGCAAAGCCGACAGTTGCTTTTTTTGCAACTCTGAACACACATCAGGTTCACCTGAAGACAGGGGAATCGTATCATTCTTCATCATCTGGGTCTCAAAGGAGGACTGAACTCGGGTACAGGTTCGCGGCCTAGGAATTTGAAAAGAAAAGACGTAAACTTGTCGGATCCTAGGCCCTCAACCTGTATTGCGTGCTTCTTTCAAACGCCTTTTTCTACCGTTTATAGTGATTTTTGAGTATAATCGTAGTGAAAGAAAATGATCAGAATGAAAAACTGCATCAGAATTTGAAATAAAAAAACCCGAGATCAGTCCTCCTTTAATGGATTCTACTCGAATCCCAGTTCCAGTGGAATTTCAGTGAAACTCGAATTGAAAATCGCACGACTGCAATCAAAATGATGTTTCTGACGCCTCAATTTTTCTCATAGTTTCAAACTGAATTTCAATTGTTTATACAGCTTATGTGCCTAATAACACTCGGGGCAAAGTCAATCGAAACTCTGCAAGGAACCTGAAAGTATTGAAAAGGATCATATACCGGAACAAAACTCGGAATTGTTCGAATTCAGGTAACACTTTTCGTATTTTCAGATAAAATCTTTGAATACTTTTGTATACAATGACTATATAGTTTTTATATAAAGCCTGTTCAAATAGATCGTGTTTCCAACAATCAAATATCGAAATGTGGATATGAAGGTAGGGGGAGAGGGGAAGCATTAATTGGACGAAATAGAGGATTGTTTCATTCTCATTGTCAATCCAAAAAGGAAATTCATTATATTCCGTTATTTTTTTGTGTTGCATACGTTTTTCTGTCACAAGGTGTCGTTCTATCCATTTATTCTATGAATTGTTCATCTGAATTGTCTTCAGTGACTGCGAAAAGGTTTAGGTGAACCTCAGAAATTTAAACATGAAAATTTTTTAACGTAGGCGCCTTTAATTTGTTTATATGTGCATTTATAATGATGAAAATGTTCTTAATGTATCAGAATGTTACTTGTCGTTCTTATCATAATAATTCTCCTTGTACTATCTGTTTCATTTTCAACAATTTCATTTATGAGTTTCTGCAAGTTTTTGATAGAGAATAGAATACAACTTTATCGATCTCCTGATAGGATAATCCGGATTTAATTTTAATGAACATTATGGCTCACTCTGAGTTCAGAAATTGATAGCTCTGAGTTTAGATTTTTAATAAAATGAAATATCTTTCTTCCAAAAACCAGACAGACTACCGTGACACTTGAAATCTTCAAGAGTTTTATCCAAGATTTATTGAGTTGAATCTGATTTTGGATGAGATTGCAACCAGACTCCCATTATTCTCATTATTACAACTTCGATAAATATATTAACAGTTTCTGGAGTTTTCTAGAAATTTCCAAAATTATTTCTGGTTAAAAAATTCTGGTTACCAGATTCCAACTGTGGTCATTATGAAAAATTCGATAAAAATTAGAAGGCAACGCCCACTAATAACACAACGCTTCCTCGAGTTTTCTAGAAATCTTGTGAAAACAAGGAATTCAAGACAGTGCAACCAGAACTTCGTATTTCAAAAAAATCATAACTGTTCTGAACTAAATTTTTCAAAAAATTGAAGCGTTTTGAACTCTCAGTCAAAAGAGTTCTTACCAAGTTTAGAAATCGTTTACATTGGAAACACTTTGAAAGGGCGTTGCACTCGCTTGAAGTGACTAAACGTATCGAGTGATAACAAAGTTTGCTCAAGAATTTTGCCCTGTCTTGGGGCATTGCCTCTTCACGTTCTTCAAATTTATAATTTCCTCAAAGCGCTTTGTTGAGAATCTAGTTTCACCTTAAAACTTAAAAAAAATCCTTCAAGGAAACTTTCCAAATTTTCGCTCCTTAAAAAAGTATTGTCCTTTTGTTTCTCTCCTTTTGCAATTGATGAATTATTCAACTGACACTTCCTTTTTACGCGCTGTTGCTCTCATAAATATAAAGAATATCTGTTGTCTTGGAAGCCATTGTTCTTTGAAAATAGTGTTTCTTGCCTGCAGAAATACGTATTTCTTGTGGCTGGTCTTTTCTCGAAGAAAAGTTTTATGGATGCCAAAATTATTGTTTCTTGTTGTTTTAATGTTCAAGATAATTTCTTTCTGGCATGAAAAGTTGAGTTTGCGAACATTTTCTTGTTTGCGTTTGACAAGTTTTCCAAACTGAAACATGGATAATTTTGAGTATTGCTTTGTCGGATATTTATATTTTATCAACTCAAATGATTAAAAAATAAATAAGTAAATCATAAACATCAAATTTATAATCTTTTTTTGTCACTTCCATTTCCAAGATCCCAATGACCATAAAGTTTATCCTCCAGGGTTTCCCCCCAATATGACGTCGTTTTCCTTTTTTGATACTTCTCCTTCTTTTTTTAGAGTTGCAAAGTTTACATTACGTCAGAAATCATCATTCTTTTCTTTTTTCCAGAAAGTTGGAGACACAATGAGAAAATCATTGCGTGGACCGTTTCTCTTCATTCTTGGTGTCACTTTCTCCGGATTCATATTTTCATTGCATTTTACTAGAAGTCGAGATTATCAGGTACTTTTTTAATTTAAATTTAGTTTCTAAACTTTCGAAAGTATATGTTTCATTCCAGGATACGAATGTTGTGTCACAACAAAATAGTCAATCTCTTCATCAACAGTTACCAAAAACTCAAGTTGCACAATCTCGAATTATTCCATCAACAGGAAAATCAGTTCAAAATGTCCCAGCAGCTCCTCCACAACCAATGCCCGTGGAGAAAATGGAAGAAGAAGAAAAAAGTGTTGATTGTAACTGTAAATCGGAGAAAACTGGAAAGACGTACAATTTCTGTTATACTGATCCACAAACCAAATCGTCGATTGGAAAGAAATTTAGTTGTGATAGTCTGAAACATTTGGAAAAATTGAGTGAGTTTTTCATTCTGAAATCTTTGTGGCAAAAAGTTTCCGAAACATGCATCACATTACTTTACTAAAAACTGTCCTTTTTCAGACCTTGTTGAGAACCCGGGACCATTTGTAGACATGTCAAAAACAGAAGAAAACTGGAAAGAAATTGTATTTGTCTCTGCAACTTCCGACAATCATTTCAATGAAGCCACTACTTCTATTGCTGCTTTTTACAAATTTTATCCAACTGGAAAATTTATTTTATATAGTCTCGGAATGCAAGAAATATACCTTACCAATGTGAAGAAACAATTCAAAAACTTAGAAGTTCGAGTTTTTGATACGACAGGATATCCAGAATATGTGAATACTTGGATGGAATATCGATTCAAACCATTAATTCTGGCAGAAATTATGAAGGAATATTCAAATATTTGGTGGATGGATGCACATATTGTACCAAAAAAACCAATGATGGTAGAGTTACTGTACCAAGAAATTGCGGAAAATGTAAAGAAAGGAGAGACAGAAATTCAAGTTCCAATTTATTTCTTTATTCATGCCAGCCATTCCAACTTTGCTACCCTTTTCCCAGGTAAATTATTTTTTGTCTTTTCTATGGTATTTTCAATTTTCAGATGTATTAACATATTTCCCAACCAACTCGATAGATCTATTGAAAAGTGAAAAGAAAGGAGCACAGCTTGGAGCCAACACGTTTTTCGTCGCCAGAACTGAATATACGGTAGAAACGTTCAAATGGTAAGCTACCCTTCCATTGGAGGTGTTTTTCAAAAGAGCAGTATTTTCAGGTGGATTCTGTGTGCTCTTGATAAGAACTGTATGGCTCCACAAGGAGCTCAGGTATACTGTAGATTTGGACCCGATAGAAACAGTGAATTCGCGCACTGTTTCAGGTAATTTTGACACCATTATGATAGTTTTGAATCCTAAATTTTAGATTTGATCAATCCATATTGAATCTTCTGATGCTCAATAATTTCCAAGATCATAACAAATACTTTTCAAAACTCGGTCATCTATTTTAAAGTGTGGTTTTTTTTTAAATAGAGATTCCTTTCTTCGGTTATATGTACAAATCGTGTGTGATAATTTTTATTGTTCTGTTGTTGTTTTTTTTTTTTTGGTTTTCGGGTAATATTAATTTAATGAATTTATGAAATGGGCCGAAATTGTTTAGAAAAGCGGCCAAAAAACTAAAATCCATTTTCTTCGTGATCTCCTTTTCTCTCATTTCACACGTATCTGATGCCGAGGAAAGGTAAACAGAAGCATGGCTAGACAGAGCTTCAATCATGATTATTATGTCAATATAAGATTTAATTAATCGAAATAGTCGGTTCAATGTTCAAAAAAAGAAGTATATTATGTACAGAAGGCCAGAATTCCAAAAGGATTTGGGAGTGTTTCTTCCATTCGTGAACCTCTTTTTGATCCAAATGGAACTGATTGTTATTGTAAATCGAATTCTACTGGAGAATATTACAACTTTTGTTACGTGGATCCACAAAACAAAACAAGTATTGGAATAAAATTCAATTGTTCTTTTGTTGGAACTATGGAAGAATTGAGTAAGCTAAGTCTACCTTAAGATAGCTATAAACTTATTTCTAATCTTGCAGATATTCTCAATAATCATGCCCCATTCCTCGCCGACTTCGAATTCGCCCAGGACATAAATTCGCTTGTTTTTGTATCAACGACTTCGGACAATCACTTTTATGAAAACAAAAAATCTTACAAAGCTATCCGAATGTTTTATCCAAATAACAAGTACATATTATTTGGGCTTCATATGACTGATCGGTACATCAAAAAACTTCCGAAAAATGATCCTAACTTCGAATTTCGCCCATTCAATACTTCTCGTTACCCGAAGTATGTAGAAATATGGTTTCAATATCGATTCAAACCGATTATCATGGCTGAAATTTTACGAGAGTTTTCGAATGTTTGGTGGATTGATGCTCATATTAAAATGACTGAACCAAGCTTTGTTGAAAACTTTTTCTATAAAGTAATCACTAATCGTTCCACCTCTAATCACTCTCCGATCACATTCTTCTCAAATTGTTCTCATAGTAATTTTGCAGTTCTTTTTCCCGGTAAGAGCTTTTGTCCAAGTAATTTTTCAATGAAACGATTTCCAGATCTCTTGGGTTATTTCCCCACAAACTCCGTTTCGTTACTGAAAACGTCTTATCAATTTGCTGCTGGTTTTATTCATTTTTCTAGAACTGAAAAGACACTTCAATTATTCAAATGGTATGTTCACCACCTAGTCCACTTATTCTCTTTATTCAAACGATTCATGTTGGTTTCAGGTATGTTCTATGTGCTCTTGATGAGAAATGTATGAATCCTGAAGGATCTCAAATTTATTGTCAATTTGGTCCGAATCGAATGGACTATTTCGGAAACTGTTTTAGATACGATCAATCTTTATTGAATTTGTTACTTTTAGATAAGTATCAACATGAGTCTGCATATTATTATGATGGATTGGAGTCAGCGTTTACTCGGAAATAAGGACCAAAGTTTTAAAAATTTATCTGAATAATAAACTCTTTTTGAAAGTTTGAAGTCAAACTGTTTTCTGGAATTTTGAACCATTCTCAAACTTCATGTTTGAAAAAATAAATACGTGAAATTTAAATTAGAACTCAAGCGTGGAATCCTAAAAAACCGTGAACGAAACCGTGGAATAATAAAAGAAAGTAACGGGCGGTAAGACACTTAGTTCTAGTCAGTTCTAATTATTAAGTCATCGAAATATAAAATGGATCGCTATAGTGAGTTTTATATTCAAAAAAGTATTTTAATTTTTTTTTTCTAGTTATGACAACTATAATCAAGACGAAAAGAAAATATTGTCATCGTCTCTTTGTATTTTCAATCATTTTGTTCGGTTTAATCACATTGAACTATTATAGACTTTATGTTTTTCAGGTTTGTAACCTTATAATTTGAGCACAAAATTAAAATTTGTGCCTTTACAGAAATCCAGGAACCCAAAAAGTTTCGGTAATGTCCCTTCTATTCGTGAACCTCTTTTTGATTCAAATGGAACTGATTGTTATTGTAAATCGAATTCAACTGAAGAATATTACAATTTTTGTTACGTGGATCCACAAAACAAAACAAGTGTTGGAATAAGATTCAATTGTTCTTTTCTGGAAATTCTTGAAAAATTGCGTGAGTATAAGTGTATTAAAAAACTTCCATTTGAGAGAAAAACTTTTCCTATCATAACTGAACTTTTATAGTTGCAGAGTAATAAAAACCTCAATTGAAAATCAATGTTCTTTTCAGATCTCGTCAATAACCCGGGACCATTTGTGGACATGTCTAAAACCGAGGAAAACTCGAAGGAAATTGTATTTGTCTCTGCAACTTCCAGTGATCATTTCTATTCATCCACCACTTCTATCGCAGCTTTTTATGAGTTTTACCCGACTGGAAAGTTCATTTTATACAGTCTCGGAATGGATGAAATAGAGATAACCAAAGTGAAAAAACAATTCAAAAACTTAGAAGTTCGAGTTTTTGATACGACAGGATATCCAGAATATGTAAATACTTGGATGGAATATCGATTTAAACCATTGATTCTGGCAGAAATTATGAAGGAATATTCAAATATTTGGTGGATGGATGCACATATTGTGCCAAAAAAACCAATGATGGTAGAGTTACTGTACCAGGAAATTGCGGAAAATGTAAAGAAAGAAGAGACAGAAATTCAAGTACCTATTTACTTTTTTATTCATGCCAGCCATTCTAACTTTGCTACCCTTTTCCCAAGTGATTCATTTTTGTCTATTTTCTACGAAAACATTTTGAAATTTCAGATGTATTAACATATTTCCCAACTAATTCAATAGATCTATTAAAAAGTGAAAAGAAGGGAGCACAACTCGGAGCCAACACATTTTTTGTGGCAAGAACTGAATATACGGTAGAAATTTTCAAATGGTAAGAAATTCCTTTAAATTTATTTTCCGAAGTGATGTATTTTCAGGTGGATTCTGTGTGCTCTTGATAAAGGCTGTATGGCTCCACAAGGTGCTCAGGTATACTGTAGATTTGGACCCGATAGAAACAGTGAATTCGCGCACTGCTTCAGGTAATTTTGAAATCATTATGATAGTTTTGAATCCTAAATTTTAGATTTGATCAATCCATATTGAATCTTCTGATGCTTAACAATTTCCAAGATCATAACAAATACTTTTCAAAACTCGGGCATCTAATTTTTTAGGTTCATTTTAAATCGGGATAAGTGTAAGTTTGTATCGAATATGATAACTTATGTTGTTCAGTTGATTTTTTTGTTTCCTGGTATTATTTTTCAAATAAAATCACAAAATTAGCCAATGTTTCTTGGAAAGTAAGCTCGGTTACTAAAATTGAACTTCTAAAAACTAGTAAATCTTACCTACTGCTGATTTGATCTATATTTTAGAACCAAAAAATCAGGAATGAACTAATTAATTATTATGTTTAGAGTGAACTTGTAATTGAAGAGAGAAGGGTCATGATTGCTAAAAAAAATAGTTTCCAATTTCTTAATTCACGTGAAAAAACGTGAACTTTAGGTTTGTTTATCGATATCGTGGAAAAGTGAAAAATGTAACGGGCGGTGAGAAATTCAGTTTGAATTATGGAGTCAATAAAGGGTAAGGAAAATCACCAGTTTTCAAAACCGAAAACCATCGATTCTTTTTCCGTTTTCACAACTATATGCAATACGAAAAGACAATGTTGCTCTGCTCTTATTGTATTTTCAATCACTTTATTTGGTTTTATTATTACATTCAACTATTCCATGTTTTTTGACTCTCAGGTTTGTATTTTCATTCTTTGAGAACAAAATATTAACTGAGTTATTTACAGAAAACCAGAATTCCAAAAGGATTTGGGAGTGTCTCTTCTATTCAAGGACCTCTTTTTGATTCAAATGGAACTGATTGTTATTGTAAATCAAATTCAACTGGAGAATATTACAATTTTTGTTACGTGGATCCACAAAACAAAACAAGTATTGGAATAAAATTCAATTGCTCTTATGTGGAAACGATGGAAGAACTGAGTAAGTTTAAACTATCTTCCAATAGCCGAAGATATGTTTTAATCCTACAGATATTCTCAACAATCATGCCCCATTCCTCTCTGATTTCGAATTCGCCCGGGATATAAACTCTCTTGTTTTTGTTTCAACAACATCAGATGATCACTTTGGTGTCCACAAAAAATCATATGAAGCTATTCGGAAGTTTTATCCAAATAATAAGTACATATTATTTGGACTCAAAATGACTGATCCTTACATCCAAAAGCTTCCGACCAATGATTCTAACTTTGAATTTCGTCAATTCAATACTTCTCGTTATCCGAAGTATGTAGAAGTATGGTTTCAATATCGATTCAAACCAATTATTATGGCTGAGATGTTGAGAGAA
The DNA here is from genome assembly GCA_963572265.1 of Caenorhabditis doughertyi. Taxonomy (NCBI): domain Eukaryota; kingdom Metazoa; phylum Nematoda; class Chromadorea; order Rhabditida; family Rhabditidae; genus Caenorhabditis; species Caenorhabditis doughertyi. The sequence continues at coordinate 8,509,146 of OY751557.1, forward strand.
TTCACGAATATTTTCTGGATTGATGCTCATATGAAAATAACTGAACCGCATCTTGTCAAGAAGTTTTTTGACGAAGTGAACACGAATCGTTCCACTCCTGAACACTCTCCAATTACATTATTCTCGAATGTTACGCATAGTAATTTTGCAGTTCTTTTTCCTGGTAAGAGCTTAATCAAAGTAATTTAGTTCAATGAAACAATTTTCAGAACTTTTGGAATATTTTCCCACAAACTCCATTTCATTACTCAAAACTTCATACCAATACGGAGCTAATTTTTTCCATTTCTCCAGAACCGAAAAAACACTCCAATTTTTCAAATGGTAAAACTTAATATATTTCTCATAAGACCAATACAATTCGTGCTCAGGTTCGTGTTATGTGCTCTCGAAGAGAAGTGTATGAACCCTAGAGGATCTAAAACACACTGTCATTTTGGTTCCAATCGAATGGATATTTTTGCCAATTGTTTCCGATACGATCAATCAGTGTTGAATGTTTTAATGTTAAATGAGTATCAGGATGAGACTTTATACTATTACAATGGATTGGAATCAGGGTTCGTCAGAATATATTGATGATTTTTTGTTGAAAAATAAACCGTTTTCCGTATTTAAATTCATTTAAAGGTCTAGAAAACAAAGTTGTTCACATACAACAGTATAAAGTTTGAAATTACATTTTATTGAGCGTTGAATTAGAGCGTTTCTAACAGAAGAAAACAACCGAATTTGTCAATTCATAGTTATAAACGTGAACTTTCTTTTTCTTTTCCACGTCGTGCGAACAAAAAAGGTACGGGCGGGAAGATTTTAGGTTTGAGCTTTGTTTTACTTAAGGATACCATGAATCTCTATAGTGAGTTTGATATTCAAAAAATAAATTTTCCTGTTTTTCAGGTTATTCAACTATATTCATAACAAGAAGACAGAGTTATCTCCCATTCATCGTATTCTCTATATCACTTTTTGGCTTTCTGGTTGCATTAAACTTCATACAGCATTATTCTCAGGTCCATACCTTCCTACATTATTTAATACCGTTTTTTCCTGATTTTACAGAAGAGTGAAATGATAAAAAGTTTTCAAAATGTGCCTGCACGGCTACTTAATTCGAATGATACCGGTTGTTACTGTAAATCAGAGGCAACTGGAAAATCCTATAATTTTTGCTATGTGGATCCACAGAACAAGTCGAGTATAGGAAAAAGGTTGGATTGTGCTCATGTGGAGACATTGGAAGAATTGAGTATGTTTGAAAGGTTTGGAAAAAACTAGAATTTGTTCAACCTTCCAGACATTCTCAACTATCACGGCCCTCTCATTTCGGATTTTGAATTTTCGAAAAACGAAAGTTCGGTTGTTTTTGTATCGACTTCTTCAGATGATCATTATTATGAAAACAAAAAATCTTATGAAGCAGTTCGGAAGTTTTATCCGAATCACAAGTACATATTATTTGGACTTCATATGACTGAAAACTATATAGACATACTTCCGTATAATGATCCAAATTTTGAATTTCGTCCATTCGACACATCTCGTTATCCAAAATATGTGGAAGTATGGTTTCAATATCGATTTAAACCACTTATCATGGCTGAGATGTTGAAAGAATTTTCGAGTATTTGGTGGATTGATGCTCATATGAAAATAACTGAACCAAATCTTGTCAAGAAGTTTTTTGACGAAGTAAACACTAATCGTTCCACACCTGAGCACTCTCCAATTACATTATTCTCAAACGTTACGCATAGTAATTTCGCCGTCCTTTTCCCTGGTAAGAGTTTGAACAAAGTAATTTAGTTCGATAAAACAATTTTCAGAACTTTTGGAATATTTTCCCACAAACTCCATTCCATTACTCAAAACTTCTTACCAATACGGAGCTAATTTTTTCCATTTCTCCAGAACCGAAAAAACTTTCCAATTTTTCAAATGGTAATGTTTAATATATTTCTCATAAGGTTAATACAATTCGTGCTCAGGTTCGTGTTGTGTGCTCTCGAAGAGAAGTGTATGAACCCAAGAGGATCCCAAGTTTACTGCAGCTTTGGCTCAAATCGCATGGATTATTTTGCTAATTGTTTCCGATACGATCAATCAGTTTTGAATCTTTTGATGTTAAATGAGTATCAGAATGAGACTTTATACTATTACAATGGATTGGAGTCAGCGATTGAGAGGATATAAAATATTTTGAACAATTTTGTTTAGGAATGAATAGTCGTTTTCTTTTTATAGTTCACTCTTCAAAGAAAGAGAAAAAAAATCACTGACCATCGAAAAATTATGAGCGCGAAAGAAGAATCCATTTATCTTGAATGGAATAATAGTGAACATGAAAATTCTGAATACAATCATTTTCAATTGTGTCCTTTGTGATATTTCGTTTTGATTCACTCTTCTGAATCATCATATTCTGACTCACATGGTCAGTATCGTAACTATCCTGAATGTATTCTGTCGTAACTTTATGGACCGGCACGAAATGTAGTCTTTTATTTTGGCTTCCATAAACTTCAAATAGTCGACAGGCACTTCAATTATGTACTTTTCTTCTTCTTCACTATTGTAAGTCAAATTATTTCAATATAATTATTACGAAATAATATAAAATTTCTAACACAAATATAAAAGTGCCTGACAAATTGTTGTTCCTGCAACCACAATTCCTATTTATGGGACGTTTTTATTTCATGTCTGAGTCCATGAAAATATTGAAAGTTTATCCAATGAAGCACATCACAATATTCCTTAGAAACAACATTTCCTTTTTCTTTGTTTGACTTTCAATGTTTCTTGTCTATACCAAATAAACGAGGTTTTCGAGAAGAAAAACCTTCTAGAAAGATGAAAATTTTCAATAGACTAACAGTTCCTGTTATTGTTTCCAGAACAAGAAATCGAAGGCTTATTCCTTATATTCTACTCTCAGTATATATTATTCTTCTTTTTATTATATTGAGCTATTCTAAAAGTATTGACTCTCAGGTGAAGTATTGAACGTTTTAGAAACAAGTTATATTATAGAAATTTCAGAAAAGAAAAGTTCCACTTGCAAGTGTTTTGTATGTTGGTTTATCACTCAAGGAAAACTGCTACTGTCAATCAAATTCAACTGGGAAAATGTATAACTTTTGTTATGTGGATCCGCAGAACAAGTCAAGTATTGGAATGAAATTCAATTGTGCTCATCTGGAAACACTCGAAAAATTGAGTTAGTTTTCTTGTTTATGTTCATGAAAATTATATTCTGAACAGAAATTCTGAACACTCCTCTGTCACTCCTACCAGATACTGGCTATTTCAATAAGGATATCCCAATAGTTTTTGTTTCCGGAGCCTCAGACGATCATTACGATGTCAGTCACAGATCATATTTATCAATTCGAAAGTTCTATCCGAATCACAAATACGTTCTTTATGGACTCGGTCTCACTGATTCTTACATCGAAAAACTTCCAACAAATGATCCTAACTTTGAATTTCGTCAATTCAACACGTCTGATTACCCGAACCATGTGAAAACTTGGAATAAATACGGATTCAAATCCCTTGTAAAAGCGGAAGCTCTGAGGGACTTTCCAAATATTTGGTGGATTGATTCACACATTGAAACACTTAAGCCAGGTTACATAGAAAAGTTTATGACTGAAACCAAAGTGAATCGTTCTACTCCGGAATACTCTCCAATCACAGCTTTTTTGAACACTCATCATAGTAATTTTGCAGTTCTTTTCCCAGGTTGTTTCAGTGTTTATTTATAAGTAAAGTAATCCTGAATCGATTTCAGAACTTCTGCAATACTTCCCAACTAATTCCGAACCATTCCTGAAAAAGTCTTTACAAGTAGGCTCCGGTCTGAATCACTATCCTAGAACTGAGAAGACACTTGAAATTATGAAATGGTGAGTTCCAAACTGTTTCCATTCAAAGTCCTATTTCAAATTTTTCAGGTTTGTGTTATGCTCCCTTGAAGAAAACTGTATCAATCCACCAAGGGCTCAAGTATACTGCAGTTTTGGTCCTAATCGATTTGATTATTTTGCCAATTGTTTTAGATTTGATCAGTCAATATTGAATTTATTACTGTTGAATGAGTATCAGGATTACACTAAATATTATGTTGATATGGAAACTTATTGGCAGCGAATATAAAATCCATGATTTTGATAGTTTTCTGTTTTTGTTCTCTAGTGTATATCTTTAAAAATGTATTTCCTGTTTTGAGACAAAGTGTCGAGGACTTTGTCCTCGAGATCCAAGCGACTCCGATATGGATATTAAGTTTAAGAGTTCTAGTTCAAGTGTTCATAGATTAGTTTTTATCTTTTGGTCTTTTAGTAGTAATTTGCTTATAACCAAATTAGGTATTTTTATTATAATGGTATGATAATTCTATTGTTAAGCAATTGATAATTCTATAGTTAGTCGACGTAGTTTATGCAAATTAGTTCTATATAAGCAGGGCCGTAAGCTATCATTTCTATCTTTCCATATCATCTATCCCCCTTCCCCATTCATCTGTCCCCTTCCCCCTTATCTGGATCGATCATTCATTTACTCTTCTTCAATAAACCCTTAAAAGATAGAGCACGCGTTCGTGTCTTTTCTTTATACAAAGATCAAAAGAGGAGAAAACGTCTTCATCTCCTTGGCGTGGTCTTCGGAGTAACTAGGCAACAAAAACGTAGAAAGCTATAGAACATTTGACTTTGGTGTTTGTTTTATTCAGGAACTTTTACTTTTCTTTCCTCACAAATTTATTACTAGAGAAAATTGATGAATTGAGATGATAATGACTATAATCAACAATCCTCCTAACCGTTTCCGTAAGTGGACATTCAAAGCTTACACTATGTTTCATCATATTCCAGGTTACCCAAAAAGAAGACAATCTAGGACTACTCTATTCATGATAGTTTTTATTATCACTCTCATTGAATTCATATTTTCCTTACAATCTATGAAAAAGCCTTCTGAATTGGCTCCAACCAGTATGCTTCTGGAAACAGAAGTCTCTGAAAATCTAAGAAATCATGTAAACAGTCCAATATTGGCTCAAGGGGTAACTGCGACCTTCAAATGAATATTTTCTTTGAATTTACAGACACGTGAATTGACAACTAGAAGTTTTGAAGACTCGACACAACCACACTATTCTCGTTGCTCGTGTAAATCTGACAGATTTAGAACAACAAACAACTTTTGTTATGTGGATCCGCAGAATTCCACTTCCATTGGGAAGAAATTTGATTGTTTGCATTTGAAAATTCTGGAGAGCTTAAGTGAGTTTATCATTCAGTCATTTTTGTTCAAAAAATTAATTTTAGACCTAATCGGGAATATTGGAAATTTTGTCAACATCTCAGATTTTCCTAAAAATTTCAACAAAACTGTTTTCGTGTCAGCAGCATCGGAAAACCATTTTAAGCAAGCCACCGCTTCAATAGCGTCTTTTTATAAACATAATCCGAATGGAGAATATATTTTCTACAGTCTTGGTCTGGGGAAATACTACGAGAAGTCACTAAAAAAGAAATTTCCACTTCTTGAAGTTCGAGCGTTCAATACATCTACATATCCAGAATACACAAATAATTGGGCGGAGTATCGATTCAAGCCATTAATTATAGCAGAAGTTCTGAGAGACCATCCATTTATTTGGTGGTTGGATGCAAATATACGGATTGAGAAGCCAAATATAATCGGAGTATTTGCACAAGAAATAGCAAATGTTTTGAAGGATGAAGTATCTCAAAAGGTGATTTGGTTTGAAAGTGCAGGAATGCGGGGTCGAGCACTGAAAAATTATCCTTGCAGATGTCTTCGATCTATTCATTTGTTTCCACTGGTCATGGAAATTATCCTGTAATGTTTCCAGGTAGAAAAATCAAAATGTTGTCTCTTCATTTATTGTCCTCATTCAGAACTATTAACCTACTTCCCATCCAATTCAATTCCACTGTTGAAAAATGAAAAAAGAGGAACACAGCTCGGTGCAAACACAATTTTTATAGCAAAAACTAAAGAATCTGTTGAGATTTTGAAATGGTAGTTTCACTTTTATTTCAGTACAATCCATGCGTTTATAGGTGGGTATTGTGTGCACTTGACAAAACATGCATGGCTCCACCGGGAGCTCAAATTCACTGCAACTTTGGAGAAGATCGCTACAACACATTTGCAAACTGTTTCAGGTATTGCTCACTCAGTTCAAATTAAATTATCTTCGATTCAGATTTGATCAATCAGTCCTTAATCTTCTTCTACTCAATGAGTTTCAAGATCATAATAAGTACATGTCAAAACACGGAGAATTGTTTTCAAGGACCTGAACTTTTCAGGAATTCAAAAATGTGTCTCTTTGAAACATCCATTTTAAAAAGGCTCCTAGCAACCTTTTGCTTTTTTATCTAATTTTCTTTGTTTGCCTTTCCTTGTTCTCAAAAAAAAACAGAATTTGAAAATGCACAACAGGTCTCGATTGTTCAAAAAGAAAGTGTTAAGAAAGCCTATTCTAATTCTTCTAGCGGTAACTTTCTTTGTATTTTTAATCATTTTAAGGACTTTGTCGAATGGAAAAGTGACACAGGTTAGTTTATTGTTTGAAATTAGAATATTTTTTCTGGCATGCTAATAAAATGTTTCTAGGACTTTTCTGATTCTTCTAATTTCAATGCTGACAGTTGCTACTGTAGATCACTATCGACCGGGAAATTATACAATTTTTGTTATACGGATCCGCAGAACTCGACAAATATTGGCGCGAAATTCAGCTGCGAGCATCTAGATCAACTGAAAGATTTGAGTACGTTTTTTAGTTATTTCGAGGAGTTAAACATTGAGAAACTTTTTCTCAGATCTCCTTGAAAACATCACAAAATTCGTCAACATATCCGATATTGTCAAAAACGAAAGTCATGTCACATTCGTCTCATCAACTTCTGAAGATCAATTCGATTTCAGTTTGAGTTCCTACAAATGCATTCGAGACTTTTATCCAACACACAAGTACATTCTTTATGGTCTAGACTTAAATTCAAGTTTAACTGATCAACTTCCCAATGATCCGAATTTTGAGTACCGACAATACTACAACCCAAAACCCAAACCAATAATAATTGCAAGAGCTTTGAAAGAGTTCCCTGCCATTTGGTGGATAGACCCTGACATAGCAATGAGGAAAACTGATATGATTAAAAAATTATTCAATGAAAGTGCTGAAAATACTTCGATATTATCATTTCGAGCCACACATCAGTTCATTTATGGTGGTTTGCACTCAGGTAAATTGCTTCCGAAACTTAAAAGAAGCTATAAAATCAAGCTTCTAGGAATTATGAACTTTTTCCCCACCAGTTCTATGGAATGGCTCAAAAGCACTAATCAAGTTGAATTCAGTAATTTGTTCATAATCAGAACAGAGGACACAATAAATATTTTGAAATGGTAATTTTTAAAGGGAGAAATCAGAAATGCACGAAAATTTTTTCAGGTGGACGTTATGCTCCTTAACACCGGAATGTATAAATCCACCTCATTCCATATCGAATTCGCTCCCAGAAACTTATTCCAGGTATTTTTAGAAGCGGGACTCCTTAATTTCACTTATTTTCAGATACGATCTACCATTATTCAATCTTTTGTTGTGGAACAGTTTTCATAGTCTAGACAATTATTTACTTAATTTTAAAAATTCGTTTGTTACAATGAAAGACATAGCTTGATTTTCTTTTGAAATCTTGGTATATCTGTTTTCATAACACCTAACATCGCAATCGACTTTCAAGACTCGCGGGGAAGAAAACAAAACCCCAATTCTCTAAATAATTGTAATTGAAGAGAGGTCATTTCATGAAAATTTCAACCCAAGATACTTGATTGGAACAACAAATCGAAGGAGCCACGCCCTATTGTTCCTAACCTCTAACACTCCCGAAAAATTTTGTTTTCTCAACTTCTAAAAAAATTTGAGGCGTTTCCCGCTGGCAAACTTGACTCTCTAAAAGGATCTCTTTGTAATAATCGTTTGCGGAATCTATCCAAAATAAATCACAATTAAACAACCTCCATTATTATGTAGACTTCGGACCTTGTTTAAAAAAAACACATAGAATGTCCGCTCATTCCAAAAAGATTTCACAGTAGATAAAGGCTCCGAACTAGGCAAGTGTTCTCGCACTATAGATTCCAAATGGATCAGAAACACCCTTTCCTTTACTACCATACATAGCTTTTCATTATTTTACTCTAAAGTGAATATTCAAATGAACATTCTTCCACGTTATCTACTGATAGTTTCACTTGCTACTATCACCATCTTGATGATATATTATTTCAATAATTTTCTCAAAACAATAACATCATATGAAGAAGTTGGATCAGCGACAATTGTAAAGAAAGGAAATAAATGGGTTGTTGTCACAAACTTGAATTTACCAACCGACGAAATTTATTGGAGTAATGTTCGGAGAACTGTCAAACTGAGGAAAGTGGATGAAGTTTTGCCGGCTGCTAATGTGAAAAAAGGAAATAAATGGATAGTTGTCACTAGTATTAGTTCACCAACTGAAGATGTTAAGGTACTCTGTGAAGATTTTAGCACGTGTATTTATTAAGATTTTAAGAGACTTGCTTCTTTTGAAGATTGGAACCTAGTGGTAGTTGCAGACACAAAAACTCCACTTGACTGGAAGTTGAATGATGTTCATTTCTTATCAGTTGAATATCAGAAACAGCTTCGTAAGTTTTACCAGAAATTCAGAAGTATCAGAACATTTCAGCATTTTCTCTGGTATCTTCCCTTCCATACAAGTCATATACTCGAAAGAATATAGGATATTTATATGCAATATCTCATGGAGCCGAATGGATTTACGATACAGATGATGATAATAAACCTTATGATAAGTCGAATAGTACATTAGATTGTTAAAAGATGGGGTTTTAAGGCTAGGGTTGAATCAGTTTCAGTATGAAGATACAATATCAGGAGTACGGTATCGAGTGAAAAACGAGAGTGAAGCCGGAACATTGTTAGTTTGAGCAATTGAAAACTGAATGTGATCGTATGAATGTTTCAGGGACCGTTTGTTCAATCCTTATCAATTCTATGGAATGGATCAGATGTGGCCAAGAGGGTTTCCATTAGAACATGTTGAGGTTTGCATGAGCTGTAGGTTTAATTGAATGAAGCACCATTTCAGAAACATTCAAACGGGTATGAAAAGCAAGTTGCGTGTTATCAGATGCAAAGAGCAGCAGTACAACAAGGATTGGTACACCATGACCCAGATGTGGATGCTGTTTATAGGTTGTTCATCATTTAGTCTTTTCCATGAAGTAATAAAGTTCTCAGGCTACTTCACGCTGATTCAAATAATGGGCTAGATATAAAATTCAATAAATTTGCACCACCTATAACTCTTTCAGTTGGAACTTATTCTCCATGGAATTCTCAAAATACTTTATTTCATAAATCAGCGTTTCACACTCTCTTCCTGCCGACTACTGTATCTTTCAGGTTATTCTCATCCAAAGTTTCTTTTTGAGACCTAAGAATTAATTTGAATTTCAGAACAACGGATATTTGGAGATCTTTCATTTCTCAGAAAATACTTCATTTATCTGGATTGACAGTTTCTTTTGTGCCCACTAATGCAGTTCAATTCAGAAATGCTCATGATTATTTAAAAGATTTCAAAGATGAAAAACAAGTTTATGAAGATTCTGGAAAAATGATTGAATTCTTGCATAATTGGAAATGTTCGAGTTCATCATCAAGGAACTTGGAAGGATGTATTGTTGAGTTAGCAGAAGATTTGGTTAAAAATAATTTATGGGGAGAAGATGATTCTAAATTGATGAGGCTGTTTCTCAAGGACTTGAAACAATCCGGGTAAGATCAGTAAGAGAGAAATAGAATCTACAAAAAGCTCCTTTTCAGGTTTAACTTCCCTGATTTGATTGGAGAAAACTATGTTGATCCTTATCATCCATCAACAAATGAATCAACAAGAGATGTGAATTGTAGAAGAATGAATCTAGAATTTGATTTAGTTAACCCGAAAGACCACGGGAAAAAGGTCTTACTGATAAGATTGATAATATTTGATAATCCTAAGCAGTGTTTCAGAGTGTTCAAAAAGCATCTCAAAAGCTGGATTATTTTGGAGATCTCGTCGAATGGTGTAACGAAACTGGATACTCTGGTGGGTACCGTATGAGTTTCCGGTGGTTGAATCGGTATTTTCAGAATTGTCCAAATCATTTCCATCGCCTCATCAATTAAGTGAACAACATGACACCAATTATGTATTACAGAAAGATTTAGACAGCGTAATTGAACTAACACTATGAAAAAGTTAAAAAATGTTCTTGCAGGTTTTAATAGTCGTAAACAATTACCCATGGAAATATGGAATGGGATTAATTCAGAGATTATATCAACCATATTTTGCATCTGTTATATTCTGTGGATCTTGGTACCCTGACCAAATAGAAGAACACGACAATTTCACATCTACAATTTATCCATTCAATTATATTCATATGAATCCTGCTGAAATGTATCAAGGAATCCTCGGATATCATTGTGTAACTCTTGTCAAAGAACTCGGATTGAGTAATGTTCAAGGATATTTCTTTATGGCGGATGATACGGTTTTCAATATTTGGCAACGTATAGATTATTCAAGGGTTCATCATTTGACAGGTTATAATCTTGAAAGCACTGGAGGTTGGTGGGATTTTGAAGTTGGTAAGGACCATTTACATGAAGATCATTCTTCATAATCAAACATAAACAGGATACCTTGCTGCAAAAAATGTAGTGAAATCAATGAAAAGGAATACAAATCCAAAAAGAGCAGAAGCATGGAAACGTTTTGAAAATGGGATGAGAAAGAATGGAGTAATAAGTAATGACCAAACTGCTTATGATGAATTACTAGCCAAGAGAGGAAAATGTATCTCAGATTTGTGAGTAGCATTGCACTGCTATTTGGATTTCGTTACAATGATCAATTTCAGCTTTTACATTCCAACTTCTGAAAGTGAATATTTTGCGACTTTGATGAGAGTATTCTATGAAAATAAGTTTTTCTTAGAATTAGCAATAGCTACATTTCTGAAATCAGTTAATTTTCAGGTGTAAGTTAGGAATTATTTAAATTTTTTCACAAATTTTTCTACAGATCTTTAGCAAAAGCAAGAAGTTATCTGTGGTCGAATCGTTCAGAGTGGGCGAAACTCTATGATAAAGATATGGTAGGAATGCATCCAATTAAAATGAGTGCATTCATGAAACCAGGAATTAATAGGACGAAGTACAAAGCATTTTAGATTTCCAGAATATTTATAAAAAATTTTCAGTTACTGTGGTTCAGTACTTCAAACTTGGTCGGATATTATGTTTAGAGGTTCAACAAACTATAAAATCAAAAATGATAATGAAGATAACGAAAGATTTTATTAAATCTTGTCTCAAAATGAAACATCTCGGGTTTATTTAAAGATTCGTAAAGTAATAAAATGTTTCCATTCTTGTTATTTTGTACTTTAGATTCCATACTTCCGCCACAACCCCACCCATTATGTTATTTTTTATGAGCACAACATGCCCCATCAATTGATAAGAAATAGTTGGAAGAGTAGGAAGAAATTTCAAAAGATTCCCCTTATTTGCAATAGAAAGAATTTGTGTGCAAACCCTATGTTTTGTGATTCCTTGATAGCGATGGTTCTGATCTTAAACAGTTCAAGAATGCCCTCGAGTTCACCTTATTGAGTTTTTTTTTTTCGTTTTTCATTTGGGAAATCAAAAACAGGCATATCAATCATTTCAATCTGCATGATGAGCTTTTGATGAGAATAAATGTTCATGAATGTTTTTTCGAACACCGTGTCGAAGCTCGTTAACGCACATTCCCGTGGAAATTCATATTCGGGAAAAGCCCGATGAGGCTCATTAAGCCCATCTCTTCAATAGACCATATCGCAAAACGTGAGCCTCGATAGATTTTGAATTTTTCTACACACAAAATTTGATTACTTCGTACTATGCAACGCTTCAGCTTGGGCGATATAAGACTTTCCTGTTGTCCTTTTTCAACAAAAAATATAATTTTTTTTCAAAGATTCGTACATTCATAAAACTAGGCAAAAAGTTCTGTGGGGACGGCAATCCTTAAATCCGTAAGAAAGATTTAATTATCCAAGAAGTTTTATATTCTCTTTTCAGTTTTTATGGCAAAAGAGCATATGAATCTCGAGGAACTTTTCGAAATGTTTTTTTTTTGCTTATGGATGAGCTGTTTTTGTTTTCTTTTTTATGAAAAAGTCACTTCGAACTTGATGAGAATTAATGAGCCTTCCTGAAACTCAAAAAAAAAAGACTATTTCTAAAACTTCCATTTGACTTTTATGGAATCCATCAGACACCATAATAAAGACCATGTAAAGAAATTTTTCTACTATAGCATTTTTACTTGAAGATCCGACTCTGGAATTTTTTGAAAAAAAACTCTTTTCCCTAAATTCTCAATTCCACTAACAACTCTTATCAGACAATAAATCAATCACTACCAATCCAGCACTTCTGTTACATTTCCTGCTGTTTGTGACATCAAAGAATAAGTGGAAGAAAGCTCTCCCCTTCCTTATCAGTACTAATTCCTTGCTCTAGTCTTTGAATAACATCTTGAAACAACTAGAAAATAGTCTGTACTCTTTGCAATTCACATATTCCAAAAAAGTTGCATTTGTTTGAGTTTTCGTACAGAGATCAAAGGTTTCCTAGGAAACTTTTGACACGTCTAGACTTGAGAATTTTTGAATACAGCTTCTTATTGTGCAAAGATTTTTTTGCACATCTTGAGCTCAATGATCATTTCTATGTTAAATCTTTTTTCAGATGGTTCCGCAAAGATTCTCTAAATACTTTATATTCGGATTTTGCATGCTCACAGTAGTTCTTCTGTTCTGTTGGAGCGATACATTTGAGATAATTCAATTGAAAACTTTCCAAAAAATTTACTCTGAGAAAGTTTTGCCAGTTGCTTCTGTGAAAAAGGGGAATAAATGGATAGTTGTCACTAGTATTAGTTCGCCAACAGAAGATGTGAAGGTACTTTTTCAAAGAGGAAAGCATCTGTACACATAATGGTTTTCAGAGACTTGCAGCGTTTAAGGACTGGAACCTAGTGGTAGTTGCAGACACAAAAACCCCTCTTGACTGGAAATTGAATGATGTTCATTTCTTATCAGTTGAATATCAGAAAAAGCTTCGTAAGTTTTACCAGAAATTCAGAAAGTATCAGAACATTCCAGCATTTTCTCTGGTATCTTCCCTTCCATACAAGTCATATACTCGAAAGAATATAGGATATTTATATGCAATATCTCATGGAGCCGAATGGATTTACGATACAGATGATGATAATAAACCTTATGATAAGTCGAAAAGTACATTAGATTGTCAAAAGATGGGGTTTTAAGGCTAGGATTGAATCAGTTTCAGTATGAAGATACAATATCAGGAGTACGGTATCAAGTGAAAAATGAGAGTGAAGCTAAAATAATGTGAGTTTGAAAACGAAGAAAATGATCAACTAAAAACAATTTAGAGATCGTTTATTTAATCCATATCGTTTCTATGGAATGGATCAGATGTGGCCAAGAGGGTTTCCATTAGAGCATATTGAGGTAGTATTTATTGGGTAGAATTTAGCACACATTATTGAAATTCATAGAAACATACAAATGGATTTGAGAAACAAGTTTCTTGTTACAAAATGAAAAGAGCGGCAGTTCAACAAGGATTGGTGCATCACGACCCAGATGTTGATGCTATCTATAGGTAGCCTGTGTAAAAAAAATTCTCGATGAAAAAGAAGATTTTAAGACTGCTTCATGCTGATTCAAACAGCGGCCTCGATGTGAAATTCAATAAATTTGCACCCCCTATCACCCTCTCTGTCGGAACTTATTCTCCATGGAACTCTCAGAATACTTTGTTTCATAAATCAGCATTCCACACTCTGTTCCTGCCGACTACTGTATCTTTCAGGTTATCTTATTTCCTCTTTTTCTTCATTTTCTAAATGAGAAAAAGTTTCAGAACAACGGATATTTGGAGATCGTTCATTTCTCAGAAAATACTTCATTTATCTGGATTGACAGTTTCTTTTGTGCCAACTAACGCCGTTCAATTTAGAAATGCTCATGATTATTTAAAAGATTTCAAAGATGAAAAACAAGTTTATGAAGATTCTGGAAAAATGATTGAATTCTTGCATAATTGGAAATGTTCTAGAGCATCCATGCGAAACTTAGAGGAATGTATTGACGATTTGGCAGAAGATCTGGTTGAAAATAATTTATGGGAAAAAGAAGATTCCAACTTGATGAGACTTTTCCTGAAAGACCTGAAACTCACGGGGTAAGATGGCTGTGGAGATGTATCTAAACGTATATGTTCTTCAGTTTCCGATTTCCGGATTTAATAGGAGAAAACTATGTAGATCCCTATCTTCCATCAACAAATGAGACATCAAGAGATGTGAATTGTAGAAAAATGAACCTAGAGTTTGATTTGATTAACCCAAAGGATTTCGACAAAATAGTAAGACTCCGTTCATAAAAAATTCGAACCCTTTTATCGTCCAGGACGTTCGGAAGGCCTCTCAAAAATTGGATTACTTTCAAGATCTTGTAAATTGGTGTAATGAAACTGGATACAGAAGTGAGTTTTCTGTAAGGGTAGGAGAACTAATTGAAAGTTTTCAGACCTCACAAAATCCTTTCCATCACCTAGTCAACTCTCTGAAGAACATAATGACACATATGTTCTACAAAAAGACAAGGAGAGTGTGAGTGTATTCTAATTGATTTTGTTATAACATCGTCCATTTTCAGGTTCTAATAGTCGTAAACAATTACCCATGGAAATACGGAATGGGATTAATTCAAAGATTATATCAACCATATTTTGCATCTGTTATATTCTGTGGATCTTGGTACCCTGAGAAACTGAATGACAGTGATAATTTCACATCGACAATATACCCAATCAATTACATTCATGTGAATCCTGCTGAAATGTTGCAAGGATACTTTGGATATCATTGTGTAACACTTGTCAAAGAACTTGGATTGAGTAATGTTCAGGGATATTTCTTCATGGCAGACGATACGGTCTTCAATATTTGGCAACGAATTGATTATTCAAGAGTTCATCATCTGCTCGGTTATAGAAACGGAACAGCTGGCGGCTGGTGGGGATCCGAATTCGGTAGGAATTCATTCTGAACAACTGAAATAGTTGAGAACTTCCAGGCTTTCCGGCAGCAAAAAACATTGTGAAAACAATGAAAAGTAACAAAGATCCGAAGCGTACAAAGGCCTGGAAAAAATTTGAAGATGGAATGAAAAAGTATGGATTCCTGAGAGCTAATGAAACTGCAGAAGATGAAATGATGAGGAAAAGAGGAAAAAGTATATCTGATTTGTAAGTTTTCAAACAAAAGAAATGTCAATGAAAATAAGACTTCAGCTATTACATCCCAACATCTGAAAGTGACTATTATGCAACATTAATGAGGCTGTTTTATGAAAATAAGTTTTTCCTAGAGTTGGCTGTAAATACTTTTTTGAAATCAGTTAACCATCAGACGTACTTTTACAAATTTCACAAGACAAAGACAATATTCCACTATTAAGGTCTCTTCGAGCAACTACAAGTTATCTTTGGGGTAATCGAGGTCAATGGGCAACTCTCTATAATAGAGAGTTAGTAGGAATGCATCCAATCAAAATGAGTGGATTCCAAAAACCGGGTAACGCTAGAAAAAGGTATTCTGAGAATCCGATCCAAAGGAATCTATCTATTTATCCAGTTACTGTGGGTCAGTTCTTCAAACTTGGTCGGATATTATGTTCGAAGGATCTCGAAATTTCACAACGAAAGCGGATGGTGATGTGGATTATGCCAACGGATAAACCAACAAAAAGATCTAAACAAGTTTTCATCGGGTTCAGTTAAATAGTTAATTTTCCTTTTTAGGTACATAGCTTTTTGTCCCAATAAATGTATTTCGGGTATTTTCGTGTTAGAATAATAATTCCATCGTTTTTGGAGAACAACTATTTCCAAAATGTAATTAACGAGAATAACTTTCAAATTGAGCGATCATTAAAAATGAAATATTGCCACTGATAACGTTTTAGGAATCAAACATTCGAATGGATGACAAACTTTCAAAACACAAAAAAAACGGAGGAAATCAATCGAAACAAAAAGAAAATTTACGAGTGTTTGAGTAATCTAGGGCATCCAAAACTGACGGAGAGGTATGCATCTAAAGAGACAAGAAATGAGAGAAAGATGAAGAAAAACGACAAAAGAAATAGAAGAAATGTTGATGATGTCGTTGTCAATGATATTCAATTGATTACAATAGCCGTCCCCCAACTGAAGAGATAGTACTACCTAGTGAAGAGACGCAGCCACAGATAGGAATTGATCCGGAGAGAGAAAAGTGATGAAGACGTGAAAATGAATATGATCTGCTGTAGAATAGAAGACGTACATGCCGACTTCTTCTGAATCCTCCTATGCTTTCTTTGCACCTCCCACTTGTTTTTCTTTTCTTGTTGTTGTTGTTTCTCTCCTCTGATGATGTTAAAGTTGTTCACGCCGCCACCGTATTCTCATCATCATTAAAGACATGCCAAAGTCAGTGTGAAGAACGGAATTTGGTAAGAAAATGATAGAGATTTATAATTGGGATGTGAATGAGAAGAAGAAAACAATTTGCAGGCATATCCATTAGATTCGGGAGAAGTACATTGGACAGGTCTTGCAGAATATAACTATTCGAGTAGGATTTCTTCGGTGAGAATTTTTTTTGGTGAGAATAGTGAAACATAGAAAGTACATTTCAAAAACTCTAAAAGTAGAAGAAAATAACTTCCTCACCTCAAATACATATTTTCAGTGTAGACATGGATGTGAAGATGTAGATGAACGCGAATCGAAATGTAACGTGAAATGTTCTGAAGAAGGAATTGTAACAAACTCTTGTAAACAAGGATGCAGAGCTGTCCTAGTTTCTTTTCTTGCTCAGGCTCAAGCACTTCTCATTCAAACTCGTGTAAACATGGAAGTTCTGGAAACTGCGATGAAATTGAAATGGGAATTCTCTGAAACATTAGCAGAAGAACTGAAGGAAATTGCAAATGCTGATATATTCTGGTTCTCCCAAACAAGACCACTCGACGGAGTTCTCGGATGGAGATGGACGTCACTTCCACAAAATTCTTTTCGAAATTCTTCATTAGTTTCTGAAGTCCATGTTCCATTCGAACATGGAGAACATGTAGAAGTACGGTTGGCTCTTTCATATAGGAATCAAGTACTGGTATCACGGACCACTACATATCACCTTCCATTATCAAAAGCGGGAACAACTCTAGAAATTATTGGGCAATTGCAATTATCTGATGATCGGGTTGCAGTATGTTACAAGACGAATCAACCAACGGTGAGTATATCTCAGAAGGGGTTATGATATTTTTTACTTTTAGCCAAAGTTCAAATTGACTGTAATGACAATGGATGACAATACTATTAACACTGAAGAATCCATATCAAGATGCCATTTATTCTCGAATCTTCCCAGAGATAATTGTTGTAAAGCTTCAATTTCTGCAATTGATGAACATGGTGCAACGACAGCTTTTGTGGAGATAAAGTTAGATTTCTTCGTAAACCAAGGTGGGTAAATTCTTGACCAAACTCTGTCATTTCTTTATTTCAGTTGAAATTGAACTTGTCTCCGCTGCTTCTTCCCGTCTCATCTTCTCTAATAGTACCCACTTACTTGAAAACGAAGAACTTGACCAATATGCTCTTGGTGATTCAGCTACAGTAATCCCATTCCCGTTACCTACAGATGACACTATCACAGGTAATACCCATTTTCGATTTTCAACTAAAAGACGTAGTTTAGCCATCGCCGGAATTTCTGATACCACTATCGCTATCGGAAGTTCTACAGGATCTCTCTGGACATTTCAAATGTCTGCAAATCAAACTGATGAAGATCAACCATCGTCAGTGATTCAATTGAAAACCGTTGGAGAAATGGACACAAAAATAACTCAAATCGAAATAGATCATATTCAAAGAACATTATACGCTGTTCAACATGATAAGGGAATTTTGAGATGCAAATTGAGAACAATGGAGTCAGAGGATAGTCCAACATGTGTTCTAATTGTGAATAATGATGCGTTGAACCCACCAAAAGAAATAACTTTAGATCCGGTTAATGGGTAAGTGAATGAAGTTTTTTGAGGATTTTTGTGTCCAAAAGTCTCCTAAACTGTCTTGAAGTTCAGTCACATCTACTCTCTCAACGTGGATAACAAAGTCTATAGAACAGAGATGATTGCTTTCAATGCGACAGGAATTGAAACTGTGGCTAGTCTACAATATCTCAAAGGTAATTCTAGATCAAGGAATAGATTTCATCGTTAATTTCAGATATGTCTCCATCCAATGGAATATTCTTCGATGTCTCTAAGTTCTTACTGTACTCTGCACTACAGAATGGTTAGTTGTATTATAGAATTTGAAATTCGTGTAAAGGTTCCTTCAATATTCGTTTTTTAGGATCTATGATGACATTAAACCCAGTCACTGACCAAGTACATATCTTCAAAGACTCTGGTTATTCTGATATTCAACATTTTCGAATTAAAAGTGATTTGATCTACTGGATGAAAAAGAAATGTGGAGAAACAGACGCCGATGAGAACTGCATTTTCACTGAAAACCTCCAACGCTCAGAGGAGGACATACCCAACAAGTAAGAGAGGACACTCCACTATTTCCCTCACCCTGTCTGGGTCTCCTCCTTCTCTTATTAGTCTACTCTACTCTCCCGACACATTCCATCCAACCAGTCTCCCCCTTTCTCTTGATTACACATAGTATCCCTTAATTTCACGGTCAGATGGCCGAGTGGTCTAAGGCGCTGGTTTTAGGCACCAGTCTCTCCGGGGGCGTGGGTTCGAATCCCACTCTGATCAACTCCTTTTTGCCATTTTCAGATTTACGTACTCGAGTGCACTCATGTCTTATGGATTCTTGGAAGAGATTTTGTTAAAACCCAGAACCACTGCAGTCTCGTCAATCGCTCTGTTGACATCAGACACAAATGGAAGAGTGACTTGGGATGAAGCGAGTACACTTCCCTTTCAAGCGCAGGGGAGTTCATGGAGAAACTTCACATATTTTCTGAAAATCACTGCACCAAAAATTACTGATTTCTCTCCAGTTGAAATTTACACAACCAACACAGATATGGTAAGCTCTTGCTTATACGGTCTAAAACTAAAATAAAATCAATTCTAGAAAATCGAAGTGAAACCTGGAAACGAATACAATGTTCAGGTGCAAGTATGTAGTGATGATTTCTGTTCAACTCCCACAACAACTTCAAATACAGCCCTTCCTGATTTAGCTGGTGGTCAGTAAAAAATGACTTTTTTTCAAAACCTTATTAATTCCAGTTGTTCCATTTGTTTTCACAAAAAAGCAAGCAGATGATATCATCAGTCTGGATATCCTTGGAAACGTCGTAGTCACTGATGATTCAGTGAAACTTATTGAAAAAATGCAGAATCCTCATGTACTGGATAACACAACCAAAACAGTGTATTTAGCTGGCGATCATTCGGTAAGCCAATCGAGTTGCCCAAATATATATTCACAATGTTTAGATGGGTATTTTCAAAAAAGATCTGGAAGATGCAACAGGAACTCCAAAGCCATTCAAAGATGGTCTTTTCGTAGAAATGATGTCGATTATGCCATCTCGATCTATGATTCTGATAGCTTCTTCATATAAAATCACTTCATATCGATTGCCAACTACATTTGATTTTGAGTGGGTAACTTTTTTCCTTTCGATAAAGTTCATAATTCAAGGATTCAGATACTATTCTTGTGAAGAGCCTCTAGAAGATTGTGCAGAAGTCATGGGAATTTCAAGTGACGACCCAACTGGAATGGTTTACTTTTTAACACAATCTAGGAATGGTACCGTTGTTCTATGGGAATCAGATCCAGAGAATCGGACACCAAGAGACATTGCAACAGCATCTTCTATTGTTCCGTAAGTTGAAATATATACTGGCATTCTTAATTCTCAACTGATAACATACAGATTTCGACGATTCTTGATCCTCCACGACAAAATGATTTTGGTGACCAAAAATAATCACATTGTACAAACCGACAAGACACTTCAAGTTGTTAACGTGGCCACAGAATTAGAAAGAGTAGATCGTATTCTTCCTCTGAGATATGCTGCGATTTCTCATAAAATTGAGTTCACAGATGAAATAAAGTTCATGGAAGGAAGCAAAACTGATTTACAATGGACTCTGTCACCACCATTGGAAGCTGGAACTGTCATCTTCAAAGTCTCAATATTCCGAGAGAAGATGGGAGGACAAGATCCACCGATCATCACAATTCAAAGTGATACTAACTTTACAATACCTCCAAAAGTGTTGGAAGCGTGGAGTTCTGCACAAAGATTCGATGTTTCAGTTCAAGCAATCACTCCATGGGCAAGTGCAGTTCTCAACAGAACTGGGTTAACAGCACCTGTCAAGCCACCTACTTCTCCATCTCAATTACGGATCTTTGCAACCCAACAAAAAACTGTAGATGGTCCTCGAGCACTCATTTCATTCTTTTGGGGTCCACCTACAGAATGGAATGGAACTCCTTACCAATACATTGTTAATTGCACTAAAGACGATGGAAGCTGGATTGGAGGACCGGTGACAACATCTCAATCTCATTACTCATTTGCTGTGAAATCTGGAAAAGTATCGTGTCAAGCAGCGGCAGCGAATGAGCCAACTAATATTGGAGCATTCTCAGAAGTCATTACAATTGATAGTTCGGGTCAGTTTATGGTCAAATAATGCGGAAAATGCCTTGGTTTTCAGAGTTAAAGCCACTTGTAAAGCTGTTCGCAATTGATTCTACAAATTCTTTGATATCAATCAATGATCTCGCTCATGAAGAGCCGAGAAGAGAAACAAGACAAGTAACACAACCGGTGAAGGTATTTTTATTATTCATTACCTTGGTCACATATATTTTCAGCTGGAGTACCAAGCCATGGCATTTATTGGAGAAGATCTCTATGCAGTACGAAAAGAAGGAGAATCAGCTCAACCAGTTTTAGTTCAGATTGACACAAATCATATCGACAACACGGTACATAAGGTGAGCCACAGTTCAATGATTCTTGGTTTTCTGCATGCGAAATCCCGTCAAATGTCGGCTGCTTCAATTGCTCGGAATTCATATAAGGAGTTTGAAATTTGGATGTTTTCATTTTTTGCCAGAAATTTTCAAAACTTTCAAAGTTTTCGAAGCCAGAAACAGGAACTGTCAATGGTTCTCTTTTATACAGTATTTTCCGTAATGGCTACTATAATTTCGTAGCTCATTGAAATGTTTTAAATTCTTAGTAGTTCAAAGTTATTTTATTAAAAAATGAACTCCGAATTCTGTACCGTCCCTGGATTTGGAGTAACTTTTTGAAACGAGAAAATCAAAAAAAGAAATCACGTGAAAGTTTTTGAAACTTCGAATCCCAGGACAGTCCAGAATTCGGAGTGTGGAAAAAATATTCTTTTTTTTTAATTTCACGTGAACTGGTTCTTTGTAATGCCACATTTAGGGCAGTCCGTTCAGTGGAAAATTACGAATTTCCAGAAGTTTCGATGAGGAAAAAAATGGCGGAGGAAGCCTGTTGCATCAAAAAACAAAAAGCTGAATAACCAGGTTAGTGAAATTCATTCTCAAGCTTGCACTAAAAGTATACAAGTGAACTTTCAAAGTTTTTTTTTGATGAAACGCTTTTTAGGTGACTAAAAGCTTGAGAATGAATTTCACTAACCTGGTTATTCAGCTTTTTGTTTTTTGATGCAACAGGCTTCCTCCGCCATTTTTTTCCTCATCGAAACTTCTGGAAATTCGTAATTTTCCACTGAACGGACTGCCCTAAATGTGGCATTACAAAGAACCAGTTCACGTGAAATTAAAAAAAAGAATATTTTTTCCACACTCCGAATTCTGGACTGTCCTGGGATTCGAAGTTTCAAAAGCTTTCACGTGATTTCTTTTTTTGATTTTCTCGTTTCAAAAAGTTACTCCAACTCCAGGGACGGTACAGAATTCGGAGTTCATTTTTCAATGAAATAATTTTGTTCGATTTTTGCTTCAAACTTTTTCATGAATTTTTCGTAGTTTCCCGATTTAACAACATCGTTTCATCAAAACCTGCAGAATGCTAAAAAGTTCTGGACCACTACGGATTTTTCATAAATTTTCGAAAAAATGATCGGAATTCAAAAACATCCAAATTTTAAAAGCCTTATATATTTCCTCAAACTAACCACAGTTGAAGCGGTCCGGAGGAATACTTACTTATGCTCGCTACTGTATGAGAATGCTACTGTGTTCCATCATTTGACCGCCTCTTTTGTGCCTTCAAGTTTCATTTTTTAGGTCTCGATTGGTGGAGATGTGACTAGAATTGATGCGATGACTTCTGATTGGGTCGGAAATCGTTTGATTTTCGTGGCTGGAACCAATCTTTATCAATTGTCTTTAGAACCATTCTTGTCAACTTCTCTTCTAAATCCTCATAAATTAATTCAATTAACATCTGCAACAGAGGCTAAACAACTAGCTTATGATCCTTTTATGAAGTGAGTCTTATTCGTATCAATTCTTCGAAAGTTATTGATTTCAGTACTGCCTACCTTCTCACCAAAAATGGATCTCTTTTTGCAATTGACATGAATAAGAACACCGAAGCTAATCTTGCTCTTACCGTCCCTTGTCTTGCAAGTCAAACTGTAACTTGGATGATGACTGAATTCGCGTGGAATCGAGCATCTTCTCCAAAAGTCTATGCACTCACTTGGAACGGATTGATAAATGTGGATTTGGCTGAAGACTTTCAATGCAATGAAGTAAGAATTGACTGGGAAAAGTTCGGAGATAGGGGTCTCAAGTCGATATCTTCATTTGCCATAGCTGACAAACTGTTCGCTTTTGTTACTTCATCGGAAATGCTGATATATGGGAGAGATACAGTAACCCCTATCACAATTGCCAACCCTCCTTTGAAGCAGATTCTGGCAGTTAGTCAAAGTAGTCAACCATATCCAGAAAGGTCTTGTTTTGAACTTCCTTCTTCCAAAGGAATAGTATTTTCTATTGTAAACGAAGGAAAAACAGGAGCTCTTCTGGAGGTCACAAAGAGCTCCTCTTCGTCTGCATGTCAAGAAGTCAGTATGCCACAAACTCAATACGAAATATACTTCACCAGAAAGAATACTGATAAAGTAAAGCATGTTCGAAGCTTCTCGGATAGAATCCACGTGGAAAATGGTATTCTCGATAAAGAAACAGACTATGACGTCACTGTTACCTGGTTAAACAGATATTCTCCCGCGAGTGGAGCTTCTGCTTCAAAATCTTTCCGAACGGGATTTGGATATCCTTCAGCTCCAAGAGATCCTCATGCAATTCCAGTCACTCCAGATACAGTATACCTTTACTGGAGTTTACCGGAAACGTTGAATGCTCCGATTTCAGAGATAAAGTATAAAATATCTCAACAAGCAGCCGGTATCTCGGTCCCTACTTCTATCGCAGTAATTCCACTTTCCGAAACTATTTCTTCCAACATTTCTTCTGATACAACAGCATGTCTAATCAATCCATGTCGAGTGAAAATAGCCAATTTACGACCTTCGAATGAGTACAAGTTCTGGGTCACAGCCACTCATATTTCTCATCTTGATGCTGCCACAATTTTGAAAGATGATGATGCGGTATCTCCAGAAGCTGTTGCAAGAACTCTAGATGTACCAGGAACTCTGCGGCCTGATAACGTGACCGGGTCATCTCTCCTTTTGCGATGGAATGGATTAGAACCAGAGCATCGTCCAAGCTCCATTTCCATTCAATATCGGGAGTCTGGTGGAGCCAACAATGAATGGGAGTCTCCAACAAATGCTTCTTTCGAACCAGATGTGGCCACTGAACTGGTTCCTATTACTAATCTTCTCTCTGCCACTTCATATGACTATCGATTTGTTGCAACATACACTGGAACATACACAATTGATGGGAAGGTTTTAGCATTCAAAGAAGACTATCTCCAATTGTCACAACAAGCCAGAACTAAAGCAGGAGTGCCTACAGCTCCACAGTGTGTGGAAGCAAAACAAGATGAGGAAGGATGGATTGTCACGTGGAAAGAGCCAATGAGTGATGGAGGATCCCCTATCACTAGTTATGCAGTTGAAACTAGAATCAATAAAACTGCAGAATGGGAAATTGCCGAAAGAGGTTTAGATGGTTGGAAGACGTGGTGGAGACCTGGCAAATCGGAGACGTCATCTTCGATGTCTTCTTCTACTATGGAAGTTTCGGAATTCAGAATCAGAGCAGCTAATATTGAAGGATTTGGAGCATATGCATACACAGAAGAGAAGAAAGAAGAGAAAGCAGAAGAATCGAGTGCAGTGCTCTCGTACCTCTTGTTACTCTCGATTGTAGTATTACTGGCAGCAATGATTCTGGTTTTCTGTTTTTGGTGTAAGTTTCCTCACGGTTTGGTGTCTAATTGAGTTCCTAACTTGAAAATTTTCAGTAAAGTCTCGTCGTCTTCAAAGAATGAAAAAACAAGAAGCCGACGATGACAGGAACGTCATAAGACTAGATGTTGTTGCTAATATGAATTTTTTGAACTCCCATCAGTCTCTTTCTCCCGAATATGAAAGTGAAATGAGAAGTCAGTCCTAATTCAGATTATCAAGAAGACCAATATACATTTCAGATCTTCCAATTGTTGACTATAGTGACATCACTATCTTGGAACTTCTAAGTAATTGTTCATATGGTTCCGTGCACGAAGGAATTGCTGAAGAAGTCCCATTGAGTTGGGAAAAACGAGTCAAAGTAGCTGTGAAAAAATTAGTTCCGAAGGATTCCAGCGACAAAACTATGTTCCTCAAAGAAGCTATTTTATTAAAGTAAGGTATTCTTTTGATATTTTCATTTTATTTCTCATTTCTAGCAACTTGGACCATCCGAATATTGTGAAAGAACTTGGAGTTTGTGTGACTCCTGGAAAAGAACTGATTATTTTGGAATTCATGGCAGGCGGCAATCTTCTTACATTCCTCAGAAACTCGTATGTTTATTCTTCCAATTTTCTTTTCTTCAAGAACTTTCCTCTTCAGCATTCCCAACGAATACCAGTCTTCTGAGTTATCGCCAAGAGATCTTCTTGCAATCTCCGTCGACATTGCACGAGGAATGAACTATCTTGAGAGGTGGGTCACTCGTTTTCTCTACGCCCTCGCGACCTCTTTTTTCCGTGCTTCCGTAGCGCAGTAGGCAGCGCGTCAGTCTCATAATCTGAAGGTCGTGAGTTCGAGCCTCACCGGGAGCAATCTTTTTTTGCAGGCTTCCACATGTTCACAAGAATCTATCGGCTAGGAAATGTTTGCTTGCTGGCCGTCCCGGAGTTACTAAACTAGAAATGGGAATGTCAAAAGAGCTGAGCAACGGGAAAATTCGAAGAGAAGACATGGAAAACATGGATATTGTTCGTTGGATGTCTCCAGAAGTTTTGAAGGATTTCGATTTCTCTTCAAAGAGTGATGTATGGGCATATGGAGTTCTTCTATACGAAATCTTCTCATTTGGAGATATACCATATGGAGATATGGATAACAGAAGAGTAATAACTGATGTTCGAAATGGAATGATTCTACCAGTTCCTTCATACTGTCCTTCGAAACGAATTTATAAAGTGATTAAGCAATGTTTGGCAAGTGATCCAACAAAGCGAGCAAACTTCGCCACAATTCTGAAAATATTTGAAACATTGAGAGATGATCAAAAATGTCAAGATGATAAACCAATTCAATATAACGATGGAACTGAACATGTCAACTTCAATGTCTCTCAAGATAGTACTTCAAGTCGAGAACCTCCATCTCCTTCTCATAGAATTCGAGATTTCCAAACAGTTAGTGGAGATTTAGAGCCTCCATCGCCATCTCATCTCAATCAAAGTTTCGGTGGATTTGAGCATCCTTATGGTTAGTTTTTCAACTTTCTTTTTGTATTTTTAGAAATCTTTTTTCTTTCAGAAGGAGACCGTCCAACTTCAATGTGGAATGCAAGTGGAGCCAGAAACTCAGCGAAAAACAGTATTGGACGATCGATGAAAAAGGATAAATTCAGAAATCCAATTCATTCGATGGATGATTTAGTGGCTAGAAGTCAACGACCGTTGAGTATTCATTCAGAAGACACAGAATCCACGGATTATGGTGGAGGTAAGCATTCCTTGTTATTTCCAAAAGATTCCATTCCCCTCTCTTCTTCGCGCTTTTCTATGTTCGTCTGCGCGCCCTCTCTTTCCGGTTAGGCTCCGCCCATTTCGTACACAAAAGATGGCTGGCGGCGGAACCCGCGAGATGTCGGCTGCTGCCTACAAGTACTTCCCCGCCGCTCCCGCAGCTAGCCAAGGCCCGTGAAGAAACGAATTACCGTCTGATAACTAATGACGCTACCATGGCTGTAAACCAGAGGCCGATATAAAATGAAATAATGAATTTTGGAAAACACTGATAATTACTTTCAGCTTCATCATCAATGCATTCTCCAAGTTCCTCGAATCGTACTGCAAGTCATTATGAAGTTCCAATGAGTAGATTAAGTGCAGCTCCAGCCATCGGAATTGTCAATGACGCCTTCGAAAGTAGCAATCCTTCACTAAATCTGAGTAGAAGTTGGACTGGTCTTTCCGGAGAAGTAAATCAGAATCCAAGTGGAGGTGCTTCTGGAAGTGGAACTCTTCCTCATCATGCAAATTCAATGGGTCATCTTAGAGTTCCATCAGCAGCTCCACCTGGAAGAGTGAATAGAAATAGTTCGGGTGGTGGTGGTGGAGGTTCTGGTTCAACATATCGAAGTCGTGTCAGTCAGGTTTAAACGCCCCACATGACGTCTAATTTTACTCTCTTTGGATAGCTATCTCATCTCGGGACACTCTTCTTCTCTCTTCCTTTTACACCCCGTAATTTCCTCTTCTTTTTTGTGCTGCTCGTTGCCTAGACGCCATCCATTTCATTTCCCGTTTTCAATGACAAACGTTCGTATTTCAATGTGTTTCCTTGTTATATTTTTCATATTGTCTTTTTGAGTTTTAGTCCTATTTATGAACTTCTATTTGTTGCGTTTTGTGAAGAACGTAAAGAAGTTTCTTTGGGTGAGGAGAAGTTCGGATGTTATATTGAAGGAAACTAAATCTGGATCAGAAGTCTTACACCACTAATGTCTGGGGAACTTAAAGAAGTGTTTATAAACTTTCCACTGCAGAATACTTTTATGGTTGACGTGATGTGAACATTAAAAACGGAAACATGGAACAAAGATGTTCTATTTCCGCTTCCAGTCAGAAATCACAAACCATGAAGCACAAATATGATCAACAGTGATGAGTAACTTATTCAGAATTTAATGTTCAAGACTTCAAAATCCGTGAAATTCTGAGTACTAACTCTGTTTGCATGTAGAAATACCGAGAAATTTTCAAACAAGCAAACTGCTCATTATAGAACTCTGCATATTTTTCGTCAGTTGGAAATATTGACGAAGCCTCTACTGGTAGCTCAAAAATATGAAACAAAGTTTATTACGAAAGCTTTTTTCTAGGTTTTCATTATCAATTAGTTGAAGCATCTTTTTGAATATCAGAAACAGTAGATAGTATTGATACTTATTTCGATCTTTAGGTCTTCAACCCACGAGATCTAGATTTTATGGCCTAATTAGTGTTTACCATAAAGTTTTTGTTTTCAGTAAATCTTTGGAATTTTTCTATGATCACTCAAATTTTCGCTATCTCTCCCAAAGATATATATTTATTTTGCTCATATGACCAACCATTTGTACTTTAACTAACTATTCAAAATACATTTTTTCTGATTGTAATCCATCATTTTCTCTATTTTGCCCGATTGCTCTTATATAATATATAATCTTCCATGTCAGTTTCAAAAATGACCTTTCAAATTTGAAATATCAAAGTATTTAGACAAAAGGTTTTGTGCTCTTTCTTCTCTTTCATCTCCTCCTCCCACCCTCTTTCACCATGAGTTTGGGATTTGCATTCACGGAACAAGCTCTAAGTGAGTTGGATATTTCCATGGTTACAGAAACTGGCGAAGAAGTGCGTGAAAGGTAAGAGAGACGACAGACATTCAATAATATATTTTAATCCTCTTGAGTATTCTCATTTATCTATTTACAGATTCGTTATGATTCAAGGCGTCAAATTAGAGGAGAAGTTGTGGGTTGATGAGTGTTATTTATTCCAGGTAAGAGAAAGCAAAGGGACTTACTTCCAATCTCCGTTGTTTTTGTTATTGACGTTTGAATGAAAATAATAAGAATGGTGTCGAAACTAGTCATTAAAAGAGATCGAAAGGAGAAAAGCTGTTTGAAAAGCAAAGGTTTTTTTTGTGAAAAAAAAAGAGTTTTTAATTAAAATAAATAAAAGTATTCTGCAGTAGTAAGCGGAAATGAC
This sequence comes from Caenorhabditis doughertyi, assembly GCA_963572265.1. Lineage (NCBI taxonomy): Eukaryota > Metazoa > Nematoda > Chromadorea > Rhabditida > Rhabditidae > Caenorhabditis > Caenorhabditis doughertyi. Next base: position 8,537,870 of record OY751557.1, read on the forward strand.
AACTCACATATGAAACCCCCAAATTATTGCGAAATCCGGAAATTAATTTACTTTTTCTCGGAGTTTTCAAGAAAGGCCGATTCATTGCTTATTTTTTTACAAGCATAGTGATTCAACGATAATCATATTTTGTTGTAATGACGCTCTCTTCAAGCAATGAATTCTTCAGGATGAAACTCTTGCTCCAGTCTTCTGCAAGCCAAAATTGATTCCATTGAAGACTATCACTACTCAAAAGCTCGAACAAATGCAACGAGAGCAAATGGAGAAGTTCCAGGCTCCAGAGAAAGAGGTACTTGAAATATAAAATCTCAAAACTAGACCATTCTCTATTTCAGGAAGAACAGCCGGACGCAATCAAAGAGGAAGGAGAGGAAGAAGACCAGGACCAACAACAACCATCAACTTCTGAGGTCAAAGAGGCTGATGTCTGGACCGCTGATGACTAATTTCTTTCTTTATTTCGAAACGAAAATATACAAGTGTACATGATATTTATCAAAACCCCTAATTTGAAATAAATGGATATGAATATGAAGATGTGTTTGAAGAGGTCATATTATAAGCAGTTACATGACTCAAATCATTGTTATTATACTCCATATACTGATGTTGTTGCTGTTGTTGTTGTTGCTCTGCTAGTTGATTTCTGATGTATCGAAGTTGAGAGTTTGAAGCATTTGAAGTTCCATTTCCTCCATTTTTATTCCTCAGAATTCTGCTGATACTACTCACTGATGGCAAATTGGCTCTATCACAAATGTCTGCGGATATCAGTCTATCTCGAATCTCCCATGCAAATATTCCAGGATCTGCTCTTTTCAAACTCCGAATGTATTCAACAACCTTTGGAGTAGTCACTCTTGGTCTGGATCCTCCTATCGTTCCTGGCATGATCGTACCATTCTCTGAGAATCGAGTCAATATCTTGGAGACACAGCCGTGACTAATTTTGAGTTGCCGGGATATGTCACCTGAGAAAAAAGGAAAACATTGCTCAGTCAAATACAAAAGTAAAGAAATGAACTTACATGGTCTTGTTCCTTGTCTGGCTAGTTCCACTATTTTACATCTCATTTCAATTGGAAGTGGTCTTCCATTCACGAAAACCCCACCGAGTTGATTGACCTCTGCGGTTTTGATTGGGGAGTTACTCGGTGCTGAAAAAGCTTACATTAAAAAATTTGACCAGTGATTTCAAAATTTGGCTTACCATAGCTAGATGCTGCACTACCTACTCCACTATACTGTTGATTCGAAGAATCTGGAGTTGTTGACGTCGACGATGGAGTAGTGGTGCTCCAGAAGACTTCTGTTGTTGGATGATAAGACATCATCCACGGTTGAGCTGTGTCGCAATTCATGCTCGAGCGAGTGTGACTGTACGGTTCGAGTAGATGATGGTCCCGTGAAAAAGTAACTGGTCCGTGCTGAGCTTATCTCCCATGACTCCGCCCATTATCATCTTTTTATTTGAGACGGGGGAGAGGAGACAAACAGAAGCTGTAGAGGTATTTGTTGTAGGAATGTACCGTTGGTGGGAAGGGAGAGGAAGATGCCAAATAAAAGACAGCCCGTAGAAACAACACAAAGTTTTTGGGGTACTGTAGTCTGAAGTTCTGTAACTTGGAATCCGTAGATCTGGCTGGAAGAATCTACAGACAACTCTCATCAGGAAAGGAAGATTTTCTGAAAATCTTAATATCACATATGGGTCTCGGCACAAATTGAATGTCCTAAAAATTCATGTGTGCATGAAGCTCAACCTCAATTGTGAGCTTCTTGCTTGAACTTTATTCCTTTGGTAGCCAATCTTTTTTCAGTGTTTTCGATTTTGAGCTTTTGCAACTTCCAGGCCAACTGATTCAAGTTGAAGATTTTCTCTTCTTCCGGTCTTCTCCAAATCTCAGCCATAACCATAGTGACTTCTCACTCTAATCTCCAGTTCCTCTTCTTGTAATCCCTCAATTAACATGTCATCAGCTGACAGGAAACTACTTGACAAACACCTTTCCTTATTACTGTATCATTCGTATTTGTACTCCAAATCTCTTCAAATATGTACCTCCGGATATGTAACCCACAGATGACTACATATTTGGCGCATTGTGAAAATAATGTCCTCATCTAATTGGTCCAAATTTCCAACTTCCCAATAAATAGGTGAATTAAAAACGGTTAGTGGCAACTCGTTAATACTATATTTGCACAACATGCTACTTTTTTGGCGGAACACAAAGTCGACTGCCAAAGGGAGCCGTCAGTGTTATGGTCTACTTACCGCCACCGCTATTTGAGTAACGGATTTCCGAAAGCATTGTATTTCGTGTGAGAATTGGATAAACGGTGGAAGATGGGAAGAGCTCTAGAGTCACAAGAATAAAAAGAGATGCACCATCGTTTATATGTAAATTGGCACACTCGGGATGCTGATGAAATAAAATAGAATAGAGATGGGTCAGATGGAAACACGCGATACAGTATTTTCACGGGAGGATGAGCCTAACAATTTACACACTCACATAATAAGGCGAAATTTAAACAAGTGAATGAAAAGAAGCGAAAAAATGTCGCTCTTTCTGTTTTCAGTCATGAGAAGAAACAGAGAAGAGACGAGTGAATCGATGATGATGAAACGTTTAGATTGAATATAAAAAATAGGAATGAAAGTTAGTAGCCGTATGTAATACGGTTCTAATAAAGGGCCAAACGGTTGGTAGAAGAAAAAACAAAGAAAGACATGTAGAAAAGTTGAGATTTTAATGAAACATGTTTATTGGTTGCTTGTCGAGTTACTGCGTGACGATGACTTTGAGAGCGTCGCAATGAACAACGGAACTTCGACATCTTCACGTTGTTGCATCTCTTTCACCCACGGATGAGCCATGATATCGACGAGCGGAAGACGTTCTTGTGGTTCTTTCTTGATTATCGCATTTATCAGTCTGGACGCTCCATCGCTCACGGTACTTGGGATCTACAAATGAAAAAAATTCCATTGAATTACTCTTTCTCGTAGTTTTAGCTCTCTTAGTTTGAAATGTCCCGAGGAGAAAAGGAACCAGATCGCATTAAAAGCAACCCGGCACACGCATCTCGAGCTAAAATCATATTGCAGTTCTCGTTAACTGCTGACAATAAAACTGGTTGCCAGCCGTTAGGAAGTGTGGGGAAAAACTATGGAGCAGTTGCCCGCGACATAATTTGACCCGACTCCCAGAGGAGAACTGCATGAAAATGAACGAGTTTTCTGCTTCCCTTACATATATCTTGCATTCTTTGATTCTGGCAATCAATTTATCACCAGTTTGATTGGCGAACGGAGCGTATCCGACGAGCATTTCGAAGAGAAGAATTCCGATAGCCCAGATATCAACGTTGAAATCATGTGGTTGATTGGAGACCATCTCCGGTGCAAGATAATCCATTGTTCCACACAATGTGTGACGCTTCGAGTGATCGGCGACGACTGACCATCCAAAGTCGGCGAGCTGAAAATTAGAGATTAGGGTAGTTGTCCCGAGGAGAAAAGGAACCGAATCGCATTGGAAAGCAAAACAGCACACGCATCTCGAGCTAGGCTTATATAGCAAGAATGTCATCACTCCAAGCCAAAACTTTTCGTGGAACAGAAAAAAAAATCCGAATGACATACTTGCAAAAATTTTCTCCATTTCTCGAAAATCAATACCTTACCTTGAGGTTGAGTTTCGAATCAAGAAGGAGATTCTCTGGCTTGATATCTCTGTGGATCACTCCTTTCGAATGACAATACTTCAATGCATTGGCAAGCTGCCGCACAAATCTAAAAAACCAATGAAGATTTACGAGTCTGTTTGAATTCATTATCCACTCACCTGGAGGCAATGACCTCGGAAACTTTGTGTCCGGGCTGCGATTGAAGGACGTTGAACAGCTCTCCTCGACTGGCGTAGTCAAGAATGACAAAAACTCGTTTGTCATCATGGAAGTATCCGTATAGCGTCAGAATATTTGGATGTCTGGAAACTGATTTTATTGGGGAATCAACGAAGAAATGAAGGACACACCTCAAGTGATACTGAATCTCGATTTCTCGCTTCAACTGATGACTGACACCTAGCTGAAGTAATTGTGTTTTGAAGAGCACTTTCAGCGCGATAATGCGTTTCGTCTTCTTTTCGCGGGAGATGAAGACATTGCCAAACTTTCCTTTTCCGAGGGGCCGGCCAACATCGAAATCGTCGAGACTCCAACTGCAAACACTTCTTTATAAGAGTCATTTTTTTCTGCAAGTGTGTGTAAAAAATACAGAAACGATATGAAGCTCTCATAGCTATTTGTAGAATAGAATTGCGGTTCACACTACACATTTAAAAGTTTTTCAGATAAATCGCTTTAAAATCGCAGCACGATACCGTCCGGTAACAATTATCGACCAGATTTAAACAATAGCTTACCAGGTTTCTTCTTTAGGCTGTGATTTTTGTGGCATATTGTCTTCTGTGAGTGAAATCACCTGAAAACAGCGTATTTCACATATTATGATTATCAATTTAGCCGCAACAACCTCAGCTTTCTGATCTTCATTCCCTGTCGGTGCGGAGTTCTCTTTGCCACTCATTTTTTTGTTGCCGGATCTACAAGTTTGCGAATTATTATACTCAAAGTCTGTTGGAGTGGTTTAGGATTATGAAAAGGTTAAACAAATCACGCAGAAAATGAAAAAATGGCGAGAATTTTCTCACGAAGCGAGAAAGAAAGAAGCGCCAGAAGGTTTGAAAGATTCTCGCTTGGCGGGCGGTTCTCCCCCTCCGCTAATTCACACGCGGGCCGTAATTCCGGAGTGTCGTTGTGACACGCTGGCAAAATTTTGACTAAAAATTCCGGTTTGCAGTGAATTCGCCGGAAGTTTCTGCTGAATTGTTTCAGTAAATAGATCGAAAGATGTCTGTGATAGACAAAACTTCATCAGCTGTCAACCCATTAAGAGAAAAAGTGACGAGTGCATGCGCCAAGAAGCTTTATAATGACAAGGTCAGACTAATGACAGAATCAGAACAGATTGAATATGTTTATGAGTTCAGGATTGTATCAAAATTGCTGAGTTTCTTACTCCACTGGTGGAAGATTTGAATTTGGACTCGAATCTGGATAGACGGCTTCACAATAAGCTAGAAAAGTATGAATTGCGGTTGAATAAAGAATACCTCAGTGAGTTCGAGAAGGTGAGAACCTCATTTATGTTCCAGCAAAAACACGGAGTCGTCGTTTTTCAGATCAACAACATTGTGCAAAAATTCGACGAACTATGCGTGAAAATGAATTCAACTTGTACAAATTTATCGAAACAAATGGAGACTGTTAAGCTGAAAAGTGTGGATTTAGTGCAGAAAACAGCAAATCTGAAAGAGAAAAAAGCAAGCATTGAGACTCGTTGCAATTTGATAAATGAGTTTCTTGAAAATCATTCATTGACAGCTGAAGAACTCAGAGAGTTGGAAGAATGCGAACAAACTGGTCATCTTTCTGAATTCTTCTTCAAAGTCCTTGAAAGATGCCACGAAATTCGAGAAGACTGCCGGAATATGGTTCAAGAACAGGGCCATTTGGCAGCTTTTGAAGTTATGGAAAAAATGCAGAAGATTGATGAGAGAAGCCATGCGATTATTTGTAATAACTTGAAGAGAGAATTCCAAAATTTAACTGTGGATTCTCATCAAAAGAAGCAAATTCTATCTAAAGCATTTAAAATTATTCAGCAGAATGATGCGGTTTTCCAGCTTGCCATAGGTGAGGAAATTGTGTATTCCTAAAGATCGCAAACATTTAAATGTTTTCAGACCAATACATTTCTTCCCGTTCTCAAGACTTGCTAAATCAGTTTGTTGAAATCAACAAGATGGCTGTTCAAATGCCTGAAGGATTAGCAGAGCCTCTAAAAGCTGTCGGTGACATGCTCACTTCTATTCATGAGCTCACAGAGCAAGAGAAGCAGCTGTTCAGTTCCATTTGCTCATCTGAAAATCTTCCTGTAGTTCTTGACGAGTGTCTTAAATCATTGACTTCTCCCTTCAAGGTGAGTTGGCCATACATCAAGTAATAAATTGAAACAAAATTTTGCAGATTCGAGTGGAACAACTGTTGTCCACTGAGAAAGATGCAGTTACAATTTTCAAAATGGGAAATATTCTTATATTCTATGCCGATAAATTTGAAGTTCTCATTCGGAAAGGAAGCCATTTCACACAAATGCTCGGAGAACTTGTAAAGACAGTTCGTCAAGTGTGTATTGCTGGAATAAATCATCACGTGGACGGACTTATGCGAAAGATGACAGCACCTCATTATGATTTGTTACCTGTTCCTGAAGTTCGTCAAAGCTTGTCTCTTTATCATAATCTCATTTCAATCGCCGTCAAAACTGGAGATTTGAATTTGCTTCTTGAACCAGAAAGAATATATGAATACGTTTTGGAACCATTAATTCAAACTGTTCAATTGAGTGCAACTCGGCTGAAGTCAGATGTTGATGTATCAGTTTTCACAATTAATTGTTTGAAAGTCATTCGAAGTGCTATTTCGGAGATTACTGCATTTAAAAAGAAGATTGAGATGATTGACGCAATGATTGAAGGAAATTCTGATGTGCTTGTTTCTGTGCAGGTTTCCGAAATGTTAGACAAATCTGGAATTCTGGAACTGTATCAAAAGTTTATGGCAGTTAGTCCTGATGAAAAGGTTTGTTCCGAATGTCGTATATGTCTAATTTTCTATTTTCAGAAACCTCTCTCCACTCTTCCTGGTCTTGAATCCATCACTGTCGGAGATGCTCTGGTCAAGTTTACTCAATTCCTTCATTTGAATGCCGCCTCTGACCATACATATGATCTCGATCAACAAATTTTAGCTTCAGAAGAACGGTTAGCTTTTTTTTCCTTATTTTTGAGACTAGTTCCTTATTTTCAGACAGCGAATTCGCGAGAGAAACACTCTGGAATTCATCAAAGTCTACAAAATGATTGTGGATCATCTGGGAAATCCTGCCAATAACTATGAGAATCTCCATTATCTTCCTATCGAAAACGTAGAAAGTCTACTGAAGTTTGAGAAGGGAAAAGAGTCTAATGAATCCACCGCCTAAACTTGTTTGTATTTATAAGAATTTTCAAAATAATTTATTGAATTCTAGTGCCTTTTCGATGTAATATTTCACTTTCACCTCTGTTTTTTTTGTTTCGGTTTTAACCTATTGGGTTCTAAATGTGATAAGTAAGTGCGATTAACCTGGTTCATACATGATTTTATTCCTATTACGATTTGCACAAGATTATATTAGTTATCACCGGGATCGTAAACCGGTGAGCTCTTTATCAGCGCGAAACAAATCAATTCTTCTCGGTTCCATTCGCAACTGTGCCTCGTACTACACTACGATCCCAAACAAAGAATTGGAATTTATCGGATTTAACTCGAAACGAAGCGAGTGTTCCATTTGTTGAGTGTTCGAGGTCCCAAAAACTTCGGCAATCCATTCGAAGATATGGCTTTGACAAATGTCTGAAAAGAGAATATACTCCAATTCAAAAAAGATCTCGAAAGACTCACCTAACACCTTGTGGATAGTATCGGGGTCTTCTTGCCCGATCGTATTTCATGGCATTAACACTTTCAATAATTTGAATGCTGTTAAAATGGGAACTGATTTCAAGAATCTTCAGATTGTGATACTTTTCTTCGGTAATCCACTGATGCAAAAAGTGAATAACTGTTTCATTATTACACTCGGAATTGAAGAAGTAACCGAATTTTCCAGTGAAATTCTCAATAAGAGTTGGTGCTAAAGATCCTGTTTTAGCGAATTGCAAATGGTCAATTTTCAAAATATTGGAGTCATTCTTCAATGAACCGCTCACATCAAAATTAATCTTCAAGATTTTGAGGTCTCGATATGTTCGGCAGATCAGTTCCATTGTGTTAACATCGGTTTGTACTCCATCCAAAACAATTTCTCTCACATTCTCGAGCCTTGGATAGCGACGAGAACGAACATGAAATACTTCGAGTTCGACGTCTGGAGAGTTCCGGAATAAATTTTGAATGTGTGAGCATACGAGTTGCTGTGATCCATCTTCATCCGTAGTTGAGAATGTTATTGTGGAGTACCGAGTTATTGTTTCCGGTTGGTATCTGTTAGGGAAATTAGGGAAATTGTATTTACTCGAAACTATTTTCTACACTTACCCGCACTCGAAATTTCTTCCTTGCATGTTTATAATCGTCCTTCTATCTCTTTCTGACAGTTGTTGTTGAAACCGAAGGTGTCCTAATGTGATTGTACCTTCGTTAAGAAGCTCTACAACAACAGTAAAATAAGAAGTTCCATTGAATTGAAACTGAAGAGATTCCACATTCCAATTGATGCTTCGAATCAATCGGGCAGTTCTACGTGAGCAAAATGACAGAATGAATTTATCCACATGATCCATTTCGTCAAAGATACGGGTTTGAACCGAGAATGGAAGATTGAGAAATTGCATTTTTTGGAGGAGTAGAAGAATGAACTAGCTGGGTTGAAGAGGCGGAGGAAAGATATTGAAGTTGATTCCAAAACTCCTGAACAATATGAGAAATAGAATGTTTAGAGCTTTAGATGTAGATAAGAATCAGTATCGATTTTCCACCTTCTGGCGTACGTTGGTGGGTGATAGGTGTACTCGCTTTCAATTGGTGCTCCACACCATCTGTCTACCATATACTTATCGAAAATGATCAGAGCACATGAATTTTCTTTAATGATTATTTATAGGTCTCTTTTAAATAAAGTCTTGAGATTCGAAAAGAAAATGAAGCCAACTGAATCCGAACGAATTTCAAATTTGAAAATATTCTGAGTAATTTATTTCTTTTTCAAATGTGATAATTCTCTTTTAATTGTGTTTTCCACTCCAGACTTCTAATGATCTTTTGTTTGTCTCTCTTCATTTTCTATCCATCTCTTTCAGAATTGAAATGAAGCAAAAGGAGAAAAACATCGCATCCAAAGAAATTCATTTGAAGAAAAGACACCTCTCAAGTAACATAGACGAGGAAACGAAATGCGGAAATAGTGTGAGCAACAAAGAGGGAGCCGACTCAAAATCGATGAAGAACTCAACTGCCTCCAGACACTGCCTGGGGGCACAAACACATCTTTTTCTTCATTTCTTCTTCTTCAATTCTTTGTTTTTGTTTCAATTGGCTCTCCTTTTTCCTGTTTTTTTTTCCTCCTAAACTCTCAATTTTTTCTCAATCACAAGTGACCACTAACTTCCGGTCAAATAGTTGTAATCGTAAAGATTCTCTTTTTTTTCATGTCCCAGTCTCAAAAGTATATAGTGGACAGCTGTTGAATAGACCCAAAAATCACATGCGAAAGAGAAAAAGAAAAAAAAAGTAAAATGTCTTTTGGAATAAGAAGAGGGCGCTAATCGCTGTACTGGACACTTGGCGCCGCCCGTCTTATCTATACTTTTTTCTTGAATTCTCACTTCTTAATCACTTCTATTCTATTTCACTATCTACTCTATTCGGAGAAAGAGACAGAGCCAACATGTTCCAGGTCATGAATGAGTTAATGGCAATTATTGCCATTGTGATTGTATGTTGTGTTATGTTCTTCTTATGGCTTCTATCAATGGCTCTTTGTCCAGATGCAATGGTTAATGCTACTTCTGGAAGGTGAGCTTCTATTCCGTTTTTTATGCTAATTTTGTAGGCTAGGACTGCAAATCAGGCAATAACAGTTAGAAAGTTTCCAATCCTCAAAAATTGGTTTTTAAAGTTTCTTTGACTTTTTGAAACAAGACTGTTCTAAATCTTTTTTCCAACATTTTTGAAAGTTTTGAAACCAATCGTCCCTTTTTTCTTCCCTTCAAAAAGTTAACAATAGTCCAAATTCTTCCAATTTGATGGACATCCTAATTGTATTACAAAACCTCTAATACAATTACCAATTTCATTCAATTTTTGGTTTTCTGATTTCTTCGTTTTCAAACAAATTCGAACAAAAAACTAAATTGGAATTCTAATTCTCCGAAAAATGGCAATCGTAAACCCACAGGAAACTTCATTATCAGTTTGAAGCCCCTTGATAATGAACTTTTTATGATGGCAATTTACGATTGACACTTGGTTTTTTTATGAGATGCCATTTCAATAAGGAAGTTAATATGAATAAAAATTGTACCCAAAAACTCAAAAGTTTCAATCAATTCTTTCATTTTTTCAGAAAGGACAAGTACTGCGAATCACGCGATTCCAAAGAGCTTATTGCTCGTTGTGAAGAGGGAGATATTCGACATGTGAGTCAATAAAAAATCTGCTTTTCAATCGTATGTTTTTTTTCAGGAATTTATCAAGAATGTTGTGTCGGCGGAGAAAATGCCTCAACCGTTGTCTACAAGAAGATCCAGTGATAAGAAGCTGAGTGTTGTTCCGGAAGCCGATGAGCAGGTGAGAGGGATTGATCAATTAGTCATAGCATTATTAGCTTGAGAAAAAGTGGGATTACGATTGAGGAAGACGTCATGTCAAAAAGTGATCCAATAGCTTAGCTTCAAAATTTAGCATTCTGTAAAATACCAAACGGAACTATAATGAAATTATATTCAGAGATGTATTGAAAGCCAATAAATTCATTCCATTAAATGTCAGCTTATAACATTCATGTTTCAATGATCGGAAGTAATCACATGTCTAGTACGGAAATGTTCTTGGTTTATGTAATACTTGTAACTTCTTATCAATGACAAGTATTTATGATAGAGGGAGTAGAATTCTGGTTTTACCAGACATTTTGGGGAGAAGAAGTGAAATATCATGAAAGTTTTGAGAAGAGGAGTATTCAATAAAATTTCAGAAATATTACGGGACATATTATTCTCAGATAGGTTACCTTCTATATGAGCAACCCAATGAGAACGTTTTCATAGTTTCATTAGAGTCAAGTTTCAAAACTAGAGTGGGTTAAAAAGCGAAAATGCTTGAAAATCGTTCATAATTTGATTATCTAAAGTAGTGGTTTTATTTTCTAACAAGTGTCTAGTATTGGAGGTGCCTTTTTATAAGAGGTCTTCCCTCTAATAAACAAATCCAAACAAAAAACAAACAAAAGCGTATTTATTGCAGAGCACAGTTCAATCGACAATCCACTCAATTCGTCCAACAATTCTTCGTCAACCATCTGTGCCAGTCAAACTGGAAGAGGAAGTGACAGAGACATCCATCGAAAACGCTTAGGAGGGTCCTTCTTCTTTCTCTCATCTATTTTTTTCTTTCTCCTTTTCGTATCTCATGTTTTTATGTCTATCAGCTGAAAAATGCTAGGCATGTGCCTTTTTCTTTAAATGTTTCTCTCCCATATTAAAATCTATGAGCTCCCAGTTTCCAATTCGAATTTCTGTACATTAATGAACCGGTTCTTTTTCTTTTGCTTTGTAAAAAGTGAATACAAAAAAACTTTGGATACAAAAAGGCCAAAAGAAAACAATTTCCTCGAACTTTGTGTCGTTTCTTTTTTAAAGTGAAAACAAACAAAAAAAGTGAGAAAAGGAGGTTTTTTGGAGGTGTCCATTGAGCCGCAAAAGTTATTTGCTTCGAAGGTTTTTTCCTCTTTTTTCGTTTACTTTCCTCATTTCCCATTTCAAAATAAAATGTGTGTGTGTGCCTCAACGGCGGTCCATTTTTTCCGTTTATGTCTACGTCCCAGGACACACACTCTCCTTTAAAAAAAGGATGTTAGAAGACGTCGTCGAAGTAGAGGAAGACGAAGAAGAAGACGTTGGAAAAGAAGAAGGAAAACATGGAGAAGAATTTCTTCTTCTTCTTCTTCTTATTCTCCCAACGTCTTCTTCTTCTTTTTTTTCAGACACTATGTTGTTTGGTTGATGAGGTTGTCCGTGATGGTTGTCAATGTTTTTGGAAGATTTTGATCGTTCCCTTTTGTATGTTTAGTCTTCCTCTTGACTTTTCTTAAAATGTGGAAATCAACTTTTTGTTTTTTTTTTGTTTCCGATGTTTCTTTGTTAAGACTAGGTCAAACCAGTTATTTGCTTATTTGCTCCACTGAGCCTAATCTACACCAATGATTATTTACTTATAATGTAGGATAATAAGCTCATAATGATATCGCGCTCCATTGAGAAACATAGATAAAGCCGAAAGTAATTCCAGATCATACACGACATCAAAAACTTGAAAAGAAAGTAGGAAAACCCTAATTTTATGTCTCTTAAAGTTCAGCATTTTTCACCTGGAGTCTCTGATGCGTTTCAAATTTTGTTTTCGACTATAGTCAACGTTTTGAAAGTTTCATAAATCTTTTAAATTTACGAAAAGCTGGATCGCGTTTAGGAAAAGCATCAGGCGATTCCTCCAATCAACAGAATATCTACACTTTAGTTTCCATACTTCGGAAACCGTCTCTCACATTTTTTTCATTTATAGTTTCAAAATTATATCTTGTTTGAATTGTTACATTGACTCAACATCATAATCTCGATTTCCTGTTGATACTACCATTCCTCTCTCTTTATATATTTGAGCAGCTGTTCCTTTTCATCTTCTCCTTTTTCGAGGTCAACACAATATATTTCACACAAAAATTGTTCTGTCGTCCCTCATCTTCATTCCCAAACTATACGATTCTGAAATCGAAATATTCTCACAAATTGTGTGGTTCACCTTCACTCGTCACAGTCTCAAGATCACTTCTATTGTATCATTTTCTTTGAACACTTTCCATTCTCAAAATGTGTTTTTCAGGTATTCAATTCTCACGAAAAAGGGTCTCTGGTTGGTCTCTAGCAGCGACAGCCTAAGATCGGTTGGTTTTTTGTTATTTCTTTTGTGGAAACCTTTATTAGAGCGGCATTTCGTCCGATAGTGGTATCAGTTGTGTAGAATATGTAATGAAATGGCATAGAATTTTAATTGAGAAATGGTTCCTTCTAGTTTCTAGAACATCGTGATAGTTGTTTTCAGAGATTATATGTATGTATGTTTTTCCTGTTATGTAAGAATCTCTATTAGAAAGGCATAAGGTAAGAGAATCAAAATCTAACTTCTGGATAATTCGTCTGGAGATTACATGAAACGTCAAATTTTATAGTTTACTGAACGGGATTACTTTGGATAGAGACTGAAAAACTTTAGACTGAATGAAAAATCTTACGATAATCGGGTAATTTTGTAATATTATTCCTGAACCTTATTACAGTATTCCAAGTCCTAACTTTAGTACAGTCTTGTAAGTTTTCGTGTTCTAAGCAGACTGTCGATGGGCTTTCTAGATCAGAGTTTCTTTGAAAAATGTCAGAAAATTATGAATTCAAAGCACCAGCTTTTTTGCTTTGGGTCAAGCCCTCTTCCCAAGAAGCTCTTATATTAGAAGACTTCCTTTGTCTCCCATGAAATCCATTCAGTACCATCCTTTCTTTTATTGTGACGTAACTTCCTCTCCGAATTCTATGATAATTCAATAAACCACTCCATAACCCAATACACAAAAAGAACAATGTGTGTTACCCTCTCTGTATAGAGAGAGAGTACTATTTCCAAAAGAGTACATAGAGAGACAATGGCACACTGTTCCTCTTATCATCACTATTTCCCCCATGCCATTTGCTCTCTCTTTTTCAGAAGAGATCACGCGTTGTTTTTTGTTCTTGTATATGCCAAATATGACGTTTTTCGTATAGTTCCCTAATTGGTAGTATAGATAATAACAGACAACAAGATATACCAAGAATCTGTGTCCCATGGTACCAGATATATAGTCGTCGGTATCAGTTGGTGTTTGATTCAAAATTCGCTTCTATGCTTCCTGATGTCTCTTGCAATAACTTTACTTCTGAATCCACCACCAAAAATAAATACGCATATTACCCACAGATGACGTCAAATCATCTCATGTCTCCTACATGATCATTTCATTCAGAAAAAAGAGAAAGGACACTCATTAGTCAGGAGGCGTGGGCCCCTTTTGAGTACTCTCAATATATATCAAGTAGAGGGTCCTCATCGACCTCCTACCCCTCATTAGTGTATCGCATTTCTTCATTTTTTTTCCATGTTTTTCGTGGAAACAGATTTTTGTGAGAAGTATGTGTGTGAGGAGATGATGAGGGAAGTGTGTATGAACAAGTCTGCGAGTTTTTGCTGAGCTTGTTATTTCCAGGAATAAGTATAGAGATTCAGTTTCTGTAGACTTTAGTTGAACCGGACTTCAGCTTAGAGTCTGAAATTAAATGAAAACGACTATCCTGTGATTGCACTTTTTGGTCTGTTAAGAGCATTCATTTGAATCTGACGTTCCGATGGTCATTCTTTAGTTTTCCTTTCTTCGTTGAATTAAATTCCCGCTTCTAACGACTGGCATCATCTTCTCTGTCCTTCCTATAAATGAATCTTATAAGACATGAGTTTCTACAGTTGTATCGCTTAGGATGACCATAACTCTTTCTCTGGTACAATACCTTGGTTCAATCTAAGCTAGGGCTGGGATGCTTTCCAATTTTTTAAGCTCTTGAGCAGTGACTAGATTGTTGGAACTAATAGGTTGGGCCTATAACTGACTGTCAGTAAACAAAATTATAGTTTTTCGATTGTGGGCGGGCGGAACAATATTCTGCTCTTAGAACTTTTTGCAAGATATGCCTACCCTCCAACAACTGATTCTAGAACCTTAATTCAGAACTTCCAACTTGATTCTAGACAATGCTCCATATTCTTTAACCTTTTCATTATGACATTTCCATGTTTCTTCAAATCCCACCTCTAGACAAGACCTTGCAGAGTCAAACTTCAGTGTTGAATGAAAAAAAGTGTGTTGAATGAAATTCGATGAAATTCAATTAGACAGACAACATCTCTAGACATTCCCTTCTTCTTAATTTCCTTCCATGGGATACTCTTTTGTCTGAATCATCATTTCTTCTTTAAAAGTGCTAAAATCTTTTCCCATCGAGGCAACCTGAGCAAAATCTTTGAATAGAAGAAAAGAAGCAACGAAAAGCAGCACGTGAAGAATTGGAATTACCTGTGTTTAGACACACGACGTCTCCTCCCCCTTTTTCTTCATCTCGTCATAATCCTATATTATTATATATCAGAAAGAGGCTCTCGTTTACTTCTTCTTCTTCACTTCTACTCATTCATCTATACCTAAATTCACTGATCGCTTTGATTCGGCTCTACGTTGTCCAACTCTCTACAAAACCCAATAAAGGGCAAAGAAAAAGACAAAAGTCAACATGTATTCCGAGTGAGTCCTCTTCTTCCTCCCCCATTTTCCTTTATTCTTCTTCTGTGTGTTTTTTTGCTTTTGCCCCATCTTTATCTTATTCTTTTCTTCCGCCTCCAAAAAGTCATATTTCCATCTTTTTTTTGACACAAAAAGACAAAAAATGGGCGTGGCCTTCTTTGTGTGATTGTTCAAAACCAAACCACATAAAAAGAGAGAGAGAGAGAGAGAGTGAAGAGTCACATGAGAGTGTCTCAAAAATCGGCGAACGCCTCCCTGGGGACCATCTTTGACATTGAAAAAGCTGAAGGCGTTGAGCAGAAGACGTCGCGCTCGCACTTTTGCCTTCTCAACCAATATTCCTCACACTCGGGGCAGACCTTCGTCTCCATCGTTGTCTACAAAGCTTCTGAATTCTGTGTATTTCTGGAAATGTTTCAGTTTTCCTTCGTTACACTACTGATAAAGTTCTGGTTAGTTGGGGATGCCTTTGTGATGACGGGGAACGTCAGTTCAAGAGCTTGTTCTACATCAGATGTGAATAGGATCAAGAAAACGTGGAAAGATTAAGAAGTTGTGGGATTAGTTTTGTATTTCTTGGATGATCCAGATCTCAATAGTTCTGTTGACCTCAATCTGAAGGAAACCTAGTCTGGTATCGGTGACTCGGAGGTCCTATGAGTGCAGCATCTCTAATCTTCTTTGAATGCTTTCAGAATATAAACAAATGTTATTGATGTCAATCATTTAGTACTTTGACCTATATTCTATTGTCCTAAATCGTCAACAGGTCAACAAGGTTTTCAGTGTAAAGTTCAGGTCGTTGAATCTGTAGTACACTGAAATTGTTTTTGAAATTCGTCAAATCGACCGTTGTTGTTTCTTTGACGCTATTTCATATAAAAGCTCTTACTTTAGATTTCATAATTTTCCCAATTCCAACACCTTCAACTTTTTATTCAACTTTTAAACTTTTCCATTTTAGCTGGTTGGCTCAGTGGATGGAGGCCACAAAGGGAAGAATCGATCCGTATGCGGAGAATGAGTTATGGGATTCAATCAAAGATCAAAAGATCCAGATTGAAATTCCAAAATTGAATGCTGAAGGTGATATCAACAGTCCACCAACCGATGGAACTCCGTATTTGAAAGTTGTTTGCATCTCGGACACTCATGAGCAATTACATAATGTCACGGTACGATTTTTTGTTTTTGTTATTGAGATTTTCGTTTGGTAATTGGCTGTTATGCATTAGCGTCTAGAATTCTCACATCATAAGCGATCTATGTAAATGTTGATTTTCTGATTTTCTAATCTTCACAATTGAAGTATAGCGAACCCTTAAAAAAGAACGCTCAGGGAATTGAGAATGCTCCTAGAACCAGGAAGTGCGATACCAAGAACAGATTGACGTCAAACGCTTATACCTCTGGGGCCTATTCCATAAAAAGAACTAATAAAAAAGGAACCATAAAATGACGTTTTTAGGTCCCGGATGGTGATGTTCTGATTCATGCCGGTGACTTCACCAACAATGGAAATCGAGATGAATTGATCAAGTTCAATGAGGAGATGACACGTTTCCCACATAAGTATAAGCTGGTTGTTGCTGGAAATCATGAATTGGGGTTCGATCATGATGAGGATCAGAATGAGAGATTGGATGTTGATAAAGGAAATGGAACTGAAAATGGATATGAACTTCTCACAAATGTCACTTATCTTCAGGATCAAGCTGTGACGGTTAGTTGGAAAAGAAAGGAATTTGAACCGAAGCGGAATGATTTTAAAAGTTTGGACTTTGAGAACTTTAGTAATTTTGAAATTTTGTCAAGATATCACTTCAAAAATGTTTATATTATATTTGTGATAATCTCTTCATCAACTTTCTTTATTTTCAGATCGATGGAATCAAGTTCTTCGGTTCTTCTTATCATCCACTCCGTGGTTTCCCATTCTACCGTACTCGTGCCAGTCAACTCAAACGATGCTGGGAAGCTGTTCCAAATGATACTGATGTACTTATCACTCACACTCCACCACTCGGATATTTGGATCAATTTGGAGAGGAACGTTGGGGATGCAAAGATCTCTTGAAGAAAGTTGAGGAAGTCAAGCCAAAATATCACATCTTCGGACACGTTCATGAGAGACACGGATGCCTCAGCAACGGGGATACTGTAAGTGACCATTCATTTCGAAATCCTATTTTAAACTTCCATTTTTCCAGTTCTTCATCAACGCTGCCCAGTGCAGCAAGAACAACATGATCCAAACTCGTCCATTTGTCTTCTACATTCCAAAAAAGACCTCATCATAATTTCCACCTCTAATTGAAGGGCACCACTCTTTTTTCACTCTTTCTCTAGTTTCCATTTGTGATTTTCTTCCTCCGAAATTTCTGTACTTTTCGTTCTGCTTGCCATTTATATCTGTACATTTTCCTATTTCTTCCCTCACCAAAAATGCTTTACCCATTTCTGTCTCAACTATTTTTCTCTCTCTCTCTCTCTCTCACTTTAGTGTATGTATTCCACTTTATTTTGCACTTTATACATCAAAATCAAAACTTTCTCTCTCCCTCTCAATCTTCATTATTATTATTATATTCACATGTTGAAAATAAAAATGCCAAACGCTCATGGGCTTAATGGGGATGGTGGTGGTGGACACTTTCCAACAGAATCCACAAACTTTTGCCACGTTGGTTTCAATTCCAGTTTTGCTTCATCAATGTATTTCAGAGGAACACGCCAATCGCAGAAAGTTATTAGAAGAGAGTCGTTGTTGGCAAGGGAACCTGTAAAATTATTCGAAGTAAGGGAGCTGACAGTTTTATGTTGGTGTTGTACTAGAAAAGCTATGAGAGTCTATGCAGGTTGCTAGGCCCAATCTAAACTCAAATTGTCCAGAAACTCTGGTGATAATAGATATGGATTGACATGTTGATCTAGAAGCGTTGCGACTAGTCTTCCATTTCAGATTGAACCTTAAATGCTATCTACTAGTTTCTATTTCTTCATGTAACGAAACTTCGGAAAATATTAGAGAAAGAACAAACAAAAGCTACGTAACTTCACTCTGAACATTGTCGAAAGACTACCCAAAGACTGACTTTTTCAACAGTCTCATGGCGCCAAAAGTACTAAAAATTTGAAAAAAAAATTACCTCCAAAAATATACTGCTTCCCAACTTTGAATCCAGTCTGCCCACATGCACTTTCTTGAGTAGCTGTGTTCATGATTTCTGGTAATGTCATGTTCTCCGGGGCCTGCAAAACAAAATAATAAGAAATCTTTTTCTTCGTTAGAAGTCACAAAACCTTGATAACTTTCAAATGTTCCACTCTATATGACATCATTAATCCAAGTCCATCTGTCTCTTTCGACACCACTTTCACTTTTGAAACTGTAACTTTTTCAAATGAATGGATTAAAAAGAGAAAATCAGCTGACTCACTCCATGGAGTTGCGCAATATCCTTCTTTTTCAGTTGGAAACATCACACAACTACATGATTCAAAGCTGTTTGGGAGAGTAAGGAAGATAGTGATGGCGAGGATAAGGAGCATTCTGAAACTGATTATTGAAACACTTCAGAGTGGAAAGGAAAGTGAAAGTGGTAAAATAAATGGACAGAACAAGGAGGAGAATTGTAAAAAGTTCATCTGGCGACCTGTTTTCTCGTTATGTTGAAAGAAAACAATAAAAAATAAATGGAAAAACGAGAGAAAAAGAAGAGATAAATATTGACAGTCGATCAACCTTTTCGCTCTACACAAATCGTCTGACCAATACATCACAGAAGAAGGAAATAGGACACAGATTGACTTTTCAGAAGATTTATTAGAGAAATATTCTGAAGAAAGCAAAGGTCAAAGTATCGAAGTAGGGTTTTTGAAGATCTGTGATATCTTTTAAAAATTTTAGAGGCCACCATTACAAATGGATCTCTTTGGAATGTAGACTTTGAGAATTCCCCGTTATAAATCTCTATTTTTATACTCATCTTTTCTGAAAACCTGTTTCTATTTTTGTATTGTTTGTTTTTGTTTTTCCTGGAATGATTTATCACGAAAACTGCCAACTAATCTGCAGTTAGGTCGTACAACTTTGAATAATCTTTGCACAATTCTACCCAAAATAAACAACGATTCTTTATTCGAAATTAAGTAGAGTGAGAAACTGAAAATAACCGTAACAATACAAATAATTTAGAATGAGCTCAATTCCAGCTACTATAGCCGATTCGATAAATGAGACTGTTTCGGGTTAAAACGTCGTGATAATATTGAATTGGAGGTGGAGGAGTTGATTGATGAAGAAACTGATGACGAAGTATAGCTAGTCACAGTTCACTGTGTCGGAAAGTGGCTTTTGAGGCTGGAAGTCTCTTCTTCATTAATTCAGCTCCGACGGTCTTTGCAATGTCAGATTGCCATAGTTCGTATGCATCTTGACGGAAAGATTGTTGAACAGAAGGTTGATCATTCAGAAGAAGATTTTCGAATGGATGAGCTTTTGAAACAGCTGGCCATTTGAGTGAATCAGTACTTGGATTTCCAGTATTGATGAAGCTAACCATAGCATTAACCAAATAACTCTCAAACTTGGTATCCTTATCATTGAATGGGATCTTATCTTTCCCATCAAAGTTGAACAGGAATCGAAGTTCCGATGCATGGAATGGTCCTCGAATCGGGTGAGTTGGATCTTTAGTTGTCTCACTATCATAATCAATTACATAGAAGAATGTCTCCCATCCATGTTGTAATTTCAATTCAATTTCATGAAGAGTTGGAATATTATACTGAAGATCACTGAGTAAAGTCGCAAATGCATTGAGATAGAAGCTAGAGTTTCCAGTCATTGGACCATTCAAATAGAACTCTTCGACTAATCCAGAGAAACGAGAAGATGCAGTTCCGAATTCTTGCTCCACAGCAACTGAAAGTCATGGTTTTAGTGAGAAAGTGAACTACGAAGTCGGTTTCTTACCTTGAGATCTGATAAAATCAACCAGATTATCTTTGCTATAAGTTGCCCAGCTCTCTTTCTTAACTCCGAGTAGTTTAGCAAGTCTGAAAGGATAGAGAACACTGGTACCACTTTCCAGACTGACAAGTCCTTGCATTGTACGTTTCTTAGGGGCTTTTCTAGACATTTTTTCGATCTGAAAAATGAGAAAATAGAAGCTGATACGAGAAAAGTGAATAACCTACATCATATGGGAAGAAGTCCTTATCGAAGACTGGGTGGAATTTCTTGTTTCTCGGACCAGGAAGGAGCTCACCCTGAAATAAGATTGTATATGTTTTGATTAGAACAAAATTTGGTTCCTTACAATTTGTTCCATAGCATCCAACAACTCATCGACAGTTCTAATTTCAATACAGTCTCTTAATCCCTTCGAATCTTCTTGAGTACATCCAGCTGCTTTCGCCAGTTCCTTACTGTCTTCTACCACATTTGGATGCAAGTTACTCTCTGAGAAAATGCTTCCGGACAATTGAATAGCTTGGTTGAACAAATCTGTGAATCAAAATTGTACTCAATAGATTAAGTAAAACTCACGATCAGAATGTGGAGAGTAGAGAAGGGCAGATACACTAGCAGCTCCTGCAGAATGTCCAGCCAAGGTGATTCTATCCGGATCTCCACCAAAGTCTGGAAGCACTTCATGCAAGAATTGAAGA
The DNA here is from genome assembly GCA_963572265.1 of Caenorhabditis doughertyi. Taxonomy (NCBI): domain Eukaryota; kingdom Metazoa; phylum Nematoda; class Chromadorea; order Rhabditida; family Rhabditidae; genus Caenorhabditis; species Caenorhabditis doughertyi. The sequence continues at coordinate 8,558,829 of OY751557.1, forward strand.
GCCAAAGTTTGATCCCATAATCCCATATTTCCAGGAATTTCAGAATCTCCTGTAGTGAAGAAGCCGAGTGGTCCAAGACGATATTGAACAGAAACGAAGATAATATCTTGAGATACAAAATTATCCGCAGCTTTTTCATATCCAATTGTAGAAGTATCTCCGAATTGGAAGCCACCACCATGGATAAAAACTAAGACAGGTAGTTTCTTCTCACGCTGAAATAGAGATAAACCACAGGATTCTTCAGATGAAAAAATATAAACTCACAGCATCTGGAGGCGTAACAATATTGAGGAAAAGGCAGTCTTCACTGTAATTCACGTGTTCTTCAAGTTCAGAACGAAGAGATGGAATACAAGAAGCACGGAAATGAGTAGCATCATGGTTGATGTGAGGCCATTTTTCTACTGGTTCAGGCTTCTGGAAATGAAAGTTTGAGTTCAAACATTGAACTCAAAAAAATTCGAAATCTATAGCTGAAGCTTTCAAAAAAAAACTATTTCACCACTTTCGTTTACTTCTGACTCCAATCACCTAACCTCAACAAAAACCATTCAAAATATAACTTACTTGGAATCTATAAATGTGATCTGGTGGATTTCCATATCGGATTCCCAAAAACACATGATACTTTGATCCACTGACTGATGACTTGTGTTCAAATCCCACAATAGGACCATATGGAGTTGTTACTTTTGGTTTTACAGCACAGAAACTGGGACTGAATAGGAGAAATCCCAGTATAAATAAGCGAATAGGAGAAGACATCAGCTCCAAAAAAACGATGTGATGGCAGCTTGACCTCTCAGGTATCTATGCAAATGGGCGAAGCCGGACGGAAAGAGAGCAATGAAATGATGAGAGATTACCTGTATAGAAGAGATGCAGAGGTTAAAAGGAAGGAAGAGTTGTTTGTGCAAGCAAATAAGACGGACGAAAAGAAAGAAGGCATACATGTTAGGAGAGGAGGAGGGGTCAGATGTAGTGATAATTGTATTTTGTGTTTGTTTTCTGACTGTGAGGGGGGAACGTCAGACACGTACATGGGAAGGTTATGAGAAGATATTGATTACTTGAGAACATGAGATTTTTTCAAAAGCAGAGAGAATAATGTGCCTTCCGGAGTTCATCAGAGAAACCTTCAATATAATGGCAATTTCTAAGAAACCGACAATTTCTTTTCAGAACCATCCCTGTTTTGATGATTTCACCTTATACTACACCAAGATTTCGTTGTGAAGCCTGTACAATCAGAATCCACAAGTAAGATTCAAAACTGTTTATTGTAAAATTCATTATCAATTCTTATGTTTATCATCATCGTACACCTTATCACACCTCTCCATTCTGCTTAACACTTGATAGCTTTGATTTGAGTTTGCAGAGCTTGTGGAACCTATAAACAACAACAATATCAACAGCCCGTATCATTTCCTAACACTTACATTCTTCCACTCAAGAACATTCTCAAAAGAGGTTTGTGATCTATCGTCCGGCAGTACTTGACCACAAAGAACGGTATACAAAGCATTTGGTCCCTCAACACGTCCAGCAAGAAGGTACTCGTGGCCGGCGGCAATGGTGAGACCACAAGCTGGGGATTCGGATGGAGTGAAGATCTCATCAGGAAGGGTTGTCATATTCGATGGCTTCTGAAAAATAAACCTGTGTATTTAGTTGTTGAAGTCATTTATGCCTAAATTGTCAGCCCAATTTACAGGCTGGATTCGCAGCTTAACCGCAGAAGTTTGATTTTTTCTAGGTTCCCGTCTAACTTACCTTGAAAACCTCAACATGTTGAACAGTGTATCTCAAATTATTCAATCCTTTTCTCTCTGATCCTTCTGGCAATCCTTGTTTTCCAACACGAACTTTAACCTTAACATGTGACACCCAATGAGCATTACAGAATGATTCTTTCGTTGATTGCTCTTTACACTTGCAACCAAGTGACACAGCAATAAGAATGGATAAAAGAGCTAAGGTTAGAGTGATTTTTGACATCTGAAAAACATAAGAAAATTAAGAATCAATGTTAAGATACTTGGAACTGGAGTGAAGAGAAAATGCCAGCAACTATTTATAGAACGAGTTGGGTGAAAAATTGTTTTTGAAAAATGAATCACTAACAATATAAGCAGGACGAAAAGGATCATTCGGTTAAGTTTGGGAAAAACATATGCAAAAGAGAATGTTTGCACAGACTTAGTATTGTTCTGGAATTACCAAAATGTGAAAAAACATTTCAGTCAGCAAGAATCTCAAAAAAAAAAACAAAATACATTGGGATTTGAAAAAATCAAAACTTTCATAGAAAATGTTCGTGAAAAATGAAACTCAAGAAATCAGTCAAAAACCTCAAAAGTTTCTTTTTAGCATACGTCGTCTAAACCATCCAGACAAACTGAAAATTCAAGAAAAAAACCAAAAAAATGATTCATTATTTTGTTGATATTTCTAACCTAACCGCCGACTGATCGTGAGAAGAAGAAAATACACTGGTTGAGCGAATTGAATCGGTCAACTGGCGGAAAGAGATAGTAAAGGGATCAAAGAGATTACAGACAAAACGACAGGAAGTGTAACAAAAACATTGGGGGGTGACAAAAAAAAATAAAAGAAAAGGTGATGAAGATGAAAATGATTCAGAAAGATGACGTGGTGATGGAATAGAAGGAGAAAGAGGTCAAAATGAAATCATTTAGATTTCAAAACGTTTGAACGTCAGAAGTGGAACAATTGAGTAAAGGTTTTTAAGAGCTGAAAAAACCAGTTAACATTGGTTGACCAAATTCTTTGAATTGAACCTCAATCTGCAAGAAAACTCCATTTTTTCCTGTAAATTGAGAAACAATATAAGCTGAACTTTGATCCTAAAACTATCTAGCAAACAAAAAAGTTCCCATAAGTACAAACACACTCTCTTCTCACAACAAAACATTCACTTTCAAACAATCGTCCTTCTCAACCGCAACCGCGCAAATAATTGGAACCAACTGGCTGTTCATTCACTCCACTGGCTTTCAATTCGTAGTTTTGTCTTTTTGAAACTTTAGTTTATATAGAAAAAAAAGTATAGCTTTCGTGTGGAATCTGAGGTTTGACTTCTATCTTTTATAATATTCTAACACTGCTGTAAGAGCTATAAAACATTCCATAAAACCACCAAATGGATCATTCATCCATATGAAATTTCTGGCCGTTTTGAGGTGTGACGGATCAAGAGTCAACATTAGGAGATGGAACTTTTGAAAAAATACTTTTTCAAATATTTTTTTCCCATTCTCGTTGTTGTGGTTGATTTGTTCGAAACTCAATCATAACGTGGAACCTTAGTTGCTTTTTGTTGTTCTCCACGTGTTGTTGTTGTTTTTTTTTAACTGTTTTGGCATAAACAACAAATGTGTTTCACTACAGTTATTTGTTCCGAAAACTGCTGGTGAGTGATACGAAATGCGTTATCTTCAAATAGGTAGTGCGAGAATTATTTGCCCATAGAGCGCATATACACTCTCGATTATAGGAACTGCCTAATTCTATAAAAATGAGCCTTCACCGGAAAAGAGCCTCATTACTTTCTTACCATTTCCTATGTCAATCTTCCTCATGTGTTTTATTGTTTTCCATCTAACTCAATCAAAACGGAACTTCCCATTATTCCAATCCTAACCTTTTTTGATAAGTTCATTAGTTCCGTTCAAAATAATTCCCTTTTCCTTTCTCTAACTGTTCTATGAACGTTTCCTTCCTTTCTCTATTTCTCTTCTCCGCTTCATTCTCTCTTTTCTTCTTCTAAATTTGTTGTTGTTTGTGAGGTCGTTGACGTCCGTTCTGCGCGTATAGAGTCGGTTTCTTTTCTTTTTCATTCTGGTGTCTCGCACTCTCTAGAAATATTTCTGCTCATTCCATTTTGGAAGCTGTTTCTGATTCATTTACACCAATCTAGGAGCAAATAATTGTGTTGCTCCGTTTAAAAAGGCATCCCCAAATTTTAGAAATGCAGTTCTAGTTCCATTTTTTGCTAGAACCCACTTTTTCTAATTGTTTCTGAAAAAGAAATAAACAAAACAATCTGTGCTCTTTTGAAACAATATACATATGAGCTCAATGATCATTTTTAACAGATCATGTTTCTCTTTTCTCAAAATCTTTTTGCCGGTTCTTGTTTACTTCTCTCGTTTAACCTTGAGCGAGGTTCTAGTGGTTTATTGACAACTTTTTCATTTTGGATTTTCTTTTTGTTTTCATGGTTTTTTGGAGGAATTGAATTCAAATCATTAGGTTCATTTTGAACTATCAGGATTCCGTAGGTTTAGGTTCAATTTTTATAGAGTATAGAAACTCAATGAACGGTTTAGAAACTAATGTTAAACTAAACACCCAGGACTATTTTCTGAATAAGTTTTGCTCCCTCTTATAAAAAATCACCGGACAAAATTAGACTTCAAAAGTTCACTGACCATTCTTCTTCTCATCCTCTTCTTATGTATTTTTGAATTGCCTAAATCATCATGACCTCCTCCCCTTTTTTGTCTTCTTTTCCCCCATTTCACTTCCAATACAAGATACATGTCACAAACATTTGTCAGCATTTTTTGCCGCCTAGCAAATAGACACCTCAGTAAGTGTCCACAGAGCTTTTTCTCATTCCTTTTCTCTTTGCGCAGAGACTCCTGTGCCCTAGGCTCAAAGTGCTCCAATTGGTCTCCCATGGATTTTCTTTGAGCAAAAAAAAAACAAGAAAATAAGTCTCCAAACTATACGATTCTTTAACTTTCATCTATAGACTCTCACTGATAACGGGGGAAAAGTATTTATTTATCATTCTTTCATGATTTTCCGTTGAGGTTTTCTCGTAAAAAGAGGCTTTTGTCACGTTAAGAGAAGAATTTGAAGTTTCATAGAAAATTGATTTCAGAGAAAAGATGACTCTTTGTGATTATCCTGCACACGAGCCAGAATGCGATGGAGATGATTCTCCGATTGTGGAAGAAGTAATTGGAAAGTTGGAAGATGTCAAGCCTGGAACGTGAGTTCTTCCAAAAACTTTCCGGGGATGCGGTAGTTACAGTACGATTATTGTATAAAATAATGTAAAAATTCACACCAGCCCAGCTTGCAACCGATTAAAAAACAAATTATTGTAATGATTACCAAAATAATTCCAGAAAAAAGATGTTCGAAGTGCGTGATCGCAAGATCCTAGTAATCAATGATGCTGGAAAACTTTTCGCAATCAACGGACTCTGTTCTCATTATAACTTCTCTTTGGAAAATGGAACTTATGCTAAAGGAAGAATCAGATGCCCACTTCACGGTGCTTGTTTCAATGTTCGTTCTGGAGATATTGAGGATTATCCAGGATTTGACAGTCTTCATTCTTATAATGTAAGCTCAGAAGAACTCTATTCCAATAGTGAATTGATTTTAGGTATTTGTGAAAGATGGAGATATTTATATCAAAACAACCGAAAAGAAATTGGGATCCGATCGTAAAATTCGTCATCTTCCAAAAATGAAAGAATGCAATGATCGTCCAATTGTGATCATCGGTGGTGGTGTTGCCACGGCTACATTCATTGAACATTCTAGATTAAATGGATTAATCACACCAATTCTGGTTATCTCGGAGGAATCATTCCCACCATATGATAGAGTTTTGCTCTCTAAGGTACATTCTTTTTTTTTAATTGTCTCTGGCAGAATTTCAAACTTTAGAATCCATCAGCAACTGGAGAAAACATTCGACTGAGAAAAGACGACGCATTTTATGAGGAGAGAAATGTGAAATTCCTTCTGAAGACGTCAGTAGTTTCTGTGGATACATATAAAAGAACAGTTCAATTGTCAAATGGAGAACCAGTGATTTACTCAAAATTAATTATTGCAACTGGAGGAAATGTGAGAAAGCTTCAAGTTCCAGGAGCGGATCTTAAAGTGAGTTTTAGTTTGATTTTCAAAACTTGTGATAAATCTAGTTTCAAACTGAAAATTCCAGAATATTTGTTACGTCCGCAAAGTCGAAGAAGCCAATACAGTTGCCAATCTCCACCCTGGAAAGCACGTTGTTTGTGTTGGATCTTCTTTTATTGGAATGGAAATGGCATCTGCTTTGGCTGAAAAAGCAGCATCAGTTACAGTAATCTCGAATACTCCAGAACCACTTCCAGTTTTCGGTGCTGACATTGGAAAAGGAATCCGTCTGAAATTTGAAGAGAAAGGTGTCAAATTCGAGCTCGCTGCAAATTTGGTGGCTCTTCGTGGAAATGATCAAGGAGAAGTTTCGAAGGTTATTCTTCAAGATGGAAAAGAATTAGACGTGGATCTTTTGGTTTGTGGAATCGGAGTCACTCCAGCCACCGAGTTCTTAAATGGATCTGGAATTAAATTGGATAGCAGAGGATTCATTGAAGTTGACGAGAAGTTCAGAGTGCGTTTAAAGTTTTATTTGGAATTCAAAGTAAAGAGAAATTTCAGACAAATATCCATTACATCTTTGCAATTGGAGATGCTGTCACTGCTCCACTCCCACTTTGGGATATTGAAAGTATCAATATTCAACATTTCCAAACTGCTCAAACTCATGGTAAGAACCAAAAAGAATTTGAAACAGACAAGTTTGAGTTTTCAGGACAATACCTCGGCTACTCAATTGTCGGAAAACCACAACCCGGACCAATTGTTCCATACTTTTGGACTCTCTTCTTCTTTGCTTTTGGTTTAAAATTCTCCGGTTGTAGTCAAGGATTCACTAAAGAATACACAAATGGAGATCCAGAGACTGGATCTTTTGTTAGATATTTCTTGAAGTTAGTTTATAAATTTTCAAAGGAAGGTTTTCATCTGAATTCTCCAATTCCAGAAAAGATCGTGTAATAGCCGTAGCAGCTGGTGGTCCAAGTCAGGCGGCAAGTCAGTTCGCTGAAATTTTCAAGAAGGGAATTGAGGTCACTTTGAAGGATTTGAAAAAGTTTGTTATTTCGAATTTTCGCGCAATTACAGTTGATTATTTTTTCAGCAGCAAGGATCACACATGGACACATCTTCTTTTACAATGAAAACAAATTATAGAATAAGTATTTGAATAGTACGAAGCAAAATATCAATTTTTAATTTTCTTGTCCTTTTTTGAAAAAATTCCAATGAATAATTCAATGAAAATTTATGTGAGTCAATTTGAAGCTGAAAATCAATGACATAAAAATGAAATATCAAATCAGAAAGTGTGTAGGCAGCACAATCTCGCTTATCAAACGTGTTTGTTTACTCGATTCGTCACTTTTTTCGAAAAATTCGAAAGTTTCTCACTATAAAAACCTTTCACAACACTCTATTTCATAGCATTCTCCAGCTATTTTCTCTCTTCGAAATGCGCAAATTCAGCACTCAACTTCCTCTTGGATCTTTGAGCTCTTCATTTGATTCTCAAGATTCAGTCTCTTCTGACTTGTCGAATCTCTCTATTACTTCTGAATCTACTAATTCTGAACAGAATCCTTCAGAATCAGATTCTAGATCTTCTAGAAGATCTCCCAGCAGAGATTCTTCTGAAGTTAGAAGTCTTTCTTCGGTGCTTTATCAGCATGGCCCGGACTGTAATTGTCAAACTCGGCAATGCCAAGAAGCCAGAAGACGTTTGAGATCGGATTCAAGAAGTCGTTCTCCTCGTCGCAGACGTTGTCCTTCTTCAGAATCCTCAGATTCCGATATGTCATCTGAATCCAGTAGAACTTCTCGTTATTGGGGACGTTCAGTTCATCGGGTGATTCTTCCAGATGTCACTGTCGTCTTCCTCGAAATATTTCGAGAAGTCTTTCTGCTGCACGATATTGGCGGAATCATCATGATTGCCCAGATGATGACAGAAGACGTTCTCCATCTCCACGGCCACGTCGACTGAACAGAAGAAGGAGTTCATCTCCTTGTAGATGTCTTGAAGGCTATGAGGAATGGAAGAAACGTCATCCACATCGATTTGATGATAAAAAAGACAAAAATTCATCAACGTCATCGTCTTCTTCATCATCTTCTTCATCATCTTCATCGTCGTCTGATTCTGATTCAGATTCAGAAGACAACCACTACTCTTCTAAATATTCTCGTCAAGAAAGAAAGCCAATTACTTGGAGACGTTCGTATGGAAACTACAACTGCGAGAATTCCCCAAGAAGATCATTTTTGTATTAATTTTCCTTAATTTCAGATTTTCAACACATTCAACTTGTAAATAATTTGGGTTTTCAACAATATCTGTTTGGATCGTTATATCACCATCTACACTTTTCTACTGATTTTTCTTAACTGTAATATTTTTTTCACAATAAAAGTTGTTTCCATAACAAAGTCTTAAATGAATAACTGAAATCGATGCACCGTAAACAAGAAGTTTGCAAAATCCTTATTCCTTAGATCAGAAGTGGTCATTTCTAAGCTGTTCCAGAAAACTTTAGAAAAAAATCAACATCTCTTTTTTGAAAAGCAAGACCTCTTCTAGTCTGATGCATGATACTTCCAAAATCTCACAAATCATGTGTAGTGTCACGTCAGTCAACTAAACTAACTCTTTCCTAGACAACAAACTCTGATCCGTGTAACCCGAGAGATGCCATTTGACTCGCAATTTGACTCGAAACCCACTCTCTTCAATTATTGAAAGAAGCCTCCCGATGCCTGCCTGCCAGTGTGGCGATAAAACATTGGTTTTGATTGCGATGAAGAGGAAAAGAAGATGAAGAAGAAGAAGAGGATCTATATCGCTCTAACTCTTCAGATGAAATGATGAAGCAGAGAAGGCTAATAGAGATAAACTTGTGTTCTGTCTCTTTCTTACCTTGCTCCCCTCTTCTTCTTCTTCATTTTCTTTTCTCTCCATCTTCTCACCTACTTTTCCTTCCATCGCCCCACCGTTTGTCACATGTGTCGACGGGAGTCCTCCTCTTTGTCATCGGGTCCTTTCAAATTAAATAGTGTGTGATTTGAAGAGAGTCTAGACAACGTAACATTAGAGCCCTCCAGAGTGTGTCTCTTTGGCTCCAAGACTCGATATCGATGTGATGATTATGTGATAAAATCAACTTTTCTCAAGCTTTTATTTAAGAGTTTTTCGAGTTTTTCTCAAACTTTTCACTAAATTTCTGATTCCTTCTTTATGATCTATTTTCAGATACCGTAGCCTACCTCAAATGTGACAAAAAGAGCCGAAAGGTAACACTTGGAGTCCTTTCTTTTTCCAGTCTTTTTGACACTTTTTCTCCATTTCTGTATTTCCCCTCAACCATCCCAACTCTAAAATCATGGGAGAACGGTTGGGTGTTGTTAACCCACCAAAACCGGTTAATGCTGCGGAAGCGGCACAAATGGCTGTTCGTGAGAAGAACTTCAACAGAACGTGTTGCAACATGTGCCACATCAAACTAGGTGAGTCAGAGAAATGATGCTCATTTTGAGAGATGGATAGTGACAGGTTAAGAACAGGTTGTCATGTTTTCATTCATGAGAATGAGGGAGTGTCAAAGGTCAAGTTTTGAAAAAAAAAGTAAAAAAGAATAGAGGATAACTTGAGGAAGTTGTATTTGGGATCAATAGATAAACTAGTTTGGAACAAAGTTTCAAAATTCATTAGCCATTTTACGAAAGAACACTCGTTTTTTTTAAATTAGCATCCGGAATTTCCTAAATTTAAAAAGTTACAACTTTCTTCAAATGACGTCTTCGAAATTACATACATGAGAAAATTCGCTGTAATATAAGAGCACGTACCGATTTCAATTTACTGTAATAGAACGTCCAATAGTTACAGATGATATAGTATATAGTTCATCTGAAATTCTCCAACAATTTTCTACAAACTTATATCTGATGGCAAACTTTTCAACCCACTCGATGATCCTTTGATTCACTTTTCACATAGAAAATGATCCGAAAACACTTATTCAGTACATTCGTTTGTCCTTTCAGCTTTAGAAACTCCATCCACCTATGTTTTTCGAACACTTTATCTTTTTACTGTCTTCAAAACTCATTTTTCAAAATCCGGGAACACCCTCGTAAAAGTTGTACGATGGTCCATTGGATATACTGGTTCCTATCTTCTGGATGTTTTTACTTCTAAAAACCAAAAACCAAACTTCATGAAAAAGCGATTAAACTTTTCTTGAACCTATAAATCTTTTGACAGACTTTCTCAAGATTAAAATCAGAATTAAAATCACGTTTGCACTCATTTCACACTCAAGAACACTTTTCTCTCTTCTCACCACATGTCTGTCACACAATGCCCTCTCTTGATGATCTAACAAATTGAATGAACACATCAATCCCTTTCTTTCTCTCTTATCACAATATTACACTGATTCATTATTACAGGAGCCGCCTTTCTGGGTGTCATCGAAGCAATTATCGCAGTTTCAGTGTTGATTGGAGCAGTACAACAAGTCCTATGGAAGAATCAAAATTCTTCGTCATGTGCGAAAAAGTAAATTTTTGATTTGAAAATTAATTTCAAACGGTTTTGGTCGTCAGAATCGTAGTATCCTTGGATATCTGGAATAAAATCGAAAATTGAACCGTTGACGAGCAAAACGTAGCTACTTCAACTTTACAAAAATAAGGAACTATTATTTCATATCTTTGAGGAATGAAAAGGTCCTGAAAGTCAACATTCTCGAAATCATTCAAAATTACATCTTAATTTACAAGAAGTGACCAAATCCATACGGCGGGAAACATGAAGATCTAAATTTTCTCACCCAAGACTTCGTATTTTCAGCATATTCCGAGACTGCCTCATCTACCAATTCAACCATTTCAACGTCACTTTAATATTCGATTACGTGGTGATTCTGATGATGGTCCTTATCTTATTCTCTGTCATTTGCTTATTCTTTGGAGTTGCCAGTGACACTTCATGCTTGATTCTACCTCATATTGTAGTTCAAGCAATCTTTCTGTTATTCTCTGTTGGCTATTTTGTTCTCTATGCATTTTCCTATTTCTATGGAGACTTGATAGTCCATCATCGAACATTTATGGTATGATTCATACAGAAGCCTGATTAAACAACTATATACATTTCTTCAGATTCAATCAATGTTCGAACGAATGTGGTTGGCCGGTTTGTTACTAGTGCTTGCCGCATTACAAAGCTATTTGTTTTCCTCAGTGATCCGATGTAGCTTATACTTGGCCGTGAGTTCTTTTTTTCTTCTTCTTTATCGCCACTCATTTGATCTCAAACGCTCTTGTTTTTGTTCTGGACCACGATGTTGATAGGAGAGTGGAAAGGAAAAAGAATGGGAGAGTGATTTCAGATGAGTAAAGAAAGTGAACAAGAAAAGATAAGAGACATGTGATTTTGGAATGATGATATTGAAAAAAGTTATCGAAGTCTTACTAAAAATGTTTTTAGGACATTGAAGACAACCGTCGCCGTCGTGAATCCGCATTTGAAAGATGCAGTGAAAGAGTACGGATAGCAAAAGAAAATGGTTTATGGAGAACGACAAGTTGGGGTGGAGGCTTCCAACAGTACAAAGGACAATATGATCGTCCGAAGAAAGAAGTAAAGAATAAAGGATTCCATGTGCAATGGAATACTGATGTTGAAGCTGGAAAGAAGGGAAGCTTCAAAAAAGATAATTTGGAATTGGCGAGGTGGGTCATTTCACCGAATCGTTCGATAATTCTTCGAGATTTCAGAATCGAATCTGTGGAAACACCTCCATTAAGTCCAATCCCAGAAGATGAAGTTAAAGAGCCATCACCTTCAAAAATAACACATAAGCTTAACAGAAGTTCTTCAAGATCAGAAGAGCGAAGAGGTTCAGCCACCTCTACATCTTCCCATCGAGTGAATAGAGGAGTCTCTGAAACTCCAACAAAGAAAGATGCGAAACCACAGCCAAGGTCTGTTAAAAAGACAGCATCAGAAGGAACAAGTAGAATGGAAGAAGATTTAAGAAGAATGTCAACTACAAAAGAACATCATCATAAAGATCATTTACATCAAGCAGAATCAAAAGATTCTCCAAGTATGCCAAAAAGATATGCAAAATTAAAAGCTACAGAAAGCACAAGGTAAATTAGAAAACTTCCTCATAACAGTATTTCTAACCTTCAAAAATTGACAGGGAATCTCAAAAAACCCTAACGACTGCACGTCGACCTTCTTTGAAGAAGAATAGAAGTGTGGATAGTGGGGATCAATATGATGAAGTTGCTGTATTTTATAAAGAAAAGCATCATAGAAGGAGATCATCAGATCATGGTCATGGAGGCAGTGGGCATTCTAGAAGTAAAATGAGCAGGTCACCCGAAAGTAAGATTTTGATTTTAAAATTGAAAATTCCAAAGTTGAAAATTAGTTGATAGATTTCTGCTCAAAATAGAACAGAGATTTCAAGAGTCGTAATGATATTCTACACAGAGACAAGACCACATGGAAAACATTGAAAATTGAAGGTTTTGTTTCAACTTTGAATCACTTTGCCGGTAGTAATGCTATCGCGTCTAGTAAAGCGCGGTTGCATATGAGTAAAATTTTGGGTAGTATGATAAAAATGATAGTGTATTTTATAGAGGCATGGCCAATTTATTACATTACAATCTAGATGTCACTTTTTTAGTCCACAGACGGTCTTTATTTTTTCTGCTTCACGGATTAGTGGCATGTTTTATTCACAAAACTGAGAATTCATCACCACTTCTAACCCTCCACCTGTACAATTTAGACCGTAATCCCTAACCTTTTTTATATTTTCAGAAAAAGAGATTCCAATTGTCAAAAAAGTGTCAATCACGGCCTCATCAATTCCATACTGCTGACCACCTCTCTCATTTTCTATGTTTTTTCAATTTGATTCCCTCAGATCTCAATTTCTGTACATTTCTTCACAATTTTTTCGCCTTTTTTGATCATGCTCATCCCCACAAAAACACAACGAGGTAGACACAAACAATGTTCTTATTTTCTTTCCATTCGTTTCAATAATCGTCTTTCTTTGAACCATTTTGAATTAAAAAGTGATATTTTTCAAATTAATCTATTTATTTTTATTTTTTGGATCACTGAAATCTGGCACATCCGAAAGAGATTGTGGGTTGAAAAGTTCAGAAGGAATACTCTTGACACTGATTTTATTGGTAACAGAGACACGACCAGCTGAACTGTAATCCTTGGTATATCCTTTGAAAATTGGAGAGGGATTTCCGAATCCATTCTTCTCATAATGAGCAAGTTGATCACTGAAAATAGTTTTGTAAATGTTCCGAAGCTTCGTTTCCAGCTTATTTCACAGTCTAGCAAAAATGTGTTTTTAAATTACCTACGTGCAAGTTTTAATAACATCCGCCGGAAGATGTGGATCAATCACTTTGCTAAATGTGAGCACACCACGGACAAAGTTATTGGAAGCTTGCTCGACAGCTCTCTCAACAATCATGGTAACCTAAATAAACTGGTTTAGAATCATATTCAAAAAACTTCAACTGACGATTCCATTATTCTGAAATCCATTCCGAATTGCAGATTGAGCAGTTTGAACATTCGTAATTTCAACGTCATCCACTTTTAGGATAGCATCTCCAAGGAATAGAAAGCGACGAGTAGTAGAACCCCAGGAGTTATCAGTCGATTCCACGTAAACCACATCAGCGTACGATTTCACGTTGATTCCAAGTTTACTACGTGGAAAATAGATAAGAACCACTTTATAGTAGACATAACCACGATTTGGTTTAACATTCTTCAATGGAGAATCAGGTTTTTTGATAGAAGCATTCGATGGAAGACTTCGCAGATCGGCTTTTTCAACACTGATAACTCGACGGACAGTGAATACCAACTGAAAATTATTTTTAGTCTTTGGATTTTAAATTATCAGACTAACATAATGAGGTTTATTGGACTTTGCCAACTTGTAGATCGCGTCAATCATTTGTTTATGAGAAGTGACTGAGACTCCATTAATCTTCAAAAGATGATCACAATACTCAATTGGAGGGGACATATTACTTGGAACTCTTGTAAAGAGCATTCCTTCTGTTACTTTGAACTCTTTGTAGTTTGGAGTCCCTGATGCACAGTCAATGGTGCATGTCACCTCTCGAATCATGTCTTTTGTGATTTCGTCAGGGAATTTTCCAGCGCGGAATGCACGCTTCTTTTCGCGGGACATGTTTCTAAAAGATCAATAGGACGGTTTTATTGAGAATTCAGAAACTTACAATGGTTCAGCAGACATTTTCGCTTCAAACCAAACGATTTATAATCCTCCGGGAGGATGTTTTTATGAATTTCGAGAGTTGAGAAATGAGGGGAAAATTTTTAGATTCACGGGAGTTCTTTAGTTTTTCCAGTTTTCCATTTTTCATTTCCACGTGGCCATCTATAAACCCCGTTTTCTATTCTGATAGTCTCTAGCCACGTGAAGGTCCACACGGAAACAATCTTTTGTCCAACCCTTTGAAAATATGAAATCATAGAAAAAATCAAAAACCACCTGGAAGCAAATAATTGTTGGTTTTCCTCTTTCCTTTTACGAGGTTCATGATGATTTCTTGTGTCAACTACCAAGGTTCTCTTATTATCAAACGCCTCCACACTCTTTGTTTTGGAAAATGTCTTCCGAAGAAGTCAATAACTTCCATTTCGAAACTTGGAGACTTTTTGATCCTTTTTACCTTTTCTTTTGCATTCCAGCCACAATCCACTATATACTACTGATTTTTGTTATTTTAAAACTTTCGGAATTCAACAGTTTTCATTTCATTTTTACAATTCTGGGAATATCCGATGTGATTTATCTCTTATCAATGCTAGCTTGTGAACTTTTTCATTATACTCAATGGATCTCTAAATTAGGTTTTGTATGTTGTGTAGTTCTTTCGTATTACGGAGTATTTTTCAACTTATTATCGAATGGATTATTATCGCTAAGCAGATTTTGTGCAACGTTCATTTGGTATAATTCGGTGAGTATAAATTGGGTTCTTAACTCTCATGTTTACTTTTAGTATTTTGACAATAAGTGCATCAAATTATACTTTATATTCATTGGAGTTATTTCCTTAATTGCCACTTTACCCGGTGGAGTACTCATGTTTATTTATCTCTTCAGGGATTATGGAACCAAAGCTCAATACGGCAAAACTGGTAGCACAGGCTCTTTTGATGTAGCTTTTATAGGGTTCTCTTCTAGGTTCTGACTCTTTCAACACTCACCGCTCTATCATAATCACTATGATGATAAGCGATGCAATACTAGGATGTCTGACGAGCTTTTTCACAATGTATCGATTGAGGAAGTACAAAATTAACTATGACAAGAGTCTTCTCCTTGTAACTACACTTCACATTATCCCGGATACTCTAGTGTCTCTTTTCAATCTGGATATGATATTTCAAGTGACTGGAGAGTCAAAGTATATGAACGAGTTGGTGAGTGAGATATCAATTCATATTTCCAGTTAATATTCAATTCCAGAGTCGAATATTCCTTGTCTTTCTTGTGTCTTTCAACAGTTTGACAATCGTCTGTACTAATAAACCAATTCGCCAAGAATATTACAAACTTATATGCTTCTGGAAAAATGTGTTCTGGTTTCAAGGATCAATAAGCAAAACTTTCATTAATTTGACAGCTCCAAGTACTGATAGAGTCACTGTATTCTGAATAAAATTTAAACAAATACAAATAATGAATTAAATGCTTTTAATAAAGCTTTTCGTTTTTCATTATATTAGAGCCTATAGAGGTTGTACTTCCGGTCTGACTCTTCACATCCGAAATAATTATAGTTCTTTGATTTTATTGGTCTCCTGGTTCTATTTCATCATTTCTTTTCTCTTTTTCGCTTCTCTTTTTGAATATAAAATGCCCACCACCACGTCATCTCCTCCAGTCAATAATTTTCATTTTGAAACTTGGAGACTTTTCGATCCAATTTATCTATGTGGATATTGTATTCCTGTGACAGTCCATTATACTCTTGTTCTGCTAATTATTAGAAAAGCGAAGGCAAACAGTGGCTTTTTTCTTATTTTCTACCTCATGGGACTCTCTGATGTCATCTACTGTTGTACAATGCTTTCTTCTGAATTCACTCATTATACTCAATTTCTCCCAAAAATTATATTTGTCATATTAGTTTCGATTTCATATTACGGAGTGTTTTTCAATCATTTCGCAAATATTTTGTTGTCATTGAATAGGTTTTGTGCTACTTGCGTTTGGTATAATACAGTGAGCTGGAACTAGGTTTTGAAAGATTTGAAATGGATTAAGTTTCAGTATTTTGACCATGCTTCAATCAAAAAATATTTTGTTTTTATCACTATCATTTCGTTCATTCTCACATTGCCGGGTGGAATTCTAATGTTTTATTATTGGCATATGGATTGGGGAACACAAGCCCAATACTCAAATACAGGTGAGAACAGCACAGACACATTGTGTCCTGAGTTTTCTTGGTCATCAAAAAATCATTCCCAGGAATCTTCTCGTTTAACACACATCGAACTTTGATTATCACTCTCACTATCGGAGACACGTTGATCGGTATTTTTGCTAGTTTGGCTACAATATATCGGTTGAAAAAATTTAAGTTTCACTATGATAAGGTATTTGAAGAATCCTAATTTTTCCTGAAACTAACTTTCAGAGCTTACTCCTCATTACTATTCTCCATATTTTCCCTAATATACTCGTCTCCTGCTTCAATTTAGACATGATGTTTCAGTTTTCAGGAAACTCAAAAGTCTCAAATGAACTGGTAATTTTACTACATTCTATAAACCATTCATCCAGAGTTTCAGAGTCGTATTTTCCTAATCTTCCTAGTGTCCTTCAACAGTCTCACCATAGTATGTACAAATCGAAAAATACGTCGACAATATTTACAAATGTTGATGTTTTGTATGGATTGGGATACCATTGAATCTATTTCAATGCCGAAGAAATCCTCAACTCCTGGGCTTGAAAGAGTTACAGTATTTTAATATATATTTTGTTAGAGATGAATTGACTTTGGTTGGAAATTTTATTAAAAGTTCAATAGCAAAGTTCAACATTTGATTCTGGCGATTCTAGTTAATAGAGATAGCATCTCAGCAAGTTTAAGCATAATATTATCCGAAAATAAAAAAGTGACAAAACCTGTGAAAGAACTTTATACCCATTTCGAAAATCAGATCTGTAATAATGAATGAAGGATTTATAAAACTGCTTCAATGGACAAAGAGTTCAACAACTACACAAATCATCGTCCTCAGGCGGCATTAACGTATTGTCTTGAGTTTGGAAAACCCACTTTCTCTTTTCCCCCGACACCTTCCCTTTCCTGTTATCATCTTTCTTCATCTTTTCACGGCATTGTTTGTTGTGATCCGTGCAAGATTCTGAAAGATTTTGAAGCCGAATCTGATTTGTGGAGTCACTCTTCTCATTAAAAAACCGGATAATCTGGCATCACTATAAAATACGTTTTTATTCCGGAACCATTTGACACTTTATTCCCAATTCCCTCCAAATATGGAGCCCGAAAGTATACTAATTCTGTACGATAATCAACTTTTGGTAAACAACAGAGTATCGCTTGTTAGGAGCGGTGGAAAGAAATTGTTGTTTTTTCTTATTGTTTTGTTATGTGCAGCATATTCAGTGTATATATACAGATGTGCAAACATCTCTGAGTCATTCGAGGATTTCGAAGAAATTCTTGAAGGAACACCTCCACCACCGTTTTCTGAGCTTTTAATTTCTGAAGAATCATTGACGAGAAAAATACCAGTTTCTCATATTTTTGTTGCTTCTGCATACTATTATCCTACTTCAAAATCGTAAGTATCAAAAAAGAGAATTAGAAGATTATTTGATTTTCAGCCTCGGAGAAAATGCTATCGCTTTGAACATGGTAGTCGATTCAATAAATTTTGACATTGAAAATTACTCCTTTGTGGGGTCTAATGGAACACATTATAAAGCAGGCCTAGCGGTTACCCAGACGTAAGTTTGAAATTTCGGGAATTTGTAGATTTATCTTCTAACGAAATTTTGTTTTCAGAAAACCCATAACCGAGTGCAGATATGCCCCAGCAGTTGCCATTGGAAACAGTTTGAAAAACTTGAACAAATTGGAATTGGAATCAAATGGAACCAGAGTTGAGGTAATGTAGCCTTGGGCTCAACTCTTGCTCATTATTTTTTTTTCATTCAGATCCCATTCAAAATCGCTCGTTACTCTTCTTCAAAGCCTGTCATTATTTGTATCTCTCCTCAATTTGTCGCCGAGCAATGGCAAATCTTTTTGATGCATGTTCACACAGCTCATCGGTCAGAAAATCTAGTTTAATTCTTTCTCAATTTCAAAATTTTCAGCTTTGGTGGTCATTTACATATTTATATAACCTCCATCGTGAATTCGTATTTCGAGTTAATGCAAGAATATGAACGTCAAGGGTATCTGACAATGGAAATGTGGTTGAAGATGAAGTTTGATAAACCTCAATCTCCATATTTTGAACCAAATCTGAATACAGAATTAGGGAATCAAGCAGGAGCATTTTCAGATTGTTTGTTACAGTATAAGGTTTGCTCTGTCAACTTTTTCCACGTAGATTCATATAAACTTCCAGGAAGCCGCAGAGTATATCGCATTTTTTGATATGGAAGATGTGCTATTCCCCTTGAATTATCCTACATACTTAGAAGAGTTTAATGCCGCATGGATGGAGAAACCAAGCGCCACACAATTGGTTTATGGAAGTCGAGAACATGAATTCATCAAATTTGAAAACTTATCTGAGTTCAATTTTCATAAACTAATTCACAATCTGAAGACTTCGCACATTGGAGCTAGAAGAGTCGTGGTAAAGCCAGTGCTTCATAACACCACGTGGATTCAAAAAGATCTCAACAACAGGTATCCACACATTATTAATTCACAGTAATATTCTCATCAAAACAGAATTGAAATCATCAGTCCTCGTATTATTCATGTTAAAACTTCGATTCAAACAACTAAAAACAATGAAAACAAGGATTCGTGGAAACTGAGCCAATTCTACAACGAAACAATTCATCAGAATGACGTCATCGCAATTCACGACGACATTCAGATAATGAAAGAAAAGACAATAGTTTCTAGAACCGGGCAAAATCTTCCAAATCGTGATTTCTATTCTTCATTGATTCAGAAATGTTTATCCAGACAAAAACTAACAGAATGTCCAAATGTCGGAAAGTGTACAATGCCACAGAGGAGGGATATAAAATGTTTTCATACAAATGCAGAATATATCTCAGGACCTTCTACAGAACCATTTACGTTCCACTTCTTTAAAAATCCAATCTGGTCTTCTGATTACGGGTGTTATCAATAAAATAAAACATTTATTTACAACCAAAAGTTCCCTACAAATTATAAAATGTTCCTATCTCTTCTAATTATCAATTTTTCACTGAAAAAGATGATCTTCAATGTGAACTTCTCTCGTTTTACTCGTGATTCTTTTTGTGTTATCCGATAAGAAATATCTTTTCAAACATTCTCGATTTCTTCCATTTACCATGAATAATCTGAAAAAACCTCTTTTAGGAAAGCATACTGAAATGAGAACTAACCTGATGTGTTTGAAGAATGGATGAATTTCTGAATTCACGAAAATCCATTGATGAGTCACAAAGTTTTTACGGAGGAAACTTGCAAATGTTTCACGATCTTCATCTGTGGGACTGTGAATTTCAATGTTGATCTGAGAAGTGCAAAATTTTGATATTTTTGATCGAAAAAATACAGTACCTGACAAACATTGATTCCCCAATCATCCAACTGCCCTTTTTCTTCAATAAATGGAAAGACAGGGTATTCAGCATGCTCAATATCTACCATAAGTTGATCAATAGTTTTTTGTTTTATCTAAAAGACTTTCACTTTGTTTTAGGAACTAATAACTACCGTAATCTTTCCGTTAACTCACATTATTTCTGATGAAAGTAGCCAAATCGATTGTCAATACTTCTTGATACCGATAAATCTCCTCTAGAACATAAGACCGAAAACTTCCATTTCTATCCCCAACTGCCATATTAAAAAACTTTCCGAAACTTGAAAATAGTTCATTATTATCTTCATCAACTGGATCAGCTCCAAAGAAATCACATTGAGGCATAACACTTTTCATTTTCTTCTCTGCTTTTACATCTTTTCCAATTCCAAGTGAGATTATAGAACAGTTTGGAAGTTTTCGAAGTGGAAGAAAATGATATTTAAATTCATCAGAGTTCGGAAATTCTCCTAGTTTAACATCTTTTAACGATGGAGAACATTTATTGACAACGTAAGGGAATCTATCCCAGAATTGCCACAAATTTCCTACCATAAGAGGCTCGATGGTTTCTTGAACACATTCGGCAGAACGATGGAGTCCGTCTACATTGTCCTAAAATTCTAAATAAGAATATATTCTGATCGATCTATGTAAAACTTACTCTTGTATCGAAGTTTCTTTTTAATAGAACATTTCCTCCAAACACCACAAAAAGAATGACTGTATTAGTTGAATAACGAAGACCCATCCTTCTTCTCTGTTAGAAAAAATAAAGAACAACACACAAACTCTTATGGCAGAAATGAATCAACTGGATAGTTAGAAGAAGAAGAAAACTTCTGAATGAAACACGGATATAAATCTCGAAAAGATGGAATATTTAGATGCGAATCTTCTTCACAAGTCCACTTTTTTGCTGCCAATCCGGTATTTGGTTAACTTGTTTTGAATCGTGAGAAACTTACATAATGAATTGCATAAACTGTCTGAGAACTTTTAATTTAATTATGAACGGTTCGAGTATTTTCAAGTGTTCACTACTATACTTCTAAAGGAATCCTAGGTGATAGTCTCTAGGTACAGTAGTTCGGAAAAGAAGACTCACGTGATATTTACTTTAAAAAAAGAAGTAATTTACTTCCGTGGAAACCCATAACCTCAATGTGGCACCCCAGTTTTTTTTTCCTTTTCTCTCCCCCTCCCTTTCCCCCCTACACGTGTCCAGAATCAATCAGTTCTTAAATTTTTCGTTGGAGCAAAAGGTTGCATGGAATAGAGTGTTCTATTCAAAAATGATGAAAGAGACAGATTGTCCAACATGCAGTAAGTTTCCGTCAATTTCTTCTCACCCTCCTCAATTTGTTTTTCAGAATTTCCAAGTATCCAAACTCGAGATCGCCTCAGCGAAGTATGCCAATTCATCGTCCCCCGTCAGGCCAACACCATGGTTGTCCCCAACTTCGGACAAATTCCAGTTATCAAAGGAGATTTATCATGGTTATCTCCAGAAGTTTCAATTTTTCTGAACGAATGTGTCCAACTCATGACACCATCTGCCATTCGTATTTGTAATGGAAGTGTCTTCGAGGCTCAAGAACTCCGTGACGCCATTGCCAACGAATTTGGAAATGAGGAGCAGAAGATTCTGAATCGACTTCATCTCAATATGTCAGACATTGGTTTCGATGATGTTCACGTCATCACAAAAGACAGAGTTGATGCGGATCCAGGGAATTATGCCAACTCATCAACAAGCCACGCATCGGATTCCAACTCGAGTGAAAACGTGGAAAATGTTCGTTTGAGTTCTCACTACATGTCGACAAAACATTTCGATTTTGCCAAAGAGAAACGATTCAATGGATGTATGACCGGAAGAACAATGTATTTGGTACCATTTTCAATGGGATGGATTGGAAGTCGTCATTCGGTTGTCGGAATTCAAATTACCGATGATCCAGTTTTGGTCCTGAATTTGAGAGCCACTTTTAGGTGAGTCATAATATTGATTGACTTTTCTGTAATTGTACTTGATTTCAGAGTCCTATCAAGTGTCTGGGATTGCATCGCTGCTACCACCAATTTTCTGAGAAGTGTTCATTCGATTGGAATGCCACGTCCCATTATCCGTCGTATTGTGTTCCCGACGCCTACTGAGCCTCCGGCAGGAAGCTTTATAGTGATGAAACACGATGAACAGCAAGTTTGGGCCCATGGATATTCGTTCGGAAGAACTCCGAGATTTGCAAAGACTTTCTCAATCCATGCAGCTTCGTATATGGGTGTCAAGAGAGGATGGCTGGCTGAGAACGCAGCGATTATAGCGATTACAAGTTAGTTTTCTTTATTTAACTTCAGAAATCTTTGACATCATTAATATTGTTTAGACCCAAAAAATGAAACGATTCATGTATGCTACAGTAGTCTAGCCAGTGTGGAGAGTCTTCAAATGACTGCAGGATTGGCTCCGGGATGGAAGGTTATCTTTTCAAAACTGTCGATTTAAACAATCTGATTGTATTTTTAAGATTGATGTGATAAGTGAGAAAACAGTATGGATTCATTGGTACAATGGAAAGATGTATGCGTTTGCGCCGGAAAATGATGAGATGGATGATATGGGATCACCGAAAAACCTCTCAAATCTGTTTTCTGGTGCCACGTCAGCCTATCAAATCCAAAGTTTCAATCCTCAAAAAACTAAATGGACATCTGACGTGGGAGTTCCGATCTCTGCCTACATTTTTGCGAATCGCCGCCATGATCAATATCCATTGATTTTGGAAGCGAATACATGGGAAGAAGGTGTCTGCTTGGCTGCTGGAATTCGTGTCAGTATCCCTAAGAAAAGTGATTCTCAAGAAAGTAATGATTACTTTCATATTTGATTAGTATTCTTATCGTAATTTTCAGACACTACAAACGATTCTCATACAAAATCAGTTCTAGTCGAGTGTCCAATGCTTCGTACCGATTCAATCAATTTCAGTTTTGCAAAGTTTGTGAATCATTGGTTGGAAATGGGAATTGGTGTCAAATCGTCGTCAGCTGAAAGTTCGGACATTTATGAATCTCCACTTCCACCTCCTATTTTCTTCACTAATTTGTATCAAGAAGCAGATGGAAAAGTGATTTGGCCTGGTGGTGTGGATAATGCAAAGATCTTTGAGTATATCTACGCAAGGTTTGTTTTCTTTTTCTTTTTCTTCTCTAAACTATTTTGTTTCAGATGTACCAATCCACTGGATCTTTCCAACACGACACCAACTGGAATTGGAAAAATCCCAAAAAATTTGGATCTGAGTGCATTGGTCAATCTTCCACCACTTCTTCAAGTCAATATTCGATTCTGGCTCACAGAGCTCAACAAACTTCGTTCTTTTTTCAATGTTCAAATGGAATGTTGTCTTCCTCCACAACTCGACAAAGTGCTCACTGATTTGGCTGCAAATATTTGAGGGAGCCTTTCATTCAGATACGCGACAAATGGCAGACAAAAATAAGCAACTTTCTTTTCTTGTGCTATTGATAAATGATGAATGTTTGAATTGGTTTGATGAAGCTGTTGCAATTATACATTGATTACGAAGAGCCTGTGAAAACACCCATAAAAAGGAATGATTTCTCGAGAGCAAGTCCAAAAAAGAATGGATGATCAGCGTTAAAATCAATCGAAGTTCTTGTAGTTTTTCGAGCTTTTTTGACTGCTGTCGTTGTTGTTGCAGCTGCGGTTGTTCCGTCTTCGTCGACCTGAATCGTATTGAAAGTTTTAGTAAACGATGATTTATTGGTGTCACAGAAAATAACACTTTTGAAAGCTGGAAAAAGGATTGAATAGGAAAAGAAAAGCAGAGAATCACATGGAATTGATAAAATAGAAGGTCAATGATGAACTCCAATGAATAGTGGATGTTTGTTCTGGGATAGAACAAAAAGGAAGGGATGATTAGCATTTAATTCAAGTGGAATTGGTTTTGGACGAGGGAGTGCCATTGATCTTGAAACCATCACAACAGTTGCAGCAGCCGCGGTCGTTCCAGCTTCGTCGACCTGAATTCATATGAAGCTGAGAAAAAGTAATGCAATTTCATAGTCATAATATATAGGTTTTGAAGGTAACATAGGAAGCATTTTATTGATAAACTCCCAAGAAAAGAGGGTGATTATGGTGAGTAAGAACAAAGAGGAAAGGGTGATCAGCGTGGAATTCATAATTCTCTCTCATTTTCTTTCGGCTTCTCTCCATGGATACTCTGGTCGCTGCGGCGGCAGTTGTTCCATTTTCGTCAACCTGAATAGAACGAGAATGACTTCAGATTCACAAGTAGGAAATCAGAAAGTGATTAATCATTTACATGTTAATTCCAAGGAGAAGTGGGTGATTGTTCTGGGAAAGTACAAAGAGGAAAGGGTGCTCGGCATAGAAGTTTATTGGTTTCTTGGAGGATCGGAGGCTTGTAACCATTGGTGCAAATACAACAGTTCCAGCTGAAGCGGTTGTTCCTTCTTCATCGACCTACATTTATTTGATTTCTTACTATACAGACTAGAATTCTATAAAATTTATTCAAAAATACAATACCAGATCACACTATTAGTTCAATAAATCAGTGATGAAGCCCAATAAAGAGTGGATGATTGTTTTGGGAGAGAACAAAAAGGAATGGATGGTCTGCTTGGAATTCAATGGGGTTTTGAGATGGACGCATTGATGCTGATTTCCTTGACATCATCACTACAGTTGCAGCTGCAGCAGTTGTTCCAGCTTCATCGACCTGTATACAATCTCACTTCGGTTTTGTATTAAATACATACATTTATTGAAAAAAGTTAACATGTTTTTACATTTTCGCAACGGTATACAAAATTACCAATTAATTAGATCAGCGTTAATAGCAAAATTAACAATTCTCTCGCTCTCTTTTTAGCTCATTATTAAAATTCTAATGATGAAGTCCAATGAAAAGTGGATGATTGTTTTGGGAGAGGATAAAGAGGAATGGATGATCAGCCTGGAATTCAATTGGGTCTTCCGGTCTGAACATTGCAGATTTGAGCGAAATCGAGACAGTCGTTGCGGCGGCGGCTTTTGTTCCATCCTCATCAACCTAGAAACGCATAGACAAGTGAGTGACCGATGGAAAATGGGATAGGGAAGGGATTAGTGAATTGACAGACAAGGCCCACGAATAGCAGCAAAAGCACAGCACAAACACTGACAGATCTATTTCAAGCTTTCTTAAAATTCTCACCTCAATGAGTGCTTTGTGAGTGACTTTCGAGACAAAAATTCCATCAGCCAAATTTCCAAGATCAGCATCTTGGTTGAATGCTTTTTTGATTCCAATGGCTTGGAGAGCTTCGTTGAGTCCCAGCTCAGTTTCGATTTTCCACTTTGGAATTCTTACCTGGAAATTAATTGTATTATGATAGGTTTGTTATGCAATAGGATTTACTTACATTCACAAAAGTGTCCGACACATTCGAGAGAAGATGTTGAATAGTGGCCGAGTCGAGGGTCTTGAGTGCATCTGCCAATCCAAATTGAGCTTTTGGAAGGAAGATTGTCAAAGCGAAAGTATCATCCTTGTATGGAAGGCTGAGAACTTGGAATAGATCGTTTTCAGCGTAGTTTCTATTGACATTTGATGCATGAAGGAAGTCAATCTCACGCTTCGAGTCTGGAGAACTGAAGAATTCTCTTTTGAATGTAGATTCTGGCTTGAACTTGTTATGCCAATCAGCCTTGAAGTAGAGAGCATTGGTGAGAACGGCGACAAGGTCTGTAATAGATTATTTTTGACCATGAAATATCAATCCATTACTCACCATCAGTGATACTATCCGAACTAATAATCTTCTTGATGTGATCTCTTGTGTTTTCACGCACAAACTTATTGATTGCTTCGGCGGACGCTTCTTTATCACTGAAATCCAATGACGAAGCTCCGGCGTTATACAGTTTCTTTACAGTATCCAAGTACGTTTGTTTGATTGGGAATCCAGATCTAAAAATATAAATTTTGGAAGTCCAATTTCATATAAAGCAACTCACTTCGAGAAGACATGATTTGCAATATTAACTTCAGTTCCTTTTTCAGCGGCCAGAAGAGCAGAGGAGATGTTGGCAAAATGTTGTTCGAGTTCATCATCAGTGGCTCCTCTCACAAGAGCTTCGCGAATTTGAGAACGAGTCTCTCCATTAGCTGCCACGTGGACAAGCGATAAAGCCAGTGCAATTGAGAGTGGAGAGAAGACAAGAGATTCAGTGAGGTTCTGTTGGCGGAGTAAACCGAGTCCAAAGTCGGTCTCCGATTGGAGAAGGAGAGCCATACTGAAAGATAATTGTATGAATTCGTGAGAAAGAGAAAAAATATTAAAGAAAATAAAATAGGAAGCTGTTGGAGAGTGTACTTTCCGTCAATTTTCAAAAACGAAAGTATAGTTGGAAAAGCAAAACAAGTGACCACCTCAGAAAGCCGAACAGTTAAATATTGACCACAATCGGCTGGGTTTGTTCAACGAATCGGTGACTAATAGCTTTTGAAAAGTACGTAATAACCTTCGGAAAGATCAACTGATGACCAATTGTTCTCTCATGATAAGAAATAAATTCTACAGAATGGATAAAAAACGACGCGCAGAACGGACCTAAATATCTCTCCAAGATACCAATTTAGCGACAAATGAGAAGAGAAGACACAATTCAATTACGAATTTCGTTTGATTAACCACTTTTTCTATGACTCAAGCTAGTGAAATAGTTATGGTAGTTGAAGCTTTTCAAAACAAGATGAAAGGTAGGGAACTCGGTAAAAAAAATGAATTTTTGAAGGTATTTGAAATAAAACACGTCGACTTAAAAGCAACACACATTTCGAAATACTAAAAACGGTCGTTAACCCGAAAGATTTGACTCGAAATTGTAATCTCTTATACGTGAACAAGTTGAAATAAAACTATTCGAACGTTGACTTTCGTATGTTTTTTCGGTCTTTGAGAGGCTGTGAATGATGGCCGCAACGTCCCCATTGGATCAGGTTCGTCAATCCACCAGTTGTTGTTTCATGTGTTTTTTTTTTCTAGTTTACACTCTTCTCCAATTCTCAAAGAGCATTCTTACAAAACTCACTTTTCATTTGAATCTGACATTTTGAAGACGAATAAAGACGGCAGAAATGAAAAGTGCGCTGGTGTTGCTGTGGTTGCCAACGCCAAAAAAAGAACGAAATATTCGTTGTTTGTTTGACTAATCGTCTGCGTTCTCCAACGGTTACCACATTATTTTCACGCGTAAACAAGGAGAGAGCAGAGAGAAAATGGACTGGAGAAGGAGAGAGTGTGTAAAGTGGAGAGATTCAGAGAAAAGGTCACACGTGAAAATAACATGGAACAGACATTTTTTAGTGGTTTTCTGTTGTTTTCTTTCAATAAGAGAGAAGAGAGGAGTGTTTCATCAATTGAAAAAAAAAACTGATTCGTCTCGTTTAGAACGCATTTTTTAGTTTTTTTAAGTACAGTTCAATCGCGCAGAAGAAGAGAAAGCGGAAGAACTAGGAACAATTCCGAAAAATGGATAGATTGGCTGAAAAACAAAGTCGCAAGCAAAAAACGAAAAAAAAAACTGCTTGAAATTGAACGAGAATCATATTCAAACAATGGAAAAAACAAAATAGATCAGACAAAGTATTTTGAAGTTTTTCGCGCCTATCCCAAAAAATTTGAAGATCAAAATGATTGTAGACTCACTTTCCTTGACAAAAATAAGAGACGACTTTTTTTTACTTCTTGAGAAAAAAGAAAACGATTCGTGAAAAAAAACTGAAAAAAAAATTATAGAATTAACAACAAAGACTGCAAGGCCAGTGGGGGAATCAATCAAATACAAGGCTTCTAGATTGTTCTACGTGAAAATCATCTTTCCATCGAATGACGAATGTTTACTCTTTGAGAAAAAGATTTTATTGTTTTCGTTCAACTGGAACACATAGAAAATTCTAGGAAAAAATTGCGAAACCTTTATTGTTGAATGTGAGTTTTATTTCAAAAAATCAAGCCGCCGTGGTCATCTGGAACGTCTTGTTGGAAAATCGCCATGATCCGAAATGTGTCGTAATGGAAATCGAATTGAGATTTCAACTCATATTTTTGAGCAAGAAAGGAAAGTTCAATCTAGAATTATTTACAGATTGTCATTGTTACTCTAGGGACTGGGAGAAGTCTTCAAAGAGCGAGGAGATCGTTGAACAGGAAATCGAAGAGATGAAAAAGAATCTGAACAGAAAAGACTAGAATAAGTGGTCGTTTCGCAAGCTAACCATTCACATTTCCTTGACTAACTAGGGCAATGTATAATGCTATGAGTGATATTGTATAAAACAAATTTGTAATTGAAGAATCAAAAATATATACGGAAAGGATATTGAAAGATATCAAAAATTAAAAATAATTGATACAAAGGATTGATAGACGGACCAAGGAGACTTTGCTAACGTGTTGAATCGCTTGGAGTCGTTTTTGAATTATTTGGGATAACTTGAAATTTCACGGAGATATTATGTATTACTCCTTCAATTGGGAAAGTAAAACTTCCTGACCAGGGTAGGTTTTGCACTTTCTAATCAAAACTGAAAAAACCGGGTGCCTCTCTATTAGGAGGTTTGTCCTATTAGAAGTGCTATTCTTTTCGGCATAGTTCCACTAAAAATCCACAGACAAACAAAATCTGAAAAATCCTTCTGACATTTTCCAATGTTGGTTTCCATTGACCCTTCCTCCTGTCTCACTTTCAGTAAACATTGCATTTTCAGATCACCGAACAGCAATATACATTCATTTCAGACATACTTCTGTCTCCTCCCTCCCCACACAAAAACATACTCTCCTTTGACATCTGAAATTGGATTCCCCGCATTGCTCGGAACTTTTTTTGCATTTTCCATCGGCTCATAAATCTGCTATTCCTCTACTCCATCTGCTTCGGAAGATTGTGGTGGAATAAAAAAAAAGAGACGGGAATTCAATCCACATGTTGGATGAACTACGAATCGAATGAAAAAAGTAAAGTTTTTTGATGATATTTATTCTTGAATAGTCCATTAATATAAGCAACTAGTAGTCATCGTCGTCGTCGATGAAAAATTATTATAACCTCATCGTCGAAAAAAAGGAGACACGTGACGTCTTCGTCGACGTCTTCAGAAAATGAATTGTTTTGGTCGACGAGCTTAGAATGGAGGTCCCGTGTTTCATAAATAGTTACGAAGGTGTTTTCACTTTTTTTTCCTTGATTTTGCTTATTTTCTATCATCCTTTCATTCTTCGGTTTTTTTTTTTCGAATGAGTAAAGTTCTCGAAGATTCTTGACGACTACAAAACCTTGTTAAGGAATGCTCAAGGATCTTATAAAAATATGTTTTTCCTTCTTTTTTTAAAAATTCAAAATAAAATCTGATAGTGTTTGGGTTTTTGTGTATGTGTCGCCTTTTGAGTTGACTGGTCCTCGTGGTCCTTTAGTCCATCTTTTCAAAACCAAACACCAACAAAAAAAAATGGAACGGCCGGCTACGACAAACAAAAATTCGTTTTTGTGGAAACTTAAGAAAACATGACAGCCTCTCCTGATTTATAGCATCTGATGTGTCTCCGGGATTCAAATTTCAAAATATTATTTTTTCTTTTTTTCGAATTCTTCAAATTCTTTCATTCTCATTGTAGCAACAAGTGCAGAATGTTGTGACATTGTTGTTTTTAATCTTGTGGTTTTTCACTCGAAAACATTTGAGAAAAAAAAGAAACGCGTAATAAAAAATAAAAAGGGAAAATGCCAAAGATCCCGAAAAAGTGAATTTGGAAACCATTTATTTCTGGTGGAAAGTTAGAAAAGAGAAGAGGGGTTGAATACTTTTAAGAGAAGGGCATGTTGTCAGTTTTTGTTGCCAAATCAATGTGATCCATTGGGAGCAGGTTATGGAAACTAGATGTGAGAGACTAGCAACGTCTTCGAAGTATAGTTTGAGAAGCGTTGTTCACATTGAAATTTTTCCAAGGAATAACGTTTTCAAAGCTGAAACCGCTAACAGAACCGCTTTATTCATCCTGAAAATCATGAGAAACTTCTCGAAACGTGAGTTTTATAGCCTCATGCTCATTTACAAAACTATCAAAAAACCACATCTGCAGATCTTGTAACCTTTGGTCAACTGTATTCTTATGTTGGAACAGATGTTCTTTGTTTATAAAACTGAAAAACATTGTCTCTGTTTAATAACTCTATTTACTCTCTTTTTCTCCCCAATCTCTGCTCATTTCTCTTTTCTCTTAAGCCTAGTACATCCGGTCAAGACCTCATTACCATACGTTTCCATTTTTCTTCTTTTTCCTTTCTATCAGATTCTTTTCTGAGAACGTCCTTCCATCCAGCTAACCCAATTTTCTCAGTAATTCAGTTTCATTTATCTCCGTTTTTCCTTCCAGACAAAAAACAAACGAAGTCAGTGCATTCGATAATTGAATTGTCTTTTTGATCATTATTTTTAATTTCTCTCTTATTTCCTCGTTCTAAATGGGTAAAGGCCAGTCTATTAACTAGTTCTCTGAAAATAAAAAAGAATTTCCGGCTCTTTTGTTTTTGACTTTTTATGGATGAATTGAATTGAATAAAGGTAAATGGAACAATACCGGGTCAATTTGCGATGTCTGGAAAAACATTCGGTCTATTTTTGAAACAAAAAAAAAAGAGAATCATTGGAACCATTTAACTGAAAAATGGAGTATTTATGAGTAGCGGAAGCGGGTTTGTGCACTTCAAAGTAGGCGCTCATAGCTCCCAAGTGTTTGAGAAATCTTATCGAAATCATTGCTTGAGAATAGTTCAACACGACTTGCAAAAGACAAGTATACTGAAGTTTGAGTTCTTGAGATAACCTCTATCATAGCGGCATCGATGTCCGAGAAAGTTTGAAACCGCGAAGACTAAATTAAACGTTTTTCAGAGGTTTTTGAGCAGAGCCGGTTAACTAGACTCGTTAAATGAAGTGTTAGCTTCTGTTTATTATTTACGGCTGTCTGAAATCACCAATTGAGCTGAAAAACTTGTTCATCTTGGTTACCGGTTTCTTACAGTAACCTAACCCATCTAGATCAAAAAATTAACAGCACGCAGCCACGCCTTCTTAATTAGTATTAAGCTCTAAAAAAAAGCTCCGCCCCTAACTAACCTTCAATATGTTTTATGTACACCCACACATTGAACTCCATAAAGCCATCCAACCTCCGACCTTTTTCTGAAACCTGATCTTTTTTCATTTCAACTTTTTCAAAAAGACCCAAAAACCAAATGACCACCACTACCAAAACACTCGAAATTCAGACCTATATTTTCTGGGAACCTCAACAAATGACCACTACTCTGTATATCCCATCGGTATCAAGTTACCAATCCAAAATTAGAATTCTGCCCCTGCTGACCTGACCAATATTATTATTATTATTATTCAGACTAATCAACAGAATCTGTCGTAAGATTCAAATGCAAACACGGTGCGTGGGAATGTTTCCTGATGGTGGGCGCCTCCTAAGTGCTCACCTTCAGAATTCATTATTCTTTGGTGGTAGTGAATAGAAAAACCTACGAACAATACCTGTTTTTTCAAGACAAAGAGTCAAACCTCATCGAAATTCCACTCCACATTTTGCTTTTGTTCTGAATGGAGAAAAAAAGCCTTCCAGATTTTTCCCATTTATTTTTCTGTTTTGTTTTTCACCCATTTTTCAATAGGTCATGGATCTTTTATTACTGTGCTTCTGTCACCTGAGTCAATTGAATTGAGAGTCTCTATTGTGGAAAAGAAATAGAAGGTGATATTTTTCTCACATTCATGTGAGATTCCAGAGAACATATTATTGGTTACTTTTTAGTATAGTCAGATAACTTTTGAGTTAAGAAGGCCGAAATGTGGCACCAAACTGTGAAAGTTCAGGTTTATGCCTTTATAATAAAAGGCGAACGATGATACCTAAACGATCATTACCATTGTTGGGATTAAACTTTAGACAACTAGAACTCCAAAAGGCCGTAACTATTTATGATCTAGTATCTAAAACTTACTTCGGTGCCGTTCTAACTTTTCTTTGAATAGGTTGCTTAGAAAAACCCTTAATTCTAAGCAGCCTCTAAAGAAACGTTACAGCCATATCTAAGACTAGATTCATGAACTCCACGCTTGCAGCCTCCGAACTTCTATTTTTGTTCCAATATTTGTTTTCAGTAGTCTGAAACCCGGAAATAGTAATAGTAGTATGGAAGACTATACTACTAAAAGCCTCATATTTTTTCTTATTTGTTCGATCTTATATGGCTGAAAGTCTTCTTCCTTTTCATTCTGCTCCGTTCCGCTCGAGGCTCTTTTTTTCTGCACATCTTCTCTATTTTGAAAGGAGAGCAAGAGATGCAATGAACCATGCGGTGGTATACCTATAAACTATAAAAGAGTATACTTGTGGTTTTTTTATATTTCTTTTTGTTCTTTTTCTCAGACCAAACAATTGTGGATCAAGAACCAGGTTATGAAACTGATTTGTTGTGGTGTGATTGTTCTAACTTTTTTTTCCAGAGAACAATAGATCCCAACATGTGATATTTCAGATATATAACATGATTGGTTAAAACATATGTTCCTCATTTTCTCAGCATGAGAAAAATGACCAATTTCTTCTTGAATCCCTCCACCCACAATTTCTATACACATTCAATTATTAATTGAATAGAATCTGATGAACTTTCACACATAAATTCCTTCTAAAAGATTCTCTCTTCCAAAAGATGAAGAAAACAAGTGAGTCAGTTCCTTGATTTATTGGACAAAAAGTGTTTTCTTGTCTCCTGAGAAGTGTTCTATGTACTAGCTTAGAAAGCATTTATCACTTTGTTTTATTGGTTTCGGAGTCACTTGTCAGCTCTTCAGAGGTTTTTTTTTCTTGCAAAGGTTCTAGAGTTACATATTGAAAAACTTTGGGTTCAGAAGATTAGATGAGAATTGAGATGGAAGTCAAGGTGAGAAAAAGGCATGATTATTGATATTCAAGAGGAATAGTTTGGGATCATATGGTTTGGTAAGTAAAATTGAAATAGCTGTTCTTGAAAAACCATCACAATTACTTAGACATCTTGTACTTCTATCTTCTTTTTCTTCATCTCCAAATATTTCAAATTGTGCTAATCCAAACTCTTATTCTCCAATATATTTCCGTTAATTCATTCGAAGAGCATGCCCTCCTCTCTATTCAGCCCTTTTTGTTGAATTTCCCTAATTAGCCAAACATTTTCAGAGCATGTTTACCAATTCGTTTATTACTAGTGCTTTCAATACATTTTACTGGACCATAGCCCAAAATTATTGAACACATGTCTATAGATTCTAAATTTGGATTATAATCCGCAAAGTCTGGCTTCTGTGAAGTTGTCTTAGATGTTTTAGTGTTTTGAGGTATTAGATCAAATTGATAACTCGAGGCAATCTGAAAATTAGAATATCAAAGTCAGAACCTAATTTCTGATTATTGCTTGCCTATTCTAGATGACCCAGGCATTGGACTCGAGTTTTTCGAATTGAGAGATGAATGCTCTTTAATTGATGAGGTGGAATGCATTCCATACTGTTCTAGATCAGAATCCTAACGTCATAACCTAATGTTTACTTGTTCATCATTTCTTCCATAATGTGTTCCGTGAGTCCCCTTTCCCCTTCCATGGTTTCCCGTGACTTTTTTCGAAATTCGATTATTCATGTACTTCTTCTTCTTCTTTCCTCTTCTTTTGGCTTTTCCCCTTTCTTCTTTTCGTTTTTCTTTCTTCCAGTATCACATTACGTCTACAACCACTCACACGCACATCTGTAGTATTGGAGGAGATGAATGAAAAAGAGAGAAAAAAAAATAAACAGAAAACATCTAGAAATATCCCAAAAATGTCTAAATTTAGCTGTTTTTGGATATTTTTAGCCTTCTCCTATTGTCTTTTCTCTTCTCTTCCGTTCAATGAATTTTAGTGGGTCAGGAGAGAAAAAAGAAAACATTTTATGGTTAATGACGTATGTTTATGTTTTTTTGCGGTTGGAAAATGGAATCCAGTGACATTCTAGGAGAAGCAGGTGGTATTTAAGATAATTATTTTCTGAATATCAGACTTGAAAAATGAAACATTTACCAAGTGGAATAATAGATGAGTTCAAATGTTATTCTGACTAAAGAACGAAGTTAGTCTATCTGTAAGTACAGTAAGACTAGAGAATAGTTTGTGTAATTTTATAGTTTTCTTTGCTATTTTTGTGAATTCAGTTTTCTATTTCTCCTTAAGTGATTACGAACTATGAACCTTATTAAAAATCCAGTTAATACTAGAAGTTCTGCACCATCACTTTTCCTTCTTGTGAGCTCAAATTACGGTAGGTTACGGTAAAGGAGACAGTATTACTTATTTGCGAAACCTTGACACCTCGGCTTACAGGCGCAGCGACAAATGTCTATTGGGCCCCGACACGATAACCTCTGTAAGCGTGTCAGGACCCGATAGACATTTGTCGCTGATTTCCCATTTCACTTGAATTTCTGTTCCGATATAACAATATCAGCAACAAACTTATTTGATTGCTTCCATTTCAGAGGTCCCTCTTGCCAAAACGCGTTCCATCTAGTTCAAAGTGTATCTGAAAGTCTTGTTCTATTAACTCTTGACACTTTTCCATTTAATCCCCTTTACATTATTCATCTTCCAAGAACTTTTAAAAAAGTCATCTCATTCATTCGGTTTCTAGGGATTTCAAATCAAAAAAAAACACATTTTCTCTCAGCAATCACGTAGTTTGTTGTCTTTAGCCTTTCCATTGCCCATCCTCGATAATTTAATATTCTCGCACTTTCTGGAAAATCTTCCCTCTGCAATCAGATTAGTAACTTTGCACGTCTACGTCTATTTCTCTCTTTTTTGCTCTTCCATTTTTTCGTGACGACGTTCAAGAAGTATACCACCAACACCTGCTTATTTATTTGAACCATGGAATTATCCCATCTTGTGAGATCCTTTATTTTTGTTCATTTCGGCCGAGAAAATATACATAGTTTCTAGAGTGTCGTCTCACGAGACTTTTCTCGTGAGTCTCGAACTTTCTCAATTGAATCTCACTCATTCTCGACTGTTTCTCACTATTTCTCGTTCTCGGAATTTCTCATTCTCGGATATTCTCGAATGTTCTCATTCTCGGGTTTTCTCGTTCTCGGGTTTTCTCGAATCATTTCATTTCTTGGGTTTTCTCGAATCATTTCATTTCTTGGGTTTTCTCACGAGTCTCACGAGAATGATGAGAACAATGGAAAAGGTCACGGCCATGAAAATATTTTTGAAAATTCCGAAATTTTCGAAAAAATGAGTTCATTCAAATTCCACGTGGACTTTTTTGTTTTTCAAAACAAGAATGAACCACATTTCTTACACTTTTTTAATGAACATGACCTTTTCTATTGCTCTCATCATTCTCGTGAGACTCGTGAGAAAACCCGAGAAATGAAATGATTCGAGAAAACCCGAGAACGAGAAAACCCGAGAATGAGAACATTCGAGAATATCCGAGAATGAGAAATTCCGAGAATGAACCCGAGATCGAGAATGTCGAGACTCACTGACATTCTCGTGAGTCTCGGTGCCATTCTCGTTCTCACTGAGAAACTCTTCTCGTGAGACGGCACTCTAATAGTTTCTTCTCTTTTAGATGTTTATCCCTTTCTCTGACTAACAAATGAAATCGTGATTCACTTCCTTCTGAAAAAGAAGAAGAAACTAAACGGCGGAGCATTAGGAAGTTTGTCTTCTAATCCCATTCGCTATTTTAGTTTTCGAATCAAGAGAAAAAAAGACGAAAAACTCGCCGTTCGTTCTTCTCATTTCCGTCGTAGACTTCCTTTAAACATCCTAATCTATACCCATTTTCTAATTTCCTGTTTTTATACTATGTGCTTTTATGTTTATGGAGGAAGGCGGTGATGATGACGACGTATGTTACTTTAAAGGAACATGAGGAGTTGTAAAAATAGAATTGAAGTAAATATAAGAGCGTTCTGAAACTTGGGCGTATATGTTGCAGGTAAAATATTTTTGAAAGTTCTTGACCGGTATTCTAAATCATGCCTTGGCTTTTTTTAAACTGATTTGATTCAAAATTCTCAACCTTTTTTTCTTAGGATTCACAATAAATCTAAACCCTATATCATAGAATTCAAACCCATAAAAACCAAAAATCTTTTTGGAGTTCTGAACCATGCAACAAGAGGAAGTATGAATCATTTATGTTCCAAAAAGAAACTCGTTGGTCTTACGAAATTGAAATAAACTCCCCCTCCTGGAAGTATTTAGAAATGAATGATGACGCAGCAAAAAAAATGAAAATGAGGAAGATTTCCCCGCGGAGAAACTCTTTTACTACGTAGGAAGTGCATAAAGATTTCATAAACAAGCCTAGGACTGAAATAGAAAAAAGAGCTTGCAGGACACTTATTTTTTGTTCTGAAAGATAATTGGAGAAGCATGACTAATCCTCTTACGTAGAAGTTTTTTTTTCTGGAGAACTTTGAAGTTTTGAAAGTGGTCATGAGACAAAAGAGAAGACGTTTTTTTAAGGAAAGATGCAATTATAACGAAATACTCGTATCAGGAGGAATTACGTATGAAGACCAGCAGACTTAATTAGAGAAAGAGAGCTCAAAAAAGTATATAAGCTGAACTTTTTGGACTTTGAAAATTTTTGCTATAGTGAATTTTATTTAGTGTTTATAGTTCTTGAAACAATTGTGATAGCCAGGTTTTCGAATAGAACAGTTAAATCAGGAACCTCTATCAGAAGAGCATAATAGCCATAGTAACTTCCAAACTTTGGTACCGTACGATTCAGTTTCCAAAGTATTTCTGAAAGTAAAAAAAAAAAACTACTGCGTTTAGAATATCCACCCTCACCTAGATTCATTTATTCAGTGATCCAGAATGTTTTACAGTTACCCTGAAACAACGAGCTTCTGGAAAGCTCGAGGCACATTCTTCGTTTTATGGCTTCGTCTGTAAAGCGAAAGTCTATCTATTTCTTTTCAGAATCATTGTTCCACCAGTTTCTCTCTCCTTTCAGAACCTTTTCCTTTTAATCCTGACTAAGCCCAGAAACATTTTCCACTCAATTAATTCTTGATCTTTCTTGCTCTTTTTAAGATACATTTTCTCCATTCTTCTTTAACTAATTGACCCATGACACATAAACAGATTAGCTTCTTTTCTTGTTGTCTTGTCCATTGAACACCTTCTTCTGGTATAAGTCTTGCTCCCCCTGCCTCTCAGCCCTACTAAAAGAAGAGAGAAACATGGATTTTCCAAAATAATCTTCTTTTAGTGCATTTCTATCTCTCCCTCCTTCTGCTCATCCCTTTCTTTAATTGCAACTCATATGTGCCACTCCCTCCCAACCAACATCTCTTTTCGTTTCTTCTTTTTCTTCCTCAATACGAATACTTGTACTCATCTCCATCTCTCTTCCAACGTCTTCTTTGCTTATTCATTCCTCCATTATTTTGTAGACTATTCGTTTTTTATTCTCAATTCCCATTTCTTAGTGTTCACCACCCCTACTACTTTTTTCTCTCATTCATACAATATTTCAGTGGGAGGAGTATAAGTACCTGCTGCTGAAAAATGGACTCACGACGCGTCTCTTTGCCGGCATCACTCGTCGTCTCTCACCCATACTTTGCCACTTATCACCATCTCCAGCCACGCACATCGTCTGTCTCATCAAGTAATTCTAATTCTGTTAACGCTAACAGCACAATGCTTTTGTCGCCCAACTTTTCGCCGAGCCCATGTCCACGAAGGTAAGTCAGGTAGTCCTTAGAGTTAGGAT
The DNA here is from genome assembly GCA_963572265.1 of Caenorhabditis doughertyi. Taxonomy (NCBI): domain Eukaryota; kingdom Metazoa; phylum Nematoda; class Chromadorea; order Rhabditida; family Rhabditidae; genus Caenorhabditis; species Caenorhabditis doughertyi. The sequence continues at coordinate 8,596,587 of OY751557.1, forward strand.
CTAAAAGGGGGGGGGGGGGGGGGGATCTGGGACTAGATCTAGGTTAGAATCCAGGAAGTTCAGAACTGATTGAAAGTTTTCAGGAGTTTAATAAGAAGCCAAATTAGATTCTCTCTAATTTTAGGACTAGAGCGAAACTCGTAAAAGTTGTAAAGGACAATTCTAGGATTGAGCTTCAAATTATTTTTGTTCTGAAATTGCTGAGTCTTTTGTCTAAATTATCAAGTCATCTGAGCCTAGATCTTGACCAAAAAAAGGTTCAAAATCCAACTTTTGGTCTAACCGAACTTCAACCCTACTTCAAAGATCTCTACCCCCTATTGACCGAACACTTTTACATCATATCAATATTGCCCAAAAAGGTGTATGAAAAACGGAAACAGATGAAAAAATAAGAATAATAATTAGTTATTGTGTCTAGACGAACAAAGATGTCCTAACTGTTACAGATTCCTAATACAAAGATCTGTTTTTAGGCTATAATTTCTGGGTCGAATTACTGTAGAGTAGGCCAAATTAATAGTTATTGATGATTCGGAAATAGCAGAAAGTGGATGTTTCAAAAGTATTCAGAAGCCATAAAAATGATAGATGAATTCTTGATTTCGAAAATGAGGTTTCAAGAACGATTGAAAGTTTGAGAGTCTAAAAATAACCTTTAATAAAATGGCACTAGTGACGAAAGCGTTCCAAATTTAGAGTTTTTTTCAAATCAAATATATCTATGCCATTTGATTGAACCCAACATTTACCGACGTTTTTGATCTATCTAGGAACTTCCAACTTTTCTAATATAGGGGCACTCCTGCTTCTTGGAATACTAGATGTTTTCCAGTTTTTTTTTTTGCCAAAACCAATTATAAAATAACAAAAGATCACGTCAAAGAGCTCCAAAATGTCATCATCATCTTCCTCAATTCTTTTCAAAGGACTACAATCACCTGACTCAGAGATTCACAATCAAAAATATCCCCTTATTTACCTATCAATTTGTCTGTCCTCTTTCTCTCAATCGACGTCATCAATTGTCACCTATTTCCTTTTTTTCAAATCAAAAATAGAGAGAAATAAAAAGAACTTTAAGGGCTCATAGTGCACAATTAGAGATGATGATGATGCTGATCAGTGTATTGAATACCTAAATAGGAACATTTTGTTTTGAAGAGGAAAAAGCTGAAATTTTTGAGTGTTCTGAAAAAAATTGGTCATCATCTGCATTGAATATGTGCATGTTTTGGAGCATGGGGAGCAAAAAAGTGGCAAACAAATAGAAGAATTTTAATGGAACATGGAATCGAAAATCAGAATTTCAGAGTTCTGAGAAAAGAGATCAAGGAGAATGTATTTAGGAGAATTCAGCTCTTTTTTTATTTGATTTTCAAAAATATCATTTCTCATCAATGCCCTTCTAAAAGAGTGATCACGTTATCTACGATTTTAAGCCCTTCCCTATTTAAGATCCCTTCCATCAACTCCACTTCCAAATGGTTGTCGTCGTAGTCTTCCACCAACTCCACCAACCCCTGCATTCTCTTCTACCAGTGAGCATGAGGAGCTTTTCGTTGTAAGTTCGAAAGAAAAGTGCAAAGAAACAAATGCAATTGACATCTTCTTCTTCAGAACGATGTGCAGAATGACGATGAGCCGGAATTTGCTCCGCGGAGCACTCGCCTACGCAGTTTTGATCTACGCGACGGACATATTCTTGACAAAGGATTTCAGAAGAAACCAAGTGACAAGGATCTTTTGAGTGTCAACGGAACTGGATTCAGAAGAGGAGGTAAGAATGACATCATTGTTTTTAGAAGGGAAATCCGGATTGATTTCCGGTTTTTTGAAATTTAAAAATGGGGGAAACCCAGATTTCTGGAAATTGAACTTTGCAAAAACTACATTGCCTGCCTAGAGTTAGGGAGAAACAGTCCACGTTTTTGGAACCATTTTATGGAATGTTCCTCTTTTCTGAAAAAATCTTCTTCCGCATTCTACGTAATAATCCCTGAAGACTAAAACTGTATAGTAACTAATTTGATATTTAGCCGATTCTGTCTATACCAACCCTTGGGATTCTCAACAGAGCGTGGTACCATCTCTATACTCGACTCAGTATCTAGAAGAATCTATAATAATCGAAAACATTCATTAACACCAAGCTGCTCATTAGCTTATGCTCATTTTACTTCAATGTTAGTCTCAGAAAGTTAACTTCAACGGCTACCATCTCATCTATTTCTTTGCCTAGACTATGAATCAGATTTAGGAAAACCCGAAATTAAAAAATCTGAAAGAGAACATGCTAAGAAATGTTCCCTCGTTTGAATTTCAAATTCGGAACTTTTTTCTTCTTTTTCTTCATCATCATCTTCATCATCATCTGAATTCCTTCTTTTTTCCAGATAGTCGTCGTGCAACTTGCCCCGACATCTTTCTCTTTGACTCACAAAATTGCCTAATGAAGCACGTGGTCCTTCGGATCTATGGATCCCGGAACTGCGGAAAAAAGAGTTTGGCCAATCGAATCCATCATTTCGCAACAAGCATGGCACCGGAAGAAGTCGATCGTAAGTTGACCTCATTCGTCATTTTTGGGAGAATGTTGCGTGGGGGGTGCAATGATAAAATATTGATAGAATCTCTTTTTATTTCTTTGGTCAGAATTAGAAATTGAAGAAACATTCATGTCGAAAGAACTCTAAATAAAACGAACTTTTCAGCTGATGAGAATGGAAATGATTACACCAAAATGACGACATTCTTATTGAACGGAAGAGAAGTTACACTGGAGATTTTATTGGAATCAACATTGGAGAACTCACCATTCAGACAATCAAAGACCATGTATATCGTTATGTACAATATGGATAGTAGACCATCGTTCATCTACGCAACACAGATTTTGGAGAGGTTAGTTGGGGTTTTCGGGGTTTTCAAGTCATTGTGAAAGTCAGAGAGACGAACTTCTTGCAGTGTTCCTGTGAGATTTTGATCCATATTCTCTTTCAGAATTACCATTGCCAATCTCAACAATCCAGTTCCACTTCAACTCTTTCTCATCGGAAACAAATGCGATTTGAAACGTAATCAAGTCATCTCCACAAACGAAGCCAAATCTGTCGCCAGAACATACAAATGTGACTTCCTCGAGGTCTCTGCCCTTCTCGGAATGAACACTGAAGAGACATGGACCACAATTCTCAAAGAGCTACAGGTAAAGACATGACTGTACCTTACTGATAAATCTCTATTTAATTTACAGGAGCCATCAGAGCGAAGACGTCCATCATGGGTTGAACGTCTCTTCAACCGCGGAAAAGGGGTTGCTAAGTCAGCAGAGGAAGTTTTCCATCGCATGCTGGCATAACTCGTGCGCCCAAAATCCCGACCAAATTTGTATACATTTTTTGTGTTAACTCTCTCATTTTTCTTCTCTTGTGTCTCCATTACCTGTTCCTTCTCCCTTTGTAAACGGTATTTTCTTTGCCAACTCATTGTAGTTCACTCTCACGTGGAGTTTCTTTTTTTCATGATTCTTGTAGCGTCGCCTCACTTTTCCGCTCATTCTCCTCCGCAGTATTGCTGCTGTGAAATTTTGTACATAAATGAATAAATTCCTCGAAATCAGAATTGCAAACGGAATGAATTCGATATAATGCAATTAAACTACAAAGAAATGCAGAGTTGTAGTAGTGTATGCATAGTGTGAAAAATGAATCAGAACACAATTCTCAGTTTCTTTTGAGCGGTTTTTTTTTGAAATTTGCTTCGAGCATTCATTGTAGTCACAGGTATCTTGAAATAAAGTCACATTTAAGAAACAGAAATTTGAGTAAAAAAGAAAACAAATTATATTATGGTTGGCAGAAAGCAATTTAAAAAAGAATCAGGTCAGCATTCTTTGATATTTCTGTGAATATCTTCCAGAAGTGCCACATATTTTTCCATCATTTTGTCTCGAAGCTGAAAATAATTTAGTTGATTATTTTCGAAAATAAATTTCTTACCTCATCTTTTTCTACTCCATCTTCTTTTCCTTCCATCGTCGTCAAAAATAATCCAGATGTGACCCCACAAACAATAGCAGCATGCAATTGGAAGAACCTCTTATAGCTTTGTTTCAATTCTTCCCATGTAAACGGCGCTTTCCCATTTGATGCTTGAGTCAATTCATCATGGTAAATTCTCAAAAGACGTTCTTCAGAATCTCGACGATCCTGAAACTATCATTTGTAGCTAACTTCAACTTTGAGTTTTCTCACCTTTCCATTGAGAGCCGTCACAAATAATCGAGACAAATCTTGTCCTGCATTACCCCAGTTTACACTCTGAAACTGACAGTTTAGAAAATGTTTTTAAGGAGTGTTTGCTTACCTGAAAATCAATAATAGCTCTGAATTTGTGGGATCCATCTGGAAGCTTCTCAAATAGAAGATTGTGGAAAGAATAGTCTCCATGGCATAGAACTTCTTGGACACCTGAAAATTGCTTCCTTGTATTCAGCTGTTTATAAAATAAACCTGTGTGTTTCATGTCATTATTCAATTTTTCAAAGTTTTCTGGGCTTAGAATTCCATCAAGTTCTCCAATCGCTTCTCTTGCTTTTTCAGAGTTTAGCCATTCTGTCAATTGCCCTTTCCAACTACCAATAAAATAGTCTTTGTTCTGAATTATCACTGATTCGATGTTATGTCAAAAAATCTAAATTCATTACCGATTGAGTGAAAAGTGTGGAGAACCAATTTTTCAAGAAATCTCTTGGCACATTCTTTGCCTCTTCTTCTGTCAGTTCTGCTCCAATCGAATGAAATCTCGCTAGGTTCTTCACTGGATCCACCAAATCATCCGGTTTCAGAAAATCATGACAATAGAGATGAGTCATTCCTTTCAAATGTTCCATTATGATATGTCCTTGTTTGATTGGTTCCACACTAACATCCATCTTTTCAAGTTCAAAGATTTTGGGATGAGCGATATTCTTATTTATGTATTTTTGAATGAAAGTGTAAGCGTCTACTTCAGTGTTATGTAGTTTACAAAAAGTGTTGTCATCGATAAGAAATTTTTCTCTAGTCATGTCACAGCCAGGAACCTGTAAAATCAATCTTATAGAACACACTCTAATATAATGGCATACCTACTTTCAAAATAACATGTCCACCATACTGCTCTTCATAAATCACTTTCACACTTGATAACATTCCTTTTCCAGTTCCAACATCATCCACAACTTTGAATTCTTTCTGCATATCTATTTCTTCTTCTTTTTGAACTGCAAAAGTTAATAATTAAAAGTGATCGTTGATACGAAAAAGTTTCTGGTCGGGTAAATCGGGAAGGCATGAAATTGCAAAAAGAAACATTTCATGTGAATCTTATCATGTTTGTCGAATCCCATCTTCTTAAGTTTCCCGCGCAGAGGATAAAAACCGAAAAGATTTATTGGGAAGTTTTTGTTTTTGAGGAAATGTAAACATCTTTTGGCAATAAATGGGCTGAACCGCAATTATAATAGAGGTAAACGCTTTTATGAGATGAACTGAATTCAAAGAATCGGATCCTGAAAAGGAACTTCACGGAGTTGTAGCAGAAAAAGGACACATTTGAGAATCCTTTTTTTATCAGAGAACCCTTTCTATTTTTCTCCTAGTGTGACTGAGTACACAAAAAGAACAGATTAGAGAAAGAAATAAAAAAAGAACGTCTGTTTGGCAGGAGAGACACAAAAAACTGGAAGTGGAAACTGGTAAACAACTAAAGTTCAATTTATTGGAAAAGGAGACAGCTAGACGGATTATATCAGATTAAGCAAAGAAAGAGGCTCAGGAAATCTGCATTTTGTGAAAAATGTGTTCGTAACTTGATTTACATATATATGTTATTCAGAAAAACAAGTTCAAAAGTTGGAATTGTAGCTCTAAAAAGTGAAAATTATTGATAAGAAGGGTACTGAACACTCTTGATAGTCTTAAAATATATTTTTCGGTTTCATTTTGAAAGAAAAAAAAATGCTCCGTCGTTGTTTGGAAGAAGTCAAACTTGCACCGATTATAAATCAAATTATCTTACACTATGTTCACATCGGCAGTCTTCGATCTGCCAACGTTCAATTGGAAACTTGAGACCTGCCAAGACACAAATGACACAGACGAATGCCGTATTTTTACACTCTATTTGTTGAGGTTTTTGAACTTCCGAAGTATTTCTAAACCCAGTAGGTAGACATTATTTACCTAAGAATTGTAAAGTAAATGTACTATGAAAAAATAGGATAGAAAAGAGATATAGAGGAAGCAGGTGTAAAAGAAGCAGAAATTCAAAGGATGTGTTGTCATGACAATGAATGAAACTCAATTTTGGAGGGATATCTGGCATAATTTTAAGTTTTGTTCAGTTCAAAAACCAATCGGAATTGAGAAAAAGTAGAGATTGGACTGTGAAAATTGAGATGATGGACAGGGGAAAAATTCGAACGAAATTATAGTACGGTTCGATGAACAAACTTGGAAACATAGATTGTTTTTGAACATTCTGGCCTCTGTTTTGAAACGGGTTCATTTGACACTAACACTCAAAAAGTATAAATTCCAAAGTTGATCTCTGGTTTAAAAATTTTTGAAAATTCACCCAATCTGTTCATTTTACACTCACAAGGGACGTTACTTTAGATAGTCTTTGGGAATTTTCTAAAAATTTGCAGAGAGACTAATTTTGACCCCCTGAGAACGAAAATCAACATTAGAATCGCCACAAATTCCGTTTAAAAATTTTCATTTTTTTGGTCTGGAATTTTCAGACGAAAAGTTAGAATTCGGGTTTCCCACCGGAAACATGATTTTGAGGCTCCCAGTAAATGTCCTGAACACATCATGTCCTGAACACGATAGATTTTTGATTTTGAAGGCTCTTTTTCAGAAATTCGCATAATATCTCCTCTGAAAGTGGTTTATGGCGCGAGAAAATTTGTGAGAAAACATTTCTGAACCCCTGATAACACCCAAAAATTTTGAGACAATTCTGAAAAATTTTCCGAAATTTCAATTTTGGAACCCACCAAAAGGGTGGGTCCTATTATGCAAATTTTTTCAAAAAAATGTTTTTTCCTGAAAAGTATCAGCATCTGTTTCTCCATGTCTGAAATGCCCGTGGTTTCTCTAAAACCTCCTGAAACGTCCTAGAAGCTTCAAAAATTCATGTTTTCAGCGAAATTTTGTACTGGACGACGTCTGAAATTCAAAATAACGGGCTTATACGGGATTTGTGACCCTTCGCACTATGATTTTTGTTCTCACACGTGTCAAATTAGTCTATGGTAAAATTTATAGAAAATTCTCAAAGACTATCTAAAGTAATGTCCCTTGTCAGAAGAAAAGTGAACTCAATAAAACAATGATCGTTGTTTGATCATAGATCAGTGTCAAAAGGTAACTGCCCTTCTAAAAGAGTTGTGTTCTAAATCTCAATTCATATTTTCAGGTTTTCAAGTTCTCTTAGAATTCTTTCACTCACCGTTCTCTCCATAGTTACATAAAACTAGTTCGGCATACATAATTCCTTCGAATAACTTTAGATGGTCAACTTCTACTTTTTGTCACTAATAATTTATTTTGCAGTTTTCTTATCTTGTTTCCGTTATAAACCTCTTCTTTTGTTGCAAAATGCTTTATCAGTTTGAAATGAACAAAAAGTGAAAAAAGTAAACAAAATTTTGAAAATTGAATGGCTGTTTGTATAAAGAGAGAACAGTGGAGAAGGGCTACCAATAACCCACATCACTGCAAAACATCGCTGGAAATTATCTTTTAGAAGCGCTTTTAGAAGAATCTTAGAAAAAGTAAGCTTCCCGCTATAACAACTGTCAATACAAGGACCACAATCTCTAACAAGTTCAGGAGTTTTCTGACCGCAACTGGGAAGAAAGCTACTTAAAGTATAGCGACTGGTAGATAAGGTGCTTCTAAACTTTGCGATTATACGGTCATAGTCGACAATTATTATTGAATTCTCTCGAACTGTGTCGAAATGTAAACTGATTTTGTTGATTTCCGCAAAGATATTCTGTTGACTTCTTATCTTTTCGAAATAATGTTCTTAAAAACTGTATTTGACTGAGAAATCACCCAATCCATGATTTGAAAACAAAACCTCACTGTAGCATATGATGTCACAGCTTAAAAAATGGAGCATTCCAAAAAGTGCTTATCTGAACCAACTGCACTTTTTTATAGTCCCTGTCATTCCATATTCTTTTTTTTTTACAAATTCCAAACCAAAAAAAAAGAGCTGTCAATTTTAATGTACGTTTCATAGTTTGAACCGATAAACCTCCAAAATGATAGGGAAAGTTTTATTATAATTCTCTTTTTGATTCAAAAGAAAACATTGGTCGATAATAATCTAATTGGTCTCGGAATTTTGAATCAGTTGTGTTTATGTTTTATTATTTTCTGTTTTTATTTTTTCATTTTAGAACTCTTGAATCACTCATAAGAAACTTCCGTTTACCAGAATTCATCTAACCAACTTCGCTGTGCATCCACTTCTTTTTCAATGGATCACCTGAAAAGTTCACTCAAATTAAGTGTCTCTTTTCCAGCTTCAATGGTGTTTGTTCGATCTTCAAGAAAAGTCCGAAAGTTTATTCATAAAGTTGTATCAACAAAATATGCAAGAATAGAAAATACAATCCAAAACAATACATATTAAATTTAAAAAATTGATCTAAAATTATGAGATTAAAGAAAGGAAATATATTATTGTAGTAATATTGAATACTCAATTTGTATTCTGTCTGCCTTTGGTCAGTCTATCAAGAATTCTCCTGCCAGTTTGAGACACTGTTTGACCCAGAGTAACACGTTGATTTTTAGCTCGTGCCTCCTTCATTCTCGCCATGCTCTGAAGTGTTTGTTCCACAATCTTTTGTTGAAATTCAGATAAAGGACCATCTAAAGCTGCTTCTGGACGTGGCGTCGCTTCTTGACTTTTAGACCGTTTCTGAGTCCTTAGAGCTTCGCGATGCGGTTCCCGACATTGGTGTAGTCCTTTGGGCATTTCTGCGTATCTTTCCCTTATTTGGTATTCAGAAATCACTTTACAGCATTCGGGGCACTGAAAGGAAAATAAGTCTTTAATATGGGAAAACGTATTTGGATTCCGAAAAAATCTAACGTTTTGAAATTACGAAAAAGGCTCAAAAATCCTATCAAACAACCGAAATACTGGAGGGCTTCTTTCTTTCTGTCTTCATGACAATTTACCTCGAAGTACTCCTTATGGTTTTTGATTGCCTTTTGCACTTCACTAATTTTTCTTCTATGAGAAGTCGAGGAGGATCTGCATTTCCGGATAGGTTTATCTGAATTTTCATCCTTCTTCTGGTGTTGATCTTTTCTAGATCTAGTTTTTTTAGCAGGTGTTTGTGGAGTTGACGAGGAGGAGGAAGAGGGTTCATTAAGTTTTTCAACCTTTTTGGCACACTTTTCCAATTTCTTGATGGCTTTCTCCAAATAGCGGTCCTTGGGCAATTGCTGAAATAAAGTTAAGCTTCCATGTACTCGAAAAAGAGTTTTCTCACCTTTTGAGCTTCGCTGGCATAATGAATTGCATTCTTGATATACGTGAGAACGTCGACTTCAGAAGTCGTTGCAGTCGATGACATTATGATGTGTTCTTTGGATTATTAATAGTGGATGACTGAAAAAGTACTGGCTTGATGATTCAAAAAAGAGTATTAGAGCTATGGTGAATGAACGAAGGATTCAACAAATAAACTATGAAAATTCGATCAAGAAACATGCAAAATTCTTTGAAAAGTTGGTGAAAAAACTGTACAATCGATGAAGAAATACGAGAAAAGCCAGAAAAAGGTCAAACAAATGAGAAAAAATACAAATAAGTGAAAAAAAATTAAAAAACAGCGCAAACAGAAGAGAAGATCAAAAACTTTCTTAAAAACATTTATGATCTACCATTATTTTGACATGCTTTTTTTCATATTTTTGAGCGTTTGTATACATTTTTCAGGTCAAAATCTGGCTGTTTAGTGAACGTTCATCGTAATTTGGTGGTCCGAAGTACTCTAGAAAATTTCCAAATTTGCAAGTGATCAGAGTATTACCTGAAATATAGCAGCAGCTTGTAATGTGAATGAACGGTTCAACAAAGTGAAATGAATGGTATTTGGGGTATTTTTCAAAGAAATGTTCATCCAGAAGTTTCCGATTACTTCAAATTTCAAACCATGAACTGTTTTCGTTGACGTGCTCATAAGCAATATTTGCTGGAAGAGATTATGAGAGGTTATGAGTTAACACAACAGAGCAACACAAAAATGTTTCACAATTTATTTATAGTGAAGTTCAAATCAATGAAATTCCCAAAAAATTTTACCAATATTCCTCTTTTTTTTTCTTGCTTCAGACTCTCAATGGATGACTGATCAAATCATTCCGTTCTTTTCCATCCAATCCTTGAATTGTTTTGAATGTTACTTTATTATGACGGTCCATCATCATAACAACTCCACGATTATTATAATTTTTAAGAAGTTTCGTTCCACTGGTAATGGTAAGCAATTGATTATGAAGAGTGAATTCATAGCCTTGTTTGATGACATTATCCGAATTGATCATCATACTCATATCCATTGATTTTAAAATTTCTTTCAACACTTTTGATTCTTCTTCTGAAAAGTTGTATCCTGTTTTTCTACTTCTTAGCGTCTGAAGCTTACCAATCTTATTCGGAGTAACAGGAGATGGAATATCAGTATCCATAAACAAGACTTCCAATCTAGTATTATGATTCTCGAATGAATTTCCATTTCTAACAGAAACCACGTTGACCTCATTCTTGATATTCGATGTCACCATTCCATTGACACACATAATCTTTCGATTCAAAACTGCCATCATTGGAAGACGTTCCAGAAAATGTTTGATTGTTGAATTAAGAGATTGCCACTTGTTAGATTCTGCGTATCTTACTCTCAATTCTCCAATAAAGTTACGTCCAGTTCTGAAAAATTAGCAATAGAGCGCATTTTCTTTTTGTAACGACTCACTTGACAAGCACATTCTCATAATATCCACGAAGAATCACAAAATTCTGTGGGTAGCAGATCTTGCAACAAGTCAAAATGACAAGTGTCTCCAGACTGAATTTCCCTCCATCGAACAAATTTCCAAGGAAGACATACTTCTGATCAAACGGCCAACCACAGTTCTGAAATTGATTGAAAATACTTTTACCGTTTCAAGAAATCTCACTCTAAAAATATCAAGAATATCTCCGTAACGACTTCTGATATCACCACAAATGTTGACGGGAGCAGCAATGTATTCAACACGACAGTTACCATCAACGAGGTCCTGCAAATGGGAAACGATGCATTGGAGCATTTCTCTTTCCGTCTCTTTGTTGAGCACATTATCCCAGATACCCTTTATTATAAGAGCACCCCCTACCATTGCATCCTCCATCAATTCATTCAAAAATCCATAAGAGTATTCATGTTCCACAGGTCCTTTTTGGAGATGAAATTGAATAATCTTCTCGTAAAAGTCTCGTTTGTTTCCGCCGATTGGTTTTGATTCCAACATTTTGGATAGTTCGAAATAATCTTTTTCCCCATCTCCTCTTTTTATTTTTAGAAGTTCCCATTTCAAAAAAAAAGTGAGCTCACGTTTCAAACTCTTTTATTTTACTTTCTTTTATTTTGTTTTTCGTTTCAATCATATTTGCTGGAAATGAATAAATTTTATAAAGAGAGAATTCGCTGGGTTTTAGAGGGATTGTCATGTCGCCGGGGAGAGAATCATTAGAAATGATGGAACTGGGAATTGAAGAGAAATGGGAAGATGAGATCAAGAATAAAGACTAGATTATTATGAGAAAATACAATGGGAGAAGGGTTCAAAAAGAGATCAAATGTCAGAGGGAAAGGATTTACAATTTAGAAAAATCTGTTCAGAAGTTCGTATTCGGTCCGTTCAAGTTCAGGTCCGACTAAATTCACGTAGTCCGGTCGGCTTTCTTCATTTTCACTCGGTCTTGATAATTTGTCGCATTTACAAGTTGGCGGATTACAGCAAGGAATCAACTGAAAATTGAAAAATATAAAATGTGTTTAAATAAGATTACTGTAGGTTATCGGGTCGATTTTGCACAGTTTAGCGTTTGCAATCTGACTGGTCTAGAAGTTTAGAAATTACGGTAAAAGCATAAAATAGGTTCTCTTCATCCCTAGTTCATAACTTTGTTGGTCTCTCAACAAATAGTTTTTTTTTCAATTCTACGTCATCTAAAGTACATTCTGATTCCTGAGAATCATGTTCTGACTTTTCTGATTCATTGTCTGTGTAATTACAATGTTCCCATAGACTATTCATCATTTTTCCTTTTTGCAAAACAACAAATTCTCACCGTTTTATTAAAGTTTCCAAGTACGTTTTTCACTTTGACAAGAGATGATTTGTGCTCGGTGAGCCGTTGCATCGCTTGGAATCTTATCTGAAAGAAAAAGTACGTTTGTTGTTTTCAAGAATCCGAAAAGCTAACTTCTTGGGATTTGACAGTATTTTGAAGTGGATACTGCTCATATGGATCCCGGATTAAATCAAAAACAAGTGGAGGGTAATGCTTTTGAAGATGCTCATCAGGACAAACTTGGGAGACATACCTGGAAAAAAACTTTCGTTTAAAAAAGACATCAACTAATAGGCTTACCAATCAGACTTTGGTTTTCCATTTGGACAGAAATAATCAAGATTTGGGTCAACTGAAGTGTTCAAAAAGATTGGAGAAGTTTTGTAATGTACTTTGTAGTCTCCTATCCTAATAGCCATCAAATGAGTGTTACAGTAGTAAATGATCGGCCGAGCCTTTCCAAGGTTTCCCTCCACGTCATCAGTTTCTCCACGTAGTTCGTCAGCAATGTTAATGCCGTCAGAGCGGAGTGCTTCTTTCTGAAACGAGCAAAGTTTTGAAATGCTCTGGGTTACTGTAGACCTCTTACCTCAAACAAACATTCCTCATTCATTGCCCGGAAAGTTGGGAACAAGTCCATACTGGAAATAACTTCATGAGATACTCTTGCTGGTTTCACTGTTCCTGGTTGCCACGCGATGAAAGGAATTCTGAATCCTCCTTCATAACTATTTGATTTTCCTCCCTTCAATCCGGCGGTAGATCCTCCATTCAAACATAATTCAACGTGTGGTCCATGATCTGACATTAGAATAACCAATGTATTTTCAGCAATTCCAGCATTCACAAGACTGTCCAAAACCTCTCCAACTGCCCATGACATCTCATTGATTGAGTCTCCGTAGATTCCTAAAACAAATAAAATGAGAATTAGTCTTTGGAAGAAGAGTATTCTAGATGTAAACAGTTTCAAAGTCCTACTACTTTATAGAGCATCTTGTTTTCTTTTTTCTTTCATCTTTTTGAAATCGAGCTGCGATAGATATACTTCGCATGATTTCTCTTGTCTTGATTGTTTCGTTGATCATTCAATTCCTAGATCAAATTATAATAGTGATAAAGGGGAAGAGAGAGAGAGAGAGAGAGAGACAGATACGGAAAGAAAGTGAAATTGTGACTATAGAAACGGAGACAAAACTATGAAAAGTGGACGGTGTGGTGTTGGATTGACATGAAGTGAGATCGAAATTTCAGTAGATTCAGGTCAGAAATGTGCATCTGGATTTTGTAATCCGCATGCTCAATTCACAAAAAAAGGACTTCAGCATGTATGGTGCTGTGAGCATTCTAGAATCTATTCAGAAAAGTTCTAGTCCACCACCTAATTCAAAGGCACCCAACGTTTAAAAATTCAGACACCAAGACGAAAACTGATGATTGACACCTACAATTTTCTTTTCTCAGTGCTTCAAAAACTGTTACAAAAGGACAATAACCGATATGATCTAATCTAGCAGATTCATCATTACAGTCGAAATAAATTCCTCAAAGCTTTTACTAACCTCTAACAGATGATCCTCGGAACCTTTTGCTGGCAAACTGTGTTGAATGAACCTGTGGGAATGAGAAGTAGAAGAAGAACGGTCTCTCATGTTGATCCTGCGCCAATCGTGTCATCAAAAAGCGTTTCCAGTCTCCAACAAGATTCTCTGTCATATGTTCAAATTTCATTGGTTGTTGTACAATATCATCTCCATCATAAAGGAAACAAAGTGATGGATCTGGTCCTTTATCATAGAATTCTTTTGTGGTATCACATTGCCAAACATTGGTGAATGGAAGATTCACTCCAACATAATCAAATCCACGTTTTGATGGCAAATGTGCTCCATCGGTTGAATTGTTTTCATTAATTCCCAAATGCCATTTACCAACCATTCCAGTTGCATATCCAGCTTCTTTTAACATTTCAGCCATAGTTGTTTCTGTTTTTGGAAGTCCTCCAATATCATATGGTACAAATACTCTTCGACCTCCGACTATTCCTAATCGAATAGGTAATCTTCCAGTAATGAATCCAGCTCTACTTGGAGAACACATACTATCCGCTGAATATGCTTGTGTAAATCGGGTGCCTTCTGCAGCCATCCGATCGACTTGAGTGTATTCTTGAGTCGGGTGACCATAAGCTGCAATGTCACCGTAACCCAAATCGTCGATCATGAGAACCACAATGTTCGGATGACGTGGCGATGGTGGTTGGACTGTGCATTCTTCTCGTGCTTCTTGTAGAGTACTCAAAGGAAATATTAGAAGAAGTAGTAGGTTCACCGGGGACATGATCTGAAATAAAAATGAATTTATGAAGAGAGAAACATTCGAGTTTATAAATTGAGGAAGCCTTTAACAAGAATAAGAAGCCAGTTTTGCAGAAGTTAACTAACTTTGAAAGTTGTTCACTCCGCCCACTATGGGAATCACTTTTTGACGTGGAAAAGTGGGCGTGTCTATGATACACGATCGGACGGGCAGAAGTGAGTAAGATCTTTGAAAAAGTATTTGCAGAGATATGATGGAAAATTGGAAAATTAGTGAGGGAAGCTGTAATTTTGTCCAGGAAGTGATTTTCGAGTTTCAAAATTCAATCAGAGCAGAAACTACGAAACTGAGCGTTTTGGAAACGGAAAACTTCAGAGAAATAGGATTTAGACCGAATTTCTGGAGCTTGAGAGAAATTATATAATGATAAATTTGCATCAACTTTTACGGTAACTATTACTTAAGTTCAAAAACCGAAAAGTTATACTAACTTCTAAAAGAGCCTAGAATGAAGACAAAACAGTAATTTTGCAGTAACCTGACGAATTCATTTTGAGAATACATGGTTCATGCTCATTTAAATCTCTCAAATCCTATAAACATAGAGTCTAAGAGCAAACAAGAAATGATTTCGAAAACTAGAGAAAAAGTTTTTTTGCTTCCGAGTGGGAAGCCTTCTTACTATGAATTTCCCAAAAGAGGCTTCACTTTACATCGTTTTTCTTTTCTTAAATAATATCGTGACGATGATTATCTGACAAGATCCACAAATTAATGAGCACACACACACGCTCTCCTCCTTCTAACTCCTTAAAAGAAAGATTCCAAAATAACAAACAGTTTTACTCCAACAGGTGCTAGGAACGACGACATCAACATTAATCCTCGATCGCTTAGATAATCCTTCACCTTGGAAAATCAAAGCACATTTCGTCTTTTTTTTTGAACAGCATCTTTAGCAGAAACAAGAAGGAGGAAGATTACGATGATGATTACGGAGAGAGTCAAGATTATCCAAAAGTGATAAATATTTTCCAGATTTTTAGGTCAGAAGGGTCAGAGAGTATGTATTTCAGATCTAGAGAAGGGGGTATTCCTTCGTAATTTCATAGATACCTATTTTAATCCTCAAATTTCGGTCATAAGACAGGTTAAGCATCATCCAAGAGAAGAAAAAATAACAAGGAACAGATACATTGGGCTCGAAAAACTCAACGAATAGAGTGAGAAAACAAATAACCGGCAACCGGGGGCACATAATGAGTTCTCTAGAGAAGAGAACTTTTTGCATAAGTTCAGATGACCATTGATCGTCAAAAACAACACAGAAATAGAGTAATATAAGAAGTGAGAGAAGGATCAATTACTATTGAATCAAGCACTCTTTTCTGCCTACTGGTCCAGATTTTAATCTATTTCTAGAGAAGGGATTTTTGGAAACAAGAAGAAGACGAGGGGGAGTAAAACATTGGTGTCCTAGTAATTGAGGTCATGCTTTCTCTTTTTGGGTGATCGGAAATAAAATTAATTGGAAATCTAGAACATAGAACCATTGGGGACATTCTCGAAAACTTTAGGGCTCACTAAATGATGAAAGTGAGAAGGTATTAACTCTAGAATACATAGTTTTTTGCCAACTAAGGCAGTCATAGTTATGAAATTAGGCTCATTTCAATCTACAATACAAGTGCACTTGAATTTTCACCTTATAGAGGTTTATCATCCGATCAACATCAGTAATAACAGTGAATTTTGATCATTCTCAATTCCTATCAAAAATCTTCCAATCTTTTGGAAATCTTATCAATCTGTGCCATTTGGATCAAAATGTTAAGATTTGGTGATTCCTTACTTTCGAAGTCTTGGGAAAAAACAGTAAATAAGATGAAGCCGTACAGTGACCGATATTTTTGTTTTTGGAAGGAAAAACACGAGAAGCCGGAATTCAAGGTTGAGAAGCAAACAGCTCGACTTTTTTTGAAAATCCACGTCGACTAATGATAATTTGATCCGTTTTCGACCAGATTTCAAAAAAGGATTCAACAATTTGTTTCGATTTCCTGTAATTGGTGTAAAAAATAATACTCTTGAGATGGCACGAGAGTTGCTTTTAAAAAAGGTAGAATTTGTGAACTCCAGGTACAAAATGGTAACTATTGAAAAATGAGATCAACAGGTTCAGAGGCGCAATTTATATAAAGAGCTCTTGTGCAAACATACAATTTTCGTTTAAACCGATTAATTCCAATGACAGAGATCAACAAACGTTCTTTTTCTAATGTCTTAAACACTGACGCAGAACTTTGGAACAGTGCCTTTCTATAAATGATTCTACAGCAAAGATCACAAAACTGTTACTCCAATAAATCCATCAGTGAGGGTGAGTTCCTTCCGACGATCATAGGTCTACAACATTCATTATCGTAGTCCTAGACTCTCTTATTCAAAAACATTTTCTACTCCAAAAAAAGAAGTTTCTCGATATGACGGAAGCAATATGTCATTTGCAGGGAGGGAGGGGAAAAGAAATCTACAAGAATGTATGTTTCGGATGTAATGAAAACGCGTGGGAATCCTCGTTTTGCGTAGATATATTTGGAAGAGGTGGTATGGGAAGAACATGAGGAAAGTAACAAGTTCAAAAAATCCAAAATCAAAAAGTTCAGGACATGAGATTCTGAACGGAACAATCCGAGAACTCAATCTGGTACAATTCTAGGTTTTCAATTCGATTTCTCACAATGAAAATCTGTTTGTTTCGATTGGCTGGCGTAGAAAATTAGAAGAAGGCCATATTAAAAATATCGTTGCAAAATTTAAATTACAACACATCAGACACCTCATGCTATGAACATTACACATTGTTTGGAATCATGCCAGACCTGGGTTTTTAAGGAAATTCTCCACGAACAACAAGATGTAAAAATCAGAAAAAAAGGATCGAGAAGGATGGAAAAGTGGATTTAGAGGAGTATGTTTATAAGAAAGGCAACAAGGTTAGATAAAGAGATGAATAGATATTTCTCGTGAAAGATCATAACGCGCGATTGGACCAAGTACGAGAGATCTTCAAAATAGGTTGAGTTACACTGAAAACAGTTTTATTGAAAACTAAAAACTTCCGAAGTATCTACAGCCAAATTTCTATGACCATCGGTTGATTTTCCTAGGCCACCATGTGTCGTCTCTGCAAGATGATTTCCTCATTTGCAACATAATCTACACACTCTAAGGCATCAATGAACATTACACAGTTTTTGGCATGATGCCAACCTATACCTAGGCAATCTGCAAAGCCAAACATCATTGAACATCCAAACGCTTATGATAGTAGATAGTATTTCAGACTTGGGAACCGTTGGGATCCCGAGAAGCTCTTGACCTTTTGAGACCTACATCGAAAGTTCCTAGAAAACTGCTATCATTACGAAGATCTAAAATCCAGATCTTTCGATCCATTTCTTTGGAAAGCGGAAACCACAGGAAATGTATAGTTCATCGGCATAACAAGATTAAAAACAAATTCAAAACAACAAATCCAAAAGAAGAAGAAGATGAAGTCTAGCAGCTTCTTGATGATGAGACATCAGAATAAAAACGACCTCAAGAAGAGATAACCGATGAATCAAATATCGAACGTGAAAAATGAGATAATTAATAAGGGGGCTGTCTCCATCCTGGAAAAATGTGGAAAATGTGCGCGAGAGGGCAAAGGGGGAGGAAGACAAAAGTGATAATTGATAACAAAAACAGGAAACAATTAATAATGGAATTTTCGAAATTTTGGCAAGTAGAGAAATTTCAAAAGAAGTGTCGTGAGTGAAAAGCCGAAGCCCTCCGACGACAAGAAAAGGGTGAAAAGAAGAAGGTATTGCGTCACTGAGGACACGGAGAAGATGAAGAAGAAAGAGTAGAATGATGAAGACGTGGGAGGGCAGACGTACGGCAAAATTTCGATAAATGTACGAAAACGGCGGGCCCTGATGAATGAATGAAGAAGAAGAAGAAGGAGAAGGAGAAGCTGTTTAAACAGGGCAGAGATTAGAGGTCAAAGAAGACAAATTTTGATAAGATAAGGTCAGATATCAGGTTGAAACTGATATTAATTCAGACTGAACAGAACTTGGATTATGGCCAGGAATACACATCAGAATGATGTTTATGTCGAAGAAAAAAGCGGAGGAGAATGTTTTTCATCTGGAATATAAAAATACCGGAAATGATAGTTTTTCTGGAGAAAGAGAGTGGAGATGTTGAGCTAGAAGACAGGAGCAAGGTGGTGGATGGATGAGTGCAGTGAGCACCACACTCGAGAATATTTCAGAATTCAAAAAGAGAAAAAAAGACGTCATTTTCTAAAGGAAGCTAGCGAATTCTTAAAGCTTGATTCTAGTTGAACTCTAAGTAGATTCCAGTAGAGGAGACCTTTATAAATTTTTTAGAAGCATTTCTGCAATCGCCCACGTGGCAAGTATGCTGATCCATCTGAAAGTGCTTCCGTTTGTTTTCTTTATATCGATATCATTTCCTCTAGGAGATCCGATCGTAAAACTAGACACGTGGCTTGCCGTATTTTGCTCTTTCATTTTAATTACAGTCTACTTGTCATCGTTAACCGTCTAAGTTGTCATCGTGCATGCACCTTCTGATACTTTTTCAGGTTCCGTAGAGCGTATTGCTTAAGTCATCCCTCTCCAGCCTGATCTTACGAACTATCCCTAACACTCCCTGTTT
The DNA here is from genome assembly GCA_963572265.1 of Caenorhabditis doughertyi. Taxonomy (NCBI): domain Eukaryota; kingdom Metazoa; phylum Nematoda; class Chromadorea; order Rhabditida; family Rhabditidae; genus Caenorhabditis; species Caenorhabditis doughertyi. The sequence goes on from OY751557.1 coordinate 8,616,063, forward strand.
GCTCTTCTGTTCTGTTCAGTCTGATAATACTACTCCGCCACCTCCCTACTATGACAACTGCGTAGTATTTTTTGTTTTTGAACTCCTCTAAATCCAAGCAGAACATTTCTGATACTATCACTTCAGAGAACACAATAGATCATCTAAACATGGATGAAACGATCGATGTTCTTCCCGATAGAAGTTTTCGTTCCGAACCAATACGTTATCATTTTGATCTCTGACTTCCGAGATATTCCAAATTAATGGTTGATCCTGGACTACCGAACACTCTATTCCATTTTCTTCTTTTGTATAAAGTTTAATGTTAGGAAAAAGAACAACAGGAATATAAGACATTAGAAATCAAACGATGAGCGGTAAACAAAGCCTTATCGATATGAGAAGAAGAACAAGAAGAAAGAAGAGCCCGTTTATAATAGATGATATCATCTCTAAACAATAATAATGCGCAATTTGGATGATCTTTGGTAATTAGAGGAATAATATACATAGTGGAGGTATTGATGATCTTGGTGACAGATGACTTTCCTCAAAGATAAATATTATCTTGAGATGGGTCCCATAGGTAAATCACGTGTCGGAAAGTTGGTGACAATAGACAGGAGTTGGAGAGTTGTGTGAAATTGTGGATTACCGAAATTACAGATGTTCCGGAATTTCAATTAGGGAACTGAGAAGTCTCAATCTTTGGAAGACGGAGCATGCTCATTCAAAGATTCGTCTGGATTACAATGCCAAAAACTCTCAGCCGAGCTTTTTAAATTGAAAAATTTGAACGGTTATCACAACGTGCACCATTTTGAGCTCACCGTGATACTTCTTATGTTTCCCTCATTCCACAAAAAAATTTGCGTTTCAGCGCGTCTGAAAAACTTTTGGCAACAAACGTCTTTTTGAAACTAGAATAAATCCAGGTGAAATTGCAGAATAGGAAACTAGATCGTTTTAGCTGCAAAATTGAGCTATTCAAACACAAATGAGCTCCGAAAATTTCAAGTACTGTATCTCCAAAGTTTATAACCTTTTCTTACACCAAAAACTCGCACACAAACTACAAAAAACCACGTCGAGAACCTTCTCTAAATCTAAACTAAATGAGAAGAGAAGATTCACGGCCCCAAAATGATTGAATTATCGCAACGATGGCTCATGAGAAAATGTCAGATGGCTCATCTAAGACCATCTGAGTCTCTCCATTTAAAAATAAAGAGGAATTCAAGAAAAAAAAGGCATTTTTGTTCTTGACCCAATTCTAATTATTTGCATTCATTCGGTTTGTCACATGGACGGGGCCAAAAGGGGTGGGGCCTTCTTAGAAGCAAAAGGAGAAGAAGAATCTCTTTTTTTCTGAATTTCATGAGAAAAAACGACTACCGCAAATCAAATATATATAGTGGACTCTGGGAGTATAGATGACGATAAAAGGAAAAAAAACTGGGGATGACGTATTGAATTAGAAAAAAAAGAGAAAATGTTGCAAATTTGTAGGCGTTTCTGCACTGGGGAAAATGACAAAAAAGTACACTGAGACTGAAGATTGGATGAGGAACTAGTAAAACAGAGAATGAGACTACAAAAAAATAATGGAAAATAGAATTAGAAAGTGGTTCTTTCAGCTAATCAAATTTGAAAATCAAATATGGAATGTTGGTCCTTTTAAACCAAATAATCTCTTGTCAAACGAATATCTCCATAGTCTTCCGGGTGGGCAGATATGCTCTTTTAATAGAGGTTTTGATGAGTTCAAGATACCAGTTTTGAAGTTCAAAAAAGGGTTTTTAGAACATCAAGGACATATTGTAGTCATTAAAAATTCCAGCACATTCATTGATCTACCGTCACAGGTTCACTAGAATAGTAGTTGAGTTTTTATATCCCAAAAGATGAACTGAAATAAAATTGACAAAACTGAAATGATTTCAAATATTATCGAAAAAGAATCCTTTTAGTAGTACGCACTGAAGACGTAGGTGGGAAGAACACATGAAGACAAATATTATTAATAAAGATCGAAAATATGATGTATCCATTTGAAAAATTAAATTTAGAAATGTGAAAAAACATCTGGGAAGACTGCCTTTTAAAAATGAATCCAAAAATAAGTTGTCATCCATATTGTCAGACCTTTATGTCAGACATTTTAGCATATGATCTAAAGTTTGAACTTGAAGAATAGTCTTGAAACTTTTGAAAATCATAAACAAATTCCAAAGATGAAAACAGAATTTAAAACTTTTTGAGAATTTCAAAAATGTGAAAAATTAAATCATGTGGAAGTTCTTATGATAAAACTTATATTGGGAATGAAAAACAGTTTCAAATCAAACTTAATGACAAAAACATGTGCTCAGAATAATGGAAGTGACCCTTTTGAGAATAAAAATCAAGCATCAAATCAGAATAAGTTTTTGTAAAATTATCGTGAGAAACTAGTTTCCGAACGTGTTTTTTTTCTCTGATCATCAATTGTAGGTGACCAATTCGAGGAGTATGAGGATCCAGAGGATCATGTAGAGAATGATCATCAGTGGTTTGTATGAGACGGTTCTAGAACACAGGATCCACGTGTTTTTTTCTAAATTTGAACTCGTGTTACGGTACTTCGCCCACGAACAGACGCAGCGGTTATTCAAAAAAGTAAGTTTGAGGCAGATCTCAAGCCAGTAATGCCTATTTAGATTAGGTTCAACGTGCCCTTATATTATTGTTTATGTTCCAGAACCCGAGATCTTACAATTGCCAAGTCAGAAATAACCTATCCTGCATGATCTGAACTTTCATATTTACCAAAAAACTATTTTTTCCACCTGTTCTACTTTACATTTCCAGAACCCCCACCCTCTCAAAATCTCTTTTCTTTTCCAGAAGCAAAATTATTTGGAATACCAGAAGTCGTTACGCAGAATAATACAATAATCAAATTGGGACACCTACGCATTTTTCTATTTCTTCAACAGAAAATCTTTTGTTGTTATTTTGGACCAACTGAGAGCGAAAATTGAAAATAAGTTATTTATGAACCCACACTGTCTATCTATCACACATTTTACCCTTTCTTTTAACAGAAAATAACATAAGGAAGAACAATGACTAAAATGAGCAGAATACAAAAAAAAAGAATGAACAAACATCGGAAAAAAAAGACGTTTCAGATGATGTACATGAATTCTAGATTTTGACAAGATGTCTTCTAACTTATGATTCTGAGGTCACAATATGTATAATGATCAAAAAGACAAAAAAGAGATAATAAAAAGAGAACATTTGATGTACTATTTCATTCCTATTAGTTGACTTACTGACCCACTGGAAAACCGGTTTCTCAGGTGTGGATGTTCAGAATTTTTCTAGGTATCAGAGTTAGAGAAATTAGGCCTCAGGGTCAAAAATGTACTTTGAAAACGTACGGAAAAGGTACAGTATTAAATGTTGGTAAAAAGTCTCAAAAAAGTAGTCAAATAGAACAAAAAGTATTAAAAAAATGGTTTCTGATTCTAGTTTCACTCGTTTTATACTCACTTTGCAATATACCTATTTTATGAACTTCTACGGAAACGAAAAAAAACCTCGACCATAAAATTATTTTATCGTAGTTCAATTACTCTACATACACACACAATGGATCGTATCTTTCTTCTCAAAAAAGTTCAATTCAAATGAAGTTTCTCCTTTTGATCAATTCTTTTCTGTTTGATACGATGGGCCAATGGAGATCTGGAATCAATTGGTAACTTTTTTAACGATAAGTTTCAATGATCGATTTGATCTTTTCATTGAAACAGATCTATCTTTAGCTAAATGGGAAGGAATCTAGCGAAGATGATCATTGGTTTGATCACTTTTCACTTTTTATTAGCTATCTATCCATCTTTAAAAATGTTTCGTGTTTTGTGTGCGTTTCGAGAACTGTCATATGATGACGTCGAAAGGAATGGAGGCAATTATATACGTACATGTGACCTTAACGAACTGTTGTTTATTTTGTTGTTTTTAGAGTATTTTAAACTTAGGACTAGCTTTTCCGGACCTCCGGCCCGTAAAAGCTAGTAAGTCTTGTTGTATGTCCCAGGTAAAATAGCCAATTTACATCCTTAAAATTAAAAAGAATACCCATCTTTTGAAAAAAAAGACGACCTAAAAAGCTCCATTATGAGCCGAGATATGATTGATGAAAGTTTCACAAAAATTTCGTGGGACACATTTTTTGGGACATTTTCTCGGGACAATATTTTCTACATTTCTTGGATTACGGTAATTTACACTCACGTCAAAATACCTATTGTAATTTCGTGGGACACATTTTTTGGGACATTTTCTCGGGACAATATTTTCTACATTTCTTGGATTACGGTAATTTACACTCACGTCAAAATACCTATTGTATTTAAAGAGAAAGGAGGCAGAATAGGGAACGGGTTAGGGACAAGGACAAAGATTTACTAACGTGAAGGGTGAACGCTCGTCGGCTGTGAGCTCGATGCTTTATATGGTTTTCTCTTGGTTACTGTACTTCGCATTCAACTTTAAAACCCATTGTAACCCAGTTCGTATTATACCATTCAAAAAAATCTTGCTAATCTTTTCAAATCAGAGAGTTGAGTTTTAAATTCAGGAAACAATTTCGACTTGTCGTTCATTTTCATTTGTAAAACTCAATAGAGCTCGACAGTGAATAATCTTATTTCAGATCTAAAGAAACGTATTTTAATTCGTCAGACTCACTTCTTTAGGGTCAAATTAAGCTTTTTGATAAGCTACTACCCAGACCTCAAAAGTCACCTATAATAAACTCACGAATTTTTGGTAATCAGAGAGGTATCCTTCAACAAATTGATCTCACTCTCCACACGTTCCTTCTTCTTGTTACTCCATTTTTCCGTTTCAAACTCCATCAAATTCTTCTTTTCGTATCTCCACGATGTCTTGATCCTGAAACAATCATCTAGTAGTTATGGTCCTTTTCCCATTCAGTCACTACTTTTTATCAGACGTTTCGATCTCCTCAATACGCATTATTTCCAGAACGACAGTGATTGGTTTCTGTAATTTCATTCTTCGTTTTTTGTTCATTTGAACCACCATGTCATAATGATGACGGGGTGGTCGTGAACCATCTGAGACCTTATTCCTTCCTATTCAAAAGTGCGTCATCCTTGTTTCATGAGCCCATGGTTGAGGGGGGAAGAAAAAAGAAATGCAAGCATGAATATCAATTTCATGAACAAAATTTAAAAATAGAGGAAGAGACGAAGGGCCGGGGGTTGGAAATATATGCATAAGACATATACAATTGTCAATGAAATGCTTATGTCAGATCACGTAGTTTACGTGATTTTTGCAAACATTTCGGGAACGGTTTCTGAAGGCAAAAAGGGGGGAGACGTGTGTATGTGTGGGGATCTGATATATCTAGATGGAGATATGTAAATGAATGGGAGAAAGTATCAGACTGCATTCCATAAGATAGCGCCAGACACCACGAGCGGTTAGTACAAAATGTGTTATGGAGAAGGAGAGAGTGATAGTTGTACGCGTGAATAAAACAAATCAAAATTTAAATGGGGATCTAAGTCTTATCAGGATGTATATCTAGGCAAGACTAAATGGACTGAGGCCAATATAAAGACGGGCAACAGCCTGCCGAAATGCGCCCTATGGCGATTCCATAAAAAGATTTTTCGATTCAGTTTTTCTTTTTCTTGAGCCTTAATTGTTTGGGCGGTACCTGTTCCCTTGTGCGGTACCAAACTCTGTTTTCATTTCTCTTTTTTTTCAGCTTTTGCACTTCAATCTAACTCCTCACCTCTCCCAAACCTTGGTCCATTTTCGTTTTGTATCCAATCCAAATTTCAAATACAGAAAAATACATTTATTCACATAGACACATGGCAAGAGAATACATCTAAGTTCACGTTTCTAACAGGAAAAAAAGAGATCACAAAAATTGATCGATGAGATTTTTGAGAAACAAAGAAGGACAGGAGATTGCACAGGGAATCTAGAAGAGACCGGGAATCGGAAGAAAAAAACAAAGAAAAAAGATTAGACAGGTGTGAAAAATGGATAGAAATGGGGAAACAGAAAAAACACGTGGAAAGGTATTGGCTCGGAATGAAGGGGGTATTTACAATAGGAGGGAGCTCATGACACTTGGAAACTTTCTACATTCAGAATTCTAACGAATTTTCAGAAGTAGTCACAAATCATTTAATGGAACACTGAACGTTTTTGTGGCTGTTGTACTCATATTATGACGGCGAGACGAATCATGATGAAGGTGGAAAAGATAGCAGAGTCTCTTCTTCAAAAGAGCTCGGAAATGCTCTGAAGACAGGCAGAAGAGAAGGAAATTGAGCACTTTTCCAGTGACTGCCAAAGAATTGCAGATGGCTTGCATCAGGATGTGTCGACGGCTCTGTAATTGGATGGATATGGACTTGAAAAGGAAATAAGAAAGAATCTTACATCGTCGAAATGATCGTCGCTTTCTTTCATCACAAAGACGATGGATCCCGGAACATTGCATGCGATGAATGAGGATAGGATTACGGTAACCATTGCAGTGACCTAGAAATAGAATGGCTGAGATCTTTCTATGCTCTTTTATTAGAGTTACCTTTCTCTCTGTTCTTGTTCTTTGTACAATCAAACTTTGGTGTACATGGGAATCATTCAACATTCTCAATGGCATCGAATTCCTTCGAAGTGCGCAGACCAAAAGAATGTTAAGAGATGTTGAGAGAATCATTGGGATTACAACCACAAAAATTCCATGAACGAACTGAAAAATGGTATTCAGAAGTATTTAGAAGACGTCATTCTATTATAATTACATCTAAAAAGCTAATGCAATTATTTATTAGTTCCGCTTTTTTTGAAAGGAACATGTACTCACCACAACATAACGAGCATATTTGTTAGCTGCACGAGCTTTTGGATTGATGAAATGAACGAGTGTGAGTAAGAGACAGAAAACAGCAATTCCAAAGAGAGTCAAAAAGAATCTGGTGGAAGCGGACCTAAAAAATAAAAAGGTTGATTTCATCTGATTTCAGAATTCAATGTACCTCTTGGACGTTCTAAACGGACTTCTGAATACTTGTACTCTCTCAATCGTTGCATACATCATAAGCCAAATCGAAACTGCAGAAAACCAATTCAACATTCCTGCCATCACTTGAGAGAATCCACTACGATACCAGGGAGCATCTCGAATTGTTCCAATAAAGAAGAGAACTGATGGAATATGAAGAATCAAAAAAAATAAATCAGCGAATGCCATTGCAGCGAAAATAAGGTTAGTTCGACTTCTCATGGCTCTGCTCAAAAGGACTATCAAGTTCAAAATATTGCCTCCGCAGCCAAAAATAATCTGTAGAAGAAGTACTTTCGAGTTGAGGAACATCACGATTTGAAGAGTGGAAAGGTTCCATGGAACAACTGCCGGAGAGGAAGAAGTTGAGTTGGTTACAGTGTTGTTCATCATCTGGAATAAGATGAGATATTGAAAAGAAAATGGAAGAAGGAACGGATAAAAAGTGAAGATTAGAATGAAAACGAATGAGTATAATCTGGAAAGAAAAAAACAGGCAAAAACCAGAGAAAATGAGAATTGCAGAAGGCGAAATAGGGTGTTGTCGTGATCAAAAAAAACACAAAATTCAAAGATTTGGACTATTTGAACTTTCAGATAAAAAATACAGAGTGAAACAGTTTATTTTTCTTGCTTGGCTTTCAGATGGAAAATCGATCTCATAATTTCTTTTTTTTTATCGAGTCGAAATCTTAATATTCCAGTCTTCCAATAACTACCATAACTTACAGGAAACTCAAAAGTACTTCGTTTTTCTTAATTTTATTTTTTAAAGGTAATACACTTTTCTGCAGAACTGACCTCACCAACCCAACATGCCATCGTCAAATCCTTTTTTTTTCCACACGTCGTCTACAACATGAAATCACTGATCCTCTCTGACTTATCAGTGCATTCAACTCATTCCCAATCCTTTGTTTTTTTTTTCTCATGTTCTAGATCTTGTAATCCATTCTATGGTCGGTTGAGTCAAGTGAGTCACAAACCTCAGAATATTCCCATAAAAAAACAACACAAAAAAAAATTTTCTAACATTATGCAAATAAAGTCAATAGATTGATAGACCTCCCACGCACCTCTATAAAACAGGGAGAAAGTGTTTCGGAAATATTCAATCATGAATATTCTGTATATTCTTCTGTTTGCCCTTTTGATGGCGTCTACTTCTGTAACGGCTGATGGAACCAGAAGACGATGCGACTCGAGAGAAAACTGTACTGAACATTCGAGTTGTGAGAATGGATTCTGCTACACTGTCGATGAGATGTTCGAGAAGTATGCGATGGATAACAAATGAGTTTTGAATCAGTTTTGGTTTCAAAAATGAATGAGTAAAGGATTTGATTTATTTCTCTTTCATAAATGGGTCAGATGGTTCTAAACAGCTCTGACTCAATACGAACATTGTGGGAAATCGCTCAATAAGCGGGCATAGTACAAGGAATTTTGAATGGCAGATTAAAAACTATTCTAGATTTCTAGATTGAGCCTCATTTTTCCCTAACTTAACCAAATGCTGAACCAGGAACTTCAATATTTGGCTTAACGAAATTCATAGGATTTCCTGAACCTTCATAACATTAGAAAAATTCAGAAAAAAAACCTCGAACCGCTTACAAAACGAACTACGAACTAAAAGGGCACTTCTCCAGAATCCTAAAACCAAGAATCTTTGAGAAGACGTGGAAAACAAGACTTTTGAATGAAAATGAAAATGAAAGAATTGTGGAAAGCACACTCTTTCTTCTCTCTTTTTGCTCATAAATTGGATTGATGACAGAGCATGAGATGTACTACCGGAAACCATGTCTAATTGGAGACTGAATAGAAGAAATGAATAGGAATGAGCTGGCAGTTTTTGGGATAATTATTAGTTTGAAGAAGTATAGAAGGAAGAATAAAAAGAAGAAAAAGAAGAAGAATTGAGTTACAATTATCAGTCTAGATGATCAGAAGAGAGTGAGAATTTGAATGATACCACAAAACAAAAGTGAATTTGCAGATTAGGTGACGTTAAGAAGATTGAATATCCCTCGATTAGTAAGCACCCAAGAAGGATTTCAGATTTAGACACGGTGGTGGATTTCAATAAGAAATTTCAAATTTTAAGAGGGGGAATGAGAGTTTTCAGAGCCTTCAAAGACAGAGAACCAGGTGTCAGTGGCTTATTCAATTTGAAGTCGAGTTGCGTTTTTCAGGCAGGTTTTTGACAGGGAAATCAACTTTAGCTAGGGAAAGAATATTACCGAATTGTGGAAGTTAAAAAGATCAAATTTTATGAAAACTCTTTCTAGTTTTTCGTATTTTTAGACTAGGAATTGTAGAAATATGGTGAAAGAGACCACAGTGATCAAGCAAGCATTTTAAAGTTTAGAATTCAAGCTCAATCATTTACAGGAAATCAAGATTTGAAGTTAAGAATCTTCTGGTCTGATAAAAATTGAAATATTTTCAGACATTTCGCATTAAAGATTCGAATCGTTGTGTATAAAATGTTAGCATTTGAACTTATCAGAAAACATTTTCCGGATCAACCAATTGCTAATTCATAAGATTAGACTTTTCTCCAAAAACAAAAATGAAAATAGAAAACAAGAAGATTAGAGAAACTCTGGATGCTTAATGATCAGCAGGACATGAATATGAAAACAGAACTTTTAGAGTGCTGTATGCATGTACACGGAAACAGAGGAATGCAGCAATTACTACTCTTGCAGTTTCAGGAATATCTCTTCAGAATCACGCAACGTCTTCTGAAGCGACGTCTTCAGAAGCGACGTCTTCAGGAGCATACGATTTATATGAATCATGTTAGTGCTCGAAGACCATTTGAATAAAGTTTTCAAAATGAAATATTTGTGTTTGTCTAAAAGTGGGTGAGGATGTTCCTAGTAGGCCAGAGAATACAGAGATGGGGGTGGGTACATTCCTCATGAAAAATCATAAAAATAAGAGAACAAGAACTACTTTTGAGGACATGAAAGAACGAAAAATGCGAGTAGAGAAAGGGAGAATAATCTTATTTTCCGTGCGGAAGAAATATATTTTTTGTTCGATAATCTTATTTTAAGAAATTTGTAATTTTCAGTGTATGAGGAGTCTAAAGACAAGAAGCGAGAAGTCTGAATAATCTAGAACTTTCAGGACATTAGTAAGGAAGCGGAAGCTAGGAATGACGTAAAATGTAAGGAACGAATTATGATATAAAAGAAATTATCAGAATTCAAAAATTTTTCGGAATTTTATTCGAAGTCCTGTAGACATAAACATTAGCTCTGGGAGAATCTCAATTTCGAAAACCAATTTCTTGGCCAGACAAAAAATCCCACATCCTAGGAAACGATTCTCTGAGAACTCTGATCACTCGACATTTCGATTATTTCTGTGATCTCTATCAAAAATTAATATTTCAGATCTACAGAAACCTTTTTCTGCTGCTCCGAAAATCCTAAAAACAGACATTTGCCTCTCTATTTGCAACTGGTCAAAATGAAGCCATAACTTCTCTCTCAAGAAGGAAGCCAGTTATTTCACATGACCTCATTTTCTGTTTACCAAACAACATTTCAGAAAAATTTCTTCTAGATAAGTAAGTGAGAGTGTCTAGATCTTTAATTTATATGCAAAATATTCCGCACTATGGAAATTAGAGAGAAAGGTGGTTCTTATGATGGAAAAAGAGATGAAATTGTTGGTGACTTGATTTCTTGAGTCATGAGTTGAAAGAAGAGAAAAGGACAGGTGCGTATCAGAGATCAAGAGAATATCGAATAAATCAAAATCAAATCATTGGGTTAGTAATGAGACACCAACGTTACTTCGAGAATACCGGCGGAAAAATGGAAGAGACCATATCGTTTTTCAAGTTCAGGTGAATAAAAAAACGGAATGAATCAAGATTGGGTGTTCAGAGACAATAGCGAAAGGTGATAAATCACAGATTATCTAGGGAACTACACAGTTTAACTCAAAATTTTACGGACGATTATGGTGATAATAAACTTCCTAAGTCTACCAGAACGTTTCAAACTCCAAGGAAAAATAGAAGGCAAGTGTTCAAAAAAAGCCCCGCCTACTTGACTATAACCTAGCCATAAAAAAGAATCCGCCCAGCACCAAAATAACACAATAACTCCTGGAAGAACAATAAAGACACAAAAAAGCAGCAAAATTATCCGGGTCGTTCAATTTTCGTTTTTCTCACGCCCATGATATTCAGTTAGCCACCACAACCACACAATGCACTTGGTGATTCAGTCACGTCAACATAACATCAGAACGTCATCGACGTCTTCATGTCTCTTCGCTTCTGGAGAAGAATGAGTGGGGAGAAAAGGGAAAGGACCACCACACCTAATTAATGCGAAGAATAACTAATCGGAAAAAGTGGGACGTCTATATGTCTGACGATGATCCATTTGAGACAAAGTTGTTCTAAGGAATTCTGGAGTTTAGAATTCGAGATTCTAGATTTAAACTTCTGAAATTTATGAACCTTGGGACTTGACAACTTATTTTTAGGCTTGGAAAGAAGCTTGAAATCCAAAGAGGATTTACGAATTTACATTGAAGACACTCTTCGAGAATGTGAAGTCTAAATTATTTGAGTTTGTCTGATTCGAAAGCTTTTAGAAACCTCCATCAAAATAGCTACGTCTTATTGTGGTCCTTTTTCTACAAATAAAAAAACCTTTTTTTCAGGATCTGATCACAAACTTTTGAGCTCAAATCAAACTTTCCGCAACTAATCAAAACTTCGAAACCAAGGGCAATCAAGCAATGATACCTCGTCAGCCTCAACTTTTGGAACAAATGAACTCTTGCTCATTCCTCATCAAAATTCTTATTCCATTTCAAATTACCTATAATTTCAGAGTTATTACAGAAAGGAAAGTAAATAGTCAGTTATTTGTCCTCTCTCCATATCTCCTCATTTCGCACCCACGGACATGTGATTTAGTGTCTCTCTTCCTTCTTTTAAAAGGATGTGTCCAAGTGTGTCATTAGGTATGGGAAACAGAGGAGAGCAAAACTCAGCACCCCTTTTTGCCTTTTTTCCAACTTTTTCCCTGTCCAACTTAAGTTCCAGACAAGGACAAAAACGAAGAGAAAATACGAAAGAAATGCCGATTCCAATTAGTTTTTTCTTCGCTTTTTGTGAGAAATAGCGTGCCGAATGAAAAATTGGATGAAAAAAAAAGGACAGGGAATTCCGGAAATTAGAACATTTTTGGAGTTCTAAGGAATTGGATAAATATGGAAAAAAGTGAATTTTCAGATTCTGTCTGGAAACTTGGAGCTTCAAGAACAAATCAAAACAGGTGATACAGGGAAAATGATTTACAAAAAAAAACAATTTCAAAAGGCAATTGGAGATACTTCCCGACAAGGTTACTGTAGATTTCAAGAATTGTCAAACTACAAACTACAAACGAGCCATCTTGTTTTGATGACTATTCTAGATTTTCAGCTAGCTGGATTTAAGAAAAAAGCACTTCACTTTAAGGTAAACTAAAAGTACCATACGACCCACTGAATTATTCAGACAGCGTCCTAATAGATTTAAATACTTCCTGGTTAACCTGAAAATGTCAGAATGTAATCTGAAATCTGGCAAAATTGTATACAATTATCTTCAACTTTTTGAAAATGTTTATTTTTTTGAGCAAGTCATGAAATTTCACTGAAATTGAGAACAAAAGATTTTGATTGAGAAACCCTTGACGTCATTTGAAAGCGATTCTTTCTGGATTCAAAAAATGTCTAAAAACAAACGAAAGGTTGTTTGAAGCCCACCCAACCGAACCAAAAAAATTGAAATTATAATCAAATTTCTAGGAATGCAGATGTAATTTCAGTTAAATTCAGTTCCAACGACATCAAAATATTATGCTAGAGACAGTTTTAGAAGTACTTGAACTATGAGCATCCTGTCTGAAAATAGAAAAAAATAGAGGGAAACTTGAAACAAGTAAAAAAAAATGAAAAAATAGAAAGGTTTTTTTTTGAGTGGAAGAGGAATGATGCCTGAGGGTAATCGAGTATCATCATCATCATAAAAAGCGAGAAGGGAATAATGTAGTCGTGAAGGGAGATGAAGAAGAAAATGAAAGAAATTTCAGAAAAACCCAAGGAAAATATTGTCTGGAACAAGAAGATTACATGCTTGTTTCCTCAGAATCGACAAGAGATGTTTCGGATGAAAATTGGAGAGAATCAATTAATTATTGATAGAAATAAGGCGATCAAGGCGACAACGAAAAACAAAAGGAAAAGATAATGAGAAAGTGGACACCGTATGAATGAATTTAGGTGGCCCGGAGGTCCTTGTTTCAATGAGTTTCAGTTATCAGATTACATTAAAGCATGTTAGGTGAAAGACTAGAAGATGTTTTCGAGCCTTAATAGAAGGGCACAGCTTAAAAACACAGTTCAAGTTTCCCAATGTATCATTCAGGAAGTTATTGCTTCCTTGTCGGAAGAATGAGTATGTAGTCACCGTCAGAATTCTCTGGATACATTTTTACTCGAGATGTACGTTTTTGATCCCGACGTCTTCGTTCTAGACTAAAATAATCCGTTATGGATACTAAATACAATCAAATCAGAAAGTGAGAACAAATCATATGTACCTTGTCACTTAGTGACACCCGACGCAGTAATGATAGTACAAATTGATGGAGAAAATAAGACTCAGGTTAGAAATAGATCAAGCCTGTTCTGACCTACTTGCGTCAAGACATTCACAAGATCCAAACTGAGGTTTGAAATATCTTCCAGGAATTCAAAAGGTGATGTTTTCATATTCTTATTTTGAAATCTAGATTCTTATGGACTCACCAAAACCCTTAATTTATGTATATGGTACAAAATCAACATCAGGCATTTCCGAATATTCTGACATTATCCCTCAAATCTAGACATCCCTCAACTTATAATTAGATCATCATTAATAATTGATAATACAAAGATTTTCAAAATTCAGGCAAAAAATGTCAAAGTTGTGTCTATTTATAAGTGGTATGGCTCATTGCCTTGTCCATAAGATTCATTCATTCATCTGGTCTATCAAATAACACGGAACACTCCACCCCTCTCCACCGGATCCAAATTGGTATTCTTTTGGCGACGTCGTCGTCGGAATCCCGGGAAACCCATTTCCACATTCAATTTCCCACGTTTTCATTCCAATTAACAAGTGTGGTTCTGCTGTTTTTTTTTTTCGGTTGAATTCTATTTTTGATGACATAAATAGGAGGATGTGATCGGTGATGAAGCAAAAAAGACAGAAGGAACGAATGACTGACAATGAATGAATGACAAACGAATTTGAAATTAGCAGATGAAGATCATGATGAAGAAGCAGAAAAAAAAGAAGACGTAGGAATTTTTGAAAAGAAATAAAAACATACATCATCAGGTCGTTTTTGGAAGTGAACTAGATCTAGCTTTATGGAGTCGAAGGGTCTGAAAGTGACATTGAGTGTTTCATGGAAATAAAAAAATAGATTTTATTGTCATGCAATATTGTTATCAAGAAATGGAAAGATTAAAAATATGGTGAAAGAACCAAAAACTAATAGTTCTGAACTACACCTTAGAATGATAAAACGTAATCTTAATTGCACATTTTTTTCAGAACTTCTGAACTTACGTGGTTTATTGGCCAAGAAGTTAGATGACTAACAAAAGAATAACACTGCTATTAGACAAAGTGCATGAGATCGAACAGGGTTCTTACATTACCTTTCAATGAAACTTTAAAGTCTCCTCTAGTTCGGGAAAAAGTTCGTTTTTAATTTTGAAGTCTCGATTTTGTTTTATACAAATGGAGCTACAGAACGGGAATGGATATTCACAAAGAAATACGGAGCAAGCAACAATTATAAAAATCGTAATAAAGCTGGATGTATCTGGAAAACAATGTATTATCTATACTACTGTTATCAGTCTAAAACAAGCCAGGTAGAAGTCCTTCGAAAACAAAATCCCGCCTATTTCGTTATAGTCGGTATCTCGAGATAGTGGCAAGAATTATCAGCTGAAGATGTTTTTATATTGATAGAAGAGGAGAATTCAACTGGAGAGAGGGCGAGAACGCTTCTGGCATACTTCAGATGATAGGAAGAATTCGGAAGCTCATGCGTCCTGATGGCTAGGAAATGTTTACGGCAGTCATAAGCTTCTAATAGAGATCGACATTAAATTATTTTCATGGAAGTGTAAGATTCAAAGCCTATTCAACTAGTACAGTTAGTACAGTACTACACTAGTACGGTATTCAACTAGTATTCGATACAGTAGTTCTGCATAGATAACAGAATCATTTCACAACTTTCTTATCTTACTATTATTCATCAAAGCAGTCAGATCACCACCACCTCTTAACGGCCCTTGTTGTCATATTACCATTCATTTGTCCGCCAGAGAACTAATGGAGAGACTATTTACGTCTGAAGTTACCTGCTTCCTCAAACTAATGTACCCTACAAAACATATAATTTGGAATCGAAGCCAAAGGAAACGGGAGAACAACAAAATATATTTGTGTCGCATCTTTTTCTCTTCCTGCAGCTCCAAAAGGGAACACCAACTGCTTATTAGCCCACTCTTGTACATACCACACAAATTGGGCCACAAACCGAAAATAATACAATCTTAGCCGTTTTTTTTTGTGGTTTGAAGTGATGCAGTGGCTATGTGCACACCTCCAAAAGCTTCACGTGAGCTTCCTTCTAAAACAAATAATGAAAAAAAGTTTCATAGGGGCATGAATTATTTAATGAGTGGATCAGATTTTATGTGCATGAGTGCAGCGAAAAGTGAGAGCAATGAAACTTTATTGAGTAGGGAATCACAGACTAGAAGTGTCAAACAATATGGATTTTATTGGTGATGGTCCATCGAAACCCGTAGATGAATCCTTCTCCTTTGGCTAGAACCGGCAACTTGTGATATTCACAAATGAGATGATCGCCTGCGTGGAATTCCGGTGAACGAGTTATACCGTCAATTGAGGAACGCGTCTGGAAGCAAAATTATTTTGTAGTGTTGGTTTTTTTTTGTAGATCCCGTGAATCTTTGCTGAACGGTGTTCGAAACGAATGGGCGGAAAACTATTCTGTGTGACTATTTACAAGACACAACTATTTTCGGGCAAGACTATGGTAAACTACGAATAAAACAGTGCACTTCAAGAAGACATGTCTTCGTAACATGTGTATCGGTGTGTCTGAATGGATTTTTAGCCCAGAATCGAACTCACACTTTCATTACTTGTTGTTCGTACCGTCCGTACTTTTTGCACAACTTCTGTTTCCTTCTCCTCTTTCGTTTCTAACTTTTCAAGATTCTCTTCATTCTTACTTGTTGTCGGCGTCGCTTTGTTCTGGTTTTTGTATCGAAACTGAAACAAACGAAGATATTATTAAAAGTTAAACATGAGGCAACGTACACATGCCGCTTCCAACTGCTCAATCCGCCCATTTGCTTCTTTTAATTCTTTATCTAATTTTGTGATTTTCTCCTCTTTTTCGTTTTCTTCTCTCTCATTCTCTTCTACGATTTCTAGTAATCGATTTTCTAATTCTTCTGATCTTTCTTTCGTTCTCTCATAATCCTTTTGTAGTAAATCGTACTTTGTTTTCCAGTACCTCACATTTGGATCTTCTTCCTCTCCATCGACCATCGAATTATTCTGTAATCTATTCATGTTAAGACAGTAGAATGCTTTCGATAAATATGCGGATGCAGCAAACAAGCTATCCATTCTTTATTTTAAGTGAAAACATACAATTATGTGATTTTATTGTGACAAGAAAATACTCCTTTTTCAAAAGCGTTTGAATATTAATAATTATACAGTATTGCTGGCGATGAAAGTTCAATTACAAGAGGGATGAATATTGGTCAATATTGGTTTCTACAACTGCTGCTTTTTATAAATAACACAACACAATTATGGAAATGGACTGGAAGGGAAGAGAAAAGAAAACAGATAAATAAATATATTCAGAATGTATCGCGTATGGCCAACGGATGGAAGCGGAAGCAATATAAGGAGTAGATATTTATCGCAAGTCGTCCTCGTCGCCTTCTCCTTCAATAGTACGCTTCACCTTGAGAAGCAGCGATGTCGACCATTGATCCAGTCTGTAATTATCAATGATTGATAATTTATTGATTATTCAATTCTTACCTGGTAATCTTATCGAAATTGGCAACACATTCGGTGAAAGCCTCCTCACTCTTCTCTTCTACTGTCGCCAACAATTCCTTCACAAACTTGCATTCGCGAGAGTCGGAGAACGATGGAGACGCATTCTCATACTTTTGAAGTGCTTGTTGTGTGTTGATCTGAAAATGCTGATTCAAGTTGCCGATATGCAATTGTACTTGATTTAGCCCAAGAAAGCATCAACTCACGGGATCAATGCATAAATGACAAAGGAGAGCTTGGAAGAAGTGTCCCTTGGCAGCGTATTTGAGTGTAGAATGATCAGCCTCGTAGAAAGCAATCTCTTCGAATACGCTAATAGCTTGAGAATACTTTTCAAGCTCCGCAGAATACATTGCCACCTTGACAAGACACTTGCTAGCACTGCTTTTCTGCTCTTCTCCCTTGTAATAATCAGCGGCTTGTTGGTAATGTTTGACGCATTGCTCCTTGTCAGGAAGCTCGGTCTCGTACAATTCGGCAATGCTAACGTGATTCTTGGCGGCCATTGTGAAACGTCCCATATCGGTGTAGATTTCCGAAGTTTTTTCGAGACATTGAACGGCGCGCTTAAAATGAAAGATTAAAAAATGAGAAAAGTAGACGAATGCGAACCTCTGGTTGAATTTTGCGGAAGCAATTCGCAGCCTCGGCGTATTGAGTGGCACAGTCATGCTTTGAGTCTCCATTTTTCGCGTAGAACTCTGCTGCCTCCAGGAATGCTTCGCCAGCGTCCTTCCAGTTTTTAGCCATTTTGAATAGATTTCCTCCCTGAAATTAGAAAAAAATTGTAAGAAGAAGCTAACAATTGTTTTGATTGAATGTTTATTAGCTTTTCATTCCATAAAAACTATTAAGCATTTTTTGAAAAGTTTTTCCCTATGCGTCTTCATCGTCTTCCATCCTAATTGAGATTTCTTCTAACAGCTTTCTTCACGTTTCTTGTCGAATTCATCTCCAAGCCATGTATATTTACTCCAGTCCATCCAGCTTCACCTTCCGATACGCTCATTTTACTCATTGCTCCGCTCAGAATATTCGCGAGCCCAGTTTCATCGGCTTTTCGTCGACGAGATGATTCTCCTTGAATAAAATGAACGATTCTTGAATGCTCGTCACGTGTCCGACTGTTAGAAAACTTCAATTCACAAGTCGGATGAAGACATCGGAAATGAGCAATGCCTGGTTGTCGAGCGATTTGAATTTCAAAGAATGGATTGTGTCGTTCATCGTGATGAATTTCTAGTCGATGAGCAGTATCGAAAGCCAACCCGCATTCCAAGCATTGAAACGAGTGTTGTGCATAGTGTTCTTCGAATTCAAGAAGATTTGAAGCGATGAATTCACAACCATGATGACCGCATTCGATTTCACTACTCGATGGTTCGTACTCTTCATCATTGATGTACTCTTCATCATTATTTTGTATCGAATTTTGAACCCCACTGGAGTCCCGAGAAGAATTATTCACCTGAATAAATAGATCAGCAGCCTCTCCGCCACCACCACCGCCTCCGAAAACTTTGCTGAAGAATCCACCGCCTCCCTGGAACGAATAAACTTATTATCGATTTCTTGTTTTTGCAATTATTACCTGCAACTTCTTCCTTCCTTCTGCCATCTTTTGGCGAGCCTTTGCTTCGTTATCGGCCATTTTCTGAAAATCAATTTTTAAAAAATGATTGCAGCAATAACAACAAAGTGCAGAGAGACGAAATAAAAAAGGCGAAGAAATGAAGCAAAAAACGAGAAGGGGAAACGAAAAGTGAGGAGGAGCGGGGAAGTTATTGAGTGCGCAGTGAGCAAGAAAAAAAAAAGAGAATCGATGTGTAGTAGTGGTCCCGCCGCCGTCTTCTCCAGTCTTCTTGTTATCGCACAAGATGACGTTTCTTTGGTCGGGGAGAGAAGAAGATGGAGCGGGAAGTGAACGGCCACGGCCATTCGGCCACAATTGAGAGAGTGTGCAGAATGGAGAAGACTCGATGAAAAAAGAAGCGGCAAAAAAGGAAATTTGTTCTCAGCGGGGTCTCGTGAGCGATAGGCAATCAACAAAAATAAATGCATTTCGCAATGCAGGTGGTGACACATCTTTATTATGAATTGAATTATTGGCTGGATATTGTTGAATTTATCAAGTTGGGATGTTGAGTTACAAAACCGGAAAAATAACAGAAAATAACCGAACTGAGGGAAATAATATGTTCAGAGACACTTATGAATTAAAATTAGACATCACGATTACGAGTTGGTCGTTGGTTTCGTTGCTTTCTTTCGAACCAGAAAACAATTGAGAGTTCTAGAAAACAGGGAACTTGCAAAAAAACGATTTATAATTCTCTGGTTCATGATAGGAGAACAATTCACAGAGACTAGACGAAGACAGTTAAGCTTCAAGAGAAAAAATAATAATAATTATGGGCTGTGCGGCAAGTCTGCAAAACGTTGTGTGCCAGCATTGCATGTGGATTTACGAGATCCCGCCTACTTTCAAGCTCGAAACTTCATCTCAAAACTCTTCCAAAATCAACAATTTCTATGCAGCTCCCCTGTTATGTATATTTTGTATATTATATCTTCAGATTTGTTTGTTGTAATCACTCCAGAGGAAAGACTAATTGTGAGAAACTTGAATAAAACTGCAATTCGGTCGTCTTCATAAGGTTCTCACCATAGTGTTTGAATTCATTCACCGCCCTTCTATTTTCCTTCACCCTGTCTCCCTCTTTTCTCCACGTGGAGCTCCCCTCTGTTCTTATTTGGGTCTAAATGCGGTTTAACATACCAGTCCACTAGAGCGCGCTTTCCCATCCCATCTCAATGCCGCCACCCGGTTCAACGTCATTACGCTTTTCTCTTACCGAACGTCGTGCTTCTCTGCGACCTCATTCTGTCCTTATCGTCAGACCTAGATACTTTTTTACAGAATGAATCGTTGTGGAAGTGAAGGAGAACAACTTGAAGAAACAGAACGAAAAGAAAGTATGTTCTAAAGTCTAGATTCAAAGCATGCCCACATCTAGATGTTGAGTTCTAATGTGTATAAGTTTGTTTTATTTTCAGACCTAGATTCGAATCTTGAGGAGCCCGAACGAGATTCTGAGCCACGAGATGAGGATATGGAAGAAGATGATAACGAAGGTGACGATTCAACTGAAGAAGTAGATACGCCACGGGCGTCGCTCCCACCGGTAAAAGTTTTAGTCTAACTCGTTTGGAAAACTGAAAACTAGAAAACGTTATTTCAGAGTAAAAAGAAAGTTATGAAGAGAAAGCGTAAACGAAGCTCATCTGAGGAGAGTTCAGCTGCAGACATGAATCCGGATTCTGGAGGAGCAGGTAGGGGAACAGAGGAAGAGCAGACATTGATTTTTCCGAGGTCTAGGTTGGATTAGAGATACAGCGAAAAGTTTTCAGAAAGTTGCGTAAGCTTTACGCAAAAAAACATTTTGAAATTCGCAATTTCGAGATAGTGTCTTGATGTTTCAGCTATAGCACTTTCAGCTAACGTCTGGAATAATTTTCCAAAAAATCTTGAAATCTTGAAATTTTGAAGTTCAAATTCTATTTGTAAGCTGATGAAAACTTGTTATTTTCATTCGGTGCTTCATATAGTTGTATGATAAAGTTAGGTCCTAGACATAAAACTGCCTAGAGTTATGATTATCAAAATAATAATTCTATAGTTTAAGCTTTCAATAATCCTATTGCAGAGTTTAATCGCTCCAAGTATCCTGATATTATTTTAAATCCTCGTAAGCTTCTAAGAATCCAAAAACATCACGATCCCACAAAAATCGATAATTTCTACAAAAGCTTCTAATTTTCCGTTTAATTAAAACCTGAAACTATTTCAGCGAAAGGGCCATTGTCAAATACAAACAAATCGATCAATGTGGGTGATGAATATCAAGCAGTTATTGAGGAACAAGTTGATTTTTCAAAATACATGGAAGACAATCAAGAAGATTCGGAACTTCTAGTGTGGGAGCCACCACAAAATATGGATATTGAGGAAGTAATAAAATCAGTTAAAGAAGTGTCCGATCGGTATCTGGTTCCAGTGGATAAGGTGAGCATTTCATAGTTTTGCAAAAAATTTAATAATGGTTCCAGGTGTTGTTCCTTCTGAGAAATAACAATTTCGATGTAACAGAGACGATTTCTAAGATTAAGAACGCTTGTGAACTCGTTGATGGATGGTTGGATGAAGAAAGATACATTCTAGAGAACACATTTCAACATGTTGGAAAGAACTTTCATCATGTTCATGCTGCTGTACTATTCCTTGCCCTGCTACAAAGTATACGATTTTCTTGTTTTTCAGATTGCTCATCGATCCCTACGATCAATTATCAAATACTATTATAGTGAAAAGAAGAATATAACATATCGAAAATTTGCGGAAAAATGTCGAACTGATCTCAACAGCGCTGAGGAAGTCGAAGATTACCCAGAGACGTATCCGGATGACATGTTCAATAGTATGTGCGAAAACTGTGGAGAGAAAGCGGAAAGAATGGAAATTAATCAGCAAATGAATAGAGCCGAATGTCGAGCATGTCTGATATATTTTGAACTAATGGGTGTTCCACGTCCGACAAGTCTTCGTCTGGTTCTTTCGGAACGTATTCAGAATAACGTTATTTGTCCTGATCGTAAGTTTATATCTGTGTCAGGAACTTCCTAATTTATTATTTTAGCATTGAGAACTCTGATGAAAGACTTCAAGCTAATGATGGAACCAGCAACTGGAAAAACATTTGAAAGTCGAGCAATGGGAGATCAGACAACATCAGACTATTTACTAGCAGGTTCGTTCAACTATACTGACTAGAAAACTACCAGAGCTTATATTTTCGAATTTTAAAACGTAAAATACACCCTCATTAATTTCTAATTCGTTTACAGCTTACCCACAGTTACGTGGTCACAGTGGCATCCGCTCGAAGGAGAAGCGTCCCACAGGAGTCAAGGAGATAGAATACGATCCCCCTGTAATCTCAGCAGAACTCAAAGAATATGTTATTGCAAGCCTTCAGTTGTTAGCCAAAGAAGAGGCTCGACTAGAAGCGGAAAGAGCTGCTGGAGTTTCACAATCTTCTGAAGTTAAAATAGACGAAGATCCGATGGAAGAAATGAACGAATCTAAAAACAGCGACTCATCAGAATCGAACACCGAAGAAGTCAAAACAGAAGACGTTGAAGCGTCAGAAGAACCTGGAGAAATGACTTCGGATTTTTCAAATAACTCCTCTGACAAAATAGCATCAGATGGGTGTCTGGAAATGGATACTACAGCACTCAGCTCAGATGTTACCGAAGAAGAAATTCAACAGACATCAATTAGTTCGTCAGAAGTGAACAATTCTTCTGTAGACCCCGAATCTGCTGTTGCTGAGAAGGAGTCACATAAATCTACAGAATATATAACCAACGGAGTCTCAGTTCAGTCCCTAGAATCATCAGAACCTTTACCAGCACCCGTACAGCCATCAAAAGAAACTCCCGAAAAATCAAACAGGATGGATACTTCAGAGCAGGAATCTACATCATCATCCAATCCATCTATAGAATTACCTTCTTCTGCACCCACTGATCCAAATCCAATCACTAATGGATTATCATCGGACCTTCCTATAAACTGTCCAAAATCAGAAGCTAAAACTGACGACGATTTGACTGGGTTAATACTTCCTCCATTACCACAAAAAGAAAATCCAAGTACCTCTGATGAATCACTTGGAGCCAAACCTAATCCATCTGTATACATCTGGCATAATAGAAGAAAAACAGTATGCATGGAAGAAAATGAGTAAGTTATTCACTTAAAGAACCGGAACATATCTTAACTTTTTCAGAATTCTCGCCGACGATGCTCGACGACGAATGTTCGAAGCGTGTCAATACACAAGTCGAGTGGATTCCAAAGAAGTGGCAACGTTAAAAAATGATATGAAATCACTGTGGGATCGAATGGAAAGAAGTAATTTCGACATTGATCTGAATCCATCGTTTATTTTCTCTAATGAACGTGTTCATTATGAACAACCATGGACTGAAGAGGAACAGGAGGAAGTGATGAGATGCTTCCATTGGTACGGGCCAAATTTTAACCAAATTGCTGATATCATGGGAACGAAGAGTGCAGATCAGGTGTACAAAATGTATTGTAAGAATCAGCGAGCAATTGATGTTGTAAGTTATTCGAATGGGTCGTTGAATATCTAAATTGTATCGACTTTCAGAGTCATCACTCCTACCAGAGTCACATTCTTCCGATGGTGGCTCGTGCAGATCAGAAGAAGCAAGAATGGGAGGAGAGCCGACGTGCTCCGCAATAGCCATTTCCAATTTCTTTTCAAAGCTTCCGGTGTTCATTCATTCACGTGTCAAACTCTTTTCACCTTTCCCATTTATAATACTTGTTTTATAATTATGATTTTCCTTATGTTTCTTTTCACAGTATGATATCTTGTCCTATGAATTTTTTCTTATTATGCTCGTTTCGTGACAGTTCTGGACAGAAAATCGTCAGTTCCATCCCTGAAAGTTCACCCTAACTTGTTTCTCTAACCAGCAAGTCTCATTTATGTTTCTGCTTTTGGTCACAATTGGTTTTTTGAATATCGTAGACTCACTTGGAACGGTTCTGAGTCTTGGGTGAAGTACGTAACGAGTTTCAACTTGTATCAGTATTCCAAACATAATTATGAACAGTGTTCAAACCTCAATTCACATAAACGCCTACCCCAAATGTCTCTTTGGAAAAAAGAATCGGAATTCAAGTTTTTTTCGATTCGAAGATTTGAATCTCCGCTTTCCATTCTTTCTCGAAACCTGATGAATATGAATCTTTTCCAGTTTTATTGACGATTCAAAATACAAAAAAATTTAATTATTCAAGATCAATATTAGGAGTTTCAGTTGGTTTCTCAATTGCAGAAGTAGCTTCCCTTTCTTTTTGAAGATCCGATTCAATTGTGGAGAACACATATTTTGTACGAGATAACACCTGAAAATGAAGAAACAAAGTTGAAGTCGCTAGAACAAAAACTTACATTTTCTATAATTTCATCTCTGAAAGGAGTTCCTTCTGGAATATTCATAGAGAAGTTTTCAGGAGTTAGTTCATGAGTTGTAGAGAATTGTCTGAAAATCTTTAATAGAAAAGACATGATAATGAAATCACTTTAAGGCCCCAGAAGGCTCATCTTCGTCCCTGAGTTGATCTCCTGAATACACCTGGATTGGATGATAGTTTATGGAAACAACCTGAAAATAAAATTTATAGTTTTTGTTTATTAGTTCCAAGTGCTTACCCTTTCTGGTCGAATGAGAAGCCTTGTGATGTTCTCACTTTCAAGTGAATTCCATTTCAAAATGTTAGTTTTATGTTCGGTGATGCTACTGAAACGTCCAAAAAGTAGTACAATTTCGATTCCGTTAACTTACTCCAAAAATGCTGAAATTGTCTCACTATCTTCTTTCATCTCCAATTGATCTTCCAAATTCAAGAATGAAGTCCACTTGGAGAAATACTTACTTCTGTGTTGACAGTCCTGAATTACAGCTTTACTATATTGTTTGCAACCTCAAATACTCACACTAGCTTGAACTTGTTCTGTCGCATTCTCTCCAATCTTTATGACTTTCACGTCTCCAGTTCTAACATATTCATCCAGAAGCATTCTTTGATAATGACTCGAATTCTTGAGATACACGTGGAAAAATGTGGATCCTTGAAGTTTGTAATATTCAATGAATCTTGCGATTTTCAAAATGTTCTCCTCATGATTGTTCATTGATACACAAACTGTGAAAAAGTGTTGAGGAACTAGTCTCTTCAGAATTTGAACTGGATATTGCCCCTTGTCTTCGATACTTGTACTGATAGAGATGAATCTGGCTCCGGCTCTCCTTGGGCAGTATACTGTAGATTCAGGAAAAACGAATGATGGCATTTGACGAACAAGTTGCTTCTTATGACAGTCATAGTATCGACAATAAACTGTTTCGCTGAAAATTACACGATGAAGACTGAAAAACAAAGAAAAAGTTCACCTCGAGAAGTTTCTCTCTGATAAAGTGACTGCGATATAATTCTTGTAAGCGAATGCCCCTAACACTTTCGGTGTGCTGTTTGTCTCGTTGTTGCCTGGATTGCCGTTTTGGGCTAACCATTGTTTGAATACAGTTTGATGAGGAACTTCATCCAAAGTCACGTTGTTCCAGTCTTCCACGTGGCATTCAGATCTGGAATTGAATGGATGTTATCCGAACGGAACCTAAGTGAAGACAACTTACAAATTCTCGAACATCTTATTCTTTTTTTCCTGATCTTGTTGGTCGGAAGCTTCTGTGGCATTTGTTGATGTTTCGATACTGGTTTCAGTAATATTCCTTTCCTCATTTACAATCGAAACAGTAGTTGATTCTTCTTCGAACTTCTCACCTCCCTCCACCACTGTGAGATTAGCGGAGACTTCCTCAATTTGCTTTTCAGCGTCTTCCATTCTCATTTCTTTCGGAAATTCAGTTTTATCTGTACTTGATTCAGTTGTTGATTCAACTTCTTGTTCAACTTCCTCATTTATAGATGAAGTTGTTGATGAAGAGTCTGTAGTTGTTGCTTCCTCTTTCACAGTTTCTTGGTCATTTGAAGCTTCATCTAGAGATTGGGTAGATGTGGTTCCGTCGACATTTTCTACTTTTGGGGTTTCAGAAGACGTGGATTCGGACCCTTGCTCCTGCACGTTTTGTTCTTCAGTTGAAGCCTGGGTAGATGTTACCTCAGATCCTTCGCCATTCTCATTCTGCCCTTCCGGAGTTTTCTCATCATCTTGTTGACCGAGTTTTCCAGAAATTTCTCCTGGACCTCCAGTTATTCCAATATCAGCAGCAACATTGCGTGATTCGGACTTCTCAACTTCTTCTTTCCCAAGATCTTCCTGACTTTCAATAATCCTTCTCTCTCCCTCTTCCAACGCTTTCAACTTTTCTTCATTCATGAGAGATGAAAATGGATTAGGGCCAGATGGTACAACTGATTCATTGAAGCTAGAATTCTCAAACTCATTGCTGGAAACAGAAGACGTGGTAGTGAATTCCGAAGATTCTTCTGGTGTGGCTTCTGTGGATGTAACTTCTTGGACATCTTCAGTTGACGGTTCAACATCAGTGATTTGAGGCTCAGAGTATCTCACACGAGGAGCCTCTTGAACATTGTATGGACGAGATTCTGAAATTCGTTTCAGATTTTGAGAAGTTTTTTTAAAAATTATTCGGAGTTCAATTTGGAATCTTTGCTTACCTGGTTTGGGAGCATCAACACTCTGATCTGGGTAGCCAATATAAAAAGACAATAAAGATAATAAAATAATAACAAGTAAAAACTTCAAAAACCGGTTATGTGCTGTGGATTGATTTTGCCACGTAAAAGGACTGTATTGTACATCTCGACCCATTTTTCGGAAGAAAAGAAAGAAGAACACACGGAGGGCAATGGATTCATTTGGAAGATTTCAGGTAGATAAGAAGAGAATCTCGTTTGATGGGATAGTCGAATAAAGGGATTTGTTGTTTGGAAAATTAGTTCCGGGATCAGGGATACTTCATTTGATGAAAAAATATTATTAAAGACCACAGTTCTGAAATATCTTTGTGGACCAGTGAAAACTAGATGAAAAATGTTTATTATAATAGCAATCAAATTTTCAAATTATTATTATTTCTGTGTTGTTCCAGCCAACAAGACGCATTGATTCCACCATGCTTCTGATAAGTTTCTTGCTTCTGTTCACATGGAACATTCACAATGTCGTATATCCATTTGACTCGATTTATAATCTGAAAATTCGCATTGATACAAATTCTGTCTGATAAAATATACCGCATCGGTCAACATTTCATCAATCCATTTCGGTATCGGTTGAATACTAAACGGAGCATGAATCATCATTCTATCGAGTGCACCTGCGAACACTCTCTGTTCTACATTCCGATAATGCCTCACAACTCCAATTGTCTCATTCACCAAAGATCTTCTGATTCCTGAATACGTTACCAATGGAGCATGTATAGTCATTGCTCCAATTTTCTCTGGTCGGATAATACACTTTGGTTGATTCCAGAAACTTCCGATTTGAGACAAGTTTTGGAATTTGTGGAAAATCATTTCTTTGTATAGCTGAAATAAGGAAATTCAGATTCTCAGTGGGACAAAGAGAACCTGCTGCTCATTTTCATATCTAGCAGGAGTGTTAGAATCCTTGATGATCCATTGAACTTTGAAATGAAGGTTAACGATGTTGGGGTCATGGACGGAACTAAATATACCGTATTTTAACAAAACTGTTCTAAAAGTAAACTCACTCCAAAAAACTAGTAACAGTCTTGTATTCATCATTCCTCATTTCAATTCTCTCATCTATATCTATCACTGCAGTCCATTTGGAAAAATATTTATTTCTATGATGACAGTCCTGAAAATTTGATTATTATTTTAAGATTCAATGAAAACAGAAAATCTTACATTAATCTGTGCATTATGCCACATGAAATCATCTCTCCAATAGTGATCATGCATTTTAATAATCTCTATATCTCCAGTTCTAATATAATCATCCAAAAGAACACGATCATAATCTGTTGCATTTCTCAAATAAATATGAAAAAATGTGGCTCCTTGAAGTTTATAATATTCAATAAAATCCACGATTTGCAAGAACTTTGGTTCATCCCCATAAAGAGTTGCCATACAAACTGTAAAGTAATGAGGCGGTTTCTCTATTCTCGGTACAATCGGAATAGAATATTCCGGTTTTTCTTCAAGAGTTTCGGTAATGGAAATATATTTGGCACCAGGTCTTCGTGCACAGAATACAGTGGATTCAGGAAAAACGAATGATTCAAACTGATCAGTGAGCTCCCTTCTGCGACAATCGTAATATCGACAATACACCGTTTTGCTGTAACGGCTTCCATAAGGAAAGTTCAGACAGTAAGACTTACGTATACTGATTTTCGGATGTCAGTGTTACTATAATTTGATCAGAGTACACAAATGCAGCCAACAGAGAAATAGAAGTATGATAGAGATAACTACGTTTTCCAATTTCTTGTTTGATCCATTCTCGATGACGTAACTGATTTGGAATAGAGTCTGTTCGAATGGTATTCCATTCTTCAATCAAGCAATCGGTTCTGCAAACCAAAAAGATACCGTAACCCAATCGGATGGAAACTCACGAGTTATAGTCGAACACTGGATCTTCTCGCTCATTGAGATGTGCATTATAGAAATTAAGTGTAGAATCATTTTTAGCAGTTTGTAATTCATTTTTCAATGTGTTATTCAAACTCACAAAATGAACAATTTCAACCGGAGCTGAAACTTTTTTATTTTCCATCTAGTTTTTTCGCCGACTAACCATTTTTAACTTCCTCGATAGTTTTCAAGTTTTTCGAAAATGTGACTGAAATTGATCCGAATGCGAATGGCAGAAATAAAATAACAAGGATCCATACATACAACATTTTTACAATAATTGGATTCATTTCGGTCTCTTTTGAGGAAGATTGTGCGTAGATAAGATACTTAGAAAAAAGTAGAAGGAACAGATTCTGGATCTTCTTGAAAATTTGAAGATGAAAATTGCATAAAAAATAGAGCCGATATGGATCAGTTCTGGATGCGCTAGTCATATATTGTTCTGGATCATACACAAACGAGAATGGATCTGAAGGAGTAAAAAACAAAGAGATGGAGAAAAAGTAGCGATTACGAATTTTACATAGGTCTTAGCTGAAGCGTTTCAAAAGTTCAAATTCAATGTTTTTGAAATACTAATGGTTTTGAGAAAACTAACCTATACCAAGAGTCTATTGAAAGCAGCAATAGTTTAACAGTGATTTCAGTCTATTTTTTATCAGAAAGTTTAGTTTAGGAAACACCGATTGTATAGCTTCCAATGGTGTCACAGTCTTTGTTTCACAGAAACTAACTAATTTTCTATCTTTATCTACATGTTTTCCTTGATCAATTTCAACTTTTTCTCCAATCGCAAACAATATTTCATAAACACAGTAGTTAAACTCAAATCTTTATTATTCGAAACCCGTTAAATATCCGTAACAAATTATCAATTAACAAATATATATTTCAATGGGCCGCTCCTTGATGCTTTAACCAACATGGAGCTGTGATTCCTCCATGAATTTTATAGATTCTCTGCTTCATTTTACATGAAACATCGACAATCTTATAAACCCATTTCACTCGTTTCAAAATTGATTTAGTTAACTCCTGATCAACCCATTTTGATATCGGATGAATATTGAACGGAGCATGTGACATCATTCTTTGAAGAGCACCATTGAAGACTCGTTGCTCCACATTACGATAATGTCTGAATAAAAGAAAATAGGAAAGCGTTAGTGGTTTCTAGTTTTTACCTTACAACTCCAATTGTCGCGTTGACTGGTGTGAATTGTTCTCCTGAATATACAGCAACTGGTAGATGAATAGTCATAATTCCAACTTTCTCCGGTCGGATTATGCATTTTGGTTGATCCCAGAGTCCTCCTAGTTGGGAAATATTCTGATATTTGTGGAAGATCATTTCGCTAGTGAGCTACAAGAATTTGAATGGTTTTCGTGAAAGATCATTTGGAACAAGCCTTACCTGATCATCATTCTCATATCTTGCTGGTGTATTATTCTGTTTTATAACCCATTGAACTTGAAAGTGTAGATTCACAATACTTCCGTTGTGAACGGTGCTGAAATGAAAACCATTCGTTTCTTAGCATTTCTTCAGTTTCCTTACTCTAAATAAGTAATGATAGTGTTGTATTCCTCACTTCTCATTTCAATTCTTTCATCAATATCTATCACAGCAGTCCATTTGGAGAAATATTTATTTCTATGATGACAGTCCTGAAAGGTGGATTATTGTTTTGAGATTCATAAAAACAGAAAATCTCACATTAATCTGTGCATTATGCCACATGAAATCATCTCTCCAATAGTGATCATGCATCTTAATAATCTCAATATCTCCAGTTCTAATATAATCATCCAATAAAACACGATCATAATCTGTTACATTTCTCAAATAAATATGAAAGAATGTGGCTCCTTGAAGTTTATAATATTCAATGAAATCCACAATTTGCAAAAACTTCGGCTCATCTCCATAAAGCGTTGCCATACAAACTGTGAAGTAATGAGGCGGTTTCTCTATTCTCGGTACAATTGGAACAGAATATTCTGGAGTTTCTGTAATATTTCTTGAGATCGTAATATACTTTGCTCCAGCACGACGGGCGCAGAATACAGTAGAAAGTGGAAAGATAACACTCTCGAAATGATCGGGAATCTCTCTTTGGCGACAATCGTAGTATCTACAGTATACTGATGCGCTGGAAATAAACTGATAAGTTGAGAAGGCAGTTTGAAGGTCACGAACTTGTAGTGATTCTCGGAAGTCAACGTAACTACAATCTGATCTCTGTGAGCGAACGCAGCAAGGACACTTGGGGAAGTGTGATAGAGATAATCGGAGCTAAGAATTCGTTTTGCAGCCCATTCTTGATGTAGTTTAGTGTTTGGGATATGACTAGTTCGTATTTGATTCCATTCTTCATGAGGACAATCAGAACTAAGAGGATACAGATAACAGTGAACCAAAATAGAAAAAAAACTCACGAATTGAAGGCAAAAAGTGGATCTTTCCGGATATTCATGTATTTATTTTGGGGATGAGGAGGATCAGGGATAGGAGGTTGAGCAACTGAACTGACAGGTACATACCGTGCAACTTCTTCTCTCACTGAAAACAACATCGTTGGATCGAACGAATTTGAATCTGATGATTTTACCTTGCTGTGGAATTTTTGAATAAACTTCTGGATGAGAAAGAAAAGTGATAGCAAGGAATAACCCGATCAATAAAGCAAAGAACAAGTGATACATCTTATTAGAGGTATTTTCAGTTCGCAACATAACTGATCTACAGAATACATCTCTTCCCATTTTTCGGCAAAGACTGAGGTCTGATTCCAGTGGTCAGTCTCCTTTTTAAAGCAACACAATCTGTTCTCGATCTTTAGATAACGCGGGAGTTTGAAAAAAACTGAGCGAAAGAGAAGAGCGTTTCCTTTCATCAAAAATTAAAGTGAAACATTTTATTGAAAATGAAAAAAAGAAACAGGGGGAAATCTAAACAAAAAGTAAGTGAAAAGGGGGGGGGGGGGCAGTGGATGGATATGCGAAGAGAAGTAGGTGATGATGAAACAAAAAGACGAATGGTAAGTATTCTTGGATTTTTGGATTAAAAAAACATTAATTTGGTTCTGTATCAGAGAAGTGTTTTGAAGGGGGAGGTTTCAAATTAGGAAGACAAGGGCTTGGAAAGTGTACAAATAAAGATAAGGATAATATGGGAAAACATTTATAATAATTGAATTATTCCTCAGCAAAATCCTCATCAAGGAATGCGCCTCGAGATCCGCCACGTCGCATGTTCACTCCAGTTGTTGACATCTGAAAATGTGAGAGGTTAATATTGGGATCATAACTACAGTATACCGAGTGAGCCAATCCACGTGGTCCAAATACTCCAGACGTACTCCTTCCCTTCAGTCTCATCTTCTGGAGAGCATTCTCAGCTGCGTCGGCTCTCTCCTGAGCATCTTCGACGACATGTTGGAGTTGACGGTATTTAGCCAAGTTTCCAGAGGCCAAGGCTTCCTGAAACAAACGTATTTATGGAACGAACAACAAGTCCGAATTCTTACCGCATCTTCAATTTGCCGTTTGTAGACCTTGATCTTCTGTTGGAGTTTTTCAATGAGATCATACATTCTTTCTGTGGATTTTTTGTCTTCATCAACCTGGAACTGAAGTTCTCTACACTTTCTATCCTTATTTCTGAGTGTCTTTTGTGTTTCTCCATGTCTTCTGCTCTCTCCTTCTAACTCAGTTTCCAGTTCATGAATTCTCATATCCAATTTGGCCAATTGTCTCTTTCCTCCCTTAATTCCAGCAGCTTCAGCCTCATCCAATCTCATTTGAAGATCCTTAACTTGAGATTCGAGAGCTCTCTTTGATTTGTCCAGATTGCTAGCGTGTTCTTGTTCTGAGCGGAGTTCATCAGCCAGTTTAGAAGCGTCCATGATAGCCTTCTTAGCCTTATCATCACTGGTCTTAGCATCGCTCAAAGCCTCCTCAATCTCAGATTGCAAATGCTGGAGATCTCCTTCGACCTTTCTCTTGGTAGCCAAAAGAAGAGAGTTGCTATTGGCAAGTTCATTGACGGAATCCTTAACTTCAGCCAATTCAAGTTCTGCTTGTCTGCGAGTTCTTTCGGATTGTTCGTAAATAACAGCGAGGTCTTCCTTTTCTTGTTGCAAAACTTGAGAGCGACGTTCAGAAAGGTTAGCATGATCACGGACTTCATTCAATGATCTCTGTTCTTCCTCAACTTGAAGTTGAAGCTCTCTGATGGTATCTTGAAGCTTCTTAATAGATTTCTGTCCGTCAACATTGAGCTTGTTGCTGTGATCCAAAGCGATTTCGAGTTCCTGAAAAAACTGTTCTTAAAAGATGATCAGTTTTTGCAATAAACTTACATTAACATCTCCCTCGAGCTTCTTCTTGGTCTTGAGAAGTTCGGCTCTTCCGCGGCTTTCAGTCTCCAAAGACACTTGCATGCTCTCAATGGTTCTGCTGTGATTCTTTCTGGTATTCTCAAATTCTTCTTCCTTCTCTTGGAGTCTCTTCTCAATTTCACTTCTGATTTGAGATACCTCGATTTGGGCACGCATAACCTTGGCCTCCTCTGCTTCAAGAGCACATTCAGCCTCATCAAGTGCCTGTTGGAGTTCCTCCTTCTCAATTTCAAGTCTTCTGCGAAGCTTCTGGAGATCATGGACAGATTTTCCTCCTTCTCCGAGTTGATCAGCAATATCCTTCAATTCCTGAGCCAAAGCCTTGTTTTCACGACGGACGGCTTCAGTTTGTTCTCCAGATTCCTCAAGTTGATTGCGAAGACGGAAGGTTTCAGTGGCAGCAGCACGAGTTTCTCTTTGACTTTGTTCAACTTCAGCAACAAGAGCCTCACATTTGCGACGCCACTCTTCCAAAACCTTGTCGAATCCTTTTTGCTTCTTTTCCAAAGAGCTGGCAATAGAGTTAGCTCTATCAGCATCAACTTGAGCATCTTCCAAATCACGAGTTAATCTTTGTTTGGTCTTCTCCAAAGTTCCAATCTTTTGGTTAGCATTCTCAATTTGTTCTTGCATTTCTTGAACCTTATGAGTCAACTTTCTTCTAGTCTCCTCCAATTCCTCGGCTCTAGAAACACCTTCTCCTTCGAATTTGGCTCTCCATTGTTGAATTTCAGAGTTAGCCTTGCTCAATTGTCTCTGGACATCAGTCTTAGCATCTTGTTCCTCTTCAAGAGATTCACGGAGTTGCTCACATTCCAATTGATAGTTTGACACTTGGGAGTGAAGAGATTGTCTTTCGCGAGTCTCTTGATCAAGAGTTCTCTTTAATTCCTCCATTTGATTATGTTGTTGTTGTTTGATACGGTTCAAAGCAGACAATTGAGATTCAGCATCTTCGAGTTGTCTGTTCAAGTCTTGATTCTCAGAGTGTGTCTTATTCTTGCTCATTGTCAATTCCTGGATAAGTCTGGCTTGTTCATCGCTCTTCAGGGTGATATCAGTAAGTTGGGCCTCGAGTTGTTTAGCCATACGCTCACAATTCTGACGTTGCTTGGCTTCAACATCAGCAGATTGTTGTAGTTCATCGACCTCTCTTTGCTTGTCATTCTTCTCACGTTCAAGTTTTCCACGCATTTTTTGGACGGTGTCAAGTTGATCGGAGAGTTCCGCGACGGCGTCATTATGCTTCTTACGGAGAGCAGCCATGCTGGTTTCAGCGTTGATGGCGGCATCTTCGAGGTCTTGACGAAGTTTGGCGAGTTCAGCTTCTCTGAAAAAAGAGTAATGATAATCAGCTAATGCAACTGTATCAGTAGGGATTTCCCTCGAAATTTCTCTTTTTACTTCTCAGACTTTCTCCAATTGCAATTTCATTTCCCTCGGATCCAATATTTATAAATAGATACATCTTATAGTTAACACAATGCCTACGAATCAAACATGAAGTGGTTTACTTTACTTTTTTCAACGAAAAAAAAAGTATTGAGGAGTATCTTGTGACTACTCACTGACTACCCACTTATCAGCAGAACATTTCTTGTTTTGTTTGCTTAATTTTTTATGTTAGATAAATATTAAGTTGGAATTGTGGAAAACTGCCTGGATCAGAAAATAAAATAAAAAAGTAATGGAAATCATGTTCTACTTTGAGGAGGCTATTACAAAGTTTTGGCAGGGCACTAAATAAAATAGGAGGTTTCTGAATTGGACTACATTTCCATAAACTAGATAATGATATTTTCAAAAAGAAAATCATTTCTCACCTCTTTTTGTTGAGCTCAATTTGAGCTTGAGTAGCTCCTCCAGCCTCATCGAGTCTGTCTCCCAACTCTTCCAATTCCATCTGCATCTCATTTCTGGCTTTCTCAGCTTTAGATCTTGATGATCTTTCATTGTCAAGTTCCTCTTCAAGTTCTTGAATTCTAGCCAACAATTCCTTGATTTGTCTTTGAAGTTTAGCAACAAGAGATTGCTCATCTTCAAGTCTTGATTGTAGAGAGTTCAATTCGGCGTCCTTCTTCTTCAAAACTTGCTCTTGTTCGTGCTTGTGACGGTTAAGCTCCTCGATGAGCTCCTGAGCAATCTTCAACTCTCCTTCGACCTTTCTCTTTTGCTTCTCACAGTCTTGACGTCCACGCTTCTCACGCTCCAAGGTGTCTTCAAGTTCATCGAGAGATGACTCCAACT
The DNA here is from genome assembly GCA_963572265.1 of Caenorhabditis doughertyi. NCBI lineage: Eukaryota > Metazoa > Nematoda > Chromadorea > Rhabditida > Rhabditidae > Caenorhabditis > Caenorhabditis doughertyi. The sequence continues at coordinate 8,651,294 of OY751557.1, forward strand.
TAGCCTTGGTCTTGTTAAGATGGTTAACCTTATCCTCTTCAGCTTGGATGTCTTCAAGGAGCTTACGGTTGACTTCTTCTTGATGTTTCTTCTCTTTATTGAGCTTAGAGATTACCTCATCTTGAGATTGAATTTCATCTTGGAGACTTCTGATTTGATGGTCCTTGGCTTGCTTCTCACTTTCTTGCTTCTTGATAGTAGTCTCCAAATCAGAAACAGTCTTCTTCAGGCCTTCGTTGTCTTGTTCGATCTTCTTCTTCTGCTTCATCAATGACGCATTCTTCTCCTCTTCATCACACAACTGATCATTCAAATTGGCCATTTGCTTCTCAAGATCCGCCTTTTGGGACAGTAATTTAGCAGACCGTTCCTCTCCTTCAGCACTTGAATCTCTTTCTTGCTCTAACTGAATGAGCAACGCCTGCTTCTCTGCTTCGAGTCTTGCGTTCTCCGCCTCCATATCCTTTCTTTTTCTCTCTTCCTGTGTTTTCTCCTCCTCAAGTACTTTGAATTTCTTTTCGAGAGCTTCAAACTCTTCGGTCTTCTTGTTACCCTTGATCAGTGGCTTGACACGTCCGAACAGTTTGAACCATGCCCATGAACGGAGAGTACACCAGGCACGGATATTACGTTGAAGAACAATAAGTCCAACCTTTTGATCCAACTTTCTCTTGTACTCACATTGAGCCAAATAGTGACGACAAGCACATTGGAACTTGGCCATGATCTTTCCAAGAGCTTCATCACGAAGTTCTTCAAGATGAGCAAGTACTCCAGCCTTGAAGAAGACCTTAGTGAGACCAGTTTGGAATTCTTCTGGTTTTAAGGATCCATCCTTGATCAATGCAGCGGCAATCTTCTCTCCAGAATCCTTTGGATCTTTTCCAGATTTAGCGGCATCGGCAGCCAATACAGCGTACCTTTGCTTGAAGTCCAAGAATGGCATTCTGTTGGGGAAACCCTTTCTGCAAATACGAATTCCTTCCAACACTCCGTTGCATGTCAATTGGTTGAGAACCAAATTGGCATCGATCATTCCAGATCTCTTCAATTCGTTTGGAATGATACAACGAATGAAGTGAGGGTGAGTTTGATGAAGCATGTGCATTAATTTGTTCAATGATTCTCTGTACATCATAGAGACAGTCATGAACGATGCCGACTTTCCCTTCTTCTTTCCAACAGCCTTCTTTCCTTCCTTGGCCATTGCGGCAACATCTTCTTGAGTGTTGTAATCAGCCCAGAGATCTGCCATAAGTTGATTTCCCTTATTTGCCTTAAGTACGGTAACAGCAGTGTCGTTGAGGGGATCCTTGTTTTTCTCAAGCCATCCCTTGACATTGTATCTGACGGTACCGGCGTAGTGGACGATGGCAAGATGAGCTTCTGCTTGTTTTCCCTTTGGTGGGCGTGGCTTTTGGAAGTTCGGGTGTTTTCCAAGATGTTGATCGTTAAGTTTGGAAGCAAGAGTCAAGTCAGTAGCCTTTGGTACAATGCATTCCTCATCGAGCATTGAAACGATTCCGAGTGGCTGAAAAGTTGAGAAAACATTATATAAAACGCTATTTTACAGAATATAACACAAACCTTCTCAATCAGCTCAATACAGGCCTGCAAGTCGAGTCCGAAATCAATGAACTCCCATTGAATTCCCTCTCGTTTGTATTCTTCCTGTTCCAACACGAACATGTGGTGATTGAAGAATTGTTGCAGTTTCTCGTTAACAAAGTTGATCCAAAGTTGCTCGAAAGAGTTCAAGTCAAAGATTTCGAAACCGGCGATATCGAGCACTCCGATAAAGAAGTCACGGGATAAATCTTGAGCATCAAGAGTCTTATTACATCTGAAATATGCAAAAGATGACTAATAATGGATTCAGATTGAACGTTTCTGATCATTTCTATATCATTTCTGTTCTCCTAACAGATACTAATGAAACATTGTAAATATTCAGACATCCGGACTTCCTCAATTCAATTTCAGTTTGTTAACTGACCTGTCAATAAGCCACTTGAACATACGAGCGAAAAGAGCCTTAGCCAAAGCTCCAACAGCCCAGTTGACTTGATCCAAGTTCTGTCCCTTGTTGACCCATTCTGTTCCAACCTTGACACGTGGCTTTAGAAGAGATCCGATGAACTTCTCAGCTTCAACACAGTAAAGCTTGCAAGCCAACTCTCCTTCTTTTCCATCCTCCAACTCAGCTTGTTCTTCTCTTGGTCTTTGCTTGAACTTGAGCTCTCCCATATGCATAATTCCAGCAGTAATGGCGAAAAGCTCAGATTTCTCAGTAGCCGAGAACTTCATGATATCGAAGGCCTCATCAGTGATGAGCATTTCCTCCTTATCATCAACTCCATCGATACTAACTTCGGCTTGAGAAACGAAGGTGTACTCTTTGATTGGACGAGTGAGGAAGAGCTTATCACGAAGTCCCTTGATGGCATCAGAATATATTTGATAGAAAATATGGTAAGATCTTTCTCCAGGAGCTTGTTTGATGACACGAGATTTCTCCAAAAGATCTGGAATGATAGGTTTTCTTAGATGGCGGTTCTACATGGGTGTCGAAAGTTAAAAACTATCTACTCCATAAAAACTACTCACAATGTTCAATATCGGCTCCAGCGACTTTACCAGCATGATTGAAATGGATTCGGATGAATTTTCCGAATCTCGACGAGTTGTTGTTACGAACGGTTTTGGCGTTACCTGAAAATAGAATTTAAAGTTCCCCCTTCTTTTGAAATAATTTTTTCTTATTTTTTTCCCAATGACATTTTAAGAGGATGCATGTGCTTTTTCTTCTCTCTTTATCTTCTTCAAAAAGTTTCATCTACAAACAAAGTCAAAAAAAGTAGGAGAAGAAAAGAGGGAGAGACACTTGAAAATCGGCGTACACAATGTCGTTTTGGCTTGTAAATACAAGCAAATAACACATTGGCAAGTCTCTTAGTTAAGGACGAGAAGGAGATAACTGGTGATAAGTAGTGATAAGGATGAGTTGACACGTCGAAAGGCTACTTACACGCACGCAAAGTGCTCAAACATCAAGAGAAGATACTGGGTTTGTTTCGTTCATTGATCTTTATGATGACCAACTGGATAGGATAAATGAGTCAGAAAAGTGATATTTTCATTGAAGGTCTACGGCAGGTACATGATCTCAAACAACATATAGAAAAAAGGCCTTGAAAAACACAAAGAAAGAGTATACTGCTATCGATAACTTTAAAAAAAGCTTTGATAATTTGGTCATCCGTAAACAAACAACTATTTCTGAACGATCAAATCTGCTCATGTTTCTCCAAAACTGTTCCTTTCGAAGCCCCCAAGTCCTCAATTGTATCTTCTATTCAAAAAACTACACTTCCTTTCCTTAATCATTCAAGTGCTAAATAAACAGATTTTTGATCTCTCTCCCTTTTTCACTTTTTGTCATAATTACACATAATCACCCACCAAAAGCTTCCAGCACCGGATTGGTCTGCACAATTTGATCCTCGAGCGAGACTTGTGCTTTGTCCTTCTTGCTCTTCTCCTTTTTCGATTGTTGCGAGGCTCCGACCATCGCAAAGTACGAGATTACTTTCTTAGTGTTCTCCGTCTTTCCTGCTCCAGATTCTCCAGTAATCAACATGGATTGATTCTCCTTATCTGAAAAGAATTCCGTTTTGTAACTCAAGAACTCAGATAATCTACCATTAGTCATATTTCTATAAGCCTCATCGGAGACGGCGAACAAATGAGGTGGCATCTCGTTTCTTCTCTTTCCCAAATACATTTGACACACCGATTCAGAATAAATCGGAAGACGTTTGTATGGATTGATGACGACACAGAAAAGTCCGGAATAAGTCTAAAATTGGATTTTAAGCCTAGTATCAACTGATCAAAAACATACATAAATCATCATCGAATAGTAACGTTGACGAAGGTTATGAAGGACAGAAGCATCGTTGAGGAATGTCAAATTGGCCATATCCTCAGTCTTCTCGTATTTTGGAGGATTCATTTGTTGAGCATCGTCCTTCTTAATCGTCTTTTCTACTCCTTTCGATGTTACCACCACCACTGTGTCTCCTTTTGAAGACTTGATTTCAGCGGCGATGAATCCTTCTTCTGGATCAGCAACCCAAACATTTTTCTTCGAATCGAACTTCTTCGTCGTGGCCGCCAACAGCTGTAATGTTCAGAAAAATGAAGGTTTTTGAATGGTACCGGTGTAAAAACAGGAGGTGACACTTTATTCTAAAACTTTCGAGATTCCTTAAGAATTTGCTTTCAAATCAAACTGATAAAAGCTAGGCAGTCTGAACGTTTGGTGAATGTCTTATCGGAAGGCAGTTAGCCTTTTTATTATTGTTAATGCTAACTACTTTCCGCGCACTAAACTCCGTTCGAACTTTTATTCCAAAGTTCGAAACGTTCAATTTGTGCTTTGACCTTTCAAAACATCAAACACTATCCGCTTGCAAGAAATGTTCCACCTCCCCCATAGAACTCGAATACAACACCAAAAAAAATCGGTGGATATCAAAAAATACTCGAGATATTTGAATTGTTTACTCTCGTACATCATTGCGTAAAGAGTAAAACGGGACGAAAAAGAAGAAGAAGGATTGAGTGAAAGAGACAGAGTAAAATGCAAACAAATCATCTCGAATAAGAGAGAGAAAGAGGTCCTACCTGTTCTGGCGACTGGCGAAGAAACTGCCAGCCGGGATCCGCTTCGTGTGTCATTTTGATCTACTTCTTCTCTTTTATTAGTATACAACTTCTAATCGATTCTTTCTTTTTTGTGTTGGAGCACCGGCTGCGATGTCTAGAAGATGGTTGAATATGAATTGTAGATAATGATTTGAAGGGATGAAGACGTTGAAAATGTTTGTAGAGAGAAAAAACAATGAAGAACAAGGAAATAAGGTGTATTTTATTTGAAGAAATTTAATATCGAGAAAAAATTCATCAATAAAAAAGAAACACAATTTCAAAAATCAAAATGTAAAAGTTTGGCTGCTGGAAGAGAGGTTATCTTAAGAGAATTGGATGAAACTAATAACGAATAAACATTACGAAATCTAGGTTTTCGGTGAATTTGGTTTGAAAGAAGGAGTTTATCAGGGTGATTAATAGAGGTGTCTAGAACTAAGAGATACGGTAAAGAGCAAAGAAGGGGACTAGGGAGCATCAGAAAACGTCTTCAGAGGCTTGTAAACGCCAGTCACAACAAAGACAAGGGACCAGGATTAGGCAATTTTTGTAGAAAAGGATTTCTTATCAAACAAGAGGCTTGGAAAGATAAAACTCATCGAATTACCATTAGCTAAAATAGCAGGCCTGTTCACTGTCACTCCGATTTGGCGATCTTGTCAAGCAGGTTAAGAAAGATCAGACCAGACAAATTCTAAGAAAAAATTAATTCTATGATAACAGTGGCTTCTATCAGAGCAAATTCCAAGATGAATGCTCTTTACATGATGACACTAGGAATCATAAGATCAGCAAAGATTCAGAAAAGTCAAGGTGGTAGTTCTGACTATTTTTGGGATGGAAAAGTATTAATTTTTGAAAGTCAAGGAAACAAATGATAACAGTAATTATTCAAGAGAATGAACAGACAAAAATATAAATTATTAAAAACAAAGCAAAAGCCTCTTCTCGCCACATAGCCACAAATGTGTGCTCTTCAAAAAATTTTCAACACTCTCACTTCAAAAATCTCAAAAGGTAGGCGGCAACTTCAGAAAACAAGAAAATAATTTGCCGCGAGGGTGAATCAGTAAGAGCTTCATCTCTTTTCCAACTCCCCTCATCGAAACAGTTGGAAAGTCACTGTCTTTTTCCTTCAAATTCTCAAGAATGCACATGCGATAAGTGGGAGGGGATGTGCCCTCCGAGAGCGGCAAGACGCCCGCGCCGCCGCCATCCGACAGGAGCACGAGCTTCCCGTGAGCTCTCTTTTTCTCTCTATCTTCTTCGTGGTACTGTTTGCTGTATATCTCCCATTTTCTGCCGTTTCTTCTCCTCTTTTTCTTATCCTCCTCCTCCTCCGCAAAAATCTCCAAACGGCACACTTATCCCCCCTTCTTTTTTCTTATTTCTACCACTGGTGTTGGCTCGAAATTGTTTGCCTCGTCGTCGAAATTACACGATCCTTACAGCCTCTTTTACTGTCTCCGATGCATTTGAGGGGGTGACAAGATAGAGGGAAAAAAGAGACAAGGCGGTGGATTAGAAAGAAAAAGAGAGAAATAGTTACAAAGTAATGTCCAATGAGCAAGCTTCTTATACTGGTGAAAGTGTGGATAATCACAAATCAGCGTCATCCTTCGGAGGTTTTTTTGTTTGATCATATGATTCCGTTGTCTCTAATGGGGTTATTCATGTCATGAAAAAATGTTTTTTAAACGTTTTTTTCCTTATTCATGAACGTAGAAAAATGTAAAAAAATACAAACTTCCACCCCATTTTTTCGCATTTTTTTACATTTTTTCTCATTTTTTCGCATTTTTCTACATTTTTCGACAAGCCATTTTTTCGGTAAACTTCAAAGGAAAAGCCGCTACCTAGCGGGACCCATGATGTTCCTTTAATGAAATTTTCTCGTAAATCGTACCAAAGAACTTTTCTTGCATAAATTTTAACTTTGGAGAATTTTAATTATTTTTCCCTTCATTTTCTCAAAATTATCTACAATTTGAGTACTCTCCCCCGTTCGCTCGTTAGAAAATTTTTTTAGCTCACCAAAAAAGGAAGGAGAGTACTCAAATTGTAGATAATTTTGAGAAAATAAAGGGAAAAATAATTAAAATTCTCCAAAATCAAAATTTATACAAGAAAAGTCCTTTGGTACGATTTACGAGAAAATTTCATTAAAGGAGCATCATGGGTCCCGCTAGGTAGCGGCTTTTCCTTTGAAGTTTACCGAAAAAATGGCTTGTCGAAAAATGTAGAAAAATGCGAAAAAATGAGAAAAAATGTAAAAAAATGCGAAAAAATGGGGTGAAAGTTTGTATTTTTTTACATTTTTCTACGCTCATGAATAAGGAAAAAAACGTTTAAAAAACATTTTTTCATGACATGAATAACCCCATAAGAATCTCTTGATCGTTAAGTAGCCAAAACTTGTAACTTTCTGTGGGTGAAAGGTTCACTTTTTCATTATTTACTGTACTATAGTTTTTGGGCCTTCATTGTTCCCCGAGTTCAGTTCATAACTTTCATTTTCCAACTTTAAACTTCATTTCATAACAAAACAACAACATTGGTCATATTAAAAATTGTGAATTCCAAGCAAAATGTGCGGTAATCCCTCTATCCGTACGATACCTCTTATTGAACGGCATCAGCTTGAACTTTGTTCATTTCTCTGTGCAAAAATCAAGATTCTTCTTTTCCAGTCGTGATCTGAAAATATAAGCCACTTCATTATTCTTGTTTCATAGATGTGTTGTTTTTTTTCTCGAAATGTCATTTGTTCACATTTTGTCAATCTGAGAACGCTTTATTCAACCCGTATTTCTAATTATCAAGGCAGATCATCTGATGAGTAACTTTTCAAAGAAACAAGATTAATAATTGGAATGAATCATTCTGATTATCAAGAGTACGATCACATTGGTTCAGCAGTGACAAAAGAGACAGCCGTTCCACGAACCGAATATGACTCTCTGCTGAACAGACATCTTCTACATCGAATTGTTTGCCATATTGCTTGTCTGTAGTCCTTTACAAAGAATATAACAACCATTGGATCGACGCATGGATATGTAGTGATAACTGTCATGATAAGTCCTTCGTATGAACCGAGAGTCAATTCAAAGAATGGAGAAACCATCATAACGGCAGCAGGGAAGAACATGGTAACCACTGGAATAAGGGTCTGAGTCACTAGTGCTTTGAACAGTTGTTGTTGAAGATTTGTGGTTCTTTTTGAAGTGTGACGGAGGGTTCGAAGTTTCCGAAATGTTGATATTCCACAGAATAGGACTATTGACATGCAGATGCTCTGAAAAATAGAGTATTCAACTTGCCGTTGTTACAACTTTTTTCTGAGAATTTTCAGTTGTATTCCAACAACGTTTTTGAGTTCTGTGTCTAATTTTCTTTGTACCCTAATTTCCCCAAAAGTAACAAATTAGGTCAACTTACAATAAGTTTGACAACGTTCAAAGCAAATAGTACATCCGGCCAGGAAATTGTTTTTTCTCCTCTTTCATTCGTTCTCTATAAACAATAGTATTTACTTCCTTGATCCCACATATAATTCTCACTTACATAATAAAGAGAAGCAGCATATATGAACTCGCCCTTTGTCAAATTGTAATTAGTTTTCATTGTATCTCTGAAAACAATTCCAATAAGGAAATTACTTTTTCGTGTACTTACTTGACAAGTTCATCGATTACGGTAGTCTCGCCAGCATACAAAACAGCTGTGATCCACCATTCAAATGAAATTTCAGATATAAAAATGAACCAGACTATTGTGTGAGGCCACATAAACCAATTCATTTGGTTAGGTCTGAAAGTTTTTTATTTTTCGGCAGGGGTACTTCCACTTGACACTAACCTACAAACAGCCAAATATCTGTAGATAAAGTGCACGGCCAGTAATGAAATTGTCATTCCATAACACGAACAGTTTAGGGCTGCAATAATAAGAAACTGATTTTTGGCTTGTGCCCTACTAAGTCCGCTCACCATTAAACCAATTTGCCAAGAAATGTGGGAGTCCAAGTGAGTTTAAGCTAAACACCAAGTACGCTCCACCGTAAATATGGACCATCTGAAAAATAGTTCAATTTGTAGATTTTATAGTATGGATTGAAGAAACTTACCGGTTTATTCAGAAAGTCGACGACTGAAAAACAAAGCCCCAATATTGAAAATGCAAACATGAGATACTTGTAACTTCCCAGATTCCGATCACTTCGAAATAATAGTAAGGATAATAAGAGGCAATTTGTGAAAATTGAAAGAACAAATGTAACATGAGCATACGTTTGTTGAAAATCCAACAACATCATCTGCAAATTAATGAATAACAGATAATAGGAAATGGTATGATAAGAAGGTGGGGCTAGACTGGAAATGATCTGTCTGATCATCAAAAGGCGGAGCTTAGAACAATCATAGTTCAAAATTATTCAAATTATAGTCGATGATTCTTTCGGGTTTAATACGAAAGTTTTGTGGGAGAAAGTTCCTGGACTTCCCACATTTCGGCTCAGAGTTTTTCGGAAATCGCGTGACTATAACACGTATGCCAACGTAGACAAGAAATTAATGTTAGAAGACTAGAAAATGGAAATGAGAATAGCCAATTTTGGGTTATTGTTTTCCATATATAATTAATATTATAAGCTCCTCCCAAGTACTAAATACTATTAATAGCTTTAAGAAGAGAACAAGTTCTTTAGAATACATCTGAAATCGGAAAATGATGAAATAGGGTGGAGTGTTCTCAAATTGAAATTCATATTTTCTGAGCATTCAAAAAAAAGGGAACGGCTATTGCTCATTTTCAAGTAAATAGCATTTGTTGGTGGTCTGATTTTCTATAAGTAGTCGTGATTTTATATAGACCCGGAAATGATTCTGAATAGATTATCAAAATATTTCTTTCGAAAAACAGTTCTCAGTGCAAATTCTGAACTGGCTCACTATTTGTCAAAATTTTCTGATCAATTTCAATTTTTGAAAATTGGCACGTTTCGGAAATTCACAAAATTTCTATGCACCGTGGGAATTAATCTTTTAATCAGACTCACCGAAAACATGAAACTCAAAAGTTGATTTCTGAATAAACTGAAACTAATTTGCTCTATGATTTTTTCTTTCAGATAAAATTCAGGTTTCGATTGAAACCTACGCAGTAAATCACCTGCATTTTCTGTCTCTAAGTTTCAGATGTCAAGTCAAAAGAAAAATGAAAATTGTTAGTTTGAAGTCTTACTCTATAAAAAGATTGCAGAAAGGAAATATTTGGGTTGTAATTGTATTTATCAAAAAATAAATCCTTATTGAATTTGAGAAAAACAGACCAAGGACAATTTTGATGGAGTATGTTTAAAGGATACGAGAAATATGCTCGTGCAAATCAGAAAACTGAAAATGGTGATTTTAAAACTCGAAACTCTCCAGAGATACCATGAAAATTGTGTTCTACTCAGCCGATTAAGTTGATCTATCACGAATTTTAGTAAAGAAGATGTTTTAATGCTCCTCAAAAAACTTGATGTGTTGAAATTCTGTTTTTAACTTTTCTCAAAGACTAATGAAATCATTCGATGATGATGACTTCAGATTTAGTAGTCATTCTTTTGAAGTTCATTGAACTCCAGATGAAATTGACATCCTTAGACATTGAGCTAAAAACAACTAAATCCAGAATGCAATTTGTCTTTTCAGCCGTGCCGCTAATTTTCGAAAGAGTTTGGAAAAAACAGGCGTAAACAGAGCTACAGTAACCTCGATTTTGACTGAAAACTTTTTTTCGGTTCTAGAATGTTGATAACATATTTAATGACGCTCACCGGAACCAAAAAAAAACCACCTACACGAAAATATTTTCGGTTCACAACATTTACATTTTTGTTTTCAGCTGCTAGAAGGTGCCAGTTTTGTTCCGGCTGGTTCAGGTTTTGACAGAAACAGATATTTTGTTTTGATAATCACCTAGAAACATGGAGAACCCCTTAAAAGAAAAGGAAATGACGTGGTACTAATGAATTGACTCTATGAAAAATTACTGAACCGGATTAAGTTGATAGATGGTCAGTGATTAAGAGAAGGATAAGCCTTGTTAGGTTCTTTTTTCTTTTATGACGACTTTTTCAATGGTTGAATAGAATAAGTTCAGAAGGTGTGTTCAATGAACAGGTTCATATACTAGTTCTAGATCAGTTGGGCTACAAAAATGCTTTTCAAGATGAATGTTTTGAAGGGGTTTGAAGAGTCTGGGAATTTTAAAAACCAGAAAAGAAGTTCCCAAAAAACCTTTAAACAACGTTCTTAGGATAAGTCAAAATCCTCTTAACTTACTGTGAAAGTCATCATTTTCTCGTTCCAGAATGACAGAGATTTCAGAATTCACAATTTCAGATTACGCTGAATATAGCTCGAGGCGATTTTCAAAATAACTGAACGCTATTGAATCTGTTTACTTCCGTATCCAATTGATGGAACAAATTACAACAGAACACTACAGAGTACCAGAAGAGCCAGACATACATTCTGACGCTAAGAGGATTTGGGTTAAGGTTTAAAGTCCACTTGAACTGAAAACATGCTCTAATGCACATCAAATTTGTATTCTTTTATCAACTACGAAACACGGAATGGAGACTACAGAATTCCAACCAGAAAGAAGTTCTCTTATCAGAACAGAAACGTTCTTGAAAAATAATTAACTTCTAACAACTACAGCTGGAGCAAGTAGCCAGAACATAAAGTTATCAGCTTTTGTACAAATGAGAGAGGACACAAAAAAGGTTTCAAAATGATCTAAGAAATAAAACTATAACATTTCTTACCCAAATCTTGTCTGAAGTAGTTCAAGAAGTGGCAGGGAAGATACTTTGAAATGTAGCCTGAGGGAATAAAATAAATAGAAGATTCCGGAAGATTTCGATGAGAATTCAATGTCTCACTTTTTGCAAATACTTCGAATTTCTTGGAAATGATCTCTGAGATTTGTATCAAGGAACTACAAAGTGTGATTTTGAGACGAAATTCGTGTGAGGAAGAGAAGAAAATGTCATTTTGAAAGGGAACTGAAAAGTCGAATGACGGAAGAAATTATTATTCGAAAGATTAGATTTTTGTTTCTTGAACTATTTGATCGAAATTAAATTGTGTGTATGGAAGTGGTTATTCTTAGAAATATTGAAAAAAAGTTGCTGTTTTGAGAAGAGTAATTGCTTGTGGGAGCAAACTAGATTTTATAGAGGAGCGGTAAGAAATTTCATTGAAAATGACAGAACACACACTTTGAAATCAATGAAGATGTTCGAGAAATGTCTGATATCGAATTTTCTGAAATGAGAAACTTTAGATGGAATAATACTTTTTTATAGAAAAATTTCTGAATAGAAAGCCAAAAGCTTAATGCTTTTTTGAACTCTTTCAGTTCCAGACATACTGTGAAAATGAACTTTCCATACAAACTTTTTGAACATAAACTCTTTTTTGAAAGCTTATGAGATTAACAAAACAATCCTTAACTCTTATTAAAAGTAGCAAAGAAAAGAGCTTACGTACCCTTACATTGACGATGAACATCTTTTTCTCAGAAGTGGGCAGAAGACGTGACGATAATGATGTTTTCAATTTCCATTTACACCGAAGAGAAATCTAAAAATATTGTTTCTTTTCAGACGTTTTTAACTTGATCAAAAGACCAGTCGGTTTAGACTTTCCGCCATCTGAAATCAAATTATGACGGAGCAATTTGTGTTTCTTAAAGGAGGACTAAAGTCATGTTTTTTTATTGTTGTAATCGAATGTATAAGTTATGATCATTGTTGAACTGCATATGAAAAGTTCTAAAAATTCCTCTGAAATGCGCATGAAAACGGCCAAAAACGAGATGTATATTTTCTGGCCGAGGGCCGAGGGCCTAGGAGGCGCCCATATGGCTGGGGTCGATTTACGGGTCGTTGGCACACTCATCATTGCTTTCATTCGTTTTTGCTTTTTATTCGATTTTTTCACGTTTTTCTTTTTTTCTTTTCAAACCTAAAAATATTTCTAGGCAAAATTTAGTGAAAAAATCGAATAAAAAGCAAAAACGAATGAAAACAATGATGAGTGTGACAACGCTGCGTAAATCGACCCCAGCCATATGGGCGCCTCCTAGGCCCTCGGCCCTCGGCCAGAAAATATACATCTCGTTTTTGGCCGTTTTCTTGCGCGTTTCAGAGGAATTTTTATAACTTTTCATATGCAGTTCAACAATGATCATAACTTATACATTCGATTACAACAATAAAAAAACATGACTTTAGTCCTCCTTTAATCAGAAAACAAGAACATATTTTGCAACTCATATCATGAATGCGACAGTTCATAAAAATCAAATGGGTTTATTTTGAAAAAAAAGGAGTGATTGTTGATTACTGTGATGTTATTTTTGCTTCCAGTTAATTATATTAAAAAGAAGGAAGTTCTCAGAGAAAAAGGAAGAAAAAAAGTATCAGAGATAGTAAAATTGTACAGATTTCGGGCAGAATATATGTGATTAAACATGATTAATTTAGATGTAAAACGATTATAAAAAAGTAGGAGAGGATAACATTTTACATGGTAGAGAAGTTCAGGCGGATAAAAAATTGTTTAAATTTCAGAAATTATGCTGAAGTCAGCTTCGTTTTCGGAGGTATCGTCGAACGATACATCCATTTGATAGTGATCGTATTTTTTGTTTTCTCTTAACTCTCCGCTGCTACAGGGATCTTCGTCAACCTCCAAATCGAATGAATCCTCATCGTTTGAGTCCATCTCGATTGGCTCATTTTTTACTTTTGTTGAATCAATTTTTAAATTTGATTCGGATTTGACGGGAAGAGGACAGATGAACATCTCCGATGCCATTGAGTTCTAAAAAAAGTTGCAATAAAAAATAATTTTTCTTTAATAAAAAAGCTCACATTGGTTTTTCTTCCTGATGGTTTTGAAGGAGAATTTGGAGGAAGAGGAATAAAAGCGGGTGTAGGTGCTCTTGGCCTCTTTCTTTTCTGCGGAGACGGCGACATTTTAATCTTTTCAGTTTTAATAGATTCACGCTTGACGATCTTCTTTGGTTTTGCTTCGATTTTTGGAGTGTCCATGAAATCTGGAGTATCGAATTCTTCAATTTCAAGTTCTAGTTTTGGCTCTAGTTTGACATGTGATGGTATCGAACTAGACTTGCATTCATCCGAATCTTTTGGTGGATCAAACTCGAACGTTTCTTGTGTCATTTCAATATCTGAAAAAAAAAACTTCTATTAAAACTCAATTCGCAATTGAATTGTTAGTTACCATCTGTTGTGTAGTGTCTACGAGATCTTGACAACATCAAATCGGCACTATATGCCTTCTCTCGGATCTCAGTACGGGACAATTTTGGTTTTACGATGTTGTTCGGAATTTTAGGGCTACACAACTGCGACACTGCTTTAGCTGCTTCCATATTTCTCTCCAATGAATCTTTGCAAGCTTGGTAAACATTTGGCTGTGGTTCCCCGAAGTCAATTCCTGTTGCTTTCTTCAACCTGTCTCTTTCCTTATCGATAACTCCAAGTTTTTTGAATAAATCTGAATTAAGAAGAGCCTTGACTCGAACAAACGGATCGTTGACATTAATCAAAATCGGCGTGGAATGAGGTTTGCATTCAGAGCCGAACATTTTGAACAGGGATGGGTCATACTGAAAATATCAACGTGTATCCATTATTAATTCTCGAAAATTCCAAACTTACCACTTGTGTAAATGCCACATACTTGAAAGCCTTATCTTCTATAAGTTTAAGACAAGCCATATAGGCGTCATAAATCTTTTCTTCGTAAACGGTTGCCTTGAGTTGAATGAAGTTTCGAGAAGCATCTGGATCAACCCGAATCTTGGTAACGTGGCCAGGAACTTGGATATAGAAGAACATGTATATGGAATAGAGGCCAAAAAGACGTTCTTCCAGACTTCTTGGGATTCCAGGACACACTTCTTTCTCCATATACGGCAGACAACTGACAAGAAGTTGCTCGTTGAACTGAAAATAATATAAAGGAATTAGTGAACTTTCCAACGAAGAACTTACCTCAATGATTTCTGCACTGTTGCTCCTTCCATTGTGCAGGTTGACCATTCGACGGTCTTGGAAAAGCTTCTTGTAATCAGAGAATCTGAGAAAAAAGATTTTCTATAAAAGGTAGAGTTTTTATGACAAACCTTTGAGTTTGAAGATTCAGAAATGATTTCAAGAAGTTATCGAGATCTTCACGAACTCCAGCAATCACTGGTATCAACGATGTGGCACCGCCCTTTGGCATTTTTACCTGGAAAAAGCAATATTTCTATAGAATTTCAATGAAAATTTGAAAGAATCTTGTTAAAATTTCGTTTATATGAATAACTTGGAAAGATCTTTAATGGAGTTGAAGGAAACTATTTTCGTCGTGGGCGGTCGCTCTTTGCTCCACCCTTTTCTTCATGGGTGGTCTATCGTCACGGGACCTTTTCTTCTTATTCAAGCTTGTGCCTTTAACCAACACGGTGGTCGCTCAGTTTTCTTCGTGTGTGGTCTAATATGCGTGGCGTGAAACCGGATACAAAACTACCTTGTGCGTCTTTGGATTACTGTTTTTCTGATAATTTTCTAGACTGATTTATTAGGGAAAAACAAGGAACTGAATAAAAAACAAAGAAAATCATTACAAGTTTGCAAAAATAACTTCTTCGGGAGTTAATATTTTGATTGAACGGAGCTTCGAGAAGTCGTGAACGAGATCTTCCATTGGCTCAATCGTCATTCGATTTTTGACAGGAATCATTGTAATCAAGCAAACAGCAATGAGTACTACCAGAAAAAAGAAAAAAGTGATAATAATGATTGTAACGATAAGTAAATTGACAGAAGTTTCCAGTGTTTTAACTTTATCCAACAGATTGTTCTTCTCACAAAACTTTCCAGAGAATTCAGAGGAGCACAAGCATTTTGATAATTTACCATCGAATTGACATTTAGAGTCTAAAAAACAATTTGATAATTAATGAAATTATCGAAACATAAAAGTACAAGACCTTACCATTTTCACATTTCATATTCGGACATTCATCAATTGGACACTTCTCTCCAGATGAGCAATAATATTGACAGTTTGATCCGTAATAATTCGGGAGACATTCAAATCGAATTGAAGTGAAAATGTAGATTCCAATTTTATCTGTTGTAGTTCTATGAATCCATGGTTCATTAACACCAATTGGAATGCTATTTTCTGTTTTCTGTCCAATAAAACTTCCATAATTGCACTTTAACATTTGGATACTGTAGTCAAAAACAGAATTTGAATAACCTGAAGACGCTGGTGGGATTGGAAGTACAAATTCTTTTGGACGATCGGGACTTAATGCAAGATCCAATGATATCCCATAACGAGACGAATTCTCCTTGTCTGTGAACTCAATCCGAGCAACGACTTCTTTAGAAGATGACATACGAATCCATACGATCCCGGTGGAGTCACAAAGTGGGATTAGAATTAGAAGAAGTGAAATGAGACGGAGAAGACGGATCATTTGCAGAGAAGAATATGAACACAAATGACGGTTTTTTCCAGTGGTTACCAGATCAGATGGGCGGAGCGAGATGGTTCGTCTTGCCTGCTACAGTATACTCTATGAAAACAGCCGCCATAGAGTCGGGAATCTTTTGATAATGAAAGTATACCGTATACTCTTGCTCAATAAAGTCAAAGACATTTTGAACATGTCGGTGTTTTTCAAAAATAGTATACTTTTCTTGTCGGTTTTTTTGTTGATGATCATAAACATTTTGATCTTTCAATTAGATGCCTACGAGTTAGGTGAAAATTGTATGCGTAAAAGTAGTTTCCGTTGGTTCCAAAACTTTCTAAATCTCATGAACTTTGTTTTAATTTTGCTTTCAAATCTATCAAATAATACTGAAGAGTTCTAATGTTACATGTTTAAAAAAGTGGTTCTCGAAACATTGTCTTCCTTCCAAAAACCATAAGCCACAAATCAGAATGACGTCCTAAGAACTTTTGCACTGATTGAGTATTTCGTTAGATCAATTGCTTTGTGTTTTTCACTTTAACAATAACAAGTAATGATTCATTAGATCTTGTCTGCTCTTAGAATGTAGCTTTAATATTCCATTGTATAAAAGAATAGACCCACTCTAGGATATAAAATATTATCTTCTAGTCATTTTGGACTAAAAAAAAAGCATGCTCTACCTCCATATCATCCAATATTTTGGTTTCATTGGTTCTCAACTTGCAAACTCTTTACTTATTTATTTAATTCTTACAAAAGCTCGGAAACTATTTGGAATGTATCGATTTGTAATGTTGGGATTTGCTTTCTTTTTCCTCGTTTATTCATGGATTGAAATTCTTACTCAACCAGTTATCCATATCAAAAGTCCAGTTTGTATTGTTTTTATGGATAGTTCACTCAAATATTACAAGACAATTGGGTTCATTATTACATGTAAGTTTTCTTGGGATACGTTCCAACGTTTTTCAAAAGTACAATTTCAGGTCTTTACTGCGCCTGTTTTGCTCTCGTAATTTCCCTTTTATCTGCTCAGTTTTTCTATAGATTTTTGGCTGTTTGCAAGTGAGTTTCTTAATTGAAAAAAAAGCATCGTTCAGATATAATTCAGACCTCATATGTTATCTCATGGTGAGGAACGTCTTCTCTTTTTCCTTTTTGTTCCTTGTGTTTTGTGCTTCATTGCCTGGTTTGAATTTGTATATTGGGGAATGGCGAACACCGTTGAGAAGCAATTGTACATGAAGTATGACTCAATTTTTTCATACTTTCGTACGGGATAATATTCCAGAAATGAAATTGCGGAAATTTACAACGAAGATTCGGAAGCTGTTTCATTTATTGCTGTTATGTATTGGTCAATTGATGAAAATGGAGAAAAGAAATGGAAATTCTGTGATATTGCACTTTTATTGGCTTGTGTTGCAACAATTGTAGGAGAAGGGAAAGTCTGTTTTCCTGATGTTAAGATATGTTTTTTCAGGGTGGATGCTTTATGACAATCGTCTATTGTGCTTCAAGGATTTATAGAAAAATGAAAGATACAAGTTGCCATATGAGTGATAGGACAAGAGAATTGAATAGACAGTTGTTTATCACATTGACCATTCAGGTATAATCAAATGACTTTAAATTCAGTATACAATAATAATCATTTTTCCAGACAATTCTCCCATTATTCATGATGTATATTCCAGTCGGTTTAGCAACATCCCTTCCCATTTTTGAAATTAAAACTGGTAGAATTGCCAACTTTACTGCTGCTAGCCTTGCTGTTTATCCATTTCTGGAACCCTTGATTCCGATGATGTGTATCAAAGAATTCAAGAACACTATTTTATGTGAGCCACAATCAATATAGTTCTTTGAAGAATCCTCTCTCTATTTCAGGTAATCAACCCAGAAAAGTCGCATCGCGAACTACTTTCTCCACTCCAGTTTCCGGGATTCATTCTTCTAGTACTAATGCAATTCTCTGAACTATAAATCATGAAAAAAACCGATTTTGTAATGAACTTTATTGTGGGTGGAGACATAATTTCTCTTGTTTTCGTTTCGAATATTTATTTGATTTTTTATGTGACTAACTGACAGACAACGAGCAGAAACTAGAGCAAAACATAGAACGTCTAAAGAATCCATTGAGATGTGAGAAAGTTAGTTTCTTTTCTGAGAAGTTTTTATATCGTTTTAAAAACTGTTTCATTTATTCAATAAAATTTCAAATAGCTATATCAATCAAGAAATTCTCTTAGTAACTATATTCTGCTAGATTGAACTTATTCGTATTGAAAAAAAATTAACAAACAATGCATCAGAATCGGTAGCTTCGTCACAAAATGTTGCAAATTCAATTTCCGTTTATTCCCTCAATACTTTTCAAAAAGATCCATTTTGTGAGCTTTTGAATAGACGCAGTCTTCTATATTATATAGCTTTCCAATCCCAATCAAATTCAATTCAAAACGTTCACTTCCATCGGAATTATTTCTAAGTTCGAGGAATCAAGTTAGAATTTTTTGAGACAAAGTTCAAAGACGTAAGAGAAATATCTATATTTGTCAAGAGCATTGTTAAAAGGCTATTTTGAGATATCACAGCACAAGTAGATCAAAATTTGAATACAAAGTAGTTATGTATTTTTTTTGATTGAATGCTTTTCAAATTTCTGTCAATTTTTAAACCTTCCCCCAATATATGCGTTAAACAACTTTTCAAATTTTTTGCTGTTACAATGCTGTTCCAAAAATATGAAACTCATGGCATACATTGATCAACTAACAGATTCTTGGCCTTTTTCTTCTCTAGTCTAACCAAAATAAATGTCCTTTTTTTCAATTTCCCCCAACAAGTTCATCAAATGTGCTTGTTATCTTTTTTTTTGTCTATGTTTTTTTTTGGAAACAATTTCCGTCTTCTTTTACGTGTTCTTCATACGACTTCCCTAGAACGGAGCTAAATAGAATTTGTAAATTAAATATGAAATCTAGTTAGAACTTTTCAAATATTTCGTGATTCAGATCTCACGTAACCAGTCTAAATAAAAAAATCCAGCATGCTCTTTTGGATACAGTTGACTGATTTGCTTTGGTCAGAAGTTAAGCTGTCGTCATTTTCTTTCTGTTTTTTATAAACATTTTTTTTGTGATTTCATTTCACACAAACTTCAATTTCCGTCTCATTTTATTTCCTTTTTCGCTTGGCAACCTTTTTCTATTCAGATGATCTACCTTCATCTCATTCAATACGTAGGATTTGTCGGAGCTCAAATTTCAAACTCAATTCTAGTCTATCTGATTGTGACAAGAGCAAAAAAACTGTTTGGAACATATCGATATGTGATGTTCAGTTTTGCTGTTTATTTCTCCATTTATGCATGGATCGAGATTCTGACACAACCGGTAAGTAAGAGCAGCCTTAATTCAATTCGTTCCTAATTATTATTCCAGATAATTCACATTAAAAGCCCTGCTTGTGTTGTTTTTATGGAAAGTCCTCTGAAATACAATCCAATACTGGGCTACCATATTACTTGTGAGTTCCTTTTTCTGTTGTATTTTGAACAGACGAAAAATATATTCAAAATATTATTCTCAATTCGAAACGGAACAAAAAATAATTAATGAGGGTTTCGCTTCATTAACACTCAATAACTCACAGATAGAGATGGTAGAAACTAGAGAGCAAAGATTGTCCGAAACTTGGAAGAAAGGGATCAAACTGAAAGAAAATGAATAATGTTCCAGGTCTGTACTGTGGCTCATTTGCTCTGGTCATCTCTCTTCTTGCTGCTCAATTCAGCTATCGTTACTTTGCTGTTTGTAGGTACAGTATCCCTTAATCTCTTTTTCTCTTTCAAAACGAATGTTTCAGATCAACACTACTTGCTCACAAAGAGTCCACCATCTTATTATCCATTTTCATCCCTTGTTTAATTTGCTTCATAGCCTGGTATCTTTTTGTATTTTATGGAATGTCTAACAGTGAAATCAAGCAGATGTATTTGAAGTAAGTGTTACTTTTCTAAATTAAAAAAAAAAGTTTTTTCCTAGAGATGAACTTGAAAAATACTACGGTGAAGACTCTACAAAAGTTCCTTTCATTTCTGTCATGTATTGGTCTATTGGAGAAGATGGAAAAAAGATTTGGAGGTTTTGGGATCTTATGTTGTTAGTTGCATGTGTAATCACTATTGTAAGTTTCCAGAGAAATTGAATAAAAGAAATTCGAAAGATTTTCAGGGAGGATGTTTTGCAATAATCGTTTTTTGTGCTGTCAATATCTATATAAAAATGAAAAGTGCTGGGAACAATATGAGCAAGAAAACAATCGAATTGAATAAGCAATTGTTTGTGACGCTGACATTCCAGGTACGCTTATGTGCTGGTCCGTACTTGATACATTCATTATTTCAGACTGTTCTTCCCTTGTTCATGATGTACATCCCTGTCAGTTTGGAAATCACAATGCCTCTTTTTGAAATTGAAACTGGTCATTTAGCCAATTTCACAGCAGGAAGTCTTGCCGTCTACCCTTCTTTAGAACCACTAATTGCAATATTCTGTATCCGTGAATTCAAAAAAGCTGTTATGTGTAAGTGTTTTCTCTTCATACTTTCTTAATTTAATTTTTTCAGGTTGTCCACGACGAAGAATTTCCATGCCATCGGGAACCCGTTATTCACAGTATCAAACATCAAAAGAGAAACAAAAACCTGGAACTCAATCTAAAATTTGATTGCTTCAAACATAGTACCCACTGTAATGCATTTTATAGTAATTCTTCCTTGTTGTTAAATGTGTTCTGCTCATAGACAAAAAGAAAATAAATACAACTACATCAGATCTCCGAATATTACAATTCAATTCCTGTTCTTTCATCCCAAACGAATGGCAGTTACTCGTTTGCTCCGTATCTGTCAATTCACAGCATTTACAATAGCAATAACCGCCAATGTTTTATTATTGTACTTAATAAAAACCTGTGCGGGATCATCATTTGGAAGATATCGGGTTCTGATGGTATCATTTTCAATCTATGCTATCATCTATGCGGTTATTGAGATATTGACAATGCCTGTAGGTTTTCTCTTAATGATATAAGAAAGAGCATTTCGGAAACTCAGTTCAAATTTTGAAAAAAACTCACATCTTCCAGGTCCTTCACATTCATAAATCTGGAGTACTGTTCTATGTTGACAGCGTTTTCAAGTTTTATCCAAGTATAGGGGTTCCTATTTCTTGTAAGTGTTCCTTTTTTGTGTCAAATGTTGTCAAATTTCAGCTTTGTACTGTGGATCTTTTGCTTTATGCATTTCTATGCTAGCCACTCACTTCGTTTTCAGATATGTTGCTGTTTGCAAGTAAGTTCCTACAAAAATGGCTCATTCAATCGAAATCCAAAAACCCAGCCATCAAAAGCTTAACCCAGCCATCAAAAACACTACTTTGACGGAAGCAAAATCTACATTCTTTTTCTTCCGCCAATAGTTCTTTTCATTATCTGGACACTATCAATTTACTTCAATTTCGGCCCAAATCAAACGAAAAAAGACTTTTTCCGTAATGTAACCATGGAACTGTATGAAGAAAACATTGACAGAATTTCGTTTATGGGCCCATTGTATTTCGTGAGTCTTCTTGTTTTTCCCGATACAAATTTAAAAATTGTATGATGAATTTCAGATTCGCGGTGAAGATGGAAAACGAGTATTTCAATTTCTTGATCTACTGGGGGCGTTTATTAGCTTTATTATTATGGCAAATGTGGAAACATTGAAGAAAACTAAAGAAAAAATACATTTTAGATCCTTTGTCTTACCACATGTATCATTTGCGCTTTCAAAACTTACAAAAAACTGAATTACAGAACAATTCAAATAAGTGACAGGACGAGAAACCTGAATAAACAACTTTTCTGGACTCTTGGACTTCAGACCCTTTTACCCTTTATCACTCAATATATCCCCGTTGGAACAATGTTCCTCCTTCCGTTTTTTGAGATGAACTTTAGAAGAATTGGTAATATTGTTGGAGCTTCATGTAGTTTGTACCCCGCCATAGATCCTATCATTGCAATTTTTATGATTGATCGATTCAGAAATTTTGTTCTGAGAAAAGAAATGTCGAGAACTTCAAAGGTGTCAGATGCAAAATCAACAAGAGGCAATGATATCAATTAATAAAAAGTATTCATTTCAAAAAGTAATAAATGTTATTTGGAAATACTTTGATTATATTCTCATAGATTTATACAGGCATCAATGCAAGAAATTCAGTTCATTGAAGTGGAAAGTTTTCCAACTGTGGAAGTGATCACTACGGCTTGTTTCTTCTTATTTTCTCCGAATAACCATGTTCGAAACTCTATATTGCAGATGAACACAACAACTCTGAAACAATGATCACTACGTCAAAGAGCTTCAGGGAATGATGCTTACGGATCAAAAACATGAAGTAGATTCGCAGAAAATGAAGTTGTCCAAAAGATTTTCCATTTCTCTGACATTTGATCAGGCATTGCATTTCTTCCCCCTTGATACCAGAATCCATGAAGCAAAAAAACAACTCCTTGAAACAAAACTTGACGGGCAAAGTTCATTTCTCGGCGTTTTGTCTCCACACTCTTGGATCTATATATCCTATTCTGAAGTTAAACAGTTATTAAATGACGTTGACCCTGAAGTCTTACTCTCAAAGTGATTAGCAATATCAAAGTTGATAAATCCGTGAAGACTATAGCTAGAACTGGAAAAGTTTGAAAAGCAATGAACAGAGTTAATATAGAACCGCATTTCTGAAAAAATTGTAATCGAGAGTTTGTTTTAGAAACAGAACTACGAACTTCATTTTTCAACTCATCGAAAAACCATCCGTTGTGGATGAAAGTGTATGTGCATTGCCCTGCAAAAAAAGCGGTAAGAACCTTTAATAGAAGTGCATTGTGCTTGTCAAACGCATAGTCTGTATAGGGAACTCACTGTAAAAGAATAAGTACGTTCCAATCACAATTGGAATCAACCACCCAACAGCTAATATTCCAGCCAGAAACTTCTCTCTGAAAATCGTTTTGTATTACGTCCACTGTATGAAAAACAACTTACTTAAACATGCAATTGTATGCAATTGGAAATGCAATAGCACATAGACGATTAAAGGAGATAATGAAGAAACTCATTAGAATGATATACAACATGATTACAGTACTCCCACCAAGGATGTAACTGTACTCGATTATTGGGCTCCAGTTTCTGAAAAATCTCTATTTAAAAAAATTCACCCAATTGAAGAAAATTACAATGTGACACCAAAGAAGAACATGATGAAACAAACTGTACAAGGAATGATTTGAGCTAAGTTTTGATTGATAGTGAGCATTCCGAAGGATGACTTCATAGATGGAATACGAGAACTACCAATAATAACCAACGTCATAAGACAATTTCCGATGGCACAGATCTAAAAGTTTAGGTATACAGTTATCGTTACAACAACTTGACTTACCAAGGATACAATGGATCCTGCGATAACATCCTCCATAGTGTTCACGATGGAAACGGAAGTCATAGACTGCTTCGAAAATGTGAACTGGATTAGAAATAAGATTTTCAGTTTCAGACCACAAGACTGAAATGCCGTGAGAATCCTTCAAAGGTTATATTTCCCAGAATGAACTCGGTAGTTGTTTTCATTGAAACTAGACTACGAAATAACAAAAGGCAGTGGTCCGAAACTAATGGTGACGACCAGTGTCAATGGTCATTTCGTGATGTTGGGGAAGCAAAAAATTGTTGATAGGAAATGATTACTTGAGCTTTTGGAGAAGAAAGTGTTTACCATTGAAATGGGTAGGTGGATCAGTGATGGAATATGATGTAATCAGGATGGATGTTTTCTGAGTGAAGTGTTCCAAATTGGGAAACCGAATGGGAATAAACGGTGCCTTTGAAACATCGTAGCAAGAATCTGAAACTTAAAAAAAAATGAAAAAATACTACAGAACTCTATCTACGTCATTGTTTGTTACTGGAGCTAAAGTAATCTTGTGAAATTGCACCCTTTTGGAACAGTAGATCAACAATAGCTCTCCAATTTTTCCTTTTTTTCTGTTTTTTTCACGTAAATTGCATTGTATTCTGTCATTTCTGTATAATCTGATAACAGTCATGATATCTTGGAACTCAATTTCGGTAATTTTCCTGAATCACCCCCCACTTCAATCATGCCCCCCAACGTCCGCACTTGCCCCCCACACAGCCCCCCACCAGTTGGAAACTCTCAACTCGGGGAGGTGGGGGACCATTTGAGAATGGGGGTTGATTGTTGGTTATTCACATCCAATATTTTCCCCCCAACAACTGAAATGGGGGACTATTGTGAGATGGTAGGTAATCTTCATCTTTTGCCCCCCACCATATCTTACATTTAACCCCCACACACCGAGTTCACAATAATCCCCCATCACTTTTTTTGGGGGGTTAATATTGGATGATGAAATACAACAATCAACCCCCATCCACAAATGATCCCCCACATTTCCAAATCAAGATTTTCCAACTGGTTGGAGTTGAGTGAGAGACTAGTGCGGGCGTTGGGGGGCGATCTGGTAATCTCGAATTCCTCGGTGTCAGCAAGCTCCCGGGTGCCCTGTTTGAAGGTGTCCCCTTTTCCCTGGCACTACGCTTAGCTTCTAGGTGTCAGCATGCTCTAGGGATCCGGGTTTGAAAGTGTCCGCTTTTTCCTGGTGTCAAGCCTAGCTTCTACGTGCCAGCATGCTCCCGTGCATTCACCTAAGCCTGCGGGAAAGAAAAAAAATGCTTGAATTCGCTTCTATCAAGCACTCGGAGCGCACTCACCAAAATCGATCGTTCCCATAGCAAGAAATGATTTATCTCTCAAATTTGTTTGTAATCTTGATAGAAATGACCACGTTCTTGTTTAAAAAAATGTTTCTCACGTTTTTTCCATCAGGGAAAATAATGAATGGGGGGAGATTCTATAGGCTGACCGTGGGGGGTACAAGTGTAGTTTGATGGGGGTGAATTTAGTAATAATACCCTCAATTTCCAGCTGCTTTGCTGACACATTTTTTATAAATTACCATTATCATTTCCCTTTCTTTCATTTTATTCACGAAAAATGGAATTTTTGCTCTATTCTGTCTATTCATTGATCTTGTTTTCATCATTTGTTTTTCTTATGTTTTTCTTTTATGTTACTAAAACTTATAAGCACAAAGGTAGATTTTTATGAATTTACCTTTTGAAATGGTTTGCTATTCAGATAACATTCCAACTGTTTATATCTATGCAATGATATTCTGTAATGTTGGGGTCATCTTTTTAGAGTTTTTCACTGATGTTTTACCAGCGTTTCTGAGCAAATCTGCATACATTTGTTTGTTTACTTTTCTCTCTGAAAGCTCAAAGAATACTTACAGGGATTTTTGATAACTTGAGTATTTATTCAACTCTTTTTGATGATACGCCTATCCAATGTTTCTCACAGTTTTGATGGTCATTGAAAGGTTCTACATAATAGCTTTCCCATTTGGAAGGGCATTTACAAATAAGAAACTTTGGCTTTATTGTCTGTCGAAGCAATTCCTAGGGTAGGTGAACCCTAACTGCTCCGAGGATGGGGAAACACATTGCAAAGAAATAACAACAATAATTACCAATCATTTATTAGGAATATCTCAAGAGACTAATAGATACCTTTTACCACTTGACGGTCGTCCGAAGGATTCACAACAGGAGCAGAAGAAGCCATGAGGAGAGCGATTAGTTGAGAGTTGTCGTCCGGAGGGAATTAACTTCTAATACTGAATTCTGGCAACTTTACTTCCATCGTTGACATTGCCACGTTTCGAAGGTCAAAGGTGATAACGATCAGAGATAAAGTAATGAGAGCGGGCGGTCACGCTATTATTCTCTAAGAGACTTCCTAATCCACCATTGGTAATTCTTTTATTTAAGACAGGGTCTACGAGCTAGACTGTAAAGGTTGAGGAGTAATAGCATTATCTCCACAACATTGTCTGATTTTAGCTGTAATTGAAAGTATGGAAAATAGAGAAGATGGATGTGATGTTTCAGATATGTGTCTTACTTTTCGAGCTTATTCCGTTTTTCTCAAAATGTGCAGTGAACTATGACTTCTACACGTTCAGTTATGTATCTGATTGTATTCATCCTGTATGTTATTGGACATTCTGCATTGGTTTTAGTTTCTTTTTTTAGGTAACTTACATTTTCGATATCTACAACTGGATTATCCCAGTCACTTGCATGTTTCTAAACATTGGACTAATCTTCCATTTATCATATACAAGAAGAAGAAAACATCAATCAACTACTGGATCATGTCAGTTTCATTTCGAATAAGTTCAGAATTCTCCTGAACTTCTATTTTCAGTGTCCATAATACAATCGAATCATGAAAAAGTGATGTTGTTCCAGTGTATATCTTCCACGGTTTTTCTTCTCATTTATAAAACTACCGAGTACATTACGCAAGTATTCTCTGTCAGTTTTTCTTCATTTAGGCTAAAAAGAGATATATTTATTGTAGAAAGAATATTCTGGACTTTCTGACACGACCAGAAGGATCATTTTCTACATGAGGGCAGGATCAACGGGCCTCACGTGCTTTTTTGTTTATTTTGTTGGATCACCGGCAATTCGAAAAATAATAATAGATACAGGAAGGAGGAAATTGGAAGAAAAGTTCAAAATAAAAATGAATGTGGTTAGCAGTAAAGATGTTCTAGCGACCTAATAAGTATGAACTATTCTCAAATTGTTCTTAAACCCATTTACTCATTGATGCATCAATTGATGATACACTTTTTCTTTATAAAACATTTTTAACTAACTTTCTCACACTCTGAACACTTCAGGCTATGGGTCTTACAGGAATGAGTGATGTGGGCGGAAGTTTCATAACGTTGGCAAGGATTAGATTGAGAAATTGATTTGACGTACAAATAGTTTGATTTGCATGATATGAATGATATTGACCTGACTCAAATAATAATCAAAAAGTGTAAAGAACTCTACAGATAATACTTCCTGATTGAATTCGATCTATAAGTAATTGTTGTTATATTCGTTTCGTTAGGCCCAATATTGTTTTTTGTTTTGATGACTGAATCAAAAATGACGCAAAATTTATTAAATTACTACTGGATATAATGCAGGGTTTTTGAGCCAAACGCCCGTCTTCCGCTTTTCCCATTTCCTGTACAATCTTCAAATTCTCAATTGTTCTACATATGATCTTTCTTCTCTATGTCGTTTATTCTGCTGTTTTAGTTTTTTCCCTAATATTTTTAGTTTTCTTTTTCTATACCATTAACACTTATAAGCAAAAAGGTATTTTCAAGAGTAAAAATGGTGGCTATAAATGTAAGTTTCAGGTAGTATTCCAACAGTTTACATATATTTAATGATTTTTTGTAATTTTGTTGAAGTATGGATGGAGATAATAAATGATGTGATGCCAGTTTTCTTCACTCAAAAGAATTATGTCTGTAAGTATGATTTTGAATGTTCACTGGAATATTCTGAACTCTGTTTTGATTGATTGTATAGAAAACATGCTACATTTGTCAGGGTTATATAAAGCATTTGGAAAATATGTCACTCTAATAGACTTTTTGGTTTATTCATACCCAATGTTTCTAGTCGTATTAATGGTTGCTGAACGGATTTACATTTTATGCTTTCCATTTGGAAAAGCATTTTCGAATGGAAAACTTTGGTGGTACTGTTTCGGCGTGGCGGTAACTTTTCTATGAATCACACCTTTCATATCTATTTCGTTTAGATTTGGACTCATATTTTTGTAATGACACCGTTCTTCTCTGGATGTCCTGTGACTTTTAACTACTACACAATGAGCTATGACAACGAATGTGAACACTTTGTGAGCTGTTCATTATTTTGATGAATAAAATCAAACGTTTCAGTTTACATATCTATTCAATAATTTCAATTGGGTTATCCCCGTTTGCTGCATGATCGTAAACATCGGAATGATTTTTTATATTTCATACTTTCGTGAAAAATCAAAATGCAATGCGGATTGTAGTAGGTTTCATCCAAATTCTTAATCAGTTTTTTAATATACTTATAACAGAAAAGCGTCGGAGAGAAGAAAAGGTTATGCTATCACAATCGATTGCTTGCACCACCTTTTTGATAACTTATGAAATAACTGAACATATAAAGGGAGCATTCGAAGTGAGTCCATAAAAAACTAAAACTTTTCCATTTTTATCTGATTTTCAGGAAGAATACACAGCACTTTCGGATTCAATTCAACGAACGATCTATTACACTAGAGATGCTGCAGTCGGGTTGACATGCTTTTTCATTTACTTTATTGGAACTTCAGCAATTCGGAATATAATTTTGAATAAATTGTATTCGAAAACTACAAAAAAGACTCGAGTCCATACAGTCTCTGCTATTGGAACTAACAGAAGTTTTAATTAATCAATATTGAATTTTAACAACTACCGTAAATCCTGTAATTGAAGCCCACCTGTATTTGAAGCCCACCTGTAATAGAAGCCCACCCTCAGAGCTTCTTCAAAAAATAGAAGCCCACCCTCTAATAAACGCTCATCCATAAATAATTTTTATCCAAGAATCGCTTAAAATTCAACAAAAAATTGCTCGAAATCAAAAGTGAAATAGCAAAAACACTTGAAACGCGGAGTTTAGGTTTTTCTAGAACAAAATTAAACTGATTTTTATTGAAAATTAGAAAAATTACTCTAAAATGTTTGAAGGAAACACTTCAAAAAGCGTGAGATAGCGCAAGCACGACTCCGAAAGTAGGGTTGAAAATTAGAAGCCCACCCTGTAATTGAAGCACACCTGTAATACAAGCCCACCCTCAGAGGACCTTTGAAAAATAGACGCCCATGGGCTTCAATTACAGGATTTACGGTATTTATTAAGTTTCCGTTAAGATCTGTGAGATTTTTGAAATTTGGTTCACTCTTTTTCAACTTATAAACGGAATGTGGAATTTATTGTTGATTCACCGGTTTTGAAAACCTGTTTTCCGATTGCTGATAAACTTGTTCTTTTTTTTTAGTTTTTTTTTTATTATTTCTTCCTCTGACGAGTTGTTGATTGCTATCCTGAATTATTTTATATAAATGAAGGATTTAAATACAAGTTCTATCTTATTTGAGTAGAACATAATAAGGATTTTGTGAAACTATTCATGCAATTATTTTACCTATAAATATCTGGTTTGGCACGACATGATTGATCTGGTTCAACTAATCCATCAAGTGTAATGAACTGAGTTCTATTGAACTCTATAGAAAAAATACTTCCTGACTATTAATTATTCTCGATTGTTAAAGTTTCGGTATTCTTGGGCACCATCTCAAAATATTAGTTTATTTCGTTGGGTACTAAAGTGCATTACAAACAAATTAAGAGACTAATTCGACATATAAATAGCTTGATTGACATAATTTGATTTTCCCTGATCAGGTTCAACTAATCCATCAAGTGTGATGAATTCTGAAGAAATCATATTCTCTTACTTTTCACATTTCCTTTCCTGCAATTTATAAGCAATTGTTGGTTTATTCAGCTTATTGTGCTTTGACCAACTTTTTTCTCTTTTATATTTCCTTTTTGTTATGATGACAGGATCAAAAAATAAAGTCGTAAACTTTATCAAGTTACTATTAGACATAATTGAATATGTCTGAGCCATGAACTCTCATAGAGACCCTTCTTCCGCTTTTCATATTTCAAATTCAATCTTTAACTTTTCCGTCACATTATGATCTTTCTTCTCTACGTTATTTATTCTACAGTTTTAGTATTTTCTTTAATATTTTTAAGCTTCTTTTTCTATACAATCAAAACCTATAAACAAAAAGGTATTTTTGAGAACAAAGAGATTTGTTGAATAAATTTGAAAAATTAAATTCAGGTAGCATTCCAACAATTTATATCTATTTCATGGTTTTTTGTAACTTTGTTGAAGTTTGGATGGAAATAATAAATGATGTGATGCCAGTTTTCTTCAGTCAAAAGAAGTATGACTGTAAGTTTGTTTTCATATTGACCCCAGAAAAGTTCACAGCTTTATTCTGAATGATTGTGAACATAATTTTCAGGGTTTTATAAAAACATTGGAAAATATGTCACTTTAATAGACAATTTAGTTTATTCATACCCCATGTTTCTTATGGTACTAATGGTGGCTGAACGGGTCTATATTTTATGTTTCCCATTTGAAAAAGCATTTTCGAATGGAAAACTTTGGTGGTATTGCTTTGGAGTAGCGGTAATCTTACTATGAATTATTTTCAATACAGATCTCTTCTCATTCAGATTTGGACGCATATTTTTGTAATGACACCGTTCTTCTCAGGATGTCCTGTGACGTTTAATTACTACACAATGAGTTATGAAAACGAATGTGAACATTATGTGAGTCGCTTTCTATCCAAATAGATAAAATCTTACGTTTTTTTCAGTTCACATATTTATTTAATAACTTTACCTGGGTTATTCCTGTCAGTTGTATGATTTTCAATATTGGTATTATATTTTATATTTCATATCTTCGAAAAAAGTCACAAAACAATGCAGATTCTAGTAAGTTTCTTACAATTCCTTCACTTATGAACATTTTTATCACAGGAAAACGTCGAAAAGAAGAGAAGATCATGCTTTCACAATCAGTGGCTTGCACCACATTTTTGATAACTTATGAAATAACTGAACATATAAAAGGAGCATTTGAAGTGCGCCTGCTCAAATTTATTCATTTCAACACTCTTCTGTTTTTAGGAAGAATACGCAGCACTTTCGGATTCAATTCAACGAACGATCTATTACACTAGAGATGCTGCAGTTGGATTGACATGTTTCTTCATTTATTTTGTTGGGACTCCAGCGATACGGAATATAATTTTAGATAATTTGTATTCAAAAGTAACAAAAAATACTCGAGCTCGAACAGTATCTGTTAGTGGTCTCAATAAAAGCTTTAATTAATCTAATGCATAAAGACAAACCATAATTAACAAGGATCCGTCAGTTTCTCAAAAGAGGGAAATGAGTTACGGCTATTGCAATACACTGTACTCTGAAAGTTTTTGAAAAAAAGAAAGAACTTGAAATTATTAGGATATAGAGAGAAAATGAAAACCACCTCCGCTTGAGTACTTCAGACTGGACTTTTAACTCTATTTCCATGTGCCTCGAGAAAT
Organism: Caenorhabditis doughertyi; assembly: GCA_963572265.1. Taxonomy (NCBI): domain Eukaryota; kingdom Metazoa; phylum Nematoda; class Chromadorea; order Rhabditida; family Rhabditidae; genus Caenorhabditis; species Caenorhabditis doughertyi. Next base: position 8,682,839 of record OY751557.1, read on the forward strand.
CTGCGTAGTCATTTTTTTATTGCTCGATTATTGGAAAATAACAAGAATGTACCGGATCTGAATTATAATAAATTCAATTATCACTCACAAGAATAACAAGTAATTTTCCGCATTTAATGTTCACTCAACTAAAATTTCTCATTTTCAGTGAGAAATGACTCTGGTTCTTAATATTTTATATTTTTCTATTCTAGCTTTCTCAACTTCTTTTTTGATATATTTTTATTATTCTGTTGCAACTTACAAACGGAAAGGTTAGATATTTAGTTTAAAAAACACTTGATAAGATTTCTGATTTCAGATAAAATTCCAATTGTTTATATCTATGTTATGATAATTAGTAACATGATGCAAGTTTTAGCAGAAGTTTTTAACGATCTGATTCCCGTTTTCATAAGTTTCGATCGTTATGCTGGTGAGTTTAAACAAATGACAAAAATTCCTAAATCTGAAATTCCATAGCCCTTCGAAAAAGTTTTGGGATGTATGTAACCTTATTAGATGATATTGCATATGCATTTCCAATGTTTTTGACAATCGTAATGGTTACTGAAAGGTTTTATGTTATTTGTTACCCTTTTGGAAATGCGTTCTCAAACACGAAACTTTGGATTTACTGTCTAATTTTAGCAGTGAGTTGTGAGAGTTTAAGAACCATATCCCCTATCCATTTCAGGCTGCAACAACAATATTTTGCCTCACTCCCCTCTTCTCTGGATGTCCTATGAACTATGATTTTTACACTTTCAGTTATCTCACAGAATGTGAACATTTTGTGAGTTCACAAAATCAGTTTGAGTTTTTACTTTTTGATTTCAGTTCACCTATCTCTTTGATAAGTACAATGGCTTGATACCCTTGGTTTGTATGTTTTTGAATATTGGACTTATTCTCTACTTGTCTTGTCAACGAAGGAAAATTCATAATCATAACGACCCGAGTGAGTTATCAAGAAAGTCTAAAGCCTTACATTTCAACCTGTTTCAGTATCAATTGCACGACGAATTCATGAGAAAACTATGATTATCCAATCAGTTCTATCCACTGCCTTTCTTTTAACTTACGAAATTTCAGAAACTTTTATTGAATTCTATCTGGTAAAAAATAGTTTTTGGAGCGCCATGACTAGTCGTTTTTAGGTAGAATACATGGCACTCTCAGAATTAACTCGTCGATGGATTTACTACTCTCGAAATGTAACAGTTTGCCTTCGTTGCTTTTTCATTTATTTTGTGGGGACACCAGCAATTCGAAATTTAATGATAGACAAAGCAAGAACATTGATCGGAAAGCCAAAGAAACAAAAAACTGTGATGATAACTCACAGTCGAGATCATTCAAGAATATCTGATAATAAGTAAACAGTTTGAAATAAATAGTTTTGTGTTGGTGAAAGAGTACACTATTGCACAAGGAAGAATTGAATCCATTACTAAATTTTCTAAATTTTAGCTACATACACTCAGGTCAAAAATTATAGCTAGGCGACAAAAGATATAGTCCATAGAAGCGTTTATTCCAACCGTTGCACCAGGGTTAGTGGGCGCTCTACAGGATAAAATCCGCTACAAACCAGTCCTTAACATGGAGAGAACCAAAAGATATAACTTTTTTCCGTGTAACTTTTTTTGTAACAATCTTAACCTGAAGATAGAAACCTTTTTTAAAAACAGTTTATTGTTATTCAAAAAATTAAAATTGTGTATGTTGATTGAATGAACAATGAAAAATAACTTCAAAAGTGGAGATCCAACTTAAACAGCCCAAATAATAATTTGGAAAGTATCGAAACTTGCAGTGACTGTGGCCATTAACGAGTCGCTACGTTGAATATCGTAGCCACCTTGTACAAATTTACGACGATTATCGCTGAAAATACTTCTTTATTGGTCTAAGGTCCAAAAGAAGAAAATTAATCTTGAGAGATTCAAGAGAAAAAATAATATGAATATCTATCATAACTCACTTTTCACTAGTCCGGAAATATCGTGTTCGATTCTCTGGTTGTACCACAAAATCAATATTTTTCAGAATTTCGAGGATATTTATTTCTTGAGTTTTAATTTGAGCATAGTTCAGTCTTGTGAGTGTTTTATCAAGCCAATGTTTTATGAACAAATTCAAATCATTGTTTGTTAGTTCTGTGCCATAAAGTTCATAGCTTCCGCAGTCCGCTTTCAATAAACTATTCAATGTCAACCACTTTCCTTTATATATTATCATGTTTCCTACAGTTTTCTTGAAATCATATCGGAAAGTTTCGCTCGGTTTCTTCCTAATACAGAGAGTCCCAGTTATCTGCATATTGTCAAATAACTGAACTAGTTGTTCATCTTGGATTGGTTCATTATCAAATTCACGGTCTTCAAGTATTGAAACATTTCGGACTGAAAATAACTTGTTCATTTCGGAAAGAAGGAAAAGAAATCAAAAGTCTTCCTGTCTTCCATGTTTTAATTCAACGCCTTCCTACCTTTTCCATTCTGATTTCTATATATCCAGTCAAAAATCGTCTGTCTTTCTCTGTATATTTCGTTACCAAATTCGAGATCCAGAGAAAGTTCACCGAGTATATCACACAGAAATTCAAGAAACCATACGATTCCTTGTTCTGGATACTTCCAAAATGTGGTCAGATATGACAAATATTCACTAAAATCATTGGAGCCTTCGACACAAATTTGTTTTCCATTCATTATGGTATGTTCTGAAATTGGCAGGAATGAATTGAACTGATTAATTTCCAGTGCTTACGTTTCTTTTCGTGCTGAGGCAAAAAATCCATCCTAATTTTACAGAATGATGCTGGTTTGTAGTACCTCGATGTAACTGCTATCGAGAATTCGTAATAAGTTGTTATTTTTAGACAGATGTCGTTTTTTTTCTTGAGTATTTTTACATTATGTTTGGTTTTCTTTGAACAGGATGCATAGTAGATCCTTTAAAAGTTGAAGTTAGGGAAAGTTGAATTATTTAACTCACAATTCTCGAAGCCCAAAGTTTGACAGAACTTCTTGGAGAGGAACAAATGGTAGTTGAACAAGTCGAAAAGTTTCAACAGGCATCTTTGAATGAACGATGCTTTTTAACGGATCAATACGAATAGGTACAACACAGTCGACATGGTCCTACACAGAAGTGCATCAGAGCGAGTTTTATTCATCCCCGTTAAAAGAAGGAAACCGTGTACAGTAAGACGGCAATGTACCGTTTTGCATTAAACATATAAAGTAAAGAAATGTAAAGAATGTAACATGTAAAGAAAAAGACACCAGAAAAATCCATTTCAAAAAACTTCCGAAAACTTTTTATTATTTACGAAAAAAAGAATCAAAACATCGTAGAAACGTCCCTACTACTCAACATCATTCTCGGTTGTTTCTTCTCTTTTTTCATAACTTTCAAAACTTTAGCAATGATTATTTTACGTATTGAAGGAGTTCCAACAAAGTAAATAAAGAAACAAGTAAGAGCAACAGATCCCGCTCTTGCATAGTAAATCATTCGTCGCGTGAATCCAGGAAGAGCCTCGTATTGTTCCTAAAAAATTGTTTTTTGGATTTGGACTGATTGATAGGAATACCCACACTAAACATGTCTGTTGCAACTTCCGTGATTTCATAGATCAACAAAAAAGTTGTAGAGGAAATTGATTGTATCAGCAAGGTTTTCTCGTGGCTTTGCCTTGCATTCAATCTTCTATCCGCAGGATTTTCGATTCTTTTCCTTTTGTGAGAAATATAAAATATCAATGCGAAGTTCATAACCAAACAAGCAACAGGAATAAGACCAGTGTAAGTATCAAAAATGTAAGTTATCTGAAAAATAATTTTGAATTTTAAGAAACGAGAAAACGATTCTTACAAAATGACCATCTGGATCACATTCTGTAGAATAGTCGAATGTATAAAAAGAGTAATTGACAGCACACCCGGAGAAAAATGGAATCAAAAGAAGAATAAGTAATGTTAGCTGAAAAGAGTATAGTTAAGATTGAACCCGGTGATTTTTTATTACCGCAAGAACAAAACAATAAAACCAAAGTCTCCGATCTGTGAATGCTCGACCGAATGGGAAAAATATTGCATAGACCCTTTCAATTATCATGAGAACTGTTAATAATAAAGGGTAGGTGTAAACATGATAATCAAATATAGTCAAGTACTCTCCCAAGTTGTTGTATATCCCTGAATATATTTCTTCTTCTCGTTTTGAACAGGAGTTTTATTAAACTAACATTTGTAAGCTTTTTTACTGATAAAATATGGAAATATATCACTGTAGAATTCCACGAAACAAACCCCAGCGTTACACATTATCATTATATAAATGTACACAATTGGAATCCTATCTGAAAATGCTTTTTTCCTCTCTAATCATTTTTTTTTACTTTCAGACTCACCTTTCTGTTTATAAGTGTATACTGACACAAAAAGTACAAAAAGAAAGCATAAAGCCACGAAAATAAACAGTAAATATAAAATATAAAAAACAATGACGATTGCCATTTCTAAAGAATGGAAGTGAGAATAAGTTATTGAGGAATATTGGCTTCTTGCTCATAATATTCAATTTTCCAGACATATTTACCCCCGCTTGGATAGAGCCTAGGGCTAATGAAATTGTGGAACCCGATTGGGGGGAATGACTCGATTGGTAATTGAAATACGGAAGCGGGACAACTGACTAGAAAGTTCAAATTCAATACGTACCTGTGTTAAGTGAATTGATCGGAGTGGAATAAAGTTTGGTCATGTGTACTGTTGTATTCTGGGAAAGAATATGTAGTTATTTTAAAATCTTCCAGAAATTTATCTAACCAGAATATTTTATCCTGAAAAACATAATTAGCATAACATGTGGGTGCACACAAACTCTATTTGATATTTATACTTGCTTTGATTGGTTTGTTGGATCCGTTTCGTCAGTCCAATGTGATTTTTTCAAAAGGAAAAGAAATTAAAGGATTAGTTTATTTAAACACTTGGCAGATTATTTCTATTTTAAGTCACCTGGTTTCAAAATCTACTATCTGATCTAGACTTTGCACCCAAGATACTCGTGAGAAAAAATGTGCAAAACTTTGAATAAATAGAATGTAGGAAAAAACTTTCAAAATGATGAATTGATTCTGCTGGGAGTCACTATAACATTTTCGAAACATTTCTTCCATTTTTTGACCATTGATTTGAAATTTTCTAGAACAATCTTCCGAATAGCAGGGGTTCCAACAAAATAAATCAAAAAACAATTTGATACAATGGCCAAAGTTTGGGAGTAGAAGAACAACTGGAGAACATAATCCGGGGGCGTGATGAACATGATCTGAAAATTTGGGGTTTTACTTATGACAGTTTTGTCTTTATTACCATAAAATTCTGAAAATGATAAGTGATGTCAAACAATAGAAGAAATGTAGTAGAAGAAACTATCTGAATCAACATTGTTTTATCACGACGTCGTCTCAAAACCGATGCCGATGCTAAAGAAATGTTACTTGTATTTTTTAATACATTCAGAATTAACTCACATTGATAATTGGATCTCTGCGTTTTTCGCCTTTTATAGGACAAATGAAGAATGAGGCCGATGCTTAATAACATGCATACTATCGGGATCACCCAATTGTACATATCAAATATGAATGTTAGCTGAAAATTACTGCAGTATTGATGAGATAATTACGGATAAACTCACAATATGTTCACATTCTTCGATTGGGACGAAACTTAAAGTACTATAATCATAAGCTACCCGACATTCTGAGAAGTACGGTATTAACCAGAAAACAGTTGTGATTCCCGCCAATAATGCACAATAAATCCAAAGATTTTTGTTAGAAAACATTTCTCCAACTGGGTAGAATATAACATGATATCTTTCAATTACCATCAGAACTGTTAAAAACAATGGGTAACCGTAAGATATGTCATCTACTAACGTAATGTGTTTTCCAAAACGTTCTCGAAACCCTAAATGAGTTTTTTTTTGACATTTGAAAAGTATGGAAACTGACGAAAGTAGTCTTGAGAGTTCATGAATGCAGGGACCACATTTTGCACAACTTCCATGATTACTTCCACAAAATTACAGATTATCATGACATAAATATACACTATTGGAATGGAATCTGGGAGTCGAAAAATATTAGTACCGATCTTTCACCCGTGGCTTACCTTTTTGCTTATAAATTCGTACCGTATAGAAAAAGAAAATAAGAAAAATAAGGTAACATGTTAATAAGAAAATGTAGAGTAGAAGGAAAAACATTGGTTATGATTAGAAAGGAAAAAAGCATAACGGTTTTGCAGACTGATTCGAAATTGAATTCCATGCAAATGATATAAATTGACTGTTTTTCTTTTGAGACTATGAAAACAAGGAAATGAGCTAAATTATTGAAATAAAATTGTTTAGCTTTTCCGCTGAGGCTATCAAGGTATGGAAAATTTTGAAGTGGGACCGGAAAAGAGACCTGTTAGGTGCGTTCCTTCAAGAATTCATCTCTCTGAAATTCATCTTTCCAAGTTATTTACCAGGTGTTTGAACTTTTCTGAACACATCAGAAAGATTTCTCATAAACGAGTGAGTAAACGTATGTACCTGAACTATGATAGACAAGTTTTTGTGACCACATTCTGTGTCTTCCTTTCTGTATAAGTGAGAAATAATGATTGTATAGGTTCAGAAAATGTCTCTAAAATCTGTCGTTGTCACTGAAGCCAGCCTAGGAATCAGATAGGGATTGGTGAAGTGTTTTGTGATTTATTTTTTCACCAATTATTCGTTTACACACTTTTTTCCAGAAACAGCTATCAATGCTGTTTTCACACCTGCTGTTTACCGGGATACTTCAAAAGTGTATGCGAAGCCTTGAATGTAAAAAAAATCCGTTAATGAAACATTTCAATTGAATTTATATATCAACAGTTTTCTTTTGCAAAATATGTTTTTTTTTGCTTTTCAGAGATGAAAATAAAGTATATTTTAAAGTTGAAGGCGCAGAGCGGTTTCTGTAACTCCGTCTCGCCGCGGGAGCGTCGTGTACTCCTCGTGGAAAACAAAAGATTGTTGTTTTTCTCAAACGAATTTCAGCTTCACCTATTTTTTCCGATGAATTTAACAGTTTTTAAAAACGTGTCGAGTTTTTCTCTAAAATAAACTCAAAAATTCCAACCGATGATCATTATTACAAAAACTTCGCTTTCTTCTACGCATCAACCGTAATCGTCTCGAAATCCTAAATTTTCAGAGAATAACTTGCCGAAATGTCCGAGAGCAGTCTCAAAAGAAAAATCTCTTCGGATAAAGAAGAGCCATCTCAAAAAAGATTTGGATTCAGTGAAAGAAAGGAAAAAGAAATTTGGGAATTCATTTTGCGTCACATTCGAAATGCTGATGAAGGAACTCTAGATCCGCCGATGAACCCGAAAATTCGTGATGGAATTCGCATTTGGGAAATTATGAAAGAAGAATCGGATACTATTTTGACTGCTAAGGATCTTCATGATTTGTATGTTTTCTGCAAAAATCAAGTAATTTTCTAGTTTCTGTTGTTTTAGTTATCACACTGTGATGCTTCCTAAGTTAGCAACCGCTGACTTATCGATTCAAACCAAGGCTTGTTTGTATTATGGGCTTCAAAAAGATGTCGATTTCGAGTTTCTTGAGCAGTGAGTGCACTTTTCAAACGGTTCCTAAATTAATAGTTTTTTTTTTGCAGACTGAAAGAAGTTGCCGAATACCGAATAAGTCCGGATAATAAACTCATTGGATTCCGAAGAAAGCCGAATACAGGGGATTGTTCATCGGATCCATGGTACAGTGCTTGGTCGGAGGAAGAAGAGGCGAATGATAATACGAATAAAACGGGGCTCAGTATGGCTGATATCACGTTCAGTGATGATCACGACTGGCCAAATTTGGAAGAGGAGATTGAAAAGAGAAATGGGGAAGATCCAATGACATCATTCATAATCAACTCTTTCAATGCAACTGCTGAACCGATAGCCAAGTAAGTTCTGATATTATTTCACAGCTAATCCTGGTAACTTTACAGCAACAATGGTCTTCCAGTTATAGACATCACACCAACTGATTTTGAGCCATCTGCTGCACCTGTTCTTACTCCTGGAAAAACGATCATGGAAGCATTGCTAGAGATTGCCCCTGCCGAGCCAGAAGACAATCCATATAACAACGAAAAAGAGGATGAAGCATCAGAAACGATGCCTATTCTGGCACCACATGGTCTAAACACTTCTCGAGTCGAAGACCATGATGATGTTGATGAGATTGTTTACATTAAAACTCAGCCAAAAACGCCGGATACAATCTCGAAATCATCTTCTAGATCGCTCAGACAAGGAGCGCCACTGGAACAAGCAAAAGAAGTCGTTGTTAACATCCCGAGGTTTAATGAAAAGTAATTATTCTTCCCATGTCATTTTTTCAGTCCCAGCACTTCTCTTGAATTACACGCCGCTCTTCAATCGTCTTCTGACTCTATTACTGCTATGGAAATGCGAATGGCAGCTGCATTCAATCACATTGAGCGGTTCTCACTGTGAGTATAATTAGTATTTTCCACGTAACTTTGTCTCATTAATCAAGATTATTTTAAAATTTTCAGAAATGCAGAAGAGGTGATATCTGCGGAGTCGTTAAAATTAGCCGGATTGGTGAAGAAAGTCGATGTCGCCTTGAATCAAATTGTGCGTCTTGAAAAGTAAGTGAAGCCGTCAGAATTCATAATTATGTCTCTTAAACAGGTGTAGAAATGAAGCGGAAACTAAGGCAGCAGAGGATTCTTCGAGAATGTCTGCATTGGAATCAAAGTTGGAGGCAATATTGCAGAAAGTGTCAAACGCGGATAAGTGAGTTGTAACATCAAAAGGACAAAACATTTTCAATTATTTCTAGGAACAACGACGAAGAACAAATCAGATCTGGGACAGATTCATTGAAAGTTTCGACATTGGAGTTAAAGGTGGAGAGCTTGCAAAATCGAGTAGAAGCTTATGAAAAGTATTTTAATAACCTGACTTGAACCATAAAATTATTCGTTTCTAGAGAATCTGTTGAAGAAAAGAAGAGAACAGCTACATTGGAGAAACAAGTCGACGAGTTGCAGAGAAACATTTCTGAGCTTAAAAAGTGTGTCACAATCAACAAAAGAAAAATGAATATCATTTTTCCAGAAAAGTCACTACCAAAAACTCTGATCCAGGACAACCACCTGATTTGGAGTTTTCGACTTCTTCTGTGTCTGCAACTTTCTCGTGCATTTCTGAGCCTTTCAATGTTTCTTCTTCCAAATCTCCAATCTCAAATAAGACTGTTTCTAACAGCCAAACTGTAGAAAAAGAGACAGAAAAGCAAAAAACGTAGGCTTTCTTTTCGATTTTCTGTTTGTTTTTAATTGTTTTCTCAGAAGCGATTCTATCCTCACAAGTCAAGTCGAGCCGAAAAATTCCGCTTCTAAATCTACTGAAACTCCGAACGACGTTGTGACGCCGAAGCAAGCTGTATCCGGTGTGGCGAAAACAAATGAATCGGGTGAAACTCCAAGGAAGAAAAGATCGGCAAAAGATGAAAGCAAGAGTTCTCGTGGAAGGCCGAAGAAGTGAGTTTGAAATAATTAAACTGGGGAATGAACAGAAGTGGAGATGAGTTTGTATATGTCATGCGGAAGCTGAGAATGATCCAAATTATCTCAGTCGCTAGTGTTTCCCTCCTCTCGAAAGTTTGAATAATCTCGTATTTTCAGTGAAACACCTGCTGAAACCAAAAAATCGAGTATCAGAAAAAGCTCACATACAGTTGCTAAGGAAGTCTCTCAGTTGGGTGGATTCCTCGGCATGGATAGCTTCACTCCACTCTCCAGACGAAGTGTGCATGCGCCGATCCGATATGGAAACACCTAAATTCTCAAGCATCTCAACTGTATCATTATGAGAATTCTATCAGTTTTATTCCACGTTGTTATTGTTGTTCTCCATCATATTTGTAAAATTATCTCAAAGTAGTTGTAGTTGCTATTCTAGTAATAGTAGTAGTTCCTAGTGTTTTATTATCCCTCCTGAATTTGTTCAAGTTGTTATTTATACGTACGCTTCTCACTGAATTTATGAAGCAAGTTGTTTTCACTTTTCCAAAAATGCATATATGAGAACGAAAAGAAAACGAACAGCCTAGTTCTATGTTTCTTGGGAAAGTACGTTCTGAAGATCGAGCAATGATCATTCCAAACGAAGAAAAAAAATAAGTTTCGGTTGAAGAAATCCAAGCAACAGAAATTGAAACTGAAAGCTAAAAAACTCTGATGATTCGCCGCGTGATAGACTTGCCATTTTTTGAAACATTTTTATTCGAACATTTCAAACAAAATACAGGATATTAAAGAAAAAAGATACCCGAAGTGTCGAAAACAATGATATGAATTAAATATGAAGTGATTGATGAGATGACTGATATGAATTAAAATGAAGGAAATGATCATAAACTTTAGCCGGCTTTTCTTTTTTTAAACTTTAGCCTGATATAATGGAGTATTCTTCGTAGCTGAATGCTTGATTGTTCGATCAGTCCATGGAGCTGGTTTTGCAGTGGCAAGCCAACAGAAAATAGCATTACAAATGAGAAGAATTGCAGCATGAACGAAGAACACAATTCTCCATTCGGCGACTGTTCCCTGTTGAAGGATTGACGAGACAATTAGAGGGCAGACAATCATAGAGAAACAAATCAGAATTTGATTAATCGCCATTACAAAATGATTATATTGACGAGAGACGAGGGCAGCACACTGGAAGTTGAAATGATTAGATAAGTGGTTTCCTGTATTTTGTGTACTCACTTTACTGAAACCTCCTCCATTGAATCCAAACATTCCTGTTGCCAATGTCATTAAGACTAATCCCAAAATACCTTGACCTTGTTTCACAAATCCTAATGCACATAAGAAAACGGCACTTGCTCCAAGAGCAATTGTATTGTAGATTCGAAGTTTTGTTGTTTCAGAAATTCCATGAATTTTATCACTGGAATGGCCTGCGAACATTTTGATAATGAATTGGAAAAGAACTGGAACTGCAGCTGCAAATCCGGTCTTTTCGAAAGAATAACCTCCAACATCATGAAGGAAAACTGGAGAATAAATATGAATAAGTTGTACTGCAATCAAATCTCCAAATGCTCCAATCCAAATTCCCCATACTGAAGGAGTAGAGGCAATTTCCAAGTATGGAGTGTTATGATGCTCATGAATTGCCTCCTCTGATTTGTTGTATTCAATTTCAGAAAGTTCAGCAGGTCGTACGAATTTGTTGTCTTCTGAAACAACTTTTTATCATAAATTCTGATAGAATTATAAAAACTAACCAGGAGAATCCGTAAAGATTGCAAACCAAATGGTGAAAACAATCAATGAAATCAATGCATGAAGATAGAAAACAGCCTTCCAGCCGAAAGAAGATGAGCATAATTCTCCAGCGACAGGCATAGAAAAAATTGAAGAAGTTTGACCAAAAGTAGTGAGAGCAGCAACAAAAAGTCCCTGTTGAGCCAATGAAGCCCATGAAGATGTAATTGCACCGACTGCAGGAAAGCATGCTGCATAGGCAAGACCTTGAACAAATCTCAAAGTGACAAACATGTAGAAATGAAGAGGTGCCAGAATTGGAATCAAGAATGTTGAAATAGTAGTGAGAACGCCAGATGTGACAAACACTGCTTTCAGTCCTATTTTAGATATTCCTATGATTACAGGAATGACTCCACAAACTGCTCCAATTGCTACAGTACTCAACAGAATCGTTTTATCTTGTTTCGTATATCCAATATAACGAGTGTGATTTGCAGAAAACTCTGAAGATTCTCCAGATCCAGGCATACATAAAACAGTAAAGTTGAAGCAGACGACGTTAGACATTAGAGATGTCAGACATAGCATTGTGGAGATAAGGACCAGATAACGGACACATCCTGGTTTGTCTGAAAGTTTATTGATTTGGATGTGAAACTTTTATCGTTGAACTTTATCAACTTCCGGTAACTATGATATCTAATCTTTCAACTTTTTTCTCTAGATGTCAAAAGGTTCTGACGATAATTCGTAATGTCATTTTTTGATTGAAATTTCAGAGAACACTTCTGATGATGAAAAAGATCACGTAAAGGTCACCTGATAGTCTATTCAGATATCAAAATACATTCAGATCACGTAATTGTTTTTATTTCAGGAGGCTCATGTGATAAGAATATGGTCTAGTGATCATTCCAAAATCGTTTTTTGAAAATACAGTCAAATTTGGATTTGGTCAACTTTAACTTTCGGAATCTCACCTTGTGGAAGCTCCTTGCTAGGAATCACCACTGCAACTCCTTTCTGAATAACTGGTTTTTCCGCAGTCATTTTGGTTTATTTTTCTCTGAAAACTAGACGTTTAGAACGAAAAAGATCAAAAAGATGTAAAAAAAGACATAGATCATCAATCTCGGAAAAAAGAAGAGTAAGTGAAACAGACATTAAAAAAAATGTGGAACAGGTTGATATGAAATGGACATGGCATGGGACGAAAAGAGAGAAGACGTGACGGATGGATGAATGGATGGACCGAAGATCGATTTGTATTTGATTCGCTAATCGTCGTGGCGGGTGGGTTTCCCTTCTCTTTTCAATACATCATCCATTTTTCTATTTATATGTGTGGAGACTCCGCCCACTTCCGACTAGAAAACAAATTGAACAGACAGGTAATGATGAGTCAGGTGTGATTATCGTATTGGGTAGCTATTTGTTTATGAAAACTGCAGAATATTCGAAAGTGTTGATTCAGAAGCTGAAATACAGCTACGCAAAGCACTTTGAAGTGAATTTTCTACAAAAGAATTGTAGATTTGACAGTTCATGATCAGCCAGTAAAGATGGATTGGACAAGAAAAACGATTGTAAATATAGACTCCAATGGAAGAGTTTATTTAGGTAGGCAAAAAATAATCTGGACGCTGGCTGCTTATTTTAGTTGAGAAATAGAGTGAAAAAATAGTGCTCGATTCATCAAAATTGGTTGGAGACACTGTCCAGTTTGTCGGGGATACGGTAGTAATTCTGGTCAGAGATCTTGACCAGAACTTTATGCCAGACATTTTTTGTTTGAGTCTTCTAAAATGCGTGAACAACTTTTCAGAGATAAACTGATAATTATGTAAAACCTAAATTCTGAAAATATAAAACTAAAATTGAAATCTAAATACAAAATTTTACGTTTTTGAAACCATCAGTAACTTTAAAAAGGAGATCACTCGAGGGAACAAATGACGAATTATTTGTCATGCACTTCTATTCTGAAAACCTTCTACCGTCAAAACCAATGTAATTCAAAAAACAAACAATAGTCTGAAAATGAGTAAACAAACACTGAAAATATGTTATTTTTTGTCGGAAAACGAACTCTTTAAATACACCAGACGCTTATCAACTGTTATCAAGAGCGAGAAAAAATAAGAGAAAATTGACGAGAATGTGGAACAGAGAGTAGAGTGGAATTTTTGGAATTTGGAAGGATCCTTCTTTTGTTGATTGAAGATCATCTGAAGGTGGGAGCATCATCACGGCTTCTGAATTATTTGGAACCGAAAGTCATTTTCGTCACGGAGACCATGTGTTAAGAGAAGAGTACAAATTATTGAAGACAGCTGATGATAGGAGGAAGAGAAGAAAGAAATAACCGGTTGATGGGTGTTGTCTTATCATTAATCTTTTAATTGTGATATATGGATATCAATCATATTTATGAGAGAAAATGTGGAAATGCACTCTAAATGTACTCAAACATATGGAAATGCAGCCTTGTTAGAGGGAGAAATTCGAGTATTTTTTAAAGAACGCCTGTAAAGGGCATCAATCAGGACTTTTCGTCAGATTTGATAACCTGGAAGTAATGATATATTTTATTTTCAGACGGAAAAGTTTCAGAACTACAAGTGAACATAAAAACATTACTATTTAATTATTTTTGATATTTGTTTAATTTTGTATCTTTGTAAGATACAAAACACTCTTATTACGCTCCTCTAATAGAGGACGCTTGCACCTCTTTCTTTTATTTCTCCTTTTGAATTGATGTATTAATTTCCTTGATTTTTGATTTTCTTCACCCAGTCATGAATTGATCAACCGCTTTTCGGTGATGAGACATACGGGGGAATCCCCAAATCATCTGATACAGATATGAATTTACAAATATTTCAAATCATTCTTATGACAGACACAATCGCAATGAAGCGATTTGATTATCCAGGCAGTATGAGGACACATAGATGATGACTAAACTCAGACTGAACAGTTCTCACATGATTTTCAGATTAGATTGGTTCTTTGCAGGTCGATAGCTAGCTGGAAAAGTTATACTTCCTCATTCGAACTTCTCAGAAATACTATTGAATATCTCTGAGTTAACGAAGCTTATTACCCATGATAGAAAAAGAGTGGTTATTGAAAAAAGAAGGGAGCAGAAACGATTAAACTCGGGTTCAAACTCATTAACAAACGTTTTGATGATCGTTTCAGAGTTTGACTCAAAGTTAAAGTTAATATTAAATTAGATATTTAGACTGAATCCAGCTTTTTCTTATAGTCTCAGCAAAGTTTTACAAAAATAATGTTTTTGGAGTTTTTGTTTTGATCCCTCAAACGTTTCTTTTCTTTCTTGAGTAAGAAACCAAGTTCCTAGGTCAAAAAAATTATTTGGAAAAATTTTATTGAATTGCATTTTCATGGAAAACAGTTGATCAGGACTCAAAAGGTAGCAGTTTCTAGCAAATTAATCTGAGTTTCCTCTTTAAACGTTCTGAAATAAACTCATATCAAAAACCCTTATAAACTCTTATCTCCATATTGGAATTGTTTCACTAATTCAAATTAAATTTGGACCACCATTTTCAGTAATAGACTACCAATGAAAGAACTCCCGTATTCCTTCCTAATCCATTCCTAATCCACCATCACCCTACTCTAACATTTCCATTAACTTCCAATTGTTAAATGTAATTGTCTCATTTCGAAGTCACCGTGAACTCTTTTTCAGACACCACTCCCTTCATTTTCCTAGCAGACGCATTGCTCATGATTACATTTAATTCTCTATTGTTTTCCTGGAATTACCTCTCAACCACCGCCATCGCCAACCAAAAAAATCTCTCTCATTCGTATTTTTCTCTAATATTGAGCATAAATTAAATTTTGGCTCGCGCGTATAAAGCTTCTCTTTCCAATCTCTCTTTCCGAATGTTCAAACTTCTACTTAAAATTAAAAGAAAATGACATCAAACGTCGAATAAAAACATTCTGGACTCGGTGCACTTGATCAAGATGAATATGTTCAATTTCAAGCCCAATGTTGTGTTTTCTTTTCTTTCGGATCATGAATATTTGATATGTTTCTTCAGTTTAATAATCAATACTTTTCATTTAATTGTTCTAACAAGAAGATATATGAGAACAGCTTCTATTTATGTTCTTCTTATTGGAGTTTGTCTTGCTGAAATGTATTCAATGCTTATTCCATTAAAATTAAAGTTTGAAGTCTTTTGGGAAATGTGGAAGAAATGGTGAGTTATTTCAGATATTACATTATCTCAATCTGAACAATTGTTTCAGTCCAACTCCTCCTTCCGTTCTTCAAATATATTTCGACCGAATTGTTCTATCATCTGCTAACAATACAGCTCGTTTATCCACTTGGCTTTGTGTACTATTCGCATTGGTTCGAGTCATAGTTCTCACTAAAATATCAGATAAGCGATTTCAAATGTTATCTGCTCCCGGATTCGGATGGATTCTTATCTTTTGCAGTTTTGTCGCTAGTTTTGTTATGTCGTTAAGTTTTTATTACAAAGATGAAATTGAAGAAGTTGGTCTCTGGATTCCACAACCTGGGTGAGACTAATTACAGAAACAAAAAGGAATTACTGTGATTTTCAGATGCGAATCTCTCTCAATATCTGAAGTATATCGATATAAATTAATCACCTCTGACCTCTATACATTTGGAAATGGGATTTTCGCAAAATTGTTTCAACTTTCCTTTGGATTCTTCTCCCATATTCTTCCTTGTATTCTATACCCATTTCTCATCGTCATGTTACTGAAAGAAACATTGAAAACGAAGAAAATTCAAAGTGGATCTACTAACAGTAATCCTCATCATAAGAGGAATCAAAAAACAACGATTTTAGTCAATGTGGTTTCAATTATTCAATTTCTTATTCAACTTTGTTATTCGACTATTTCCATTATGGAACTAATTTATGGAGTAGATACGATGTTAGTTCATGTTTTCTCGAATAATTTTCAAAGTTTATAATTCAGAGACTTTTTGAAATATGCAAATGTTGGAATGAAATGGATATTTGCATTCAATTCTTCAACTCGATGCTTCTTTTGTCTGATATTTTCCTGCCGTTATCGGAATGCTATTCGAAGGATGTTTGGATTCAGAGATCGCCTTGTGAGTATTTTTTTTATACTGTATGATCTTAAGTTATGAACCTGGTGAGAAACTAGCTTCATTTTGCGATGATTGATGACCCTTTGAAAATCCAATCAACTTTTCATAACTCAAACTAGATCATACCTCCAGTGTTACAAACTTTAACTCAAATTCAATTAGATCAAAACCTTGTCAGCCTAAAACCAAACCACTCTAATCAGTTACTTGTTTCAATGATCTTTTTCCTTCTTTCAGGCAACAAATGGGAATAAACCTAGCACTGGTAGACCGTCACCTTCATTACAAAGATCAGCTTCTTCAATACTTCCGCCGTGCAGTCCGAAACAAGAATCAAGCTTATAACACAATTATTTTGATCTTTTCATTTTGACACAAAAGTTGTTGAAAATTAGATTTTCTTTTCTGCAAATGAAGAAAACCAATCTGATCAACTTTTTTGAATTTTGAGTGATGATGATGATTGGAAATAAGGAAGTTGTATGAGAAAAGTGATTACTGAGTTCGTGAGGGAACAAAGAACACGTTTTTCGGATTCTTTTACCACTAGTCAGAGAGTTCATATATTCAAAATTATGTTGATTTTTCTGAATGCCTGTGTCACTTGTGTTTGAATGATTTGTGTTAGTCTAGTAAAAGGGCAAAAGCGTGAAAATCGTCGGAAAATCATCTGGTTTGTTTGTGCACGCTTTTTATCAACCTGTTATTGAAAGTATAATCCATAACTGTCTTTGATTACTAAATGCTGGATGAATTCTCTTGACATCTTTTTATGAAATCTTTAAACAAAATGAAGCAGTTATTACCATATCTCGGATAGTTTCATCTGCCTCTTACGTCTCCATAGCGTGGTATTCATTTGCTGGAGAGTCTCCAGATGACCCGAGATGACGCTGAATCTTCTCATAGACAATTATCATTTCTCGGTAACTATTCTGAAAAAAAAAACTATATATACGATTTCCCATTTCGTACGAAAACTAACGAAAATAGGTGCCAGAAGTAAAGTCAAGTCGGCTATTCTCAAAGCGATCTCAAATTGATCCATACTTTTTTCGCTCTGAAATCTCATCTTGAAAAACAGAGTTTTTTTCTGTCACATACTTTATAATATTCTGTTAATGCAATCGTAACTCCAAGATAATGTTCTTGAGCAACAATTTTCAGTGTTGTGCTGAAATCCACAACTCCTAGTTTCCAAATGACGAGAGATTTGAGAACAGCGTATTCCACAATGTCTAGATTTAGTCTTCGAAGAGAATCTCCAACATTTTTATAGAAATGAGCAATGAATTCGTTGAAGAATCTGAATGACCCTATTATAAGTGCCCATTTCCGAGCTACATACCTTGAAGATTCTTCTTGTTCTTCAGTGGAAAACAGATTGTCTTCTTCATCTTCTGAATGTATTTGATCCCATAATGCATCAAGCCAGAGATTCGCAAATGAAGTATACTGAAAAAGAATTCCAACGTCTTCTGAATTAAGAAGATCCGTTCCTGGGCACTGTGTACAAATGTAATTGGCATCTTCTTGGTTTTGTTGATTCAGCTGAGGAAATGAATCAAATGATATTCTATCAAGTGGGCGGGGCTCTTTCTCATTTAACTCCAAATAATATTCTAGTAGCTGATCAGGAGTAATATTTAGAAGAGTCAAAACTTCTTCTGTTTCAAATGGTTTCTCATTTTCATCTCGTCTCGGGAAACCATGAAGCGTCTCAAATGTAGATGTGGCATAATCTGTAAGTTTAAAATTGAAACAATAAAAATGCTTTTCGTAGTTACCTCGAATGATCATTTCATTTCCTTGTCTCATGTTCTCTCTCACATATTTTGGCACTTTGTTAATGTCTCTCTTGCCACGCACCACTGAAAAATCCAAGGCTTTCATGAGATTAATTCAGAAAAATAAACTAACTATTGATCTTCATTCCAGCTTTCAAACAGTTTTGAAATCGGCAAGATCTACATCCACTTCGAACAGCAAATGATACTGGACAATTATTGGATTGCTTACAAACATATTGAATGTTAAGGGATACAGTTCTTCGGAAGAATGAAGCACATGCTAAGCAAGTCGTGGACCCAAAATGATGTCGGACATTTTCTGTGATAGTACAGACAAGACACGTTTTGGATTCACATTCGATTTGAGCTGAGAAAATAATCTTAATTGAGAAGAATTTCTGAGTATTAAACAATTGAATTCCATTTTAATAAAGATTCTACTATTTCTACTACCCCAAGTTCTATCTTTACTTACCATTCTCAGGACACATCTTCGTTTCCTATAAATAATTATTTCTCAAATATAAAATGCGAACAAAATATATAATGGTCATTCTCTATTCAGTGAAACCCTTTTATTCTGCCTCAAACACTTTTTTCATTTCTCACCCCGTCACTGAAAAAAAAAACCCGCGAACAAATTGAGGCGGGTACGGGAGTACTTTTTTGCTGTAATTTTCATTAGATTCTTTAGATTGAGATACTGTAGGCGACTATACAATGCCTTGAACAATAAGATAAAATCTAAACGAGCGAAAAAGACAAATTTCGAAAAACAAATTTTGGAATTGAATATTAGAGAAGAGATTCTCAGTGAATAGACAGGTTGGATGATGATCATAGACAAAAATAGTAGAAGATCAGAAGTCAGAAAAAGAAAAAGGAAGTTCCGGGATGGAAATCGAGCAATCGATGTGCGCAGAATAGTTATTGATAAAGTAACTCAAGTGTGTTTATTACCATTCTCCTATTAAACGTTAAACCAATTTCTTCATATCGAAAACACTTCCGAAGTTTTACATCAGTAGTCGGTGAATGAGTTTTCGAAAAAAGTGATCTATAATTTCAGTCACTTTAATCTAAACTGTTATGGTACGTCATGTTTCTAGATGGAATGACAAACACTGATAACACATTATTCATACTGTAACGAGTATAATTCTTTATTCACATCCTCTATTCTCATTGACGGAATTATGCTCAACCGTATGCCCAACTGATAAGTTGCTCATCCTATAACTTAATCCGTTGTGCGTTTTTTAAAATTTTGTTTTCAATGTCTTCGTATGCACATGACAAACATCTCCGACATAACCTATATTAATGATCCGCACCATTTTTCAAACAAAAGAAATACCGCTTGTTCCAATGATCCATCCGCATCAGAAGAATGGCGTGTTTGCGGTTTCTTTACGTTTTCATACTTTTTTTGTAAACTTTGGGGGCTTATAGAAGCTACTTATTCCACGGAATTGATAATGTGTTGAAGTTGGCGTAATAGGAACAAAAACGTAAACTACGAACGAAACTCGGTAGTTCTTCAGTCATTGTTCTCAAATGATTGTTAGTTCAAATGTTTTTTGAATACCTTTAACGGGAAAAACTGAAGTTACAGTCATTTTACCTTCTCCCACTTCTCTCATTCCCCCTAGACTCTATGCGTTTTGATTCAGTTTTGCAAAAGTTTCCAATGCCCTCAAATACTTTTTGAATCTCCGTGAAAATCTTTGCAGATAAACATGTCTGTTCTTTTCACTGAAGGGTGAGCTGCAGAAAAGCCGCGGAGACAGTCTCTACTTGGAAATGACGTCTTCAGGAGGGACGTGAGTACTTCAAAGAAGATAAGGATCAGGCGTGTTGTTTGTCTGTCATTCGTTCATAGTTTTAGTTTGTGATTTTTGAAAAACGTTGGCCAGACTGTTTCGGAAATAAAAACAGAAAATCTTGTAGGTCATACTTGTTTTTGAAAATATAATGCTTTGTTTCAGTAATCATTCAGGAGAGCCTGAAACAGTGGCATTCTGATTTCTCAGGTTAGGTGTTGAAATGAATTACCCTTCTATTTGAGCTGCCCTTCAATCTTCTATTTCCCTTCTCAAGGAAATCAATCATGAAATTAGCTATATGAAGATCCCACTTTTGAAGATATTCACTATTTTTCCAATCCCGTCTTCCAGTTGTCCTATTTCTTCATGTTTGATGCCGAACTACAGGACAAATACATTAATCTATCGATCCTTTGTCAATCTACTCCCTAAATCTATTGAAATCAAACAACTAAGAACCGCGTTCAATTCCAGCGGAGATCAATTTTAGATAGAGGCTTGAGAGAAGGTGTGATGCTGATCATATGAAGGGCAACTCGACCTCATTTGTGCATGTTTTTTCTTCATTTTTTTTCTTAGGTTTCAATTATCCGTTCAGTAGGCGGATCGACTACTGATTCACCTATTGGCTTGAGTTTGGCGGTATGGTTACTGTAATTATTTCCTGTAGTAGCTTGAAAACTTTTTGAGCCATTTATACAAAGAAAACATCTCAAATAATGAAATCCGGCTGCTCAAATCGAACAGCATTTGGGTTATTAGGATCTTGTCCAGAAGTATGAACACTATTACTTTTGAATATTCTTTTCATAATATCCTCGTTTATCTGTAAGACTTGAGTTGAATGAATTCCTTTCATTTAAGGTCACCTCTTCATTCATGAATATGTAGATGAACCCATTTGCACAGCAATTCATTGCAAAGAAAATAGGAGGAATGATATTGCTCTCTAGGTTTGCCTTTCCGAAAATCATTGGAGTGAATTTCAAAGCAGCGAAACTCAACATTGAGAATACAGAAATGGATGCAAATTGAACTGCCACAGATTTCTCTCGAGCTCTTATTTTCTTAAGTTGTTTGGAATCCATAGATTGGTCCACGTTGCTGTTTGACATACGTATCTTTATGAAAATCTGAAAAGACGAATGTTTTTGTAATCATTTTATAGCTCACCACGATGTAGCTGATAACTGTAAAAGCGAACACTGTAATTTCGATAGGTAAATCAATCCAATGAGCCCAATTAGTGTCATTTTTTGGGTTCATAACCACCAATCCAAATTTCTCATAATCCATAACTGTCAAACAACAAGGCAGCACAAAGATATCAACCAAAACTTTGGCGCATGAAAACAGAACGGAAATTAAAACGAATACAAAAACAAGCTTCTGTGTGAAGAAATCAGTTTTCTTGAACACCGAAAATGTTATACGGTTGATTGCCATTATAATGATTACGAAAAGTCCGTTGTACCAAGAGAAATGAGCAAGACTAACCATGGCCAAGGGACCAGGTGAGTCTGGAGAGTCGCCAAGTATGTAGCTCTGTAAAGAATTATCTTGTTTATTGAATCCTTTATTCCTGGCTATTAGGTGACCCAAAACCATACACTTGAAATGATTGTTGGTGCAAAATAACAGCAGTTCACAAGTAAATTGATAGTATCATTGAAAATTGTGATAACTGCAATGATATAAACACAATGCTTATCTCCCTTTTTCATTAGTTTTGAAATAGGGAATAAGACTCCCAAGTTGACTGCAAGTCCAATGATGGAAAGTTGAAGAAAAAAGTAGCCAGCGGCAGTTCTGAACATGTTGAAGAAGATAGAATGAATACATGTGCTCCTCTACTTCCATCTAACTCTTCTATCTCATAATAATTACCTTTTCTCAATTTCCTGTCTCCAGCACAGTCTTCGTTCCCTACCAATGCTTATTATTTTATTCGAGTGACTACAAAACATGAAAAGTGCCACCCCCGGCTCAGACAAAATTAAAAATTCGGATTTGTTTCGAAGGAGTGAAGAACATAAAAACATAATAGCAATTCATGAGATTTCATTCGGTCTGTCCCGAATTTTTCTTTTTTCTCCGAATATGAGCATTCATTTATTCCGTCGGTCATCATGTTGCTTGTCGTTTCCTTCCTCTTTTTTCTTGTTTTATTGTTTCCTCCTACATTATATTCTGAATATATTACCATGATAGTAACCTATGGAAAACCAGTGAATTTTTCAACAAATGTTCCTATTTATACTAATAATTGGAATGATTGTGTTGTGCAATGTTATAAATCACTTAGTTGTGTGGTAAAAAACATCGAGGAAGTCTGGAAAATACTCAGAACTTTTAGGTTGCATTTTCGCCTTCTGAATCTATAAATTGCAAATTATACAACGTAAATAAGATTTTTGAAGTGGAAAAGCTCGAAGCATCTGATGGTCTTCTAGTTGCATTCAAAGTTTTCAATAGTCAAGAAACATGTCCAGTTGGAGATAATCCTCCAACATTTGGAGATGGTCCAAGTTATGTAAGTTGGATAGTATGCAATAAAAAAAGGATGCACAACTTGCAATGTTTCTCTTCTAGGGATCTGCGTCAACTCCTGACGGTGAATTCCCTTATGAAATCAACTTCAATTCGCCCAATTGGAGTTTTAATGGTAATTAACAAATCTGATTAGATTCCTACCGTAATCCTTTTGTTTACAGTAACTCCTATCTGCACTGTCGGATGGACAAGTTTTACAAGGCCAACCACAAATTGGTGTATACAGGTGAGTGTTCTTCCGAATATTTCTTCATAAATTTCAAATTTAATTTGAAGGTTTTCGGTGGGCCAACCGTTCTTTACACACAATCACAGGCACTTGCATATTGCGAGACACTAAATGCTACTTTAACAGGATTTGAGACAACGAAAGAAAGAGATTTTGTAGCAGGTTGATCAAAGAAATAAGAAAGCAAGGGAAATTGTATTATTATTTGAAGATCTCGGAGTTCAAATGCTTGGCCGAGATTATAATCAATCTGCTGCATTTTGGATTTCTGGACAACGAAAACCAGAATGTTATAGTGCAGATTATACGAGTATATCATATTGCAATGGGGCCAATTTACAGGTAATACCGATGATAGTTGGCTAAAAAACATTATTATCTTTACTTCAGCAATTTACATTCACTGATACTCATCTCACAAACTATGCTGGTTACACTTGGGATCCAAATCAACCTGATAAAAATGCAAGTGGAACATGGGCGAATTGTATTCAAATATGGATTCGAGATCAAGCAAAGTTTCCACAATATAATTATACAGTTTATGGGAATGGGAACTCAGATGATGCAGTGTAAATTGAACGATTTGTATATTAACCAGAAACACTACTTTCCAGATGTGATGTTGTGTATTATCCATGGTATCAACTACGTGGATTTGCATGTGGAAAGCTTCCTCAACTCCCAGTATAAGCTTTTTAAAACATGTTCTTATTACTTGTATTTTCAAATCAGATTTAAAATTTTGTAATTCTAAGAACTGAATGATCTCTGTACGCCCATGTTTTCACAACATCATTGCATAATAACAAAAACAAAAAATTAATGAGGAAGGTTTCTTTTAGCTCCAATTAAAATTCATTTCCAAAATGTCGTCTTTCGACTTTGAAGCTTATACGTTTTCCGATGGGGAAACTAGAAGTTTTTGGTCTATCATACGGAGGTACTTATTGTAAGTGGTATCAATTTGATTTTCTAACTTCATATTATACTTCAGAAGTAGTTTCCATATTCTCTTGATCTTGTTGTGGGAGCGCTTGGCACCCTAACGAACAATTTCATTTTTTTGTATTGCCTCATCAGTATATTGAAAATTTTCAGACAAACTTTTTCTTATTCAGCGACAACTTTCAAAATAATAACATCAATTAATGCGACAGTTCACTTTTTGATATGTTTCTTCATGTCAGAACAGTATCGGAAAGCAGTGAAAGAAGTTTTAAAATTGAAGGTGTGTTCTCGAAAGATCTTTAGTTTTTGGTTGTGTTTTGAATATGCAAAGAGGAGCACTTTTGCAAACATTCCGAGAATATTCCGTAGTTGCCTAGTTGCACGCCTACACTGTCTTTCGGGCAACAACGTTCTTGAAACGTTTCATTTTCAAAAAGAAAAAGCTGTGATAATAGAGTTTACAGCCTCTAATATCACCAACTCCTCTTTCTCTGATGTCTCCTTCTTCACAATGATTGGATCAATTTCTCTTTTTTCATTTTTTACCTTGGAGTTTCAAAATAATAAAAACATGAAATGTAGATCATAGAAAAACGGCTTGGACTTCAATATGAGAAAATAAAAATCATTGGGAGATTTTAAAAGAAAGCAAGAAAAAATGTGGCATGGAATTGATTAGTTAGAGATCAATCAATCTAGTAAATTATAAAAATGAAGGCTCAAAGGGACATTCCAAAAATTAAAATACTGGTAGCGATGAAAAAATTGTTCGACAATGAATCAATTCGAATTTGAATTAAAAATGACGGTTGGTTCTTTGCGGTTTTTCAAAAACTCATCAAGAGTCTGCATTCGAAATTGGTTCCGCATTTCCACGTTGAACTGAAAACTCAAATATAGGTAGATCAAGATTTACAGAAACTAACCCTCAAATAATCGCATGAATAATTTTCATCAAACTGCTTATCGTTAACATTCTGAGCTGCAGTTCTTATCAGAGCACGTTCAAATTGATCCACAACTGGTTCACAATCAAATGCTTGAGCAACTTTTAGAATTCGATGCCATTTGTCAGCTAAAGATCATTTCCTCATTTAAAAAGCAAAAAAATGAGGGGAATAACTCACTTGTATACAGTTTAGATGCATGATAAAGATGATCCAAGAAATGCATGACGTCATTTGGATCTAAATCCATTTCCATTCGATTTGGCTTTCCAGGCACTGATACCCATTCACGTAGTTTACCACAATACTCTTGTATCAGCTGAATATTCTTATATTGATACCTCTATTAAAAGGGCGTATGACTCACATCAATATTAATCTGATGCATGTGTTTACCACATTGCAATTGTGCATTCATAACTCCAGTAGCTGGAACATTACCAGCAACTGCATCCCATCTCCATCCAGTCAATGAATTGTATTGAGTTTTCAATTGGAAGTTATATGGACCATTCACTCCCATTTCTTTGACTACATCACTCCAAAGCCAACAAGTTGGGAAACATATCGTTCGTTGAACAGTATTCAAAACTCTTTGATGCTCTCTTTTCGGAAGTTTTCCAATACTTGAATGTTTTGCAGGCATGAATTCAACTCTCCATAATTGATTCTCATCTTCTTTATATGGCCCATTGAGGATTAGAGAAACAGAAAGGAATTCTTTGCCAGAGAACGTTTTTCGATGAAGATTCACAGTCCAAGACATTCCATTTTGAGTTGTAAAGGATTTAAGTACTGGGGGAAGAATACCACGATCCTGATAAATGCATCGTGCCGAGAATGAAAAGTTTTCACCATGAACAAACTTCGAAATGAATTGATCTGATTGTGGATGAGAATTTTTCTGAAAATTACAGCTATGAGTTAGGTTTGAAAAGAAAAGTTTACCAAAAGTGGATGCATCAATGGAGCGAATAGAACAGATCTCATAGAAGAGAAGTAGACATCCACATTTCCAACTAATATCTGAGTCTCTGGAAAATCAAAGAACCCAAACTTTTCCGCTGCTCTCACAAGGTATAACAATTTGCTATCTGGAATTTAAAATTGGTTTATTTCTTCTTCCCAAATTCCGCTTACGATCAATATTCCAAGAGTGATAATAGACGCCCATAACATCTATAAAAGTCCTATAGTCTTCTGGAGATAACAAATCAACATTGTCCATGAATCTTTTGAATCCAGGCCAACGTGCAAACCAGTGTCCATCCACTGATAACTGCTTTCCATTCAAATATCTTGCTGTTCTAGATGCTTTTGGCCAAACAATAGTGTGTCGGCTTGGTTTGAAATCAGTCTTTTGAATTGATTCGACAATGAATTGATAGAGAAATGTCATTTTATAGTCCTCACTGAAAACATAACTTTCTTAGAAAACTTGTTCAGGGAAAAACTTACAGATCATTAATATCCTTGAAGAATGTATCACTGATATCATATGCACTTGGAAATTCACCATCATGATCCCAATCCAAAGCAATTGGAGATTTCCAAAGAATATTCTCCTCTGGATCATCTGGTTCATCGTCTTCTCGATTTCGAAGAAAACGATAATGATTGTAGTAGGAAGGTGGTTGCATTCCATTTACTTCTTTTCTTCCTGGCATTCTGAAAGAAAAAAACATCGAGTTGATCGAATTCGGACTTGTTTTTCAACTGTTATCCAACTTTTTTCTTCATAACTCCCACTTACGTTAGTGCTCTTCGATAGAAAAATGAGCTTCTATTTGCATCAAAAACATGTTCAAATGATTGTTTCTGATTTCCTGGTTGATGTAAAGAAAACTCTGTGTTCAAATAAGTTCCTGGTTCAATTCCCTGTACCATTATTATGATATCGACCCCTTGTTGTCCATCTCTTTCATATTTGTATGGACTTATTGACCTGAAAAGATTGAAGTTATTAATCCGTAATTTCAGAAGTCATTTTTCTGAAAATGTAACAACAACTCACCAGGTATATTGTCCTAATTTGAACTTTATCTCTGTGTTTACTTGAAAACCAGGTTGTTTGAAAAGAAAACAATTGATTTCTTTTTGAGTTGGCTTTATTATCGTCATCATCGGGCTCCCACTCCCGTCATCACTCATTTTGGAAGCTGTAAAGACAAGGACCCATCAGAATAAACGTTTCCAAAAGGAGAAATAGAATGGAAAATCACAAAGTCTACGGTTGGATTTTGATAAAACATATCTAAATGAAACTATAAATGAAGGAATTCAGTTATTTCAAATTTTCATAAAAGAAACTGAAAATTAGATGGTTTTTGTACTCAAGAAGTCAATAAGAAAAGGCAATTTATAATGGCCGTCACTGTGGAGAAACCTAGTCCCCGTCTGACGGCCATTTGTATGTCCATTCAGAAGAACAGGGGAACGGGTGTAAAAAGGAGAGAGAGGAAAGAAAAGAAAGAACAATGGAAATCGATAGTGTTCAGTGGCAGATGAAAATGGATGAATGAAGGAAGCAAAAGAAAGTGAATTAGATGTACTAAAAGAAAGAATTAGGTAAGATTATGGGGTCTGGAGAGAATCGGGAAAAAAACGGGAAAAATGTGGAAAAAGATAGGATTTTATTTGAAGCTAAGAGTTAATTTAATTTAGAATTATGATCTGAATTTTGCTGAATCGAATTTTTTTGGTTTTTTTTCCATGGGCTGTTTCCTTTCGTATGGTCTACGTTTTCCTTATAGAAACTGGGAAAATCTGTAAAAAACGGTATAGATATATATTTTCTCAATTTTTCAAACAATGTAGAACCTTCCCAAATTCAAAAAACGATTTAATTTTTCATAAAATGGCTTGTCATCATTAAGAAAATATTGGTAATTTTGGTCTATTGCACGATTTTGAATTTTTATTCTTCCACCTACACTTTTTTTGTCAAAATAACTCCATAACTGACTCTTACTGTCCTTGTATAAATCACTGTGTTTTGTGACTAAATTATGATTTTCATGTGGTTTTATCTCAAGTTTTCCGTTTTGGTTTTGTGACCTGTTATCATCCACTTTTCCGTTTTTATAAGATCACATCACTTTAATAGATCTAGTTAAAGTATTCTGAGTCATCCCTTCTACGAATATTCAACCATTTCTTAGCCGTTTATTCAGTAGCAGAAATCATATTTTCCTGCAAAAAACCTCTGCTACTGATGTTCTTGCCCTTTGTAAAAGTTTCTGATTTATAGTTTACCCGAACTCTTTTTGGTTTTCTCTCATGTTTTCACACCTTGTAAACATCAATAAAACATACTTCATTTTACTCTCTCGTTGACTCAATGCTCATTTCAAATTGTCTCTTTTCTTCTTGATTTGAAAGCAGTAAAACTAACATTTTGATCTTGAGATAGTTGGTCGGAAGGGGTGGAGGAGGAGGTGGAGAATGGTGCAAATACAAGATTAGACAAAACGGAGCAAATATAAAGAGAATGTTTGATTCCTGTTTCTTATATTCTTGTCTGTCATTCAATCATTTTCAAAATTTCGGCTATCGAGATGACTGATGTTGCAATGAATACTGTAGCAGTAGTTCCAGAGCAAAAAATAGTTTATTTGGAGACTGATAATGATAGGATAATTATGATTATTTTGATGGTCTTGCTACCGGTGAGTTGCAATCTTGATACAGTAGTCTTACAAACTTAAATGGAAATGAACTTCAAAGTCAGCTCCTTTTTAGTTCAAATATCTCTATTTTCAATAAGAATCAGAGCATGGAAACGCAGGAGCATGAAGGATTTACACTGATATTACACGAATTTTAAACTGATCTTACACAAATATCACATCGAGTTACACTGAAATTACACTGGTTTAAACTCAAAAAAAAAGCTGTGTAATCCTCGAGTTTCCATGATTTGAGCATTTTCTAGAGATGAACCAAATTTAAGAAGTCATCATTTGAATGAAGGTTCACTTATTCCAGCCCCTTGGCGTATTCTTCAAATGTCGTGGATGCTCCAAACATGTCTGTATCAATCTTGTTCTCTATCTTCTTCTAATTCTTCCCGCCTATAAACATGCCACGTGGTTCTGTTTTGTGAAGGGAAGAGAACATGAAGCTGAGGATGGATTTGTCAGAAAATCTTTGTAAATGTGTGTATGTACTTTGTTGAATGAGCTTATTTGTAAATGAATTCTGAATGGGAGTATAAATAAACCAAATTTTATTCACATACTCGTAGTTAAAAACGGCTAAAAGTGTGATCATCTATATAAAACTACACAACTTTACGCAATAAGTGAACTAAACGTTCATGATTTTTCCACTCGTGGCTTTTTGACATCGATAACCGTATCTGGTTGTTGATCTGCTTCCCGTTTCTGGTTTTCTTTGTCATTTTTTATTTCCAGTTCGAAATTGAACTTTAGCTCCAATTTCTTCTTATTTACAGATTTACAAGTGGTGTTCCTCACTGCTTTTTCCATCATTTTCATCACTTTATCACATATCCATTCATCTGCCAACCGCATGATATGGAAGTATTCTGATACTGTAAAACAAAAGTTCGATGAGGAAAATACTAAATAAATTATACCAAGAAATAGTTTTGTTCCATGATAGAGTGCATCTAGGAAACCCATCATTTCTTTGTAAGAGACAGTATTGATTTCAATCTCCGTTTTGTTGTGATTACCAAAACTCTTATTGAGAAATAGTGCAGAGAAAAACAAAGCATTATGAGCAAGAAACTGTAATTATTCAATTAAAGTTTTCCGGATATTATTTAAAACTCACATTCTTGTTCACTGCTATACGTTTTCTTTCTATTTTCAGATTTACATCATTTTGACCAGGCATTTCCATTATCTCTTCCTTTGCTTTTTCCCAGTCTTCTGTTCCAACAATTGAAAAATTAACTTCAAATTTGGCACCAGTGTTCTCTCCTCGTATCATGTCAAACTCTTGTTTCAAGCAAAAAACTGGAATGCCAATGGAGTTTTGTGTTTTGTTCAGTATTCTTTTGGTATTTCTAGTGACAATCGGTTCGTTGTCTTCAGATAGCATAGATATTTCTAAGAAACAATTATAGTTGGACTCCACATCTCCTATCAACACTGCACCAATCGATAAGTACTTCTGATCTCGGTATGTCGAAAAATAGAAACTGACGTTGCTGAAAAATATCAAACTATTTTTGATCTCAAACGTTAAATTGACTCACCACTGCATACAATCTCTCAGAACAATCGGAAAAACACTTGGAGTTTCAGAAGTATCAGAAATCCTTGTTACATTCCAGATTCTATGTTTAGTCACTTCCATTCTTCTAGTAAACAAACTATTGGCCTTTAATTTCCTCACAATATTTGCAGCTTTATCGGACTTTGCAGTTGTTTGAAAATCTCCTTTCTTCCCAATGCAATTCATGAATCCAATAAATCCAAGTTGAATAGCCTTCTCGTTCAGTTCCAGTAAAGTGTCTTCTGAAATGAAAAGGCTGAAGTTTTGGTAGACATTTTCGAATTACCATCAAACTTCCATTGATGATAGAATGCTCCCAGAATGTCATAAACTGTCAAAAAGTATTCTGATGAGCTTTTCTTCTTTTTAACATTAGCCAACACTTGACGAATTTCAGGCCACACCGGTTCAAAAAACTGTAAGTTTAACTATTACCGGGATGATTTCAGAATATTTCTCACCTCAACTTGCACTGGAAAATTCTGCGATTTTGGCCAATCCGGAATGTTTCTAGGTGGTGGACTATCAAAAGTGAACACATGTTTCAGAGAAACACCGTAATCGAATCGTTGATGGCTGGAAAATAAAAACATGGTTCTGATTATATTGTGAATCTTACCATGTTTTTAATGATTTTGTTTCAACACTCCCATCATCTTGAACATTCCATTCCAACGGATTATAAAATGGCCACTTCTTTTGCTCAGAACTGTCATAATTCTCTCCGATTTCATTATCAATTAGAAATCGATTGATTGGGAAGCTGGCAATGATTTTATTGTCTTCTTTTCTGATATGCCGGACTCCTCTGAAATAGGATAATAGGATTTTCAGACTTTCTTCAGCTTTTCATTTTGAAAAATAGAGCATGGAAACGCAGGAGCATGAAGGATTTACACTGATATTACACGAATTTTAAACTGATCTTACACAAATATCACATTGAGTTACACTGAAATTACACTGGTTTAAACTCGAAAAAATAGCTGTGTAATTCTTGGTTTTGAAAACTTGATTCAGATCGAATATTGGGAATTTTTCGAATTCTTATTCGTGTATTTTTTTGGGCAAGACTCAACAATAATATTACTCACGTTACAATCCTTCTATAGCAAAAACTATTTCGTTTTCTATCAAAAATATGGCAGAATTTGTGAGAAATCCCTTTTGATATATTGAAAATTTGAAAAGTCATCCACATAAATTTATCATCCTCGATTCCGAAACACTGAAGTTTAAAATCAACTGCAGGTACGTTATGCATTTCCGAGAATTCCAGTGATATTTTCCTAAAATCCATTAGTTTTTATATTAATCGAAAAAATGAAAAGGAACAGCTTACCATCTATAGCCATGATGCTCAAAATATACAGGTAAACTCAAACTTCCAGTTCTTGTGAATAGTTTTGTGAACACTTTTGTGGGCTCCATTCAAAAAAGAAGAGTTCGAGGAAAAATATTGAATAAAAAGAGTGGGAATGAGTAAAGGAATTAGAGAGACGGAGGATGATGGAGAGGGTTGGAATGGGAAGAGAGTGGAGAATTAAACACAGAAAGAAGGACACACACTGCTATGCAAAGGGAATGTTTTGAGTGACGGATGGGGTATAGAAGGAGAGTGGATGTCAATAAAACCTTTTGTTTTATGAGATAAGCCAAGATGTTGGACAGTAGATACGATACTCAGAAAGTGATTCTCGTGGTCGAGAGTTTTAATTATGTGGAAACTTATTGACTTTCAAAAATTATCTATGATGGAATACAACTTTCAGGACAAAAAAATTTTTGTTCAAAGTTCATTCAAAAGTTGACAAAGGCGGGCATCTGCTCTGAAGTTACCAATGATTAGCTATGAAGCAGGATGAGATCCACCTCCACCTGAATGTCAGCAATATCAATGACGGCTTTGAGGATTCAAAACCATACTTTACATTTTCTTCGATGCTAGAATCTGTCCTGTTTTCCTGAAGTTTCCAATACACCGTCTTCTCTTAACCTAAAGTCCAGCCCAAATGCATTCTGTTTTTTAAACCCTTTTATCTCTTCCCAATCCTTCTTTTGTTTTCAAAAACAGTTTGAGCACACACCAGCGCCACTGATTATTTAGCAAACTGATGCAAAATGATCCCACGTTTTGAATTATTTGACCATAGACCACTTGCCATTTCACAAATTTCTTCGTCTCCCCCCGCCAAAGTTTACTGGATGTGTTTTATGTTTTGTGCCATAGTAAACCTACCGACTACAGTTTTTTACTTTCTCATTCTAATTCTCTCAAATCAACATTTTCTCTGTGTCCCGTCTCACCGTCTTTCTTATCACTCTCACAGAAATCATAGAAATCAAAAGAGATCACAACTGTGTCTAAACCTGGTACTATAAAAGACATAATTTTTTTGTTGTTGATCTTCTTCTGTCGAAAAATGTTCCTAAAATTGTATACGGTTTGGTTGGGAGTATTTTCAGTTTCATTCTTATTTCTCCCAATTTATTTAGTATTAGACTGGAAGAAAAGAGGAACTGCAGAAGGATTTAGTTCCGTTGTTCTTATTATCCCTATGATCATGTAAGTTTTCTTTTTCAATTAGTAAAATTAACGAGAACTTGAGTTTTTATACATGTGCATTTTTTTATCAGGCTGATAGTTTAACTTGCCCAAATTATTTTTTTTATAAGGTGGAGAAATTAAAAATTGTAGATTGAGAAAGCTGTATTGATGAATCTCTAAAATCAAGCTACGCTCTGAGAACATTTTCGAAAATATTCTCTTTTCTTTCAACTACCGCATCTTTCAAAATAATTGTTTTCAGACAGTCCTTTTGGCTTCGACATGGATGGATGAATAATGATTGGACGACAATCA
Source organism: Caenorhabditis doughertyi (assembly GCA_963572265.1). Taxonomy (NCBI): domain Eukaryota; kingdom Metazoa; phylum Nematoda; class Chromadorea; order Rhabditida; family Rhabditidae; genus Caenorhabditis; species Caenorhabditis doughertyi. The sequence goes on from OY751557.1 coordinate 8,715,756, forward strand.
TAACCAATTCATTCAACCTCACAGTTCTCAGTTTCTACGTTTCCGCTTATGCTTATTATCAACCAAAACGAGTAAGTACATGTCATTTTATGATTCATTTGATGTTTTATGTTTTATCAGTCTGGTCATAGATACTGTGATTTATAATAGTTGAAAAAAAAAGAAAAATGATAAGGAAAGAAATAATAATTGACATCATTTTCAGAAATACCTCATTGGTCAACTAATTGCTGCAGCTATAATCATCAAGTGTGCATTCTTATACGTGGATTCTCATGATGCTGAAAATATGAATGCGGCGATGGGTACTGTAGCCGCTGGAGCACAGATTCTAGGACTTGGAGGAAGATTATATGAGATTGTAAGCAATGATGAAGAAATAAATTGGCGTTCGAAAAAGTGAAATTTCAGAGAAGAGCCATCAAAATGGGAACAACAGAATATATTCCAGCATTTATGCAGTTTGCAGTTTCAGCGTTGATGGCACAATGGTTCATTTTCGGAGTGATCACTGGGAATAAGTTCATTGCTGTAAGTGATGTATTTTCAATAAAAGAAAGTCAGACAATTGCAGATTGCCAACATTGCGGGTCTCATTACAAGTGCATTCACAGTATTCCTTTACTTCAAGTATCCGCCTCTCACTTGGACAGTTCCAATCTTCAATATCCCACCACAAAATGTCAAAAAACAAGAATAATTGCCAATAATTTATTTTGTAAATCAATAAATTATTCCCATTTCATTTCACCTTCATCTTAGCTGCAGTCATCATCGCTGGCTTCTTTTTGATAAGAGCACGTGGCGGTGGAGGAGGTGGTGGAGGCTTTTCAACTGATGGAGATGTTTGACGACTTGCTGAACTAGTAGAACTTGTTTTAGTCTTTTTTCCTTTCAGTGGCAGACGCTTGATGGTCTTCTGTTTGTTCTTCGCATCCACATTCTTGCTTGGAGCATCCGAGGTCTTTTCAGTTGTTTTTTCTTGGGATCCAGTCTGAAAAAAGTGGCTCTGTTTTGGATGATTTTATGAGATACTGTTACCTTTTTGTCTTTCTCTTTAATCTTTTCTTTCGATTTCTTGTTCTCCTTTTCCTTCTCCTTCGCAACCACTTTCTCCTTTGGTTTTTCAACCTCTTTCTCCTTCTCTTTCAATTTTTCTAGTTCTTTTTCCTTTTCTTTTTCCTTTTCTTTCTCTTTTTCCTTCTCTTTCTCCTTCTCTTTTTCCTTTTCTTTCTCCTTCTCCCGTTCTTTCTCTTTTTCTTTCCAAGTTTCCTTTTCCTTCGCTTCTTTCTCTTCTCGCACTTTTTTCCTTTCAATAGCAAAGAATGGTTCATTTGGACTCAAAACATATTGTTGACCTCCAGGAACCACTACCTCTTGAAACACAGCTGTTATCTGTTCCTCTGTCATTTTCTCTTCAGTATCAGAAGCTTTGGAAAAAATTGAACGTCTTTCAGTGATCAAATCATAATCCATTGGATCTGTCCATTTCACTCCCATTGATGTCATTTTGGCAGCCAAAATCTCATAAATTTTGAAGTAATCTGGACGATCAGCAAACTTGGTAGCCATCATAATTTTGACAATTGGAATGAATGTGGTCGAGAATCTTGAAGAAACACAATTCAGATGAACCTTTTCAAAATGTGAAACTTACTGATCAGCATTGAGAACTTCATCCAAAAGTTCTTTTTTACGTGGAGCATATTTGAATTGAAACGTGGAATCAGTCCATGGAAGAAAGGTACGCATTTCAAGGGAAAGATAAAGCCACATCCAAAGATCATCAATTCGTCCAAGTTCCTCATAATCATGCATTCTAGGAGAGCAATATTGAAGTGATCCTCTGAATGGAATTTTTTTACGTGGCGCTCTCAAAAACCATTTTCCATCTTCACATCGTGCATACTGTCTTGCTTCTCCGAAATCCAAAAGATAGATATGACGAGAGGCCTTGCAAAGAGATAAAGCAATGTTTCCAGGTTCGAGATCTCGATGCACGTAACCATGTTCATGAAGATCTTTTAGAGCCATCAGAAGACGAATTGAAAGACGAATTAATGTAGAGTCACTGAATTTGTTATGCATCTGAAAGTGAGATTTGAAAATATTTGACAGAAATCTCTTCAATTCTTACCAGTTCTTTTATTGTACCCAAAGTGGGACCAGCCAATGTCATTACAGTAATCCTGGTTTGATTTACAAACAAATAATCAATAAGATGAAGTGAATGTGGACTGTCTTGTAATGCTTCGAGTATCTCTTTTTCAATGTGCGGCTTGTATTTCATCTCTTTCCGTATTACTTCCACCTGGAAATTCAACAATTTCTCTATCAGGAGACCTTTTTTCTAAAGATACCTTCATCGCTGCCTCCACTTTTTCCTCCAAATCAGTCACTTTGAAGACGACACTGACATCGCCTTTTGCAATTTCTTTAATTGGAATCCAAGTGCTTAGCTGTAGAATAACTCAGATTTTTAGGCATGTTATCGGAAATGTTTACCTTATGATCCGTTCCGATGTCATCGTTTTTACTCGATACTTGATTACGTGCCATTTCGATTGTCAATGGCGGGAATGAACAAAAAATCGAAATGTAGAATAGACGAGAAGAAGCACGTGGAAAAACTGATTTTTTCAACCGTAATTTTTTTCGCATGTTATTTTTCTTTAGTTTTCCACTTTGGATCGAATTCCATCTTTGAACTAGCACATCTCAACTCAGAATAGAGATTTATTACCGTAAGAAAAATGGCATGGACTACAAGTTGGTCATGGAATGGGTGATGAGAGGAAATTTAAAAAAAAAAGGTTAAAGCATGGCGGGCATGATAAAGCTTATCAGAGATGTGAATAAACTCTTTAGGGAAAATCCAAATATCAAAAAAACCACACATGTGAATTAGCAAAAGTAGAAGAAAAATCAGGCAAGAACATAATAAGCTTTCCGTATTAATGAAGATTCATTGTGCTCCAGTTTAGTGGTCTGGCTGTAGTACTTGTACTGAAAATGTTTATTATTCCATAATCATCAATTTGTGAAACTAACCATAAACGTTTTTAAACGGAATCTAAGTGAACAAGCTATCGCATCTCCTTCTTCCATCTCTTCTAGATAAACCATATCTCTGCAGATTTGATCCATTACAGAATACATTTGAAATCGAGCAGCTTGTTCCATGATATCCACGTAATTCTCACCTAAAAACTCACCTCAATTTGCGATGGGAGTACGTTTGAAAGAAAACTCACGAATAAGTCTTGATTTCTTATTGTAAATAAAATCGAGAAGAATCATGAATTCTTTGTAACTTATATTATCGATAACATAAACTTGTCTTCTATTAATCACCAATTCTTCATCGAACATTCCCTTGAATATTGGGGATGCCTCAGATAGGACCTAAAAGAACATTATTACTTATCATTTTGAGTTTAACGGAACTTACATCTTTAGAAACAGGAAATACAATTCCATCAACTCCAACAAATGTATCTTTTCTTCCTGGGAACATATCATAAGTTAGTTCTGGAAGGACAGTTTCATTCAAAAGTGCAGCTGATAACTGAACAGAAAACTCGATAGTTCCATCTTCATTCGAATTATTTTCAACTTCACTCCATCTCATAAAATTTGGATATCCAAGAGTATTCCGATCTGATGACATGACTTTTTGTATAATTTTTTTAGTCGGTTTCCAATTTCCTCCCGGAATCCCGACTGATAGCATAACCGAATTTATAAATGTTGGTGATATTCTTGTACCATATAATCCAAGTGCCAGATACCTTTCAGAGTTGATCATTTTTGAATAAAAATAGATATCCCAGCATCCAAAACATGTCCGCATTGCATATTTTCCTCCGTTTAGATACGTCTCAGTATAACATGGATTGTATCCAAATGTGAATTCATAAGACAATCTTCCGTCCCGAACCGCTGTTTTTTGACTATTAGTTTTTCCCGGAACAACATCGACTTGCAATCGTCTTTTTTCAAAATCATCTTCATTATCAGATGAATCAGATCCATCACTTTGGGTGCTAGGACCTTCACCTAATTCCATCGGTTCAGGATGTGGCGAGTTCCGATAAGCACGCCTTTCCTCTTCAATTGGACTTATAGAACCATTAGGTATAACAGAAGTTGAACTGAATGATGATGAGCTTCTAGAATTGAAATCCGATTCTTCTTGGCCCTCAGCCAAATTCTGAAAGTGGATTGAATTGATTTTCGAATAAAAATGTGAAAACTCCCTACATTATCTGGGTCGTTTCCTGGATCGGGCACATTCTCATACTTTCCAGTTGTCGTTGACAATTTTCGTAATCTTCGTTGGATTGGAACATCATTTTTAGAGGATTCCTGTTGGCTTCTCTCATCATGAAAACTCAGTGGAACAAGTTCCATTGAAGTTCTTCCTTCAAAACTCCATGCATTATTTCCATCCAAATGAACTCCAAATTGTTCAGCAATGTATTGAAGATGAAGTGCTCTTTCACCTAAATGTATAATGAATAAGTACAAAAAGATAAGTTGACTTACTGCGGAACATCCAACCGTGATAAATACATCCCATTAAATCATAGAGATCTTCAAAAGAAACATCAGTGATATGAAGTACTTCATGCATTCTCATACATTTTATCCTTTTACTTTTCAATATGTACACAAAGAAACGACTAGAAGAAGCAAGAATCTGAAAGAATCATTTTGTTTGAAAAGATCTTTATAAAATTATCCTCACTTTTCTATTTACGTATAACTCTTCATTTCCAATTTTTAGAACAAGATCTGCAAATGGGAATTGCCAGTTTTTATACTTCCAAATTTTGGGATTCAGTGATATCCGAATGTATGATCCAGCAGGTCTTCCTTTCTGAAGTTGTCCTTCTTCTGGATCTTGAATATAATCAGGTAATCTGGAAATTGTTGTTTCTTTAACTACTGATAGTTTTAGATATTCTTACACTTCATCTGACCAATAAGGAATACAAAATGCGTGGCGTTCAATGTCATAAACATGCCAGAATGTCATTCGATTCGGAAGACATTTTGGAGCATAGACTTCAAGTTCCACGTGGAGACGTTCTTCATCTTCCAGGTCTATCGTTGAAACTGTGATTTCATTGTAAAAGTGACTGGTTGACTTTCCAATCGCCACTGACCTGAACAAAAAATGGGAGTACTGTAGTTGGTAAATGTTTCTCATACTTTTTTTGATTCTCAGGCTACATATAATGTTTTGTTTCACCTCCATGTCAACCAATATTTGTTCACGCGTTTTTTTTTTGCTCTTTTATCAGCTACTTTCTTCAAGCAAACTTGCTATCATAACTAACTTTCTTTTTATCAATTCATATTCGTAATAGAATGAATCAACTTACCATTTCATGTTTCCAATTGTATAAACTTTCTCTCCCATATAACGAATTTCATCGAGTGACACTCGTCCAACTGCAGACACTTTTGACCGTTCACTCGGTGGTTTTTTATTCATTTTGTACAAATCTAAAAAATAAAAAATAATTAAATTAAGAGCTTTCAACAGAGCAGAAGAACTACAAATATCATGCTTTTGACCCAGATTCACGAAATAAAAAAACATGAATCGACGTGTGTTGTTTGAAAAGAAGGAAGAAAAGGAGAGAAGAGACCCCCTCCAGTGATGATGCTCTCTGCGTCTCTTTTTTTCTCACATGGAATAGAGATGAAAAAGAGCATTGAGAGATGAAGAGACACAGCAACATTTGGAGAAAAAAAGAGTACCATAAAGTGCAGAAACAGGGAGGGATTGGAGAAGATGGAGAGTGAAAAGAAAAAAGCAAGAGAGGGAAGAAGAAGAAGGAAAAGAGTAACGAACAGAAAGAAACGGTAATTGTGAAGGAGAGGAGAGAAAGAGATTGCACATTGGAGGACGGATAAATGAGTCTTGTATTAATAATGATATTGAAGAGAATAAGGGTACAGAAAGATTTGAGATCGTCTTGGATGAAATGATAGTGTGTAACCATGGTGCTCTTTTATTAGAGGGTTCTAATCATAATCAGGGCAGTTAAAACAATAAGTGTTTCAGTTTGGATTAATATCAAGTTTTAGTTCAAGTCTATGATTTCCTATATCAAGAAAAATATATATCCTTCAATCCTCCGCCAACTCCCAAATGTATACCTAAACCCATCACTTTATATCTTTCTCCGTCTTCCTAACGACAGAGTCATCACCTAGGAAACCACTCCACACAACCACATCCACTTCGAATTCCCACACTTCTCATTTCTCGAAAAAATAATCGTTTATACGGAAACAAACTTTACATAACAGCTAAAGAGTGAACTTTTGAAAATGGACGAAATTCACAACAAAGTAACATTTTGCAGAATTTGCGGAAAGGTTGATAAAGAGGAAGCATGACCAGAGTGGCAAATGTCCCGTGTAGACCAAATACGATTACAGCCATATCGTTCCAAACTGAAAAGAGAGAATTTTTAGAATTGTTTTTTTCCTTGAATAAATTTACATTGAACATGAAGTCCGGATACGATGGCAAAACAGAGAAATCCAATTGGGATTACGCAGAAGAGACAAGGCACTAACACCTGAAATTTAAAGTTCGACCCTCGAATTCTTCCTCAATTTACCTGTACACAAATACAAACAAAATACTTTCTCTGTAATTTTCTAGTTCGTTCAGACATGTGAGATACACGTTTGTTCAGTTGACGAAAGCTCGCTATGATGTAGATAGAGAGCTCTATGAATACATATGATATCACAAGAGATCCAGGTACAAATACGAAAAATGGAGACTCTTGAAGAAGATATACTGATGGATCAAAGAAGAAATCAGGATGGTAAGGGTATTTCTGAATGTTCATATTGCACTTTTTCTTCTAATTCTCCGGCTCACCTCAGCCACTCTTATCTTTGCTTCCATCTGATTCCTAGGTTCCGTTATCACTGCTGGAACAGAAACCTGACAGAATAAGAAGTATCTTACACAATTCAAAAACGTCTTGAACTTTGAGTTTTTTGCCAATGTACTATTCGGCGGAATTATCTGACTATGTCTATACTGAATTGCCTGAATACATGCAGATAACATTCCAACTCCTGTTCCAAATCCAATAATGGTTTGAACTTCATATGGAACTCCTATATGAAAGAATAAGCCATGCATTGTTCCAGCAATAAGAGGGAAGTAAAATCGAGGAGCAATCAAAATGAATAATATCAAATCGGTCAGAAAAATCCTGAAATAATTACTTTATTGCTTTGTTTTCAAAGTTAGATTAATGTTTTCAGATTGGTTGTTTTCAGACTAGAGTGTGTCTAGACAGTTTGATTTTGGTTTTGATAATCTTCTCTTAGAGTAAATGTAGGTGTTAGTAAATTTGCAAAGCTTTTAATTTAATTATGTCGTCATTATTTTGGAAGTAGTTAGACAGTTCATTAACGTCATCTGACTTTAACGAAGACGTCAAAGTTTACCATGGAAAAGTGCATCGAGCAGGGCATTATGCCTTTTTCTACGGCCCTTTCTCTTCAAAATCACACAATATGTACACGCAAGTAATCTAGATTACCAGATTTAATCCAAACTTATATCTAAACCCTTTCCATCAAAAACTCACCAAATCTGCACATTCAACAAATACCATTTGTACTTGTTCATTGTATTTGAAGACTGTGTGATGATACAAAAAATGGCTAACAAATTAATTGGAATACTAATGCAAGTGCACAAATGCAATATTAGTTCATAACCGGGGATACCGTCTTGCATAGAAATGACATAAAATACTTTTAGAAAAGGAATAAAATGAACAAAAAACAAGAACGAATAACAAGAAAATGGGACAACTTCAGCTGTATTTATGTGGGAAGAGAATGAGCCGATTGGTCAGTAAATTACAGGGTTCGGAACTGCTTCATGATGAAAGTTTTCAAAGAAATCGAAAGTCCAAAGTCTATTAGAAGGTGATAGAGAAGTAGGAAGTCTCCGCCGCGAATTAGAAATAAATTGAGTTATCTGAAGTTATTTTTAGTGGAGAAGGTGTTTTCATAATGTTTATAGGGTGAACTTAGGATATTCATTGGTGAACGTTAGCTGATATTTTTGAAAAGGTAATAATATAATAGAGATCTAAAAGAACTTGTAGCTATAACAGTCCCTATTCAAAAACGAAGTTGATTAGTTCTTCTATCAATTCTCATTTCAGTTTAATTGTAAACATGTTATCAGTACCTTCTTCTTCTTCGTTTTACATACTACCAAACTAAAATTTTTGCTCATTCCTATTTTACTCACCTTTGATTGTAGTCTGAATACTTTCCTAAAAATGACGGAGAAGAACTATAAGGCAACTGGTCGTAAAGAACACTTGCAATTCAACGGATCTTCTCAACATAATCAAAATATCTTTTATGATGATTACGGTAACCGTACTCAAGGAATCAAGACATTGGAGAATTACAAACAGAAAATTGGAGATGGAAATGTTGATGGATTACTTTGGTAAGTAGGATTCTGATTTAGAAATGCATTTCTTTGTATTTTTCAGGACTTGGATAACTCAAATTGATAATGCTACTATCACAACTACTTCTGAAAAGGTTATATCTTCCTACTTACGCTTCAAGTGGAATAAACTAGAAGGTGTTCTCGGTTTCACTGGTAAAATCGCTTTCATCTTAAAGTCTGATGGACAAGTTGTTGTCAATAAGCACGTTGATGCCCTTATTGAATACTCCGGACAATGGATAGGTGTTCGGAATTTGAAGGAATATAAGGAAGTGTTTCCTGTATTGGAAAATCAGAATCAGATGAGACAGAACTGGAATCAGAATCAACAAAGGGGGTGTAGCATTGAGTTTGCGTTTTCATTGACACCGATTTTTGACCTTCCTCCTTCGATAAACATTATTTCAAACTTCGAGAAAAGCCATATCACTGATACAATTTTACAGTTCCTTTCTATTCATTCCGAATTCTTTGACAAAATGTTCAACTCGGACTTCAAGGAGAAAAACCAGACGAGCGTAACCATTAAAGATGTCGATTCTTTCGACTTCTCAAACTTCCTGAGTCTCATTTATCCTAATCAAGCCGAAATCACAGGTACTTAGCTAGTATCTAATATTTATATTTATGAAAATTATATTCAGTGGATAAAGTAGGGAAATATCTGGAGCTGGCTGATAAATACTTTATGGCAGCAGTAACTCACAAGTGTGAAGAGTTTTTGCTCCAAAATAAGAGAGTGAAGCCAATTCAGAAGATTGTTTTTGCTGATCAACATAATCTGAATAAACTGCTCCGTGAGACACTTGCTTCGGTTGATTCGAGAGAGGAGCTTGATGGATTGACGTTGTTGCCTGAGTTCGCATCACTTTCTGATACTACTAAAGCATCATTTTTACATAAGATCATGCATTTCGCAAACTAGATTTTCTTAATACAAATGAAACTGTATTTACTTTCAACTCTTGTTGTCCATTTCCTGTAGCGAGTAATTGGATGAAATGTTTTTTTGATTAACGATTTCTTAAATAAATAGCTTCATGCATTATTAACAAGTATATACAAGCTCTCTTTGTCTCTAATTAAACCCCTTTGATTCCAACAATTTGCTTGATATGATCTGCAACGAACTTTTTCGTTGGTGCTTTGAATTGACGGAGAGAGAACAGTTCTTCATTGAGAATTGTTTGTGGGAGTGTCGTTGGAGTGCACTGCAGAAGATATCCTTCATCGGCAAGTTGTACGGCGAGCTCTGCTTGGTGGTTATCCATTAGCTTATCGTTTGTGACTGTAATGAAAGGAAGGTGAAGAGCCAATACTTCAAGACATGTTCCTGCTCCCGCATGACCGATTACAATCTGTAGTAATATATATTTCTTCATTGGAAACATAACAGTTTCAAGCTCACGAATGCCTCAGCCATATCTTCACTAATTGAAGACTTGAACCGGTAGTACTCAATGTCCAATCCATCGAAAATCACAGAACCTTCATCTCCAGTAGCTCCTCCGAATACCCGATCAATCACATCCCTATCAAAGCTTCCTTTTCCAACTTGAAGACGAATCTTCTTTACGCCTATCTTTTTTAGATTCTTCAGAGAATCTTCGGATAAAACCTGAAATAAAGACATATATCCCTTGAGCAAACTATTATTCAGACGTTACCTGATTAATTAAATCTTCAAACAAAGTGGTTCCGACAGTAACAAAGCAAGTCATTTTGTGAATTTCCGGAAAATAGAAATGAACGTAGACTTGTTTTTATAAAAGACGGAAATAAGAAGTGTGTGCCAGGCTGTTGCTAAACACTGCGCCGCGCTTGCGAAGAGAGGCGGAGCCCGCGTAATTTCGTATTTTCTGGGCAATCTCGAGGTTCAGAGTAAGCACTTTCTCGTTTTTCTCTTTTTTTTTCATTACCATTTCCAAGAAAATTGTTTTTTTGTTAATCCTGTTGTTCATTTTTCTCTAATTCATTAGCGAACTTGCTTGAAAGAAGGCGGAAACGGGCAAATAGCATACTTCTGATGGAAGGCATTTTCTCGCGTATTGTTGCCGATAAAGATGCTTTTTTCGGGCACCAACAGATAGGAGATGAGGATTTGACAGACGAAAAGAAACTCGCCATTCTGAAAGATTTGTCCTCAGACAAGCTATCAGTCTTTGTGACCAGGTTTGTAAGCTGTTCTAGTTACCGACTTCATGTAACGCATGACTTCTAGATATCATAAGTACCTGAAGCCGAACGACTGCCATATTTTTGATGAAAATGATGATTTTGTGGTTCAAAGCATTGTAAAGCAGATACGTCGAAAAGAAAACATTACGGAAAAGGAGGTTCGGAAAATAAATGATAAAATTGAACGAAGTGCTTCCAGAAACGAAACCTCCGATACAACGCAATGCAAGGCTTGTTAAAAGAAGGTGTGTTCTTTTCCGATGCAAAGATGAGAGAACGAGAGCCATATCTTTTCGATGCAATGATCGGAAGGTTTTTGAATGCGGATGGTTAGTAAACTATATACTATTCTTTTTAAATATGAGCAATTGCAGAAAGAATGGATCATCTACGACCGACAGTGACTCGAGACAAGTCCGAATCTACATGGGCCACTCTTATGGATCGTCTAGAAGATAGTTCGGAAGTAACGGAGCGACGAAAAGTTCAGGAAAGAGAGTGGGAAGGCGAACGAAAAGACGATGGAGGTCGAGATCATATTAGCAGGTTCATGTCTCACGTGGCCAATCAAACCGATGATTTCGTACCAGAAGAAGAAGAAGATGAAAAACCAATAAAAAAAGAAGACGATGACATTGAAGTTATGCGAAAAGAGATGGAAAAGTTATCGAAGATTGTAAGATACTCCAGCTCATAGCTCAAAATTCTCATCAATGCTTTCAGGAGGCAGATCAGTACGATAACCTCGGCGAAGATGAAACGCAGCAAGTTTTGCGTCATGAGTTCGAAGCGTTCATGCAGCAGAAGTTTCTGGCTGGCAAAGACAAAGAGTACGAGATTTTAAGTGCCTCCTCCTATCATCTAGTTCTCGAAACTGACCTTGAATTACGAGGAACGGGTGTATTTGCTGAGTCACGATTCATTTTTCTCGTGTTCTCTCCCTTTCGCTAGCGCGAACAATACATCTCGTTTGCCATTATGTAATCGATCAGAAGGCGTCCACTCGCTTCGTTCTGACCACATATGTTATCTTTCGACAATGATTCATTTTTAACTTTCAGATTCTACGATTACTCGAAATGCGAAGAAGGAGAATTCTCAGATCCGATTCGAGAGCGAGACGATGAAGAACGGTGGTTCGATGAGGACGACTGATTTTACTTTCTTTTTTGAAACTTTGATCTCTATGAATTTTCCTTTTTCCTCTTCAAATTTACCCTTTTCGCTCTGTAAAGGTGCCCTCCACCTTCGTTCATATTTTCTTCTTCGTTGACTCTCAAATTCCACATGCAACGTGCAGTTTTACAGGGTAAATCACTTGCGGCTACACCAAACCAGCAACACAATGCACAAAAACATGAATGGCCCGCAGGTTGAGACGAAGTGGTATTATTGTGGGCCTGATTCTGAGAAATATGGTAAGTCTAATAGAACGGTAGCTCTTATTATTGTATGGTTTAGGACCGTATCTGTCAAAGGATATGCTCTTCTGGTTACAAACTGGTTACTTCACGAATGATCTGCACGTAAGAACAGAGAATGAGCAAAACTATCGGTCTCTCGGAGAGTGGACTCAATTGCTCGGAACAGTAAGTGCATTGGCTGTTCTGAGAGTCGAAGTAATTATGTACTTGCAGCATCCATTCAACACCCCAGTTCATTCCTTCGAGTTAACTGCCGCCCAGTTGAATGCTCCTAGGGGTTTACAACACGGAGGACCAATGATGATGATGCCTCCGGGACTTCAAAACCCATTCCCGCCACAAGTAAGTAGATTAAAATTGAAACTACTGAATAATATCTTTTGATTCGTAGCAGATGCCAATGCGTTTCCCACCGTTCCTACCAATGCCTCTTCTTCATCAAATGAATCAGAATGGCCAACAAATTGGAGCTCAAATGCACTCTCAACCACCATCGGAGCCAATCGACGCTGGATCATTGTCTCACACTCCGGATTCAGAAAATGAAGTAAGTTTACTCGAAGCTTCCTGCACGTTGTTATTGATTGGTTGTTGAAAATTCGGCGCTTGCTCTGTTTCGTAAATTCTTTTTGTTTTGAAGTCTCTGAATCATTGTAATTCATAGACAGTACTGTTCTGATTCCAAGCATGACCAGTTAGCTTGCGTCTCTAAGTTTCGTTTGTGCGTGTTCGTTAGTAACTTTTATGGTCATTTTGGGATCTTTAGGCGCGATCAACCGACCAAGTACTTCAACAGCCTCCATCTTGGCTAGTCGCTCTTGGTTTAGCGGTGAGTTCACTATCAAGAACCCATGAAATTGAGAGTGTGTGAGTGACGTATTACGACTAAAAAAAGTAAAAACTTACCCAAACTCACGTTCTAATCAATTTCATTCGAGCGACCCTTTTCAACCATCTGCCAGTTCCAGGGACATCTTCGCAAGCCACACGTGCCTACGAATGGTCATTCATTGCAACCAATGATGTCTCGTACAATGGATGCCAGCGTTACCACCGAGCCAGTTATCATGAAGAATGTTGAGTGCCAAACTGAGCCACTCAAGGTTGAGGTTGGTTTTGATCTCAAAAAGTTTCTCTTATCAATTTAACACATTTCAGCTCACAAAGGCCAACGTCTCTCGTCTTCTCTCGGAGCTTTTTGGACAAATTGTCGTCATCAACTGAAGACAGTGCTCATTTTTGGATTATTTTCAATCCATCAATAATCTCCTTGCTTCCAATTTCTAATTTCCCCATATTGCATGGGCCCCACCTCCATTATGCCCTTTATCCATGTCAATCATAACCAGCTCCTACATTTTTATCCTTATTTTAATTGGATATTCCTATGCTTCGGTTATCTTTTTCTACACGACAATTTTTCGCCGTTCAACGTACTTGTTATACATGCATATAAGTCCAAATTTTTGTCAATATTTGAACGGTGACGGCGATAATATTGTTTTACCACTTCTTCCCCTTCTTAATTTGTATTGAAGAGTTTTTACATATTCAAATGTTTTGTTCATTTTGCCCTTCCTTTTTGCCCTTTCCCCCTCATCTTCCTCCAACTGCTTTATAGACCGAACTGTTATTCATTGTCTATTCGCGGTGACATAATGTTGTTTCTAGAATATCTACTAGGACATTGTTAAGTCATCAATAATGTTATGTTTTAGTTTTCGAATCGTTTCTATCTGTTCATTTTTTAAGTGTTCCCATAGGCTCTTCTTTTTGCTCATTCACAGTCTGATTTTTCCTCTTTATTTTCTATTTAATCGAGTGCTCATGTGAACTAGATAAAGAGCTCTTTTTTGGTTTGTTTGAGTACATTCAAGGCAAATTTAATGACTATAAAATCGAAAAAACATTCATAGGATGAAATTAGGTCTATTCAAAGTAATCCAAAAAGCTTTGATCAACGAAGTGACAATTGTCGGCAGACTCTTCCCGATAAGAAACGTTGCCTTCTTTTATTGTAATGATGAGTGCTTCATCGTCGTTTTCCAGTTTATTTTTGATCTTCTGAAGCACTTCGAATAACTTATTTTTGCAAGTTTCAAGATCCCAATTGACTCCCATTTTTGGGATGCTGCTCGTCTCTATTTTGTCAACCTAAAACAGAAAAATAATTGAAAATCTTTCTTCTTCTATGATTTATTGATTTGGAACAAAAATTGTTTGTAAGACTAACCTGAATAACCATATCATCCTTTTTCTTTTGACCTTTCAAAATATAGGAAATGTTTCCAAGATACGATTGTAAATAGTGTCTAAGACTGAGTTTACTAAGCCATTCATCATGTTTGTATAGTCAACGCAAGCGTCTGCATACCCGCTCTATTGCAACCCCGCCCACCGTCGTCAAAATAGTTGTCACTCTGGAGAGAGCGGCCAGACACGCAGACAGTAAGTGTCTGGCCGCTCTCTCCAAAAAGAGTACTATTTTTACGAGGTGGGCGGGGCTGCAATGGAGCGGGTATGCAGACGCTTGCGTTGACTATATAATGTTGTTTTCATTTCAACGAGATTTCCATCTGAATCATTTATCATTTTGTCAAGTTTCTTCTCATCTTCAATACCTTTATCCTGAGCATCCAATTCTGCTGCATATAATACTTTTATCTCTTCTCCATTCGACGAAAATGTGGTTCTTATCACTGCCTTTGTACATTCAGCATTTGATACTTTTTCATATTCATCATGTGGACTTCCGTCATCCATCGTCATATGGACGATCATTTTCCTGTTTTTTGTTACAAAGGAAAATAATTCCTTTCTTTCTCAGAGCACGAATCACTTCATAGCCTTTAGAAGTTGAAAAAGGCGATCCTGCGATGATCATCAAATTTCGTCGATTTGAAACAAAGTCAGCGTTGATGACCTGATTATGAATCGAGATTTTCATATTGAAAGCGAAAGAGAGAGGAGTTAGTTGGTTAGTTACCTTTTTCCTCATCCTACCTTTTCTAAAGATTCTCCTTGTTTTGATGTTTTCTTAATATAGTCAAAGAATGAGTAGAACAAATCCCCAGCTCCCTCATCCTTGAAACCTCGAGAACCTTTTCTCAAATCTAAATGTTCTTTTAGTGCCCCATAACGATTTGGATCTTCATTTAAAGCACTTGGAACAGTATTCAACTTTGCAGTACTGAAAGATATTTTTTGACTAGAAATGAACGAAAAGAACATAAACTCACTTATCTATAAGCCTTGTATAAATGCCAGTTCTAGTTATTTTCACTTCCACAGACATGTTTCTGATTGAGAGACGAAGAGAATGGAATTCTCCAACTTACGCTGAGCAAGAGTTGAGAAGAAGCTGAGCAAAAACTGAGCAAAAATATCAGGTTGAGAACGAGGAGACAATTTGATTGGCAATTGAGAGGGAAAAGGAATGAGTAATATGCTTCCATTCTGGTTGAAAATGTTATCATTTTCTTTCCTTTTCAAAGTATATACATATTCATTGGGAAAAAAAATATTTTGCTTTCAAAAATGCGTAATTTCTGTTTCTGAAGTTCTCTAGGAAATTCAGGTGTAAGGTTGGGAAATCAAATGTTGTAGACTCACTATTAACAATATGGATAATTACGAGGAAAAAGGAAATGAAATGCGAAACGCATCGAAGGATTATTAACGTCTGATTCAATAGGCAAACTATTATTTCATAGTTGTATGTGTACGGAATCGGAATAGTTTCAGAAGTTAATGAAGAAGAGTTCTCAATACAACTTTTATTCTCAAGAGATAAAACAGATGATGAGATTATTGGAAATAATTCAAAAAATTTTGATCGATAAAGTTGCAGTTGCTGGCAGACTCTTTATGGTAAGACACTTTCCTTTTCTCAATTATAATCAAAAGTGCTTCGTTGTCATTTTTCAGCTCATTTTTGATATGTTGAAGCACTTCGAACATTTTATCCTTGCATGTTTCAGGGTTCCATTTCACTCCCATTCTTGGGATGCTGCTTGTTTCGATCTTATCTACCTAAAGATTAGTTTTCAAAATTTAGTCGAAACGGAACTTCAAATTCAACTTGTTGAACGGAATGATTTTTATTTTGGCCTTTGACAAGATACGAAACATTTCCAAGGAAACATTGCAGGTAGTGCTCCAAACTTTTCTTCAAGAGCCAGCTCTTTTCATCAAGCGTGGTGGTTTTCAGTTCGACTAGCTTTCCATCTAAAGCATAATACTAAATCCAGTTAAATTTAACGTTAAACGAATTAGCTTACGTTTATCCAAAGCATCTATTTCTCCCGCATAAAACAGTTGTATTTCTTTGCCTTTAGATTTCAAAGATGTCCGAAATACTGCTTTTGTGCACTCGGCATTCGACACCTTCTCATCTCCATCGTGTGGTTTTTCATTCTCTTTCAAAGTCATATATTGTTCAAATTTATAGCCATAGCCCCCTCCTTCATATGGCTGCTCATTTTCTTGTTTCTTGTTACAAAGGAAAATGATACCCTTCTTTCGAATGGCACGGATTTCATCACGATACCATGAATATGGTATTTGAGCAATTTTCATGAAGTTGTGACGATTCGAAACAAAATCAGCGTTGATGACCTGGAAGATACGGAGATAAACATTCTTTTACCTTCTCTAGTTGTTACCTCTTTCATTGAATCACCTTGTTTATTTGTTTTCTTGATATAGTCAAAGAACGAGTAGAACAAATCACCAGCACCTTCATCTCGAAAACTTTCAACTCCTTTTGTCAAATCCAATGCGTTTGACAGTTTCCCAAATAGATTGGGATTCTCATTTAAACGACTCGGAAGAGTATTCAACTTGGCAGTGCTGCAAGATCCGCAAGTTTGTTGACTGGTAAAGTTATGAAATAAACACTTGTAACTCACTTGTTCGGAAGTCTGGTAAACGTTCCAGTTCTGGTAATGTCAAAGACCACAGGCATGTTTTAGTTGGAAATGAGAGACAGAATGAAATGGACATACAGACGATGAGAAAGAACTGAGCAAAAATTTAAAAGTGAGGAAGAAACGAGAGAAGTTATGTTTCTGATAGCAGCGTTATCAAGCAATTTCTGTGCCTCAAAGACCCCTTCAATTTCGCAATAATGGGTCAAATCGTTTCCTTTCTGCTCCTTACTATCTTGACATATAGTTTACACGTGGCAGGTTGTAAATTAATTTGTTGTGTGCATGAAAAGAGAAAAGACAATGGAAACCGAAAAAAGAATATGGGCTGATAAGATAATGGATTTGTTAATGAAGAGATAGTGTACCGTTTGGAACATTTGAACCTTTGTGAACTCAATATTTTGAAATTGACGTAAAAAAACTGCGGCTCAGAATAAGATAATGTCGAAACCATAGGCATCTTTACAATGGGAGACGACGAGGCGATGAACTTTTCTGTGAAGAATTTTCAAAATGTGCGTGTGAAATAGTTCAATAAAAGAAAGTCTGGAACATCAAAATCGTCGAAAGGGAGTAAAGTAAATAGCCTCCAATAAAATTAGTGACTTTTTAATAGGCAAATTCCCAGATGGGGACATGCCACACTACTTTAGCACAATGTGAATAACTTTGGTATCATTCCTTCCTAATAATTTCAGAATTTCAATATCTTGACTGAACACGTCAGATAAGATTTCAGAGAAGTATATAAAAGTTGAGGAATTCCAACATGCCACCTTTATCGGTTAGTGCCTCATTTGAGATATTTCCAACTGATGTCGGATAATGAAGATTCGACGATGAATCTGGAGAGCCTGCTGACTTATCTTGACATTTTCGATGAATAATTTTTGCAATTATTGATGATGTTGTTTTGGCAAATGCGATCCAAACTTACAGAACTGAGTGTTTAGCGAAACCAATGCAATGCGATGTATAAAAACTTACCGTACCTGAATTCAAAGTATCCTATTGGCACAGTCTATTCTTGAAATTTTTTTTCAATTTCTAGCTTTCACAATGTCAATTGTCTTTTCATTCAGTTCCCAAATCACCTCTTTTTATTTGGATGCCATGCATCCCTACACTACCGTACACCCTAGACTCCTCCCCTCCCGATGGTTGGGCGGGAATACTCCAAGACTACAACATGTCATTCTCATAGCATACCAGTATCGTATCTGACAGAACATATTCATTATCTTCCAAAAGAATATGTATCCATCGTCTTCGTCCTCTTCTTCATCTTCTTCTCCTCCGCCACCTCCGGAGAATACATCATATTCCTATGGTATCGTTGATAAGGACGGAAATGTGCATTCTCATCAAATGCATTTTTCACACGACCATGGAAACCCATCGCCAGTTCATTTCGAACAAAACTTGGTCTATCAAATGGCTCCGGCTCCGTATGTAATGGACCAAGGTTTTGAAGAATTCGGACAATACTGTAAGTCATTTAGGTGAATTTGTTTTCAAAATTGTATAAATATTTCAGTTCCAGCATACGCTGTACCTACTCAACCACTTCCTCCAGTTTCTTCTATGTTGGGAAGTTTCGATATGACATCTATGAATCAGACATACGTTCAATATCATCCACAGTTCAATCAGAATTATCTTCAAAATCAGGAAAACATTGTGACAGTTAGAAGTCGGAAAACAACAGTAAAGAAGGTATTTGAGACGTAGGGAAAGGAGCCTAAAATTCTAAAAGTGTTAATTTTCCAGCCGTCCACATTCCATCACAACTCGGTGTGTTCGAATCCAAACTGCGGAACACGGAACACGACATTGTGGAGAAGAACAAACAATGGGAATATTGAGTGCAAGTGAGTTTTTTTTATTGATAATAACGGATGAGAAAAATACATTATACTTTCGAGAATTTCATATTGAATTTATCAGATTATTGTTTTGAATCTGTCAGATTGAATGATTGAATGCTTGAATGAGAGTTACATAAAAGAGTAGTTGCCGGTATAATGAAGGGTAACTTTAATAAATTAGGTTTATTCAGAAATCAACAGCGTAAACTTGATGATAACACTTTCCAAACTCATCAAAACCTTTCCCGATTATTTTCCTAACTCTCTTCATCCTCATTCTCCTTAACTTCCCATTTTCCAGTGGCTGTTCCTTATACTTTCGAAAGAATGGTGTCCAACGACCGGCCGAATTGTGCAACAAAACAATTCTGAAGAGAAATCGTCGTCCACGTGCTGAAGTACCGTCATCGTCCCATGTCAATCATCCACTACAAGAAAGAAAATCAATGATCAACGAACAACAAATTGATTCAGAGAACGATGAGCCACATTGAATTTATCTTATCTCCCATTCAAAATAGTCCACTGACAGCTCTTTTGTTCAAATTTTGAATTGATCGATCTCTTCTGACTACTTGTCATGGTGTGCCACTCTGATTGATAAAAATACAATGTCAGCTAAATGTTGAAGTGGTTTTATGTACATAAAAAGAAAAAAGAAACGGTTAACATGAAGACGGGAAGACGTGACGAAACTCAACTAAAATCTCTGTTCGTTCAGTCTCTAAATTACGAATTCACTAAAGAATTTGATAAATACATTGATTAAAAAAGGACGCTTTAAAAGAAATTTAAAAGTTGAATTATTCAAAATGATTCAAGAAGTCTTGGTCCATGAAAGTACATCTATTTGAACATTCCGGTTCGAAGAAAATTCCTTCTTTCGTCACTTTCATCAACAGTGCCTCTTCATCATACTCCAGTTTCGATTTGATCTTGTCGAGAACTCTGAAAAGTTGCTCGAAACAAACATCCTTTTTCCAGTTGACTTCGTAATTCGGAATCTCTTTAGTCCATACCCTGTCAGTCTGAAAAGGGATTTCTGTTGCCTGTTTAATCAGAATTATTTAAAAAAAAACTTATTCTGTAAATGAATGGCTCCTGCCAGCTGACTTTTCTTCCGTATACAATATAAGGTACACCTCCCAGATAGCTCTGAAGATAATTAGCCAGACTTTGCCTCTCAAGCCATTTAAAATGTTTCAATGAAGTCGTCTTCAACTCCACAAAGTTATTATCTTAAATTGCGATATAAAATTCAATGGATATAGCAGAAACTCACCACCATCAATCGCATCCATTTCAGCTGCATAGAGAACTTTAATTGATTCGTTTCCGGAAGTAACCGTAGTTCGCAGAACGTTCTTCGCGCATTCTGCATTCGACACTTTCTCGTATTTGCTACGTGGCCGTCCATCTTCATTTAATGTCATGTATTGTTCGAATTTGTAACCATATGGAAGTTCTCCGCGATCACTGAAAATTGAACACTTTCTATAACCTCGAGCAATAACAATGTAAATAGTTACGGGTGAGGTTTCGCCTTATCACACAGAAAGATAACACCGTTCTGACGAAAAGCTTGAATTTCCATCGGGATCAATGAATATGGAGACTGAGCCATCACCTGGAGATTCCGCCGGTTCGATACAAAGTCTGCGTCTATAGCCTGGAACGAAACAGCGTTTTTCGTTTTTTTTTTAAATTTTTTACCTTTTTCATTGACAAGCCTGGCTGATTTGTCTTTTTAATATAGTCGAAAAGCGAATGAAATCTGTCTCCAAATCCTTCATCTTTATATCCTTTGAATCCGAGTGTCAAGTCCAATTCATTTTCGAGCTCTCCGTATAAATGTTTGCTTTCGTTCAAACGAGGAGGGAGACCACCAGGAATCGTCGTTCTGTAATAAACTGATATATCGATATGGTAGTATTGAAAACACGTTTTAAAGTACCTGTCGGCATTTTTGTGGTAGCTACCGATCTTTTCTACGTCCACTTTCACAACCATTATTATTCTGAAACTGTAAATGTGAGAAGAAAGCTTTGAAAATCTGAAAATTTGGGATGTGAACCGTTTTCAAGATACCTAAAATTGCTTTTCACACAAGAAAAGTGAAAAAAAAGTTGTTTGAGATTTCAAAAATTGATGGCTAATGTTCACGGTTGCGAAGTGCATACTTTTCTTCTCACAGTAATCTCAGCTCAATCTCAGTTCGCGCAAATAGTCTAACTCGTGAAATTAGTATGTTTTTAGAACGATGAAATTGAATTTGATTACTGCAAAATAAACTGTTTCATTTAAAATATGATAGATTGTCGATGAAAATTGAAAAAAAAACTGATGAGCGAGATAAACAGAAGTCGGTGGTTTTTACGTGGATGTCCTACGAGATGTTTTGTTTTCTCCGTTCCAGAAGAAAACCATTTCAAAAGAAGAAGACCACTTTTATCCTAGAATCAACCATTGAACAGTGTAGAATCTTTGTCAGGCGAGTCACCAGAAGAGAATAAAATTAAGGCCTCGAAATGATGAAATGAGAAGCAAGTGTACATTATATCAAAGCAAATGTTTTCAACATAATCAATGAATCATCATCTGTCTGGAATAGCATTTCATGACAAATGAACCGAAGGTTTCAAGATTTAGAAGAAATTTAGAATCAGATTTAGAAGAAAGTTTCAACAAGTTATAGCCTGAAACGGATGAGAAACTTAACTTCTACCTTAACGGGTAGCAACGAGAGACGGTTGCCGTCATTCCGACGAATATCATTTGTATCCTGCTTGGACCGAAGAAGGCTTTCCTGTAAAGTTGTTCTTGCCCTCCTGTATCTAAGTCAAAAACCCCTCGACATTTTACAAAGTGATAACATGAATCAGATTCTTTACTGGCCTCTTTGATGCACTCATTCCTGTTGCCCCATCCTTCATCCCCTTCTTCCCTCATTTGTTCTCTTTTTCATATTCCTTTCAACTTCATCATCAACGTTTACACATCCTGCTTCATCCCTTCACGTTTGCTCAACATCTAGATTCAGAACAACTTAAAACAATAAAAACTAAAGTACACTAAGACAATTTTTTGCAATTAAGAATATGAGAACCCAATGCATTGAATTGCTCAGCTTGTTCAGAATTATCTTCAGCTTCCCGATTGATTTCTTCCTTGTTTAGTTTCACCAGAAGTGCCTTATCATTATTTTCCGGATGAATTTCTAAAAGTGGACAAGCTGGGAAAATCAAACAACTACAATTGGCGTCATCAGATGAAGCAGCTTCTCTTCGCAATTGTCGTAAACATCATAACCGCTGCAACATATTCTAAAACGTCTCTGGAGGTGCCATTTGTTTTCTTCATGATATATTGAACATTTATGTAGCTCTTCTTCGGAAGATAAAAGACGATCTAATCCCCATAGATGTGTTACTTTTTTCCGATAGCCTAACATCTCGAGCAACGTTAGCAACGTTATGAATGTTTATCTGTTATTGTCAAGTCTAGAGCAACTCACAGCTGAAAACAACTGTATTCGTGACGTAACCCGATAGAAATTTAAAACTGTGCCTTCAGACCAACGTGGCAAGCTTCCTCAAAAAGTAATATTAAATGAGACTTCAACCTGAAATAAACTTGCCTTGTTCAGAAATTCTTTTTGGCTGGTTTCGTCGCTACAAGCATCATTTTCAGCATATTCCATTTTAGAAACAAATAATCTCTATTCGAGAAGATGAAATATGCTCAAAATGATACTACCATTGTACCAAAAAAAGTATTAACTATATTAAGGTAGTGGTGCGACTCATCAGCAATGGTCCACTACCTTTGATTTTGTCAAAATGGATACCGTTTTGGTCGAAAAAAAGTTATATTTTTAATACCTAAAAACTCCGATTAACGATCCACGTGATGGAATTGCTCTGCAGAAGCGGTACTGTCGGGAAAACTGAAAATTGAAAGTTTTAGAAAGAAGTGCAACGTCGTGCAAAGTGGTTGTTACAGAATGTGCAGAAATGGAGACATGACAGTTAGAGTGGTTAGAGTGCGAGACAAAAAAGGAAAATGAATAAAAGGAGGATGAAAGTGATTTCGTTGAAACATACCCATCCTTGCTTTTTACGAATTTTTTAATAATTTTTTTTCAACATTTAACTTCATTTCAATAATCGTGAATCATTTTCTATTCGAGCTTTCCATTCAAACTCACAATCTCCAAAACTTTTCAAAGGCCGATATTATAACTTGGACATTCTCTATTGATTTTTGATTTTTCTTGACTTATTATCAAAAAGATTTCTTCTAGATTCGCATACCATTGGATCGGGAAAAAATCCGGAAACATGTTAAACATGGAACAATATTTTTCGACATAATTTAATAATTTCGCCAAGGAAACGAAACTTTCGAATAAATAGTTTTGTTGTAGCTGCCCGATTTTTCGAACTTTTAGATGCTTTCGAATATCGAAGACTGTGAAAAAAGCGATTCTGGAATTAATTGAAATTCGAAAGCAAGAAAAAAATAAAAGAAATGAATTTTGAAGCGTCTCGAGTCGACAATCACTTGTCGTAGATCAAATAGATTTGGAGATCAAAATAAAATTTTTAGTTTTTTCAAATTTGACCTACAGTGTTTCCATGTGTCTTTTGTGATCATCGAGGATAGATTTTAGATTGTGAAGTTGCTGAACAAGACATTTTTGGAGGAGAATAACCCTGTCATGAAAACCCTGGAAGATTGAACTCATATTTAGCTTTGCATATTTCGAAGCAGTAGCAACAATATGGTTCGCATTATCGCAATTTAGACAAAAGATTGAAAAATTATACCAGTTTTAGTTTTTAGTTGTGTGAAAATACACTTCTCGATTTGTGGATTAATCAAAAAATGAAAACTGAGTTAAGGATCATTGATTCAAAAAAAAAAAGGAACGGAAGCTCGAATGGGAAATTGATCTATGTGTGATTGTTATTACCGTATCAATAAAAAAATGTGTCTGTATACTTCGGTTCTCTGATTTTCCTGAATGAACATTTGTGAATCTTTAGGTCGCTACCCAACAGCTATACAACAACATGCAAGAACAACGCAACAAAGTCGCCACAGAAAAGGAGTCCGCGCAGCAGGCAGAAGGTTAGAATGTTTTAAAAAAAGCCGATGAAAAATGAAGTTTGTACTGGAAAAGAAATGATCTTTACTATTATTACCACACAAATTCTGTGTGTCTGTTTGTCTGTGTATCCAGAGCCCTTGCTAAGCTCCTACTGAACCGATTTTCATGAAATTTTAACTGATCGATAGAGAATGCTGACGCGATGATGCCCGTCTTTTTCGCATTTCAAAATTCAAAGTTTGAAGCCGTATGCAGCGAAAATAGTGGAGTTCCAATGCAAAATTGCGCGACGGGAGTGGGCGGGGCTTCGTAATCGAAAGCATAGCGGCGCGCGGAACCCGTCAGATGTCGGCTGCTGCATTGAAAGACCCCCGCCGCTGCACAACTGTCGGTCGTCAAATGGCGAATGGAAGAGAGAAGGAAAGGGATCGGGGAACGAAAGAAACGCTAAACAATTACAGTGAGAACTGTTATTGAGAAAGTTCTCCAATTTTTAAAAAGAACTTGGAAATTGCCGCTGCAGGCCAACAGTTGCGAAGTTACGGAAAAGTTTTTGTAAAGTAAGAAAACTGTTTTTACCTGGAAAATAATTTCAAGTGATCAGAAAAACGAGTAAGGGAAGCTAACAGTTTTTGACACCTACATAACTTGCGTATGTCGTGGTTTCGTCGAACTATGGGGAGCTAGGCCATGATTCCGTTAAACTTTGCTGAAGTTAGGCCATGATTTTGTCAATTTTTTGGAAAGTTAAGCCATGATTATGGAAAACTTCGCGGGAGTTGGGCTATGTCTTTGTGAAACTATGCGGACGTTAGGCCATTGATTTGTTCAGCAATAGAAAGTTAGACCACGGTTCCGTTAAGCTTTGGGGAAGTTAGGCCATAGTTCTGCAAGCTATTGGGAAGTTAGGCCATAGTTTGGAAAGCTATTGGGAAGTTCGGCCATGATTTTGTCGAGCTTTGGGGGGAAGTTAGACTGTGAATATCTAAAACTTTGAGAAAGATAGGCCATGATTTTGTAAAATTTTGGGGAAGTTAGGCCATAATTTGGCAAGCTATGGGGAAGTTAGGCCATGGTTCGTAAAGCTATGGGGATGTCAGGCCATGTTTATGACGAACTTTGGAGACTTCAAGACATAATTCTATCGTAGTTTGGATAAACCAAGACATATTTTTTTTGCTTCGAACTGAGATCTATACTCATCCACCTTGATATGGATTTGGTATTGGAGTAAAACGAAAACCCTTTTATGAAGTCAAACTTAATCGATGAATCTACCTGAGTTTAACAGCTCTGACTATTCACGTTCGTTTGCTTCTCATTAGATTGTGAATTTCACTCTGTTTTTGAGACTGTTATCGGTCAAGTGTTGCCAGGAGGTTTAGCCGCCGTAGGCGGCGTGAACCGACTGGTATACATAATGGAGTAAATTATGGGTCGAGAATATAGTTTTAGGTGGAAGAAATAAAAATAATGTCGAACGAAAGCCAAACACCTATTTTACATGAATTCTCCACACGAATCAAACTTATCTAATTTATGAATAGAACGTATACTTACTGTCCAAGAATCTCCCCGTTCAGAACTCAAATTTAGTAATGGAGAACTGAGAGAATCTTTTGACTCCTTTTTATAATGGAAGTCTCATTTTTGAAAAGCGAAGATATGTTTACAAACATAAAATTTACAACAACTAGAACTGAAGGCTATGTCGGATCAGAAACCGACTCTGAAATTTTGGAACTAAAATATTGAAAAGTTCAAGCAGAAAATCACAAGCATTTTGATCCAGAAAGTGATACATTAGTGTAGACTGCAATGACGTGCAATCACTTCAAGCCCTACGGACTTAGTAATTTTCAGAATCTTCTTCTTTCTTGATGTCAACCCAATCAGAGGATTCGGGCAGTTCGCCAGTAGTTAGCGACTCTTCCATCGCCACGGCGTCGCAGTTCTTCTGGCCGTCGTCGTCTCTCAGTGGCTCGTTTCGGCCTCTTCGAACCAGCACCCCCCTCGTGAGTGAAAAACGTAGAAAATGGCATACAGGAAATAACTAAAACACATTCTGAAAATCTGATGTAAAACAGCAGAACTATAGTAGTATTCAAAATGAATAAAAACTAAGAGACAAGCCAGAATAGTTCTATATTGATACCGAGTTCTTCGTGTCTCAATGCATTTTGTATTCAAAAATTGAATGTGTGAATCAACACAACTTTTTCTTGTTAAGCAAAGCATAAGAAATGTTTTGAATGTTCCAGAGCTCTTCACAATCTCATTCATCACAGTTTTTCGACTTTAGTGCGAGAAAAACTTTAGCAATTTCGGCGGCTCATCATTTTCATTAACTGAACTTCTTTTATCGTGTTCAGAATGTAATGATAGTCCTCATTTCCGTCTTCCAGAATTAGAAAATTGAAAACAAATATGATGTTTTCAATTAATTTCAACAAACTGGCATATTTTAATCGATGAAGTATTGACATGTCTAAATGGCAATAAGCTCATTCAACAAGGAAAGATCTTTCTGAGAACTTGAAGATTAACTTGTAATATTATTCAAGATATTACTCGAATAAATAGACATCCTTTGAAACTTGTACTGATAGACAAAGCAAACACGAATTCTAATTGACATGTCGTAAGGACTTTGGAAAAGAAACCGACTGCAAGATCTACACACAGCCAAACGTTCATCTTTTTGTTTCACATCTTCTCAAATTAACTAGAACTAGTGCACTCTCAGCAAAGTTTTCTATGCGGAGAGAAACAGCTAAAATCAAAAGCAGGTTTTGAAGAGGTACTATCAAGTTTAGATTTCAGTTTGAAAAGTTATTCTATTCGGAAATGCGGAAAGATTTCAATAAACTAGGAAACAAAAGTTTAATGGGAAGTATTCATTCAGTGTGGATGTGTGATTGTTGTTTGTGTGTATGTGTGTGTATGTGAATGTGTTTTCTCTTAACCCCACTTTTGTGACTCCTCGGTCAAAACCGAAGAAAGATCTTTTTTGTCGTTAAATGAGTGAGGAATAGTTTACAACAGTGAGTTTTTCGGAAAGTATTCTCTCTATGCGTCCAATAACACCGTTTAAT
Organism: Caenorhabditis doughertyi; assembly: GCA_963572265.1. Taxonomy (NCBI): domain Eukaryota; kingdom Metazoa; phylum Nematoda; class Chromadorea; order Rhabditida; family Rhabditidae; genus Caenorhabditis; species Caenorhabditis doughertyi. The sequence continues at coordinate 8,742,892 of OY751557.1, forward strand.
TCCGCTCGTTAACTTTTTCTTACGATCAACGGAAATTTTTTTTTTCAAAAGGATATTCTTTTTTTGGACACACAGAGGGAGAGAGAAGAAGCTACGTGTTTGAAAGATGGAAAAGAAATAGAAAAAAACACGAAATCCGCAAGAAAATATCACTGATGTAAAATAAATCTTTCTGTTTTTAACGATAAAAAAGACACCTACTGATCCTCTATCGTTCCTTCTCAATGACCAATCCGGATCATGGGTATCTCCAAATACCGCATGATCCATCGACTCGATGCCATCCTGAAAGATCAATAAGGAATATTAAGATTTTAGATAATGTATAGCACAACTATGTGTGAAATCTGGTTTTAGGCAGAACATTGAAACGCAGATAAAGAGCATTGAAAATAGCGATCAATCTTAAAAGACGGAAAAACTGCTGAAAGGTTCATTCAGTTCCACAGACCTACCTTTTGTTTCCTAAAATCTTGCAGGCCATCGGATCGGGTCCTCCTTTCGAGTCAATCTGGAAAAAATAAAGTAAAGATTAACTAGCAACAATAGAAGATTTAATAGTAAGAGTTATACTGAGCAATAGAGAAAAAAGTGAACTCAAAAGCACATAAACACTCAAGAAGTTCGGAAATAAATATAATGAGACGGAAAACTGTTCAAGATAAGAATGAAGCTCAAAGCTGAAAAATAACAGATTATCACTGCGAGACTTATTTCTTTCTAATTTCAGCAGCACCCAGCTTCACTCGTCAACTCGATTGATGCGACCTCGGGAATGGTCATGGATCAATCACTTTGGTCCAACGCCGTAGGTTTTCTTTTCATTAACTTCGAAAAACAAAAAATCATTTTTAAAAATGTAAAATATTGTTACGAGTCGAGAAACAATAGGTATGATGTGAATCGAAAAGCGGAATGTTGTGACTATGCAGCTAGCTGAAACTGCGCCCTACTGAACAATTTTCTATTCACAGAGCAAAAATATTCAGATTTCATATAAAAATGTTTCTTATTATTCCATGAATAGATGCATCACGAACTGAAATGAAAAGTAAGGAAACACAGAAAATGAATAAACACATTGCGGTTCATATCGCTATTTTGATTCTGAGTGATTCTAGCTGAATTTAGAGAAAGATAGAAAGAAATTAATCGTATGGACTCAAAAAAGAAGCCCATAGATTTATAATATAGAACTAGAAAGAGAATGATTCAACGAAAACAGTAGAAATGAAAAAAGATGAGCTTCGGTATTTTCAGAGTTCAGGACAATAGCCAGCATGATAAAAAATGTCCACAGTTTCTCGCGAGGTTAACAAAAAATGTATACTATACAAACCAATTCTTAACGCATTGTCCTAGAACACATTTCCAGAGAACAGAAAATGCGTCTGAACTCTCTTCCCTGAAACCTTCTTCTGCGAAAGTTTGTAAATTGAAACTGCAAAGAGGAAGAAAAAGAAGATCAAAGTCGAGTTATAACGGAAATGATACTTAAATCGAGTGAAGATAAAGATAATAAAATAAATTGCCGTGAAAGCAAACTTGCATCAGGCCGTAAGACTAACGAAAATTTCCACGTTATACCACCCCGGGGTCCGGCTGAAAAGTGAATACCACCCCGGCCGCCCGCAGGGCGGAAAATTTTTTTTTCTAAGGAGGGGTGTATAGAGCCTAAGAGTCTGGAAACCACCCAGCTACTATTGTGGAAAAAATTCAGAAAATTTTCAGATTTTTCCGTTCTCCATAGGTTTTTACTTTACTATGATTTTTTTAATCTCTTTATTTTTGTTTGATAACATGTCCAAGTTACATTTGTCGTTCTGAAACTCTCTCTTTCTTTTAACTCTTCCAATTCAATTTTTTTTCCTACTCATCCAATAACATCTCCTAAACTTTTTTTTCTTTTCTATCTTTCTGTTTTTGTCCCTCCTAAGATTCGTTTTATATGTTTGATTCCCATGAATTCCTGTTGCTCACAAATGACCTCTCGTTTTTACCTTTTTTCCAATGTTTTTTTTGTTTTGTTTTTGGAGTTCCTCATATAAACTCCTTCTGTTTTTTATTGAAAGAGTGTGTTAATAGATATAGAACAAGAAGAAATACATATAAATAGGGAAAATAGAGCAATTATAATAAGAGAAGAATGACAGTAGACTGTTTGGTCTGTTATCATATGACCAGTTATTAGGACCATGGATCTGGATTTTACAGGTGTTTTCTGATTGATTTTATCTTCATAGTGTGCCGAAAACGTTTACAACCAGCAATCAACTCTTATATTCTCGACAAACGATGGAGAACCCACGTGGTCTCCCATGCACACTCACGTCCTGCTCCATGGCTCATTTGAGCCCGTCAACTGGTACTGGCTGAAAACGGGGGTGGTCTATTAGGTAGAGAATGTTGTGAGTATCATTTTAAAAATTAGTTTACGAAAATCAGTAAGATATGAATCGAGTTATGACATAATGCCATATCACGTCACAATAAATGCTCCTTTGCTCCGTGGAGCCCGAACCCCTTTTCATTTTTTTTGCCGGGGTGGTCACAGTGATAGAGAAGCAAAAAAGAAACATTTTAAAAAAAAAATGAAGTGATTATCATTAAAATGAACCGAGTTATGATCATTTCATTTAATCTCGTATGTACGAGATTTCACAACGGCGGAATCTCGTACATACGAGATTAAATGAAATGATCATAACTCGGTTCATTTTAATGATAATCACTTCATTTTTTTTTTTAAATGTTTCTTTTTTGCTTCTCTATCACTGTGACCACCCCGGCAAAAAAAATGAAAAGGGTTCGGGCTCCACGGAGCAAAGGAGCATTTATTGTGACGTGATATGGCATTATGTCATAACTCGATTCATATCTTACTGATTTTCGTAAACTAATTTTTAAAATGATACTCACAACATTCTCTACCTAATAGACCACCCCCGTTTTCAGCCAGTACCAGTTGACGGGCTCAAATGAGCCATGGAGCAGGACGTGAGTGTACATGGGAGACCACGTGGGTTTTCCATCGTTTGTCGAGAATATAAGAGTTGATTGCTGGTTGTAAACGTTTTCGGCACACTATGAAGATAAAATCAATCAGAAAACACCTGTAAAATCCAGATCCATGGTCCTAATAACTGGTCATATGATAACAGACCAAACAGTCTACTGTCATTCTTCTCTTACTATAACTGCTCTATTTTCCCTATTTATATGTATTTCTTCTTGTTCTATATCTCTCAACACACTCTTTCAATAAAAAACAGAAGGAGTTTATATGAGGAACTCCAAAAACAAAACAAAAAAAAACATTGGAAAAAAGGTAAAAACGAGAGGTCATTTGTGAGCAACAGGAATTCATGGGAATCAAACATATAAAAAGAATGTTAGGAAGGACAAAAACAGAAAGATAGAAAAGAAAAAAAAGTTTAGGAGAAGTTATTGGATGAGTAGGAAAAAAAAGAAATTAAAAAATTAATCAAAACAAAGAGGATAGAGAGAGGATGAACACGGAGCATATACTTTGGGCATGTTATAACACAAAAATAAAGGAGAAGAAGTAACATTTTTCAAAAACTAAATCTGATATAAAGTGATCCTTTGTTTTTTTTTCAAAAGTTGCTCTAAAACCTCTATTATAGCGGCATGTCTATCTGTATTAAGGAGGTGCTCTTCTATTAAGGTTGCCGCTATAATAGAGGTTTTACATTAGGTACTTTTTGAAGGCAGCCATGGTAACGACCACCCCACCTTTTTTTTCGAAAAATTTTTTTTACCCGTTTCAACCACCCCGGATTTTTTTCAAATTTTTGTACTACCACCCCGCCCCATTTTTTCTGGTTCGTTACGGCTTAGGGCCTGAACTTGCATCTAAAAATCAAAAAAAAACTTGAAGGAATCAATTTAGACGGAAGACTAGACAACTAAACATCAAATGACTAAGAAAAATTCAAAATGAAATAGACTTCAAACTTTTTTTCAGATTGGAGATACCACCACCCTCTCCAACATTTTCGACGGATTAGAAGAGGTAAAGTAATGAGAGTGTTATGGTCGAGATAAGCAACTGTAAATTTATAGGTGCCACCAAAATGGTTTATGATCATTAACCAGAGAAGCTGTGCAGTATCGGAAGATGCAATCCGTTCTGTTTTGAAAAGGGGGTGAGTTACGAATACTTCAAATGGCTTATGATTGTGAAAGAAAGAAGAGAAAAACATAACTGAGTAAGATAAACACATGATGTGATATGATAGATACTTGAACTGAAACGATTCGAGATTTGAAATTCAATGTGATTTCAGGATAAAGATTGAGAAGATGCGATTCGAAAGGATGCCAACCGTCCCACTTCGTTTCGCATGGCTTTTTCAAGTCGCTACCAAAAAAGATATTGAAGGGATCGAGAAGGAAATAGAGGAGCAGAATGGAGCCGAAGGCTGGAAAGCTGATGGAAGTGGGGCATCGCTCGTTTGGCCCAAAGTGTCCACGAAAACTATGGCACTATTATATTTGGAGTGTTCTTTGTGAGTTCACTCGAAACACTGCTCACCTAATCAGTTCTGATTTAAGCCGACGTTTTCAAGATCCAACGGTAGTATTGAGGGCTACGCCGTTGGTGAAAACTTCTGAAAGACACCATAAAATGGCCGCAGCCTTCGCTTCTGATCATGCTGCAGGAGAGATGAAGATCAATTTGCTGCCTGAGGAATTCCACCACTTGGTTAAACTCGCTGGCAGCAGCAAAACGCGGGTTTCCAAGTGGTTTCAATAAGTGTAAGCTTTTCTACTTTTCTAAGCTTTTAGGAACCGGGAGGATTCATGAAAGAATAGAGCTTTACTGAGAATCGTTTGAAAAATCGAATGAAAACGCACGAAAAATTGAATAAAAGTTGAAAGTGAAAAGAAAACTGAATGCGAATAAATGGTTATAATCAGTTTAGAAAAAAAAATGCTGTTTCGCTCTAATGAAATGGAAAAAGCGCGCGCGTTCAAAATACAGCATTTTGAGTGACTCGTGTACTCCTCTCGGACAATAACAGAAATTAAAATATTCTCAAACTCTCATATTTTTCAGAATGCTCCGGTTTTTTAACATTGTTTTGTTCTACTCACTTAAATCAATATAATTCTTTTTAAACGTTATCACTGTTGTTCTCACATAACTTTTTTCGTTTGTTCCACTCACTATCTTTTCCCACTCTTCTAGTTTACAATTTTTCCCATTTTCCCTTTCCATTTTACATGCTCCCGGTGCCACTCAATTCACTCCCCGTAGGTTTTCCTCTTCTTCTCGCCAGTTTCAATTCGTTCATTGTTTTTTTTTCCTAATAGACTTGTTGTTTCTTGTAGTGTAATTCTTTTTTTTCGTTTTGTTCTTCTTTTAATTTAGGTTGCTCGTTTTATTTATTTATTCTCCCATTTTGTAACGGCTTTCTTGAAAAATTTCTAAAAAAAATGTTTTTCAAAGATTTTTTCTAGTTAAACCTCTATTGTAATAATGTAATTGTAGGTGTTTTTTGTTGGTACCAGAAATAAATTATTGAAATTAATGATGACATATTTTTTGTGTTTCGTGTATATTTGTTAAAATTCATGATATGATACTAGTGTAATGATACTAGCAGTGTAATGACAATCAGGAAAAGTTATGAATAGCTGAGTTATGATGTTGTCCTAATTTTTGTTTTGAATCATGAAAAAATTGTTTCAGAAAATGTTTTGATAGTATGAACCAAGGGATTGGAACCAATTTCCGAGTAATTTCAATGCAATTTTTCACTTCAGCCCACTATTTGTACAGCACTATAATTACCCGGAATCGACTTGTATGACCATAACGGCTGAAATAGAAAACAAGTCAAACTTGAATTCAGCGAAAATATTATTTTGATAGTAGAGGGTTATATGAGGGAAAATTATTTGATTCGGTTAGAAACTACAGCTACGGCTTGGTGGTGACACCGTGAAAATCGGCACCAAAACGAACACCGAAGCACGCAGGCACAGTGCTCACAAAGTGTATAATATCACGCCATCGTGGCCTACATTTTAGACCGAATCAAACAGTTTTTCGTACTCTCATCTCGATAGTATTTATTTTATAGGTCGTTGAAGTTGTCCAGGTAGTTATGACACCCTGTAGTTCATAGCAAGTTTATGCAGGCATTTTATTGTTAAAATCAACTTGAAGTTGACAAAAAAGCTAATGTTTTTTGTAATTAGAAGTCTGTCTAGACGATAATGAAAAGACAATCAGAGAGTTCTAAAATAGACTCAGGGTTTTATCACGATGTCTCTGTCTGTGAGAAGCTATCGTAAAGTATCATTTGCATGCCTAGCTGAAGAAGCACAAACTCGATAACCAAAACTTGTTTCTACACTTTCCTCGTACCGTTTATAAAGACCAGTTACAATAAATTTTACGATTAGCAAGTCCACTTTCCGTTCTCTCAATCTCTCGAAATCTTCAATTTTCACGTTAAGTTTTCCACTTGCAGACATAAAAATGCCGGTGACAATCGATGTTGAAACAATCGGAACTTATTCGACACTTGCAGACAAGTAAGTTCTCCTTTTCAGAATTTCAATATCAAATCACATTTCAGATCGATAATTCTTAATGATCTTCCTCCGCGTTTCAACGATAACAACCTTCTGTATGGAACACTGAAAGAAGAATTGAATCTGAAAACTAGACAGGCGTTTGAAGATATCGATTGTGAAGAATCACTTTTTGATTATCTTCGGATGACTTCAAAACAGGGTACTTCACTGAAAGAGGTAATCAAAACTATGTTTTTTTTTTTACCATTTCCAACTTCAGACAATTGATGCGGATTTCATTGCGAGTTCAAGAATATTGAATGCTCTCGCCCGTTCTGCATACAACACAACTCCGTTGGAATTCCAGGCGATTCGTCAAAATGATGTCCTCCTTCTGATCGATAAAAAGTCGTCTTCTGAAAAGTAATCTTTTCTTGTCCAGTTCCTCCAACTACTCCTTTTTTTCAGTGTTGACTCGTCGATCTCATGTCTTCAAAAGTTCAAACAATACATGACACTTGATAAGAAAGGGAATCCATACGGAGAGCATGATGAGATAACAAACTAAAAGGTGTCAAGTGTGGTCAACAGAGCAATAATAATTTAATTTCAGAAAATAACTTTGTCGAACTGAAAACGACTGCATTGGGACACAATAAATGGGTTGAGAAACAGAGTCTTCGTCACTATTTTCACTCGTTTTTCGCCAACGTTCCATATGCTGTCTACGGTCACAGAGCCAACATACAAGAGCAGACAATTCATAAAGTATTATTCCTCATTTTTAAAAATCAACATATCAACTTTTTACGTTTCAGATTGAGAGGATTTAAACAAGCAATATCCCGAATTATCGTGTAAACTGGAAGAAAGATGTCTGCTCCTCTCAACTATTCCACGTGCTTCAGAAGATCGAATCACGTTTAGAATATGAAGATGAGGCAGTTTTTGGGAACATTAACAAAGAGGAAATCCATTGGAAAACGAAAAATAATTTTTATAAAAAATAAGTTTTTTTTTAGATTTACCAAAGAAAAACATTCTTTTCATTGTATTCGTTTTGATCTTCTCGCAATTTTTCTTTATTTTTTCGCTTTTATTTCTTTCTCTGTCTGTTTTTGCCGCAATAAATAGTAGATCAAAAACTGTTATTATGATCATCTTTAATTCTTCCTTTTTTTCTGTTTCTATTGCTTTTTCCTACAGAATTCAGAAGTCTGAAGACGTGGACGTCATCTGAATTGCCTCATCAAGTCCCAATCATTCCACCACGATGATTTTCTCTTTTTTAACTTCGTTTTCAGTAAATTACAGTATCAGACCTACCAATTTTAATGAATTCGAGAACATTCTCTTCCCATCTGATGGGTAGATCAAAACTGGATTCTGTTCTTTTCTTTTCGTTTTTTTTTGCTCGACATGATCTACACAGCCTAAAAGAGTAGATCATAACTTTTTTCAATGATCGTCTTCCGTTTTTTCTTCTTTTTTTCTCGGCTTTTTCCACGTCTTCAAGCTAGATTTCTGAAAATTGAAGACGTGAATGAAAGTGATTCAAGTTTTCGTATTTGTCTCCATTTTTCATCATATTTTAACTTACAAATTGATAGATTTCATCTTCTTCGCTTCAATTTTTTGCCATTTCTCCAATTATTCTTCCATTTCCAGGTAATTCCACGCACCAGCACGAGGAGCATCAGCGATTCGACGAGAAGATCTAAAGGAAAGGTGAGTTTAAAGGAAGAAATATGTATTTTAAAATCATTTTTTCTTAATTTCAGAGATCGAAAAAGACCACGATGGTCTCGCTGACAGTGGACCGTCAACAATCAAACGACGGGTTGGCAGATGGAAGGATAGGCGGGGAGTCAAATAGGGAAGGTTAGTTTATTCTTTTTTGAAAATTATTCCAAAAAGTGGGTATCAGATGTCATTCGAAAAATGAATGAAACATCTGGAACATTTTGGGAAAAAATCTTAAGAATCTCAATCAGTTTGGGACCCTTTTTTTGGTACGAAAGTGGAAAAAACGTTCTGCTTTTTGATATTTGAAATTGGATCACAAACTGATTGGGATGATAAGATAATGGATTCCATTTGATCTCCAAAACTTTCTATTGGGAATTCTTTATTTCTCAGAGCTGCCCAACATTTTTATTGTCGTCTTCCTTCTTGATTCCTTTCATCTCGCTTCTGAATGTTCATTTCCTTTCCTCATTCGAACGAAATAATGTCTTAAATTTGTATTCTATCATGATTTTGAACTGTTTTTCGACATTCCTATCGGTACAAGAAGTTGTTTTCCAACAATAAAAAACCCAAAACAATTGAATTTCGTCTATTATTTTGAATTTGATATCATCATTGTCCTTCTTCCTTCTCGTCCGCCATTCGTCATTCGGTTTCATTTTCTGATATTTGTTGAAGAAAAAATTTCTCCTCGGCAGCTCTAGTTGATAGAGAATAAACTATAAACACTATAAACTATGGGGAAATCATTAGAATTGAAATATTAAAACAAAACAAAAAGTTTTCTAAGCCCACCTTCAAATGTGCTTTTTCCAGGCACAATTCCCTCTCCCCCCATATAGATAGTCCCCCCTGGTTTTGTCTCAATTACTAAGCTAGGATTAGTTGGCCAGGACTTTACGATGCCCCGTTGTGTGCGGATCCCTGTAAAAATAAGGGAACGTTCGGTTTCCTTCTCATAAGGTAGAGTCAATTCTTCTCTACTAGCGAGGTTTGGTCCCCCCATAGGCCTTGTTATAGCTCGCGAGTTTGAGGCTAAGCCGTGTAATCCGGTAGTTTGCTAGTTTAGATTCTGCGGTAGTTTAATATTTAGACTACATTCTAACTATCCGAGGATGCTCTATGTAATTGAGACTTAGAAACCGGCTATCTATCCCCTAACTTCCCCCGATGGAATCCACGTCATCGAGAGGAAGACTGCCAGCCACCACAAGCTCCTCGACTATGTGATCGTCCCGGAGATCAAGCTGGAGGAGAAAAGGATCGAAGCTTCGTAGGTAAGTTTCATATGAGAATATTTGAACTTTTAATATAAAACTATTTCCAGAAGACGAGGATAGCAAGCAATCAATGGATCGGGACGACTCGGGATGGCTCGGGAAGGATCAAGAGGATGGTTCAGGACCGATCGAAATGGATAAGGTGAACTTTTAATATAAAACTATTTCCAGCAGTTAAGGTGGGAAAGCAATCAATGGCTTGAGATGGATCGGGAAGGATGGAGAAGGATCGGGATGGAGCAAGAGGATGGATCGGAAAGGATCGAAAAGGATCGGGAGGGATCGGGACGGCTCGGGATGGACCTGGAAGGATCGGAATGGAATTGGATGGATCGGGATGGACTAGGAAGGATCGGGATGGACTGGGAAGGATCGGGACGGATCGGGACGGCTCGGGACGGCTCGGGATGGGCGAAGCGACGACAACGAAGGTTCGAGTGGATGGATGGATCGATGAAGAGAGTGAGCGGGTGGGCAAAGCGACGATGAAGGATCAAGACGATGGATGGATCGATGAAGAGAGTGGGCGGGTGGGCAAAGCGACGATGAAGGATCAAGACGATGGATGGATCGATGAAGAGAGTGGGCGGGTGGGCAAAGCGACGATGAAGGATCAAGACGATGGATGGATCGATGAAGAGAGTGGGCGGGTGGGCAAAGCGACGATGAAGGATCAAGACGATGGATGGATCGATGAAGAGAGTGGGCGGGTGGGCAAAGCGACGATGAAGGATCAAGACGATGGATGGATCGATGAAGAGAGTGGGCGGGTGGGCAAAGCGACGATGAAGGATCAAGACGATGGATGGATCGATGAAGAGAGTGGGCGGGTGGGCAAAACGACGATGACGACGACGACGATGAAGAATCGAGAGAATGGAAGGATCGGAAGGGAGTGGGAAGAGTCAGAAGGGATCAGGTTGGACATGGAAGGATCAGGATGGATCGGTAAGGTTCGGAATGGATGGGGATGGACGTGTGTGGATTGATAAGGATCGGAATGGAATGGGAAGGGCCGTTAAGGATAGGAATGGAGTGGGAAGAATCGGAATGGATCGGGATGGACATGGAAGGATCGGTAAGGATCGGAATGGAGTAAGGAGAATCAGGATGGATCGGTAAGGATCGGAATGGAGTGGGAAGGATCTGGAGGGATCAGGATGGACATGGAAGGATCGGTAACAATCGGAATGGAGTGGAAAATATCGGTAAGGATCGGAATGGAGTGGGAAGGATCGGAATGGAGTGGGGAGGATCGCGATGGACCAAGATGGACAAGGAAGGATCGGTAACGATCGGAATGGAGTGGAAAGAATCGGTAAGGATCAGGATGGACCTGTATGGATTGGTAAGGATCGGAATGGATCGGGATGGACATGGGTGGATTGATAAGGATCGGAATGGAGTTGGAAGGATCAGGAGGGATCAGGATGGACATTGAAGGATCGGTAAGGATCGGAATGGAGTGGGAAGGATCGGAATGGAGTGGGGAGGATCGCGATGGACCAAGATGGACAAGGAAGGATCGGTAACGATCGGAATGGAGTGGAAAGAATCGGTAAGGATCAGGATGGACCTGTATGGATTGGTAAGGATCGGAATGGATCGGGATGGACATGGGTGGATTGATAAGGATCGGAATGGAGTTGGAAGGATCAGGAGGGATCAGGATGGACATTGAAGGATCGGTAAGGATCGGAATGGAGTGGGAAGGATCGGAATGGAGTGGGGAGGATCGCGATGGACCAAGATGGACAAGGAAGGATCGGTAACGATCGGAATGGAGTGGAAAGAATCGGTAAGGATCAGGATGGACCTGTATGGATTGGTAAGGATCGGAATGGATCGGGATGGACATGGGTGGATTGATAAGGATCGGAATGGAGTTGGAAGGATCAGGAGGGATCAGGATGGACATTGAAGGATCGGTAAGGATCGGAATGGAGTGGGAAGGATCGGAATGGAGTGGGGAGGATCGCGATGGACCAAGATGGACAAGGAAGGATCGGTAACGATCGGAATGGAGTGGAAAGAATCGGTAAGGATCAGGATGGACCTGTATGGATTGGTAAGGATCGGAATGGATCGGGATGGACATGGGTGGATCGGTCAGGATCGGAATGGAGTGGGAAGGATCGGAATGGAGTGGGGAGGATCGCGATGGACCAAGATGGACAAGGAAGGATCGGTAACGATCGGAATGGAGTGGAAAGAATCGGTAAGGATCAGGATGGACCTGTATGGATTGGTAAGGATCGGAATGGATCGGGATGGACATGGGTGGATTGATAAGGATCGGAATGGAGTTGGAAGGATCAGGAGGGATCAGGATGGACATTGAAGGATCGGTAAGGATCGGAATGGAGTGGGAAGGATCGGAATGGAGTGGGGAGGATCGCGATGGACCAAGATGGACAAGGAAGGATCGGTAACGATCGGAATGGAGTGGAAAGAATCGGTAAGGATCAGGATGGACCTGTATGGATTGGTAAGGATCGGAATGGATCGGGATGGACATGGGTGGATCGGTCAGGATCGGAATGGAGTGGAAAGGATCGGGAGGGATCAGGATGGACATGGAAGAATCGGAATGGAGTGGGGAGGATCGGGATGGATCAGGATGGACAAGGAAGGATCGGTAACGATCGGAATGGATCGGGATGGACATGGGTGGATTGATAAGGATCGGAATGGAGTTGGAAGGATCAGGAGGGATCAGGATGGACATTGAAGGATCGGTAAGGATCAGAATGGATCGGGATGGACATGGGTGGATTGATAAGGATCGGAATGGAGTTGGAAGGATCAGGAGGGATCAGGATGGACATTGAAGGATTGGAATGGAGTGGAAAGGATCGGTAAGGATCGGAATGGAGTGGGAAGGATCGGAATGGAGTGGGGAGGATCGGGATGGATCAGGACGGACATGGAAGGATCGGAATGGAGTGGGAAGAATCGGTAAGGATCAGGATGGACCTGTATGGATTGGTAAGGATCGGAATGGATCGGGATGGACATGGGTGGATTGATAAGGATCGGAATGGAGTTGGAAGGATCAGGAGGGATCAGGATGGACATGGAAGGATCGGAATGGAGTGGGAAGGATCAGGATGGATTGGTGGCGATCCGAATGAAGTGGGAAGGATCAGGAGGAATCAGGATGGACATGGAAGGATCGGAATGGTGTGGGAAGGATCAGAAGGGATCGGGATGGACATGGGTGGATCGGTCAGGATCGGAATGGAGTGGGAAGGATCTGGAGGGATCAGGATGGATCGGTAAGGTTCGGAATGGATGGGGATGGACGTGTGTGGGTTGATAAGGATCGGAATGGAATGGGAAGGGCCGGTAAGGATAGGAATGGAGTGGGAAAAATCGGAATGGATCGGTATGGACATGGAAGGATCGGTAAGGATCGGAATGGAGTAGGGAGAATCAGGATGGATCGGTAAGGATCGGAATGGAGTGGGAAGGATCTGGAGGGATCAGGATCGACATGGAAGGATCGGTAACAATCGGAATGGAGTGGAAAGGATCGGTAAGGATTGGAATGGAGTGGGAAGGATTAAGAGAGATCAGGATGGACATGGGAGGATCGGTGAGGATCGGATTGGAGTGGAAAGGATCGGGAGGGATCAGGATGGACATGGAAGGATCGGAATGGAGTGGGGAGGATCGGGATGGATCAGGATGGACAAGGAAGGATCGGTAACGATCGGAATGGATCGGGATGGACATGGGTGGATCGGTCAGGATCAGAATGGAGTGGAAAGGATCGGTAAGGATCAGGATGGACCTGTATGGATTGGTAAGGATCGGAATGGATCGGGATGGACATGGGTGGATTGATAAGGATCGGAATGGAGTTGGAAGGATCAGGAGGGATCAGGATGGACATTGAAGGATCGGTAAGGATCGGAATGGATCGGGATGGACATGGGTGGATCGGTCAGGATCGGAATGGAGTGGAAAGGATCGGGAGGGATCAGGATGGATCGGTAAGGATTGGAATGGAGCGGAAAGGATCGGAAAGGATGAGGATGGATCGGTAAGGATCGGAATGGAGTGGGAAGGATCAGGATGGATTGGTAGCGATCCGAATGAAGTGGGAAGGATCAGGAGGAATCAGGATGGACATGGAAGGATCGGTAACGATCGGAATGGATCGGGATGGACATGGGTGGATCGGTCAGGATCGGAATGGTGTGGGAAGGATCAGAAGGGATCGGGATGTACATGGGTGGATCGGTCAGGATCGGAATGGAGTGGAAAGGATCGGGAGGGATCAGGATGGATCGGTAAGGATTGGAATGGAGCGGAAAGGATCGGTAAGGATCGGAATGGAGTGGGAAGGATCGGAATGGAGTGGGGAGGATCGCGATGGACCAAGATGGACAAGGAAGGATCGGTAACGATCGGAATGGAGTGGAAAGAATCGGTAAGGATCAGGATGGACCTGTATGGATTGGTAAGGATCGGAATGGATCGGGATGGACATGGGTGGATTGATAAGGATCGGAATGGAGTTGGAAGGATCAGGAGGGATCAGGATGGACATTGAAGGATCGGTAAGGATCGGAATGGAGTGGGAAGGATCGGAATGGAGTGGGGAGGATCGCGATGGACCAAGATGGACAAGGAAGGATCGGTAACGATCGGAATGGAGTGGAAAGAATCGGTAAGGATCAGGATGGACCTGTATGGATTGGTAAGGATCGGAATGGATCGGGATGGACATGGGTGGATCGGTCAGGATCGGAATGGAGTGGAAAGGATCGGGAGGGATCAGGATGGACATGGAAGAATCGGAATGGAGTGGGGAGGATCGGGATGGATCAGGATGGACAAGGAAGGATCGGTAACGATCGGAATGGATCGGGATGGACATGGGTGGATTGATAAGGATCGGAATGGAGTTGGAAGGATCAGGAGGGATCAGGATGGACATTGAAGGATCGGTAAGGATCAGAATGGATCGGGATGGACATGGGTGGATTGATAAGGATCGGAATGGAGTTGGAAGGATCAGGAGGGATCAGGATGGACATTGAAGGATTGGAATGGAGTGGAAAGGATCGGTAAGGATCGGAATGGAGTGGGAAGGATCGGAATGGAGTGGGGAGGATCGGGATGGATCAGGACGGACATGGAAGGATCGGAATGGAGTGGGAAGAATCGGTAAGGATCAGGATGGACCTGTATGGATTGGTAAGGATCGGAATGGATCGGGATGGACATGGGTGGATTGATAAGGATCGGAATGGAGTTGGAAGGATCAGGAGGGATCAGGATGGACATGGAAGGATCGGAATGGAGTGGGAAGGATCAGGATGGATTGGTGGCGATCCGAATGAAGTGGGAAGGATCAGGAGGAATCAGGATGGACATGGAAGGATCGGAATGGTGTGGGAAGGATCAGAAGGGATCGGGATGGACATGGGTGGATCGGTCAGGATCGGAATGGAGTGGGAAGGATCTGGAGGGATCAGGATGGATCGGTAAGGTTCGGAATGGATGGGGATGGACGTGTGTGGGTTGATAAGGATCGGAATGGAATGGGAAGGGCCGGTAAGGATAGGAATGGAGTGGGAAAAATCGGAATGGATCGGTATGGACATGGAAGGATCGGTAAGGATCGGAATGGAGTAGGGAGAATCAGGATGGATCGGTAAGGATCGGAATGGAGTGGGAAGGATCTGGAGGGATCAGGATCGACATGGAAGGATCGGTAACAATCGGAATGGAGTGGAAAGGATCGGTAAGGATTGGAATGGAGTGGGAAGGATTAAGAGAGATCAGGATGGACATGGGAGGATCGGTGAGGATCGGATTGGAGTGGAAAGGATCGGGAGGGATCAGGATGGACATGGAAGGATCGGAATGGAGTGGGGAGGATCGGGATGGATCAGGATGGACAAGGAAGGATCGGTAACGATCGGAATGGATCGGGATGGACATGGGTGGATCGGTCAGGATCAGAATGGAGTGGAAAGGATCGGTAAGGATCAGGATGGACCTGTATGGATTGGTAAGGATCGGAATGGATCGGGATGGACATGGGTGGATTGATAAGGATCGGAATGGAGTTGGAAGGATCAGGAGGGATCAGGATGGACATTGAAGGATCGGTAAGGATCGGAATGGATCGGGATGGACATGGGTGGATCGGTCAGGATCGGAATGGAGTGGAAAGGATCGGGAGGGATCAGGATGGATCGGTAAGGATTGGAATGGAGCGGAAAGGATCGGAAAGGATGAGGATGGATCGGTAAGGATCGGAATGGAGTGGGAAGGATCAGGATGGATTGGTAGCGATCCGAATGAAGTGGGAAGGATCAGGAGGAATCAGGATGGACATGGAAGGATCGGTAACGATCGGAATGGATCGGGATGGACATGGGTGGATCGGTCAGGATCGGAATGGTGTGGGAAGGATCAGAAGGGATCGGGATGTACATGGGTGGATCGGTCAGGATCGGAATGGAGTGGAAAGGATCGGGAGGGATCAGGATGGATCGGTAAGGATTGGAATGGAGCGGAAAGGATCGGTAAGGATCGGAATGGAGTGGGAAGGATCGGAATGGAGTGGGGAGGATCGGGATGGATCAGGATGGACAAGGAAGGATCGGTAACGATCGGAATGGAGTGGAAAGAATCGGTAAGGATCAGGATGGACCTGTATGGATTGGTAAGGATCAGGATGGACCTGTATGGATTGGTAAGGATCGGAATGGATCGGGATGGACATGGGTGGATTGATAAGGATCGGAATGGAGTTGGAAGGATCAGGAGGGATCAGGATGGACATTGAAGGATCGGTAAGGATCGGAATGGATCGGGATGGACATGGGTGGATCGGTCAGGATCGGAATGGAGTGGAAAGGATCGGGAGGGATCAGGATGGATCGGTAAGGTTCGGAATGAATCAAAGCGACGATGAAGGATCAAGACGATGGATGGAACGATGAAGAGAGTGGGCGGGTGGGCAAAGCGACGATGAAGGATCAAGACGATGGATGGATCGATGAAGAGAGTGGGCGGGTGGGCAAAGCGACGATGAAGGATCAAGACGATGGATGGATCGATGAAGAGAGTGGACGGGTGGGCAAAACGACGATGACGACGACGACGATGAAGGATCAAGAGGATGGATGGATCGATGAAGAGAGTGGGCGGGTGGGCAAAACGACGATGACGACGACGACGATGAAGAATCGAGAGAATGGAAGGATCGGAAGGGAGTGGGAAGAGTCAGAAGGGATCAGGTTGGACATGGAAGGATCAGGATGGATCGGTAAGGTTCGGAATGGATGGGGATGGACGTGTGTGGATTGATAAGGATCGGAATGGAATGGGAAGGGCCGTTAAGGATAGGAATGGAGTGGGAAGAATCGGAATGGATCGGGATGGACATGGAAGGATCGGTAAGGATCGGAATGGAGTAAGGAGAATCAGGATGGATCGGTAAGGATCGGAATGGAGTGGGAAGGATCTGGAGGGATCAGGATGGACATGGAAGGATCGGTAACAATCGGAATGGAGTGGAAAATATCGGTAAGGATCGGAATGGAGTGGGAAGGATCGGAATGGAGTGGGGAGGATCGCGATGGACCAAGATGGACAAGGAAGGATCGGTAACGATCGGAATGGAGTGGAAAGAATCGGTAAGGATCAGGATGGACCTGTATGGATTGGTAAGGATCGGAATGGATCGGGATGGACATGGGTGGATTGATAAGGATCGGAATGGAGTTGGAAGGATCAGGAGGGATCAGGATGGACATTGAAGGATCGGTAAGGATCGGAATGGAGTGGGAAGGATCGGAATGGAGTGGGGAGGATCGCGATGGACCAAGATGGACAAGGAAGGATCGGTAACGATCGGAATGGAGTGGAAAGAATCGGTAAGGATCAGGATGGACCTGTATGGATTGGTAAGGATCGGAATGGATCGGGATGGACATGGGTGGATTGATAAGGATCGGAATGGAGTTGGAAGGATCAGGAGGGATCAGGATGGACATTGAAGGATCGGTAAGGATCGGAATGGAGTGGGAAGGATCGGAATGGAGTGGGGAGGATCGCGATGGACCAAGATGGACAAGGAAGGATCGGTAACGATCGGAATGGAGTGGAAAGAATCGGTAAGGATCAGGATGGACCTGTATGGATTGGTAAGGATCGGAATGGATCGGGATGGACATGGGTGGATCGGTCAGGATCGGAATGGAGTGGGAAGGATCGGAATGGAGTGGGGAGGATCGCGATGGACCAAGATGGACAAGGAAGGATCGGTAACGATCGGAATGGAGTGGAAAGAATCGGTAAGGATCAGGATGGACCTGTATGGATTGGTAAGGATCGGAATGGATCGGGATGGACATGGGTGGATTGATAAGGATCGGAATGGAGTTGGAAGGATCAGGAGGGATCAGGATGGACATTGAAGGATCGGTAAGGATCGGAATGGAGTGGGAAGGATCGGAATGGAGTGGGGAGGATCGCGATGGACCAAGATGGACAAGGAAGGATCGGTAACGATCGGAATGGAGTGGAAAGAATCGGTAAGGATCAGGATGGACCTGTATGGATTGGTAAGGATCGGAATGGATCGGGATGGACATGGGTGGATCGGTCAGGATCGGAATGGAGTGGAAAGGATCGGGAGGGATCAGGATGGACATGGAAGAATCGGAATGGAGTGGGGAGGATCGGGATGGATCAGGATGGACAAGGAAGGATCGGTAACGATCGGAATGGATCGGGATGGACATGGGTGGATTGATAAGGATCGGAATGGAGTTGGAAGGATCAGGAGGGATCAGGATGGACATTGAAGGATCGGTAAGGATCAGAATGGATCGGGATGGACATGGGTGGATTGATAAGGATCGGAATGGAGTTGGAAGGATCAGGAGGGATCAGGATGGACATTGAAGGATTGGAATGGAGTGGAAAGGATCGGTAAGGATCGGAATGGAGTGGGAAGGATCGGAATGGAGTGGGGAGGATCGGGATGGATCAGGACGGACATGGAAGGATCGGAATGGAGTGGGAAGAATCGGTAAGGATCAGGATGGACCTGTATGGATTGGTAAGGATCGGAATGGATCGGGATGGACATGGGTGGATTGATAAGGATCGGAATGGAGTTGGAAGGATCAGGAGGGATCAGGATGGACATGGAAGGATCGGAATGGAGTGGGAAGGATCAGGATGGATTGGTGGCGATCCGAATGAAGTGGGAAGGATCAGGAGGAATCAGGATGGACATGGAAGGATCGGAATGGTGTGGGAAGGATCAGAAGGGATCGGGATGGACATGGGTGGATCGGTCAGGATCGGAATGGAGTGGGAAGGATCTGGAGGGATCAGGATGGATCGGTAAGGTTCGGAATGGATGGGGATGGACGTGTGTGGGTTGATAAGGATCGGAATGGAATGGGAAGGGCCGGTAAGGATAGGAATGGAGTGGGAAGAATCGGAATGGATCGGTATGGACATGGAAGGATCGGTAAGGATCGGAATGGAGTAGGGAGAATCAGGATGGATCGGTAAGGATCGGAATGGAGTGGGAAGGATCTGGAGGGATCAGGATCGACATGGAAGGATCGGTAACAATCGGAATGGAGTGGAAAGGATCGGTAAGGATTGGAATGGAGTGGGAAGGATTAAGAGAGATCAGGATGGACATGGGAGGATCGGTGAGGATCGGATTGGAGTGGAAAGGATCGGGAGGGATCAGGATGGACATGGAAGGATCGGAATGGAGTGGGGAGGATCGGGATGGATCAGGATGGACAAGGAAGGATCGGTAACGATCGGAATGGATCGGGATGGACATGGGTGGATCGGTCAGGATCAGAATGGAGTGGAAAGGATCGGTAAGGATCAGGATGGACCTGTATGGATTGGTAAGGATCGGAATGGATCGGGATGGACATGGGTGGATTGATAAGGATCGGAATGGAGTTGGAAGGATCAGGAGGGATCAGGATGGACATTGAAGGATCGGTAAGGATCGGAATGGATCGGGATGGACATGGGTGGATCGGTCAGGATCGGAATGGAGTGGAAAGGATCGGGAGGGATCAGGATGGATCGGTAAGGATTGGAATGGAGCGGAAAGGATCGGAAAGGATGAGGATGGATCGGTAAGGATCGGAATGGAGTGGGAAGGATCAGGATGGATTGGTAGCGATCCGAATGAAGTGGGAAGGATCAGGAGGAATCAGGATGGACATGGAAGGATCGGTAACGATCGGAATGGATCGGGATGGACATGGGTGGATCGGTCAGGATCGGAATGGTGTGGGAAGGATCAGAAGGGATCGGGATGTACATGGGTGGATCGGTCAGGATCGGAATGGAGTGGAAAGGATCGGGAGGGATCAGGATGGATCGGTAAGGATTGGAATGGAGCGGAAAGGATCGGTAAGGATCGGAATGGAGTGGGAAGGATCGGAATGGAGTGGGGAGGATCGGGATGGATCAGGATGGACAAGGAAGGATCGGTAACGATCGGAATGGAGTGGAAAGAATCGGTAAGGATCAGGATGGACCTGTATGGATTGGTAAGGATCAGGATGGACCTGTATGGATTGGTAAGGATCGGAATGGATCGGGATGGACATGGGTGGATTGATAAGGATCGGAATGGAGTTGGAAGGATCAGGAGGGATCAGGATGGACATTGAAGGATCGGTAAGAATCGGAATGGATCGGGATGGACATGGGTGGATCGGTCAGGATCGGAATGGAGTGGAAAGGATCGGGAGGGATCAGGATGGACATGGAAGGATCGGAATGAAGTGGGAAGGATCAGGAGGAATCAGGATGGACATGGAAGGATCGGAATGGTGTGGGAAGGATCAGAAGGGATCGGGATGGACATGGGTGGATCGGTCAGGATCGGAATGGAGTGGAAAGGATCGGGAGGGATCAGGATGGATCGGTAAGGTTCGGAATGAATGGGGATGGGCGTGTGTGGATTGATAAGGATCGGAATGGAATGGGAAGAATCGGAATGGATCGGGATGGACATGGAAGGATCGGTAACAATCGGAATGGAGTGGAAAGGATCGGTAAGGATCGGAATGGAGTGGGAAGGATCGGAATGGAGTGGGGAGGATTGGGATGGATCAGGATGGACAAGAAAGGATCGGTAACGATCGGAATGGATCGGGATGGACATGGGTGGATCGGTCAGGATCGGAATGGAGTGGAAAGGATCGGGAGGGATCAGGATGGACATGGAAGGATCGGAATGGAGTGGGGAGGATCGGGATGGATCAGAATGGACCTGTATGGATTGGTAAGGATCGGAATGGATCGGGATGGACATGGGTGGATTGATAAGGATCGGAATGGAGTTGGAAGGATCAGGAGGGATCAGGATGGACATTGAAGGATCGGTAAGGATCGGAATGGATCGGGATGGACATGGGTGGATTGATAAGGATCGGAATGGAGTTGGAAGGATCAGGAGGGATCAGGATGGACATTGAAGGATCGGTAAGGATCGGAATGGATCGGGATGGACATGGGTGGATCGGTCAGGATCGGAATGGAGTGGAAAGGATCGGGAAGGATCAGGATGGATTGGTAGCGATCCGAATGAAGTGGGAAGGATCAGGAGGAATCAGGATGGACATGGAAGGATCGGAATGGTGTGGGAAGGATCAGAAGGGATCGGGATGGACATGGGTGGATCGGTCAGGATCGGAATGGAGTGGAAAGGATCTGGAGGGATCAGGATGGATCGGTAAGGATTGGAATGGAGTGGAAAGGATCGGTAAGGATCGGAATGGAGTGGGAAGGATCGGAATGGAGTGGGGAGGATCGGGATGGATCAGGATGGACAAGGAAGGATCGGTAACGATCGGAATGGAGTGGAAAGAATCGGTAAGGATCAGGATGGACCTGTATGGATTGGTAAGGGTCGGAATGGATCGGGATGGACATAGGTGGATCGGTCAGGATCGGAATGGAGTGGAAAGGATCGGGAGGGATCAGGATGGACATGGAAGGATCGGTAAGGATCGGAATGGATCGGGATGGACATGGGTGGATCGGTCAGGATCGGAATGGAGTGGAAAGGATCGGAATGGAGTGGGGAGGATCGGGATGGATCAGGATGGACAAGGAAGGATCAGAATGGAGTGGGAAGAATAAAGAAAGATCAGGATGAATCAGGACGGACATGGAAAGATCGGAATGGAGTGGGAAGAATAAAGAGAGATCAGGATGGACCTGGGTGGATCGGTAAGGATAGGAATGGAGCGGGAAGGATCGGTAACAATCGGAATGGAGTGGAAAAGATCGGTAAGGATGGGGATGGAGTGGGAAGGATCTGGAGGGATCAGGATGGATCGGAATGGTGTGGGAAGAGTCAGAAGGGATCAGGTTGGACATGGAAGGATCAGGATGGATCGGTAAGGTTCGGAATGGATGGGGATGGACGTGTGTGGGTTGATAAGGATCGGAATGGAATGGGAAGGGCCGGTAAGGATAGGAATGGAGTGGGAAGCATCGGAACGGATCGGGATGGTCATGGAAGGATTGGTAAGGATCGGAATGGATCAGGATGGACCTGTATGGATTGGATTCGATCCTTCCCACTTCATTCCGATCCTTACCAATCCTTCCCACTCCATTCCGATCCTTACCGATCCACCCATGTCCATCCTGATCTCTCTTAATCCTTCCCACTTCATTCCGATCCTTACCAATCCTTTCCACTCCATTCCGATCCTTACCCATCCATCCTGATCCCTCCAGATCCTTCCCACTCCATTCCCATCCTTCCATGTCCATCCTGATCCCTCCCGATCCTTTCCACTCCATTCCGATCCTGACCGATCCACCCATGTCCATCCCGATCCATTCCGATCCTTACCGATCCTTCAATGTCCATCCTGATCCCTCCTGATCCTTTCTACTCCATTTCGATCCTGACCGGTCCATCCATGTCCATCCCACCCCATTCCGATCCTTACCGATCCTTCCTTGTCCACCTTGGTCCATCGCGATCCTCCCCACTCCATTCCGATCCTTCCCACTCCATTCCGATCCTTACCGATCCTCCCATGTCCATCCTGATCTCTCTTAATCCTTCCCACTCCATTCCGATCCTTACCGATCCTTTCCACTCCAATCCGATTGTTACCGATCCTTCCATGTCCATCCTGATCCCTCCAGATCCTTCCCACTCCATTCCGATCCTTACCGATCCATCCTGATTCTCCCTACTCCATTCCGATCCTTACCGATCCTTCCATGTCCAACCTGATCCCTTCTGACTCTTCCCACACCATTCCGATCCATCCTGATCCCTCCAGATCCTTCCCACTCCATTCCGATCCTTACCGATCCTTCCATGTCCATCCCCATCCTTACCGATCTTTTCCACTCCATTCCGATTGTTACCGATCCTTCCCGCTCCATTCCTATCCTTACCGATCCTTCCCATCCCATTCCGATCCTTACCGATCCACCCAGGTCCATCCTGATCTCTCTTTATTCTTCCCACTCCATTCCGATCCTTCCATGTCCGTCCTGATTCATCCTGATCCTTCCCACTCCATTCCAACCCTTACCGATCCATCCTGATCCCTCCCGATCCTTTCCACTCCATCCCGATCCCTTCTGATCCTTCCCACACCATTCCGATCCTTCCATGTCCATCCTGATTCCTCCTGATCCTTCCCACTTCATTCGGATCGCTACCAATCCATCCTGATCCTTCCCACTCCATTCCAACCCTTACCGATCCATCCTGATCCCTCCCGATCCTTTCCACTCCATTCCGATCCTGACCGATCCACCCATGTCCATCCCGATCCATTCCGATCCTTACCGATCCTTCAATGTCCATCCTGATCCCTCCTGATCCTTCCAACTCCATTCCGATCCTTATCAATCCACCCATGTCCATCCCGATCCATTCCGATCCTTACCAATCCATACAGGTCCATCCTGATCCTTACCGATCCTTTGCACTCCATTCCGATCCTTATCAATCCACCCATGTCCATCCCGATCCATTCCGATCCTTACCGATTCTTTCCACTCCATTCCGATTGTTACCGATCCTTCCATGTCCATCCTAATCCCTCCAGATCCTTCCCACTCCATTCCGATCCTTACCGATCCATCCTGATTCTCCCTACTCTATTCCGATCCTTACCGATCCTTCCATGTTCATCCCGATCCATTCCGATTCTTCCCACTCCATTCCTATCCTTACGGGCCCTTCCCCATCCATTCCGAACCTTACCGATCCATCCTGATCCTTCCATGTCCAACCTGATCCCTTCTGACTCTTCCCACACCATTCCGATCCATCCTGATCCCTCCAGATCCTTCCCACTCCATTCCGATCCTTACCGATCCTTCCATGTCCATCCCCATCCTTACCGATCTTTTCCACTCCATTCCGATTGTTACCGATCCTTCCCGCTCCATTCCTATCCTTACCGATCCACCCAGGTCCATCCTGATCTCTCTTTATTCTTCCCACTCCATTCCGATCCTTCCATGTCCGTCCTGATTCATCCTGATCCTTCCCTCTCCATTCCAACCCTTACCGATCCATCCTGATCCCTCCCGATCCTTTCCACTCCATCCCGATCCCTTCTGATCCTTCCCACACCATTCCGATCCTTCCATGTCCATCCTGATTCCTCCTGATCCTTCCCACTTCATTCGGATCGCTACCAATCCATCCTGATCCTTCCCACTCCATTCCAACCCTTACCGATCCATCCTGATCCCTCCCGATCCTTTCCACTCCATTCCGATCCTGACCGATCCACCCATGTCCATCCCGATCCATTCCGATCCTTACCGATCCTTCAATGTCCATCCTGATCCCTCCTGATCCTTCCAACTCCATTCCGATCCTTATCAATCCACCCATGTCCATCCCGATCCATTCCGATCCTTACCAATCCATACAGGTCCATCCTGATCCTTACCGATCCTTTGCACTCCATTCCGATCCTTATCAATCCACCCATGTCCATCCCGATCCATTCCGATCCTTACCGATTCTTTCCACTCCATTCCGATTGTTACCGATCCTTCCATGTCCATCCTAATCCCTCCAGATCCTTCCCACTCCATTCCGATCCTTACCGATCCATCCTGATTCTCCCTACTCTATTCCGATCCTTACCGATCCTTCCATGTTCATCCCGATCCATTCCGATTCTTCCCACTCCATTCCTATCCTTACGGGCCCTTCCCCATCCATTCCGAACCTTACCGATCCATCCTGATCCTTCCATGTCCAACCTGATCCCTTCTGACTCTTCCCACACCATTCCGATCCATCTTGATCCCTCCAGATCCTTCCCACTCCATTCCGATCCTTACCGATCCTTCCATGTCCATCCCCATCCTTACCGATCTTTTCCACTCCATTCCGATTGTTACCGATCCTTCCCGCTCCATTCCTATCCTTACCGATCCACCCAGGTCCATCCTGATCTCTCTTTATTCTTCCCACTCCATTCCGATCCTTCCATGTCCGTCCTGATTCATCCTGATCCTTCCCTCTCCATTCCGATCCTTCCATGTCCGTCCTGATTCATCCCGATCCTTTCCACTCCATTCCGATCCTGACCGATCCCAGCATGTCCTTCCCGATCCATTCCGATCCTTACCGATCCTTCAATGTCCATCCTGATCCCTCCTGATCCTTCCAACTCCATTCCGATCCTTATCAATCCACCCATGTCCATCCCCATCCATTCCGATCCTTCCCACTCCATTCCGATCCTTACCGATCCTTTCCACTCCATTCCGATCCTTACCGATCCTTCCTTGTCCATCCTGGTCCATCGCGATCCTCCCCACTCCATTCCGATCCTTCCATGTCCATCCTGGTCCATCGCGATCCTTCCCACTCCCTTCCGATCCTTCCATTCTCTCGATTCTTCATCGTCGTCGTCATCGTCGTTTTGCCCACCCGCCCACTCTCTTCATCGATCCATCCATCGTCTTGATCCTTCATCGTCGCTTTGCCCACCCGCCCACTCTCTTCATCGATCCATCCATCGTCTTGATCCTTCATCGTCGCTTCGCCCACCCGCCCACTCTCTTCATCGATCCATCCATCGTCTTGATCCTTCATCGTCGCTTTGCCCACCCGCCCACTCTCTTCATCGATCCATCCATCGTCTTGATCCTTCATCGTCGCTTTGCCCACCCGCCCTCTCTCTTCATCGATCCATCCATCTTCTTGATCCTTCATCGTCGCTTTGCCGACCCGCCCACTCTCTTCATCGATCCATCCATCGTCTTGATCCTTCATCGTCGCTTTGCCCACCCGCCCACTCTCTTCATCGATCCATCCATCGTCTTGATCCTTCATCGTCGCTTTGCCCACCCGCCCACTCTCTTCATCGTTCCATCCATCGTCTTGATCCTTCATCGTCGCTTTGCCCACCCGCCCACTCTCTTCATCGATCCATCCATCGTCTTGATCCTTCATCGTCGCTTTGCCCACCCGCCCACTCTCTTCATCGATCCATCCATCGTCTTGATCCTTCATCGTCGCTTTGCCCACCCGCTCACTCTCTTCATCGATCCATCCATCCACTCGAACCTTCGTTGTCGTCGCTTCGCCCATCCCGATCCGTCCCGATCCTTCCCAGTCCATCCCGATCCTTCCTAGTCCATCCCGATCCATCCAATTCCATTCCGATCCTTCCAGGTCCATCCCGAGCCGTCCCGATCCCTCCCGATCCTTTTCGATCCTTTCCGATCCATCCTCTTGCTCCATCCCGATCCTTCTCCATCCTTCCCGATCCATCTCAAGCCATTGTTTGCTTTCCCACCTTAACTGCTGGAAATAGTTTTATATTAAAAGTTCACCTTATCCATTTCGATCGGTCCTGAACCATCCTCTTGATCCTTCCCGAGCCATCCCGAGTCGTCCCGATCCATTGATTGCTTGCTATCCTCGTCTTCTGGAAATAGTTTTATATTAAAAGTTCAAATATTCTCATATGAAACTTACCTACGAAGCTTCGATCCTTTTCTCCTCCAGCTTGATCTCCGGGACGATCACATAGTCGAGGAGCTTGTGGTGGCTGGCAGTCTTCCTCTCGATGACGTGGATTCCATCGGGGGAAGTTAGGGGATAGATAGCCGGTTTCTAAGTCTCAATTACATAGAGCATCCTCGGATAGTTAGAATGTAGTCTAAATACTAAACTACCGCAGAATCTAAACTAGCAAACTACCGGATTACACGGCTTAGCCTCAAACTCGCGAGCTATAACAAGGCCTATGGGGGGACCAAACCTCGCTAGTAGAGAAGAATTGACTCTACCTTATGAGAAGGAAACCGAACGTTCCCTTATTTTTACAGGGATCCGCACACAACGGGGCATCGTAAAGTCCTGGCCAACTAATCCTAGCTTAGTAATTGAGACAAAACCAGGGGGGACTATCTATATGGGGGGAGAGGGAATTGTGCCTGGAAAAAGCACATTTGAAGGTGGGCTTAGAAAACTTTTTGTTTTGTTTTAATATTTCAATTCTAATGATTTCCCCATAGTTTATAGTGTTTATAGTTTATTCTCTATCAACTAGAGCTGCCGAGGAGAAATTTTTTCTTCAACAAATATCAGAAAATGAAACCGAATGACGAATGGCGGACGAGAAGGAAGAAGGACAATGATGATATCAAATTCAAAATAATAGACGAAATTCAATTGTTTTGGGTTTTTTATTGTTGGAAAACAACTTCTTGTACCGATAGGAATGTCGAAAAACAGTTCAAAATCATGATAGAATACAAATTTAAGACATTATTTCGTTCGAATGAGGAAAGGAAATGAACATTCAGAAGCGAGATGAAAGGAATCAAGAAGGAAGACGACAATAAAAATGTTGGGCAGCTCTGAGAAATAAAGAATTCCCAATAGAAAGTTTTGGAGATCAAATGGAATCCATTATCTTATCATCCCAATCAGTTTGTGATCCAATTTCAAATATCAAAAAGCAGAACGTTTTTTCCACTTTCGTACCAAAAAAAGGGTCCCAAACTGATTGAGATTCTTAAGATTTTTTCCCAAAATGTTCCAGATGTTTCATTCATTTTTCGAATGACATCTAGTAAACTATTCACGATTACTCAATGGTGGTTGCCAATGAGAGACACGTGTCAGTTTTTACGTACAATCGGTACGGGATTTCCAAGTGATACAAACTCCAAAATGACGAGAAAATACGCTTTTTCTAGTAATAAAACTTTTATTACTCTGCAATGACACACTGCTATTCAACAAGCAGCAATGAACAATAAATTACCAGATTATACCCTGGTATTGCACAAATTTCAACGAGAAACCTGATAAAACAACAAAAGAAAAACAAAACCTTCACCAGCACACCTAACGGTGGCCAACCAAGGTGCAAGACTAACTAAAAAGAACTTCGAAAACTTCCTTTCGCCCGCTTTCGCGCCTTCTTTTGAGAGTGCAGAAGAGCGAAGTTGCATTTCTCTGCGTCTCTTCGTGTTCATTATTATAGTGGAGGTGAGGTTTTTACTCTCAAAACGGCTACCCGATATCAAATTTTGAGTATGAAAATCGGTAGAACCGACATCTCGGTCTTTTTCAAGCCTCTCCTTAAACAAGAACACAATCAGTAAGGCTCAACGAGATATAATAAGGGCAGGAAGTAAAAAGTCAGAACTGAAAACTAACAAGAGGATGCATTATAATAATTGAGAATTTCATAGAAACTAAAGGACAGGGGGGGGGGTAATCGTTGATGGTCAAGGGGGGAAGCGTTTATAGAAAGTATGTAAATTAATTAACACAACCATAAATTATTACAAAAAATGTGATTAGTTGAACAACCGAAATTTATCATTTCCAAGGAAACCTTCACTTCTGATAGCCGTGATAGGGATATTTCGCAACATAACCACTGTGTCCTTGGTAGTGCGGATTCTGCCGAGTCATCGGGACATTTCTTGGGTAAGGGTGCGCATGGTGCTGACTCCGTCTCGACGAATCTCTTGATCTGGCTCGCAATTTTGGTCCTCCCGACGTTGATGGTCCTTCCACAGTGTTCACTCCACTTCCAGCATCCACAAGGGCATTTGGCAACAAAGTCCGACGTTTGACTTCTTTCATTGAATTGCTTTTGCTGTCTGTTACCACCACTTTAGATCCTGTTGGATCCCACGCGAAGAGATATTCTGGCCAGCTATCCTGTTGCGTCTTGCTCGCCAAAATTCTCTCTACTGTCTTCCAATATTCCATTTGTTCATTCCTCTCACCGTAATCGACCAGCGGAATGTTTCGGGCATCCATAACCGGTTCTGCCGGCGATAAAATGAACAGCTGTCCTTTTGCTCTGATCAAACTTGTCATGCGTGAAGTGAACTTGGGGATGTCTCCATAATTGTATTCACGAGCCGGGGCGGGAACTACTATTACAGCGATATGTTGTGGAATCATATCAATAACATTCTGCCACACTTCTTGTTCCTGGTAGTCAGTGTTGAATGCCGCTACTAAGAGTGCTGTTTTGCTTGTTGCTTCTCCAATTTCTTTTTTCAATTCTGGAGTGATACTATGAGCGTCAGAGATGGTTACACAGTCAACGGATGTGTTCCACAGACAAGATTGTAGTACTCTAGGTAAAAGAAAGATAAGCGGTGGTTGCTCCGCAATTTTCTCCTCCGCGAATAACTCTTTTCCAAACACAGTTTCCATCGCCTTTGCGTATCTAGACTCGAATTGGTGTTCCCAACCGCGGACTTCCTTCACCCAAATAGAGAATGTAGGACAGCGACAAAGAATATTCCAACATTGATCCGTGATATAATTAATTTTATCTGGTAGAGGCTTCTGTGATAAAACCATCAACTCGCCAGCATTCATGTTGGGGTATTCTTCTCTCAATCTCCATAGACGTACAAAATGAGTGGGCGATGCAGAGCGGATCAACTTGTCACCGTCCATTGAGAATATGCAAGTTTTCTCGCAACGGCAATGGAAGATATTGCTGAAAAATTCAATCATATTACACATCGCATCGATACCATTTATCTCATTGTTTCGACCAGTTAGTACTCCGCGCGCTCTATTTTTCTTTGTTGTAATTGGAGTGTTATCCATTTCTATGGGAATAATACGCAAATTGTCAAAGGGTATAATCATCATTTCTTTTTTGTTTCCATCAACTGGAATTACTTTTGCTGAATTTTCGGAGCATGAAATGACTCTATACGGTCCCTGCCATTTATTCACTAGTTTTGGACACTTTGCGCCTAACTTTTCTGCTGGGATCTCCACTAATACGCGACTACCAGGTTGGGGGTAGTTTCTTTGGTCTGTCTTATATTTAACGTCAAACAGATGCTTGTACTTGTCCTGTTTCCGTTTTGCATGATCGCGAACAACTTCATAAGCATTATGCATTTCTGTCACTAGAATGTTTTTGTATTCATCCATGTTTATGTATTTGCTGCGACCAGCACCATCCCCGGATTTTTCAAGTCCGGTCCTGGAATCTCGTCCCGACATTAAAAACATTGGCGTTTCCCCAGTGGTACTATGCGCAATATTATTATATGCAAAAACTGCAAAAGGAACCTGATCATCCCATTCCAACGGAACAGCATTTTTCTTCTTTATTATGTGCATTAAAGTTTTATTATATCTTTCAATTGCACCGTTTGCCCGGCTGTTATACCCTTTAGTGCAGATATGGTTTATGTTCAAGAGCGTTGTGAACTTTTGGAAATGTTCATTAACGAATTCTTTCCCTTGATCAGTTAATAAAGTGTCTGGGATTCGCCCTTCTCCAATCGCCCATCTTTCAATGAAGGCTCGTAAAACAGTTTCTGCCTTCTTATCTGGTATTGGGACCGCAGTTCCGAATTTGGTGAAAAGATCAATAATAGTGAGAATGTATCTGTTACCCTGTGTGGATAACCCTACATCAATAAGATCACATGCAACGATTTCTAACGGGTATTCTGTTTTATAAGGAGTCAATGGAGCTACCAGTTTTTGATGATCATTTGTGCAGAGACATTGCTGACAGGTTTTAACATAGCTTTCAATAGATGCTCTCATCCGTGGCCAGAAGAATCGCTTCGACAACTGTCGCAACATCTTTTCTGTACCAAAATGACCAGCTAGATACCCTTCATGAGCCTCTCTTATAAGCTGACTGACCGCAGCCGCCGGTACCACTAGTCTATTACAGTTTTCATTCTCTGTATTCCGTAGTGACTTTCCGATCAGCATATAGTCTTCTAGAGATACTTCTGATTTGATTCCCGGAATTTTCACTTTTCCCGAAATCTCACCCTGTTCCAGCTTATCGATCATCTCTTTCCAGCCTTCTTCTTCCTGCAACATCTTAAACCACGCAAAAGTCTCAATACTAGTTGTCTGATCTGATGACTCTCTTATTTCACTGATAATGTTAGGCATTTCGCCTGTCTCGATGTCATCCTCTTTCAACATAGCACATCCTCCCCTACTCAATGCATCTGCCACTGCATTTAGCTTTCCTTTTACATAAACTATGCGAACGTTAAACTCGAGAATCTCAATAGACCATCTCAATAGCCGATCAGCCAGCGGTGACCCTTTCAGCAAATACATTAATGGTTTATGATCAGTGAAGACGACTACTTGTGTTCCATAGATGATGGCTTTGAACCTTCTCAATGCAAACATCATTGCTAACGCTTCCAGATCAGTAATGTGATAGTTCGTTTCTGCTTTTGTGAGCGACTTCGACGCGAACGCAATCGGGTGTTGTTCACCATCCTCACCTTCCTGAGCAAGAACAGCTCCAACTCCTTTTCTACTAGCATCGGTGTATAACAAGAATGGTCTAGTACCGTCAACAGCTCTTTCCGGATCAGGTTGCATCAGAACTGGAGTAGAACAGACCGCCTGAATCAACTTTTGGAAAGAAGTCTCTTGATCTTCTCCCCACAGCCATACACTTTTCGGTGCCGTAAGCGGTGTCAATGATGCCGCCATTTGTGCAAAATTCAAAATGAACTTCCGATAATAACCAACCAATCCAAGGAATGAATGTAATTCTTTAGCATTGGTAGGTCTCGTGAAGCTTTTCATCTTTTCCACCTTTGATTCTTCTGTCTTTACACCTTCCGGCGTTACTTTGTGTCCTAAGTAGTCAACTTCCGCACAAGCAATGTGACATTTGCTCGCACGAAATTTCATCCCACTCCTTTCGATTCTTTCCATAATCATCCGAACATCTTTGACATGTTGCTCGATTGACTCACTAGCAATCAGCAAATCATCGATGTAGACGAAGGCACATTGACCAAGAAGATCTCCCACAACGGTTTCCATTGTAGCTTGGAATATCGCTGGCGATATTACCAATCCAAAAGGCAATACTTCCCATTCAAATAGCTCCGAGCCTATTGCGAATGCAGTGACTTGTTTGCTACTCTCTGTCAGCGGAATTTGCCAGAATCCAGCCAACAAGTCTAACGTAGTGAATACTACTTTTCCAGCTAACGATTGCAATGTGGATTCAATATTCGGTAGTGGGTGAGCATTATACTTGACCATTTTATTCACTTTTCGATAGTCGATACACATTCTGACAGATCCATCTTTCTTTTTGACTAATACGACAGGGCTTGCCCAAGGTGAACGACTTTCTCTTATTACTCCTTGTGCGAGCATCTTTTGTAGCATTTTCCGGATTTCTGGTCTGATGGCTAACGGAATTGGTCTGGGTTTTTGTCTCACTGGTTCAGCTCCCTCAGTCAGTTCAATCTCACATTGAACAGCATGGGTCCTCCCCAGTTCACTGTCATCTGTAGCAAAGATGTGCTGATACTCTTTGATCACTTTCCAAACCTCTTCCTCTTCTCTTGAAACATTCTCATTTTTATTGAGATGTTTGCTTACTGTAATCCATCTTTCTTCAGAGCTTTGCGTCTGAGAGACAGTACATACATTCTTATCATCTGAATTCTCCTTCAACCCATCACAACGCTCTTGAGCTTTGGAAAGCACTTCTTTGAAAAGAGCATCCTCCAGTTCTTTTAAACTTTCAGATTTCTCTTGAATGACCTCAAATCCGTCCAATTCCCCAACAGCTATTACTTCTCCTGCTCTCAACAACATTGATTCCCGACTATAATTAGCCAACTGAACAACTGTTTTTCCCGCACTATCAACTTTACAGATTGCTGGTGCTAGACAACTATTCTTCGGTGACAACAGACAATGGTTTTTGTCTTTGACAACAACACCCTCTACCACCACTTCAACGACCTTTCGACAACCTGGTTTCAACTTTATATCCTTAACAATCCGAATTTCTCGAGGTGTTTCCTCAATACTCATCTGAACGCCTAATTTTTTGAATTGGTCAATACCCAAAATAATATTATCTCGGTCAATGTCAGCCACGTGGAACGTGATTTCTCTCGTTCGCGACTGCATTGCCGTCTCAACGATCACTTGGAATAACAGTTTAACCGGCTGATTGTTAGCGGCACTGACGTCGATCATTTTTGCATTCTCAACAATGCTTTTACTCTCCCAGTCGCTTCCATTTATGCGTACAATTTCTTTCCATGTCTTGTGTGACATGACAGAAATACAGGCTCCACTGTCCAACATTAACTCTACTTCAGCATTCCCAATTCTCCCTTTTTCAATTCTCACATTAGCGGGACCGAATTGTTCTTCTGAAGCTGTTCCCATAGGAATCTCTAGACATTCTTTATCATCTATAGCTGCAACAGGCGTTTCTTCTTTTTCAGTGGCTGCATTTGAACGTGAGTTCTTACATTCATTGGAATAATGTCCTTTCCCTCCACATGTATAACATACAACCGATGACTTGTCTCGAGGAGCGCGTGGGGCTTTAGAACATTCAGGCTTGTGACACCCTATTTCTTTGCACTCGAAACAAGTAGAAGAACCTCTATTATCCCCATTATCATACTTCCGATCCCTCCAGTTATACTGTGTTCTATCAAATTGGCCTTGACCCGCACTAGATGGATTTTGGTATTGATACTGCGGATTTTGATACTGATATGGCTTACTCTGATTCTGCATACCATTTTGGAATGTCTGATTAAAGTCACTTCGTTGTCTTGAGGCTGTGCTTTGACTGGGCGACCAACTATTTTGCTGATACTGAGCATTTCTCTGGCCTACTCGGTTTGGGCTATTCTGCCTATTTCCTTTTTTATCCCCATTCTCCACCTTCTGATAACTCCCTCGACAATTCTGATCAAACCTTGTGGCTTGTTCTCTGCACACGTCATAATGATCTTCTTCTGACCATTTTGAGATTTCTGTGAGCAACAGATGATGAAGCACTCCAAAAGATTGGCTTTCTTTGATTTCGGCCAAAAGCTTCGTTGTTTTCTCTGTAGAGAACTGAGCTGGAGTCAGTCTTTTGTAAGCTTCCCTAGCCAGTTCATCCAACGTTAGGCAAAAGTCTTCCATACTCTGATTCTTTTGCAACTTCAACGCATGAAACTTTTGAATTCCCCTTCGGTACTCATCAGTCTCCGAGATTTGCAGTCTACTCCTAATCGCCAATAAAACCTTTGATACCGTAGTTTTATCAGAATCACGAATACCCTTGAAAGCTCGAAGCGCGGTACCAGTGAGAAACTTTGTCTCTAACAGAATAACCTGATGCTCGTCATTATACCCCCCGTATTTCATGTTGAACATTTTTTCAAATGTTTCAACGTTGATGGAATTTTTATCAGCTGAAAACTTGGGTGGGTCTGGCAAACTTTTCTCAATACCCGAAGGCTCATAATTTCTTTTGTACGTATACGAGTCATTGTTTCTATTATTATGTGACATTGTCCTGCTATACGTGTCAGCTTGCATGTAATCATCTCTAACAGTACTAAGAATTTCTTCTGTGCTTGCATTATATCGCCGCGCGGTTTCTCTATTTTTCCTTTCTGGAAACTCACCGTACAACAATTCGTCTCTCTTTGGTGTTGATGAGAGATTTGGCGGAGATATCCTTTCCGGTATCTGAATGTGAGTTTCATGTGCAAATTGTACATTATTGCCTTTCAAACCTCTTCTTGTGATCGAATTAGAACGTAAATCCATCTCAAGGTCTCTCAACCTTTTCTCCACTTTTTCTTTTGCATCTTCTACCGACGAAAGTTTCATTTCCAACGCGGCGCTCTTTTGATTAGCCTGGCTCAGCTGACATCTGAAGTAGTCGACGTCTCGTTTGAGAGTCTGCAATGAAAATTCTTGTCTCTCCACTTGCTCTTCTAATTCATCATTCTTATTCAATATCTCTTCCAAAATATTGATGGAATCAATGTTTCGACTGGTTAAAAAGCTCACCAGCTCTTGTGTCGACATTCCATTAACCTGTCCAGTTGCAACTGTAGTTGGATGTGTGGCTGAAGAAGAGGATGGTTCGTTGAAGTTTGTTTGATCTCCGACGAGTTTATCAGATGCGAATATCAGCTTTTTTGCGATTCGCAGCTTTTCCTGCAAAACATCGACTATTTTCCTTTGTTTTGCTGACTCAAAGTGCCAGTTAATCACATCAAGATCAGCAATGTCTAATTCTCTCATGAAATTTTCTGTTTTAAGAATGATAGGTTCCATCAATTTAAGTGCTTGATTTGTCGAGAATCTCGTTTGCTGTTTCAATTCCCCCACAGCGGAATTTACAGCCTTTTCTTTCTCACTTTTTCTCACCTCAGAACTGTCCTTAGCCTTCTTTTCAGCTTCTTCCCGAGCTTTTCGATCTTTTTCCTCTTCTTCAATCCCTTTTAGGAATTGCTCCTCATCGAAGCTCTCCATTTGATGATCCAAATCCATCTCCACTTCCTCATCTAACATTGACTCGTTATGCAACCCGCTTTCTTTTTCATTGCTCTTTTCCGAAGAGTTGAGCGCTGTACTTTGTCTGCCGGGTTCACCGCCTGCACCACTTTCACCAGAATCATCCATTTTGTGAATGAGCTGCAAAAATAAGAAGTGTTCTCAACTTATCTTCACAGCGAAGTATGAAATGTTGAAGAAACGAAGACTATTTGGCAGAAAAATTTGAAAGAATTGTCAAAAACACCGATTCTATACGCGAAGACTTGTAAAATCTCACGCACTTTCCACAAAACTATTCTTTCTCTAACCAGCAAGACACAGAGAAACGAGACTTCTTGTTAAAAAGTCAACAGTTTATCCTTTTATGCCGAAAAGTCGACGTTGAGTTTGCTCAATTCTTGTCCTAGTTTATGTGTTTTCACTCGTAATTCAATCGATATCAAGGAGAAAATCAGTCCCGAAAACTCAATTCTTGTTGAAAATCTCGTTTTCTCTCACTTAACTGACACTTCTCGATCGATAATTCAATGTAACTTATCAACAGAAATCTGAAAATCACTTTAGAAATTGTTATTTCCGCCGTGAAAATCACTACTCAGGCAAACCGTTTGCAATATAATTAGAAAAAAGCTCGTTTTTGAATATCATTAGATTATTTCTAAATCTAACTGTAATCTAATAAGATTCAGAGTTTTGAAATGCGACCAATACGGTATTTTGAAACTTAATTAGAAACATAAACTTTGGCAGTATAATTAGATCCGATTGGAATCTAATTGTTATCTAAACAGATTGCAAAATTTGCGCGCCTAATTTTGCGTCGTTGTTTTTATTTTATTCTTTTTCATTTTCATCATTATTTCACAAGTTTACATTTTCGAAAGTTTTAGGCTGGAATTTTCAGCTCTTCCGCTGGTTTATCATAGTCACTCGGCTCGTAAATGGCAATGTGATAGGACTACTCACCACAACAAAGTGGGAAAATTTCGGTCAGTAAAATTTTTCTTGCTGGAAATCAAAAATTGAAAAATTGGAACAAAAAATTAATTGCAGAAACGAGATCAGCTACGAACAAGGCACCGCAACCGACGGCATTAAACTTCAACAACGTCAAATCAATTGCCAGTACTCCCCTGCCAACTCTAAATCTCATCATCAATTGTATATTCTGTAGTTTTTTTCGAATTTTTTTTACTGTTCAGGTTTTTATATTAATCAATAAAAAGTTTCAGCCTATCTGTGTTATATGGTGTGAAATCTAATGAGAGGGAATCGAAATATCATGAGAAACTTTTTTTGTCTAGTTATAAAACTTTGAAGTCTAATTAGAGCCATTCTGAGTCTCATTAGAGACCGCAATCTTATTAGAAAGTATCGAAGTCTTATTATAAGCGAATGAAGTCTGATTGAGCCTTGTTATAACGTAAACTTGCTACGATTAGATTTCAGTTTTGTCTAATTATATTGCAAATCGTTTGCCTGAGTAATAACTATCTATAACTCGGTTAGCAGCGATAAACCTGTTGATTTATCCCCACTTATCGAACTATCTGTCAGGTGAAATGCTTTGTGAAACTTTTTTATTCAGATGCTTCTTTATTCGAGCAGCGTTGCTTTCCTTGTCGATATTCACGTCTCAATCGTCTTCTGTTCAATTTGACACCTGAAATTCTTCCTAAATCTTCAAAATTCTTGTTAGAATTTGTCGACAGAGGTTTTTTATTCAGATATCTCCTTTTCCGGTCGCGAAAATCGATAGCTTTCCGTTCTGTTGAACGGTCAATACTGTCTGTCTACTTTGCTCACGTGTTTTTGCAAGAAATCGCAACTTCTTTTGTGCTTCTCTTTCAGAAATATCTGTCTTTTTGTCAAGTGATACGATTCTCAACCTCAATTCACCCGTTGTTACGGAGAATTTCAGCGAGAAGTCTTAAATTGGCAAGTTCGGCCCCCAAGTAAACTATTCACGATTACTCAATGGTGGTTGCCAATGAGAGACACGTGTCAGTTTTTACGTACAATCGGTACGGGATTTCCAAGTGATACAAACTCCAAAATGACGAGAAAATACGCTTTTTCTAGTAATAAAACTTTTATTACTCTGCAATGACACACTGCTATTCAACAAGCAGCAATGAACAATAAATTACCAGATTATACCCTGGTATTGCACAAATTTCAACGAGAAACCTGATAAAACAACAAAAGAAAAACAAAACCTTCACCAGCACACCTAACGGTGGCCAACCAAGGTGCAAGACTAACTAAAAAGAACTTCGAAAACTTCCTTTCGCCCGCTTTCGCGCCTTCTTTTGAGAGTGCAGAAGAGCGAAGTTGCATTTCTCTGCGTCTCTTCGTGTTCATTATTATAGTGGAGGTGAGGTTTTTACTCTCAAAACGGCTACCCGATATCAAATTTTGAGTATGAAAATCGGTAGAACCGACAATCTGATACCCACTTTTTGGAATAATTTTCAAAAAAGAATAAACTAACCTTCCCTATTTGACTCCCCGCCTATCCTTCCATCTGCCAACCCGTCGTTTGATTGTTGACGGTCCACTGTCAGCGAGACCATCGTGGTCTTTTTCGATCTCTGAAATTAAGAAAAAATGATTTTAAAATACATATTTCTTCCTTTAAACTCACCTTTCCTTTAGATCTTCTCGTCGAATCGCTGATGCTCCTCGTGCTGGTGCGTGGAATTACCTGGAAATGGAAGAATAATTGGAGAAATGGCAAAAAATTGAAGCGAAGAAGATGAAATCTATCAATTTGTAAGTTAAAATATGATGAAAAATGAAGACAAATACGAAAACTTGAATCACTTTCATTCACGTCTTCAATTTTCAGAAATCTAGCTTGAAGACGTGGAAAAAGCCGAGAAAAAAAGAAGAAAAAACGGAAGACGATCATTGAAAAAAGTTATGATCTACTCTCTTAGGCTGTGTAGATCATGTCGAGCAAAAAAAAAAAAACGAAAAGAAAAGAACAGAATCCAGTTTTGATCTACCCATCAGATGGGAAGAGAATGTTCTCGAATTCATTAAAATTGGTAGGTCTAATACTGTAATTTACTGAAAACGAAGTTAAAAAAGAGAAAATCATCGTGGTGGAATGATTGGGACTTGATGAGGCAATTCAGATGACGTCCACGTCTTCAGACTTCTGAATTCTGTAGGAAAAAGCAATAGAAACAGAAAAAAAGGAAGAATTAAAGATGATCATAATAACAGTTTTTGATCTACTATTTATTGCGGCAAAAACAGACAGAGAAAGAAATAAAAGCGAAAAAATAAAGAAAAATTGCGAGAAGATCAAAACGAATACAATGAAAAGAATGTTTTTCTTTGGTAAATCTAAAAAAAACTTATTTTTATAGAAATTGCTGAAAAACTTTTGAGAACTTTATCCGAAATATCTCAAAAATACTGAATTACAGAGTTCACAATTATTTTCAGTTTTCCAATGGATTTCCTCTTTGTTAACATTCACAAAAACTGCCTCATCTTCATATTCTAAACGTGATTCGATCTTCTGAAGCACGCTGAATAGTTGAGAGAAGCAGACATCGTTCTTCCAGTTTACACGATAATTCGGGATGTTGCTTGTTTGAATCTTTTCAATCTGAAAGGGAAAAATTAATATTTTTAAGATGTGAGGGATCATACTTTATGAATTGTCTGCTCTTGCATGTTGGCTCTGTGACCGTAGACAGCATACGGAACATTGGCGAAAAACGAGTGAAAATAGTGACGAAGACTCTGTTTCTCAACCCATTTATTGTGTCCCAATGCAGTCGTTTTCAGTTCGACAAAGTTATTTTCTGAAATTAAGTGACTGTCTTCAAAGAAACCCCTCCAAAGACTGTACCTTTATCCACTGCATCAATTTTCGAAGAATATAGAACTTTAATTTTGAAGTTTCCAGATGAGATTGTTGCTCTGTTGACCACACTTGACACCTTTTCGTTTGTTATCTCATCATGCTCTCCGTATGGATTCCCTTTCTTATCAAGTGTCATGTATTGTTTGAACTTCTGAAGACATGAGATCGACGAGTCAATACTGAAAATAAGGAGTAGTTGGAGAAGCTAGACGAAAAAGCTTACTTTTCAGAAGACGACTTTCTATCGAAAAGAAAGATGACATCATTTTGACGAATCGCCTGGAATTCCAACGGAGTTATGTTGTATGCAGAACGGGCGAGCGCATTTAATATTCTTGAACTCGCAATGAAGTTCGCATCAATCACCTGAAGTTGGAAATGGTGAAAAAGAAAAAAAAGTAGTCTTGATTACCTCTTTCAGTGAAGTACCTTGTTTTGAAGTCATCCGAAGATAATCAAAAAGTGATTCTTCACAATCGATATCTTCAAACGTCTGTCCAGTTTTCAGATTCAATTCTTCTTTCAGTGTTCCATACAGACGGTTGTTATCGTTCAAACGCGGAGGAAGATCATTCAGAATTATCGATCTGAAATATGATTTGATATTGAAAATCTTAAAAGGAGAACTTACTTGTCTGCAAGTGTTGAATAAGTTCCGATCGTTTCAACATCGATTGTCACCGGCATTTTTGTGTCTGCAAGTGGAAAAAGTTAACGTGAAAATTGAAGATTTGGAGAGAGAGAG
Source organism: Caenorhabditis doughertyi (assembly GCA_963572265.1). Classification (NCBI taxonomy): domain Eukaryota; kingdom Metazoa; phylum Nematoda; class Chromadorea; order Rhabditida; family Rhabditidae; genus Caenorhabditis; species Caenorhabditis doughertyi. The sequence continues at coordinate 8,782,977 of OY751557.1, forward strand.
AGAGAGAGAAGGAAATGTGACTTTGCTAATCGTAAAAGTTACTGTAACTGGTCTTTATAAAGGGACGAGTAAAATTCAGAAATCAAGTTAGTGCCTTTTCAATTAAAAATGGTAGCTTTCAATAGCTTTTTGCAGACAGAGACGTCGCGATAAAACACAAAATATTTTTCGAGATGCTCCGATTGTTTTTTCATTATCGTCTAGGTAGACTCCAATTTCGAAAAACAATGGTTTTTGTGTCAAATTCAAGTTGATTTTAACAATACAAAGCCTGCACAAACTTGATATGAAACACAAATAGTGGGCTGAAGTGAAAAATTGCATTGAAATTACTCGGAAACTTGTTCCAATCCCTTGGTTCATACTAGCAAAACATCTTCTGAAACAACCGTTTCATACTTCAGAACACAAATTTGGACCACATCATAACTCAGATATTTTAAGCTTCACCTGAATGTCATTCCGCTGATAGTAGTATCATATCATGAATTTTCTCAAATATATACACAAAACACAATAAAAAAACATCATTAAATTCTATAGTTTACTTCTTTCACCAACAACAAATAACCTACAATTGCATAACTACAGAAGAGGTTTAACTGATAAAAATCTTTCAAAAACACTTTTTAGAAATTTGTCAAGAAAGCCGTCACAAAATGTGAAAATTATAATAATAACATGAATTGCCTAAATTCTCAGAGTAGCAGAAAACGAAAAAAAAAGAATTACACTACAAAAAACTACAAGTCTATCAGGAACAAAAAATACAATGAACGAATTGAAACCGGCGAGAAGAAGAGGAAAACCTACGGGGAGTGAATTGAGTGGCACCGGGAGCACGTAAATGGAAAGGGAGAATGGAACAAAAACTCGATATTTGTTGAGCTCCTCGAGCTGATTGGAGCCTCCTGATCAGAATGAATACAGGATTGAAAGGGGGACATTTGAAACAGAAACGGATACCCGATAAATACAGAAAAAAAAACGTTAGAGAGCGGGGGAAAAGTGTGAACCCGTTACAAAAAAGGAACGACACAAAAAGAGTTATTATTCATCGTCTGGGATATAAAAGAGTGGAACTGGACGTTCTCCAAGACGAAGCCACGTTAGGGATGGAGCAGATATTGGAGAAGCTGATGAGGAGAATCGAGAAATCTTCGGACGTTCAGATAGCCCACGGGCATCAATGATTTCGATGGAGACTCCACTGATTCGACATAATATGTTCCACAAAATCTGAAAAAATGATGTTTTTTATGATAATTCCAGTTCGAGATGTGCTGTCAATCCCCCTTATACATGTCACCAAGACTTCTAAGCAACTCAAAGAAGACGTCACGAAGAAAAAAAGGAACATCTTCGAAATATCACGAAGAAAACTCCGCTTCATTAGCATCGTGTGCCATGATCTGTTATTAATCAAGAGAAAACGCGCGCGTTCATGTGTTCGAGTCATGCTCATTGGACTGTGCAGTGAATGATGACGTGGAAAACCAAAAACTAAAATATCCACGTCGCCTTCTTTTCCTCTTGGAGAATTCCTAGCTGTTCGGATCACAAGAATGCCCAATTCACATTCAATTCAGCTATAAAAAACAGGAAATTAACCGTATTCTTCATAACTTTCAAATCAAAATCTGATTGGGACATTTCGTGTTCTCTAGATAACTGAGCCTTTAGATTTTCCAACTTCCTTTTTGATGCTTACGTAATTCTAAATAACAAAGAAGTTTCTGTCTTCTTCTCATCATAATACGTTGAAAAAAAGTTTTGGCAGCCGCCAGATCAGGCGGCGGTACATTCGGTATATTTTGATGTGCTCATCAGTTTAAAACAACAGATGAATTCTTCCACATGCGACAAGTACATAAGATGTTACAATGTTGATAGGTGAATCATTCACAAAATTATCGAGAATCTAGAATAGAACCGTGTTGAAAATAGAAAGAAAAAAGCGATTGCTTTGTTCTATTCTATTTCTGCAAAGCTTTCATATATTCTAATGAATTGACAATTGTAAGAACTTGTTCCAGAATCACGTCATCAGGCAATGGCTCACAAGAAATAAGACTAGTCTTTATGAAAAGAAAAAAGATTTACAGAATTCTAATGCTGTCAGAAACGTTTTTGTTCCCCCGCTTTCTTTTCGACAACACATCATCCTTAACTCTCCGATTCCTCTTTTTTTTTGCAAAGACAAAAAGTGCAAACGATTCAATGACCAGTAATAATACCTGTTGGATTCATGCTTCAAAAGAGAGCCCAAGATACACTCTGCATAAGGACACAATCTCTCTGCGTCGTATTCGTGTGTGTATAATAATTTAATAATGATCATAGAGTTCCTGGAAACACTCGTGAATGCGTTTTGCAGAATTAAAGAGAGTCGGAGGTTAGAAGTACAAAATCGAATGTGGAAGAAATCAAATTTGGTCAATGATTTCTCAAAGATCTTATTGTATTTATATCTTGTGATCTTCGTGATCGTTTTCTGAAACCTCCAAGTTCAACAGAAACAAGGTGAAGTAGATGTGTCAAATCAGATGTGTTGAACTTTTGAACAAGGCGATAATGTGATGAAGGAACATCATAATTCACACTGCCATTCCAATAGAGTTACTTTTTCAGTAAACGTTAAAATCATTCCATATACTATTGAACGCCTCCCAAAGGTAACTGTTCTCGTTGAGACATAAGAATGTCCGGTAAAAGAAAGTCCTGCCGATTTTCGAGAGAATTCTGATAGAGTTTTCAGCTGAACAATTTCCTTTTTTACATCGTTGTTTTCTTTTTTCGATTAACCAACCCCCAACATTTTTTTCTCAAACATCTCCCATTGGATCTGTTAAGATGTATCTTTCCAGAAACAGGGGATGATCGGATGGCCGACATAATCCATGTCTTAGGCCCAGACTTCTAAAAGTTATTTCACTAATGCCCTTCATTTCTCCCTTATTCTTTTTCTTCTACCCCCATGATGTCTACTCCTTCACGTCATCTTCTCTCTTCTTACCTTTGGCGGCAGTTCGTCATCGATTCGATTCGCCAGTATTCTGAAGACGTCTGCAGGGCTATCAACATTAAACCAATCTTCACAGAAAAGACCAGCGAGTCTCTCATCATATGCTCTCTTTGCTTCGAGCACCATCAACACTTTGTAGGCTCTGTGGTGATCCTCTTCAAGGCCGGATGAGCCTGATTCGATGGACGATGCCTGAAATAGAAATATGAATGAAATGAAAGAGAAGAAGAAGAAAATTGAATTGATTTGATCTATGAATCTGACACCCCTGGAAAGCTGTAAAGATCCGATTGATTCAGGATAACGTGGGGGTCTCCACGCGTAGGATGCACATTTTCTCTGTTACCAACATCCAACATCACCACCAGCGAAGTTCTGGACTTTGGTGTTCTTTTCATTTTTTGACTGAAGTACACCGTTTCTATTGTTATCCATTCTTCAAAAGTGAACAACAACAAGCACTGCGTGAGAAAGTTAAATCGGAAAACGTCACAGAAGAAATGGCAAAAAGTACAGTACTGATTAATTTCGATGTGGCATTTCTCAGAACAATTTCAGATCAATCGGGAATCCAAACTCTTCATGTACCCTCAAGTAAAATGGAATTATTCTGTTCCTCCAGGATTTCCAGAAATTGGTTTCTCATAGTACATTTTGAAGATGAATTTCTCACGAGATGTGATGAATATTTTATAGTTTTTCAGCGTTTCGTATTGTAGTTTCAGAGCATTTCTCAATCATGGGATCAGTTTTTACATAAATGGAGGGAATTGTGAATTTCTTGTATTCACACTTCCTCGAGCAATATTGTATTCATCACGAGATCTCCGTGTTTTACAAATACAAATCAGAACCCATGTGATTCATATTCTTTAAAATTTGTATCGATATACAGGAAGTGGAATACCGTGTTTGATTATTTCGAAATATTCTGAAGAAAAAAAATGGGAAAAGTGCAAGAGTTCTTTTCAATTTTCACCGGAATAAAGTTCTCATGATTTTCATTCCGATGGCATTTTCATCGAATTTACTAGACTTTTAACATTTCCGGCGCAACTTTCCACGGATGTGTGACATTCTCTCCCACACATATACACAAAACGAATGTTCTCTGCACCTGATCATGTATTCTTGGGGGGTCTCAATCTGAGTCTCTCACAATTCATTAATGGAAGTCATGCGTTCTTTCTTATGAACCAAACTCTCATTTTTTTAGGTTTCCAAACCAGGAAGTGAATGGAATCTTACCAAATCGTGAAGCTTTTTCAGATCTTTTCTCATCGTTTTTGTATCATATTCAGGCCATTTATTCATGAAGTCACACTCGTGGATGGCATTGTCGAAGCGCTGAAAATTAAGAAAAATAATTTAAAGTTACTGTAACTTTAGTTTACTTTGTTCGCCATATGCTTCAGTTTATTTCGCGTCCCACATTTAACTGCTTTAGTCTTTAGTCGAATCGTTTTTTTCTCGAATTTTGTTTGTTTATAAAAATCGCCTCCATGATCGGAGATAATCTATCTACTAAGCTATGCTATGTTATTTGTTATTTCCTTCTTCCCAGTGGCTTTTACAGTAATTCTACTCTATAAGGCATTTCCAATTTCCGCTTCCCGTGTATGTGTGGAAACACGTGGCAGCTTGATATCATGCCTAAAAGCCTCAGTGTTCTCAGAAACGACTTTGGCAGAATCACAGAAAGAAGAAAGCAATTCCAAAAACCGATGTGGTTCTTTGGTTCAGTGTCCGTGCAAAATTGCAAAATTTTCAGAAATAGAAGACACAGAATTGAGTTTTCACAAGTCAGATCTTTGTACCAGAAATAGTATTTCAACAAATCACATGCATACAATCCAGCATTGACGTCGATTTAAATTTCTCCTAAATTTGGATCCTTGAGAATAAGGTTAATCTGGAACAATCATCCTTGTCATTCCTTGTCATGAGTCAGCTGTTTTCAGAAGTGGTACCCAAGTGAGAAAGAGACCCTCCACACGCAAAATATCCACTTTTAGATTCGAGAGTTCCAGAAATGAAGGTTTCAGATTTTTCTGAGTTTCACGTGGACGTGCTTCGAAAGAAATTAAAAACCACCATGAATTCAAGAGCCATTTCAAAAAACCAGACGAAAAGATCAATTTCCACTCATTTTAAAATCTAAATTTGAAATCCAAAAAGGAGATATTCAGTGAAGTGGAATCAAAAGCCCTTCTAATAGTGCAAGACGATTTCTCGAAATCTTTCGTTTTTCTTTATTCTCATGTTTCATATAGACGTCAATCTTGTGATGTTGGAGTCTACTTGTGATCAAACGCCTACTTCAGAAGCTTCTTAGAGTCAAACTTGAAAGCATTGACCATTTTGCGTGGGGAAAATGTCAAAAAGAAACATGTTTTTCAATTAGAATACCGGCGTTGATTTAATGAGCAGAATGAGTCAAGGTTTCAGATTTTCTTCTCATTAATATCGTCAAGGTGGCTTGATGTGCAACTAATTGGAAAAATAAGAAGACAGAACCATGAAGCGTCAGAACTTGAAAATAAACCTAGGTTTCTGAAAAAAGGTATGACAAAAAACGTCATCTAGATTAATGAGACTACCGTATACTAGGCAATTGGCAACATAATCTTATGAAGATGTCTTCTCAGTTCAAAACTTATTAGAAAAAGTACGGTTTATTTCAGATTTCGTATTCAATACTACTGTTTGCTCCGGCTGAACTAATCGTGTTCCAGTTCATACTTTAGCTTTACTGTACTGTTTGGTACAAAAACCACATCAAGGTTCACTCAAACTTTCCCATTATAGATTTCAAACATCTCGAAACCGATTATCTCAATACATATCAACCCTCAGTGTCCTATACAAAAGTGCCTGACTGTTTGATCAGATTAATGTTTCGACAAAATCTCCAGTGATAATCAGTCATAGAGCCCCCAGCTTCTCTGGAACTCCAACTTTTCTTCGTTGCCGCTTCTCGAGCTCTCTTCTTCTCGGAGGACCACGCCTCTCTTCCATAGCTAAGCTTCAAGCTCCGCCCTTTCTAGCTCGCCATAAAACCACCGTTCTGAGCAGTGCTATTCATTATCGAGTCTTCGAGTAACCTCTCGAATCAAATCAGAACCTTTTTGAGAAGATCCTCTCTCTTCTCAAAAACTTCTCTCATCTCCATCTTCTTCATTTTTCGCTCTTCTTGAACATCATGTTCTCCAAACCAACCATTGTTCTCATTTATTCGGCCGTTGTCGCCATCTCTGGCTACTCGGTTCGCTCTTCGGCCAAGAACACCGTTCAGGATGCTCATGATCAACTCACCAAGCCAATCCGTTGCTGGGAATCAATTGAGGGAGGCCAAGGATACACCATGAGTGAGCCAATCTACGAGATCTGCAGCTATATGCCAGATCCAAAGGACTACAACAAGTTCTACGTCAACGGAGTCGCCATGGACTCGGATGATTACACCAACTTCCTCGCCTTCTACGGAAACCCAATTCCAGGACACGCCGTTCTCAACGTCTGCCTTCAAGAGGTAAGTTGAATCTTACAGTCTCAACTCAGTTCGTATTCTAACTCTTTTTTTTTCAGGCCTTCCAATTCCACGCAGCCAACCACCCATCTCAGACCAGCATCCGATGCTTGTGCAAGAGAGACGGATGCAACTTGCCAAAGGGATTCACCACCTTCCTCGACTTCAACAAGCTCCCAATGCCAGAAGTCTACTTCTAAATCATCTCTTTTCTCTTTTCTCACCAATCATTCTCTCCTCTTAAACGTTGTTATCCACTACCGGGATATTAGAGACAACTAATCTAAAGTCTTCTCTTACAAAACCCTAATAATCTCTGCAAATCCATGTTCTCCATTCAATTGTAACCGTGATAAATGCTATTCAATCTTTACTCGAACGAACGAACTGAATAAAGATGAGAAAGTTAGTTAGTCTTCAAACAGTTACGTCTTCCATTTTCAGATGAAAGAATATCTAATTGAGACCAGGTGTTCGGATATAATGAGGAAAAACTGATGAATAGGCTAATTGAACGCTGTAGACGGTAAATCTTTCTATTCATAGAGAGCCCAGGATTATCTGCTTCATAATCACACGTTCCATCTCTAATCCCTTCTATTGTTCCCATTCTAAGTAACTCTGGTGAAAAAAAAACAGTTGTGACGTGAGAAGAGCGAAGAAACTTCTACTTCTTTCTATTCCGTCGGCAGCTATCTCATGTTTACATCATTTCTGATAATGATGTGTGACAAGAGAGATGAGTGACGGATTTCAGATGTTCTTCTGACCCCCCGAGGCGTTGATCGACATGCTCCTTTTTCTCTTTTCCTCATAATAAATGCTTAGGTGTAGGTCTTGTTTACCACACTTCTTCTTCTTCTTCTTCTTCTTCTTTTTTTGTGAGCTAAGTCGTTTTTGCTGAGAGCAGGAAAAAAGCAAAAAAAAAAAGAAAAAAGAATTTGGTGAGGGAAAACTCGCCAAATTCTCTTCTGCAGCGAGCCGAGCTCCTTTTTTCATCGTGTGGGGTCTTCTCAGAAGATGTCAAACAAAATGAGAAAAAAGGAGGGAATTGGAGCAAAACGAGGTTAATCGAGAAGCAATTACTGAAAGATGTGTGAGGATGCATCGGAGAATTGTTAATTTAGAAAAATGAGTAAGAGGGATACGGTGTCTTTTTTGTTTCTTTCAGTAAATTGCCAAGTAATCTGGAATTACATCTTACCAAGTTAATAGGATGGAGAACCTTGAACGTGCCAGGATTACTATACTTTTGATAGTCCCGTATTTTAGTTACATATTTTTTTCCCTCTCAAAACTGATCCATTTTATCATTATTTTTTCAAATATATTCCTTATGTACCCATGACCAGTGACGCCTGATCAATCCACCATATTCGAATCGAAGACGAAGCGGATGATTTCACCAGTTTCATACTATGTGAACCTTGCCTAGACAGTCACGTAGGTTCACTGAAGCTTATGATGATTCGTCTCCTTCTTCAGATACCAATACACGATTTCATTCTATTTCAATTGAGCCGCAATGCCACCAGACACATCTCTTTTTTCTTCTAATTAGATATACCGGTAATGCCTATTTCCAATGATTCAGTGACGTTTATTCAGTGGGAAGAATGCACTTTTGTGTGGTAGTCGAATTCAATTCATTTGATGTCTGTGTGGCTCTGTCCAAAGGGGTCTTTGGGTATATGTGGCACGTGAGAAAACGAGGGAAGCGGTGAAATTCAAAAATAGATGAGGAAATCATCGGGTCGGAATGTAAATGTTCTAATGCTTAGGTGGCTTTCTAAAATTAGAAAACGGGAAAAATATACATGTTTTATAAACTTTAGGAGGTCAACGTGTGTGGTCAGCTTTTCACCAGGGACCCTTCCAACCATTTTCAGGCAATTTGAAAGATTTCAAATGGACATTTTCATCTTCAAAATAACTTGTTTTTCTCAAGGAATTCTGAAGTGGCATTCGAAATCCAAAGCTTCAGGCTCTCCGAAAACACGAAACAAGATTAGGAATCTTCGACCTATGTTTGTGTATGTGTGGCATTTAAAAGAATATGTGAGAGATGCTCAATGAATTATGCATCTGCTGCCTCATTAGGAACTCCGGCTTACAGTAGTCTCTTTCCTTTGATGACGCTTATGACGATTACAGACCAGAGAGTTTTTGATTTCGAAGACAGAAAATTTTGAGGAATAACAAATTTAATCTCATTTCAGATAACTGTGTACCAAAGAGAATCCTCTTCTGTCTTAAGTGACGACATTAATCCATCTTCAATTTTTTATATTTTTTTCGAAATTTTCGTGCGAACGTCGAACCGAAAACGAGAGTGGCTTCTCAATGAAAACAAAAGGAGATTATTAAATTGAGTGTGTCATCTGAAAACTTCCTATCTGGAACACGAATGGATTATCAGAGTTTTTCAACGTCACCAAAAGGTGAAAAACGGATACTTCTTATTGCAACAAGCCCATTACATTGTGACCTTTTACACCAATTTTCGCCGAAATTAGAAATTAATGACCCGGAAGTGGCTTTGTTCTAGACGTGCAAAAAGCGGCGAAAAAAGAAAAAACCAGCTCACTTTTTCAATCATTGACCACGTGGCATCACGTAGCAATGAGCATTTGTGGTAGAGAGCAGATCGCATGAAGAGAGAAACACACGATTCTGTGGATTCAGTGGGGATGTTTGGAATGGCAACACGCTTCAGTCGACGCTTGTGGTAGATGGTTTGGAGGTCCTGTAACGAAATGAACTTTATGCAGGGATATTTTATAAGAAAGAAGCTCGGGAATTTGTTCTGAAGTTATTCTGAATAGTTCTTTCTAATAGACTTGACTTACCCGAAACGGCGGTGAATATGGCTGGAACATTTCACAAGTCATAACCATCAAATCTCTTGAAGATTTCGGCGCAAACTTCGGTTCAATTTCTCGCGTCACAGACGAAGAGGCAACTGATAAAGATCTTGGAGCAACTTCTGATTCAAGATCCCAATCCAGATTGGCTCTTCGCAACTTCAATGGCGACCCGGAGAGTTCTTCATCGAAACCTAACCGACTCGACGCATTTCTATCGATGTCGTCACACCACTCAAGTGAAGCGCAAGATGGGGCAACAATTGACATCGTATCGGCTTCTCGCAGTACATAGAGTCTGGAAAATAATCAAGTGTTTTCGTAGACGATTGGATATGTTTGTATAAATTGCTCAGATATTAATAACTTCCGACTTCTACATATATTTTTCCACTGCTGTCTTTTGTCAATTCGATACAAATAACCAAATTCAATAAACTGTGAATCATTGTAAAATAATACTTCCGATGACGCTCCCAAATCAAAATGCCATTCGTTCCAGGTGCTTCATTTTCAACCGTTGAACTCTCAACCTTTTTCTAATCTATCCAATTTCCGCCGGATTTTCCTATCGAATCATTGCGTAGTCAATAGATTTTGCAAAACCTTCAAAAGTTATGAATCAGATCTTTGCAAAATATAAAGAGCGTGGGGTAAATCCGCTTACTGAAGGGATATTCAAAAAGTTATGTATTTCTTCTTCATCAAAAGATGACGTGGTTGTATATGGCAATAATATATAGTTATCTCGTACTCTGGCTTCTTAATTACCAGTTCAATTTCTTTTTTTATACATTGAAAAGAGAGGGAGGAAAGGAAAGGAAGAGAAACATGTTTGTAGTAATGAGGCCACTCGGGATACTTTTTTCTAACTATAGCTTCTAGTCGCTTTCGTTTCTTTATAAAGGGACTTTCAGACCAACCTTTTCGGACATGTTGAACCTTCTTCACTGCTTGTAATCTCAGCCCCAATTGCAGAATCGTACATTGAACGACTTTTCGAGTTGTGACTATTTGACATGGTTTCAGAGCCTGGAGAAGATAACAAGGTAATTTGTTCCGTTTTCTCTTCTTCGTCATCGCCGTGGATCCCCCTGTTGAAAAGAAATTACAATGTTAAATTTTGAACAACTAATAAGGATACTTACAGTTCTAGAAATGTCTTTTTTTTAGGTGAACCACTGTCTTCTGATCCCACTTCGCTTGATCCTATCACTATACTTTGATACATATATTTGTTGTTGCCAGCGGTACATTTCCGCCACATCCCACCGGAATCATCGTCCTGAAATGCGAACAATGAGTAAAAATGATTCGAAATGAAGGATCACTCACTTCATCTCTATATTCTTCATCCAACAATAGTGGATCGTCCGTTCCTTCTGCTAGTGATGTGACGCTCATTACCTACAACATTTCCTATTTACGTCGTTTAACTTTTGAATACGGACTTACATCATTGAAAACACTACAAAGATCTCCAACAGACTGTGCATCTTCAAATCGTCTCATGCTTGCAGTGGATGCCACGTGTCCTAGTCGACTGAGAACACTTGGTTGTTGGTCTCCAGTTGATTGGGGGATACCAGCAGAGGTACTTGGTATGTCAAAGTCATCCCAAGCGGGTTGTGATCCTTCCCAGACAATTCGAAATGATGCTGATTTGACAGATGAGTTAGAAGAGAAAGGGATGGAAGCGACGGAATGACCTGAACGTTTTTTTGATATACTAGTGTAAGAACTGGCTATAATGTTTTATGTGAACATGGTTTTGTGAAGACTATGAGAGCGAACTCAAATTCTTTGACAGTATTCTATAGTTCAAATATCTCATGCCCGTAGTTTGTGACTTTTCAGTAATGTGAACTTGAAATCAGTACTGAATAGCAAGGAAAAATCTCATCCATTTATTCAAAATTTTCTTTCATTTTTCAATACCGCATTCTTACCAGAAACCACCGAATGTCTTGATGATTGACGACTAACAATTCCAGCTCTTTTCCTTGGCGTCTCTTGAAGACTTCCAAGTAAACCACGTGGCGTTCTTGTGGATCTTCGTATTCGATTTAGTCGACCAATGGATGCCTGAAACGTTTTCCTTATGTTTTCATTATTTCTATTCGTATAGTTTGTTGAGATTGAGACAAGTGTTTATGGTTTATAGAGGCCCCGAATAAATTTATGGCATCGTTATTTGAAACGTTTGCTTTACGCTTCACTTTGCGCTTCGTTTTACGACTTCTTTTCCAATTTAGTGTTCTTTTTTATAACATGTTGTTGATCGTATAAGACACACACACACACATGGCTCTGTTTCTGTGATATGATCGACTGACCTGTCCAACGGATATTCTTGATCCTTCACTGTCTCTTCGTCGTCTCCGTCTCTCTCCGGTTACTGGATCGTCTTCAGTCTCCTCTTCTTCCTCTTCCGTTTCGTTCTGAACGAGTTGGCAATTATATATTGACGGGTTGTTAAAATGTGATGAAAGTAGCGTGTGTGTGTGTAATAATTCTGGAGAACGGGGTAAAGGATATTTGCAAAGGTGTCACATCAATTATGAGGAGACAAGAACTAGGTGGCGGCAGAGTTTAAAGAAGTTGAGAGAAGTTAGGAGTATGAATCTGACTAATGGCTAGTTTAAGATGAAAGCGGTGATGTTAGAAATAAGAACGCGAAAGATAAGAACTGTTATAAATGAGAATCTTCGAAAGTAGTAACTGTTACAAGTAGGAACTGCTATGGATAATAACCGTGTAAATGAGAATTATTCAAATAAGAACTGGCAGGATGAGAACTGTAGTTCTTGCAGTGCTGATAGTGTTTAATTGAAACACTATCATTTCATGGATTCTAACTTTCTCAACATAAATATCTTCTGATTTTTGGAACATTCCTATGCCTGCATCCATTTTTTTGTAAAACAATATCCATAAACATTCACCCCGTTTTTTTTTTCTAAAGCAAAATCTATATGAAAGTTCTCCGATACTTTTTGCAGAAACATAACGACTCTTCCCTTTTGTTGTGTTTTAATCCAAAATGACAGTTCACCCCACCCTAAACTAATTCGGTTATCCAATGATAAGGATCTCAACGAAACGAATCAAAAAACTTACAAATGAATAGAGAAGACGACGATCTGCAGTAGGCAACTGATCGATGTGTCGAGCATCCATACATTCCCACACGAATCTGAAAATTAGTAGAATAATATAGACTCTGGCTGGAAAAAATACCGATTTCCCAGAAGGTTGGAAGCCACTCGATAGGCGAAGAAGGATCCTACACCGGCAACGAGTAGCACTCCACTGGTTCTGGCTGAAAAAATGTGGTTATGGAAACATATAGAACATCTTTCTTGAGGCTTTCATTTTTTGACAGCTTTGCTTTTCTACTTTCCCTGTATGTTTCTCTCCCCTTTCCATAGAATAATCTCCCCTTTCCATAGATCATTTAGGCTTATGATAGTTCCGAACTTATGTGCATAAATTAAGACTGGTAGACCACCTAGGAATCGATGACGTTGTTTCTCTGTTCAAAACTACAGTTTCCTTTCTCGAAATCTAAAGTCAAAAATCGCCCGTACTGTTAATACCAGTATTACGTGCCCAATTAGATACCCATCTTCACATTTTTATCAGTTTATCGTATTATATCGTATTTGAATCAATCGGCAAGAAGGTGCGAACGCACGTAACCTAACGGAAATCGGAGAAGCAACAGTTAAAGATAGTACTCTCTCATAGTGAGCACACACATAATTTTATTGTTTGCTCGTGTGATTGTGTGTTTTATCACAAACAGTTCTATCAAAAAAAGCCATTGAGGACGTTTTTTGTGTTGCATTGGGGTTGCAGATGGAAAAAAAAAGGAAATTCACACGATTTATTGGGATTAGTGTTACAGCTGTAGATGATCTCGGTTCACAGATCATGGGATATTTTGTACTTGTTCAGAACAAGTGACCATGTTTTTGAAATTCAGAGATTTGGATCCTCGAAATCATTATTGTTTTTGAAATGTTGTGGATCATCTATATCTATATCTCTTTCCTATTTCGGACAAATTTCCAGTCACGAACTTGTAGAGATCCAAGATCTATCACTTATAACTTGACCATCACTTTTTAACCTTTAGGTTTTGAAAAGCTTTGATGAGATCTTCGACACTTGAACGTGCGGTTTAGCAAGAAAAAAACTTTGCGACGGAAATCCTTTTCTTTTCTTGTTTGCTCATTTGTCGAACAACTTACTAGAGAGTACTTATTGCATCACTAATAGGTTTTTTTCAATGATATTCTTTTTTTTTTCTAGATCCGTGACACAGATAACCTAGCAGATAGAGTCCTAGACTTAATGATTTAGAAAGACAGGATGCTCACCTTTGAGTGTCGTCTTAGATGGTGAAAACGGGGAGAATAATGAGAGAACAATGTCAGTGTTACTGAACGCCACCTCTATTTCGGCAGCGTCCATGTTTTGTAGAATTTCAGAATGCTCAGTTTCAGAATATATTCAGAATTTAGAATCAAATCGTCGAGAATAGGCCAAGAAGATGATTCTTCTCACTGGTGAGCTAAGGGCGCCCGCCCGTCCCCCTCTATTTCAGAGACAGCGATCGCTGAATAGACGCAGCTTGTGAAAACCATCAGAGACGGGGGCGTGGAGAACGATGTAAGCGAGACACAGAAAGGAGTGGAAAAGCGATCATAGTCTCTCTATGATCAGGTAGACGCAGGCAGCATCATCATCATCGTCGTCCCGTGGAAACTGTCAATGGCGCGGGAGTATTACTAATAAGGTTGCAAAGAGGCGTCGAGGAGAGAGATTCGATATTCGGAGAGGGAATGTAATATGCATATGTACACCGTGTATATTATGTACACAGTCTACGGCAATCTACTTTTTGTTGACCACTTGTTGTTTTGTTGTCACTCTCTCGGACACCTGTTCAGATTGCTGTTATCAGAAGAATTGTTGTCGGAGAAAGAAAACAATCGGGTCTAGATAAACAGTGCCTTCTGTTCTTTAACTATCCGGATGAATTCGGCTATAGTATTTTTTTATAAAGAAGATGAAGGATACAGTAGTTATACCATTAAATGTCCCGATTCATACTTCAAAGAAGAAAAAACAAGTCATCTGTGTTTTCTTTCCCGCACTCCAATTGACCTCGGTTGTAATGGGGTGTACATGGGCAGTCGGTGGTTGTTTTTTAATTTGTTTCCTGTGGTGAAAAGATTTTCAGGAAGTGTTGATGTACCTTCAGAAATCAGGAAATTCATCATTTTTTCTTTTCCTGTTTCTCCTCAAATAACTCAGGTCATCGTCATAGATCTAATTTTATACTTTATTTGTTTCTATCTTTAAGACTTCTATGGCTTTTTTTTTCAAAAAATGCGTCAAAAATGGCACATTGATATTGTCAATGAATAGCGGAAGTGTGGAGAAGGACCCTTCCAGTTGTAGTAGAAAGAGACAATAGTGTTTCTTTTTTGCTCATCTATTCATTGTTTCTTTCTCTTTCCTCTCTTTCCCTTCCCTGACACTCCTTTTCTGATTCTGGGGTGCATTTTGTGGTGCTGATGCTCTCTCCGGGGAGCCGTCACTCAACTCGGCGGGTTTCTCTCTCTCTCTCTCCATTGCTTCCTCTCGAATTACTCGAAACACATCAGGTCCCCACAATAGTATCACTGAAAAAACACAAAGAAGAACTAAAAGAGAGCGGAGTGCTCGCTCGAGTGAATGACGAAAGGAAATGCACGTAGAGGTCATGATGAAGGTTCCTGTGGAAGAGCAAAAGCAGGATTGGGAACAGGTGACACTTTCAAAACCAGATGGTTCATTGCAAGTGTATGATCGATGTGTCTATGATGAAAAGTGGGATTTAGGGAGGGGATTTCAAGGAACATATGTAAAACGAAATTCAAACTTCATCTCCATGAACCAGATGTGAAGATTTCGAATCTGCTGCCTTGTTGGATATTTCCTCAACCTTGCTCCCCGTGAGAATCCACTCGAGCATTTGCTCTATATTTCACTCGGAAAACTACTGCACACAAAAAGCTTCCTACAAAAAAGGAAAGACGTGTGTATGTGTGGAGCACATTATTATTCTCCTGCGTGGGGAAAAAACGAGGAGAAGGTAAGAAGCTTGTCTTCTCGATAAATGTTGCAGAAGACTGACGTCATCTTTTTCCTTTCTTTTCAATTGTTTCGATCGGCTTCAAACATCATTATAGAGAAAAACTACGATTCATCAGAATCAAAAGAATGGATTGAGTGACCAAGGAGAAATCAGAGAAACAGAGCTAAATACGCACTTTCATTTCAATTTTTCGATTTAGGCGAACGAGAAGGATGGGTTGAGTCTCGTTTCGTTTCGAAATCTAAATTGACACTAACACTGCTCCAGATGGTGGTCCAAGAAAAAGATGATGAAAGTGAAAGAGAGGAAGAGACGGAGTTGGAGAAGAAGGAACGGAAAAACACAACTTGCGGATGCGGAAAATAGGAGTCGGAGAGCTAGTTGACCCGTGTCGAAACTGACACCACTTTATGTTTATCTGGTGTACTGAAGTGAGTAGGATGACTGCGGTCAGTCAGAAGTTATCATGTTCCAAGAAGTCGTTGTGTAAAAATGAGTATGATGACGAGGGGAAGAACAAAGGATGGAAGTAGGATCGAGCTCAGAATACCATGGAATATAAAATTGAGCATTATAGGAAATTCACTCCGAAACAAAATTCACTGATTCAACTCGAACATTCCCCTCTTGTCCAAGAATTTTCGAATCACGAATGTATCTCAAAAATCTGACTTATTGGTTCTCCCCTGGTGTCATTCTTCCTCGGTGCTCATATTTTAGTATCCCATATCCTTTTTAGCTTTCCTCGAAAAAGACCAAAAGAAGCAGCTGGGGTCGGCGACCTGTCTTCTCTTGTGTGAAACCTGACACCTCGTAGGCTTCTTCCTTTATGCGAAAATGCAAGAAAAGGCACAAGAAACCAGTATCTTTTCCTTCTTTTTATTCAATTTCTCATTTTCTTTTGACCCCTTCCATCAAATTTTGTAAGAGGGAAGCTCCAGTTTCTTTTTTTTAATTTTAAAGAAAAGGATGGAAATACTCACAGAAAACGGCGATGGAAGTGTTGGGAGCGTCGACTGTTAGTCCGATTTGTGAGACGATGTTGCCAGGACCGCCGAGTAGACGGGCTTCGATGAACAAGCAGCCCGCTTCTGATAGTGTGTTTAACGGCAACAGTGACATCTGCAATTTAATTTCAGGCTTTAGGTTGTAGAAGTAGTTTTGTAAGATTTCTAGAGATTTCGTTTTGTTTTTCCCCAGGTTGTTTTCAGTCCTGCAGCTTTGAAGCTTTGAACCGTGAAAGATAGGTTGCCTTTCGAAAATGTTCACGCCGATATTAGTTTTTTTTATTACCAACAAGATCTATATATTGTATTTTTTAATCATTTAAAAACTCACATTTCATGCGGAATCATGAATTCAAAACTCCACCTTCTGGTTGTCCACCTCGGTTCGCATAACCTGAAATTTCAACTTATGAAAATGTTTTGAAATGAAATGAAAAAGAAGAACGTCTTCGAATGGATTAGAAGAGTGAGGATGGCTTTTGGCGGAAAGAAAAAAAGAGAAATGTACTTTTCAAACGAAATTGTTACTTGCCAAAAAGGGTGGAAGATTGAAAGTTGAGAAAAGGGATATCTAGAAGAAGAAAGAAAGGAAAGGAAGAACATAAATAATAGTGGGGAATTTTTGAAGGAGAAGTGTCTCTTATGGAAAACAAAACAACTAGGAGCTCTTAAGAGGAGAAAGAATTCCGGGAAGTAAAGTTTTTCAGTAAAATTTCTGATTTTCAAAATGAAGGGATTGTGTTTTTGAAGATTCTAGAAATTCATGATGTAACAGCACTTTCGAAATACGATTTTAGAAAAAACATCATATTTTCAGACGCATTTAGGATACAAACATTCTTTGTCGAGACTGGAATCATGACGAAATCTAGCATCCCAAACTAGACGAACATCTAAAAACCTCTAATTAGCCTTATGAAAGTGGGTATGGGCGGCCTGGAAATCAAGCGGAAAACAAGACGCTTTTCCAGAGTGATGAGAAAAAAAAAGAAGAGGAAAGAAAACACAGAAAAGAGTCTTCCGTTAGTATTGGCATTCTGCCAAATAGAAGGAAGAAGAAGGACTGAAGAGAAAAGAGTGAGGACCCCTGCTCCCTTTCCTCTTTTTCTATGCCCTGCTCTCCAACTATCTCGTTCCGGCGACTAAGAAGACGTTGAATGCAATGCGGAGAGGCGACGGACAAACGCGGCGGCGGGCTATTCCAGCTTCAGTGTTTGTCTCTCCCACCACCCTTTTTCTCATTTTGGTGTATTGCGAGAAATGATTGGGTTGGAAAAAAAGAAGAGATAGTTGATGAAACAATGAGAAACGCAGATGTAGGAATATTGGATTAGTCCATTCAAATGGAATTTGTCAGGTGTGAAAAGAGCACAAAAACTTTTTTCCATAAGAGTTCCTTCGGTTACATAGGAACCTAGCGGATGATATTTCAAAAAACGCTACTCTGAAATTAGTTTGTAGAACTTTTCAGTCGGAGAGGGATTGGAAAAAGAATTAGGGCATGAATTAAGCTTTTTTATGAAGCCAATATAAAAGGTTTTACAGTCTTAAAGTATATCATAAAAGTATCTGGATGAATTCAAAGAACAATGAAAGGTTCGTCAGATTCATCAAAATACATTTTTTCACGGCAGGAAGTACATTCTAATAAACAATAGACGAAACTCCGTCAAACTAAACAACCTTTCTTTTTTGCAAAGCCAACGATGTTTGCCCACTATGTTCGAGAGCAAAAAGCGTCTTTTTCCGGTAGCTTTTTTAGTTCAATTGGGTCTTGAAACGATATAAAAGTTTTGTAAAGCAAAAAAGAGAAAAACGATTGGCCTAAAAATGACGCAACGCGTCTCTTCTACAAAATATCAATTGTGTCTCTACTGCTACTGCCTACTGCGCAAGCGCCATGGCGAGAAAACTGTACTGCTATTGTACCGCCTATCTATCTGTCTTTCGCACTTTTCTCATATCGATTCCCTTCGTATTGAATAGATCGAATTAAATACAAGCGATAGACTGAATTGTATGAGAAATGCCGTTCTCGGATTGGAAAACGAGTGATGTTCTCATGAAGAGAAGAGGATTTCTGTTGCAACGATACAGGTCGCGCCCAAAAAATAATAAACAAGCGCAGTGCCAACAATGGGTAAAGAGGAAAAGCAAACAGGAAAGGTGGGGCGAACAGCCAAAACAAAATACAACTTTTTTGAGTGATTCCAACAGCGACATTTATTTTCTTCATAAGATCTTAAAATCAAAAGACAACCTTAGAAACAATATGTTTCACTTGCAGCCAGGTTACACAAAACGATAAAACTAAAGAGATTATTAAAATGAGGGGGAGAAAATGAAAAAGTGACTTATTAAAACAAATATAAGAAGAGCTGTAGGCTCCAAAAAAAAAACACAAGATAAGAATGAGAAAGTGTAAAATGAAAAAAGATTGTGATAGGTTCAGAGTTCCATAAAACCGAAAGAACGAGATCCTAATTATCGTATAGGTGTCGGTAGAGATGAGATGTTGTCTACCAACGGCCGCCGCCGCCTCCGTAACCGCCATTGTCATATCTGAAACATCTCTCTCAGAAAATTATTGATGTACTGTGCAAATGTACCGTGGTCTCTTTGGAGCGAAGTTGTCATTGCTTCCGTAACTGCGCTTTCCACCGCCGCCACCGTAGCGGCCTCTTGAACTGCCACCTCCAAAACTGCGATTACCCATATCTCGAAGGGCTTGTGGAACGTTTTGTTTGGCTTCATCGAGTACCTTCAGAAGGTCTTTGGCTTTAGCAGCATTCGTATGAGTGAAGAAGGTGTAAGCTGTTCCTTTTTGGTCACGTCGTCCTGTACGTCCAATTCTATGAACATAATCTTCGGAGTTGTTTGGATAATCGTAATTGATTACGAATTTGATGTCATCAACGTCTGAAAACAAAAATGGTTACTTCAACTCTTGGTTAAGTAAGAAGGAAAGTGATTTTCTCTCAACCAGGTGAACCAAGAAATGAACACGAGCGATCCGAAATCAGTGTAATGCCGGTATTCTCCTCTATTTCCGAATAACTCGGATATTACACCATTCCAATATATATTCCTATTTCAGGCTTAAGATGCGCAAAACCCAGTTCACCAAGTTGAGAGCAATCACCAGATGGAGACCGCCGATACAACTCTCAGACTAAGCTATACGCACTTACGCACCTGAACCCAGAAATCATTCTAAAGTTGGGAATGGGGAAGCTGAGGAGATAGAACTCGACGACTGATGAGCCATCGGAACAGCTTGCACAAGCCAAAGCACCCAAATAAGATGGCTGCCAGCGACTTGCGCGCCGAACCGCTTTCTCCGATGTGTAGATTTCATTCACAGAGCACCTCCGCGTTGAAGGCGCCCTCTGCCCCTACACATCCAACGGCTGATTTGATAACGTCAGAGGACGTTGCCAATCATCCGCTTTTCGTTTCGATTAATCCTCACGGCCAAATCAAGTTGGTGCAACTGTAAAGGGTCAAATAAATCACACATTGCTTGACGATTTCGCCATAAACAACCGGATCGATTATAAAGAAGAACACTATCTAAAGCATCTCCGGCATTCGATCTTTAAAAACATGTGACGTCTCAAATTTGACCCTTTCTATACTAGGCGCTCATAAACTAACCCAATCCTCGAGCAGCTACATCTGTGGCTAACATAATTGGTGTCTTTCCTGCTTTGAATTCTGAAAATTGCCAATATGCATCTAGGAAAGGCATTTATAACCAACCTTGAAGAACCCAGTCTCTTTCTCCTTGATTCTTGTCTCCGTGGATGCAAAGAGTTGGCCACCCATCACGACGCATGGCACGAGTGAGCTCATCAGCCTTGCGCTTAGTCTCTACGAAAATGATGGTTTTGCACTCCTTCTGATTCATGATGTGGTTAAGAAGTTCCATGAGCTTAGCTTGTTTTCCATGCTCTTCGAGTACTTCGACGACTTGAGTGATGTTGTGGTTAGCAGCCAATTCAAGGGATCCAACATTGAGGAAAGCAGCGTCCTTTTGGAAATCCGACGCGAGCGAACGCACCTCCTTTGGCCATGTGGCGGAGAACATGAGAGTTTGTCTGTCTGGCTAAAACGATTCAATTGAACACTGGAAGAGATATTATTAGAAATCGAAACTTACGCGAATCTGTCCGATGATTTTTCTAATTTGTGGCTCAAATCCCATGTCAAGCATGCGATCGGCTTCGTCAAGAACCAAGTATGAGCATCTCTTCATGTTGGTGGTTCCGTTGTCAAGGAAATCGAGAAGACGTCCTGGAGTGGCAACAGCGATGTCAACTCCACGTTCAAGATCACGAGCTTGTGGTCCTTTTGAGGCTCCTCCGAAAAGACAAGTCATCTTGAGTCCAAGTGAGTGACAGAAATCGATGGAAACTTCTTGTACTTGCTGGGCAAGCTCACGAGTTGGTAGCAAAACGAGAACAGATGGTCCTTCTCCTCGTTGGCGATGTGGTTGCTTGGTGATGTGAACAAGAGCTGGGAGCATGAAGGCGAGTGTTTTTCCAGATCCAGTCTTTGCAATGGAGATGATGTCACGTCCACTCATTGCAATTGGCCAAGAGATGGATTGAATAACGGTAGGTTTTTGAAACTTTCCGTAAAGGAGCTCGTGAACTTGTCCTGGGAGTGGTGCTTCGTTGAATTCGAAGACTGGACGAGGGATTCCACGACCTTCAAGGGTGACTTGATTAGCAGAAACCCATTGATCGATTTCATATTGATCACGGCGAGACACGGCGGCATTTTCATGGTAGAAGTTCTTCTCGATTGGGTGAAGCTTCTCCGCATTCCAATCAATGTCACGAAGACGGCCTCCGGCATTTCCACCGCTCGATCCCCCGCGTCCGGATGATCCGCCACGTCCTCCGCGACCACCTCCACCGTATCCGCCACCATATCCGCCACCACCACCTCCGTAGCCTCCACCGCCGCCACCTCCGTATCCTCCTCCACCACGAGATCCTCCGTAGCCTCCACCGCCACCGTAGCCTCCTCCGCTACCTCCGTAACTTCTAGAACTCGAACTGAAAATGTAAAACTTAACTGGAAAGTTTTAAGTTCAAACTTACTATCCTCTGTCTCCCATTTTATCCTTTATATGTTTTTGAAAGGCGAACTTCTGATCTGAAAGCGGCTCAGTAGATTTGAATAAATATCGACTGCGATTAGTAGACCTCTCGTTTGGCTCGTCTTCAGGATGTACAGAAGCCCGCGCTGTCGAATAACAAAGTTTAGTTTGATTCGAAGCGCTTAGAAAACGAGTTGCAAACGAGAATTGACGGATGGAAGAAAACCAAATTTTGACGAAATTCGGTTGGATATTACCCTATAAAACACATGTGTGGCACAATAACTGAATTAGTATTTTGCGTCACACCGTGCGAGAAAGGGAAATTGTGAAAAATGAGGAAAAGAGAAAAAAAAGGCAAAAACATCATAAACTCGTCTTGAAGGATGCAAAGAGAAACCAGTGACAGCATTTTGGGATGAAATAAATCGACCGAATACGAAAAAAGCGGCGCGGTGGGAGGCAGAGAAAATGTCGTCGCTGCGAGACCCGTCTCCTGATTAATGGCGTGCGCCTTTAACGTGTGACGTCATACTGTAACAGAAATATCACGTTTATGACCTTGTCAGCTGACAATTGCACTTTCAAAAGCTTCTATAAAAATTCCGCTTTTTTTCCAAGCTTAAAAAATGTTTTAGAATTTTTACCATTTTTATCGATTAATTTCGTAACCTTAGTTTCATAGAGAAACTTCTAGTGCTTTTGTAAATTGTCATCATTTCTATCCTTTATAAGCGTTTCTAAAAATATACTCGATCTCGTCCTTAACCATTTTATTCCAGTCAGTCATGGCAGAGTTCCCAAATCTCGGAAAGCACTGTGAAAGTCCAGTTTGTAATCGACTCGGTAAGAAACACAACAGTTGCAAACAGTAATAAATCGTTGTTTTTATTCAGACTTCCTGCCCATCAAATGCTCAAGTTGTTCTCATTTCTACTGCTCTGAGCACTACACATTCGAAGCACATAGCTGTCCAACTGGGTCGAGAGTGGTACGATTTTCTTCTTAGATAATTCCCAATAATTAAGTTTTTACAGTCGGTTCAAGTCCCGATTTGTCCAATCTGTGAGAAACCAGTACCAACACCTAAGGACGGTAACGTAGATTATCAAGTGAGTTTTTGTGAAGGAGAAAAATATGAGCGAATTGTTTCAAAAAATTTGTCATTAGCAAAGTTCTATTGAACAGATAGTAACCTGAGATTCCCAAACATGCCTTCATTCTTATCTTTTCCACTTTTCAGGTAAACGAGCATATTCAAAACAACTGTCAGTCGAAGCGATCGAAAGTCTACACAAATGCATGCTCCGTTCCCAAATGTCGAAAGAAGGAGCTTGTCGCCATGAATTGCACAAAATGCCGAAGCAATTACTGTCTCTCCCACCGACACGAAAGAGATCACAGTTGCGAGAGGAGAGTAGAGGAGTATAGGGCACAGCAGAAGAGAAATCAAGCATCATGGACAGATTCGTGAGTTTTGAAAGTTTTCTTGCAAAATGTAGCCAAAATATTTAGAATTAGAAGAATTGGACTACGAATTTTCCATAAAAGAAACGTTGAACCAATTTGAACTGTACTAGAACTACGTGAACAAATAAATATCTCAATATATCTATCCGTCTCCATCTTTCAGAATTACCTCAATCGCTCGTTCCCGCATGAACCCATGCTCTTCTCAAGCAAGAACACAGGGTGATGAAGCCTTGGCTCGATCTCTCCAACAAGAAGAGTACAATCGTGTGGCTCCTCCTCCACATCAATCAAGAAATAACTCTAACAACTGCTCAGTTTCATAACAGGCATTTCCCATAATACTCATAATTCCCCCGTTTTCTGTATATTTTTTTTTCATAATTTTCGGTACTGCATTCCCACCTCATTCTAGTTCATTCATATCTTATGATAATTTTTTCAACTCGGGCCCTACTCATCTTTTTTGTACAACACAATTGTAATTCGAACAAGGTTTTTGTATGGTTTCAGCACATTGCATCAGGGGTTTAAGAGAGGAAACGTCGGATAATAACAGCGGAACATTTTCAAAAGAAAAGTATACTTCGCAGATTTTTACGAAGAGTTGAGTTAGCGGTGACTTCTGAAGAACAGTATACTTACGGCCTAGAAATCGGTGAAATCAAAGACTGAAAGTATACTGTCAATGAAAGAACACCGATGTTTCCAAGGCGGTAAGTGGGTCAAAATGGAAAAGTATACTCTTACTGAATTCCTCGCTCAAACCACGCCCACTTGCCTGTGCAGCGTCTTTTTGGAGGTCTTTACTCATTCTATTTCCAATAATTATCTTCTGGAATGTATTCCTCGTCATCGTCTTCTTCTTCATACTCTTCTTCTTCGAATTCCAATTCTCCACCGACTCAAATGCCAAATCAGATGTTCTACGTATCTTCTGGTGATCAAATCACTACTGATTTCGGATATGGAACAATTCATCCTCAAGATGTTGATGTGAATCATCAGATGAATTCTTATCAGTTTCAACGCGACGATAATCAGTTGTTGACTCCAAAAACGGAAAAAGTAGAATATACTGGAGATCAATTTCTCAGTCATCCTACTACTCAACAGTTTGAGCAGTTTGTTCCTGTTGGTGGAATTCATGGAAATAACGACGCAGTTTTTGGTAAGTGAGAAGTGGAACTTCACAGGATTTATTTGATGTTTTTCAGGTGGTCAAGAAAACTTTCAGCAGTTCGGATATTTCAATATTCCACATGGAGTCTGCTCACCAAACGCAGGCTTTTTCGATCAAAATGCTTTTGTGGACATAACCAATCAACAAGTCCATCAAAACTATGATGTATCGAACACTGGATTCAATTATCTTCCAATGCAAATGCAGATGGAATTGTCTAGCATTGCAGAGGCTCCACAAGTGAAACCAAAACGAAGAAGAGCACCGAAAGAGGAGATCAAGAAAGTCTCTTCTGCAATGCATCAGAACTCTTTTTGCTCAAATTGTGGATGCCGTGAAACGAAGCTCTGGAGAAGAGATATCAATGGATTTCCAGAGTGCAAGTAAGTATTTCCATTCACTAATTAGTACTAACTAAATCTTTTCAGCGCATGCAATCTCTATGAACGTATGAACAAAACCAAGAGACCACAGCATCTCTGGAATAAGGTAAGTGGAAAGAGAACACGCCGTCCAGTTGTTCGAGTTGTTCAAGACAACGAAATGGAAAATGAAGAAGACGACGATAAACAATACTGATCCTTATATCTACGAAATCTCTGTGGAAAGTTCAACACTGTTATAAGTCATCCACATTTTTAAAATTCCTTCTTCCCTTTCTATTCTAAACTTCAACATTCCATTAAATGTTCCACTTTTGATCTCTCTCATTCTGATTCTGACAGATAAAATGTGTTTCATCTTCACTATTCTTTTGCTCCACTCCTTCCAAAGTGAATCAAATAGATAATTAATATTTAAATGAGACAAAAAACAAAACAAAACAAACATTTATGATAAATAAGGTTCTGCTCCGCGATAAACTTTATAAGCATCTTTCAACTCTTTCTCACTAAACTTTCCCGCAGTTCTGATGTTTTTTCCGGATTTATTCCACGTGTATGTCTCCGACGGATGATCTTGACGCCAGTTAGAACCATATTCCTTCTGAGTCAACGTAAATTCATAGAATAGTGAAAATCATACAAAATATTACCGTAAGATGTTTTTCTGAATTACAGGCAACCCAAAAGTAGTGACCATGCATTTCACCAACACACCATGAATTGTACTCGGTATACACGTATTGATACTTTGTACCATCCCCTGGAAATATCGATTTTAGAAATAGATGGAGAAAGGAAGCTAACCTCCAAGTCCTGTAATATAGCTATATTCCATTGTTTCATTTTCAACTCCATTATATAAAATGAATAAATCCGTTCTTGGTTTCTCCAAACTATTAGGAATGACCGTCAATTCCAATGAATCAATACTCTGAAAACCCTCAATCTTCATAACATAAACTTGTAGGATGTCCCACATTTCCCAGTTTTCTTAAAATCTTAAAACCAGTTTCACTTTTCTCAAGTTTCTCCAGATATTCAGGATTATAATTTTCAGCAGTGACACCCATGTCCATATCTCGTGTATGAGGAATAACTGAACACTCTCTGTACCATCCTAAAAGAGTTCCACACATTAAAAACGGGAACATTTTATTGTCGATCAATTCGTCACGAAGTTGAGAGATTACATCCGAAGCTTGTTGAGCTGGCATAAAAATCTGAAGAACACATTTCTCTGGAAATATAATAAGAATCTACACCTCTGATTTTTTTCTTTGAATTTTGAGCCCAAGACAAGGAATGAACTTTGATCGTTTCCAAAATTCAGAAAACATTTGAACATCATTTGGTATTTCCATATTACCCATCCATCTAGTCTTGAATCTTCTACAATATGAACACATTTAAAAACCAAACTTTTATTTGTACCTCGGAATAATCCTGCGACCATCAATATCAAAATCCAAGAAGTCTTTCGTAGAATCGTTGGAAAAATAAACAATTTGAAATTGAGAATTTTCCAGTAGCGTGATTTCAGATTGATATTTCTTGTCGACTCCGATCTAAAGGAGATAAACTATTTTTCTTGTGTTATACTTTACTCACTCTAATAGGTCTTCCTGTATTTATACTAAAATTCGAGTCATCCAAACATTTCAACAGATCCAAATCAATCAATAGTGCAGGTACAGTAAGATTCCATAAATCATTAACCGGCTCTGAAGAATTCGAAAATATCTGGAAAATAAATGATTGATTGGATTAAATTGAAAACTCACATCTACAACGTTTCTAGATATCCTTTCGTTTCGATAATTTCCAGATTGATAGAGAAATATAATAGGGAAAAAGAAAGTGCATAATATCATAAAGAGTAAAGCAATGTTCTTCATTCTGAAAAAAGACTCAAGTTAAACAGGTGTAGGAAAGGAAACAAACTTTTTCATGGCTCAGAGAAGTTCAAAAGTATATCGATAAAATAGTAAAACTTGTGAACAATCTCAAAAACACAAACTCCAACAAGACAAAGTTCCACGTGGGATAGAGGAAAGTTCACGTTTTAATTGAGACAAATAAGGAGAACCGATACGTCAAAGTGGCGCACGTGAAGGAAAACTTTCAGAAATTCCATTTGGAACCACTGCGAAAAGATCAAAATAGTCACCATTTAGCAATTGCAAAGGATACAGTAATCGTTCAAAATCTATTACAATGGAAATGTCAAATTCAGAATTGGCATGTACTACAGTATACCGATAACCACATCCCCTTTATTCTGTGATTTTTCTCTCGATCAAATAAATTTCCGCAGATTCCCACAAACATATTTTTGTAACGGGCGGTCTTAATGTCTTTTTTTGTCATCTCTCTTTTTGTTTGACGATATCTCATGCTCCCTTGTCTCGCCGTCATTCCTCATTCGAATAGTTGTCTTTTCTCCCTTCTTTTTTTTATTTGTCACCTATTACCAGATTTACCTTATAAAGTCTACCTTTCTCCGCAGATATGTAGCAATGTTTTAAATATAATTGATTAGTAAAAGAAGTTAAAATAATGCAACATTAGAATAATCTTTTATGTTTCTAAGCTTGTAAAATAAGTTTATAAGAACTCCAAAAATCGGATTGAAATTTCCAGAACTAATGGATGACATCTATGGTTATGTACCTGATTACCTTGAGCTCGGAAAAATTGAGCCACCAAAGATTGAGACCGTAGTAAGTTTCTGGTCGCTATTTTCATTCTTCTTTTTAATTATTTTCAGAATGAAACGCCAAAGGAAACTCAAACAGACATTTACCAAACAGCAAATCCATTACCCTCAATTTTCACAATTTTACCTCACTATGAAGCGTCAAAATCACTGAATAAGCCATTTGAAGAAATCAACAAAAGCAACTTTTTGGTATATGATTCATGCAACACTGCTCGGAATCCGTATTATCAAATGAATGGGTTCTCACAAATTCAGAATACAATGTTTGAAAATGCTCATTTGAATGCTTTCCATGCAATAAGTTCTCCACATGAAACTATTCAACACTCTTCTATAGCAGAGTTCGGAGAGTTGAGTAACAATAAATTGATAGATTCTTCTTCCGCCACGCCTCCACAACCCATAACGAATTTGGAGAACCACCCGCCTTCTGAAGTTGGTATGCACAGTTTCATTTATCACACTCCAATCAACAAGATAATTAATTTCAGAGGAACTTAATCTCGAAAATTCAATAAATGAACCCATTCCACAGAAAACATTGGAAATTAGTACTTTGGTTTCAGGAGAAGTCTACAAACCCAAAGTAATCAGCCGAGTAAGTGCAGTTTATGAACATTGAGAAGTTTATTGAGGTTTTCAGATTTGTGAAAACTGCAAACACATAGCGTATGGAAGGTTATGTGGGTTAGTTTAGAAATCTTTTTCCCATTTTTTAGCATAATTTCGAGTTCAGAGCATGCGAGACATACAAGTACAAAAATGGTTTTGATAGACCGAAGCGTTACTGGAAAGTTTCGACAACTGAAAAAATAAGTGTAGGTGTTCATTTCTTTAAGTAATATCTAGAGAAATATATTTTTAGAGTTGCTCTAACTGTGGTGTTATTTCAAACAGAAAGAAGTGCAAGTGAGTCAGAAAATTCAAGTTTTAAAACTATCTGATACCTTTTCCAGAACATGTACTTCCTACCGTCACTTTCACGGAGTAGAGAGACCGCAATCGCTTTGGAATAATTCATCAAACCGAAAATCACAAACCGAAATTCATAAAAAAGGAATATGTAAACCGAAAATTCAAAAAGCCAAGAAGGATAATTTTCTCATAATTTGCAAAAATGTAATGGAGTAGTTCAATTTCCAACTGTTTTTTGTAAATTTCAGACTAGAGATCACATATGCACAAACTGTAAAGCAACTGAGACACGAACATGGTACGGGTTAAGGAATGAAAATGGGAAAATATGCTCGTAAGTTGAAATTTATTTTTTTGTTACTACAAACTTTTTTTAACCGGTCATTTCGTAATATTTCTCAGCCATCATCATAAAATATCATAGAGTATACATTCAGGAATTGTTACAAATATCGATATCGCCATGGAAAGAATCGTCCAGAGCGTCTTTGGAATGAGAAGGATAAGTTTATGATGATTTGCAGAAATGTAATGGAGTAATTCAATTTCCAACTGTTTTTCGTTAATTTCAGACTAGAGATCACATATGCACAAACTGTAAAGCAACTGAGACACGAATATGGTATGGGTCAGGGAATGAAAATGGGAAAATATGCGCGTAAGTTTTTTTATTACTACAAACTGTTTTGAACCGGTCATTTCCTAATGTTTCTCAGCCATCATCATAAAATATCATAAAATATAAATTCAGGAATTGTTACAAATATCGATATCGCAATGGAAAGAATCGTCCAGAGCGTTGCTGGAATGCGAAGAAAAGTTCAGATAATAAAAATTAACACTTTTGTTCTATTCTTTTTTTCTTTTTATTCTCTCTTTTTGTTTCATCTTACCGTGTTGCTCGAAATGTGAAATATCCCCTCATTTTTTCTGATACTTTCTCAACTTGTTTATTTTTTTTCTGTTCCCCCGATACTATTTCTTGTCTTATTAGCTACATACTGTCAAAAAAATAAAGTTTGGGCAAGGAATTCAAATTTTTATTTTCGCGGGCGGTCCGCCCACTTCAATTGGAAACTGTAAAAATTCAAATTTAGCTTGCAGGCGACAATGGGCGGACCACCCGCGAAAATAAAAATTTGAATTCCTTGCCCAAACTTTATTTTTTCAACAGTATTCATTGAATTTCTATCAATGTTATTCTGATTTTCCGAATTGTTCTTTCATTTTCTTCCGCTTTCTCTAAATATTTTTCGGTTTAATTTTAATAAAAATGAAAGATAATGACTAATTTGATGAACAACTAACTCTTCATTAAAACAAAATATTTCGAGAATATCCAAATGCCAAACAAAAAGGGAGAATATTTCAAATATGTTTCTGTTTATCCATTTCTCATTGGTTTCTACCCAATCGATGAAGATTATAAACTTGCGGTGGTCGATCCATTCCAGTTCGACGTTTGTAAGCTAGGCATTCGCTGAAATTGTTGAATTTGTATACTTTTGAGAACTTTTTAAAAGTAGACTTACCAACAAGTTGGATTCTCTAGCGTGCTTTCCATTTCTTCTTCACAGTTTGAACACTTTTTTATATTCCGTTCATCAGTTCTCTTTGATTTCGTTTTAACGTTTAGCCATAAACGTGGTGGACGTTTCTTGTTGGAGTTTCTCTCGTAAATGTAGCATGTACTGAATTGAAAACAATATATTCGAAATACATTCAATTTGAAAACTCACTTGCATTGTCTCTCAGCACTAGTGGCACCTCTCCATTGTTTTGTTTCTTCTGTTCCACAGTTAGAACATTTGAGGACTCTCTTCCGGGGTTCTCGACCTTTTCCGTTCTTCTTTGAATTGGTTTTTTTGCTTCCAGAGGAAGATTTATGAGTTTCAGTTTGATGAGATTCTGTATTATCCAATATCGAGATATCATCTTGAGACAAGTTTCTCAATGGAATGCTTCCGTCCGAAACGTTATCCCGTTCAAAGTTATCGTTACGATCATTTGATCGATCCATTTCATTTTGTGAGGATCGTTCGTCATCTTCTTGATTTTGTTCATCCTCCTCCTCACTATCAGCATCACCATTACATAGCTTCTCTCTCATTGTTTTTATTTGTTTCCAATGACATTTTCTGAAATATTAGTAGCCGAAAAGAACCGATTTCATTCAAAGCTAACCTGCACAACCCAGCTCCGGATGCTTTATTAAACCGGTACATGTTGACATCCGTAGCGTTACAAACAGAGCAGATAGGATCCTGTAATTTATTATTCAAGTTTGTATCTATCAATTGGCTTGATAGATTACTTACAATAAATCGAGCTGGATTGCAACGACAAGTTCTGAAAAATAATTCGATCTCTTTGTGAGATTTTCTTAGATATTTCTTACTCGCATAAAGGTTCTTTCAGCGTACTATAACAATCATCTTTACAAATCGTACATGTCACCTGCAAAATACCTAATTCTTCAATAAATGATTCAGCTGATCTTACTGTTGTCGTTTTATAAACTCCTCTTCTATGAATTACAGACTCCCAGAATTCTTCTGGTCTTGGCTGCTTATATTTTTGATCATAAAGCTTACAAGAACTGAAAATTCAATAAAGCCAGATCTAATTGAAATCAACTCACTTGCACAATAATTGTTTTTTTCTGTTCCTTCTCCATTTTGATGTCTTCGTTGTGTGGCAATTTGAGCATTTTCTCTGAACATTGATATTGAATAAAAGCGGAAGAAACATTTAAATCTTACAATTCTTCCTCTTTGTTCAATCTTCTTTCTCTCTTTTTTCGTTGTTTTTTTGGGAGGGCTTGAGGGCTCCGGTGAACTTACTGATGATGAAGACATATCATCGTCAGAGGAAACTTCAAAGATCTCATCTGAAAGTTATAACATAGATCAATCACATGACGGTAAACTCCAACCAGGGGTTCTGGCAGCAAGCTCCACAACTTGTGTAGCACTTTGCTGGTTTTGTGGAGGTTGTTGAGAAATATTATCCAGTTGTTGAATGACTCTTTGTTCACTTTGAGATTGATCAAAATGTGGATCTTAAGCAAAAAATAGAACCGGTTAATTTTCGAGTTGATAGGAAACTCACCTTGTGGAAGATATTGCTGTGGGAACTGACCTAGATCGCTAATTGGTTGTTTGTTAGCTTCCTTAGAAACATTGGCAGGAGCTCCAATGATTGGCTCACCACCATTCGGAAAAAGATTCTGGTTGACATTTTGATTGCCCCCATAGTTATGAGTTTGCCCGAGGCTCATTTGAAAATGTGGGTTGAAATGGTTTGTATCGTAATTTTGATAGGCATTGTTGTACTCAATATTGTTGCCCATGTTGACGTTATCGGGCTGTAGTTGATTGTAATGATTTTGTTGATTTATTTCTACATTCATATAATTGAAATCTGGTTGGAACTGTTCTCCTGAAACAAATTTAATGGGAGCGATGAGTAGAGAAAATAATTTACCGTTGTGATGCGCATTTTGACCAGGAATAAAATTTTGTTGATGACCATGCTGATTGTAATTTGGCTTGTGACTATTGTGATTGTTATGAAGAGCATATTGGTCTTGATGATTAGGGAAAAAGTTATTCTGATTATGCGGATTATGATAATCTTAAAATCTGAATGTAACGTTGAAAGGAACCTTACAAGTTTACCGTTATTAGAAGTTTCGTGAACTTGAGGATTTTCAAAATGAGGATCATTTCCATTTTCTTGTGGAAACTGATGGTTTGAAAAGTTCATAGCACCATTGCTTTGATGAAAATAATCATTGTTACCATGATGATTCGGAGTCGGATAGTCATGTCCGACATGTCCCCACTCATTACTAAGTTGATGATTATTATGATGATGCTGATTAAAACCCATTGGATTATTGAATTGAGGATTTGCCCAGTTTTGGTTCTGATAATTTCCGTGTTGATACTCGTTTGGAAATGACATTTGATTGGAATGATTCGGTACTCCTTGATAAACAGGAACAAAGTTTGAATTGTACCCGCTATGAAGTTCGGCATGTGGCACGGGACGTACCGGCTCCAAATTCGGATCTGGAACCGGAAGTTGTGGGTTCTGTAGAATACCAGGATCGTTATACCCATTTGGATAATGATAATCCATCTGAAAAATGATATAGTTTAAGTGAATCTTGTAAAACTCGAGCTCCGACAAATTTAAAGTGACACAAGGAAAAAGAAAGAGAAAAGGTAAAAAGGCCTCTTCATAAAGCAAGCCACACACATTCAAACGTTTAAACGTTTTTAGTCATAATCATCAAAGCGGACACCGCGTCGTTCCCCGTGAGGAGATCATTAATCGTCGTTCAACTCTTTTGAGTCTCATACCGATTATGGGGAGAGCGGCTTGACTTTTTGGGTCGGTTTTCCTTTCTGACACATTATCACCCCGATTCATTCTCTTGCATGATAGAGCCATAAACTTTTTATTTCTGTTAGCTACTAAACATAAAAAAGGGATTCAAAATTCAGAATACATTTTTTCTTGCAGTAAACGGAACGGTACTTTCGAAAAAGAAAAAGAAAGAAGATAGCGGGAATATATTCAAAAAAGATAACTTGTGACCGTAGCTGGAAAAGTAAACATAAGAGAGTAATGTGAATTGTGATGACTGGGAAGAGAATGAAACAAAGAAAATGGAGGGAAAAAATGTGACTCTTTTCAAATAAAAGATGACATTTGAAATCCATTTGGGATGAGAAACAATTCAGTTTGAAGAGAGTTGAAGGGATTACGGTAAAAAAGAAAAGTAGAAATATCTGAGGAAAGGTAAAAGAACGAAGTTTTATAATAATAATGAAATGGAAAAGTTTTGATAGTATTGATCCATGAGATCCAATTGGTTCCACAAACTCGCATCGATAGATTATTTTAGAATTTTCTGAAACAAAATCAAGGGAAAAATCGGCTCTAGTCCAAAATCCAGGTGCATTAAAAAAAATAGAGGTGCGAAAAATAAAATGGAGGTGCTTTGAAAAAATGGAGGTGTTTTGAAAAAAAAGAGGTGCGAAAAAAAATATAGAGGTGCAAAGAAAAAATAAAGGTGTTTTGTAAAAATGGAGGTGTAATGGAAAATAAGGAGGTGCAATGAAAAAATGGAGGTGCATTGGAGGTTTCGTCCCAATGACCTTATTTCAGTCAGTTTTTCAACGTTTCACGTAAAGTATAAGTACTGAAATTACGATTGATAACTGTTCCTTACCATATCCCTCATCCCTACCGAAGGGACCATGATTTTTTTCAAGTCAATTATCGTTACCTGTTCCGTTCCGTTTTCAGTTCTGATCGTTTTTTATTAAATCAATCATCACTTCTTCATATGAATTTTCACATGTTTTATTTAATAATATTGTGAGGAAAATCATATTGAAAAAATATTGAATTGAATCTTCAAAAAATATTGAGAGAGTATAAAGTTAGATAATTAGAAATGCGCATTCAACTATGAAACTGTATACCACCTAGAAGGTAAGGCATGCAGAAGAGGCCAAATGACAAACTGTTTATCAACAAGAACTATTGCTCATTTTATTAGTTGACAATTTTTTGTATTCAATACTCAACTTAACACGGTTTTCGAGACTCGGACGAGAAAGCCTCCGCACAGTACGTTCAAACCAGTGAGGACCGGGTCATATTCTGTTTCCTGGAGATATTAGGCCTTCTAACTGCAAAAGTACAAAAAGAGGTCAAGTGACAAAATGTGGCGCTGTCTAAAAATAGAGGACCGAAGCTCAAGCTAACAAACAATGGGCTCCTAATCAGAGTCAGTAGTATCTAAAATTCATTAACTCGAAGGCTTAGGTTCTTTAAAACGGGGTCCATTCCTTTCCCATTTTCTACAGATTCGTTGTTTCATGGATCTTGAGACCTGTTTTTTCTCAGGACCAGTCACCTCTGATGAGACCATGACAGTCTCCGACTGTGGGACCAGTTTTCTTGGGACTAGTCATACTTTTTGGATACTCTATTCTTGGAAGTCTATTAAAATCTTCGGTCCTCTATTTTTTAGCTTTGGTCTGTCTCAGAACATTGCCCGAAATGTTACAAAATCTCAAGTGCCAAAACCACTTTTTTAACGCTACTATTGGAAATTTCCTGATCCTTTTTGAGAATAGTTTTCATAAGAGAGGGCAATTTTGTGATTATGTGAAAAACCCGCATAGCAAGAAAGAAAACATTGAAAATGGAAAAATCGTGTTTTCAGTAGTTGACGGGGTCTGAAAATTCTTCTGCATGGGCCTGCACACGCCATTGTAAGTCTTTGGAAGTTTTCACTTTTCTAGGACCCCGAAGATATCGTTAACATTGAACTAATTTTTTTGCTGTCAATTCAAAATTCTATATTAGAAATGGCGCCTTCTGAACCTAGTTTTCGAAATTTTTGGCAATTCTGTTCACGCAAGATGTTTGAAAAATAACAAACAATGTATTTCAAACATTTTTTTCTTAAAAAATTGAATAAGGCTCAAAAAAAGTTTTTTCTTGATCGAAACTGGTCGAAATTCTCGATTCTGATCTGAACAGGACGACACTCTATGTAGGTACTACTAAGGTTGCCTAACATGGTGACAGACTTTCAGCTTCTTCCTTCTTCGCTCCTTCATACAGTATCCTAACTCAGAAAATTTAGAAAGTCATATCACAGCTTTGGAAAGTCATATCACAGCTAGTAGTCGTCTAAATAACATGGTTTTTTGGTCATTTTGTAGCAAAGAGTGTGGATTACAAAATTTTCAAATAAACCTACTATCGGTTTGAAAAAACTACATTTCAGAAGGGGCCGGGGTCAGATGAAACCTGTACTTTTGCAGTTAGAAGGCCTAGTATCTCCAGAAAACAGAATATGACCCGGTCCTCACTGGTTTGAACGTACTGTGCGGAGGCTTTCTCGTAGGATTCTCGAAAACCGTGTTAAGTTGAGTATTGAATACAAAAAAATTGTCAACTAACAAAATGAGCAATAATTCTTTCAATATGATTTTCCTTACAATATTATTTAATAAAACATGTGAAAATTCATATGAAGAAGTGATGATTGATTTAATAAAAAACGATCAGAACTGAAAAACGGAACAAAACAGGTAATGATAATTGACTTGAAAAAAATCATGGTCCCTTCGGTAGGGATGAGGGATATGGTAAGGAACAGTTATCAATCGTAATTTCAGTACTTATACTTTACGTGAAACGTTGAAAAACTGACTGAAATAAGGTCATTGGGACGAAACCTCCAATGCACCTCCATTTTTTCATTACACCTCCATTTTTTCCAAACACCTTTATTTTTTCTTTGCACCTCTATATTTTTTTTCGCACCTCCGTTTTTTCAAAACACCTCCATTTTCCCAAAGCACCTCCATTATCTTATACACCTCCATTTTGATTTTCGTACCTGGATTTTGGACTAGAGCCGAAAAATCTATTTCACACATCAGAGACTTACAGAAAGGTTGAGCTCAAGCCTTTCTTTATGACATGGTCTGAAAAGTAAGAAAAAAAGAAATCTTTTAATCTTGAGTTTAAAACTCACGTGCATTCTCCTTCCGCAATAAAAACAGCTGATCTTGAGTTACAATTAATGCAATGTCGGGAGCTTTGACGACGAATGGTTTTCTTCGAATGATACGATTCGCTGCTTTGGCATGATCTGAAAGTTTCAAAAATATGAACTTTTTTGTTGGAATACTCACCTGCATTGATAGCATCTTTTTGCATTTTTCACCCACTTTTTTGTGACTGAAATGCCGCAGTTCGTACAAGGAAATGTAAGTTCCTGAAAAGAAAAGCATGTATCGAACTGTTTTCAGTAAATAAAAAGTTATCGGTACCTCTCTGAAACCTCTCACGAGGTGCTCATAATTCCTGATTGTAGCAACTGGAGTATTATCCTCTAAAATACCATTGTCCTCGATCTGTTCCAGTCTGCGATGTCTTAAAAAAAGATCTTCCCATCTATCAACAATTTATTGAAAACTTACTCTTTTCCAGTATCATGATCCACTTTTGCTCCTGGTTTGCCATTTTTTCCCTCGCGAAGGGCTCTGCGCGCTTTTTGGTTGTGTCGATTTTGACATGTTCTGAAGGTTTATGGTCATGTTCAAAATTATTTTTGAAAAACTAACGAGCATCTATAAATTGTGTTTGCTCTCGAGCGTTTTCTGGTGACTGATGCGCCGCAATCAGTACAATTGAATGTTTCAGGCTGAAATGAAAGTGCTGAAGTTCCCTTCATGACACCATTTGAAGGATGCTGATAATTCCATGCAGAATACAGATTTTGGTTGAATTGTCGGTAAGAGTTTGGATTGTTTGTGTTTTGAGTAGTTGATGGAATAGCCTGATATTGCTGATATTGTCGAAGATGCTCCCTCCGGTCAGACTGATTTTGGAAGTTTCCACTTTCAAAATGTTGAGTTGTTGGGGGTTCTTGATATGCGTTTTGACTCAATGACGGAATAGTCTGGTTGCCTTCATACTGTTGGTAAAATTCATCTGGACTGGTTAGCGGATCGGGATACCAGTCCGATAATTCATAAGCAATAGAAGAGTTTTGAAGATTCATTGGATAAGTCAGTTCATCACTAGGGTGAGAAACCTGGAATCGAAGCGTTCTGCCATTTACAGTAATAGACAACTATACCTCTTTTTCCATGGAATTTGCAGATGGAATGGTTACACCAAGATGAAACAGATTGTTGTTCACCTTGGACATTAAAAAAAAAGAACGAATGAAATGTGCTTGTACTTTAGAAGATGATATCTACTGTGAAACTCAGAAGTATATATTTTCTAGCTCTTGCTTTATCTTGTGCCCAATCAAAGAATTATTGCTTATCATTTCGGTTAATCTCATAAACAAAATTCGAAACTTTAACAAGTAAATAAAAATATCGTGTTGCACCTTAATTTCGCCTCCTATCGACGTTCAAATTATTCGATGAGATATTGATTTTTACAACTGTAATTAGTCGAATGTATCAAAAGTAAACACATTTTTATTTGAAAGTAGTTATGAGCTTCTGTGGTATGGATATAAGGAGATAAAAAATGGACGCAATGTTTATTGAAAGAAAGTGTATGGAACTCTTCTAGAACAAAAAAGGGATCCAAAAGATGATTGAGCTGAGAAAGATTGGGAAGAACTGTAGATTACTAGGACTAAAAAAAAGAAATGTGAAAGGAAATAATTGTAGAATGGGAGGGTTTCAGACCAAAAACAGAGTTAGAAGGAAAGAAGGAAGGCGTAATATAATGAATTATCAAGTATCCAGTGGATTTTTGAAGATTTAGCAGTGATCGCTTAGGATGACGTTGAATTTCAGCTCAGAACTCCATCGATTTTCTATCGTTGAATTCTCTGAAAGTGTAACCATTGCCTATAAAATCAGTAAGAAGAGAAATGAATTGAAATTTTCATTCACCGTTCTAGATGTTTGATGATTTTTTTTTCGTTGAGCAAAACTTTAACAATGTTCTGGCTGATTAGTTTCAGGCGTAGAATTAATGTCAACAGTTTGGTTTTCATTAGTTTGAGGAGAGAATGATTCCTCTTCCTGTTCGTCGTCTTGTTTAGCATTAACTTGTTTTCGACGACAAGTTCTGAAATATAAGAGTAAAATCTATCAATTTCCAATATTATCAACTAACCCACACTCCATTTTAGAATCTATTCCATTGCCAACAATTGCTATTTTCTTTCGACATGTTTCACATATTTTGCCTTTAAGAGAAACTCTTCGATCATGTGCTTTCTCAGTGCTACGACATCGTCTGAATATTCATTTCATATTTCCTTGGATTCTTTTAATAAAAAACTCACCGACATAGGTAAATTTTTTTTATCTCCTTTTCTCCAGCGTTTCGTAGTTGAAACACCACAGTCAGTACAATTGAAAGCGAAGTAGTTATTTTTCTTCTTCGTCTTTGAATTATTCTGAAGTTGAAGATAAATCTTTACAGAAATTCTGCGAGACGGAGCACTTTTCTGTGATTTAGTATTTTGTTCAATCGGCGGTGTCTTTTCAGAGTCACAATCAGAAAGATGAGCTGTTTCATCATTCTTTTCGACAGTTTCATCTCCTGTAAAATAACAAAATATTGTCTGGAATATAAAATGAAAAGAAAAAGTACGTTTGTCCTGATCCGCCACATTCTCATTGTCATCGCCTGTGTAATCTGGAGTCTTTTCAGTTGTGTAAGGTGTCAATTGAGGGCAACTCTCTCGAGTGGCTTGTGGATTCTGAGGAGACAAAAAAGCTTCTTCTTCTTCTTCTTCTTCATTGTTTTGATTGACACCGGAGAAAAAAACCTCAGGATTCGAAGCATCTAATTTTGAAACATATTCATTGTTTTGTGCATTTAAGAAATGTTCTGAAGGATTAAAGAAAATAGGCGACAGTTGTTCCATTATGGACAGATATGATGGGTCTTCATATTTCCATTCATATTGTTGATTTCCATTGAATTCTTGAAGAGATCCCGGATTATTTTCTTGATTGTTCAAATTTTGTGTCATTTGGGAAACATCACTTTGCACAGTTACTGATGTTTCAGACAGCATGTCTTCTTGTCCCTGAATTTCTAGAGAATTCACTGGGAGTCCGTAAAAGTTATGCAGCATTTGTGGACTGTTATTTGTCTTAGAATCGGAAGTCTTTTTGAACACAAAAGATGCCAATGGAGGCAAATTTCCTGGTTGAAGCATTCTCTTTGTAGGTAAGTTAGGAATTTGAGGCGAATCGTTTTCTTTACTTTTGTTGCTTTCAGAATTCTCGGAATAAGATACTTCTGCATCGAGAATTTGAGAATTTGGAATGTAATCTGGAAGATTAGGGAATCTATGAGAAAGTGCTTGACTGCTCATGTATTGAGTCATTTGTGGAGCAGTCTGCTCATACTGTTGATACTGATGGAGATGATTCCCACCATCTTGTTGATTTTTGTTGAATGCATGGTACATCTTTTGATTCATTGGCAAAATACTTTGATGAAATGCATAGTGTTGAATATAATCATTTGGATCAGGCCAATCGTTTAATTCGTGGGAAGTCGAAGAGTTTTGCGGATTCAAATGGTGATTCAATCTATATCTGGTAAGAGGAATCTGGAATAGAAAAGAGTTGCAAATTACAGAAACTGAGAATCCTACCGGGTTTTGGTTTACATTTGGATTTCCATATCCAATTGTTTCAGGTTCACCTGGTTTTGAATACTGATAGTATTGGGGATTGTTCATGTAGTCAAGCTATCAAACAAAATGTGCTTTAGAAAATGATAAGTTAAAACGTATTTCGAAAACCGCTCTTATCTAGCTTTTACGCGCGCAATCTCCGACGCTTATCGCATATCCAATCTGTCGTTTTAAAACCGATGCTCATAATTTTGGTTAATTGAAAACATAATTGTTGATAAGCTTTTGATAAACAAAGCTGTAATTTGATATTGTGATTTACGGTTATTACACGGGTGGAAGTTGTATTCTCCACCATCTGCCAATAACATTTGAAAATCCAATAGAGAGGGATTTTCTTTTTCAATATGTCCTTTTTTTAATATTTTTTTGTTCCAAATTAAAAAAAGAACAAGTTAGAAGATTATGAGTTATTTGATGATATCGAATTCACTTTTTTTCAGATACGACTTTCCCATGCCTTTGGTTCCCATCGTCATGGTACATCTCCACGTGGTCCTTTCGCACAGTCTAGTCTCAAAGACGCGTTGTGCAGTTACTATGTTCCAACTTCCAGAGACCATGGGAAAACTATAATTTTCTCACGTGTGCACCCAGCGCTGGAAAGAAATAAGAAGGTGAAGGTAGAACCATGACTAAACGTGACAAACAGTTCCATGAGAAAATTTGAGCATGGGAAAATCTCAAAAAGACAACGGACTGTTGAATCGACGCAGACTACAAAACTATTAATATAACTCATTGTGTTTCGAGAGAGGATTATATACCTCTCTTCGATTTGATTTCCAATTCCATTTTCTTTGTGAATTTTTGTCTTAGATTATGACATTCTTCTGACATAGTTCTGACTCTGACCTCACCTAAATTTAAAAGTCTTCCTGATCATTTGAGCATTTTGATCTCTCTACACAATCTTTGTATTTTTCCTAGGGCTTTGAGCTCACTGATACTTTTATTGATATCTGTTTTATCTCTGAAGAATAAAGAAAAATTGTTTTTCAAAAATGAAATACTGAAAAAAATTAATTATAAAGTACGATTCTGAAAATACAAATGTAGACCTGCAAATGATTCGTAGTTTTTTGTGATCTACATTTTGCAAACTCATTATTTCTCAGATTTTGATCTGAAAGTTATTTTATCTACCTTTGTCGGGAATCGAGTTTTACTCTTTGATATGTCTTCTCCGTGTTCATGATTTTTCAATCCTTTCCAGGTTTATTTCAAGCCTGCTTCAGTCTTTTTCCAATGTTTCTGTTCAGTTTGGAGTTTTTTTTTTATGTCAAACCTTTCTCTTTTTAACCTTTCAGTCTATGTTTGATATAATACTCCCCACAAATTGTGGCTTTTTTAGTCTTTGTTTCGAACTTTTTCTTCACTTTCTCAGATGATTTTCAGTTTTTTATTGGCTTGGGTACCTCGTAGAGTCTTTCTCAATATTATCTTCTAACATTTATCCTCTTCTCTGGATACTATTTTCACCTTCGAAATTTCAAAATCATTCAGTTTTTCATTTTGCACTAATCCTTATCATTTTGTACACTACCACATGTCACTTCCCTTTCCCACGCCTCCTGCCTTTCCCACCGCACAGCTCCAAAATTTCTTCACATTTCGCGTGTCGCCTCTTTGTTGTACCAATGAATTGTTATGATTCCCATGATTATTATGGTTCCCATGGCTTAAAGGGGTGTGGCCTCCCACGATAGTCTGTTAAGGAAAATTACCAGCGTCTGGAATCCCTAGAAAAGGCATGGGGTTACAATTAATTACTCATATTGGCGAAGACACGATTTGGACTCATGTCTTTTCTTGTCTACTAAAATATCTCTCATTTCTGTTTGATTTTTTTGACCGTCATTATCTTCCGATACTATTTCTTACTTTTTCTGTTACTTTGTATCTTATTTTATCTACTTTAATTTTCAATTATTTCAGAAATGGAACTTCTAAACATTCAACAAGAAGCCACCGAACGATACAATCGCAGAAGAGCAGGGGAATCGAAACGGCGTAATGAGACAGTTCAGAGAATTGACGAACTTCGACAGTTAGTCCAAGATAGACGAGATCCCAAGTTGAGGTGAGTTTATAGTTTCAAATTTCTTTCAATCAATCTAATTTACCCATCTCTTTCAGCACTGATCAAGTCCTCAAAAAGGCGATCGAAGTGGTGTATCAAATGGAAAATGACTCTTCGAGCGATCCACTTCTCAACGGATTCAACAGTGGATTCAATAAAATTGTCTCCATCACCAAAACATTCATCAATTCAATTGATATGAGCCAAGAAGCGACTCAAAGTTGCTTGAATAATATCCATAAACACTTCGAGGAGCACCGTACTCTTTTCCTTACAATCACCAACAATAAGCCATCAGAGGCTTATTCTCCTTTTTCTCCAGGACCATCCACTGTCAATAAACAGTCGGAATCAAAATCTGTATCGGAGCCAGAAGCTGTCAAAGACAGAAAGAAGTTCAAAGCAGACAGAGAACAAAATAGAAGAGACAGACATCTGGAATCGATCCACGCTTTGGAAAAATTCATAAAGGACAACAAATTGGCTGGACATTCTGGAAAATTGCAACGACTAACGATCTTGAATACTATTATTGACTACATCAAACAGAAGAGAGAAGTTGTCAATCAGGCTAAATCTCCAGAAAATTGTATTTTATTCTACAAAGCATCAGCCAATGGACAGACTATGGCAAGAAGTTTGGCTACACAATATTTCAATGTAAGGGACCATTTGAATAGCACATGAAACTATGTTTATATTTTCAGAGCAACAGTCTACTTCTCGTCCAATCTGCTGCATTGGAGACATACTTCGATTTTCATCTGAATCCAAAACCACTCATCGGATTCCCATCTTCTACTCCACCAGTTCCAATGCCACTTTTAAATGTTCAAAATATTGCGAAGATGTTCAATATTCCAACTGTTCCAGTGTTACCTGTTCTTAGTTTTCCACTTCATTTCCCATTGATTCCAATGATTCCATTTTCTCCCCCATCACCATCTGGATCCATTGGATCTCCATTGAATTCTAGCTCTTCATCTTCTTCCCCCTCTAGTAGCTCGTCCCCAAAATCCGATGAAAAAGAAAATACATCTCCAAT
The DNA here is from genome assembly GCA_963572265.1 of Caenorhabditis doughertyi. Taxonomy (NCBI): domain Eukaryota; kingdom Metazoa; phylum Nematoda; class Chromadorea; order Rhabditida; family Rhabditidae; genus Caenorhabditis; species Caenorhabditis doughertyi. Next base: position 8,825,700 of record OY751557.1, read on the forward strand.
TGAGAAGCCAAAAATATTCCGCCCATGGCAATTTTGAAAATTTCCTGAACCCCTACTTCATGTTCTTTCTCGATCATCTAAATTCCCAATTTATTAATTTATTTCGGATGTTCTATTTTTTCCCCCGGATGATTTTTCCCCTTGTTTTTTTTTCTTGAAATTTTACTATTGTTTGTTCATATTTAATAAAATTATGAAAATAAGCAACTTTTCATGCCTTTTGAGCTTCCACATTGTCCCATTATAATTTGAAAAGAAACGGAAGGAACTTCAAAATTCTTTTTCATTTTCTCACATGTAGTTCCTCTTCTTCCCGTCATAAATTCTTCACAAAGCGGAGATTTTCAAACAAAAAGTGTGTGGAAATGTCAATAGAGATGTCAAACTTATGAGTATTCTCTTCCTTCTTTTTCTTCTCTTGGGTGGCCGAAGAAGCAGTTTGTGGGTGCAATGAAGAGTCCTTCTGGTCCTTCTCTTTTCTACCTGGACATACTCTTTAGAAAAGACCAACTGACACGTCTTGGTTCTATCAACAAGTCCACTCAAAGATGTGCATTTTATCTCTTTGGTTCACTGTGTATTACAGCCGTTTTTATATTAACTGCCACGAGAAGAAGTTGACCAACTTTTTGTTTTTGTTATTGCTTTTGGTGTGATAAAAAAAGATATCTGGGTTTATCTATTGTTTCCTATGTTCATAGCCATTTGAACAAAGGCTTAGGAAAGAAGGATGAGGACGAATCTGGAGTTTTAGGTCAATCAGTTTTTTGAGAATACGACTCTAACAAATTGATACTTTTTCTATAAAAAAAAATGCAATACTTTGATAGACAATAAATCAAAAACTATACAATGAAGAAACTTGTATCTATTGTTTCTTTAAAAACTGACTCATTGTACATTGTTCTAAATTAAAACATGGCCTAGTTTTATATTAGTTTACAAATGGCAATGAAAAATAGGTGTTCTTTTTTTAACTTTGGTGCTGACAGTCAACTCTCACACATTCGAATATGAATCAAGACCAAAATTAAGTCAATTCTGGCATTTTTGTTTCCAAAAACGTCTTCTTATATAGTTCTTCTATTCCGATCCCTTTTATGCCCTTCTAATAGAGCTCATGTCATCGAAGACACCAATTTGTCGTGTCCCTCGTGTTCCTATCCGATTTCACCTTGTTGTTCCGTTATTTCTCCTCCTTTTTCCTTCCCCATTCACTCTTATATCTTCACCTCGTAATCAAGGTGTTGTGTAATCTGTGAGCCCAAAGCAACAATAAATCCTGCGTCCTCTCATTCGAATCCTCCCTTTCAACACAACTATTTTATTCTCATTTCACATCTCCTTTGATCCCCATTTTATTTATTTTTTATTTAATTTCATTTCTACAGATTCGAATGCGCACGAATGCGACCTCGTAAACTAAGACATCGGCCTTCGGATGAGCTCATCGATATTCGAGAGAGGTTCGTGATTTTGAGAATAAGAAGAAATTTGAGAGAAATGATTTCAGCGTTTTATATGGAGATGATCGGTAACTTTGAAGTTTTTGAAAATTTTAAGTTTCTCTAAGAGAATCTAACATTTTTGTTTTTAGAATACATTTTTAGAATCCTCAGTTTCATTTTGTAAACTTGCACTAACTCACTTTCCAACATTCAAAATTTTCAGAGGACTTCCCTGGCTTTTCTCCGTATTTGTCGTTCTTTTCCTACTTCTAACTATCCTTCTCTTCTATTTTATTTTCACAACTCGTGACGTCTACCTATCCCAAAAACAGGCAATTGAAGAAGCAGATTTTAAAAAGAAAGAGGCGGCGTCATTGATAAAAGAGGAAAGTGATGAAGATGATGAAACATGGAAAGAGCTGACAAGGAGGAAAGGAATAGGGAAACAAGAAGAGAAGGTTCATGTAGATGTTAGTTCTTGAAAATATAGAAAAGATCTCTGATAATACTATGTTGTTGTATTACTAATTTTAGATTGTTCCAATTGTGAATCGAAAGACAGGAGTACCCGACAAACCATCATTATTCGATTTGAACACCAACGCAACATTTGTTTCTGTTCCCAGTACCACAGCAACAACTACAACTACAGAAGAGCCAAAAACAACCACATCTACCAGTACAACAACATCAACAGAAGAGGTTTGTGAAGACTTTCACTTTTGCTTCTAGACTTAAACTTGAAAAAAAAGTCTTCTTATCCTTATTGTTGTTTTCAGCCTATTACAACTACAGCTCCTACAACTTCTAGCACATCTACCACATCTACAACAACTACTACAGAAGAGGTACGACTTCTTTTCCCGTTTCAAACTCTATCTTCTTTCCAGCCTACAACTACCACAACTATGCCACCAACAACAAGTACTACTACTAGTGCAACCACCACGACAACTTCCACAACTACTACTATGACGACTGAAGAGCCTATTACTGTACTGATAACAACGGAGCCTATTCCAACAACAACTTCTGATGAATACATTGATTCCGATGAATCTACTACGACAGCTTCTCAGGAACAATCAGATGAGAATACGGACATACTTTTGGAATTGGAAGATGATCTAGGAGATGTCCAAGTGGAAGAATATGAAGAAACTACTACCTCTCCACCAACGACTACATCTACAACAATATCAGTTGTGATCAAAGAAGAGCCAGTGGTTACTACGACTCCTAAGCCGATTCCCGAAAGGAACTACACAAGAATCATTTGGGATCGTCGCCCTGTCAGGAGTAGATCTGAAAAGTTCTCAAAGTTTGCTATAATAACACATCATGAGGAATGCAGTAACATTGGAAAGTGAGTTATTCTAAACATACATATTTCAAGAAAGGTAAAATTCAGAAAAATCTTCGAAGCTGGTGGTAATTCAATCGATGCAACTATTGCTTCTGAATTTTGCATATCTGCTGTACATCCACATTCAACAGGCCCTGGTTTTGGAGCTGTCATGCTAGTACATTCAAAGTGAGTTGTTTCCTATGAATTCGTTCTGAATGTCTATAATTCTAGAAAGAAAAACGGAACATTTGTGATAGATGGTCGAGAACGTGCTCCAAAGAATGCAAATCAAAATACCTTCGTCATAAATCCAACCAATGCTCATATTGGATATTCTTCAATGGGAGTTCCTGGATGGATATCCACACTTTGGACTGCTTACAAACAGTTTGGGAGTGGGAAAATCGGGTGGAAGATGCTGATTGAACCAACTTTGGAGCTCCTAAAAAGTAATAGGGTCAGAATTGATAGAATACTTGGACAAGCTTTTGAATCAAGAAAAAATCATGTTCTTCATGAGAAGAGCTTCGGAGGCTGGTTGAATCAGACGACAAGAGAAGGCTCTTTTCTAAGGAATCCAGAATATGAAGATTTTTTGAAACAACTGAAAGAATCGATTCATGCAGAACATGACTTTTATGGAGGACATTTCTCAAAGAATATAGTTGATGAGATGAAAAGTAGAGGAGGTCTCATATCAAAACAAGATTTGGAAAGCTATAATTGTATTGTCACGAGAGCAGAGACTATGGAAATTGAAGGAAATTTTCTAGCTGGTCCACATCTACCATATCATTTTCCAATTTTGGGTAAAGTATTCAAAAACATCACAGGTTAGTTATAGAAAGAAATCTGGCATCTTGGATATTTTGCAGAATCATTCGGAACAAATCCTGAAAACATTCTGGAGTACTACGTGGATTTTGTGAAGTTGCTACAGAAAGGAAATCAAATGAGAGCATTTGTGGCTGATGATTTATTTGAACCTGAAGTAAAACAAAAGATCGATGATTGGATTGTTCCAGAAAACTTTAAACCAGAAGAGCAAGCCGAACAGAATGCACAGAAAGTATGTTGAAGACCCTTCTGAATTGAAAACATGGATAATTTCAGAGAAAGCAAGTTCCATTTTCTCGGATATTAAGTTCAGATGATGAAGGTAATGCAGTAAATTTCATGTCAAGTAATGGAGTTCCGTAAGTTTTTTTTCCCTTCAAATTTTAGCTTATTTCCATTTTTCAGATGGGGATCAGTTCGTAGAAGCTCTACGCTTGGTTTCGTCTGGAATAATGCAATTAGTTCGTTTGATGTTTTCTGTCGACATGAAATTAATTGTGTTCGTGGTGGAAAACGTCCAAGTGTGACAAATGGATTTCCGACGATTCTATTGGATTCAGAAAAGCAACCACAACTTTTGATATCTCCAACGTTGAATTCGTTGGAGACAACTGCAGCGATTGTTATTCAGTCAGCCGTTATGAATATGGTAAGGGATTTCATTTGGATTATCTAATTGCTACATACTACCACTCTATGTGAATTCTCCATAAAAGTACCACATCTATTTCAGCTTCCTCACAACTCCCTTGATCATCCTCGAATCTATCCTCAATCGATCGACCAAGTATTCGTGGAAACTGGTATTCCTGAACAACTCTACCGTACCCTTTGGACAGATTTTCGTGCTCAATTCACTCATCCAACTAGTCCAGTGACTCTTCTTTATCGAGATGTTGAAAATTCAAAAGTGGAATCATCATGTGACTATCGACAAAACACCAAAATATGCTTTCCAAGTGGTACTTGAGTTGAGATAAAAAGAAGAGTAAAAAATATATAATTTCACTGATTTCGTTGATATTTGTCTGTATTTTTTTGCATTACGTGTTTTTGTGTCAATAGAAAACGGGTGTTTGTGATTTCTTATCTTTTGTATTTTTTTTCATTTTTCTAATAAAACAAATTTTGGTACACATACATTTTGTGGTGTTTTCGGAATGTGTCTCTCGAAAACAACTCAAATCTTGTTGTCATGGAAATTTGAGGGCTCAATTTTCATAAAATGTGCATGATTGAAATTTTCAAAGATAGCAAAATATCAATTCTTGTTAAGCCCTCTTCGCATCCCTTTTCTTCCCACTGATGGGAAAGTTTCTTAACTTGGTGTCTTATAATACGGCTCTTAAATTAGAAGACTTCTTATGTTCAAAAATTAAAGTTCACTTTCAATATTCGTTATACAATTCAAAATTAGACTATTGCATTCCATATTCATCTGATTAGTTTTAAAAATACGGCAATAAAGTGAAGTGAGTGCCTGAACAAACATTACGATATATATATCGATGACAATCACAAACAAAACTACTGTTGTGAATGAATCGAAAAGAAGAGAGAAAAGTGAACAATAGAGTGTGAATTATGGAAAGTTAGATAGAAGCATAAGGCTTATTACTGAAATTCGATAAAACATGGGAAATTATAAAAAGATTAAAAAGAGGTTTTTTGATTTTCCCTCTAATATAAGAGCAGAGAATCGTAGCTTGATTACAATAGATGTGAACAGTAATTTTTTTAGGAAGGTTCAATTTTAGAGAACTGAGGATCAGGTCCAGATTATACACTAGTCCCGATTCTTTCAGTTCCCAGATTTGCTTTCGTGATTTTTTCCTTGAAACATTATATCCTAGTTAATTGATAGAAACTCGTTGTTGTGTCATGATAGATATTCGGCAGTTCATCATTTTCCAGAGTTCTTCACAATGGTACGCCTGCTTATTTCCAACCAAATCTTCTCTTCCAATCCCTCCATTTTCATCTCTTTTCAGAATCCTTTCAACTGTGATCATTCGAATTTCTATGGCATTTCGATCCCCTCTTGTACTAGAAGCCTATTCAAATCTTCTAGAAACATATATCTCCCGCCCCCTTATACCAAGATAATCCATCTGTCTTCCTCGTTTTTTCTCTATTCTCCTCCCCATTTTTTCTTCTTCAAAAGTCCTTTTGGCATTTCTCTTTTTCTTCTTCTCTTTTTCCATTTTTCCATGCTGCTCATCACGTGACACCCGACTGGAGCAGAGAGCGCTCTCCTTTTTCTTTCCTCCCCATCTGCCCTTCTTCCACACTTTTCTACCGCACTCTTTCCCATTCAATCTTCTCCAATTTCTCAACACTATTTCAGTATTAAAACGTGCAAGCAGCTGAGAAAGAAAAGAGAGCTTTCTTTCTTTTTCTCTCGATTCTCTATTCGTTTTGAAGAAAAGAGTATACACGGCTGCATACATACATATTTTCTGTCCTTTTTCCCTTCCATCATCTACGTCTCTACACCTCTTAACACTATCTAATTCGCTTCTCGCCATGCCGCGCCAGTCTTCTTTCTCTCTATTTTATCGGTTTTTGTTGTGTATGTGTTTCTATATATTATTACACTCCTCCCTCTCTCGCCTCCTTTTTTGCCCTCTCCAACCGTTTTTTGATTGGCACTTCCCTTTTTTTCGTCAATTGTTGTCCGTTTATGTTTACTTTTGTCCTCCTTTCAATGAGATGAGTAAGGTCATCTTCTGATAAGCTATCAATTATTATAATTGACTCCAACTTAATGTTTTTCAGATGATTCGGCAGGAGCCGAAACTTCATTTCGTCTACGAAAAAGTGGATTTAGACGCATTTTGTAAGCCGGATCCAGTATGCCAGGAGGTGGATTTTGCTGCTTTCGAGGATATGCATGCGTAAGTCTCACCAGAGAAAAAGTTCAGAAAATCTTGTCTGAAATGAGCAAAATGGCAATTATCCATGTTCTTAGATTATTCAAAACACTTCCAATTCGGAAGATACTACTAAAGTCTCGAATTGACCATCTAATAATTACCGTATCCTCTCTTCCCTCTTCTTCTCGTTTTGGGCAAAAAACTTTCAAAGAAGTGACCTTGCCATCATCTGTTGCGCGTTTGAAAAAAACGGAAAAGTGACGAGAGAAATGCAAACAACCGACAAACATATGTGTCTATGCATAATCCAAAACATGTGGTCACCCAAATTTGAACATTAAATGTTCATAAATAGATATTGAAATGACAATAACCTCTATTAAAAGAGCCGTAAACTTATTTGGATTAAAACTCAATATATTTCAGTAAATGCATTCTCCGAATAAGCAAAAATGCGGACTTGGAAATTCGTCTTCGTCGTGACGGACCACCAAATCAACCATGGCTTGCTAGAGGACTTATGAGAATCGTTCTGTGGAATGAAAACTTTGAAATCGATGGAAACTATCCAGCAATCTTCTGCAGTGATAAGCCATATCATAAAATTGATCTGATGAGTAGAAAAGCATTGAGATCAGAAGTTGGAGATGATATCTTCAGTGTAGAGATCACAATGAAATTCGACAAATGGGAGAATCTAAAAGTACAGAAGCTCTTCCAATTTGATCATAAATACTTGGATTCGAATCTGAATTTGAACGTTCAAGGACAGGATTTCTATGTTAGATCTAAAACAGTTTTCAAAGAGATTCCAGCATTGGAAGAGTATTTGGAACAAAACTTTGAACCAGGAACGAAGAAGTATGAACTGACTGAATTGCAAGGAGAGAAGAGTGTTCAGGCATTCAATACAATGCTTCAAGTGGCATTCAGATGCACTTTCATCACTAACAGTAAGTTCAAAATTGTGAAATAGAATTGTAAAATTGACGAAGAATAATTCAGTTCATGAAGTTGGAGAACTCTTGACTTTGGCTTTCCGTTTTGATTATCCACTTCTCAAACAGAAATGTGAATACTATCTGATAAATGAACCAGAATGTGATTGGATGCAAAAGTTGGTTTTTGCTGATTTGTATAATCTACAACTTCTCAAGGTATAAAATCCGGCAATTCCTGGCTAAGCTTTTTTTTTCTTTCTTTTCAGGACCACGTCATCTCAAACACTGTTGGACTTGCCCAAATTTATAAGGATCTCCATCTGAACCGTCTTCTTGAAACTCAGACTCTTCGTTCAATTATGTTCAAACTAGCAGAACTGAAGAAATTGGAGATGTATGGAGACGCTCCTTCAACCGGATGGAAACCACTCTCTCTTCCCGAAATTACTGAAAATCGCTGGGAACGTCTGAAAAGACTTCCACTTATGGCAAATGCTCCGGAGCCAGATGTGACCTCGACTTTTGAAAGATTTGAAAGCACTTTCATGCCAAAGCATATCGGAGTTGAGTTAATCACTCCAGAATTCAGTTTTGTAGAGAAATCTATGAAGTGAGTAAATTATTCTGATTTTTTGTTCACATCCAATTTTTTTTTCAGTCTGTTCTCTTACAAAGTCCAACTTGGTCCAGACAATCGCCTTCTTTTTAAAATTGATTGGAATAACACTCAAACTGGAAACTTTGTATGGTCTGTCGGTGCTTCTATCTTCCTCCGTATGCAATATTTGACTGATGAGAAATGGGAATATTCGGAGAGAGTCAAGTTCGATCACGATCATCAGTCCATCTTTTTCGATGGTCTTCCAATTCAGAAAGTGTTCCCAGGAGGTGTTGAACATCTTCTAGATGGATTGGGTATTAATCCAACACTTCCAAAAGTGGAAATTATGGTTGTTGTGGAGAATATCAAGGGTTTAGAATTGAATGAAAATGATGAAATTGTTGAAGAAATGGATGATGAATGGATTCTTCAACCAGTTAGAAACTCTCCGATAGTTTGTTGTGGAAAGTATCTCTACGTGGATAAGGAGGTTCATTTTTGTTATTGGATAGTTACTTTTGATACAAGGGCACTTCTAAGAGATTCCTTTACTCTTGTTTTCTTTTCAGGTCCTCCGCTCCAAATCCCGCGTCTTCTCAAAGATCTTTGAACAAACCTATGAACCAATCACCATTCCAATGCCATTCGAGAAATTCGACAGTTTTTCTTCATTCCTCGATATTCTTCATGGTGAAGATGTCTTCATAAATTCTGAAAATGCATTCAATGTAGTCGAATTATCTCGTTCATTTGCCGTCCCAGACGTTCTTGGTAGAGCCATTGACTGGCTTATTGAAGAGCCAGAAATTGGAAAACTGGAAAAATTAGAGCTCTCTGTTGCTCATCAAGTTCCAGAACTTCAAAAAGCTGTTATAGAAAGTATTGTAGATGTAGATGAGCTTTACAGTCTTTTCGAAATGCCAAATCGTTTTTGTCGCCGTATATGTCAAATTCTTTTTGATCGTCTTATTAATCTTCCAGTGCCTTCCTCTGAGGAACAAGAGTAGTAGCTTCAAATAGTTTCAAATTAGTTTCGCTGTTACAAAATATTGCATTTTGTTGTACATTCTGTACTCTAAAACCATCTATCTTGTTGTTTATTTTTTTACCAACATCATTTGTACCAAATTGTATCTTATCCCTGTAATCAATGTACACTCCCGTTTTGAATCCCGAAATCTCTTTCAAAATTCAAAAACATCGCACAAAAACACTTTTCAGTCACCCTCCCATCAATTCTTTCGTTTTCTCACTAGATCTGATCCTGATTCTATCGCAATCCCGAAATTTCAAACATTTCTCAGGAACCGTTTATTTTTGTTTTTCTCAGGAAATCTACCAAAATTTTTTTTGTGTTTTATTTTGTGTCGAATAAAGTTCACAATAACAATAACTCAATAATTTATTTGATTACTGCAGAAATTTCCTTACACATTCTTTACCTTCCAATTTTTTTTAATGAAAAACATTCTTTGAACCCCAGGTTCTGTTACAAAGGGAGGATGGAGGGCTCATGATTGTTCATGAGCAGGCACTGTCTAGATTATGAGTATTTGTACATATTTATTTTTGTTGTCTTTTTTTCTGATTCTGAACACAAATATATCTTTGAGATTCATTATGAGATTCAAACTCCAAATTCTTGGAACAACTCTGAAGTTCGCTTCGTTACGAGACCAGCTGAAACATCTCGGCGGTGCGCCTTAGAGTACGGTCGGTTGTTGACAACGCTTCATTCTTAGGCTAATTGCATTAAACCGTCTGTCTTTATTTTCATTAAAGTTTTCTCAAATATCGCGTATCATTTCATATTTTACAAAAAATAAACAACAAAAATTCGATAAATTAACTTTCGATTACTTCAAAAATTTCATTTCTATTCTTCAGTGCCCAAGCGAAGCAATGGTGCTAATTGTAGAGCTTGAAGTAGAGTCAGAAGAGAAGATGTCGGAGGATTCGGATTCTGACGAAGCGACAGAAGCAGAGAAAACAGAAGCTCCTAAGCATAAGGAGAAATCGAAGCATTATGATGAATCTGAAGACGAGCTGGCAGAACCAGAAGAGAAAGAAGAAGTCGAAGAAGCGAAAGCGGAAGAGCATCACAATTTGGAGTACGGAAAAAAGAACGAATTGAATAAAATTAATAAATTTCAGACGGTACACTATTGAAGAAGAAGTCAAAATTTGCGAGTTCATGCATAAATTCACTCATGATCCAAAATTCGAAGATGTAGTCGAAAAGTTTCGTGGTCCATCTCCAAATACTGTCAAATTTTGGAAGATGTTTGTGGAGGCAACGGGTTCCACGAGAAATGTTCATGGATTGCAGACCAGGTATTATTTACGGGTTTAAATATATAAAAGTAAAGCCAACAGTTGTCTTTTAGATATCGTAAACTGATGAGCAAGCTTCATAATTTGCCGATTAGTACTGAAATGAAACTGGATCTCTATTACTCATTGAGCTTCCCGGTTCACGAAGAATTTATGGAGACTGTCAAACAAGAAGCAAATTTCTCGATGGATAAGGATAGAAACCTTGAAGCATTCGAAATGAAATCCGAAGAGCAATTAAAGAAAGAAAAAGAACTTCTGATGAAGAAGAAAACTCCGAAGAAACCGAGTAAGCGTCGATCATCCTTGGCTGTCAAGGATGTCGCTTCAAAAGCCTCAGCTGGTGCAAAAGTCGGTGTATCAGTTGCTGTCGCTGCTCCAATACCCGAAGGGGCACCCGCTGCAAAACGACCAAAAACTATATTCACTCAAGATGAAGACGTGACAATTTGGAAGTTTTTGCTTGGAAAAATCACCGACATCGAATCGAATTCGATTAAAAAAAATAAAAAGCTCAGTCCAAAATCAGTTGTCTTTTGGAGAGAATTTCTCGGAAAGGATACAGATGCTAAAGTCTTGAGAAGCTACATAAACCAGTGAGTGGATTTCAAAATAATGAGCAACGGTAAAAACGTAGCTTACAGCTTCGACACAATGATCAAACATCTTCACAAAATGCCGCTCTCATTGCGAAACAAAGCCGATCTCCACTATGGGTTGGACATTCCCGTCAGCGCTGAATTCCTCAAATTGTAAGGTTTTCCGCTTCAAATTAATGGGAAATTCGTTATTCTAGGCTTAGTAAGAAAGGTGACGTCAAAACCGACGGCAACGGATGCATTTTGGAGTATAACTCTGAAGATTTCGACGTTTCTCTATTCAATGATCTCTTGTAGGTGATAAATTAAAATTCCCGAAACGTTATGCTATATTGTTTTATCCGCTTATGAATGGTATTGCTTCTTTTCTTTGTTCGTCTCTAGTGTATTTTTTCATTCCGATAGTCACTTTTAACAAATAGAATGAATTTTTTCAACTCGAATTTTATTTAGGAAACTGGGGAAAACAAGAGAAACAGTGTTTAGTAAATATCATGTTTATATAGTGAACGCAAGCGTTTGCACCAGCGCTCTAATCCAATGTCCAAAAATAGCGTTCAAAATGAAGAGACGCAAAGAAAAATTTCTCTGCGTCTCTTCATTTTAAACGCTATTTTTCGGACATTGGATTAGAGCGCTGGTGCAAACGCTTGCGTTCACTATAACACAAATTATGTAGTTTATATTATCAGAAGCCCATCATCGCGAGAGTCGCTTCCATCATCATTTTGACCTTGTCTATTGGAATTTTCTGAAAGTTAGTTTCATAATAATAATACGCAGGACTGAGCCTTACTTTGTTGAGCTCTCTGGCTTTTTCCATAGCATCCTCTATCTTCAATTGAACACTTTCCAGTTCTGGTGTATCGATTTTAGCAATGAGACGATCTATACTTTGTAGATAGGTTGCAGCATTAATTGTGTTGAGTGATTCGTCTGTTGGTTGCTCAATCACTGCCTTATATTCTATCAGCCTTTCGGACATATTGAATTCGTTCTCTTGTTTGATGACTCTGAAAACACGATTACTCCGAGGATTAATCATGAAAAGCTATTTTACCTGTTGGCAAGATTCAGTACATTCTGCATATTCGAAGGCGTTTCGAAAGGATTCATCATGTTTTGCATTTGAACAGTAAAAGGGCCTTGCTCACTTTCATCTTCTTGCATGAACGGTTGCATGTTTCCGTTTTCAATTCTCGAACGTTTTGGCTCCGAAAAGCTGGGATTGTCGATTTCTGTATTTTCTTCACCTCCATTCCTCTTTCTGCGACTTTTGTTTTTTGTTGACAATTCTAGTCCGCCAGGACGTCGATCTTTGTATTGAATGATGCAGAAAAACTGGTCCAGATCAAAGTCAGCGATCTGTTGAAGTCTGTAAAATTTGGGTTTAAAATGGTAATTTTCAAAACAAAGAAGCTCACTGATTCTGTTGTGATTCGCTCAATGGGATCCCAAGCGCAAAGTGAACTTTCACCTGGTCGTCCACATCACGAAAAACTGCTTCTGGAGGTGGGAAGCCAGGTGCACTGTATCTGAATATTGGATCAATATGATAAACATTCATACATAGCCTAATCGTATGCTTGATAATGAGCTAAAATCTAGACAAGTTACGAGTCGGTGATGCGACGGAATTGACATTTTCACCATGACAACGTACATTAGATTAAACAGCTATGACCCGTTCTTCTAATCTTCAATGTACAAAAAATTACCTTTTTCTGAGGGCAGTTGCTGTTCTCGTGCTGTTTCGTGAAATACGATATTTTTCCCAAATCGTTAAACCTTTCGCTTTTACTCTGTCTTTATCAACTAATCCTGTTTCCGGATCATGAATCTCTTCAAGCAAGAAATGCCACATTTCGGACACTTCTTCTTTCGTAAAATGCTTCATCGGCACTTTGGAATTTGAAGAATTACAAGTCATCTAAAAAAAGGAGTATAGGTCTAAAGAAGTACTGGTCAAACGTGCAAAAAAAAAAGTATTGCCTAGTGCATGCCGCAGCACCCTGGGGCAATCAATAGGCAAGAAGAGAAGGTCGTCTCTTTGCCATTTTGCCTGAACAAGAGAGCGCGTTTACACGTTTGCCCATTTGCCTAGTTCATGAGAGAAAGAAACCAACAAGAACATCGGTTTATTAGAAAATTTAAAAAACAGGCGTTTAGAACAATTGAAAACTATTTGTAAAAAAACAACTAGGTGGCATCTCGAAGGATTGTAAAAGAACTAGAAAACTGATGGAAGCGGCAAATTGCTTCACTGTTGATTCTCAATCTGTAATTAAGAAAACTATTTTCAGTATTTATAGAACCATTAACCTTAATGATCAATTCAGTGAGGATATCATGAATATCAAGCATGTTCATTTCTTCCTCCTCTCGAATAGCATTGTGTATAGCCGATTCTTGAGCAATTGAAGCCATTTCGAAGACATGTGGCTCAATGCTGTTGTGAACTACTGGAACAAAAGTTTCGATCTGAGATGAAAAAGGTACTTCGTTATCATCTTCAGAAGAAACTTGAATGAATGCAGCAACTTGTTTCTCATTCTTTTCATCATGCTTTTCTTGAACATTGACGACCGCCGCTTGACCATCGAACTCTGACGAAATGAAGATTTGTTCAATAACTTGCTTCTCATTGTCCTCATTCTCCTCTATAATCGAACCCATCTCTTCTTTACCGGAAGACTTGGAAATGACATTAATTGACTCAGAGAATTGATGCTCACTTCCTTTGGTGTGTTGCTCAATCGGAATTTTTTGTTGAGTGGGCACATTCATTTTTTCTGTCTCGCTTGATTCGATATTATGTCCGGCAGATTCGATTGTTCGATGCTCATCGCCTTCATTATGCTCTTCTGCGACCGGTTCTTCAACGTTTATGTCGACAATATCTCCATCGTTTTTCTGAGATGATGAAGTTGAGTTTTCCGTCTGCTTGTCATGCTCTTCGGCCGATTCTACAAGTTTTTCTTTACTTTCCTCAGTTTGTTGAGTAACTAAATCCTCCTTCTTCTCTTCGTCGACTGGATTTGTAGCTCCACCAACTGGCTCGACAGACTGCTTCTCTTCATAAATACCGATTTCTATAGCTGAGAAACTGTTGTTCTCCTCTTTCTTATCTGAAATTGGCTCCAAAGCTTCGTAATACGGATCATACTCGTTATCGTTATTAGATGGCTTCACTTCATCATACACTAATAGATTTTCGTTTGCATAATCAAAGTTTACATTGATATAATCATTCGGCTCTAAATCATTTTCCATGAATTCTTCGAGCTCTTGTCCAGCTGCGGCACGCTCCTCAAACGTTGGAAGCGGCAAATCTAGTGGAAGACAATCGTCGTCGTCCTCTCTTTGCTCATTGTACGGTTCCAAACGTTCATGATCGCTTAAGTCATGCATTTCGACACCTGGAGTTGGCTCTTCGTCTTCCAATTCTGCATTGTTTTCGTCATCAATATTATGAACTTGTGGAGCGGACACGATTCTTCTGGATCCTTGATTCTCACTTTCACTGCTGCTGACTCTCGAAAGCTGGTCTGTTTTCGGAACTTTCGCAACTGGTTCATCATCATCGAGATCGACAATATTTCCACGGTCATCAGCATATCCATTGAAGATGTGACGAGCACGCTCTCTGTATGCAATAATGCATCCGTTGTTCAGCTCGATAATCGCGCTTTTTCGAAGCCTGAAATTAAATATTTATCGAGTTGAGCTCAATATTAAAGTTGGATACTAACTCTTTCAACCATTCTTCAGGAACAGGAACTTCAAGAGCAAAATGCAACGCTACTTTCATCATCTTGGGAATGTTAGCGAGATAAAGAGCAGGCAACATGATAGACTGGAACCGCCTTTTGTAAGTTTTCGAATCTCTGTGAATCTTATTTTGTTTGTCAAATTCCACCCAAATCTGGTTCGAATTCAATATATCCTTATCTTTTTTGACAATTTTGGTTCCTGGATTCTTCAGTTTGTTATATACAAATGCATACATTGCATTCTCCTCTTCTTCAGTAAACGGCATTCTTTTCCACTCTTTCTTTGATTTCGGAATACCACCATTCACGTTCATTCCCATCTCCAATGAGCTATTGAACTGTTTATAATACAAAAGACGTCCAGCAGGGTCCATACGAATGCTTGCGTTTGTTTTGAATCTAAAAAAGAAAGTGAAGTTAGCAGCATTGAAGAGGAAACCAACTGATTGAGAAGCTCAGGATGGACTTTCAATCTCAGCGCGTAACAAAGTTTCGCTTTAGTCGGAAGATCATAATCAGTCTTGTGCAGATTCGGTGCTACTTCATCTCGAAAGCTGCAATATATCAGTTTATCGAAATTGCGTCATTGCCTTTGTGCTAAACAAGAGATATTCACAATCTATAATGACTAATAGAAAATGAGAACAAGTAGTTGCCCAATCATTTGGTTAGATACAACTAGTTGCGAACAACTTACGATTTGAGAAGTGTGACAGCTCCGAGAGGCGATAGTTTCTCCGCCTTGAAATCGGACCACAATGCTATGTCATTCGGCATCTTTGATGGATGATAAACATTCCCAGTTTCCGGATCATGAATTCGTACGGTCAAAAAATCCCACATTTGTTCGTGTTCGGAAAGTGCAATATGCTGGCTAGCATTCTTGCCCATCCCGATTTGTAGTCCACCTACGCATCGTTGCGCGTAGTAAGTGAGCTTTCCCAACATATCAGTTTCAACATCTGCTTCAGAACGCAAGATATTCAAAAAGTCAACGTTCACAGGAAGTCCGAGACCGTAGTAAAGACGAATAATTGCTTCTCCACACAAGTAAGCTTTGTGGAGATTGGGGGCGAGATTGTTATTGAAGCTAAAAGTTACTCGTTATGGATAATTAAAGAACATAAGAGTTTTACTGTGTTCTCAATTTCCAAATTGGTCGTCTAGATTTCATTTCGAATCGAAATCGTTCCCATATAACAGATTGTTGCGTATCAATTCTGCCTCGTCCCAGATTTCCGGATTGATCATTATGAACATGTCTGTATAAAAAAGACCAAACCGCTTCGTCTTCGATCCAAGAAAAGTCAGCAGTAGCTAACTCGATATCCGAATACAAATCATGTCCTCTTGGACCGAGCCCTTGAGAATACGTCATACTGAAAATATTCAGTGATATTCAGGTTTTTTGACAAGAAAATATGCAAATGATCGGAGAAATCAATGAACGTAAAAAAAAACAAACAAACAACAAGCCATATTTATAAATAAATAATACAAACAGATGCAATAGAATAGTATATAAACTGAAATAAATAAGCAATTACTGAACAATAAATTAATATAAGGCAGCGACCATTATCGAGTTGATTATTCGACGTATGGAATGAACCGATGGATTCTGAAATATTCGAAATTAAGATACACAGCATAAAACATCCGGCCAAGTACCTTCTCACCGTCTTCACAGGTCCTGATTTTCTCTTCTATTTCTTGTCGAAGATCATCAAGTCCGGGATCGTCAAATTTGCTCAGCACACTCATCAAACTTTCCAAGAAAACTCTTCTATCAACAAATGGACCTCTTTCTTGTTCTTCATCTTTCATCACCTCATCATTTTCATCGTCCTTAGCTGTTTCATGAATGTATAAATCACCATTATCCTCTTCGATTGAGCTTTCAGGCCACTGATCAAGAAGAGCATCATCATCATAATTTATCTCTCTGATCTTCCTTCTTCCTACGATAGATTTTTCCACTGAGATATCCGGTTCAAAATCCCAGTCACCTGGTGCTTCTTCTTTAATAGTTCCACTTGGTTTTGAATGAGAAGTTCGTTCCTGATCGTCCTTGGAAAAGTCAGAAACTCTTGAAATGTGTCTTCTTTTTCGATTCGATTTTTTCTTGACGGCTAGTTTCGATTGTGTGGCGCGAACGTTGTCCAAGTCAGTAAAGGCTGCGATAACTGACTTGCTGGGTTTTTTCTTGACTATTTTTTTCGGCATTTTTTTGTTTTTGAATCCTGGTTGATACTCATCGGATTCCTCTGCATCGTCTGGTTCCAACTCTGTTGGTTCCGGAATATCCTCAACAATCTCTTTCTTGACAACTTTCTTGGGAATAGCCTTTTCAGATTTTCGTGGTCTTCCTCTCTTCCTCTTCACAGGTACGTTGTCCAAAAGCTCCCCAATAAGTTGTGTTTCTTCTTTTTCTTCTCTAATTTTCAGATCTCCGTTTTGCTCGATAACTCCAAGTGTTAATGCTTTACCATCCGTTCTCTTTTCTCTGAACCCAACAATGCATCCTCGTTCATCCAAAGAGATATGAGCATCAGCTCGCAGTTCCTTTAAAAACTTTTCTTCCACTGGTAGCGCTAACCCGTAGTACAATTCAATCTTCATCTGTCGAACCAACCGAGTAGAATGAAGAAAAGGAGCCATAATAAGTTCGAATCTTTTCATGTATTCATTTGCCTCCCTTTTTCTTCCACTCGATTTTTCGTATTCCTTCCATAATGCTGAACTTGAAGAAACTTTCGCTCGTTCTGCTATTCCAGTCTTCGAATTTCGAATCTTCTGCAGCAAGAACATCCACATGTACAACTCTTCATCGGGAGTAAACGGCTTCTTTGCGATTTTTACATTTTCTGTGCTGTATTCATAGTCATCGACAAAGTTCAGGCGCTTAGAAAGAATCGAACTGGATCGCGGTCTCTCCTCGCTGACACCTGAATCATCCGAAAACTCGTCTGAAGTCTCGTCCGGAGGTGTATGTAATAAGTTCATCTCATCTATCAATTTCTGTCGTTTATCATATGCAGCACTGCATTCTGGTTCATCGTCTGGAGGAATATAAACAGATGAGCGACTAACTGAAAGTTGTCTTTATGATCGTTGTATTCATTTCTAGTTCTTACCGAAAGTAGGAATAGTTTTTTTCGCACCGTGTCGGCCTAATGACATTGACGGATAATTGATATGTTTCCATTTCCGTACAGCTGCAAATTCTTTCTTCTGAGACAACTCCTCCCGTTGATAATAGGTAGAACTGCTTTCTGGCTGTTCCTCTAGCTCTGGAGTTATCGGCGATAGATTGATATTGGATTCAGTTGATTTATCTTTGATTGGTTCAGTAGAACAGATAGGCGTTTCCGGTACTGTTTGTTTTCTATCCCATGCTCCAGTGTTTTCCGGCTCCTCACTGGATACTGCGACCGATGTCCTTGATGAAGCTGATCGTGGCACGACGCCCTGTGGTGTTGTTTCAGAAGAACACTTTTCAGATGTTTGCGAGTTTCTCTCACTGGCGGATGATTCAATTTCTTCTTTGTATTCGCGAGTGACAGAATCCCTGCCACTTTTTTCGCCCCCTGTTTCAAGAGAATTCTTCCGCAAGTCTCGAATAGACAAACTTGAGGTTCTTTTCCTTCGACGTTGGGCTAGTAGATCGGTGTTAGGCGCTTCTATTTCTACAGATGATTCTTCAAGCACCATTCCTCCTATTTTCTTCTCTTTGTAGCTCATCAAACAACCAGCTTCGTTAACTTTAACGTCTCCCCCAAGCGTCATATATTTCAAAAAATTGTCCTCTACTGGTATCTCCAATCCATAATAAAGTTCGATTGTCGTTTTTATACCGAGACTCGCTTTGTGAAGATTGCGAGCCATAACATTATCAAACCTGGAATAAGACGGCTATTTAGAGAGGTGTTTAGTTCACTCTTTCACCATTCCACGTATTCCGATTCTTTCCTTTTCCTCTGGCCGTTCTTGATGGATTTGAATTCGCCCCAGAGATCGTACTTCGATACAGTCCGAAGTTTTTTGGTTGTTCCACTGCTTCGATTGTGAATTTTTCGGTGGAGAAACATCCACATTTCCAGCTCTTCATTTCTTGCGAAGGCAGTTTCTGGTTCACAAGAAGACTCGTGAACTCTGAATTGAGATTTACTTTTTGCGTTTCAATCTTATCGCACTTACGGTTTCAGTGGTTGAAACTCTGTCATAGCACATATGAATGACAACTCGAAAAATTCTGAGACGAAAAGAAAACTCGTTTGAAACCGAGTTAAAAATTTGAAGTTCAAAAACAAGCAAGCACTGTCGCGGTAGGTTCACGTCAAAATGTTTAGTACGTCCCTTTAAAGTACTGTATTTTCTTTTCCTAGGTTGCTTCCGAAACACTGTTGTCGTGAGACATTGTAGAATAAATTCAACAAAAAAAATATTTGAAAACAGTTTATTCTGTGAAAACAATATCACGGGATGTTAAAAAAAAAAGAATGAGAGACTACTTATTTATCGTTAGTATTCGCAGAGAAATATTCAGAAAATATATGGAATTTGGATGGGATGGAGGATGTGACCCGATATCGACATAAAGTGTGGTAATGATTATCCCAAGTCATGAGAAATTGACAGAATCGGTTGCTCGAGGTAGGCGGCCAATGTGTGAAGTTTCGCGCGAACCATTCCCACTTCGGTCTTCTTGTTGGCTCGGACAGCGAGAAGCATCGAACGAGCGACGATGGTGAATGCGATGACACCATCCTCCAAAACCAGAATTGTCTCCTTCAAGTCGTTTGCTGAAATAACGACTTTATCAAGGTAATATGCATAATAGAAATTCAAACTTATAATTTCACATGTGTTACCTCTTCTCTCGAGAGCAGTCCAGACACTGGCCAGTAGTGCTGATGAGACATTCGCAGCAACGGTTTTCGATTGAGTCCCGACGAAAGCAAGAAGCAATCCTTCCTTGTTGAAAAGCCACGATCCATCGACACCGCTAGTGTTCACCTGTCCGAGCACATCAACCAAAGCTTTCTGCTTCAACATCTGAATTAGTTGTATGCTATCTGAAGACTATGAGCGCATAAGTAATTATGGAATAAAACAGAACCAAGGTTAATCGAGTTAAAACAGTCTAATAATTAATCAATGTTCAGATAATTTAGTTTATTGTAACAGGGGTGGAAGAGATCCGACAGAAAACATAGATTGGAAGCGAGCAAAATGAAACAGAGATATGCAGATTAAGTGAAAAACAATTATTCTATTCTGTCCATCTGTGTTTACAATGAGCGCACACGTAGTAAAGTCTCATTTCTTCTTCGGCTTTCTTTGTTTGAGCCTGGAAGAACACCGCTTTGCTTTTGCTGCACATTGGACATGGATGCTCCTCTGTTTTTGGAAGCGTTGGGTCGTGAATAATGTCTGTCACGATTTGCGTCAGCTCGCTGGAAAACGAAGAGTTAAGAAAAAAACGTATTGATGACTATAGCTTACTCAATCTCATGAACCAATTTATTCACGTAGATGCATGGATTAGCAGCGACTTCGCGATGCTCACAGTTTCGGCATGAATACATTAAAACACGAGATTCTTTGTCTTCGCGTGGGTACAGCATGTTGTTGCTGAAATAATTTGCTCCGAACAATACTTTTTTGTTTCTCACCATTCCGGGCAAAATTTGATTCCAACAAAACCGAGTCCACCTTTTTCTGTTTGATTTGGCGCCGGCGACATTTGATTCGGGTCGTACATCTCACTTTCATCGTACTGATCATATGTTTGACTCATTTTTGCTAAAGACGTTAAAACTTTGAATTGAATGTGGAAAAAATGAGGAAAAGTATAAATATAGGCACATGACCGATCGTAAATGAGCGAATATTGAAAATATATAAAATGCTTCATTTTATTTACAGACCAACAGAGGAAAGAAGAGGAAGAAAAAGTAAAAGATAAAAAGAAAACGACCGTACTAACGATGTATATACATATAAATTGCCCTCAAAAATCGGGAATGATCTAGCCATGAGTGTTTCTAAAAAAAAAGCTGCGAGACAGGGCAGTTAACGACGGAATTGACAGAAAATGAGAAAAGAAGAAGTGAACGAAAAAGTAATGAGAAAGAGCAGGTAATATTATTTATTCATCCCAGTTGACCCATCCTTCTTCCTTCTTTTCGCTTTCAGGGCGTGGTGTAAGTGGTCCTTTCTCATTTTCATCTTCAGATGGAATTTCCTAAAACTTATTTGGATTGAATACAAAACATTGTTTCATCTACGAACCTCAACATTCTTCTCACTACACACACTCCATTCAGATTGAGATGGGCTCGTTGGCTCTTCTACTACTACTGCTGACGATTCAGATGATGGCGACGACTTCTTCGATGACACTCCAGATGATCCCTTTCTCTTGGCCTTCTTTGGTGATACGGTATCAACATTCAATGCCTCGGATAGTGTAGATTTGTTCATTTCTTCTTCCATTTCAGCAACTTCAATAGCATAGAAATATCTCTTCCAGAAGGTTTCATGATTTACACTAGCTGGTACGAGGCTTGCGAAAACTTGACGTAAAGCTGGGTTGTTTGCCAACAAAATGTTAATTTCACCATCATATTCATCCAAATTGAAACGAGATTGCCATCTTTCATAGAATTCCGAGTTTCCCGGCTCGTTAAGATAAGTCGCTTCATTCGCTTGAATTTCAGAAATTTTCAATTTCGAAAGACAAGTTTTACGATCCTTCTTCGGCTTGATGACCTCGGTGAATTCATCTTCTCCAGTTGTAGTTTCTTCCATTGCCAAGTTCTTAACAGTATCCGTGACAGTGTCTACAATCTTTGTCATCCATCCGAAGCTCAACGAACTAGAGCTTTCCAACTTTGGCTTTTCTCGTTCTTCCTTCTTCTCTGAAGTTTCGCCAATTTCTCCTTCCCCTGGTAATGGCTTCTCTTCTTCGTTTGGCGTCACAAGCTTCTCCAGCATCTGAGCTTGTTGCTTAACAGCATTGGCAGCTGTTCCGAACCCTTCTTTAGCCGCCGATGCGATCTCAGTTACTTCGGCTGTCACTGCTTCGCTCAAATCATTCAAATCTTTCTTGACAAGATCCAGAGTAGTCATCGTCTGAAAATAGTAAGATTAATCGAATAGAGGAGAAATAATTTGAGTTGTCATGTCTGTCGAAATCCAGAGACCCATATCTTGATTAATGTTTTTTCTTCGAGTGTAACACAGTTTAGAACCTCTAGAATAGACCAATTTAATAATGAAAAAGTATCGAAATCTGAAATGGGCGATAAAAAATCGACCAAATTAACGCTGGACAGAAAAACTAACCTTTTCCTTAGCAGAGTTCAAGAAAGATGCTCCCCACGTGGAACCCTGGTTGAGCCATGAACTTGCAACTCCGAATCCACCGAATCCAGCTTCTTCAGCGGCGGCTGCCGGCTTCTCATCATCTTTATCTTCAACTTTTGGTTGAACTTCATCAGGTTTCGAGTCGGACATCCTACAAAAAAACGAAATTGAGCTTGAAGGAACGCTCAAAGAGGAGAGAATTCATTTACTGCTACAAATCTCATTATGGAAAGAAGAGAACGGACACACGCGATAGCGAACGGGCCTTCGAATGGAAAAAATAGGAAATGAGGGAGCTGAAAATGGGAAAAACAAGAGCAAAAATGGGAGAAAACAAGGAGAAGACTCGGTGAAATGAGACAGAGAGGCGAGCGAAGAGAATAAAATCGTCATGTGCAGGCCTCGATAGAGCGCGCTTGCGATGGCAAAAACAAGCAGAAGGAAGGGAAGTTTCGCAGTGATTCGAATAGAGAGTTCTGTATAATGATGGGAAATATCAGATGATTTATTTGAATATGTATCTGGTTATCAGATGTAACAGCTGTTCATAGATTGCTTCACTATAAATGGAAGAAATTCAAACCGCTCTGAAGTATGAATTTGAAAACTGAGTAATAGCTTTGTCGTTTTCGGAAACAATGGCATCTGAAACTGGCAAATTACACCAAAGTTACAATTCAAATGTGAATGACAAAGAATGAGTTTATCTTGAGAAGCGATCTGAAACTGGGCGACGATGAGACAGAGAGGAAAAAGAGTGGAGAAGAAAGCGATGGCCATCGATTTAGGGGTCGATGAACACGGAAACAGTGCGCAAATTTGGCAGCTGTACATGGTTTTTTGAACGGTGTGGATCTCATGACCATGAAACTCACAAAAAAAAAGGAATGCAGTTTCTGAATGTAAAAATGTTTTATGTTGAAACGGTGTTAAAAATATAAGAAAGTGTATCTAGAAAAATTTGGATGGTTAATCCAACACTACATGAACACTAAATGTTCTAATAAAATCTATAGGCAAAGTGAATGACCAGATTCATGTGTCCCATATTGACTAATCTCGACGTTTCATATTGCCGAACAACAGTAACCTCTCCCAAGAGGAATAAATGCAATGGTCCAGATGGCCAACTTCAGGCCTACTGTACCTAGTGTATGTATTCAATCAATTATTTAAAATAGTAGAATCTTTACTGCTATACTCTGTTCATCTATTAGTAATTTTTTTCAATATTGGAACATAATGTATACGAGCTGGAGACAAGCAAGCGCACATCAAGTTACTTTTTTCTATGCCGGTTATACTGCTATAGGTTACACTGCATTTGCGACATATGCAGGTATGCAGTTTGATAGATTCGGGAACTATATGCTTTTTGCTTTCAACGTGCTCGTAGTGATAATAACTTTCTTCTTCTCCATGCGGAAGCTGAGATTAATTCTACAGCAGAGACGCAGCAATATTATCACTGAATTAGAAATGTACGAGAAAAAGTTCAAAATTGGGAATGGAATAATAAATAATCTGGGAGTTTTTCTTAACATGATCTTTTGTCTTTTTGGGACTAATGAAGCCGTAAGTTCTTTTTTTCTTAACTTGATTTAATTCACAAGGAAAATTTTTCAGATATTTTCGATCTGCCATCTTTTATTGTTAGATGTGTTTTTTATTATGCAGTTAACTTTCAATTTGGAAAAAGGATTGATTCCTCCAGTTGAGATGGATATCACCAAACATAAAAGAAATCTGAAGAAAGTGATTTTCTATCACATCGTTGGAATTTCCCTATTGGCTCTTCTGACTTTTCGTCTAAGGTCCTGGAATGAGATTTGTGCAACTGCATGTGGCCAACTAACGTTTATGATTGCTTCTTCGTGGTGTTCTGCCAACTACTTAACAACTTGTGAAGGGGGGTTACGGTTGATTGTTAATGAGAATAGAAACGTTGAAGAAGAAACATGTGTTGTAGAAGACGATGAAACGGGTGATGAAGAAGATTCATGGGAAATGGAAAGCTCTGAAAATGATTTGTGAGTTATTTAATATTCTTGAGGATAAAGTTAGCAAAAAAACCTGCTTTGCTGAACAGAGAGTCTCGAGAAGTTGTTCCAAAAAATGTGTTCCACGACTTTTTCAAAGTTTGTGTTTTTGACCTTTCACCCATCATCTTTAGGCTCAAAATGAACCTATTTTGGGTCGTATTTTTTCATGTAAAGTTAATCTTTTCGATTGAAATGGGTTCAGTTTGACTAAGCTGTCTGAAACGAAGAACTGCTGATTACGGGTTCGAGGTCCAAAAAACTATCTTGCATATGAAAAACGGGATCACTATTTATACGATATGAGACTTCAGACCAATCGCTCCAAAATGTAGGATTTGCCTTCTCTGGTTTGACGGAAACCGTGGAAATAGGACACCTCGAATGCTAAGCAGGTGTGGGCACACAATCTGTACAGCATGTGCGAGACAATTGTGGAAGCAAAACTACAAGCTGGCTGTCTTGTGCCCTTTTTGTAGAAAAAGTACAAAGATTGGTAAGTATGGTTTTCAGTGAGAAGTGGAAACTCAGGATTAATTTTCATTGTGGTTGAAACTTTTGCCTGATAATCCTAACTATTCAGCCCCTAACCTACTTCCAAAGAATTATGCACTCATTGATACGATTGAGATGCTGCGACCATAAACACAGTTGACCTTCACTTGGTTGTTTTCGGATTTCAGATATTTGATTATATAATTTATAAATCCTTGCAACTATTAACTGTTTTCAGACTCCATCAACAAAATTCTAGGGAATTATGCAATGCTTGACTTAATTGAAGAATTGAAAAATTAAAAAAAATTAAAAGCCTATTTCCTCCCAACAACACCAGACATTCAGAACCATGGCGAGCAAATCTATAATTTTCGGATATTTTGAATCACTCGGTTCAATGAAACAAATTAGTCATCTGTTCAAGAACTCTTCATCGTTTTCAAAGCTACAACTACAGACTACAACTTTGAACTTGTCTAATTCTTTTCAACAATCTCACTATTTCCGAAACAAGTAAACTGTCTATGATCAAATGTTTCAGAGAGGAGCCTCCTTCTCGACCAGCGGAGCAGTGTATCCAAATATTTGTGCCCATTTGTCGATTTGTACGTTGCGAATGAGAGTGCGCTGAGCTCTTTGCTCTCTCACTCGGGCAAATTTTCTCCGAGCAGTACTATCCGTCACTTTTCTTCGTTTTGCCTTCGTTTGTCTGTATCCTTGGCAGTTCGAGAATATTCGTCATTTTGAAATAAACCCGTTTTATAAGAGATGGTTGTGTATCTGGAATTTGGAAATACTATTGAAACCAGAAAATATTCGTTAATGTGGAAGAAACAAATATAATCGACTAGCTAGATTCAGTTAATCCAGTTAAAATGATATCTAACTTAGGAACGTCTTAACTTTATCAACCAAAGTATGGGATCAGTCTGGGCTACTCATTTTGATATCCGCCAAGATTTTCTTTTCGAAACTTTCCCATATTGCTTTTAGTGTCAACCTCAAAATTTTCATTTTTGAAGATAAGAAAATGTATTCTTAATCACAAAACACATCTTGCACTTCCACTATCTTCCATTTCTTATTTTATTCTTCAAATTTGGCATGAAGCCAATTGTGCTCTCATACACTCTAAAGACTACAAACCACGCTCATTTTGAAACTCTGGTTTCGTTGCGTGTATCTCCATGACGGCGAGACTCATCCCTCTCTTCTCCTGTTTCTCTATTTCCTAAAAAGTGACCACCCAGCATCCATGCTCTGTGCCGTTTTTAATGTTTTTGTGCTCTTCTATGACTTTTTAGTGTATTTTGTTGTTTTGGGACACAAAAAAGATGATTTGAAGTGCGTGTGTCTCAAGTTTTTTGATGAATGAGACAAAGCAAAAATAAACTGCTTTATGAAATTTAGAATCCATTTTAATATTGAGCTCAAGCTGAAAAAGTAGAGTACATGCGACTAAGACAATTTAGAATTCAAATAGGGTACTTCCACATGCATGCTCTTCATTGGAGCTTTCATATCGATGACTGTAGTTGGATGTGTCCAGCTCTCGTAGAGTTTCTGCAAATCCCTAACAATAATGGTGCTACTATGTGTATATTTCTCGAGTTGATACCAAGAAAACAAATTTCTGAGGGATCTAGAGAGCTCTAGAAACTTCTTGAATTCATATTATAGAGCATTTGTGGACACTAACCAAGAGAGACATCTCCAAAACACTTTTTACGTCACCTCAATCCATAACTTTCTTCTTTCTTTCTTGTTATTGTCATCCTTTTTTTTTCTGTGAAACTTCAAAAACCTCTTTTCTCTATTTGCTCAAAGTCCGATATCCCAAACAAGTTTCTTGTTCATTTTCTTCATTTTCTACTTGTCTTTTCCTTTTTCATTTGTCTTGAACATTATTTACCAACACTTGTGTACCTAGTGCGTACCTTGTGTTATCACTCGATTACACATACTTTTCCCCATTTCTGTGCCTACGGCATCTTTTTGCCTTAAAGTGCCATGAATCACGATGTGCTGAAAGTATAAATTTTTGGCTGAAAGAGAAGAGTTTCATAATTTTGATTTGAAATTCAAAACGTCAAGGTCAGAGAAGGTCTTTTTAGGAATTCATGAGCTCTTGTTTCAAGAATAGACACCATTGTTTTAAAGTTTCACTTTTCATGGACCAGAAAAGTCTATACCAGTTTTTTGTTCTTTTCTGGTTTCAATTTTTCTCTGTAATCACTTTAAAAGTTGATATCTGGTTCAGATGATAAACGATTTTTGTATTTTTGATTTTCCAAAAGAAAAAATTCTGAAATTCAGTCCCTCTACCAAGCCTTCAATTTCTATTCTCCAATACTGATACCACTTTTCTCGGAGCACCCCGAAAAATTTCTATAGATTTCCTGGAAAAATTTCTAAAGTGAGTTGAAATAGGCTACGTAACCTAGTGACGTAAACATACACGTGTTTCCAAGTATGTTTCCAGAATTTCCAAGTTCTATTCTCAACTCTTTACGGTTGTTTTTCTTCTTGTATCTTGTGTGAAAATATGTTTTTGGATTGAATTAAAATTCGAATTTTTTCCTCTCTCACAGGTTTTTTCCTCTGAACCTCTTTACTTTTCTCATTCATAGATTTTCAGATGACATCCGAGGTGGCAAAACGAAGTTCTCCATTTCGATTTCTTCATAAATTACCAATTCGACTCACATTCACTGAAAAAAAATCTCCAATTTTGATTAGTGATCTTGCGAAAGAACGACAAGAGAATGAGTGAGTTTCTTATCTTTTTTTTGGTTGCTCTTGCTTTTTTGCAATCTCAGTTCCTTATCAACACATTTTTGTGAAGCTAAACTATGTGATAGTTATGACACACTATATTAAAGTTGTTGAATGAGCTAAAATAAAAGAAGCAATAAATAAATGGGATATATCAAGCTTTATTTTTTCGATGACCTATTTATGTATTAGCAGGAGAGAATGTCTGAAAAGTATCAAAATATATTTCCTTCCGTGTCGTTATTACTCACTTTCAAACTGTACCAAATTGACATTATTAGTTGCATAACACTAAAAAAACAACAACTTTGATCCGTTTATAAACAAAAAGAGTGTATAAAAACTGTTTCTAACTTTCATATTCATACTGTAAAAACTTCTCATTCTTTTGTATCTAGACCTTTTATTCCTAATATCCTCATGGATACCAATTATGAAATAGATCAAAGGTTTGTAGATTAGTAGACTTTTCACATTCAATACGAAATGAGTCAGATCAAATAAATAAATGATGGCATATCAAAGAATCAGAGCACAGTGGCTTTCAATATTTGCTCACAAAACATAAATGTGCCTGTTTAATTTTTAATTGTAGAGAACAATTTTAAAAAAATGGATCGAATGATTCTTTGGCAATTAGAGCACACTTCCGAACACAGTAAACAAGCACAATATGAATAGAAAAGTTTTGAAAGTTACTCGAATAGACCAGAAAGAAGCCCTAATCCGTTTTTCCTATTCGCATCTATAATTTGGAACTATTCATTTGATGGTCCTGAGAGCACAGAGCACACAGAGAAACACATGTTATGCACCGCCCTTTTCATGTGTCTTCCGATTCCGTGTCCGCTTCGTTTTGACCATTTTCCGTCAACGAGTTCATTGTATTCTATTTCATTTGATAAGCAATTCCAACTTTCTATCATTTACTCTCATTTCTGCAAATGTCTCGCCGCACCGATTCTCTTTGTCTAGATGAGTATTTCAGCAGGTTAATCAGTTCATAATTTGAATTTTTAGAAAAATAATATATTCTTATTTTAGTGAACTCAAAAAGCGAACACATATTCTGGAATGTGCATGGAATCAAGAACATGATGATGAAGAGGAAGAGGAGGAATTAAGAGAAAATGATGTTGTAGATGGATCCGAAGAAACTGATTCCAATCATGACATCTATGGAGATATTGGAAATCGAGCACCTAATGAGTTTGAGGAGGTAATTTTTTTTTATATTGTGAAAAATTCTAAGAATAGTAAATCCAGATTGGAAGATTCACTACTTTCAAAGTCTACATCGCTTGGTTAGCTCTCTTTGTGTTTGCCCATATTCGAGAGTACGTGACAAGATTTGGATTTGTGAAGGATTTATCGAACAAAGAATCTAAGAAGATGAAGGTGAGAAATCAAACTCGGTTGTTTTACAACTATGGGTTTTCTGAGAGAAAGAACATTATGGAAGTTCTTATTCTTTCAGCTTCCTTTTTTCATCATTTCCTGTTTTTCTATAGTAGCAGTAATCAAATAATCCAACGTCTGAAAATGTCCGAAAGTACACATCCCCACTTTCTTATCAGTTTCCTATCACCTCATCATTCGATCTTTCTTTTTCCAGGACTTCGTGCCATTGTTCAGCGACTTCGAAGCATTTTATCAGCGAAACTGTTACATCAAAGTGCGAGATGTTTTTGAGAGGCCAATTTGCAGTGTGCCAGGAGCTACCGTTGATTTAGTTGACCGAGTTTCTCATGATGGAAATTGGACTTATGAATATCCAGGAACTCGTACAAATGTGATCAATGTAGGATCATACAATTATCTTGGATTCGCTCAATCAACTGGACCATGTGCTGATCAATCAGCTGCTAGTATCGATAGTGAAGGTCTTTCATGCTGTACAACTGTTCATGAAAGAGGAAGAAGTGTTTCACAAGCAAAGTTGGAGAAACTTGTTGCCGAATTCTTGGGAGTTGAGGATGCCATCTGTTTCAGTATGGGATTTGCAACCAATTCAATGAATGCTCCATGTCTTGTTGATAAACATTCTTTGATCATTTCTGATAAGTACAATCATGCTTCCCTGATTCTTGGATGTAGACTTTCTGGAGCTTCTACTAAAGTTTTCGAACATAATGGTAAGTTTTAATGCTTCTACTGTATTCAAAACATAAATTATCAAATTCAGATATGGAATCCCTCGAACGTATTCTTCGTGACTCCATCGCCTACGGAAACCCAAAAACTCATCGTCCATACAAAAAGATTCTGATTATCGTCGAAGGAATCTACTCTATGGAAGGATCTATCTGCAATCTTCCTGGAATCATTGCTCTCAAAAAGAAGTACAATGCCTATTTGTATTTGGATGAGGCTCACTCTATTGGAGCAATGGGAAAAACTGGAAAAGGAGTTGTCGAATACTGGGGATGTGATCCAAAAGATGTTGATATTCTTATGGGAACATTCACCAAATCATTTGGAGCTGCTGGAGGATACATTGCAGGGTCAAAGCGTACTGTAGATCATCTTCGTGTTGCTAGTCCAACGGGATACTATTCATCTCCAATGTCACCACCAATCGCACAACAAATCTATACATCAATGTCGATTATTATGGGAAGAGATGGAACATCGGATGGAGCTCAAAGAATTGAGAGACTTGCCAGAAACTCTCATTACTTCCGAATGAAGCTGAAGCAAATGGGATTCATTGTCTATGGAAGTAACGATTCTCCAGTTGTACCAATGCTCATCTATTTCCCAACTATGTGTGGATTTTATGGACGTGAAATGTTGGCAAGAAATATTGGATGTGTTGTTGTATCATTCCCAGCTACTCATATGACTGAAGGAAGAGTTCGATTCTGTATCTCCGCAGCTCACACAAAAGAGCAACTTGATTATGTAAGTTAAGTCAGAATGATCTTTATGGCAATATCATGTTTCCAGGTGCTCGAAACAGTTGGTGAGCTGGGATCTTTGAGTCGAAGCAAATTCTCCCGAAGGTCCCATTTGTACAAAAATCTGAAAATCGAGTGGTAACTTCTTTTCAAAACGCCACCTCTCAATATTCATCCAAACGGGCATTCTACTTCTCATTGTTGTATTTTTTTTAGAAAATAATTATCCTGTTTTCTATTCAATTGTTTGTAATAAAGAATGATATTCAAGAAAAATAAACACTTTGAACAGCAATATCATTTAGGGTTTGTTTTTTGCATAGCTCTCTTTTTATATATTTTGAACTCTCTGGTTTTGAGATCTCATCAGAAGAGAAATAAGAAGAAAGAGACGCAGGATGAATTACAAACTTATTGATTGATCTCGCTCATAAACAATGCACCTTTATTTAGCCACATCGTAGTCAATAGAATGTCAACTAAACTATTCAATCGTCTTTTCTCAACGGCCACTAAAATGCCTCCGAATCAACTTGGTATGCTTTCATCTTTCATTGTCAGCTTTCTTTTCTTCAGTAAATATTCGTCAAGATGGTCCAGTTCTTCTCATTGGAATCAATCGAGCCAACAAAAAGAACTGTGTGAATCATGCAACTGCTCTTCAATTAATTGAAGCATTTGAGAAGTTTAACGAAGATCCTTTAATGAAAACTGCTGTTTTGTATGGAGAAGGAGGTACTTTCTGTGCTGGTTATGATCTCGAATCTGTGTCAAAAGCGGAACATCAGAATGTTCCTGATGATTTCTTCGATAAGTATCGTTATATGGTAATACATTTTTTCAAAGCTTTATGTAACAGAAACATTTCTTTCCAGGGACCATCAATCATGAAAGTCAAGAAGCCGCTGATTGCCGCTATCGAAGGATATGCAGTTGCAGGTGGACTCGAATTGAGTCTGATGGCTGATTTACGTGTTTCTTCTCCTTCTGCAAAGTTTGGAGTCTTCTGCCGAAGAGTTGGAGTTCCTTTAATTGACGGTGGAACTGTTCGATTGCCACGTGTAATTGGATTGGGAAGAGCACTTGACATTATTCTGACTGGTAGAGAGGTTGGAGCACAAGAAGCATTGCAATGGGGACTTGTGAATAGAATTACGGAAGAAGGGAAAACAGTTGAAGAGGCAGTGAAACTTGGGAAATTAATCGCTTCTCATCCAGAAATGTGCATGTTGGCTGATAGAGAATCCACATATTACTCTCTGGATCACGCCGAAGAAGAAAGCTTCGTGAACGAGTTTGAAAGCACAAAGGTTTTGGCAGAGAGCATCAAGGGAGCCCAGAAGTTTGTAGAGCAGAAGAAGAACAAAAAGTCAAAGTTGTAAATTAAAGTGTGTAATATAATTTATGTGATTCGATAAAATTTCTAGTTACCGGTATTATAAACTACAAATTTGGAGAGGGGAAGTGAATAAAACACGAAAGGAACTATAAAATAACTTTATCGGACATTTGGGTTCTCCACGAAGCGAAATAATTCTCACGGAGAAATTGGGCGGCTTCTGGAACTTCAGGTAGACTTGCCAGCATTTGACCTGAAACAAGGAGAAGTATTTGAAATTGAAAACTGTTGAAATGAATCACCGTTTTTGAATTGCTTTCTCATAAACTGAACAGCCGAGAAGAATGCTGAGCTTGCGTGTGGTGATCGACACACGGAAACCGGAGAATACGGGTCAATAATTTGAAGTCGAACGTCTCCGAATACTTGTTTTCTCTTCAAAGCCATTCCTTTTTCGATATAAATAGCTTCTTTTGAAGCATTGAAATGACAATAGTAATCTACAAATCTGATGATCAACTCGCTAGTCGCCATTTTATTGTGAGATTTCCATGAGAAGTCAGCTGAAGACTAATGATTGAATATTCAACAGCAATTCATAGCTTACTCAAACAAGGATCATCCGATTTGATTAACTCAGCTATTTTTGATATAGGAATATCAGATGTAACGAGAGAGGGATGCGTTTTCGCAAGAACAGGTAACACGGGCCATGGAGAAAGAGCCTGTTCACTTTGTAGGAAATGAACTACGAGCAAGAGAAGATGGTAGGAAGAGAGCAGTCCGTATTTGCTATTTCGAACTTCTAGCTTGTCGCAAACTGCTCGAAGCCAAAGAAACAGTAAAGTGAATCGATTGTCACACTGAAAACTGTATTTTTAACTAATCGAAAACTGAATGTGTATTATTACCACTTTGTACATTCTCATTAAATGGGTGTTTCGTAGTGCATGATAGTTTTCTTCTGGAAATTGAATATCGATACTCAATCCGGATGCATATCGTACAATCAGTAACGGAACTCTCATTCGTGGCAACTCCACTACTTTTTCCACTGGTTGTCCAAGTTTCTCACTTTCTCTAGCGATCAACTTGGCGAACACTGACATGAAGTTTCTGAAAAAAGCTCAAACACAATTAACTTTTTCGATGTTGGGTTGAAATTACTGCTTGAAGCTTGGATTTTGATGAAAATCTCGCAGAAATCGGTGGCGTTGATCATCTCGCTTAGGGAAGAACACGAAGTCAAAATCTGATTGCTTGTTTACGAACTTGGTGACCATTGATCCAACAGGAAGCAAATCTACCGCGTTTTTGTTAAGAATGAAAGAACGCAAGTCTTTAAAGAAGCTGAGAACTTTTGCATTCTAAAATTTAGATGGTGAATTCGGTAACTGCCTAAAAGTTACACACGTTTTTACACTCGATTCTCTGCGAGTTCAGTTCTTCCACTTGCTTGTCCATTTTTCGCAGCTTCTCCGGATATTTTTTCTTGATATATTCAACGTAAGGTAGCGTTTCCAGAGACTTTATATCTGAACATAGAATAGGTATTTCAAGTAAGAATTTCCATGACACTCACTTTCGTTTGAAGAAGATGGTTGGGAGATACATTCTGATGCAATACACTTGGGAAGCACTTTATAAATTTTCCCTGTATGTAGTTTAAGCATGGATATTTGTCCGGACAGTTTGTTTCAAAAGTCTAAACGATATGATGCTGAAAAGTCTTTGCGCGTCGACTAAAATGCAGGCCCGTAAATACACACTGTGCACACACCGAACTGCGTACAATGCGCATTTCGAGACGCAGACCGTACACCACTGCTTCATCTCAAATGTCTGAAACACCCATATAGTTTTAAAAGGATCAACTGATAAAATAATGTCATCATAGAACTAATGTTCAAATAAGATCCTAACATCCTTATCCTTCCTAATCCTAACATTATCATCGAAGATAGGTTTGTTTTGCTTCCTCTTGTAACTGATCAATGATCCAGATTTTACGACTCCTCGTGCCGGATGATGTACCGAAGTATGTACTATGTAGCTTTCTGAAAGATAAAAGGTCACAACACAATAGTTGAAATGTCCGTTAAAATGTCCTCATCCATGACCAACTGATGAAATATGATCATCTTATGCCAACATCTTCTGTTTCCACTTCGAGAAAAGTTGCATCAGTTTACATGACAATATGCGGAAAATCATCAAACCAAGCAATCTTCAAAAGTGTTATTATTCTTTATTCTCTATCAGATGACGCAGGCTTGTTGCGCACGCTGATGTAAGATTGTTCAAAAGACCGATAATTTCTCATTTCTGATTGATTTACTATAATGAGAAAGAGGTGAGAGTGACCACTGAAGTCACCAAACATTCAAAAATACAAATATATTTGCGAGATTTGATAAAGGTTCATAGATTTGATGTCAATTCCTATTGGAAGGTTTATAGACATGATCAGGTCAAGAAAAACATGGTTTCTGCAAATATCGGCGACAAAGATGACAATTTCAATGATGATGAACAATTCTAGATCCTATTTAGAAAGTTAGCTACAGTCTTCAATAATGAATAAGATATGCTCATCCGACGGAAGTTTATCATCCGATATTACGGAAATCACTTATTTTTTTCGACTTGCTCTCGTCCACTTCAGAAAAATCAGTTCTGAAACATTCGAATTCCTGGAAGAAAAATAAGGCCAAACTTCATACCGTTTTCATCATTTCTCTCGATTAACACGAAACGAATTAGGGGTCGTTTTGTTTAACTTCCCTCCCCCTCCTATTTCATTTTTCTTCATCCTCAAAGATCGGCGTTTTTATCATGTTATGGGGTTTTCTTCGTTCCTCTCATCTCATTCTACAGTCTCTCTTGTCTTCGCACACGTGCGATTTGCAGTTATCTTTGCGTCCCACGTGTAAGTATACGTCCTCTTCGAAATGGGCGGAGCCTATGGGTGTGTAGGCAACGTTTAAGGACATTTGAAGTGAAATATGAGTATAAAAAGGGCTTGAAGAGCAAAAACAGATTCAATCCACAACAATGGCAGCTACCATGAAAGCATACACTACTCAGAATGCTCTGAAGACTGTCGTCGAGAACTTCAGAAAGCCTCGTCAATTATTCATGTACCATCCAATTCAATTTGAAATTAATGGTACTTTCCCAACTACAAAAACTTCGTTGTTCTCCAAGAATGTCAATGGGACCACTTATTGGCTTGCCAATATGACCAATGTCTATGAAAGGTTTGCTTATTTACTTATTAAAATCCTGAAAACTTCCAGAAGCTTCAATGAGAGTTTTCAATTAATAAAAAAACAGTAACCCCATTTAGTTAGATTAGAGATATATTTTAAAATGAAACTACCACTTATCATCCAGATACAATGAACATCTCTTTTATTTCCTTGACAAATTTTGAACTATTATCATCTCATATGACCCCTTAGTTTGTTTTCACATCAGGTACAGACAGCCTTCTACTTCGATGGCTGACTACAAAACTCCCGTATCTCTACTCATCCTTTAATGTTTCCTCGCGACCATAATGTATGATAAGATCAACCATTTCCTTGACAGTCTGTTCTAAACCAGTTCTTTTTATCTCTTCTTTTTGAAAAAAAATTTTCAGTATCATATATTTCTTTTTCCCTTTCCATTTTCACAACAACCTTTGTACCCATTTCTAGAGATCGTCAGATTCTGACACACGATGGAAAGTTTCGAGAGGAAGACTTCTTGGCGGTTTTTGATGAATTCTGCAAGACGAATGGATTGTTTGCCGGCTCCAAAACTCCATCGACTGTAGCAGAGAAATGTTACACAAAAGCGGTAAATAATTGAAAATGAAAGGGATAGATAAGAGGAAAACAAAAGATTGCAGATTGAAAAGTACATGAAGAAAAACAATATTGAGGCGCAGGTTCACAACAAATCATCCCACTTTTTTGCAATGAATGAAAGTCAAATGTTCAAATACAGACATTATGATGATGCATCACTTCCTGATGGATATTCAATCAATGTTCCGGATTCAGTTGAAGACGTATCACAGATTGTAGGATCTTCTATAACTCCAAATGCTAAGCTTGTCGAGTAAGTTGGTCCTAAGTTGCCTTGTATGAAGTATGTTCTTCTCATACTATTTTAACAGTATTTCATCTATATGATTTCAGAGAAAAGCTCCGCCGATTCCCATCCCTCTGTGTCCGAAAAGGAGACGAGTTGGCTGGATTCATCTCTTCTGAAACCCATGGAGCCCTCGCTCATCTTCATGTCTTTGATGTAAGCCCAGTTAGAGAGTTCCTTTCAACTACATCTCTAGTTTTCAGAGTCACCGTGGAAAGAATCTAGGAGAAAAGCTTGAGATTGGAGCTGCTAAGATGGCTATTGAGTGAGTTTCCATATTATCAATTGATCGCATTATTCATTCATTTTCAGAAATGGAATCAGACCATGCAAGTTTATTGACACAAATAATCGTTTCTTCTTGGAAAAAGCCAAAAAGTCAAAAATGATGGATTTAGTTGAATCTAATGGAACACCACTGGTATTTGATCAAAACGTTTACTCTCCAGCCTCTAATTATGGTGCCTACCAACAATAATGATAACTTGCCTAACTTTTAAGAAAACATGATACTTGTAAATATTGAATAAATATTCTTCAATTCATTGTTATTAGCTTACGAATTCGAAAATCAAACAGACGTAAAAAAATTTTCACACGGCCTCCCAGGATGTAAATTTCTCGAGGAAAATCGCGGCGGCAGACATTAGCGCTCTCTCACTCTCTCGCGCGTGCAGATAGAGCGCGCTTGCATCAAACTTCTCAAAATTCTTGGTAAAAGTTAAAGAAATGTCGGAGACCAGTAAAACGTGAAAAAAACATAAAAGTATTACGAAAGATTGACAGAGACGATTTTTCTCTACATTTTGATTATAGATTTCACAAAATTGTAAAAGAAATAAAAAAGATAGACGGAGGGCTTATCATAATAATTTTCCACACTGATTAAAGATAAACTAACAAATTTTATGTGAATTTCTTTGATCAATTCGTGAATATATAACATAGTTCAAGTGTAGAAAGTGTTTTAATATCATTTTAAGGGCACTAAGCCCCACCCCTAGAAAGAAACAGCTGAAACACCAGTTTTTCGTCACGTCATCAGAATTTGACGTCTTCTAATGACTTTTTATCAAAAACGGTTCCCAAGCGATTTTTCAAAATGGAAAAAGCTACGATTTGTTTGTTTAACCGTTCAATTTGGACTTGAATGAAAAAAGTTTATACAAAACGAAAATTTAGCACTGAAAAGCGACTTTTTTGAAGGTTTTTTACGTCTCACTCCGATAAGATTCTGAATCTGGAAAATCGAGCTCCAACAAAAGTTTCTAAATTTTATTGCGCATCTTTTGAGCTATTAACCAGCTAAAAAGGTGGAGAAAGAAAAATGTTTATACATTTTTACGTTTTCAGTTTCGCTAATTTCTCAAAACGAGAATTGTGAAATCTTCTTACTTGAGCTTGTATCGTTGATTTTCGTTTGTAACCACTACTGTTTATGATTAAACTTTTGAAACTGAAGCATATAGAAGTCATTCGAGTATTTAAAGTTGCTCTGAACAGTCTGTTGGGTTACTGTAGTCGGTCCACAGTTACCACTACTGGTTCATCTAGGTGCGACTGTTTGAAGCTGCGTACCTCAACCATCAATGATGATAGCAAAAAATGATCAACTAATAAATTGTTTAACACATTATTTCGCACATTTCATTAATTGAGTCCTTGGTTCCATCTTCAGTAGTGTTTGAGATATAACGTCCCAAAAGTTCAAAGCTGGTTACACTACTCTTAATGGTTCAAAGCTACATGAAAAGAAAAGGAATAGCACCTCGTAGTGCAAAATAATAGTTTGGAAAGTTCCAGTTTTTTTTTCAAATCAGTATTGATGACATCTAAATGATATTTGGTTTTTCTTTGTTGGTGACAATAAGACTCCGACGAACTAAAATGCTAGACCTTATAATAGATCTTGAATATCAGTAAACTAATCATTCCGCAGAGACTGTCCACAATCTGTAATTTTAACGTTCCTGGTAACTTCATAAACCACCTGTGAACCGTGGAACAGAACACTTTTGATATCGTTGGCGTCGCCCAGGGGTGTCTGGGAATCTCGATATAGTACTACACAGTTAGAGGTGTATATCTCAACTGCCAGAGGAGATATCAGAAAATAGCCAACTAACAAATTGTTCAATACAATATTAGGAACATTTCTCATGTTGACAACTTTTTGATATCTCCTCCGAGAATGGAGATATACAGCATCTAATGTCTGCGCTTGTTTGCTGGCTTCGATTGAGGGCATTCTAATCTCTCCGTCTCATGAGTTTCTTGTAACTTTATAACTTAGATTGCATCAACGTATCACTCAATATTATCATTTACTATTTCAGTCCTTTTCACACTTTTGGAAGTGTTAAACTTGGCTTACTTCTGCGTGTTCTTAGATTATATAGTTACAGTTTGCATTTTGACTGACAAAATTATATTTTTAGCGATAAATTTTTTCAAAAATTGATCAGATGGTGTTATTTTACATTCTCTATTCAATTTTCATCTTTGTTTATCTCAAAAATCATTAATTTTCTCGAAAAACGCTTTTATTTCGCTCAATAAGTCACTTTGGCTCTGGGAGGTGAGAGAGCACGCAGAAAAGAGAGGTGAAAAAGCGACGTGCGAAATCGCGCGATTTTTTACATCGCAGGAGGCCGTGTTCAACTTGGATGAAAACCATATTCGAACGTCCCGCCTCTAATTTGCGAGTGCTACGGAGCGCGGTTTCTGCGTTTCAATTAAAAACAAAAATAAATAAATACACTTCCTTTTTTCTTCCAATGTTTATACCGATACATTCGCCGATTTCAAGAAATTTCAGATAAATCTAATGAGAAAATTAAATCGTCTGGCGTTATTCCAACGATCTTCAGCAAATCGAACATTCTCCCATGCAGTTTTTACCCGTGAAAGTAGTAGGTAAAATTAATCAATAGATATCAAAAAATGATAAGTTTTCCAGTTCATTTAATATTGATGAAGTGACACAAAACTATAAACAACGGACAGAATTTGCGGCAGCAAATTATAGAAAAAATGGGAGTATATTTCGAATGGTTCTTCCTCCACCGAATGTCACAGGAAAGTTGCATTTAGGACATGCTTTGACAGTTGCTGTTGAAGATGCGATTTGTAGACACCAGCGGAATCAAGGGAATAGAGTAAGTATTTGGAAATAAAGCGCAGATAAAAAACTCAACATAAATTTCGAAACACATCAGTCTATCTTGTTTTCAGGCTGAATGGATTCCTGGGTTCGATCATGCTGGTATTGCCACACAAGTTGTCGTTGAGAAAATGCTCGCAAAAAGCGGGCGAAATCGCCAAAATATGTCTCGAGAAGAATTCGTGCGAGAATGTCATAAATGGAGTGAAAAGTGCTCTTCTGAAATCCGTCAACAACTTTGTCGAATGGGTGCTTCTCTTGACTGGAACCAAAGTTATTATACACTTGATCCAAAGTTTTCCGAAGCAGTCACAAAGGCGTTTTGCATTTTAGCAAAGGATGGGTTGATAACACGTGGCAAACGAATGGTTCATTGGTGTCCTTCATTATCATCAACACTTTCAACACAAGAAGTTAATCGAGTCGATGTTCCTTCGAATAGTTTTATTAGTGTTCCATCTTCAGATGGAAATAAAAGGAAAGTGAAGTTCGGACAGATGCATCTTATTCGATATCAGCTAGTAGATTCTGATTCTGAGTTCATCGAAGTGGGAACTACACGCCCGGAAACATTATTTGCTGATGTTGCGATTGCAGTTCACCCTAATGATGATAGATACTCAAAGTTTCACGGAAAGTACGTCTGGTCACCAGTAACACCAGGAAGAAAGTTATTGATCATCACAGATTCAGCAGTTTCAATTGAGAAAGGAACAGGGGCTGTGAAAATAACACCTTCTCATGATCCTCTTGACTATGAGATTTGGAGTCGTTGCACTGAAAAGCAAGGAATCGATGAGTTCTCTTGTATTGATGAGACTGGAAACATGGAAAATTGTGCTGAAAATCTTGTTGGAGTTGATCGATTTGAAGCAAGAGAAAAGGTCATCGATGTGTTATCGAATAGTGGAAACTATAAAGGATTAATAAAACATGAAGGTGCCCAAGTGAATATCTGTTCTAGAACTGGAGATGTAATTGAACCAAAACTGGCAGAGCAATGGTTTTTGGATTGTAAAGATATGTTCTTGAGATCAGCAGAAGCAATCAGAACCGGAAAAGTAAAAAATACAGCCAGTTAAGTAGATAATAAATACAATTCCAGATCGAAGTGTTTCCCGATTATCAGTCACATCGACTTATTGATTGGTTTGAAAACCAAGAGCCGTGGTGTTTGAGTCGACAATTATGGTGGGGACATCAAATCCCAGCATACCATATTCCAGGGTAAGTAGAGAATCAATTATTATTAAACGAACGAAATGCATTTAGACAAAGCAAATGGGTTGTGACTCCGGATGAACAAGAAGCTCGTGAGCAACTCGGTGATCAATTCCAACAAGATCAAGATGTTCTTGATACGTGGTTTAGTTCTTCTTTAGTTCCTCTAGTCAAGAACGGATGGCTTGAAGGAGAGCCAATTCAATCACCGTCACTGAACGTAATGGAGACTGGATGGGACATTTCTGGATTTTGGGTTGCTCGAATGATTGCATTGAATCTGAAACTATCGAATGGAGAATCACCATTTGGAAAAGTAGTATTACATGGATTAGTTCGTGATAGTGAAGGTCGAAAAATGAGTAAATCACTTGGAAATGTGATTGATCCATTGGATGTTTTGGATGGAATTACATACGAGCGAATGGTAAAAAGAGTGCAACAAAGTGCATTAGAAAAGAATGAAATTGAAAATGCTGTGACAGATCTAACAAAAAGGTTTCCCCAAGGAATCTCGCGATGTGGTCCAGATGCCCTTCGATTCGCTCTTCTGAAGTATGATGTTCTTGCCACAGATATTCCACTTGATGTGTCAAATGTTGCTCTTGATGGACTCCACTTTTGTAATAAACTGTGGAATTTAGCAGCTTACTATGATCAGCTCGCAGAAAAATGCGAGGTTATCAAAGATGTCGATTCCGATCGGCTTGTGGTATGACGAGTGGTTTGAAACTTGTATTTTAATTATATTTTTTCAGGACGAATGGATAGTGTCAAGACTGTCGACGACGGTTTCCGTTGTTGATGAACACATGAAGAAGTTCTCCTTGCATTTGGCTCTGTCTGCACTTCATAAGTTTATCACTGCTGATGTCTGTGATGTTTATTTGGTAAGACTACCTTCTTTACAGTATTGAAGTTGTATATTGCAGGAATCAACTAAGAAAGCTCTGTGGTCGAATGATATAACTAGAATCCGACAAGCTCGATCCACACTTCAGAGAGTTCTTCAACCAACACTTGTTCAACTTAACGCCTTTATGCCGTTTGTCAGTGAATATATCTATGAAAGAATCTTCAAACGAGAGCCTGGAAGTATTCTTTTCGATGTCGTCAAACCATCTCTGTTCATTTTTCATCGAAACGAAGAACTCGAAGATGCTATGAAGCTTATCACTGCTGTCATGGCTGCTGTTCGGTCGACACGTCAAAAGCTTCAACTATCTCCAAAGCTCATTTTCTCGGGAATATTGGAGATGAAGCCTTCAGAAATGACGTCATCTGAAATCGGAAAACTAGCCGACGAGGTCACCCAGACATGCGGATTAGAATTGCAGAGTGTGTGTCGAGAAGTTGATGATGAAACCAAAAAACACTTCATGGCTTGCCCAGTTCCAGGACATGATGCGAAACTGTGGCTGAGAATCGACGCGGATTCTAAAACCGCATTCATAGAAAGTCTCAAGAATCAATTGGAAAAAACTGTCATGCGCACTGAACTGTTCGAAGCAAAAGTAGTTTCATATGATCAGATTTGTGCGAATCCCAACACGAAACCAATAAACGTACTGAAAGCGAAACGGAAAGCGGAGAATGCTCGGAAAGTAGTGGAAAACGCAAAGGAAGAAGCTGAAAGAATTGAGCAGTTGATAATGAATCAAAGCTAATTTAGTCTTTTCTTTAGTTATATAGATTGTTAGTTTACTTTGTTGATATCTTTCTTGTTTCGATAAATTTGTTTTCATATATGCCTCTTCGTTCAACACGCAGTTACTAACATGTTTGAATCATTCGCTTACTTCTTCTCTTCATTGTTCCCCTTGTAAAGCAAGTTTCAGAATGGAAGGTACGGAATGGATAGTTGTCATCGTCAGTCTTACCCACATTATCCTGGCACCCGGCACAAAAGTTGAAGAGTCATTCAATGTGCAAGCCACACACGACCTACTCTTTCACCTGCCCACTAATTTGAGCAATGTGAGACATAATTCTTTACACATAACAAAAAATTTATTAAAAATAACAAAAAAAGAAAGTTGAGCAACTATTCTTTCTTTTTCTTATCATCGATCAGCTTCTTCATCTCGTCACAAGACAATCCTTGTGACATCTTGACCAAGTATTTTTCGATATTCCCAGCATCATTTTCACTACAAACACTGCTCACTTCTTTCTTGACACACTTCATTGAATCCTCCAACATTCCACATTTCACTTCTTCAGTCATTGTCTAAAACTCTAGATGTTTATGATGGAACTCATGAAACCAACCAACATTATCGAAAAAAGCTTTGAAGGATTTCTCGCATTGCGACTCTTCACGAGAATCTAATTTCTTCTTGCACTCGCTGAAATCTGTCTCTAAGAATGTGGAGTAGCCACAATATGTTTCGAGAAACAGCTTCAAACGATCAGCATGAAGACATTTTATGTTTCCGAAACAGTCTGAAGCTTCTTTACAAGCAGCTGTGAAGTTGTTCCGATCTTCTTCCACTTTCAAGTTATATTTATCAACACTAGTAACAAACACAGAGAGACCCTACAAATCAATCATCAAAAAAGAAGACAAAAACACCTCACCCCAATGCACTCGAAAGTTTTTAAAAACTCATCAGATTCGCATTTCGGACCTTCTACTGCTAACGAGATAGGTGTCAGGAATAGCAAAATAACAAGAAACATTTTAAGAAAGAGAACTGATAAAGTTGCAATAGACAACTTTGAAAGAAGAATATAGACACAATGAAACAAGCGACGTGTGTATTTGAAGGCTACTCGTAATCATTCGGCCAATTAGTAACAGTTTTGATCTTTCGATCCAAAAATGCTGAATACTAGGCGTGTAAATTGATCAGAAAAAGTTCAGTCGAATAGTTTTAAAATGCAAAATTGAATGAACTATATCTAAATTTGAATCTAATTTTTTTCAGTATGATCATTCACAATTCCCCGGAGTGGTTCCACGAACATTCATCGGCCCAATCTTCCTGGCAATTCTCTCTTCTCCGATGTCATTCATTTTCAGATTTTGGGTGATTCCGAAGATGTGGCAGCTATTACTTGGTAATAATTTGATCTGAATGACCGGCTCTCAATTATGAATCTTTCAGTTCGTGCGACACTCGGTTTAATGAACACAATGGCGTTACTGTATTTTGCTCGATCTGCCAGTCGAACATTTGGAAGAGAGACTGCAATGTACTTCAGGATTATCATGTGCACTCAATTTCATTATATTTTCTATATGTCTCGACCACTTCCCAACTCTTTTGCTCTCATTTTTGTAATGATTGTATTCGAGAGACTTTTTGAGGGGAGATATGAGAGTGCAGTTAGATATGCGACGGCCTGTGTTATTTTATTCCGATGTGAACTTCTTTTGTTATTTGGACCACTTTTTATTGGATACTTGATTATGGGAAGACTGAAAACATTCGGAACTGATGGGGCCATTGCAATTGGTGTCAGAATTGCTTCTGTTTGTTTAGGTAAGAAAATCAATATAAAAAATATAAAAAATTATCGTTTTAGCTGTCTCCATTCCGATTGATTCATATTTCTGGGGACGACCTCTGTGGCCAGAAGGAGAAGTGATGTTCTTCAATGTAATTGAGAATAGAAGTCATGAGTATGGGGTGAGTACTTATTTCCGAACTCAACACCTATCTTTATATAATTCCAGACACAACCATTCTTTTGGTATTTCTACTCTGCACTTCCCCGATGTCTTCTCACATCAACTCTCCTTGTCCCACTTGGATTGATTATGGATCGACGTGTGCCACAAATTGTGATTCCCTGTATCGCCTTCATTTTCCTCTACAGTTTTCTTCCCCACAAAGAGCTCCGTTTCATCCTCTACGTTATCCCAATCTTCTCATTATCTGCTGCCATTTTCTGTGCGAGAACACATATCAACAGATGGAAATCTATCTTCCGTTTCGTTCTTTATATCGGGACAATTTGCCATCTTCTTGCTAATGTTCTTGGCACCGGAATGCTGTTATTAGTGGCATCAAAGAACTATCCAGGATTTGATGCATTGAATTATTTACAATTTCAACATCGATTTGATGCGAGGAAACCAGTTACAGTGTATATCGATAATGCGTGTGCTCAGACGGGAGTCAACAGATTTCTTCATATAAATGACGCATGGACGTGAGTTGCTTTTTTAATTAATGTTGTGACTATTAAAAGTTCCCAAAACGTCCTTTCTTGATTTTAACCACTAACCCTACAGCCATCACTAATCCTACCTCCTCCTCAATCCCCCTTTCACCACTTGTGATTTTCGTGGAATAGTAATTAAGTATACCTTCTAATAGTCCACCACAAATTACTCTCTTCAGATAATCCTCTATAATACATCCTTCTAATTACAGATACAACAAGACAGAACATTTAAAACCGGAAGATCTTGAACACTTTGACTTCCTCGTTCTTGGATCGTATGGCACCACATTGAAGGCAGACGTGGAAAGAAATTACAC
The DNA here is from genome assembly GCA_963572265.1 of Caenorhabditis doughertyi. NCBI lineage: Eukaryota > Metazoa > Nematoda > Chromadorea > Rhabditida > Rhabditidae > Caenorhabditis > Caenorhabditis doughertyi. Next base: position 8,870,402 of record OY751557.1, read on the forward strand.
GAAATGGCACCGCCCATTGTTCTTTGTCAACTCATTCCATTCATGGAAAATCAAGAGAACCAAAAAGTTTCCCTACATGTATCCGGACATTGTTTATACTGAAAAGGCGGCTGTGCTGAAGAATAAGGAGTATAGATGAAAGTACTTTTTGATAGCTTTTTATAGAATACTATGTAATGGAATAACATTATTTATTATTTAAAAAATCGAATTGCTTTGCTGCCAAGCTTGTTTAACTGTATCAATCTGATTTCAAAACCGTTTCCAACGGATTTTCACTTTCAACTACACATGTTCTATGGTCTCTAGTTTCTACAAATTTATTGCTTTCTTTCCTGCCCTGCACATTATGTTTATTTGTATATTTCTTAATTTTCATAAACAAATTTTTTGATTGCATAATGATTTATTAAGTAAATAGCAAAACACACAATGTAAGGCACAATTGGTGAATGTGTAAAAAGAAGGGCTTTGAAGACATGCTGGCTGTTTTTTGATTAATAGAACTCTGTTTTTTTTTTGACATTTCGAATACGTGGGGACCGATATTTGTTAGTATTACTTCGCTTGCTATTGTTTTAAAACACCTTTTCTCAGGTACATGAGTTGTTGAATTCTTTAAATGGGAAGGGATGGAATTAGTATCAAAAATGTGAAAAAGGGCTCTCTTAAAATTATCTTGAATCGTGTACATTCTTTTGTTAAATAGGACCCTTTCACTTCTTGGGGGGGGGGGGGGGTGGTTTGGATGGAAAGCTGGATAACTGATTGGCTGATTATATATAGGTTCTCTTATCACAGAAAGTTGCTGACGTGCAGGTTGTAAATCCCCCAGTGGTTGAGACAAGAATCGGGTTGGACGACGGTATAGATGGTTGAAGAAAAACGATCTCTTCAAAAAATTGAGAATGAAGACGACTTGACTGTAACGGGCATTTCCAGTTGAGAAGTTCCAGACGATATTCAAGAAGAGGGCCCATTCGTTTTTCAGTGTCCGGGATGATTGGATGTCTGAAATATAGAATAAAATTAGAATTAGTTAAGAAACGAAAAAGTGTAAGGAAGTTTTTTGATTGTAGGATATGATGGGGTATCTTGAGAAATATGCATAATATGTGCAATTAGTACACTGTCTGACACTATTGTAGCGTAGTGTATTATCTGAAGATAAAGTTCAAAAAGATATTTGGAGATAATTTAATTGTTATACAGTTAATTATAAGAAACAAAAATATCTATCAGTTGGATCATAAACAAATTAAGTTTACAATTCATATAATCACTAAAGTCAAAACTATCTCAACAATATAGAAGCAGTTGCTTATCAGCTATGATGCATTAATAATGTAAGCCTAAACTACGAACTTCTTTTATTGTAACCCTTCCCCCATCAAGACTTACATTTTCAGAAATTGACATAATGCTTCTTCAGAATCCTAACGGGCATTTGAGATCCATCAGTTGCATTCTGCACAATTCATCAAATAACCAACATCTTTAGCCGATCGAGCTGCAAATTATTGAACTTTGAACATTTTGAATCAGTGATTCCAAAAAAGGAACGGAAAGAAGAGAAAGTAGAGATGCGGGAAATTGAGGAATAGAGGAGAAGAAAAATAATTGGGTGGAAGGGCGGAATGAAAAGTAGACCATCGTCGTCCGATTGAGAGGAGCGAGCGGAGGAATGAATGACGCCTCTCGGGAGAGACTCTCTCTCCTTTATTCCGTCCCGAGGAGGTGGTGGAAGAAGACCTTGTCCTTGGTACTTGAGGCCACGCCCACAATCAAAAGAAGACACACCTCCTTCTTCCCACTTCTGATTCATCCATGAAAATAGAAAAAGGATTGGGAAAATGGTTCTGTTGTGTTTGTGTGTAACACATGAACTTTAACCAACAATGTTGCACTTTTCCCCCTCTCAAACTCCTTCCGAACCCGATCTTTCTAGAAAAGATGATCTGTGATAAATTGATAAACAGTACAAATAAGAGATAAGAGATGAGAGGAGAAAAGAATGAGAAACAAGAGAAAAGAGAAAAGAGAGTCGACCTCCCATGATAAGCGAAAGGTACAAGTGACAGGCGCGAGATGTGACCGAGGAGGAAAAGTTGAGAGAAAATTAATATGAAGACGTCACATAGAAGCGGATAAGTTCGACGTCATCATCTTTTTGGAAACGGGATCAAGGAGACAGAAATTGATACTTTCAATCGGAAGTGTCTGTTAAAAGTGGGTTTGGATCAGAAGTTCAGAATGTGGAAATCTAATCTAGGAATGTAAAAGCTGAAGCTTTCTGAAATTATGAGAGCGGCTTTATTCTGGAAAGTGAAACTTGTAATTTTAAAATTAGTGGTCTGTGATGAAACCTAGATAAGGATGATTATCATTTGGCTCCTTCCAGACAGCGGTTTTCGTAGAAAGTGTGCCTTCAAGGCTTTTTCAGATGGCTTCGTATTGGACTGATCCTTTTTTCAACTTCATCCATCCCTTGGTTCCTTAAAACTGAAGATTTCAGCATCATATCAACAAGTTCTCTTAACGTAATTATGTTTTGTTAGAGAACGTCAAATCTAATTTTCCGATCTATAACATTCTTTAAAAAACGAATTCCAAATACCGAATTCAGAATTCCAATATCATGTGACCATAGGGTTTTTTTTTTCAGTTTTCGTCCATTCCTTCATTCATACATTCAATCGTTCATTTACATTTATGAGAACCGGTTTTGTTGGTTTTTTGGATACTTTTTTGTTTAGAAGATAGGAAAAAGAAGACACCTAATTTGAAAGTAAAAGAGACTAATTTGTAGTGATAGTAAAAAGGAAGACAACAAAAAAAGAAGAAAAAGGGTAAACCCGTCTATATAGTAAAAGTGAAAAAGTCAAAGTGACCTGGTAAGTGGCGGAAGTGACCTGTTCCGTATGGGGGGTACGGTCTGTTTACACAACTATTTGCACAGTCCCATTTATATTAGAAAGAGAAGAAAAAGAAAAAAAAAGAAAAAAGAGAAAAGTTATAAGAATATTTATGACGTGGCGATAAATTAGATGAAAAGATATATAGATGAGTCAGAAGATTATGAAACATAAAGATGACTAAAAAAGAATGAGAATTAATTGTCAGCTTTTCTACCCTAGTCTACAAATGCATAGTTTTATTCAAACCAAAACAAAAGACACATCTGAAGTCAAGTATGAATCAAACCTCTCAACAATGACACAAAAAACAACCAAATCTAACCGCAGGATCCATCCGCCTACTACCATCATCGAAAGACTGTTCGCGTTCAAAACCGCCGGTTTTCCGGGAAAAAGAGATGGAAAAAGTGAAAGGAAGAAGAGGTTGTAATTAAAAAAGAGAGAGAGAACAGTACAACAATGAACCCTTCAATTGAGGGTTACTGACCTATTGAAAGTGGAGCCCCCCGCAAATAGTCGGTCGGAAAGAAGGTAGAAGGAAAGGGAGTTTGTTTGGTATGGAGTCTCTATAGTAATGATGATGATGATGATGACCTGTCGAGTGTGCAATGGAACACCACTCGAATAGAATGAGTTTTTTGAAGAAATGCCGTCAGAGTTCCATGAAGAGGTGAATGATTTGGTTCGTTTAGAGATAGTTTTTGACGATGGCTCTGTAGAATTGAAAACCTTCCTAAAACTCCTTTGGAAATTGGATATTTTCTGGGACAGCTCCTGTTTAAGGCTCAGGTTTTTTTCTTATTAAGAAAGCCTTTAACACCCTTCTGAAAAGAACTTTTAACTGTTGCCGAGTTTCCCATCTGAGAGTTCTCTGGATGTATACTCAACTGTTTCCAATAGTATCCCATCCAGTGTCATCTAAACTTCTAGAAATCTGATTCTCTCATCTTTTGACGTCTTCCAATCTTCTTTTTCCAAACTACAAAGACTTCAGAATTCCTCATGACTAACAACTCCATCTTCATTCCCATCTCCTCATTCGAACTGGAACTTGACGTGTCATGCGAACGAAAGGAATGCAAGCCAAAATTAAAAAAGAAACTCAAAACAAAAATTTGAAATTAAAAACTGGAAAGATGGTAATCAGTACTCCTTTCAAATTCGTGTCGGTCGGTGCCCCAACCTGGACAACTTTGACAGAAAATAAGATTCTAATCTCAAAAAGATTTATCTGTTCTCCTCATTTAGACCACAATGTCATGTCCCATCTCATTCCTCTCAACAAGTCCTTTTAAATAATGTCGCAATTCACGAATAACCTAATCTAGAAGGTCATCGAATACTGTTGGGTTCTTCTCTTGGCAACTTCTCCGAAAACGATAAGAATCAATTTGGAAATTGAGAAGAAGACGAACTGGTCAAAGTACAAACTTGTAGTTAACAGTGCATTTGGAGGAAATGGTTTAGTTTTACTTTTCAATTTCTTAACAATATCCCTGTCTATCAATTCTCCCTTTTTTTTCCATCTATTTCACGGTCACTGACATTGCGGAATGGATGTAAAAACTGATGGACAGCCCCACATCAGAAGAAAACGAGAATCAATTCTCGAGATGAAGAAGATGCTATCGAAAAGTGCAATGTCCTCTTCCTTCATCCTCTTTCTCCTCTCCCGGAAAGTTTTCAATGTTTTCGTTTTGAAGATGCAATCGCATTGTGAAAGGAGATATACAGAAGAGGAAGAGGTGCATTCCAGGAGGAGAAGGCAAGGGTACATGTCCTCGTTCCGGGGGATTAGATCCAAAGCGGTTTCAATGCGGGAAAAACTGAAGGAACGGGAGGGAATAGACAAGATGGAAATGGGAGAGATGGGATTCAAAGCACAGGGATTTCAATCAAAATCACGTTATAGAAATGGGTGTTTTGAAGAATCGGTTTGTTCACTTGATAAAGGTTCTCCGATTCGAGCTCTGGGAAAGCGGTTTTTCAAAAACAACTTCAAAATGCCCACTTTGAAGATGACAAAGATCCAGTTTTGATACAAAGTGCATAGAGAAGAGAACAGTGCACTTTGAAGTTTCCTAAAAAGTTAGCAAAATTGCACTGTCTAGTACATAAATTGTGGCTAATTTAAACAGAAAAAACACATGGAGTTGCAGAGAGGTGGATAGTTTTTGAGACGTTAGATTATGTGTGGCTAGAATTAGATGTCTGGAATAGAGGAGGTTGAGCCGTTCCAATGCGCTATAAATAAATAGGAACTGAGTTTTGCTCATTTTTCAACTCCCTCACCTCAATATCGAAAAGGGCAGTTTTATCAAAACGCTGCTTTTGTAAAAGATCGTTGAAGCTTCAAATTGCAATTCTTCCGGCACTCAGAACAGTAGCTGAGTGTTCTCGATGACCATGAAGAAAATCTAACTCTTTGTTAACATGAAAATCTTATGGTTTCATCCACCAAACTGCAATATCTCATAATACCATATCTTCTTCATCACAAAAAACAACAACATTGAAGGATCAATTAGTCCACAATAAATGCAACCTTGTTCCCATATTTTTCTCTCTTCATTTGCAAATCCGATTCATGTATCTGGTATGTGTTTGACCATCAAACTCTCCTCCATCCATCAAAAAATTGGGACCTCGTCCTTGAATTGGAATGCCTTTCTGTCGATCCCATCCATTTCATTCATCCATCCATTCCCCTTCCATTCCTTTCCACCGCCGTTCATTTGTTCACATGACAAACAGTTTTGGCACCTTCTTCGATCCTTTTCTTCCATAGCACATACCGAAAGAAGAGGGAGATGAGAAGGCCAAGAAAGGCGGTCATAACCTTGGGATGAGAGCGAAACGATAAAAATCGTCGTCTGTGTGTGTGTGCGCAATCGACCGAATGGCCGCTTTTCGGGACACCCAAATGTGTCTTACTACCTTCCGTATAACCTCTTCTCTAACCCGTAAAATATTATCTCATCTTTTCTCCCTTTCATTTATAATAGTTTACCTATTGCGAAATGAATGGTCCGTATTGTTTAGATAATGGCTATGCGAGTTGAAAGTGAAAAGGCGTAACGGAAAAGTCATTCGATATTTTGAAGGAGGGATTGGAGCTAATAGAAAGAGCTATAGTCAAAATGAGCTGGAAATGTGGATGAAACATTTGGATGATATGGAAAGATGCTCCAAGGAATCCCAGCTGAACCTGCTCAGCGAGACTATTTGTTCTTACATCTGTTTCACAGCTTCCCATGGAAATGCGCAACCTCTAACTGCAACCTCTCTACCTAAACTGCAAGACGTTCCATCAAAAAGCCCCCATAGTTTTGTTTAGATTCAATGTTATAGGATATGAAAGTGATGAATGCGGGGGATTGGAATTCAATCAGAAGAGAGTATAAAATGTTTAGATGATGGAAAAGAAAGACGAATTGAGTTGCAGGCAAAAGAGCACAATCTTTCAGATATAAATAATTTTGTTGGAAGGGTAAGGGGAACAGAAAAAAAAGAGTTATAGTGGAAAAGAGCAGAGAGTAACCCATAAAAGTTGAAAAATATAAAGGAAGCAGCATAAAATACGTCTACTTATTTTTTTTCATCGTGACCTTAACGTGTACATCTGGTCTCAGTATTTCCACCCTCCATGTATTAGCGTGAAATGAGTTATTCCTATTTGAAACCAAGCAACATGAAGTCGAAGAAGAAAAGTGTCAAGAAAGTGAGCTGAAATTTCTGCATCTTCTCAAACTGATCTTCATTTTCCAGAGTGAAAAGCTTCGAAATAAATCGACAATGAAAGAAATCTCTTGCAAAAAGTTGGATAAAAAGAAAGGACCTCCAGAAAGAGTGAAGAAAGTGAGCTTATTGCAAAAAAAAGCTACATTTTCTTACAAATAAAAATTACAGAAGCTTATGATTCCAACACGAAATCGTTTGGAACCGTTCAAAACTTTGATGATATCAAGAAGACAAATTGCAGTTTCAGATGAAAAAGCATACGCATTTGAAATACGAAAGTTGGGAAGTCGTCATAATGATTTTGTGAAATTGGATCTTCCAGGAGATATTATGGATAATTCGGCACAGTGAGCTTTTTCAAGGAAACCCTTCTCTAAAATTGTGTGTGTTTTTCAGCAAAGTAGGAATGCCAACTCGTTTCTCTTCAACACTCTATGCACCAACTGTTAAAGGAAATGCTCCACTCATTCACAGTCTGTATAAAACGTACAATTTTGTGGATGACCTCACAAAATACGACATTTTCCGTCGAGCTTCTTACTATTATCCGTTCATCGGAAAACGTAAAAAAGCGACGGATTCATTCAGATTGGGAGGGTAATCGATAAACATTTAAAAACATTTTTTTAATCAAAGACTTTCAGAATGGCAGTTTGTATTGCCGATGAGGTTCGAAAAAGACGGGAAAAGTTCCGTTTACGTGGAAAGTGGAGACCAGAATACTCGAATTATGGACGAAGAATGCTGGAATCACCAAGAATGATGGTGGCTAAATTGATGGTAAGTTTCAATTGAAACAGATTTAAAGAAACAGAAAGACATCTCAGAAATACGGGCATCCATATTTTGGGCAACTTATCACGAGACGAAGCGAAGATGCGCAAAAAATGATAACCACTTTGTTGAACAATCTAGAACAAAACTACACAACGAAAGAAAAGGAAACAAAAGCTCGTTTTTCTGTTAGTTTATATTCCCTCTAATATTGATGCATCCTAAAAAATTCAGAAGTTCTGGAAGCACAACAGAGATTGGGTTCATGATCGAATTAAGATCCATCAAGAGCCAATGTTTGTGAAATTCAATCGTGAAAGAATCAGGTAAGAGTCATTTTGAAAACCTCGAAATCAACTTTCAATCTAGCCGTAACGTTGTGAATCGTCATCTGGAAATGCCATGGCGTAGACTTGGAGATCAGGATATTTTCAATGAATTCAACTACTTGTCTTCGCATCTCGCATTTTCAGCTCATTTCTGTAAAGTTGTTCGAAGTTTTCAAGTGAATGCAGTGAAAGAAGATGAAGTTATCAAGAAGGTTTTTTGATCAAAAAAAAAGAGAAATTTTCAAAAATCAAATTTCAGACTACTTCATTAACTCCACTCATTCGTGTTCGTTTCTCCCGGTACAACCATTTCCCAGCTGTCTCTGTAGTTAATTGTAAGTTTCTTTATTAGCAATACATTTTCAAAATCTTTTTTTAGACGATGACAAAGACCAACTACAAATTACACTTCCACGTATTATAAAGAAAGCTCCATCAATTGCTCCTGTTAGTGGATATTCGAGTGATAGTGGAGCATCAGCTGCTTCAAATACTCCATTGGATTGGGAAATTGGTTGGGATAAAATGAGCAAAACTTGTGAGCATCGAATCAATAATATTGGAGATGTGGTAATTGAACTTTGAAAGAAAAACAAACACATTGTATTTGAATGTTTAGGTTAGAAGTACAGCTCATAGAAAAGCTGAAGCAGAGTTTGCTCAAAGGAAATGGAAAGAAATGGAGAGAAGAAAAAAATTGGTGTATAGAGCAGATGGTCGATTTGAACTTCAGAATACGGTGCCGATTTTCAAGGAGGTTGGAGAATGACTTTCTGTTGTAATATTCAGAGTTTTATTTCAGATTCCCAAAATGCATCCACCTCTAATCTATTGTAAACTGAAAGGAATGGAATTGAACAAACTCCGAAGAACCAAATTTCGAGAAATCGATGATTCAGAAGCTTACTTGATTCGACAACGAATGAATCATTTGGAGAAGACGCTGCCATGTAAAGATGATCCAAGAATCTTGATTTCACCCGGGTGGAAAGTTTTCGCGGCAAGAGAGAATGCAGATTCTTTTCCGCATGTGGCAAGAATTGTGAGTGGAAGAGACAATGTTTTGTATGGTTAATTCAAACATTTTAGCTAAAACAGAGAAGTTCGTGGGTGTCAAGTAATTGTATGTCAAGAGCAGCGACAGTTCCAAGATGTGATAAACTTCGAAAATGTGATTATGAGAATATTGAAGGAAAGAATAAGAAATTATTTCTTGTTCTTATTCTACCTTTGACTCTTGCTTTAATGATTGTCACCTTTGGAATGATTAGCTTCCTTTGAATGAATTATGAATGTTTTCCATTGAAAAATGTTTATTTTTTTCAATAACCAAACCAAGAAATAAATAGAATAAATAGATTGCACAATTAATGAGAAAAATACACCGTTTAGCGGCGAGTTCCGTCCTCGAAGAAGACTCCTCCGTCGAGAGCGCAATACTTGGGGCAAATTCCCTTCTCTCCTGGAGTACCGGCTTGTCCTGGTGGTCCTGGTGGTCCAGCTTGTCCATCGACTCCTGGTGGTCCGTCTGGTCCTGGAGATCCCTTTGGTCCTGGTGGTCCAGCTGGTCCGTCGTTTCCTGGTGCTCCTGGTGGTCCTGGTGGTCCGGCTGGTCCTGAAAAGAGATAATGATTGTAATGGAATGCTCATTTAGAATAGTTTTTTGAAACTTACCAGCATCTCCTGCCTCTCCTGGTGCTCCTGGGGTAAGTGGCTCAGATTGAGCTGGTGCTCCTGGGTCTCCTTGTGGTCCTGGTTGTCCGGCCTCTCCTGGGGGTCCTGGTGGTCCACGTGGTCCTGGAAGTCCTGAGGTGGCGTCGGTCCCTGGGCGTCCTGGGGTTCCAGCCTCTCCTGGGTCTCCTGGGGCTCCTGGTGGTCCTGGTGGTCCGGGTGGTCCTTGTGGGCATGGCTTGCATGGTGGTGGAGTGGTTGGCTCACATGGAGCAGTTGGTGGTTTTCCTGGGATTCCTGGTTGTCCTGGTGCTCCTGGACGTCCTGGCTTTCCTGGCTTTCCTGGTTGTCCAGCTGGTCCTGGTGGTCCTGGAAGGCAGCATCCTTCGCATTGAAGATTAGCAGATGGATTAACTTCTGGTTGTCCGTATCCGGATTGACGAGCAGTACGGTTTCCTGGAGCAGCTGGGCCGGAGTGGGTCTTCATAAAGTTGACTTCCGCAAAGATGTCCTTGGCGGAGCCCTAGAAGAAAAAAGAAGTGAAAATGAAGAGTTGGAAAAAACGGTGAATAAGAAAAGAGGATGAAAAGTGACAATACCTTGCAGAATTGGAGCTCATGATTCATTTGTTGGCGAACATGGGACACATAATTGTAGACCATTGGTAGTGTGAGCACCACCGATAGAACGGCCACAATAGAGAATGAAACTGCGGCATAGGCAACAAATTTGTAGGCCTTGGTACGGCCGTCAGAAGAGTCCATGATTCAACCGGTTGTTTGGATCTCCCTGATCTGGATTGGATCAAGTGATGATGGTTTTGAAGCTGAAGACATCGCCTTTTATATCCGAGGATGCTTTGAGCGCACCGCCCAACATTACTGGTATAGCCCCCCTCTCCTCTTGTCACCGTCACACAACTTTCTTGATAACAATTCACTTTCGTCAGTTTTTGTCAACTTTCCATCAATTGGCGTTCGTCTCTCACTTATTCTCTGTATTCTTTTCTTTGACCCGATTCTCGGTTTTTGGAAAAACAATGCGCCAGAAGTGGGTAAAGCGGCGACGAACGGAGAAAGAAGGAGAAAAAAGGGGAGAGAATACGAGTAGTAGGTAATGAGGACGATGGATGAATTACGAGGTGATGATGAGATTAGATTAAGATAAAGCTTGTAACTTTTAAGCTTATAGTCAGTTCTAGTCAGAATCAACTTTCAGTTGTTGATAATATATTTCCGATAGATCTGCTTCCATACACTTTTTTGTGCATTCGGTTTTTCGGAAATTTGGAGCATAAAAGAAAAAAGTCTGTTCTCGGTGTTTTCTCAGCATTCCTTATAGTTTAGTTTGGATATTGCATTTGATTCCTACGTGGCTATAATAGTTTCAAGTAGTTCCTCAGATTCAGTCAACGCTATAGGCCAGTTTACTACTCGATTTTTCAGTTACTGCTCCAATTTTGTAATTATTTCAGTTTCTCTTCAACACAGATCTAGCTGATAAAAACTCCAGACTGGAGCTCTTCCAGCCCTCTCTTTCTCCCAAAATGTCGCTCTAATTGAACTCCGTTTCTTCCTATGCTTTAGTTCTTCTTCTCTGAAACAATCCGATTCCAGATTTAAAAATAGTTTCCTTTTTGTGACAGTATGCTTCCTCCTCTTCCTCCTCCTTCTTCATCTCCTCTTATCATATCAATTTTATCAAAACCTATCAATTTTCTTTTTTCTCAGGCTGCGCCCAGAACGAAGAACTAGTTCATTAACTGGTATCCCCATGTACGGTCAGATACATATCACTAATTATATGTTCCCGTTATCTTCTGTCGTCGTCGACGTCTTCTTCTCGATTCGGATTATACGTCTTCTCTCCACAGTCTGGTCTATACAGAATTCTTTGGTGGCATTTGCAGAAACAAAACACAACTAGCAAATCTCATTAGGCCCCTCCGCCTTTTCGTTCCTTTCAATGTTATTCACATTCCTTTCGAATGCCACGTCATTCCCATACCTCTTCTGCCAAAAGCTATGCAACAAAGAATAAAGAAAACAATAGAAAAAGAAGAATCGTAATAAAAACAAAACATATTCTGGGCTCTTGTTCGAAAAAAAATGACGCATACAAGTATAAAAAAGAACCGATGGGAAAAGACACTTTTCAATGTCAGAGATGTCTGGAGTGACTAAAAAGCCCAAGGAAGATGTTATAATCACTTCTAGACTTATTTTTCCCGTCGCTGAGTTTCGAACAAAGGTGAGGATTTGCCTAACTAATATGTTTCCAAAAATAACCGAGCTTCAAAAAATAATTCATTCGTTTCAACCTTAAACCATTCCATGATTTGAAACATTATTTCAGTGGGAAAGGCTATGGCCAAAGGATGAGAGAGGAGTTTCTGCGACGAATCAGGTAAGGCTTTTCATTTTTTATAATCAGTCAATATTTAACTCAGGAGTCCATTGTCAGATCTCGAGTTCAACGTTACAGTGTGCACGATTCTCATCAAATTTCTCAGCAGGTTAGTCTTACAGAGACTTCATTGTATCAAGATGATTGTTTCAGATTGGATATGTGAACACAGTTAATACTGCACGCGTTTATTCGGTAAACTTCTACGACATACGGTTCTCAGAACTATCAACTTTTCAGGACGGTGAAGCCACTTGGTGTTGGGTGGTGCACAATAAACTTCAACCAAATGTGAAATCGACTCCGAATGGAAAGGTCTACACATCAACTTGCTTCATTCAACCATCTACTAACAAATAACTGATAATTATCGAAATTTTATTCTGAAAATCACTGAAAAAAAGTATGACCCGTTTATTTCAAAAACCTGACTCAAAACTATTTCACACAAAAGAAGAAGCTTTTGATTGATGATCGATATTCCTGAGAAGCAATGACACAAAAAAATATATTTGAAACTATTACCAAAACGAGAATAATACCAAACAAAAGTATAATACTGTTGACAATCACACTGAAAATTAATCAATGTTTTCTTCATTTCAATCATTCCAAAAACTTACATCATTCCAAATGAGGAAACAAACACACTGAGTACAACTTTCAGCAGAATAATTGGAAATTCAGCCAAAAAGTACATTCTTGTCAAATAATATACTAAATTAGTATTATTTTCGATAGAGCTTGATTCCGTTGCAATTGAGTCACGTTGCCTATTTTTCCCATATTCTTTGACTTTTCTTCGAAGTGCAAAAAATATGCAGATGAACAGAAAGAATGGGATGTACTGAAAATTGCTTTTGGATTTACCTTAATCACAAATTAATATAACTTACCATAGAAAATATAGAATCCATCTGATTGTACAGATTCAAAATAAACATATCATTTTTCCAAAACAACTGAGTTGTATTCAGTAAGTATAAAGGCTCGGAAGAGTTTGTTAAAAAAGCAAAAGGGTTCGGGGAAGAGACAATTTCTTTCTCAAAATATCCAAAAATTGAAATCGGAAGAATTAAAATAATGAGAAAAATGAAAGATTTGAATGCGAATCCGGGTGAAGACATTTTTGAGTTTTGTACATTCCTCAAAGCAACAACCTGTGCAATTCCCATCCCTAAACTGAACCACGTGGAGAAACGTTTAGAAATTTTTTGGATTGTGGTCAAAACTAATTCTCCTTGAGTATAACTCAATGTTTGTGGAAATGGTTTCAGTTGATATATTGTATCAATTGTAGTTTTAACAGGCCAAAGAAGATAACCAATGTTGAAGAGAGCAATGAAAATGAGAAATATTCCAACTGCAGAAGATCTCATTGGTTTGCAAAGAAGAAAAATTATATGAAAAAAATTGAGAAAAATTGAAAAGATTTGGATACAAAGTTCAAAGAATCGAAGAGTGTCTGGCAAGTCTCTGAAATGAATTCAAGATGATTGGGAGATGATTGATTATGTTCTAGCTAATTGTAATTGGATTATTCAGATGTTTCATACCGTGTTATATCAAAGACAACACATAAAACTCCTCCAACAAAATCATTATACTCAGGAAAGAAGACTAGTTTTATATTTGGATTGCATTCGATCATGGTTTTTTAGAGAATAAACTCAAAAAATATCTCTTTTTACGAGAAAACCAATTCCGAGTTCATGTGAACCAATGCCTTTTTAAATTAAATCTGAGCTTTTCGGGATAATTGGATTGAAAGTAACTCTTGGAAGTAATCATGTTTGAAGAACTTTTGACGTTGAGGTGAATTTCAAAATTGATCTTCTAGAAATAAGTTGGAATGCACATATGAATTGAATTCTTTTGAAAATCCTTTGAAAAATCTTACGTTTTCGAAAAAGTAAGAATCACCAGCAAAATCTTCTAATAAAGTTCGGAAGTTCAGTTTAGTTTTGAGCTCAAAGAGCGATGTTTTTGACCTCAGGGTCCAAGTACTACAACGAGTAGAATTACTGTACAGATGCATCAGTTTCCTTTGCATACAGTTTTCAAAGAAAATACTTTTGCAAAGTACAAACCTATTCCTCCACATGTTTTATCACCATCGCATCAGCTATCCACTGTTTACACAGACCACCTGTTCTGTTTGGTACAATGTTCCAGTGAACACATTCTTTTATTTATTACACAAAACGGTCACGGATGATTCATTTCCCTCTTCTCTCTACAATTGCAATGACCATTGAGCGCGCCAATTCAAAATGTGAACTTGGCAAAGAGAGGATTCAGGTATGACGCTCCACCTCTAATATCCCTCTTATTTCCTCACAAACAGAACAAACGAGTTGATGAGTCTAAAGTGAGATATCTCCTTCAGATATAAGTGATAAGACGCAGACAGTGAAAGGAGGATGAGGAAAGACGAAGGACAGTGATGAGTGATTCTGACGGCTTCAGGGCTTTGACCCAGATTCATTTGGTTTCTTTGTATAATGCAACTTTTTTGGTTTTTGATTGCCTCGATCTCTCTGTTTCAATCTATTGTTTCGTATCGTCAAGTCAATGTTCAAAAGCAATGGTATCGATATCCAGGTAAGATTTAGAAGATTTCATAGATATGATATGAGCTTGTTTTTCAGGGAATCCGGGAGTTCGTATGAGATTGACCAAGAAAGGAGCTAATCATATAAAAACAGTTGGAGTTCAGATATTCAATGACTACATTTCACAGTTAAAAGTAAGTGATGTTGCCCTTATAATAGAGGTATCTAGTCAAAATATATTCAGAGAAATGTGCCTGTATATCTAAATTGTGTTAAAATTTCAAATGAATGTGGTGTCCGGTTTATAAAGTTCTCTTCATTTATTACTGTAGTTTTTGTAAACCCAATCCAGTTATAATTTTGTGTTTTTGGATAAACTAGGAAACACTTAGGATCTACTTGATGCCTATAAATCAACACTCTGAAGATGCAACCGACTCACTAGTTTATTATCCAGTTTATCTTTTAATGTTTTAGATTCAACGGTTTTGATTTTGTGCACATTTGGAATGTTCAAAAAAGTTTTTCATGAACTCTTTTCATTCCGATCTAGTAAGCTTAGACTAGGATCTTCAATTAAAGTATCTTCAAACTCAAACAGTTTTTTAAAAATTATTTTCAGGGTTACTCTACCTCAATGCCATTCTCTCAAATAGGAATCAACGGAATAGTGAATCTAAAAAACATGCACGTCAAAAACTATAGATCTCCACAGGTATTTCACTTTTTCCTCCCATTTCTATAAGCTTATCCATCCGAACAACCTGTTTGTTATCACGCTTTTTTCACTTGCGTAATTTCATTTCCATTGATAACGCCGAATATGAATTATCTTTTGAAATGGACGATTCACTTTTTTTAGGTGTCGGTTCTGAACTTTTTGCCTCCGCGGCATGTCGTTCTTGGATTAGAGAATCTGGATATTGGGTATGTTAACACAAAGATCAAAAATACATGGATCAGTGTCAATTTTTGATTAGATTGGGATCCGAATTCACAGCCAATGCGGTGCCAATTGTAGTAGAAGGAAGTTTAGTCGGAACAATTACTGGAATGACAGTAGCATTGACAACAGAGTTATTGACTGATGTTACAGGGAAAATGAATGCAGTGGTGAGCAGAATGATGCCATTGAATTAGAGGAACTTCATCATTTTTTAGGTTAGAAACTGCTCAGCGCTCATCGCCAATAGCCACATCACATTGAATCCAACTGGACCCATGGCTATCTTTGTGAAAACTTTTGAAGTATCCTCATGTTTATTGAGTTTTGATTATTTCTGATACTTTCAGCCAATGATCAATGACTCTGTTCGTCAAAGGATTCCTGAAATATTCTGTAGTCGTCTCCAAAATTTGATAGAAAAGAATATCTCCAAACTTTTTGAATACATTACCAGAATAAATTTGGAAGACTACTTTCCAAAAATAAACAAGTTGGATAAAGATGTCATGAACATGTAAGTTGCCCTTAGCTCATTCTAAATAACCAGTGTCTTATTCAAGGTTCATTTCGCACTTAGCAAAAGGAATGTACGTGGATAATCGAATGATAACACAACCTCTTATCACTATGGATTATATTGAAACAAACCATCAAGGTGAGGTCTGTGAATCAACAGTTTATCTGGAATCAATCCATTTTTTTCTTCAGGGGAAATCCAATTCGAGGGACTATCTGATCAAACTCCATTTCACCCTAGACCGATGGAACAGATGTTCAGAGAGCCTCTTTCCGATCATATGGCTCATTTTTATGTCTCTGATCACCTTTTGAATAGTATGCTTTATCATGCTTATCAAGATAATCGATTGGCATTGAAAATTGATGAATCTAATTTGCCAAAAGAGATGAAAAGTTTTGTCTCAACACAATGTCCTTCGAAAAAACATCAGACGTTTGTTTGTGTTGGATACTTGATTCCAGAGATTGGAAAGGTATGATAAGTTGTCTAGAATTTGACTCTATGAATCGAACTTTCAGTTCTATCCTGATTCAACAACTTCATTTGCCATTCTACCTCATGGTCTTCCGTATGTGATGTTCAATAGAGATGGAATGGCTGTAGAGATTAAAAGTAAAAAAGACCAATTTGTTTTCACAGAATTATACCTAATGCTTTCAGATCGTATTCTAACTTATGCAACTCCAGATGACGACTCTCACTTCAGAAATCGTTCACAGATTCTTGTATTCTCTATCAATGGTCAAGCAGATATAACATTTGCCCCCACAAATGACAGTTTGAATGCCCGAATGAATTTGAATAGGTGAGTCCCTCTCTTTTTTCTTAACGAATACATTTCCTTTTTCTCTCAGATTCAATGTAAGATTACATCGTTCGGCAGTTCGTGGAATTGATGAGGCATCCATTGCAAGACTTTCTCCTCTTTCAAAAACGTTTATCGCTCCGAGACTCAGTTCTGCTGTTGAAAAGGCGGCACGGTTTCCGATGCAGGTGAGATATTGATGTTTCATCTTTTGATTTTTATAGGATTTTTTTGCAGGATACGATCAAATTTCTAAATCCAGTAATCAAGAATTATGATGGCTTTATTGGTTTGTCAACAGATTTTCATTTGGAAAAACAGAAAATTGAAGCAATAGTTAGGAAATCAATAGAGTTTTAATTTGAACTGAATTTTTTTCAAAAAGTTATTTCACAGTTGTCATTCTGATTACGGTTAATTATGTACAAATTTTTTTCGATTTTTTAAAATCCAATACAATTTATATCTAACTTTTTATTTTTTCAAATCAACATTAGTCTGAAAAGGATTGAACGTATATTCTTGTGTTGACAATGAATTATTCTCAATGGCAATCGGTCGATTCGGTTTCTCAAGAATATTCCCAGTGATTGACATCCAATGAACACCGATGCGTCTCGGGCAATAAACTACGGATTCCGGATAGATTTTCGACTCGAATTGACTGGGAATCTCACGTCGGAGGCAATCAAAATATCGGCACACGACATGACGACCGGACATGTTCTTTGTATCGATTAGAACCATTATATACTCATCGAAAAGAAGGGCATTCAGGACACTTGGACGAAATTTATTCTGGAAATTAATATGAATTGGAAAGAGATTATCTCATGAATCATACCACTCTTTGTTTTTTCCATCTTTCAATTACTTTAAAATCTCCAAATGGAACTCTATCAGTTTCAATTTCGTTCCAAACATCTATTGGACATTCTAAACTGAAAACGGTTCTTTGAAATTTTTCAAATTTCGAAGAAAAAAGCTTACAATTTATCTGCGTCTGGGTCTAAGAAATCATCTGGAGCACTACTTTCTGATAATTCACTTGAGATCTGAACTGAAAATATTGATTTTTCAAAACTAAAATATTTCATTAACTTACGAGTAAATGAAAGACAAAGCAGGATAACAATACATAAAACCATAAAAAATAAACAAATACAACGTCCTTTTCTATTCCGTTGTGTTTCTCGAATAGCAGTTAGCATTTCAAAAACATTTATTCAGAATCGAAACGTTGAAAAATATAGGAATAATTGGAAAACATTCAAGGAAAAAAGACGGAAAGAAAGGTGAAAAGAAGAAGAAAGGATAGAGATGAAAATCCGATTGAAGAAGCTAGAGATGGTATCAAATGTTGAATGAAAAAAGAAGAAACCGTGTTGAAAAATCAATTCTGATGAACGCAGGAATGATTTAATCCATGTTGACTGTACATTTTTTGCATTTCGTCACAGGAGTAATTCACTGTGTCGTAAACGTGTTGTACTCGCCGGAGACACTGAAAGAAGATAACAATGGACCATACCCGACATGAAAACTCACTGCATCTGCCAATTTGAAATTCAAATCTGGTGCGATATCTGTCATTGAATATGGTCCGACTTGGAAAACTCTTTTGTTATTATTTAGTAATGAACCCCCTTTTACATTCCGATAATGTCGAATCACACCGATGCTCTCGCTGACATAGATCTTCTCTAGTCCTTTATAAATTGCAGCAGGAGAGTGAATTGTCATTGCAGCAATCTGAAAATCAAAAAGTTTCAAGACTGATCAACATAAATGAAACTTACTCTCTCAGGTCTGATAATTGTTTTCGGTTGAAGCCATCGTTGCACTTTTGAAGTGTTATGAAATTTTCGAAAGACAAGATTTTCCAAAAATTGCGCACTATTTTCGAACTTTGAAGGAGATAAAGTATCTTTTAAAACCCATTGAACTTTGAACTGAAGATTGATGACGTTTGGATTGTTAACAGTACTGAAAAACAGATGTACTGAAGCAAAATCTCTAAAAAAAACTCACTCTAAAAATTCAACAATCCTCTGATCTTTCTTCGTATCTATCCGTTCATCTATATCCAATAGCGCAGTCCATTTGGCAAAGTTCACAGATCTCATGTGACAATCCTGAAATAATCACTTTTTTTTCGAATTCTTGATTGACTATCAGCCTCACATTAATTTGCGACATATGCCACATATAATCTGCTCTCCAATAATGATCATTCAACACAATCACTTCTATTTCTCCAGTTCGTACATAATCATCTAGCAACATTCTATCATACGCAGAAGCATTTCTTAAGTAGATGTGGAAAAATGTGGCTCCATGAAGCTTATGGTATTCTATGAAATCCACAATCTGAATAAACTTTGGCTCCTCTCCGTATATTGGAGCCATGCATACTGTGAAATAGTGTTGAGGACCTGAAGTAGTAAAAAGTTTTCACGAAGAATCTAGTGCTCGAAGATCCCACCATTTGACACACGATTTTGAATTGGCACTGAATTCTCTGGAATATCATATTTTCCCAAAGAAATTGAAATGTACTTTGCTCCCACTCTTCGCCCACAATATACAGTTGACTCGGGAAAAACTGTGGATTCAAAGACATTTGGAAGCTCGTTCCGATTACAATCATAATATCGACAATATACCTTCTTTCTGTAGAGAAAATGAACATTAAAAAGGCAGCTGTGAGTGAAAGATCTAACCCAAACATATTTTCAGCGGTGAGAGTAACCGAAATGTGCTCAGAATGAACAAAAGCGGCAAGAGGACTTGGAGTTGTATGGTAGAGATAATCCTGAAAGAAACGTTCATTTTCAAACTTTTGTAATTCATGAACCTTACTTTTCGACTTATATTGTTTTTTATCCAGTAACTGTGTAGTTGAGGAGACGGAATACGATCCATATGAACTTTATTCCATGGTTCAATTCGACATGACGAACTGAAACTCTTTTTTGATGATGTTCAGGTTGCTAAACTTACGATTTCATCACGTAATTTGAATTTTCCTCTTCGTCCACATAAGTGAAGTTTTGTTTTTGTAATCTTCCCATTTGAACATTTCCGCCTCCAATGTCTAGGTAAACTTCGGTGGCTGAAAATCTACAGTAACATTGCACCATTTCATTCAAGCTTACGATCTTTCTCGCTAGCTTCCATATTGTATTTTACCAGTTTATGCCGTGGAGGAAGTTCATCTTTTTTCAAAAACGATGTCAACAAGTATCCAAATATAATTATTGTTAAAAATAGGAAAGGTTTCCAAAAAAGCCTTCCAATTAATAAAAGAACCTTCATTTGTCAAGGATTAGATAAACACGAATTAAAACGAAGCAGACCTAAAAAAATCGGAATTGAAATGAAATTGAACAATGGAGTGGATCTAGGAAAAAACGGAGATGGAAGCAAGTGATTCAGTGAATACATTTCTTGATTCGATAAAAATCAAAAATGGCAGGAAGAATTAGAAAATGGAGTTGGTCTTTGAGTTTGAAATGGAGTTGAAAACAGTTTCAAATTAATGACTTATTAATGACAACGGTAGTTGTGGGAGTTTGTTGAGATGTTCGACGCATAGTGCTCATTTCAATATGATTCACTTCACTATTGCTACCAACTTTCGTATGACCTGAAAGGAAACCATTCAGTCTTCCTATTTCCTAGAATAGAACTAACAGGTAAGTGCGTTTCTGAAATCCTTCACAATAACCATTGCAATCACAGGTTCAATAGCTGGATATAAGCATGCTGTAGACTGAACAATATTTCCATAATAGCCCACTTCTATTTCGAAAAACGGAAGTGTTAGAATAGTTCCAACTGTACTATACATCATAAAAAATGGAAGAGCAGTCTATAATCGCAAAATTCCTATCTCAGAACACTTTTTTCACTCACCTGGAAAACTAATGTCTTTAAGAGTTGATTGTTTAGTTCCCTTGTCTTTACGCTCATAACAGTTTGTTGGCACTTTAGCTTTAAGTAGATGTTAATAGCACAAAACATGATTGTAGAAAAGCAGGTTGCCTACAATAGAATGACGTAAGGAAGTGACAAACTTTGTGATAACTCACAATGATACCCAAACATCCAAAGTAACAAATGGCGTCGTGAATTCGGAAGCTTCTGCTACCGTCTTTGTTTTTATCCCAAAACTGTAGAGCGATAAAAGCCACTTTTGAGGTGTCTTCTTTATAGAATTCCATTATTGCCTTTTTCGAAAGAGCTATCTTTTCAGGTGTACTCGACATTCCGAAGTAAACAAAAGAGTACCAAATGAAAAATAAACAAATTCCAGGAAGAAAAATCATCCATAGTCTCCAACCATTCAGCCATCCCAGATGATCCGGTCTAATGACATTATACTATCAAAAAACCTACAATTTTTGAAGTAACTCACTTGCAAACCACAGTATAACGATAGTAGAATTGAGTGGCTAGAAATGAAATGCACAATGCATACGAAGCACAATAAAGACATAATACATGAAAACCGATAAAACGTTCATATTTCAGGAAACTGTCACACATTATGACAATCATTGGACCAGTAATATGGCTTATCTGAATGATAAGATAGAATATTTATTTATTAACCTTGCGCTTACTGGTAGTGCGAGCATCTCAATCCAAGCATAAAGCATAGAATAAGCCGTGAAAACGAACATCACATGACGATAACTTCCAAACAGTTTCTTAGCTTTTTTATGAATTAAAGACAGAAGAAGGATGTTTGTTAACTGAGCACATACAAATCCAATATACTGAACAATGTGAAATCCAGAATTCATGTTTGATCTTTTTCAAACAAAAAAAAGAAACTGCTCAGTGAGAGGAATTATCGGAAAAATGAGGTAGACGAAAAGAGGTAGGTTCACATGGAAACGAGACATTTATTTGAATCATTGCAATCCCAAATGAATTG
The DNA here is from genome assembly GCA_963572265.1 of Caenorhabditis doughertyi. NCBI lineage: Eukaryota > Metazoa > Nematoda > Chromadorea > Rhabditida > Rhabditidae > Caenorhabditis > Caenorhabditis doughertyi. The sequence continues at coordinate 8,892,012 of OY751557.1, forward strand.
TCTCTTCCCAATACTAATTGGAAACGGTGTCAATAATAGATTACGTAGTCAATCCCACTCACATGCTTTAAGATGGAAAAACATTCATTTCGAATCGGGGGTTTTTCAAAAAAAGCATAGCAAGAGGGAAGTATAAGTTCTCAAATCAACGGCTTATTAATGAAAACAATTGAACTTTTCTGGGATTTAACACGAACTTCTGGAGTTTCAAAATAGTTCTGTGCAGTGCTGTTAATGGAATTTCTTCTGCCTGAAACTTCTGATGTTTGAGCAAGCTTCTCCTGAAACTCACAAGAAAGAGCTATCCTAAAATCTTTCACAAAATACATTGCAACCAAAGGTTCAAGAGCTGGATAGACTCCTGCCAAATCTCCAACTATATTTCCATTCTTTCCAACTTCAATCTCAAAAAACGGAAGAGTTAAGATAATTCCAACTGTGCTGTACATCATAAAGAATGGTAGGGCCGTCTGAAATCAAGATGAAGAAAAGATAAACTTGAGTCAGCCAAACTCACTTGAATACCCAAAGTCTTCAATAATTGTTTATTTAATTCTTTTGTCCTCTCACTCATGATGCTTTTCTTACACTTCAATTTGAAGTAGATTTTAAAAGCACAAAACAAGATTGTTGAGAAGCAGACTGCCTGAAACAAAGGCTTTCCACACTCTTTTCTTGTTCTCTTGACTCACAATTATAGAGAAACATCCTAGATAATTTATGGTGTCAAATACCTTGAGATGCTTTTTCCCATCTGTATCATTCTCCCAGAACTGCAAAGCAATGAATGCAACTTTAAATGTGTCTTCCCGATAAGCTATCATTATTGCGTCTCTTGCATATTCCGCTTTTTCGTTGGTCTTTGCGGTGGCAGAAAAGTTGAGGGAATACCACAAAAAGAAGAAGAAAATGGCAGGTATGAAAAGGAGAAACAGTCGCCAACCATTTAATTTCTCGAGTTTTTCAGGTCTAGAAAAACGGCATAAACTCTGAAATTAAAAAAGAGAAACTAACTTGCAAACAACGATGTACCGGTAGTAGAATTGCGTAGCCAAGAGAGATATGCAGAGTGCATAAGATGCACAATAAAGACAAATCAGATAGTAACCAATTTTCTCTTCATATCGAAGAAAGCTATCAATCATAATGATAAACATTGAGCCATGGATGTGCATTATCTAGAAGTGCAATATGAAGAAAGTGAAGGTGAAGTGTAAAACGCATTATTGAAACCTACCGGTGAAGCAATGATCTCAATCCATGTGTAGAGAAGTGAATATGTCGTAAACACAAACATAATATGACGAAAACTCCCGAATAATCTCTTTGCTTTTTTATAAATTAAAAGTAAAAGAAGACTATTTGTGAATTGAGCACACCCGAATCCAATATACTGGATAATATGCAATTCGCTATTCATTCCTGATTTATTTTCAATAAGTGTCGAACAACAAAGATCTCAAATTTGGTAATGAACAGTGATTAAATCAAAAAAGGGTGGACAGCTCACGTGATAGACTTCGATGGCAACCAGACATTAATTTGAATCATCTTCTAGATCCCAACGGGATGTGCCCATTTCTGGTTCTAAATGCAAGGGAATAAGAGTGGTCATGTTATTTTGAAATAAGAGACTTCATTTGGTTAGAATAAGGAAATAAATGACAAATGACTGTGTTTGTTTTGTGTTTTGTACATTTAGAATGGCTAATGAGCAGGAATGTTCAAAATTTGCAGAGATGCTTCGGTTCTGTAAATTACATTTCAATTCCGGTTAAAATAAATTAGCAATCTTCTTCAGTTTTTTTTCAAAGTTTCGTGACAAATACCCTTTTTCTTGATAACTTTTCACGAATCTTTACTATTATTACTGTACAGATTCCGTGTGTGTGTGTGTTTGTGTGTGTGTCGCCGGTCCTAGCGAAATTCCTACTGAACCAATTTTTATGGGACCTGAACAGATCGGTGCAGAATTCCGACGCGATGATGCCCGTCTATTTAAATTTTTGAAACTGATATAAATGAGGTCACCAGGTTCAAAAAACCACGTTTCCAGGCCTTTTTTGAAACTTCCATTGGTGGGAGAGACACACAGGGGGCCACGTGAATATAATAAACTCCGTGAAACTTTTCCCAGTTTTTTCATTTCTAAAAAGTTTTGTGAAGCCAGGTGGTAGGAGGCGCGAAGCGCCGATGACCGACTGGTTAATTGTAACTTCAAGTTCCTATCTTGATTTCAACGGTACTGCATATCATGAAGAAGAAAACGCTTGAATTTAACCGCTGATGGCTGTCGATACCGTTTTTTTTAGCTTTCACACTTATTGGGTTCTTTTCCCATTCTGGTTGGTTGAAATTAGATTCTGATTCTATAGAGCCCAATTCTGTGAAAATAGAGTACGCTTGTATTATTGGCATTATTATTGGCATTGCTCGGTTTTTGTTTGAAAATAAAGCTCAAGAATTAGGACAAAAATAGAATACACCAAAATGTAATTACTCATGTAATTTTTGGCTAATAGCCCCGGAAAATGGCTAATAGCGTACCGATTTAGCAACTAGCCGCTGCATGCGGCTAGTTGCTAAATCGGTACGCTATTAGCCATTTTCCGGGGCTATTAGCCGATTTTGATAACGGCTAGTAGCCGCCAGTTGCCTGAGAGCCTCTTCCTCTCCCTAGTCGTCAAGGATTCAAACAAAATTCGTAAAAAAATCAATAATTTTATTTGAATACAAAAATGAAACATGATTATACAGGAAAATTGTACATGAAAAGTAAAGCAAAATTAGTTATATGGAAGACGGCATGAACCGGGCTGTTTTGCAGAAGTGTATTTCGGTCGTTGTTTCTGTCGCTATTTCTACCGTTCTTTTGATGAAGCTGCAAAAAATAATGATTTTCTGAAAACTTAAGAATTCTTTCTCTTACCAAAACGAAATTGTATTACTTCTCCTTTAGGTTGCTTTGTTGTTGCGTACATACATTGAGCATTCAAAGAAACCTTATCTGGAACATTACGAATGACTTTGTTATAAGAATTTAAAAATTATTGAAAAAAACGATAAAAACAGAAAAAACTGCTATGTCAAAAAAGTTGTTGTTTGAATGCGAGAAAACTGTTATGCGCCAGTAGAGAGGCTATTAGCTACCGGATGCCGCTAACATATCCACCAGCAATCCATGGCTATTAGCCGTTTACCATACCGAGTCCATGATTTTTGAAGTTTTTAACGCTATTAGCCATTCTATCCGGCTGATAGCCTTTCGCAGCGGCTATTAGCCAAAGCAGAGGCTAATAGCCAAATCAGTGGCTATTAGCCATATTCATTGGCAATTAGCCTTTTTCTTACGCTCATAGCCAAGGACGTGCCAAAAATTTCCTGAGTAGAAGTGTGACGTTTAAAACTGTTGAACTTTTTCAGGATAATTTGAAAATTTGCATTCAATCTACAAAAAAAAACGTATTCTAAATTAACTGAAAGCATCACAAATCCCGGTTGAAAAAGTTATAAAATTGATTATTTCTTATGGGAAGAAAATTGAATTTGAAACATTTGATTCTTTTTTCAAGCAAACAACTACCAAACCTGCAATAAGCAATAACAAATTGAATAACGGTTAACAGATAATAAGTCAAATGTATGAAAACTGATAATATTATTTATTGCCACGTGAGTAAAATCATTTCAACAACTCGAGTTTGAAAAATTTGATCACAGATTTCAAATTTGGCTCATTGACAATGCAGTGGCACTTTTTCTGGTTTTCGAACGTGAGTTTTCCATTTTTATGTGATTGATTTCACTTTCGACTCTTGTTTTACCTGGAATTAAATGGAATAAAGTTGATCTAAAATCGGACAATCTCACAAGTAAGAGCTCTCCTGAAATCTTTGACAAAGTACATGGCCACCAAAGGTTCGAGAGCTGGATAAACGCCTGCTAGACTCCCAACGATATTCCCTTTACGTCCAACTTCTATTTCAAAAATTGGGAGAGATAGAATGATTCCCACAGTACTATACATCATTAGAAATGGAAGTACTGTCTGAAAACAAAACATTACCCAAAAAAAATGCATAACCGAAAAATACATATTGCGAATTTTTGGATCTTCAACTCACCTGAACACTCAATGTTTTGAGTAATTGCTTGTGAAGCCCTTTTGTCTTATCACTCATCGAAACTTTCTCGCATTTCAACTTGAAGTAAATTTTGAAGGCACAAAACATGATAGTTGAAAAGCAGATAGCCTGAAAGGAATAAAATGTCCACTTTTTTCCCCACGGAATTCATCTTACAATTATACAACAACACCCAGCATAACTCAGAGCATCAAATCTTCTGAAATGTCTTCTCCCTGTCAAGTCAGTATCCCAAAACTTCAAAGCAATAAATCCCATATTTTTTGTATCTTCTCCATACTGCTCCATTATAACTTCTCTGATAAATTCTTCCTTTTCTTTCGATTTTCCCATTCCAAAAAAGACTAATGCAAACCAAATAAAAAAGAAAAATACTCCAGGAACAAGTAGAAGCCACAGTTTCCAACCATTTAATTTTTCAAGATTTTGAGGCCTAAAAGTACATTGAAATAATCTGAGATTCTTGATTGTATAAACTGACTTGCAAATCACAATGTATCGATAATAGAATTGAGCAGCCAAAAGTGCAATACAAAGTGCATATGATGCACAGTAGAGACAGATTATATAACAACCAATTAACTCTTTTTGACTTAGGAAACTATCAACCATAAGAATAAACATGGATTCATGGATATGCATCAACTAGAATTATTCCATTAATCCTTATAAAAATGAAATGAAACTCACTGGTAATGCAATTAACTCAATCCAAGTATAGATCATCGAATACGCGGTAAAAGCAAACATAATATGACGATACGTTCCGAATAGTTTCCTCGCTTTTTTATAAATTAAAAATAAAAGTAACGAGTTGGTGAATTGAGAACACACAAATCCAATATACTGGGATATATGCCATCCAGAATTCATTTTGAGTTGATCGTCTAAAATAATTTAGATTGAAGCTGAGTCTAAGAACTTATAAAATCAGAAGAGCAATGACCGACTCAGCTCTTTTAAATATGAGACAATTCTATTGAATCCCCATCCCTAAGGTACTGATTTTCTCTAATTACATGTTACGTATGTACACATCACGTGGTTTCAATAAATTCCTCATTCTGATTAATGGAAAAAGAAAACGGACAGAAAACAGCTAAGGAATTCTGAAAACAACTGAAAGAAAATTCGATGTTTTTGATTTATTCAATCTTCGAATTTAGTTTTTTCTCATTTTCAGTCTTTTCATGAAAGGTCTCGTGAAAAAGTTTCAGTCTCCCGGTCTTCTTAGGTCGGTATGTAGTTTGTGAAAACGAGCCGTATTAAAATGAATGAGTTGAGTTCCGTGTGGTATGATGTTTTTTCTCACAGGGTCTGGAAGCTTTTATTTTCCTAAAATTGCAGAAAATTTGATAGAAGAGGTCGGAATCTGAATCGGTAGAAAATCAAAATCAGACTGAAACTTCGAGGACGAAAAAAACTCAATGCCTCATTCTAACAAAAAAGTAACAAACAAACAAATTTATTGTATTTGTTTAATGAAATGAGCCTGAATTTATATCGGAGACTCTAGTCTGGGAAGTATTGCTCAAATAATTGAGTTTGATTCCTGTTCTTTTTCCACGACCTGAAAATAAAAACAGTACATTAGTGTTGTTGAAAAGAACATGCTTACACAAAACTGCATTTCGAAAGTCTTTAATGAAGAATATGGCAATGAGAGGCTCAATGGCTGGATATGCTCCAGCAGATGCTCCAACATAATTTCCAAGTAATCCAACTTCAATTTCAAAGTATGGGAGTGTTATGAATGCACCAACAGGGCCATACATCATCACAATTGGAACGATTGTCTGGAATTAAAAGGTTTTTAGAATGACTTTAATGGTAAGGTACTCACCTGGAATGATAATGTAACGAATAGTTGACGATTGAGTTCTCTTGTTTTGGCACTCATTATCATTTCAGCATTCTTTAGTTTTGTGTATATTTTGAGGATGCAAAATGCAATAATTGATAAACCAGTAGACTGAAAAAGTCATCATTTTTCGTGTCAAATTTTATAAACCAGTTACCAAAATGCATGTACAAAGTACAGAAGCCATTATATCCAACCATCTCCAAGTACACTTTCCATTATTATCATACGAATAATACATCGGACCAATAAATGACTCATTCGCAATATCTACTCCATAATTTTCCATCATCACATCTCTTTAAACAAAAATATTAGTGATTGAGTTTCTGATCTATGCCCTATACCTCATGAAATGTTGTTTTTCTGGAGTGTTATGCATTCCATAATGAACCAAAGAGAACCAAGCAGCAAAACAAAGAAAACCGGGAACAAAGAGTAGGGATAATTTCCAGCCTTTCAGTTTTTGAAGGTGATCCGGTCTGAAAGAATTATGTAAGTATGAAGAATGTACATAGATCATCTAGATAGGATTCTCTGAGTCAAATTACATAGCCACAATTAAAACTATTCTGAGAATCTGGAATTATTGATTGACTTACTTGCAAACTGCCACGTATCGATAGTAGAACTGGGCAGTGAGCAATGAAATGCATAATGCTGAAGATCCACAATAGAGAGCTGCCAAGATGTTTCCAATTCCAACGTCAAACTTGATAGGACCTTCCATCATCACAATGAACATGGATCCTTTGATATGCATTACCTGTAAGAAGTTTATTCCAGATGTCCTTATATTAGAGGTAACTGACCGGTTGAGCCAACACTTCAATCCACGTGTATCCTAAAGAATACGTCGAAAAAGCAGCCATCACATTCCGATAACTTCCGAACAATCTCTCTGCACGAGTGAGAACCAGAAAGAGTAATGTGGCATTTGTTACCTGGCCAAAAAGGAAACCAGCATACTGGATGAGATGAAGAAACAGTTTCAGCATGACTTTGAAAAAGGTTTAGTGATTCAGTGACAAGATCTCCGAAAGTATTTATTTAGGTGGAACAAAATGACAAGCTATTCCTCTGAGAGATTAGAATGACGCAGTCTTAAACAAGGAACACCTGAACACCTCCTTTGTTTTTGTTAGGAGATGACAAGGGACATGACTAATGAGGAGCATCTAGAGTTTCAAGGCACACGTAGAGTTTTCTTTCAGACTGTAAACATCCAAAACACAATGTTCATGACGTTTCAGAGATCCCACAGGTAGGTGGAAGTCTCCAAAGTCAACTAATACAGTTTGATGTTTGAGTTACAAAATTATCGTTTTATGATGTCATCGATCAATGTTTTTATTCTATTGAGAACAAGTATGAGAGTTGTTATGAAATGGAAATGGGTTAATGAAAAGAACTTGTTGGAAGATCGGAGCTTGTACGAGATGCCGAACTTCTCGATGGATTGAACTTCACATCTGTGCGTCGTTTTCTTCGTTGACCTAAAATCAAGTTCTCTGTTTTGGAATTGTCAGAAAGCTACTCACATAAAACTGTTCTTCTGAAATCTTTGATACAAAAGATTGCAATCAAAGGTTCAATAGCAGGATAAGTACCAGCTGCTGCTCCAACATAGTTACCCAATTGTCCAACTTCGATTTCAAAAAATGGAAGAGTTATGAATGTTCCAACAGGACAATACATCATGAAAAATGGAAGGAGAGTCTGAAGTTTATGAATTTAGATGGTCTTAACCAGAATACCATAAAAGATAAAAATACAGTACCTGAAAGGAAAGAGTAATGAAAAGTTGGCGGTTCAATTCCCTGGTTTTGGGACTCATTAGAGCTTGAGCGCTTTTCAATTTTGAGTAAATGTTGAATGCACAAAATAATATTGTAGAGAAGCAAAGAATCTGAAAAATAACTGTTTCTGGTTCTGGAATCGATTGAAACTACCAGAATAAATGTACATCCAGAAGATCCTAATATATCCCGATATCTCAAAATTCTAGTTCCATCTGTCTTGTATGTCCAATACAATGGAGCAATAAATGATTCTTGAGTGATATCTGCGTCATAATACTTAATCATAACATCTCTGAAACCATTCACTGATTCGATGCGATTACTCTGTATTTACCTCATAAACTTCTGTTTTTCCACAGTGTTATGCATTCCGAAATAGACACAAGCAAACCAAGCTACAAAACATACAAAGCAAGGAATGAAGATTAGGCTTAACTTCCACCCTCTTATCCTTTCAAGACTTTCTGGCCTGAAAGTTAACTTATTCGAAGGATTGAGTTAGATCGAGCGATTCAATACTTGCAAACCGCAATATATCGATAGTAGAATTGAGCTGCCAGAAGAGAGATACAAAGAGCAAAAGAGGCACAATAGAGGCATGTTATCTCATTTCCAGTAGCAATATCAAATTGAAAGGGACCATCTAACATTACAATAAACATTGATTGCTTGATGTGCATTACCTAAAAGTATTGTTAAACATTTCTTGATTTTTGATCAACAAGATACAGTATGCCGTTTTTGGTGACTCAAATCATAAAAAGAATCATAAATTCCCACATTCCAATGCAATTTTTATGCAAATTTTTCTTGTTTCAGCATGCGATACACCCCTTTTTCGATGGAATCCTCTTCTTTTCTTGCAGTATGGATATTTTTAAAAACTATAAAAGAAGTGTCGATTCTCAGTGAAACCATCAGTTTCATTCACTGTTCTGTCATGAATCTTCTTACTCTTCTTCTCGTTGTGCTCATTGCACTCTCTTCTCCAATCATGGCTCGTGGACGTCGTTGCCGTTCCAGCACCAAATGCGACTACGAATCCGTCTGCTACGAGGGATACTGCTACACCATCGATGAGATGTTCGAGAAGTTTGACGTCTAATTTCTTTCGTGCATTTCTGTTTCCCCGCAATGAACATTAAAAATTCCAATACTGTATTCATTTTAAGACGTATAACAGGAAGTTTTGACTAACACTGTGTGGTGGCATCTATAATATATAAAAAGCCAGAGGGGTTTGTCTGTACGTCCGGATGTTCGCACTTTTTTGCAAGAGGAAAGAGAGAATTGACCCCAAAAGGGATAGAGCATCACCCCTTGCGCCACGGGACCACATAAAAAATTGTCCTTTTGCCTACAGATTTCAGTGACGAACTGTGACAGCCATGCTGGTATGCTATGAATCCAAATCGGGATTTGTCTTTTGATAATAATAGAACAGAAAGAATGGGCCGAACCGGGGATTGAACCCGGGACCTCTCGCACCCAAAGCGAGAATCATACCACTAGACCATTCGGCCACAAGTTTTCTCCAATGTATTCAAGAGAAGAGAAGCGCTTCTGATGATATGATAAGAATATCCAAGTTTGAAAGTCTAGCCAGGCGCTTCCTTATCATTCACAGCTTTATCAAATGCAAAAGCAGTTCCAGGTAACGAACTATCATCCCTTCCATTTGAAAGCTAGTGATAGCTTTCTCCTTCTCCAAAAACTTACTGGTTGTGCAATGAACTCAATCCACGTGTAAAGCAAAGAGTAGAAAGCAAAAACAGACATAACATGTCGATAACTTCCAAATAATCTCTCGGCACGAGTTAGTATTAGAAACAAAAGGCACGAATTCGTGAGTTGTCCCACAATAAATCCCGAGTATTGAGCAATATGAAGGCATAGTTTTAATGAAAGTGGCATACTTAGAATGGAGTCAAAACACAATTTTTTACCTTATAAAGGAAGCTTAAAGAAAAGAAAGTAGGAGGGGGAATTAACGTCAAAAATAGAGAGTGAGTAAGGAATGATGAAATGATTTATCTGAAAAGAATATACGAAGATCCATATGACGATGGAAATGACATAAACACAATCCTAAATTGTCATTAGAGTTATGGCTATTCTTTCATGTTTCGATGTTGTGATCTACTCTTTGTTTTTATAATTTTTGAAATCCAATAATTTCAACGTCACTGGGTCGAAAAGAATCCATATACACTCCGCCCAATAAGTTTAAGACCCCCTTAAACATTGAGTGTCCAGCCAAAACAAGGGGTGTAATCAAAAATCTGTAAATGCCATTCGATTCAGAATACAAAATAACCCTTGGATCCGATTTTTTATAGTCCAACTACTTTCCGTACTCCCACGACACCAGAAGTTTTCTTTTTTGGCCGCCCAATAAGTTTAAGACCACCTGAAAATTGGGTTGGATTCGTTATTTTCTCGAAGTTTCAAGGCTTCAAAGCGGTTCATTTTTACTTTTTGGGATGTTTCATGTAGTTTCTGATTACTTCCGACCATTTGCGACCTATTTCTCAAGTCGTCAAAAATCGACTTTTGAACGATATTACGATATTTTGGATGAAAATTGGTAAATGAGAACGTTAAGTGGCTCATGTCCGCAATAAAGTCTTGAACCTGCTCGGATATGAAGAAGTTGATGTAAATCACTTATTCCTGACCCCTCTGGGTCGTCCCGTACCCACGAAAGTAGTCAATTTCCAGATTTACCAATTTTCATCCAAAATATCGTAATATCGTTCAAAAGTCGATTTTTGACGACGTGAGAAATAGGTCGCAAATGGTCGGAAGTAATCAAAAACTTCATGAAACACCCCAAAAAGAAAAAATGAACCGTTCTGAAGCCTCGAAACTTCGAGAAAATCACGAATCCAACCCAATTTTCAGGCGGTCTTAAACTTATTGGGCGGCCAAAAAAGTGAATTTCTGATGCTGTGGGAGTCCGGAAAGTGGTAGGAATATAAAAAGTTGGGTCCGGGGGTTATTTTGTAATCTGAATCGAACGGTATTTACAGATTTTTGATAACACCCCTTGTTTTGGCTGGACACTCAATGTTTAGGGGGGTCTTAAACTTATTGGGCGGAGTGTATACTGTTTTTGGACTACGAATGGAATTCTATAAAGGTTTGATGATATTTTTAAAAGGTTTCATTCAAGTTACTTCTTATTGGATATTTGAAAGCATTTTTTTATTTGCTACATTTGAAAGTTCGGATTGAAAAAACATTCCAGTTCTCTTTTTCTTCTTCTTTTGTTGAATATAAATTTTAGACGAATAAAAATCCATTTCCCCGTGATTATCACATCCTTGTTTTTCTTCCAGTTCGCCCCACAAAAAAACTCGTAAAACCGAGTTTTACGATTGAACAAAGAGTAGAAATATAAATGAAAATAGTTGACTTCCGATGTGAACTCTGGGGTTTTTAGCGCCTTCTTCTATCATCGCTTCCGAATCCTTCTTATCATAACATTACAGTGATATCATATTCTTCTGATGACGTCAAAATCAATGTATCTCTGATCTATTCTCAATTTAATCTTCACACCATGAACGAAACGAAGAAGAACAAGAAAGAAGATGATATCATTTTGTAATAAATGGCCCTTCTCTCTCCTTCAATTTCTCGTTTCGTCGCCTCTCGATCAGCTGTGAGGACATTTTGACACCCCTTTTGGTCTGCCATACAAAACGTTATAGAACCGAAAACCAAAAGAAGAAAAAAGAAGATTCTTCGGAAAAAAGGACCTTATCTTGGAAATGACGTGATTTGGAAATATCACAGTTTGAACTCATCGGATCCCGATACATTGATCTGATGACGTTTTACCCACTTGCAAAGCATTGGAAATCAAACATTCCACATTCAGAAGCACTTGTTATTTGACATCATTTTTATGTTCACCGTCTTGTAAACGAGATGATTGATCGGAGTTGAAAACTTTCTCATATCTGGTTCTAGTGGTATAAATATACAAATTTGTTTTGAAAAAAAGTTTTCCTTCTGAATGATACGGAGAGAATCTATCATGATTGTACTACTCTGATATCCGTTTATTCATATATAAATTGTCTTACAAACACTGAAACACTGATGCACCACTCACAACTTATTATTGTATCTTTTTATAGAAAAACATTGTGGTTTATACTGAATTTTTGAAAGTTACAGGAATCACTGCTTCTGAAAATTATTTTTCCCTCTTCTTTAAATTAATAAATCATGATTTTTTTTTGAATTCGTACTGTAACTGATGCCAGTTTTATTTAAACGGAATATCTTTCTGTAAGAATGTGGGCTCTCCAGCAAACTGATTCTAATGCACTAAACTAACGGAAAACATTTATCAAGAATCAAAAATCTAACCCAAAAAACGACAAAACTAATGAACTTTTCCCTTTTTTCAAACCGTTTGCAAAGTTTTATCTGCAAACCCGTTTCATCTACCGTAACCCACATTCTTTGTCCTTTTTTCAGAATAAAACCTCAACAAAGAGGGCTAATGCGTTAAGATACCGTAGTCTCTATTAAGCTTCATGACAATCATCAAAACGTTTTGTTTTCTGTTTCGAGTGAATATTTATAATATTATCAAGGTTAGAGTATCAAGACAACAATTGAAAATAGTGTAATTTTTGAAAACATGATTGTTTGATGGCATGTTGCGGGTGCAGACCGAGTGCAGACTTTATGATAAGGAAAGTGATTCGAAGAAAATCTAGAGATAACTAGAAAAAATTGTTATTAGATGAGAAAATTTGGAAAAGCGATGAGTTCGAGAGGCTAACGAATAGGAAAAACGTTGATGGTTGAAGGTTCTCTTTTTTTTCAGCTTTATAGTATAATCATTCGAATTCTTTCAAAGTATGTTATGTATAAAAGATCAGATCATATTTTTATGTCAGAAAACAGAAACTTTGCTTTGGGTAGAACAGAATAGTAAATGAAAACTCAAACATGATAACTGGACAGAATATCTTCTTTTTTATTAAACGTCTCGAAATATGATTGAAAGAAACGTTTTACTATGAAGCAAAGCAAAAGAAGGAGATTTCGGAGATGTTCCGAAATAACTTTAGAATACGAAACGTTCAAAAAGCTCGTTTCATAGTTTATTCCTTGTTTGTTCATCTTTTTTTTTTAAGTAACTATTGAAAGATTTCAAAATACTAACTTCTTAGAATATCTCTATTACTAGAAACATCCGGATGTATCCAGAAGAATCTATCAAAAATCAAACATTCGTCCACTTTCATTCCATTATGAAATGATACCTTATTACCATCTATCTCTCTATCCCTTCCTACCGCCAACAGTTGTTCTTTTTTGGTCTTTTTCAACGGTCAAACCTAAAACACACTGGAGGCGTGTCTCTTTTCGATAGAAGTGATGTCACAACACTACTGTAGGCGTTGTGTATATATTCAGAATCGCTTGTGAATTTTGTGTGTTGAAAACTTTGAGTTTCATTTCTGTTTCTTGCCGTTTTTTCGACAGACATCTGAAATCACAATGGGTAAGCTTTTCTTTTGTTTTCGACTGAAAATTTATAAATTATATTATAGGATTCCTTCTTGGGATCGTTCGTATGTTTCGCCAACGTCGCGAAGCTGCTGGTGATTCCGAAAATAATAGTTTCAAAGAGGCAACTCATAAGGATCTCTCATCGTAAGCTAATTTTTTCCATTTTATGTTGCGGAACTTTGATTTCTAAAGTCCCCATTCCTGAACTTTTCAGATCCTTTGTTGAGCATCAATTGCACATTGCTCAACTTTCCGAAAGATTCTTCCAGTCCAAAATTGACATTGTTGAACCAAAGAAATCCAAAGGATTGAGCAAACAAGAAGCTGCTCACAAGCTCAAAACTGATGGAAGAAATGCTCTTTCCCCACCAAAAACGATTAGCAATATGGAATTATTTATTAGACAATTCAAGTAAGTATATCAATCTTTGAACGTTGATTTTTAATTCAAAGTTTTTCAGAAATCTTCTTTGGGTTCTTATGTTCGGTGCTGCTGCACTTTGTTTCTTGACCTACATCTATGACCCAACGTGAGTTGACTCATTTAGAATATCTCTTCAAATTCTGAAGTTACAGTGATGCCTTGAATCTGTATGTCGGAGTTTTCATTGTCGCTATCGTCTTCCTTATGTGTGTTGTGTCGTTTTTCGAGGAAAAGAAAGGAGTTGAAGTGGTTCGCGCCTTCCAAACACTCATGCCAACTTCTTGTCAAGTTATCAGAGATGGAAAAGAAGTAAGTTATTGGAAATCGCAGAATATATTTCTACAACTTTCTATTTTCAGATAATGTTGAACCCTGAAGAACTTGTTGTTGGAGACATTGTCGTCGTTCGTTCCGGATGCAAAGTTCCAGCTGATATGAGAATAATCGGATGCACTGATTTCTTCTTGGAGACCAGTTCTATCACAGGAGAAGCTGAACCATTGGAATTCAATTGTAAAACTGCAAACGAAGCAACATCGATCTTCGAATCATACAACATTGCATTCAATGGTTCATTCTGTGTTGATGGAGAAGGATACGGTATTGTTATCCGTACTGGAGAACTTACTGTCATTGGACAAATCGCTTCTTTGACTCTCGGACAAAAAGACAAGAAATGCAAATTTGAGACTGAAATTGAAAGATTCGTCCAGTTCATCACTGTTATGGCTATTACTATGGCCACTATCATCTTCACAATTGGACTTATTGTAAATGGAGGAAATGACGTCATTCGTCTATTTGTCACTGGTTTTTTAATGGTTATCATTGCAAATGTTCCCCAAGGACTGCCAACAACAGTCACCACTGAATTAACAATTATTGCCAGAAGAATGGCAAAGAAGAATGTATTCTTGAAGAAATTGGAAAAGATTGACAGTGTTGGAGCAACTACAGTCATCGCTTCTGATAAGACTGGAACTTTGACAAAGAACTGCATGACTGTCACTGATTTGTGGTACAACAATTCATACAACAGTGGTAAGTACTTTGAATATTCATGTGGAGACCAAAGCAAATTCTCCTGATTTCAGCCAGACCAGAAAACACTGGACGTACAACCAAGAAAAGAAACTTGAATGCCATGAACACTCTCGGATGGTACGACGCTCCTCTTTCAGACATTCTTAGTGTTATTTGTGTTTGTAACAAAGCCAGAATCGAAAGTAACTTGACCACAAAAGTTCGCCCACCAAGAGTGTAAGTTCCTTGTTTTTTCGTAGTTAAAACCCTCAAAAACGTTGTTTTTTTTAGTGATTCCGAATTGGATTTGACTGTTTATCGATGCCAGCCAGTCAAAGAAATGTTGATTTCCGGAAATCCATCGGAAGTTGCTCTCTTGAGATATGCCTCAGGAATGTTGGATGCTAAGGAAGTCAGAGATAACTTCCATGTTGTCTTTGAAGTTCCATTCAATTCTGTGAGAAAGTTCCATTTGATTTTGGCAACCACTCAGAATACTTGGAATGAATTGGAAGACAGAAAGAAAATGAATGCTGATGTCGAGTTCATTCTGATGATCAAAGGAGCTCCAGATGTTCTTATCAAGCATTGCTCATCTTTGAATATTGATGGAGAACCAATGGAATTGAATGAAAAGAGACTTGATGACTTCAATGAAGCTTATGAAACATTCGGAGATGAAGGGTGTCGTGTCATTGGATTTGCAACAAAGAAATTCCGCGCTCCTGCTACTTCTACTTTCTCAATGAAATCAAACACTGTACCAATGGATGGATGGGACTTTTTGGGAATGAGTGCTATCATGGATCCACCAAGAGATGATACTCCAAGAGCTATCAAGGCTTGCAAAGAAGCTGGAATTAAAGTTTACATGGTCACTGGAGATCACAAATCAACTGCCACTGCTATTGCTCGTCAAATTGGAATGATTGATTCTGAAGAGGTCACTAATCTGGACCATCATCGTCAAGTCATCAGAAGAACTAACTCACAAGATTGGGCAGTAATCACTGGACCAGAGCTTCCATCACTTAGTGAAAAACAATGGGATGCTCTGTTAGAGCATCGTTACATTGTATTCGCAAGAACAACTCCGGAACATAAGCTATTGATTGTGACTGAGAGTCAAAAGAGAGGAGAATGTGTAACTGTAACTGGAGATGGAGTCAATGATGCTCCGGCTCTTAAGAAAGCAGATGTTGGAGTGGCAATGGGTCTTGCTGGAAGTGACGTGGCAAAACAAGCAGCCGATATAATTCTTCTCGATGATAACTTCTCTTCAATTGTTGCTGGAATCGAAGAAGGACGTCTTCTTTTCGATAACCTCCGAAAAACAATTGCCTACACAATGACCCACATGTGGCCAGAACTTGTACCAGTAATGCTCAATTTCTTCTTTGGATTCCCACTTGGATTGACTCCAGTTCAAATTCTCTCGATTGATCTTATCACTGATATTCCACCAGCAGTCTCATTGGCTTATGAAGGACCAGAAGCTGATATTATGTTACAACCACCAAGAAAGAAGGAGACCCATCTTGTCACAAAAGGACTCATCACCTATACATACCTTTTCATGTCAATCTTTATTTCAGTTGGAGGAGTTGTTGCATATCTTCTCTCTTATTATATTAATGGAATTCGCCCATGGGAATTGGCATTCTCTGCAAATGATCATTTCAAAGTCGGAGCTTCTAATTTCACAACCGGAGGCGGAGTTGTTCTGAATGCTGACCAACAAGTCTACATGGCTGCTCAAGCTGCTGCAGCATTCCACATTGCAGTTGTCGTTGGACAAGCATGGCATTTATGGATGTGTTTGACTCGTCGTGTTTCAATCTTTGTTCACGGAATGGCTAATATTGTTGCTATTCTTGCTGTTATCATTGATATGCTTCTCATCTGTCTCTTCACTTTTGTTCCAGGAGTACAGTATGTATTCGGATCCCAACCACCACCATGGGAGGTAAGTAACTTGTTATGATTTCTGAAAACAATTCTTAATATTTTTAATTTTCAGTGCTGGCTAGTTCCAGTCATCGTTGGTATTTGGATCTGGATCTTCAACGAAATCCGAAAGTACGGAATCAGAAACTATCCGAAAAACAAGATGGTGCAAATGGTCAAATGGTGATTTCTTATGGTCTCATGTACATATTCAAATGCTTTATTTTCTCTATTTTCCCTCTCAATTCTGATTGTTAGTAGCTAATGATAGGAACAATAAACCAACTTTCTCTGGTCATTTTCATTTTGACATTAGGCCTTGAGAAAAAGTTTCAAAGAAAGATCGAGAAGAGTTAGTCAATCCGATTAGCTACGCCCAAAGTCTATTAAGTCATAACCTTGTTTTCTTCAACCACGTCTTCAGATAATAATTCGAGAATCCTGTTTTTTTTTTATTCACAAAGAAAGAATGACATCATCTATTGTCTTCACATGATGAAGGCGTGAAATAAAAGAAAAGAAAAGAAGGGAAGGTGTTGCAGAAAAGATATCAACAACATTCTTTCTGATAGCATCAAAAAGGCAAAGATTAGAAGTTTAGAACGTTCTTTGATGAGATAGATTTGGTACAAATTGTTTTGTTTGGGTGTTAAAGAAGATGATATATTAAAACCAAGAAAAATATATTAGGGATAGAAAAATATAATATATTATTCCACATACTTATTCTGCAAAATATCTAATAATTATGCCCGTTTTATGCACTTCTTACGGTAGAAGCAGCTGCACTTGAGATTTTTGCCGAATTCCGATAACAAATCAAAGATTTTCGGAATGTTTTAATACAAAATATTGCAATAAGGGGTTCCACAGCCGGATAAATTGCAGTTGAAGCAGCAGCTGAACTTGATAAAATATCAATTTTGATTTGAAATAACGGGAATAGAAAGAGCAAACCAACGGGTCCGTACATAAGTGTAAATGGTAGTAGTGTCTGGAATATTGTATTGTTTTCCCAAGAACATTTTTATTCCAAATACCTGCAAACTCAAAGTGACAAACAACTGTCTATTGAGTTCTTTCGTTCTATCACTCAATGAATTACTCGCGTCATTCATCTTTTTGTACGTCTTCACTGCGCAAACCACAATTGTTGAACAGCAAATTATCTAGAAAATTGAAAATAAAAACCGAGAAAAGAATTCATTTTTGATTTCTACAAAAAACAAAAGTATTTACCATGAGACCAGCCAATCCAAGTGATCCAACACAATCTGGAGTATTCCAATGCGATTCTCCATTCTTATCCACACTCCAAAAGAGACCACTCACAAATGACATTGTTTTTGAATCTTCTCCAAAATCATCCATAAACGGAGCTTTCAGCATTTCCTGTTTTTCAGGAGTGATGCTTAATCCGAAATAACAAAAGAAAAACCAAGTGACTGATACGAAAATTGCAGGGAGGAAAATAAGAACAAGTTGACGACCCTCCAAATAATTCAATGATTTTGGTCTATAAATGGCAACAGTAAACATTTTAGAATTCTGAAATGGAACGGTTTACCTGCAAACTGCTAAATATCTGTAGAAGAACTGAGTTGACAATAGGGAAATGCATAATCCAAATGAAGATCCAAAGAGACCTGAAACTGAATGATTCAGACAAATAAACCGATTATTCCTATTAGAAGGGCATGTCTATCAAATTTAAAGCAATTAGAGAAAACAACTTGTCTACACTGCTTTCAGACGATATCAGTCTAGACATCCAGATGTTTTTTTTTTCACTAAAAGCTCTCAAAATTACAGACTTCTTCCTGGTGCTCTTTTATTACAGGTAATAAACTAGAAAATTTACTGATGCAAATCATTCCGAACAACCTTTTATACCACTTACATGTAAAAATGAATCCAACTCCGGGAACATGTCGAATTGGTCCGTGATTAACCACAACATACATTTGTTTCTCTATGACGACCAATGGTTGAGTGATGATATCCACATAATTATACATAATTGCATATAATGAAAAAGTAGCCATTAGATAACTGTAAGCTCCTAACACTTTTCGAGCTTTTGTCCAAATCAAATACAGTAAGAGACCATTGGTGCATTGTGATACAATGAAACTCATGAATTGAATGGAATGAAGTACTTGATACATCATTTTAAAATGACTCCAGAGGGGAATCCTCGAATATCCTCAGAGTTACTTTATAAAGAAATTAGAAGGCGGTTCTTTTCCGGAGGAGGAGAGTTAAGAAGGTGTAATTGTAGTACTCTGTGAAATTGTATTAATATTTCAATCACCTGCTCAGGTAGTCAGTGAATCATTCAAATGAGAGGAAGTTAAAAACAGACAAATGATATTCTAAGATCAATGTCTGAAAACACAAAATGAGATGAAGCGAAAAGAGAAAAAGATGTGTTGGCGGTTATAATATTTTTTGAAATTTCCAGGTTTGTTTTTCAAGATTTGGTCTGTCAACAGAATATCAAAACGAACTGAGCTCTTTGACCTTGTCTGAAATGAATGGGAGGCGGAGAAGGAGCAAATCATTGAAGTTGTTCTCAATATTCAGGATGTTCGTTGGAGTGCCCCAGGAACAATTCTACGAAAGTTACAAAAATGAAAAGCATTCAACTGAGTTTTTCTAAATATATTCTTTGAACTAATGTGCCTCTATATTCATTAGGGGCTTCAAACATCTTCTGAACGCTTTTCCTAATAAAAAGTTGTTTCGTTGTACGATTATGATGTATCCCCTAGAAACTACTGTTTCTGAGAATCATCGAAATCAGTGTACTTTCTTGTTTCTATCGTTTATCTTTTGGACTCGGTACATCATCTGTTTCCTCACTAGTTGTTTGTTTGCGGAAGTCTGGGTTACATCTCGTTATCAAAAATGATAAAAACATCTATCAAACCTCATTATTGCAAAAAATACATGATATTACAATGATCACTTTTCATATTTCAAAAAAACTGAATCTGAGATTGTTTCTCAAAAATCGAACAACGCCTACAGACTGTTTTCTTATATTTTGGATCATCATCAATTCAAATTATGTTCTGAACACTTATTATCGAATCAAACCACATAAAAATACCCGTTACTTTTTCTGACTACAGATTGATATCATCCCGAATTTCTGAATGAGTCACAAAGCAAAAAACATAACAAAAAACAAAGTATTTATTGCATAACCACAGCGAAGACTTTATTATTAACTGTAAATTTTGGAGCAATTCTTCTGTTCCCTACTTCTGCTGTATGTGATGTGGAATGCCCAAGCATTGGAGCCTTTTTACAGAAAACCGTATTCCGGAATCCTTTGATACAAAATATTGCAATGAGTGGTTCAATTGATGGATAAATACAACATGTTAGTGCTGGGATACTAACCAACCATTTGATCTCAATTTCAAAGAACGGGAACACATGAAGCATACCGACTGGGAAGTACATTAGAATGAAGGGGATCAAAGTCTGAAAGACGTTCTCTATTGCGGATTATTGTCTGTCTGTCATTGAGAAAACAATACTTGTTTTCTGATACGTGGAATACTTCTCAAGATCTTTTGAATTTTGACTTGTGCGTTATAATCTCTCAGTACTCATTTGATCTCAATGTTACGTACTCAAAGTGTGTCAGATACTTTCGATTGATGTCACAAACTTTTGATTTCTGCTTTTGATTCACATGAATCAGCAAAAGTGTTCAATGGAACAAAACGCGCAATATGTTCTTACAAAATCAGTCAGATAGAAAAATCGTCTGAATCTACTCAAGTAAAACGAATAAACAGTTATTTTTTAATTTGGAAATCAATCAGTTTTTCAAAAGTTTGTCATTGATCAGACTAACATAAGCTCACCTGAAGAGTAAGACACAAAAACAATTGACGATTCAAATCTCTCGTTTTCGCACTCATGAACATTTTGAATTCTTTCGAGTTTTTGTATATTTTCTTTGCACAAATTAAAATGAAAGTGAAGCAGAATCCCTGAAATCCTAATAATCATTGTAACTGCATGAAATCAATGTTTTACAATTATAGACGTATTCAAAAGAGCTGTTGTACAGTCCAGTATATTCCATATTTTCACCCCATTCTTATCAAACTTCCATAGCATACAAGACACAAATGCAACTTTATAAGAATCCAATGAAAAATCAGTTTGAAATCCTTTTCTGAAAATCTTTTTTCTGAGTGTTTTCAGTTGGATTTGTTACTTCAGATATGCATCTTTCTCGTATGTGTTTTTCATTCCATAAAGAACATTGATATACCAAAACACAAATACAAATATAGATGGAATGAATATAATTGGAAGTCTACTTCCGGATATTCTATCAATATTTGTTGGCCTGTAAGTACAGTTTCTTAGTAAGAACTTCAGTGCTCTTGTAATACGAACTTGCAAAGAACTAAATATCTATAGTAAAACTGTGTTGCCAGAAGAGAAATACATAATCCAAAACTAGCACAGAATAGACAAGCGAAAAAGTAACCAATCCATTTGTGATATCTCAATGGACTATCTACAATAACTCCCAGAGCAGAACCTTCGATAAATGACAACTAAAAACGGATAGTTTCAAAAAAAAAACCATTTTTAAAAGAAGCTTACCGGTTGTGTGAAAATCTCCACCCAAGAATAAAAGATGGCATAAATTGCAAATAAGCACATTATATACCGAAAATCTCCAAACATTTTATCAGTTTTTGTGATAATCAGAAAAATTAAAATTGAATTGAATATTTGAGCTCCAACAAAGGCAATATACTGAGCAATGTGTATTGGACGCATCACAGTTTGAGAAATGATCGGTCTGATAAAAAATAAAGAAAGAAACATGATAAGGAATGAAGACTGACCGGATATTGAAGAATACATAGTTCCCCGTAGTTGAGATTCTGTGTAT
Organism: Caenorhabditis doughertyi; assembly: GCA_963572265.1. Lineage (NCBI taxonomy): Eukaryota > Metazoa > Nematoda > Chromadorea > Rhabditida > Rhabditidae > Caenorhabditis > Caenorhabditis doughertyi. Next base: position 8,913,691 of record OY751557.1, read on the forward strand.
TGTTGCTTCCGTTCAAAATAGTTAATAGTAAGATGAGACTTTTCAGGTTTTTTTGAATTAGATGTGAGCGGTCCAAAAACGTGAAGACCAACAGGTTAAAGGAAACTTTCCTCGTGAACTGTCCCTCTTAATTCTAATCATTTTTTTCGTCGATCTTATCGAGTTTTTCAATCCGGACATTATTTTTCTTGGTATTTTTAATCTTCCAAACATTCACAAATTGGTCGGAGATGGCTTCAGGTTATAAAAGTTTAGACGGTTAGAGTTCTTCTTCTGGCTTCTGGCACTAAATTTATCAATTTCAGATAATTCTGCATCAAGACTGGATATCGATGAGCTTATCGTTAAAGTGTTGTCAGTTGGTCATCCGGAAAAAAGTTTGACAAAAACTGTCAAAGAGCAAGATTTGATGGCATTGTGTCACTTGGCGAAGAAGAGTTTTCTGGATCAATCGGTGATGGTTGAACTTGAAGCCCCGATCAAAGTTTGTGGAGATGTTCATGGACAATATTCAGGTATATCACTTATCAAATTAGATTTTATTCAACCTGTTTCTATAAGGGTGTAGCACGTTTTTTGAAATCTTCACCTGGTTCAATCATTTACAGATGTGCTCCGTCTGTTCAGCATCGCCCGTTTCCCTCCACACTCCAATTACCTTTTTCTCGGTGATTATGTAGATCGTGGTCGTCAGAATCTGGAGCTTATCACACTTTTTCTCTGTTACAAAATCAAATTCTACGACAGATTCTATTTGCTACGGGGAAATCATGAATGTCCAGCTGTAAATCGTGTATATGGATTCTATGAAGAATGCAATAAAAGATATTCAAGTACTCGATTATGGTTGGCTTTTCAAGAAGCATTTGCTGCGATGCCATTCACTGGCCTTATCTCTGGACGTATTCTTTGTATGCATGGAGGATTATCACCGAAATTGACAAGTATTGATGTTCTTCGTGATTTGACACGTCCAATGGATCCACCAAGTCCATCTCTTCATATTGATTTGCTTTGGAGTGATCCAGATATGTCTATCACTGATTGGGCACCAAATGTTCGAGGTGTCTCTTATATTTTTGGACCAAATGTGGTAAAACAACAAATTGAGACATTGGGAATCGACTTGATCGCCAGAGCTCATCAAGTTGTTCAGGATGGATACGAGTTTTTTGCCGAGAAAAAGTTAGTTACAATTTTTTCGGCTCCTCATTACTGTGGACAATTTGATAATTCGGCGGCAATTATGAATGTAGATGAGAATTTGATGTGCTCTTTCCATGTAAGCTTTTGAGAAAATTGAATATTTTTATTCTGCAAAGTTTCAGGTTCTTCGTCCAGCAACCAAAAAGACAAAAACAGGATCGCTTCATTGAAACTTTTCTTTGAACTCATACGTTTTTTGCCCAATAAAATGTATTATTTGGAAATGGGTTAACAGTTCAAATATGAAAAGACGATTATCAGAGAATAGCACTTGAACTCGATTTGTACGTTGTTGTTGTCCTTGCGGACACTTTTTTCCTGATCGAAACGCCTGAAATTCCCATCCTTCTTCTTGTTTCCATCATTTTTCTCAACTTACAGAACAAGCTTTTTCTGAATTCTTTAATGCATACCATAGCAATGAGAGGTTCAAGAGAAGGATAGATAGCAAGAGTTGCTGGAACAACATTTGCAATACTTCCAACATAAACTTCAAAAAGAGGAAGAGTTATGAGTAAACCAACTGGACTATACATCATCACAAATGGAAGAAGAGTCTGAAAAACATATGAATGGGATCTCATGTTTTTGTGTACCTGGAAAGTTAGAGTAAGAAAGAGCTGACGATTCAATTCTAAAGTTTTTGGACTCAAATGACCACTGGCATTTTTCATTGTGATGTAGATGCTGTATGCACAGTATAAAATGGTTGAGAAACAGACCGCCTGAAAATTCTTTTGATATTTTCGCGTTTCTAGTTAAAGATTTTACAATGATAGCAACACATCCACCTGATCCAATTATCTCTCCGATTTTCCATATCTTTTCTCCATCTTTTCCAACAGACCAATACATTGGAGCAATGAATGCAACTTTTGTGGTATCTTCTCCGTAATAGTTTTCAATTTCTTCTCTAAAAAACTGCCGGTTTAGTTTGGAGATGTCATCTGTTTAATGAACTAACTGCATATAGATCTGTTTTTCTTTGGTATTTGCCATTCCGTAATAAACGAATTCAAACCAAAGAATGAAGCAAATGATACAGGGAATAAAGATGTAAATAAGCTTGAAGCCTTCTATTTTTGGATGAAGCTCTGGTCTGAAATAACTCTTCCCTCTAATATAGTTGCATATGACCCACCTGCACATCGCCACGTATCTATAGAAGAATTGAGAAGCTAAAAGAGAAATGACAAGAGCAAATGAGCCACAGTACAAACCTAAATGTTCTGGGAAGTTAAGAAGAATATGTAGACTGAACCTTACAAGTAATTGTGTTACCAATCCACTCATGATATTTCAATGGACTCTCCATAATAACAATGAAACATGGTCCTTTGATGTGCATGATCTGAACAAGACTGGAATTACAGTTCTTCCAGTTTTCCTTACCGGTTGAGTAAGGACTTCAATCCATGCATAAACTAATGAATACATTGCAAAAGTGCACATAACATGACGATAAGTTCCAAATAGTTTCTCTGCTTTTGTAAGAATAAGATAAACTAGTGCTGCATTAGAAACCTGAGCCAAAAAGAAGCCAGAATATTGGATGATGTGTAACCAGAGCATCTTATCAGAATGAGAATAAAATGAAGTAAGAATGAAGTTTTAGTAGTTTTTGCTAATGGGATTAGAAAATACTCGAAGGATTACTGACGACAAACGTAATAAGTTTTTCAAAATTTGTAATTCTATTCAAATGGAAATGCAGATAATAAATATTAAGAGATGAAAAATCTAAAATGCTTTCAACAAATTATTTCAAATGGCACGGAGTATATCGAAAAGAATAGAAATATTTGTAAAATTGTAAAATCTGATTGAGATTCATGGGCCTGATTTGTGTTGTATCAAAAATAAATCTGTTTATTCATCTGTATGTTTATTCAATGGTAATCCGAATCCTAATTGTTTCTTTATCTTTATTGAACTTTGCATGGATTTGAAATATAGTATTGTTTTATGCAATCGAAGATTCTCCTTGAGTTTGATAAGTTGAAATCTGTGATATTTTTGTTTCCGACGTCCTTTCTCTTCTCAAAAGATAATTTCGAAATCTATCAATGATGAATATAGCAATCAGTGGATCCAATGCTGGGTATAAACTGCAAGTGACACCAACAAAATTGATGTATTTTCCGATTTCAATTTCAAAAAGTGGAAGAATAAATACTAATCCAACTGGAATATATTGTGTGAAACATGGAAGAAGAGTCTGAAGACCAAGACTCCAGAATAACTGTTTGCTGAGAGATCGCGTTCTTTTACTCATTTGAATTGAAGAATCGTGAAGTTTGAAATATGTTTTATAGGCACAAAAGAAGCAAGTTGTGAAACAGCCACCCTGAAATACAATTATTATCGCTACGGAAGATTGTTAAGACGAAACCATGATAGCACAACTCAATAATGCTCCAATTAAATCCGAATATCGATACAAAACAGTTCCATTTGATTGATGGGTCTGAAACATTTCGAAATTCGTTATCAGCCTTGTCATAAGACCTTACATAGTACAACGGAGCAATGAATGCAATTTGATCAATATCCTCCTCATATAACTCGAATATTATTTGACGAAAGTATTCTCTTTTAATCTGTATTGGTCTGTAGTTTATATACATTGATGCTGCCCAAATAAGGAACAATGAGAAAGGAGGAATAAACAATAAATATATATTGTTCCCTTTGAAAATCTGAATTTTCTGTTGCCTGGAAATAGTACAGATTTGAACTATTGAAACAATCAAAAAATTACCTGCAAACAGCTACATAACGGAATAAAAAATGGGTGGTTAACATGGAAATACATAAAGCCAAGCAGCCACAATACACAACTAAAACAAAAGGTTAAGAAGCATTTTGTTTTTTTAATTTCTTAGCCTGAATAAATGCTGAAAACCTCACCTGCTATCCCTAATCCCGCATCTGCATGATACTTCAAAACACTATCCACATAGAATATCATTCCAGCTCCTTGAACATACATGACCTAAAATATGATATTAGCTTGTTAGATAGAACTTGAAAACCAGTTCATGATTCTCTCGTTTATGGATTCTTGATAGCTCAAAGCTCTAGAAATTTCATGTTTGAACCTTTCCGACTAACATTTTGCATCGGAAAAGTAATTGGACTCACCGGCAATGTCAAAATCTCAATGTTCGCGTAAACAATTGCATAGATGGAAAAGGAAATCATGAGAACTCGATACCTTCCAAAAGAGTTTCCAGCTCTCATTCGGATCAAATAAAGTAGCAAACAATTGGAAATAATTGCAATGACATAAGCACAATACTGACAAATGTGAAGATAAAGGGGTACAGCCATCGTGTTCTGACAAGTTTTCAGGTTATGATCATGATTTTATATGTGCATGTGGGCTTGTAAGGAAACAAATAACATCAATGATAAGGGACGTTCTCTGTTTTGTTCTTGCTAGTTCCAGAGAATAAAGGATCAGAAACAAAGGAAAAGGGTTATTTAAGGCTTCATGCTTAAAGGAAGTGATTTGAATAGATCAAAATGATAGGAAAAATGAGAACAAAAGACTACGAATAACGTCAAAGTGATTCATTACAGGATCTTTGGGTTTAAACCGAAATAACGATGCTGAGCTAACATGAGAAATATACTTGATTTCTATTACGAGATGATCTCGCTCTATTTGAGTTATTTTCTTTTCGTTTTCCCCAAGCAAAACCAGTATCACCGGTTTTTAAGAAAAATCTCGAAGAAAAAACTGCTTCAATAGTGAAAACAGAAACTATTACTAACTTTTCCCACCGAAAGAATCGACCAAAAAACGTTCTGATCTTGGTGGAAAATATTGTAACAAGTGTAAGGTTCATTTGATTTTATATACCAACCCGCTCAGAAATTTTTGTAAACAACAATCAAATCAAATTGAGAAAGTACTTGTTTTGTTGGAGTACGTGCCTAGTATTGAACTTATCCCCTTATAATCAGTTTTATTTGGAACTTTTTCCGGGTACAATCTAGAAAATATAGTAAAGAAATAGAATAAACTGTCTGTTATGTTATTGTCACAAAACTCCTCGTTTCGGCTTTTGAAGTTTTAGATACCACCCAAGACACATAACTAAAAAAATAACTATTAGGTTGTTCCATAAGTCTTTGACACTTTTAAAATGTTTTCATTGCTCATCGTAAAATTGATTATTTTTCATTTTCGTTTTTTCATTATTATATTGTATAATCAGTATACTCTCCACATTAAATGAGATTATAGGTAGTTCAATAATGGCCGAGAAATTGCTCCAAGATCAACATGCACTTCGAGCAGTCTTTTTGTATGAATATCTGCAGGGCCACACAAGCAGCGAAGCTCGACGCAATTTGTGCACTGTATTAGGCGAAGACATCATCAGTCGCAATACCATCAAGAATTGGTTCAAAAAGTTCCAAGAAGGGAGTTTTGATTTGACAGACAAGCCTCGCACCGGGCGCCCTCGTTTGGATATTGATAGTGATATCTCGGATGAGATGAAGAGAGAGCCGAGAGCAAGTGTCCGTGACATTTCCTCGAGTATAGGTCTAAGTAGTACCACCACCTTCCGTCACCTCCACAGCCTGGGAATAGCTCCAAAGTTTGGACAAGTTGTTCCACACGAATTGACGGACGACCAGAAAAGTGTTCGATGTGCTCTTGCACTTTCTCTCCTTACTAGAAAAAGAAGAACTGATTGGATCAAGGATATTACCACTGGAGATGAGAAGTGGGTACTCTATGTCAATCATACAAGGAAGCGCCAGTGGGTCCCAAAAGGAGAAGCGGCACAACCGGATCCCAAAGGAGAACTTCATGAGAAGAAGGTGATGTTGTCTATTTGGTGGGACAGCAAGGGCGTCATTTTCCGTGAACTGCTTCCAGATCATCCCACCATCAACTCGAGTCTCTACTGCACCCAACTGGAAAAGATGGTCCTCGCTCATCAATCTCTCCGTCCGAAAGGGTCGAAATTGCTGCTCCTGCATGACAACGCGAGACCACATACAGCATTGACGACCCGCCAGAAGCTCCAGGCACTCGGTGTCAAAGTTCTCTCACACCCGCCGTATTCTCCCAACCCGGCACCTACTGACTACCATCTTTTCCGTTCTCTTCAAAACCACCTGGCTGGACAGAGATTCCATGACCGAGAAGCCGTTGAAAAGGGAATCGATGAATTTTTTGCCTCGAAATCACCGGAGTTCTACGAGAGCGGAATCTCTCAACTTCCAATGCGCTGGCAAGAGGTCATCGACTCTGATGGTCATTACATTAATCATTGAAATTTGTTTCCTTTGAATAAATATTGTTTTTAAAAAATAGTTGAAAAGTGTCAAAGACTTATGGAACAACCTAATAGAATTAACTTTATTTCTTATATATATATATATTTGCAACATGACGAATTATATCTCTCGACCTATGGTCGAATAATTTATTCAATAAACAACAAATCATTTATTTTCCAGCTGATGAATATCCAGCAGAATTGGCTGGAGATACTTTCGAACTTCTTGTTCTTGATGGAGTTTCTCGTCGAAAGATATAGTTTCGGAAGCGATCAATCATGAAAATAGCCACAAGAGGATCCATAGCAGGGTAAAGACAACAAGTGACGCCAACTATGTTACTAGCTTTTCCGATCTCCATCTCAAACATTGGAAGCGCAAAAAGAAGACCAACTGGAATATATTGAGTGAAGCATGGAAGAATTGTCTGTAGACCAAGCGTCCAAAACAGTTGTTTATTGAGAGCTCTTGTTCTTTTACTCATTATAATTGTGAAATCATTTAGTTTCATGTAAGTTTTGTAAGCACAACCAATGCAAGTTGAAAAGCAGATGCTCTGAAAATTTCGAAATGATTTAGTAACAGTTTTGAGCCCACCATTATGACACATGTGATAGTGGCTCCAAGTAAATCTTGAAATCGCCATTGAGGACTTCCAGATTCATCACGGGTCTAGAAAATGGGATGATGGAAAGCCAACAATGGAAAGCACTCACGTAATAAACAGGGGCCAAGAATGCGATTTTGTCTATATCTTCATCGTAAAACTCCATGGTAATATTTCTAAAATAATCCTTTTTGAATTGAGTTGGTCCGAAGTTTATGAACATTGATGATCCCCAAATAGTAGAGAGAATACATGGTGGAATAAACCACAAGTATATTTTGTATCCTTCGAAATAATAGAGTTTTTGGTTTCTTAAAAGAAGAGGTTCACATCGAAACAGATGAGGGAACTAACTTGCAAACCGCAATGTATCTAAAAATGAAATGGGTGGCCAACGTTGAAATACAAAAAGCAAATGAGCTACAGTAAAGGGCTGAAAACAAAGTTATTAAGACAAAATGTTGCTTAGCACTCACTTGAAATTAAAAGACCTGCTGGGATGTGATATTTCAAAAAACTATTGACATAGAACAGTATTCCAGTTCCATGGATATGCATTATCTGAAGTATGAAGATACTTTGTTTATTTTCATGTATGACTTACAGGCAACGCTAGTATTTCAATTACAGCATAAATCAATGCATAAACTGAAAACGAGATCATCATAAATCGATACCTTCCGAAAGCAGTTTCAGCTCGAACTTTTATAAGAAACAGTAAGATACAGTTAGCAATAATTGCAATAAAGAAGAATATGAATTGACAAATATGGAGGTAAGAATCCACTGCCATTTTGACAAAAGTATCTTTAGCAAGTTGTTTTAGGCTTTATATACCTTTTCCTAAAGTTTTCTAGGAGAATAGATTTGCGTTTGTGCACCAAAAGAAGAACAAAAGATGAAAAGGAATGATGACGTATTAGTACGTACATGCGTTAAGGGATTAGGTCCTTTAGTCTAGTTTCTTTGTCGGTTAAGTACTTTACTCTGTATCAAAAAAACACAACTTGATGTTACTCATTATTTCAGATTTGGCACACATCGTATGACATTAAAATCTATTAGTATCGGGAATTTGATAGGCTGGCCTTCTTTTTTAATTGACAATCTCCAAAATATAAATGAATTACAAAACATTTCATTTGGTGATTTGCCAATAAATAATTATTTTCCAGCTGCGGAGCCTCCATCAGAACTAACAGCTGATACTTTCGAACTTTTTGTAGTAGATGGAGATTCTCTTCGAAAAATACAGTTTCTGAAGCGATCGATCATGAAAATAGCAATCAAAGGATCCATAGCAGGATAAAGACAACAAGTGACTCCAACTAAATTTCCAGCTTTTCCAACTTCAATTTCAAATAATGGAAGAACAAAGAGCAATCCAACTGGAATATATTGAGTGAAACATGGAAGAAGTGTCTGTAGACCAAGCGTCCAAAACAGTTGTTTATTGAGAGCTCTCGTTCTTTTACTCATTTGAATCGAGAAATCATTCAGCTTCTTGTACGTTTTATAAGCACAAACTATGCACGTTGTGAAACAAACGCTCTGAAACATAAATAACCCGTATTTCATATTCACATTGACCATACCATTATATTACAGCTCAAAAATGCTCCAAACAAACTCGGAAATTGAAACTGACGGCTTCCATCTTTGCCGCGGGTCTGGAAGCACTATTTTCATTCGAATTATAGGTGAAGCAACCCACAAAGTACAATGGGGCAATGAATGCAATTTTGTCAATGTCCTCATCATATAATTCCATGGTAACATTCCGAAAGTAACTTCTTTTTATTTGTGTAGGTCCGAAATTAAAGTAGATTGAGGATCCCCAAATAATGAAAAGAATACATGGAGGGATAAACCATAGATACACTCGGTAGCCTTCGAAATAGTAGAGTTTCTGGTTTCTGTAATTATGATTGAGGTAAAACGTAGCAGAGGTAAAGAAAAACCATGTATGGCTTACTTGCAAACTGCAATATATCGGAATATGAAATGAGTGGCCAACATTGAAATGCAAAATGCGAAAGATCCACAGTAGAGAGCTGGAAAATAGAATGAGACGAAATCGTATCCATTCACTCACTTGAGATAATAACTCCCGCAGTTAGATGGTCTTTCAAAATACTGTTCACATAAAACAGTATTCCAGAACCATAAATATGCATCACCTGAAACATGTTCAGTTCTTTCTATAGCCTTTGAAACTAACTTACTGGTAACGTTAAAATCTCAATCGTTGCGTAAAACAAAGCATAAATTGAAAATGAGATCATCATGATACGGTATCTCCCAAAAGAAGCTCCAGCTCGAATCTTTATTAGAAACAGTAAAAGAGTGTTTGCAAAAATTGCAGTGAAAAAACACAAAAACTGGCAAATACGAAGATAAGGAGAAACCGCCATGTTCTCACTATTCGTGCTTCTTCAGATGTAGATAAATTTTTATACCTTTTGTAAAGTTTTTAAAGAAAACAAGCTCATTTTATTTCTCGAAAGTGAGAACAAAAGATGGTATAAAAAGATGACGAAGAACAAAACGCTTGCGTTACAGGATTAGGGTTTAGTCATAAACTGATTCGTTATGATGGAGCAAAACATAAAAATGTTTGGATATGATCATGAAAAAGAACATAATTGTTTAAAACAGAAATCACATTTATTTCATTATTATCTATATTCTTGAAGTAGTGGACATCATGATATTGCTCCTACTCTGAACGAAAATAACATTCGATGCCACGGTTTTCCGGCACATCAAAAAGTCTCGAAAATTCCTTGCAGCACCTGGAACCCATTCTTAAAACTCTATTCATTCTTATCTCGTAATCACTTACCTATAATTGCAATACGATAACTTTTGATAATGAAAAAATTGGGGATTGGGTCAAGAGCTGGATAGAGAGCAATCGTACAAGAAAGTATATGACCCATAAACTCTTTGGATTGACTCAGAAAACAAACGAATATTCCAATAGTAGAGGGCAAATGCATCAGCAATACAGGGATTACAGTTTGAAAGACCAGGGCGTAGAATAGTTGGTTTTGTAGGGTCATTTGAGCAGTTGAGTTGACAGACTTCATTGTTACGGATTTGGTATATCGATGACATTTGATTCCAAAAATGAATATGAGAGAAAATGAGACAGACTGAAGGATTGGTTACTTTTTGGAGTTTTAACTTGAAGAGATTCCTATATATGTTTCCCTTTCCAGGAAACTATCGGAAACGTGAAGTGTTTGTATTTTGTGCTTCAAACAAATCACAAAAGAATAAGTTATAGTTTCTGATCATCAGTAATTTTATGGGTAACTCACTATGAAAAATGCTTGAATTGAACACCCAATAACACCTCTCCAATTAATATAAGTATTCCCAAAGAAGTCTTCGGGGTAGAAATGATAGCCAACGTAATACATTTCTGATAGTTCCACATCATGGTCAACAATATAGTATTTTCTAGAACTTGAACAATATGAAATTTGTTTTTTTGAAAATTGTTTTTACTTGATAAACAGGTCGGCTCCTTCATAAGGACCGATTGTATAATAGCTTAAGATAAACCATAATGATCCAAACACAATAGGAAAGAGAAGCAGGAAAAATACCACTTTTCGGATATGATTCTTGATTATCCCACTTCTGAAATTCGTCGGGTTTTGACATGCTTTATCAGTCAAAACTCATACAAACCCAGAAACAGCCAAGTAACGATATATGAAATGAACAGAGAATACAGCCATTGAAGTTCCGAAGAATGTGCAATAAAGAACTGAAAACTTATGAAGTTATCGCAGTCTGAAAGTTTCAATCTTTACCATCTGCGTACAATAATAAATTGTTTGGCAGCAAAGCTTGATTTGCAAAAACAAATATGAATGCACCAGAACCTTCGCCAAACATTTTCTAAAATAAAAAACACGAATATTCTAAACATTCAAAGATTTTTCCCTACCGGAACTGTGAGAGCGTCAAGTATTGAGTATAGAATTTCAAAAATCGAGATATAAATCATCAGTATTTTGTAGCTTCCCAGCGTTTTTGGAGATTTTTTCACAATTAATATAATCAAAAGAATATTGCTAAAAACTCCAATACTGGCAGATATTCTTTGAAAAATTGAGCGTGGACCCATTGTTATCAAAAGGAGTTTAGAAATTTAGTGAGCATCGAAACTATGAAAACAATAAAACAGACATGAGCGGATGGCCACTTGGGATTATTTTTTAATGAAATTACTTTAAATTTATGACGACTTGTCTGAAGAATGATGAACGAGTACGAGAGCACCTGAGTCATATTATGAGATTAATTGAGATCAATCTGCACATTTATCAAAAATGAAAGATCTTTGGAATAAAGCTTTTTTTAAATCTACGTAAAGTTTCGCATGCTCGTCAATAGTTAGTTTTTACAGAGGGATAATTCAAAAGCATATCTCTACGGTAAACTACATGGTAACTTGTCACTACCAGAAAAAAAAAACTCATAACAGATGAACATTCAGAATCGCCAAAAAAAGATTTTCAGCCATTTTGTGGTGGAAAAGCTGAATGAATAACGGAATTCGACGGAACTTCGGATGCCATTGCGGTAGTTATGCCAACAGTCGCCCCTTTCCAATGTAAAATTCTTCGTTTTATGAATCTCCATGGTTCTGAAAGATAAACGTTATTACCCATTCTTTCGCTTGCACTTACTGCAAATAGCTTCCCTATAAGTCTGAATGATAATAAAATTCGGGAGCGGATCCAGAGTTGGGTACAGACATATCGTAAGGGAAGCTAGCTCCCCGAAGAATTCGATTGAAATGTTAAAGAAAGCGGCAGTGAATCCAATAGAAGCAGGTATATGCATCAGAACCACAGGAATTGCAGTTTGTAAGACAAGAGCATAAAACAACTGAGTCTGTAATTTGTTGAAAGAAGCCGATTGGGATGTATTCGCAATCAGCTTTTTGGTTTCATTATAGCATTTGTACCCAAACACAAGAATAAAGATGAAAGACATGACCTGAAGTTCGATATGAAATGTGAATTTGTTAAGATGGACTCACAATCGCAGAAAACATGATCATAACTCCTGTTACTGATTTCCAATTAGCATGAAGGTTTCCATCGTTTTCTTTTTGCCAAAAATAAGGTCCCACATACTTGACTTCTGTGATGTTGACCCCGATAATGTTGAGATGTTGCTCGCTAAAAAAACTCGGATTCGTTTTTATTAAACTTTAAATAGTAACCTCAAAACTCTGTCAGCTTTGCCAAATGAGGTGATGAAGCAACGCACAACCCAAAGCCAAAATACTCCAAACAATAACGGAAAAAGAAGCAAACCAAAAATCACTTGGGTGTCGTACTTCTTTGCAATCTCGTTCCTGAAAAAGTTTAGATTATCAATGGCAATAAGATTTTCCTTTTTACTCGCTAACAACAAGATATCTATAGATGAAGTGAACAGCAAAAATTGCCATTGATATTCCGAAAAACACACAAAACAAACTGGAAAAACTCTCCAGGAACATTGGAGGCACTAACATTTGGCTAGAATAAGTGACAACCAGATAAATAGAACCTCTTGTAAAAATTGTCTGGAAAAAGAACACTAGAATATTTAGACACGTTTGAGAGCATACCGGAGCTGCACAACCATCCAAAATGGCATAAACTATCTCAAAAACCGAAATGTAAATCATCAAGTATTTATATTTTCCAACTTTACGATGGGACTTGAATATGATAAGTAGAATCAAAAGAGCATTATTGAAAATGGCAATCAATGCGGAGATTCTTTGTATGAGGGTGTGAAGAGAATTCATTTTACGAGTGAAGCTGATAATGATGAATGAGACAGGTTTGTTAATGAGATATATTTATTGATATAGTATAATCTCAAAGGGGGTTTGATAATTATTAGTTAGAAGTTTTTAGTCAAAACAATTGAAGGGGATCGTATCTTAAGTTCCGTGTCGAGACGTCACAGATTAATAGTCGTCATTATAGTTGGAAAACTGTCGTGAACATTTGTCTTCCAATTTATTGGAACCCTGTGATTGCGCAGTGTTCCCCACTAACCCACACTATACCTAAAAGTCTAAATGTTGAAAATGAATGTGAAAAGACAATTGGAACCTTGATTGTATCAGTTTATTGTACAATTGATAAGCTGCATCTTTCTCAATGTTAGTTAGTGGGAGCAAGTGTTATTGAACGGGTTACTTCTGATCCGATTGATGGTTCGACTGTGGCACTTTTACACGAGAACATTTTTTGTTTTGTTTTTCGAAGAGCACCTAAAAACAAAGGCTCTGTTCGACAATACCGGTCCAATGACAGAATACCGGTCCAAAGCGAAAATGACCGGTCCAATCAGAGAATGACCGGTCTAAACACTATAATAACCGGTCCAAACGCAGATGACCGGTCCGAATCCATAATGACCGGTCCATTCCAAGAGTGACCGGTCCAAACCCGAGAATGACCGGTCCAAACGCAGAATGGCCGGTCCAAATCCGAGAATAATTGGTCCAATCAGAAACACGAGTCTCAACAAACACAGAATGACCGGTCCAATCGGTAACACAAATCTTATCAAGCACAGAATGACCGGTCCAATTCGAGAATGACCGGTCCAATCGATATGCAACTTAGGCTTAGGCATAAGAAGCTAATGAGCCTTCAGCATCCGACCGAGCCTTTGATAAAGAAATACGCTAAGCCTGCTGCAAGAAGAGCCGCAAAATGTGCGCTAGAAGGGTTTTAAAAAAAGTTGCAACATTTGAAATTGAATGGCACCGTTAATTAGACTGCATAAAACTTTGGACCGGCCATTCTCAGCTTTGGACCGGTCATTCTCAGATTTCTGTGCCTTATTTTCCCGATTGGGCCGGTCATTACGGATTTGGACCGGTCATCTGCGTTTGGACCGGTCATTGTATGGTTTGGACCGACCATTCTCTGATTGGACCGGTCATTCTCGTTTTGGACCGGTATTCTGTCATTGGACCGGTATTGTCGAACAGAGCCAAAACAAATTCACTCAAAAATGTTTTCCAACCCCTTTTACCCAGAATTGCTTCTCTATAGCTCTTGATAATGATAAAATTTGGAATTGGATCTAAAACTGGATATAAAGCAACTGTGATAGAAATATACTCTCCAAAAAACTCATTGGAGACATCGAGGAAACAAGCAATAAATCCGATCGAAGCAGGAAAATACATGAGAATCACTGGAATCAGAGTCTGAACAACTAAAGCATAAAATAGTTGAGATTGCAATTTAGTGAATGAAGTAGATTCAGTTGCAGCTTTTATTAAATTCTTTGTTTCACAATAACATCTATAGCCAAAGACAAGAATAAGGGCAAAGGAAATCGACTAAAGAATATAGTTTTGTGAATCTTAGTGTTGAAAACTCACATTTGCAATGACTGTAATAAATATCCCAATTGATGATTTCCAATGAAAATATTGTTCCCCATTGGTTCCTACTGGCCAAAAATAAATTCCAACGTAACTGATTTCAGTAAGGTTCACACCAATATTGTCTAACTAGGGAATGGTCAAAATGGGGTGTGGGGTTTCGTTACAAAAAGTATATCAGCCGAAAGTACACCCTTAGAATAGCCCAAATCAGTTTTCTTTAGCTGCCAAATACCTCTCCGAACCGAGATATTTCGATCTGAAATTTCAGTTATTTTCCAGTTGATTTATCACTGTAACACACACTTTCTCGTTTCCGCGGCTATATGAACACCCACTCTCATCTCACCTCCCTCGAGCACAGTTCAAAAGTGTGGTTCGGCGGCCGAGTGGTTAACAAACTGGGTGGTGGTGCGGAGGCTATCTGGTTCGACCCCCAGAAATTTTAATTTTTTTTTGTTTTTTTGTTAAACTCTGAAAAAGGGCCTCAAAATGAGTTTTGACAACCAAAACGTAGTTTTTTCATCTTTATTTGGCTGCAGGAACAACCTCGAAACTTTTTTGAAATTTTCATTTTTTCGAGAAATCTCAACTTTTTCTTGATGGGACGACATTTTTGATGGGACGACATTATGACATTTTTTCATGAAAATTTTTATTTTGAAAAAGTTCCAAAAACAGTTGGACATGTTCGGGTTTGATGTTACTTATTGAACATCCAATTTTGAAGAATCTTACAACTCATATTTCGGACGATGAGTCTTTTGAAAACAGGAAGTACAGTAATTCAAACATGGTTTTGGTGAGACAAAACGTCGTTGGAACAGATAGGACGCTTCCAGAAGGCAACTGCATACGAACAACATCAAACCCGAACATGTCCAACTGTTTTTGGCACTTTTTCAAAATAAAAATTTTCATGAAAAAATGTCATAATGTCGTCCCATCAAAAATGTCGTCCCATCAAGAAAAAGTTGAGATTTCTCGAAAAAATGAAAATTTCAAAAAAGTTTCGAGGTTGTTCCTGCAGCCAAATAAAGATGAAAAAACTACGTTTTGGTTGTCAAAACTCATTTTGAGGCCCTTTTTCAGAGTTTAACAAAAAAAACAAAAAAAAAAATTAAAATTTCTGGGGGTCGAACCAGATAGCCTCCGCACCACCACCCAGTTTGTTAACCACTCGGCCGCCGAACCACACTTTTGAACAGTGCTCGAGGGAGGTGAGATGAGAGTGGGTGTTCATATAGCCGCGGAAACGAGAAAGTGTGTGTTACAGTGATAAATCAACTGGAAAATAACTGAAATTTCAGATCGAAATATCTCGGTTCGGAGAGGTGTTTGGCAGCTAACAAAAACTGATTTGGGCTATTCTAAAGGTGTACTTTCGGCTGATATACTTTTTGTAACGAAACCCCACACCCCATTCTGACCATTCCCTAGTAAGTGGTTTTCTCTAAAAGAGAACAGCTACTTCTAACTTCATTGAAACTATAATACCTGAAGTAATGATCGGATTCATCGAATGGGGATATGAAAAAACGTTCAGAAAAGAACCAGCATATTCCAATTATGAATGGTATAATCAACATAACGCTGATGATTTGATTCTCAGATTTCTTCAAATTTTTGTTTCTGAAGTTTTAATTGTATTTATTTTTGAAAACAACTTTGATGAAGAATAAAGTTACCCGCTCAAAGTCAAATATCTATAAATAAAATGAATTGCAAAAATTGCCATGGATATTCCATAGAAAACACAATACATATCACAAAGAAACTTCAGAAATATGTGTGGTACGAACACTTGTTCTGCAAAAATTGCCACAAAGAATGCAGAATCTTTTGTGAAAACTGTCTAAAAATACAAAAACGTTTAATTTTTACAATATTCAAAAGTGGTACCGGTGCTCCAAATGCATCTAACAACGCATAAATAATTTCAAAAGTTGAAAAAGTTGAACCATAAGGTATTTGTATTTTCCAACTTTCTGATGCGATTTGAACTTGATGAGGAAAATCAAGAAAACATTGTTGAAAACAGCAAATAAAGCTGAAATACGCTGTAGAACTGTATGGAAAGTTACCATCGTACCACGGAAATAATTTTTGAATCGAATGACGGATACATCATGCGTTCTTGATATTCTCAAAGGAACTGTCTGGCATCTGTTAATGATGACGGAGCATGAACAGTAAACCACTAAACGGAGACAAAAACAAAACACTCATCATGTCTACTGAAATATTCTTACAACAAAGCACAGATTACTTGGAAACTGATTTCAATGTGAGAGATTTAACTTAAAATTTTGAATTAGGTAATGAGCTCTCTCACAAGAACTGTATTATATAATGATGACAAAATGAGGATAGCAGATGTCCGAAATGATGATAAAAAAAACATCTTCATCTACTGATCTTTGTAGATAAGAGAGCCGCATCTTTAGATATTTGTAATCATTTTGGGACCATCCTAAACAAGACTAGATCGTTCATCAGATATATTGGATAAAGAGCCGAGATAAGATCATGATGACTAAAAATGATGATAATTCTGGAAGACGTTGTGGGCGGAGCGTACTCTGAATGGTATAAAAGGACCTGGATAATCTAATTTGGCATTCAGTCTGATCGGCTCTCCCAAAAGTCACTCAGAATGCTCTCTACTTATTCTCTGATTTTACTCTCCCTGTTCACCATGTCCTCTGCTACTGGACATCTCCGTTTGCAACTCACATCGTCTCATCATTTTGCTCTTTATCTCAAGACCAACTCCAGTTCTGATCATCGAGGAGCTTTGTATATGGGCGAAGGAGTACCTAAAATTGTCAGTTTCCATCCAAAATCTGATCAAGAGGCAATTGAAATCACTTTCGATAAAAGAGGAAGTCAAATTCAGAAATATGTGTATGAAATGAGAACTTCTGCCGAAGCTCATGTTCAAACAATTATTCTGAATGAGATTGTTCTCAATGTTCAATCATTTTTTGTCTGCGATACTGGATATGTTGGAGATGATTGTCAATTGAAGTCTACAACTACTTCGACAACTGTTGCTACGTCTACTTTCCCTACATCTACTCCAGCTACTTCTACTTCTCAAGTAACTTCATCTCAAGGAATCTCAAAAGTGCAATTCACCACTACATCTTCTCCCACAATGGCAGCTCAACAGTAAGTTAATTGATAAATTGTACCCCATTTCATAATAATATTTTCAGATCATCCGGCTCCAACGTCTCCATCTGCACAGTTTTCGTCATTATCATCATCGTGCTCTTGATTTTAATTGTCATCGTATTCACTGCTCTTCGTCGACGCCGTCAACACATTTTCATTCAACCGGTGACACCGTCAAAGAAGAACTCTTGTGAATCCAAAATGAGCGCCTCTGAAGTTGAATCTCCGGAAAGCAAACGATACACATCCTCTCCGTATAACTCCCCTATCACTCAAGTTTAATTATTATACACTATCTTTCATTAAATAAATATTTTTAAAAAGCAAGACTTTTTTCCAGACACAACATTCCAGATTCAAATAAGGCTGAAAAACAATATTTATTTCTCCAATGTACAGAAAAAGGTGCTCTGAAAAAAACTGTACATCATACTTTGACATTTTCATTAATATATTTCCTTCTCCCATTCTTTCTTTTCTTTTTCTTCACCATAACAAAGTTTTCGACGAAATGGTCTTGCAAATTGTAGAACTTTGGTATCTTTTCCTCGCTATCATATTCCACTTCTTCATCCTCTATTCTTTCTGTTTCAACTTCTGAATAATCATCGTATCTCAAATCTAAAACATCTGAGAATTGCTTTCTTTTTCTTTCCCAATATGTTGATGGAGCCCCTGAACATTTCACTTGTATACTTGGGAAGAGATTTGTTAACTCACATCTTGAAGAATGGCAATTATCTCTTCCAAATTTTTTCTTAAAAATATCCATATAGTTATCTGGAGACTTTATCAAGTGATAAGTAACAACAGTTCTCTTCTCACTATCCAAACTTTTAGCCTTTTCATTTTTAATTCTCTCAGAATCGTCCTTATTCGAAGCTCTATTTTGAGCCAAAAAGTGATGTGGGTGTTGTCCACGCATTGAATTCATAGAAGTTTTCTTATAAGCTGGTCTTCCGGCGACATAAGAATCGAGCTCATACATAACACAAATTTTGAAGTCATTCCAAAAAAACTCATATCGGAAGTTATCTAAATGTGAGAACATCAATTTTAGGTGAAATTATTAGCTTCATTCTCACTTGACCAATCAACACATCTCATTGCAACTCTCTCTAATAACATTACATCCTCTCCCTTATGGAAATTCTGAATCTGCCTCATTAATTCGATGAAACCCAAATCTTCGATTTCCCAGTTTCTTCTTTTGTTCAATGAATACATTACAAATGGTGTCAAATCTCTGCTCATATCAACTCTATCAAACTTTTCCCAATATCTATTCGTGTATTGATTGTCTCCAGTCCATACACGATAAGTTTTTATTATTCCAGCTTTATCCTTCAAATGAGCCAACTGATGATCAGCACTGCGATTTCTATCATGATTTTGAGACTGATTTGGTCCATTATTCTTTGACCTGAAAAGTTGCTAGATAAAGGAGACTTGTTCGGTTCAAGAATCGTTCTTCAAATCGACCCCTTTTTTAAAGAAAGTTATAGTTTGTACTGGGAAAAAAATCATCTTTGAAAAAGACATGAACTCAGGCTTATCTACCCACGTAAACGAGTCGCAAGACTAGAAATTATTTCCGGTTTTCCTCTTCAGCCGCCACGTGCTTTGTCACGTAAATGAACAGAAAGCCAATAATAAACTAGTCCAGATCCTCATGAATAGTTCCGATGAACAAGTCACAAGACAGTTCATGTCACGTGCATCTTCCAGTACAATGTACCTTGAGTTGAATTTCAACTTTGACTTCATTTTCAGACATATTCTTTCTTCCCTCCGGAAGGACTTTGATTCACTAATATTTGACACCAACGATGAGTTTTCAACAGAAAAAAAAACAACAAAAATACTATGGTCCACTATGAAATTTCGTTTAGAATTAAGACATCAAACATCACGGACATTGAAAAAAACAACAGCAACCCACCAGAAATATTCGTGATCAGATTCCATGTTTTGTTGGAGCTTGTTTAGAAAAAAAGAAAAAATAAATTTCTCTGAAATTATTTTATATTTTCTTTGCTTTTAAACGAGTTTCCATAGTTTCTCTGAATGTGCAATTATTCCATTTTGTTACTAAAAATTGCGAAATTTCCCTCTCTTGTCTCTCCTCTTCACTAGCCAGTCCTCTCATTTGTTTGTGTTCTCTTTTTCCGAAACAAGTGACGTGTGACTGAGGGAGAAAAGGGAGGAGGAGAAATAGATCATGAGTCAGTTTCTTATCGTTTTTGTTGTGATCGACGGTTCTCTGAACTCTTTATTGGTGTATGTATGTGTGACATGCGGTATAAATAAACTGACGTTTCCGAAAATCATTCTCATTGGATTTCTCTTGTCACGTTTCCCCTGTCAACGACACTTTCAATTTCTCTTTTCCCTTATTTAACTCTTTGTCAAACTTGTACCGTCACACTGTGTTCCCAAGCATCGTATATAAAAACTATTGAAGTAGGTTTTGATACATTTTCATTATTTTTTCACTTTTTTTCTACCTTTTTAGTGTTCATCTAACTTTTATTTATAACAACTATATACAGTTTTATGTTACAAAACTGGTTAACGGTAGTCCATATTTGCAACTTCAATCAAAACATGCTTCGTTTTTCTCTGTTCATAAGATATTGTAGTACTCTTTTTTTTATAATATAAAAAATTATCTTGATTATATATTCCTAGAGTTCGCACTCACTACTTAACCTTTTCCTTTTTTGAGAATTATGAAATTATGCACAACTTTAGCTTATTTCAGGAAATTTTGAAATACCGATATTGTCATTTAAGTTTCTTATCAATGACTTTTCTGCTTATTTGATCTTTTCTTTATATTTGCTCAACTGTTCTCGAATTCCTGTTATATTGAGCTGCTCTCTTTCAAACCCTCACAAGTGTATTTACATTTTCCAGAAAAAGTCATGAAACGCGACGCCAAAGATCACGCTAGAAACCGTCTTATGGATTGTTACATCAACAGAGCTCCAACCTATTCTGCTATTGTTAAACTTGAGCATTTCAAAAATGATGTACCATCAGAGATTAAGGATTTTGAGCCGTTTGTTGTATATTCACTCAACAAGAAAAAGAGATGGGAAATCGATCAAGATTCTGTCAATTTGATTTCTGGAGATGAAGACGTCAAATCGGTGATCATTGAGAGAGAAATTCCAGATCTCTATTATGCTTGGTGTAAGTTGAAATGTTTTTCATCAATTACATTTCTAACTCGTTATGTTTTAGGGAGTCTTCAAAACACAAACAAGCACGATTGCTACTACAACTCAAAACCAATCAGTTCTACTCAAATTGATGATGCTAAAAAAGAAGAAAAAGTGGTTGGATATCATATTGTTAGAATTCCAAAGAACTACAAGAAGGTATTCGATAACAAGTGCTTCAGATACATTGGATTGAGATGTACGTTGTTTTGTGTTCTCTTCAAAGTTCTCAAAATGTAATTTTCAGACCCCGATTTCCTCGGTTACACAACTCGTGAACTTTTAACTCCAATTGAATATGAATTGAGAGAAAATGAAGGAGAAGATGAAGCCGATGAGGAAGAAGAAAACCTAGAAACGGGCACTGATGACAGTGCCAAACCAACCAACTTCTATAACTTCGAAGATCATTTCGTTGCAAAGAAACAAAGAAAACCAAAAGGATGGATTTCTGTATAAATTTATTTAAATGTACAAACGCTGAACTGCCATAAGTAAATAGTAAAAAAAAAGAATATCGGGTCTTAAAATAAATAATTTACGACAATAACTTTTCTTCTTTCTTTTTCAATGCAGCTTCTTTGAGTTGAGCGCTGGATCTGACAACAGCACTATCCAAAATGAATTCTGGCAGTAAATTCATCATTTCATATTCCAATTGATGAGTGATATAACCAGTTGTATCACAGGAATGTCCAATTGTATTCAGTGCAGATTTGGCATAAGATCCACTATCTGGGCAGAAGAAAGAGGTGTTAGGATTTCCGGCCATTTTTGTGGCAACCATGAGAGGAGTGATAGTTTGGAAAATGATTCCTTGATGCCCATATTCTTTACGAAGAGTTGCAGTCAACCAGGAGACGTATGCCTGGAAAGGATGGAATAAAAAAGTGTTAGAATGAATAGGGTTAAATACCTTGGAAGCCGAGTACACTGACCATTTGGCCATTGGGAATGCTCCGGCAGCTGAGCCAATGTTGACTACAATTCCTGCATTACGAGAAACCATTTGTGGTAAAACACCAGCAGAGAGCTGAAAAAAATACTTTTTTTCTCAATATTTCAAGCTCTCTATAGTTACCAAAGTTGGTGGCAAAATATTCACAATCGCCACGTTTGCTAGAGTATCAATTCCTCCTTCAACTTTATGAATATAATCCGGATATTCGAAAAACATTCCAACATTGTTAATAAGAATTCCAATATTTACTTCATTCAGTTCGCTCAACAATTCTTGGTAATCACTTGGAGAGGGATTAGTGAAATCAAACGTGGAGAACCTCACTTCAATATCTGGATGTTTCAAAAGAATTTCTTTCTTCGTTTGTTCAAGTTTTGATTGGGTACGGGACACTAGAAATACGTTGAAACCACGTTGAGCAAGTTCAAATGAATACGATTTTCCGATTCCATCGGTGGCTCCAGTAACAACTGTAATGGAAATGTTTATTGTTAAAAGTTAAATTGAAAACCTCACCAGCCCAAGAGGCGCCAGCCTTTTTCTTCAAATCAATTGGTTGGAAGAAAACATAAGGTCCAAGGATATTGAATAGAAGTTGGATTAATCGGTAGACGATATAGAGAACAACCACTGCACCGGCTCCGATGGCAAACCATTGTAAATCCATTTTAACTAGAAAAAGTTTATTGATATATTATTGAGAAGGACATGAGAAGTTCTCACGACAGAGGAGGTTTATACGTGAGAGAATTGAAAAAGAATGAGAGACTTCAGTCATTTGAAGAGACCCAGAAAGAAAGAAAACATTTCCAAGGGGCAACTCAACAACATAATCTGCTCAGCATTTCTTATTGAAAATTAAGTCACTTTTACTACAACAAGAATGAATTCGAGACGAGAAAAATGATGAAAAACTCTCTCGTATTGTAATTTTTCTTCATTTTCTAGTTCTACAAGTCATAAACATCAGGTCTTTTTCATACGAGAAATAGACAGTCAGAACACAACCTTCGATAAGATCTGTGACTTTTTGTGTCCAGGGTTCTGGATGTTTCTTTTCTCTATTAATACTTACTCAACATTGTCTCAATTGATTCGGATTTATCAGAGTATGAAGAAAAAATTAAAAGCGTCCAATTGACAAATTTGCTTTTGTTCTTTGAACACATATTAGCGGTCACGTAGAAAAACTGGTTTTGAGAATATTATCTGATGTTTTTTGAAAAAAAATACTACTTGTTTCGTTTTAATATCTTCATTGGATATCTCAAAAACTATGACAAAAATCGCTCATGAATCAACAGTTGCCGCGTTTGCCGTTAATGTTGGAGATGTGTTCTTTTTCTTCAGGGCACCTGGCAGCCGTTTATTTGTTGTAACCGTTTCTGAAAACATAATTGTATGTATTATTCGAATTCGAAATTTTACCAAGTAAAGCATTTCGATAATGCTGGATCATGAACATTGTTGGAAGAGGATCCAGAACGGGATAGATAGCTACTGCAGTACAGAATAGAGACCCCATGAACTCATTTCCAAGATGAAGAATAGGAAATGTGAAGAGATAAAGAGCCGGAGTCTGCATGAGAATTGCAGGAATCATAATTTGAGCAACTAAAGAGTAGAGCAATTGAGATTGTAGTTCTCGATAACTTTTTGAGTGTTGGAATGAATTGGCAAGTGAACTGACTTTTTTGTAGCATTTTGTTGCAAATATTATGATGACTACAACAGATGTGGTCTGAAAAAACTGGATTGGATTGGACATTTAGTTGTTCGGTGTGCATCTTACCACCATCGTGTCAAGAATAGCCATTCCGACAATTGTATAAAAATTCAATGACTCTTCCCCATTGATTGTTGTATAGTAGTTTGGACCGACATATGTTATCTCTTCCATAACGAGGTCTTTACCCGGCAAGAAGTAATCCCTGAAGTTTAAACAAATATATTAGAATATTGTTGTTCTTGTTACTCACTTCAAAATCTTATCTGATGATTCATTTGGGTTGAGGGTAGTCACAACTACAGTAATCCATAATGCACCGTACGAAAGAGGAGCCAATAACCAAATCATCAATTTGTGCCAAGTTATCTTCTTAACATAAGAATTCCTGAAAATAAACATCAGGAAATCGGACAAGTACAAATGTCGATACCCCGTAACGACGAGATAACGATAGATAAAATGAAGTGCAAACAACGCCATAGACATCCCAAACATTCCACAAAACAATGCATCTGCACAATAGATGAACCACATTGGAAGATGAAGTCGATCACTTCTAGCGATAACAAGAAATACGGAACTATGACTGAAGAAGTCCTGGAATTTTAATTTTCAGTTTTATAAATATACTTATTTTGTCTTACCGGCTGAACTAAAACATTCAAAAAAGCAAAAAGGACTTCGAAAAGCGAAATGTAACATAAAAGATATTTGTACATTCCGATTTCTTTTGGCGATTTGTAAAGAACCAATTGAAGAAGAACTACGTTATAGCTAATGACAACGGAGCACATAACTTTTGAGCCAATACAGGAATCATTCCGAGACGAAGCATTGTTTAGAAATAAATAATTTATTGAGAAGTTCGGAGATTGTTATGTGGGAAATCGTATAGTAAAATCCACATGGGAAAAAACGTAGCGGCATTAGTTTCCATTTGTTGACTAGGTGGTATTTTTATGATTTCTGCATTATGTGACATTAGCAAGTACGTCTAGAACAAAACGCGTTTTATTAGGATAAGTGAAGGACATCATTTTAAGATTTTATTTCCAGGCATCATCTAGAGTATTCTTCTTTTCAGGTTGCACTTTTTTCTTCATCACTATCTCGAGAAGAAACTTTTCTAGTCTGAATTAAAACCATTCCTTGTTTTTTTTCAAACAATTGATATCTTACTTCACAATTGGCAATTCAAATAGACAGCTCCAAAAGAATGCGAAAGTATAGGTCAGTATTGTTGCTGGCAATATGTAGTAAACATACTAAAATGTGAGGTTGAGAATAAAAAGTAAACAACAAAAAACAACTCACAACTTGCCATGTAGAAACAAAATGAAGAGGTTTTACTCCAACATTCAAAAAGTAATACACAATCATTAAATGAACGATGTAAGCAGAATAAGAGAGGCGGCCAAGAGGTTGCCAAATGGGATGATTCATAAAATTCCCAATTGGGCCTAAAAATTTAACAACATACTAATTTCGCAAAACTAAACTATTATCCCACCTGCCCATCCGTAATGACATGCCAGAATAATATATGCAACTGAAGCTGCCCAGAAGAATCGAGAAAAATTGTAGTATGTTGCTTTATCCCATGAACTGAAAATTCATAAGTAGAATGGTTTCGATAGAACAATCTTACTTCCAGTGATCTCCTTGATCATATCCCATGTTGGCAGTCAAACAGGCAAATGGTATACCAACCGCAAGAAACATAGCGCAGAGCTTTCTGCCAATCGATAACTTTACCGGTGGTGGGCTTTTGGCTAGCAGGTACCCAACTAAAATTCCTAGTAAGTATGGTGGACATCGAGTCCATGGCTTTTGATAAATATAGAAGTTGAACTTTCCAGAGGGGCTGAAAAGTACATTAATGAATTACAATAAACAAAAAAGTACTAGCTCACTCTGAATTGAAAGAATCTGCTGGCATATCAAACTTCTGATAAAGAACAAACACAACTATGAAACTTCCGATACATCCGGCTAGAGAAAGAATAAGCCCTGAAACCGGTTTCCAGGATAGAGCAATTAGAAGTAAAGGAGCAACTAAATAGAGTTGAGTGTCAACAGCCAAGTACCAACTAGGTCCATAGCACTAAATGATAAAAATTGGAATACAAAGATTCGAAATTTCATACTCATCGTACCGGATTTTCTCCATTATCAAAATTATTTATATAAATCAAATTTCTCCACCACGATGCTTTGCATGCTTCTACTTGGAGCACTGTGAAATCTACAAATGAACTTTAACTACGAACACGAAATTTTGAAATTTTACTGAATAATGAAGCAGCTAATGGTCCTTGGATATACAAAGCATAAACTGCATAAAAACCGATGAAAATCATATATGGAGGTGTTAATCTCACATATCGATGGAAATAGAATAACCCCCATGTCACTGGAGATTTGAGAACTTTTACATTTGGCTTCATCTGAAACTGTCGAAATTGGATTGACTGTAATTAAAAATGCAAAGTTACTCTGAAAAACGAATATGCGACTGTAATTCCAGACACTAGAAAAAAGGTGTCCACAGAGAAAACTGCATTCATAAAAAAGTAGTCTGCAAAGTAATCGGCAAATGACTTGATGGGCATCAAAGTATCTATAAATAACTTATAAATAAATTGAATAAGGGCATTCGAAAATACCTGCAAAAGCAAAGTAGTTCAGCATGTGGCCGGAAAGAACCCAAGCCATAGATAAACCACGAATACAATCTAAACATTTGATATGAGTTTGCGGTTGAGGAGATACATTCAGAATAGAACCAGCATTAGTCCAGAAAGAAAATGCGTATAGAATACGGTATGGAGATGCTGAAATGCCCAGATTCAGTAAAAAGGTAGAGATAGAACTTTTACCTGATTTCTCCACAGACTTACTTTCGATCGAAAGTAAGGATTCTCGAAGAAAATCCACTGTAGTTGCCAGAATAGCAATCATTATCATTATAGCCATAAATGCTCTGAAAACACTTCTTACACTTTTGAAGAGAATTAGGTGATCTTACGAGAATCCCCAAAACGCAGAATCCTTTGGAACATCTCTTTCAGAACAAAAAGTGGCACATGCTGTCAATGGAAGCACACTAAGCTGATTGTACAAATTCACTGTATCGTCACTCCCACAAGACTTGGGCATACATACAGCTCTCCGGAATGCTATTGATGTTCCAGCATTGTTTATATTTCCACCGGAACAACTGGCCTAGAACACTGTTCAACTATTTGACAAAAACTTCCATTTACCAACCTTACGACCAGGAACCAATAAAGCATAACAATAATTAGTTTCGTATTTTACTCCACTGATACGCTTACATTCCTGATAACTGCCATCAAAAACTAATGAAGCTTCTAAGAGTCCAGGAGAGGGAATTTTACCGAAAGAATCATATTCTGAAAGTTTCTGCTGGATATAGTTCCTACAAAATACTTACGTTGAATTGCATAAATATTTTCTTTCAGAACTTTCAAAACAGAAGAAGAGCAATTCCGATGAAGCATGCAATCGGAAGAAACTTCCCAGACAGCGTCAATAGAACGAATCCATGTTTTTACATCCTTAGTACACTGGAGAGAAATACCCGTATAGTTTATAAAGCTATAAAAAGGAGTCCAACTCTGCAACTTTTGAGTCAGTAAGCCGATAAAACAAGTAGCTTCTCACCTCAATCTTATCTAAATCCAATAAATATTTTGAACATTTCACAGTTTGAGAGGTGAATAATAGAAAAAATACAGTTTTTATTAAACTAGAAAACATTTGAAAATGTTGCACCTTGGCAACAACTCATTGCACCCGCTCTTCTCAACTCATCACTTTTTTATACAGGTGAGCAAATAGGAATCTATTGCCGCGACTTATGATAAGGAGATGCGTGTCTGTGTACGTGAGAAAGAGTTAGGGTATTGGTGGAAAAAGAGTGTTACTCACTTACAGGTCATTTCACAATAAGAACTGAGTTTTGTGCTTTAGAAATGAATCACTGATGATCATCGTCATTGTTTGCAGTGTTCCTAGACTGTAGAGTACCTAGTTTTGACTTGGTTTCAAAGAAGTGGTGGTGGAAAAATCTGAATTTTTTACTTTTATCAACTAAATTTTTCAGAATTATCTAACAATTATGCTTTTCAGCTTTTCATCCGTTCATCAGTTTTCCTGACGTAATCCTCGTTTTGTCAAATGAACGAACGCAGACATTTTTTAAAAACTGGAGAACTCCTCTCGGACTAGTTATTTTTAAAATTGTGTTTGCCTGATTCTCGCTCACTTTGAGTAATTGAAGCGTTTTTTTTTAGAATTCGATGTATTTTCTGTGATAATATGCTTTTTTCATGTTATCAATTGGTAAAAATTTCAGACCTGCTTCCAAATAAACTACAGTAATTTCTTTTTCGCACAATGCTTGAAATGAAAAACGCGCGCATTTTGACATGATTCAGACTCCGCCAACTCCCTATATAACCTCAACTGATGAACGCGGCGGATTTCGCCATTCGCATAATTTATTTTTTTAATTTTTTTTAAATTTTTCATTTTTACCATATTTTTTCTCGGAAAACAAGTTGAATTGCCTTTGTCGATGTCTCGGTTTTTCGAAATTTTCGAATGTTTCGTTCTTGCCGCGAACTAAACCTAAGCTATTCAATTCTGATTGACTTATCGCTTAAATTGAAAAAGAAGCATGATTTGGTGTTTCTTCTTGTTACTGAAACGAATAATAACGATTTTCGAAATATCGGCTCTTTTGCTGAGCAATTCTCGTGCTTTCTCTCGTAACGCCCACGAGCGCCCGAGCGCGTTTATTTCGAGATAGATCATTCAATTTTGTATCTAAACCTGAAACGGCCAGGTCGTCACATTTTGCTTACTTGCAAGTATTACACTTTCGCTTCAAAGTTCAGCCCCCTTCATCTCCAGTCACGTTTTCTCACGTCTTCCTTCCAACAGCCGCTTGCTCCGTTATTATGTTTGACTCTCGTTTATTATCTCATCCGCCGTTTTGCTCATACTTTAACTTTCAGACTCACAAACTCTAATAATGAGTTATAACCGCAACGCCCGTGGTGGTTACGATAACAGAAGAGAATACGACAATGGAGGTCGTTCCAGAGATGTCGATGAGAGTAGTTCCAGTTGTAGTGGATCGAACTACGGTTCCCAGTACAGCAATCGTAGTGGCGCATACCGTCCAGACGACAGAAACGAGAGACGGGACAACTACCAAGGTGGGCGTGGTGGTTATAGAGGTGGAGGTGGACACCAAGGTCGGGGTGGAAACCAAGTTCGGGGTGGAAACCAAGGAGGACGTGGAGACGATCTATCCCATCAAATGAGACGCATGAATATGGATGACCGCAGTGGTGCCAGGATGTATTCACAACATGGTCGTGGACACGGTGAGTCTCGAATCACAAGAACAATTCACGAAGGTGGAAACGGGGCTGACCTTGCCGGATCAGCACAATATCCGCGGATGCCGATCGCGAAAAAGGATCTTATTTACAACAATCAGACATTCGCTAAACGACCAGACGGATGGGTCTTCGAAAAGAAAAAAGTTGGAACAAAGACCGAACTCTTCACGAATCACGCTTTAGTTCATCTCCCAAAAGAAGTTATCCATTTGTATTGTTACAACATTGAAATCACCAATAACAAGAAGCCGGTCACTAAGCGAGAGGAAGCAGGTCCATTTTTCCGTGAAATCGTAAGAAAGAACAGGCGTGACTTTCCGAATTCGGCTAACTTTATTTTCAATGATGTTAACCTTCTATGGACAATGACACAACTTCCAAAAGCAGAGGGGTTTGTTGGTGATAGACGTCTTCGATTGAACTACAAGTACACGTCTCGCATTGATTTTGGCGAAAACATCCGAGAAGATCAAGACAAGCAGCTTCTTTCCACTCTTGTTGATACTATCGCCACGCAACGTGCGAGATCGGGGTTAGTTTTTGATAATTTTCATCTCTTTATAAAAAATGAATTGATAATATGCAGATGCAACAAATTTGTCGTCTTCAAGAGGTGCATGTACATGATTCAAGACGAGCGTGAACGCCGAGATGAGGTAATGGATGCTCCACTAACGGTTCCATTGAGACATGGAATGGACGCTCGATGCGGAGTCTCGATGGGAATTCGTGTTAACCTCCGTGCAGGTATCACTGCTTGTTACGACAGTGAGTTTTCATTCTACCACTGTTTAGATTCCAAAAACTATTTTTCAGTTCACCACACCATGTTCACTCGTACTGGTTACCCGTTAATCCGTCTGTTGTGCGAACTTATCAACAACGAACCAATCTCAGATGAGGATTTTGAAAATAATTGGGACGAGAGGCTAAGAAACGCAGTTCTAACTCAAAGGAATATAGATGAAATGGACAGAGTTCTCAAGAAGATGAAACTTCGTTATTCTCAGGACACTGCAATCACTTTTGATCAAAGTGGACGAGAAACCATTCCATTCCTATCAAGTTATAAGACTGCCGGAAAAGAGTTCAAATACCATGCGCTCACCTCAGGATCAGCTGCCAATACTACATTTACAGATCATGATGGAAAATCTTTGAGTGTTGCCGAATATTTCTTTGAATGCCATCACATTCGTCTTCGTTATCCAAACTTGCCATGTTTCATAAAGAAGCCCTCGAAACAGAATAATAGGTTCATTGCATTCCCATTCGAATTTGTGAGCTATATAGCCGAGCCAAAACAATTCGAGGGTTTTGTTACTGATCGAACGAAGAATGATTTGATCTCTTACACAACCTACAGTGCTCCACAACGTCTTGCTCTGCTTCAGAACATCATCGGGCAGAGGGGAATTGCTGATGTTCCACCAGTAGTTGACAACAATGACTCCTACATGCGAAATCATAAATTGGAGATCGAAAAAGAAATGTTGTCAGTGAAAGCAACAGTACTACCACCGCCGACTGTTATTTATGGAGAAGGATCGGAATTTAAGGATGAGCATCACGAAGGAACATGGGAAGCTATCACCAATGTGCCGATTCGGAAGGTTTTGGAGGAATCGGTATATGTCAGAAATACTGACAAAAAGGCACCAAAGCTCAAAAAACGTCTTCTGGGATCAATCATGCATGTTGGATCCCCGGATAACGGAAACTCTTTAATGGAATACGATCCGTAAGTTTTAGTTGAAGCTTACTAGTTCATTGCTCATTTCTTTTTCAGAGCTTGCTACCATCGTCTTATGAGAGCTATCGAGAGCACTGGTCAACCTGTTGCTTGGGAGAATGAAGAGTTGGGACAAGCAGCCATTCAAGGAACACATGAATATTGTCAAAGTGTAAATGATCCATACACCGTGCTCGAGTTCTTCCAGAAGCTCAAAAACAACATCGACGAGAAGTACAAAAAAAGTGACGATGAAGTATTGATTCCATTCGTTCTGGTTGTTTTTCAAGTCAAATGCTCCACTTTGAAGAATAACCGTGTTGGATATTTCAACGACTACAACTTCATGAAGTATCTCGCAGACAACGAATTGGGAATCTTCACCCAGGGTATCCTTGTCGAAAACCTGTCCGTAATTCAAGTGCGTTTAAGAAATAAAAAAAACAACTATACAATCATTGTGTTTTTCAGGAGACGCCAGCTGCCTGCAAGTTGACACGTCTTCTTGTGGAGAAGGTTCTCGGAAAGGTTGGCACCACTCACAGGAAGTTGCAGCGCGAAGGAGATCATAAGTCATGGACCAAACTAACAGATCCAAATAGTCCCACTCTCGTTCTTGGCGTTGACATTTGTCATCCGAGTCCACGTGATCGGCAGGAAAGTGACATCCGAAAGCTGTCAGTGGCCACTGTCGTTGGAAACATCGACTTTGACTGTACTGAATATCGTGCATCCTCAAGAATTCAAGAGACTGGAGAGGAGATGATTGTGAGATTCAAGGAGGAAATAAATGCAAGACTCAACGACTTCATCCAGAACACTCACACCCGTCCAGCTCACATTGTCATGTATCGCGATGGTCTCTCCGAAGGGGATTTCCAGAGAATCCTTCATGAGGAACGAATTGCAATTGAGCAGTGTTGTATTGATATCGATGTCGCCTATCAACCAACTATTACTTACATCGTCGTAACCAAGCGTCATCACACTCGATTCTTCTTGAAAAATGAAGCAGAAGGACGCGAAGATCAGGGATTCAATATCCTTCCAGGAACATTGGTTGAAGACACTGTGACCACCAACGACTACTATGACTTCTTCCTCTCCACCCAAGTCGGACAAACGGGAGTCGCTCGTCCAACTCACTACTACGTTCTTCATGATACGTGGCATCCATTCGTATCATTCTGGCCAACTGTTACCCATGCACTCACATATCTCTTCTGTAGAACCACCAGCACAGTTTCTCTTCCAGCGCCAGTTCTCTATGCGCATTTGGCCGCGAAGAGAGCCAAGGAATGTCTCGATGGAGCGTGGACTGTCGCAAAGTTAGTTTTTTGAATTTCAGAACCGCTTTTTAAATATGCTCATTTCCAGTGAAAGAGGAGAGCGCCTCAGCGTCGACAACTTCCGTGATGTGAACAGATTGACTCAAGCCATCAACATCAACAAGGATTTGGATGGAATGATATTCGTCTAAAATAATATTGTTTTCATTCTGACGCTTTATAATTCATGTACCTCATTATTCTCCTTCTTGTTCAATGTTCTCTCTAACAATTTTCTTGACACCTCATCATTCTTCTCATTTTTCCTGTATCAATTTATTTGTGAATATATTACTAGATGTGCCATAATTAAAAGTTGTTTATTTTTGTACCATAATTTCTTGTTTTCCTAGCTGTTCACTTTTTCGATACTGGCCGATTAAATGATAAATTGTTTGTTCACCTCTATTCATACAAATTTCCGGAGAGACTTCCACTGTGAAAGAATTGAGCGATAACTTCTAGTCACTTTGACTCCAATCTTCGTAGACAGAGAACAGAATTCGATCGTCTAATCAGTTGAAATTGATTGTTGTTTTCGTTGTCTTTGTAGTTTTTTGAGTGTGTGTTGATAACAAAAAGTATATAAGACATGTCGTGTTTTCTTCTGATTACCAGATTTGGAAAATGTTTCTCCTGTTGATCATTATTTCAATCATTTCATGGCTTTCCATTAGACAATTCTTGAAATCAAAACGTCTTCCACCCGGACCATTGTCTCTTCCTTTAATTGGAAATTTTCATCAAATTGCTTACCATTTATGGAGAACTGGTGGTATTGTACCTACTCTTAACTACTACAGAAAGGTAGTTAAATTCAGAAGTACACTGGAATCAATTGGTTTTTAGTGTTATGGAGATGTTTTCACACTTTGGCTCGGTCCAATTCCTCATGTTAGCATCACAGATTATGATATTTCTCATGAAGTTTTTGTGAAAAATGCCACGAAATATGCAGATAAACCAGTGCCTCCAATCATGGAGTATGTTAGACGTAAGGCCGAATTGAAAGTTCTGTCATTTTTCGGAATTTTGAAGATGGAAATGGAGTCTTCTTTTCGAATGGAGAGAAGTGGCAAGAATTGAGAAGATTCTCAATGTTAACTATGAGAAATATGGGAATGGGAAAAGATTTGATGGAAGGGAAGATTATGGCAGAGCTCAATGCAAGGCATGATACAAGTTAGTTCTATTTTCCATAACCGCAATAGAATTACAGATGCTCTGAGATTGATTCTCAGGCTGAGAATGGTGTAACTATACAAACAGTCAACGTCTTTTTTGATCTAACAGTGGGAAGTGTCATCAACAACATGCTAATGGGTTTCAGATTTGATGAAGTAATCGAGTAAAGTAATTCTTTTTCCTCTTACTTTACATTTTATAGAGAAACAAAACAAGATTCCTGACATTCAAAGCAATGCTCGATGCTGCAATGGAAAGTTTCTCTCCGCTGGACATGACTCTTCCAGCATGGATTCTTGAAAAGTTCTTCCCAAAAAGTTTCAAATCTATGGTAACAGATCAGCACAAAATTTTGGAGTATGTATCAGAAGATGCAGTGAAAAGATGTAGAGACTATCTGAAAGGAGAATATGACATTGATCCTGATAATGTGGAAGATTTCGTGGATGCATTCCTGTTGAAAATGGAAAAGGATCCAATAAGTGACATCTATAAGTAGGTTTTGAAAAATAAATCCCCAGTTTTTACCAAAGCTTTTCAGTGAGGAAAATCTTAAAATTATTGTTCTTGATCTTTGGATTACTGGACAAGAAACAACAACGACTACTCTGATTTCCGCCTTTATTCAATTTTTGAACAACCCAGATGTTATGAATAAAGTTCGTGAAGAACTGATCAAGGTAACAAATGGAGGAACAAGAGGATTATCACTAAAAGACAAGAACAATACTCCCTATTACACATCTACACTAGCAGAAATCCAAAGACACGCTTCAATTTTAAATGTGAACTTTTGGAGAATCAATCACGAGCCAACTGTAATCGGAGGTTATCCTGTTGATTCCGGATGTTTTATAGCTTCTCAACTGAGTGCTCTTCATACGAATGAAAAAATATTCGAGAATCCAGAAAAGTTTGATCCTGAAAGGTTTTTGAGAAATGAGAAGTTGATTCAAAAAGTTATCCCATTTGGAATTGGAAAACGGTCATGCTTGGGAGAGGCACTCGCAAAAGCCGAATTGTATTTGGTGAGTTTTACGGATTCTTTGAAAGGTTCCATGTATAAATCAGTGATGCAATTGAATCTATGCCGACACATTTATGCTCTCAATTCCCTCTCTAAAACATGACATTTTGATAGGGTTATCACTGGAGTTGATGGAATCACTATTCCTTAACGTTGGCCGTACATTTTTGAATTTCATAAATAATTTTTTAGATAATAGGAAATCTTCTACTCCGTTACAACTTCCAACCTCATGGAGCTATACCATCTACCAAAGAAGTTCTTCCATTCACTCTTGCCAAGAGATGTGTTGTTTATGATATGAAGTTCATCAAAATTTGACTATGAGAATTCCATTACTATTCTCTCTTAATACACGGTGAAATTCTGTAAATCTTATGTGTGTGATGAAAATAAATCAGTTCCAATTTTTGCAAGGCCATCTGCTCTCTCCTTCTCACCCGCTCTAGGTTCTCATTCTTTCTAACGACACTCTCCTGTCCGGCATCAAGAAACAAGTATACCCTCTCTTTCTCACAGAGAACAGATGTTCCACTACCCATCTATTGATTATACATAGGTCGAGTAGTTCCGAAAATTCAAATGTTCCCGATAAATTCTCAAGAACCACTATGGATACTGTGGACCATTAAAAGTTCTTATGGTTCAACTGAACATTTTTTATTGAGATGGTTCGTATTAATTTTTTTAGGCTTTATAGTTAGAGTCAATTCCTATTTTTATGCTGCTAAATTTAAAGAAGCTCTCAAATGTGATGCGTATTATGAAAAAAACGTTAGCATTTTTCTAATCGGTGGAATGATTTACGCGGTCACTCATCATCTATTCATATGCTTATTAGATATTAACAGTTGGGTAAGTGTATTAACTTTCCTATTTCAAAATTGTTTGACTCCCATAGTTAAATTTGAAATTAGAGAAATGCCTCGAGTTTGTTTCAAGATAAACTCCAATATGAACTTTTGCTTTCAGATCGATTACATCATTCACATCACATTCAATCTGATATACTTTGCATTTTATTATCACTATTCCTATGGAATTCTGGATTGTTGTCGAGCGAATTTGAGAGGCATTTATTGCATTCATTTTGCTTTTTACTGCTTAGTTACAGAATTTCTTCCTGCAGCACTTGTAGGTTCATCTTGGTGGCAGAAACAAGTTTGACGCATTTTCAGGTTCCTTTGAGGATACAAGTAGTTGTATTTCTGTCATGTCTTACTGATTGTTGTTTTACGAGGAAAAATTTGAGATTAGACCCTGGTTTATTGAAACAAAGGCAAGTTTCTGACGATTTTTCATTTGTTTATCGCAAGATTTTCAAAGCAGTTTGACCGCTACTTGAGTTTGATTATGTGAGTTCTGTAAAATTTGAGAAATTTCATTATTATTATTAACACTATAAATCGTATGTGATACAAATAAATCAGATACATAGAAGCTGTTCCTACAACCTACTTGGTTTTATTGTTGAATGTCTTGGCGGCAGGATTCGTGTACAATGTCATGTAATTGTTCACCTAGAAAATGTTTGGTGGAGGAAAACAATTTGGAAATACATAGAACAAAACGAGAATGGAATGTGCAATTATTAGTGCAATATCCTAGAAAGTCGATTGTGATGGCAAATACATATATAATGTTAGGGGTGAATGGGATTTGTATGGAAAGGCAAGAAAATGGAGGAAGGAGAAGATGAGAGTAAATACTGTGGAGAAAAAACTAAGTAAGGAAAGTAGAAAACAATAGTGAAACAAGCATAAACTAGATGCGCCTAGTTACTCGTCAGTTATTTTTGTCCCGTAAAATGTGTTTGTCTCTTCACCGACTTGTACCAGAGCCTCCAGAATCTGTAATTTTTGAATCATGACGTTGCATCACACGAAAAACCTACATAATCGAGATGCTCTTTGGTATGATCAGCGCTCAGACAGAAGCGAACCCGTGCTTCTAAAAGTGGTGTTGCTGGATATCCAACTGCAACGACTCCAATGTTATGCTTCAGCATTCGTCGTGAGAATTCACTGAAAATAACTGAATTTTTGATGGAGTTTGAATTAGGGAAACCTACACGACTTTAGTGATATAAAATGTCATTAACGGTACAACCGGACTGTCGTTATTTCCGTAAACAAGGAATCCTCGCTTACGAAGCTCTTTTCGGAAATATCGTGAGTTTTCGAGAAGTTGAATTGCTTTTTGACGACCAATGTCTGTTCCATCATTTCCACACATAATCTAGGAATATATTTTGAGAATAAGAGAAACAGATTCCTGCTTTAATACCGAAACAGCTGTTTCAACTTGAGCAATAAGTGGAGGTGACATTGTTACTCCGTAGCAAGTTCCAGCGGAATAACGACGAATGTGATCGATGACTTTCTGGAATGAGTTAATGAAAATTATTGAATTTTGACAGAAATCTTACCTTTGATCCTCCCATGTATCCTCCAGCTGAAGCGAAAGATTTTGTCAGAGTTCCCATCATAATATCGATATCTCTTGGATTACATCCCCAATACTCTGCAACTCCTCTTCCAGTAGGACCGACTGCTCCGATACTGTGTGCTTCGTCGAGGAAAAGATAACAGTTATACTTCTTCTTGATAGCGATGAATGATGGCAAATCGACAATGGTTCCCTCCATACTGAAAAAAAGAGTATTT
Source organism: Caenorhabditis doughertyi (assembly GCA_963572265.1). Classification (NCBI taxonomy): domain Eukaryota; kingdom Metazoa; phylum Nematoda; class Chromadorea; order Rhabditida; family Rhabditidae; genus Caenorhabditis; species Caenorhabditis doughertyi. The sequence continues at coordinate 8,950,713 of OY751557.1, forward strand.
ATTCGAAGACTCAAAGGATATTAACCTGTAGATTCCCTCGATGATAATCAAAACTTTGTTATACTTCTTTCCAGTTTTCGGACTCACTGTGCAGAGAGCATCTCTTAATTTTCGTTCACAATCTTTAGCGTCATTATGACGGAAAACCAGCGTATGTGCTTCAGAAAGACGGCATCCAGTGACAAGGGAAGCATGATTCAATCGATCAGAAAGAATGAGAGATCCTTTGTCAACCAAAGATGGAATATTCATAGAGTTAGTAGCGAATCCCATTGGGAAGACAACAGCATCTTCAACTTTCAAGTAGTCGGCAATGGTGCGGTCAACTGACTTATGAACGAGATGATTACCTGGAAACTGAACGATTGAACAGAGAACAGAAAAACACTCCATAAATTGAAAGTCTCAATAGCAATGTGAAAAAATAAAAATGGATTGTTTTCTCACCAAGTTCTTGCCGAGATCCTCCACAATTAATTCCATACTTTTCAATATGTGCGGCAGCGGCTTCAGCACACACTCCAGACCGATGAGAGAAACCAAGATAGTTATAAGATCCAAGGTTTATCACTTCAGTTTCAGTACCCGTGTATCTAAAAATGTAATCTTTAGTTGACACTGCTTTGTCGCCAAAATTTTAATTTTCAAAGCATCACTTCTTGATGACATTTTTTCTGATAGACAGACCTTTTCCGTGACATAAGCTCTTAAATTTTCAAAAATACTGATAAAAAAGTAACGATTTCCAGCTGGTCTTACTTTTGTGTCCATCCGTGATCATCTGTGTATCTATCTTTTAGTCGTACAATAGCTCCTGGAACACCGCTGATTGGTCTATTGACAACATCGGTCGATTGTCGATAGATATGATCAGTATATGTGGCATCGAAACTATTTCCAAGCGGCGGGAAGTGCTGAAAAAAAACCAAGATATGTTTTGCGATGAATCATTTTCTTTTCCACTCTTTCAGTGATGTTGCAACCTGTGACTGATAAACTTTTTATGCGGGTTGTCTAAAAATGGTTCAATATAACGATTTCCGCATTTTAAAGTTTCTTATCAGAGTGTGATAAGTGCAGACCGGAAAACGAAGAACAACACCATCGGAACATTTTTCTTTTTCGTTTCATCGAGCTAAATCAATACGAACCTCTGTTCTCGGGTCTCCTTTGGCACGTTTTGTCTTCACAATTCCCCATTTATCCATTAATGTGGCAACTGTTGCACCCACAAGCATCATCATAATGTTCAGTTTGACAAGCCAGAACACGTAAAACGCTGGCTTCGGGCATTGATCTAATTTTGTGGTCTTTTCTTGCACTTTTCCGTTTTTTGCACTAAAAATGAAATAACTTCAATTTGTTTTGAAAGGAAAGGCTAGAAAATTACCTTCCATTTGCCACGGTTTTCCCATTTTGAGTTCCACCCATCTTTCGAGACTGAAAAAGATTGAAATTAGTTGTTTTCTTTTATAAAATCAGGTGAAAAATTACAAGTTCAGTAAAAAACTGCAGTAAAAAATTAGTGAAGCAATGGAGCGCCTTTGCAATATCCGTTTCCAATGCGAGGATTTTGCAAAGAATCGGAGGCAGGAGGTCAGGAAACGGGTAAAGAGATGATATTTATCAATCAAGTAATCAGTGGAAGAAAGAAAAAAATGATCGGGAGGGGAGAAGAGCGCAAAGTACATGGGAAGACAACCGAATTCTCCTTCTTCAAGAGGAGGCTACAGGAGACGGAGGACAGAGAAGAGAAAACACAAAATATGGCATGATTCATGTTCACGTGCATGGGGAGACTATTCTGATATCATTAAAAACTATTTTGAGCATACCTTGTAGTTAAATATTGTATAACATTGTTAGAAATCTATTAAACCGCGCCCTGTTGGTATTTAAAAGTAACGTTTTGAGAAGTAATAACTATTAAGAGGACAAGACGAACTATCAAAGGAAAATAAAAGATCAAAATGTGGTGAAAGAAAAGGGTATTAGTTTTCTCGAAAAATGGTGATAAAGAGAAGTAACAGAGACGAATTCAGCTGCTCGTAAACCTTTGTTCTGATTAAAGATCATGAAGACATTGGAGACGCAGAAGATGTGAAGAATTTCGTTCAATGCATTTTTTCGAGAGGTTACACTTTATTAGATTGATAGATGGAGATAATGAAATGGAGATTATGATGGTATAAATGATTGAGAGAATTCTGAACAAAAGTTTAGAATCAGATTCGGCATCCCAGTTCTCTTCTTTATAGTGTATCGAGCAAACATCAAAATCTAATCAGCATTTTTGTGTTTGCTTTTTTCTTTGATGAATTCGTTTTTTTTTAATTTTTAAAAACGGCAAGATAGAATAGTTTAACTTGCAATTCAGCTCATCTCGGTCATCGAGTCGGTTCTACACCATGCACAAGTCACTTCTACAGTATCTTCACGTGGTATGACCTTGACAGTAACCCTTCAGGCTCCGGTGACAGTTCATGCCGGAGCAGGTTACTGGATCATACTAAACACATCATAGTTCGGTTTCTGTTCGAGAACTGAAAGTTCCGTTATGAACATCCCAATTCTTCTTGCCTCGTGTCTTCTTCTGACCTCAACCAATGCCAACAACTCCAGTTCAATTCCACATGTTAAAAACGAATTCATCGGGATTGTTGATGTGATGAATCAAATCAAGAACTTTTTGGACGAAGGGACCACCAGCTATAAAATTGTATGCTCAGACACTCCCATGAAAAAGCTCAAATCTAAATTTCAGACATGGGACACTTCTCTGGCGTTGTATTCATCCGAAAGAATTGATTCATGCCCTACAGAACTTTCAGAAGGAGAAATCTTTGTGAAAACAGAAGATGTGGCTGATCTGTTCGACAAACTGAATTCCACTGATTCATTCTCGTTGAGTCCACTTCCAACCATTGCCATTTTCCAAAATAAAGCTGCTAGAATCCATTTGGATATTGGATCAAGAATCGGATGTGCACACAATAACTGCTCATCTGGAAATGATCTGCTTTGTGTCTTTGATAACAGGTTCGCTGCAATTTCAAACCAAATCTCACAAACACTTTCCAGGAAACATGCCCAAGATCGACTTGGAAAATACAGATGTGTCATTGATGAAACGTTTCCCAACTTGTGTAACGAACAGCCGATTGACTATTGGAGTATGGATCATGCTGAGTTTGAATGGCATATGAAAAGATGGAATGAACAAAGACGGGCAGTTGCTAAGAAGTTTGGAGCTACTGGAATGAATGAATTGGTAAGAAAAAACTAAAGATATTTTACTGAACATTTTATAGTGTTGGTCCGACGATGCAGTTCGGTTCGCTAGTCAAATAGGATCTAAATGTGATCCTATTCATGCTGATTTCCGTGGAACCCATTTCCATATGCATCCAAGAACTCTTGACCCCCTTGGTACTCTTTGGATGTTTACTCATGATGATATTGATGCATCATTGGTTCATGGTAATACTACAATTGAGATGTTTGCTCCACAACAAAAAATGTTTGGATGTGCTCCTCTAGATCCTTCACGATGCAAAGATTACTCGTACATCTGTGTTCTTGGCCCGGATTGGTGTGTTATTCAAGTAACAGTTCAAATAAAACTACTATATATTTCAGGTATTCATCGAATCCCTTTACAATTCCAACTGGAAAACTTTGTGGAGAATGTCCTGATAGTTGTAGAGACGGGCTCTGTGTAACTGTTCAAGAAAATATTCCGGAAGTTCAAGATTCCTCAGAACTTGAAAATGTAAATGACGTTTCCACTGAAACTTTAACTAAAGTGTACTCGGGAATTACTTGGAAATTTTTCGCCGTACTTGTCTGTTTTATTGGAGCATCTGGTGTCGCATTGCTTCTTCTCTATGCTGTTGTTACCAATCATTATCATTTTTAGTGAATAAACTTGTTTTTGAAAGTCCTCACCCTATCCTTACAAACTGTTAGTGTTTACCGCTTTATTTCAAAAAGAACATCGTGAACTTTTCTGAGTTCTAAAAAACGTTTGGCATTTATTTTATAAGCTCTCTGTTCATTGTTTTAACAACCGCACGTTATCAATCATGAATTCATTTGAAGCATTTCTAATTTTCTTCTTAACACAAGCATCTTGTCACTGTAAACCTGGATTCCATTTTGTGCAAGATGAAGATTTCTACAATTCTAAAGAAATGATTGACTGGATTAATTCAGAGAGACTTCGTGTTATTTCTCAATCAAAGGATGATCTCATCGAGTTGGTTTGTTTTTATTCTTTTTTTTTCAAATAACAAATAAGAACGATACATTTGCAGACTTTAGATGATTCTCTCAATGCTATGGCTCGGCATGCAATGAAGGACTGTGATTTGAACGACAAAGCTATGAATGGATATGACAAAATTCGATTCAAGTTATATATGAATTTATCAAGAACTGAGTTTTATAGTGAGTCATTATTGAAGCAGCTGTCAGAAACGAACAACTTCAGGTGAAATGTTTGAGCTTCGTTCTCTCGAAAACTCTATATATCAATATTTGTTTCCCGATGGAAAAAATCTTACTGAGAATTTGATGAATTTATATTTTGATCGGACCAGAATAGGATGTAGCTTCAAAGTCTGTACAGATACGAAATACAAAATATTTAATCAACTTTGTTTTCTTGGAACGGGGTAACTTTTGAGAAGCATTTCTTTACAATTTGAGAAATTATGTTCTTAGAGCTAAAGGATATCTCAAAAAACCTCGCTGCTCTGTGTTATGTAAAGAAGAACCAATCAGTCAATCGAGTAAATATCTTAAAGAAGACATTCTCACACTCTACAATACAAGAAGACAAGCATTTGCTGTAAAGGTTTCAGCTGGGAATATGTATAAAATGGTAATTTTAGACAGAAAGCACTTCCATTCAAAACGAATTATTTTAGAACTGGAGTGAATCCTTGGCAGCAAATGCTTCGAAACTAGTCAGAAATTGTGGGAAGAAGAGTAACATTACAGTTCCAGGGGCTATTTACTATGAGCATGAACTTCTTCCAATTGCTCCAGTTGAACAAGGAAAAGAAATGGGCGATCGGTACTTGAATTCGATTGAAATGACTAGAAAAAAAGAAGCTGAAGTGTACATTCCTTATCAATGGAATCACACAAAAATTGGATGTGCTCATGCTCCAAAACCATGCGGAAAAATTATATGTATTGTTGAAATTGGCAATATGTAAATTTCTCATTTTGCTATTAAAAACCTCATGGTTCTTGCAGGGATGGTCCGATTTTTGAAGGTGGAACTCCATGTTCATTATGCGAAGGCGAATGCAAAAATGGACTGTGTCTGGGTAATCCAAGGCAAGAAAATACAGAAGTAATGAAATCAAACTCCAACTTCCCCTGTTTCTGGATTATATTTCTTGTTCAATTTCTTCTAATCTCCAATAAATTATCTTGCTACTTTTTGTATAGCGTTTCTCAAAAACGGACAATTTTCTTTATTTTCATTCGTGAACTTTCTAATCTCATCAAATCCTCATAACTTGAATTTTAAAAAGCGCGCCCGTATTCCCACACAAGGGTGCCAATTTTGTTTTTTTCTTTCCCCAAGGGTGCCATCCCTGAGGCTCCCTCAGATCAGATACAAAACACGAAGTGTTTCATGGTGGAATCGAACCCGTGTGGTTTCAATTCGAACAGAAGAATGTTAACCACCAGTCGGTCATCGGCGCTCCGCGCCTCCTACCGCCTGGCTTCACTTTTTTAGAAATGAAAAAAAACTGTGAAATGTTTTACGGGGTTCATTATATTCACGTGGCCCCCTATGTGTCTCTCTCCCCAATGGAAATTTCAAAAAAGGCTTGAAAACATGGTTTTGTGAACCTGGTGACCTCATTTCTTTCAATTTCAAAATTTAAAACAGACGGGCATCATCGCGTCGCAATTCTGGACCGACCTGTCCAGGTCCCATTAAAATCGGTTCAGTGAGAAGCCCGCTAGAGCCGGCGACACACACACACACACACAGAATTTGTCCAGTAATAATAGTAAAGATTCCACCATCCGGTCACGGAAACAACAAGAATAAAAGTCAATCATAAACCTGTACGGCAAAATAATTTTGAAAAAAAATTTTCGTCATTCTCACGTGAATTTCTCAACCATTAGAAACTCATACGGTGGCGTTTCTTTGAGTCTATGCACCTAGGCACTACGCTTACTTCTAGGCATTAGCAAGCTTCCTGGAACCCTGTTTGAAGGTGTCCCCTTTTCCCTCGCACTATGCTTACTTGTAGGCGCCAGCAACCTCCATACATTCTTTTTGGCGAAGGAAAATAAATACGTCAATATGACCTTTTGAAAAAACGTCTCAATAAAAACTAGTTTGCGGAATTTAAGAAAGATTTGGAAAAAACGTGAAGGACTCCCTTGTGTGTATTTACAAGCGTACTTTTAAAAAAAGCCAAAATGTTTTCTTCATCTTTATTTCAACTTCAAAAGAATGTTGTTTCAAGTATTCAGCATCCTCTTTCTTATTGGTTTGTTTTATTGTAACTTCTCTTTCCAATCAGCCTTTCAGCACAATGTGCCGCCGAAGTGAAGTACTCAATGGTGACCCAGAATCCAAGTGAAGGAGAAATGGCAATAGATTTATTGGAAAGATTGAATGATCCAAGAAGATTTGTCATCTACAATACAAATGCATCTAATCTTCACTGGCTGGTGAGTGCTTCAACAGAATTGAAATAATAATCAAAATTCTTGCAGAAATGGGATATTTCGTTAGCTTGGAAGGCATCCAAAATTGTCGGTACTTGTGATAAGCAGGATAACCCAGATGGTTTTGTGCAAATTCGATTGAGACTAACGAATAAGAAAGTTATGACAAAATTAAAATGGAGTGACCATCTCATAGTACATGATCTCTGGAATGATCTTGACGAGTTTACGAATCACATTAAAAAACATGGAGCAGATATTGATACTTCTATCAAAGAGTTTTCAAAGTTTTATGATTTTTATCGTAGTGATTGGACACGTATTGGTTGTGCATTCCAAATTTGTAAGGATCTATTGACTGGAGAAGATACCAATTTGATTTGCCTAATGGGACCAAAGTATGATTACTGAAAAGTTTAGAAATTGTATTTGTATTGTTTCAGAACAGACAGAAAAGGACCGATTTTTGAGATGAAAAAGTCTAAATCTGAGTTATGTAAAGATTGCAAATGTAATACCTTTATGTGTAAAGAGAAGCCGTTTGATTGGAATGCTTTGTCAGATGATGATTTCAAGAATAAGGTTTTGCATGAGTTCAACGGAGCCAGGAGCAAGTTTGCATTGGAAGCTCATGCTTCGTTCATGAGCAAATTGGTAAGAGATTATACTAAAACATTCTAGGCAAACTTTGCGTTTCAGGTTTGGGATGACAATCTTGCCAAGTCTGCTTTCGATTCAGGCTCTAAATGTCCAAAAACTGCAACTCATGGACCGAATCATCGTGAAGTGATTGCTGAAGTTTTCTTGGATAGAGCTGCTGGATTGTCTACTCTCGGAGAAATGTATGGAGCAACTACAGTTGAGAAACCAGTCAAAGAACTGTATGATTGGACTGCTATGTTTACAATACTTTGGCCAAAGGAAACGAAAGTTGGATGTGCAAGAATCCAAAACTGTCCAAATAAAGTTGTCTGTCACTTCGGAGATATGTGAGTTTTTTTTTCCGAGTATTTATTCCAATGATATCATTATTTCAGTGGTAAATTGGATGGAGAAATGTATGCGAAAGGAGACAAATGTTCGAAATGTACTCAAGGATGTGAGGACGGATTATGCATCTGAAATCACTAATTCAAATAAAGATACATGAAATTATCTTACGTGAATAAAACATTAAAAATTGTTTCATTTTTTCACGTGTTACTCTACTTTTCCTAAAAGTTCTCGAAATCAGAGCAGACACGTGGACGACACGTCCACTGTTTTCGTCTCAAAATCAGTTCTCTCGATTCAAAGTATTCCCAATCGTTACTTCACAAAAGAAAGCAGTAACCGGAAGAGAAGAATGTCAAAAACCATTTCGGGTGAGCATTTTACTCAACACTCTTATGAAAGTATTCTTGAAACTCCAGATTTCTATGAGTTCGGGAGGACTGAATTCAAGTTCCTGCTCGAAGATGTTGACAAACTCGACAGTGCCGGACGCAACAGTCCTCATTATGGAACTGGAGATATTGATTGGTAAGATAAACTATTTTCCAGAAGATTCTGAATTTTGAACTTTTCTTTCCAGGCATCTGAATGTATGCGTCAACTCGACTCCAAAAGGGAAATTCCTTTCCACTTTCCTGTTCTGTACTCCAGTTGACGTTGCCAGCGCTTGGAAGACATTCGGACAGTTTCGTATTGTCTTGGAGAACCATGAACGTCCAAAACAGTCGGTCGCTCGTCAAATGGACTTTTCGTTTGAGTCCGAGGAGGCTGAGAATCGAGGATGGAATACGTTCACGAAATTGGATGACGTCATTGACGAATCCAACGGATTTCTTGATAAGGATGGAGCACTCACTTTCCATGTTATTGTTGGAGTTAAAAAAGTTGAAGGGTTCGAAACGGCCAGATATTTCAATTTTCTCGAGAAAGGAGAGTATTCGGATGGAATTATCAAGATTGATGGGTGCAACTTCCACGTCAACAAAATGGTAATAAATATGTTATTCATTCGACTTCACTCTATTTTTCATTTTTCAGATTGTTTCTGTTCACTCTCCGGTTCTTTCCACCAAGTTTGCCGACACGGACGAGATTGAAATTGAAGATGTGGATCGTCTGGAGTTCAACGATTTCCTTCAATTGCTCTACGCAATTCCAATTCGCATTGAGAGTTAGTTTCTAGGCCAGTTCAATGAAAAATGTCTGAATTCTTTTCAGAATCTAATGTGGATATGATTCTGAGACTCTCGAAGAAGTTCGACACCTACGGACTCAGAGTTTCCTGTGAACAATTCCTGAAATATGCTATGACAACGAAACAAATTGATCACAACTTTGCTATCAAAGCGGCTGACGATCATGATTTGAAGTCTCTTTTGACAGCTACTCTCGATTCGGCGAAAACTGTTGAAGAAGTCAAAAAGAAGTTCAAGAATCACGAGGAATTGTCGATCGACACTCGCAAGGAGATTATCAAGAAAGCACTTTCTCTTGCTTGAGTTTTATGTTTTTTGTAGTTTTTGTGGAATAAATATGAAAGAGAATATACTTCTTTTATGTTTTTTTTCGGTTAAATCGGGCATAGTTTCGAAAAAGACTAACACCTCATTTTTTGTTTACTATCAAAGTTTGATAAATAGGTGAAGGTTTTTCCCAAATACCGGGCAGTTTTGAAAACAACAAGTAGAGAATACAACTCATTTTCGCGTGAACTATGGGCCTTGTCACCGTAACATGAACCTGTGCAAATTTGAAATCGGACTACTAAAAATAAATTTTACCTTCAGTACCCGAAGTGCTCTTCAATTTGCTCTTAACTATGAGTTGGCTTTTCTCTGGTTCATCTCAAAAATTGACAGGTAACTTTCTTTTCAAATCAATACATTCAATAATTTCAACTGAAACTGGCTTTCACAGGTTCTTATCCTGGCGGTCAGAAGATGTTCCGATGCAATATTTCAATGGATGAAATCGAGATGGGGCTTCCGGAGAACAAATGGCAAACTTCTGGAGATTATTCTTGGTAAGTTAATTGAGGGAATAAATAATCAAAATAAAACCCAATGTTTTAGGGCAATGGAAGTGTCAAAGATTGAAAATGAGAGCGATTCTAAGAAGATGGAATTGAAGGTTTGTGTGAAATGTCGATTGGAGGAACAAATGAAATCTCAAGCGGAAGAAAAATGGCAAATCGATGCCGATCATCTTATTCGTCTTGTGAATCATACTGATTCGGGAAAAAGTATCTGCACTAGTGGATCTACTATTTTCGGACAGAATAAAGAAGAAAGTGCAACAGGATCTATCCATATTTCCATCCTTACCGACGAGTTTTTGCAAAACGATGAGCTTACTTTTGAAGTAGAGATTGGTGTGAAAAGTGCTGAAGGACTTCTTAAAACAGCTGACTTTTCGGTTAAAACTCCGAATTCTAATACGATCCTAATCGTTGGAAAGGAGAAGTTTTTTGTCAATGATGAGGTAAGTAAAAGCTCTTTCAAAAAAGCTAATTTGGATCATCTATTCCTTTTAGATTCTCTCGAAGAAATCAAAGGTGTTCAAAACCATGTTCAGTAAGAAGGGCGAAGGAAAAGCTAACAACGAATACCCGATCGATGATGTGGATTCAACTGTTTTTCACTCGTTCATCAAATTTGTCAGCGATATTCCTGTTCAGTTTACTTGTAAGTTGCACTATTGCGAATTTTTCAATAAAGCATATCTTTCAGTGGATCATATTGAAGAGCTGTTCAAGATGTCGGAGAATTTCGGAGTTCAAGCTGAGTTCAAGGCTAAATGCAATGACTTTTTGATGAATTCTGTTGTCGATGACGCTGTGGCTCTGAAGTTAGCTGACAAATTTGGAATGCAAGACGTCATTGTTGAGAAACTGAAGCCGTTGAAAACCATTCCGGAACTCAAGAAGGCGTTCAAATATTACAGAAGATACTCGGATGAATCTATGAGACTCTTGCTCAAAAAGCTTATTCAAGTGGCTTGAGTGATACTTGCTTTATAATGAGTTCTGATATTTGTCTCTCTGTATTTTTTCCTCATAAAGGAAGTATTATGACATAAATTCATTTGGTTTTCATCGCTCTCAACTCAACACAATTTAACATCTTTGCAAGTTTTGTCTTCTGGAATATCCTGATCGATAGCCTTCCAAATTTCGTGTTCCGCCACTTTCAACTCTTTCAAACACTCAGAAGCCAGAACTCCAAAATCCTTGCATCTGGCTCCGATCTCTTCATTGAGCCATACATCCAGGGCGACGTCACCAGCTTCTTTTCCATCCTGAATGATTCGCGTTTTCGACAGTTTTTAGTTTCCTCATACCTTGATAAGATCCTCGCAAAGATGACAGAATGCTCCGTGAGCTTTCTTCAAGATGGCTGGATTTGGAGGATGAGCGAGAGCTGTAATTGCAAGAGCAAAAAGAATAATGATGGTATTTCTATAAAACATTTTTGCTAGCTGCAGGTTGCCACAATGAACTTTAAGTCTACTTTTATACAAATTCAAGTTCTGTACTGATAAAAAAGCAATCCGGAAAAGGTATGTAGTGAAAGGAGCCTACAACAGGATGGGTACAAATGACATGATAATCAACGACTGGTTACAAAACAAGGAGACCAATTGAGGCGGATGTGTGTCTTCTGTTGCGAAATTATGAAGAGTTTCTATTTTCAATTTAGAAAATACGCTACAATAATATATTCCCTGAATGCTACTGTAAAAAATTGACAATAACTAATAACGACATTTTTATCCGAAAAAAATATATATGTACAACGAGATCAACTTTTTAAACCGGAGATAATTCAACAAAAATTGTTCGAAATGAGTTATTATATAACTTCTCCTTCATATATCCTTACTGTCTTTTTAACTCCATCTTTAGGTTTCTTCTCAGTTATTTCAGTAGGAGGTTGCTGATTTGTAGCACTATCTGGTTTACTTCCAGATTCTCCAGCTCTTGTCTCTGGTTGATCAAATACATCCTTATATAAGCATCCACAAGTCAACCAATGAAAATGTTCTCTGTATGCTTTTCGAAATCTTGGAGAACGGAAATACGTGACAAAGAAGGCTTGACAGAAGTTTGGCATTGTGATGATAGCAAGAAAAGGCATGTATGGCACAATGTCTTGCTCATTCTCAAAATATGCAAATAAGATTCGAAAGCATATTGATGACATCATCCAGGAAACGATATAAATTGCCATCATGTAGAATGTTGAACGGAAAACCTGAAGTTATTTTTTATTCCAATGAAAAAAAGGAGAGTTCATAGGAGTTCAAAATGCAAGATTTTGATCAAGTTTCAATTGAAACCAGATCTAGTTTCCCGGAAACTGGCATAAACCAGAAATCTTTTCAAACTTACTTTTCTTCGTTCTTCCACCGTACTATTTCTTCTGGTAACTGTAGAATGTCGGTGATTTCTCATATCTTGAGCTGAAAATACATGATACAAGTATTGGCAAAGTTATTCATTTGAAAGGTGAGTGGGCGAGATTGGATTGGAAATGAAAAATGCTTCATTATTTTTACAAGGAACTACATCAAACCCAAAACATCCGGTTCAACTCTTGATCTGATGGTCTCTATTGGTCTTCAAGCATTGTCATAATGAATTCTTTTAGAAAACCGAATTCGTCAAATAATTTCTAATAATTGGAAGTAAAATAAACTCACACTTCTTGATGGCAAAAACAACGGAAACCACTGTGATAATAAAAGTGAGAATATTGCAGACGACGACAGAAGTTGATATAGTTTCGAAGACGCCATCATCCATAGCTGAATCATTCACGACTTCTTTTTTTGGCGTTCGAACTATAACCAAAAACAAAACACAACTATAGAACATGCAATAAACAACCAAAAGTTTAGAACTCACTTAACATGAATGCACAGTACGGAGCATTTTCATCAGTGACAAATAGAAAGTTTAGAAAGAAAACGATTATGGCAAAACAAGTCGGCATGATACACATTATCAGAATATATTTTGTCTTTGGCCAGAGCATATGTCTGTAAGGTTCGAAGGATTGAATTTATTGATATGATGAAGGCCTACTTTATAGGAACCATGATGCAGAAACACAAGTCCAGTGCCATTGATAGAAATAGAGCTGATTGGAACATCACACAAAAAGAATAGGGAACATTGTATAGAAAACATTCTCGCCCAGTTAATGATTGAAACCTGGAAATAGATATTTATTGACGAAACAAGTTTCTAAAATTACCTGAGCCTAAAAATCAACACCTTCAATTCTGATATATTGCATATAAAATGGGAAATAGCTAACACAAATACTAGCATTGCTGAAAAACAAAAGTCATTTTAATATCAAGTTTCACAAATAAAAGAATATTACCTCCTTTTGTTCTGAGCACTTTTTTCCGGGCTACTGCAAAAATAACATTTAGGTTTCCGAAAGCACCCAAAACCATCATTGGACCAATTACTCCTTCGATTATGTATTGGTCCATTTCTAAAAAGAAATAAATCAAAGCACAAAACTGAAAAATAACAAGAGCAGAAAATATTTCAGAATGAAGTAGGAAGGATCTCATGAATAGAGTTCCGGATAGGATTGAGAAGACGAAAACAAGTTATTTGTTACAGATTCAATGGGAAACAAGTCTTGCAGAAATGCATTATTGTAGGATTGGAAAGGAGACGGAAAGATTGAAAAGGAAAATCAGAAAATACAGGAAAACAAGCAAGATTATGAGTTCTGAGATTCAGAAATCTTTAGAGATTGAGGAAATGCAAGATGAAAATCAGGATGTCAAAATTTCTGTGGACTTTGCGAAATTATGAAAGATTTCTCAAAGTTATACTCTACTTAATTAAAGAACCAATAAACCAAGACTACACATCTCAAGTTCAAAATGATGACAATCATCGAAGCACGTGGTCTTCCTGGATCAAAATCTGAATATTTTTTCCTTCGCTTCTCGGAAAGACAAGCAGAATCCTCGAGCACAAGTGAGAGGGCTTCGTAGAGAAGAGGCTTTGTTTGTTGAAGCCACAGGAAATTGGGAAGGCTTTCATCGTGGATAGCTTGCACTCATTAGAATTGGAATCCACTTGTGCTTCTTTGGCTCTTTTTCTGTGGTCACACCCAGCCGACACATTTGACCAAAAGCACGTTGACTTTTGGTGTTGCAATTTGAAAAATCAGAGGAAAAGAATTTGAAAAAGAGGGAGGAGTAGAGGAATAAAAAAATATGTTTCCAACAAAAGACGACGACAACGGATGTAATGATTCAATGAGCGGGTACGTACATCAGGCTATTGTTGCCTTGTTGAATAAATTCAAAAATAATTGCTTCATATTTTTTGAGTAAGGAAATGAGAGAAATAGTGTGTTTCGATAAAAGAGTCTCAACTTGCAGTATAAAGAAATCAGGCTTCATACCTGATAGAATGAAAATATTCTGAAAAAGAGCGTTTTCCAACCATCATCATTCTTTTTTATTTGCTATCAAAATTGAATAGAAAACCATTGAAAAACCGACATAACCTCCCACATCAAAACATCAACCAAAAGTTCTCATGTTGTCGAAAAAACACAATGATTATACGTTGTGGAACATTTGAAAAATGAATCATAACATAGAAATCAAAATGAGATGGATGTTACTTTATATTGTGCAATTTTAGTTTAAAAAAACAAAAGAGAGGATGAATACAAAACACACAATTTCTGTCACAAACTCGACACACACGGTAAAAAGTAGAATAGGATGACTAAAGAGGATTAATTGAGATGTAGTAGACACGGACTTTTTTTGATTCAAAATGTATTTGGACTTGAAGAATGGTTTGGAAGGAATGCTATGGGCAATAAACATTACCTCAAACTGGGCACAAACTATGAACTCCACATCAAAAAGATGAACTCTTCTCAACAAAAAAATAATCACTTTGCTTGTGAGACGACTTCTGGGCTCGCATTCTTGTGAGCATAAGTATATTTTTAACCTTTGGTGTACAACTGAGAAAAGCTTAAACGAACCTAAAAAATCGAGCAGCTTTATCAAGTTTTGGTCGCACTAACTTCCATTTCTTAGTTGATGTGAATTCACAATTTATTGAAGCAATTTTTAAAGTTATTATACTGAATTATATTATACTGAATGATATCAGAATCGTAAATAGTTAAACTTAATGTTAGAATTACCGTCGAAGTAGGTCAATGTTAAAATTATAAATCGGAGCATCAACAATCTTTGGTGAATTTTCATTCCAGACAACGAAAAACAGTTTCTTATTCTCTCTCAAATCAACAGTTGCCATTTTTCCATCGCTTCTAGTCAAATGTCGTCCGTCAGCTCCATGGAACCTATATCTTCCTTCAACAAACATTTCATCATCAACAAATTCGAAAGTTTGATACTGCCTGGAAATTATCTTAAATTGTTGTTTAAATTAAATGTCTTTTTTTCAAAAACTTACATATTCCTTTCTTCTCTGATCGTATCCAAATGCTTTGATTCAATTCCATCTAACACTTCATCCAAATTTGTATCTTGAATTTCAATCTTCATATTCTCAATTTTTGTTTCTCCTTTCATCCATTTTTTGATAAATGTATTCATTACTTTGTGCGTCAAAAATGAAATCTTTACTGATACATTTTTGCAGTTTATCCGGAAAAAGTCATCTTCAGTGAGCCATTTAGCTGAGCACAATTCCAGTGTGTCGTAGTTGAAATTCATTAGACTCCCATGATTCTGATTCTCATAATTAAAGCAATTGAATGAGAGTGATTTCTTCGGGTGAACCTTCTCACGGAATAATACGAATTCCTCATCAGTCATTTTGAAATATACGATGAAGGTGAGATCGTCAACGATGTTGAGTCCTTTGAACTTCATAACATTTGATAGATTACATTTGCGACCAATGTAAAAATTGAATTCATTTGGAATGAAGACGGAGAAAAGTATTTCAACGATTTTTTGGCAAGCAATAATGTCATTATTGCATTTGGAATATATACAATATTTGTCTCTTGTTTGATGTCGTCTGAAAACAATTTGATGAGTTAATCATTTCAAAGAATCCGAAATCTTACTTGTTTTTTAGTTTGGTGCCTCTTAGGTCAAACTTGTCACGCCTTCCTATTTTAGAACTTGGTACTTTTGCAATTTCCCAGAAAACTTCTCTCCTCCTTCCAAATTTTATAGTTATGATACATTTGTCATCATGAATATTCACATTGATAAACTCGATTTTCTTCTTTTCTGCGACAAACTGCGACTTGGTATTGTACAACGAAATAGCAAGGCTCAGGCTGGAAATGATATTCATATTGGGAAGTTGATTTAAAAATTAAAAACTCACAGTGACATTTCATCCGCTTGTTTTGAAATGTGTTTTAAGGCAACGTATCCGATATTAGCCAATTTCAGAGGCGACATTTTTGGAACTAAATTGAATAAAAATTGATGAAATTTTTCTTTTTCGCGGGTTGAGAGGGGATAATGAAAGGGACTAAAATGAAAAAGGAGTGGACGAATAGAACAGAAAATAAGGAGGAAAAAAAAGAATCTTGACGTTGGAGGTCGTAAAAAACGAGAGTAGCGTCCCCTTCTCAGAGCCCTCAAAAATCAATACTAAACGTAATGGGAGCGTACACAACGACAAAACCTAGCTGTAAAAGGAATTTTAAAGTTTATTAGATCTAGTATTTACGATCACAGAAGAGCCTCATAAAATAAGACAGATACTAACTAAAATCAATAAAGAGAATCATTCAATTAGAACAACTAACAATTGGATAAATCAAAGAGAGTATACAGCTAATGTAGCAGGAAACGTATAAATTATCCTCACATTCTTGGAATTCTAAACCATAGAGTCTGAGAGGGAAATGAATATATTTTTTCCAATCTCAACAGAGCGCATTTTCATTTCTCTGTCGTCTCTCAACGGCATATTTGTGAGAGAGATTTGAGTGGTAAAAGAATGGGTTAATGTGGAGAATGGTTGAAAAAATGAAAAGGGAAAAACGGGAATCCCTCGTTGATATTCACGGAAAATTTCGAGTAGAAAAGCCTGAAGGTTTCAAAAATGAAAACCATCTGAAAATAGGATAACGATATATTGATAACTGAACAGAAACAGTAGTCTTTAATTGAACCTTTTATTTAGATTTTAAGAAAAACTAATTGCATGAACTTCCATTTTTCAATTATTCTCTCTCGAATTCCCGACGGCAAATGACATCTCCTGATTGATAAGTTTGAATGAGTTTCCCGTTTTCAAGCCAACTCAAAAGAACAGAGCTCTTGTGATTCTCCTTGATTTTGTTCTGACGATGAACTAGTTTTCCATTTTCGAAAGTGAGGATAGAGTTGTAGGTACGGTCATCTGGACTATTTTCGACGAATTCCTGAAAATCAGTTGAGGTTATTATAATTTTGAAAGTCTTCAAAGATAAGAAAATAGTGAGCGATTGAAACATCAAACTTTATTGATATCAGCCCATTTTTAAAGGAGGACTGAACTCGGGTTTTTTTATTTCAAATTCTGATGCAGTTTTTTATTCTGATCATTTTCTTTCACTACGACTACACTCAAAAATCACTCTAAACGGGTGAAAAAGGCGTTTGAAAGAAGCGAGAAATACAGAATGATGGCCTAGGATCCGACAAGTGTGCGCGTTGCGCGCGCTATTTTCAAATTCCTAGGCCATCAATCTGTACGCGGCCATGCCTTCAAACGCCTTTTTCACCCGTTTAGAGTGATTTTTGAGTATAGTCGTAATGAAAGAAAATGATCAGAATAAAAAACTGCATCAGAACTTGAAATAAAAAAACCCGAGTTCAGTCCTCCTTTAAACTTCACTCTATTTTACATGAATTTGGAGTTATGATGTTTAATCAAAAGTTAGTGGAAGGGTTGTTGTTTCAATTAAAAGAAAACAGTTGAATACATTTTTCTGAACTACTAGTAATAAACTTTCAAAATATGATTCTCAACCAACCTCTCCTAATTTGAAAGCCAATTTCGTATTCTTAAAAGTAGAGTATTGGTTAATATGCCACGTGTCTCCATCCAAATAAATCTCTAAAGTTGGTTTCAGATGAGCAGCAGCCTTTCTTGTGATGAGACCAACTCCAATTTCTTTCATGTACTCATCAAAGTTTTCAGAGTGAACCAACTTCCATTTTCCAGCGAAATCATTCAAAGATGCCATATTCGTTTTCTATAATTCGAAACTGTATAAGAAAAAAATCAAATTAAAATAAATAGTGTTCGAATAGCTACTCGACATAAAATGTTGTGAAATGGTTAAACTGATAAGCTTTATAAATGAGAAAACGTGGAAATTTTGATAAGAAACATTTTTTACGACTCGGGAGGAGGGCACGTGTCCGAATGACATAGAACAGAGAAAAAGGAATACAAAGAATGAAGTACAGAAGCTATTATATTTATCGGAAAATAAAAACCGTTTTGGACGAAAAAGTTTATACTGTTTCATACTTCGAATGTTAATCGAAAAGGGAAAATAACTAGTTTCTGGGAGCGGGAAAGACCCAAAATGTTTCGAGCGGGAGAAAATAAAGAAATTAAAAAAGGGTTGACTGAAAAAGTAATCAGTTTTTATAAAAGTTTTGAATGATTGGACAATGTATTAAATCTGAAGATTGAGGTTGCAAAGGTTTCAATCTACGACTAAAAAAAAGAAGGAATCGTATGCTACTAATCCAAAAGACCATCTGAACTATCAAAAGTGAGTAACTAAGACAAACAAGAAAACACCAAACACCTGTAATAGAAGGACATGACGTTTTGTTTTCCAAAAATTACTTCGTTGATCAAAAAGGATAGATAGTTCAGAAATTTTCGGTGGAAAAGATGTTCAAAAACGTATCCACCGACATTCTCGTATAGAATCAATGTTTGAGAGGAATTATTCGACCTTTTTAGTTATGTATCTCAAATAAAGTTTTCTAGCCTAGACATATCGCATCAAAAAAGAAGTGATTTTCGTGATGAGGTTTATGAACAACCAATGATGATTAAGGCAATTTGATAAGGAAGGAAAGATTGTGTAGCGAGAATCCGGAATAAAAGAAGAAGAAGAAGAAGAAGAAGAAGAAGAAAGGGGCAGTTTCTTGTTTATTTCTCGTTCATCGATGATGGAAGCGCCAATGGAACAAACCACAATGGCTTATATGATGAAAATGTTCTAATGTTTGAGAAAAGTGCAAAAGAAAACAGGATCCTAACAAATAAAACCTTCTAAGGTTCATTGTTTCATCAAAACAATAGATCATGATGGAAGCTACCTTTGAAAGTTGATGAGAAAAACGAGTTGGACAAGTTGTTCAAACTGTCAGTAGTTTATCAAAAGTGACTTTATTAAAATGAACTCGTTTAAAAACTTCAATTCGATAAATGATTATTCAAATAAATTGACTAAACTATGGAATGCTTATTTAGAATGGTTTCAAACTCTATCCGGATCTCTTACTTCCTATGAGTGATATGAAGTGATATGGACTAAAATAGGTTGATCTCTTCCGAATCTATAGCAGATTCTATATCCATTTTGAGCAACAGAACCGAAAGAGCCTACCAGCATTAAGTTATTGATCGAAGAATCCTCGCCAATGAGTTTTGTCATGTTTGGAATCGGAATTCAGAAGGCATAAGATATAAAAATATGTTTTTCACTCTGCTTCGCTACAGTATCCCTAGAAATTCCTGAAAGATTCCAATCTGTCCAATTGTCTTGCTGATTAAGGTTATCTCGATTTTCTTTGACTCACTTCATTGGCTTGTAACTGAAAATCTCTACAAACGTATCGTTGACGGGCGTTCCTTAACGATTTCAAGGTTCTGGAAGTTGGACTTTCCCCTAACGACGACACTCAGGAATTCGTTCGAGCCTTTCTAAAAACCCCTCAGCATATCACGCTACTTCCAAATTCAATCAGTAAATCATTCCAGACTGTCGATCGAGCCCAATCAATCAGGTGACATGATCAAAGGAGCCGACCGTTTTTGAGGATCTTATAAATATTTCTTTTGCCTCATTATCTTTAAGGTGAATAAACCTGATGAGCCAAACCTACGTGTTCACTTCTTGCACTATTTTTTTAATCAAAACAACATGAAACACAGGCCCTACTAATAAAAAGAGAAAGCTGAAAAGAGAAAATAATTTTTTACTTGAGGATAACTGTATCTACCTTCTATTTTTCATACTATTTAATTATAATTCTGCCGTTACTTAACAAGTTTTGTTCTCTTGCTTTTTGAATATCTCTAGAGAAAAGACCTACAGTATAACTTTTGTAAAAAATTCAGCAAAAAAAAATTAAAAACGTGAAACCCCCACAAATTTCCACGTAATCTGTTCTACACGTATTCCACGTGTTTTGAAAGCAGTCAAAAACAACAACACCTTCAGTGCTCTCATACTTTTGCTTCTGCAGTCTCTTTTTGAGCTTATCGGATAGTCAGAGTAACATCTGAAACTCTACAAGAGTCGGAGTTCTCACGTCATTGGCAATTGCATACATTGTAAGTTTATTACTGCTTGCTCTGATCGGCTACTCTCTATTTATCGTGATATTTCGTGTGATAATCTTGTGTAGTTTTCAAAAAATTGACTTTTTCAGCACCAAATGCAGTCTGAGCGTGGAAATCATGGACGAGGTGGCCGTGGATCGTATAGAGGTGGATACAGAGGAGAATCCCGGCAAGATCGACCGAGTCAAGACCAGTACAATGGAGATAGAGGTGAGCGCTGCGGTAGACATGGTAGAAACAGGGGAAACAGTGGCTGTCTGAAAATCAAGGGGAACGCGCTTTTTTCCAGGTTTTTAGCTGAAATTTTCGTTTTCTAAACAGCGCACCCGGCGTATTTTTGGAGCGTCGTTTGGGGTTACGGTAGTTGGAAACATGTGTAGTTGTTCGTCGCCGTAATCACACTCAAAAATTCTCGCGAGTTTTTACGGTGTGACCTACGCAAAGAATTGTATCCGATGTTCGACCGTAAAAATTTCTCCGGCAATGAAAATCTCAGAATTTGACAGTTTTGTTCGTTCAAACCGTTTTTATGTTTAATTTTTGAAGGGAGTAATCGGCCTGTTCAGCTTTTTCGTCTTCTTTTTTGTCGTCTGTTTTCGTGTTTTTTATGAAAAAATCACATAATGTTCAAGCTTTCAGGTAATTCGTCGAACTTCAATCATGATGCCACACAAAGACTCGCCATCAATATCTTCGGAATGGAGCTTTCCGAGCATATGATCTTCCGCCATAATTTCCAAATAAAGCTTCTCGACTTCAAAACGAAAAAGGATTATATCCTCACCACTATGAGCTCTAGGTAAGCTAAAAACAGTTTAGGCATACAATATTTGTTTTCAGAGGGCGTGGAAACCGTGCTTCGAAGCAAAAGGATAATTTCATCCTCCTCGGTATGCTTCTAGAGAAATGGGTCTCGATGAAAGGAGGGAAGAAGCACCCCGTGTTCGCTTACGACGGTGCTCAAACGCTGTTCACTTTGGAAGGCATCAGCCTGGTAACATCCACATAATCGATTGTATTTGGCAATACAGTGATTTCAGGTGGTGGTTATCAAAAAAGACGATGCTCTTTTGATCCCGGGAATCTCCGAGTTTCTAAAAGATTCCCTTAAGTTTCTGGATGGAGATTTGGAGATATCTTGCGAGCCGGATTATGACAAGCCGTCCTTCATCCAAACAGATGTTAAGGAGTGGGAAGATTCGAGATTCTATGCTTATCTAGATATCGTCACTTCACAGAGCGCCATTCGAAGGTATTTGTATGAATTACGGTCTTCATCATGTAACGTGATATGTTGTAGCGGAAGATACATATCCCAATCGAAAGGACTATATGTCAACACGTCCTACATGGAAGAGCTAAGTGTTAAATGGGCCGTTGCAGCCAAGGGTGTGCACAAAGGGTGCAGAGTCGTGGGAAAAAGTTTCCCGCTGCCTATTTTAGAGCTGGATCGTTAGTTTGATTTGAGTGAACTTTGAGTTAACATTCCCATTTCAGCACAATCTACACAATACTATGCACCAATTCAGCTTAGCTCAATGATCCAGTACGCGTTTCCGCGTGACTTCACGTCAAATCGTATTGTCAATCCCAACATGAGACTTACCCGAGCAGTGAAGTTGCTCTTGAAAGGTATGAAAGCTGTTTAGATAGGTTCGCGAAAATTCATCGAATTTAGATTTGAAGTGCAATCCTTACTACGAGGACTTGAATAGTTGGGCCACCATTACGATTACCGTGTCTGATGTCGACTACAATGCTCCGAAAAATTCTGAATTCCGTAAAAAATACCCTAATCTGAAGTGAGTGCAATAGTGGGTGCTTGTAATGAAAACAACCGTTCAGATTCCCTAACCTTCCTGCTGCGCAGTGCGGAAATGGGCCGCATAGACGTCTTATGCCTCTCGAATATTTGAAAGTGTTGCCTTATCAATCCATCGATCGTCGCGTGCTTGAAGAGTTTGAACTCACTGTAAGTGGTCGAAGCCAATCGGAACGCTTAACAAGAATTCTTTATTGTTAATTTTAGCCTCGTGCTAATGCTCCAAGTGAGCGTTGGGATACTCTCCGACAGCATTACGATAAGTTCGGATTCAACGATGAAGCCATGGCCGAGTTTGGAATACACGTCTGCAATAATCCTGCCAATAAAGTTAGTGAAATTGACGGGGAACGAGTTGTCGCCCCGAAAATTGCTTATGCTGATCCGGTCCATGTCGATGATGAAAAGGTTTTTGTGGATGAACTAATATCAATGAACTTAACTTTGTTTTCAGCGTGATTGGAAAGCTCAAGATAAGAAGTTCGTCAACGCTGCCACTATTGACCATTTGGTTTTCGTACTTGTGGCTGGATACACTCGTAACTTTGAGGAAGACGTGAAGGCAACTGAATACGTTGCTCGTGCATTCCTGCAAAGATGTCAAGATAAGGGAATGAATATTCGCAACCACGAATTGAAAACTTTCGAAGGAGAACGGGATAGCGAGAACTTCCTCACTTCCGTTTTCAAGAAACTTGTCACTCATCCGAAATATCGTGATTCGAATTTCATACCGTTCGTCTTCTTTGTTTCAGATGATGTACCGAACATTCATGGTAAAAACTCTTTCTGGTTGTTCTCCAGTTTGAATTTTTTTTACAGAATGTCTCAAGTTTGAAGAACGAATGAGAGACATTCCAACTCAGCACATACTTCTCAAAAACATCCGAAAAATTCGCGACAATATCGAGAAGAAGTCTCATGGTGGTAGAAGAGCGTATGACTTGACGCTTGATAATATTATAATGAAAGCCAACGTCAAGTGTGGAGGCCTGAACTATACTGCAGATGTTCCAAGAGAGTGAGTTTGATGAAGAGTTTTATATTTAAGTGATACATTTCAGTATTGCATGCTGGACCGACATCCCAACTTTCGTAATGGGCATGGATGTTGCCCATCCGGATAGAATGGCAACAAAAGAGGGAAATCCTTCTACTGTAGGGGTGAGTTGAGCGAATAAAAAGTCAGCGCTTACTATACTCTTTTTCTTGTTGTAGTTGTCTTCTAACTCAGCGCAAAGCCCATACTCGTTTATTGGGGATTTTCACTACACGGATCCTCGAAGAGAAGCAATTCAAGATGAGATTTTGCGAAAGTTCACCGATCAAAATGTGCGTAACTTTGCCGCGATTCGGGGATATCCAAAAAAAGTTATCATCTTTCGCGATGGTGTTTCCTTCGGCGAAGAAACAGAAGCACGGAAAGAAGTTAAAATTATTGAACAGACAATCATTGATGCTGCGAAATCAGAAGGACATCGTGATTACGCTCCAAAAGTGTTGGCGATTGTGGTGAAAAAGCGTCACCATACTCGCTTCTACGCCAAAGGAGGTCATAATGGAACTACACCGACCGTAAGTGAAAAACCGTTCTTGGCGCTATTCATTGAAACGATGAGTGAATTACAGAATCCATTGCCTGATACATCAGTTGGTGGAGACATCGCCGAATATGGAAAGCGTCAAATCTTCATTCAGGCTTTCCGCCCAGTACAAGGCACTGCTAAAGTTCCATCATTTTTGGTGCTCAGGGATGATGAGGAAGTTTCGGACGAGCATGTCTCAAAGTTGGTTTGCGCTGTTTGCAGCCTTCACCAGGTTTGTTAGGAGTGGTTTTCCATAGGTTGATCTCAAATTTTCAGCTGGTTAACAGCCCAACGTCAATTCCAACTCCGGTTTACGTCGCTCATGAGCTCGCCAAGCGAGGAACTGGTTTGTTCAAAGCTTATCGATTCAAAAACGGAGAACTCGGAGATGACTGGACTACTCTCACCGACGAACTCTCCTACAGCTCCCTGGAACGTCTTTCAAAAGTTCGAGTCGTCTAGAAGACTTTATTTAAATGATACTTGACTACACAGATAAATGATTATTCAAATAAATTTACTAAACTATGAAATGCTTCTTTCAAATGGTTTCCAAATCTATCTGAATCTGTGACTTCCGATGAGTGATAAGAAGTGATATGGACTAAAATAGCTTGATCTCCTCCGAATCTATAACAGATTCCATATCCATCTTGAGCAACAGCACCGAATGAGCCACCGAGCATTATATTGTTGACAGATGAATCCTCGTCAATGGAGTTTGTCATATTTGGAATCTGAATTTAGGATATATGAGATACAAAACAAATGAATTTAAACTCACATTGCTCGTACTCAGTAGCCATTTCTGACTAGAGAAGAAATCTAGAAATTCACTCGAATATCCAAGCCCTTTGGCCAAAACACAAAGCACGAAAAGATGACGGTCAACCCCTTTTCCAAGCATGATATCTTTCGAATTATTGACATGAATTTCGCATGCATTTTTTAAAAATTCTCGTCGGGATTCCTTCTACAAAATGGTTATTACAGAGATGACAGAGTTCTTGTACGTCATACCGTAGACTTTTGATTCATCATAGAATTGACAAACTTGCACGAAGCAGTGGTGACCGGTCTCAACGTTTCCGTTCTTGAATTAGCGTAGAATCTCACTGATCCAGGTTCATACGTCATTGTGAATTTTCCTTGGTCCTGAAAATAGTTGTTGGATAAAAAAATGTAGCTATCCTAATTTTCTAACCTTAAAATATGCCAACTGAATAGCCATTTGTACAAAACCGTCTGGTGATATTCCACATTTCTTAACTTTCCCTTTTCCAAAATCCAAGAAAACCATTGAATGCATGTGAAGATCTATTGTAGCTTTCATATGCGATTCATAGCATCTCTCAATTTCTGATTCCATTCCATCTACCACTTCAAATTCCAATTTCTCTCCCAGTTTCAATGTTTTCTTGTCTTCATCCAAAACAATTGCATTCTTTAATTGTTCTTCTCGACTTGGTGACTTCAGAATCTGCTTGTCAATATTCAAAAAGTTCTCACATAAATGATCAAGTTCTGCACCATCAACTGGGGAATGATCTCCTGTGGCTCCACCTCTTCCATTGGCTCCAATCATATAATTCATTGTTTTATCAAACCATTTATTGGTTCCATCTCCAGTTAACATATCTTTCATGTATTTTGATACTTTCTCTGTTGTATCTGATCCCCAATCATTTGCTTCATTAGCCGAGATTACAAATTGTGCAGTTTCAATTATATCGAGAATCTTCTTGTTATTCTGGTTATTCAAAAAGAATTTCTGTCGATTGATACTCCATTCCGTTCGACGATCCGTTGTAAGAGAAGCTATTTTTGAAAGGAATCCTGTTGTTTTGTCATTTCGGTTCATAATTTCAGAAACGATTCTGAAAAGTTCAAACGAATAATGGAATCTCATCCTTTTTTATGTGATCGTTCGAGATCAAACGAAAGATCTCCTTATACAAGTGAGGTCATTGAAACTAAGTTTCAAGGCAATCTTTCATAAGACACAAATATTCCGATTTTCAAAAAACGGTTCGACCTCGGCGGAATTTTTTAGTGGCAGAAAGATCTTAAAAGATATGAATGCCTAGAAAAAGGTCATGACTTGGAGAAACACTAAAAACGAACTTGTTCTGAAGATATTCGATTGAATAGACAAATTTTATTTGGTAGAATTTTGTAATCATTTTTAATATATGTTCTGGAAACTCTTCCGGAAGGGATTCGAAAATGAACCGTTTAAAGAATGCAACGTCCTATGTTCTCTGTTCAATGTAATCAGTTATTTTGAACTATAAAACTCACTTCACCAACTGATCCACACTATAAAGTTTTCCATTTTCATCAAAAGTATCCACTTTGTACCATGTTCCTTTATGAACAAGAAGTGCATGTCTACTCGGAGGATTCCATTGAAAATGATCACATTCTTTTCCGGGAACACGACATCCATTGTACATGTTTCGATAGTGTCTGGTTGAAAATAGTCCATCTCCTACCTGAATTTAAGGAGCTTTGAACACCTCTTTCTGGGGCATAACTCACTGCCATATACTTTTGTCTATCCAGAGACAAATTTGCCAAAGTCTCAATGTAGAGTAATCTTGCTATCTGATAAACTTGAGTCAAATCATTCTCTCCATACATAACACATTGGGCAATGCTACTGTTGATAGCCAGGGAATATCTTCCAGAATAATATATGTACTTTTCCCGAAAAGATGTAACATAGTTATCTCTGAACTTGTGAAGAATCCACGCGAATCTTTGTAGTATTCTTCCTTCGGTTGTTATGAACTTATTTGATTTTTTGATCAATTGAATGTACTCATCCTGATAAGAATTAATAAGGCATTAATAACAGCACAAAGAACAAACCTCGGGAAGGAAATGTTTCATAGAATCCACGTATTGTTCTACTGTATCATCTAAACTTGGAAGTGGAAGATTCGGAAGAAGAAGATCACATGAAGATAATTGAGGAGGAGCTATTTTCAGTAGAAGTGTTCTCAAACCTCCCCATACAATAGTGAGATAAGATGGTTTTTTTGGATTTTCCTTCAAGAATCCTTTATATGAAAAGTAGAAGTACTTCAGGAATAATCTCAAAATGAACACTGATGTATATACATATCCAATTGAGACTGCCAATGGTTTCAGGACTACTTGAACATTTTGTTGAATTGCTTGAAGGCCATAATTTTTCAGTTGTATTCCAGTGGCAGCGGTGATAAGCGCAAGGAATGGTATTGGACGAACTGGCCACAGACGGTTTTCAAACCAGTTCTAATGAAGAATATTTATGAAGGAAGAGAGAAGTTGGACATGTTATCGATAGACAGTAGTTTTTAGTTGCTATCAAAAGTAATGACGGAGTACAAAGAGCTCGGAATTTGTTTCGACTACAAAAATTATATATAGATAGAAACTTACATAAGTTCTATAAGAAAATCGTTCAAATTTTCCTGGAAAATGATCAAGTTTAGGATACGGCCACGCAAACTTCTTTTTCTCTTTTGGAGGCATTCTTCCTGCAATATTAAAACAAAACTAAACAACTAATTGCGTAATGATTGAGACAAACAAGAACGCTATCTCTTTTCTTATCTTTCATATTTATAGTGATATACTGACTACATGTTAAGCTACGCCTTGAAAACTTTGTACACTTCGGCATTTTTCTTCCGATTATTATTTTTTGTACAAGTATAAACAGAAGATGAGTAGTTGTAGTGTGGCTACGTATCATGGAATTATTGAATCAGCTAAACTTAGTTGCAAAGTGTTGTCACAGAGTTTCTGATTTATGTAACGTTCGTGACTCTTTCGAATTATCAAGTTCAACTTCGCCAGTTCAATAATACATCCAACCTATTCTAAACTATTGAACAATCGTGACGTCCGCACATCAGATAAGCCTTGTACAAGGAACCCGAAATAGGGAAAACGGAGAAAAACGAATGAGGTGAATTGTCCTTCCTGTCAAGTGAAAGATTCAAATCTCTTTCCTCTACCGTACTCGAATGGGAAGTTCGGAAGCAGAGAAAAAATGAATCAGGAGATGCTTCCGAATACAGAATTCATTATTTTCAGATCGTTCAGAGATAGATTGGAAAAACTGGAAAATGCATTATCGGTTCTTCCTATTTGGGCAAATCACAGGATGCAAACGGATCCGAGTTTCGTTGGGATCTGATAAGCAAGTTATAGATTACGGTAACAGAATTCCGTTCTAAATTATTGTTTCGACAAGCTTGTTAGTAAAACTATCGAAAAAAAAACGTATCCCGATAGTTTGAGCAAGACACAAAAACATTTAGAAGTTACTCAATTGAAAATGAATCTGGCTATATGATGAAAAATGAATAATAAATTCTCGAAATGAGCTTCAACGTAACATTTAAAATATGCTCAGTTTTGAGTTGTTCTGAATGTTGAACAACTACAGCACCTCAACAAATGAGCTGTAAAGAATTTAATTTTAGTATGGTTTCCATTTTGTTTCTAAAAATTTGCTACACTGTATTAGAGTTAATCATTTATTCAATAAACAATATAAAGCTTCTGACACAAAACAATTCGAGATCCATTGAGAAAAGCTCTGAAAATAGAATAAGAAACCAAATCGTATGAACATATCATGATAATAAAAAACTCCGAACATATGGATCAAAGCGAGTTGAATCGAAAACGTCCGATACTTTTGTCTGATTGTAAATAGTTTTGATAGCTGCACGAATTTCTCCAAGAATAAGAACTAATGCTCCAAATCTTTATACGTGGGTTTCTGGATAATTGACACTGAGATGCTCCATTAGTTCAGTGAAACATTTGTTTTTGAGTGTTATCATCCTTTCTTGATAGTCAGTGAATATATTTTGTTTCGGAAAAGACGCTGAAAACATGGAAATTGATAATACGGAAATAAGCATCAGCCATGTGAGCGAAACTTACATGAAACAAGAAGAAGACTTTTTAGTGCTGCAATCTCAAAAATGTCAATGTTCAAAGACTCGAATGGCTTCTGTATTGCAATCTGCAACGTTTTGACAAACTCAAAATGTCGCCTGAAACACTATCTCTACATGATTAATACTTTTCAATTTTTTCATTACCATGCACATTTGTAATCTGATTCCATAACGTCATCTGTTTGTCCATAATGATAATCAGAATGCAAATATGTTCCATTTTGAAGCAACCAGTACCCGTTCGATTTCTCAGAAACGGTTCTAAATCCTTGATCGATCACAAAAAATGAGAATCCATATTCTGAGAGAACACATTTCTGAGATTCATTTGTCAATTTTTGGAATGGATCAAATTGAGAAGCCCATTCGATTGCATTATT
This sequence comes from Caenorhabditis doughertyi, assembly GCA_963572265.1. Taxonomy (NCBI): domain Eukaryota; kingdom Metazoa; phylum Nematoda; class Chromadorea; order Rhabditida; family Rhabditidae; genus Caenorhabditis; species Caenorhabditis doughertyi. The sequence goes on from OY751557.1 coordinate 8,979,749, forward strand.
GAAACTCCATTTGAACATTTTATTGATATCAGATGTTGTTGCTCTTCTCGGACATGATTCACTTTGAAATTTATGTTCTTCAAATTGTCTGTTTTGAATTTTAATCAATCGATTGATAAGTTGAATATCCGCTTCTGGATATAATACAGGTGGATCAGAATAAGAAGGCGAAGGTCTTCGTGGTCCAATACAGTCACGTCTTCTAACTGCTGACTGTTTCATTCCAACGTTAAAACACTTCTGAAGACGACAGAATCGACAAGAAGAACGGAATTCTGAAAATGAAAATGTCTTTGAATTGTGGGAGAAGTAAGGAGTGAAGTTGTTGCTTATCATTTTTAGAGTATTTCTTGTTTTCAAAAAAAAACATTAAAGAAAATGGTTTTAAATAGGCGAAAATTGTTTTTTGAGATTTGTGACGAGTTGGAAAAAAAAGAAGATTCAAAAATAAACAATAATTTGATTTCAAATATAAACTTGCGAGAAGCACTTGATAACATGATAACGAAACGAAAGAAACAAAAAACTTTGAACTGTAGTTAAAATTCGGATTCCTTTGCGAATCACGACATGATGAGTCTTCCGTAACTTTTCTTTAAACTATCAATTATCACAAAAAATAACTCGCCACGGAAGTGATCAACTATTTTTAGTTGATCTTCCAGAAGATATCTCCTTATTTAGCTGAGATTATCTTTTGGAAACACAAATGCACAATAAATGTGATGTTTGATAGAAAACAACTCACCATAATTGATCAAACAATTTCCATCTCTCAAACATCTGTATTTTGATGAATGAATAATAGATCTTCGAAAGAAAACAATACATCCCAAACAAGCCGGAGAGCCAAGACGACTACTATTCACTCGATCACCACACACTGCACAATTCTCCATTAATTCAGGAATCCATTCATTTGGTGACATAGATTCAGGGAATATACATTCAGGTTCCATACGTTGAACAGCAAGCATTTATTTTTCAGAGTAGGGATAGCAAGAAAAGAAGAAACAGTAAAGATGAGAATATAATAATAATGAGGAACAAAGAATGAAGATGAAAGGGAGGAGTGTCTTTAATCTGAACCAATGCAATCAAGAGATGGCTTCAAAAACGATTCGAATGGAATTGATCTGATCTCCGCTAGCGTACTTTTAGAGGCGGTTCGCCGTTCCGAAGTGCATGCATTTTCGTTTATAGCATGATCCTTTGAAAAGGATTTAGAAGTTGTCTACAACAGAATAACAAAAAATGATTGCATTCTAGATAAAAGGAATTTCGAGGAATAAGAACAAAAGCATAGGAAATACGGAAACAAGAAGTCAAACTATCCGATAAGAATCGAATGTATCTTGGTGTAAAAGACGTCATCTGCAGAGAAGAGGAGTTGCATCAAATTCAAAAGTAGTATTATTTATTCCTAGCGAACTTGAAATAGACGACGTGAAATTGTTGAACTCGTTTCCTACACCTTCAAGAACATTTTGATTTCTGCTCTTTGGAGGTGCAAAAAGTGTCAAAAACAGGACATGAACTTTGAAAATGGACCCGTGGGAAACTAGAATCTTGAAAACTTAGACTTATGTTCACCCTCTTTTTTTTTCAAATCCAACCCTAATTTTCCAAGGAATCAGAATTCTGAAATATATTTGAGCTTTGTAAATCGTTTATTTTGAAAATTTCCCACATGAAATGAATCATCATTCTCTTGGGATGGAGCGATGACGATTTTTCTTTAATAAAATTAGAAACCTACCTACGGTATTTGCTTAATCATACGATTCCTCATCAAGCGTATAATAATATTTTGAACAAATCCAATTTTATTTTCTGCTCTGTGAAGAACAATATACTCCAGAACACTCTTGATTTTTGATATTTTCTTCTCAACTTTTGTTATAATTTTCCAGTTTCTATGATTTTATTAGATTGAATGTGCTAGAGAACATTGAGTGAACCAAAAAAGTAAACTCAATTAAGATTTTATTCGTGGTATCTTTCTATAAGTAACAAGGGAATTCTTGATATTTTATTTACTTCCTTCAATCTATCCTACCACCTGCTTCAACTATTCATTCGTCAGACAAAAACTAGGTCAATCCAAGCATGTTTTTATCGATATATGTGCTCTCCATGCTTTTTGTAAGTCAAATTTTTTGGATTATAAAGTATGAGAAAAACTCAATTTATAAAAATATTTTTGGAGTTTTTCTTCTATCCAAAGCCTCCTTTTACAGGTCAGTGTTATTGGAGTATCTATCAATATTTTCCTGTTTTCAAGGTTTCTTAAAAGAGACAAAAGTGGAGGATTCATTGCTTTTTGCCTTGCAAAAACAGTTCCAAATACCATTGTATGTTCGGCATTTTTGTTTTGGGTTGTTCCATTAACTGGTTTTTCTCTGAAATATTATGAAGTTCCAAAAATAATCAATGTGATTATCGGCCAATTAGCTGGATTTGGAGCTTATGTTGCTGGAGCATTGATTGAAATGTTTATGGCTGTAAATCGCTGTTCAGTTATTTATTTTCCCAGTTATAATTTCAAAAGTGCAAATTATATTATTGTTTTTATTTTCATGGTTTCAATGGTGTATGTTTTGCTGGGTATTATTCCAAGTAAGAGACAAGAACTATTCTCTGATTTTATCCATTATACGAATAAAAAATATAGTTTTTTAGCGTCATGCGGGTTCGTTTTTGATCCGGAAACATTTTTATGGAGACCTGAAGAGACAGAATGCGCTGTGCTTATGGAAGATATAATTCTGTTCACAATTTATGGAACTTTCACTGTTTCGAATTCCCTGAATTTAGTAACATTTGTAAAATTATGTTTTGGAAAAGTCGAAGGAATTAGTAGTTCCGAAATTATGAGGAGAAGAAAACGGAGGATCAAGTTTTTTGTTCAGGTATCTAGAACTTTTCGATCGTCTTGAAACCTAGACATTCCAGAGTGTCATCCAAAACTGTCTTCACATCATCGATATGATACACTTTAATTTCATATCAAATCTATATGATGCCACGTGGTTCAAGTTTATTTTCACATCAATGTCTCTTCTAACAATCCATGCTTTGGACGGGTAACTCGACAAATTGAGAAATCTAATCAAAATAAACTTTTCAGATTTGTCATGCTAGTGTTTCATCCGAATACACAACCAAGAAGCAAAAGAAATAGCACTGTGGTTACCACCTAAAAACTGACAGGAAACTATTCGTCTTCCTGCGTGTTTCTTGCAAATAAAGACTCTGAAAAAAGCTTGAAATTTTTGATCGGGATCCTTATAACCTTCATAAATTATGGAAATGTTCAACTTTTTTCAAAAAACAAGACATTCCAAGAAATACTTTATCATCATCTTTTTCTAATAGAGGCAGTCTATTCAAGAATCTTTAGTAATCGGAGCTTCTTTTCCACAAAAAAAGTAGAATTCTGGTGCACATGAGCGATCGTTTAACTTCTTGGTACCATCTGGTTTATCTCCCCAATAGTGAGATATTCCTTTGAGGAGAGTGAGACATTTTTCGTCTCCGGCGTAATAGTTTGGTTCCATAGTTTTAATCCAATCATTAATTATTGCTGGCGGATTGGGTCCAACTCCATGAACCCATTCAAAAACGTACTCGCGAGTACATGGATGTGATGGATCAGTCTCATATCCAGCCGTCATTTCAGATCCCAATCTCACACATTCTTCTCGTCTCTTTGCTCCAAGCCACGTGTCTTGTCCTGGTCCGAAAGTAGCGCTACTGTTATTCATGAGTTCTGAAAATCTTGTCTAGCACTAATAAAAATAGAAACTTTAAACCGCACCATCTAAGAAATCTAACTCCTTTGGTTCAGTGTATCCAGTAACGTGACTATTCTTTGTCTGACAAAATGCTTCTGCTTCATCGTAATTTTTCTTATCCGTAAAGAATTTATGACACCACATTTGTCGAAGTCCTTCTCGATAATAAGGTGAAAATCCATCAGGGCAAACTTCATATTTATAATTTTCCGTGATACTTTGACAATAGATTGGAGCGTATCGAGCATCAGACATTGATTCCAACCCTGGTTCTCCATCGCGACTGAAAAAATGAAATTGATAGGTTTCGCAATTCATCAGCAATTTAACCTCAAAACGATAGCTGAACTCCAAGAAGCAGCATCACATTCCTCCCTTGGTTCGCCATTTCTCCAGCTAGACTTATCAATTGTGGAAGATATTTCATCGCCATTCTACAGAAAATAATTTTACTCTCGTTACTTATTAACAAAACATACCGTGTCTTTGAAATAAATGTGAAAATTGGCGGCTGACAATACTGAACAACTAAGTTTTTCCCTTTCCAATTTCTTAGCGTTCTTCGAGAATGCAGAAGTTCTGATGATAAGTCCTCTATTATTCTTATTCACTTCTTTTACTTTATCAATAAACTCTCTTGTAGGAATAGCAGATTGAGACTTTCCATTTGGAATGAATGGTCTCATAACCTTGGTGCAATACTCATTATCAGCCATATTATTATTCTCATTCCGATTCAAACTGCTCGCCGTTCTTACATATGATCCTTGTGATGTTCGAACTGTTGGATAGTAGATCTCTCCATATCTTTCTAATAAATAGTTACTCTCAGCTTGTGTCATTCGTGGAGTGTATTCACAAAGAACCATTGCTTTTTCAGATGGCTTGACACGTGCAAGAGCAAGATTCGGAAGATTGTAATTATATCCATCGATTGCTAAAAGAAGATGCCCACCGGCAACATTATGAATTAGATCGTTTGTGATTGCTTCACTGGCATCAATCCACAATCTAGAGACATGTTTAAAGTAATCTGAAAATTAGAAAAATTACCAATAGTGTTCAACAGGAAAAAATTACCCCTGATTCTGAACGGCAATGCTTCTCGATGAAGGAATGCGATTGTTGAGTTCTTTTCTTTTTTACAGTGTTGTCCTGCTTCCATACGCTCCATGTCATCTTATAACATCTTCCAAAAAGTTGAATCCAATCGGTATCGCAAATTAATGTAGCTTCCGCGTGGCACTCTGTCTCGTCTCCATGCTTGACTTTGCGGATGTGATAAGGAATCATTTCTTCGCAATAAGACCTTGCGGACTCCTGAAAATACTCTTTATCTTACATTTTCACTATTTGGCAAACTTCTGAATCCGTTGCCACATCCATGACGAATTTACATTTGTCTCCTTCTGCTGCCTGAAAATAAAGTTTTCCGAACTTACGGAAAAAATGAACTCACATCATAAGTTCCTCTAGAAGTGAATGACCCTCCATATGCTTCGCACATTTTCTGAAGACTCCAATCGGTATCCAGTGCTCCGCGAGCAAAAACGAAAAGGAGCGTGAAGACGAAGAGTTTCTTCATCGTTCCAATCAGAAAAGATTAGTACTGATTTTGTTTTGCTTTGAATTGGGAAGTCTTTTTTTTTCAACGTTTAAAATCCTAGAAAGTTACACGAAAATATATACTTTTTGATTTATTTTGTGCGGGAAGCTCAGTGTAAAACGCGAAAAAACACCTTCGTCTTCAGATTGTTAGTATTCGTTCTCGTTCTCGAATTGCGGTTACTAATTTGCCATCATATTCCCACCTTTTCGCATACTCATCACCATATCTATAAACTCATAATCTTGTCATATACAAAAAACCTTTATCGAATTAAAATCAGTTCAGAAGTCCATCCGAAGAAATAAGCATCTATGCAAGAATCAAAGTGAGATGAGACACGGAGATAACTACGTAAAATGAATGTGAATGATGGGTGCATGTCCAAACTAAGTACACATTTAATAAAGCATTCTTGATTCATTTCCTCGTGACTTCTGGAGATGAACGATGTGAAATCCAGAAAGTGGATATTCACGAAGAAATGTTCAACAAGGAAGTCGGCAACACAGATGCAAATACATATTTCAAATGGACATGAATAGTAAAAAGTATGAGAAGGGGTTCACAAGAATAATGTATAACCTGGTGTATCCATCGCTTTTTTTTCAAAACTGCGATTACTTGCGACATTTGTTTCCGGTATCCAAGAGTTTCTGGTATTTCTCGATCAGTTCCGCTCTTATCCAGTACCAGCTTAGACTGTTTGATGCTTGAAAATTGTACTTAGTTTGGTCAATCCCCTTGAATCATATCTTTATATCCCATCTATTTCTTACGAAGCCTAGTTTTTTCGTTTGCCTGTACCGACATTCTAACTTCCTCAGAAATCTTTGAATCGGACACCTACACTGGCTTTTTTTGATTTTCAGAATGATGATGCGTAGGATTTCTAGAAAGATGGGGAACTAATTTTTGAGAAATCGGAACCTAGTGCTGCACACCTAGAAACTCAGGTTTATCAGAGGGAGTGAAAGCGAGCTGCATCTACTTTCAATGTACTTTAGCAGCCCCGATGGAAACTATTAAAGGTTCGTTTATTTGTTTTCAGTAAATTTCGTTTCTCTATTATGTTAACTACGGTTCCGCTCGATATAATCTCTACCAAACTGTGCGAGAATGCATACATTTCTCTAGGATCACTATTGTTTTCGTTTTCATCCACGTTTGCATTGAGAACAAGAAATGAATACAAAACATGAAAATTGACGAAATGTATCTAGCCTGCCCGGTATATTCTTTGGAAGAAAGATCTCCGTTTGAATCTGTACGTGATTTCGGAACATCGACGAACTTTTGGATTTCTGTGAAGCCTTCGTTTGTGAAGAGCGCAAAAAGTGAACAAAAAACGAGAAATCTTCTTGGGGACTTTGTGATGATGCTTCTGAAATTGATTTGATTTCAGGTTTGATGATGATTTCCGATTATAAGTTAAGAACTCTGTATGTTCCCAGACAACCGCATCATACAACTCCCACTTATTATTGTGAAACAAATTATCTTGTGATGGTTACATTTGGGAATTGCTTACAAGAAGAAAACAAGTATTCCTATCAGAACACAACTGTAATTCATAACAAATGGTTTCCTACTTCCAACTTGCTGCTACCGGTTCTTCTGTAATATTCAACTCCTTTTTGATATGGCTCATCGCCAAAAAGTCCCCAAAAAAGCTTGGAAACTACAAGTACCTCATGATCTACACTGCTGTTTTTGATATTTATTACACACTTTTGAGCTCTGTTTCAAAAGCAGTAAGTGATGACTGGATGTGATATCAATTTCCATTTTTTTGTAAATTCATGCAATATTCTCTTATGGTTACTCTGTTTTTGTCTATCGTACTTATGATGGTAGTAACTGGTTTGACTATCAATCATCCTTTATTCTTATCATCGCTTATTGTTTCACTTTTGGAATGTCTCTGGCTTTCTTGGCAATACATTTCGTTTATCGATACTGCGTCACATGCAGGTAAAATCTTAAGCTATTTGAGTGATTCTTAAAAATATTTTAGTAACAATTACAAGGAGCTAATCGAAGGTTGGAGAGTTATAATTTTACTTTTAACACCGTGCATTTATGGGCTCTGGTGGGCAGGTATCGTTATTTACGGATGCTTGAGAGATCAAGATTCAGATGAATATGCGAGGCAGGAAGGCGAACTGTGTAAGAAATCAGTGTATGAACTTACAGATATCAATTCCTGGACACTTTTGATTTGAAACTTGAAAATGTGACATATGTCACATTGAAATACTATAAACAAGAAAATGGCATTCTGAGTTTCAATATACCTGCTTGGATTACATCTGGAAATATGTACTTAATGGTGGTAAGGATTCAAATTGAACCTGATTCTTCATCGATATTGCAGAGCATTTCGGAGTTTTGCGTTTTTTATCTGGGCGCAAAATGTTATTTCAATATTTCCAAGCAATTATCTGTTACTTCTGGAACTTCTCAATTCTCCATCAACCTCCAAAAACAACTTTTTAATGCATTAGTTATACAGACCATAGTTCCAGTTGTAGTCATTTATCTACCTATTTTTGCATTCTTTTTCTTTCCCATGTTAAATATCAACATGGGTTATTCAAGTCGGTTCATATCAGATTCGATATCTTGGTATCCAGCTATAAATCCCCTTCCAAACATGATTGTTATTAAAAACTATAGAAAGGCATTATTAGGTAAGGGATTATAGAATTAACGCAAAAAATATCTTTAAAGTTTCAGATATGTTTTCATGCTGTCGAAAGCCATCTCAAAATTGAACCTGATCTTGAAATTTCAAACTAAAAGCACTTTGAATTTGAACTGATCAAGCGAAATTGTTTGCGTATTGGTCCTGAATGAACATTCTCCTCTTTTATCTTTTCTCAAATCTCCGAAAATCTAAAAATATAACTGAAATATTTCCAAGTGACCTAAACAACCCAATTCTTGCAGCCTCTTATCGGAACTTCAATTTCCGATCTCCGATTTTAGATACAGTACCCGTTGAATTCTGGTGAACTTTTGGTAAACTTTTTTATAGGGTTTGTTCTGAGAATCTTGTTTTTGCATAACATGAAAACGAATGAATAAGCAGAAACAGAAAAAAAACACGAAAAAAAAAAACAAAAAGAGAGTTAAGAAATGACGGAGACTGTGGTGAACATTGGTTTAGATCCCATACTTGTTCTTCTCGATTGCATAAACTTTGGATGAATTTCCGGATGAAAATGGAACATGACCAGTCTGAAATATCTTTTAAACTCATTTTGGTAATATCAAAACTCACCCATCAAGAGAATATATAAAAACGAATGACAAAGTCAAAAACATAAACTGAAACCAAAGATCATTGGATAGCAGATATATAAAGGTGCAATTGATAAGGTCAATCACATGAAGACAATCTTGGACAACACTCTGAAAATACTTCGATGTTTTACAGTTCTATTTTTCTGTTATACCTGTACAAACATCATGACCCTTCGCTTTCGTCGCCTGGAAGCATCAGCTTGACTCATTCCTAATCCGAAAACCTAGAAATACATTATTGTCCATTCTGAATATGGATTCAAAAGAGCTCACCGTGCAGCACAAAAGTTTTGTAGCTGTTATAACATTCAAACTATTAGACGTTATAGCCAGGACAAACACAGAATACATTAAAACATTCAGTTGAAATTCTGCACACGGATATGCTTCAGGTGCCCAGGTGAATAAGTCAGGGTCATAGATATAACCGCATTCTTCTGAAAAACATCAATTGAATTCTAATGACTCTTTGTGTTTTACCAGGCATTCCGAGAAGTGTGAAAATGATAGATATGATTGTTGCCACAGAAACCGCTAAATTCGTAGAAGCTCTCTTGTCAACTACACGCTGTTTTAATGGAAAATATAAAACCAGACATCTGTTTCCAGACATACACAACTGAATTAATGGACCTGAAAAAAAGTTATAAACAAAATCATAATCCAAGGAACCATACCCATAATATAAGCCCCCGCACCAGCAATTTGACCAACTAGCACATTGGGAAAACGAGGAACTTCGGGTGGATCAAGTATGGATAATGGGACAACCCAGAAGAGAAAGGAAGCACACACGATTACATTCGGGAACGTTTTGACAAGACAGAGTTTCTGGAAACCTGACCAACGACCCTTTCTTGTTATGAACTTCACAAGAAGATAGGTATTCAGAGTGAAACCAAACATAGAAACCTAAAAGCTAAAATAACAGTTTCAATTGATTATAGGAGCATGAAAACTCACAGTAAACAAAATAAAAGTGGCAAGACCTGGCAGTGGGAATTTACCAAAATCTGAATCCATTTCTGTATTGTTTTGTGTGCCCATTTGGTCAATATATAGGTGTGAAAATGCGTGTGGCCTTCTGTTTTTGACTATAAGAAAGAACACATAAATGAATTTCTCGGAAATAAATGCGACGTGTTTTCATTTTTCCTGATTCAGACGGAGGTGGCGGAGTGATACACTCAATCAAGAATGTGATAGAATTTTAAAGAATAATAGGTAGTTGATTAAACTCTATTGTTCATGTCCAGAACTTTTTCAATAGAATTGAGGTTAGCAGAATGTATGATTTGTAGAAGTTCTTTGAAGCTATCTGCTTAAAAATTACAACCAGTAAAGTTCAATTTGCTGGAATTCCGTTAACGCACGTCCGAATTCTGAATCAGCATACTGTCAAAACTGGAAAATAATTTGTGTGCAAATCTATGAATGTACATAATAACTGCAGTGATAATTCCTTGTTCAACTAAACAAAAGCACAACTCTTCATTGGAAACTATGAGAAAACTTTCATTACGTGATATAACCCAAAAATATGCTCAGAAATTCATTATTATTCATGCAACGTTAGATATTTCCCTTGGAATTGAATGATGTGAGGATACAACAACCACTCCTGTTCTTGAAGTATGACGACTATTTCCAAGGTTTCGAAACCATTTTGGTTGGACTTCCGGGTTGAAATAAAGCATGACAATTCTGAAATTGTTACGTCCATCGAAGGACACAAAGTCACAAAACTCACCCATCCGCAGCATGAATGGCAAGAAATGAGTAGCATAAAAAGATATAACGAAACCAGACTTCCTCACTGAGTTCAAATATGAAAATGCTGTTAATGAGGTCGGTGAGATGAAGACAATCTTGAATAACACACTGAACGAAAAGCCAGAAACGCTTCTTACGACGACGTGCAGCATCGGCTTGCCGGATTCCAGAAACCTAAATTAGCGAAAGATAATATGAGAATTGAGCAGACTTCAGATCAAAAACTGAGCTCGAAAATGATATATCTAGTCTTCGGCCACGAATTTCTTGTTTTTGACACATTTCTCAGAATTCTTACCTGGGTACATAAAAATTTCATCGCAGTAGCCACATTGAAACTGTTCGAAGTGACAGCAAGCACAATAATAGACCAGAATATAAGAGTTGTCATTTGATCGGCACATACTGATTCTTCAACTCTCCATGAGAAGATTTCTGGGTCATACACGTAGGCACAAAGTTCTGGAATTGGAATTTGTTGGTTATATTGTTATCGTTTTCTTTGTTACTTACTTCGCAATCCGAGCAAAGTATAAGTGATTGCTAATCCAATACAGACAGTAATTGCACAATATGTGGCATAAGATCGTTTCGACTTGTGTTGCCGGAATGGAAAGTAGATCACAAAAAACCGGTTTGCAGCCATGCACATTTGAATACTCGCTCCCAAAATATAAGCACCTCCACTTGCAATTTGACCGATGAATACATTGGGAAGATACGGTACTTTGGCATAAGTCAATGATAAAGCAGTTACAGGAACAACCCAGAAGAGAAAAGCACCACAGACAAAGATATCCGGAATGGTTTTGATCATGCAGAATTTATGAAAATCACTGAATTCTCCTGGCTTTCTAATAAACTTCAAGAATATTGAGACGCTAACGACAACTCCAATGAAACTGGTCTGAAAAGTTTCCGTTTTTGGACTTAAAATTATATTTTAAAAGTTTTTCAAAGCTTACTATGAGCATGGATATAACTGCCAGGAGTGGAAATAAAGCCAACATGTCTCTCTTATTGATATAAAAACTTCTGAAGTTCCAGATTGAAATTAAAAATTGACAAGAACAAAATGAATTGAGATTTTGATCAAGAATAAAAAAAAACGGACTAGAAAAAAACAGAAAGAGTAGACGAATAAGGAAACTGTGATCAGCTCTTCTGGGAAAATTGAAAGGGAAAACTTTTTAATTTTTCTCATAGAACTCTGTTGTCGAACATCCGTGGGAACTTCGAAGTTGTTGCACTATCCCTGAATGGACACAAAAACTAGAATGAAAAAAAGAGGAAATGAAATGGAAACACAAATGAGTGGGATAGCGTTGTTAGATTTGAACTTTTATTATTAGTTCATTATATTCGAATAAAAAATTGACATCAATAAAAACGAAATGTGAACCCAATAAAAATCTATGTATTTCCTAGAATAATGCTCAATATATACAGAAAGAAATTCAATTGAAAGATTCACAATTGTATTGTTGTGATTTTCCTGTCACCATGAAAAGTAGGCGTTGCAATAGTTACAATCTTAGATGACGTTTTGCGTCCTTTTCCATGAAGGAATTTTGGATGAACCTCTGGGTGAAAATAGAGCATGACAAAACTGAAATAGACGAAAAATTAATCAGTAAACTTCAAAGATACGCTTGGTTACCCATCGAGTGCGTGGATCAGAAGAAATGATATAGACAGAAAAATGAACTGAAACCACAAAGCATCGCTCAATTTGAAGATGAAAATACTGTTGATTAGATCTATCACATGTAGACAGTCTTGTATGACACTCTGAAAATTAAATATTAGAGTTCAACTTTTTCAACTTTTTGATTTTACTTTGAACTTACTGTTAGGCTTTGTTAAAATTTTTAGTTCCTATTAGTTGTTCCAGTTGGTTAGTCTTAGACTACATAGTCAACAACTTCAAACGAGCTTGAAGTTGTTGACTATGTAGTCTAGAACCTGATATTTCCCACATAAGAGTGAAGATCGGGATGAAGTTAAGCTTTGGTTTTCTTATGGGAAAAAAACAAATTGAAGTCTCGAAAAAATGTTTGAACAGTGTAACTTATTTTTGAGCTAACAACATGATTACAAATCCTAGTACAACTGAAGCTCAAAGTTTTTCAGAAAGATAGTGTACATACCTGTGTGAACATCAAAACCAGCTTCTTCCTTCTTCGATGCGCATCCGATTGACTCATTCCTCCAACCTGAAAATCTAGAATTGTTTACGTGACAATTTGCAGAGACGTCGCTGATCTTTTGATGTTAGCAGTTTGTTTCTCAAGTTTGTTTTTTTGTGAGAAAACTTTCTCAGAAAGCATTTTACATATTTCGTAGCCTGATGAAATTGAAATTTCGAGAATTGGAAACTCATCCATGCTATCACCATAGATCAATGTTTTGCTAATCTCACTCACAATCAGTCACAAACCTTGTCAAAGTACAATTTAAAAGCAGTTGCCACATTCAGTGTATTTGTCCACGTGGCAATTGCAACAACTGTATAAAATATCAAAGTGGACATTCCAGTTGCACAATCAGTATACTCTTTATCCCATGTGAATGTTGAAGGGTAAAACACAAAACCACAATTGGCTGAAAAAGGAAAGATAAGGTAATTACATCAAGAAATGACTCACGTCTGAAACCCAATCCTGTATACATAACAGCTATTCCAAAAGCACCAATAATAGCAAACCCAGTAAGTGGAAAATCGTTGACTCGGAGACGTCGAGTTGAAAAATACAAAGCGGCGAAACGATTGAGAGACATAAAAAGTTCGAGCATTGGTCCTGGAAATCAATATGTTGATATTCCTTTGATTTATTTTTTTAGAACAACATTGAAAAAAAACTATTGATTTTAGGTTTTCCTATTTTGCCACAAACCAAAATTAAATTTATTTTTTTCCAATTTTCAGTATTTCGTAGGTTCAAGAGTTACTGCATTCAAATATCACTAGTTCAATGCTTCGCCACTTTCTAGGTTTTCTACATATTTTCAGCAAACCGGTACTTACCAGTGACATAAGCACCAAACCCGGCTATCTGTCCCACAAAAACATTCAGAATCCTCGGAATTATTTCATAATCTGGTTGAATTATCGACAGAGGTACAACCCATATTAAGAAAGAAGCACAGACAATCGAATTTGGAATCGTTTTGACCAGACATAATTTATGGAATGCACTTGCTTTCCCTGGTTTATTGGAGAACTTATGAAAGAGGTAGATGTTGACCAAAAGACCGAGTGTGCTGATCTGAAATACATGGTTTTGTGGTGCAGGAAATGAAAATGGAATACAAAAACTTTGGTTAATTAGGGAGTTCCACCTGCAAAAGAGTTTTGGAGCAAAACAAAAGGCTTGAAAGAAAACAATTATTGCTTGTTTTTCATGTTTTGCAGTTACAAGAAGTTTCAAATGAAGGCTGATTCTCGAAAATGCTGAAAACTCCAGAACAATTTCACAAGCTGAATTAAAGGAAGAACTATGAAAAACTTAAAAGATTCAGGTACAAAAAACAACAACAGTTCAAAAGGACCTTCTCAACTTTGTAACTTTTTGAATCTTGAACTGTCAAGCTGCATAAAGTCATCTTGATTAAAAAAAAAGTTCATTGAATTAAAGGAGGACTGAACTCGGGTTTTTTTATTTTAAATTCTGATGCAGTTTTTTATTCTGATCATTTTCTTTCACTACGACTACACTCAAAAATCACTCTAAACGGTAGAAAAACGCGTTTAAAAGAAGCACACAATACAGATTGATGGCCTAGGATCCGACACGTGAGCGCCTTCACGCGCGCTATTTTTCAAATTCCTAGGCCATCAATCTGTACGCGGCCATGCCTTCAAACGCGTTTTTCTACCGTTTAGAGTGATTTTTGAGTGTAGTCGTAGTGAAGGAAAATGATCAGAATAAAAAACTGCATCAGAAATTGAAATAAAAAAACCCGAGTTCAGTCCTCCTTTAAAGCTAAAAATAATCTCAAAAATGCACTTTTACAATTTATGAACCTACCATAAACATTGAAGAAACGGCAATAATATGAAATAAAACAGACATAAGTTTCGAATCGGGAATAAAAAGAAGTTGGTCTGAAACCAAATTTTCGCTGGTCTCCGTCATAAATTGTGAGTCAAGAAAACGGAGAAAAAATGAAATATCATTCTGTTCCGGGAGACACTCTGGAATAGCCTTTTACGTGTGCAGTTTTCGCCAGAGGGTGTGTTAATTTGATTGATTTCTTTTAACACCCCCTTCAAGTACTTTGATTTGAAAAAAGGAATGTTATCACGTGTTGAGGAAATGAAATGAGCTATATTTATTGTTTTTCTTAGAAATTTGATAGAAATTACGGGTTATAAATATTCAAAATATTCAAAGAACACACGTCGAAGAGAATGGAGGTTTGAGCTGAGTTGATGAGATCAAAATCAATAATTCAACAAATTAGCTAACAGTAGACACTTTGGATATTGCTACAACTCGAATCAGGGATTTCTTCCTTATCGCTCTTCTCCATAACCATCTTGGATGAATTTCACTGTGAAAGTAGAACATCACACATCTGAAATCTTCATTTATAAAACTAAACAAATATGAAAAAAACATTAACATACCCATCCAAAGTATGAATTGAAACAAATGAGAATGAGAGACAAAGAAACTGAAACCATGCAGCTGAATTTATTTGCCACGTGTAGGTACTATTAATCATGTCAAAAACATGAAGACAATCTTGAAGTACACTTTGAGAAAAGTTGATTAAATACTTTTTTCGTCGGTTTTTGGAATCCGTGACGCTCATTCCACCAACCTAAATGAGGATTAATGAGGAAGTATTGGAAAATTAGGGTTTGTTCATGATGCTCAAATAACAAATTGTTTTCTCAAAGGTGCTCTATTCAGTCTTCTTTTGATACGACAAATTATATCATAAACTTTTCAAACAAAGCCATACTTTATCAAAAAGCAGTCTTCCAGCTGTGGCTAAATTCATTGTATTCGATACAACTGCACATCCAAATATAGAATATAATAGTAAATCATACTGGAATTCCGCACACGGCGCTTCTTCAGATAACCATTCCAATGTCTCCGGTAGATATAAAAAACCACAATTTTCTGAAAAATGTGATTAGAAGTTTGTGTGATGAAACACTTACTAGGAAGACCCATTACAGTAAAAACTACTGCTATAATAAAAGCTAGTCCAATGGATACAATAGTGATTGGATATCGATCAGCTTTTATGATTTGAATTGCAAAATATAAGGAAGAAAATCGATTTGCAGCCATACAAACATGAAGGAGAGGGCCTAAATTTCATATATTCAGAATTGATTCATTGGAATTTCATTCACCGAAAATGTAAGCTCCGGCACCTGCTAATTGTCCTATAAACACATTAAAATCTCTCGGAACTTTTATATTTTTAATTCGAAAAGTGCTCAATGGAACAGCCCAAAATAAGAAACAAGCACAGACAATTGCATTAGGAATAGTTTTAACAAGACATAATTTATAAAAACCACTGACTATTCCTCTACGAGTACTAAATTTATAGAATAAGTAAATGTTTAGAACAGTTCCAGATAAACTGACAATAAATAAACTCAAATTGGAAACAATAAGAAATACTAAAGTTGGCATTTTCTGGAAGAAATTTTTATTGCGATATGAGTCGGTTTCTCACATGTGCTAGGCTAAGACCAAGTGTTTGAGTTGATTATATCCAGTTGATTTATTCATTTTATTTCCCTCCGTTTTTTTTTGCGTAGTCTGAGTGATTTTTCACCTGAATTATTAGGTAGATTGAACCGGGTTGTCTAGGAATTGGAGAGTATGCATGGGAGATAAAATTAAGTTCAAAGTTGAAAGAGTATGGCACATGAATAGAAAAATGAGTGTTGTTGTGTATTCCAGATGTATACGAGGATGCAGAATAACATTGAGCTTTTTTTTGAGCTCCGTAAATCATCACATCTCATTTTCAGAAGCTCATTATCTTGTGATAGTACTTTACGCTAGAAAATTGAAACTCAAAAAGCCTAACAAACTAATTTATAGACTGTCTAAATTGGAATGCGCGCTACGTTATTAGCTCAGATACGGATGTCGCAAATAGAAACACTTTCTCGATCTGACTTTTTCGATTGAAAATAGGGTTTCCATTTTGATATAAAGTGTGTTCATGTTGACTATTAATTTCATCGAGAAACAAAAGTCTAAACTAATATATCGAAAAAAGCCCAAAAGTTTTGGATCGGCACCAAAAAATTAGGCGCGGCACCTCATGTTTTGGCGCACCAAATGTTTGGAGCGGCACCAAAAGTTTTGGAGCGGCACCAAAAGTTTTGGAGCTGCTCCAAAAGTTTATGTTCTTGCACCAAAAGTTTTGGAGCTGCTCCAAAAGTTTATGTTCTTGCACCAAAAGTTTTGGAGCTGCTCCAAAAGTTTATGTTCTTGCACCAAACGTTTTGAAGCGGCACCAAAAGTTTTGGAGCGGCACCAAAAGTTTTGGAGCTGCTCCAAAAGTTTATGTTCTTGCACCAAAAGTTTTGGAGCGGCTCCAAATGTTTATGTTCTTGCACCAAAAGTTTTGGAGCGGCACCAAAAGTTTTGGAGCGGCTCCAAAAGTTTATGTTCTTGCACCAAAAGTTTTGGAGCGGCACCAAAAGTTTTGGAGCGGCTCCAAAAGTTTATGTTCTTGCACCAAAAGTTTTGGAGCGGCACCGAAAGTTTTGGAGCGGCTCCAAAAGTTTATGTTCTTGCACCAAAAGTTTTGGAGCGGCACCAAAAGTTTTGGAGCGGCACCAAAAGTTTATGTTCTTGCACCAAAAGTTTTGGAGCGGCTCCAAATGTTTATGTTCTTGCACCAAAAGTTTTGGAGCGGCACCAAAAGTTTTGGAGCGGCACCAAAAGTTTATGTTCTTGCACCAAAAATTTTGGAGCGGCACCAAAAGTTTTGGAGCGGCTCCAAAAGTTTATGTTCTTGCACCAAATGTTTTGGAGCGGCACCAAAAGTTTATGTTCTTGCACCAAAAGTTTTGGAGCGGCACCAAAAGTTTTGGAGCGGCACCAAAAGTTTATGTTTTTGCACCAAAAGTTTTGGAGCGGCTCCAAATGTTTATGTTCTTGCACCAAAAGTTTTGGAGCGGCACCAAAAGTTTTGGAGCGGCACCAAAAGTTTATGTTTTTGCACCAAAAGTTTTGGAGCGGCTCCAAATGTTTATGTTTTTGCACCAAAAGTTTTGGAGCGGCACCAAAAGTTTATGTTCTTGCACCAAAAGTTTTGGAGCGGCACCAAAAGTTTATGTTCTTGCACCAAAAGTTTTGGAGCGGCACCAAAAGTTTTGGAGCGGCACCAAAAGTTTATGTTTTTGCACCAAAAGTTTTGGAGCGGCTCCAAATGTTTATGTTCTTGCACCAAAAGTTTTGGAGCGGCACCAAAAGTTTTGGAGCGGCACCAAAAGTTTATGTTTTTGCACCAAAAGTTTTGGAGCGGCTCCAAATGTTTATGTTTTTGCACCAAAAGTTTTGGAGCGGCACCAAAAGTTTATGTTCTTGCACCAAATGTTTTGGAGCGGCACCAAAAGTTTATGTTCTTGCACCAAAAGTTTTGGAGCGGCACCAAAAGTTTTGGAGCGGCACCAAAAGTTTATGTTCTTGCACCAAAAGTTTTGGAGCGGCACCAAAAGTTTTGGAGCGGCACCAAAAGTTTTGGAGCGGCACCAAAAGTTTATGTTCTTGCACCAAAAATTTTGGAGCGGCACCAAAAGTTTTGGAGCGGCTCCAAAAGTTTTGGAGCGGCACCAAAAGTTTTGGAGCGGCACCAAAAGTTTATGTTCTTGCACCAAAAATTTTGGAGCGGCACCAAAAGTTTTGGAGCGGCTCCAAAAGTTTATGTTCTTGCACCAAAAGTTTTGGAGCGGCACCAAAAGTTTTGGAGCGGCACCAAAAGTTTATGTTTTTGCACCAAAAGTTTTGGAGCGGCACCAAAAGTTTATGTTCTTGCACCAAATGTTTTGGAGCGGCACCAAAAGTTTATGTTCTTGCACCAAAAGTTTTGGAGCGGCACCAAAAGTTTTGAAGCGGCTCCAAAAGTTTATGTTCTTGCACCAAATGTTTTGGAGCGGCACCAAAAGTTTATGTTCTTGCACCAAAAGTTTTGGAGCGGCACCAAAAGTTTTGGAGCGGCACCAAAAGTTTTGGAGCGGCACCAAAAGTTTATGTTCTTGCACCAAAAGTTTTGGAGCGGCACCAAAAGTTTTGGAGCGGCACCAAAAGTTTATGTTCTTGCACCAAAAGTTTTGGAGCGGCACCAAAAGTTTTGAAGCGGCTCCAAAAGTTTATGTTCTTGCACCAAATGTTTTGGAGCGGCACCAAAAGTTTATGTTCTTGCACCAAAAGTTTTGGAGCGGCACCAAAAGTTTTGGAGCGGCACCAAAAGTTTATGTTTTTGCACCAAAAGTTTTGGAGCGGCACCAAAAGTTTATGTTCTTGCACCAAATGTTTTGGAGCGGCACCAAAAGTTTTGGAGCGGCACCAAAAGTTTATGTTTTTGCACCAAAAGTTTTGGAGCGGCACCAAAAGTTTATGTTCTTGCACCAAAAATTTTGGAGCGGCACCAAAAGTTTTGGAGCGGCTCCAAAAGTTTATGTTCTTGCACCAAATGTTTTGGAGCGGCACCAAAAGTTTATGTTCTTGCACCAAAAATTTTGGAGCGGCACCAAAAGTTTTGGAGCGGCTCCAAAAGTTTTGGAGCGGCACCAAAAGTTTTGGAGCGGCACCAAAAGTTTATGTTCTTGCACCAAAAATTTTGGAGCGGCACCAAAAGTTTTGGAGCGGCTCCAAAAGTTTATGTTCTTGCACCAAAAGTTTTGGAGCGGCACCAAAAGTTTTGGAGCGGCACCAAAAGTTTATGTTTTTGCACCAAAAGTTTTGGAGCGGCACCAAAAGTTTATGTTCTTGCACCAAATGTTTTGGAGCGGCACCAAAAGTTTTGGAGCGGCACCAAAAGTTTATGTTTTTGCACCAAAAGTTTTGGAGCGGCACCAAAAGTTTTGAAGCGGCACCAAAAGTTTATGTTCTTGCACCAAAAATTTTGGAGCGGCACCAAAAGTTTTGGAGCGGCACCAAAAGTTTATGTTCTTGCACCAAAAATTTTGGAGCGGCACCAAAAGTTTTGGAGCGGCTCCAAAAGTTTTGGAGCGGCACCAAAAGTTTTGGAGCGGCACCAAAAGTTTATGTTCTTGCACCAAAAATTTTGGAGCGGCACCAAAAGTTTTGGAGCGGCTCCAAAAGTTTATGTTCTTGCACCAAAAGTTTTGGAGCGGCACCAAAAGTTTTGGAGCGGCACCAAAAGTTTATGTTTTTGCACCAAAAGTTTTGGAGCGGCACCAAAAGTTTATGTTCTTGCACCAAATGTTTTGGAGCGGCACCAAAAGTTTTGGAGCGGCACCAAAAGTTTATGTTTTTGCACCAAAAGTTTTGGAGCGGCTCCAAATGTTTATGTTCTTGCACCAAAAGTTTTGGAGCGGCACCAAAAGTTTTGGAGCGGCACCAAAAGTTTATGTTTTTGCACCAAAAGTTTTGGAGCGGCTCCAAATGTTTATGTTTTTGCACCAAAAGTTTTGGAGCGGCACCAAAAGTTTATGTTCTTGCACCAAATGTTTTGGAGCGGCACCAAAAGTTTATGTTCTTGCACCAAAAGTTTTGGAGCGGCACCAAAAGTTTTGGAGCGGCACCAAAAGTTTATGTTTTTGCACCAAAAGTTTTGGAGCGGCTCCAAATGTTTATGTTCTTGCACCAAAAGTTTTGGAGCGGCACCAAAAGTTTATGTTCTTGCACCAAATGTTTTGGAGCGGCACCAAAAGTTTATGTTCTTGCACCAAAAATTTTGGAGCGGCACCAAAAGTTTTGGAGCGGCTCCAAAAGTTTTGGAGCGGCACCAAAAGTTTTGGAGCGGCACCAAAAGTTTATGTTCTTGCACCAAAAATTTTGGAGCGGCACCAAAAGTTTTGGAGCGGCTCCAAAAGTTTATGTTCTTGCACCAAAAGTTTTGGAGCGGCACCAAAAGTTTTGGAGCGGCACCAAAAGTTTATGTTTTTGCACCAAAAGTTTTGGAGCGGCACCAAAAGTTTATGTTCTTGCACCAAATGTTTTGGAGCGGCACCAAAAGTTTTGGAGCGGCACCAAAAGTTTATGTTTTTGCACCAAAAGTTTTGGAGCGGCACCAAAAGTTTTGAAGCGGCACCAAAAGTTTATGTTCTTGCACCAAAAATTTTGGAGCGGCACCAAAAGTTTTGGAGCGGCACCAAAAGTTTATGTTCTTGCACCAAAAATTTTGGAGCGGCACCAAAAGTTTTGGAGCGGCTCCAAAAGTTTTGGAGCGGCACCAAAAGTTTTGGAGCGGCACCAAAAGTTTATGTTCTTGCACCAAAAATTTTGGAGCGGCACCAAAAGTTTTGGAGCGGCTCCAAAAGTTTATGTTCTTGCACCAAAAGTTTTGGAGCGGCACCAAAAGTTTTGGAGCGGCACCAAAAGTTTATGTTTTTGCACCAAAAGTTTTGGAGCGGCACCAAAAGTTTATGTTCTTGCACCAAATGTTTTGGAGCGGCACCAAAAGTTTTGGAGCGGCACCAAAAGTTTATGTTTTTGCACCAAAAGTTTTGGAGCGGCACCAAAAGTTTTGAAGCGGCACCAAAAGTTTATGTTCTTGCACCAAAAATTTTGGAGCGGCACCAAAAGTTTTGGAGCGGCTCCAAAAGTTTATGTTCTTGCACCAAATGTTTTGGAGCGGCACCAAAAGTTTATGTTCTTGCACCAAAAGTTTTGGAGCGGCACCAAAAGTTTTGGAGCGGCACCAAAAGTTTATGTTCTTGCACCAAAAATTTTGGAGCGGCACCAAAAGTTTTGGAGCGGCTCCAAAAGTTTATGTTCTTGCACCAAAAGTTTTGGAGCGGCACCAAAAGTTTATGTTTTTGCACCAAAAGTTTTGGAGCGGCACCAAAAGTTTATGTTCTTGCACCAAATGTTTTGGAGCGGCACCAAAAGTTTATGTTCTTGCACCAAAAGTTTTGGAGCGGCACCAAAAGTTTTGAAGCGGCTCCAAAAGTTTATGTTCTTGCACCAAATGTTTTGGAGCGGCTCCAAAAGTTTTGGAGCGGCTCCAAAAGTTTATGTTCTTGCACCAAAAGTTTTGGAGCGGCTCCAAAAGTTTTGGAGCGGCACCAAAAGTTTATGTTTTTGCACCAAAAGTTTTGGAGCGGCACCAAAAGTTTATGTTCTTGCACCAAATGTTTTGGAGCGGCACCAAAAGTTTATGTTCTTGCACCAAAAGTTTTGGAGCGGCACCAAAAGTTTTGAAGCGGCACCAAAAGTTTATGTTCTTGCACCAAAAGTTTTGGAGCGGCACCAAAAGTTTTGGAGCGGCACCAAAAGTTTATGTTTTTGCACCGAAAGTTTTGGAGCGGCACCAAAAGTTTTGAAGCGGCACCAAAAGTTTTGGAGCGGCACCAAAAGTTTATGTTCTTGCACCAAAAGTTTTGGAGCGGCTCCAAAAGTTTGTGTCCTTGCACCAAAAGTTTTGGAGCGGCTCCAAAAGTTTATGTTCTTGCACCAAAAGTTTTGGAGCGGCACCAAAAGTTTATGTTTTTGCACCAAAAGTTTTGGAGCGGCACCAAAAGTTTATGTTTTTGCACCAAAAGTTTATGTTCTTGCACCAAAAGTTTTGGAGCGGCACCAAAAGTTTATGTTTTTGCACCAAAAGTTTTGGAGCGGCTCCAAAAGTTTATGTTCTTGCACCAAAAGTTTTGGAGCGGCACCAAAAGTTTATGTTTTTGCACCAAAAGTTTTGGAGCGGCACCAAAAGTTTATGTTTTTGCACCAAAAGTTTATGTTCTTGCACCAAAAGTTTTGGAGCGGCTCCAAAAGTTTGTGTTCTTGCACCAAAAGTTTTGGAGCGGCTCCAAAAGTTTATGTTCTTGCACCAAAAGTTTTGGAGCGGCACCAAAAGTTTATGTTTTTGCACCAAAAGTTTTGGAGCGGCACCAAAAGTTTATGTTTTTGCACCAAAAGTTTATGTTCTTGCACCAAAAGTTTTGGAGCGGCACCAAAAGTTTATGTTTTTGCACCAAAAGTTTTGGAGCGGCACCAAAAGTTTTGAAGCGGCACCAAAAGTTTTGGAGCGGCACCAAATGTTTATGTTCTTGCACCAAATGTTTTGGAGCGGCACCAAAAGTTTATGTTCTTGCACCAAAAGTTTTGGAGCGGCACCAAAAGTTTTGGAGCGGCTCCAAAAGTTTATGTTCTTGCACCAAAAGTTTTGGAGCGGCACCAAAAGTTTATGTTCTTGCACCAAAAGTTTTGGAGCGGCACCAAAAGTTTTGGAGCGGCTCCAAAAGTTTATGTTCTTGCACCAAAAGTTTTGGAGCGGCACCAAAAGTTTTGGAGCGGCACCAAAAGTTTATGTTTTTGCACCAAATGTTTTGGAGCGGCTCCAAAAGTTTGTGTTCTTGCACCAAAAGTTTTGGAGCGGCTCCAAAAGTTTATGTTCTTGCACCAAAAGTTTTGGAGCGGCACCAAAAGTTTTGGAGCGGCACCAAATGTTTATGTTCTTGCACCAAAAGTTTTGGAGCGGCACCAAAAGTTTATGTTCTTGCACCAAAAGTTTTGGAGCGGCACCAAAAGTTTTGGAGCGGCTCCAAAAGTTTATGTTCTTGCACCAAAAGTTTTGGAGCGGCACCAAAAGTTTTGGAGCGGCACCAAAAGTTTATGTTCTTGCACCAAAAGTTTTGGAGCGGCTCCAAAAGTTTATGTTCTTGCACCAAAAGTTTTGGAGCGGCACCAAAAGTTTTGGAGCGGCACCAAATGTTTATGTTCTTGCACCAAATGTTTTGGAGCGGCACCAAAAGTTTATGTTCTTGCACCAAAAGTTTTGGAGCGGCACCAAAAGTTTTGGAGCGGCTCCAAAAGTTTATGTTCTTGCACCAAAAGTTTTGGAGCGGCACCAAAAGTTTATGTTCTTGCACCAAAAGTTTTGGAGCGGCACCAAAAGTTTTGGAGCGGCTCCAAAAGTTTATGTTCTTGCACCAAAAGTTTTGGAGCGGCACCAAAAGTTTTGGAGCGGCACCAAAAGTTTTGGAGCGGCACCAAAAGTTTATGTTTTTGCACCAAAAGTTTTGGAGCGGCACCAAAAGTTTTGGAGCGGCTCCAAAAGTTTTGGAGCGGCACCAAAAGTTTATGTTCTTGCACCAAAAGTTTTGGAGCGGCACCAAAAGTTTTGGAGCGGCACCAAAAGTTTATGTTTTTGCACCAAAAGTTTTGGAGCGGCACCAAAAGTTTTGGAGCGGCTCCAAAAGTTTTGGAGCGGCACCAAAAGTTTATGTTCTTGCACCAAAAGTTTTGGAGCGGCACCAAAAGTTTTGGAGCGGCACCAAAAGTTTATGTTTTTGCACCAAAAGTTTTGGAGCGGCACCAAAAGTTTTGGAGCGGCTCCAAAAGTTTTGGAGCGGCACCAAAAGTTTATGTTCTTGCACCAAAAGTTTTGGAGCGGCACCAAAAGTTTATGTTTTTGCACCAAAAGTTTTGGAGCGGCACCAAAAGTTTATGTTCTTGCACCAAAAGTTTTGGAGCGGCTCCAAATGTTTATGTTCTTGCACCAAAAGTTTTGGAGCGGCTCCAAAAGTTTATGTTCTTGCACCAAAAGTTTTGGAGCGGCTCCAAAAGTTTATGTTCTTGCACCAAAAGTTTTGGAGCGGCTCCAAATGTTTATGTTCTTGCACCAAAAGTTTTGGAGCGGCACCAAAAGTTTTGGAGCGGCACCAAAAGTTTATGTTTTTGCACCAAAAGTTTTGGAGCGGCTCCAAATGTTTATGTTTTTGCACCAAAAGTTTTGGAGCGGCACCAAAAGTTTATGTTCTTGCACCAAATGTTTTGGAGCGGCACCAAAAGTTTATGTTCTTGCACCAAAAATTTTGGAGCGGCTCCAAAAGTTTTGGAGCGGCACCAAAAGTTTTGGAGCGGCACCAAAAGTTTATGTTCTTGCACCAAAAATTTTGGAGCGGCACCAAAAGTTTTGGAGCGGCACCAAAAGTTTATGTTTTTGCACCAAAAGTTTTGGAGCGGCACCAAAAGTTTTGAAGCGGCACCAAAAGTTTATGTTCTTGCACCAAAAATTTTGGAGCGGCACCAAAAGTTTTGGAGCGGCACCAAAAGTTTATGTTCTTGCACCAAAAATTTTGGAGCGGCACCAAAAGTTTTGGAGCGGCTCCAAAAGTTTTGGAGCGGCACCAAAAGTTTTGGAGCGGCACCAAAAGTTTATGTTCTTGCACCAAAAATTTTGGAGCGGCACCAAAAGTTTTGGAGCGGCACCAAAAGTTTTGGAGCGGCTCCAAAAGTTTATGTTCTTGCACCAAATGTTTTGGAGCGGCACCAAAAGTTTTGGAGCGGCACCAAAAGTTTATGTTCTTGCACCAAAAATTTTGGAGCGGCACCAAAAGTTTTGGAGCGGCTCCAAAAGTTTATGTTCTTGCACCAAATGTTTTGGAGCGGCACCAAAAATTTTGGAGCGGCACCAAAAGTTTTGGAGCGGCTCCAAAAGTTTTGGAGCGGCACCAAAAGTTTTGGAGCGGCACCAAAAGTTTATGTTTTTGCACCAAAAGTTTTGGAGCGGCACCAAAAGTTTATGTTCTTGCACCAAATGTTTTGGAGCGGCACCAAAAGTTTTGGAGCGGCACCAAAAGTTTATGTTTTTGCACCAAAAGTTTTGGAGCGGCACCAAAAGTTTTGAAGCGGCACCAAAAGTTTATGTTCTTGCACCAAAAATTTTGGAGCGGCACCAAAAGTTTTGGAGCGGCTCCAAAAGTTTATGTTCTTGCACCAAATGTTTTGGAGCGGCACCAAAAGTTTATGTTCTTGCACCAAAAGTTTTGGAGCGGCACCAAAAGTTTTGGAGCGGCACCAAAAGTTTATGTTCTTGCACCAAAAATTTTGGAGCGGCACCAAAAGTTTTGGAGCGGCTCCAAAAGTTTATGTTCTTGCACCAAAAGTTTTGGAGCGGCACCAAAAGTTTATGTTTTTGCACCAAAAGTTTTGGAGCGGCACCAAAAGTTTATGTTCTTGCACCAAATGTTTTGGAGCGGCACCAAAAGTTTATGTTCTTGCACCAAAAGTTTTGGAGCGGCACCAAAAGTTTTGAAGCGGCTCCAAAAGTTTATGTTCTTGCACCAAATGTTTTGGAGCGGCTCCAAAAGTTTTGGAGCGGCTCCAAAAGTTTATGTTCTTGCACCAAAAGTTTTGGAGCGGCTCCAAAAGTTTTGGAGCGGCACCAAAAGTTTATGTTTTTGCACCAAAAGTTTTGGAGCGGCACCAAAAGTTTATGTTCTTGCACCAAATGTTTTGGAGCGGCACCAAAAGTTTATGTTCTTGCACCAAAAGTTTTGGAGCGGCACCAAAAGTTTTGAAGCGGCACCAAAAGTTTATGTTCTTGCACCAAAAGTTTTGGAGCGGCACCAAAAGTTTTGGAGCGGCACCAAAAGTTTATGTTTTTGCACCAAAAGTTTATGTTCTTGCACCAAAAGTTTTGGAGCGGCACCAAAAGTTTATGTTTTTGCACCAAAAGTTTTGGAGCGGCACCAAAAGTTTTGAAGCGGCACCAAAAGTTTTGGAGCGGCACCAAAAGTTTATGTTCTTGCACCAAAAGTTTTGGAGCGGCTCCAAAAGTTTGTGTTCTTGCACCAAAAGTTTTGGAGCGGCTCCAAAAGTTTATGTTCTTGCACCAAAAGTTTTGGAGCGGCACCAAAAGTTTATGTTTTTGCACCAAAAGTTTTGGAGCGGCACCAAAAGTTTATGTTTTTGCACCAAAAGTTTATGTTCTTGCACCAAAAGTTTTGGAGCGGCACCAAAAGTTTATGTTTTTGCACCAAAAGTTTTGGAGCGGCTCCAAAAGTTTATGTTCTTGCACCAAAAGTTTTGGAGCGGCACCAAAAGTTTATGTTTTTGCACCAAAAGTTTTGGAGCGGCACCAAAAGTTTATGTTTTTGCACCAAAAGTTTTGGAGCGGCACCAAAAGTTTATGTTTTTGCACCAAAAGTTTTGGAGCGGCACCAAAAGTTTATGTTTTTGCACCAAAAGTTTATGTTCTTGCACCAAAAGTTTTGGAGCGGCTCCAAAAGTTTGTGTTCTTGCACCAAAAGTTTTGGAGCGGCTCCAAAAGTTTATGTTCTTGCACCAAAAGTTTTGGAGCGGCACCAAAAGTTTATGTTTTTGCACAAAAAGTTTTGGAGCGGCACCAAAAGTTTATGTTTTTGCACCAAAAGTTTATGTTCTTGCACCAAAAGTTTTGGAGCGGCACCAAAAGTTTATGTTTTTGCACCAAAAGTTTTGGAGCGGCACCAAAAGTTTTGAAGCGGCACCAAAAGTTTTGGAGCGGCACCAAATGTTTATGTTCTTGCACCAAATGTTTTGGAGCGGCACCAAAAGTTTTGGAGCGGCTCCAAAAGTTTATGTTCTTGCACCAAAAGTTTTGGAGCGGCACCAAAAGTTTTGGAGCGGCACCAAAAGTTTATGTTTTTGCACCAAATGTTTTGGAGCGGCTCCAAAAGTTTGTGTTCTTGCACCAAAAGTTTTGGAGCGGCTCCAAAAGTTTATGTTCTTGCACCAAAAGTTTTGGAGCGGCACCAAAAGTTTTGGAGCGGCACCAAATGTTTATGTTCTTGCACCAAAAGTTTTGGAGCGGCACCAAAAGTTTATGTTCTTGCACCAAAAGTTTTGGAGCGGCTCCAAAAGTTTGTGTTCTTGCACCAAAAGTTTTGGAGCGGCACCAAAAGTTTTGGAGCGGCACCAAATGTTTATGTTCTTGCACCAAAAGTTTTGGAGCGGCACCAAAAGTTTATGTTCTTGCACCAAAAGTTTTGGAGCGGCTCCAAAAGTTTGTGTTCTTGCACCAAAAGTTTTGGAGCGGCTCCAGAAGTTTTGGAGCGGCTCCAAAAGTTTATGTTCTTGCACCAAAAGTTTTGGAGCGGCTCCAAAAGTTTTGGAGCGGCACCAAAAGTTTTGGAGCGGCTCCAAAAGTTTATGTTCTTGCACCAAAAGTTTTGGAGCGGCACCAAAAGTTTATGTTCTTGCACCAAATGTTTTGGAGCGGCTCCAAAAGTTTTGGAGCGGCTCCAAAAGTTTATGTTCTTGCACCAAATGTTTTGGAGCGGCTCCAAAAGTTTTGGAGCGGCTCCAAAAGTTTATGTTCTTGCACCAAAAGTTTTGGAGCGGCTCCAAAAGTTTATGTTCTTGCACCAAAAGTTTTGGAGCGGCTCCAAAAGTTTATGTTCTTGCACCAAAAGTTTTGGAGCGGCTCCAAAAGTTTTGGAGCGGCTCCAAAAGTTTTGGAGCGGCTTCAAAAGTTTATGTTCTTGCACCAAAAGTTTTGGAGCGGCTCCAAAAGTTTTGGAGCGGCTCCAAAAGTTTTGGAGCGGCTCCAAAAGTTTATGTTCTTGCACCAAATGTTTTGGAGCGGCTCCAAAAGTTTTGGAGCGGCACCAAATGTTTATGTTCTTGCACCAAAAGTTTTGGAGCGGCACCAAAAATTTATGTTCTTGCACCAAAAGTTTTGGAGCGGCTCCAAAAGTTTATGTTCTTGCACCAAAAGTTTTGGAGCGGCTCCAAAAGTTTTGGAGCGGCTCCAAAAGTTTTGGAGCGGCACCAAAAGTTTATGTTCTTGCACCAAAAGTTTTGGAGCGGCTCCAAAAGTTTTGGAGCGGCTCCAAAAGTTTATGTTCTTGCACCAAATGTTTTGGAGCGGCTCCAAATGTTTTGGAGCGGCTCCAAAACATTTGGTTCTTGCACCAAAAGTTTTGGAGCGGCTCCAAAAGTTTTGGAGCGGCTCCAAAAGTTTTGGAGCGGCTCCAAAAGTTTATGTTCTTGCACCAAAAGTTTTGGAGCGGCTCCAAAAGTTTTGGAGCGGCTCCAAAAGTTTATGTTCTTGCACCAAAAGTTTTGGAGCGGCACCAAAAGTTTATGTTTTTGCACCAAAAGTTTTGCAGCGGCACCAAAAGTTTATGTTTTTGCACCAAAAGTTTTGGAGCGGCTCCAAAAGTTTATGTTCTTGCACCAAAAGTTTTGGAGCGGCACCAAAAGTTTATGTTTTTGCACCAAAAGTTTTGGAGCGGCTCCAAAAGTTTTGGAGCGGCACCAAAAGTTTATGTTCTTGCACCAAATGTTTTGGAGCGGCTCCAAAAGTTTTGGAGCGGCACCAAAAGTTTTGGAGCGGCTCCAAAAGTTTATGTTCTTGCACCAAAAGTTTTGGAGCGGCACCAAAAATTTATGTTCTTGCACCAAAAGTTTTGGAGCGGCTCCAAAAGTTTATGTTTTTGCACCAAAAGTTTTGGAGCGGCTCCAAAAGTTTTGGAGCGGCTCCAAAAGTTTATGTTCTTGCACCAAAAGTTTTGGAGCGGCACCAAAAGTTTTGGAGCGGCTCCAAAAGTTTATGTTCTTGCACCAAATGTTTTGGAGCGGCTCCAAAAGTTTATGTTCTTGCACCAAATGTTTTGGAGCGGCTCCAAAAGTTTTGGAGCGGCACCAAAAGTTTATGTTCTTGCACCAAATGTTTTGGAGCGGCTCCAAAAGTTTTGGAGCGGCACCAAAAGTTTTGGAGCGGCTCCAAAAGTTTATGTTCTTGCACCAAAAGTTTTGGAGCGGCTCCAAAAGTTTATGTTCTTGCACCAAAAGTTTTGGAGCGGCTCCAGAAGTTTTGGAGCGGCTCCAAAAGTTTATGTTCTTGCACCAAATGTTTTGGAGCGGCTCCAAAAGTTTTGGAGCGGCTCCAAAAGTTTATGTTCTTGCACCAAAAGTTTTGGAGCGGCTCCAAAAGTTTATGTTCTTGCACCAAAAGTTTTGGAGCGGCTCCAAAAGTTTTGGAGCGGCTCCAAAAGTTTATGTTCTTGCACCAAAAGTTTTGGAGCGGCTCCAAAAGTTTTGGAGCGGCTCCAAAAGTTTGTGTTCTTGCACCAAAAGTTTTGGAGCGGCTCCAAAAGTTTATGTTCTTGCACCAAAAGTTTTGGAGCGGCTCCAAAAGTTTTGGAGCGGCACCAAAAGTTTTGGAGCGGCTCCAAAAGTTTGTGTTCTTGCACCAAAAGTTTTGGAGCGGCTCCAGAAGTTTTGGAGCGGCTCCAAAAGTTTATGTTCTTGCACCAAAAGTTTTGGAGCGGCTCCAAAAGTTTTGGAGCGGCACCAAAAGTTTTGGAGCGGCTCCAAAAGTTTATGTTCTTGCACCAAAAGTTTTGGAGCGGCACCAAAAGTTTATGTTCTTGCACCAAATGTTTTGGAGCGGCTCCAAAAGTTTTGGAGCGGCTCCAAAAGTTTATGTTCTTGCACCAAATGTTTTGGAGCGGCTCCAAAAGTTTTGGAGCGGCTCCAAAAGTTTATGTTCTTGCACCAAAAGTTTTGGAGCGGCTCCAAAAGTTTATGTTCTTGCACCAAAAGTTTTGGAGCGGCTCCAAAAGTTTATGTTCTTGCACCAAAAGTTTTGGAGCGGCTCCAAAAGTTTTGGAGCGGCTCCAAAAGTTTTGGAGCGGCTCCAAAAGTTTATGTTCTTGCACCAAATGTTTTGGAGCGGCTCCAAAAGTTTTGGAGCGGCTCCAAAAGTTTATGTTCTTGCACCAAAAGTTTTGGAGCGGCACCAAAAATTTATGTTCTTGCACCAAAAGTTTTGGAGCGGCTCCAAAAGTTTATGTTCTTGCACCAAAAGTTTTGGAGCGGCTCCAAAAGTTTTGGAGCGGCTCCAAAAGTTTTGGAGCGGCTCCAAAAGTTTATGTTCTTGCACCAAAAGTTTTGGAGCGGCTCCAAAAGTTTTGGAGCGGCTCCAAAAGTTTATGTTCTTGCACCAAAAGTTTTGGAGCGGCACCAAAAGTTTATGTTTTTGCACCAAAAGTTTTGGAGCGGCACCAAAAGTTTATGTTTTTGCACCAAAAGTTTTGGAGCGGCTCCAAAAGTTTATGTTCTTGCACCAAAAGTTTTGGAGCGGCACCAAAAGTTTATGTTTTTGCACCAAAAGTTTTGGAGCGGCTCCAAAAGTTTTGGAGCGGCACCAAAAGTTTATGTTCTTGCACCAAATGTTTTGGAGCGGCTCCAAAAGTTTTGGAGCGGCACCAAAAGTTTTGGAGCGGCTCCAAAAGTTTATGTTCTTGCACCAAAAGTTTTGGAGCGGCACCAAAAATTTATGTTCTTGCACCAAAAGTTTTGGAGCGGCTCCAAAAGTTTATGTTTTTGCACCAAAAGTTTTGGAGCGGCTCCAAAAGTTTTGGAGCGGCTCCAAAAGTTTATGTTCTTGCACCAAAAGTTTTGGAGCGGCACCAAAAGTTTTGGAGCGGCTCCAAAAGTTTATGTTCTTGCACCAAATGTTTTGGAGCGGCTCCAAAAGTTTATGTTCTTGCACCAAATGTTTTGGAGCGGCTCCAAAAGTTTTGGAGCGGCACCAAAAGTTTATGTTCTTGCACCAAATGTTTTGGAGCGGCTCCAAAAGTTTTGGAGCGGCACCAAAAGTTTTGGAGCGGCTCCAAAAGTTTATGTTCTTGCACCAAAAGTTTTGGAGCGGCACCAAAAATTTATGTTCTTGCACCAAAAGTTTTGGAGCGGCTCCAAAAGTTTATGTTCTTGCACCAAAAGTTTTGGAGCGGCACCAAAAGTTTTGGAGCGGCTCCAAAAGTTTATGTTCTTGCACCAAATGTTTTGGAGCGGCACCAAAAGTTTTGGAGCGGCACCGAAAGTTTTGGAGCGGCTCCAAAAGTTTTGGAGCGGCTCCAAAAGTTTATGTTCTTGCACCAAAAGTTTTGGAGCGGCTCCAAAAGTTTATGTTCTTGCACCAAAAGTTTTGGAGCGGCACCAAAAGTTTATGTTCTTGCACCAAATGTTTTGGAGCGGCTCCAAAAGTTTATGTTTTTGCACCAAAAGTTTTGGAGCGGCACCAAAAATTTATGTTCTTGCACCAAAAGTTTTGGAGCGGCTCCAAAAGTTTATGTTCTTGCACCAAATGTTTTGGAGCGGCTCCAAAAGTTTTGGAGCGGCACCAAAAGTTTATGTTTTTGCACCAAAAGTTTTGGAGCGGCTCCAAACGTTTTGGAGCGGCACCAAAAGTTTATGTTCTTGCACCAAATGTTTTGGAGCGGCTCCAAAAGTTTTGGAGCGGCTCCAAAAGTTTTGGAGCGGCTCCAAAAGTTTTGGAGCGGCTCCAAAAGTTTTGGAGCGGCTCCAAAAGTTTATGTTCTTGCACCAAAAGTTTTGGAGCGGCTCCAAAAGTTTTGGAGCGGCTCCAAAAGTTTATGTTCTTGCACCAAATGTTTTGGAGCGGCTCCAAAAGTTTTGGAGCGGCTCCAAAAGTTTATGTTCTTGCACCAAAAGTTTTGGAGCGGCTCCAAAAGTTTATGTTCTTGCACCAAATGTTTTGGAGCGGCTCCAAAAGTTTTGGAGCGGCACCAAAAGTTTATGTTTTTGCACCAAAAGTTTTGGAGCGGCTCCAAACGTTTTGGAGCGGCACCAAAAGTTTATGTTCTTGCACCAAAAGTTTTGGAGCGGCTCCAAAAGTTTTGGAGCGGCTCCAAAAGTTTTGGAGCGGCTCCAAAAGTTTATGTTCTTGCACCAAAAGTTTTGGAGCGGCTCCAAAAGTTTTGGAGCGGCTCCAAAAGTTTATGTTCTTGCACCAAATGTTTTGGAGCGGCTCCAAAAGGTTATGTTCTTGCACCAAAAGTTTTGGAGCGGCTCCAAAAGTTTATGTTCTTGCACCAAAAGTTTTGGAGCGGCTCCAAAAGTTTTGGAGCGGCTCCAAAAGTTTATGTTCTTGCACCAAAAGTTTTGGAGCGGCACCAAAAGTTTATGTTTTTGCACCAAAAGTTTTGGAGCGGCTCCAAAAGTTTATGTTTTTGCACCAAAAGTTTTGGAGCGGCTCCAAACGTTTTGGAGCGGCACCAAAAGTTTATGTTCTTGCACCAAAAGTTTTGGAGCGGCTCCAAAAGTTTTGGAGCGGCTCCAAAAGTTTTGGAGCGGCTCCAAAAGTTTATGTTCTTGCACCAAAAGTTTTGGAGCGGCTCCAAAAGTTTTGGAGCGGCTCCAAAAGTTTATGTTCTTGCACCAAATGTTTTGGAGCGGCTCCAAAAGGTTATGTTCTTGCACCAAAAGTTTTGGAGCGGCTCCAAAAGTTTATGTTCTTGCACCAAAAGTTTTGGAGCGGCTCCAAAAGTTTTGGAGCGGCTCCAAAAGTTTATGTTCTTGCACCAAAAGTTTTGGAGCGGCACCAAAAGTTTATGTTTTTGCACCAAAAGTTTTGGAGCGGCTCCAAAAGTTTATGTTTTTGCACCAAATGTTTTGGAGCGGCTCCAAAAGTTTTGGAGCGGCACCAAAAGTTTATGTTTTTGCACCAAAAGTTTTGGAGCGGCACCAAAAGTTTATGTTTTTGCACCAAAAGTTTTGGAGCGGCACCAAAAGTTTATGTTTTTGCACCAAATGTTTTGGAGCGGCTCCAAAAGGTTATGTTCTTGCACCAAAAGTTTTGGAGCGGCTCCAAAAGTTTATGTTCTTGCACCAAAAGTTTTGGAGCGGCACCAAAAGTTTTGGAGCGGCACCGAAAGTTTTGGAGCGGCTCCAAAAGTTTTGGAGCGGCACCGAAAGTTTTGGAGCGGCTCCAAAAGTTTTGGAGCGGCTCCAAAAGTTTATGTTCTTGCACCAAAAGTTTTGGAGCGGCTCCAAAAGTTTATGTTCTTGCACCAAAAGTTTTGGAGCGGCACCAAAAGTTTATGTTCTTGCACCAAATGTTTTGGAGCGGCTCCAAAAGTTTATGTTTTTGCACCAAAAGTTTTGGAGCGGCACCGAAAGTTTTGGAGCGGCTCCAAAAGTTTTGGAGCGGCTCCAAAAGTTTATGTTCTTGCACCAAAAGTTTTGGAGCGGCACCAAAAGTTTATGTTCTTGCACCAAATGTTTTGGAGCGGCTCCAAAAGTTTATGTTTTTGCACCAAAAGTTTTGGAGCGGCACCGAAAGTTTTGGAGCGGCTCCAAAAGTTTTGGAGCGGCTCCAAAAGTTTATGTTCTTGCACCAAAAGTTTTGGAGCGGCACCAAAAGTTTATGTTCTTGCACCAAATGTTTTGGAGCGGCTCCAAAAGTTTATGTTTTTGCACCAAAAGTTTTGGAGCGGCACCAAAAATTTATGTTCTTGCACCAAAAGTTTTGGAGCGGCTCCAAAAGTTTATGTTTTTGCACCAAAAGTTTTGGAGCGGCACCAAAAGTTTTGGAGCGGCTCCAAAAGTTTATGTTCTTGCACCAAATGTTTTGGAGCGGCTCCAAAAGTTTTGGAGCGGCACCAAAAGTTTATGTTTTTGCACCAAAAGTTTTGGAGCGGCTCCAAACGTTTTGGAGCGGCACCAAAAGTTTATGTTCTTGCACCAAATGTTTTGGAGCGGCTCCAAAAGTTTGTGTTCTTGCACCAAAAGTTTTGGAGCGGCTCCAAAAGTTTTGGAGCGGCTCCAAAAGTTTTGGAGCGGCTCCAAAAGTTTTGGAGCGGCTCCAAAAGTTTATGTTCTTGCACCAAAAGTTTTGGAGCGGCTCCAAAAGTTTATGTTCTTGCACCAAATGTTTTGGAGCGGCTCCAAAAGGTTATGTTCTTGCACCAAAAGTTTTGGAGCGGCTCCAAAAGTTTATGTTCTTGCACCAAAAGTTTTGGAGCGGCACCAAAAGTTTATGTTTTTGCACCAAAAGTTTTGGAGCGGCTCCAAAAGTTTATGTTCTTGCACCAAATGTTTTGGAGCGGCTCCAAAAGGTTATGTTCTTGCACCAAAAGTTTTGGAGCGGCTCCAAAAGTTTATGTTCTTGCACCAAATGTTTTGGAGCGGCTCCAAAAGGTTATGTTCTTGCACCAAAAGTTTTGGAGCGGCTCCAAAAGTTTATGTTCTTGCACCAAATGTTTTGGAGCGGCTCCAAAAGTTTTGGAGCGGCACCAAAAGTTTTGGAGCGGCTCCAAAAGTTTATGTTCTTGCACCAAAAGTTTTGGAGCGGCACCAAAAATTTATGTTCTTGCACCAAAAGTTTTGGAGCGGCTCCAAAAGTTTATGTTCTTGCACCAAAAGTTTTGGAGCGGCTCCAAAAGTTTATGTTCTTGCACCAAAAGTTTTGGAGCGGCTCCAAAAGTTTTGGAGCGGCTCCAAAAGTTTATGTTCTTGCACCAAAAGTTTTGGAGCGGCTCCAAAAGTTTTGGAGCGGCTCCAAAAGTTTATGTTCTTGCACCAAAAGTTTTGGAGCGGCTCCAAAAGTTTTGGAGCGGCTCCAAAAGTTTATGTTCTTGCACCAAAAGTTTTGGAGCGGCTCCAAAAGTTTATGTTTTTGCACCAAAAGTTTTGGAGCGGCTCCAAAAGTTTTGGAGCGGCTCCAAAAGTTTTGGAGCGGCTCCAAAAGTTTTGGAGCGGCTCCAAAAGTTTTGGAGCGGCACCAAAAGTTTATGTTCTTGCACCAAATGTTTTGGAGCGGCTTCAAAAGTTTTGGAGCGGCTCCAAAAGTTTATGTTCTTGCACCAAAAGTTTTGGAGCGGCTCCAAAAGTTTTGGAGCGGCTCCAAAAGTTTATGTTCTTGCACCAAATGTTTTGGAGCGGCTCCAAAAGTTTTGGAGCGGCACCAAAAGTTTATGTTCTTGCACCAAAAGTTTTGGAGCGGCTCCAAAAGTTTATGTTCTTGCACCAAAAGTTTTGGAGCGGCACCAAAAGTTTATGTTCTTGCACCAAATGTTTTGGAGCGGCTCCAAAAGTTTATGTTTTTGCACCAAAAGTTTTGGAGCGGCACCAAAAATTTATGTTCTTGCACCAAAAGTTTTGGAGCGGCTCCAAAAGTTTATGTTTTTGCACCAAAAGTTTTGGAGCGGCTCCAAAAGTTTTGGAGCGGCTCCAAAAGTTTATGTTCTTGCACCAAAAGTTTTGGAGCGGCTCCAAAAGTTTTGGAGCGGCTCCAAAAGTTTATGTTCTTGCACCAAAAGTTTTGGAGCGGCACCAAAAGTTTATGTTTTTGCACCAAAAGTTTTGGAGCGGCTCCAAAAGTTTATGTTCTTGCACCAAAAGTTTTGGAGCGGCTCCAAAAGTTTTGGAGCGGCTCCAAAAGTTTATGTTCTTGCACCAAAAGTTTTGGAGCGGCACCAAAAGTTTATGTTCTTGCACCAAAAGTTTTGGAGCGGCTCCAAAAGTTTATGTTCTTGCACCAAAAGTTTTGGAGCGGCTCCAAAAGTTTATGTTCTTGCACCAAAAGTTTTGGAGCGGCACCAAAAGTTTATGTTTTTGCACCAAAAGTTTTGGAGCGGCTCCAAAAGTTTTGGAGCGGCTCCAAAAGTTTATGTTCTTGCACCAAAAGTTTTGGAGCGGCACCAAAAGTTTATGTTTTTGCACCAAAAGTTTTGGAGCGGCTCCAAAAGTTTTGGAGCGGCACCAAAAGTTTATGTTCTTGCACCAAATGTTTTGGAGCGGCTTCAAAAGTTTTGGAGCGGCACCAAAAGTTTTGGAGCGGCTCCAAAAGTTTATGTTCTTGCACCAAAAGTTTTGGAGCGGCACCAAAAGTTTATGTTTTTGCACCAAAAGTTTTGGAGCGGCTCCAAAAGTTTTGGAGCGGCTCCAAAAGTTTATGTTCTTGCACCAAAAGTTTTGGAGCGGCACCAAAAGTTTTGGAGCGGCTCCAAAAGTTTATGTTCTTGCACCAAAAGTTTTGGAGCGGCTCCAAAAGTTTTGGAGCGGCTCCAAAAGTTTATGTTCTTGCACCAAAAGTTTTGGAGCGGCACCAAAAGTTTTGGAGCGGCTCCAAAAGTTTATGTTCTTGCACCAAAAGTTTTGGAGCGGCTCCAAAAGTTTATGTTCTTGCACCAAAAGTTTTGGAGCGGCTCCAAAAGTTTATGTTCTTGCACCAAAAGTTTTGGAGCGGCACCAAAAGTTTATGTTTTTGCACCAAAAGTTTTGGAGCGGCTCCAAAAGTTTTGGAGCGGCTCCAAAAGTTTATGTTCTTGCACCAAAAGTTTTGGAGCGGCACCAAAAGTTTATGTTTTTGCACCAAAAGTTTTGGAGCGGCTCCAAAAGTTTTGGAGCGGCACCAAAAGTTTATGTTCTTGCACCAAATGTTTTGGAGCGGCTTCAAAAGTTTTGGAGCGGCACCAAAAGTTTTGGAGCGGCTCCAAAAGTTTATGTTCTTGCACCAAAAGTTTTGGAGCGGCTCCAAAAGTTTATGTTCTTGCACCAAATGTTTTGGAGCGGCTCCAAAAGTTTTGTTTTTTTTGTCAAAAGTTTTGGAGCGGCTCCAAAAGTTTATGTTCTTGCACCAAAAGTTTTGGAGCGGCTCCAAAAGTTTATGTTCTTGCACCAAAAGTTTTGGAGCGGCACCAAAAGTTTATGTTTTTGCACCAAAAGTTTTGGAGCGGCTCCAAAAGTTTTGGAGCGGCACCAAAAGTTTATGTTCTTGCACCAAATGTTTTGGAGCGGCTTCAAAAGTTTTGGAGCGGCACCAAAAGTTTTGGAGCGGCTCCAAAAGTTTATGTTCTTGCACCAAAAGTTTTGGAGCGGCTCCAAAAGTTTTGGAGCGGCACCAAAAGTTTTGGAGCGGCTCCAAAAGTTTATGTTCTTGCATCAAAAGTTTTGGAGCGGCTCCAAAAGTTTATGTTCTTGCACCAAAAGTTTTGGAGCGGCACCAAAAGTTTTGGAGCGGCACCAAAAGTTTATGTTCTTGCACCAAAAGTTTTGGAGCGGCTCCAAAAGTTTATGTTCTTGCACCAAAAGTTTTGGAGCGGCTCCAAAAGTTTTGGAGCGGCTCCAAAAGTTTATGTTCTTGCACCAAAAATTTTGGAGCGGCACCAAAAGTTTTGGAGCGGCACCAAAAGTTTATGTTTTTGCACCAAAAGTTTTGGAGCGGCTCCAAAAGTTTATGTTCTTGCACCAAAAGTTTTGGAGCGGCTCCAAAAGTTTTGGAGCGGCACCAAAAGTTTTGGAGCGGCACCAAAAGTTTATGTTCTTGCACCAAAAGTTTTGGAGCGGCTCCAAAAGTTTATGTTCTTGCACCAAAAGTTTTGGGGCGGCTCCAAAAGTTTATGTTCTTGCACCAAAAGTTTTGGAGCGGCTCCAAAAGTTTATGTTCTTGCATCAAAAGTTTTGGAGCGGCTCCAAAAATTATGTTCTTGCACCAAAAGTTTTGGAGCGGCACCAAAAGTTTTGGAGCGGCACCAAAAGTTTATGTTCTTGCACCAAAAGTTTTGGAGCGGCTCCAAAAGTTTATGTTCTTGCACCAAAAGTTTTGGAGCGGCTCCAAAAGTTTTGGAGCGGCACCAAAAGTTTTGGAGCGGCACCAAAAGTTTATGTTCTTGCACCAAAAGTTTTGGAGCGGCACCAAAAGTTTTGGAGCGGCACCAAAAGTTTTGGAGCGGCACCAAATGTTTTGGAGCGGCACCAAAAGTTTATGTTCTTGCACCAAAAGTTTTGGAGCGGCACCAAAAGTTTTTGAGCGGCTCCAAAAGTTTTGGAGCGGCACCAAAAGTTTTGGAGCGGCTCCAAAAGTTTATGTTCTTGCACCAAAAGTTTTGGAGCAGCACCAAAAGTTTTTGAGCGGCTCCAAAAGTTTTGTAGCGGCACCAAATGTTTTGGAGCGGCACCAAAAGTTTATGTTCTTGCACCAAAAGTTTTGGAGCGGCACCAAAAGTTTTGGAGCGGCACCAAAAGTTTTGGAGCGGCTCCAAAAGTTTTGTAGCGGCACCAAAAGTTTATGTTCTTGCACCAAAAGTTTTGGAGCGGCTCCAAAAGTTTTGGAGCGGCACCAAAAGTTTTGGAGCGGCTCCAAAAGTTTTGGAGCGGCTCCAAAAGTTTTGGAGCGGCACCAAAAGTTTTGGAGCGGCTCCAAAAGTTTTGTAGCGGCACCAAAAGTTTATGTTCTTGCACCAAAAGTTTTGGAGCGGCACCAAAAGTTTTGGAGCGGCTCCAAAAGTTTTGTAGCGGCACCAAAAGTTTATGTTCTTGCACCAAAAGTTTTGGCGCGGCACCAAAAGTTTTGGAGCGGCACCAAAAGTTTTGGAGCGGCTCCAAAAATTTATGTTCTTGCACCAAATGTTTTGGAGCGGCACCAAAAGTTTTGGAGCGGCACCAAAAGTTTTGGAGCGGCACCAAAAGTTTTGGAGCGGCTTCAAAAGTTTTGTTTTTTTTGTCAAAAGTTTTGGAGCGGCTCCAAAAGTTTATGTTCTTGCACCAAAAGTTTTGGAGCAGCTCCAAAAGTTTTGGAGCGGCTCCAAAAATTTATGTTCTTGCACCAAATGTTTTGGAGCGGCACCAAAAGTTTTGGAGCGGCTCCAAAAGTTTATGTTCTTGCACCAAAAGTTTTGGAGCGGCACCAAAAGTTTATGTTCTTGCACCAAAAGTTTTGGAGCAGCTCCAAAAGTTTATGTTCTTGCACCAAAAGTTTTGGAGCGGCTCCAAAAGTTTTGGAGCGGCTCCAAAAGTTTTGGAGCGGCTCCAAAAGTTTATGTTCTTGCACCAAAAGTTTTGGAGCGGCTCCAAAAGTTTATGTTCTTGCACCAAAAATTTTGGAGCGGCACCAAAAGTTTATGTTCTTGCACCAAAAGTTTTGGAGCGGCTCCAAAAGTTTATGTTCTTGCACCAAAAATTTTGGAGCGGCACCAAAAGTTTTGGAGCGGCACCAAAAGTTTATGTTCTTGCACCAAAAGTTTTGGAGCGGCTCCAAAAGTTTATGTTCTTGCACCAAAAGTTTTGGAGCGGCTCCAAAAGTTTATGTTCTTGCACCAAAAATTTTGGAGCGGCACCAAAAGTTTTGGAGCGGCACCAAAAGTTTATGTTTTTGCACCAAAAGTTTTGGAGCGGCTCCAAAAGTTTATGTTCTTGCACCAAAAGTTTTGGAGCGGCTCCAAAAGTTTATGTTCTTGCACCAAAAGTTTTGGAGCGGCTCCAAAAGTTTATGTTCTTGCATCAAAAGTTTTGGAGCGGCTCCAAAAATTATGTTCTTGCACCAAAAGTTTTGGAGCGGCACCAAAAGTTTTGGAGCGGCACCAAAAGTTTATGTTCTTGCACCAAAAGTTTTGGAGCGGCTCCAAAAGTTTATGTTCTTGCACCAAAAGTTTTGGAGCGGCTCCAAAAGTTTTGGAGCGGCACCAAAAGTTTTGGAGCGGCACCAAAAGTTTATGTTCTTGCACCAAAAGTTTTGGAGCGGCACCAAAAGTTTTGGAGCGGCACCAAAAGTTTATGTTCTTGCACCAAAAGTTTTGGAGCGGCTCCAAAAGTTTATGTTCTTGCACCAAAAGTTTTGGAGCGGCACCAAAAGTTTTGGAGCGGCTCCAAAAGTTTATGTTCTTGCACCAAAAGTTTTGGAGCGGCACCAAAAGTTTATGTTCTTGCACCAAAAGTTTTGGAGCGGCTCCAAAAGTTTATGTTCTTGCACCAAAAGTTTTGGAGCGGCTCCAAAAGTTTTGGAGCGGCACCAAATGTTTTGGAGCGGCACCAAAAGTTTATGTTCTTGCACCAAAAGTTTTGGAGCGGCACCAAAAGTTTTTGAGCGGCTCCAAAAGTTTTGGAGCGGCACCAAAAGTTTTGGAGCGGCTCCAAAAGTTTATGTTCTTGCACCAAAAGTTTTGGAGCAGCACCAAAAGTTTTTGAGCGGCTCCAAAAGTTTTGTAGCGGCACCAAATGTTTTGGAGCGGCACCAAAAGTTTATGTTCTTGCACCAAAAGTTTTGGAGCGGCACCAAAAGTTTTGGAGCGGCTCCAAAAGTTTTGTAGCGGCACCAAAAGTTTATGTTCTTGCACCAAAAGTTTTGGAGCGGCTCCAAAAGTTTTGGAGCGGCACCAAAAGTTTTGGAGCGGCTCCAAAAGTTTTGGAGCGGCTCCAAAAGTTTTGGAGCGGCACCAAAAGTTTTGGAGCGGCTCCAAAAGTTTTGTAGCGGCACCAAAAGTTTATGTTCTTGCACCAAAAGTTTTGGAGCGGCACCAAAAGTTTTGGAGCGGCTCCAAAAGTTTTGTAGCGGCACCAAAAGTTTATGTTCTTGCACCAAAAGTTTTGGCGCGGCACCAAAAGTTTTGGAGCGGCACCAAAAGTTTTGGAGCGGCTCCAAAAGTTTTTGAGCGGCTCCAAAAGTTTTGGAGCGGCACCAAAAGTTTTGGAGCGGCACCAAAAGTTTTGGAGCGGCTCCAAAAGTTTATGTTCTTGCACCAAAAGTTTTGGAGCGGCTCCAAAAGTTTTGGAGCGGCACCAAAAGATTTGGAGCGGCACCAAAAGGTTTGGGACAAAGTTTATTCGTTTCAAATTTTAGCATTTCAAAGTTGATTCAGCATTAGTTCAAAAAATTCAAAAAACCTCATACCAAATTCAAATCGCAGAGAGGGTAAACGGTCACACAACTGGAGGGCCTGAAGATGAATAATGAATGAATACAGAGCCAACCGCTCCCTTTTTATATGTTTTGTTTGGGCTGCCGACGCCCTGCGTGTTCCTCTGAGGAAGTTCAAGAGAACGCTTTTACCACAGGTTTCTAAGTACATGAATTATCGATACATTTTTTTTTCCATTTACAGCAACTTTAAGGAAATCCAACTTTCCCCCTTTCGGGTGAAAATATCGTGAAAGTTAACGTTTTAAAAAAGTTAAATGTTAACTGGATTTAGATTCAATATTATATGTCAACAAACGGATGAGTTTCCATCCGGTTGATTGATCTAGGAACAAAAATTCATTTCCTTTTTTCCTGATCATTGAAATCATTTTCAAAAAGCAAAACAACACATTCTATCTGATATTTTCACAACTTTCTCATCGTATTCAACAAACTAATTAGTTTTCCTCTTTCATCATCGTTCATATTTTTGTTCCAACTTCCAAAGTCATGCTTTTACATATTATATTACTTTTCTTTGTAAGTTTATTTTGAATAATTGTACATTTTTACCATAATTTTCAGATAAGTTTCATAGGATTCGTTTTGAATGTTGTACTTCTCGTCAGACT
Organism: Caenorhabditis doughertyi; assembly: GCA_963572265.1. Classification (NCBI taxonomy): domain Eukaryota; kingdom Metazoa; phylum Nematoda; class Chromadorea; order Rhabditida; family Rhabditidae; genus Caenorhabditis; species Caenorhabditis doughertyi. Next base: position 9,021,238 of record OY751557.1, read on the forward strand.
TTGCACTGGAAGCAAAAAACCATTTAGCAGTTTTCAAAAATTATGTCTTCTCAAGACTGTACCAAATCTTATGATCACATCTGTATTTGCATTTTGGGCGTCCACAATATCTTTTATTGGGAAACATTATTCTGATATTTCTATAATTCAGAATATTTTTGTCTCTCAAGTAGTCGGAGGTTTTTCTTATTTCTTTGCACCAATTATTCAAGTATGTATGTCTGTCAATCGATTTTCCATTATATTCTTCCCATTTTCCAATTACAAACGGATTCCACTCACGAATATAGCTATTTTGGGGAGTTTCCTTTTAGCTAATGTTCCAGTGCTTCTGTCGGCTCTCTGTGAGTATAATTTTGAAATAAAAACAATTTGAAACAAAGGTTTTCAGCTGACTGTTATCTGGTTTTTGACCCTAAAACACTCCTCTTCCTTCCTGAACGTCTGGAAGAATGTGGACAAGTTATGGATAAATCTGTATTTGTAACAATTGGAGGTTTAGCTTTGATTTCCAATGGATTCAATTTGGCAATATTTGTAAAGTTATTGAAAGATAAAGTAAGGTTTAAAAAGAATTTTTATTAGCATATTCTCATTTTTAGATGGACGGAATAAGTGAAGCAAAAAAGAGTCAACGACGCAAGAAATGGCAATCAATGTATATTCAAAGTGTTATACAAGACCTCATTCAAGTGATCGATATCACCAATTATAACTTTACATCCAAAATATTTGATACTCCTCTATGGATTTTTCTCTGTTGCACCTTATCATTTGCCTGTGTTTATGCATTAGACGGTTTCGTGATGCTTTATTTTCACACAAATTGGAACTTTTGTGGTTGCAAGAAGTATCCCAAAAAATCAAGTTTTTTCGTATCAAGAGTTCACAGTTCTGCAGTAAAATCAAAGATAAACAATACTAATCTTGTTATTCCCAATTGAGCTTTAACCCTTGTGCCTCTAATAATTATGATTTCATTTTTCGAAATCTCAAAATGAGTCACAAATATTTAACGTATAACCAAAGAAACATGTGAGTTTCGACCCGATGTTTGTTGCCCACAAAGTCTCTTATTTCCTTCCCTATTTCTTTTTGACACTGCCACTGTCGGCGCTATGTTTACTCGAAAACTCTATTTCTATTTACCTGTTCGTTAGACTATAAAAATATCAACTCTATTTCTTATTTTAACCTCATTTCTCACTTTGAAAATGACTTCCACCACAGTTTCTCTTCTCATTTCTCTGATTGTTTTGTCTCAATTTGCTGAAGCCGTCTTGAATACTGTTGGAAGTACCCAGACGATTTCTGTGACCGGAAGATTGGTTTGTCAAGGACAGCCAGCCAGAAATGTTCTTGTTAAGATGTATGAAGATGGAACAAGTGAGTTCATCTAGAAAACTTTATTTCATAAGCCAAATAATTTTTCAGTCTGGGATTCTAAACTCGACTCAACCAAATCAGCCAACGATGGAACATTCCGTGTCTCTGGATCATACACAAAAATCTTCACATTGGATCCTAAAGTGAATATCTACCACAAGTGTAACTACAATGGATTGTGCTCCAAGAAGCTCACAATCAATATTCCCGACTACGCCGTCGCTTCTGGATCAGGATCTTCAACAAACTACGATATTGGAACACTGAATTTGGCTAATCAGTTCAGCGGAGAAACCACTGATTGTATTCATTGAAGTTTTGTTAATTGATATATGCTTGATCTCAATGAATAAACTTTCACTTATCATATTCCTTTTTATGATCGTTTCGAACATAAAGACAATCATTTTGATAGTTTATGGTTAAAAAAAGAGTCAGCTCAACGAATAATATCAAATGAAAGTCGGTTCATTTCTCACAAGTCGCAATAAAGAAGTAAATATTTAAACTACGAATTTGGCGGATGGTCGAATTCTATCGGAGAAACTTTTCAATGTTGATCTGGGGAAGCGATGAGCATGCCACTTGTCTACTCCGACTGAAAAGAAAACAGAAGGTGAGGTTTGTGGAGAAAAGAAACTAACTGATCGAAAATGTCAGAATTAATTCTATCAGCAAAGTCCATGTTAGTGCAGACGAGTTTGGCAAGAGAGGTTTTGCTACGGATTTCATCGATTTCTTCTGAAATAATTGTGATTTCTAGAAACATAATTGATAAATCACAAACCTTGTGTGAAATTGTCAGTTCCCTCAACAATACTTTCATAAAAGAATCGATCACCAGTCTTCAATGCTTTGAATTGTTCCCCTATCATAAATGAAGCAGTTGGACCCAACTGACCTCCAGCCAGTGTTTTTTCTAACATGATTCCAACATATAAATCAATATCTGCTGGATCAGAATAAACACTTCTTAGAGCTTGAATATTCTCCGGAGAAAAAGTGGTGTTGAGATCATTAAAACTGGAAACTGGAGGAAGTCCAACAAGCTGTCTGAAATTATCAGTAATATATTAGGTTGGAACATAAGTCTTGCACCTAAGCGACTAGTGTCGAAATTATGTTTTAACTCCATTCAAAACGAACCCTGATTTTCTTTACTTTTACTATAAGTACCCTAAACAGTTGTGCAATGATCCCACACATTTGTGTCCCCATGCGTCTAAAACTACCGTAACTACTTGTCGCTGAAAATAAGATGACAATTCTCAGTCGATGAAAATTACCCAACTGTTTTTCGGCGGGAAAAGCTTTTTGTGGAAAGATAATGATATTGTATGAGAGGATATAAGCGAATAATCCGACAGAAAAAGTTGGAACTTCGTGGTCATTTTGTAGGTTTGTATACGTGCAAACTTCCATGGGAAGTCAAAAAATCACATAATACAAAATGATTAGGCACCGCAATGAAGAGGGGGCGGGGCGTCGAAAAAATTCCACCTGGGGCATTTCGCAACTTTGAGCACCGATAGCTCCCAAACCAAAAGGCCGATCGACCTCGAAACAGTTTCCCTTACGTAACTTTTTATGCTGAATTCGACGGTGAATTCAGATTCCGGTAAAAGCTGACCGTTTTCGCAGAAAACAAAGGAAAGTGGAAAAATTTAAGATTAGTTGTAGAAAACTCGGAATTCTGGCTGAGTGAGGGGGATTTCGCTAGACTTGAAAGTGGTTTCTAGTAGCCCTAGATATATTAAAATGATTTTTATTTGAAAATCGAAAATTCATGCTGCGCAAAATTTTTCAGCAAACCTCAAACTTCAAGAAAGTATAGCAGAAAATTTTCAGCGATGACCTATAATTTTTATTGTCCAAACCGATGAAGTAACTCACCTAGACTACTGAGTTAAAAATTCAATTTGTCGGAATCTTTTGAAGACCTTTTTAGCTTTTCGAAAAGGAGGGTGTTTCAGTACAAATGTAGTTTTTGGATGTTTTCGGTATGAATTAAGGGGATTTCACTAGTTTTGAACACACCATCGGATTCTACGAAAAATTTGCAACGAAATCCTTTTAGAAACAAAAAAATTCATCCTGCGGAACATTGAAAATTTTCAGCCTGAAGTTGTATTTTCGTGACAAAAATCGTCTGAAAAGGGATGCTTGCGGAGGCGACGCAATGCTTGTTTATCTATGCCTTCGGTGATCGACGCCGTTCGCGGCCGGTTGGCGCAGTGGTTGCGCGCTTGTTCGGTGTTTTTTCGGCGGGTGTTCGGATCGGATTTAGGCGGATTTCCTTTTTGAAATCGGCTGCGCGCGCCCCCGGCGAAACTTTCAGTAGTAAAAAATAAAGTTATAAATGACAATATCTCTGGAATTACCCAACATTTTTTGAAGATTTTTTGGGATTGTGCTTATATTTGAAAGCTAAAAACAGTCGACAAGGAACTTTCCTGAAAAACTCGGTTTGAAAAATATGTTGCGGTGCCTAAAAATGATTATCGTAAATTTTTTTCATTTCTATCCGAGTGAGTTGGCTAATTTCTATGATTGAGTGGAGTAAATATCAACTGTAATCTAATGATAAAAATTCCTGGAACCATCTTCCTCTCTCTTCCATCCAGGACCAGAGTGAAGTCTTCATCTAGTGAAAACCTAGGGATTTCTTTCACCACAGCGTTCCTTCACAAGTAATTCAATTGCTCTCTTCTGTTTTATTTTTGCACATGACCCAGTATCATTGACAAACAAAACTTGAGAAAACTGGTCTTATCAATGCCTGGAAAATAGTCACTTATTCAAGGTTATTTCAGTGAGATTTTCTGACAAAATCACTAGAAAGTCCCACTGCTGACAATCAGGCAGAGGCAAGAACCTGTCAACTTTTCTGCTTGAAGCCCATATAGCATAGTATTAGTTTATGATACTAAAAATATCCAAGGAATCCTTGAAACTCCATGGTATAAATTTTGATCAAGGTGCAAGACTTATGTTCCAACCTAATAATTACCAGTCGGTCATCGGCGCTCCGCGCCTCCTACCGCCTGGCTTCACAAAACTTTTTAAAAATGAAAAAACTGTGAAAAGTTATACGGAGGTTTCTTATATTCTCGTGGCCCCCTGTGTGTCTCTCTCCCCAATGGAAATTTTGAAAAAGGCCTGAAAACGTGGTTTTTTGAACCTCATTTCTAACAGTTTTAAAGTTTGAAATAGACGGGCATCATCTCGAAAAAATTCTCTATCGTTCTGTCTAAGTTTGATAAAAATTGGTTCAGTACGAAGGGCTGTATGATCGGCGACACACTTCCCGACAGACGGAATTTGCCCAGTAATAATAGTAAAGATTCTGAATAAAATAACAAACCTGTATTGAATGTATGGGAACAAGCCCATATCTCGTCCTCTTTGAATATTTACTGATACCAAATCCACTCCTGAACCATTTCTTCCTCTTATTTCAAACATTTGATTCCTGATTCCAAATGAAAAATAGCGATCAGATTTCATGGAAGGCATGCGGACCATCCCTATAATTGTATTAAATTAATAAAATGTTTTAATTTTTGAAATGAAATACCATTCATAACAGGCTCCCAACCTCCGATTCCTGCAAGATAATTTTGATCGGCATAGAAAATGTTATGACCCATATCAAAGTTTCCGGCTGGTCTTCCTGCTTCTGTCAATCTTGGGAAATCAAATCTAGCCTGACTATGTCCAAATCTAAATGCTGCTCCAGCATATTCAGCAGAAATTGAAGGGTCCTGAGAAGGATTATATCCACGGTGTGCTCCATTTCTCAATGGTCTCAATCCAAAGTTGTTGATTGTTCTTCGTGGAAGATACTTTGGAATATATTCATTGAATACAATATGCTGCCACATTCCAATCATTATTTTTCGAACTAATTGGAAAATCTGTTCATCAGACATACGGGGACGAGCAGATCGCACTTGTTCAGCAAGACGATTGTGTTCCTTGATGAAAATGGTGTGAACTGAAATGAAGAATATGAAGAACTTGACCTAGATTTTTGAGAACTACCTGGAATGAGTGCTGGATGAAGACTATTTCTGAAATCTCCACAAGTGAAACAATGAAGTGGTGAAAAAGATTGACAGTTAGAATCATTCAAGTTTTGTGGTGGAAGAGTATAACCCAAATCATCAAATGTCAACATTTTTCCTTCTTGAAATGATCTAACAGTTTCAGCCTCACAATCAGCTGATCCATAAACAACAGAAAGGTCCAAAAAGTGACTATTCTGCCCAATTTGAGTCCTAACTCCAAAGTTTTCTTGTCCATTGAGAGCTCTTGTCAGTCTCATACAAGGTGTTTTGAAGTATGGATCGTTACGTGGGATTGGAATTGGAGCACAATTTGCAGAGATTCTTGAGCCAGTATTACAAGAAGAACAATCGAGAGCCCCTCCATCTCGTGCTGAAAAAATAATATAGTGAAGTTTAAACTGGTCGATTCTCACTCACCAACAGATGAAGGCATGAATATTTCATCGTGAGCAATGAATTGTCCAATAATCATATGTAAATGATTAATAGTTGGTGAGAATACTTGATTATTTCTGTCATCGTGAATGAGATTTGAAATTAATCTAGCTGATGGCAAGTCTCCTCCATTAACACTTCTTGTTCTCATTCTTCCAAGTCCATCAGCATAAGAAGCAGCTCCAAGAAGTCTTCGAAATGGAGTGACTGAATTTCCAAGTTCAGGATTCTGTCGATTGTTACAAATTCCAGTAATAGACCGTGTTGTTGTACTGAAACATAGAAAGATGGATGAAAGTGTTTATTCAGGAAATCATCGGTCATTGAAATAGACCTACTGGAATCTGTTATTGCAATCGGTAGGAGGAGAGAAACATCTTCTTCCACGGATTCTTGATTGACGTTTGGGACGAAGAACAACATTTCTTTTTGTACGTGAAGATTCAAACTTCACAGTAGTGGTTTCTGAAGTCTCTTCCACGTCTTCATCTTCCTCGTTCTTCCATTTATTGATAACTTCGTTTGCCATTGGAAGTATATCCATTCCGAATTCTTCCACCAAAATTCTCGTTGCTTCTTCCAAAACTTCTCCCGTAAACTGAGCAATTTTCGATTCACTGTTTGCCTGTTGAGACACTATTATATGTTCTGAAGTCTTCTCTCCCCCAGAATTCAAATTTGAACTTATCGAATCCAAAGCTCTCAAAACAGCATCCTCAACAATCTTCTCAGTTTCCTCAGTCACCTCACCGAATGCGCTGTAAAAGTATATACACTTGAACGGGTGTTTTAATTGAACTCACCACTTGATTGATATCAAAATGAAGAAAATATTAACCGATTTCAAGTTCATAATAAAATGAAAAGATCGAATAATTTCTAAACAAATTCGCTTTGGTTTTATACTAATAAATTGATGTTGATTCAGCTGTATGTCCAAGTTTGAGTGACCAGCAAATAAATACAATTTGTTTATTGGTAAATTATCAAATCTACATGGTACAAGGTTGACCAGACAGTTGAGAACTAATTTTTACGAGTCAACAATAATTTTGAAAAAAAAAATTTTGAAAATTATCGAGGACTTAGTTGTGCATTAACCGAAACCATAAACATTTTGTTCCTCTGTTCCGCTGCTTTTTGTTGACAGTACACTCGGAAATAACCCATCACAATTCTGAAAACACAATCTCTAAACTTTTTTGAGGGAGCCTACAAACCCATCCATCGCATAAATGAATGCAAATGACAAACTCATAAATAAGAATCGAAACCATTCAGCATCTATCAGCTTACAAAGAAATGTATAACTGATCATATCAAAAGCTTGAAGACCATCTTGGATCACATTTTGAATGAACATTACCAACCATTTCTTTCTTCTCCTGCTTTTCTGAGAGTCTGTGATACCTCCAACTTTATCATATATCAATTTGAATGCAGCTATAAAGTTAATGAGAATAGAAATCAAAGTTAAACTAATGATAACAATTAGTTGTAGACCATCCATTGAATCAATGCATGTTTCAATTTCTGGACTCCATCCAAGAGTTTCTGGATGATATATTAATGAGCATGGGCCTTAACATTGAATAATATTCACTTTTTTTGTGAAATTACTAACCCTGCACATCTTCTATACAAGAATACATGGAAATGAGAATGCAAACCACAATCGCTAAATTGGTGCTTGGAACTTTTTCCATTTTTACTTTCATAACTGGGAAATAGAGGATAATGAATCGATTTGTAGCCATTAAAATTTGGCATAGAGGACCAAAAATATAACAGCCATTCACTGAAAATCCAGAAATCCAAATATTAGCATCTCTCCAAACATTTTCAGTTTTCTTTGAAACGGCTGAAAGTGGAATTGCCCATAAAAGGATAGAAATACAAACGATAATGTTTGAAAATGATTTTGCGAAGCATATTTTTTGAAAAGAGTTTATCTTCTTCTTGATTGTTGCAGTCTTTATGAAAAAATAAGAGTTTGTGAGAAGTCCTAAAAGAGATACAAAAAACAAAGCGCTGGTTTCCAGATAGTGTACCAACATGCTTAACAAATGACAATCTACTGGCTATTTTTGTGTTATTGTGAGTAATTGCGTTCCCGATATTTCAGGAAATGAAAGAAAACAATACTAGACAGTTAATATTCTAGCAGGTGCACGTTCTATTCAGATAATAAGCTCTTTAATCTGATTTGTTCCAATTATAATGCGGGGGCAATACTCAATTCAAGAAATGATTTATTATTTCGAAAATTATTTCAATGAACAGTAGACGAAGGAGTAGTTTTCACAACTGTTATTTTGTTTCCTCCCTTTACTCTACTTGTCAGTTTTTTCATCCAATTTGGATGAATATCTTCCTGAAAGATGAACATAACAAAACCATCGATAGCAGTTACAGAAAGAAATGATAATGTGACGGTGAGAAATTGAAACCATAAGTCATCGTTTAGTTTATAAAGATAATATGAATTTATTATATCTATCAGTTGAAGACAGTCTTGAGTTACACTCTGAAATCATTTTATTCAGTTCTTCCAGTCCATTCGAAACTTTGTTCTTTCAAAAAGAATGATACCTGAATGAACATAATCATCCATCGTTTTCTTCTTCTTCTCGATTCTTCTATATTCATTCCAATCAATTTCTCCATCAACAACCTAACAATTGTTGCCACATTTAAACAATTGGTTATAAAAGTTGTTCCAAACACAAAAAACGGAGTATAAGGCATTATATCATCCGGGCATACTGTTGCTTCTCCACTCCAATACATTATATTTGGGTCATAAACACAGGCGCATCCTTCTGAACAATATAAAATTAGAAAGAACAATACTCATTTGATAACCTCTGAAAGAACCTAACGAAAAGAGTGATATTACACCGATACAAACAGCAATAGCCCAATTTGTAGCCGATATTCCTTTTAAAAAAGAGATACCAAATGGGAAGTATAATGCGTAGAATCGATTGCATGAAATACAAATTGTAAGAAGAGAATCTGAATTAACAAAACTTCATCTTTATTTTATCTCAAAACTAACTCATGAAATATGCCCAGATTGCAGCTGAAATACCAATTAATCGATTCGCAAATTGGTTCAATTGACTTAATGTGAAAGATAAACTAGTGACAGGAACAACCCAAAATAGGAATGCAGAACAAATAATACAATTAGTTACAGTCTTCACTGTACATAATTTTTGGAATCCATTAGGTTTGGATTTTCTTGTTACAAATTTAATGAATAAATAAATATTACAAATACTTCCAAGTAAACTAATCTGAAGCTTGAGAGATTTGTAAAAAAAAAACAGGAGCAAGATCAAAACGTACAATCAAAGTAGATGACATCGCAAAAATAAAAAATGAGCGAGGAAAAACGGCGCTGGCAGGTTCCTCCGGAAATGTTTCATTTGAAGACGAAATTTTGAAACTTTGGTGTTATGGTGACTGAAAACGTATTAAAAATTGTGTTTTAAAATTCTTATTTCGTAAAAAACTAAAATTTGGAACAGGATTGTTAATGTCAAGACACTCGAGAAATCTTACATGTAACTCCATTCAAAACCAAAATGCAATTTCTCACATAACCAAAGACAAATTAGTTTATGTTTATTAGAAAAATGACGAGGAAACCAAGATTTGAGTGCAGACATTTTATAGAATTTAATTAATTCATTGATATATCTTAGCAATCGTTGACCTATCAGTGCTTTATGAAACTACCGTAAATCCTGTAATTGAAGCCCACCTGTATTAGAAGCCCACCTGTAATAGAAGCCCACCCTCAGAGCCTCTTCGAAAAATAGAAGCCCACCCTGTATTAGACGCCCACTCTCTAATAGACGCACATCCAGCAGTAACTGTTTCTTATAAAAATCGTTGTATAAAACATAAATCGGATGAGTAAAACACCTGAAAATGTAAGGATTATGATTTTCTGAGCTCTTTTTAACCGTTTTCCACAAAAATTTGTAGAAAATTAGTCCAAAATGCCTCTAACAATTGCTTAAGGCAACATGTAATAACGCAATCACAACTTCCAAAAAGGGGTCGAAAAATAGAAGCCCACCCTGTAATTGAAGCACACCTGTAATACAAGCCCACCCTCAGAGGACCTTTGAAAAATAGCCGCCCATGGGCTTCTATTACAGGATTTACGGTAACTGACAAACTCTGTGTTTCAAAGCGTTTTAGTTGTGTAAAGCTTCGGGACTAGGGAAAAAAGCTTTATTTGTAACAAAACATTATTCATACAATGAAAAAGTCAATGAAAAGTATTTGAAGACGTGTTTTTCAAAATAGCAATACTGTTTCCTACGGTTGATCTTCTTTTCATATTCTTCATCCATTTCGGATGAATATCTGGTTGACAGATGAACATAACAAAACCATCAATTGCAGTTACAGATAGAAAAGAAAATGTGACGGAGAGAAATTGAAACCATAAATCATAATTCAATTTGTAGAGATAATAGGAGTTAATTATGTCAATCAGCTGAAGACAGTCTTGAGTAACACTCTAAAATTATATATTTTATCTGAAACCTAACTCGAAGGATACCTGGATAAACATAATCATCCATCGTTTTCTTCTTCTTTTTGATTCTTCTATATTCATCCCAATCATTTTCTCCATTAAAAGCTTAACAATAGTGGCCACATTTAAAGAATTCGTTATGACAGTCATACCAAACACGAAGAAGGGAATATACGGCATCAATTTATCTGAGCATTCGGAGAATTCCCCTCTCCAAAGAAATATGTTTGGATCATAAACACATGCACATCCATCTGAAAATAAAGAAATTCAAAGATTCTACAATACCTTTCGAAGAACCTTGTGTCGAAAACAACCCGAATGCTGATACGAGACCAATACAAACAGCGATAGCCCAGTTTGTGACTGCAATTCCTCTCAAAAAAGAAACACCAAATGGGAAAAATAATGCATAGAATCGGTTACAAGACATACAAACCGTAAGAAGAGAATCTGAAGTAAAAAAGTTAGTTCAAAGTTCTTTATCAAAACTTACTCATGAAATATGCCCATGTGGCAGCTAAAATACCAATGAATCGGTTTGTGAATTGATTTAATTGACTAAAGGTAAGGGATAAACTCGTAACAGGTACTACCCAAAATAAGAATGCGGAGCAAATGGTACAATTAGTTACAGTCTTCACTGTGCATAATTTCTGGAATCCACTTGGTTTGGATTTTCTAGTTATAAATTTATAAAATAAATAAATGTCACAAAAACATCCAAGAAAACTAATCTGAAAATTAAAAAGTATTTTTAGCCAAAATATCATTAGAAATTACGATAAAAGTAGATGTGATCGCAAAAAGAAAAAACGGCCGAGACAGAATGGCACTTGCAGGTTCTTCCAATAGTTCCAGAGTTCCATTTTGAGACGTAATTTTGAAGTTTTTGTCTTTCGATGACTGAAATTTGTATATTTTTAATTTCTAGAAATATAATGAGCAAAAAAAAAGAGGAATGCGAAAAAAAGCCGCTAATAGTGTTTGGTCGAACTAGAGAGCCTGTTTTTTCTCTTATCACTTCCAGGAAATGAAAAGTCTCTGAAAGTGATTTTAATCTGAAAACCCAGTAGACATAAACACCCGTTCCTTTTTTCTTGTTTTCATGTTTTTACCTTCCAGTAGCCAGTAACGATCGGGAAGTGCATAGTGATAAAAAGCAGAATAACTGAACATTTTAACATTAGTGGGTAGCTAAGTATTGTCTGACTGTGAATCTAGCATAGAATAAAGAGCACAGAGATTAAAATGTCGCGATTTCCCATCTAACACTACGTACTGCAACCGTGAGAACCAAGTTGTATGAAACTTTGAAAAAGTCATGTAATTCCGAACAAAAAGAGTAACTAGTTTTATTTTGAAATATTTTCAAGACAATGCACCACAAATAAGAAAACAAAAAAACATTCAAACTTCCCGCTTCTCGCATTGAAAAAAAAATTCTGAAACCTCAAGTAATCAAAAAGTTTCAAACTCAATTACTGACATAATCAAGTCTAAATTAGGTTATTTTTAGAAAAAAAACGAGGAAACAAAGTTTGGGTCTAGACTTGTCATAAAATGTAATTAGTTCATGTCAATATATTTATTTTTGAAATCAATCTCCTGTCTATTCAAACTTCAGGGGACAACGGTGGCTGACATTCTTCTTGAGGGAATTGCAATATTCAGAACCAAATTATTCCGTTTAGAAGATTTCATCCAATTCGGATGACAATCCGAGTTGCAAATAAACATAACAAGTCCATCAAGTGCAGTTACAGTAAGAAATGATAAGGTTACGAACAGGAATTGGAACCAAATAGCATCATACAGTTTCCAAATGTAATACGAATTTATTGTATCAATGAGTTGAAGACAGTCTTGAATCACACTCTGAAAAGGTTAGTTTAGATTTTTTGCTGAAAAGAACTTTCATAGGCTTCACCTGCGTGAACATTATCATCCACCGTTTTCTTCTATTTCTGGATTCTGTTCTACTCATTCCTATCATTTTTTCCATGATAAGCCGACTAGCAGTTGCGATATTGAATCCATTCGAAACTATCGTGGCCGTGAACACAATTGGTGGAATAAAAACTGCAATTCGATGAGCACAAGGATGATCTTCGCCCCTCCAAACAAAATGATTTGGGTCATATACATAAGCACAGCCTTCTGGAAATGAAGTTCGGTTTCTCACGAAGCGAAACTATCAGATTGAAACCACTACCTGGAAATGTTAAAGCAGACAAACAGGTGTTCACAATAACAGAAAAAACAATTGCCCAATTTGTAACTGGAATACCTCGGAATAATTGAATACCAAATGGGAAAAACAACGAATAAAATCGATTACATGACATGAAAACTTGAATGAATGTGTCTGAATTATCACTTTTGAAATCACTTTTCAAGTTTCAACGTACTCAAAAAATATGCCCAAGTTGAAGATAAAACACCAATCACTCTATTCGCAAAATAGTTTAATTTACTATATGTGAGAGAAAAACTGGTAACAGGAAGAACCCAAAAAAGAAAAGAGCAACAGATAACAATGTTTGATACAGTTTTAACTGAGCACAGCTTCTGAAAACTACTTGGTTTCTTCACAACTTTTTTGAATTTGTAGAGAAGGAAAGCGTTGCATACTGCTCCGAATAAACTGATCTGAAATAATATGGAGCGATTTTTCTAAACACATTCTGAGATTTACCGTGAAAACTAAAACGATTGCTAAAATAAAAAACCATTTTGACATAACGAAACTAGCGGGAAATTCATTTTCAGACGGAATTTCGAAAACAACCGTTGATTAGTGAAATCAGATAACTTTCCGGAACTCAGCTGCAGAAGAAACGGATCACAAGAATCTGAATAACATGTGCTAGAGTGATATTGATATCTGATTATTACCATGATTGTTATTTTGGAAAAAAGTGTGTGATCAATCAGGCGAATTCCTAGAATATCTTGGTAAACGCCTAGTTGAGTATAACTTCGATTTATTTGATGGGGAACTTTGTTTTGTAGAATGTTTTAACTAGATACAAAGACTACAGAAGACGTTGTTTCTGGAATGTTGAAAAATTGTAAATATTTTATCGATAACTAATTTCTCACTTTTCCGTTTCTTCAAAACTTCTTGCATTTCTTTGTTAGATGCAAAAATGATAGCTCTGGAAACATGTTGTTTCAAATTAAGTTTTAAAATTCTTACCCCTCCACGGCATGCATAAAAGCCCACAAACTGGCTACTAAAAACAATAAAATAGGATTTGTCAATAATGGAGCAATAAGATAATATGTGAATTGACCAGCAAAAATAGAAATTCCTTGGAAGAAAGTCTGTTTTATAAATCCCATTTCTCTTTGTTTTTGCCTTTGTGACATTTGAATTCCAGCCGCATTCATCAACATTCGACTGTTTTTTCCTGCTTTGAAAGCCGTTAATAAATTGATGAATAGCGTCGTTACAATCAAAGTAGTGTTAAGTGCAAAGTCTGTGTACCAAGTCAATTGAATACACTTTGGAGTTGATAAAAACCCAAATGTCCATGAAATATCATCATAAGAAAAAAAGCATCCAATAAACTCATAGAATATTGAACACATAATAAAAGAAAACACCCAGACGACTTGGATCATTATGATAGTCCCAAGTCTCGAGAACAGTTTCTCATAGTAGAAAGATAGAAAAACTGCACAGAATCTGTTGACGGCAATTAGAAGATGTAGAAGATTTGATACTTCATAAATGCTCATGGCAACTAAACCAAGGATGTGAGAGTACTTTATAAGGGTTGCATCGTCGCTGAAAATGTTCATGTTTTCGTGAAAAAAAACCATTCAATGAAACTGAATTGATTGTTATGTTTGCTTTCTTCAGATCAATGAACTCATCTGTCCTACTTTTGACACATTTTGCCGAACTCTGCCAGTTCGTAATCACAAAAAAACTCAGAGCAAACAATCTAGAGTTAATATAAAAGTCACCTTTTCCCTCAAGTAATCACTCATTCTTCTACCAACAATCATGAACTCCAAATTCCTTTTTTGCATTTTCGCTGTTCTCATGTGCTCTATTGTACAAGAAGCCAGTGGTCAATACTACGGATACTCATCTTATTATCCATCATACTATGGTGGTTATGGTCTTGGAGCTTACAATGGATATTATGGTGGATATGGATATGGAAATGGATATGGAAACGGATATGGTTGGTATGGAAAGAGACAAGCTGGATTCGACCCATCACAAAAGAACAACAACTAATTTTTGAATTCATTTTTCAATAAACTTTTTCTTTTCATTATAAAGATATATGACATAAAACACTAGCAACTGCATAATCTTTCACTCTCCAACCCTGTTTCATAACTATCCGTCATTGCGAAATGTAACGCAACAGACCCTTCCCATCTCTTGCCTTGTCCCTTCAAATGTCGGCTGCTTGCTACCCTCTCAATATATAAACACCCTCCAATCTTCCGTATTTCACTTCGGTCCGGAGTCGATGGGTTATGTATATTCTTGATTCTCCTGCTCGCAGGGAACCCCCGATGTCCACGTGACATCAAAACCCGTTCTTCAGATTCTTCTGTCGAACAACCCGCATTCTTCGAATGCAAACCCATCCCATCGACACCAACTTGACCGTTGTTTTACTTTTTGTTGCAATATTGTTTTCAATAGAGCTCATATCTAATACTACAAATTGATTTTATCACTGGTTTTGAAAACACAGGATCATAGCCTAGAATACTCACCTCAACTGCATTGGGCATACATAAGTTAAAAATATCAAACACATTATCGTGTTACAAATTGCTTGATTTTTAGTAATTGTTCCAAATGAACTACTCATGGAACCCATCCGGAGGGCAGACACGAATACAAGCACATTTGCAATGGTGCCAAGTACAGTAATCTAAAAATAAAAGTTTCAAATAAAGTAAATAGAAAGATCTTCGTACCGTAAAAGTGATAATAGCAACTGCCAGAGGCTGATACATTGGAAAAATGACTGCTGCTCCAACCTAAATGGAAATAAGTACGACAAGGACAGAAACCATGAGAAAATGGTCTCAAAAAGGACGTACTCTGTGGGGTGAAATCAGAAAGATTCGAAAACAATCGTGGGAAAATTTGCGAAAATCGAGACACTACATGTCATGTCTTAAGATAAATGTCATGGTTTATAATGTTCTTTGTTTTTGGTTTCTAAAGAATAAAACTTCCGTAGAACCTATACGTATGACTACAGAAGTACCGGAAGGGGTACTCTGTGGTAGGGAAACAAATTTTGATTAAGAACTTCTTTGAAAAACTTCCGCATATGATACAAAAATATAAGACAAGGAAGAGGCAAAAGCGAATAACTTGAAAAAAAAAAAAAAGTTATTCTGAATTTTATAACGAATAGCGTAATTGGGGAAAAGCAGGTGAAACCTTATGAACTTATGTACTTGAATGAAGTAGAATTTGTCTGACTTGATTAATTAGAAGTAATGATTCGAATTTAATTTAATATTGGTAAGCAAAACATGCTTTTGCAAATTTTTTGGTTAATATTCACACGGAACAACTACCTTTCCATCAATTTTCTATTTCATCAATCAAAATTTTCTTGTTGATATTTTGATGTAGCGTTTATCACAAACATCTATGACATAGGCAATTTTTAGTCTAGTTCAGATTTGTTTCTTCTGTTTCCGAAAACTTTGTACATGCTAATAAAAGAAATTGTGACATCAAAACAATTTATTAGCAGAATGACCACTGCAAGTAACCGGTGCTGGTGTAGTTTTCTTCTTTCTTGTCATCAACTTTTTCATGAATGCAGGATGTATATCAGGATTGCATGCGAACATCACCAGGCTGGAAAAAAGATTGAAGTCAACTCTTTTTTCCACAAACTTGCCCATCTAATGCTGCAATAATTACCAGTGACAACGTAACAAAAATGAACTGAAACCAAACTTTTTCACTCATCAATACTATACGATATGAGTTAATAGTGTCAAATAGTTGTAGACAATCTTGAATCACACTCTGAAGATCAAACTTCGTGTACCTTTGACGACGATTTCGTACCTGAGTGAACATTCTCATCCATCTTTTTCTTCTCTCTTTTGCTTCTTGCTCTCTCATTCCATTTATTTTCCTTGCTACTAGACGTACTCCAATTGCCACATTAAATAAATTAGTGGTTACTGTAGTTGCTAGAATAACAAATGGGAAAATACGGGATATTTTTTCAGAGCAAGGATGATGTTCAGTTCTCCAAAGGAAAAAACTTGGGTCGTACACATAACTACATCCAGCTGAATTCAAAGTGTATGAATATTTTCAAAAAAAAAACAAAGTAGGCGTTACCTGAAAGTGTGAGTAATGACAATATTGTTGTAATCGTTATTGTGATTAGAATAGAAATATTCGTCATTGGAATTGTTTTCCAAATAGCAATACCAAACGGAAAATAAAGTCCATAAAAACGATTACAGGCGAGACAAACTTGAAGAAGAGCGTCTGAAATAAATTTGTTTATTGGATCAGAAAACCTCTATTACAAAAGCATCAAGACCCCTTACTTAATATGTAAGCCCACATTGCAGAAATTCCACTCAAAAACCTGTTCGCCGTATAGTTCAATTCTGAATAGGTGAACTCAGAAACGGTAACAGGCAACACCCAAAACAAGAAAGTGGCACAAATAATAGAGTTATTGATTGTTTTAAAAATGCATATCTTTTGAAATCCATTAGATTCTAATTTTCGAAATATTGACTTGTAAGAAAAGTATGAGTTGACAAGAAATCCTATGAATGATACCTGAAATGTTCATTAACTGAAAATCATTCGAAAGAGGAACTTACAATAAAAATAATTGTTAATGAAAAAATATAAAAACCGTAATTCATATTTATTCTAGCAGGAAGTTCCATTTCCATTTTCACAGGTAGAAAAAAAATTGAATTCCAAGAAAAAAAAAGTGAAAAATAATGACGACTGATGAAAATTTATAAAAATCTGAGCCAATCGAACTGTGAAAATTGGGAAGTAAGTGGAACGAACGAAGCAAAATCTCTAAATTTGGTGAATTTTTTCGTAACTTTTTGAGAGCGAATATGTTCAATTTAAGAACAAGTCTGTCGTTTGAGACTAGTTTAGTCACGTGGGAAGCCTGGGAATGTTCTGAAACTTGTTTTGTAAAAAAAAATTTTTCAGTTCAATGTTTTATTCTGAACAATCAAAGATTGAGAAGACAAATGACAAGACCGTAGTTCATAAGTAACTGAATATGCTAAGGATTAAAAAATACATCTTTTACTTCTCATAATGGAGATTCGGTGACTGATCTAACTGGATCCACAATCAGCACACTTGTTTGTTGCTTAGCTTTTTGAAACCATTTCGGCCAAATATCTTTGTTGAAAATAAGCATCACCAAACTGAAATACTCAAAAACTTTTGTAAAAAACAAACTAATTTTCAATGTCTGTACCCATCCAACGCATAAATCGAGACAAAAGATAACGTTAAGAAAATGAACTGGTATGCAAGTTGATCACTCAATTTCCAGAGGAAATTTGCATTTATGGCGTCGATTAGATGAAGACAATCTTGTAGAACACTCTGAAATAAATTCCATAATTTTTATTAGATTTGGAATTCATTACCTGAATAAAAGTAATCATCCATCTCTTTCTTCTTTTTGAAGAGCTCAATTTACTCATTCCAATCATTTTACTCATTAAAAGTCTTACTGCTGTACAGACATTAAATGAGTGGGTTATGAAAGTCAAGAGGAAAATATAAAACACTATTCCATCCAAGAAATTTTGAGCACATGTGTTATCTTCTGGAAACCATTGAAACATCTCTGGATGATAAATAAATCCGCAATCTTCTGTAAAACAGTTTTGGTTTTGTTAACTTGAAAAAAAAGAAAAACTGACTTGCAAAAGAAGTTACTGCCACAGCAGATATTGTCGAAATCGAAACAAGTACGTATAGTTTTGTCATTGGAAATTTTCGAAGAATTTTTATTCCAAGTGGAAAACAGAGAACGTAAGATCTACTACAAGACATGGCAACTTGCAGAGGTGGGGCTGAAAATGGTACGTCGTTTTTTACGAATTTCCGTATTTATTGATTTACTTAATAAATAACACCATACTGCTGCTATGCATCCAACAAAAGTATTCAACCAATGACCCAGATCTTCCGATGTGAAGTTTAGAGCAGTTAAAGGAACGACGTATATTAGGAAAATTGAACAGACAATGACGTTTGGAATGGTTTTAACCAGACACAACACTTGAAACCCATTCGATTTTTTTTCTCGAGTGACAAATTTTATGAAGAGGAATACATTGCAAACTGTGCCAAAAGCACTGACCTGAAATTTTAATTGGAACTCAGCAGAGAAAGAAGGATTGAACTTACTAGCATGCAACTTGACAATGCAATGAAGAAGGATTCTCTTGAGAAACCGACATCAATTGATGAGTTCTGGGCAATGCCTTCAACCATAGAAGACGACAATACTAGTGAAGTGACTAGCAGAATGCCTCTGTTTTTCAAAAGAAATTCTCTAATTTTCTCTGAATCAAAGAAATTGAGAATTCTAGGTTTGAAAAAAAAGAAAACTAGAAATTAACGGTCTGTCTTGTTATTCAACCAGGAAAGAAACAAGCTAGAATTAAGCATTTTTGAAAAGGTCTTAAATTTCCGATTATGACGTGGTTGGGCCGGATCTCTTTGTAAGTACGGCATGTTTTTTCTTCAAACACATACCGAACTCCTCTTGATTGAAAAGATCACATATCTAGAAGAATAACCAAAGTCGGATGGAAAACAGAAGTTTACTTACCCATATAGTATGTTAACTAAGACGAATGATAGTGTAATGAGAAACATAATTTGGAATAAAAGATCTTCAGAAAGATAATTGAAAAATGTTATCTGAATCGAGAAATAAAAACAGGTAGACCACTATGTTTGTAATAGGTTTCATGAAACATATTTTCCGAAGCTTATCAGCTTTTCCCTTTCCTGGAGCAAATTTTATTGAAGTCGGGTAATATGTAAAATTGCGACCCCAAAAACATATCACGGCTTGAACGTTTGATCGAATAAGTTTGTAACATTTTTTTTGTTCTGATTAAAGCTTTTTCAGATTTAGATTGGTTTCAAGAAGTCCATTACGACCTATCAAACATCAACAGGCAATCACTTTTTCAGGTGCTAGATTTCAGGTGCTAGATACTTTAACACGTAGGATGTTATCAAGAGTATAAAAATCTTGTTATGAATGCAACTTTTTTGTAAATGACTATTTTCTACAATTAAAAATCAAAACTATAAAGTAGTTGGGATAGATGTTCTCGAATTTGAATTGATAGCGACGGTTCCAACTTTCTTTGAGCAACATTTTGGTCGAGTATCAGGGTTAAGAATAAGCATTACCAATCTAAAAAGTCAGTTTTCAGTTTAAAAAAAAACAATATTACTCACCCGTCCAGAGAGTAAATAAGGATAAAAGACAGTGTAAGAAACAAGAATTGGAACCAAAGTTCTTCACTCAACTTCCAAATATAATAAGCATTAGTGATGTCAATGAGGTGAAGACAATCTTGCAATACACTCTAAACTAATTTTTAGTTTCAATTTACAAAAGTTCTTGTAATCACCTGCACAAACAATATCAACCACCTTTTCCTTCTTTTCGATGAAATTTCTTTGTTTAATCCAATCATTTTATTCATCAGAAGACGTATTATAGTTGCCACATTGAACGAGTTTGATAATATCGTAAACCCGATTATAAAATACATTGTCTGTTTCATAAGAGTTTCTGTGCATTCTGCATCTTCTGGGAACAATTGAAAGTATTCTGGATAGTACACATAGCCACAGCTTTCTAAGAAACACTAATAAATTTCTCTTATGTGTTACTTGATAAACTGACTTGAAAACACAAAGGAAGAAGCCGCACTGACACAGACGAAAGACAGGAAGATGTAGATATTAGTGGTGGGGATGTTACGAAACAATTTGATTCCAAATGGAAAATAGAGAACATAAAATCTGTTACCCGACAAAAAGATTTGAAGAAGAGGAGCTGAAAAATTTGTTTTCTGAAACATGATCTTTTTACCGAATCAAACTCACTGAGCAAGTAAGCCCACACTCCTGCTATAGTCCCAATTAAACTGTTCAAAAGATCTGGAAGATCTTCAAATAAATACTCAAAATACGTTACGGGAACTATCCAAAAAAGAAAAGTTGAACAGATTATAATATTTGGAATAGTTTTTATTAGACATATTTTCTGAAATCCGTTTGCTTTTTCATTTCTTTTTGCAAACTTGATGAGTAGATATATATTGCAAGCAGTTCCAAAAATACTTATCTGAAATTCAATTTTTTCGGATTCTGAGCTTTTGAAAAGATAAAGAACATACTAGAAAACAAAGACACATGGCAAATATAAAGAATTCTTGAGAGAATCCGATGACGAAAGAGACGTCATCCCCAATGATAATTATTTCAGTTGCAGAAGTAATTTTGATATTATTTCAAGTCGAAGTGGCGAATTTTCAGAAGGATTTTGCTTTTTTCAGATCAGATTTTTGATAATTGAATCAGTTTTCGTTTGCCGAAATAGACGGAGAGAGAGTGGAATATTTAATAAAGTTGGAAACACTGAACGAGAACATGCCAAAGCACATATTAAAATTTTGCACACCAACTTCTAATCGACTTTGAAGCTGTATTTATGGAATTGTTTAACAAAAGACCAAGCATTTGAATGCACATTATTTATTGAATTCACAAATAACTCTTAAATATAATCAGGCTCAGGAGCGACTCCATCGAGGACTTCTTGAAGGGAATAGCATTGATTATTCTCCCAGCAGACCTCGTAGTAGGCACAGTCAGCTTCCGAATAGCATTCGATGTCCATTTCAGCAAGAACTGGAGAATAAAGCATGATAATAGCCAGAAGAATGAAGATAGCGAGCGTTTTCATTCTCAGAACACAGAAGAAGAATCTGATTGAGTTTGTGTGAAACGGAAAGGTCTTTTATATTTTTTGAAAACAAATAGCGATGCACCCCCCCCCCCCCCACATAAAAAATTTGCATAAACGAGATAAAAACTATGGAGAAATGATGATGAGTCATCGAATGTAGATGGTAATGGTCTCTGACCTTCAATCATGAATTTGAGAAATTCAGAGCATTATAGCCTCTTTTAAATTAAAATTTCGAATCAGGCTGAGTATAAAATGCAAAACAACGGTCAAGTTGGTGTCGATGGGATGGGTTTGCATTCGAAGAATGCGGGTTGTTCGACAGAAGAATCTGAAGAACGGGGTTTTGATGCCACGTGGACATCGGGGGTTCCCTGCGAGCAGGGTTATGGCTTTTTGCATAACCCATCGACTCCGGACCGAAGTGAAATACTGAAGATTGGAGGGTGTTTATATACTGGGTGGGTAGCAAGCAGCCGACATTTGAAGGGAAAAGGCAAGAGATGGGAAGGGTCCAGGTATTACGGAACATTTCGCAATAACGAATAGTTTCGAAACGAAGATTTAAAATACGTTTCGTTTTCTTTATGGAATAAGAGTTCATTGTTAATTTTCAAAAAAGTTGTAAATTCTGTTGACATTTGTTGACATATGACAATTAGGACATATTCGAAACAGACATTCTTGATGTCACTACCATTATGCTTGTTTGTTTCCCGTTTGAACGTTTTCTGCACCATTTGGGCAAAAGGTGTAGATTGAATACCAGCATCACAAACCTAAAAATCTAAAATTGAACTGTGGAAGTTTATCAGTCACAAACCCGTCCAAAGTGTAAATCAAAATGAATGATAGGGTCAAAAATATGAATTGAAACCATAACTCATCATTCAATTTCCATATATAAGTTGCATTCATAATATCAATGAGGTGAAGACAATCTTGAAGAACACTCTAAAGTTTTGAATAATAATTATATCATTTATTTGAGATCAAATACCTGCAGAAACATAATCATCCATCGTCTACGTCTTCTCGATGAATCTTTTTTAGTCATTCCAACCATTTTACTCATCACAAGACGCGCAGCTGTTGCTACATTGAAAATATTAGAAGTTAATGTAATTCCAGATATGGCAAACATTACACCGCTCGCAAACTTCTCAGCACATTCATCTTCTTCAGGAATCCATTGAAAATACTCTGGATTGTACACGTAGCCACACCCTTCTGAAAAAGTTTAGAGATACGATAAGAAACCACGGGTTAGATTACTTGGTAATGTCAGAATTGTAACTGTTGTAACAGAAATTAGAGCAAAAACAATCAGAAGGCTGGTCATAGGAATCTTCTTAACCAACTTAATACCGAATGGAAAATATAAAACGTAAAAGCGATTGCAAGACATGGAAACTTGGAGGATTGGAGCTGTAACCAAAGATAATGTAAATTGAGGAATAAATGAATCTTACTCAGAAGATAAGCCCAAGTTCCAGCAAGACCTCCAATCAGACTATTCAACCAATAAGCAACTTCATCATAAGTGTAAGAAAATGAGGTTAATGGTATAACCCAAAATAGAAAGGCGGCGCAAACCATAATATTTGGAACTGTCTTAACCAAACAAATTTTTTGAAATCCATTTGCTTTCTCATTTCGAGTGGCAAATTTTATCAAAAGGAATGCATTGCAAATAGTTCCGACAAGGCTAGTCTAAAAATTATCATCAGTCTTGAGAAAAAACATTCAGAACAAAAAAACTCACTATAAAACAAAAAGAAATAGCAAATATAAAAAATACTTGAGATAGCCCATCTTCCTCGGTTGTTTCATAGTCTTCTGATGAAATTGTCGAAGTTACAGAAGGAATTTCGAACAATTTATACACACTGAATAAGTATGTACTGCCCACGTTTTTTTAGTATTTGATAGGGGGAAATAAATTTTATTTTAAGAATCAAATGATTGACAGATTTGATTAAGCCGCCCAGAATGTCTGAGTTAAGCTGATTCAGCAATATATTTCACTCACAGAACAGCTTTTTATTCCGTTACAAGAGGGAACAAAAATAAGAAAATAAATACAAAAACAAGTGACTTTCACTGGAATATACTTGAGAGAATCACGAGAGAGATCAGCATAAAATGATTTGTAAAATTTGTCATTTGAATTAAAGTTCAGCAATTCAAAAACAAAATAATAGGGGTGGAGTTGAAAGGAATTTTCAAAACCATAAAAACACTCACTAATAGTAGCTTTCTCACTATATAATTCCTCAAAATAGTCTGGCAAACACAAATGTTAAAAGCAGAAAAGTAATGGTTGATCAAGAATTATCTCAGTCTTTGTTTGTACTAACCTAGATTTTAAAAGTTCAAAATCTCAGAAAAATACACGATCGCAGAGAAATTTCATTTCAAAACGAAATCAATTCATATAAGTTAATTGATAAGTACATAGTACTCCACTAAGACAACTGAGCGGTATTCGAGGTTGAAGCTTTCGATGCTACTATTATCACATTGCTACTTCTAGCCGGTTGCATCTGAATCACTTTTCGAAACCACGCAGGTTGAACATCCGAATTGAAAATGAACATTACTACTCTGGAATTGAAAGAATTTGAAATAATTTCAAAAACTAATTTGAACTCACCCATCAATAGTATAAATAACTACAAATGAAAGTGTTAAAAACAAGAATTGAAACCATAGCTCATCGCTTAATTTCCAAATATAAGTCGCATTTATAATATCAATAAGATGAAGACAATCTTGAATAACGCTTTGAGTGAACATTATCATCCATCGTTTTCTCCTTCTATTCGCTTCGTCTCGATTCATTCCAACCATTTTATTCACAAGAAGACGTGCTCCGGTGGCTACATTGAAGATGTTGGATGTTGCAGTTATGGTGTATATCATAAAAAGAATAACTGCAGAAAGTTGATCAGCACAAGGGAGAGCTTCAGGTCTCCAAGTGAAATAATTAGGATCATAGACGTAGCCACATGTATCTGAAAAAGGAAGTAATAAGAGGATCTACGCTTGATGTTGATAAATTGTTATCGGTTGTTTTTTTTTCTATCATGAATTCATGCTGTTTACGTGAAATAAAATAGAAATATTTAGGTTTTTTTTAATGACCTAAGTTGAATTCGTTCTGAACTATGCATTTTACTTCTCCTAAACTTTACTCTTCGGCTAATATTGTTTTACTTTCACAACCGAAAATCAAAACATAAAGCTGAATTGAATTTTCCTCACCTTGTAATCCAATTGAGCAAACACACGTGACAATTAGAATAGATGAAACAATTGAAATATTGGTGACTGGAACTCGTTTTAGCAATTTGATACCAAATGGAAAATAGAGCACATAAAACCGATTACAAGAAAGACTGACTTGAAGAAAAGGAGCTGCAAATGACGAATTGTTTGATTCATTTATGAATTGTATTAACTTACTAAAAAGATAAGCCCATGAGCCTGCCAAACTTCCAACAATACTATTCAATCGATACGGTAATTGACTGTATGTAAGATCCAGTGCAGTGACAGGAACTACCCATAATAAGAATGCAAAACAAATCATAAAATTTGGTAGAGTTTTCACGAGACATATTTTTTGAAAGCCATTTGCTTTCCCATCGCGCTTCAGAAACTTATAAAATAAATAGAAATTAACAAAAGAGCCAAAGATACTGGTCTGAAACAGTATTCAGAGTATACCTTCAAAGTCTAATAAACTCACAATCAAACAAGATCCAATGGCAAAAATGTAGAAAACAGGAGACATGAGAGCACTTGCTGGAAGTTCTTCTTCTTCTCCTTCGACAGGCGGAATCGATGTTTCATTATTATTAGATGCAATCTTGATTTGTTTTCTGACTTAACGATGAAAAATAACAAAGAAAGAACAAATAAGGCACAATATTATACTGGAAGCAATACCAATAGAAAATTTGGTGAAGGAAATTCAATCGGACATTTGGTAATTTTTCTGATGTCTGGTCAATCCAATTGAGGGAGTTGCCTGAGATTGCTACTATGAGAGTTACGAGATGAAACAGCTGAAAATTTTGAATGTCAAAAAAAATGAAAATAGAAAATTCGAGGGGGTGACGGTGTAAGTTAGCTTGTGTTTCATTGGCCCTGTTGATCCAAGAAACCAAAATAGCATTGGCTACAAGGTACCTCGTTTTGGCTGTCACCTATTTTTGTAACAGAACACTTTTGATAATAACTTCTATGCCTGCTCGTGAAACAAGTATTGCAATCATTTGATTATCAGCTACTGTATTTATCTCTTCTGAACTAAGATTCAATTTGGTGAAAACTACAAAAACTAATGAGAGCTCTTTTATTTCTAAATTTCAATAATTGTCTTTTTGATTTCTGACGCAAACCGAACAACTCTGAAAGCATTTCCTGAGCTTTTTTTTCGTTTTTTAAAAGTTTCATTAGCAAGCGACAGGTGAATAGTATCTCATGACAAATACTCATGCTGAAAAATCATCTGCAGATAATTAACCGATCATATTTTACAAAAGATTAAACGAATTAAAAGAGATGGGAAGGAAGGTAGTTAAGCTTCATCTTCAGTTACTGAAACTCGATTTGTTTTAGGTGCACAGCCATAGATATAACCTGAAATGAAATTGTATCTATTTTCAGTCATTTTCGGTTTCGAACCCCTTAATGCTATTCGATAGTTGTCAATTATGAAGAACAAAGGGAGAGGGTCAACAGCAGGATAAACAGCGTAGAGGAGAGTAGCAAATTTACTAAATGACTCGATATTCACATTGAATGCGGGTAGAATAAGAAATGTTCCAATAGGTAGGTACATCAGAAGAATTGGGATCATTGCCTTTAAAAAATAACATTGTACATTGGTAATATCGAGGAAAGGACTTACCTGTAGCACTAAAGCCGTGTATAATTGTTTCTGTAGACTTTTGGTAAAAGCAGATTCCCCTTCGTTTTGTAACTCTGATACTCTACGATAACTAAGGAATCCATAGTAACAGACCACACCAAATGATGCCGCCTATATATATATATATATATTTTTTTTTTTTAAATTCATTTCAAAAAAATAGCCGTTACCTTCATGGAAAAGAATATAGACGCAGCAAAGACACTGGGTATAATTAATTCCATTTCCCCTTGTTCATTGGTTCTCCAATATGATGCCCCAGCGTAGATCACATCTTTCATTTCTAGATTATAATGATATAAAAAACTTTTTCTAAAAGTAATTATCTTTTTTTTTCTTGGCTATGGCTAAAAAGTTACCTCAAGTACTCTGTTGTCTCATCATTTGGTGGTACGAAAATCTGTATAGTTACCCCCCAGATAGTACCACAAATAATGGGAATCGCTAGCCAGATAAAGAGGTACCCACCATCAAAATATGATGTTCTTCCTTTTCTGAAAATTTACAGCTGATTTTCGAGGCACTGGAAACTTGATATGACCTTTCTACTGCAAAGTATCTGAAGATAAAATGAATTGCAAAAAATGTGATAGCGACGCCAAAACATGCACAAAGAAGGACTGTAAATACATGGTTATGGAAAAGCTTTTTGCAAAAAAAATATATCTGAATTTTGAACTCACTTAACAATATATACTGTATTCCAGCGAAAAACTCGGAGTCACTTCTTCGCATCAAAAGGCAGGCACTTGTGCCGTGAGCATGAATGAACTGAACATTTTAGTCAGTCCGTACATTCCTTTTCAAACTCACAGGTCCCACTATTACATCCAATGTTGAGAAAAATATGGCAAATGTGGAAAAGTATATCATTAGATATCGATAAATTCCCATTTTCTTCGGAGATTTGGTCAATATCAAAAAAATGAGCAATGAATTAAAAAAGAGTGAGAAGAAGAATGAGATCCACTGAACGGAATTCTTGAGTTTCTCGTAGTTTGACATTTCTGTTATGGTCTAAAAAACGAAAAATGAGCAACATTAGATATTGAAAACATGATGTTTAAGACACAAAAACGTAGTAAACATACGCACATTCATCAGCTAACCAGGAACTTTTGAGAAGATATATACGAAGACAGAAAGAATTGAATAATGAAAAGAAAACTATGATAAACGCATTCACCTTTCTGACTAGGGGTCATTTATTTTGTTTCTCAGTGTTTCTCATACAGATACAGACAATTTTCTCATGATGACCGGAAATTGAGTTTTTGTATTCAACCAGTGTCTGAGCAGAAGTTTTTACAATTATTCATTAGCTTTTGGGTTTTTTCTTTTAACGAATAGTGAATTCTATGCGTGGTTCATTGACTGGTATCAGAGAGAATGAGTCATTCCAAAGAAGAAAAGAATATGAAAGTTTATTTTCACATAACACAAATATTTAAAACATTTTTGAGAAATTCATCAGACGTTCACATACTTTGGCATGTTTGGGTTTATCTTGCTCTTCACTTCCAAATATCGTTTGAATTTAGCCAAGAAAAGTGGCAAATCGAATGAAAAGTCAGTATTCAGAAGAACAGCATGATCCACGAAATCAAGTTCAGTGTGTTCTAACTCAACACCACAAAAGATTGGAAGTTTGACACCACGACGATTCATTGCAAAACGAAGACGCTTTTTGACTTGTGGCCAGAGAACACGTGGCACCACAAATGAGAATAGTTTCTCGATTGGAGCAGCAAGTGGACCGCCGAGACCGAGCTGAAAATTTAAGAATTTGATAAATCCTTTTTCTAAGAGCAGGTTTAGTCAAGTATCTTTTTTCACAAAAGCTTACATCAAATACATTGACATCAACATTAGTAAGCGACACATCTCCAAAGACTCTTGAATGCCTGACAGTCGGCTTCAGCTGAAATGAATCATTTATTCATAAAATTTTTTATTTTCTCCACAAACCGTCACATGCAACTTAGTGTTTGCATAAAGGACATCATGAAGTTGTTCTCTTCCGTGAAACATGATAGATACGTTTCCAGATAATTGCACACGTGCTCCAAGGTTAGAATCGATTTCAAGGCGTGGTTGTCTGCAATGAACAGTGTTTTCATCTTGTTTTTCTCGTTATTCTTACTCAGTGAGGTTGGCGGAAACTTCAACGAAACACTTTGAGCAAACAGCTCTTGAAAGCTTTTGGAGCATCTTTGGAAGGGCATTTGGAGTGTATCTGGAAATAGAATTCGCCGTCGAAAAACTTTTACTTTTACTCACCTGTGTCTGAAATTTCCCAAGTCATACATGTAAATATGATGGAAAAGAGTGTTTGGAATGTACTCGGAAAGAAGAATTCCAACCATCTTCTTATCCAGTCGAGTTTTATTCAATACTTGAATCTGTTGAGCAGAATCAGCTTTCCATCCATTAAAGAGAATACCTCCATCCAAGCCAATAATCATATCTTCATCAGTGAATGTTGGTGGATGATTAACAGTCAAATCAACACCCCAATAAGCTTGTGGAGTCTCCTCTCCAATTGAACTTGAATTTCCATCATCTGAAGATGGAGCTGGAGTTGCTTCGACTGATTCTTCGAACATTTCATCTTTTCCATTAACTTTTTCTGTTTGACAAAGAGAGGCACCGAATTCGGCAAGACTAAATCCGTTTTGATCCGAATCTCCTGGTTTCTGATATTCTGGGCTCTCTGGTGAGATAGGCTTCTGAGCCATCACAAAAGTCAATGCTTCAACGGCAGTACTGCAGACAGCGTCACGAAGGGCCGATACAATCTGAAAGGAATACATTTTTTATTATTGGACAACATGATAAAACACTTACTTGTCCTTTGATTTCTGATTGAAGAGCTGATAAACTAGATCCGGGTGGGAATACCAAAGAGAGCTCTGATTGAGTTACATTGCAAACTGGAGCGGTTACTGTAGTCGTTCCATTATAATCAAAATGAAGTTCAGATTGAATGGAAAGCTCTTTGAGCTCAGCAGTAAAATCTCCTTCATAAGTAAAAATAAAAACACTGATTTCAGCATATGCACTTGCACGGAATGAAGCCAAAGTGATGTTATAGGAGACTCCTTCTCCACTGATAAACTTTGCACTGATGTTTGGTTTTGCGACGTTTGAGATATGAAGTTTAGAGATTGTTGCCACTTCTGTTTTGATATCCGGAGGGCTCAAGTTATTGAGAATTGCTGGCAGAGCATCAGAAGCCAGATCTACAATAAACAAGTTTTCTGATCGGGAACAGTGAACGATAGTGTATGGCATATGAAAAATAATTGGATGATTTCAAAATGAGAAAAATTCAGAAAATAATCTTTACCTGCAACATAATCCACTGCCTTCTGATTCAATCTCACATAAATCCCAGCTGGTTGAAACTCTTTTTCCGATTTCGAATCTCTGGCAAATAACCCAGATGATAACAAAAGAGTAACAGAAAGTATACAGAAATTTCGTTTCATTTCTGCAGGAATAGAGTTGATAAATTAGAAGAAGGTTCTGCGGGAATCACCCAAAAAAACCCGACTATTTTTTTTTGTCTTTTCTCAAAGTGCTGCTGGTCCGCCTCGTCTTCGAAAAGATAACATTGACTGAAGAGAGTTCAGACCAGCTGACGGATGTATTTTTATGATTAATCAGAGTCGAGGCGTGACCCCTCTGGTGTGGTAGAAAGAGAAGATAAAGGAGGTTGGAGAGAAAGAGCACTGTGTAAAGTGAAGAGATCGATTGAAGAATGGACTGGGTTGATTGAACAGAACTTTTTTTGATATCACATTCGAGAACTGAAATTGGTCTGCTTGTTATCATCGTGACCTTTAAACGGATTTCGGTAGAAATTCAGACTGTTAGACTGCACTTTATCATATCACAGTTTTGTTTTGCGTGTTCAGGACTCGGTTCTGGTAGGAATCCTTTCAGAAACAAAGAATTCCACTCTACTGAACTTCCAACATTCTGCTACAGTATACCATTCTTGGTGACTCAGTTCAAAAAAAGGAACATCAAGAATCATAAATTCCCACATTCCAATGCAATTTTTATGTAAATTTTCCTTGTTTCAGCATTCGATACACCCCTTTTTCGATGCATTCCTCTTCTTTTCTTGCAGTATGAACATTTTAAAAAACTATAAAAGGAGTGTCGATTCTCAGTGAAACCATCAGTTTCATTCACTGTTCTGTCATGAATCTTCTTACTCTTCTTCTCGTTGTGCTCATTGCACTCTCTTCTCCAATCATGGCTCGTGGACGTCGTTGCCGTTCCAGCACCAAGTGCGACTACGAATCCGTCTGCTACGAGGGATACTGCTACACCATCGATGAGATGTTCGAGAAGTTTGATGTCTAATTTCTCTTGTGCATTTCTGTTTCCCGTAATGAACATTGAAAATTCCAATACTGTTTTTTTTTATTTGAACGGTTGAGTGACTTTCAGATGGATTTAATTTTCAAACTTATAAAGGTAACATTCGAAATAACAAGAACAATGTAACATTAAAGCAAGCAGAATACTAACAATTATGAATTCATCGCTTTCTCGGTGGCGACGTTGACTTCTTCCTTTCCTTTGACAAATCTGGAATATCCGAATCGTTTGCGCGTTCTAGAAGCGTCTCCAAAGTTTCAGTGAATCTTGATTTTTTCCACAACTCATACAGATAAAAGAGAACATTTCGAACGTGTGGTCCTTTACGAACTCCAGCTGCCATCAAGTCTTTTCCAGAAATTGGGAACTTGGGTGCATCGAATTTCTCGATCATTTGAATACGTTCTTCATCTGCCAAAACACTTCGAGCAAGTTGAATGAGTCGTTGACGAAGTCTGGCTGGTTGGTTTTCATGCCCTGGTCGTACTTCCAAATCGACAATTCGATCAATCCACCAGTCATCATTTTCTTGATTCTCAATAGCTGATTGACGTTCGCGCAAAATGAATTCTCCTAGAAGTCTTTCATCATTCGAAAGTTTCGTTATGCGATGGAATTCATCAATTTGACTTTCATGCTCACACAGACATGCTATCATTGTCATTGGTTCCACTGATTTTGGATAACGAGAGTATACTCTATGAAATCTCTCAAGATTACAAACTTCTGGTAGTCCAAGATACTTTTGTAATCCGCATTTCTCAATCATCGCCTTCATAACTTCATCTGCCATTCTTCCGATTACAATCTTTTTGAGTTCTGTCCAGATTCTTTCAGCACTTATTCCAGCCATTCCATCTTTATTCTCAACAATAGCTTTAATTGTGTCCGACTCGTGCTCAGATGAGTTGGCAATACGACCAAAGAAACGGAAGTATCTGAAAAGAAGAATTGAAAATAGGAGAGATAGTTTTGAGAAAAGAACCTGAGAATGCGGAGATAGTCTTCTTGAATTCGTTGACGAGCATCTCCAACAAAAGCGATTCGACGATTTTCGATATCTTTGATACCATCGAAGTAGTCGACGACGTTTCCATGAAGATCTGGAATAAATGATTTAGAAGAGTTTCTTTCTATGGTTTACCTAAAAACAAAGAGTTGATAGTGAGATCTCTTCGATTTGCATCCAGTTGCCAATTGGTTGTATATTCTACTTGAGCACGTCTTCCATCACAGACGATATCGACTCGAAGTGTTGTGATCTGAAATTGAGCTCGTGTTCTAGGTCAATTCGCTATTGTCACAACCTCGAAATTCTCTTTTTCATCAATTCTGCAAGTAATTGTTCCGTGTTCTTCTCCTCTTTTATGAAGCATTCGAATATTTTCCTCTTCGAACATTTCTTTCATTTGAGTTGGTGTTGCAGTGCTAGCGAAATCAACGTCAGCCGGACGAATATTCATTAGAAGATCACGAACTGCTCCACCAGCAATTCGTATCTCATAATTTCTTTTTGCGAAAAGATCACGAAGTTTTATAAGTTCTGGAGTGAAAAGAGCACGAAAATCTTCATTATCAATTTTCAGAATCTTTGGTTCAATTTTCTCCATGCTGTAGGCTGGTATCTTGCTGTTTTTAGTTGAGTATCTTTTGATGGATTGACTGATTATCACTGGAATCCGTAAACTAAATTTCATGCACTTCCTTTTCTGTAACAGATTACTCCAACTATTCATTATTTTCGTTCGGAATTTCTTTCGGAAATAAGTGAACATGGGTCAGAGTCACCACTTGATTTATTAAGAAAATGAAGTTCTATTACGCTTTGTCTATTATTCAGGGCATTTAATGGAACGAGCACGCAACGAAGGAACAAGAGAAATGGCATGGAGAAGACGGCTTTTGATTTTTTGGCGTTCGATAAAAAGGGTTTCTTTTACAACAAAGGAGGGAAGGATACAAACGGAACTAACTAGTTATAAGCTCGAAAACATTAAAACACAACTAAAACACAGTGAATTATCGGGAAGGAGAAAAGCGTAAAGCATAAAACGTATACATTGATGGGAAGTGGCGAACATAATTGACATGAAGAAATGGTGCTATTATATTTAAATAAAAAAGAGAGATGGAATACTCGAAACCCGGAAATCAATGGGGGAACAAAAATGGGAGAAAGAAGAAAGAGAAAAGATTGAGACAGAATGTAGGAAAGAAAGAGAAGGAAGGATTTGAAATAGTTATAGTCAATCAGTTTTACGCTGACAATGTTTCAATACTGAATGGTTTCCATTAAACTCCATGATATGATAAAACTGTTGGCTAAAAATAGAGGATAGTTATAAAAGAGGGAGACGCTCCTAAACAGGAACATATTTATGTGCATTTGGGAAAACCGTGAGAGGAGAAGGAACTTATGGATAAACAGCATCAAAGTCCAGAAGAATCACTTTTGTTTCTTCCGTATTGTTTCTTGATCCAACTGCACATGCGAGCATTGTCGATGTAGAACAAAGTCTCCAAATACATCCACCGTTTCCTCCAGATTCCAGGGAAACGAGGTCACGAATCATTGTTCCTGAAAATTATTAGATACAGAATATTCGTTTATCAGCATGTTGCGATACCTTTTTCAATATCCCACAATTTGACAGATCCGTCGTCACTGCTAGTTGCCACCATGCTTCGTCCGAGCCATTGAAGAGAGGTAATTGCTGATCGATGACCGGTGAGAATATGAATGCATTGACCCTCATGAATATCCCAAACCTGAAAACGATTTTATTATTTCTGTTCAATATCTCTTCTGTTTAGTACATTGGTGTGTGCTTTTTCATACTTTTAAAAATCGTTTCTTTTCGTTGCGCGCTTTTGTTTGACATGTAAAACCGCTACTTCTTCTGATGTTGAATCAGCTGGTTGATGTAAAAATGGAGCAACATAACGCCGATACATCAGGACCAAACTCTTCCCATGTGTAACCGATCTCGTTTTTTATGATTAACAAAGAAATCTTTCCGTTCAAACAACTATCTTTGGAAGCTTTGATCTCTTCTCCCCTTAGAGCTCATAGATTAAACTTACTCTAACATGGCTATCCGCGTTGCACGAGACTAGAATATTTCCACGAAGTTGCATTCCAGATGTCAATGAGGTATGTCCTTGAAGCAGAGCAATACATTCCTCTCCTTCTGGCCTTGTGAAATCCCATACACGTATTGAAGTGTCCAGAGAACCAGAACAAACGATTGATCTCTCACTTTCGAACTGGAAAAAATACGGTGAATGTCCGCTTTCGGACTAATTGGAAACTTACCAAAAGAGAATAAACTCGATTGTTGTGTCCGGTCAGAGTGCGAATACAACGACCGCTGTGAGCATTCCAAACTTTCACTGTAAAATCATAACCTCCTGAAACGATAGTGGTTCCGTCGAATTGCACGCATCGAACAGCGGCGTGATGCCCTTGAAGAATGCTTAGATGACGTCCAGATTCCACATCCCATACGCGGAGTGTTGTATCACGAGAACCAGTAACGAGACTGAAATTATTCGTTGCGACTCATTATGAAATAAAACTTCTTTCTTACATTGAGCCAGACATTGCCATGCATCGAACAGTCGAAGTATGTCCTTGTAGTGTATGAATAACTAGACCTGTTAGTGTACTCCAAACCTTTACAGTTCGATCCGTGGATCCACTGACAATGAATCTTCCGCATTGGGAGATCTGTGATGTCCAGACTCCGCCAGTATGACCAGCCAGAGTGTATTTCACTTCCCCTTTGTCAATGGACCACACTCTCAATGTGTTATCGTCTGATCCAGTTACCAATAAATCGTCATGAATTTGCATGCAAGTGATAACATGATCCTCATGTCCTCGAAGAATAGCGGACCCCATGATTGAGTTCGAATTCCAGTTCTTTTCGATCTTGTCGGCGCGAAGATAACGAGACTTATCAATAGCGCGTTCGTAAATTCTGAAAAAGAGCAACTAGTATTTCATTATTGCAATGCTTGAACCCACTCTCCGAACTTTTGTAGTTTCATAAAACGATGAACAGCCAATTCACATGGTGCAATATGATCAGGAATCGTGAGTCCCTGTGATAATGCAGTTGGTTGCCACGCGCCGGCCACCCGATCTCTAAAGAATTTAAAATTTAGACTTGAAGAGTTTCTATCGTATGCGAAAATATGTTTATATCATTGCGTGAATCAAGTCATAAGTGTTAGTCGAGTATAAGTATTTATCCGGTGCACCGGGTGTTCTGTCTAAACACTCTACTTTCCTTATACTATCTCAACGATGAACTGGAGGGAGAGAGAGAGAGAGAGAGGTAAAAAAAAACGAAGAGCTTTGGATATAAAGTATACAGGGGCTGTTATTAAAAGATGAGCTGCAAGAAAACCTGGAAGTTCAACAAATGGCTACTTCTCTACTATTGGGAAAGTTCTGTTTTTGTTCCCATGGTCGTCGCAGATTGATAGAATTCATGCAACTGATCACATAACGATTCCATTACTTACGTTGGGGGCGGATGATGTTTGAAGGCATCGTCACCCAAACATTTCCAGATTTTATCAATCTCAGACATGAACTTCCAGTTCTTTGATACTTGAGCAACTTTCATCAAATCGCATCCATTCAAGTTATGGAGAATTTTCAAACCGAGCTGAAATGAGACAAATATTTCTTAAACATTTCCTTTCTCTTCTTTTCATACCTCTACTGGCAGGCAGGAAAGGAAATCCCGTTGGAAATGTGGTTCTATCATGGCGCGCACCTTTCGCAGATTTGTTATATTTGTTTCTTGAAGCAGACGAGTGAAAGCATCAAGTTGCTCGTTAGCTGACAGATCCTGAAAAGTGATTTATGCAGAATGGAGAAAGATATATTATAATCGAACAAAATGAAAAACGGACAACATATTGTGTGGTGTTGACTATCGATTTTCGTGGGAAGAGAATGTCAAATGAGACTGAGAGTAACAATGACTAAAACGATCGATTCGGATTTTCACAAACAGTTTTAGGAGCAATAAAAGTGAAATCTTCAGAGCCTGAAGTTGGCGGATTGCTTTCACGAACGGATTTCACAGTAAATTAAACACGTATGATTGAGCCTATTCGATGCACTGCATACAGTTTTTACCAAGAGAATAGTACAAAAAAAGTCAACATTTCCAGAATAGTGCATTTGCGCCATCTGCTGTAAAATTAGTCAAACGGCATTCCAACGATGCATTTCTGTCTTTTTCAAAGCAGGCTCTACTTAGAAGTTTCTAACTTTTTTAAGCATAGATTGACTAGATTTAATCACATAAATCATTTTTTGAACAAATAGATTATTGGATCCGCTTTCGATTGTTTTAAAAATGAAGGAAGACATGTCATTGCAGCTGTATCTTCCAGCTCTAAAATCATTATCCGATAATCCGAAGGTTATGAAATCAGTCGGAATCTTAACTGTTTGCAAATGATAAAGTGAACAACTATGTACTTTAATTATAAAAACTCATTTTAAATTTCATTGTTTTTGATATTACATTTTCGGACACTGATTATTACCTTGAACAGTGAGATCAAGTGTTCTACACGTGGATTAACCTCAAACATTCGTGTCGGAGATGCCGACAAGTCCAGTTTCTGTTGCAGCGGTCTGGAACTGAGTAACCTCGTGAATTCTCGAATGACTTCCCACTTACGATGATAACTTGTCAGCACTGTAGCTTGAAGACGAGCCATTGCTATATGTGTTTTCTTCGCTTTGTTCCTGCAAAATTTGATTGATTTAGTGATCGTAACACGTCATAGTCTGTATAAATTTGATCCGAACTCACGTCGAACTCCATATCATTGTCAGTTGGTGATTCTTGGTCTTCAGGTGTCATCGATCCGTCCTCCATGTGGACATCTTGACGGGTCCACATATAGCTGTAAATACGATATTTATATCGGTGAGTTTAATCGCTGAGTGCGTTGCAAAACAACGTGACGATAAAATGCAATCGATAACTTTATGATTGCTTTCGGGAACATGCAGAGAAAAAGCGTAAAAGTTTCGACACTCGTTCCGCGCCAACCGGTCGAGAGCGTGCCAACCCGAGGGTTGACGTGCTTCCCGCGCAAAAAATAAAAAAGCGGAGAATTGAATAAATGCGGTTTGCA
This sequence comes from Caenorhabditis doughertyi, assembly GCA_963572265.1. Taxonomy (NCBI): domain Eukaryota; kingdom Metazoa; phylum Nematoda; class Chromadorea; order Rhabditida; family Rhabditidae; genus Caenorhabditis; species Caenorhabditis doughertyi. Next base: position 9,058,228 of record OY751557.1, read on the forward strand.
ATTTCGTTGTTCAGTTTTTGTAATTTTACAGTCGTGCTGACTGTTTTCACTCAATAAAAGAGATAAAATAGAAATAGTGACCTAATATCGACCGATGAAAACAGGAATGACCGGAAAAGAAAAGGAAGCAGGTGCAGGATGGACGCGCTTCTGCTCGCAACAGCTGGACTCCCGTCTGGCATGTCACAATTGTTAAAAACAAATAAAATTCCATCCTTAAAGAAATTTTTCTTCTTTTTTCTTTTTGCCGAACAGATAACGTCGTGGGAAGCAAAACATGAATCAAAAACGTCAGAAAATAGGAAATGAACCCCTCAATTTTCTCAATTTGGCTACCAATCTCAATTGAAAATACGTCAATCATTTCGTACGAATTTAAACCATCTGTGGATAATTTTATGGAAATATATACGCTCTGTGAGGGTTGACACGATCATGAAACATTTTGGATGAGAATACTCGAAAAAGGGAAGAAGTGTCTGCAAATAATATGATGCATCGTTGTTTTTTCGTCCCTCCTCCCCTTTCTTCTCTCTTCAATTACAATTGGAGTGTCCATCTGAAAAACACCGATTGAGTCACTTTTTGTCTGTGCTTCTTCTTTTGCTTCTTCTCTTGTTTTCATATATAATACAAATTCATTTGTGTGTATGTGCGGCTGTCTGTGTGTGCGTGTGGGTGCTAGAAGAAGAAAAAGAAGGAAATACATTAAATTTGATGTGTTCCGGGGGAATTTGCTGTACGATTGGAGAAAAGAGCACGAGGTTTATTGAGGAAAAGGTTAAGGAGGTGACGTCGGTTGAATGAGATTGGCACAACATGAGAAGGATATATCTGGAAATAGAAAGAAAGAGAATCGACATTGAAAGGGGAAGGGAATAGAGATGGGAACGAATGGTTTTTGTTTGGGAAACCGCGCCGTTACAATGTAAAGCAAAAATGTGATAGAACAAGTGTTTATTGATTAACAACCGAAAAAAGAGAAAGAAGACATCTGGAATGTTCCTGAGCTTTTCAAGACTATTGAATTTTACTATTGCACTGTATGTGCGTCTATATTTGTATGGCCAACCTTTCTACCGTATCAACCAGTCCAATTGGCTCAACACTCGATCTCTATATGATGTATCCATTTGTGTATTTGCCAATGATCTCTATCCGTTTCCACCTTTTTTGTGCTTCACTACCATTCTGGAAATGTTTACATTTTCAAACAACGCTCATACAGTGTTCATTTCTCTATTTGTATCCAGCATTCACCTCATATTCACTGAACAACTCTGGCAGTTTTGAAAGATCGTACGCTTCTATAACATGATGAAGTCTAACGGAGGTCAATTGTTCTTGCTCAAAAATCTGAATGTTGTTAGGAAGTCCGAAGAGAGGTAAGATATCTGGATCTAAAAGTATTAGGTTAATGTAGTTTTAGGTCTAGAAAAAGGATTATCCTGAAAGCATTCGCCATAAATTTTATGGTTTTAATGTACTATTATGGGTTTACAGCGCAGACAAAGCATTTTAGAGGTTTGTACTTCTACCCTATACTTAGTCCGAGTATAACTATGACATTTCAGAGACTCTACTCTATTCAGACTTCATTTCTCCGTATATTAACATCAGATCCGATCTATTTGTAAGCATTTAATTTCTCAGACTCAATGAAATGCATATTATTTCAGATTGCTCCTAAATATGGAATATTGTCATGTGGGATTCGTAAATCGATGTCTCAATTGTTGATTAATATCATTTGTCTACTTTATAATGAGACAGAGTTTCAGAGTCAGAATAGATCTCTGAATGATACTTGGATGTCTGAAAGGTGACTCAAAATACTTAGTTGATTCAGAGCTTATAATTTCAGAGTATGCTCTCACAAAGATTCAAAATTTCATGTTCCACAAAACAAGGTAGATTCCTCTCGAAATTTGACAAAATTTTCATTCATTCGGGACCCATTTGATAGATTCATCTCTTTTTACTTGCATATTTGTAAGAAGTGAGAACAGCTTTTATCAATTGACTTTTCGAAAATAAAAGGAATATTTCAGTGACAATGGGTGTTGGGATTGTGGCGACAATATGAGATGCGTTGTGAAAAATGTTTATGAAAGCTTGAAAAATTATGAGAAAAACCCTGATGAAAGTACTTCATCTCTAGTGGATAGACATGCGGCACCAATTTCTTGGTGAGTTCATAAACAATTATTGTAATTACATAAGAATTCTTTCAAATTTATTTCAGGAATTGTAATCTTCATGAAACATTATCTGAATATCACCTCATAAAAATAGGTGTCGACTTCGAAAGCCGGAAATCTGCAATCACTGAACTTACAGAATTGTTCGCAAGGAATGGCGTTCCGGCCAATCTTATTACAAAGATCTCAAATGAGTCAATGAGTAAGTCACTGAAATTGATGCACCGGATTGCCTGATAAATTTTAGCGGGTGAAACAGTACATGGCACACACAAGTCGGCTGGAAGACTGAAAGCTGAAAAACAAGTAAAAGAGGATACAGTAGTTCGAGAATTTCTTCATAGAATTTACTTTTTTGATTATCTTATCTTTCGATTTGATTTCTCACATTTGGATGAAAAGTACAGGCAAAAGTTGTATTCGTGGAAACGAATAAAATAATTGTTTTTAATTAGAAATCTTTATTCTAGAAAAGTAAAAAACGAAAAAAGCGAAGAGATCAGAAAGTGAAAGTAGTAAAGGAGTGAAGTTTGAGCATTTTATCAAGTTCACCATCGCATGTAGTAGGCGGGGTTTGGTCCTTGAGCAGTGAAGGGAAAATTGAATGCAGCGGCCGCAGCGGCAGCAGCAGCTGCAGCATTTGGGCCAGGGTACGGTAGCTAAAAGTAAACTGATAGAACTTTTATCAATGATTATAAGAAATTACGCCAAAAACTCCACTCGGCTTCAAAATTGGTTTGGCCGCTTCATCATCTTCATCATCTTTATCATCCATTTCAATTGAGTATTTACTGAAAATACCTTTTGTTTTGTTTGTAACTGTATAAATCGGACACTTACTCATCATCGTCATCATCTCCTGGAATAGGAGATCCTCCATCGTCACTATGACCAAGCCCACTCATTGCTTTCTCTTTTTCTTGTCTCTTGCATTTATACCGATGATTTTGAAACCATATTTTGACCTGTAATATGACTTTCTTTTTCAAATTCTTCTGAGAAAACAAGACACCTGCGTTGGAGTCAATCGAATCGAATTGGCGAGTTGTTCCCTTTCAGGAGCAGTCAGATACTTTGCTTGTTTGAACCTTCGCTCCAATTCATAGACTTGTGCTTGACTGAATAAAACTCTTCTTTTTCTTCGCTGGCTCATTGAACTCATGGAGAATTGATGGTTTATTGCAGATCGCACTGGATCAATTGCACATGGTAACACTTGAAATGATTCGAATCATTTTTCTGATACAGATCACATAAGAACTTACATGCTGCAGCTGCGGCGAATCTTGCATCGTTCCCATTATACCAATTCCCTTGTGTTCCATTGTATCTGGAACTACAGCATTCAGACAACAAACATGATAAATATTACTCACCCTGCTACCGGTCCTCCAAAGTAGTTGGCTGCTAGCCTAGCAGGTCCATACGGAAATCCATTCCCATTTGATGAACCTGTTCCTGTTCCAAAACCAGACTGTGCCGCCGCCATTTTGAGGAGTTGTTGCTGTACACGAGCTGCAATCGAACGATGAGAATGAAGAGAAAATAAATGAAGGAAGAAGTGAAGAGACTCTTCGAGCAACCACTTCACCCTTATTATTGCTTTTGATTCAACCCCTGTGCTCATTTTGGGATAGGGGGAAACATTATGGAGAAAAAACAACAAAACAAAAGGGATAAAAATTTATAATCTTTGATATCGTAATATAACTTACCCAAACTTTCCAACGGGGATAAAATACTATTCACAGTGAACTTCGTCTGTGATTCCTTCATCTTCAACTTTTTCGCCGCATCTTCTTCAGAATCCTTATCTTGTTTATCTTCCTTATCTTCTTCGTTATCATTTCTCTCCTTTTTGTTTTCAAGTTTTGGAGATGAGGACTGGAAATAAGAAAGTCATAACACGAGAAGTTTAGATACGCAACTAGAGGATTGGTGGGGCCAAGTCAAAAATGGGCGGGGCTAGAGGATGTAACTACGGTACCTCTTTATCGCTCATCTTTTTGTTGTTGTTGCTGTCGCAGAGAAGAAGATAATCCTAACAATCTAAAAACAGGGCAAGAATCTGAAACAATAACCATGAATAGAAGAGCAACATGATAGAATAAGTATAAAAATGAGGTCACCAATAAAGATCACAAAAATTAGAAAATAATAACTGAGAGATGCTGCGCAGAAGTCCATGGCGCATAAAATATAAAATTTGAATCTTACTTCCGAAGATTATTTCAAAAATGATTATCCCTATGGTAAGTTAGAGGCTCTAGATAATTGTAAACCTCAATTTTTAACCTGGAGTGTCTAGCCTTCCTATCTTCAAAGTTAAGTATTGAAACCTCTTTAGAAAATGTCAGAGATGTTCTAGGAGACTCCGAATCAGAGCGAGGGCCAACCAGTTGATGATAGTTTGAAAGTGAAGTTTCGTGTGCTTCTGAAGTCTCTTTCTTCAAAACAAAAGAGGCGGATCTTTTCACTATCTCAAAACCAATTCTTTGTCTTCTTCTACCACTGATTGAGGCTTCAACACCAACTTCTTCCCCCCTTCTTCTCCTCTTTTGTCTTATTGGGTTTAGTTGGTTCTCCCTTCACAAACTACCGTACCTCCTCTCCCCCCTTTGGCTCCTTGTTATAAATCAAATTCCGGTTCGAATGAAGAAATTTTCGAGGGAGACACAAGAATAAGAAGAAATAGAGACACCACAAATACACATTCACACACGGGGCGGTGCGTAATTTCATAAGGATCCACACAAACACAGATTGGATGGACACTAAACGGGAAGAAGCTTTGTTTAGGATATCTGTTAGACTGACAAGAGAGAAACGAAGAAGAATAAGAAGCTCGTAACTATGATGATTCTAATAGACGAATGAAAAATGAAAAAGTTGAGATAAAGCAGAGTTACTGTATGGGGATAACAAGAATGGATTACAGAAGAGGTTAGGTGATTACGGAATGGAAGCCGTAGATGCATCGTATAAAAACTACCTTTCTCAAAAAGTTCTGACGGAATAAATCCTATTAAAACTATGGAGCAGTTTTGTTAGAAAATCACTACTTCAAAATATCAGTGGCATCACGAAACCGTGAGACTCTCACTGAAACTTAAGCTTTGTGGAGCTGTAAATCTCCAAGAATATAAAATATCAACAACCGAAAGATAACTTCTCAATTTAGGGGATCACTCAAAAGTTTTGAGACACTGGTTTCTTTCACCAACTTGTTCACTTTCTTTTATCTCTGACACTCTTCTTCTAATACACTGTTTGCTTCTTTTCATCCTTCCGGAGACCCCAATCAAGAGTCTTCAGAAGAAGAAGAGCACTCGAAAAGAAATTCAGAAGAAGTTTGACGTCGGATGCCTTTTCAGCGGACAATAGAGTCAGTTATCAAGAGATACTTACACTTTTGAGTGAGGGAGTTACAGTAACCCGAATGGGGGAAGCTTCAATAAAATTCAAGCCATGATGCTCAAGAATAAACTATGAACGAATCAAACTAGATAAAATTGAATTCAAAAAACAATGTGGGTGTTATCTGTTATCGGATGATGCTCAGCATCGGGTGGTTCCCACAGTAAAGAGATCCTTCACAAAAGTGCTCGCCAATCAAAAAGTGAAGTGAGCTGCCTCCTGAACATTCGGAGAAGAGGAATTAAGAGGAAGACGATGGAGTTTTTTGGAAGGTGGGAAAGATTCTGGAGAAGCCGGAAAGAGGACTTTTGACACATATGTTGCATATGTTGAGTTGACATTTTGAAAATCGAAAAGGACCAGAGTAAAGTGGTGCTATAGAGAAGAAATCGTTTTTTTTTGTAAGTTAGATGATTTTAAGATTATAAAAGAAAGGGAAAACTGTGAATTTTCCAATAGAGAGAAATTCGTCCAGTTGTCGTACTCATACAATTCAATGTTACAAAGTGTATGCTCGTCTAATAGAGGTCACAAGAAAACTAGAAATTTATTTCATAAAAATTACATATAACGAAAAATCATAGAATTATAAACACGATCATAGAATACTCATAAATATAAGAATAACATGAACCTGAATGACTCTGAAGCGGCTCCTGATCTCTTTGCCTCCTCCTTCCTCTTCATTTTCATTGTATTCCAAACACTTGTTGATTACCGGACAAGTATCCTAACTGAGTTTCAATTCTCTCCGTCTCCTCATTTCATATACTCTCTTCTCCAATTATCGTGTCGAAAGCCTAATTGTGGCAAAGAAGGACCATCGATATATAGGATGGCTCGTTAGGATCGCTTTGATACCAATAGGCGGTTACCACTTGAGACTTTAGTGAATTGAAAGAGGGTGTCAAGTGAGAATGAAAAGAAGAGCGTTCCGGAAGTTTAAAGGGGTTTGAACGTTTCCAGTTTGAAAATGAAGCAAGGGTTGAAGGAAAGTTCTCTCCAATAGATGGTTCTTCTGAAATACATTTTATGATCATGAACAACTCTGAAAGTATGGCCCTTTTGACAGCTGTTTATCACTTCAGCTTCCCTATTGTTTTTGTCCTCTAAATATTCAGAACGTTATTGAAATGACGAAGGAGCAGCTGTACAGATTTGTGTCATCCGAGTACTTGCTTTTACATTTCAGTGCTCACATTTTTTTAGTTTCAACCCTAGATCGGAAGAACTGCTGTTCCAAACATCCCTTCATTCAAAAAAGACGAAAAAATCAAGTTAATGAAACGACCTTTCCTTACCGTCTTGCCCTCGCAGATTCACATCTCTCTACTTTCGAAATCACATTCATCTTTGTATAGAATACTTCCAAAACAAGGTATCTAAATCACTTTCAATGCCTTTTCTAACCTTGCATCTGTTCTACGGAACACATTGACTTTCTTTCGCTTTTTGTTCAGCAAAAAAAAGTGTCGCGTCACAATAGTACTTGTAAGTAGCCGAGAATGCAAACTTTCATTGCCACCATTCCACCCAAAAAGTAAATAGTAGAAGATATCTTCTTTTATCTTTTTTTTTAATCAGTAATAGCCTTTTCATCGTTGTGTGTCCCATGAAACTATAACTGAAAGAGGGTGGTGATAAAATGATTAAAATCCAGCTGGAAAGCTCAGAGAAATCTTCATATGTTTTTTGAATTGATGAAAACCGTCAGAACCCATCAGATTGATATACAGAACAGTAAATCTCTTTCTTCTTCCTGTTTTTCATTCTGATTGTGTAAAACTTACCAAAACCTTCTCAAAATTTCCCCGTTGCTTACTATTAGCTGTTCAGATTTAAACTGAATTCCATTGTTCAAATTTGCTTTTTGATCTATCAAATTAGCTTATAACCAAATTAGGTGACGGGTATTGAGGTGTGGCATTATCATAATTTGTATGCTGATTGTATGGTTTTAAACAATGTATGCTAATTGGTTTCTACATATAGCAGTGAATTTTCGCATTATTAACTTCCTATCAGTAGGTCTGATCATCGAGCAACAATCCTATCAAAAAGTTATACGCATTCGTTTTATTTTCTAAAGTCTTTCAAGATAAATGAGACAGATTCCAAAACAGATGAAAAAAACCACTCTTATTTTTGTTTTTCAAAAGTTCAATCTTATCATTATTCTTTTTGTTTTGTTCTGCTCTCTGGCTCTGTTTCCCAGACACCCAGACTTAATCATTGACCAATACTTTTTCGAGTACGGCTGTTGCACTTTCATATTTCCGTCTTCACCTTTTTCGGCTTTTTAGAATCCTGTGCTTCTTGTTTTTTCATTTTGGTTGCACTTTAGACGATGTTCGAAAACTTCTCATAGCAATATTCCAGATTCTTTACAGCAGAACTAGAATGCCATGCTGTCATTTTGACCTACTATCATGGGGCGGAGCTAATTCTTCCGTTTGAGTTCTCCCATTTTTTATACTCATCAAAACTTATAAACGTTTTTTCTGCGCCTTCATGAACCTCTTCATGAAGAAACATGCATCACCTCGGCTTCTTAGAACCCTAATCTGGAAAAAGTTCGGTTTAAAACATGCTAAATACCCTCAAAAGACTTCATTTCACTATCTCCATTCATAATCTACAGTCCTCTTCTTCCCTCCTTCACCCATTCTCGTTATGTTGTTTCTAAGCTCCGTGTGACGTCACAATCTCAGGATGTCCGCTTTTTTTGCCGCAACCTTACTGGCTTTGAGGGGTCAATTATCCGCTAACTGACGCGCGTATTGCATGTTCTCTAGTCGCCCTCTGCGTCTTCGAATCTTTTTTGAAAAAGAGAGAAAACGGAGAGAAAGACGGCACAGAGAGATAGAAAGAGAAAGAGAGAGGAGTCTTGCGGTCCTTTTCTTCGTTTCGCTCACATACATACGCACACGCAATGGTCTCCTCTCTTTTCTTCATATCTCTAAATGCACTCCTGATTCAACATACTATTTCACTCCCTCTCTCTGTTCAGTGCAGTTCGTCGGTGGCCCATCGTTGAATGGACGAACACTGCACAGTTTACACTATTTGCATACTATCGATTGGTTACAATTTGTCTGCAGAAGAGGACACTCTTTACATTTGTTTAATTCCATAACTCCTTTGTTGTTCATAACTGAGCATTTTCTTCAAGTTGAGTTGTTCAATGATGACCAATTGGTTTTGTTTCTGAAGACTTTGAAGCGAAAAACTGCATTTTCATACAAAAATAATAGGCATTTTATGTCTACACACTTCAAAGTTCTATTTTAGTAGTAGGTCGTTGTATGGATAACAGTTATTCGGAGATTGACGTTTACTTTTTCTGATTAAAGCAAACTTCCGGTCAATTTGTAAAACGTCAAATTTACAATCAAAATGTTCCCTTCTAAACAGGACATATGATTTCAAAAGAGGACCAACAATTAAAGCTCACATGTAATCTGTAAGATAATCAAAGTTTATCGTGTACAAAGGATTTAATGATCCTAAAATCGCACAAGACTTTTATAGAACTTGCCTTCCCTAAAACTTAAAAGAGCCGTGCACTTCTATAAGAAGACTAGGGCGACTAAAATTTCGAAGTTTTGTTTGAACCTACTACAAAATCATAAGGCAACAAGATTTTTTCAAATTGCTGTACTCGATTAAACATCTTCTCTCATCTCTCATTTTGTACTTTTTGATTTCCAGGTACATAACAACAAAATGAACTATGTATATCTGATCAAAGCTCTCATATTCCTAATATCTATCATAATCCTGCATTGCGTCATCTTCACGAATCTCAGAACATTTCTATTTTTAGAGCGTACCTTGTAGTTCTAAATCAGAGAATAACAGCACAGACAGATTAGCCTTTTTGATCTACAAACTATTTTCTGTTTTGATTCTGATTGACGTCAAATCCTCAATTATCTAATCCTCAACTATCAATTTTTTCAATCTTACTCTCTAATCCCTTTTTTCTATTTTCAACTTCTTCACCTGTTGTTGCTCTTCGTTTCCTTCTCATCGTTTTCTTTTTCTTCTTCATTTCATCCACCACCTCCATCTCCATTCGTTTTCCATTTAGTGTAACAAAGTGCGTTCTTCTCCCCCTTTCATATCGGTCTAACTCCGTTTCTACTTTTCTCTTCATTTTTCCGTGTTCTCGTGTTCTCTACGTCTCCTCGTCTGGACTACTCTCTCCAAAGTCTTTTCCCTGAAACCTATCTTTTTGAATTCGAATTGAAAACTATTTCCTCTAACTTCCTTACTCTTCATCTATCGTTTTACGGATTTTCCAATTTCCATCTTTTTTGTTATTATACGTCTTCGAGCATTAAATAAAAGTTCTAATTATCTCAGAAACTTGTAACAAAAGCCTTGCTCAATGGCTACTAACGGTAACGGACATGCTGTAAACGGCGATGCGATTCATGTAAATGCAAATGGAAATAATATGCTACCAGTTGGATTACCTGCATTAGGCCCACAAGGCATTCTTGGGCGTCCAAATGATCATGGAATTGGTCGTGATAGACGATGTGAAATCTATAGATTCAATTCCGATCAACCACTGTATGCATCTGCGTGGAGCAGCAAGAATGATATCAAGTTTCGACTTGCTGTGGGAACTGTCAGTGATATATCATCAAATCCAAAAGCTCCAAATAAGGTGAGTTTTTTGTTGGAATAATTATTGTTTCAAAAATATAAATATCTTAATTGACATTAATAATAGATAAACTACTTTGTGGATATTTTCACAGTAAAACTGTGAAACTAAATGAATATAGAATACGTGCTAGGTAATTCCGATGAACTTGACTCACCAAATCTGATAACCGTCAACCAACGCCTTTTATAGGTATCAATTGTTCAACTCAGAGAGGACTCAGCTGAACTTGTGGAGACTACAAGCTTCCCAGTAGAGTTCCCAGTCAACGCTGTCGGTTTTATTCCCGATCAAGAGAACATCTATCCAGATCTCTTAGCAACCACTTCGGATTGTCTTCGTCTCTGGAGAATTATTGACGGCCAGGCTCATGCAGATACTGTTATGCTTAATGTAACAGTGAGTAAATTTATAGGGTCATTTGAAGAATCCATTAATAATAGAATATTCAGAACTCTCCATACGGATCCGCATTGACAAGTTTCGATTGGAATGAGGTAGAACCAAGATACATTGGAGTTTCGAGTATTGATACTACTTGTACTATTTATGATGTCGAGGTGAGTATTTGATTTCTTGATAACTCTTCTCAAATGTTAGCTTGAAAAGAACAGAAAAAAACATCATCGGAGTCCAATTAAATTTTGTATTTGTCTAGGTTGGAGTTCCAATCGGATCCACGAGACCAACGACTCCATTCAATGTAAAAACACAATTGATTGCTCATGACAAACCAGTTCATGATATTGAATTCTCAAAAATTAACGGAGGACGTGATCATTTTGCCACTGTCGGAGCAGATGGAAGTGCTCGAATGTTCGATCTTCGTCATCTGAATCATTCGACTATTGTATATGAAGATCCAGCAAAAGAGAAACTTCAGAGACTCTCTTGGAACAAACAAGAACACTACTTCTTAGCTCTTTTCGCTGAGCACAGTCAAGAAGTGCAGATTCTGGATATTCGTATGCCATGTAACATTCTCTGTCGTCTTCGAAATCACAATGGACCTGTCAATGGAATTGCATGGGCTCCACACAGTCCACATCATATCTGCACTGCAGGAGATGATTCACAGGCTTTGATTTGGGATCTTCAACATGCTCCAAGACCAGTTGAAGATCCTATTCTTGCGTATTCGGCTGGAGGAGAAGTGAGTTTTCATATATTCTTTTAAAATTCGAAGTGAATAGAATTAAAAAATGTTATGGTTGGGCTAGCACAAAAACACTTACTATTTGTACAGCTGCAAAGATAAAAAACTTAAACTTCACATGAAATTCGTTGAAAATTGAATAGTGAAAGAAAGCAATACTATCGAATCAAAAAGTTTCCTTGAAATTTTACAAACAACTTCCATAAAATGGATTGAACAGCCTAAGAAATGAGTATCCTGTAGCTATAGAGTCAGGTGTTTGTTCTCAATTTTCCCAGAATCTCAGTTTTCTAGCCTCCTTGTTTATGCCTGAAAAAGAGCAGGTGATTCAGAAGGTTGGGTCTCACGAATTGTTGATAACTCCGCCTAGCTTTACTTTTTCTGTATCCAACTTCTCAAAATCAGTGTGCGACAAAGCAACGTACCTTTTTCAGAAACTTCCTAAACTAGCCTTGAAACTTATTCTAGTAAATTTTCATCAATTCTGATTTTCAGGTAAACCAAATTCACTGGGGACCAGTTCACAGCAACTGGATCGCAATCTGTTTCAACAAAACTCTCGAAATCCTTCGCGTTTAACTTATTTCATTTTCAATCTTCGCCCATTAATTCCATGCATTTAATTCCACTTTTCTTGCATTCCTATAATTGTCTAGAATCACTTTTTAAGATTGTTGTGAACTTTTCCTTTTTGAGAGTATTCAAATGCCTGAACTCAAGATCTCTTTTTTTCTTCCATCGCCCGCATGCAATTCCTGTTCTCTTTTCTTCCCTTTTTCTTTTTTTATAATACCAATTTTATGTGATATGGTAACCACTAACCTGAAATTCTCCCATGATTCATCAATTGTTACCGAGAAGTTAATAATATCAGAATATTTTAAATTTGATTTCGCTCCAATTATTTTACTTCTTGATTAAACCGGTTGAAAAACTTCTCCGGACTTTTACTTTTCAAAATCTGATAAAAAAGGCATAATTTAGCAACTCGGGCTTTTCAGAGAAAATTCTTCCCGCACAGCAGCCGAACGTGAAGCAGCAGCGGTCGTCTCAGCTGCAGACCGCCAACGACTTTCGGTTTGTTCCGAGAGCTCCGCCTGTTCCAGCAGCACCTGCAACGTCGACGACGTCGCAGTCTGTTATTGTAAGTGTTTCGTTGTTTGATTACAGTTGTTCACATAACGGTACATTTGGTTCAAGATAACATCTGGACATAAACTTAGAAAGCGTTCAACTTGAAAACATAACTAAAATTTCTGTTATAAATTTCAATATTCTATACATCAAAAAAAACTTCCACGTAAAGTTTCATTTATATATGTGACGCTGCTTTTAAATGTTACGAAATTCCTGATTTGTTGTCACCTTTATTGACAATTTGATCATCTCTTGTGACCAACTGAAAACCACGTGAATGTAATTTAAACCACATTTTTGTACAATTTTGAGACTTTCTTCCGAGCGACTTCTTTACAAAAATTATCATTACTGTGAAAAAAGTTCTAGTCCTGAAGCTGTACAAAAACCTTTTTTTAATATGGTGTATTCCAGACTCCCCGAATGCTTGACCAATCTCAAGCGTCTTCCTCTTCCTCGGCTGCTCATCTGATGCACCATCACCCTCATAACTATCCAACCTACACAAATCCACAGTCTACCTCTAATTCTGGTCATAACAATATGGGTCATCCAAATGTTCAAACTGGACAATCGGTTCAACGAATGGATCCATTTAATCAACTGCCTCCAGATCTATATGGTTCGACGTCTTCTTCCTCTGTAACTGCTTCAATACGACAACCCCCTCAAATTCCTGTTCAACCCCCTCAATCTCAACAGTACCGATCAATGCAGTCTGATTTGGGAGCATCGACATCGACGATGCATTCAGTACAACAACAACCACAACCTATGGATATTTATGATGTATGTTTATCTCTTTTGAACATTTTGATCTGTACTCTAATTGTTTCAGAACTACGGAAACGCAAGTTCATCAGAAATGAGGAGAAGTAGTGTAAGAGGTGATCCAAGGAGGAAAGAGATCTACTCGTATAATGCTCCTTTCACATTATTCTCACATGGATGGAGTGCTGCAATGGATCCGTCAAGGAAGTTTCGATTGGCAGTCTCAAGTTTTATTGAAGAGTACTCCAATAAAATCCATATTGTGCAATTAGATGAAGAAGCAGGAGAATTAGTGCATCGGAGCACATTTGATCATCCGTATCCAGCTACAAAGATCATGTGGATTCCAGATCAGAAAGGAACATTCCCTGATTTGTTAGCAACGAGTGGTGATTATTTGAGGCTGTGGAGGGTTAGTTATCTACTGAATTCGGAAGAAATGTTTTTGTATTTTCAGATTGGAACCGATAATAATGCTCGAATTGAATCCCTCCTCAACACAAATAGAACTGCCGAGTATTGTGCTCCTTTGACAAGTTTCGATTGGAATGAACTTGATATGAATCTGATTGGAACTAGTAGTATTGATACGACATGCACTGTGTGGCAGCTTGAGGTACAGTTTCAGCATCTTAAAACATCAGTACCTAAACCTGAAATTTTAGACCGGTCAAGCAGTTGGAACCACACGGCCTTCAGCAGCTATCGATGGAACTGTTAGAACACAGTTGATTGCTCATGATAAGGAGGTGTTCGATATCTCTTTCTCAAGAGGATCCTCACAAATTTTTGCTTCTGTTGGAGCCGATGGATCACTCCGATTATTTGATTTGAGAAGACTTGAGCATTCTACAATTATGTACGAAGATCCTCAAAGACAACCACTCCTCCGACTAGCATGGAATAGAAACGATCATAACTACATTGCTACTTTTGGTCAGGATAGTAAAGAGGTAAAATTTAAAGAAAAGAGACTATCAATTTAATATTTGAGTTTTCAGGTTCTGATCCTTGATCTCCGGCTACCATGCACTCCAGTAGCTCGATTACGAAATCATGAAGCAACAATAAATGGTCTTTCTTGGGCTCCACACTCGGGATCACACATTTGTACGGCTGGAGATGATTATCAGGCTTTGATCTGGGATGTTCATGAGATGCCAAAACCAATCACTGACCCGATTTTGGCTTACAGAGCGCAAGCTGAGGTAACTATTACAATGAAAGCCTAGAATAGAACTAGTTCATCATGTCCCAAACTTAGATGTCACCGTAATAAGCCAAACCCTCAAATGGTGGCTATCACTACAAAAACGTATTTTCCAGGTGAATCAAATCCATTGGTCTTCTTCCTTCCCCGATTGGATATCGATTTGTTCTGATAACAAATTGGAAATTCTTCGAGTCTAATCTCTTTTTTTTTCATTATTCCCTTGCAAAGTCTAATCATTTCTTTCGATTCGTAGTGACCAATCATCTCTGTTGTTTTTGTTTTTCATTTAATATTTTTATTCATAATTCATCATTTTTTGTCGTCGTCCTCATTTTTTTTCAGTAGTATCACCGATGTGCCTTTTCGTTTCTCACTGAAAAACTGCGTAACCTCTCAATTCTCTTCTTCTCTTTCAACTCAACTCAACAAAAAAAAATCAAAAAGTCCATGAAAAAGTTTAAAATCCCACAAAATCTTTCGCTCTCACTCTTCAATTGGTTCTGTTGTTTAGGGTCTCCTAAACATTTCTCATTGCTCAATTTCATTTTTTTTCCGAATGTGCAAAAAAAACAAAAAATGGTTATAAAAATAGGTTTTATTAAATTCATATTTATGCAATCAACAGATTTCTACTCACAATTCTTTCTTTTTCCACGTTACCCCGATTTTTATGTCATAAATTTATCCCCTAGTCATATTTCTTTGATTTATTCATAAATATTTATCAAATTCACTTTTTTATTAGTTTTTCAGACAGACAGAAAACCCGTATATAAAAATGAAAAGAGAATCATACAGAAAGAAATTGGAATGGAATGCCCGATGAAAAAACGAATAGAAAATAAGAGATTCTGGCAGTGAGATATTAGTTTAGAATATAGAATATAAAGAATATTCAACATAGATACTATAAAATTAGAAAAAACGTAAACAAATAAAAATAAACCAATAATTCCTTGAATATCACCTTAATGCAGTTAGAGTACTTATCGCAGAAGCAATTGATAATCGATGACTTGTCCCTGGTATTCGAAGACATGTACTATCCTCATCTCCCCACCATTTTTTAGTCCTGAACCTCATTGATTTCGACATGGCAGCTAGGCCGTGATTGTGTTCAGCTGTCACACAGATAATGTATCTGGAACATCCTTTTGATCCTTTTCGATTGAATTCTACCTACCTTGTATCTGCATGAAGATCAGTCAATGTGAATCTTGTCGATGATCCAACTCTGTACTTATTCCAGTATACAAACTGAGGTGCAGGTTCTTGAACGAATTGGATAATATATGACTCTGGACCATTGTTCATTTTCGGAGTTCGCCACGAAATAGTTGCAGTTTCATCCGATATTGCATCAATTCTCACTGATTGAGGTACAGTGCACGGTTCTGAATTCGAGTAAATTTTACAATTCCCCATTCAAAAAGCACTTACCTGTGTACTCTTGCACTTTTATGGGTACACTTTGACCGTATCTTGTAGTAACATACACACTGAATTCATACAAAGTGAAGGATTTTAGACCAGTCACTAAATATCTATCTTTGTTAATGAAATCCACTGCGACCACATTGTTCCGCCGTTGAGGTGTTCTTGGTTTGTAAGTGATTGTATACCAATATCTTTTTCCCTCATCCACGTATATGGGAGCACTCCAACGGAGCATCACAGAATCAGCTGTGGCATGAGAAGCGATAAGATGTCTAGGTGGATCAGGAGCTTTACTTCGAAGATGGTCATCATAGTTTTGAGTCAGTTGTTTGAATGCTATAAATCTTGTTTTTCGAATTGAAATCAACTGTGAAATATACCGGTCAATCTGATATGATGAAGTGCTGTTACAGTCTCAAATAACTTCCTCATTGCTTCCTTCTTCATTGCTTCTATCCTTCGTTGTTGTACTTCTTTTAACCATGACAGTGGATCCTAAAGTATTCTTTCAAGCTTTTAAGAGTTGTTCTGATCACGCTTACATCGTCCAATCTTCTACCGAAGAAATGGAGCCTATCAATATAATAGGCACCCACTACATCAACACAAGTTGTTGTTAAAACCAATCCAGCTAGAATGATGAAGAGAATTGGAACTGCGAATATCTCATTTCGGGGAACCAGATCTTTAAAAATCAAATTTCTTCAGATTTTGAGACTAGGACTGTTACCTCCAAATCCAATAGTCAATACACTCATCATCACAAAATAGAATCCATCAGTCATATTCCAATTTTCAACCCATGAAATAATCCACGAACTGAGCCCAATATAAAGTAGAAGTATTCCAATAACCAAAAGGAATGGTACTTCAACAAATTGTGCATGTTCTAAATGAGTCCACAAGAACTCTGCCACTTCATCTTCTCCTCCAGCAATAATGACTTGACCCACTTTCATTGATTCTCTGAATAATGAGAAATGGGTGAATGCCTCAAAACAAAAGTAAAAGTTACCTCCGAATCCTTCCCGATTTCCATCGTTTGTACCTTCTTTTCACTCTATACTTGTACTTGATGATTTCTGTATAAGTTCGATTCATTAATTCCGTGCAGAACTTCGCCATATCTGCGATTGTAATGAGGTAGAGAGGGATCCCAAAGAAGAGGTAGACTAGACAAAACACCCGTCCAACGAGAGATTCTGGAGCATCAATTCCATAGCCTGAGAAAATGAAATGTTGATCCATGTTCTAATCCCAAATTCTGGAGAACCTCACCTATAGAAGTCAATGTTGTTGCAGCGAAGAACAGATTCGAAGTGAAGTTGGTCAATGGATTTGAGTTGAACTGAAAATTGACATCTTCTTGAACTCTCTCTTTTCAGAACTCACCGCTGCTTCTTGCCATCGATGACCATCTTCCATTGTGTAGAACTCGTAGCTCTTTTCAACAAGCTCATTCACAATCGTTTCAAATTCTTCCTTATCTCCTATTAGCGCTAACCTTTTTGCAAAACTTTGCCGCGTTCTGTAATTTGGAACTTGGATGTTTTCTGAGAATTAATTAGGAACTTACTGATCAAACATGATTGCTTGATGAGTGGTTTGTTGACTATATTTTATTAATGTTAACATCCAACCACCGAAAACTGCATATAATATGGAAACTACTAGAAGTGTTATATGAGGAAGAGCCAATCGGAATACCTGAAAAAGTTCAGAAGTCAACTATGAATCTTGATGTCTGATCTTTGTAGGATTAATCTAAACTAGAGCTTTTGTCTCTACTCCCTTATCATTAGTTTTGCAAACTAGAACAGAAGATATTTCACTTTGAAATAGGACATTTCAGGAGTTCAGCTGAGATGTGACACTGCTCTGAAACCGCCTACTCTGGATCCCCAAGTCTCGATATTTCTCAAATCGAGCAACAATTTTTCCGGCACCTACCAGCTGTTTGGTGAGCCCGAACTGTCCAGGTGTGAGCTCTGAAAACCTGCATAATCCAGAGCTCAACAGTGCTCCACCGCACATGTTATCACGTGGAAACACGTGCCCGGCACGTGACGTGGCGTCGATGATGGTGCTCTGATGGTGACGTGGCAATCAAGAAGAAGAAGATCAGAAGAACAGAATACAAAGCACAGAAACATACACACCCAGAAGGCAAGACGACACGTGGAAAGACGACGTCGTGGAAGGGAAGAAGGGATGACCGATACGGGATGAAGAGAAGAGAAAGAGATGGAAAAGTCCAGTTGAAAGAAGGAAACGTGGAATCTACTCCACTGACTACTATATATCTCAATTGATGAAGGGGCCATCTAGAAGAAGAAGAAGAAAAAGGAGAAGGTAAGAAGAAGGAAAAAGAGAAGAGGAGCACTGGTTCCCCAAGGGACCCACCAACTCATTAGGCGGCTCATTTTCGGATGAAAAGAGAGAAGGAGAAGAGTTTCCAAGTTTGGCGGCCCTTCTTTTTGAGGGGCATTGGGAAACATTGAGAGAGACACAAAGAGAAAGGGATTTTCAAGTGCACATATCACAACTTTATTTATCAGTTTCAGTGTAATTGGTCCATGAAAGATTGAAAGTGCCAGTTATGCGAACCGTTTGTGAAGTATGAGAATACATACAAAACGAAGTGATATTGATACAAAAAATAAAACAGAGCTTACTCGAGGGAAACAGACATAGATTGATTTTTGGGCTAGAAAGAAATGTTATAACAGGTAAAGAGGGAAAAGACATAGAACTTTGTGGGTTGTTGGGATGTAGTCAGAGTTTCAATGGGGGGAAACGGGGAGGAAATGAGAAATATTACAGTATCTAACAAAAAAATGCAGTATCAAGAGTCTAGAATTTTCTTGCGGTAGGAGCTGGTTAGTGATTCTGTTGATGGTACAGTATGACGATCCTGGTGAGTGCTGCAAAACAGTCTTTTTAATTAACTGGATACGATACGATTTCTTTATAACTTACCTCACTCCGGAAAAAGTTGATTTAGCCTCTAACACATCATCTTCAAAATATCGATCATCGGAAGTTGGAGAGTGATATCCATCTAGAGAGTATTGCTCTAAATATCTTTGAACAGCATCAAAAGCATCAGAAAGACGATCTAATTGATCATCAAGTGTCTCATGTGGCCGGGGTTCCTCAGCAGCAGCAGAGAGAAGATCTTCTACAGAGACTGATAAACATCCTTTGTTTTGTATTCTTATCAGCTCTATACTCTTTTTACACTTCTGAGATAACATATCAACTGTGCGTTTGAGTCTCTGATCCTTTTGAACTGCACGATACTTTTCATTGTTGATGTCTCGTGGCTCTTGAGAACGATTTCGAGGAGGTGGTCGAGTTGGGACCATACCAGAAGCAGCTCTTCCAAAGGGAGATGTAACTTCATCAGTGTTATGGAATGTCATTGAGCGTCTTGATTGGAATTGTTGTTCTCTAAAAACCGATAATATAATTGCTTCATTTTACGAGCTTTTACCTTGAATTCTCTGGTTTTTTCGCTGCTGCCGCCGCCTTCATCGGGTTATAATCTTTTCTCCGAAGCCATGCAGTCATCTCTTGTTCTCTTTGTTGTTCACTTTGTCCTATCATAATTCCGCGATTTGCTCCTGACCGGAAAGGTGGACGGGCCAAATTGGAAAGCTGTGGAGAAGAGTTTCCAGTTAATGAACGCCGGTTTTCACTTCGACGGCTGAAAATTCATGGTTTAAACTTTCTGAAATCAAAGCGAGAGTATTACGTTGGAGTAGGAGTAGTAGGAGCATCTTTTGTTTTTCCAGTGAATGAAGCTCTTGATCCACCCCTTTCTCCGATTCCCACTGCTTTTTGCGACGAAGAAACTGTCGGAGCTCGAGCGGAAGAGCTCACTTCACTTCTTCTGAACGTCGACGTTGGTCTTTGATGTGCCATCATCATCGCTTTCTGCTCAGCTTCACTTCCAGTTGGTCCAGCCGCTGGAAGACCAGCCATCATCCTGAGTTTGGCAAGCTCTTGTAAGAAATCTGATCCACCTCCACCAGATCGATCAAATCTCGATGAAGTTCGTGGAGTGGATGAAGCAGATGTAGATGGTGTTCGTGGAGATGTTAGAACAGGGGGCGGGACTTGAGTCGTCAGTGTAGATGCATTAGAGATTTGTCTTGAGAAACCAGGAGCAGGAAGAGCAGATGGTCGGGGAGAGGGAAGTTGAGGTTGAATGGGTGCTTGTTGTGGTTGTGGAACGGGTGGAGGAGCAGTTTGATGTGGTTGAGAAGGCTTTGATGGCGGGGGATTTGAATATTGCCCCACAAATCTGAAATTATGGGAGAATGAATTCATCTAGTGCAAGCGTATTATATTCAAACATACTCGCTGTCACTATCCGAATCATCGTCGTCTGAATACTGGACAACACGTTTTTGCTGGAAATGGGTTTGTCCTCCGTATCCTCCACCTCCATTATTTCTTCTTGAAGTGTCTGAAAAAAAAAAGAAAAACGAATGAGTCAAAAGAGATCAGACAATCAAATTTTCTGTTTTACATACATTATTTCGGGCAAACCGACAAACAAGACGAATTCTCTCAGAAAAGAAAAAAGAATGAATCCCGACAAAAAGAGAAAACAATCGAAATTTTTGTGTTTCCCATTCTATCTTTATTGCATCGTTTTGTTCGTTTCCATGTGATATTCAACTGATTTATGGACGGTTTTCTTTTGATATTTCGAAATTTCAAAAGAAACCCTTTCCGTTTTTGTTGAGAACTAACCTATTACAAAAGTGAGAGCTTCAGATCGAGCATCAAAATCTCTATGCTCTTCTGGTGTTTCGGCCGTATCTTCTGCTTCCTCTTCATTACTATTTTCTGTTGTTCCCGTTTTTCCAGTAAGAAGCCTTTCGAGCAAGTAGTTTTTGTTAGTTTTACTAGCGGCCAGAGCTTCTGGAGTAGATGGAGTACGATCATGAGATGTACTTTTCGCAAGTTTTATTTTTCGACGATTCTGAAACAGAAATTAGATTCTTTTATTGAAAATAAGTCAAAAGTACCTCAGCCAGAGTTCGTGCAGCTTCTTGAAGTGAAACCTCCCTCTCTTCTCCTAAATTTACCGTGAAAGCAGTAGCGTTTGATTTTTTGGCAGCTGAAATAAAGAAAAATTTCAGATAGAAGCATTCAAAGTGGACATACGTTTTGGTTCACTTGGCATTGAGGGAACATCTGCAAAGTTGATTTCCATTCGAACTGATTTTGCAGGTGGGTTTGCAACTGAAAATATAGAAGTTTGAAGGTTTTATGTTTTGATTGTCGTAATATCATAGAAGGTAATTATAAACGAAGCCAATTCATAACTCACCTTTAACAAATTCTTCAACGGGAGCAGCCGCTGGAGTTCCGAATGAAGTCCTCGAAAAACGTTTAGTAGATTCATGATCAGAGGCAGATGACGTTGGATGATCCACTGTTTTCTGTCTCATCGTTGGTGTTTTTCCTTCAAAATCCGATTGAGTCCCGCCACGTGGATCTGTTACGGTTTCTAATCGTTGGTGGAAAAGTTTGGGGCGCATTAGCGGTGAAGATGGAGCTGGGTTTGCAGTAGGCGATCGATATGGATACATGTATTCACGACTGTTTTCCCTTCCAAATGGTAGTTGTTGTTGCTGCTGTGACGTCGGGAGTTTCGGATTCTGCATTAATGTGAACGAGCTTCTGGATATATTAGAAGTTGTTGACAGGGTGTCTTCTGAACCATCCTTCTCCTCATGAGTGGCAACCGGGTTGTTGTACATCTGCACTCCCATGTAGTTAACTAAAGCTTATAGCTATTGAAAATTTTCCGTTTGGAACAACTCACTTGAATTGGTGCTGGGCATATTAGGTGCTGATGTAGTGGGTGGTGGAACTGGATGAGCAGGAACTGGTGCATGAGATGGAGCAGGTCCATAATGATAATACATGGGTTGAGGAGCATGTATTGGCTGTGCTGATGGATATGGATACATTGGAGGTGGATAATATTGTGGGATCATGTAGTGTTGTCCTGTAGCAGGGTCGATGAGCACTTGCATTGGAATTCCTGAAAATGGATTATCTCAAGTGTTGACTATGAATGGATAACTGGGAAGACAGTTGCGTTATTTTTGTAAAGCAATCAACTACCGTATGATTAGGTCAACCTATCTGAAGATAAATGCGATTTCTTTGTGAAGACACGTTTTGGCGTCAAGTTTCACAGAAAAGAAAAAAATCTGAGATGTTAATAAAAGTAATGGTTGTTTTTAATGACACACTATGTTTCATATGTTCAGCCATAAATCGTCAAATTTTGTGTGTGTGTGTCGGTCTTTATTTCTCTGTAAAACCGGTTTTCTGATCTGTTTCTGTATGTGACTTTTTCATTTTTCCTAGTCATCGATCAGTAATTGACAAAGTAACATGAAAGAGTCAAAATGACGTTGGCACAATTTGAAGGAAAGGAAAGCTATGCATTTCTAATGAACCCTCAATAGAGAATCTTTCTGTTTGGCTCCATCTTGCACCACATTTCCTATTCCAAATGTCTTTTGGTTCAAAAAATGTGGTAGAGATGAAGATAAACAGGAGACAGAATGTGTTCGATCAGGCGTATGAGGTTTCAGCAAATTTTCAGGTTCATTGATTTCTATTGACATTTTGGAAAGTCACGAATTATGGAATAAAAGACTGAATATGAGTCTATACCACTTTTGGTGGAGACATTTTCAATAGTAACATTTAGAGCCGAATATCTAAATAGCGTTGTGAAATATGAACCACCGGAACTAGGTGTAACCAATACTTGGTCATGTGAATTACGAAATCCTTCTCACTTTGGAAGGTTATCCGAGAGGAGTGTCAAGCTTTGTTGTGCTCGATGGGCCGGAATAGGTAATAGACTGACCAGTTGGTTGACCCATAACAGGTGCTGCCTGAGGTTGATGTGCGTGGGGGAAATGGAAAGCAGTTGGAGGTGTTGTTCTTTCATCGTGGTGGAGATTGTCCTGAGATTCAATTCATCAATCAGACTATGAAAACAATAGGCAACACTATATCGTTCAAATTGATTGGTTCACAAAGTTATGAATAACTGGATGACTGGAAGTACCTGATGGGGAAAATATCCGGAAGACGCATGACCTGGTGCCGGTGAGCTCGGTACCGATCTCTGATTATTGTCCATACGACAGGAAGAAAAGTGATAAAATGATGGAATAAGGGGGAATAAAGTGCTTAGTCAGTTTGTTCTCATTCACCAGCACATAAATCGGCAAAGGGAAATACTCTTAAAGAGTGTTTGGATGTTATGGAGACGCAGACTTGAAGCCTCCCACCCGAATGAACAATGGCTTGTAGTGGCCGATCAATTTGAGCGGTGGTCGGCCACAGCCATAATGTTCCCTCTTTTGTTAGACTTTCCCGTGAGGATGAAACGGCGCCCTATCGACAACTTTGCGGCCCGAGACAGAGACGATCAGAGAGGAAAGCGGAGAAGGCATAGAGTCTGAGGCCCCCGGTTCAATAAATAATTCTCCTGGGCTCGCTCTTTCTTTCTCTTCACTCGTTTCTTTCGTCCACTTTTCGCATATGTAGTAAAGGAAAAGCACGTGATGGTTCCAACGTATAGATGATAACGTCGAAGAAGAAGAAGAGCTGAGACTCATAGATAAACGTGAGAATGTGAACGATTGTTGACCGAGGACTCATTTAGACCAACGCTTTGGCTTACAGTTCAAACTGGTGACAGTTTCATATAGCTGATGAAAGCTATTTCTGAAGCTTATATATATTTTTTTTATCAGTAGTTTCTGATTAGTCAGAAGGCTTTTAGACATTCTGAGAATGAATGCAAGGAGTTGTAGTATTCTGCTTCGAACAACTAAACTTTGTATTATGTTTCTTTTTGGAATTTTGTGCTCGACTTTTCGGCTCAACAAAAGAAGTGTATAGAACAACGTTTTCCCTTCACGAGAGAGGTCCTCGACCAAATTGTGTTTTACTAGTGTCCTCGCCGCCGCTTCATTTCTTCTTTCTTTTCATCTTCGATTAGACTTTCGAATGTACATACATATATTCCCGTTTGCTTTTCCAATGTTCTTTCGATCTCAGCCAATTTCACTTTTATTCGACCACTAATTGAGCTGTCGAAGCAGTATTCTTTCTTCATCAATTCAGCGGTTAGACGTTTACTGGATTCTTTGAAGTGTACGATTACATGCTGCTCTTTTTCTTTTTCTTTCAGACAACTTGTTTGTTTGGTGATACTACTATTGCTCTGTGCGACTGGAGAAGCAGAACATCTATTCAAAACTGTTGTTTTAGTAGTTTTAGTATTTTTCAAGAAAAGGAAAATTTCTGAGCACATAGATCAAAACGTTACAAATTTGTACGAAAGTTCTTCTATCTTCCAAAAATTCTGGAAGCTTCCGTTCAGAAAAAATTTTCAATCGAATTTCAATAAAGATGACTTTTGTTTTGTCTCGTTCAGAAAGACACTATTCATATGTTTCACATCTGTCAACAATGCACTTTTTCAAAAATTGTCTGATATGAATCCCGAATTGACCGCTTTGACTCCCCACTTCAACCGATAAACCTCGAACGAGCTGATAGTGAGACCGCGACGCGCGAGCCATTCGTATAGTACAAACACTTTTTATGTTGATCGTCGATCGTTTCTATTTTATACTCGTGCCGTGCAAAATATGAAAAATCGGTGATGATCGAAAAACGATGGGTCGAAGCGTCAGACGTTTTGCATTCAAAATCAGAATTTCATTCAATATTGCAAATCATGAACTTTTTTCTATCCCATTCTTCTTTTCTCTCACTGAGAAAGATCTTTTATCTCATTGTCCTATGTCATGTGACCACCCCGCCGTGCTTTCTGAAGGCCAAAATGGCGCCAAGATGACAAACGACTATCGAGTACGATCACTTTTTTGCTATTTCAATCATAAACCAGATTTCGGATGAGTGAAGAACACAGGCAGAGAGGATAACTGACCAATTTGCAAACGGTTAATTTGACTGGTTTTTTTCACAGGCTCAAAATTTCAAATCTCATGTGTATTATTTTTAGACGCATGTTCAAAACAAATCAAAAACCATGAATGGACAATTCTAGAACGTTCAATGAAGCTTTCGGTCTTCACACTACTAAGAATAACACTTATTTGAATTAAACCTTCAATTTAAGAGGAAAAACTGCTAATTTACGTTTGCAAATCCTGTATTAAACAAGAAAAAAGTGCCCCAAACCAAAGATCTTTCTCGAAACTTCCATTATTCTTCTTCTTTTTTCTTTTTTCTCTGCGCTCTCTTCTCCAATGACCCATTTCTCTTCTCTCACCGGTCAATGCGAACGCGACAAGCAGCAGACCGATGGGCGACACATTACAGTACCCAGAGGGTCATTATGCACGTCAGAAAGCAAGTACCTGGCAAGAGAAGCGGCTCCGTCTGCGTCTCCACTGTTGATGAGTATCCTCCTGACACTTCCATCATTTTTTGCTGAAAACAAGTGAAATTTAGGAGATGTTTAGTGCACTTTCGAAAAGAACTGATAAAAAACAATTTCTTGGTTTGTTTGTTCACGTGAACCTTCTGATTAATTGATACGGTATGCGCTGCGAGAACCCATGTAGTTTTTTAGGCCATGTCCCTTTAATCTTGCAATGCTGTTCCTTTGAACTCTCCACTTTGAAACGAAAATCACAGGAAACCTGAAAGATTTCGGGAATACAGTCGAACGTTCTGAATGTTTCTCGAAAATTCTTTTCAATATATATCGATTTCCGCTCACGCCACTCTTTTCATTTCCAAAAACTAAACTCATCTTCTCTTCATGTTCCAGGACCCATCAAACTTAACCGCCGCCGCCATGTCGTTCAATATAAAGAATGAGTCGATAGTCTGCAAATTACATCACAGAAGCAAGCATAACAATAGTTTGAACGTCGTGTGCGAGCTGTCGGAAAAAATCGGGTCGCCACAATTCGAGAACGGAGAATGGGTGGTGCCGAGTGACGTCACCGGATTAAATGGTAAAAAATCCAAAGTCGTCAAGGTTCGGTTCCACCCCTCGGTCTCCCAATTATCATCGGGAGATGCAGCTCTCCATCAGGCTGCCTGCGAGAGTGCTCTCAAGGTTGGTTTTCAAATAGTAATATTTAACATTATGGTTTTTGTGTTCCAGTACCTCGATCTTCTTTTGGAAGAGAGTGTCTGGACTAGAAAATCCGATCAAGACCATCATTTGTTCGGTGTTCAACTCGACAAGATCATCGGGTATCTCAGCGAAATGGATAAAGTCGTTGAAATAGAAACCACAAAGGTCGGACTCTCCTTCCTCTACAACAACGAAAACTTTGACGAGTTGGTCAAGCTGATCTCATGCAAATCGATATCATCACATCTTCACACTGTCATCTCTGAAGACGACGCCCATCAGTTGGTGCAGATCATTTTTGAAAAAGACGGATTCACTCGTCAGCTCATCAGTCTCGAAGTCGATGCGGATTATCTGAAATCATCGGAATCGGGTCAGGAGTGTGTTTTTGAAGCATCAAAGTCATGTTTGACTTGGGTTCTTCCTCGCTCGGAAAACGATCAAGAGAATTCGCCTCCAAATGTCTCACAAAAGCTTGACTGCTTTATGTGGGTGAAAGGAAAGAAGCTGGAAATGGTAAGATATCTTTATTCCGCAAAAATAACTCTTGTAGACATTGTCATGTTGTTGCAAATGCATCCGATTCTCTGCCGTAACTTTTCCTACCTAGAAAACTAGTTTTCGTTGTACATGTTTTTCTTTTTTCTATCATCTCATTGGTAAACGAAAAAAGCATTGGCAGAAAATGTTCTTTCGCCGTTTTTTCTCATAATACTCTAGTTTTCCAGCCCGTGTACTCTCCGTGTGCATCTGTCTTTCACCATCTGGACAAACTCGCCACCTCTATCAATTCGTGCGGAAGTGGAGAGAAAAACAGTGTTCTTCAAAAAGTTCCCCAAATTCTCGCCGTCGACGCAATCATTGGATTGGATAAAGCAGAAGCTCCACATCTCCACAAGTTCATTCAAACTATCACACAAGCTCCGCTAATTGTTCACACCGATCTTGACAACGAATCACTCGATATGTACAAGGATTCTGAATGCAAATTCACGATATCTCCAACAGAATCTGTTGATTCGGGTGTCTCGATGACTTCTCCTACTCGTCAAGCATCGTTTGACGACGATGATGGCGACGATGAAATGTCTGCAACATCTCCAGGATTGAGAAGTCGTTCGAGAAGCGAGAGCTGCTCATCGCTTAAAGGAATTCTGAAGTGGCCAAGTCGTATGGCAAAGCCAGCAAGTCGTTTCTCTGCACAACCTCATCTGATGCGTTCTTATTCCGAATGTCATCATGACGATGTTGGATATCCGCAGATGACGATGATGCCACTTAGATTCTCCGAAGACGATGAAGATGCCTTCCATGGTAAGTCATCAGAATAAAATAATCTATAAACTTTAATTTCTTTCTCAGAGGAAGATGATTCTTCTTCCGACTCCTTCGTTCTTCCATCTATGCCTCGGAAGAAGAGTGTGTCCTTCAGTGAACGTATTGTACAGACACGCCTCTTCAACAGTAACACCAGTATCAATGCGCAGAAATTGAAGAATTTGAAAAAGAGCGAGAAGAAAAAGAAGCGAGAGAATTCACTAGCGAGCAGCATCGAAAGTATCCATGAAGAGGTGAGGAAGAAATTAGGTTATTTACATTAAGAAAGTGAAGGAATTGATCAACTTTTTCTTCGGCCGAATTCATATGAGAATTAACACAGATGTTATTCTCTTGCGTTGACTTAATTATCTCTTTTTACCCCTAACGAAATTTGGGTTTCGCATGCTTTTCTCATTAAAACTGAGACAGCCTGATAATCGATGATCATGAGCGTTCATAACACAATAGGGAGAAATTTATATTTCTAACTACATTTTTCAGGCTCACACCGGCCGGATCAGCCCAGCAACCCGTCACCAAACTGTCTAGACAGTTCTTCTGTAAAAATGTATAAATTTAAGTCGATTTTCTTCGTTTATGCTGAACAATCGTAGCTTCCTTCCCATCATTTTTCTCCAAATCATCTTATCTCTTTTTTTATCATAGAAGTAAATAGCATGTTGTCTCTCCCCGCTAATTTCGCTCCCCTCCCCCTTTAAATTGTCTTCTGATATTCAGAAAGTTGTATTTATTTTGATTTGTCTAGCCTCCCCCAGCATTCGTTTCGTCGTTTTTTTTTGTTGATCTGTTATAGTTACTCTGTCTAGGGGAGGCTGTCGAAGTGTGGATGTGGTACTTTTTCTTAGATGTTCTCTATATAGGAAAAATGCATGCTTCTGACAGCCTTAACTTCGAGTCATTTTATTTATCCTCTTTTCTTTGTTCTCGTCTTCATTGCACACACTTTTTGTATCATATTTTTCCGGGAGTGTTCACTTTTTCATTTCCCCAAATCTTCCACTTTTTCCAACTGGTTTTGTTTAGATCACTGAAAAAGTACAAACGATTCCTTTTGGAATTTATCCCATCGAAAATCATCTTCCTTCTACGATTACCCATCTTTTTTTCTTCATTCTATAATCACCGTTCGAAACCATCCCTGCCTTTTCTCCCAATTTTTTAAGTTTCGGTGTAATTTTCTCAATCTATCCCCCCACACTCCCTTCCAAATTCTTAACTCGCATACCTGTAAATTTAGAGTTTCATGTTCGACTAATAGGTAATAAAAATCGTAAAAATTTGAGATACAATCTTGTTTATAGCACAATAATCTAAACACTTTCAGATATTTACAACTTGCTCTTCTTATCTTTTCCAGTTCTTCCACGGATCAAATTCTCAGTCTCTTCCCATTTTTTGTTATCCCAATCATGGAGGAATTGACCCATATGAGAGCCGTGATGGATGTGTTGTTGGCCTCCATCGAAGTCAATTATCTGAAAAGAATAACATAGAATTCAAGAATCAAACCTATAAAAAACTTACAGCTCCATTCATCCATGACATGAAATCAGAAGAAATAAATGCAGCCAAATTAGCAATCTCCTCTGGATGTCCTAATCTTCCCACTGGTACTGAAGCCTTCATTGCTTCTTCAGAGTCCTTCAACTCTCCTGCAAATAATCTTCCGAATGCTCCTTCAGTTGGAATTGGTCCTGGTGCAATTGCATTGAATCGAATACCATGTTTTGCCCATTCACATGCCAATGATTTTGTCATATTCTCTACTCCAGCCTTTGAAACTGCTGATGGAACTACAAATGGAGCACCTGATTTGGCATAGAGAGTAGTGATACTGAGTACACTTGCTCCACGTTTCTTCATAATACAACGACGTCCGAATTCAGTTGTGACGTGGAGAGTTCCCTTCAATACGATATCAATGATAGTTCCGTAGGCATTTGGAGAGAGACGTTCTGTAGCCATGATGAAGTTTCCAGCAGCATTATTGATGAGAATATCTGGAGTATGACCGAGTCTGAAAATGATAAAGTTCTAATGATAAAGTGATAAAACGTTAAAGCAAATAATAGTTTCAAAAATTGGTTCAAAAAATGAATTACACAGTGATTTTTCCAGTTTAAAACAGTGTAATTCAGTGTGATATTTGTGTAAACCCGGTTTAAAATTTGTGTGATGTCAGTGTAATTCTTTGAGGCTCTCGTTATTCCATGCTCTATTTGTTGGAACTTGGAATTCCCAAAGTTGTTTTCGGAAGAAGATTAATTATGAAAATTGATTGGCCGTGACGATCCTAACCTCCTTACAATTACTAACTTTCAACCATAGTACTTACTTTTTCTCAATTTCATCAAACGCCTTTTCCACTTTAGCCGGATCCTTAACATCCATTTGGAATGGTTCACAAACTCCTCCTGTACTTAATCGAATCTCATTTGCAGTCTTTTCAAGAACATCAAGTCTTCTGGCTGCAATTGCAACACTGGCTCCAAGATAAGCAAATGTTGAGGCGATGGCTTTTCCGAGTCCTGTTCCACCTCCAGTTACCAGGGCTATTTTACCCTGAAAAACAATATACTTGACTATAAAACTCTCAAAACAAACAACTTACATTCATACATCCTTTTGGAAGAGCGACTGACTTGACAACGGGAAAGAATAACTCAGGTTTAGCACAGTGAGCCATTGTTCTTATTCCAATTTCTATCAGTAATTCGAACAAAAACTGATCAAAGAGTATGAAATGGAATCAATATAAATAGGTAATGAGAGGAAGAGACACAGAGTGGGAAGATAACCGAATGGGCAGTTGAAGAAGGGTAGAATGTAGTGTGACAGACACAGAACACAATGTGTTCAAGAAAAACGTGGTCAATAATAACAAGACTAGAGTTGTAGCGTCAAGATAGAGGATGGAATCTAGGTGCAACGTCGATTTGGAAAGTTATGGATAAGATTATAGTACTAAGATTTGGGGAATGGCATAATGGCAAATATATATGAGAACTAATGTGCTCCAAATTTGTGTTCCGAAAAATGTCGTCTGGAAACTTAATAATTGAAGTTCTGCATTAATCAAAAATTGATGCAGTGTATAAACTTACATTCTTTGGAGAGGGGTTTTTCTGAAGACAATCATTTTATTCCAGAAGATAACTTTGTCAAACTGAAAACGACTGGATTGGGACACAATAAATTGGTTGGGAAACAGAGTCTTCGTCACTATCTTCACTCCTTTTTCGCCAACGTTCCTTATGCTGTCTACGGTCACAGAGCCAACATAAATGAGCAGACAATTCATAAAGTTTTATCCCTCCTTTTTTGAAAATCAAAACACCATCTTTTTACGTTTCAGATTGAGAAGATTCAAACAAGCAACATCCCGAATTATCGTGTAAACTGGAAGAAAGATGTCAGCATCTCCCAATTATTCCACGTGCTTCAGAAGATCGAATCACATTTAGAATATGACGATGAGGAAGTTTTTGTGAATGTTAACAAAGAGGCGATCAATTGGAAAACTGAAGATAATTGTGAACTCGTAAATTCAGTATTTTTGAGACATTTCGGATGAAGTTCTTCCAACTTTTTACAGCAATTTTGGAAAAACTAAAGTTTTTTTTAGATCTACCAACAAAAAAAATTTTTAATTGTATTCGTTTTGACATACTCGCAATTTTCCTTCATTTTTTTCACTTTTACTTTTGAAAAAATAAAGTTTGGGAAGGGGTTTTCAACTTGGCACCGTGCCAACGACCTCCCCCTGAAAACGCAAGGTGCGGCGCGCCTTTTTGCCACGCCCCCGCACACAGATTTTGCTCTTCTGATTTATAAATTTGTAAGGCAAAAAGCAACCGAAAATTCAGCTTTCGTGTTGATATTTCTCGTTTTTTTCTACCGTAAATATATTACAAATTCACATATTCGTCAAATCTGTTGCAATCAAATTGTTTTTATCAGGGTTTTATAATTTTTCAATGTGATGTCGTCAACTGTTTCCGCTTTTCAGTACTTTTGAACGTTAATTCTACTAACTTGCACCTTTTCAGAGAAACCATTCGGTCCATTCAGACAACTACAAACTCCAGCAAAAGGAAAAATCGAAGGATATTTTTTTCGTGTTAGTTTAAGAAGTAGCTATTGTGTTTCTCTCCGCCTATAGTTTCAGGTTCTTCACCTTCACAACGACTGGACTTCTCGGCCGAATACGAAGCAAGAGGAAGAAGCTCACAGAAATTAAGGAGAATCGTCTGTTTTCAGGTATTTTAATTGTTTCTAATTTAGTTTCACTGAAAAGAATGACCAGAAAATGCATGTAAATTCATTTTTCCAGGTTTCACGTCTCCTCCGTTGCCGCTCGTCTCTTCGTCTCGTCTGTTCGCTCAAACGGAGGTTACAATGTGTTGTCGAGTTAGTAACTAGAAGAATTAATATTGGTTCTCTCCGCCCTAATTGCAGATTTCCCCTTCAACTTCAACACCTGGAAACAACAACAACTGCACAACGATCTACTCTCCAGGTGAAACAGAATGATCTTAAAAATTACTAAAAATTACTTTTTTTTCGACAGTATTTCTTTCTCTGTCTGTTTTTCCCGCAATAAATAGTAGATCAAAAGCTGGTATTATGATCATCTTTCAATTTTCCTTTTTTTCTGTTTTGCTTTTTTTCCTACAGAATTCTGGGGTCTGGAGACGTGGACGTCATCTGAATTGCCTCATCAAGTCCCAATCATTCCACCACGATTATTTTCTCTTTTTTTTACTTCGTTTTCAATAAATTACAGCATTAGACCTACCAATTTTAATGAATTCGAGAACATTCTCTTCCCATTTGATGGGTAGATCAAAACTGTATTTTATTCTTTTCTTCTTTTTTTCTTTGCTCGGCATGATCTACACAGCCCAAAAGAGTAGATCATAACTTTTTTCAATGATCGTTTTCCGTTTTTTCTTCTTTTTTTCGGCTTTTTCCACGTTTTTAAGCAAGATTTCTGAAAATTGAAGACGTGAATGAAAGTGATTCAAGTTTTCGTATTTGTCTCCATTTTTCATCATATTTTACCTTACAAATTGATATCTTTCATCTTCTTCGCTTCAATTTTTAGCCATTTCTCCAATTATTCTTCCATTTCCAGGTAATTCCACGCACCAGCACGAGGAGCATCAGCGATTCGACGAGAAGATCTAGAGGAAAGGTGAGTTTAAAGGAAGAAATATGTATTTTAAAGTCATTTTTTCTTAATTTCAGAGATCGAAAAAGACCACGATGGTCTCGCTGACAGTGGACCGTCAACAACCAAACGACGGGTTGGCAGATGGAAGGATGGGCGGGGAGTCAAATGGGAAAGGTTAGTTTATTCTTTTTTGAAAATTATTCCAAAAAGTGGGTATCAGATGTCATTCGAAAAATGAATAAAACATCTGGAACATTTTGGGAGAAAATCTTAAAAATCTCAATCAGTTTGAGAGCCTTTTTTTGGTACGAAAGTGGAAAAAACGTTCTGCTTTTTGATATTTGAAATTGGATCACAAACTGATTGGGATGATAAGATAATGGATTCCATTTGATCTTCAAAACTTTCTAGTGGAAATTTTTGATTTCTCAGAGCTGCCCAACATTTTCATTGCCGTCTTCCTTCTTGATTCCTTTCATCTCGCTTCTGAATTTTCATTTCCTTTCCTCATTCGAACGAAATAATGTCTTAAATTTGAATTCTATCATGATTTTGAACTGTTTTTCGACATTCCTATCGATACAAGAAGTTGTTTTCCAACAATAAAACCCCAAAATAATTGAATTTCGTCTATTATTTTGAATTTGATATCATCATTGTCCTTCTTCCTTCTCGTCCGCCATTCGTTATTCGGTTTCATTTTCTGATCTTTGTTGAAAAAAAGTCTCTCCTCGGCAGCTCTAATTGATAGAGAATAAACTATAAACACTATAAACTGTGGGGAAATCATTAAAATTGAAATATTAAAACAAAACAAAAAGTTATCTAAGCCCACCTTCAAATGTGCTTTTTCCAGGCACAATTCCCTCTCCCCCCATAGATAGTCCCCCCTGGTTTTGTCTCAATTACTAAGCTAGGATTAGTTGGCCAGGACTTTACGATGCCCCGTTGTGTGCGGATCCCTGTAAAAATAAGGGAACGTTCGGTTTCCTTCTCATAAGGTAGAGTCAATTCTTCTCTACTAGCGAGGTTTGGTCCCCCCATAGGCCTTGTTATAGCTCGCGAGTTTGAGGCTAAGCCGTGTAATTCGGTAGTTTGCTAGTTTAGATTCTGCGGTAGTTTAATATTTAGACTACATTCTAACTATCCGAGGATGCTCTATGTAATTGAGACTTAGAAACCGGCTATCTATCCCCTAACTTCTCCCGATGGAATCCACGTCATCGAGAGGGAGACTGCCAGCCACCACAAGCTCCTCGACTATGTGATCGTCCAGGAGATCAAGCTGGAGAAGAGGAAGGAATGGAAGATTCGTAGGTAAGATTCATATAAGAATATTTGAACTTTAAATATAAAACTATTTTCAGAAGACGAAGATAGCAGGCAATCAATGGATCGGGACCGATCGGGATGGCTCGGGAAGGATCAAGAGGATGGTTCAGGACCGATCGAGATGGATAAGGTGAACTTTTGATATAGAACTATTTCCAGCAGTTAAGGTGGCAAAGCAATCAATGGCTTGAGAATGGACCAGGATGGACAAGGAAGGATCGGAATGGAATCGGATGGATCGGGATGGAACAGGATGGATCTGGAAGGATCGGAATGGACAAGGAAGGATCGGGATGGATCGGAATGGATTGGGATGGACTAGGAAGGATCGGGATGGATCGGGATGGACCAGGAAGGATCGGGATGGACTAGGAAGGATCGGGATGGTTCGGGATGGACCAGGAAGGATCGGGATGGACTAGGAAGGATCGGGATGGATCGGGATGGACCAGGAAGGATCGGGATGGACTAGGAAGGATCGGGATGGACTAGGAAGGATCGGGATGGATCGGGATGGACCAGGAAGGATTGGGATGGACTAGGAAGGATCGGGATGGATCGGGTTGGACCAGGAAGGATCGGGATGGATCGGGTTGGACCAGGAAGGATCGGGATGGACTAGGAAGGATCGGGATGGATCGGGATGGACCAGGAAGGATCGGGATGGACTAGGAAGGATCGGGATGGATTGGGATGGACCAGGAAGGATCGGGATGGACTAGGAAGGATCGGGATAGGCGAAGCGACGATGACGACGAAGACGATGAAGGATCAAGAGGATGGATGGATCGATGAAGAGAGTGGGCGGGTGGGCAAAGCGACGATGACGACGACGGCGATGAAGGATCAAGAGGATGGATGGATCGATGAAGAGGGTGGGCGGGTGGGCAAAGCGACAATGACAACGAAGACAATGAAGAATCAAGAGGATGGATGGATCGATGAAGAGGGTGGGCGGGTGGGCAAAGCGACAATGACAACGAAGACAATGAAGAATCAAGAGGATGGATGGATCGATGAAGAGGGTTGGCGGGTGGGCAAAGCGACGATGACGACGACGGCGATGAAGGATCAAGAGGATGGATGGATCGATGAAGAGGGTGGGCGGGTGGGCAAAGCGACAATGACAACGAAGACAATGAAGAATCAAGAGGATGGATGGATCGATGAAGAGGGTGGGCGGGTGGGCAAAGCGACAATGACAACGAAGACAATGAAGAATCAAGAGGATGGATGGATCGATGAAGAGGGTGGGCGGGTGGGCAAAGCGACAATGACAACGAAGACAATGAAGAATCAAGAGGATGGATGGATCGATGAAGAGGGTGGGCGGGTGGGCAAAGCGATGATAACGACGACGACGATTATGGATCGAGATGGACCGCTATGGACCTTAATGGATCGAAATGGATCGGATGGATCGGGATGGATTGCGATGGATTGGGATGGATCTGGAAGAATCGGAATGGATCGAAATGAATCGGAATGGATCGGGATGGATCGGGATGAATCGGGATGGATCGGGATGGATCGGGATGAATCGGGATGGATTGGGATGGATCGGGATGAATCGGGATGGATTGGGATGGATCGAAAAGAATTGAAATGGATCAGAATGGATCGGAATGGATCGGAATGGATCAAGATGGATTGGGATGGATCTGGAAGGATTGGGATGGATTGGGAAGAATCGGGATGGATCGGGAAGAATCGGAATGGATCGAGATGGATCGGGGTGGATTGGGATGGACTAGGAAGGATCGGGCGGATCGGGAAGGATTGGGATGGATTGGGATGAATCGAGAAGTATTGGAATGGAGCAGAATGGATCGGGAAGGATCGGAATGGATCAAGATGGATCGGATGGATCGGGATGGATTGCGATGGATTGGGATGGATCTGGAAGAATCGGAATGGATCGAAATGAATCGGAATGGATCGGGATGGATCGGGATGAATCGGGATGGATCGGGATGGATCGGGATGAATCGGGATGGATTGGGATGGATTGAGAAGAATTGAAATGGATCAGAATGGATCGGGAAGGATCGGAATGGATCAAGATGGATTGGGATGGATCTGGAAGGATTGGGATGAATTGGGAAGAATCGGAATGGATCGAGATGGATCGGGATGGATCGGGAAGAATCGGAATGGATCGAGATGGATCGGGGTGGATTGGAATGGACTAGGAAGGATCGGGCGGATCGGGAAGGATTGGGATGGATTGGGATGAATCGAGAAGTATTGGAATGGAGCAGAATGGATCGGGAAGGATCGGAATGGATCAAGATGGATCGGATGGATCGGGATGGATTGCGATGGATTGAGATGGATCGGGATGGTTTAAAATGGATCGAAGTAAAATCCATCCCGATCTATTCAGATCCATCACAACTCATTCTGATGCATGCCAATTCATCACGTTTTTTTTCTAATCCATCCAGATCCGATTCGATCCATTCCGATTTATCCTGAGTAGGAAAAAACAAAAGTAACAGAAAAAAATGGGCACATTAACAAATTTTGCTCTACTATTTTTTGCTGGTAAATCTGACACAGAAAGAATAAAAAGTAAAAAAGGGTCAATCAGGTCGAAGTTGAAATGAGACAAAAAAGGTCTCACAGCATTATCTCAAATTGATGCTCGTAATATTGTCCGCTCAGAAGCGTTCAAAAAATAGACCCAGCTGGATCCAATATCTCCTACTTTTCCAGAATATGAACAAATGCAAAACTTCTAGTGTTCTGCTAATCAAAGAGCTATCGATTTGTAAAAGCAACCATCGCAGTTTTATGCTAATTTTCATTTTCCTCCCACTCTTCCTCTATTCCATTTCATCATAATCTATTAGAAAAACGATAACCACGAACACATGAACTACTTTGTTCCTCTCTTGATTTCTTTTATTTTAGTAGTCAATTCTGAAAATGATGTCGCCTGGAGAACGCTTCCATTCCTATCAAATTCTCTTCATTTGACTCCATCTTTAAGTCATCAATGTTTTAATGAAACTTCTATTTTCATTGACTCTCTTCGAGAAGTTGCAAAAATAACATCAGAATGTTTGGAATTTAAGAATTGTACGTTGTCAGAACTGACTTCAGTTCAAGATTATGTGTTTGCGATTCAACGTAAGTTATATCCATATGGTAAACAAGCAATGTTTAAACTTTTGAGAATTTGATGCATTTGGAAAGCTACCTCCAGACATCCTAGACATCAACACATTTTTCGAAGGATCTTATGATGAATGTAGAAAAGCCAGCGGGAAGAAGTACATGACCAGTTACAGTTATCTAGTGGCTTTTATGGGAGATAATGTGACATGCAATCTTAGTAGTCATGAGCACATACTTCCTCGGTTTGCGGTTTGTATGCCTTCTTCTTGTGATGAAAATGATCTTGTGGAAATATTTAATCAATTAGTTTCATTTCCTATGACAGCTTGTGATGCGTTTAGGACAGATATGAAAATTGAGAAACGATGGCAATTCTGGGTGTTCTCGTGAGTGAAATTCAATCATTTTAATTGGGAAATTCTTATAGAAACTTCCAGGTTTTTCATCGTTCTTATTCTTTCTGTCGTGGTGTCTTCTACTTTTGCCGATTATTTTCGTGAACGTGAAATTGGAATGTCAGCAGTAAATGAGCAAGCTTACTGTAAGAATAGAAACTAAATTACCTTAAACTGTTCCTATTCTAGTTCTTCGAGTATTTCTTTCATTTTCATTATGGAGTAACTCGGAACTTATTCTCTCTGTCAAAGAGCATAAACCCGATAGTATCCGTTCTCTTGACTGTATCCGTGCTTTTACAATTCTATGGATAGTTTTTGCTCACAACTATGACTTTAAATTTCCATATAACAATGTTGGGGACTCTATGGATTTTCTCGAAGATCTCTCAATATCAAGACAACTGGTTATAAATTCTTACTTTTCAATAGATACTTTATTTGTACTTTCGGGTGTCGTAGAGGCGTACTCTTTCTTCTGGAACAAACCGAAACAAGCAACAATTTTGAAACCATTGACGTGGGTTCATTTCTATTTGAGAAGATATTTGAGGTCCGCTCCTCCTCTAATGGCTTTCATTGGCTTCTTCACAGTGTATGCAAAGTTTATCCAAGGGCCGTTCATTGCTTCTGAACTGAGTTAGTAGAATCACTGAGTCTTTTATAAACCTGATATTCAGATTCTCTTGGCAAGGAAGCAGAAACATGTGAGTCAAATTGGTGGAGGAATGCTCTGTACATTAACAACTTTGCTGGTGAAAACAATGTAAAGTTTACTCTTTTTCAAATAGTGTTTCAAAATTTCAAAGTTGTTTCAGTGCTACCGTATCTCATGGTTACTTGCAGTTGACACTCAACTCTTTTTGGTAGCTCCTATCGTTATCATCTGTTTGTTTTCTTCAATGACATTTGGAGTTATTCTTATATTTGGCGGGTGTATTTTGAGTGTATTTGTTGAATATATTCTATTTGGAATCTATGAGTTACCAGCGGATTTTGTGGGCAATGGGTATCGAAAGGGTACAGATTCACTCCAATGGATCCCTTTTCAGACATCATGAACTTTTCCGATCTGTAGTTTATGAAATGCCTTGGACAAGAGCTCCTTCTTTTTTACTGGGAATGCTAGTTGGCTATTTCCTAGCGAATTTCACAAAAACGAGATTAAAATTCCATTGGAGTGTACCACTTTCGGGATGGATAATTGCCACTGGAGTTGCTTCTTGGTGTTTATGGGGAAATTATTCATACGATTCTGGAAATCAGTGGAGGTGAATATAGTTAAATAGAAATCACATCAAGGTTGTGTTATGTTTTAGTGTTTATCAAAGAGCAACCTACTTCAATTTCTCCAAAATTGGCTGGACGTTTTTCGTTTCTTGGATCATAATAGCAAATCATTATGGATGGGGAGGTATATAGTCTTTGTCCACCATTTTCAGTTTCTTCCCATTTAGGTCCAATTGGTAATTTTATGTGTCACCCAGTTTGGCAACCATTTGGAAGACTATCCTATTGTGCATACATAGTTCATCGAATGACAATGTTTTGGTATTTCAATTTGGATGGAACTAGTCCTCATGCTCATTCCGCCGTTCAAATGGTAACAATTTTCTAAAATGATTGATTATTTATCCGAATTTTAGTTCTTGAACTATTCGGTTATCGGCACTCTTCTTTCATATTTCTTTGCATTTTTTTGGAGTGCTGTTTTTGAAGTACCCATTGTGAAGTATGTTTCACAGAATATTTTTTGAACACATGTAATAAAATGTTTCAGAATTGAGAAAATATTTTTGAAACCAATATCTGCTTATAGAAGGGAATCAACAACCTCAATTGAGACAATTCGAGTGAGACGCGGGACAATGTCATAATCTTTATTTTCATCAATTCATTATTATAAAGAAGTTTATTTATTACTTTGGGCATTTCTTCAAGTTCACACATTTTTTGGTAACTGGGTGGACAACGAATCCTGGCTTACATTCGCATCTTGCTTTACACATTTCAATACAAGTCTGCAGAGACGAAAATGCTTGTTAAAATAATGACAACTTGAAAAACTTACTGGTTGTGGATCTGCACATGTTCGATCACAAGGGGATCCGCATTCATTAAATAACTCATTTTCTCCACATCCTGGTTTAGCCGAAACTAATCCAATAGCCAGAAAGACAATCAGAATCATGAACTTCATCAAAAATTCTGCATAATTGGAAAGACTACACGATTTTTGAACAGTAAAACGATAGTTCTCGACACGCGAAAAAAACAACAAAAGACCGTTTGCTGTACGTGGAGAGGCGTTTATATATTCTTTTGATCTCTTTTTGGTCAACGAAGAGAATAGAGAATTCAACGAAGAGAATGACGTATTCATTGATCCTTTTTTGTCTTTTTGGACAGAATAAAGGTCGCAATTGTAAACAGAAGAATATGAAGTCCAAAAATGTGATAATAAACTCTTGGCACAACAGTGTTCAGAGCTTATAGAAAGCATATCAATATGAGTCATAAGTAATTGAACACTAGAACTAGAATCGCAGTAAACGAAATGAAAATCCTTCCTGTTGATTTTGTAGTTGTTTCCATATCGTTCTGAAATAAAATATGGTATTTATTGAGTTTATAACCTTCGAATTTTTCACCTCAATGCTAAACTTCATATTGAAAGACGACGAGGCTGAAGTTCCTGTAAACGTTGTTGCCATATAAGTACCATGAGCAACTTTTGTTCCAGTATTAGTTGCAGTTTTATCAAACTCCACAATAGATGGACTTGAGTTTGGAGATCCCACTTCGATTTTTATTTTCTCTCCTGCTTTCCCGATCACAACAGATTGTAGATCAAATACAAATTTCACTTTTTGACTTGAAGCTGAAAATCATTATTTGTGAAATTACTTTTTGGTTAAATTCGGTCCCACTGAAATTCGTAGAGTATGGTGAGGTGAACAGTGCCTTTGGATTCCAAAGTGATGGTGAAATTATAAAACCAGTTCGTCCAGGATTTGCTTGTTTCCAATCGATAGAGGCTCGGGAACGAACACCAAAATACACGTCACATTGGTACAATGAAACTGTGAAGGTGTTAGTAAGAATTTGTTGTGGTAAACTATCGAGATCAAAGCCACGACTACTATAAACAGTAAGATTGAAATATAAAAACAGTATCGGGGAGACTTACGGGTAATTCAACAGATTTGCATATCCATCCATCGGTCCCATGGGCTTCACACGGACTTCTTGCCCAGGTAAACTAAGGTTTAAAAACTTGATATAACTAATATAGGATTCTGGTGAGTCAATTGAAAACAATGTCATAGCATATTCTTTTCCAGTTGCAGATGTTCCATGGGTAAAGAAATCCATGTCACTTCTGAGAACAAAGAATGAGTATCCATCATATGCAGAAATAGCAGAGTAGTCATTTGCAATTCCATATGATTCAACTGGAGATCCATAAAAGTTGACAAGTGTTAGAGTTCTTCCAGTAGAAACACTGATATTATAAGTGAAAACTTCAAGATTTCCCATGAAATTGGCAGTCAAATCGGCTCCGTCATAAACATAAATATATCTAGTAGCTGAGTCATGATTTCCACTGATTGATCCAGTGTGAAATGCTACTTGGCTTTTTGAAGAAGTGAATTGATAATAATTGTTTGCTGTGAGATTCATTTGTATTATAGTGCCCGTGGGGTTCGTGATTTTCGAATAAGTGGTTACATCCATGAATTGCCAAGTGAAATAGAAAGAAGATTTGTTGGATTGAGTTGTGATTTGTACTTTTGCATTGTTGGATGGAGCATAGAAAACTTTGTCGGTAATGTAAAAGCTGCAAAATTGATTGTTTTAAGACTTGATCCGGCTTATATCATTTCATGAGATCAGTTTGAAATTATCCGAATACAAGCAAAATCAGTTATTAGTCGTCAAGAAAACCGTTTCTTTCATAATAATGATCATGGTTTACGTACACCGAGTGCAAACTGTCCGCGACCATTGAAAGTTAAAAATAACTGATAACTAAACTCTCAAAAATGGGGTATGAGTCAGTCAAGGAAAAGCTTAAAGGCGTAGCTGGTCAAAGAGATTCCTTCCAATTTTTCTACATATTTACTCACTTATAGACAGTTGATGCGGAATCTTGAATTGTAAATGTGTCGTTTGTATCGAATAGAAGGTTATTCTGTATTCCGATCTTCACTACTTGACCAACCGGGATATTGAACTGAAAAATGTATTTAGTTCGCAATAGGCCTGAGAACCATCAGAATGGATTCTGAGATAATTCTAAAATGAATATGATTCACCTGAATGCTACAAGCATAATTTGCTGGAAACAATGCACCAGCAGACGCAGGAAAAGATCCAGTTTGAGTGTTGCTGGTTATTACATTCTTAGGGCATGTGAGATCGACAGATTCAGTTGGGAGAATCAGAAGAATCGAAATGAATAAAAGAAAAAGAGGTTTCATGTCGTCAGAAATCAAAATGTTACTCTTCTTTTCTCTATTTAAATGTGTGTCTAATGCGGACTTTTGCATGATAACAAATGCTCGTTTGTTTGCTTTCTGATGTCGAAAAATTACTAGACTTTAGGGTGAAATGTCATTTTTCTGAAAACTCATGTTTCTATTTATTCTGCATACTCAAAAAAAGTAAATAAATTAGTTTTATTCAGTTTAAATGTTACATTCAGAATCCATAAAATCTTCAAAACAATTTGGCAATAATCAGTGATAAAACTGAAAGATTGACTATTATGACATTCTACCGTAGAAAAACGATCACGGACCTACTGACAGTGTTCACAAAAATTTCAAACCTGTCCGATTGGTCCCAATTTTTCATCCTAGCACACATGGGGTAAGTTAGTTACAAAAATCAAGAATTGGTCTGACTCCGCCCCCTTCATCTGGAGAAAAAATTCAGAAGACGTCAAATTCTCATCTTTTTTTCTGAAAATGCTAGAGTCAAAATTTCGACGGAAATCAACTTTAGGCATGTTTTTGAGCATTTTTGGCAACATTGGAAACAACTAACTTCAAATCTTCAGTCAAAAATTTCGAGTTGAATGCGATCATCGGTCATAAATGACTGGTTTTTTTCATAAAACTTAAGTTTTCTCAAAAAATTTCTCTTTTGCCAAGCAATGTTAGTTCATATTATTAATCTACGCAAAATTTGGTACCGGGATCCGTACCGCCTGGTCCGGATATCCTGACCCCGTTGATCGAAATAAGTCGATTTATATAGATTTCACCCATATTTTCACGTATACCTATACATGGTCGATAATGTTGAAGTCACAGAATTGGCTGAATTTTTGTCCGGAAGTTGTACTTACATACATCTATTATGTGCCACAGTATCAGCTTCTGCCGCCTCTTCCTTCTCCCGTGGTACCACTTTTTGGGAAAATTTGACATGCCAAGTTCGGAGATCCATTTCTCAGCTCAAAGTGCACTTACATGTCTGGTTTATAGCTCAAATTAAAGATAATATAGTGAATTACAAATAGATTTTTTGATATCAACAAAAAACCAAAGAAGTGTAAAACTCCGTGAAATTAGCCGATTTCCTTGGAAAAATTTTGTTGAAAATTATGAGTTATTGGTTCTGAGATACTTTAAAGGGTACAATCAATTTTTCAAGTAATGAGTCAAAACAATTATTTGTAATTGACTATATTATCTTTAATTTGAGCTATAAACCAGACATGTATTGTCAAAGTAAAAAAGTTGCGACGCGTGAACCTCACAAAGCTGTGAAAAAATCTCTCGAATAAACTCCACCTT
The DNA here is from genome assembly GCA_963572265.1 of Caenorhabditis doughertyi. NCBI lineage: Eukaryota > Metazoa > Nematoda > Chromadorea > Rhabditida > Rhabditidae > Caenorhabditis > Caenorhabditis doughertyi. The sequence continues at coordinate 9,101,589 of OY751557.1, forward strand.
TTTTTGCAAGAGTGCGGCGCACTTTTCAGATTTTCTGAATACCATGGATTCCTTGCGTCAGTCTCGAATTAACTGAATGAAAAGTTGAGTATTTGATTAAAATAGCAATGAAATATCCCTAACATCATATATTTCCGTCGATTTCTCTTTGAAAAGGTTAGAAAACGGCGTAAGACAAACGAGTGTGAAAGTGCGCCGCACTTGCAGAAAAAGGTGGAGTTTATTCGAGAGAATTTTTCACAGCTTTGTGAGGTTCACGCGTCGCAACTTTTTTGCTTCGACAATAAGTGCACTTTGAGCTGAGATATGGATCTCCGAACTTGGCATGTCAAATTTTCCCAAAAAGTGGTACCACGGGAGAAGGAAGAGGCGGCAGAAGCTGATACTGTGGCACATAATAGATGTATGTAAGTACAACTTCCGGACAAAAATTCAGCCAATTCTGTGACTTCAACATTATCGACCATGTATAGGTATACGTGAAAATATGGGTGAAATCTATATAAATCGACTTATTTCGATCAACGGGGTCAGGATATCCGGACCAGGCGGTACGGATCCCGGTACCAAATTTTGCGTAGATTAATAATATGAACTAACATTGCTTGGCAAAAGAGAAATTTTTTGAGAAAACTTAAGTTTTATGAAAAAAACCAGTCATTTATGACCGATGATCGCATTCAACTCGAAATTTTCGACTGAAGATTTGAAGTTAGCTGTTTCCAATGTTGCCAAAAATGCTTAAAAACATGCCTAAAGTTGATTTCCGTCGAAATTTTGACCCTAGCATTTTCAGAAAAAAAGATGAGAATTTGACGTCTTCTGAATTTTTTCTCCAGATGAAGGGGGCGGAGTCAGACCAATTCTTGATTTTTGTAACTAACTCACCCCATGTGTGCTAGGATAAACAATTGGGACCAATCGGTCAAGTTTGAAGTTTTTGTGAACACCGGATCTCCATTTTGTAAGGCACAGCGTCTTATGTTGGATGATTTTGTAGTTGTCTCGACTCCAACTGTAGTTGAAGTAGCGTTTCCCTAAATAATTAACAGATTCTAAAAACTATTTCAGGCGAAAACTGAATACCTCAACATTAAATATCATTCTGAATTGAGAAACTGGACCAGCTCCAGTGAATGACGTTGCCATATAAGTACCGTATGCTGCTTTTGTTCCCGTATTAACAGCAGTTTCATTGAACTCAACGAACACTGGTTTTGTATCGTCCGACCCGATTTCAATTCGAATTTTCTCGCCAGGATCGACAACGACAGATATTAAGTTAAACACGAATTTCACTTTTTCCGCACTAGCTGGAAACAAAATTTGGTTTACAGAACAATGTTTTGCAGAAACGACTCACTAAAGTTTGTGAAAAATGGAGCAAAAGCAAGTGTTGTTGGATTCCAAACCGAAGGGGAAACAATTGTTCCTGTTCTACCGGGATACGCCAAAGTCCAAATATAAAATGGTCCAGGGAAAAGTCCCGAATGAACATCACATTGATACATCACCATTGTAAACGTACTCGAAAGAATTTGTTGTGGAAGAGATTGTGGAATCAAGTCGCCAATGCTGAAAAATTTATAACTACGATTTTCAAATTAATATATTTCTTACTTGTAAACCAAAATATTAGTGTAAACATGCGTGGGAGTCAATGGCTTAAATCGAACTGCCTGTGCTCCATTCTTCTGATCCGTAAGGAGTAAATTGGTTATGTAAGACTCTTGTGAATCAACACAGAAGAATGTAACCGCAGATTCCAATCCGTTTGGTACAACAATATGCCCACTATAATCGATTCCCTTTGACAGAACAAAGAGTGAGTAAGAGTTATATGCATAGACGGCTGAATAATCGTTAGCAATTCCCCAGGATTTTGTATTTGATCCATAATAATTGACAAGAATCAATGATTTTCCTGTGGATGCAGACAAATTCTTTGTTTCCAAAAACTGGAAGAGATTTCCAATGTATCGCGAATTCAAATCTTCACCGTCATAGACATGAATTTTGCTGAGTGAAAAATCAGTGTTTCTGTCCAATGTTGCAGTATGAAATGTAACTGGGCTTAGAATAGAAGTGAATTGATAATAAGAGCCTTGCGTAAGATTCAAAGGAAGAATAGTACCGGTACGCCTTTGAAGTTTTTGGAAGTTAGTAACATCGATGTACTCCCATTGAAAACAGAAAGAAGACGTGGCGGTTTTAGTTGAAATCCAGAGTTTTGAGTTATTGGCAGGGGCAAAGAGAATGGATTCCCCAACACCGCTCATGCTGAAATATTTCCATTGTATTGGTTCAAAAAAAAAGCATACTCATATAAAGTTGAAACTGAATCACGAATAAGCAGAGAATCATCTGATCCGGGAATTGCATTTGTTTGGGTAATGAATTTTATAACTTGACCATCCGAAATTTGAAACTGAATTTAAAGTTCGAAATTTCCAAACAGTATTTTTTAGTTTACCTCCACAGCACAATCATAGTTTGCTGGAAATACAGAAATCCCATTTGATGGAAACTTTCCTGATGGAGTTTTGCTTGTAATTGGTGACTGTGGACATGTTAAGTCTGCAGCTTCATTTGAAAATATCAAGACATATGCAACAAAAATAGTGCAAAAACGCTGCATGGCGTCATATGGAATAGTTACTCATTTCGCTTTTATAAGCGATGGAAAGGGAGTTTTCAGGCATTTTACTGATAAGAAGGAGTGTTTCTTTGTTTGTTTTTTGATATGATCCTATTACTTTGAACCGTCCTTAACAAGGATGTTACTGTACTGCATAATGAAAAGTTTGTGAATGAAACATTTAGCTCATTTTTATCATTTCAGGTTTTGCAGATCTTCAGATTTGACAAATCCATCACATAGCCCAAAAGCATCTCTCATTCTTCAGAATCCAAAGCAAATATCCTTTGAACATTCTCTCCGAAAACTGACCTAAATCGCTGCGCATCCTTCTTTTCGTGTCTGCATCTCTTCCGTTCAATACATTATTCTACGGACAGGAATGTTCCAACAAGAAGATTCACGTCACACACAAACACTTCTGAATTGATTTTCCCTTTTCAATCATCTTTTTCCTTTAGGTTCGCCTAATCCCAAAAAATGTCAATTTCGGAAAGTGATCGTGTGGCGATCAATGAATTGAGAGAAGCTGTCAAAGAACATGTGAGTTTTTGTTTTTTTTTTCCACTTTTTAAATAACTCCTATTTTTCAGCTAACTCCCTACTATGACACCGATTTTAATCTTCTGCGTTGGCTCAAAGGTCATGATTACAAATTGGAAATTATCAAACCAAAACTGATAAATCATTTGTTGTTCCGTAAATCTGATTGGGACTTGGATGCATTGGCTGAGAAACCAAGAGACCATCCAGTTCATCATCATTGGAAGGTTAGTCTTTTTTAATTGAAAAAAAAACAAAAAGTTATATTTTAGACGGGTCTTACTGGAGAATCTGGAATTGTTCCGAACACTATTGTGAATATCGAACAAACGGGTTCAAATGATTATTGGGGAATGCTTCAATCCTATCCAACGAATGAAGTTTTGAGAGCAAGAGTTCATGATTTGGAGAGTATGCTGAAAGCAGTTATGGATTTGGAGAAGAAGACAAATCAACAATGTTCAGTCATTTACATTATGGATTTAACTGGAATTAAATTCGATAAAAGAACAATTACTCTTCTCACTGGTGGACTCTCTGCAATCTCTGCATTCATGGCTGAACATTATGTCGAATTGGTTCATAGTTTTGTTCTTGTCAATGTTCCAGCTTTTATCTCTGCTATCTGGACTATTGCTAAACCTTTGCTCCCAGAGAGAACTCGTAATAAATGCAACATTTTGGATAGTAATTGGAGAGTTGAAGTATTGAAAATGGCTGAAGGAAGATGCCTTCCATCTTATTGGAATGATGAAGAAGATGATGGTCCATTTACAGCTCCAATTGAAAAGTGTGTTCCATTTCCAGAAGAAAAATATTATAAGGGAAAAGTGCCTCCAAATGCCGATCATTTGTCAGTTTCAGCTGGAAAAACTGGTTTTGTTGAAATCGAAGTTAAAACTGTAAGCTCGACTAGAATTTTTGAAAAGTAACATTCTAATAATTGATCTTTCAGGGTCAAACTCTCTCCTGGGAAATACATACAAATGGACACTTTGCATTTGCCATTTATGAACTTCCTCTTGTTCCAAATAACTCTGATGATATCAGTAATTATACTAGAGTTTATCCACTGTTCAGTGTAAGTAATTAAAAATTACTAATCTTTTGCAAAACCGGAAGAAAATTGTTGCTTTTCAGAAAATCCCAGGCCCGACCATTGTCCCATGCCTTGATAGTTTAGTGTGTCCTTCGTCAGGTGAGTTCGTATCATTTTTTTTCTCTCACAATGTGATAACTGACTCATTCTTTTTCAGCAACTTATCGTCTGTGGTTTGGCAATCAACATGCATGGTTTCACACACTCAAAATTGATTATGTGGTGAAAGTGGAGTAACATTCTGGGATTTGATTCAGACGCCATGAGAAATAAATTATTTTTCTACATAATGATATCATTCTGTTTAAAGAAATTATAAATATTTATGTGAAAAGAGAATAAAGGAAAAAAGTTATAAACCCGATGTTGCATAGAAAGAAGAAAATGCTAGAGCAGGGATAAAAAAACGACAGAGGAAATAGATTTGGCGAAATGATACAGAAATTTACATAAACCCTAAAGGGAAATTTGTTGAGGAGATCACTCTACTGGTGTCACTTCTAGACGCGTTTTTGTAATTCTTGGCTGTTGAGCAACATCGATAACTGCATGTGGAGCTGAAAAAATTTTATTTGTCATTGATATTAATGCATTTTGTAGGGTAAAATTTGAAGTCTATGGCTGTTCAATTGACAATTCCTAGGAGGTGATTTTTTTTTTTGAAAATTCCGTCATTTGAGCAACTTCGTTTTGATATTTCGACTCACCACTTGGTAACTCGGGAAAACTACTAATCTGATGATAACTTGGAGGCGGTGGATATGGTGGAGGTGCTGCTAACCCCGGCAATCCCTGAAACAAAATGATTGAATTCATACAATCTCTCTTGATTTTCTTACTTGGAACTGTCTTGGGTCTCGTAACGACATTAATGGTGCTGCATACGGTGGAACATACACCGGATATAAGGCTGAAGAACTTGTTGCCATAACCTCGGCATAATAACTGGGAGGACTTGGATTGTTATTATTCGAATTATGGTTGTTTCTGTGATGAGTGTTATGAGAATTGTAATTGTTGCATGATATTTCTATTCCAGTGTCATTACTTGCCATACTTGATACAGGGAAACCTCTTCGTATTCGATCTCGTCGTTGCTCTTCTCTGAAATTCAATGTTTTCTTTGAAGTTTGAAACATCAGAAGTTTGTTTTAAAACTCATAACAAAAACATTCTGTTATTACTTCCTTACTGATCAAGCTAATCAACCAGGGTGGTTTACTTCCTGTTTTTTGGATAAAAATAGCGAGAATTGGTGCTGATCAAGCAGCTGTGTTGGAGTTCTAAGCACGAAAAAGGGATCTATCACAATATTTTTAGTATCCGAACACAACAGGTGCAATATGGGCACGGGAAGGAATGATACTGAAGGTTCGACTCTCCCAAAATCTATCAAACTTGAGAATTAGAACGTGGTGCTGCTTTATTAGGGGTTTTGCTCTTTTGTGTATAAACTTTTCATATTCATGTTTCAAGAACATTTTTGACTCATCATCGATATCGGAAACAAGGAAACCCAGTTGTTTTTCAGTTCTTTTCTTATCTCAGAGAACGTTTTGACTCACTTACCTCATTAGGAAAAACGAACGTAAAACAAGAACAGTGAGAAAGAATAAGCCAAATACGACGAGAGGTGCGATAACAAGAACATGGGACATGTCCATCTGATATCATCACCCAACCACCACACTCGAAGATCTGATAGACGTGGGGTTTTTGTCTGAAAAATGAAGAAAACTGAAGAAGGAAATGTAAGGGAAGTTTGGTATGAATCACGCGGGTGTGAGAAAATGAGAAAATTGAATTTTACAGAGAAAATGGAAAAATAATAATGAAATATTCCCAGTGGACTATTGATTTTAAAGAAAAAAATATGAAAAGGAAATGTGCTGAAAACTGAGAAGTATACATCTGCAAAGAATGACGTCGAATACAATTAAGATTTGATTGCACACGTTCGAGTCATGTTTTCAGAATGGCTGGGAGAAAGAAAAAAGAGAAAGAACATGTGAAAGTTAGATTTGTGAAATCATATTTCGAATTTACGGGAAAGAAAACCACGAGTGGTATGTTTTTTTTTAGAATTCAGGAGAGGAACAAAATGTGGAATTCAAGTATTTTTCTGATGCCAATTTATTATCGTTTCTTGGCAGAAAACTACAGTAGTCGTAACTTGAAAAACGGCAAGCTGAGAATCGTATTCAACTTAACTCCCTTGATATATTTTTTAATGATGTACAACGATATAATATTCGAACAGAACCCAACCACAAAAATATATAGTAAACTCATGAAAAATATTTTCCGTTCTCCCATTCTCATGAGAAAGTGGGCATGTAGAAAACAATTTGTGTTATTCTTACTTAACTCGGCGGTTTTTCGTTCTGACTACAAAAATTTTATGAGGCATAAAATATTTAGAAGACGGATAGAAAAATGGAGTAGAGGTAGAAAACAGAAGAACATTAGAAATTGAAAAAGTGTTAAGTTTTTTTTTTATTTCTGAGAACGATTGGAGGTGACCTACAGAAAACATGGTTCCACCTGTCCTGAAGGTTCTTTTATTCAGATGACGTTCTATGTTTTGATTAGAAGGAAATGTAATTTTGATGAAGAAGATTTCTAACACAAGATCATTGCCAATCAATCTTGAAATGGATAGAACTCCTTATCCTGAGAATTATACCAACAAATAAGAACTCATCAAATCAAAATGGATCCACGGAGTCGGAAGTTGAGAGCATGAACAGATCAAATTTGTATCTTCTAGATCAATTTTAAAAGGGCAGTGTTCTACTAGAAAATGATCACTAACTTTTAGGAGACTTGGAAAAGAGAGTAAAATGTGGTATGCATTTATGTATGTGTGTGAAAAGGATGAATTGAATGGAATGTCTAATCCGCTAAGAAATGATGACGTCCCTTCTTATTCTATTCTATTCCGCTTTCATCCAAATTCTGTATTCAAACTCTGTCCTCATCTCAATTCACATCATATTTATGTCATATCAACTACTAATTCAGAAGAGAATGACAATGGAATCTACGTAAAATGACAATGGAAAATGAGTGATAGGAATAGATTTCGATTGTGATATTGCTTTGATAACAAGGTATAAGAATAGCGGAAACTGAAAATGTGAGGCGTATGTAGAAGTGAAGAAGTAGTGTTGTCACGGTTACCTTTTTTCTTTTTTCTCATGGCTCCCGTTGTTATCAAGAAAGAAAAAGAAGGGAAAAGAGAAGCCAGTAGCGGCTCGAAGTTAATCGAATATTGCCTTTTTCTCTATTTTTTTCAGTATTTCTCTATTTCTCTCTAACAGTGTATTAATTCCGTTTTCGTCGGTCTTGAACATAATTAGCACAATGTGACTCTGCTTGTTTTTCTTTGGCTCCGAGTAGAGGGACAAGGCAAAACGAACAATTGGAAGAAGAAGAGAGAAGATTGATGGAGGAAGTGGATTGACATAATTACATTCGAGCGACGCTTTCAGATCAGAAGCCAAAAAAGGAAATAAAAACAGATAAAAAAGCAAAAGTTCGTCGGAAGGAATTATACTTACTGGAGTTTAAATGAAGCACTTTCAGAGATGAAAGTGTCACTGGAGTCAAATTTGAATATTTCGATGAACGGACTCAATTGAACCCTATCATTCTTCTAAAAATTTGGTTGCTGGTTGACAAAATCCGTTTTGACTTTGATGACAGTATTAAAAGAATTTATTGCCAATACCTTATTTTTTGCGATTTTCATCGTCATGAAAATGTCCTTCTCATTATTATGAACAGCAGTAAACTGTCAAGAAAGAGCCACTAGGTTATTATTCTATTTGATAGAGATGAAGGCTCTGAACATCAAATCAGTGATAAGATACAAAGGAAGTTGCGTTGGGGGCATTCGGAAGTCGCGATCAGTTTTCTTTTTTAAAATCTCTAGTTCAACGATACAAGTTCAGTTATGAACGTTATCAGTAGCTCAATTCTCATACGAAACACGAATTTCTATAAAAGGCACCAATAAACTATTCTCATAAAATCAAAAGTCAAATACTATGGAAAACGTGACTTGAGCTCATTTTCAGTAGAAACCACCTGCAGGTAGAATATGATTCAAACAAAAAGTGATTGATAACTTTTTCTTGTAAATTGTTTTTCGCAGTTTCCAGAGTTTGCAGATTTCATCAAATCCAAAAATAGCTTCAACCATGGATAATGAGTATCAGCTTCCTTGAAAATCGGTTTTCCGGTCTGAAGATGTCAGAGGCAGTATCATGTTCAGAAGCTGAATTTTTTCAAGTAGGGAAAACTACCATGGATACTTTCAATAAAAAGCGTGATCGGCATCAACAAGGAACCAGTACAATAGATCAGAATGTTCAAAAACCTCATGGAACCATCCATTTATTGAATCATTATGTATTCTATTCAAGATGAAAGTATCAAGGAAAGAATACTTTATTTGAAATCGGAAGTTATAACAAAGATCGAACCTTGTTTAAGGCCTCTAACTTATGATAAACTCATATCTGAAAAGTCAACGGAACTGACGAAGAAAACTAGTAGTAAATAAAGAAAGTCAATTCAAGAAAAAGTGAAGAATAACATAATAATGCAGGTGATGTCTGAAGAAAAAGGAGAGCAACACCTGTTTTTGAGTGATCATCGGTTAACCATTGACTGAATTAGAGTAGAAAAGAGATGAAGATGATGACGTTTTTATTACGGAACCACGGAAGAAAATAATACAAAATTGTATGCACAAACTTTAGAGCCGGAAGTGGTTTTGTTGTTGTAAGTTACTTACAAAAATTATATATCGCTGATAGAAAATGATGGGTGTGGGAAAATAAGTAAGTATCAGACAGGAAGAAAATTGAAGCAAATGCTTAGTCTATTGGTTAAAATTATGTTTTGGTTTATACAACGAACCTCAAAAAAACACAGATAAATTCACGAGAACAACTTTGACAATAGCGTCGACGAAGAGTTGGCATACAACCAGATGTGTTTGTTCAGCCACAAGTAGATGATCGGAGTCAATTATGTCGAAAAAATGAGCTTCCCATGCCGGGAATCGAACCCGGGCCGCGTGGGTGAAAACCACGAATCCTAACCACTAGACCACATGGGAGTGGTGGAAAAGATTGACATAATAGCCAGGACAACACGATGTTTCGGGAGTGATTGGAAATGGAGATAACAGGGAAAAGCGTCTAGAAAAAAAACTTCTAGTCGTGAGCGACTAACGGGGTATCATGACTAGTAAACCATTTTATGGCTTGCTTTCAGAGTGATATAATATTACCAAGTCTAAGTAATAAAGATATTCATTTATTGTGAAATGTTATCATCTGAACGTTACCATGTTAAGAAGATTTCAGAAAAAAAAAATCAGATGTTTTCTTTATTAGAAGTTTTTCATTATTATTAAAGTTCGGAACTTTTTCCATCGATTCTTGAAAACAAACCTTATTCCAATGGTCTCCATGTAATAAAATATGTACAATAGCATCGTTTTGGATCAGGAGAAAGAGCTGTGAAAGCAGAAGCACGTTTTCCATCTTCACGAGTAACATCTCCTCCATGTAACAGACGATTATCAAATAGTCTACTGAAAACGAAAGTCAATGAATACAGAAAAAAATTAGGAAAACTCACTTGAACGTTTCCCCTTTTCCATTTTGCTCCCAATTTGATACGTTATTGATATCTTTGAACATTGTAGAATAGACAGTTGGTATGCTATTCATTATGTTTTCATGGAATATAACATATTGATAACATTGATTTTCTCCTTTCTGCCATTTCTTCAGAATGATATTTATCCATTCGTCTCGATTATAAAAGTGGGTTTCATACATCTCTAGTTTCCGACAGTCTGCGTTCAATATACTTTCCAACCACTTTTCATCACAACTGTCGTCAAAAGTGAGCTGTAATAAAATTATTATTTATTTTTAGAGCTAGAAATCTAAACCAACATGAGGGAGCTTCTTCTTTGCCAAAAATTCAGGAGATGCCTCTAAAAAATACGATTCCCGACAGTTTGAAAATAGATGTTTTGCCAAATCGTTTTGATGATGTCCATGTACTTCAAATTGATGTATGTAACCAATTGATTGAAAAAGTACAAATGGTTCCACGGGATCAGAATAATAATATTTATCAACTTTCAGTTCAACACGAGATGAACCAAATAGTTGAATGAGAGCATCAAGGAACATTACTGCAGCAAACTGGAACTTTTTGTCAGCATAGATTATTGAAGAATTGTGAGATCTACTGAAATTCATCTGATATCATATCTACATTCTGGTCAGAGCAACAGAAAACGAACCTGAGTTTGAATGGAATATTTTTTATGTAGAAGGCGTCAGTGTTTGCATTTGGAAAGCCCGGATACTCGTAGAACAACACTTTCATTGAGCTTCCATCGCGAAATTCAATCATCATTTCACCTCGAATTTCGACACAATCAAGAGTTACTTTTACTGTACCATAATCTCTGCCACTTATGAGTTTTCGAATTCGTTCACTTAGAAAGGCAAGTGGTACACTAAAAAGAACACGAGTATATGGAAAAAGGAGTAACAAGAAACTTACATTTCTGCCAGATCTGCTGCAAAAATAACTTTTTTCAGTAGTGGATAGTCCAAACTAAGAATGGGAATAGCTACTTTCTTTTTCGAAGTGCATTCCATTATACCTATAACAATCGACTGTTTTCCTTCGAAATGTAAAACGGTTTAAAAGCAGTTTTTGAAAAGTTACAACAGCAATTTTTCAATTTTTATTCGGCAGTGGATGCTTCATAACAATCTTCCCATGAGTTGGAGAAAATCGTTATTCGACTACCGGGTGCGGTGGAGCGTCTTTGCTTTGTCCCTTGGCTGAGCTGGCTATGCATTCCATTGTGTAACTGAGTTCTTGAGCTACAATAAGATGCACTCTGTTAAAACCAGGACTTCATCCAGTAACCGTCTAGCCAATATTCGAAAAATTGAAATGGCTTATCATTTAATGCGAGCGAAGAGAAACATCAGAACATTCATGGAAAACAACCAATTCTTGTTATAATAGGGCACCTGAAGTTCCTAAGTTTTTGAAGTTCTGCACTTTCATGTACAAAGTTTGTGTTGCCCTAACAATTTGTGACCACTGATTGTGTCTTTGCAATCTGATTCTCACAATCTCTCTTCAACAATATCATCATTTCTCGGAGAACCGAGAGACGCAGATTGAATAGTAAACCAACATGTTCTAAAAGGGAGCAAATAAAATAGATAAAAACCAATCGGAAAGATTATTTTCCATTTTCATTTTTAACCCACTTATGAAGACTTTTGACACCTATTTTGAGGCACCTGAAGTGTTCTTGATTTTGTTTTTTTTTCTGGTTTTCCATTTCTCAATTTAACCTTGCACCTAGAGAAAGAGTGATCGATCACCTAGAGGGCAATTACATTAACCTAGAGAATGAGAGATCATGGAATCGTGAGAGACTAATGAGAAATGAAAAAGAGGGACATGAGGGAGAAAAGATGGAAATCCGATACGTACTACTGTCCTTTCTTGTTTTTGTCTTTGTTTTTACCCCAGTATTTATACCCGAAAAACAACAAATTGTCATCATTTTTGCAGATTCTGTAACTTTCGAAATGGCCCCAAAGAGTATTCTCATCACTGGTGCTAACCGTGGAATTGGACTCGGTCTTCTGAAGCAATTTCTGAAAGTTCAAGATATCCAAATCATTATCGCCACGTGCAGAGATCCATCGAAAGCTGAGGTAAATTAAAAATTAATTATCTTCTGACTTGATTTATCAATTTTTAGGAACTCAATAATCTCAAGGACTCTCGCCTCCATATTCTGCCACTGAACATTGATTGTGATGATTCTATCAGCAAGCTGTATACTGAGGTACGTAAGTTGTCTATGACAATTTGATTTTCTGCAAAGAGACACGTTTTTTTTTGAAAATGATCATCAAAATTAAATGATGCCGATGTTATTAATAGAAGGTTATCAGTTTACCGGAAAGATTTATTTCATTGCCAATAAGAAATGCAAAGGGGGGAGGGGGGTGTTCGCAAAATTAGAAACTCGGATGTTAAGAAATCATCGCATTTTTAGGTCGAAAAACTTGTTGGAGAAGATGGTCTTACTGTACTTCTAAACAATGCTGGAATTCTTCTTCCTTATGATGTTGAAGGAGAGAAGAATCGTAAGACAATGATTCGTCAATTGGAAACAAACTCTGTCTCCACTGCAATCATCACTCAAGAATTTATTCCTCTTCTCAAAAAAGCTGCATCTAAGAATGGCGGAGAGGGATTCTCAATCAATCGTGCTGCTATTATCAACATTTCCTCAACTGCTGCTTCTGTTGAAAAGATTGATGGAACATTCAATGGACCATTAGTTGCCTACAGAATGAGCAAGTCTGCTCTCAACTCTTTTGCCAAATCCTGTTCTGTTGATTTGGCCAAATATCATATTTTGGTCACTTCTTTCTGTCCGGGATGGGTTAAGACTGATATGGGAGGAGCCAATGCAATGTTGGAGGTAAGCAAAAAGAAACATTTTGATCTTTGATGATACCGAAGGCAATCAAAAATTGATGAAAGTGAAGTGATAAAGAAGTGAAACAAGTACACAAACAGAAGTCAAATACTCGGAAAAGCTAGTTAGTTCCAGTTTTGAAATGGAAAGTGACATCAAATAAAACACCAAATTGAGTATTCTGAAGAATGCAACATAAAACAGCAAAAACTTCGAATAATGAAAATGTTCTCAAAGAAGATTTCAAAACCTTCCGATTAGATTCAGTTTGCTCTTTATTCTTTCACAATTATGATGATTTTTCAGATCGATGATGCCACAAAAACTCTCGCCGACAACATCCTGACTCTCGGCGACGCCCATCATGGAGCTTACCTTAATAGAGACCTTACTGTCATCCCTAACTAGACATTCTTTTTCTTGTACCGATAACATAAAATGATTCATATATTGAGTATAAAAGGTGTAACTTCTCGTCATTTGATAACACAGACACTACCTCTTCAGAGGTTTTATCAGTTTGCACATTTTCTATGGCGGCACACTTTTTCTTCTCCGCCCTATTTTTATTATTTTCTGCAAAATGGTCAGAAGCCGTGGACTTCGCATGTCCTACAGACCCAGTTTACAGACAGAGTGGAACATTTCCAAAAGATGTTCCAACTCTGACAACATTTCCACAAAATTATAATTGTGATATAAATGTAAGTTATTGGAGTTTTAAAAGGAATAATTCAAAGATTTTTTAAAGTTTCTAATCGAAGATGGTTATGTGTATAAATTAACACTTGTTGCAAATGTAACCAAAGGATCAGGAGATTCTCTAATAGTTACAAATGCACTCGGCAAACAAATGACGTATGTTTTAAGATTATATAACATACTTTGAATATTACAGTTGGCAAATATTTTGAAATATTTCGATAATTTAGAAAGTACTGTACCTTACTGTTTTCTGCAATTGACCTTACTATTAGAGGATTTTACTAATCTTTTTTCAAAAACGCAGGAAATCTCATTTATGTCTTCTCCAGGTACACTGAAGGCGTAACTTTGTACTTTGCTCCAGCTAAATCTGCAACTGTATCAATTAAATCCACATCAGGAACTTCTCAGTTTTGGTTCAGATATGAAATGACGGATGGTGAGGCAGTCACCTTTGAAGATCTTTTTCGAAAATAAATATTTTCCAGTCAAGAACGTGCAGCAACTTAAAATTCCAACAGGATCGCACCTCAATCTTTTTAATTCTCCTCTTCAAGCTTTCACATTCATCTCTCCTTACAATGATAAAGTGGTTCTTAACACTGGAATGGTGGATAATATCAATCAAGTTGATGTTGGATTAAAGATGTTTTATGTTTATGATGGTCTCGATTTATCTGCTCCATATGTCGGAAGTCTCTATGATTATGTGACCAGTCCAAAACTTTCCATATCGAATGGAAACGCTACCACAATCACTAATTTCTATGGAACGTCAACAACTTCTTATGTTCTTGCAAATGATTATAAACGTAAGATTCTGCAAAGTTTGACTCAAATAACATGCAACTGTTTCAGCAATTACTCTTTACGATACTTACAATTTTATTGTGTACTCAAAGACTGTGACAATTCCCGAAGACTTTCAAGACGGAATTTCAAATGCCTATACGTTTTATTGCACAGAATCTGATACTGTTTATCTCACTGATCTGAACATTGGAACCAATGGAATGAAAGTAGATTTCCGTACATTAACACCATCTGATGAACCAAAATTCTTGTTGGAATATTTGTAAGTTTCAAAAACTTTTGTTAACTGATTTATTGTTTTTAGAGCTACTGGTCCATACAGACGATCTCTCCCACAAATGATTCCGGGCAGAAAGTTCACAATGGTTACTATCGGTCCTGAAATGACATTCACGTTATCCACTACTGCGAATAACTGGTTGACTCCATATAACGGACGTAGAGGAACAGTTTTTTCAGCGTCTTTATGGAATCCAGGAGCAACTTCGGGATATAATTATACTTTCGGTTGGTAGTTGCTCCGTTTTTTTGTTGAATATTCAAATTTGGAATTATTCCAGAGTCCACTGAACTGATGAGTTTTACTTTCAATTTCCACTCAATCATCGTCCATCAGGCTGGAGAGCAAGCTCAAGTTAAAGTCGGTAGACCAGGAGTCACTCCGATCAGTGTCACCTTTTCTAAATCCGTTGCCGATCAAGTACGAGTTGCAAATGGAACATATTTGACGACAAGTTATAATGGTGATTCACCATCGTCTTCTTCCATTATTACTTTCGAAATGTTCAATGCTGATGGATCTCAACCAACAACAACAACTTCAGTTCCAACGACATCACACGTGGAAACAACAACTAAAGTTGGATTTAAAAATAATTATGGAATCATTGGTTTCTTTGTTGTTCTTGTTATCAAGTTTTTACTATGAATAAAAATGGATTTCGCTTTTGAAAAATAAATTCAAACAATAGATCAATCAAGTAAACATAGTCTGTCAGGTTCTTGCAATAGAGTCAAGCTTTGGATTCTTTCCCCGAATGTTTTGTAATTGTACAATTCGATCCATTTACTGAAAGTTAGAAGCTTCGCGAGAAAGTTTCATTTCCCAAGTTGTTCCATTTTTTACATCAAGTTTTCCATAGGTTTCCATAGAATCAATTGATTCAGTTCAAAAAGAAACTTCCCATGCCGGGAATCGAACCCGGGCCGCGTGGGTGAAAACCACGAATCCTAACCACTAGACCACCGCAGTAGGCGAGCGTCGGCCGGCGGGCGGCTCGCAGGCGGCTAATGGGAGAACTATCAGCGGTCGAAGCGCGCACCCGCTGGTAGGCTAACCTTCAGCCGCTCGTCGGCTGACCGTCAGCTGCCGGGGCTGAAAAAATCGGGCAGCCCTTCGGGGTCCCATTAATCGTAATTACGAATGATCATTACTAAACACCTAGGTTTGTATAAATTGTATATTTGTGTTGTCTTTGTTCACATTATTTTTCCAAACATTCTCATTTATTTTCTTTGTTTTGGCAAACTCTTGTTCGGCGAGTCAGTTTCCAATTTTTCTCGGTTCACATGGCGTAAAAATGAGTTTCACAGTTTGACCCTTATTCAGGTTTTTTCAAAGCATATATACGAAAACAATTACATTTTTTCAGACAAAACCTTCAAAAATGATCTTTCGAAAACTTAGAAATTTTCCTCAATTTGGCGACGTTGAAAATGCAAAAAGAGAAACATTGCAATGCGAACGCATTCAATAATTTTATCTTGCTTCGGTATTCACAGTTTTCACTTGCTTACCTGTTTTTCCACCTGAAAATGTGATTGTATGGAACTTCGAAGCAAAATAAAACTACGAACGAAAGCCCGTATCGCAAATGCTTTCTCTCGAGTGTTTCGGGTTTTTTCGATAAAAATTGGTTTCGCGGCGCAATTTTGGCAATTTTACGATAATTTTTATCATGAGAAACTCATTTTAACGCGTTTTATCGAGAAAAATTGGAAACTCGTTGAGAAATTGACAGTAAAAAAACAGTGTTGACTTCCGGGCTAAACGACTCGCACTGCGAGTTTTCCGGAGTTTCGTTGCAAATAATTTATTTCCAATTTTTGGAGGAGCTAAAGTGTTTGAAAAAGAGCAGGAAATCCACACTAAACATTGAAAAAAAAACATAAAATCCAACAATAACGACAATTTACATGCCATTGAATACAAATTTTTCAAAAAGTTGACTATCGAAAATCTGGATGACCGCGGGTAGGCTAACGTTAGCCCACCGACAGCCCAATGGAGTTCAGATAGCATAACCGTTAAAACAAAGTGCCGATTACTTTTCCATCAGAGTGCGTAAACATTAGTTTGATCATCCGTTCAAGTTCGGAAAGACAACGAACTCTGAGAAAGAAGACTAGAAAAGGCTTCTCATGTCGCAATCTGATACCATATTAGTAGAACTACTTCCAAGGCTGCTAAGCTCTCGGAAACTATCAGATGAGAAGCATGTCAATGGAAACCTATAAAAGTCAGTTGAAATCTACAATAAAAGTCATCAGGAGGAAGTACCATGGCATAAGAAAAACGTTAGATGAACTTCTTTTTGTCTTTTCGAGCTGCAAGCTATAGTACTTGAAAGCTGGAACTCTCAATAGAGACGCGATCCATACTTACTCTTTGCACTTGAATATGTGATTCAGCTGACATTAGGCTACTGTTAGGCTACCTGCGGTTCTTCGCCCGCCGCTCAGCCGCTGTTCACCCACTCGATTTCAAAACTCTTTTTTCATGCATAAAACGGAGTATTTTGAGAAATTCTAGTTATTAGGCGTCTTTTAGTCAAAAATTATTACGAATGAATAAATATTCTTCAACCATCAAATTTCCGTTCGCCTGCCGGTAGCCTAACATTAGGCCACCCGCGCTCCTTCAGCCGCCCTTGGGCCGACCTTCGCCTATCTGCGGTCGTTCAGCCGCCCGTGAGCCGCTTTTCAGCTACTGCGGTCTGCCTGTGACATGGGAGTGGCGAGAAAGATTGGCATGATAGCCAACACAAGAAAATGCTTTGAAATGATTGGTTTGAAATGAGATGGATTGCAAAGTGTCAGAGAAGTGAACCATTTCCGTGTTGGAACTAAAGAATCTCATGCAGCTATCATAGTTCTGGATATCTTGCAAACATAATTTATACTTTTAAAAGGTTTCTGAATGAATTAGTGTTAATTCATGGATTGTCCCAAACAATGGTATGGAGCATCATCAGAAGATTTTTCGAGAAAACAATATTTTTATGAAAGCATTCCACATAAAATGCTTTTACACTGTTTTCCATCTCATCCCATCATCGATGAATCATTTTTTCTCTCAAATTTCTCTTTTAAAAATAAACAAATGGTAGGCGTTAAACTATCCATTTTGTCAAACTGATTTTCTTGAGCTTTTTTTTTCCAATACTGGAACCTTCTGAAAAGATCGGGAATATTAAGAGGACGTACTCTAGTGACTCGCTTCCAAAAAATAGAGTCTTGTCACCTGTACTACATAATAGTTACAATGTGATTTTCTAGTTTTCTGACTCCAAATTGTTGCAATCTGTCGAAATAGTTTTTCACTTCAAGATTTTTGTAATAAAAACTCTTTTTTCGTGACTCAACCAACCAGACAAACAGTATTCTGATTCTTTCTTATCTTCATTTCAATTTGAGTTCATTCTTTTTATTTTTTTAACGATTTTTCTCTCGTCACTTTGTGCAAACAGCAATGTTATAAAAGATGTTCTTCATTTGTTCCATGATCATTTTTTTTGAATTCAGGTCCTGCCATGATTATCAGACTTGCTCTTGCTCTCTTCCTTGTGCTCGGCATCGTAGAAACAGCAGATTTCAGTGAGTTTTCATTATTCTTCTGTTCATTTTCGAAACAATATTTTCACTAAGAGATCTCGTCGTTTGAAAAATAGTATCCGCAAACTTTATGCATTCTAATGAAAAACGGTTAAAAAAAAAACTTAAAAACAATTGCCGACAGTTTCAAATTACAAATATTTGAACAACATAAAAACTTTTCCAATGGCGGTTTGATAAGTGATATCATTTTGCCAGACATAGGTGTACAAAGATTGATAAAAGAGACTACAAAATTCATATTTTCAGCTTGCCCAACAAAAACAATTACCATAACTGCACTGCAAGGAAATCTTCCAACTGGAAGCACTGATCTCACTCTGATTCCAAAAGGAACAAATTGTACTTTCTCGGTGAGACTCGAGTTCAACAAACATGAACTGGTTGAATTTTTTCAGTTCGATATTCCAAATGGGTATGCTCTTCTCGTCCAACTATCTGCTGATTTTCAATCAATTAACGACACAATTTCCACTATTGATACAACTTACAAAAACAGGGAGTAAGTCAGAACCTAGAAAATACGGTAGAGCCTCATATTTGAATGTGCTAATTTCAGTATTGACCACACCGACAATCCATTGAAAGCCGTTCCCTATTGGTTCGCAGCTACATCTGCCCAAATTAATGTGATCGGTGTCACTGGTACCAGCAAGTTCTTTGTCAATTATCAATATAGATTTTGTAAGTTTTGGATTTCAAAAGTCGTTCAATTTGCAACTATTTTCTTTAGTGAACGACTACACACAAGTCAAGAAGAACACTGGAGAATACTTTGCATTGTCTCTTCTTTCCTCAAAATCTTATTACACTTTTACGTCTTCTAGTGGAGACCAAGTTGTTGCTACTTATGGAAAAGAGAATAGCCGTCAAATTGATAATGATCTCGATCGGATCTTCGTTTATGATGGAGCAGATATCAGTACTTCTAAAATGGTTGGAACTCTTCTTGATTTTGGATCTTCAACCATCATGGCCTCCTCTAAAAACTCTCTGACACTTGTTAATTTTTATGCAACAAAATCCACATCATACGTTATTGGAAACGATTTATCGGCATTAGGAGATTACATAAAATATAATGTTATTATCACTAATGATGCTTCGGCGATCAATGGAACAATGGGTGATTTTACTGGACTTGTCGCAGGATACACGTTCATTTGTACTGATTGCAACCGATTCTATATGGATCGATTAGCTTTTGATAGTCTTGGTTTTGCAAATATGGGTTATGTGAAGTTTCAAGGAATGACACCAACTCACAAACGAGAGAAATTGATTTCTTATGAGTGAGTTTTTGCTATTAGATACACCAGCGTGCAATACTGTTTCAGACCAATGACATACACATCGGACCAAATGCCACAATTAATTCCTTCAAGCATCTTCACGATGAACTTACAATATTGTAAAGTCTATCTTCGAGTTACTACTGTTGACGAGAGCACAAATTGGCAAAGGCCATACAAAGGGCGTAAGGGATATATCTTTTCTCCAAACTTGTGGAATATAAATACAAATCCCAACAATATGAACTACGAATTCCGAAATAATTCTCAAGTTTACAACTACGTGGTCAACTTGGACAAAATGAGTTTCGGATTGAATAATGACAAATTGACTCTTCAAATCGGATCTGGATCAGGAAATCCTCAAGTTGATAACTTGTAAGTCATTGCTTATATTATCTGAATACTTATTGAAATTGCAGATATTCTCGTGATAAAACAACAAAAGGTCAAATTTCTTCAAATGGTAATTTCATGAAAATCAACTTGAACGGCTCCCCATCAGATGATGTTCGTATTTCATTTGAAATCAAAGAAGCATCTTCATCAACAGCTATCGGATTCATAATTTCATTAATTCTTACATTCTGTTATATGCTTCAAACTGTCCATTGACACATTGCAATTGAGATCAATTAATCAATTATTCTTCAATTATTATAAAATAAACTATTTCGTTTGAATAAACTTTGGAAAAAAAACTGTGAATTTATGTTTCTGTCAAACACAGTTTATCAGAGAAAACCTCATTTTGTAGTGATTACTCTCTAATGCTCTGGAATGATTCGGATGAGTTTGTCATGTGGACGTTCATATTCACATTTTACCCCACAAAGCATAGGACACAGTTTTCTTGCAACAATTTCAAGTTACGTGATGGCTGAGTTTTTGATAACAAAATGTCTTTTTATCTGTATTTCTGGTTCATTAAATTCTATGACCAGCTTCATGATATCAAAGTGTGATACTAATCCGAAGTTTTTTTTGAAATCACCATTCTCCTCTATTTCATTGTTTGCTGGTGATGTAATATATCTATAAAAACAGTTGACTCACAGACGTTATTTCGAACTTTTGAACTAAATTCTTATCATCTTAATGCCTTTTTTGACTATTTCTCCATCACCTCCCTCTGATTGCCTGTCTTATATAAACAACTCAGAGTGCGGAATTGCTCGGTTCTCCTATTCACTTTTCATTCCTGATTATTGTACCGTTTTTCTTTTAAAGTTTTCCAAACAGACTGTTTCTATTTCAGCTATTCAAAATGCTCAGGTTTGCATTGATTTTGTTCTTCGTTGCTCAAGTGTATGGAACGCGTAAGTTGCATATATTCTCTGTTACTAGAACATGTCTCGTATATCCATTTTTCTGTTTTCAGTATGCCCCATGAACCCAATAACTGTAGCAGATGTTGCTGGAAATTTTCCATATGGTGCTCAGAATATCACTACTATTGATAAAGGAACCAACTGTACTATACAGGTATCAAATACTCTCGAAAACTTCTTCTCCATAATATATTGAATTTCAGTTTTCCATTCCTGACAATTACGCACTACTTTTAAAATTTTCTGTGGATTTTCAATCAAATGATGATACCGTTAATATTTATGACAATAACAATAATGGACGGTCCGTGTTACATACTGGGGCCATTTTATATGATAGATCTCTTTGGATGGCAGCAAAAAGTGCATCAGTTGAAGTTGCCAGTGTATCAGGAAAAACTAAATTCTTTCTCAGTTATAAATATAATCAATGTGAGTTTAGTTCTTTGCTTCATCAATCTGAAAGAAACGGAAGATAATCAATAACTTATTTAGTGAATGGTTATAAACAAGTGAAGAAAAACACTGGAGAACCTTTCCGACTTGGAAGCATTGCTCCGAACACTTATTACACCATAACTGCTTCTGCCAATGAAAAGGTTTGGAAGTTTTTCGATTTTATCCGACGCTGTTAAATTCCAGGTGGCCCTGAGTTTTGCTCAAAGAATTGGAGCCACATCAAAAGATCCACGTTTTGGTGAATACTATTTTTACGACGGTGATAACATTAATACTGCAAAAATGATTGGAAGTATTGGAACATATATGGTTGATCAAACATATGTTAGAACAAATATAACATTTTCCTCTGGAAGAAGTATTTCAATTGTCAACTTCTATGGCACATCATCTGTTTCATATGCCGTTGGAAATGATGCATCAACAGTGCAAGGATTCAACCAATATAATGTATATTTAACAACTCTTGGAGCAACAATGAGTGGAACTATGACTGATTTATCTGGTAAAGAAGCTGGCTACACGTTCATTTGTACTGATTGTTCTACTTTCTATTGGACACAGCTAAAGTTTGACAGTTCGGCTGTTGCTAATAAAGGGTACATCACTTTCCAAGGACAGACCCCAACTCAGAGGAAAGAGAAGCTTATTAGATATGAGTGAGTTATGAAATTCTTATCATAGTTTCTAGTACCTGGGCTAACCTTGTTTTTCTTGATTTTCAGTGCAATGACATCCACATCTAATCAACTTCCCCAAATGATTCCTTCCAACATTATCTCCTTCAATGTTTATATGTCTCGGATTGAGTTCGTAGTGAACACTGTCAATGATCCTTCTCAATGGAAAAAACCATTTGATGGGCGTACAGGATTCATTTTCTCACCAACGTTGTGGACATCAGCCGTTAACAACTTTGACTATGAATTCCGTGATGACAGTCAACTCTACAATTTCACACTTAGCGGATTAAACACAATGAAATTCCCCGCTAGCAGTGATAAATTGACTCTGAAAATTGGATCAGGAACTGGAAATCCAGCAGTCAACAATCAGTAAGTTTTCTTTTTTTTTTCAGATTAATTACCTAATAAATAAATGATAGAACTACAAGCTTGTTTTGAAGATATCCTCGTGACCAAAGTTCCAATGGAGTGGTGATTTCAAATGGAAATTATATGCAAGTTGGTCTATCAGCATCAGTTGGAGCCGACGTTCGACTGTCTTTCGAAATGAGAAAAGTTTCAGCAGCATCTGTTATTGGAATTATGACATCCATTGTATTAACACTGTTCTACATTCTGTAATATCTTTCAATCTGTTTAGAATGATTTGATTCATTCGTTGTTGATTTTGTCCGAAGTTGCTTTTTATGCGTTTCTATACATTAAATAAAGTTTGAAACTTATTCAGAAAAAAAAAACTAAACTTGAAATCCGTTTCCACAAGAGATGTATGTGAGATACACTTCTGGCGGCCCAAAAACCAAAAGCGAGAAGTTTCTGAAAACATTCCAACATGTGACATAATAATCTAGATTCAAAGCTGAAAAATCGAACATTCAAACTGAAAACGTAAAACTTTGAAACTTTGTGACTTTTCTCTGACATTTGTGGTGGGTCTTATGGAACGAAACATCTACTACATCTCTTATGGAACATCTACAAGACAATGATTTTTCAAAACTTAGTTTAAAGAAATTCCGCATCCGAATGGGAATTTTCGTTTTTCAATTTATACTATGGATAGTTGAGTCACCGGGACTATTCGGTATGAAACACATCAACAACGTGTTTCACCATCAGAAAATAATTCATATCGGAACAATATTTAGTTTTTGTGGCAAAAGCTTATGAAAAAAGTCACATTCTTATAGCCAGAGCCTCTTAAGCACACTAAGACTATCTCGAAATTTAGGCACAGATCAGAACTACGCAGTGTAAGTAAAAAATTAATCGGAGGAAATTTAGCCTCAGCTTTGCTTAGTGTTATCGAAATGTGTTTCTTAATCGAGATTGTGCTTTTTTTTTATTACCTAAATTCATCATCATTGTCCATTTCATCGACATCGTTTGACGATGATGTAATGTTTCCAATAAAAATCCTTGAGTCACAAAAATTATTCTGAACTCTTGAGCCTTTTCTTATCAACTCTGTGCGCTTTTTTGACTTTCTGCTTTGTTGACTCCCACTGGTCTTCTGTGTATAAATACCGAAAGGTGATCGAAAAGTTGTATTTGTTATTCTTTTTCCTTTCATTTACTGTTTTTGAAAATACTTGCTCTCAATTTTTTCAAAGGATACTGTTTCAGTGTCGTTTCTTCATGATGTTCAAATTCGCTTTGCTTCTTCTCGTCATTGCTGGGCCTACTCAGGTTTTTGGAACACGTGAGTTACACTATTCAAAAAAACTGATTCTAAAACAAAATAGGAGTATTAATTGAATGACTTTCATGATCTCTACTCGTACTCCATCGTTGTAAAAAACAAACAATTGAAAACTGCACGTGTATTCTGAGCTTCTTTTTTTTCAGTATGCCCCATGAATCCAATTACTGTAGCAGATGTAGCTGGAATTTTTCCATATGGAGCTCAAAATATCACTACTATTGATAAGGGAACCAATTGCACTATACAGGTATTTTCTATGTCAGCTTAATTTAGCATAAAAGATTTATTCTAGTTTTCCATTCCGGATAACTACTCACTACTTATCAAATTCTCAGTAGACTTTCAATCAAAGAAGGACATTGTAACAATTTATGACAACAAAAATCAACCACGATACACCATTAACCATTCTGGAACTATTTTGTATAATAAACCACTTTATATGGCGGCAAAAAGTGCGGGAGTTGAAGTTATCAGTGTATCAGGAAAAACTAGATTCTTCCTAAGTTATCAATACATTCAATGTAAGTCGCTTAAATAGAATTTTGGGTCAGTAATAGATGTATTCTTCAGTGAACGGATACAAGCAGGTAAAAAAGAACACTGGAGAGCCATTCCGGCTAGGTAGCATTGCTCCAAACACTTATTGCACTATCACTGCTTCATCTCCTAATGAAAAGGTTTGGAAGTTTTCGAATTATTCAAATAAAGTGCTTTATCTTCCAGGTTGTTCTTAATTATGCTCAAAGAATGGATGCAGGATTTGATGATCGTTTCAGTGAGTACTACATTTATGACGGTGACAACATCAATACTGCAAGGATGATTGGAAATATTTATGACGTTGGATCTGTAATTACATTGTCTACTGGAAGCAGTATTTCAATTGTCAACTTTTTCAACACAACATATTCCAATTCTTACGCACTCGGAAATGATGCGTCGACGGTGAAAGGATTCAATAAGTATAAAGTTTATCTAACAACTCTTGGATCTACGCTTAATGGTAACATGACCGATTTATCTGGAAACGAAGCAAGTTGGACTTTCATTTGCACCGATTGTTCTTCATTCTATTGGACGAAACTTAGATTTGACAGTATGGCAACGTATGCTAATGCAGGATACATCACTTTCCAAGGACAGACACCAACTCATAAAAGGGAAAAGCTCATTAGATACGAGTGAGTAATACTTACACACTTCTAACTTATTGAATGTTAATGTTATAATTACTTTTCAGTCCAATGACATTCTCCGATAACCAGCTTCCTCAAATGATTCCTTCAAATGTTTTCACAGTAACCTTTAAACTGTCGACTATTATTTTCAATATGAATACTATCAATGATCCCACCCAATGGAAAAAGCCATTTGATGGACGTAAAGGATTTATTTTCTCTCCAACTTTATGGACATCAGCTGTTAACAACTTTGACTATGAATTCCGTGATGACAGTCAACTCTACAATTTCACACTTAGCGGATTGAGCACAATGAAGTTCCCCGCTAGCAGTGATAAATTGACTCTGAAAATTGGATCAGGAACTGAAAATCCAGCAGTCAGTAACATGTGAGTTTCAATTCTTATCTGAAGAATTTTTCAGTGATTCCATTGGAAAATTGTGACCTTTTTTTTTAGATATCCTCGTGATCAAAGTTCCAACGGGGTCGTGATTTCAAATGGAAATTATATGCAAGTTGGTCTATCAGCATCAGTTGGAGCCGACGTTCGACTGTCTTTCGAAATGAGAAAAGTTTCAGCAGCATCTGTTATTGGAATTATGACATCCATTGTGTTAACTCTGTTCTACATTCTGTAATCTCTTTCAATATGTTTAGAATGATGTGATTGATTCGTTGTTGATTTTGTCCGAAGTTGCTTTTTATGCGTTATTATACATTAAATAAATTTTAAAACTTATTCAGAAAAAAAACAACTAGATTTTAAAGCCGTTACCACAAGAGATGTATGTGAAATACACTTCTGGCGGCCCAAAAGCGTTTCGAATAATTATGATTTTCTGGTGGCCCGTAATCACAAGTGAGATGTTTCTGAAAACATTCCAACATGTTTCTGTGACATAATCATCCAGATTCAAAGCTGAAAAACCGAAAATTCGAACTGAAAACGAAAAATTTTGAAACTTTGTGACTTTTCTCTGACATTTGTGGTGGGTTTATGGAACGAAACATCTACTACATCTCTTATGGAACATCTACAAGACAATGATTTTTCAAAACTTAGTTTTAAAAAATTCCGCATTCGAATGGAAATTTTCGTTTTTCAATTTATACTATGGATAGTTGAGTCACCGGGACTATTCGGTATGAAACACATCAACAACGTGTTTCACCATCAGTAAATAATTCATATCGGAACAATATTTAGTTTTTGTGGCAAAAGCTTTTGAAAAAAGTGACATTCTTATAGCCAGAGCCTCTTAAGCACACTACGACTATCTCGAAATTTAGGCACAGATCAGAACTGCGCAGTGTAATTTAAAAATTCATCGGAGGAAATTTAGCCTCAGCTTTGCTGAGTGTTATCAAAATGTGTTCTTAATCGAGATTGTGCTTTTTTTTTATTACCTAAATTCATCACCATTGTCCATTTCATCGACATCGTTGGACGATGGTGTAATGTTTCCAATAAAATTCTTGAGTCACAAAAATTATTCTGAACTCTTGAGCCTTTTCTTATCAACTCTGTGCGTTTTTTTGACTTTCTGCTTTGTTGACTCCCACTGGTCTTCTGTGTATAAATACCTGTTTCAGTGTCATTTCTTCATGATGCTCAAATTCGCTTTGATTCTGCTCGTCATTGCTTGGCCTACTCAGGTTTTTGGAACACGTGAGTTACACTAATCGAAAAAAAAACTGATTCTAAACAAAATAGGAGTATTATTTGAATAATTTCCATGATTCCAACTACTCTCTACTCCATCTCTCTACTACTAATTCATTGTTTTTTCGGCTCTTTATGGTTTAACGGGTCCCAGAATAATTAACGGGTCCCAGGATAATTAACGGGTCCCAAGAAACTTAACGGGTTCCAGAATCCTACGATTCCATAGAATAGGACTCTCCAAAGCAATCTTTGAACAGCTGATAAGAAATGGGAACACTGGATTTTATCACAGATTGGCTGGAACAGACTTCTAATATCAGTCTTTCGTTGCTCAAACTCGCTCAGTAGTAGGTTTCCAGAAGCCTAAGCCTGGAGAAAAGCTACGATTCCTCGGGAAAATATTATCTGACTTTTTCCTAGGCTTAGGCTTCTGAAAACCTACTACTAGCCGCCCGGAGGGCGGCGTGAGCGAACTTGAGCAACGAAAGTTTGATATTGGATTTGAAGTTCAGTAGAGAAGATATGAGGTCACTTACGATTAAAAATCCATTCGATTTTACTTACGAAGTTAAACGCGGTCAAATATGACTAGGAACCCGTTATTTATTCTGGGACCCGTTAAACCATAAAGAGCCGTTTTTTCTTGCTACAGGTCTTCATGGTTGTTTTTTTTTCTGAATTCATTTTTTTATAACATAGCATACCATTTGGCAAAAGAGTGAAAATTGTTTTTACAAATGAACTGAACTGTAAACTTCAAAAACAACGCCCTCTGCTTTGTTTCAGATGAAGGCCCTTTCTTTTTTCAAGAGAAGGCTCTTGGTGTTTTTGAGGGACTTAAAAAATCAATGAACAAAGTCGCGCTACTCAGTTTACACGCATACAAGGCTGAGGTACAGATGTATTCTGCATAATTTAATTTTTGATTACAGACTGAAACTCTTCTATGTTTGTTTTTCCTCTCATACATGACATTAAACAATCAGCTCCATTTTTATGATATCAGAATACAGCTTTTTCCAAACAATTTCCCCGCTTTATTACTCAAAAGTATCGTTCCCCTATATTCAATCAACACGTTTTTAGTTCAAATTAAAACTTGATTGACTCAGACTCACGTCATGGATGGTATGAACTTTTGAGTTTTCCGCGCTTTCTTATCAATTCAATGTCATCTTTTCTTTATTTTCTGTCGCCCCCACTTCTCGATTTCTATATATAATAGTTATATTTGGCAACTTTTACATTAGATTTCTGTCTTTTTTTTTACTTCTCAAACAACCTTTCTTCAGAGTTGAGTTCTTTGTTTACAGCTCATCAAAATGCTCAAACTTGTATCTTTATTGTTATTTTTGGCTGGCTCTGCTCACGTCTCCGGAATCGGTGAGTTCTCCATTTGACCCAATTTTTTTTTTGATAAAATTTTGATTCATAAAAGTCTAAGAAATAGTCTAAGAAATATTTTCTGATGTCGAAAGAACTATTTCATGATCGTTTTCGGAAATCATCTTCAGTAAGTTTTTTTAATTTGAAAAGAAGCTTTGTAATTACATTACATTAAGTTTTTTTTCGTTTCTTGTACATTCTATTTTTAATTTTTCCTTATCATCAGCTCATTAGTTTGAGAAGAGACAACAGGAACCAGAAAATTGCAGACTTGAATTTTTTCAGCATGCCCTGTAGCTCATCTCAGTCCAGCAGATCTCCCAGGAAACTTCCCCATTTTTGCTTCAAACATTACAACTATTCCTAAAGGAACCAACTGCACTCTCCAGGTTTCTACATTTTACAGCCAACAAACCTTTGTTCAATTCATAATTTTCAGTTTGATATCCCAAACAACTACGCCCTTCAGTTGATGTTCTCTGCTGATTTCCAATCAAAAGATGACACTGTTACCATTTTCGATAATCAAAATGAACCATGGACTGTTTTGACCCATACTGGATACATTATTTATAGTGTTCCACTTTGGATGCCAGCAAATTTTGCAGCAGTTCAAATTGTTGGTGTTTCTGGAAATTCAAGAGTTTTGGTTAGCTATAAGTTCCAGCAATGTGAGTAATAGTTTTTAAAAATTGTTCCTTAAAACCACTTATATTTGTTTTTTTCAGTGAATGGATATCAACAAGTCAAAATGAACACTGGAGAGCATTTCCCATTGAGTAAAATCACTCCAAATACCTATTACACTATCACATCCTCATCTGCTCTTGAAAAGGTTTAATAGCCATTTTTATATTCTGAAAGTTATTTTTCCAACATTTAGGTCGCCCTTAATTATGCCCAGAGAATTGGAGTCAAGGATCCAGATCCATACCTTTCTGAATACTACGTCTATGATGGGGACAACATCATTAATGCAAAAATGATTGGAAACATTGCTAATGTTGCATCAAACAAGAATTTTTCTTCTGGAAGCAGTTATTCTATTGTGAACTTTTATGGGTCCACAACAAAAGCATATGCACTTGGGAATGATGCTTCGACAATTCAAGGACTAAGCAAGTACAATGTATATTTGACCACTCTAGGAACTTCGTTGAGTGGAAAGATGACCGATTTATCTGGTAATGAAGCTGGCTACACTTTCATTTGTACTGATTGTTCTACTTTCTATTGGACAAAAATGGTTTTTGATAGTATGGCAACAATTGCCAATAAAGGATACGTCAGTTTCCAAGGACAGACACCAACTCATAAAAGGGAAAAGCTCATCAGATACGAGTGAGTTTTTAACAAAAAAGTAAACTGCAACATCTCTTCAAAATTGCAGCGCAATGACGTTCACTAACAATCAACTGCCTCAATTGATGCCTTCAAATGTTATTACTTTCAATCTTTATCTATCAAGAATTACATTCGACGTTAATAATGTTAACGATGATACTTTGTGGAAAAAACCATACAGTGGTCGTACAGGATTCATCTTTTCTCCAACATTATGGACATATTCTGCTACCAATAACTTTAATTATGAGTTCCGTGATGACTCACAATTGTTTAACTACACTATGATTTTCAACAAAATGAGCCTCCCAGCTACACAAAATGCGTTGACTCTCAAAATTGGATCTCCAGCTAATTTAGCAGTTGACAAGCAGTTTCCACGTGATGCCTCTATTGGGAAGGTTACTGCTACTGGAAACTACATGCAAGTAGGACTAACAGGAACAACAGGAGCTGATGTTAGACTTTCTTTTGAGGTAAGAGTTAGGAAATCCACTATGATCTCAAAAAATATTCAAAAGTTTTTAGATCGGTCAAAAGGGAGCAATCGCAACAACAACAACACCTCGACGTACCACAACTACACCAATCAAAACTACAACTTCTGGAGCAAGTTACGTCTTTTCTGGAATGCTAACTATAGTTGCTGTTCTTCGAGCTATCATTTAATCAAAACTTCTTTATTTTATGTTATGGTATTTGTTTTATGCACGTTAACATTTCTTATGTTTTGGCACTGCTTTAACTTTTACTAGCTTTTACGTGTAAGCCATTTTTCTTTCTTCTTATAAACACCTCCATAAAAAAAACGATACTTATTCAGTCCTGAGTTGGAAAACGAATAAATGTTGCTCCGTTACACGTCTAGGTAGTTAAAACCGCAGTAAAACGCTTTCCACTTGAATTCCACCATTTCTTTCATCAACTATTTTATAATTGCTTACTTTATCTTTCTCATATAAATAGTCATAAACAGGCACATGCGTTTCAAATGTTTCTTCAATTTTTTTTGCAATCTTCTAGGAGATTTTCTTATAGTTTTTGAATAAAAGGCTTTCCAGAATTGAAATATGCTCAAACTTGTCCTGTTTTTCGTTTTTGGTGTAAGCAATGTATATTCGCAGGGATTTAGTAAGTTGTTCAAAACCGTATTTTGGTAATTGAAAGTCTAGTCTAAATATTATCTGGTTCGAAACTTGAATTAAATCAAATTTTGATTCAATTTTAGCTAGTTTTTTGACAAAAAAGCTTCAAAACTTCCTATATCATTCAATTTTCAAAACATCTAAATACAACTTCTATGAGAGTTGAAAAACAAACTCACTAATTCACAAAACACCTAAAACCTCAAAAATTTTTCAAATTAACAAAACCGAAAAAAAAACCTTGAAACTAGAAAAACCTGAAATGAAAGTTTAACGATCAGTTTCATTTGTGCAAAAGCTATTGCACTCGATAAAAATGCAATCAACACGGCATTGAAAAATAGAGTATGATCAGACTTTTCCAGCATGCCCAACAACTCCTACAACAATTGCCACATTAACTGGAAATCTACCAACAGGTGCCACAAATCTCACTGTTGTTCCTGCAGGAACAAACTGTACATTTGCGGTACTCCCTTTGAAATTTGAACGAGTTTGTGACGGAAGCACTTTTTTCAGTTTGACATTCCAAACAACTATGCCATCTTGTTGAGTTTTTCTGTGGATTTCCAATCAGACGATGATTTTGTTTATATTTATGATAACAATGATAGGCATAAGTATTATTTGGTTCATTCTGGAAATGTTTATTACGATGCTCCACTTGTTATGCCAGCGAGAAGTGCAAAAGTTCAAGTTGTCAGTGTTTCAGGAAATACCACTTTCTTTATGAGTTACACTTACCAATCATGTGAGAAAATGGGGATTTATTTGTAAATAATTCATTTTTATTTGAGTGAGCAACTATCAACAAGTGACTAAAAATACTGGAGAATACTTCCCATTAAGCAATATTACTGGAAACTACTATTACACAATTACAGCTTCAGGAGTTACTGATCAGGTTTGTTTTCCTCTTCAATTGACTTTTATCATTCTGAATTTGACTTCAGGTTGTTCCAAGTTATGCTCAAAGAGCCGGTGTTTCTTATCTCGATCCATATCTTCACGATATTTTTGTTTATGACGGAGATAATATAAACACAGCAACATTTCTTGGAGGACTTGATGAACTTGGATCTTCACTTACAGTGTCTTCTGGAAGGAGTCTAACCCTTGTTAATTTGTATGGAACCACTCCAAGTGCTTACTTCCTTGGAAATGATGCGGCGACTGTTCAAGGGTTGTCAAGATATTTTGTGATTTTGGCCACTAGCCAATCGATTATCAGTGGATCTCTGGCAGATATAACTGACTTTGGAGCTGCATACACTTTCATTTGCATTGATTGCTCTACATATTTTTGGACTCAAATGCAATTTGATAGTTCAGTAACTGTTTCAAACAAAGGATACATCAGTTTCCAAGGACAAACACCAACTCATAAACGGGAGAAGCTTATCAAATATGAGTGAGTAATGTTCGAAGGAGCTTAACGTGATGAATGATATTTCAGTCCAATGTCATACACTCAAAGCTATCTTCCTCAAACACTTCCAACAGATATCTTCACAATAAATCTGTTCCAATCGAGAGTCATGTTTAATGTGACTACATCTAGTACTGTAGGTCAATGGAATATTCCCTACGACGGCCGAAAAGGATTCATATTTGCTCCTAGTTTGTGGACTTCATCTGGAAATAGCTTCAGTTATGATTTCCGTGATGATTCTCAACTGTATAACTACTCTCTAAGCATGGATAAAATGACATTCCCAGTCAATACGGATGTAATGTTTTTGAAAATTGGATCCGCCTCTGGGGTTCCAGCTGTCGATAATCAGTGAGTGAAATTTCTAAAGTGTAATTTTATTTTAAGTTCTGAAGATATCCACGAGATCAAAATGGGAACAACGTAGTGTCCGCAGTTGGAAATTCAATGCAAGTCACACTAGTTGCATCAACTGGAGCCGATGTTCGTCTATCATTTTCGGTCTGTTGAAACTTTAAAAAAGAAGAAAGAAACATAATGATTCTCAGATGGCTCAAGCTGCAGCCCCAACAACCACTACAACTACAACTACATCTGTTACCCCAATGCCAACAACAGTTCGGATAGTGACAACTCTAGCTCCTCCTCCAGTCATGACTACAACTCCTGTAGTTGTCACTACATCTCCTGTTATGGCTTCCTCAACCCCTTCACTTGTTTCTTCTACAGTTACATTGACAACCAACACTCCAACATCAACTATCCAAACAACAACTTCGGGAGCGTTCAACAAGTTCTTTGAATTCATTATTGTTGCTGTTTCTCTTTTTTCTTTAGTTTTGAATTTTTAAAATATGAAAACTATGAAAGATATTATGAAAGATAAATTAGAAACCTATTTAATGTTCTAATCAATACAATTAATATTAGTTTGGGAAAAAGTGCAATTATGAAGAAATAAAACAGAAAACCAATTCACCTGTTTCCAGACTGTTGCCTGACTATTAATGTGACACTGTTACGAGGGTTGAACCTGATCTAGCGGCAATAAGTCTGCATCAACTGATAAACAGTTTCGAAAGTTTCAAAACCAATAAATATAGCACTATAACACCTCAAAGAATCCTTGAATATTTCAAAAGTCTGTACAACAGAAACTTGAAATAGCGTCACTTTTCGAACACGGAATGATAATAGAGAATTCGAGAGCAACGCCCTGATGATAAAAAATTGCGGGTGAATGGGCGTCGCCTATAAAAAATGTTGCACTCAAATGTATGTCAAACAAACTCCGTTTTCTTTGAATAATCATCATTTCTGTTTATTTCCAGATCATGTCTACCCAATTTGTTGTTTTTCTTTTAGTTTCTTTATGTTTGATTTCTCATTTGAATGCAGATTTTGGTAAGCTTCCATACTTTGATAGTTGTTTTTTTTTAATTGAAATTCTTTTAGTGTGCCCGCCTGGCCACATCACAAAAGATGCTGGTCTGTCAGGGGTGATACCGAATGGAGCAACCGCTCAGGTCAAAGTTCCAGCTGGAACGCAATGCACATACACAGTTAGTTTTTTTTTAACCTTAACGGAACTGATCCAATAATTTGCTTCAGTTTGAAATACCGAAAGGGTTTGCACTAAAAGTCGTATCTTCCGCGTTTTATGAAATATCACCTGGAGATGAAATTAAATTTGGAACATTTTAGTAAGTATCATGAAACAGACGAATTGTTGGGTAATCTCTACGTTTTAGTGTTGATTCTCCAGCTGATAAAGAAGTTGATTTCTCTGCGGACAGTGTGCTTCCTTATTACATTAATTCCGTAACTGGAAATTTGACATTCATGGCTGAATATAGTTTTATTGATAGTCAGTTATCAAACGAAGGAAACAAAAAAGTTATCAAGAAATTTTTTTCAGTGTCGAATTACCAACAAGTTCTCAAACCAACGGTATCTTACTTTAATGCAACATTAGAATTAGGAAAGTATTACACAATCAAAGCTAGCACAGATAATGATCAGGTTAGAATTTTTATAAAATATAAACGATTTCCAGAAATGAATAACTATCAAATACTTGAATTTCGTAAGTAATAAATTCTTACAGGTGAGCTTGAAATACGGCTCTCGTGACACTGGTTTCTATGACTGGACAATCTCAAATGTATTTGTTTTCGATGGAAACGACTTGAAAACTGCTGAATATGTTGGAAGAGTTCCTGACCTCATGAGTCATCGTCGAGATTATTACTCAACATCCAACACACTTTCACTTGTAAATTTATATGGAAATCCATCAAATTCATTGTTTTTGGGAAATGATGCTTCCGGTGAGATTTTTTTTGCAGATATTTTGAAAATATTTCCTGCGTTTCAGTAATTGAAAACATGGATTGGTACACAGTATATGTGATTGATTCTGATAAAGATCTTAATGGTTGGATGGGGCTTCTTCAAGATCCAGATTTCAAGAGTGACGCTTACCACACTGTCATTTGCGATGGATGTGACAGTTTTTCAATTGACTTCATGCTTTTTGATAAAAAATATGAGGTAGACCTATTTGCCTGACTAGTGAATATACTTCTGATTCAGAATGCATCTGGCTATGTTGAAATTCAAGGAATGACACCAACTGATCGTCTTCCAACAATGCTCAAGTACCCGTATGTTTCGTTTTCAACAAAGGGGTTTTCTTTCAGTTGACGATCTTACAGGTACTCTTCATCAAACAACAATAGTTTTCCACAGTTGATCCCAGCACCAATAGCAACTTTTCGTCTTCATAATGCTACTTTCGAGTACCTTATGTCCCCAGGAACTCCACAGAAAGATTTCTCAGCTGCTCCAGGAGAAACAAGATCTATTTATTCTCCACAACAATGGAATCCATCTGCAACTCCATCTTTTGATTACACTTTCTCGGATCCATTGAAAGTCTACAATTTTTCAATCAATCTCCAAACAATTAGTCTCGAGAATGATGGAGACGAGTTGGATGTACAAGTTGGATCTGTGAATGGACTTACAACATTGGATAAAAAGTTAGTGTCGGTTTAACTGAGTTTTTGAATTATTCTGAGGTTCAGATACAATAAGACCAAATTTGCAAATCAGTTCATTTCCGGAATGGGCCGATTCTTAAAATTGAAGTACACAGGGGCCAAAACTTCAGAAGTTATTCTGAATTTCAAAATGATTGATCCATCGAACCCTGATGGAACTACTCAAAACCCCGGTACAGATGGGACCACTGTCTCGGTGAGTAACTCAAGTTCCGTGTCAAACAATTGAAACGATACGTTTAGTCCGCACTTCTCACTTCGTCTTCACCAATCACTTCAGTCTCAACACGAGCAACTAGAGTGAGTACTAGCACAGCACCTACAGTAGCAAAAAGCACTGTCACGTCAACTGTGGTCCCCATGACAAACTTCCCAAGCACATCACAATCTACATTAACCACTACCCTATCGCCTTCCCCATCCACCATAATGATGCCGTCATCGTCATCTACAAACGTGAGTAGTACAACTTCTATGGGTCAAAGTTCAACAAACGCGCCTACTAGTACAACAACAGACGACATAAGTATATCAAGAGTTTCAAGTACTCAATCTACGACGTCAGCAGTTCCTTCTAGCTCCACTACTCTAGTTAAAAGTACATTACCATCTTCCACAACTGCATCAATAGCTCCAATACTCTCAACTAGTTCTATAGCACCAAGCACAACTTTCGCGACAATAAAACCTGAAGATACAACCACTCAATCATCAACAACATTCGAATCAATTACGACGATTGCGCCAGAAACGACATCGAAATCAAAAACAACTCTTATGGTTACTAAAGTTGTCTCATCAACTATTGCTTTTACAACAACAATGCAACATACATCCACATTGCCATCAACTACTCCTAGCCCAATTCCATCCTCATCAACCACAAGGAAGAGCATAAGAAGTACCGTTGAAGACACAACCATTGCACCGGAAACCAGCACTATCATTTCCACGGCAACTACGCGCACGACGTCTACAGAGACCTCAACGACTTCAACTTCGAGGACATCTTCATCTTCCATTATTCCTTCAACTAGTACCATCCCTGTGGTAGAGACGACCACAGCAAATGTCATCAATACTGCATCTACAACTATTTTGGTGCCAACTACATCTTTGCTTTTGACGTCTTCAACTGCCACAACGACTCCGATTCTAGTTTCTTCAGTTAGCACAACTATAATGCCACAAGCAACGTTGACAACAGAGCCATTACCGAAAAGTACAGCTGAACAAGTGCCGTCCACTACTGAAGTGACTACTACCTCTTCAGCAATACCTTCAACCCAAAAGTCCTCAACTCTTACCACAACGTCAACACAAAGTACAAACCCGACAGCTTTATCTGATTCAACGGAAAGACCATCTAGCACAAGCTTAAAAACTACAACTCTTCAATCCACCAGTACAACTTCAGCTCCTCTTGCAACAACTTCACGAGTTTTCATGACATCAAAACCAACCACAACGGAGGAAGGGTCAACACAAAAGAAAACCACCAAAATGTATTCTACTTCCGTGTCATCATCTTCAAAACAACTTACTAGCTCCTCAATGTTTACGTCGTCGGCGATTCCAATAACTACTACTGGAATCCAGAGATCTCTGTCTACAGTAGTTACTACTGTATCCAGTTTGAAACCAGAAGTTGCTTCGACAGTTCAACCTACAACACAGTCCCCAATAATCAGCACCTTAGCGCCTAGCACAACTATTAGAGCAATTAGAACACAATCCACATCCTCACCAGATCTCAGCACAGTACACTCTAATAATAATTTGGTAGGTTTTAGACAATCCTCAGTTTGAATCATAATGAAACCCCAATAAAACTAATTTCAGGTTGGTTCCACGCAGACTACAAGCCACGTGGAAACAACAACACAAGGTGCCGCTTCTCTTTTCTCTACCGGTCTTCTTATTCTTGTCATCTCAACAATCGCAATCTGAAAATAAACCATCGTCATCTTCAAAAAATGAAATCCTTTTTTATGACTTGTTTTCTTTTTTCTTTTGTCTGGCTCATGTTTGCAAAGATCCAAAATAGTAGAGGGTGGATGATAAAACATTGATGAACCACACTCACACAAGTCGAGACAAAATAAGAAAAAAAAAGCATTGTCTTCTGGAGTAAAATGATCTTCAGCTTCTTCTTCATTATTCTAATTCATTTTGAGAAAATTCAAACAGCAGCTAATTTTGGTAATCATATTAATTTATTTCATTCTAATTAGAGTATTTATGTTATCGATACAGAATGCCCCAGCTACTTGATAACTGCTGAAAGTGGTCCGATTGGTGTGATTCCTTATGGTCGAGTGGGTCTATCTGTGATTCCTGCTAATTATGATTGTGCTTATCATTTTCTCATTTATCCTGGATGGGCTCTTCATTTTTCTATCAGCACTTATTATGATCAACTTATCGGTGATAATATCACATTCACAAACAACTTGGGAGTTGTGCATTTGTTAGTTTTCAATCAGAAGTAATCTATATAGAAATTATTCAGACTTCCTACACCAAACCAACATATTAATGAATGGTCATCGGCACCAAATGCAGTTCTTCATATAAAAACAAAAAGTAACACAAGTCAAATGTTTGCAATTTATGAGTTTGTGAATGTTGAAAAGAAGTATCAACATGTTATAATTCCAACTGGCGAATATTTTGCATTGGGAGAAATGAGAAATCGGTACTACACTTTTCATTCCAATGCTTTGGATAAGGTAATGTTATCTTAAAACTGAGAAACTTCAATTTCCGCTTAACAGGTTGCTTTAAACATTGCAGTCAAAAATACTCAAGATTATGATGCTTTACTTGATTTTATATTTGTTTATGATGGAGGAGATGTGAAGAATTGCATGATGATTGGCAGACTTTCTACTTTTCTGAAAAAGAAGAAACATTCCACGTCTTCCAACATTACGATTGTCAACTTTTATGATGTCAAATCCCCGTCATACCTGATGGGGAATGATTTATCAAGTAAGGAGCATTTGACCACAGAAAGGTCAAAATGAGATTGTTTACAGAAGTCTCTGTGTTCTCTAAGTACAAAGCAATTCTGACAAGTCGAAATCAACAAACAACAGGAGAGTTGTTTGATGCAAGTGACCAAGGAGCAGCATATACATGGATATGTTCAGATTGTCAGAACTTTTATTGGACTATTCTCAAATTTCATAAATTAACGACAACTGTAGTTCACGATTAGTTGACTTTGAAACGTGTAATGCACTGAGTTACAGATTCCAAAAGCCTACATCGAGCTTCGATCTTTATCCCCAACACATAACACATCGACTTTACTCAATTATACTGTATCTGCAACTTTGAATCAGAATTTCCCTCAACTGATACCTTCTAGAATGTTCACAATGATTAACCATTACAGTGGAATTGCAGTAACTCTTGATACTTCTACCAGTAGTCAGTTATTCTTCAGTTTTATCAATATTTGCATGTTTTTACATTCAGAACCAATGACCCAGAGATGGCTAAAACCTTACGATGGAAGAAAAGGAACAATATTTTCTCCTTCAATTTGGGATCCAAAAACATCCCCATCGTTCTCTTTTCAATTCGGTTCAAATACCTATTTTTGGTTGAAAACTTCCAGATCTATTTTCAGAGGACGATGATCAAAAATTCATGTTCGGTGTTAATGTGAAAGATGTTCGAATTGCCGCCGCCGGAGAGTCGTTGACCATAAAAACAGGTCCAACGGCGTCTAACAACTTTTCATATAAAGAATTGTAAATTGAGCGAATCGGAAATCTCTGAAGAAAACAGTGAAATATTTCAGTGTATCCGATAGCACAGATTACTGGACTCGGAGGGAATCGAAAGGGAATTTCATGCAAATTGCTTATGATGGATGCGATCGGAGATCCATGGCTATAGTTAGTTTTGATATGAAACAGATAAACAATGAAGGAATTCGATCAATTCAAATACATTTTAGTTTCTTATTTCTGTTAGTTTTGGAATTTTTGGTGGCTTAAGGAATGTTCTATAAACTGTGCTCTTATTGAAAATTTTCGATTTTTTATAAAAAATAACAATTTGCACCCAATTCAAAACACAAATTTCTGTTTTGATTTTTGTTTTCAGTCTTTGTATTGTTTTCTGTCTGAAACTCATACCAAATGTTTGTGATAATGAAGAGTAACGACTAAAACACCCGTTATCAATTGTGCAAAACACAGCAAATCAAAGATTTTCTGTCTGAAGAGCTCGTATAAAAGCACAGATCGTTGCCAGTGAATCAATCCAACAATGAAATTCACTATCATTTGTCTTGCTCTCATCGGCGCTGGCTCAGCCACTTTTAGTGCTGAAGGCCAAGCGGCAATTGTGAAAGCTCATAACGATTTGAGATCTGCAATTGCAAAAGGAAACTACGTGGCAAAAGGAACTCAGGAGCCAGCTGCCAGTAACATGCTCAAAATGGTTAGTTATCCTCTATAAGAAACACCTTTAAAATTATAAAAATTATTCAGTCTTGGGATGAAACAATTGCTCAATCTGCTCAAGCTTTCGCCGAAAAATGTCCAGACGACCACGAGAAGAGTGAATACGGAGAGAATCTATATTGGGGATGGACTTCTGAAGAAATCGGAAGCCTCGATCCATATGTAAGTTCAATTCTTCAAAGCATATGCTGAACAAGCATCTATGAATTCAGGGACTTAAAGCCTCTAAGTCATGGGAAAAGGAATTCCAAGATTATGGATGGGTGAGCAGAACTCTTGATCAAGCAACATATGATACTGGAATTGGACATGCAACTCAAATGGTTTGGTCTCAATCTAATTTGATTGGATGTGGAGCAAAAAATTGTGGATCTGACCCGAAAAATGGAATGAATAAGGTTACAGTTGTCTGCCAATATAAGACAAAGTAAGATGGGCGGAGTCGAAAACACAGTAATACTTTCAATATTTCAGAGGAAACACCATCGACGAGAAAATCTACGGAGAGGGAGAATCCTGCTCAGCCTGTCCTTCTGCCACTTCCTGTGAGACCGATTCTGGACTTTGTGCTTAAAAATGTCTTTATTTTTTTGTATTTTCTTTTTGTAAATTTTGAACTTTTGCACATAAATATTTTACTCGGCACTTCTTGTAATCAATCTTATGTTTACTTAATTTTTTGTTGGAAAACGTTCTTCCATATTAGAATTGTGAACTGTTCATTATTGTACACGTACTGGAGGATTGAAGCTTCAAAGATACAATTTCATGCAAGGAAAACGTTTTTCAAGAATGACTTTACATATTGGTGTCATACAATGGATATCCAACTGGACGCAAGTACATCCAAGCTTGTCCCAATGTACCCTCTGCCCATCGAAGATATCGTTCACTTTCAACTGGAATATCTGGACAAGTGTATCTGACTCCATTCAAATTGGCAGCTCCACAGAGTTGATCCTCAACATACCACCATCCAGTGTTGAAATTAGTCTTTGAGCAGGTATAGTAGACTGAAAGGTGATTGGTTAGATAACTGTAACTTTACTTTCTGAAACTTACTGGCTGCATCTTCTATCTTATCTCTCAATTCTGGAGCAATGGTTGTTTCAGCTTCGATGTCCCAAGTGGAGAACTTTGGTCCATTCTGAGTGAGATCCCATCTTGCCCATCCATCTTGATAATAGTGTTCATCAGCTTCAGTTCCGGTACAAGCTTCTCTGATGACAACGGAGTATTGAGTAGTAGAGTTGAGAACACTAAATGTTGGATAGGTACAGTCCGTATTCAAAGCTGGACGTCCATTGCTAGCACATCTATGGAGATTCAAACGAAGAGTATGTGGTTGATAAGTGGTCAGTTGATGAATGAATTCAAGACCAAGCCATACTGATTGAGTAGCTGGAGTTCCGAAACCAATGAGATAGTCCTGAAAAAAATATTGATGATACTACTGATTAGGGTTTTAAAATACCTGGAATGTCTTGTTGGTGTTCAAGTCTTTGATATCTGATGACATCAAAGTGTATCCTCCTCCGTTGGTTGTCATATCACAGAAGACATCCATTGGTGAGAATTTTGGACGGTTTGGAAGGACGAATGGTGGATTGATGGAATAAACTCCAGTGTTTTTAATTCCCCAGTAAACATACAAATCGGCACAGTGACGGCGTGGTTGATATCTGTTACAGTTATCTCCCATCCAGAAGTCATCACAGACACAGTGGTAAGTTCCTGGAGTCTTGACACATTGCCCATGTCCACAGATTCCTGGAGTCTCAACACATTCATTGATATCAGTACAATTGTATCCATCTCCACGGTATCCCTTGTTACAGGTACACTGATAATCAACTGAATTGAGCATACATGTTGCATCATCAGAGCATGGACGATAGTCACTCCACATTGTTCCGTTTTGACATTCATGATAGATTGTGCAATTCTGGGTAACCCATGGTTTTCCTGGTCTGTGAGCGTTTCCATCCTGATCAGTACAACCGCATTGATCGAGTCTGATACATTTGAGTGAGCCAGTTACAGTATTATCAACGACATATCCTGGGTCACATTCACATCCATCAACACATCCTTGGTCACAAATCTCTGGGAATGGTTCAGCACAAGTTGATGGGCAAGAGGAAGAGCAAATAGATGGATGGGCATTCAATGGGCAAGCCAATGGGCAGTTGACTTGATTACGCCAGTCTTTGTTCATTTGTTGTTGTGGAAGAGCAAGTTGGCAGGATTGGAAGAAGTAGGAAAGTTCTGTACATTTGTAAGCTGGATTACGGCAGACGTCATAAATACAGTTGTAGTAGAAGTCTTCCAACGTATCGTTTCCGAGTCCTTGACAAGCTCCGAAAACTCCAAGTCCGAGTTCGGCTTGTTGAATTGGATAACAGGTTTGAGACGCAGTTTGGACATCCTGAAAAAGGGAATAGTTTTAATTAATAAACGGAGGAAAGGGAGAGGTTGAGCGGTACCGCGCAACTCTGATCTAGAATAATACTAGTACTGACGCAATTCGTGTTGTTATCGAGTGTTTGGCCATTGATACAATTCTCTTGGCCGGGACGGAGGACAAGGAATTTGTCAGTGATCCAGGTATCCTGAAAACTTGTTTGAATGTTTGAGAAACTACGAAATCGCAAACCTCAGTTTTCATGAAATCAGCATGATTGTTATTTTCTGGTTGGCGACTTGACTTGATTGGGAGAACAGTTCCATTTTTGTTGACGACGTCATCCAACTTCTTTCCATCAATGTTTCCTGCCAATCCACAAAGTGTAGAGGGTCCATTGAACTCCGGAATATCGGGAACTTGAACACAAAGGGAGTTGTAAGTGGAGAAAGTGACCACAATTCCTTGTTCGTTTTCAATGGTGAAAGTAGATCCAGAGTAACGAATGCGAACTGTCCAGGTCTTCAGATTTGGATAATACCATGGAGTGAGAACTTGAACTCCGTTTACCAAAGCAGTCTTTGAACGTCCATCAACGTGGATGGTCAAGTTGTGAAGATCTACTTCAACTTCGGATACTTGAGAGACACTGAAAAAAAAGCTGATGCTGAAAAAGCTCTATGGTTGTATTATACTCACTGATATCCCTTTCCTGGCAACTCGTTCTTAGCTCTGACTGAAAACCATCCATATGGAGCTGGAAGGTTGGTGCATGGTTGAGAGAAAACATATGGGCATGTTCCTTGGTAATCGAACCGAAGACCATCATAAGTGACATAATGAGGATCTCCACTCATACAAGATTGTTGAACTTTCATATCACAGTCTCTTCCGTTCTTGCGAGCGGTGTATCCTGGTTTACAGATGCAGTTCAATTGATGATTGGCCACATAGCAGTCGGCGTTCTTTCCACAAGTGTTAGCTTTGCAAGAAATTACGTTCTGACAGAATCTTCCAGAAGCGTTGTCAGGGCAGACACAACTGAAATTTTCCCGAATTTTAAGAGAAGGCTGTAAAGTAAAAACTCACTAGAAATATTGCCATGGGAATCTTGCATCTGGCACACATTGTCCACTGTTACAGAGTCCTGGTTGACTGCAGATGTTACATTGTGGACCAGCTGTAGCCGCAACTGCTGCGTCGGAGTTCGTGCTAATCTGGAAATTTGAAAATGTAATCTTTGTTCTGTGTTGAACTTCTCACCTCATTCAGGAAATGACGGACAGCACTTTCGTCTTTAATCGGCTTTGATAGTGGTGCCAAGTACTCCTCGTGTTTGGCTTTTTGGTAATGACTGATCATGGCAAGAAGAGTTTCTTTCGATTCACATTCGAGTCCAAAGCATTGTACACTAAAACGATGGAAAAATTGGGTTACTGTAGTTTTTGTGAAATTTTCGCTCGGCTGTAGTTTCAAAAAATTAGCATAAAGACCCTAACACTAATTGACTGTGATAACTCTATTTATCTCATGATTTTGTTCTTTCTAGATAAAGATAATGGTTTCGATGTCCTGGAGAAAGTAACAACAGAACTTTGAAGCAGATATATGTACATGACAGTCCATCCCAGAGTACGGTATTACCGATCCCTATTTTCAGTAACATAAAGTAAAGAAGTTATCAAATACATCTCAAAAAAGTTTTTCATGTTTCCCGTTATTCAAAAAAATGGATATACAGGACGCCCAACTTACGTGTCATCCATATAATTCGGAACGAGACAATCAGCTCCATAGCATTTCAAATCGTCTGACTCGGCAGCAGCGAGAGTGCATACAAGGCACACAGTCAGAAGTTTGAAGAGACCCATATTGAGGTTCTTCAGCCTATCAAATTCAACAATTGGTTCCCTTATAAACTATCGTTATCAGTTTATTCATAAAGTGTTTCAGTCATCGTCATCGAAATCACCGGAGTGGAGGCCTAGTTTGCTCTTTTCCCACAAATACAACATTTATCAATGTGCCCGCGACATTTCGATTTGATTCATATTGTTTGAAGGCGACGGAGCGATTATCAGAGTGTTAAGATCATATTAGAGGAAGAATTGAAGCATTGTAGAATTGTAGAAGAGACTGCTTGTATGGAAGAGGAAATGATAATTCGGGTGCAAAATATCATCATCGTTTTCGTCATGATTCTCCTCTTCTCTCTGGAATATTTATGACTCAATGACCTTTCCTGATAATTTATTGTGGAAAATACGTCTTCCTGTCGTAATTCCAATTAACCTTTGCCTTGAAAATACCATCTGGAAATGTCATGGGCGGCACTTTTCTTCTTTCTAAAAGTTATTTGCTTCGAAATTTGCTCCAATAAAGTTCTTAAAACTATTATCAGTTTTTGGAAGGCCAAGTGTTCAAATAAATTTTATTATGGGAAGAAAAGTCGTGAAAATAGTTGTGCGGTAACGTTTTCCAGCTGATATCGAAAGGACAGCGATAAAGACTCCCACGCTTGATGTAGTCTTCAAAAGGAATTTATTGGAATCAAAATGTGACAGAGTTCAAGGAACATTTATAATACTGAATGAAGAATATGGAGTTGAATACAGGAAAATGCGAGGATCGAAATTCGAATGGCAATGTCGGTTGCAGGCTTCATGTCAAAATCATTCTTGAAATTAAAATAAACTAAATGTCGTGGTTCGATTTTTCCTAGGAATCTCCTTTCTAAATCTTCTTAAAAGGTCTATGAAAATTTGAATTCAATTTTCATTTTCTCTTTATTACTATTTAGATATGTGGATGGAACGCTTTGAGCAGAAACAGGTAAATACTACGAAGTGTATCCAAAAAAGTCTTTTAATTTTTTATCTTCTGAAAGCGAAATTAAATTTTTTAGAACATTGAA
This sequence comes from Caenorhabditis doughertyi, assembly GCA_963572265.1. Lineage (NCBI taxonomy): Eukaryota > Metazoa > Nematoda > Chromadorea > Rhabditida > Rhabditidae > Caenorhabditis > Caenorhabditis doughertyi. Next base: position 9,146,342 of record OY751557.1, read on the forward strand.
ATGTATAACCTTCTATCTGTTATTCTTACATCAAGTTCAATCACAACCTGTTTTCGTTTTATCAAAAACACAACAATGTGATCCATATGAATCCACATGTACATTCACCAAAAATAATGCAAGCGCGCTCCAATGAACAAACAAAATGAAAAAAAATTGCCTTCTCGTTTCACTGTTTTCCCTTTATCGGCGCATCATCTCAGATCGTTTGCCACTAGACATTTCGCTTTTTTGTTTAAAATAAAAGTTTCAATTCCATGAAAAAATAACACATTCATCTAATTGTATTGATTTTTACAGGAAATGGAGGGGATCAGTTTTCTACTGATTCTTTCTTCCGCAATGTTTTTTGGAAGTTACATAGCCGGATCCATACCCCTCATGTTCAGTTTATCAGAAGTGAGTTTTTGATTAGAAAACAAAAAAACAATGATTATTATTCTTTTCATTTCAGTCTCGGATTCGGTTAGTGAGCATATTCGGCGCCGGATTGCTCGTTGGCACTGCACTTTCCGTGATAATACCAGAAGGTGTTGATGCTTTATACGGAGCACAATGTGGTTGGTTTTTCTTCTTTTTGATGTTTAAAGAATTATAAAGCATCTTCGAAAAATTGAATCAGATTTTCAGCAGTCAAACATCATCACCACGAACACGAAAATCCGGTTGTCTCACAGGTCGGAGCGATTGTGAACCCAGCCGAAGCGAAGCAAATTCTAGAGAATGCGAAAGAGAAAGAGGATAATCTACCCAGAATTATTCCGAAAGATGCAGTATTAAATGAAGCGTAAGTCGCTCGGCTCATAAAAACAATTGCAAATCATTAACAAATACTCATTTTCATAAAAGATCTATCCAAGATTTACCCCTGGCTCCTCCAGCTTCAAAAATGAACCAAACGTTCAATTGATAATCTCAAAATCTATTATTTTTCAGAATTGGAAGAGTTGTTCGATCGCCAGCTGAAGAATCAATATTAAACCGAACGAAACGAGATGTTTTAATAGAAACTCATTCGGAAAATGAGCAGAACGAAGAAAAAGGACACGAAGAGAATGAAGAAACACACTCTCATGGACACGGAAATGTTCACTCTCAAATAGGTTACTCGTTAGTTCTCGGTTTCGTTTTAATGCTTCTCGTTGATCAAATTGGAAGTGCTACGGTGGCAAGAAGTGAGTTTTTTTGTAGTTAGCAGAAAAACATTTTATTTTCAGATGATCGATCTGGAAGGAGTCGAATTGGAATTTCTGCGACAATTGGGCTAGTTGTTCATGCCGCTGGTGAGTTTTACTGAGTGTGCTTGCAATGATTTTGAATTCTATTATATTCTTTCAGTTTTTATTACTCCTCATATTTTTAGCCGACGGTGTTGCCCTTGGAAGTGCTTCAGTGATCAATAAATCTGATGTTCAACTGATCGTCTTCGTAGCGATCATGCTTCATAAAGCGCCTGCCGCATTCGGTCTCGTCTCATTCCTACTAATGGAATCCATTGATCGACGAGCAATTCGTAAACATCTCGTTGTGTTCTCAGCTGCCGCTCCAGTTGCTGCACTTATCACATTCGTCATTATTATGCACGTGAGTACGAAGCTTGAATCAAATTTGAATAAAAATTATAATTCAGATGGGCGAATCAATGAGATCAGAATCTTCGACAGGGGTGCTCATGCTTTTCTCAGCAGGCACTTTCCTTTATGTGGCTACGGTGCACGTTCTTCCAGAATTAGTGAGTTTGATTGTTTTATTGAATTTGAACTAGAATCTATTTTGTGTTCCATTTTCGGAAATTAAAGTTAATGAAAGAATGTGGGAATCCGATTAAAAAGGCGTGCCCCCGGAAGAGAAGAATGTCAGGTCAACGAATAAGAAAGTTAAACATTCGAGTCGTTTTCTTAAGAATGAAATTGGCTTTAAACACGAAAACAAAAGGGTTTTTTTAATCTTAAAACTATCTTTGTTATTTTGCAGGCAAACAACAAACAGACAGAATACTCTCTTGTTGTCGATGCCACATCACCATCATCAATTGGTCATTCCCATTCCTCCGGACCAAGTTACACTCTCAAAGAGCTATTGTTAATAATTAGTGGAGCCGTTGTCCCGGCAATTCTAGCATCTGGACATTCGCATTAAATCTTCCTGTGTATTATTTTTCTTGTTTATGTGTGTGTATGTAAGCTTTACATCCGAGTTTATCAACATCATCACTTTCCCAGTTTTATCCTCGTTCCATTGTGATTCAATTCCAGATAGTTGTTTGTTTTTTTTTCTTGTCTATGTTCCCTCCCATTTTCTCCTTTCCTTCTTTCCACTTCTGTTTCTCTGCTTATGGGTATTTGGCTACTTTTTCTGTACATATACAAAAACTTATGACGTTTATAGTTTTAGAGTTTATTGAAATTTTCCAACTAAAAGTTTCTCAAGTCACTATCACAACTTTTGACGATTGAGCTGACCTTCGGAGGTTACAGCTATTAAAATGGAAGAGGCACATGATGAAACCATCCGCTGCATGAACGAAAATTAAGGAGAATGTGAAGATGAAGAAGTGTCCAATAACACTGGTAACTCCGAAAAAGTTCTTAGAATTCAATAAGTCTAATCCATGTAGACAATCTTGAATCACACTCTGAATTATTGAATTTGAAATGTTCTGAGATAGTAATGTTGACTGACCTGAACAAAAAGCCTAATAGTTCTGCGCCGTTTATAATTAGAAGTCAAATGGCTCACGGATTTGTTGAAGAACTGAATTAAAATATTTGAATTTTAATGGTTATTGAATTACTTACTAGATACCGTAGTCTAAAAAGATTCAAAATTTGAATGGAAAATGTAAAAACTGCCAGAATTATGCAGACAATTGAGAGAATCAACAGATTCAAGTTGTCACATGTTTTATTTCCAGCTTCATAATTCAGCTTTTCGATGGAATAGGAGACCCAGCAGTTGTCTGAAATTGAGGTTGGCTTAAGATGAAACCCATTAAAACAAACCTCTATAAGTTGCTACGACAAAAAAGGAACATGATAGCCAACAAATAAAAAGAGAAACAATTGATACCCGGCATCTTTGAGTATCCGAAACATTCAACGGAAAGAAAATAATCAAAAATCGATCAATTGCCATAAGAAATTGGGTCAAAGGACCCATAAGATAGATACCGTATTCATTAAGTTGACCAAGTAACTTGTTTATTGAAAAAGGAAGAAATAGTTTGTTTCTGGAATTTTCTCAATTAGATAGCACGTAACACATCGTGTATCTTACAAAAGAATTGCAGGTCCAACCCATAGCAAACCAATCAAACAAGTCAACGAATTGCTGATAGATTTCGAGAGACATAATAGGTGGAAACCATTATAAAATTCTTTTGGATGAAAGAATTTCAGAAATATAAGTGAATTCAAAACCAGACCGATTGTAGAAACCTAAAACTAGGCATCACTATCTAATTACATTAGTTTCCACATACCGAAACAGCAGAAATCCCTGCCAGGAGAAGATCCTGTTTACTTATGAACTGACTAGAAATATTCATTCGATGATATACCATGCTTTTCTTTAGAACAGCCCGAATAGGAAGTTCAAGATTGAATTATCTCTTATTGAGTAATGCCAAGAAATGTTTTTGGCCAGAGATCCGATTTTGAGTAACCAACAGAGAATTGACGTTCGAGGAAATGAAGATAACCAATAATTATGTTTCGATGGCGAGAAGAGTGTTGAATTGGAGATTTTGAATAAGGAAATGAGAATTTCGTTATCAAAAATTAATGCTATTTTCAAATGTGCTTTCATTTTTTCATCAGTATCAGATTTTTATTTTTATGTAGATCCTTTGAAAGGATTATGTTTTGATCCCAAGGGCACTCTGCTTTAAAGCACCTCCCCCTATTTTCTCATGGGTTCTTTAATTCACCTGCACCATTCATACGAAGAACAAAAAGTGTTTATCATCAAAAAACAGTTAACAAATTGATATGAGCAAGGGTACCATTCGAGTTTTTAAGGTCAAGAATATAGAAAGATCATAAGTTTTTGAAAATGAAAGAATCGTTTTATCAGGCAACTTTGGCAATTCCAATTGTTCCACATGCCAATGGTTTCTCTCCAAAATGTGTCCTCAAACTCCATTCTGTTGTAGAAAATCTGAAAAAACGAAAATAGATGACAACCAGTGAAAAAAATTAGAAAAAAACTAACGAATAGATGACAAGAGCTCTCCCAACAACATCTTGAACTGGCCAGTCTACAATTCTATCAAACTTTCCATTCTCTGTTATATCTCCCAATGATGGACTTAATGATTTAGAGAAAGGAGCTCCAACCCGAGAACATCCTTCAGAAGAATCTCCGAATTGATGAAGAACAACTGCATGACGTCCAGCAGGAAGTGTATAGACTTCTCCATGAATCCGAAGAGCTGTTGTCGTCAATCGAGAGAATGTGAAACGACCAATTTGTGTGCCGTCTCGTGTCATTAGAATGGCAACTGCTATCTGAAATTTGTTAAAAGTAAGGGTAGTTTGCATTGGGAGCATGAATCTACTCACTACGTCGTCCAAAAAAGGATCAGTAATCTCACGAATTGTTGCAAATCTCACTGGTTCATCCATACTTGCTGCCACTGGAGAAATTCTCATTCGACTTGTAGTTGTTGATCCCAATGAACTAGAACAACTCTCCCTTGGAACACACGGAGCAGTTACATCATTTCTAGCTCGGACATATCCAGGAGCACAATGACATCCAGCACTACAAGTACCAGAACACACGGGAATGGATGGTTGACCACAGTATTCTGGACACAAAGTACCACAAGAAGACCATACAGCATGTTTATCCGGGCATACGCAACGTTGTGGATTTACTCCGAGAGAAACAATCATTGGTCGACAACATCTTTGTTCAACAGGACAGTCCATATCAGTATTGCATCCACGACCTCCAACATCAAATGTTGTATCTGGACATTCAGATTGACCTATTTTAGGTTTTAGAGAAAGAAGATCGGAATCAGATGAGAATGGATGTCCACGAGTTTCCTGAAGCTGGGCAATTACTGTGGTAGCTGGAGGGAGAGTTGGTTCTGGAGTTGTAGTAGTTGTAGTTGTCGTTGTTGTTGTGGGTTCTTCTGTTGTCTCCTCTTCTGCTGGACATTCTTCTATCTTCACACATTTAGATGTATGCCACGTGGCAGAGTTCTCGAACACCAATCCATTTTTACAGAAACATCCAGTTTGGCATGGCGCACAGTTTTTTGGGTGACGATTATCACAACCCATTGGGCAGGAACTTCCACAAGTCATGAATTCTTTTGTTGGATCTTCACACCCTCTATCACATTCTGCTGGTAATACACATCTAGAAGTTGGATCGTTTGGATGGAGAAGAACATATGGTTGACGACAGACACATCCAGCAAAACATTGCCCTGAACCACACCTTCCGAGAGGATTAGCACAAGATCTTGAGCAGTGAAGAGCTCCACATTGGCTCCATTCCTTACGGGGGTCTGGACAAGATTGTGTAGCTGGAAGACTAGCAGTGGAAGGTGGAATGTTCTTTCTGGGACATAATTGAGGAAGAATACATGTAGAATTAGGATCTTTCGAGTCAGCAAGAACATATGGTAATCGACAGAAACAACCAGCTTCACATGAAAGTGCACAGTCAATTGAAGCTGCTTGTGAAAGAGGACGATCGCAAGATGGAGGGCATTTACTTCCACAACTTTGATAGTTCTTTAAAGGGTGTTCACAATGTTGTTCCGGAATTAATGTTGGAAGTTTTTGTTGTGGTGTTGTGAATTGCCTCGGAGAAGCTGTCACTGTTGGAAGAGTTTGAGGAGGCAATGTTGTTCGTGGAGATGTTGGATATTGGATATTAGTATTACCAAAACTTCCAACCATCTGAGGATTTCTTTGAACAAATTGCTCAACTATTTCTGGTGCGGGAGTTGGCATTTCAGGACATTCAGATGGGAGAATGCATCTGGAAATAATTCGATGTTCTATCAATAAAACATATTCAGGCTTTGCAAACCTTGAATGGAGTGGATCTTCTTGATTTTCTAGAATGAACGGTATTTTACAAAAGCATCCAGTTACGCATCTTTCGTTACATCTCGGTTGGTTTCGAGTGGCACAACTAATTGGGCACGCACTTCCACATGTTTGATATTGACGACGTTCATCAGCACAACGAATTGTTAGATCGTATGCCTGACATAAAGCTCTTGGAACACAAGCAGATCGGGGTGAACTATCTCGGCGGATGTACCCTAAAATTGATTGTCACCAGAGATTCATTCCAAAAAAAATACCTGGGAGACAAATACATCCTGGCTGACATCCGGGAACTGGGCATGCTGGAGTTGATGGGTCTTGGCACGAAGGCTGACATGATGAGTAACAAGCAGAATATTGTTCATTTGCGCCACAAACCATAGAAATTGTTGGGGTTACTGAAATAGATACAACCTGATTTTAATTTTGGATAATTTTGTTACAGACTTTCGTTAGAAATGGGTTCAGTCATTAGTTTAGTTAGTGATGGAAGACAAGCATGATAGTTAGGGTTAGAGATAGAGCCGGGACAGCACTTGGACCCTGGTTCGCATTCAGAATCACAGAAGCATCTGGTTAGTGTTGTTATGGAAGTGTTTAGAGGAAGAGGGCATTCTCCAGGTGATTTGCTTTTGCAGGTCTGAAAATAATTTCCTTTTTTAATTAAATCTACAAAAACAACAGTACTTCTTCTCTTTCCTTTTGCTCTCTCAAAAGAGCTGCTGCTTTCAGCGCAAGATTTTCTTGTTTCCTCCTAACTGTTTCACAACCTTTTTCGTCTTTGCTTTCTTTTCCTGTTAATCTTCTTCCATATCGAGTAACACACCAGCAAACTTCAGTTCCCGCAAGACATTGCCTGCAATTGTTGTGTTTTCCGAAAAAACAAAAACGTTTGGGCCGAACCGGGAGTCGAACCCGGGACCTCGCGCACCCGAAGCGCGAATCATACCCCTAGACCATCCGGCCGCCGTCTCGCTTCGTCTCTCATGCAGTTGACTTACCTCCTTCTCCACGCGAGGCCACTCTCCTCGCAGAGAGGAATTGCTTGCCCAACTATTTCCAAAGAACGCAGTTCATCGAGGAGAGCTCGCCTTCTCATTGCACATGCTATAAGAATATTTGAATTGGTTTTTCTCAATTGTTAATAAATACAACAATAATAATAGAAGGAAAAGAAAGAAGAATTCAATTGTGGGCCATATTGTGTAATTAGTTTTTCTCTCAAATGTCACGATCCGAATACTAATTACATCTCAAGAGCTTGTATAAATTGAGTCATTGTATGCTTTTCGATGATATTTTTGACGAATAAAATCTTCCTGAAGCGATGGAAAGCAGCCCTTATCGAGATAAGCGTAAGTATTGTTTTCGAGAGTCATGAATCATTTTACATTGAAGAAAAACCATCGAAATCTCAAGCCCAGCAAAGGCGTCAAATGGAGAATTTTGAATTTTCTCAACTTGCAAAAGAACTTCCATTGGCCAGAGCTATATCTGGACAACATATCGATAAGACTACGATGGTTCGCCTAGCAACTGCATACATAAAACTTCATAATATATTTGGACAATCCAGAAGAGCTTATAGTTCTGCAGACTACTATTATGGAAGTGACTCACAATGGACTAATAATCATTTAGATGTGAGTCGTTTTTTTTTGGTGATCTTGGAAAAAAAAGGATGTTTTCAGTTATTGGATGGATTCTTTGTGATTCTGGATCGTCGTGGAGATGTTCTGTATATCAGTGAAACTATAAGTATCTACCTGGGATTATCACAAGTGGAAATGACAGGAAATCCAATGGTTGATTATATTCATGAGCAGGATATCAACTGTTTCAGTTCGGTGAGTGTAATCTTATAACATTTTGAAACATCTAATCTAATTCGAGGCATTAAATTACTGTGATCGTTACTGGCCTCAAATGTGCAATGTCCGAGTGAAATCTAGTCTAACTAAACGAGCTAATAAAGATGCGATTCGTGCTTCTCCTGGATACAAGGTTCTTCGACTTGAGATTACAATGGGACCTAATCCAAATACTCGAATGATTGCATGTTATCCTATGCCTACTCCAGTCCTATCTACCGTAACCATCTCATCTAATTCTTTTGTTATTATCACTTCTATTGATCTTCATATCACTTATGCTGATGAAAGAGCTCATCAGTTGCTTCGAAATATCTATTTTCCTGACTCTAGTATCAAAGGAATGTCTTTTTATACTTTGATAGATGTTTCAGATTCTGAAGTTATTTCAAAGATGCATTTTGATATTTTCAATCTTGGTGCTTATAAAACTCCCTACTACAGAATGATTCTAAATCAAACCAACACAACTTTCTACGTGGAATCCAATATATTCCGTCATACTTCTGTTTCTTCAAAACAATTTAATGACTCGATCACATTTGTTTCTTCAATTCTCTAAAAAATGTGACTGACCTCCAACTTTTTTTAATGGCGTTTTTTTGCATTTTTATAGTACTAAATGAAACCTTGAAACTTTTTTTTCGAAATAAAATATACTCACTTTTACAACATTTTCCTTCAATGCAAAGCTCTTCTTGATGAGTACAATCCTCGTCTCTTGAGCATCTTCGTGACCAACGAGAATCATCAGGACATGGTTCATCGGCGGGTGGATCCGATGTTGCATTGGTAGAGGTTTTTGGTTTAGGACTAGTGGCTGAGAACATGCGGTTGGTTAAATGGGTTAGTTAGGAGTTAGTTATTGAAGAAAATAGAAAACATACGTTCTCGTTGAAGGGAAAAAGTTGGCAATACATTCGGACAGCAGAATCCGTTATCACAAATTTCACCAATGAAGCAGTCGTCCTGCATACGACATCTATAATAAGAGTACCTACTATCTGCACAATGTCGACATGATCCTTCTGCTTCACATAATCCTGAAAAGAAACATGTTGACAAAATGCAATAATATTAGAGGTTTTAGTAAGAACAGAATAAATGAGATAAACTACTAACGTATCAGTGTAACTTACTTAATTGAGCATCAATTCCTATCCAATTTGTACCAGATATCGCAAAAAATAGAAGAATGTGATACATATCCTGTGGACTTCTTCTTCTTCTTCTTAGAATTCACAGATGGCGGTGTCAGTGTCACTTTCTTATTGGGTGACCTACAAATGAAAGTGTGTCGTGCTCTCGTGGAAAGGTAAACCCCACAGGAGAGAGGGGCAATTATGAATAAAAAGGGGTCCAAAACCTCTGATTGCCCCAATCCTATTATGGCAGATGAGGTTCGAAGAGAGAAAGAGACGATGTTTGGCGGAGAGAGGGGACAGGTCGGTAGCTATAAATCAGGGGTTGTTCGACAAATTAGTGTTCCGAAGGGTTGATTTTAGTATTGGGAGAAAGAAGAAGCATAAGAAGGAGCAGGTGTGGGAAGCTGGTCGGATTGAGTGCGTTTTGACAGACGGTTGGTTTAAGGGCTCACGAAATTGGATTGAACAAAGAAGGTAAAATGATGAAATAGATGACAGGAAGAAGATTGAAAAAGTCTCTATGGGTTTTTTTTGGGATCAATGAACCACGGTACTTTTTAGTAAGTTCTTGCGCATTAATTTCTTGATAGTTCAGTCAGTTCGGAAATTGCAAGTTCTCAAACAAGTTCTCAAAAATGTAGGTATAAGAAGTAATAAAAATAGTTATTTCAAACACCCGTAAGTTAATGAAAATTTTTCCGAACTACCCGACATCTAGTTTTAAGAACTTCTAGAAGCAAAACTTCCAGAAAGAAACGATCGTTTTCAAGATGTCATTTCCAACAGACTGTAGTGTAAAAAAAAACAACAAATGATCTCAAAAAACAAACTTTTCTTTGCAAGACCAACCATCATCTAAAATCGAAACATTTTGTTGTCAATCACCTGCCATTCTCTCCTCTTTTACCTCCTTCCATGTCCCTCTTTTTCTCTCCAATTTCCCGCCCATTTTTCCTGCCCATCATCAACAGAGACAGTCCCGACCTTGTCGGACAATTCGGACTACGCGGGACGATGTCTCATTTTTGCCTCCTCTTCCTCTTCATTCAGAAGTGAACCGTGCCTCCTCTAAGCTTCATAATCCGACCTTGAGGGGTCAACCAGGCACCTATTACCGCGCTTCCGTGCTACTCCTACTAATACAACAACTGCCATTACCACAACAATTGGAATTGGTTGGGTCTTGTCGGAAAAAGAGGAGATGATGCCAGAAATGTTGATGGACAATGATGAACTTTTTTCTGTGAAGACTGAAATAAACTGTAATTTCGCAAACGGTTTTTGAAGCCAAGAATTTAAAAAAAAACATTCAATAAATAACAAATTCTATTTATTTGATAATTTCTTTTAAAACCCGTAATTATAGAAATCTTGAAAGAAAAACAGGGAATACAATCATGTGGGTTGAGATCGTCTGCGATGTGACATGGCTTGAATATCACAAATGATTTTCGAGTAAGCAGACAATGCGGCAGTAGTTGAAGCACATTCAAATTCATCATCTGGTGGACGTTGAGTGGTTACTGTAGACTCTCCGGAAGCAGTTGATCCTGATGATGATGATCCTGTTGAAGGATTCGGTGATGATGTGACATAAGTATCACCTCCGCCAATTGTTGATATTCTAATAGGAGGCCCTATTGTAGCATCAGTTTCCGGAGAAGAATCAGGGCTGACAGTGTAGAGTGGCTCAGTGGGTGTAATGGATGTAGACGTTGTGGATTCAGATGTGATTGGTTCTAATGTTCCATCGGAAGAAACTGTGTAAACGCCTTCTGTAGTCGTTGATACCACTGGAGTAGATGGTGTCGTTGGATCTGTTGGAAGAATTTTTGTGATTTCAGATGTTGATGACGTGGAAAAAGTGATATATTCTGAAGTAGATGTCCATTCATCTGTAGTTGTTGTTAAAGTTGGCAAAGTAGAATCAGGAGACGTTATTGTTGTGCCGTCTGGGAAGTCCGTTATGCTATTTGTAGAAGTTGTAATGGGTTCTAAAGTGAATCCAGGAGTTGGGAAAAGTGAAGTTTCTGATGGAGAAGAAGATGAAGGCATGGTTGTTGTCCTTTCAGATGAAGTGAAAGTCGATGACGTCTCATCTCCGGGAGTTGGGAAATCAGAAGGTGTTGTTTTTATTGGCTCAAGTGTACTCTCAGATGTTATATATTCTGGAGACGTCCCTTCTGATTCTAAAGTTGTCAATGAAGTTGTGGTTCCCTCGTCCGTGGAAGTCGGGGAGTCAGTTGTTGTTGTTGTTGATTCAGTTGGAGTTATTGTCTCTAGAGTTGAATCCACAAAAGTTATAGTGGTTCCTGTTGAAGATGAAGTGAAATCATCAATTGAAGATGTTGTTGTATAATCGGATCCATCTGTTGATTGCCACGTGGATGAACCCATTGATGACGTCGTTCCTTCTGATGAAGAAATCCACGTTGGAGTTTCTGTATGTTCAGAAGTTTGCCCAGTTGTCAGTGTTGTGCCTTCTGAAATGGTTGGCGAAGATGAAGCTATTGAACTTTCAGAGGTCTGCCACGTGGAAGTTGTTCCATCAGTTTCAGAAATCGTAGAAGATGTGACAGGTGAAACAGGGTATTCAGAAACAGTTGAAGGCGTGGAATCAATGACGGTGGTTGACATGGTTGTCCTCGAAGACGTTGGCTCTGAATACTCTTTACATAATGAAAATGAGTAAGCTTATTATTAACTCACGCGTTGTAGTGAAAATGAATGTACGAGGAGTGAGAATAGTTGGAGCAGGAATATAATCTCCGAAGTGAAGCATTGGTGTCAAATTAACAGTGCTGAATAGAACACAATCTCTTCTTTGTCCTCCATTATTAATAGCTACAGGAACTCTTGTGGCTCTTCCTTGTGGATCTCTTGCTTCAAGAACAATACAGTATTCCTGTTCATTACTCAATTGTTCATCTGAATCATAAAAGATTCGTCCAGTTTCAGAATCCACAGAGAATCTCCTGTTATTGTCTGGAGAATACAAGAAATAGGTAAGGTCCTCTGAAGAAGTTGCTTCAATCTTTCCAATTTCAGTTTCTGGTTCAATATTATTCTGTGGAATTTCTATTCGATATTGGAGTTGTTCGAACGAAGGATTCTCATTTTCAGGTGATGAAGCATTTGGATCAGCAAAATGAAGTTCATAAAACATTTGTTGAGAAGCAGTCAAAGAACCCGGGTCTATATAATTCAGCATTTCGTTTCCCTGAAAAAAGAATGAGATGATCTCATACACCGTTCATTTCTACTCACATTTTCCTCTGAAGTCCATTGAACCGCTTGAAGTTCTCTAGGTCTGACTCCTCCTCTATCTACAATTGATATCAGTTTATACATTTCATCGACTTCTGGAACAGGCATTCGAGCCCACAGAGCTCCTCCAAAACTTGTTGATTCTCTGAAAGTTTTCAAAGTTTTAAGTAATATTGTTTCAGAGACACTAACGGATTTCTGAAAGCTGCTACAAAAGTTCGTTTTCCAGGCTCAGTTGCATTAATTTTTTGTATCTGGAATAAAGAAAAGTAAAAATTAAATCCTCAAAAATAATGCTCACTGATAAAAATTCCAGTTTGATTACGTTGACCATTTGGGCAGCCGACGGGCGGAAATAAAATAATGGTACTGATTGGTTTGGAGTTGCTAAAAGCATTCCAAAGTCAGAGATCCCGGCTGCACGAATCGCATATGTTTCTGTTGTTTCTAATAGTAGCAACTTTTCATTTTCCAAACAAGTCAAATTCATTGATTGTATTGGAACGATATTATCATCTGTATCCTTCATAACAATTCTGACTAACTGTGTGGATCCACTTGGAATTGTTGAGAACTTCGGCGTCAATGTTTTCTGCGTAGATTTTCCATTGACAAATACTGAATCTAGTCTTGGTGTTGAAAGTGGTTCTGAATGTTTTAGTTCATTCATTATCACTTCTACTTCTTTCAGTGGCGTATATCCATGATTGATTATAGCACTAATTATTGAGAAATCAGTTCCTTCTTTTGGTGATAAACTATCTTTGATGATATTGATAGCACGAATCGTTTTCTTTGGTATAACTGAAACTTCCGGAGCAAACAGTTTTTGCTGAGTCAGACGACCCATTGAAGAGAAAGAGAAGATTATTATTGGCTGAAAAAATTTATTTCTTACTTTTGGAATGAAATAAGGATCTAACCTGATATTTTGCAACTGTTGTCAGTCTCCTGGGTGCAGATATGAAACGTGTCCAGTGGATTTCAAATGATGATCCAGATTCAAAAATTCCCAACCCTGTTAAAGAACCAATGCCAGCTGACCAAGATGGACCTATATTGAAGTTCACGACTGCAGTTTTGGATTCAGATTTGACGAAAGACAGAGTCACACCGACGTTAGTCAGTGTCATATTCTGAAGAAAACAAAATAGACTTTGAGTTTCATCATAAAATATACTCACCGCTCGGTTCTTTATAAATACTTGAATTCTCATTTGTCCATCTTCTTCAACTTCTGTTTTATCAATGAATACAGTAGTTGTTGCACACTCTTTTTGTTCTGTTACTCCTGTTTCCAACATTCTTTCCATGTATCCATGGAGCATTGTGAATGGATCCTGAGCTAAGTTTTGCCTTGAAATCGATTTGATTCGATCTGCTGCTGTGACTAATTGTTGTGCCTCTTGATGAGTTATTCCTAGTCTTTCAATCGGAACTTTTCCAGATTTCCAACTTTTCACAGTTAAATTCCAAAGCTGGACTAGATTGAATGCGCTTGTCCCAATTATTCTTCGTTCTGCTTCTGATATCAATTGACCTTCATCTGATTGATCTGAAATTGCTCCGAGGAATCTATCCACTGCATCTTTATCCAAAGAACTGATTACGTCATTGGGAAACATTTTCTGAATTCTGTCCACAAATTCAATGAAGACTGAAGATATTCTGATGGTTTGAACATCCAACGCATTTAAAACAGGCAATACTTTTCCGAAATCTGTATGAAGTGAATTCATTCCGTTGATGATACCAAATGGAGAATCATTCTGCATCTCAACAACTTCTCTCTTATGTCTTCTTGAAGTAATCGGGCAATCACTTTCAATAGAAGCTACACATTCCAAAGAGTTTCGAAGCTCCGCAAAATCCACTGAGACTTCTCGACATTCAAAAATCATTGCTAAAAATGAAGCAATAACTTCCAAGGAGACTGTATCATCTGCTATTTTATTCCACGAAGCTCCACATGCAGTAGCTGAATGATATCGTTCTCTACATCTTGTCCTTGCTCCATCTCCACAGTTACACATTACAAGTGTAGACGTGGCAGGAGTCACTGGAGTATTATTTGAATCACAAATCTCATTGGAACCTTCTTTTAGTCTGATAAGAATGTTTGAAGAACTGTGAACAGGAGTTTGAGATTGACTTGAATCCGGAAGAAAGACGAAGGGAACTTGAATTGTTTTCACATCACATCTTATCTCTAGGTTGTCTTTCCAAGAAAAAGTAATCCAAAAGCTTTCATTGATAGTCACTGATCGTTTTGAAGGGACTACTGTTATTCCAGAAACTTCATTGTTCCATAATCCGATAATACCTTCTAAATTTCCACGTGGAGTCACTAGTATCTTCTGCCCTTTTGTTGTAACAACAGAAGGTTCAAAGTGGAAAACTGGTAACTGATTGTCTGCAGAAGCAACAGAAGTGACTTCCACATCACATGATGCTGGATCAGTGAAATGAGAACAATGAATAGTTGGGAGATTCCTTGATCGGGAAGAAACCAGAGGAACACAGAAACTTGTGTTCAAAGGACTCAATTCAACTATTTGTTCAACAGGTTCATGAAGTTCACTTCGAACCAATATGTTATAAGTTCCTGGTTGCAGAGAAAAATCAGCCCATTGAACGTTCATTCGAACATTTGTTTTTGTCACGTCAACTCCTCTCTGTGGATTTTGAATTGCAATTGTGGCTACTTCAGTTGATGCCAGTTCTCCTTCCTGACCATCCCATTCATCTCGAACACAAATCTTGAATTTGTAGTACTGAGATTTGTTCGGAGCTGCATAATAATAAGGAACAGTTGCCATCAATTCATTTCCATCTTTTATTTGAATTGTTCCATTTCCAATAGATTCTCCAACTGTGGTAAATGTCATTCGAAGAAACTTATCTTCTGGAATCGAAATTGGATTCTCATCAAAACTGTTATCAGAAACAACAACAGAAGGGTTAAAACCAATCTCGGGCGGCCAGTGAACTTTCACCTGAACTATTAGAACTAGGTAATTTCTAAAAAAAACGAAAAAGGGAGCCTCACCTCATACAAATTTTCATTTCCATAAACACTCAAAACTTCTGGAGTTGTAGGCAATTTCCCATTTATTTGAATTGGCGGAGCTCTGACTATTTCTAAAGGAATATCTTCACATTTCACTGTTGCCAAAACTTCTCCATTCCACTCTCTTCCAAAATGAATTATTGTTTTTGATCCATGTTGTTCTACTTCTGGATTGATTACTTTCGGTTGAATCAGTTTTACTTCACAATTCTCTTTTCCTGTTATATCCAATGTAAGTGACGAGTTTGAAGATTCTCCAATAATTGGAAGATTGATTTCAGGAATTGTAAACCTAACAGGTTGAATGGCATCTGTTTGAACATTCGGATGAGCCATTGTAACCTCATAAACACCCGGGAGCATTGGAATATAATCAAAAGAGATCTCTCCATTCGTATCAGATTCTGCGAGAATTTCATCCACTGTATCATCTCTCCGAACTCGAATGACTACGGGATTTTTCCGTGTTGAAGCCGCTGCCGGTCCAATCAATTTTCCTTTTATTTTTGCTTTTCCACCATCAACGGTAACATTTTGAACTTCAACTGCATATTCTGGTTGTACGGTTATATTCCATGCAATCGTTGTTTCTCCAGCTGGTGAAAATGCAGTTACTAAAACTTCATATGGATAAGGAGATCCAATTGGTTCAGGCCATGCAACGATTCCTTTTGAAGCAATAAAATTGAGATCCGGGATAGTAGAATTCACACGAAGGACCGACGAAGCCATCGTTGGGAGCATGAGTACATATGGTACACCTTCATAAGCAATATTAGCTCTTTGATGCTCCAGGAATCGTTTGTCAATATTCGGAAGTACTTCAATTACATCACAAAATATTCCTGTTTTCCCTTGTGGGCAGATACAAAGTGGTCCAACACAGGACCCTTGACAAAGAGATGGCTCGCATCCTTCATACAATGTAAAGTGAATCTGAAAAATTAATAACTTGGAACAAAATAACGTAAGAACTAGATACCGGTCTAGCTTCAGAATTTCCGATGACGTTGAGAGATCCAGGTTTTGAAACACTGAAGACATGTCGGCCAAGTGTCAGATTTGAAGGAATTGGGCATCGAATAAGAGCAGAAGACACTCTATGACCAGTAACACTTGTTCTTCCAAACGTGCAGACATAGGAATTATTTTCTGTTCTAAATTTATTAATGTTTTTATAATTTTAGAGAAAAGTGGTTGTTACATTGAAAACCCGTCTCCAAAAACATTCACAACCGTATTAACATCTTCCAGCTCGGCGGTTGATGGTTGAATATATTGAATTTTGCTCGTATCGTCACATTTTCCTATGGCACACACATCGCAAGCTCCGCCCATCCATCCTTTGGAGCATGCACATGTTTTCGTTAGAGGTTCGCAGACTCCATGATTACAATCGAAATCACAAGCTTCACAAGAATCTCCTCGACACTTTGAGCAGTCTGATCCACCGTAATCTTCGAAACAACTACAGAATCCTGGACGAGTACAGACTCCATTGAGAGAGCAATTCGTACAATGTGGAATCTGGCATCGAGAGCCTTGCCATCCAGTTTCACATTTACAAAGACCATTCGATCCACAATGTCCATGAATACAATTGGAATCTACACAAGATGTTACTGAACATGTCTCTCCTATCCATCCAGGATCACATTCGCAAAGATTCGGAGCCGTACACTTTCCATGAGCAGTGCAGTTTGTGATGCACTTTGGAATGGAACAATCTGATCCTGTCCATCCGTCATTACACATACAAATATTGAGTAGATTACATAATCCATTTCCACTACAGTTACAGAATAAAGGAATTGAACAATCAAATCCAGTGTATCCATGTGGGCAAATACATATTCCATCTCTACAAGTTCCACGACGAGAACAATATGCTAAATGAGCACATTTAATGTTTGCTGAGTCAGATACAGTAACCGGAATTACTGTAGTCATAGGATCAAGTTGATTATCGATAGTTACTTGAGTTGTTCCAAGTGTGGCAACGAGGACAGCTCCTTCTTTGGCATCAATTGTTTTCAGAACTTCTTCTTGATCAAGTCCGTTCCACTCATTGAATGTTGCATCGATAGGCTGAAAATATACAATTCGAAAATTTCAAGACAAACTGAAAAAAAAACAAACCGATTCATCAGAATATGCTATCTGATATTTGCTATCCTTGTTATCAAAGTTATTCGTAATAATCTTCACATTCTCTCCAGAAATTTTCAGAACTGCTCCAGAATTCTGATTGTCAGATAGATTGTTATCCGTGAAATAGGCATCATGAACATTCGTGTCGAATGTTACTGTGTATATTCCTCCGTTATTTGTGAAATTATTTTTTACAATTTCCATAACTCCATTCTTCTTTTTCACATTACTTTCTGATGTTATCACAAAAGTTGATCCAATTCCATCTACATTATTTTCATTGTAATTATTCTTTTCCATCTGGAAATTCACACGTTCGATTATAAATTTGTTCACAAAAACTTACCTGTAAATTTGCACAACTTCCTAATTGAATATGCTGAACGATGTCTGTGTTTCTCTCAAAGGAATTATTATCCATTTTTATCAATTTCTCATTTCCATCGTTACATTCTAGAGCAACTATCAGACTGGGAACAGAATTGTCTGCGAATTTCAAATTGTGCATTCCAACATTTTGAATCCATCCTCCAGAAATCAGAATTCCAGCATGTCCTCTTTTCTGATTTTTTACAGTTACATTTTCTAATAGAACAGCATGAAGAGGTGACGATGGAAATTCAGAAATGTGGATTCCGTACCCACCCATATTATTGACTTCGATGTTTTGAAGTTCGATATTCCCTGAAAATTTTAAATTTTATTACCTGTTTCTTTACTAGTCACAACTGACCTGTAGGTGTCATAAAATCAATTCCACTTCCTACTCCATTCTGTATCTTTGCATTCTTTATCAACAAATCATCTCTTCTCTCATCAACTCCTATTGCTGATTCACTTGCATCTTCTATCACAACACCTCCTAAATCCACGACGTCATTTGAATTCTGTGTTATTTCTATTCCATGTACTGCTGGTCTAACAATCCTTCCATTCTCAATCGAAACTTTTTGAGAATCAATCCAAACTCCAATCGATGCATCCTCCAAAACCACATTTTTCATATCTAGAACCCCTTCTGGTTTTGCGACAATACCCCTCCAAGTGTTTCCATTTTGACTACGGAGAACAATTGGTTTCTCTTCAGTTCCATTCATAATCAATCTTCCGGATATAGTTATTCCGACTCCTGGAGCAAAATCAAGAATTGTTCCAGGATCAATTATAGTCGTGTCTTCAACATTTATCATCACTTCCTTGTTTATCAGATACGGCTCAGAAGTTGCTCTTATGATTCCATTTGAATTTTCGAATGGATTAGCAGTAACTCCAATAAGAGGTGAAGCAGTTGAGGTATATGGTTCATCCATTTGCACAGTTCGATATCCGATTCCAGTACAGATCGGGTTTTTGTTTCCAGATAGCATTTTGTTCTGCACCAGATCTTTAGATTTTGGAGTAGCAGGAGTATTATAAGTGATTTCACACGTGGATCTTTTGTCTTGGAATTTGTTATTCAGGATGGAGGAGTTTTCCGAGTTCGTTGTGATAATGGAGTTTGCAAGATTCTGGTTAAACTCATTCGCTGAAATTGATATCTCAGTTCCAGAAGATTCCAGCTCTAAAATCTTGATGACGTCATGCATAGTGTTTTTCGTGAACATACAATTCGAAATAGTCAACTGACTACCTGAAAACTGTATTATGTTGAGGTTTTCCCAGAAATAATTTAATACCGTTTCCATTAACATTTTTAGTTGAAATAACAGAATCGCCTCCATCGAAGTCTACATAGCTATTGCTAAGAAACTCGCATTTGTCTACTATCAGATTAGAGTTTCCAAAATCATCGAATTTTATCATTTCTCCAGAGTTCCGTAGAAATCGACAATCTCGAAAAATTATCTGAGAATGGGTTACTTTTCGTGGAGAATTTCATTTTCTCACACTTACGTTCGGGCTTTGAAACTTTCCAGAAAACCGCACACCGCCTTTCTTGTTATCGTGAAACCGTGAATTTGCGATTCCAATTGTCGCATTTCCCATCGTAAACAATTCTAAAGCATATTCCCCGCGGTGAGCCGATATGTTGACCCCATCCATCTGAATTTTATTTAGATACAAATATTAAAATTACTAAAGCTTACTTCTAATCTTTTGTCTATTTCTGCATGTATTCCATAGAATCCATTCGCATTTACAACAACATCTTCTAAAATAATTTCAGATGTTCCTAAATATATTCCAGTTCCATTATTTGAATATGATGTACTCCTTCGAATTGTAATCCTCTGATTGGTAGTGATGAATATTCCTAGGCCACCGTTTGATGCTACGACTGCTCGATCAACGGAAATAGAACCCTGAATGGATATTTTTTAAATATCGTGGCATCTAATATATTCTTTCTAAATTGCAAAAATCATATTTTATTCCTTTTCTTTGAAATCACCAATAACCTTCCCCAAATTTAACATGCATTTGTGTGTGTATTTCACATAAATCAACCAATAATCGCATCATCATGATCATTTATTTCAAGGACATGGACAAGTTAATTTGTGAGGTGAATGCATTTTTGTTGTGATTTTTCATCATTATTCAGACAAATGAAAACGACTGATTATGGAGAATCAAATGGATTATTTATATACATTTCTCGAAACAAGTGCTTGTGATGTTTTTGTGTGAATTGTGGATTGTTTTGAATGAATTTGGATATGGAATATCGATGAGACAAAATGAGAAAAATAAGAAGAATGTGTGTAAGACATAAAGAACGTAGATAAGAACCAGTGTGTGAAAATGAGTGCATTCTGAGCAGCGAGTGAATTGTTAGAAAGAAGCGAAACGGACAATTTTTGAAATGAAGAAATGTGGAATAATATTATACCTTTCCCAGGTATTCTATCCCTGTTTTCTCATTGTTCACCGATACCACTGATTTCAAATGTGTTGTTGATGAAGACTGAAATCATTTCAATAATTTACATTTTCAAGATTCTTTTTTGAATTATACTCGGGAAGCAACTCACATCCATATCACTAATTTGAATTCCATATGTATTTCCATCAACAACAACATGATCCATATTTGGAGATACTCCTGATTTGACACTTACTGCCACGTCAGCTCCTGTGATGTTCACGTGGTTTAAGAATGATGTTGACGCATTTCGGAATTCTATCCCTCGCCATCGTTCCCTTGAATTCACGGATTCCATAATGATTGATTGACTGCTAGTTCCTTTCAGATTCAGAGAACCTGTTATTGTGTGAATTTTTTTTATGAACTTTATCAAATCACTTACCATAGACTATCAGACCAACACCATTATGAAATTTCCATCGAGATCCTGCTAATACATTCAATTGACTTCCATATGGAACTACTTTATCTTCTGTGATCTCTTGAACTCCGGAGATGGTTTTTACATCATCTTCTATTTTTGTGATGTCCTCTACTTCTCTTTTTGTTCTTCTATTTCTGGATGTTTCTGGATTGTTTCCTCTTGCTAATGCTCTAGCTCCAGCTTCTATTTCTGCTTCCATTTCTGCTTCTAATCTAGAAAATGGATCAACAGCTCGTAAAATAGAACCAGATGATTTTCCATGTCTATGATTATGATTTCTTGCTGATCGATGACATTCTGATGGTGGTGCTGGTGGATAGGAGCACGATTGAACTTGAGCATCGATGACTGATAGCTCACGACGGCTTGAAATTAAAAGACGGAGAGCGTGGATAGGCTGAAATTATAGTAAATTGTGGCAATTCGATAATAGAACTGGTTTATTCCTGACCTCCTTTAACCTGAAATGGTGCTTGGAATTCGTGTAATGTGCCACTTTCCAGTGCCCTTTTTGACATTCCGTATAGAGCAAATCGCTGAAAGTTCATGATTTCTTATCTGTTTTTTTTTCCTTTTTATGTTTTCGAACCAAAAAGAATTTTGAAACATTTTCTCCCTCTCTATCTTTTTATCCCACAAACAAGCGAACCCATCGTTGTCCAGCCTGAGCCGCCAATTCACAATTCCCAAGACGAGAATTAATCGTGAAGGGTTAGTATGAAGTAGTGCACATCGAACGTAACAAATCGAAAGGGAGCCCCTTTTGTTTAACAACAACTTCTTTCTTCTATTCTTTAGCTCCCTCTTTCTTACTTTCCACTAACCGACACATACATATCAAATCATGACCCATTGGGAATTGGAAATTAGTAGGATTCTGACCTGATTTATTTCTATTTCACATCTACATAATGTTCTATTTGTCTTTTCTCTTTTCAAAAACTTACATTTCTTCGGCACCCGTTAGTTCTTTTAAGCAATGAATGTCGATAGCATCAATGCATGTTACATTATGGAAATGGATCTTTGTGTAATGGCCATAATAGGTGTCACGACCATCAATTGCAATATTTTGATGACCAGTTTCTACACGTAGAAAAAGTCCCAGAGATTCTGAAAAACAAGATATTTGAATGTTCATGAACTTTTTCATAAGTTTTAACTTCGTGTCTTTCAGATAAGAATGATCTGAAACATTTCCTTTTGTAGGAATAACAGCTTCTCAGAACTGCTTCCGCATGAAAACGAACCGTACCTGTGGTATACTGTAGCAGGAACAGAAGTAAAACTGAGAAAGAGATAACCATTTTTATGTTTACAGTACTCGATTCCACGTCACATGCTATTCAGAGTGATCAGGTTCTTTAGCTGACGTCTTTTGAATTCTGAAATAACAAAAGGTAACAAGTTGACCAAGAAACTTTTAAAAGCAATTGAGAAAAACAAAAAGAACAAAGTGCGTAAAAAGGTGAAGAAGAAGAACGATGAAGGCGAAAAAACTCAGAATGAAAAAAAGGGGGAAACTAAAGAAATGGCGCAATTATCTGCGAGAGAAAACGAGCAGTGCACAGTGGTGAGTGGCGGAAGAGTAACAGATAAAAAACGACAGAGAGCAGAAGAAGAAAAAGTTGGCAGAGCACAAACACATATACCCTCTTTTTGCTCTTTTTTGTCTTGGGCTCACAAGAGGTCAAATTGTCCAGTGGCACCTGAGAAGGCGCCAAGACGCTCCACGTCTCCGGGCTCCAAGAGCAAGAGAGCATGAGAGAAGAAGAGACATAGAGTCGAAGTGAAACAGCTGGAAGAGACAAGGAAGCCTCTAGTCAGTCAGGCACAAATTCAAATTTGTATTCAAATCACGCAGAACAAAAATTTGGAGGCCGAATGAACGAAAAACGGGAGTTTTGAGAAGGGGGGAGGGAAAGAAAAACAAGTTTTGTGTCACGTACAAGCCAAGAAACCCGGAGTGGCGAGAAAAGAAAATGAGCAGAATTTTAGATTATGGCTCGACGAGCACGGTGGCGACGACAACGATGAAATAGAAGAAAGAAGGAAAGAATAAGAAAAAGAAATGAAGGAGATGTCATTGATGTTAATGAAAAAAGTTTGAAGTTATAGGAAAGGCATGAATGGTTGAATGAGAAGTTACAAGATTAAAATTAGGAATATTCTTAGTTCCAGTCTAGGAAACCGTATGGGTTTTCAGATGAAATAGAATATTTCATTACGGTAACCTTGAGTGACCTTTGAAACAGATAATAATCAAAATATTTTTAGTCGGAAGTAAGTATTTTCATTAAAAACTCAAAACTACAGTAACCTAATGTTAATTTTAAACCAATCTTATGTGCATTTAGATTATCACACCGTAAATCAAAAAACCCTTATAAAAGAGCTGTGCAAGTTTTGAAGTTTCTAGATTCAAATTTGATATGAATCTGGAAATGAAAAATCCCGATCTCTTTCATCAGACTTCTTTTTTTTTTAATTAGGCGGCCTAACCTAGCACAGAACACACGAGATCGTGTTTTGACCTACAATTTTCAGGAAAACATCTGAACAGAGAACTTATTCTCAGCTCGCATCGTCTGCTGAAGGCTTCAGAATTTTACCTCTTCAGGTGAAAAAGGAAAGAAAAAAGCGGATATAAACATTGCACAACCAAAGAAAAAACCCAAAATGAAAATAGAAAAAAAAGTAACAAGTCGAAAGGAGGAATGAATAAAAGGTTCAACAAACGACTGAGTTATTCCCTCTTCCATCTTCTCTTTTTCTCACTAGAGAATACTTTTGAAAATCAAAAAGGGTTCCACAATTTCTGCAGAAGACGTCCTCCCCGAATACGTCATTTTCACATTTCAACGCCTTCAAAATCATCATCAGAATGAGCAATATGATCCAACGGAGCACAAATCTTTTTTTTTCTGCTCCGTCTACTTTCCCACGACGTTTGACATTACGCCTTCTTGACCAGAAACAAAATGCTCATGGCGCCAAGCACTTTTTCTTCTTGTGCCCTAGTTCCCTTCTCATTTCTTTTTTCCAGATTTTTCAATTTGTGTGTGTGTGTGTGTGCTTCATCCATTTTTTTTCTCTTCTCAATGCTCATCAATTCTTCAAAGTACTTTTTCTGCGCCCTTCATAGTGTGAGAAACGAAGTGAATTGACACGACGATGTGGTGACAAAAAGTGTGTTGAAGGAGTAGAAGAAGGAGCAAAAAAAAGGGGAATCTATTTGCTCCTTTCCTTCCATACACACCGCCGCCCCCTGCTCCCGCAGAGAAGAAGAAGAAGAAGAAGGCTCTTGCTTCGGGGCGTCAACGGCTTCAAGGGTGAAGCGTTAATAACACGAGCACACTGAGAAAAGAGAAAAAGGAGAAGGGGGGAGTAAGACACCTTGTTAGGAAAACATGGGAATGTAGGAGACTGAAAAAAAAAACTGAGAGAATGTAGGTCAGAGGTCATCAAGGAGGAAATGACGAAGAAGTGGAAATGTGAGAAAACTACTTTTGATTCTTTCTTATTTTTAGGTTTTTTGGCAAACAAGACTGAAAGTCTTGTATTCTGAACACAATAAGCTCAAGAATTGAGACTGCTTGGGCTCTGAATAGAGATACAGGGATCTAACTACTGTACCTTGCTGAGCAAACTTTTCGAGTTAACCCCTTATATAAGAGCACATTTCACTTGTTTCCAAATGTTGCAATCTTCAGTATTT
Source organism: Caenorhabditis doughertyi (assembly GCA_963572265.1). Lineage (NCBI taxonomy): Eukaryota > Metazoa > Nematoda > Chromadorea > Rhabditida > Rhabditidae > Caenorhabditis > Caenorhabditis doughertyi. Next base: position 9,170,934 of record OY751557.1, read on the forward strand.
TTTGAAGATATCCCTAATGGACTACTGGTTTTCAGAATACAAAGTCTAGACCTCTACAACTAAATGTCTACTAAACGACATCTAGATTGACCTCAGTAAACTAAAAGAATAAATCACAGAGTCTACGCCACTCAGAGCCCACTACTAAAACTACTGAAATGGTCGTATATTGAGAAAAAAGGCGGGACCTGTCTCCTGAAAAAAAAGAGTTGAGTGGTTTCCCCGACACTACTAAATTTTTGAGAAAATGTACTATCAAATTGAGAGAGCAGTGAAGTGTTGACGTCGTGATGGTGAGATGCAAAATTCTCTCTCTCTTCGCTCCGTCGTCTAAATAAATCAGGCGGTACTTCTCCACACAAATTTGCATATTTACTAGAAGAAGGGGCGGGCAGAGCCAATTTTATTGCGGAGAAGAATGTCTATGATTGTGGAATACAAATGTACTAAATAAATGTAAAGAGTCATGAGAAAAAAATATATATGTATATGGATAGAGAATCTTGGAAATGTAATTGATACATTTTGGGAAAGGAAGGAAACTAAACCACTTGGTGGTGGATGAAAAAGAAACTTGAGACTCTCCAAGATTCTGAACGAAATAGAGGCTTTTGGTTGAAAAAAATACTTCAAGTTTAGGAAATCTATTTAGAAGGAACAATGGTTCAAATCGCGAAAAAAAAGGAGAGCCCTCAGGGAGATGAGAAAAATGAGAGTGCCCCTTTGATAGAGGTTGGCAGTCTTCTTTTCAAAAGTTGAACTCATAGGAGTTCATTTTTTGATCTTCAAACTTGTAGCACTTTTTAATTATTCTATCTCAATTATCCTTTTTCTCCAAACCAAATTAATATGAATTCTTCATGATCGTTGAGCAAAAAACTCTGAAAAAAGAGCAGATCGTGCGAACTCACTCATCGAAATTTGGCTAATGTGCGAATCCTCTTTCTAACTCTTCCTTTTCACTGCATAAACCGAACAAAATGAATGATGGATGGATGGATAAACTTGTCAGCACAGCACATAGCATCAACATCCGGTCTCGGTGAATGTTCAAAACTAATTTTTAATGTATGTTCCCTTCAACTCTCTTCTCTTCATATTCCAACATAACGTGATCATAATTCATTTGAAGCTTCACTCAACATCTTTTTTTCAGAGTGAATAAAAAAAGACGGGACAGAGTTTGAGTTAGGAAAAATGGAGTAAAAGAAGAGGGCGACGAAACAAACAGAATCTTGGTTTGGGCTGTTTTCTTCCGCAAAAACAGACAAAGAAACGAAACCGAACGCCCCAAAAAAACCCGCGAAAAATGAATACGTTTTCGCCTTTTTTGGTTTCTTTTTTGGTGAGCACACGACCTCATGTCAAGGTTGACGGTTTTAGGATTTTCTTATCCCATAGGGAACATGAAAAAGTAGAGAAAAAGGTTTGAAAAAGAAGTGGGAAAAAAAAGATGAAAAGGTGAGATTTTAGGAAGGAAAGGGAAGTTTCAAGTACTTGAAGATAAGAGAGTTCAAGTGTAAAATAGGAGATATTCTGAGAAGAAGAAGTTAAAGGTCGGAAGAACAGACAACGTTGAGGAAGCCGCAAAAATTCTGGTTTCGAGAGCACCTCTTTTAGAGAGGCACTTGACTAAAAGCCTAGATCACACTCTAAGCTCCGTCCACTTTCTTCATTCTTCTCATACCAAAAACAATACAAAACTACTTTTTCGGAAAAAACGAGATTCGCTGAATACCCGAAAATCCAAAAATACTAGAATAAATCATGAACTTTTCGTTTTCCTTCAATAACAGTTTTCAATGAAATGAATGAAGAGTAAATCCAGTTAGAGGGATTCTAAGAAGACGTCTTTTGGGTTACGCCGACAAACCAACTGGAAACTAACACTGAGTTGTTCGTTTCTTTTCACACAAAAGAAACAAAATAACGGTTGTTTTTGTTTTTTGTTTACTCGCCCCTCCTACTTCTTTTTTCTTTATAGTCGGATGTCTTACGCTCCTTTCAACGGAAATGAAAAAAAGATTTGGAGAGAATGATAATGAAATTAAAAGGGGAACAAGTAGGAAAAAATAATGTTCCAGATTAGTTCAGTTGATATTTACTGAACAAAAAGGAAAACTGAATGGGCATTCTCTAACCACATTTTGTTAGACTCGTAAAGTATATGGAAAGTTGATTCAAAGTATCTAGACTTGCTCCTGATATCAGGCTGGTAGTCTCAGGCTGATAGTCTCAGGCTGATAGTATCAGCTGATTGTTTCTAACCTCTGATTTTCAGAATGAATCCACGTGGTCACCTTCTGATACCATCGAAAGCTCATCAATTATTCAGTTTCCATCCAATCCCATTTCATTTCTAACTCCTACTTGATATTTTGCATTATTACGTTGTGTGAATTTTGAAATCGAGATGTGCGTTGAAAAACCGAAACATGTTCCACTTCCAGAACAGGTATTTCTCTCAGTTTTCTTCTATAATGTCTATAGATAGATTGTATTCATTTTAGCACTCATTATGCTCTAAACCAAACTCTGGATGTTGTTACGTAGAAGTGAAAACAGGGAAGAAAAATTGGGAAAAAAGTTTGGCAGTATTGATAAGAGACGATGGAGAACCAGAGGCAAAACTATTCATTTACACATATTTTCTGAAAGGGATTGGAGCAGGGTTACTCTTTCAAATGTTGTAGATATTTTTAATTTACAAAATTTCAGAAAGCCACTTATCGGTCAAATATACTCATTGAATAAACCAAAAGAACTGAAAGCAAAGAAAGGAAGTGGAGGAGATATTATAATGAAAGTTATCACAGAAAAACGAATAAAATTAAAGTTCAAAATCAATGGGAAAAGTGGAGGTTTATGGGTTGCCGCTGTGATGAGGTTTGTATGAAGTAAGATTCATATACCAGATGTTCTCTTACAGTGGTTCATTAAATTTGATATCTCATGAAACTCATAAGGAAGAAAAGTCAATATCAGCATCAATCAAAACACTGGATTCGGTGAAAAAGGATGTGGAATCGAAAAAAACAGAAGGGTCTGTGAAAATTATTGATGACAGATCAAACAAAAAGACGACGGAATCTAGAAAAACGCTCAAATCTAATTCAGAAGAAAACGAAGAAAAGTTGAAGTCACCTATGAAATCTGAATCTGTTTCTGAAGATAATGATGTGCAGAGAAGTGATAAGAATTAAAAATGATAAACTGTCAGAATGAAACATTTTTGAATGTGGTTTATTTTGTTGTAATGTCCCCAGGCTAGAGAACACATCGCAATGTGCACTAGTATTAGGCTCAGCTTGGAGATTAACGAAAATAAACTATCAAAATATCTAGAACGTTACATTCGATGTTCAACCGTCACAACCTCGAGCAACGGAATTGCCGTTTAACCTAGAAAATGAAAAACTCGGCAGACGACTTCTGAAATTCAATACATTCTACTTTTTTGCTCCTCGTTTTTGTCTTTGTCTCCGTAAAAGCCCAAATGCCAAAAGTTCATGTTGTAAACGGAAAGGATTACATGGGAATGAGTAAAGAAAAAGGAGTTTTGGAATGAATGAGAAGGGAAGAAAAGATGAAGAAAAGGAGGAAAAAGCGGTAAGTACCCCTCATCATGATGTATTTTTATGATGAGACATGACCAAAAAATGTCGGAGTTTTTTTCTTTTTGGAGAAGGAATTGTCAGGAGAAAAGATAAAAAGTGAAGAGTCGGAAAATATGGAAAAACATGAAGAAAAATGTTTATGGGAAAGAATGAAATATGAATAGAAAAAGTAATATTGATGGGTTCTTCTTCTAAAATAAAGTCATTTGGGATCTGAACTAATTGTTTCAAACAAATGAAGTATTCTAAATATAAGACCATATTCTATTAGAACGCCTCTGAATTCCGAAAAAAAGTTTCAAAATCGAAAACTTGGAAATAGTTTGAAATCGTGATTGTTTATGTGGAATGGCAACGAGTAAAAGATGAAAAAGAACAAAGAGAGTCATAAAATTCAATCATCGAATACATACATAATTGCACCTATGTCTCTCTCTCGAAAAGGTGGAACCCCCCTTCAGGAACAATTATCCTGAATATCCACGAATGACTGCTGACCAGTTTGCACCGGATATCTAAATGAGGGATATGGATGAGAATGGGAAAAAGGTTCAATTGAATGTGAGAGTCATTTTGAAATTATTATGAAAGTAGTTAATGAGAAGTTTGATGTTTACAAATAGGAGAGCATGAAATCATAGAATGGTCAACACTAAATTTGTTTATCACTTGAATATTGACTCATGGTTTTTGGAAGTTGCAAAGTCGAAAATAGTATTTAGGATCAAAAACGTCAAGGTAGTCTGATCAAAACTCCATTTATTTGAAGAACATCAAATTCAAGGTTATTCTTTTGATTATGATGAAAAAGGATAAATCAAGATTTGGAACAAGTTTACAGTAATCCTTCCAGAATCGTCCTAAAGTCTAGATCCTTCCTATTCGGAAAAGGCTAAAAAGGTAAATGATCTAGACTTCTTCGGGAACCAATGTCTGAGAGCAATAAATTCTTCCTGAAAGCTCTCCTACCACCTGCTCTCTTTTTCACTCTCAATTGCCTTCTTACCCTCCATCTCCTTCTTAAAAGAGACTCCTCCCCCTTTTTTCTCTTTTTCACGTTCTCCTTCATCTTTCTCTCTCTAAAATGTACATGCATTTGTCACCTTGGCGACACACACACACACAAATATATGCACATAAACGTACACACATTAGAAATATATATAAATGAATATCTAAGAGACCCTTTTCCACTAAAATTTTGAAAGTCACCACTCCAAATATCAATTGGATTATTAAATTTTGAAAAGGGGGATGAAATGAAAAAAAGGAGAAAAAAAGAAGATGTTGAAGAAACTCAATGTTAACGAAAAAGAGCAAAAAAAGAAGCAAAAGAGAGGAGGCGGTTCTCGTCTCACAGATCCTTTTCCGAAATTGAATTTACAGCATCAAAGGGCACTCATCCGATTTTCGACGTTGTCCAATTCGACATGTTTCACTTATAGGGTTCAGAAATTGCAGAGAGAAAAAAAAGGGGAGATGGAAGATTGAATATGGTCAACTGCGGGGTTTTTTGATAAAGACATAAGAAACGGTGGCGGCCGATTTGGATTCCAAAAATCCTATCGAATAGGAAACAAATAACATAAACAACTGTAATATTAGAAAACTTTCTTTTTTACAACTCCACGTCGTTTTTTTTCTGCTCCCATTTTACTTTTCTTGGATTTTCACAATTTTCTATTTTACACGTGACCTTCCTATTGAACTTACGAAGCAAGATGTCGCCACGTGTCGAAAAAAAAAACACATAAAAGGACTTGAAGTCAACGGGATAGTTCAGTTCACTGTTTTTCGAAAGAATGTTCTGGAAGTCGAGCAATGAGCCGACCAAACGAATGCAGCGTAAGTTTCCGAGTCAGGAACCCCGAGTAAGAAACACTTACAGGCTTCTACGCGAAAGGTCTGAAAAATGATTTTTGCACTGTTCCGTCATTCGAAAAACTCGAAGAGAACATTAGTAAAATCGACCTGGGATACTGTGGAAAAACAAAGTGGTCAATCGAAATTGAAAAGAAAAATGATAACTTATCGATTTCATTGGATTGTTCTCCAGCTCAGACTTGCTTATCGCATATGGATAAATGGGCGGTCAATGCGGATGTCACCGTATGTTTCGTGAATCAGAAGTGGAATGAGAAGTCGTTGACTGCTTCTGGTTTTGATGTTCCATTCGATCGAAAAGACGGTACACACAATTGGAAACATTCATTTGGAAAGATCAATGAAAAGAATGGATTCTTGAAGAATGGAGATGCTGTTTTCAATGTTCAAATTGGAATAAACAGCATTGAAGGATTCTATTCTGGAGATTTCATCGATTTTTCCATTCCACGTCCCGGTGAATCGGATATCGTTTTGGTGGTTCAAGATCAAAAGTTCCATGTGTCAAAGCAGGTAAACGTGGCAAACTTTATGCCCTTCAATTAAAGGTTTCATTCAGATCTTATCCATCAATTCTTCATTCTTCCAAGCTTTATTCAACACTGCATTCAACGAAAGTGGAATGTCTGAAATCCCACTTCGCGATGTTGATTTGAATGCTTTCCACATCTTTCTTCAGTACATTTATATGGCCCCAATTGAAATTTGTGGTTGGTTTCATTCCAATAGACTCTTTTAATGTTGCCATTTCAGAGGAAAACGTGAGTCAATTGTTGTTGATGGGAGATCAATTTGTAGTGAAGAGACTGAAAAGAGAGTGTGAAAACTTTTTGATGAGAAAGGATATTGACGAGAAGTCTTCTATGGATTTGGCTGTTTTTCATAGTTTGGATCGTGTTTTGGTATGTTCAACTGGAAACAATTGACTATATAAGATGTCCAATAAAATATTTCCAGTGTCACAAGATCAAGCAAAGAAGTGTAGATGAATTGGCAATTTGGTGGTCTTTGGGTCAACAACTCCCGGAAGCTGCCACGAATCTTCTGATTAAAAAGCTGGGACAAACACCACAACCAATTCTGCAGAATACTGCCTCAAAGCCAACTGAGAAGGAATCAAAAGACGAAGACTCTTCTACTTCTACTACGAGCGACGATTCGGAATCGGAGTCGGAATCAGAGTCGGAATCCGAAGCTTCTGATGCTTGAAAAATAAACTCGGAAGTTTCAATCTAGCACTCTTATGAGTCGTTGCGAGATAAAAATTTTATTTTATTGAATCGATTTTTTTAAAACACAAACATGATTGTTGCACATACAACATTGTTTTTCTTTGCGCCATAATACTGCACTCGGGACTGATAGCAAGTCTTTTTTCAATTAGTGGTATTTCCCTGTTATGCTCGTAATATGAAAACAAACTAGAACCAGCATTCACAAACGTAGACGAGAGGGAAACATTTGATTTTAGCCCCCCTTGGAAAAGTGTCCGACAAACCAAGAAAAAGATTTCCAATAAAAGTGTGGGTTTAGGAATTCAATGGCACGTTTGATTTACCGGTCTCTCTTTTGTTCCAACGTGACATGCCTTATAATTCATTTTTCTGAAGAAAAATCCACGTGCTTGTCCTTTTAACCTTTCCCATGATTGATGTAAAACTTTATTTATCGTTTCATAGTTTTGTTCAAGCAACGAATTTTCAAAATTTACAAATGTGCACGAGAAAACCAAAAGAAGTTCAGCTCCCAGAAAAAGTATGTTTCTTTAAAACAAGTAGATGGAATTGATAGATTTCAGTACAAATTATGTACCCTTCCCAATACGGGATGCCGATTCGTGGAAATTTGGATGGGAAAAAAGAAGAAGTGGGAGAAAAAGGCGGCGGTGTTGGCAAAAGCAGAAGGAGATTCAGACTTAAAACTATACATTTTTATGTATGCTAATGTTTATGATTACTGTCGACCAATGTTAAAATATATTTCCAGGAAGGAAGAGAGCGGACTGAAATATTCTATGGAAAAACTTCGAGAAGTAGGAATCCAGAAGCAAAAGATAGACGGTGACGACGTACTGAAACTTCAGTTTGAAAACCAACCAAAGCTTAAACTGAAAATCAATGCAAAATATGGATCATTATGGTTGTGTGCATTATATGGTTGTGCTTCTATGATAAGTGACTCAATTCAATTAGAACACAAGTCACATGATCCAATTCGTGATGGTGATCCAGCCAAAGATCTTCAGGAAGAACCAGATAACAATGTGTATATCGGATCACGAGAAGGATATGTTGCACCGGCAGAAGGTTCTGGAAGCATTCCCAAAGAGAAAAAGGAGAAAGGCAAGAACAACAACAATGCTACTCCTTTGGATCGTGGTGGTGTTGTTGAAAAGTCAGATGAAAAGTCAGTTTTAATTCAAAGGTTCAATCGAGAGAGTTACTTTTATTTTCAGAAAGAAGACCGAGTCGCGAAGAAAATTAAAAGCAGTGGCTTCGAAGACCAAAACGAAACAATCCACCACTGAATCCGGAAAGAATCAGAAGGAGGCAGCGGCGGTTAAGAACAAAAGCGAAGATCATCTACCTCCGAAGGCAGATGAGAATCCTGTAAGCTTATTCAATTATTATCAGTCTATTGATATTTTTTAGGCTGTACAACGAACAGATTCTGAACCGGATGTTAAAAAGACCCAAGAAACGATGGAACATTCAGCAAAAGGATTGGGAGCCACACCTGACAACAAAATTGTCACTCCACTCGCTTCGACTCCTGGCCCTTGTGTTACGCCTATCCCCCCTGTGAATGAAGAAAAGATAAAGACAGTGACGTTATCAGATGAGAATGAGCCACCGGAGAAGAAGAAATAGACGCTGAAGAGGAGAAAGATTTGAAGGAATAATGAAACTAGATATGGTTGCTTATAGATTTATTTTTATAAATTAGTTCAAGGCAAGGTCAATGAAAATAAATTAGAAAGGCAAAATATCACAAATGAGGCACAAAGTAGACATGGCTTGTTCTGGAACAGACTATGATTAACTAAAGAAAATAGCTTCGAAGTGCGATCGAACGATCGTGGCAGTTTTCGATTGGACGTCAGCAAGAGAAGATGTATAGCTGGATGGAGGTAGTATTAGGACCAAAAGGCGCGAATTCACCTAGAAAATGCAAACTTTGAGATATTTCAGCACGAATTGAAATACCTTTTTGATAACAATCCACCAATCGCTCGATGATTTTACAAAGCATTCTCCAAATTCTTCTGTTTCCGAAACAAAGTTACTCATTGTATCACAAACTAGTCGATTGACATCAACTGGCGGTAGCGGGACTTTTGACGTGGAAGCCGAACCAGATGCTGCTACAGAAAGAGCGGGCGATGTCGAGAGGCTTGATGTCATGGATAGAGAAGACGGGTTAAAGTAGATGTAATGAAAATCAGTTGCCTCAGCCAACTTTTCGTCTCCAACTCTAAAATCAACAACGGAAAATGAACTATTTTGAGATTTGCAGACTTACTCATCGCCAATTTTACTTGCCACTAAAGCGAGCTCTGTTTCCAAAAACTGATCAATGTTTCGCAACAATCGGCGGCTAACAACTCCATTCTGAGGAGGACTGGAGCGAATTGACGACGCTTGAGATGCATCTGAAAACATAAATCACTCAATAAAAGTTGTTAAAATTATCTCACCAGAATCTCTTCTTCTCTCTGCTTCAATATTTGACGTAGAGTTCCTAACAAACATACAAACTGTTGCATTCAGGCATCGATATACCATCATCTGATAACCGATAAGTTCAACTTGTTCCTCTAGCTCTTGTTCAGAATGTAAATGAACTACGGAAAGAGATTCATCTCCAAGTAGTGGCGCATCTGTGGTCAAGTCTGTTGGACCTCGGAGGTATCTCCCTTTAGAAACATTTCTTCCAGAGTGTTCAAGTTCTGGGGCCAATGTTGTCGGCAACAAATTATGTGTCAAATAACGGAACAGCGATGGAAGGTCTCGTTTAGAAAGCTGATAGTATAAAAGCTTGTCTTGATAAAGAAACATTATTTTTTCAATAATTGGAAATTCTTCGCGAAGTTCAGTGATAAGTGAAACGACATTCAAGTAGAGAGGACCAGACATTCGGAGAAATTCAACTCCGCCTAAATGGTCAAGGAGGGGCATCTTGTGTACTTTTAATAGTGGAATGTATTTGGAAAAAAAGAAATCTAGACGCTCCTTGAACTTTGGTATGTCATCGGGAATAGCTCTGAAAAGTAGAGAAACTTTAGAAATCTAAAACTTTGAGAAACTAACTTTATAAATGAAGAAAATGATCCAAAGAACATCCTGAACATTTTGTATGCATCTGATAAAATACTTCGAATGGCCGGTTGATACAGTGGATAATCTGATACATGTGATAATTGTTTTGAAACAGACACTCCAAGTATAAACTGTTCGTCTTCGGTTCGAATATAAATATGTTCCGTTCTTTGAGTCGTTACTGTTCTAAAATCGAACCCATCATCGTTATCGTTCAACTTCACACTTATTTCACGACGTGAAGTCGTTAGAAAGTTTTCTGTGAAGTTGACGACAGCTTCTGCAAATCCAGTGATCTCAGTCTGAAATGAACCAACAGTGACGATTATAGTTTCAGCATTTGTTTCAAACCTGTCTTTCATGTTGCTCCCCTTTTGGATGAAAATACATAACACGCCTGTGCTCTTCTCCTTCTTTACGTCCAGATAGAGGATGTGCAACAAAGAAGAATTCGAGGACATCTACAAATTAGTTTTGAAACAGTTTACAAACTCCATAATAACTCACCAATAAATCTGACAACATTGGAACATGACGGCGGGTTTAACGACAAGTTGGAAAAGAAGTAAAGCGGATTTGCAATTGTCTCCATTCTGAAATATCAAACAATTTTGAAACTCATATGCATTTTAATGAGAAAAAAAATTAGTTCTGAAAAAAAACCTCTCGGATCGCGAGAGAGCATGCGAGAAGCGGAGTGCAGCAGAGAAGCACCATTGACGCTTAACGAGCGAGTTGGCACATTACTCGTTTTCGTTGACGTAAAGTTCGTTTCTGTGAAAAAAATGCCACCATTTTCAAATGACTTTTTTAGTTTAACCTTACTGAATCAATACTCTCGAAATTTAGCCGGAAATGCACGAGAATTCAAATTGGAGAGGGAATAATGGACCTCCACATAATCAGTCATGGCGAAGCAATGATATTCCTCTGCCTCCACAAGGTTTTAATCCAAAAAGAAGGAGGATATGAAGAACATATCAATTTTCAGACCGTCAATCTATCCCTTCATTAATGGACCCACCAGAAGTTGTCGAGTTACGAAAAAACATTGATGATTTACGACAGAAAATAGTAGATAGTGAACAGAACTTGAATGCCCATAAAAATGGAATGGATGATCTTTTAACGGTTGATAACATGAGCGCAAGAGACAAAATTGAATGAAATATTTTCCAGGCACATCTGAAATCAACCATTCGAACTTCTGAGACGTTAAAAATTGATAAACTGCTCAGTCAACATAACCTCAATGTAGAAGATTTAACATCCTATCTGGAAGCGATGTCAACATCGAAATGTTCTAAAGATTTGATTTCGGTAAGGGAGGATATCAACTCGTACTTTCATGTAAAAAAACCATTATAGCAAGCAAAAAGATGGATCTTCGATAACTGTGTCAGTGATCAGTTAAGGGAGATCATACTGACGTTTCTTTTGAATAAAGTGAAAGATGAAACATCAGCAGAGTATTTACGATTGCATATTCTCTATCTAATTAATGATTGGGCTTTCCATTGGTAAGTATTTAAAGACTACTTCAATTTCAATAATTTGTGAATTAAAGTCAACGAAAAAAAGAGGAGAACCAAATGAAAATGCTTGCCCGATATGTTCCGAAAATGTATGCTTACTGTATTGAGCTATCTTGTTCAAGCGAACTGAGTAACAAGTTAGAAGGAAAACTGTTAGGAGAATGGGAAGGTCGAGGATATTTTGCAAGCTCTGTATTCAAGCAAATGCGAAATACAGTGCAGATTGTGAGCACTGATCGGGAAATGGAGAAATCTTCTTATGGTGCCGCTCGAGAGTCGATCAGATCTAACTTGATGGCTACATTTGAAGCATATGAACAACAACATATTACTTATTCACAACACATACAGAAACAAATCGATGAATGTGAGCGGAGGATAATGGGTGAGATATAATTTCAATGAATTCTGGATTATCCTCAAATATTTTCAGAGCTTCGTCATGGTCCACAGAATGGTCCTGCTCCTCAACAATTACATGTTCCATCTCGAAGATCAAGGTTTGATCAAGCACCTGGAGGTGAGCAAGTGCGTCTTAGCTATATTCATATCGTGGTTTTTAGCTTCGTTCAATGCACCTGGAGACAGATGGAAAAATAATGAGGAAACTATTGATGGAGAAGATATTGATGGGATGCCATTTGAGGAAGAAAGCCTTAAACCGCAGAAGTCGTATTTAGCTCTGCCAGCAGGAATTATGACTCCAATCGTACCGATTACAAGCTTCAAGGTAACTACTTATTTAAAATACTCTATAAGACGTCCAAACTTACAGTATGAACCACTGGATCCAGAAAAGCTTGAAATGCCTGCAGCAGTTCCACCTTCAGCCAGACTTCTGGCAGCAAAGAATATGTTTCACAAAGGCATGGAGATGGATATGGCTCTCGCGGATGGAGCGTAAGTTCAAGATTGAAAAATGTTTAGAAAAATGAATGCTTTTTTTCAGAGTTTCCGAAGACGCAGCGTTTCTAAAATACCCTCTCGAATTTCTAGAAGAGAAAACACGTCGAAAGGAAGAGTTTTTAAAGAACCAAAAATGTTCAATTGAAGATTTGATCACCAATAAACCTTCTCCAGCTGATCAAGAGCAATTCGATAAAATGAGGAAGCTGAAAGAAGAAGTTCAAGTTGCTAAGATTCGGGCCGACGTTGATTCATACTATGCTACACAAGAACCACCAGAGAACTTAAGAGAAGATTCACCAAGAAGACGTTCAACATCCAGATCTCCAGCTAGGGAGTACAGAAGATCCAGGTCAAAATCAAGAAGTCCAAGCCCACGGAGAAGGCGGCGTTCTTCATCAAATTCATCTAACTCTTCTGATTCATCATCAGATTCATCGTCATCAAGTAGAAAATCGTCTCCAGAAAGAGGGAGATACCAATCGAGAGGAGGATACGGAGGTGGTTTTCATGATAGGTTAGTTGATTTTACTTCGGCATTCGACATTATGAGAGACACAATTTTCCAGACCTTCATTTGGCTTCAAATCTGCGAACGAACCGCTGTCATCTGATAACAAAGGTGCTCAGCTTATGGCAAAAATGGGTTGGACGAGTGGAAAAGGATTAGGTTCGAGTGAAAGTGTAAGTCTGATTGATTTTAATGCCATAAGAATCAACATTTTTCAGGGAATTGTTGATCCAGTATCAGGGGGAGAAGTTCGTGATCGAAACGAGCAATTTATGGGTCTCGGTCGAACTTTGGATCCATATGAGCAGTTCAGAAAACAAAGATCTGGAAGTTATCATGACCGAGGAAGTTTTCATCGAAAATAGTTTTTGATTTTTTTGTTATACATTCATTGTTTCATTTCTTATAATTTATTCAACATGAAAATGATCTCCACAAGTTTTTAGTAAAACACATTATAACAGCTAATGCGAAGCGGAAGCGCTGGCGGCGTCTATGTTTTTACAGACATTTTCAATCCCTGGCAATGCAAGATTGAATTATTCAAGATAAAAGACTGGGCGTGGTTTCGGTCGTAGTGGGATCATTCGATTTGCGAATGCGATCCATAGTGCGGTAACAACGACAAGCTGAGCAAATAAGAGTTCCCAAACTCTCTGTGGTCCAAATGATGAGTAGATTGCTCTATATAACAAAACAATTATAGATCATTCTAGATTTGAAAACTCACGTGCACAAAACTGGAGCCACAACTCTAGCAAATATTTGTGAAACATCATATAAACTCTGTTCCAATGCCTGTCCAACTGGATTGAATAGTTTAGAATAAAGAGTGGCATCTCCAACATTAATGAATGGAACACATCCACCAAAGGATACAATATATCCAATATAGAAGAACTCTTGAGAAGACTTTGGAAGATTTAGACACCATGAATAGATTGAATAATCACAACCTCCTTTTGAACCATCTGTATTCACAATTACATTTGTCGGAATAAAAGGCCATTGATATGTGGATAGAATATAAATCATAAATATCAAAAGGCTTGCTGTGTTCACTTTCCCTATGTTAAGTTTCCGAGCAACGTCTGAGAATACGAAAGTACTGTAGAGAGTGATAGCAAAAACTCCGGAGATGAAGAAAACAATTGACATAACTCCAACTGCAGAATCTCTTTCCATATTGAACATCATCATAATGAAAGCAGGTGCTAGAGTCTCGATGGCATAATATGTAAAGTTTTGACAGTATCTTGTAAGCATACACACAAACATAGCCAATTTATCAGGTGTTGGCCAGTTCTCATCATCTTCCTGCAATCTTTCCATTGGAAAGCATTTTTCATAGTCAGTACTTACAATACTCCTCTGACTACAACTGTTCCCATTTCGTTCAATTTCCTGGTAGATTGTGAAAAGAGCGAGCATTGCTGACAAATTGAGAATTATCGAAATGAATGCAGCCGCATTGTGGGAGTGAATATGTAAGGATCCGATGAGTCGAAGGCCAGTGTCTCCGAAGAAAAGGAATATTAATTGAAGACCTGGACCTAGAATGAGACCAAGAGCACGTCCACCAATAAACACTGACATTGCTTTTGCTCTATCATCGGACATCGAATGAGCAGTTAGAGTAGTACGGAGTGTAGCAGTGTTACCTGAAATAAGGTTTTCAAAAAATCTTTGATCAGAGCTCTGCTAAAATCGAAACTGGCTGAATGAGAACTGACATCATCTCCAGAAATTAATTCAGTTCATGTTGACCATTGATCTAGTTTTGACGTGTGAACTTTATATAAGTGGCAGGGTTGTTGATATGACATTTGGTGTCTCCTTTCTGAATTTCAATTCAATCAAATCTTACCCATCCCAAGTCCTCCTAGAAACCTGCACATCATAATAAACGGTGCAGTCAATTCCATTGGAACATGATCAGCGAGAAGAAACAAGCAGTTGGATACCAACATTAAGATGTAACCAGCAAGAAGAGGTTTCTTAGCCTGTTTTGAACTTTTGAAAAATCTCAATGAAAGATTCATTCAACTCACTTTGTACCTCTTATTGGTCCACCATGCAGCTGCGAATGCTCCTATACAATGTCCAATTCCATGTAAGGTTACAGCTAAACCGAATGTGGTTGGGCCAACAGATGGGTTCAGCTAGAAGAGTTAAATAAAATAAGAATCTAGTTTCTTCAGACATACTTTCATCATATATGTGTACATAATAGTTGTAAAAATTGCATATTGGAAGTAGACAACCAGTGAGAAATATCCACACAAATAGACCACATCCCAAGAGGTCTCAATGATTATTCTCATTTTGACTGAAATAGAGCAAGAAGTTAAGTGATTCTAATTATGAAAAAATATACTAGAATGCGAAAAAGTACTCCGATATTCCTCAAAACCTTTTCTTCAGTGCTTTCGAGAGGTAGGATCACTATATTTTGGATCATGTAGTTTTCGTATGAAAAAGTTATGATGGGACATAGTTCTGGAAGTATAACTATATACTGCTTACTGCTTTGTCAGAGCCAAAAATTTTTGGATGAATGCATGAAATTCTTGTTAAACTATATGATATTTTATTCAGAAGATTGAGCACAGCTCTTGAGTTTCTGGTTGAATATATGAAAGTTAGATTTTTTAAGATTTCAAGAATAAGAACATTCTTTGAAGACGGAATCAAAATGTATGAGCATATTCTATACAAAACTCGGAATGGTCTCAGAAACGAATCACAAAATAATAGAAATAGTTGCTAATAAAAGTTGGCTGACCGTCAGAAAAACATCAAAAACAAAGCGAAAAACGATGATGTCGAGCGAAAGAAGATCGAAAGTGAGAAGAGATTTGCATAATTTCAAATAGAAAGATTATATTTCCAATACAAAATTCATTATTATCATCTATACCGGTATTGTTTTTTGTGTACTTTCAGATGTTTTCAGTTTCAGAACAGTTGAAAATGGAAGTATTCGAAGTCTTCATCGAGATCTTTGCGCCGCTGTTCATCTGAAATATCTGATCTGGAATAAGAGTTCCAAATTGAAACGCACATTCTCCCAAAATAGACTTTATTTTTCGAAAAAGGCTCAGTAAAGAATGAATAAACAATGTTGCTATCAGGGGAAAAGGCAATAATAAAGTTAGGTTACAGGAAAAACAGGAGGTAAACGGTAAATAATCATAATAATACTATTGAAGATGAGTAACAAACGTTCAAGTCGAATGGTACATAATCGAGTTATTCAAAGAGATGGGAACATAATTTTGTGAAAAGAACAATGTTTGTTTGAGATACTCTTAGCTCTTCGGATGAATTTTGATGAATGGTAAGAAATGCAGACGATGAGACCATAATAGACGAAGTACCAGTAGTGAAGAGGTGTTGAACGTCTTTTTACCAATCGTCGTCCTCCTCTTCTGGAAAATTTTATATCATTTTTAGAACTTTTTATAATTAATCTTACCTCCACCATCGTCTTTTTTCTCTTCGGCGTTGTTTCCACCAAAAGTAGAGCTTCCGAGGCCTTCGGCGGCTTTAGCTTCCATCGCCGCTTTGCTGCCGAATCCTTGAGGGATTGGAACTGCTGCTTCTTCGTCGTTAGTTTTTTCAGCTGCCGATGAGGATCCAAATCCAGTTGCAGCCTTTGGAGCTCCGAAGCCTCCTCCTTGTGTTGGAGTTTTTTCATCGTTCGATTGCCCGAAGCCACTACCGAAGCCGCCGCCCTGGCGATTAGCACCACCTCCGAATCCAGAAACTGCTCCACTGGAATTTCCGAATCCAGAGTTGTTGAAAGATCCAGTTGCACCTCCTCCCGAGCCAAATCCTGAGCTACGAGATCCACCTCCAAATCCACTGCCGCCGAATCCGCTTCCACCATGACCACCTCCGAATCCACTACCACCACCACCGCCTCCGAATCCTCGATCTTCTCCAGATGGGCGACCACGACCTGATCTTCCGTAATTTCGAGATTCTGGCATGTTCGCGTCTGCGAAGGAAAATTATTAATAGAAACAATTTTTGCTTGATATTATTAAAAGGAAGACCTTATAGTATAGTCAACTGAAAATCATTCAATCTTACTTACTTTCTCGGGCCATTTCAACCAAAAAATCAGGAAGCGAGTCCTCTCTCTTTTGAGATTTGATGAGCTCCACAAACTTTGGCGACAATCTTTTGTCATTGTCGCTAGAGGAATCGATAAGGGAGTGACAAACTCCAGTATGCATGCGTCCGGTTCGACCAGATCTGTGAATGAAAGTGTCGATTGCACTGTCAGGAGGACCATCAGGAATATCGTAATTGACGACTCTTTCAAGATCAGTCACATCAATACCGCGAGAGAGAACGTCGGTAGTGACTAGAATATTGACAGCACCGGATTTGAACTTGCCGATGAGTTCGGATCTTTTGTCTTGGGAACGATCTCTGAAACAATCACAAAATGGAATTTCCCTAATAAAAAACTTCAACATACCCATGGAGTGTCTGAGCATCAAACTCTGGGCCTTTCAATTGGATCTTGGTCGCCAACATATCACAGAACATTTTCGTTTGCACGAAAATCAGTGTTTTCGGGACGCTTCCATCCGCTGTAAATAAATTTTATGAATTTAAATTAATAAAAGAGAAACTATTACGATTTCTTTCATCCAAAAGATCTTTGAGCTTTTCATTCTTCTCCGTTCTTCCACGACAGAGATGGAATTTGAGATTCACTCTGTTACTGAGTCGTCCACTAGCCAGAACAATTCTGACAAGCTCAGTTTCATTCGGCAACGGCTTCATCAATTTAGCTGCGATTGCTTCAACAGATCGATCGAATGTAGCAGACGTCATAATGGTTTGACGGGTCTTGGCCGACTCTTGAATGTCACTAGTGTCCAAAATGGCTCGAAGATGAGAACTATCTTGGTTCGTTTCCATGAGGAGTCGATCGGCTTCATCAAGAACCAAAAACTTTATCATGGCCGCGCTAAGAATAGAGGATGTGATGAGATCCATGATTCGACCACAAGTTCCAACAAGGATATCGCACTGTTCCTGGATTTCTCTCACGGACTTTCTTTTGTCTTGCTCTCCAATGGCAAGGCAGACTTTGATATCAGTGCCGCTGGCGAAAGTACGAAGAGAATCTACGATCTGGCAGGCAAGCTCACGAGTTGGAGCAAGAATTAAGGCAATTGGAGCAGTGTTCTGTATGACAGATTGGCGATCATCATCGGAAGCTTTCAAGATATAGTCAATAATCGGCAATCCGAATGCTGCAGTTTTTCCGGCACTTGTCTCAGCTTGGCCAATCACATCATATCCATTAAGGATTTGCGGGATCATCGCTGCTTGAATAGCACGCACGTTGATATATTTCAAGCGCTCGAGATTTCTCAGAATTTTTGAATGAAGTCCTGAGTTTTGCCACGATGTGAGACGAGTTTCAATGTCAGAATTGCGAATCTCAACATCTTGATCACCGGAGACCTGACACTCTTCAACTTGGCGAGCAGTCTCTTCAATAAGATCGTCCACATTTCTGGATTCTGGAACCCAGTCTCGTGGAGCCCTCACGGGTGCCTTGTCAGAAGATTCGTAGGCACCTTTGCTGTCGTTAGCGTTCCCATATCCACCATCGTTGGAGAACTTTCCCTGACCGGAGTTCTCTTTTTGGTAATTCCCATGGCTTACACCATGGTCATTACGACTATGGTCATTACGACTGTAGTCATTACGACTGTAGTCATTACGGCCATAGTCATTACGGCCATAGTCATTGCGGCCATAGTCGTTCCCACGGTTCGACCCACTATTGTGGTTTCCGAAACCATGGTCATTCTGGAACACACCTCCACGGCCTCCATAGTTATCTCTGGAGTCTCTACCATAGTCGTTGTTTTGTCTCTGGCTCTGATCACTACGAGCGTCATTGTTGTACTGAGAATGGTGTTGCGACTTTTGTTGCGAGTAGTATTGATCATTTGATCTATATTGGTAGTCGGATTGATTGTTGCGAGGGGCAGAGCTGTAGCCGTCATCGTTGCCTAAAATAAGAAGTGTATTTTCATTCAAACACTTAAAATGATTCAACTCACGTCTGTAATTGTTTTGACCTCCTCCGATTTCACGGTGGCTTCCATCGTGGTGACCGACATCACGGTGGCTTCCATCACGGTGACCCCCATCACGGTGACCCCCATCACGATGACCACCATCACGATGGCCTCCATCACGGTGGCCGCTATCACGGTGGCCATTATCACGATGGCCGTTATCACGGGAATAACGATCGTCTGGACGGCCATGTCGTTCATCTTGCCGATAGTTACCGCTGGCGTACGGGTTCTGCTGGCCGCGTTGGTCTTGGTGCAGGCCTGGACCACGATTGTCACGGTCATTCCCTCCATGATGTGCACCGCCTGAAAGAAACAAAAAATTTAGGAAATCAATAATAATCAGAGCGTTATCAAAACTTACCACTGTAACGGTCGCTTCCACGGTTCTGGTCATACTCTGGACGACGACCTTGGGGGTCATATTGACCTCCGCCGCTTCTGTGTCCGTCTCTTCCGCCTGAGTTGTCGTTCCCTCCATGATGTGCACCGCCTGAAAGAAACAAAAAAATTAGGAAATCAATAATAATCAGAACGTTATCGAAACTTACCACTGTAACGATCGCTTCCACGGTTCTGGTCATGATCTGGACGACGACCTTGGGGGTCATATTGACCTCCGCCGCTTCTGTGTCCGTCTCTTCCGCCTGAGTTGTCATTCCCTCCATGATGTGCACCGCCTAAAAGAAACAAAAAAGTTAGGAAATCTATAATAATCAGAACGTTATCGAAACTTACCACTGTAACGGTCGCTTCCACGGTTCTGGTCATGATCTGGACGACGACCTTGGCTCTCATATCCACCGCTTCTGTGTCCTTCTCTTCCCCCTGAGTTGTCGTTTCGCATATCCTGCCGATATCCCCCGCCATGTCTGTTGCGGTCCTCTTCGTAGTTCGACATGATTGTTACTGAAATGTTAAAAAAAAAATAAGTCGAAAGTTGCCATTTCGGAACGAAGAAGAAAAGTCGAGTAAAATTTATCGACAGAAATCATTTGGTTTCGAGCAAAAAGCGAGGACAGAGAAACAGAATGGAGATTGCATGCGAGTGGTCAAGAGGGAGCAGAGAAACAAAACTAGCGCGCTGCGTCTTTTTCAACCTCGTTTTTCTTCTTCTTGGGTGCAGAAGCCGCAGAAGCGACATCAGCCGCGTTAAAAATGAGTAACCCCGGACCCGGCTACATTGAAATTATGAGAGCAAATTAGAACAATGCTACCGAATTAACAAGTGTGGCTCGATGGTCAAAAACAAGAAAGAGCGGAGATATGAGGCAGAATAAAAAATATGATGACCATTCAATGTAGAATGGAAGTACACTGCCCCAGTACGCGGTTAACGTTGAAGGCGGAGCTTGAGAGCGAGCGAGCAGTCTCATGAGGAAATGGGCGGGGCGTGTACTTGCCAACCGTTCGCGTATATGTAAAGCAGGCATCCAGCAACGCGCCTACTTATTCTGAATATAACAGGAACAAAACGAGGAAGACACAAGTGAAAAACATATTTTTAGAAGAATTTTACATTAAAGATAAACTAGGTAAAATAGAAATTCAAAATGCAAGAACAAATTGAAAACGAATCAATTTTTCCTCCCACTGCACGAAATCGAAAAAGCTTCAACGCTACACAAAAAAGGCGCCAAGAAGTTCCTGTTGGTGCTGGCGCAAACTATTAGAATGAGCAATACAACGGGCAGCAAGTAAAGGAGCGAGACATGGACAGCCGGCAATTTGTTTCGATTTTGGAAACTATGAAGATAAATATGTTGAGAATCGATATCCTATTTTAGAAAGTTTATACTAAACTTTCGCAAAAAATGAGCGCGAATTATAACGAGAAAATTTCACGAAA
This sequence comes from Caenorhabditis doughertyi, assembly GCA_963572265.1. Classification (NCBI taxonomy): domain Eukaryota; kingdom Metazoa; phylum Nematoda; class Chromadorea; order Rhabditida; family Rhabditidae; genus Caenorhabditis; species Caenorhabditis doughertyi. The sequence continues at coordinate 9,191,674 of OY751557.1, forward strand.
GGAGCCGTAAAAAAACCGGACCTTCGCAGTCGGTTTTACACTTTTGTAAATTAAAGATATTCATCAAAACAAACACGAACAAAGACGACGGATAGAAGGATCCACCGTTACGACGCATGAAGAGAGAGGAACAGCAGCATTATTAGGTTTGCAATCAAACCAATAAAAAACGACTGAACCATGTCGACCGTACTACACACGGACGTTTTTGCGAAACTAAATGAATCGAGTTACTACACAACAGAGGAAGAGAGATCTGATCTTTGAGAGAAACGAATTATCTCGTGGCAATGACACTGTGTACGTGGCATTGAGTTTTGAGCAGGTTGAAAATGAGTAAAATAAATGGACGAATTTCAACGTCAGAAGGTAGAATTATTTGAGAAAGAAAAAAGTAGAGCATTATTTTTCTGTTACTCTCAAAATATGACATGAACAACACGCGACATTACTAAACAAAAAAAAAGAAGAAAAGTACTTGGCTGTTGAGAAATACATTAATGAAAAACATAGCGAAATCATTATTCGAGAGCTTAAGGAAAATAATTGTTGGATGGAAGATGACTAATTTTGGCGGGATTGATGGGAGAGTGGAAACAGAAGGCACCGGTATTCAGAGTGTAGAGGGCGGGAAACGAGAAGAATTGAGTTGCAAAATACAGAGGCAGGAAAAAAAAACAAAATGCTGGAGATAAATCTCAATACAAACTATTCGGAACTACAAATTTAAACAGATTTCGGGTCTGAAGAGCTCTTCGACGATGACGATGAAGGTTTTGTGGAATTTTGCTGGAGGGTAGAAGTCACCTGAAATAGAACAACGTGTTATATGAAAAACTGAACTATTTCTGATGTGTAATTTCGTAGGTTACGCATTGTACCTTTGTGTCGACATCAGGAATATCAACTGTTCCATTTTCTACCTGCTGCTTCCTTACAACGTCTTCTTCATGATTTGCTGCTCTTTTGGCCGTTGAAGATGCGATGCCCTGTGGCTGGTTGAATGCATCAGCAGATGATGGTCCCTAAAAGAAACCGATGTGTCTAGAACTTCGAATATTTCTTACTGTTGGTAGGATTGGCATCTGATAGTTTCCAGATTGCACTTTTCTGATCTCTTCTGTTAAAGCAGCAACTTCATCTTCTTTCTTCAATGTTCCAATCATTGAAGCCATTTGACCAGCAGAAATGTGAACATCTGTATGTTTTTCTAACAATTCAATCACTTCTAAAACTAGTTGTTTGTCAACGATTCCATCCGCATCTTCATCAATAGTTTTCAACAAAGCTTCGATTCTTTCACGTTGTTGAACATCATCTGCTTGTTCTCCCTTGCTTTCCTTCAGTTTCCCGAGAGAATCAATAACATCCTGGATACGAATTTCCCGCTCTTTTTTGGAGTCTGCACTACTTTCAACGGATGGATCAATAAGCATTTCACGGACATTTCTTTTCTCGTCCTCAAGTTTCTCAACCATTGAATCGACGTCTTCAATCATAGAATTCAATTTGTGGCGAAGACGTTTGGCGACTTTCGTTTCAGCAAATGCACCGTCCAAAGAGTTGATTTCCATAAGATCTTCCTTGTGTTCAAGAACCTTCTCCCGAAGTCCGAGAATATCATGCTTGGCCTCCTTGATAGGTCCTCCCACAATGATCTCTTCAATGTGTGAGAGATCTTTCTTGTCAACCTTGATATCTTCTTTCTTGATCTCCTTAGCCTCAGCTGCCTTAGCTGCTACTTCTTTACTTTCTGTTGAAGATGTTGAAGCAACTTCAGCGATGTGTTCTTTTAGTTCATTCACAATAGCTTCTGCAGCAACATCCACCAACTTCTCCTTTTCAGCTTCTTCCTTAGATTTTAATGCTTCTTCAGCAGCCTTCTTCTTCTTTTCTTCGTTCAACTTCTCAGTTGAAATAGCTTGTTCAATAGACTTGATCAACTCAATACGAGCTTTGTGATCAATTTGTCCGCCTTCCATTTCTGTGAGCTTCTGAACAGTTGTCTCGGCGAGACCATCCGGCAAGTTTTGAACGATTGCCTTGAGACGATCTGGGAACGAAACTTCCTCCGGAAGATATAGAGTTCTGCAAAAATAAAAGTTTACAGATTTCCTATTTCTACCAAACAATTGGAGCTTTGCTAAATACTACTCACCTTGAAAGAAGAAGCAATGCTGGCGGGACCTTATCATTGAGTGATAGCTCCAACCACTGAACAAGTTGGTCTTTCAGTCGTTCCTCGCTCACACCAATAGCTCTCATTCCACGTGCACGACAAGCTGACTGTAAATCAAGCGAACTGAGAGCATCAACACCTCCTTCTGCGGCAATTTGTTTATCATCAGCTTTCAATTCACGAATCTTCATGTTCAATTGGAATCTGAGAATTTCCGGTGATCCCAATGAGTTAATACTCATCAAACGGCAAAGGGAGCGAAGCTGTCCCATACTAAGATTGTCGAGTGTCAATTCATCTTCAAAAAGTTTTGAGAACTTTAAAAGTTCTTCATTCGAAACATATCCTCCTTCATTTCGAACTTTTTTAATAAAAAGAGCAAATTCAAGTGACCGAGTAGCTTCTTTATTACGATTCTTTCTCTCAAGCCCGATTTCTTCGATAGTGTCTTGTAAAAACTTGGCCATTTCGACACGAACTTTAACCTGCTTTCGGAACCTTTCCTCCTGAATTTATCTTTAAATAAATCTTTATGGAAATAAGTGACAAACCTCTTTGCTAGTTTCTTGGAAGGTACTAGGTAGCATCCCAGGGAATAATTTGATGAAAATTGGAAGAGCCAACTCCATGAAGGGCACGATAATGAAAACTGAGAAGGGAACGAGGCGGAATAGATCTGATACTGTTCGAACCAATTGTTGACGTTCCCGACGTGTTAGAGTTGCTCCTCGAAAAACTCTCCACAAGTATTTGGCACTGACACGTGTTTCTAGAGCTAATAACCGAAATCCGTGGTAGTAATGTTTCAATTCATGCATAATTCGGTCTTTGAGAGGAGGTTTAACTTTTGAAACTTCTTTTTCTGACTTCATTAAACTCAATGCTTTTTGAGCATCTTCGTCTTGTTTCTGTACATCTTCTCGTAGCATTTTTAATGTATACTCAACTTTACTTCTGTCTGTAGCCAAATACCTGAAAAGAATAGGAATCGAACATCAGAATAGGATATCGTTTGCATGAACAGAATTGAAGAAAAATACCTCAAGCTTGTTGTGTGCAGTGAACTTGTTGCAATTTGTGGATGGAATACCCGACTTCTTTGACCGGCGATAATATGTCTGTACGCGTATCGTCCTAGTTGATAGGATTTTGTGGCGTGTCGTAAACTCATTCTATTATTAATCGATTATTTTCACTTGTTTCTCTGGAAATATAAAGTTGGTTAATAAGAGGAATATGACAAAAAAGAGAGACATGAAATGACGCAAAATTTTCTTTGAGAGGGAAAAGATAAAGTTTGAAGAGTAAGACATTTCGCAATCGGATATGTTTCAAATTAAAGGTGCCAGCGTTGCTTCAGAGCTCAAAAAAGTGAAAATGAAATGATGACTTCTATGAAAAAGGAAACTTTATGACAAAGCCAGCTGTATTTGTTATAAAAAGCATGAATGGAATAGAAAACCAGAGGCGCTATGAAGATATCTTACTTAAATCGGAAGACCCTTGCGGTACGAAATCAATAGTTCACAATTTCGAACAAGTTCTGAAAATTGGAAGCCACGGGTGCAATCGTAACAAACAAAAACAATTTTGATGGGAATACTCTGCGAACAAAATATACACTTTCGCTATGGGGCGCATTTTCGTTGTCGCTGTTTTGAGTGTTCTGTGGAACTGATCACAAATTAAACCGCAAGTGGGGGAATTGAGAGAAACTTCGTGAAAGAATATCACTAGAGTTATCCCAATTTGGAATAAAGGATAATAAGAATCATACATAGCTTTGTGCAAAGTGCGATCAAGCAGAACGCTTTACTATTTTCTTGGGCGCGTTCCAAAAATAAAGAAAATACGAATAATCACGATTTCACAGGTTGCAACCTTCTTCAAAATCAAATTTTTTTGAGAACTTTTTTTACCATTCGTATTGAGTTTAAAGAGAGGGTAAACTAAGTACTATTTAATTTATGTTGCATTATTAAGAACGCGCTATTTATTCAGGAATGAAGATAGATTTTTTCAACCAAAAATTAAAAAATGACAAGCAATCGAACGCCAAGGTTTCTCAGTACGGTGTTCGTTGCGAAACCCTCTTTTCAGTTCGACTTGTGCCTTTGATGGGGTACTGTACACATTGAAAAACAATTCGAGTTTTGTGATGAGCCTTGTCGAGTGTTTTGTTGTTTTTATATTCAAATCAGTTATTTTTTCGAACTTTCCATTCCTACGTTGTATTCCGTAAAAAGTGGTACGTTTCTCCTCTGTTCGAAGCCTGCGCCATCATTCCCATTTATCACGCGATGGGAAACAGAAACTTTCGATTTCACCTACTCCAAAAATCAAACAATAGGGTTAGAATAAGTGAGTTCAGTTGTTAATAGCACACGTGGTTTGTCTTTATCAGTTCAGTCGTGTATAGATAGATAATCCGTAAAATGAACAAAAATGGAAAATGAAACGGAGTCGATAAGCGAAAATTATTGATGTTTGATAAATAACGGAGAAACAATATGGCGGAGCAATCCGCGCGGAACGTTCCGAACCAAAAGTGACGTCATTGATCAGTCGTTTCCCAGCGATCGTAGATGTTCCTATGAGCCATTTGTTCCCCTCGTTCCTCCTCCAAATCGCTTCACTCTTTCGATCATTGAATTGAACAAAAGCACACAAAAACAAAAAAACGTATAGTTGTTATGCGATTTTCACAAGTTCTTTTCTGTGATTTCGATAATTTAAGAGGTTCATAAGATAGTTTTCCTTTTTAATGAGGTCTGGAATTTACCTTGTTGTCAGCTTTTGAAGTTAATTCTGCGATAAATTCAGGATCAACAGGAAAAAACGAAGTCTTGTTTTTCCAGCTTCCCAGTGGTATCATTTTACACAAAAATACATCTAGCCAACTAAAGTGGCCAGACATTTGGTCGATCTCCTGATTCTCGACACCAAACCTCCTATTTCACTTTTCAACGAGAGTAAATTTGTATAAAAGTTCTTCAGGCAACGTGATCGCAGTAATCTTTTTTGATAGCTTATCATGCCACCTACCAAGTATTTCACTATCCTCTGTTATCATTATCTCTTCTTTTTTAGAATTCTCATGGAATTTTCGGTTCAGTACACGAGACTAAAAATCGAAATGATAGTTTGAAAAATTTACGTATTCCTGTAGTTTGATGAACACGCCAAAAGTGAATGCTTTCGATCAGATGTAGGTTTTCAGGAGAATTTTGAGTAGATCAGAAATTATTCCGAATCTTTTGTTAGATCAATCTGAGAAAATCCTATTTTTCTCACTTAAGTCATTGTCAAGTTTCCTCTAGTATTTTACTACCCATTTCCTTATCCGTTCGTTTTTGCACTCGAAATTCAAATTCTGTTGCACTCTGCTTCTGTCTGGCCTTCGTTCTTCTCACATGATCAATGATGGCGCCATGACGGAAAGCGAGAGGAGTAGGAGAAAAAAAAAAACGGAAAACGGAGAGAAATCGCAATGTATGCGAAAGCGTGTGTTTGTGTGGCTAGGACCGCGTGGTCTGAAACACCACGTGGTTGGAGAGAATGTGTTCCGTATTTTAGACCGATAAAGTGCCGAAGAGGAGAGCGACGACATAGTGTAGTTGGCATTTTGCCAGAAAAGTACGCAAGGTTCTTTAGTCGTTTGGTTCTTTGGATTAGTCATAGATGCATGTGACATGGTAACATGCTAGGTTTCGTGCATTTACAACCCATGAATAAAACCAAGGACAGCATGATCGAGTAATACATTTCGGATGTGTTATAGTAAATTGAACAGCTGATTTTTTTTATTGTGATCAGAGATCCCTCACAGAACAGTACTTTCTCAGGACTATATTCTTCCGATACACAAATTCGTCATTCATTGACGACCACCGTCGTATCTAGATCACGTTTCAACATCTATGTTTTGACGTTCCGATGCCTTCATCCCCTGTTGCGAAAGATAAACGTGACTACGTTCATTATTTTATGCTGCAAAACTCTTATAGAGACGTTTAAAATTGCCCTCAAATCCCAAGTGTTTTAGGAAAATCTCTGTCTCCTATAACAGAGTACATGTAATCGGTTTAGAAACTTTTTGATGATAACAACTACTTCCAAGTCTTAAAAAGCCAGACTAGAAACGGTACGTATTTCATGCCAGCTGGGACAACAAACGTTTCATCGTAATCACATCAGAAGTAGGTGGCACCAGAGAAAAGGCGGAGCGGTTCTTCTAGGCGCTTTAAATATAGCAGCAGTGACCCCACTGTGCTTCCCCTTATTCAAGTGATAGATGGTGCCGTCAATTTCCCAGCTGTGGTTGTTCCATCGACCTTCTGCTCCGCCAATTTCGCGCACTTTCCCTTTTTGGTCTCATTTGAATTTGCAATTCGTCCCCCAAAAATCGCCAGTCTCTTCATCTTCTCGCGCACATAGGTCTCAATCGGTTGTTTTTCTTTTCAATGTTTACTCGCATTCTTTTCAAACGGAAACAAGAGGGCGCGACCCTAGGAGTCAGTAAGCTATGGATTTATTCTTGACCACATCGCCCCCAAGCTTTCGTTGCAAACATATTTTGCCCTTTAAAGGTTCAAAGTGTTTTCCTATAGGGTTGTTTTCTTCTAATTGATAGATTGATGACGAGAAATCTACATACAATGGGAAAATAGCGATGTGGTCAGCGAAACCTCCGGTTAAGATTATGATCAGATCATCACGCGTTTTTGTTTGTTTTCTCTCCATGAAATATACAATCATCATTAGGCTCAACCATTTTTCTATGACTGCTCAAATGCAAGTGATCCGGCAAAAATGTTTCTATAGTTGCCTATCTACTCCTCTCGAGAGGGCTTCCCCCACCACGTGCTGATTCCCACGGCGGGAGGTTGACGTGATAAAAAAGAGAGAAAAGTGAAATGTGTTAAGTGGGCGGAGTCTATTTTCACGTGGTCTAGCGAAAAACGATTCCGATCAGACATGCATACTACTCTCTGTCATTGAACAATTAGTTGTTTCATTCGTTTTGTTGTCGGTTTCATCTCGACTGAAATGCGCTTTGATCTTGAAGTTCATTATAGGTACAAACATTTCTGAGTTTCATTCTTCGTAAAAGGTTAAACGGGGTTCGAGGGAATGATAATTTGAAACGAATTCTCTTGGCCACCCTTCCCAAAAACGTTTCTTCCAGTATCTAGTATGAATACTGTATTCCGTTTTTTGAATAATGTTTGCTCTCGTGACAGCAGTAGAATCATCCTCTGACTTTTTTTGTTGCTAAAGAAGGATTATCGATGCCACCAAAAAGACTTTACTGCTGATTATAGTGTTTGTGTGTTCTCGTTCTCGTTAAATTCGAACAATCAAACTGGTTCACTTATTTCAAGTTTTGATCAAAGTGAAACCATTCTTTTTTATCGGCATTACAGTTTAGAAATGTTGGTAAATAATCTTTTGTGTTCTTCTATTCCCTTCACCCCTGTTCTTTGGGTGGCATGGACGTTTTCGTTTGCAGACGGGTAGCTACCAATCACGATCATGGCCTTCTCCACCAGAAGTGTAGTGTTTAATGAACATGAATTTTGGGAGGAGAAAAGAGAGAGAGAGAGATGATGATGTGATGGCGTGATCTACCAAACCCACCTCATGTTGTTCTTTATTCCGATCCCGTTTACTTTACGTCAACAACCATGGATAGTTGTGTTTATAACACTTCATAACCAAATAATTTCTCTCTCCGCTGTGGTCACTCTGTTCACACCTTTCATCTCTTTTCTCATTTCCGTGTCATTCATCACTTATCCTCTTATCTCTTATCACTTCGGGGTTAGAGAAAATGACCATCGTACTTTGTACATTGGATAGAAACGAGGGAGCGAGGATGAGGTGAGACAAGGCTACACGTTGTTTCTCCCTATGCTATCGCTGCAACAAGCGGTTCGAGTAAATAAAACGGGCGGAGAATGAGAAGAGAATGCCTGCTGATAACCTACTGATAACACTAGGTCTTTAGCAGTGGCGACCAGGGGGCAAATGCTCCTCCCGCACTTTTCCTCAGTATGTTGTATAGTTTCAAGGTTAAAGTTTGTTTTACCTCGAATGATGTTTTGTTAGCTCACTTTGTTTCAAAAATCGAATGACATACCGTATGATCTGCGTCAGAGGTGGAAATCATGTTCTGAACAGATACCCCCATTCGAAGTCATCAAAGCTCACATTTATAGTTGTTTGCTATCTAAATTTTTATCAGTTTCAGTGACAATATGAAGTTTTGAACAATTTCAAAGGCCTGTTAGAACCCTGTCTTCAAAACGCTGAAATTTTTGCACATCTCCTAAAACCAATCCTTCCTCGTGTCATCGACGAAGAAGTCGTCTTACATTCATCCGTATTAGTGTATGAACATATAATCCAGTGAGAAGCCCCACCCTCCATATCCGCAAAGTACTGCGCCACCAAGTTTGCCATTAGAGCGTACTTGACTTGCGATAAAAACGGAACACACTCATTTCATTGGCCGGCCCACCCGCCCAACTAAACAAGTTCTATTCAGCCATTAACCATCATCTGTTCGTGCCTTCTTCTGAATACTAATGCAACTGGATTGCACGAGAGACGATTGGTCATCCTAGTCCTCCGCCTTTTTTCTCCTCCGTTTCCTCCTACTACTTTCCGATCGTTTGTACTTTTCAACGCCTCTCACTTCTCCAAATTCTTGTCACTCTCTTGCTTCCTCCTCTGTTTTCTTTTTCAACGGTTTCTCTCTTTTTTTGTGGTGCCCTCTTCTCTTTTTCTCTGTTCATGTCCAGTCTGCTCCTCTCTCCCGTTTCCCGCAATAGTGTGTGCAAAAAGGGTTTCTTCTGTTTCTCAACTGCTTTTGCCCTCTCTCAAGAAAACCAATCCATTTTTGGATTCTTGTTTATCTCATTTCTCATAAATCTTAGACCTAGTAGACTAAGGGTAAATTGATGTTTCCGGAGACGACCAAACATCCAGTTATTTGTTTTTCCCATATTTAGGGTCTTGTTTTTTGATTACGACTAAAAATTTTTGATTGCGAAACCTAAAATGTCTCTTTTCAAATCGTCTAGAGTCTAGACTTGTAGGAAATTAGAATCATTTCCTTTGAGAGAACGTACTTGTTTAAAAAACCCTATTCTCATTTGTTATTGTGAAGCCTCACAGATGATCATTGATCAATTTATTATTACCGTTACATTTGGGTCAAGATAAAATACACACTGCGCGATGATTCATAGCTCTCACCCCACACAATATCACCCATTTCGCAACCATTCTATCTGTTCCTGGGAACGGACTTTCACCCCCGTTGTTCTCACCAATCATCTGTGTTTTTCATTATTGCTTTTTCTCTGAACCTCTTCTTCTCTATATTTCTGCAATAAATTTCATTTTGTGCAATCTTTTGTTGTCCGCGTCTGTGTAACAACAACGTCTGATCATTACTGAGCACATTCTGATTTTTCGACCTTAACTCTGTCAGAAGAAACCTGATTTTTCTCAAAACCGAACTTCATTTTTCGAACTCTTTAAAGTCCTCATCCAACTGCCCATAATTTTTGTTTTTTTTTCAGTTTTCCAAGAAGAAACGTGATATTTCCTTGTCTCTCTACTTTCTCTTTTATCAGTTATCACTTGTGTGAAAGACACAGTGCGAACTATGTTCTGTGATCGAGAGGGCACCCCTTTTCTCCGTCGTCGTCATCCAATTCGTTTCAATGAAATAAATATTTATTTCCAGATAGATTTATCGGGTCAACTACACGCCTACACACTATCTTACCACCTCATCATATTATCATCTCAAAGTGATACTCGAATGTTTTAATTGGAGAACAGAAGAGAGTACAACAGATGGATTACGCATATCGTATGCTAAAAAATGTCAAGTACTTCTATAATTCGATTAATCCGGCCACACTTTCAGGTTTGTTTTTTGTTTACTTTTTTCTGGTTGAAAATAACACTGTGTTCTAATTTCAGGAGCTATCGATGTGGTAGTCGTGGAGCAGCCTAATGGAGAGTATAAATCTACTCCATTCCATGTTCGCTTTGGAAAATATGGAGTCTTCAGCTACAGTGACAAATACGTGGATATCGCCGTGAATGGTGTTGAAATCGACTTGAAAATGAAATTGGCAGACAGTGGAGTTGCATTTTTCGTAGAAGAAGCAGATGATCAAGTTCCTGACTATCTACTGACGTCACCATTGCCCGAGCAGGACACTCCGCAGGTTGGTGGATCTGGAGTTGACAAGGTGTTGGCGGAGAGTGCTCGGAAACTCGAAGAGACGCAGAATGAGAATGGAGACGTTGACATGAATGAGTTGGCGAAAAGCAGATCGTCAAGTCCCGATGGTGGACAAGGCAATGCTAGAGAGCCGAAGCAAGAGTGAGTTTTTCTTAGAAGAGGCAGACATATGTTTGAAATGAGTTTTCGCATTTTATTATTCTTTCAGGCAATCGTTGAGTCAAGTACAACGGAAGCAAACACTTCCATTCTCTTCATCAGTGTTCAGTGATCGTCGATATCGTTCTCTGCCGGATCTGACTGTTCTCGCCGCTGAAACAGATCCAATGGAGGTTGCTGGATCATCAGACGCTAAGAAAACGGATGAGAAGAAGTCAAGAAAAACGCCTCGTCCATTTGTTCACTCTCATTCACAATGTTCGCCGATGGAAAAGAAACAGTTTCACAAGTCGAACGACGAGATATTGCGTAGTTTGAGACGCGAGACACATGACATGGATCGTCGCGTTCCGCTGCGTAAAAAGAGTCGTGTCACTTTTGAGAAACAAGCAACACGCCCAATTGATATTCAAATTCAGTCTTACAATGACTCGGATTCAGAGCTTGATTCTTCTGTAAATTCTTCCCCATCTCCATCATTAGTTGATCAACGTGAAGCAGATAGAATTGCCGATGGTGCTCTCTCAGATTCAGAAGTTGATCGTCATCGTGATCGAAATGCCACTCCAGAGCCACATGACGTCACAGACTGGAAATGGGGAGAGCTTCCAGAGACAAGAGAACTCAACAAAAGAAAGAAGGAAGAGGAGCAAGCAGCCAAGAACTCATCAACTTCTAGATGGAGTTGGTTCTGGCCATCATCATCAACTGCAGATCAGAAAGAAAAAGACCCGATAGACCAAGAAGATCAAGGAATTCCACTCGGTGAACTTCTCAACTCAGCTTCAGATCCAGTCAATATTGAAAAATATCTTGGAAAGCCACCCAGCGTGTGAGTCGTTTGAGTTTTTCGGTGTCGTATGTCGTATATGCACGTTACTTAACTTCCGGAAGTTTTTAGACGTAGCTCTCGTAGTTTCAGAACCTCAATTGACAGTGGGCACGTGTCTCGGGGAGTGTCCCAACCATCGTCTCCAGTTTCTAATCATGAAGACTACACACCGACGACAACGCCTCCAAATGACAAAACACCAACAAGGGAAAGTGTTCGATTCGCAGCCGGAAACGATATTCCCAGCTCTACTGCAGCTACAGCTGGAGTTCGTTCCCGTGCTTCTTCCGATGACCTTTTGTGAGTGACATTCCCTAATTCATTAGATTAGCATGTCTAAACCATTGTTTACTGCTACGACACAAAATGTATTGGTCTATATATTTATTCTTACATTTTCAGCCCACTCAGTGAAGATGAGATCGATGAGAACTTCCGTCCCCAATACATGCAATCACTTCGTTTGTCATCTGAGAAATTGAAATCACTTGGACTAGTACTCGGTGCAAATGAACTTCGTTTTTCGATTACCACAAAGTTTCAAGGAACAACATGGTGCAGTTGTAATATCTATCTCTACAAATGGTACGAACAATTGGTCATATCTGATATCGATGGAACCATCACCAAATCTGATGTTCTCGGCCACGTTATTCCCGCAATTGGAGGAACTTGGGCTCACACAGGAGTTGCTGAGTTGTACACTCGTATCAAGAACAACGGATACAAGATGGTTTATCTTTCATCTCGTGCCATCGGACAGAGTCACACAACGAAGCAATATCTTAAGAGTGTTGCACAAGATTCAAAGCAGCTGCCTGATGGTCCAGTGTTGCTCTCTCCAACCAGTATCATAACTGCTTTTAGAAGGTAGTTTCTCGTCTGTTCTGACAGGAATATCATGCTTGAATTACAGAGAAGTCATCGAGCGTCGTCCAGAAGAGTTCAAGATTGCAGCTTTAACGGATCTGAAACAACTTTTCCCAAGTGGAAATCCATTTTTCGCTGGATTCGGAAATCGCATCACAGATGTTGTCTCGTATGATGCTGTACAAGTTCCAGCAGCCAGAATTCTTATAATCGATCCAAGTGGAAAAGTGAAAAGATCTGATTCATCAGGACTTGCTTTGAGCTACAAATCAATGGCTACCGATACAGTTGATTACATGTTCCCACCATTGTCTGTTCAGTAAGGGAAATTGAAATAACACAAGATTAAATAACATTGGTTTTTCAGTGTCAAAGATGATGCTCGCAAAACAGAACGTCTCACATCGGCATGGAGTAAACCACTGGAACACAGCAACTTCACACATTGGCACTTATCACCAAATGACGTTCTCGATGCGGAACTTCTGGAGTACGAGTCTCATCGAAAGACATTAATGGCAAAGCAGAAGTTGAAGAAGTAGACTCTATAAGAATCTATGCAACTTCTCAGAATTCACCACGTATTCTTGTTTTCTTTTTGTTCGCTTTCCGTTGTTTTTTTTTCCGTTTTCATGCCAAAGCAACACATTCCTTTCTACTCTGTTCCATACCAATCATTTTTGAAGATCTCTACGACTTCTTCACAATTCAAATTCAGTCTTCTCAGTTCTTTTATTGTTATTTCCTTCCATTTTTCGGAAGTTTCCAAAGTCTCATTGCTCAAACTAGTCAATTTCGAGTCTATCTCCCATTTTGTTTTGTTTTATATCATCCCCGTTCACCAAACCTTCCACCCGATATCCGCATTTCTTTCCTCTCCATTCTTCTAAAACTCGGTATTATTATTTTTGAACTCTTTCTTGTTGCCTTCCTCCTTTTTCTCACTTTTTGTTATCAGAGCCCAATGCATTTATTATATATTCGCTTCCACCAAAACCGCCTTTCCTATATATAATTATTAATTTTTTTGAGTTTATCTCTCCAAATTCAGACTTTTTGTTTTGTTATCCCATTTTCTCCCAGAAAGTTAGTGTACATTGCATTCGGATGCCTGTAAGTATTCTCATCCGCTTTGCTTCCATATCCATTTCTCACCAAATATACATGACGCCCTTTTTGTCGTCTTGAAAAGGATAATATAATGAACATGTCTTCTAGCTTTGCGTGTTATGCATCCATGAGGAAACCCAATTATGCGATTTTAAACAGAACACAGGATATTTCGGTAAAAGACCCAACTACAAAGAACTATGCACACCTGTCGGTCATATAAGGTACTAATTGTGTCTGTCAAACGTAAAACCGAGGAAATACCATAAATCGGATGAGAAGAGACCATCTGTTGGATTGGGAGAAGAAAGAAGAAGTGAGAGAACTTAGAGTTTACCTTGAGTTTTAACAAAAAAACAATGATGAATGTAAAACGTTTCAGGCTGTGATAATTTGCATCAAGAAGTCAGATTATGAACGAGCCATACTAACATCATCAGATACCGTGCTTTTCTATTACATGCCGTATTTTCAGAAATCTGGCATCTTTTGACTCCTTTCCAGAATCCAGAATCATTAAGAAAAACACACTTTCTTTATTCAGTTTCTCTCATTTTCCGAAATTCTATCTTATTTCCAGTTTTCAGAGTGTTCAAAAGAGGGTCGAACGAATTGTTGACGAGGTTCAATTTGATGTTTTAAAGAAGAGACCAAACATCTGTTTGTTTGTTTTCCATACCATGTTTTCATTTTCTTTTTCTTTCGAGGCATGCCTTTCTTTTTTTATTTTCTTTTCTCCCTCAGTATACGAAATGAAAGTTTTTGTTCTTTAAAAGTTGAGAAATCATTGAGAATGGTATTCTAAATTTGGAGTTCTGACGTCATTGGAAGAAAAATCGTACTGATTAAGGAGTTTTTTTTTGAAACTTTGATCAAGAATCAAAAAAACTTGTTTTGTGGGATTGACGATGATTTTACTGTTTACATCGATCTATGAAATTTTACAGCATTTTCAATTCGTCCTCCAGTTGCCATCCGACTTCTCTCTTTTTTAATCGTTTTTTCGTAAAATCCATTCCCACTCATATTTCCTGCAAAGTTACCTTCTTTTTCCTAGGGTCATTGTCCAAGACGCCACGCGACCGCAACGCTCCCAGCGGCACTTGTCCATCCTTCTCACACTTTCTTTCTTGTACGTTACCAACTTATTGAACTTGATTGGAGTGATTCTAATTGTGAAAATTAGTAAATGACGCATTATAGGGAGAAGATACATAAAACAAGTGAGGTTGCTAGAACAGCATGGAAAACTAATTAGTATATCTGAATCCAATTAATCTTGAGAAAGTTTTCTGAGGGGATGAGGTGCAAAACAGAACCAAATAGAAAAGAAGGCTTTCATGTGGAAATGGAACTTAAGAGTACCGTATCTAACAAACATAAACTACGGGTTGAAACGTATATCCAAGAGCTCTCACATCCAAAAAATGTATTCTTTTCCTTTCTCGTTCATCTCGAGATCTTGTTTTACCTCGATTATGAGAAATTGAATGTTTTACAGTTATATGATCATCATCTGACGCTTTTGAAAAATGGATTACGCCCATAGCATGATAAAGAAGCTGAAATACGTCAGTAATTCTATCAATCCAGCTACTCGTACAGGTTTATTCTGATTTCAATCATTCCCAAATGAAATATTCCAGATTATTTCAGGAGCAATTGATGTTGTAGTAGTTGAACAACCAAATGGAGAATATAAATCCACTCCATTTCACGTTCGTTTTGGAAAATATGGAGTCTTTAGCTGTAGTAGTAACTGTGTGGACATCGAGGTAAATGGACATTCAATCAATTTGAAAATGAAATTGGCTGATAATGGGGTTGCGTATTTCGATGAAAGTGAGATAGATCCACAACGGAGTTTAGAGGATTCTGAAAAAGAGAAGCATGACGTTGATCAAGCAGAGAGTGAATGTGAATTGGAGAAGACTGAAAAAGAGAATGAAGGTGTTGAAAAGAAAGAAAAACGAAGAAGAAGGTCATCGAGTCTAGCAGTTGAGCATGAAACATCAAAGGATTTGAAAGAAGAGTAAGCGGGAGGAATGAGAAATTGAATAAATCATCTGCTTTTTCCAGACCCCTCAGTGAAGATGATTCGGATGATAATTTGCCTCCTGAATTCATTCCTCTTCTTCGTTTGTCATCTGATAGACTGAAATCACTTAATCTTAACCTAGGAGTTAACGATCTACGTTTTTCATGCACCACCAAATTACAAGGAACTTCTTGGTGTTCTTCGAACATTTATCTTTACAAATGGTATGAACAATTGGTTATTTCCGATATCGATGGAACTATCACCAAATCAGATGTACTCGGCCATGTTCTACCAGTGGTTGGTGGTACATGGGCGCATAATGGAGTAGTTGAATTGTATAATCGAATCAAGAATAACGGATACAGATTGATTTATTTGTCTTCTCGTGCCATTGGACATAGTCACACGACAAAGGAATATTTGAAAAGTGTGACTCAAAACTCAAAACATTTGCCTGATGGTCCAGTTTTATTGTCACCAACCAGCACAATGAGAGCTTTGAAACGGTAAGATGAAATTATTTGTAAGCCTAGCTAATATTTGTGTGATTTCAGTGAAGTTATCGATCGCTGTCCTGAAGAGTTCAAAATTGCGGCGCTGACAGAACTGAAAAACTTATTTCC
Organism: Caenorhabditis doughertyi; assembly: GCA_963572265.1. Classification (NCBI taxonomy): domain Eukaryota; kingdom Metazoa; phylum Nematoda; class Chromadorea; order Rhabditida; family Rhabditidae; genus Caenorhabditis; species Caenorhabditis doughertyi. The sequence goes on from OY751557.1 coordinate 9,207,757, forward strand.
AAGTCCAAATCCATTCTATGCAGGATTTGGAAATCGTGATACTGACGTTATCTCGTACAAAGCGGTGGCAGTTCCAACTGCAAGGATTCTTATAATTGAACCATATGGAACAATTAAAAGATGGGATTCGTCTCGATTAGAACCAAGTTATACATCAATTGCAACTGATTCTGTCGATTATATGTTCCCTCCTCTACCATTTCAGTAAGTTTTACGAAGATTCAACGTAGCTCACAAAGTGTAATTTTTTCAGTGTGAAAGACGATTCTGTCAAAAAAGAGCGTCACACATCTGCCTGGAGCAAACCACTCAATCACAGTGATTTCACACATTGGCATGTCAGACCTGAAGACGTTCTAGATGAAGAGCTCAAAGAATATGAAGACCATCGTACAGAGCTGATTGCAAATATGAAAGCTAAAAAGTAGAACATTTTGAAAATATCAATTCTCCTGCCACTCAATCCAATCTTTTCTTTCCAACAAAATTTCCCGTGATCTGCACAGCACAATTTTTTGCAATTTTATTCATTTTTGCCACTTCCACTTACCCTTTTTGCCTTCGGGTTTTCTTTGTGTATATATTTCAACTGATGATTCTGATGTGTACTTTCATAATTGTACTCTACAATAAAATCTTTCCCAAAATCTGGGCCATTGCAATTGTTTCCTCTCAAAGTGTAGATCGACTAGCAAATGCAAGAAACGTGCGATCTACAGGTCAAACGGTATGTGTCGCAATGGGCACTTCGTCCAAGAGTTTATAAAAATCGAAAAGGTCATTCGGTCCTAACGTGCAATGATGCTCATAGGCAGCTGTGGCGTGTTTGTTGCGCAACAGTCAACTGGATACGGACTCAACAGATATTACAAAAAGGGGTCATACGAGAAACCACTCACACCTGTCAACGAGATGATGAAAGAGAGGAAACATGACGGTATTAGCGTTGTGATGAGGATGATGAGGGACCAACAATTGGTTTCAAGGCTATTCAATATTTTAAAAATAAAATTCGATCATCTTCACATTCTGTCACAAACTACGGGTTGGACATCAAATGAACTTGTTGCTATTGCATAACGAAGTGGTGAAGATCTTGCTTAGCATCAATGATTATTTAAAAACCATATAGTTCACAAAGAAATCACATGATTTTTAAAAAGCAGATCAGTCAAAGCAAGACTCTAGTAGGCTTGGGGGAGTTGTTGAAATTAAACGAGAATTCAATGAGTCACCACTCTCATCAACTTTCATCGTTGAACTGTCAAATACACGAGCTTTCCGGAAACAAGACAAATTTTTGATCTTCTTCGGGTGTTGCAGACACTGGTTCTGCAGTCCATGGTCAAGTGTTTTTGACGTCATCAAAAATTGGTGTTGGACGCCAAAAAATTGTCGGGAGGAAGGAAGAAGAGATAGTCATCGGTCGCGACGTGTAATAGAAGAGCCAAAAGTTCAGGTGCAAACAAACAATTTGTGCTATTCTGATATCAAGAAGTTTGTTGCGAGAGCTCCGGGAACTGTTGAATTGATAAGGGCGCTGTCACGGTGGCAGTAAAAAGTATTTGTTCTAACAGAAGAGTATGTATGACATTTATTATTTTGGATTCCGGATTCACAGAAATGTACCTGATCATTTTATGTCCGATCCAGACCATGGTTATCAGCAGTTCAAGAGTTCACCTAAAAGTTCAAAGCATATAAAGACATTGCACACATATTTCATTGACAACCAATCAAACGTGTGACACTTTCGTTAAGCTGAAACTGTGATTAATTGGAATGTGTTTCAATGAAGAAATCATATAAAAACTAATGATGAAAGCAGAAAATAATGTGAAAATTCGGTTCAAGGCTTTGAAGAAGTCAACTTCCACCTCTCCAGATTCGAATTTTTGAAGGGAAACTAGTTTCAACGTTACAGTTTGCCTTATTATTTTTTGGATTTCAAAACATCATGGAACAGTGAAGGATGTAACTTATTATTTTGTATCGTAAGATTAGATCATATGAGGTATAAAACTGGCCGGATCAAATCGAGCAAAAAGTTTTAAAGAGCCTATTGATCACGATATTCCAATACATGATGCTTTTCGTATTCCATCATGACTTGTCCCATTAGAATGAGACTACTAGTAATGTTTGTCATAGTTAAAGAAGGCACTTTCCCATTGAAAATTTATAGGCAGGAGGGATACTTGTAACCAGCTGGAAACTAGAAAGTTATCATAACCAGAATACTGTTTGATAAAACCTAGCAATCTATTATGAAGTCGATAATAATTAATAGTTTCAGAAACCTGATGCCTATTGGTTCCACTCTCAATATATGCTGTTACTGATCTTCTATTTTTTTTTTCCAAACCTCGTGTTTTTCTGCAAATTACACTTTCTTCTTCATTTTCTAGAGTGTCGTTTCTAGAATACCGTAATACCCCGATATTGTGTCCGCCAGTCACAATTCTCCATCTCCCTCCACTTTCTTCTTGATATTATTCATTTTTTCTTTCTCTCTTATTTGCACCCATTTCTTTCCTATCTAGTACCATCTTATCCTTTGAAAGATCCTCTGCGTCACGGCGATTCTCCTCTTCTTTGTATATATCGTTTGACATTCTCTTTGTTCTAAAGGGCCTTCATTCAACAGAGCAGATACAAATTCATTCAGACAAACACAAAAAATGAAATGTTTTTATCACTTTTTATGCTTTCCGTCCATCGTCGTCATAAACCATAGAATCAGTGGTTATAGTCAACAGTCTGCCAGAAGGGGGAAAGGGAAGACCAAGTGTTCAAAAAGTTGGTGGAATTGAATAAAAAAGAAATACAAAACAATCAAAGTTCGAGAACGGATTCTGGTGTTGATGGAGAAAGTGGGCGGAGCGATAATTCGTGACGTCGAAAACGGAAGGAACTGAACTATATAATGAGATTCAAAACAAGAAGGCGTGAATTTGACATACCTGAATTTTAGGAGTGACCTGATTCCTGAGGAAGAGGGTACGGTAGTTGCGATGAACTTCATCACGTAGTTTCATATTATATGATTAGTCGTTAGCGGATTTTTTAACTGTTTCAAAACAACCATGGATAGATACTAGGATATTAAGAGGATAACAAAGGTGAGTACGATCCTATGACACACAGAAGCTTGTGGAAGGTTCATAAATGGAGACAGTTGGAATGAGTTAGGTTAAGAACTACACTTCTGGATAGATGTTCTCCAGTTAGATTAATTTGCTTGCTCAGAATCTTTATCAAACTGTTGTTCGCCAAGTGAATTAATTGTTTTAGCAGACAAGAAGAACATTCTAATGATTTCATTTTGGTATTGTTCGGGTCAAGTGATTTTTTGGACAATTGAAGAACAATATTAATAACAACAATTGAACTTTTCAATTTTGATAGTTAACACAAATCTGTCGTCATATTATTGTTTCTATTTTTGATCGTGATCTATTTTCGTTTCTATATTTAGTTAAAGTTCGAAGAAAGAACTTTTCTTTTGAATTTTAATATAAACCTGAAACACTGTTAGCTCCAGTTTCATTACGGTTTTTTTCCTTTATTAGAAGTGCACATCTAGTACATATTTCAAATAATCAAATGCTTTGATGGAAGTTTCCAAATCCCGTCTTTAAGATACGAAATTTTAGTTCAGCTGACATTTGTTTCTGAATGATGTATGTTCAATTCCAACTCATTTCGTTAATTGTGCAATAATGTCACACACCACAGAATGAGGAATTCTGTTTGGAACTACCTTTTTCTGACTCAATTAATGTACAGTGAAGTTTGGAGCCAATTTTATTTGAAGCCACATGAACAACTGTGCGATTTTTGAAAAGTAGAGGTCTTATCATATTGAAAATTATGAAGATGAAATAAAAAACGGTGGCTAAAGCTTCAAATTTTAGTAATTCTATCAGTGACCTTTGACATTTCTTTCTGAAATAACATGATTTCTTTTACACCCAATTCCATTTTTCTCCGACTTCCCCTTCTAAAAGAACAACGATGTGGGCGGAGCGTATTACTGTAGCTTCTCCACCGGCAACACAGATCATCACCAACAACACATTTCCGTCTATAAATGCCTTTCGTTTTGAAATTTCAGCAATGTTTTTCAACTTTCGAGCCTTCTAAACCGGCTGTAAGTTCAAAAAATCATTGTAGAGTTTTACAGTTCAAAAACAATTGTTCAAAAACAGAATCTACTTATTTTGAGCCCATTCCCTTACCTCCCGGTCGTTTATCAGTAACATCAACCTTTTGTTCATCATTTTGTTCTTTTTGTTCCGTATTTCTTTGACGTTCCGTATTTTGTATGCATTTTCCCGACTTCTTATTCCTATTCTTCTTTCATCGCCTCCTTCCTAATCTAACGCTGATCATTGATGCCATTTTGTATGTTGCAAACTATAATAATTTATAAATGATATGCAGATTGTTTGAGACAAAGAAATGTCTTTATATGAAGTGGCTGATGGTCTTTTGGGGACTCATGTAACGTGGCATGATGTGGAATTGGAAATGCAAAGAGTTCTGGGAACCAAAGCAAGATTCGGAGCGAATCGGCAGATTAGCGATATTGGAGACATGAAGGTTAGTGGTTTCTTATTGAAATTAATGCCTAAACTTGTTATTATCCGCAGCGGATATTGCAAATATGAACTAGATAAAAATCTAAAATACTTTCGGGTCAAATACCGAAATTCGAAGATCTCCGAATAGTGCGAGAATACGGTAGACACGTCTAGAGTCTGATGAATTTCCGTATTTATATCGAGCTTGGTTCACCTCTTGATTGAATAATTTTCAGGGATTCATGTCCAAAATCGCAATGATTCAAGCTGATTGGAACTTTCCTTCCAGTGAGGAAATTCAAAATCTTCCTGAGAGGATTGCTGTCAAAATGTCATCTGAACTTTCTCTTTATAATCTCTCAACCATGGTTTCTGATGAGCAATGGGATGTAGAGAAGATGAAATCGATGACGTCTCTTGTAAAGGAACTACATAATAGAGAAGTAGATATGTACCGTATTCTAATGAGAGAGCAGCCTGAATGTCCTACTGTACATGTGTTGGCACTTGAAGCATTCACTGAATTGACTCCCCTGAAAGCTTATATCATCTCGGAATATATTCCAAATCTTCATCATATTGGAATGAATGACAGTATCCCTTTGGAAGATATTTGGGCAGTTGTTGATGGAATTGCTGCATTTTCAGCAATGGGAGAGAATATGACTGAAGAAGAGAAAAAGACTTCAACTATTGGAGAAATTTATATTGAAGAAGCAGTTAGATACTTTTTTGATGAGCAGGTAAGTGTGGAAAACAAAACTTACAAAACATAAACACAGAAATTTAAGAGTCCTGACAACATGAGGAAGAATTTGGTTGGATTGTTGGGAGTTGGATTCGAGGATAAAGTTGAAGAAGCAATGGATATATTTGATTTGATATGTGGAAGTTCGGAAATTCAAAAGAACTATTCAAAAGTTTCCGAGTTTTTAGGTAAGTCAGAAGATCAAGAAGAAATTATTTAGTTTGGAAAAACTTCCGATACCATCTTAGAATGTGTGGACATACTAATCTAAACGATACAATCGGGAGTAACGGAAAATATTTGAATGAAACAAATCTAATCTAGTTGATTTTTTGAAAATTGTCTGTCTACTTATCGATGAACTTCGAACTTTCTGCAAACAGATGATAAGACTGATGTAATACTTCACATTAATTTGGAAATTTCAGGTCATAAGCCAGTCCTAATGCACTCTGACATCTGGCCATCTAATTTGCTTTTCTCTCGTTCATCAACAAATAAATTGGAGTTCAAGGCTCTTATTGACTTCCAGACAGCATCACTGAGCAGTCCAGGCCTAGACGTTGCTTGTCTTATGGTCACATGCCTTTCTAAAACGGTAATTTTGTACCATTGTTATCATTTTGATATCATACAAAACATCGTAGTTCAAGTGATCAAAAATGATGACGACTCCGGTCCAAAGAAGAAGAGTCTAGTTTCGGAAGGGAAGAGAAGAATGGGCGGAGGGAAGAGTGTTATTGTGACAGAGAGGAAAGAGGAACTAGATAAAGAACACCACATAAATAGGTTATTGACGGAGATGGTGAAGAGACAAATGTGATAGAATGAGCAGAAGTTCAGAAGATTAAAGTAGTCTTCTGGAATTTCAATATTAACTTAAAACTCATAGACGAAGAGATCGCCATCAATGGTAACTTCACCGAAAAATGTAGATTCGAAATTCCCTTTTTAAAAAGTTTTAAAAGATATTTCGAATTGTCTGAAAATCATTGCTCCGGTCCGAAGCCGAAAATAATGGTTGAACATATGGTTCCAATTAATGCTTGAAACATGGAACGCTCGATACTTTGAAGGGATTCTAGAGAAGTTACAGTTAAAACTAGAATGATGGGGATCTCTTGGCGCATGAAATTTTGGATAATGATCAAAAAGTTGGGAAGACTTTAAGAAAGGAAAGGACTAGCTTTCTAATGATATGTTCTCTGTGTAGATCATTCTCATTTAGGAAAACTCTCATTGCATTTATGGTTTCAATGGGTGCCTTTGGGAGAACACAAATAAAACTCTAGTTTAATTGAACTATCTGAATACATCAACGAAGCGATGTCAAATACAGGAGACAATTCATCAAAAATTCAATATTCTCTCTTTTAGGATCGCCGTTCATGCAAATCTACCCTCCTCAACCGTTATTTTTCCACCTTCTCCGAGAGTCTCAAAAACAAGAAGAAACCAGTTCCTTATTCTCTGAAACAACTCGAGGATTCATATGACTTATGTTTCCCGGCTGCAGTTATCCTTATGCTTCCTTTCATTTTATCATTCTCTATCAAACTCGGTGACAATGTGAGGTTTATTTTAATTACATTCTTATAATTCATAATGTTTCAGATTTCGGATGAGTCCATTGACAAATTAGCTGGGTTAATTGAAGACTTGGTGACAGTACACAAATCCAATGTTCAGAAGTTCCCGAAGTTCTTCCCTGTTTGTTGATCACGGCACACTTGGAATGCATTTCTTTGTTATTCGAGAATTACAAAACAAATTGGGTTGGACAGGATATTACATTGTGAAATAATTGAAAAAGCTTTAACCAATTGAAATAAACTATGAAACATTATGATTATTGTCCTTTCTTCGACTTTTTGTTGGCCTTCTTGGCTGCTTTTCTCTCCGCTTCCTCTTCTTCTGCGATTTTTTTCTTCATTTCAGGCGTCAAAATGTTTTTCGGCCATTCACGAATTGATTTGCCTTTGACTGACCACAAACGAGCAGCTCTCTCTGGAAGTGATCCACCGCATTTAAGGCCACGATCGTTGAGAGCACTTTTAAGATGTTCCAACCCAAGGAGCTCAAGGTCTTCGGCACTCGTGAAGTCAGCAAGATCAATTGGACCGTATTCACATGGAGTCTTTTCATCTATTTTCGGCAAATCGTCTACGTTCGAAGCACTCTGAAACCAACAGAAATTTAACAAATGAAATATTTTTCGGCTGAGCTTACATCGAGTCTCGGACGTTTAGCAGGCTCTGGTTCTTCTGTTGTCTCTTCCACTAGAGCTGAGGAAGAAGAACTTGTTCCTTCTTCACTGTCTTTTTCCTCTTCTTGTTTTTTCTCTTCAAAATACTTCCGAATTGCTTCCAACTCTTCTGGATCAGGCTCATTTTCTGAGTCATTCTCACTGTCATCACTCTCATCTTCAATTCTTTTCCGATCGCCTTCTTCTCCGACAGTTGGAGCCACAATCTTCCGTTTTCTTCCACCTCTGTCATTGAAAAGATCTGTCACGTCTTCTGCATCATCATTCTCTTCGTCATCACTTTCTTTTTCTTGCTCTTTTGACATTCTAGATTTTCTTCGCTTTTCTTTCATCAAAGCGAACCCTGCTTCACAAGCATCTTCTGTCTTTTCAATAATTTGTTCACGACGAGAAATGTATTCATTATCCTCAAATTGATGTTTGGCTGGACCAGCTGTGAGTTTGGCAAGCTTTGCTTGGCGTTTTTCCTGAAAAATAAACAGTTTGCTTCGTGCTCTCACGTCTCAAACTTTACCTTTAGCTCTTGTTCTTTTCTAGCTTGCTTCTCCAAATAACGCTTCAACTTTGCTTCCTCATCAACTGAAGCCATCCTTCGTCCGTTGAGATCTCTCATCATCAACTTATTTGTACTTTTGTTGACTCTGAACGATCGGAGCAACGATCCGAATCCTCCTTTTCCACCTCGAATTCTCAAATGGAACGAATATTTGACGAGACCATCTCCAATGTATTCATTAATGAATGCTTGAAAATCCTCGACAATTTTTCCATTGTGCATCACGTAAAACGAATCATTGTCGAATTTTATTCTGATGTACTCCAACGTTTCGTAGTCGTTCATCCAATAGTATGGTTTGTCAGGAAACGGACGATTCGGAACTTCAATAACAGGAATCGGAGAGTCGAGAGACATTCCTTCCATCTCTTCGTCGACATCGAAATGACGATCATCATATTCACTGCCATCCGATGGTGCAATTGAACGGCCGGACATGGATACAACAGACGAAGGACGAATCATTGGACGTTGGCGATGAGCATTTGTTCTTGGTGCAAGGTATGGATGACAACGTTGTTGACGTGTTTCTGCCCGGAGAGATGGGGAACGTTCTGAAATCATTAACTATAGAGAAGCAACAAGGATGATAACAAACCAGGTAGATTCGCCTGTTTAGCATCCCGTTTCCTTTCGTTTCGGCGCCCGACTCGATCATTTTGTTTCGTCGCACTCATATCGAGCTCTTCGTACATTTACTTTTGAAAGAAAAAAACCGGTTGAATTTCTGAAGACGCAGTTATTGAAATAGGTTATGCTTCGAAAACTGAAAAATGTATGTGAAGGTACTCGACCGCATCTTTCATAGAATGGAAGCGAGAAAGTTCAACCTCCTTTTATTAATTTTCGGAAAGACTTGAAATCAAAAAAGAAGACATGAAATAGGCAAAAGAAATTGAGTACGCTGACAGGGAAGTGGAGACGGAAAGAAAAGCAAAAAGACCGGCCAGCTGATGGTGAAAGAGAATGCGGATGGGCGAAATAAGAGGGTGCAGAGAAACAAAAATGAACAAGCGTCACGTGTTTTGGGACTACTGTAGTTGGCACATACAGGATGAAACAGTTTCAGAAAAAAAATTATTCACAAAATAATACAATTGAAAGGTAGTTCTGAAAGTTTAACAGTGTCAAACTTCCACATTGTATGCAACTTGTTGTTGGCTTCCAGAAATTAGCTCGACGTCGCTAAAAGTGTGATTAACTTCTTCAACTATTCCTACTCCATCGTAGAAATCCAATGGAAGATCATGGTTCCGATAACTGCTGTGTGATTGGGAAGCAGTTGGACGGGTATCTGAAGTTATTTCGTTGTTCGACTGTTCGAACATAGTATGTTTTCAAACTCACAATTATACGGAGGTAGAGGCCGAACCCTTACAGTTTGCGGAGATGTGATGAAAGATGATGGTCGATTGACTCTTCGTGCTTTTTTCCGCGGCGTCTCTTCAGAATATGCTTGTTCCAGTTTTACTTCTCGAGACAGATCAGCGGAAGATGGCTCTGTCAAAGCAATATTGCTAAACGTTGATGTTCCTTCCCCTAGCTCCACAATAGACTCCTCATCTCGATCATAATTCTTTTCTTGGCATGCTTCTTTTCTCTGTTTCCACCTTCTTCTTTTACTGACACCGTGTAGAAGTGGTAGACATTTCGCATCGAGTGTTCGTTGTACAAGTCGCTTTTCCTTCATGTTCAATGGAATTGGCGCCGAGGAAGCTGCTTCTCTGGCAAAATCGTGAATTGCTTCGTGGATTCGCGCACTGCTCGGTTCTTTATTACCATGCCGCTGAAACCATGAGCTTTCAACACTAGATCCTTGGAAATCTAACTTACATGTAAAAATTCTATTCTTGCTCTATCCAGAACTGCGTCTACTGCATCTTTTCCGTTACAGAAATGTTCTGCATTCAGTGGCCTATCTGGATCCTCTTTGATAATATCATTGTCTACGAGGATTAACGGCACTTTGCGTTTAAGTTTTTCTCCTAAATTTCGATAAGTGTTCTTCACTTTGGAGCAAGAGACGCACTTCCATGAAACTAAACCGGGAATCTGAAACGATGAATGTTTCTGGAGCGAAGTGATTTAAAATGATGAATTACCTTATATTTAGTAGCTATCATAAATTCATATACTTTATTACGTTCCGTGCGACTGTTGTAGATGAGCACTGGATTTTTTCGATGACGTCCAGGAACATACGTAGCTTCACCGTAGCTTTCTGCCATCTGTAACCAAGAAAAATTTAATATGAATTCTTCGTTTCGCTGAAGATGTTTTGCGGAAAACTGTGATAAAAGGTGCTTTATTTCATTATTAGATAAGCACTCGGTAGAAAATCAATCATGGAAAACCAAGCAAAAAATTCATCGAAAAAAAAATGTGTTTACGACACTCCGGCATGCCGCCTGCGCCCTGTTTATCGTAAATCCCCATTGTGACCGAAGTGCCCAAAATGTCAAATCCTAGTTCCAACTGATTTTCCGCCCATTTTCGCTGCCTATTTTCAGCTTTTCCTTCAAGAAAATTCTTGAAATGAATGTGATTGTTTAATTCTCAACCGAAATTCTCATGCTCTGCAAGTTAATTGTGTGTTTCCGACGGACATCTTCGGGAATTTATTGGCTTTTCGAAAATAACTCTGTATAATCGATTTTTAGGTGATCTGCCATCAGAAGATGTCCTTGACATCAAATATGATGCTCCAGGCGTCTCGCCTCGGTGGGATGGTAGCCAAACGCGGTGGAGCAACTGGTTTGATGGTGCATAGAGACACCAAAGAGAATAACTTGAACGTAAAGTTCAAGTTTACACCGGAAAACGAGGATAGAATCAAAGCTATCATGGACATTTATCCAGAAGGACACAAGGTAACTTGAATTTAAAAATTTACATTCTCATCATCAAGTTTACAGGCCGGAGCACTCATCCCACTTCTTGATTTAGCCCAAAGACAACATGGTTGGCTTCCGATCTCGGCGATGCACGAGGTTGCTAAAATTTTGGAAGTTCCGAGAATGCGCGCTTATGAAGTCGCCACTTTCTACACCATGTTCAACAGACAACCAGTTGGAAAATATTTCCTCCAGGTTGGTATTCTAATGACTTCAAAATTTAAAAAAAATGCAAAATATTTTCCCAAACAATAGGTGTTTCTTTTTCAGGTGTGCGCAACAACCCCATGCATGCTTCGCGGAGCCGAGACTATCACGGAAACAATTGAGAAAAAGCTTGGTATCCATGCTGGAGAGACAACAAAGGACGGACTCTTCACATTGGCAGAAGTTGAATGCCTCGGAGCTTGTGTCAATGCCCCAATGATTCAAATCAATGATGATTATTTTGAAGATCTAACACCAAAGGTAGCAATTATTTTAAAAAAACTTGTAAGATTATCGCATTTTCAGGACGTGCACGAAATTTTGGATGATCTGAAAGCCGGGCGTAAACCAGCCGCCGGGCCACGATCGGGACGTCTTGCTGCAGAGCCTTTCGGAGAACTCACTTCTCTTAAAGAGACTCCCCCAGGACCAGGATTCGGATTACAGGCGGCCCTCAAGTAACCTGGCTCGATGATGTTTGTAGATTCAATCTTTATCAGCTCTCCTTGGTTTTTAAATTTTTAATATACCTTTTCGTTTCGCGATTTAGAGTAAAACTGTATTTCAATGTATTTTCATGCCTTAACTTGAAACTCATTGTTTTTGGATGTTACCGGTGTTCACCCGGCACATGATACCTTCTCCGATTTTTCTTCTATTCCGTCTTCATCAATAACCGTTTTGCAGATGGGTAGAAAAAGCATCAAGGCTACTCCAGCTAAGAATGCTGCTGTTGAAAAACAGACAGAAGAGATTTCTACTCCTTCGAAACCGGTAGGAAAGTCCCCGAAAACACGAGCACAGAAAGCTCATGCTGCTGGAATTGCTACACCAGCACCGAAAACACCAGCACCAAAAACTCCTGCTCGTGCTACAAAACCAGTCGCTGTGGCTGCTGCAACACCAGCACCCAAGACTCCAGCTCGTGTACCGAAAACTCCAGCTGTCGCTGCAACACCAAAAACTCCAGCTCGTACTGCAAAGACTCCAGTCTCAAAAACAGCTGCTCCGAAGACGCCAGCTGCTAAGACACCAGCCAAAAAAGCGCCAGTCTTCCAGACTGTTCCAAGCAGTGATGAAGAGGAAGAAGACGACGAGTTGCACGTTGTGAAAACTGTTGCTCCATCGGTGGAGGTACCGAAGAAGGAAGAAGAAGAGGATTCAGAAGAAGACACTGATGATGACGATGAAGAAGAGGATGAAGAGGAACTCAAAAAAGCTCCAACCCCGAAAAAAGAGAAAAAATTGAGCTCTGACGAGCATTCATCTGTCCAATTGGCTAAAGAGCAGATTCCCCAAGCAATCAGCGCGCTCAAGAAGTACTTCGCCGATAAGAATGAAAAGTCATTGTTCCCAGATATTGACTACGCTCTGAATCTGACGTTCACTTATAAGAAACCAGCTGTTACAACTGAGCAAGGAAAAATTCAAATGTAAGTTATCATTCAAGTGTTTTCATCGATTCTAAAACTGTTTTCGTTGCAGTCGTCTTCCAAACACGAGTCGCACTATTAACAATACATCTATCTGTGTTATCATGCCAGACTTGGACCAGTCCGATGCTGCCAAACGTGACTTCGACGTCGAGAAGCAGTCTCGCGAGTGGGCCGACAAGATCGAAGCAGATCATGGGCTGACATCAGCTCATATCACCAAGATCATGACAAAGCGTGAAGTTGAAAGAGTTGCGCACACATACAAGGACAAACGTTCTCTTGCGTCCTCATACGACTTGTTCATTGTTGACGCTCGTGTCTACAAATCTGTTAAAGCAAATCTTGGAAAAGAGTTCTACAAGGTGCACAAGATGCCGCTTCCATTTGTATATCAAAAACCAATGAGCACTACCATTGAGAATGCTTTGGTCACAACCGTCTATCCACTCAGAAGATATATGGTTAGAGCGTGAGTGAACTAATTTGTTCAAATTGATTATCACAATCTCAATTTCAGTTCCGCCCACATTGGTCATTTGGGTCAAAGCACGGCCGACCTTTGCGAAAACGCTAACACTGTTCTTGAAAAAGTTGCCGAGAAGTGCCCAGGAGGGTTCGCGAATGTTCGCGGCATTCAATTGAGCACCAGCAACGGTCAACCATCGCTGCCAGTCTATTCAGATAATGGCTCAGCCACGGAAATTCGTCTCCCAACTGGATCCGCCCGTGATAAAAAGCCACTAATTGAGACGTCAGATGAGTGCACAACTCTTCCAGACGGACTCAAGATCGCTGTTCGTAACAATGCTCGTATTCGTGTTCTCAAAGAAGATACTGATCAATCTGTTCTGTTCCCAACTGTTCATGACGAACATTCGGATCGTGATAGATTGAAGCCAAAAATCGATCCAGCAAAAGTGTTGAAGAAGCGCGAGAGAAGACGCAAAGGAAAGGAAATCGTGAAGAAACAGATCAAGAAACGTGTTGAGAAGAAGTTGAAGAGAGCTGCCGAAGGACCGACTAACACAATTGTCACGAAGAAAGTCAAAACCACTGCGTAATCTGTTGTATTTGTTTGAAAAGTTTTACTTTTCAATTGTTGTTGTTTCTGCCCTATTTTATTGTTTCTGTTGTTAAAAGCGTTATCTCCGTCAACCTGAATTTTTACCCATTCGTTGTTGCTCTTTTTCATTTTTATTAATGTTGTTCTCTCCTGAATCTGAATAAAACTTCTTTGTGAATCGAAAAGGATTATCATTTATTCATGGTTGGAAACCAAACTATCGTATTGAAAAACTCGTAAGAAACCAAACTACAGTTTATATAGTAGCTATCATTTTGTTTCAATGAAAAGGATAATAGAGAAGATGAACAGCCAATGGAAAATTTATCTTTTAGATGAGCTTACCTTGGTATCATCTGGAGCGACCGGCTCGAATGACACTATTACGAGTGTACTACGCGGTGTGCGGTCTCACATACCCAACATACGTCGCTATCAATTATAAAAGCTACATCCCAGACAGAGCACAGGTATTCTGATTTTTTCAGAATTCTTAGTTGTTACCTTTTTATTTCAGGTTCTTGGAGGAAAATCACTACGAGACGAGATCCTGAATCCGAACAACATCAAGAAGTAGCTCCGGTGCAATAGTTCCGTTTCTCTGCAAATACGAGTACTTATTTCATATTTCCCCTTTTCTCCCTCATTCATTTTTCATGTATGTTTTCTCTCATAGGATCTTTTTCGTGTTGTTTCTAGTTGATTAGACCATTGTTATCATTTTATGTTTTATAAAAATTATTTTATTAGGAATAGTAGAAACAGTTTTCTAGGGGTTGATGAAATAGTTTGAATAACGATACAATCCCCAAACTGGTTTGTTTGGATTGTATCCATAAGTAGGGTAATAAGGAATATTATCATCGTATACAGTTGGAAGGTTCTGTTGACGGAACAATCGGTCGTAGAACCCAGTTCGAGCAAACGCAGATGGTTCTCCACGGAAAAAGGATTCACGATCTTCTCGCTCTTCCACTAAATGTTGTAAATTTAGATGCTAAATGGGTTTTGGAACTCTTACAAATCTCTTTGGCAGTTTTGTCATGCTCACAAGGCCATACTTTTCGGAAGTTGACTCTCTCCGAAAGGCAAATTCTTCCGGGTGGCATTTGAACGGAAAACCCGAAAAAGAAAGAGAAAAAGATAATATAGACAGGAAAAGAAATCATTTTAAAGAATTGATTGTGAAACAAAATAATGTTTGCGATAGATGAGAAAATAAGGAATGAGGCAAGATAAAAACTTGACGAGAAACAAGAATTGATAAAGGGATTGTGTGAAGATTCGATTCTGATCGGTTTCATAAGAGGTGTTGGGAGATGCATGAGATTTTTTAATGATAGTCAAAAGTGAATATTAAAAAGACGATTGCTGATGGTTACGATAACTTCGATGGTTTTTTTTAGATGGAAATGAAGGAAACATTTGACGACATGAACTAACTGAAAAATACCTTAATTTAAGTTTGAAACTATATTTCAAGTCCAATTCAATACATTCCCTTGTGATCAAACTACTTCTTCTTGCCTTACTTATCTGAACGAAAAGCGCTTCTTGGAATCTTTAGTCGAATATTTATAGTTCATCAACCTGTCTGGCCTATTATATTCTCATGAGAACATTCACTTCAAAAATGGATAGGGATAAAAATTTAATTTCAGATCTCTGAACGTCTTCCGTGCTCTTCACAACTGTTCTTTTTCATCTTCGACTTTACCAAAAGATCTAGAACATGAGTCAAACAATCAGACTTCTAGACGATGAGTAACTGAACTTGAAAATGGACATAATCAAGAAGAGTATTGAGTAAACTATAAGTGCTGTTGCCAAGAAGGGAGGTATATAAAGTAGAGAATATTTTCAGATATATTCTTTGTTTACTCTCAGTTGTTGAGTTCTCATTATCCCGCATTGCCTTGACAATAGTATCAGGAATATTTCTTTAAAAGATTTTCATGAAGTTGGCTACCATCAATTTCAATCCTTATTCTGCGTGTTTTGATCACTTCAACTAGTAGAATAACATCATAATTTCATACATAGATCTATCACGTATTCTATTCCAGACAGCGTTGAAACTCATCCTGATTTATCTACTTATCTTACAAAATCACGTTTTCTTGGAGAGCTCGGAGGTTTTACTTCCAATTATTCATCTTTTGATATCAAATTGAATAGACGGAAGATTTCCGTGTTTTCGTAAGGGTTATATCCATTATTCTTTATATCTTTTAGGTTCTCTGTGCAGAAGTGACAAAACAATAATGATATTAAGTAACCATTTCCTTATCATGACTTCCAATGATCATATCCTATCTATTCAACAAAACTTGAAAAATAAGATGTTTGGGCAGTCTTTTTTGTTTTTCCTCAATAAGTGTTCCTATATAAATGATTGAGCTTTCCTTATAGTCATTCTTTGTAGAAAGAGGAAATGATTGACCCAATCTCTCTGTTTTTCCTCTCTTTTCACACGTTTGCTGCAGTGGTTGGATGCACTCTCAATGGAATTGTTCTCTTTTTGGCACTCTTCCGAACTCCGAAGGTATGATTTCGTTAGCATATTGTTCACGTAGTAGTTTCTATCGTTTCAGACAATCGCTGCCTATACAACTATCCTCATCAATTTTGCTGTCACAGACTTCTTGGCATGCTTCACTGACTTTTTCATTCAAATGCGACACATTCCTGCGGGATTCACAATGGCTTATATGTCCAGAGGGCTGTGCACTCTTGTCGGGCCTCATTTCTGTTATTTTATGTAATTCTCTTAACGAGATTGAAACATAAGAGCATTTATTTGTTTCAGATACAGCATTAACATTTCTCTTGTTGCTCATGGCTTATGGTCCTTGCTCTTAGGTTTCTCCTATCGATACTACATTCTCTTCCATCCGGCACCAACAAGGAAGATGCTGGTGATTGCAATTATGCTGATCTCTATCCCATCTATAATACAAATGGTTTGTGAAATAACTTTTGAACTTTGAAGAGATTGTCTCCTATAGATCACTTTTCTCTGGGCTGATGACGATGCTGTGGAAATCAAACGTATTCTTATGGATCGTTTTCCGGAGTATGAACTTCAAAATGCAACCGTCTGTGGTACAATTGATATAATGGAGTTCTCAGCAATGTTCACTATTCTTCATATGACTTGTCCAATCACTCCAGTTTATATAACCATTTGGATTTTGAGGAAAAAGATAATCCAAAAACTGTTGACAAATTCAAAAGACATGTCATCCAAGACTAAGGAAATGCATAAACAGCTTTTGAAGGTAAATATGCTATTGAAAAGAAATAATTTTCCCAAGGAAAGTAGTCTCTGGATTAAGAAAACAGCTTATGAGACTCCTCGAATAGAAAAGCAAGTCACTGCGAATTCCCCACAAAAAACATGTTCTAGGCTCTAACCTGGCAAGCTCTGATTCCTGGTTTCTACGGAATGAGCATTGTCTCTTATGTCATCGGTCAATTCTTCTTCAACCATCCTGTTTTCGAATACACAACTCTCACTGGATTCCTATTCATGCCTGTTCTTTCTCCACTTTCTTGTCTCATCTTCATTCAAATATACCGCAAAAGAGTTCTATCTTGGTATGCCTAGAATTTAGAATTTGTTTCCAATTCATGTTATTTAGGTGGTACACAATCATCGGAAAACCAATTCCTGATGAATGGAACTCTGTGTTGAACATCTCCAAAATGGGTGCAACAACTGCAGCTCCCTCAAGTGTTGCACCACATTCTTCGGAAATCAAACCAAAGCATTAAAATGATACAATTAATCGTATTGGTCTCTGATGTTAAACTAACGAACTCATTTTCAATTTTAATGATACTCTTATCTCATCACGTTTTTTGCTCTCACTAATTGCACATTATCAATAAAACTAACCTCCATAAAATGAAATATTTTGTGTTTCCTCTCAATCGTCCTTCATTTTCCTTTCTACTGTCGAGAATGAAGCCTAAACATTCAAGTATTCTATTGTTTATTTTCTGTTTTGTTGGCCTCTCTGAAGCTGGACCTCGCATCAACTGCTATCCCGAACCAAATGGAAATCAATTACTTTGTGAATCTCGAGGATGTATCTGGAATCCAGTAGACGGCAATGATGGAGCTCCTTGGTGTTATTTCAAAGATGGTGTTGGATATAATTTGGCATCTCAGAACGGATCAACTTACAATCTTCGAAAGAATAACGGACCAAAGAACCCTTGGGGTGACGATTTCCAGAATATTCAGATTAAAACAACTACACTAGGAAGTGTTTTGAATGTGAAAATTGGAGTAGATGGAAGATATGAGCCTCCAGTTGATTTTCCGAGAGCAACACTTGCCTCCTCAGAAACTCTCTCTTTTACAACTGCATCTTCGGATGACTTGTTTTGGTTTTCCGTGATTAGGAACAGCACGAATAGGAAGATTTTCGACACATCACTGGGAGGATTGATTTTCTCGGACCAATTTTTGCAGTTATCAACCTATTTACCTAGTGAGAATATGTATGGATGGGGAGAAAATGCACATCAGTCATTGAAAGTGAGTATGCTACAATTAGAACGACGTCTAGTTGAATGATTTCAGCACAACTTTTCTCGTTATCTAACCTGGGGAATGTTAGCACGTGATCAACCTCCGAACTCTCTGAATCTGGATACAATGAATCTTTATGGAGTTCATCCATTCTATATGTGCCTCGAACCTGATGGAAATGCTCACGGAGTTTTCATCTTCAATTCTAATCCACAAGAAGTCACAACTGCTCCAGGACCTTCTCTTATCTACCGTACTATTGGAGGAAATCTTGATATCTATTTCTTCCCAGGTCCAACTCCTGCTTTAGTTACTCAACAATATTTGGAATTTATCGGAAAACCATTTCTTCCGGCATATTGGGCATTCGGTTATCAATTATCCAGATATGGATATAGTGGTTTGGATGAAATGAAACAAAGAGTAGGAGCAGTAAGAGATGCTGGAATTCCATTGGATATTGCAGTGGCAGATATTGATTATATGAACCGATATAGGGATTTCAGTACAAATGATGTAAGTACACGCGTTACTTAGAAGTGAGGACTCAGTTTTTTTTAAGAAATGGAATGGATTTGAAGATTATGTAAAGCAATTGCATGGATGGAATATGAAGTTGATTCCCATATTTGATCCTGCTGTCGAAGCAGATTATCTTCCATTTCAACGTGCACAATCAGCAAAAGCAAAATTCATTGAATGGGAGAATTATTCTCAAGTTCAACAGAATATTCAACATCTTTATCCAATGGTCAACAATACTAAAGTGATGCTCGGAGTCGTTTGGCCGGATCAACACGTCGCTTTCCCAGATTTTTTGGATTCCACTGGAAGAACTCAAGCATGGTGGAAATATGAACTAGAATTATACCATAGTAGATTATCATTTGATGGAATTTGGATTGATATGAACGAACCTGCAAACTTTGGAACGAATGAACAACATCCTTGGTATTTTGATAGTGATGATCATCCAGACGATGCTCCTCTCTTTTGTCCAACCAATGGATCAAATAAATGGGATCTCCCTCCATACCAAACTCACGCTGTCTACTATTATGGAGGAAATGAGAATGTGGGAAGACATTTTGATCTTTGTAGTTTATAGTCGATACATATTTAGAACGCCTACCTTTCTTCAAAAACACTTTGTCTGACCGGAGTTCAAAATAACGGAACATATCGATTCTACGATGTCAAGAATCTCTATGGATTGACTGAAGCTATTTACACTCAACAAGCTCTTCTAGATGTGACTGGACAAAGAGGAGCTGTAGTTTCCAGGTCAACATTTCCATCTGCTGGTAGATATGCAGGTCATTGGCTGGGTGATAATACAGCAAGATGGGAAGATTTGAGAACTTCAGTGATTGGTGCTCAAGAATTTAATTTATTTGGAATACCGTACGTTTGGCTGGCTATGTTTAGAATATTTCATATTCTTCCAGATATGTTGGTTCGGACGTCTGCGGTTTCCTTGGAACATCTAACGAGGAGCTTTGTCTTCGCTGGCAGCAAATGGGTGCATTCCATAGCTTCTTCAGAAATCACAATACCCTTGGAGAGCCTGCACAAGATCCAGCAATTTGGCCATCTGTTGCAACTGCAACAAGAATTGCAAATCTCTTCCGTTATCAGTATCTACCGTATTTGTTCAGTCTTCATTTCCAAGCATCTAAGGATGGTACTACTGTTGTTCGACCAGTCTTTTTCGAATATCCAACAGACTCTGCAACTTTTGATTTGGGATATCAGTTCATGTGGGGGTCAAGTATTCTTGTAGCTCCTGTTGTTTATCAAGGAGCTGTAACGACAAACTTGTATCTTCCAACTGATGTCTGGTATTCACTTTTTGATTATATGTATGGGAGTAAAATTGATTCTGGATACATCACAGTGCCTTCGCCGACGACTTCTAGAATCCCAGTTTTTGTCAGAGGTAGTAAATGAAACAATGCGTGTTCATTTCAATAGATTTTCAGGAGGAAGTGCAATTCCACGTCAAACTCCCACTACAACTACCACAATGAGCCGTCTCAATCCATTCCAACTACTGATTGCACCATGCCAACTCGGAAGAGCTGTTGGAGTACTGTATTGGGATGATGGACGGAGAATAGTTGATTCTTTTGATTCCCACGATTACCATCAGTTTGATTTTAATTTCGACTCAACTAGTTTTGGTGCAAAATTGACTATTAAAAGAACAAGAAAAGTGAGTGTCGTATTCAAAGGACATAAAATTGAAAGGATATATTCAAATGGATTCATATTGAATTATTTCCAGAGTACAATCGCACTTCCCACTTTGGATATACTGGAGATCTTCAATTATCCATCACCACCGAACTTCCGTTCATTTGTTCTCAATGGACAGTCTATTAACGTCAATGTTCAATCATCAAAGTACTCTGGAATCACTAAAACTTTGTATATATCAACAAATTCAATGATTAATTTGACTTCAGCTGATATAATTTCTCTCGAATGGTCGAATGTTTCAAAATAAAACTCTCAAAAGTTTGGAATGAACTATTCTCACTTTTCTCTTACCAGAAGCCACATCATCAAAAATGCCACAAAAACTTTAGAAATTAAATCTTAACTATTAACAATCACCAAATTCTGTCCGCTTTTTTTGCGTGTGTAATACATTAAATCAATCTCGCAGGCTTTCCTACTGAACCAATTACCATAGAACAATGATAGGTCGATACAAAATTCGATCGGAATGAAGCACGCCTATTTAAATTTTCGAATGTAAGAAAATTGATGTCATGAGGTTCGTTTGAAAAAAGTACGTTTTCAGACTTTACCAAAAACTTCTGTTGGTGAGAGAGCCCAAGTGAATAGACAAAAACGCTATTTTTCAATGAAAAACGTGAAAATATTGTTTTTTGGGAAAAATTAAAAGTTCACGTTTTTTCCAACGCACTTTCCACGTCATTTCACACGCGTGACACGATTGTTAGAAAGTTTTTTGGAACTTTTCGAATTTTTTTTTCATTTTCAAGACGAAAACCGAGAAACGAAGAGAAATGCGTCAGAACAAGAAAAGCCGAGCTCGACCTCAGTGAGTTTCTCGAAATTGAACAAAAAAACAAACAAATTTTCATAAACTTTGTTTACTGAAATGAAATTTCAATGCTACACAAAACCAAATTTTTTGCTTCATCAATTACAATTTGAAGTTATTTCTGAACAAAACATAGATAGTTATTGGGAAATGCAGCAATTTCTCAATTCAAAAATGGGCAATAAGTATACGTTCTACGCTTTCAGTAACTTTCGAGTTATGTGATGATTCATGGAAATGCTGTTTATGCCTCCGATGCTACGACCTTCCGAAAACGTACAAGGCGTGGAAATCAATGTGGAAAAGCCATATCAAACGATACCATAAGTCGCGGACAACAAATGAGGCTTTCCATCGTCTCACGATATGGACATCGAATGGAAGGATTGAATGTGACAGTGAATTCGTAGGACAATGATGGCATGGAAGACTTAACACCACAATGCAGCATTTCGTAGATTGGAGAAATGTCGGAAATAGTGCCAGGAAAACGTCCAAATCCTCATCGTCGGAGACGTCAATTCAAAGTTCTTCGAAAATTCATCATAAGCCACTGTCGAAGACTTTGGAAGACTTGGAGATGCTTCGATTGAAATCCAATGGCTTGGAACAAAAGTTTCTCCAATACGCTCAATTCTTGGCAACTAGAACAGAAACCGACGAATTCGACGAGTCCGATTTGTCGTCGTTTTTCATTGAAGCCAACAGTCAAGGAGCCTCATCGGATATTGGTAGCAAGATGGCTCACTGCCACTTCTACTGTTCGCTATCCGACAGAGGACATTGGCTCGAGGCTTTCACTCAGTTCAGTCGACGCAATGACACGAAATCGAGAAGAGCATCGGCGAAGGTTCTTCCATTGATTTATTTGGCATTTTCGGAGCGCGAGGATAGGAAGAAGATCCGGTCGATACCGCATCGTCTAAGGTATATTTTGTTCCGATAACTTCTCAATTGATCAAAAACGTTCAGTGATGATTCTTCCTCGGCAGTACAAAAAGAAGTGATGATGCAGTTCCACCGCTTTTTTAAAGTTCTTTCTGCTTCTTCGCATCGATCACTGTTCGAATTTTATTGCGATAGATTCGGGAGAGGAAGAGAAGGCTCTACAGCTTCACAACCTGCAAGTGTAAGTTTTAGTTTTGAACTTTAGGGATTATTCTTACCGTATTATGATGGGAAATTGTCTAATTATACGCTTATGAAAATTTCAGGGGTATCTCTCGGATCGCAAAGAATTTGATCGACGAGCAAACTCTCGAAAAAATCGTGAAATTTGTTGAGTTTTGGATGGCAACTCCAACGCCGACACTCGAAAATTTATTTTACGATGTCACGAGCGCATTCATCCGGCTCGAAAAGCTTTTGCCAAAATATGATCATGCATTCGCAGTCAAAAGGTCGGAGATCACAGCGAAAAGGGTTTTGGAAAAATGTCTGGCCGGAACAGGGCGCTTACAAGAAATGTAAGTTTTCGAAACCTCAACGGAATAAACTATCCGTTTCTAGGGCAGCGTCCATTCTTCTAAATTTTCTACGGCAGAAGACGTTTCCGATGGAAAGAACAAAGGAGTTGTTTCGAGAGGAGATTGAAAAATTGGTGTTAAGAAGTTAGTTTTTCTTTCTTTTTGTGCCAAAATAAAGAAGAATTTCAGGAAGTGACCGGATCGTGTAAAAAATTGATTTACGGGACATCAGGGCGAACCGTACCAATCATTGATACTTGTTAGATTTTTTCGTTTCAAGTTTTCTTTCTTTACGGTTTTTGCATTAATTTTTGTGTTTTTCGGGTTAGAAATAAAGTTTGAATCAATTAATAAAGCGAGTTTTCATGAAATAGAGAAAACATTAAAAAAAGGTGAATAGACAAGCGAGCTTAGTTCTTGACAACAAAAAAGGATAACGACCAACGATTCCTCTTCTTCGAAATTTTTCCGAGCCGCGAACAATCAAGAAGCATCTTGAGACAACACTTGAAAAAAATTTTCAAAATGTTTCTGATCAGCGATAGATGCCTCGTTTCCCTTGAAGAGCAGTTATCATCAGAATTTAAACAAAAGCTCACACAAATTTTTAGTAGGGGCTTCAGCGAATCATTTCGATACGATCACGCTGTTTGTGGAGAAGCGGTATGGCTCTATGATAACTGGTTTGGTTCCACATATACCGGACGTTACCACAACTTTTACATTGATTTTTGTAGTTTTCATAAGAAATGACTTTTAGAATGCATGGATGTAGCGGTAGGTGCAATTTGGGTTGGGGGAGGCCACTCGATTTTGGGGGTGGGGCTTCGGCTGGGTTACTGTATTTAAGGGGCAGGGCCTCGGTTGGTTTACTGTACTTAGGGGCGAGGCTTGGGTTCTGTACTAAGGGACGAAATTTCGGCTGCAAATATGGTGGTAAATTGAAGAAAAATTTTTTTTTCAAATCTTTCTCCGAAAATTAGTCAGAAATAAGCATTTTTGAAAAAATAAGCATTTTTTTTTGCTTATAACACCATATTTGAGGCTTAGGCATACCCGAAACTCCGCCTCTTAAGTACAGTACCCCCAAACGAAGCCCCGCCTCTTAAATACAGTAACCCAGTTGAAACCCCGCCCCTAAAGTACAGTACCTCAGCCGAAGCCCCATTTGACTTTTATTGTATCTTGGAGTCTTTTTTGAATCCTTTTTCTGCTGGATATTTTATGATCGAAATCACCTCAAAAATATCAACAATCATAATCTTCGAGTAGAAGAAAAGATAGTAAAGATCAATGGTTCATCGAAAAAACTTTATATAAAAGAAGATTCGTTTCAAACTTGAAAAAAAAACAAGCAAAAATTGATTTTCCCGTGATTTCATAGCGTCACAGCTTTGCTGTTAGTTATTCCCTTCATTATCCACTTCCTTCGAACTCTGGTTCTTGAATGAAATTCGTCATCGTTTCTCTCACACGCCATTCATCTAAAAACTTGAATACTATAATATTTTCAATTTAAAAGTGAAGCTCACTGTTCTTAATTTTCTCATGTTTGTCGGAAAACATTTCTGACATCTCTTTGGGAGCGAAGATTCTGCTTTTTTGAAATTCCAGTATTAATTCAGCAGCGCTGAATGAAAAATGTTCATTCGATAAGTTAACACTCACTTACAATGCCACTTTTCGAGAGTTTCCATCTACCATACACTTTTCCAATAAGTCTTCCGGTTTTGCCCGAGACCGGCGGTAATGATGTTCAGCCATGGCCGGCTCCGAGACTGAAAATGGTATTTTTAACTCAACATAGGCTTTGACAGCGGCAATAACAATACTTTGAATGATCTCGTTTGGCCTGTCAAGTCAAAAATTTATATGGACGTCGAATAGGCTGTCTAGAATGTGGAAGTCGATGAGAGCGCCGATTATTGCAACCACTCCTCTGAAAAAAAATTGCTGAAGTCAATTCTCTACGGTAACTACGGTAAGATATAGCTGTTTACTTCTTATATAGTCAACGCGAGCGTTCACTATAGTAACATAAAACTCACTCTTGCAGCTCTTCAAATGATGTCAATGATAAGTCGCCGAACGATGCGAAGAACAGGCTGATGAGATATCTGTGCCAATTCGCACGTTCGTTGCTTCTCACGACTACAGACGTCTTTGGAAATGAGTGGAGGAGTGCTTTTTGTACTTCTGCTGAATCGTTGTTGCTGAAATTTGCAAGTTTTCATGGTAAGACTTGAAAGTAAACATGCCTCAGTCTGTAATAAGTCGGTTAAAGCAGTTTCCAGTCTTCTTTGCTACATAATAGCATATGGACTTGTGGAATAACAGCTGCCACGATTTTTCGAGTCTCCACGTCTTCACTTCGGCTCATTTTTAAAAAATAAGTGAGCCATTTATCCTTCGATTGTGGATGGATCAGAAACAGTGTATATCTGATTTTGATACATTCGGAAGTTCTTTTTGAAAATGGGTAGAAAGGCATGAGGTTTGCCTCGGCCTCGAAAGTTTTTCCTCCCCTTTTCTCAGCAAAAAAACGTGAAAAGCAACATCTTCTAGCTCGAACATCATCAATCTCTTCTTTGGTTCTCCATGCTTTCTTGGTTCCGTTCATCTTCAAGCCACCATCTCTAGACTCTGATGGCGAATTGATCTTTTGGATTCAAATTTCGTTTGACACGCGATTGTTTTGCCATGTTTCAAACTCCTTGAGTGCCGATATTTTTCGGCCGATCCACCATTTTTTACAAATGACTCGGGAATATTTTGATATCCTTCATCCAGTGTGGCCATGATTCGATGGTGTCTTCTGTCTAACGTTCTTTTCTTATGAAATCGCTGAAGATGTGACGTTTTGTTCTTTTCCCAATTGTTCACGGTGACTGGTAGACTGTAGAATTTCCCACACAGAAGACATTCTCATTGATTGTCGCGGATTTCGAAAGAAACCGGCTGAAACGATGAAGAGTTTTTCAAATCATACTGGACGTTCAGTTTTGAGAGTTCTCATACATCTAGACGGCTCGAAACTAAAGAGTTTCAAATCAAAGAGAGCATCATTTGAACCAAACGTTTCTAAACCACCGGAAGAGAGTGAATCAATTTCGAAAACTAAAGATATTCCGGAGAACTTATCAAAATCAACTCTCACTTTTTGAAAAACTAGAACGTTTATTTAGGCGCCAAATAACGACGACGATTGTGAGAGCGTGCATCGTATTTTCAAAAGCGCAGAGCTAAACTCCTATTGGGCCTCAGCCACGTAACCAGTTATTTTTAACGGTGAACTACTGTAATCGTGACGTAATCAACTGTTGAAAATAAACATTACTTATTTGCGGAAGCCTGACACCTCGGCTTAAAGGCGCATCGACAAATGTCTCTTGGGTCCCGCTACGGTTACAGTAATTCTCAGTTGAAAATAACTGTAAACGTGACAGGACCCGGTGAAAAAATGTACAAATGTTCACCACAGGACCCGGTGAATAAATGATACCTGGCTCTCTTAAAACTGAATATTCATTTAGGAAATTCACATTATATTTTGAATCAACTTCTAGTTCAGGACTCCGAATGAACTATGCTCACACCTTGAATTTTATTGAACGTGATTTTGAATCCATCCCCGCCTTCTATTTTTGTAGTGTACGCAAATTTTTTAATTCGCTGAATAGGGACTCAATTTATCATGGAAATCAAGGCTACGTATTGGCTTGAGCTCGTAAAGCTGAGTCGCTACGCTACGTATATGTAGCGAGCTTGCGTTCATTACAAAAGAAAAAGGCGCGAAAAAAAATTCAAATCACGTTCAAAAAAAATTGCCGTAAAAAAAAGGAAATAAAAGAGCGCTGGCAAAACTGAATTTCATACGTTATTTTCTAAAATTGAGTTTAATAATCTGATTTTTAAAACATATTTCCTCTTTTCAAACTTTAAAAAAACAGTATGAAA
The DNA here is from genome assembly GCA_963572265.1 of Caenorhabditis doughertyi. Classification (NCBI taxonomy): domain Eukaryota; kingdom Metazoa; phylum Nematoda; class Chromadorea; order Rhabditida; family Rhabditidae; genus Caenorhabditis; species Caenorhabditis doughertyi. Next base: position 9,234,555 of record OY751557.1, read on the forward strand.
ATAGCGTCTAAAATTGTAATTTGTCAAAATATCAGTTTCTCAATAACCCCTATTTCATTTTTAATCGATTAATTTTCAGCAATATACTTTACGTTTTATAGATTCAATAGAAGACTTACTTTTTCCTTAATCCTATTAAAAATTGCTAATTTTGTGACTAAAAGCATGAGAAATAAAATAATGACGTGGAAAATTATATTTGACGTTTCATTGACAGTTGACGAGTTCGTTCACGTGAAGGAAAAATCCACGTTTTCACGCGTATGGTTTTTTTTGATTGCCCAAACCATGGCCACAAAAATTGTTTTCGCTCCACATTTTGTGACTTTCTGTGCTGGCTGAAATTCTGCATGAACGCTGGCTGAAATTCTGCACGCTGGCTGAAATTCTGCATCAAAATGTAAAGGTTAGAGCTCTCGGAAATTTAACAAAATTTATCGTTATTTCTAGCCTTATCTATCTTCTCAGAAATAATTGAAGTGAAAAAAGGTTTTGGATAAGGTATGGCTGCGAAATATTTTTCTAAGGCGCGTGTTGCTATTACGAAGACACGAAAAAGTGGCGGTTCTGTTTAAAGGTGCAAAGGCAAATGTCCGCGATATCTCGCCACGCTTACCGTAATTTTAATGCGTTATAGCCAACAAAAGCGTCTGCATACCTGCTCTCACGGTATGCTGTTTGTGAAGTAATGCAAACGCGCTTCGTTGACAAAATTTGTTTTGAAATCCTAAAATAAATATTTTGAGGTGAAGTGCAATACATTTTTTAATTTTTGTCGACTTTTCTGACAAATCTCGGCTGAATCTCTGAAAATTTGGGTTCTCTTAATTAAAATTCCTAAACGCATTAAATTTCGCTTCTTAAATCAGACCACGCCCCCAATCAATGGAGCGCGTTTGCACCCCTCCACAAACAGCATACCGTGTGCTCTAATATCAACCCCGCCCACCTTTGTCAAAATAGTTCTCACTTTACTGTCTGCGGACAGACACGCAGAAAGTAACGCAATAAAATTACGGTAAGCGTGGCGAGATATCGTGTACATTTGCCTCTGCGCCTTTAAACAACAGAACCGCCACTTTTTCGTGTCTTCGTAATAAATACTTGTGTGACCGATGCACAAGGCCTCAAACGACGACCTATGCAAACGCGCTCCATTGCCAAAAAAGCGGCTTTTGAATCCTAAAATATTTATTTCGAAACGAAGCTGTTGAAAAAAAAGTTTTTTTTTCTTAGTTGGTTATTGTAGACTTATGGGATGCAGAGAGGGTGGTAGCGCAAAAAAGTTCTATCGCCCACAACGCTAAAATTTTCAACTCGCGCCAAATGTTTTCTCTGTCTTCTTCGTTCACCATGATACGCCTTGCAAACCGCGACGCAACTTCTTGAAAAAGATATTTTTCAAAAAACTTACCAAGAATACGAACCGGGTTTCACAAAATCATATCTTGAACATTTCAGCCTATTCAGTTTGAACATTGTGATTCTTACTGGATTTGGGATTTTTGTCGTCAAAGTTATCAACTTCCGGAGACGTATGGAAATTGGACGAGATCTCTTGAAGCACATCTATCCCGCCAGGGGAAAAGAGATTCGAAGCCGACGTCGTGTGGAAAAGGCTTTACAGCCAAAGAAGGCGCAGTTGAAGACGATGAACGACGCATCTCATCTTCACCAAAAGTCAAACGAACTACAGGATACTTTTCTAACGTTTTTGACTTTCCAAGGAACACGTGGAGAAAGAGATGAATTTGATGAGGAATATATAATTATAGACTTTTTCGTTCTTGGCGACCTTCAGTTAACCAAGCCAGCCGCACAGTTCTTGTCGGTGTTCTTTCAACTGAACACAAAGTCCCATATTTCTTTGGATTCAGTATAAGCAATGAGTTTGAGCCTGGACATCGAAAAAAGAATCGCCGCTGCCGAAATCGCTCCATTCCTGCCGATACAACACAAGGGAAATGATCAAGAGGCCATCAAAAAATTTTTGAACGTCTCACGTATGATATTTTCCTAATGAATCTGAAAATTAAATAAGTTTTTCAGGAAAGATACAAATAAAGCTGTACAAACCAAAAATTTCAACAGCTTCTCCACATTATTCGGCACATGGAGCAAAAAGGAGCATCGGAATTTGTGGCGATGGTTCGTATCGCTGCATGCCGACCACCCATCAGTGACTGATGATGATCTGCAAAAGTGAGATTGAGAGAGAAAAACAAATTTAGTTCGCTGAGTTGCTATTACCTTACCCATAAATTGACTTACCTTAGCTGTAATGTAACATGCTCAAACAGCTCAAACATCAGTCTGAAACGAACTCGAGAACGATTTCAGATTTCTGGCGGAGATTTCGGGAAAGGTTTTGGATGAGGTTATGCTCGATAGCGTCGCCCGTTTCGCCATGAAGGCTCGATATCCTTCCAAACCGTTGGAAGATATGATTATAGTACTTATAAAGAATTATATTAGACATGAGGCGCCGCTCTCAGACAGAAGTTTTGTTTTATTGAGGTCACAACTTCGTGCATCAGAAATTGTTGAATTCTTCGTGAAAAAAAAGCGAAGAACGATGGAATGCAATGTAAGAACTCACACTTTAACAAGCGAAACTTATTTTTTAGGATCGTCAATGTGTTACACCGGTTCGTTAGAGAAAATGTATTCAATTCTCTACAGGTTATGCGGTTTTTTAAGCAAGATATCGAGCTGTTAGTAATTGGCGGTGAGCTATTTTTCATGTATAGATGGAACTCGGGCATTTCAGGATCCCGAAAATTCAAAACCGTTTTGAAAAATTTTATTGTCGAAATGAAGGAAAAGCCAAGCACCGACGAGGTTAATAAATGGTTGGATGGGTTGAAGAGTAACTTCATTTAGACTGAAAACTCAAACACCAGAATTTTTTTTTACTCGACCAGTATCATCCATAAATTTATATTTGCTTCTTTCTGTTTTTTATATGGGTTTATGTCCAATTTCATGTTTCGGTCACAATGCTTATTCACTGTTGGTTAATAAAGATTATAAAATGAATCAAACGGACTACATGATGCTTTGCTAAGGTTCTTGACTTTACAAGGAGCACGTGAAGAAAGTGATGAATTTGAAGAGGAACATCTCATTAAAGACTTTCGTCCTCGACGACCTTCCGTTCACTAAGCCAGCCACCCAGTTCTTCTCCGTGTTCTTTCAACTGACACAAAGTCTCAACTTCCTCTAGATTCAGTGCTAGCAATGAGTACGAGCCTGGACGTCGAAAAAAGGATCGCGCTGCCGAAATTGATCGAAACTATCTTTTCTCGTCTCACGTACGATATTATCTTGATGAATCTGAAAATTGAATAAAATTTTTTAGGAAAGGAAAGAACATCGAGATCTGTGGCGATGGTTCTCATTTTTTCACGCCGTCCACTCAGTAGTGACTGATGATAACCTGCAAAAGTGAGTTTAAGAGGGAGAATTAGCTGGGTTGTTCTTAACTTAGCCATAAACTGCTTTAATTTATTTTTTTTCGAATGTTAATATTTTTCGCATATTAATACGCATGTTAATACATGCTCACACGTTTCATAGATCTGGACCGAATTCGGGAATACCTTCAGCGCTCTGGTGGAGTTTTCGGAACAAGTTTTGGATGAAGTAATTTTGAACAGCATCGCCCGCCATGCCATGAATGATCGAAATCCATCAAAACCATTGAAACAGTCGTTTCGTACTATTCAGGCTCGCAAGTTCGTGCAAAACAAATATTTGAAAAAAAAGAGATAAAACAAGAAAAGAAGAAAAAATAAATAAAACCGATTCGTTAGGGAAGAGCTGTTTACTGCTCCACAAACTACGTTTTTTTGTGAAATTGGGGAGGAGAAGAAAAAACGGAAATCGAGTTTAAGAATTGGGTGGATGTATAGAGAAGGAATGACAACGAAGATTTCTGCGCACCGAAAATCGAAATTCTTACACATAACTCGTTTAACTCGATTCATAAATGTCTATGCTGCTCTTCGTTTTTCATTTGACTTTTTCATGATAAATTTCAATGTCTGACTATTGCTTTTAGTGACTGTTAATGCCTGATTAAAATCATCATTGGGCAGATGATTATTGAATAGGTCTTTCTTTTTAAAACAGAGACATGGGACACCTTCTTATTGGTTTCTCCAGGAATTTCAGTTGTTAGTTAGAGGCCATTGAAATAGGGGGATGCGCGTATCTCTTGAAATCAATCATAGAATTTCCAGTTTCTTTGATTTTCTTATTACTTCAAGGTACTAGAACACTTCTATAAAAATAAACCACGTCAGAATTTCATTTTGACCATATCAGGAATTTCAGTTGTTAGTTAGAGGCCATTGAAATAGGGGGATGCGCGTATCTCTTGAAATCAATCATAGAATTTCCAGTTGTTTCGATTTTTTTATTACTTCAAGGTACTAGAACACTTCTATAAAAAGAAACCACGTCAGAATTTCATTTTGACATTTTCAGGAATTTCAGTTGTTAGTTAGAGGCCATTGAAATAGGGGGATGCGCGTATCTCTTGAAATCAATCATAGAATTTCCAGTTTTTTTGATTTTCCAAACAATTGAAGGTACTAGAACACTTCTATAAAAAGAAACCACGTCAGAATTTCATTTTGACATTTTCAGGAATTTCAGTTGTTAGTTAGAGGCCATTGAAATAGGGGGATGCGCGTATCCCTTGAAATCAATCATAGAATTTCCAGTTGTTTCGATTTTTTTATTACTTCAAGGTACTAGAACACTTCTATAAAAAGAAACCACGTCAGAATTTCATTTTGACATTTTCAGGAATTTCAGTTGTTAGTTAGAGGCCATTGAAATAGGGGGATGCGCGTATCTCTTGAAATCAATCATAGAATTTCCAGTTTTTTTTGATTTTCCAAACAATTGAAGGTACTAGAACACTTCTATAAAAAGAAACCACGTCAGAATTTCATTTTGACATTTTCAGGAATTTCAGTTGTTAGTTAGAGGCCATTGAAATAGGGGGATGCGCGTATCTCTTGAAATCAATCATAGAATTCCCAGTTGTTTCGATTTTTTTATTACTTCAAGGTACTAGAACACTTCTATAAAAAGAAACCACGTCAGAATTTCATTTTGACATTTTCAGGAATTTCAGTTGTTAGTTAGAGGCCATTGAAATAGGGGGATGCGCGTATCTCTTGAAATCAATCATAGAATTTCCAGTTGTTTCGATTTTTTTATTACTTCAAGGTACTAGAACACTTCTATAAAAAGAAACCACGTCAGAATTTCATTTTGACATTTTCAGGAATTTCAGTTGTTAGTTAGAGGCCATTGAAATAGGGGGATGCGCGTATCTCTTGAAATCAATCATAGAATTCCCAGTTGTTTCGATTTTTTTTATTACTTCAAGGTACTAGAACACTTCTATAAAAAGAAACCACGTCAGAATTTCATTTTGACATTTTCAGGAATTTCAGTTGTTAGTTAGAGGCCATTGAAATAGGGGGATGCGCGTATCCCTTGAAATCAATCATAGAATTTCCAGTTGTTTCGATTTTTTTATTACTTCAAGGTACTAGAACACTTCTATAAAAAGAAACCACGTCAGAATTTCATTTTGACATTTTCAGGAATTTCAGTTGTTAGTTAGAGGCCATTGAAATAGGGGGATGCGCGTATCTCTTGAAATCAATCATAGAATTTCCAGTTTTTTTTGATTTTCCAAACAATTGAAGGTACTAGAACACTTCTATAAAAAGAAACCACGTCAGAATTTCATTTTGACATTTTCAGGAATTTCAGTTGTTAGTTAGAGGCCATTGAAATAGGGGGATGCGCGTATCTCTTGAAATCAATCATAGAATTCCCAGTTGTTTCGATTTTTTTATTACTTCAAGGTACTAGAACACTTCTATAAAAAGAAACCACGTCAGAATTTCATTTTGACCATATCAGGAATTTCAGTTGTTAGCTAGAGGCCATTGAAAAAGGGGGATGCGCGTATCTCTTGAAATCAATCATAGAATTTCCAGTTGTTTCGATTTTTTTATTACTTCAAGGTACTAGAACACTTCTATAAAAAGAAACCACGTCAGAATTTCATTTTGACCATATCAGGAATTTCAGTTGTTAGCTAGAGGCCATTGAAATAGGGGGATGCGCGTATCTCTTGAAATCAATCATAGAATTTCCAGTTGTTTCGATTTTTTTATTACTTCAAGGTACTAGAACACTTCTATAAAAAGAAACCACGTCAGAATTTCATTTTGACCATATCAGGAATTTCAGTTGTTAGTTAGAGGCCATTGAAATAGGGGGATGCGCGTATCTCTTGAAATCAATCATAGAATTTCCAGTTTTCTTGATTTTCTTATTACTTCAAGGTACTAGAACACTTCTATAAAAAGAAACCACGTCAGAATTTCATTTTGACATTTTCAGGAATTTCAGTTGTTAGCTAGAGGCCATCAAAATAGGGGGATGCGCGTATCTCTTGAAATCAATCATAGAATTTCCAGTTTTTTTGATTTTCTTATTACTTCAAGGTACTAGAACACTTCTATAAAAAGAAACCACGTCAGAATTTCATTTTGACCATATCAGGAATTTCAGTTGTTAGCTAGAGGCCATCAAAATAGGGGGATGCGCGTATCTCTTGAAATCAATCATAGAATTTCCAGTTTTCTTGATTTTCTTATTACTTCAAGGTACTAGAACACTTCTATAAAAAGAAACCACGTCAGAATTTCATTTTGACCATATCAGGAATTTCAGTTGTTAGCTAGAGGCCATCAAAATAGGGGGATGCGCGTATCTCTTGAAATCAATCATAGAATTTCCAGTTTTCTTGATTTTCTTATTACTTCAAGGTACTAGAACACTTCTATAAAAAGAAACCACGTCAGAATTTCATTTTGACATTTTCAGGAATTTCAGTTGTTAGCTAGAGGCCATCAAAATAGGGGGATGCGCGTATCTCTTGAAATCAATCATAGAATTTCCAGTTTTCTTGATTTTCTTATTACTTCAAGGTACTAGAACACTTCTATAAAAAGAAACCACGTCAGAATTTCATTTTGACCATATCAGGAATTTCAGTTGTTAGCTAGAGGCCATCAAAATAGGGGGATGCGCGTATCTCTTGAAATCAATCATAGAATTTCCAGTTTTCTTGATTTTCTTATTACTTCAAGGTACTAGAACACTTCTATAAAAAGAAACCACGTCAGAATTTCATTTTGACATTTTCAGGAATTTCAGTTGTTAGCTAGAGGCCATCAAAATAGGGGGATGCGCGTATCTCTTGAAATCAATCATAGAATTTCCAGTTTTTTTGATTTTCTTATTACTTCAAGGTACTAGAACACTTCTATAAAAAGAAACCACGTCAGAATTTCATTTTGACCATATCAGGAATTTCAGTTGTTAGCTAGAGGCCATCAAAATAGGGGGATGCGCGTATCTCTTGAAATCAATCATAGAATTTCCAGTTTTCTTGATTTTCTTATTACTTCAAGGTACTAGAACACTTCTATAAAAAGAAACCACGTCAGAATTTCATTTTGACATTTTCAGGAATTTCAGTTGTTAGCTAGAGGCCATCAAAATAGGGGGATGCGCGTATCTCTTGAAATCAATCATAGAATTTCCAGTTTTTTTGATTTTCTTATTACTTCAAGGTACTAGAACACTTCTATAAAAAGAAACCACGTCAGAATTTCATTTTGACATTTTCAGGAATTTCAGTTGTTAGTTAGAGGCCATCAAAATAGGGGGATGCGCGTATCTCTTGAAATCAATCATAGAATTTGCAGTTTTTTTGATTTTCTTATTACTTCAAGGTACTAGAACACTACTATAAAAAGAAACCACGTCAGAATTTCATTTTGATATTTTCAGGAATTTCAGTTGTTAGTTAGAGGCCATTGAAATAGGGGGATGCGCGTATCTCTTGAAATCAATCATAGAATTTGCAGTTTTTTTGATTTTCTTATTACTTCAAGGTACTAGAACACTACTATAAAAAGAAACCACGTCAGAATTTCATTTTGATATTTTCAGGAATTTCAGTTGTTAGTTAGAGGCCATTGAAATAGGGGGATGCGCGTATCTCTTGAAATCAATCATAGAATTTGCAGTTTTTTTGATTTTCTTATTACTTCAAGGTACTAGAACACTACTATAAAAAGAAACCACGTCAGAATTTCATTTTGACATTTTCAGGAATTTCAGTTGTTAGTTAGAGGCCATTGAAATAGGGGGATGCGCGTATCTCTTGAAATCAATCATAGAATTTCCAGTTTTTTTGATTTTCCAAACAATTGAAGGTACTAGAACACTTCTATGAAAAGAAACCACGTCAGAATTTCATTTTGACATTTTCAGGAATTTCAGTTGTTAGTTAGAGGCCATTGAAATAGGGGGATGCGCGTATCTCTTGAAATCAATCATAGAATTTGCAGTTTTTTTGATTTTCTTATTACTTCAAGGTACTAGAACACTACTATAAAAAGAAACCACGTCAGAATTTCATTTTGATATTTTCAGGAATTTCAGTTGTTAGTTAGAGGCCATTGAAATAGGGGGATGCGCGTATCTCTTGAAATCAATCATAGAATTTGCAGTTTTTTTGATTTTCTTATTACTTCAAGGTACTAGAACACTACTATAAAAAGAAACCACGTCAGAATTTCATTTTGACATTTTCAGGAATTTCAGTTGTTAGTTAGAGGCCATTGAAATAGGGGGATGCGCGTATCTCTTGAAATCAATCATAGAATTTCCAGTTTTTTTGATTTTCCAAACAATTGAAGGTACTAGAACACTTCTATAAAAAGAAACCACGTCAGAATTTCATTTTGACATTTTCAGGAATTTCAGTTGTTAGTTAGAGGCCATTGAAATAGGGGGATGCGCGTATCTCTTGAAATCAATCATAGAATTTGCAGTTTTTTTGATTTTCTTATTACTTCAAGGTACTAGAACACTACTATAAAAAGAAACCACGTCAGAATTTCATTTTGATATTTTCAGGAATTTCAGTTGTTAGTTAGAGGCCATTGAAATAGGGGGATGCGCGTATCTCTTGAAATCAATCATAGAATTTGCAGTTTTTTTGATTTTCTTATTACTTCAAGGTACTAGAACACTACTATAAAAAGAAACCACGTCAGAATTTCATTTTGATATTTTCAGGAATTTCAGTTGTTAGTTAGAGGCCATTGAAATAGGGGGATGCGCGTATCTCTTGAAATCAATCATAGAATTTGCAGTTTTTTTGATTTTCTTATTACTTCAAGGTACTAGAACACTACTATAAAAAGAAACCACGTCAGAATTTCATTTTGACATTTTCAGGAATTTCAGTTGTTAGTTAGAGGCCATTGAAATAGGGGGATGCGCGTATCTCTTGAAATCAATCATAGAATTTCCAGTTTTTTTGATTTTCCAAACAATTGAAGGTACTAGAACACTTCTATAAAAAGAAACCACGTCAGAATTTCATTTTGACATTTTCAGGAATTTCAGTTGTTAGTTAGAGGCCATTGAAATAGGGGGATGCGCGTATCTCTTGAAATCAATCATAGAATTTGCAGTTTTTTTGATTTTCTTATTACTTCAAGGTACTAGAACACTACTATAAAAAGAAACCACGTCAGAATTTCATTTTGATATTTTCAGGAATTTCAGTTGTTAGTTAGAGGCCATTGAAATAGGGGGATGCGCGTATCTCTTGAAATCAATCATAGAATTTGCAGTTTTTTTGATTTTCTTATTACTTCAAGGTACTAGAACACTACTATAAAAAGAAACCACGTCAGAATTTCATTTTGATATTTTCAGGAATTTCAGTTGTTAGTTAGAGGCCATTGAAATAGGGGGATGCGCGTATCTCTTGAAATCAATCATAGAATTTGCAGTTTTTTTGATTTTCTTATTACTTCAAGGTACTAGAACACTACTATAAAAAGAAACCACGTCAGAATTTCATTTTGACATTTTCAGGAATTTCAGTTGTTAGTTAGAGGCCATTGAAATAGGGGGATGCGCGTATCTCTTGAAATCAATCATAGAATTTCCAGTTTTTTTGATTTTCCAAACAATTGAAGGTACTAGAACACTTCTATAAAAAGAAACCACGTCAGAATTTCATTTTGACATTTTCAGGAATTTCAGTTGTTAGTTAGAGGCCATTGAAATAGGGGGATGCGCGTATCTCTTGAAATCAATCATAGAATTTGCAGTTTTTTTGATTTTCTTATTACTTCAAGGTACTAGAACACTACTATAAAAAGAAACCACGTCAGAATTTCATTTTGATATTTTCAGGAATTTCAGTTGTTAGTTAGAGGCCATTGAAATAGGGGGATGCGCGTATCTCTTGAAATCAATCATAGAATTTGCAGTTTTTTTGATTTTCTTATTACTTCAAGGTACTAGAACACTACTATAAAAAGAAACCACGTCAGAATTTCATTTTGACATTTTCAGGAATTTCAGTTGTTAGTTAGAGGCCATTGAAATAGGGGGATGCGCGTATCTCTTGAAATCAATCATAGAATTTCCAGTTTTTTTGATTTTCCAAACAATTGAAGGTACTAGAACACTTCTATAAAAAGAAACCACGTCAGAATTTCATTTTGACATTTTCAGGAATTTCAGTTGTTAGTTAGAGGCCATTGAAATAGGGGGATGCGCGTATCTCTTGAAATCAATCATAGAATTTGCAGTTTTTTTGATTTTCTTATTACTTCAAGGTACTAGAACACTACTATAAAAAGAAACCACGTCAGAATTTCATTTTGATATTTTCAGGAATTTCAGTTGTTAGTTAGAGGCCATTGAAATAGGGGGATGCGCGTATCTCTTGAAATCAATCATAGAATTTCCAGTTTTTTTGATTTTCTTATTACTTCAAGGTACTAGAACACTACTATAAAAAGAAACCACGTCAGAATTTCATTTTGACCATATCAGGAATTTCAGTTGTTAGCTAGAGGCCATTGAAAAAGGGGGATGCGCGTATCTCTTGAAATCAATCATAGAATTTCCAGTTTTTTTGATTTTCCAAACAATTGAAGGTACTAGAACACTTCTATGAAAAGAAACCACGTCAGAATTTCATTTTGACATTTTCAGGAATTTCAGTTGTTAGTTAGAGGCCATTGAAATAGGGGGATGCGCGTATCTCTTGAAATCAATCATAGAATTTCCAGTTTTTTTGATTTTCTTATTACTTCAAGGTACTAGAACACTTCTATAAAAAGAAACCACGTCAGAATTTCATTTTGACCATATCAGGAATTTCAGTTGTTAGCTAGAGGCCATTGAAAAAGGGGGATGCGCGTATCTCTTGAAATCAATCATAGAATTTCCAGTTTTTTTGATTTTCCAAACAATTGAAGGTACTAGAACACTTCTATAAAAAGAAACCACATCAGAATTTCATTTTGACATTTTCAGGAATTTCAGTTGTTAGTTAGAGGCCATTGAAATAGGGGGATGCGCGTATCTCTTGAAATCAATCATAGAATTTGCAGTTTTTTTGATTTTCTTATTACTTCAAGGTACTAGAACACTTCTATAAAAAGAAACCACGTCAGAATTTCATTTTGACCATATCAGGAATTTCAGTTGTTAGCTAGAGGCCATCAAAATAGGGGGATGCGCGTATCTCTTGAAATCAATCATAGAATTTCCAGTTGTTTCGATTTTTTTATTACTTCAAGGTACTAGAACACTTCTATAAAAAGAAACCACGTCAGAATTTCATTTTGACCATATCAGGAATTTCAGTTGTTAGCTAGAGGCCATTGAAAAAGGGGGATGCGCGTATCTCTTGAAATCAATCATAGAATTTCCAGTTGTTTCGATTTTTTTATTACTTCAAGGTACTAGAACACTTCTATAAAAAGAAACCACGTCAGAATTTCATTTTGACCATATCAGGAATTTCAGTTGTTAGCTAGAGGCCATTGAAAAAGGGGGATGCGCGTATCTCTTGAAATCAATCATAGAATTTCCAGTTTTTTTGATTTTCCAAACAATTGAAGGTACTAGAACACTTCTATAAAAAGAAACCACGTCAGAATTTCATTTTGACATTTTCAGGAATTTCAGTTGTTAGTTAGAGGCCATTGAAATAGGGGGATGCGCGTATCTCTTGAAATCAATCATAGAATTTCCAGTTTTTTTGATTTTCTTATTACTTCAAGGTACTAGAACACTTCTATAAAAAGAAACCACGTCAGAATTTCATTTTGACCATATCAGGAATTTCAGTTGTTAGCTAGAGGCCATTGAAAAAGGGGGATGCGCGTATCTCTTGAAATCAATCATAGAATTTCCAGTTGTTTCGATTTTTTTATTACTTCAAGGTACTAGAACACTTCTATAAAAAGAAACCACGTCAGAATTTCATTTTGACCATATCAGGAATTTCAGTTGTTAGCTAGAGGCCATTGAAAAAGGGGGATGCGCGTATCTCTTGAAATCAATCATAGAATTTCCAGTTTTTTTGATTTTCCAAACAATTGAAGGTACTAGAACACTTCTATAAAAAGAAACCACGTCAGAATTTCATTTTGACATTTTCAGGAATTTCAGTTGTTAGTTAGAGGCCATTGAAATAGGGGGATGCGCGTATCTCTTGAAATCAATCATAGAATTTGCAGTTTTTTTGATTTTCTTATTACTTCAAGGTATTGTGTATCCATAATTCTTTGCGCGGTCGCGGGCATTTTACTCATGGCCGAGTTTTAAAATCGTTCGGCCACCTCCGAATTTCTCAAATTTAGGCCCGTTGGGGGAGACATCGTTTATCACTGATTTCTTTCATTTTTCGACCTTTTTTCTGTATTTTTTTGCTTTAGAAATATTTAAATATGAATTTATTAAGACGAAAAATAAAAAAGAACTTGACTTCATCGCAAAATCACTACAAAATTGTTTTTTCATTTTTCCTTGATTGCAAGAACATTGGAAAAACACAAAGAATCAAGTTCTTTTTTATTTTTCGTCTTAATAAATTCATATTTAAATATTTCTAAAGCAAAAAAATACAGAAAAAAGGTCGAAAAATGAAAGAAATCAGTGATAAACGATGTCTCCCCCAACGGGCCTAAATTTGAGAAATTCGGAGGTGGCCGAACGATTTTAAAACTCGGCCATGAGTAAAATGCCCGCGACCGCGCAAAGAATTATGGATACACAATACTAGAACACTTCTATAAAAAGAAACCACGTCAGAATTTCATTTTGACATTTTCAGGAATTTCAGTTGTTAGTTAGAGGCCATTGAAATAGGGGGATGCGCGTATCTCTTGAAATCAATCATAGAATTTCCAGTTTTTTTGATTTTCTTATTACTTCAAGGTACTAGAACACTTCTATAAAAAGAAACCACGTCAGAATTTCATTTTGACCATATCAGGAATTTCAGTTGTTAGCTAGAGGCCATCAAAATAGGGGGATGCGCGTATCTCTTGAAATCAATCATAGAATTTCCAGTTTTTTTGATTTTCCAAACAATTGAAGGTACTAGAACACTTCTATAAAAAGAAACCACGTCAGAATTTCATTTTGACCATATCAGGAATTTCAGTTGTTAGCTAGAGGCCATCAAAATAGGGGGATGCGCGTATCTCTTGAAATCAATCATAGAATTTCCAGTTGTTTCGATTTTTTTATTACTTCAAGGTACTAGAACACTTCTATAAAAAGAAACCACGTCAGAATTTCATTTTGACCATATCAGGAATTTCAGTTGTTAGCTAGAGGCCATTGAAAAAGGGGGATGCGCGTATCTCTTGAAATCAATCATAGAATTTCCAGTTTTTTTGGTTTTCTTATTACTTCAAGGTACTAGAACACTTCTATAAAAAGAAACCACGTCAGAATTTCATTTTGACCATATCAGGAATTTCAGTTGTTAGCTAGAGGCCATCAAAATAGGGGGATGCGCGTATCTCTTGAAATCAATCATAGAATTTCCAGTTTTTTTGATTTTCCAAACAATTGAAGGTACTAGAACACTTCTATAAAAAGAAACCACGTCAGAATTTCATTTTGACATTTTCAGGAATTTCAGTTGTTAGTTAGAGGCCATTGAAATAGGGGGATGCGCGTATCTCTTGAAATCAATCGTAGAATTTCCAGTTTTTTTGATTTTCTTATTACTTCAAGGTACTAGAACACTTCTATAAAAAGAAACCACGTCAGAATTTCATTTTGACCATATCAGGAATTTCAGTTGTTAGTTAGAGGCCATCAAAATAGGGGGATGCGCGTATCTCTTGAAATCAATCATAGAATTTCCAGTTTTTTTGATTTTCTTATTACTTCAAGGTACTAGAACACTTCTATAAAAAGAAACCACGTCAGAATTTCATTTTGACCATATCAGGATTTTCAGTTGTTAGCTAGAGGCCATCAAAATAGGGGGATGCGCGTATCTCTTGAAATCAATCATAGAATTTCCAGTTTTTTGATTTTCTTATTACTTCAAGGTACTAGAACACTTCTATAAAAAGAAACCACGTCAGAATTTCATTTTGACCATATCAGGAATTTCAGTTGTTAGCTAGAGGCCATTGAAAAAGGGGGATGCGCGTATCTCTTGAAATCAATCATAGAATTTCCAGTTTTTTTGATTTTCTTATTACTTCAAGGTACTAGAACACTTCTATAAAAAGAAACCACGTCAGAATTTCATTTTGACATTTTCAGGAAATTCAGTTGTTAGTTAGAGGCCATTGAAATAGGGGGATGCGCGTATCTCTTGAAATCAATCATAGAATTTCCAGTTTTTTTGATTTTCTTATTACTTCAAGGTACTAGAACACTTCTATAAAAAGAAACCACGTCAGAATTTCATTTTGACCATATCAGGAATTTCAGTTGTTAGTTAGAGGCCATCAAAATAGGGGGATGCGCGTATCTCTTGAAATCAATCATAGAATTTCCAGTTTTTTTGATTTTCTTATTACTTCAAGGTACTAGAACACTTCTATAAAAAGAAACCACGTCAGAATTTCATTTTGACCATATCAGGAATTTCAGTTGTTAGTTAGAGGCCATCAAAATAGGGGGATGCGCGTATCTCTTGAAATCAATCATAGAATTTCCAGTTTTTTTGATTTTCTTATTACTTCAAGGTACTAGAACACTTCTATAAAAAGAAACCACGTCAGAATTTCATTTTGACCATATCAGGAATTTCAGTTGTTAGCTAGAGGCCATTGAAAAAGGGGGATGCGCGTATCTCTTGAAATCAATCATAGAATTTCCAGTTTTTTTGATTTTCTTATTACTTCAAGGTACTAGAACACTTCTATAAAAAGAAACCACGTCAGAATTTCATTTTGACCATATCAGGAATTTCAGTTGTTAGCTAGAGGCCATTGAAAAAGGGGGATGCGCGTATCTCTTGAAATCAATCATAGAATTTCCAGTTTTTTTGATTTTCTTATTACTTCAAGGTACTAGAACACTTCTATAAAAAGAAACCACGTCAGAATTTCATTTTGACCATATCAGGAATTTCTGTTGTTAGTTAGAGGCCATCAAAATAGGGGGATGCGCGTATCTCTTGAAATCAATCATAGAATTTCCAGTTTTTTTGATTTTCTTATTACTTCAAGGTACTAGAACACTTCTATAAAAAGAAACCACGTCAGAATTTCATTTTGACATTTTCAGGAATTTCAGTTGTTAGCTAGAGGCCATTGAAAAAGGGGGATGCGCGTATCTCTTGAAATCAATCATAGAATTTCCAGTTTTTTTGATTTTCTTATTACTTCAAGGTACTAGAACACTTCTATAAAAAGAAACCACGTCAGAATTTCATTTTGACATTTTCAGGAATTTCAGTTGTTAGCTAGAGGCCATTGAAAAAGGGGGATGCGCGTATCTCTTGAAATCAATCATAGAATTTCCAGTTTTTTTGATTTTCTTATTACTTCAAGGTACTAGAACACTTCTATAAAAAGAAACCACGTCAGAATTTCATTTTGACATTTTCAGGAATTTCAGTTGTTAGCTAGAGGCCATTGAAAAAGGGGGATGCGCGTATCTCTTGAAATCAATCATAGAATTTCCAGTTTTTTTGATTTTCTTATTACTTCAAGGTACTAGAACACTTCTATAAAAAGAAACCACGTCAGAATTTCATTTTGACCATATCAGGAATTTCAGTTGTTAGTTAGAGGCCATTGAAATAGGGGGATGCGCGTATCTCTTGAAATCAATCATAGAATTTCCAGTTTTTTTGATTTTCTTATTACTTCAAGGTACTAGAACACTTCTATAAAAAGAAACCACGTCAGAATTTCATTTTGACCATATCAGGAATTTCAGTTGTTAGCTAGAGGCCATTGAAAAAGGGGGATGCGCGTATCTCTTGAAATCAATCATAGAATTTCCAGTTTTTTTGATTTTCTTATTACTTCAAGGTACTAGAACACTTCTATAAAAAGAAACCACGTCAGAATTTCATTTTGACATTTTCAGGAATTTCAGTTGTTAGCTAGAGGCCATTGAAAAAGGGGGATGCGCGTATCTCTTGAAATCAATCATAGAATTTCCAGTTTTTTTGATTTTCTTATTACTTCAAGGTACTAGAACACTTCTATAAAAAGAAACCACGTCAGAATTTCATTTTGACATTTTCAGGAATTTCAGTTGTTAGCTAGAGGCCATTGAAAAAGGGGGATGCGCGTATCTCTTGAAATCAATCATAGAATTTCCAGTTTTTTTGATTTTCTTATTACTTCAAGGTACTAGAACACTTCTATAAAAAGAAACCACGTCAGAATTTCATTTTGACCATATCAGGAATTTCAGTTGTTAGTTAGAGGCCATTGAAATAGGGGGATGCGCGTATCTCTTGAAATCAATCATAGAATTTCCAGTTTTTTTGATTTTCTTATTACTTCAAGGTACTAGAACACTTCTATAAAAAGAAACCACGTCAGAATTTCATTTTGACATTTTCAGGAAATTCAGTTGTTAGTTAGAGGCCATTGAAATAGGGGGATGCGCGTATCTCTTGAAATCAATCATAGAATTTCCAGTTTTTTTGATTTTCTTATTACTTCAAGGTACTAGAACACTTCTATAAAAAGAAACCACGTCAGAATTTCATTTTGACCATATCAGGAATTTCAGTTGTTAGCTAGAGGCCATTGAAAAAGGGGGATGCGCGTATCTCTTGAAATCAATCATAGAATTTCCAGTTTTTTTGATTTTCTTATTACTTCAAGGTACTAGAACACTTCTATAAAAAGAAACCACGTCAGAATTTCATTTTGACATTTGCAGGAATTTCAGTTGTTAGCTAGAGGCCATTGAAAAAGGGGGATGCGCGTATCTCTTGAAATCAATCATAGAATTTCCAGTTTTTTTGATTTTCTTATTACTTCAAGGTACTAGAACACTTCTATAAAAAGAAACCACGTCAGAATTTCATTTTGACATTTTCAGGAATTTCAGTTGTTAGCTAGAGGCCATTGAAAAAGGGGGATGCGCGTATCTCTTGAAATCAATCATAGAATTTCCAGTTTTTTTGATTTTCTTATTACTTCAAGGTACTAGAACACTTCTATAAAAAGAAACCACGTCAGAATTTCATTTTGACCATATCAGGAATTTCAGTTGTTAGCTAGAGGCCATTGAAATAGGGGGATGCGCGTATCTCTTGAAATCAATCATAGAATTTCCAGTTTTTTTGATTTTCTTATCACTTCAAGGTACTAGAACACTTCTATAAAAAGAAACCACGTCAGAATTTCATTTTGACCATATCAGGAATTTCAGTTGTTAGCTAGAGGCCATTGAAAAAGGGGGATGCGCGTATCTCTTGAAATCAATCATAGAATTTCCAGTTTTTTTGATTTTCTTATTACTTCAAGGTACTAGAACACTTCTATAAAAAGAAACCACGTCAGAATTTCATTTTGACCATATCAGGAATTTCAGTTGTTAGTTAGAGGCCATTGAAATAGGGGGATGCGCGTATCTCTTGAAATCAATCATAGAATTTCCAGTTTTTTTGATTTTCTTATCACTTCAAGGTACTAGAACACTTCTATAAAAAGAAACCACGTCAGAATTTCATTTTGACCATATCAGGAATTTCAGTTGTTAGCTAGAGGCCATTGAAAAAGGGGGATGCGCGTATCTCTTGAAATCAATCATAGAATTTCCAGTTTTTTTGATTTTCTTATTACTTCAAGGTACTAGAACACTTCTATAAAAAGAAACCACGTCAGAATTTCATTTTGACCATATCAGGAATTTCTGTTGTTAGTTAGAGGCCATCAAAATAGGGGGATGCGCGTATCTCTTGAAATCAATCATAGAATTTCCAGTTTTTTTGATTTTCTTATTACTTCAAGGTACTAGAACACTTCTATAAAAAGAAACCACGTCAGAATTTCATTTTGACCATATCAGGAATTTCTGTTGTTAGTTAGAGGCCATCAAAATAGGGGGATGCGCGTATCTCTTGAAATCAATCATAGAATTTCCAGTTTTTTTGATTTTCTTATTACTTCAAGGTACTAGAACACTTCTATAAAAAGAAACCACGTCAGAATTTCATTTTGACCATATCAGGAATTTCAGTTGTTAGCTAGAGGCCATTGAAAAAGGGGGATGCGCGTATCTCTTGAAATCAATCATAGAATTTCCAGTTTTTTTGATTTTCTTATTACTTCAAGGTACTAGAACACTTCTATAAAAAGAAACCACGTCAGAATTTCATTTTGACCATATCAGGAATTTCTGTTGTTAGTTAGAGGCCATCAAAATAGGGGGATGCGCGTATCTCTTGAAATCAATCATAGAATTTCCAGTTTTTTTGATTTTCTTATTACTTCAAGGTACTAGAACACTTCTATAAAAAGAAACCACGTCAGAATTTCATTTTGACATTTTCAGGAATTTCAGTTGTTAGCTAGAGGCCATTGAAAAAGGGGGATGCGCGTATCTCTTGAAATCAATCATAGAATTTCCAGTTTTTTTGATTTTCTTATTACTTCAAGGTACTAGAATACTTCTATAAAAAGAAACCACGTCAGAATTTCATTTTGACCATATCAGGAATTTCAGTTGTTAGCTAGAGGCCATTGAAAAAGGGGGATGCGCGTATCTCTTGAAATCAATCATAGAATTTCCAGTTTTTTTGATTTTCTTATTACTTCAAGGTACTAGAACACTTCTATAAAAAGAAACCACGTCAGAATTTCATTTTGACCATATCAGGAATTTCTGTTGTTAGTTAGAGGCCATCAAAATAGGGGGATGCGCGTATCTCTTGAAATCAATCATAGAATTTCCAGTTTTTTTGATTTTCTTATTACTTCAAGGTACTAGAACACTTCTATAAAAAGAAACCACGTCAGAATTTCATTTTGACATTTTCAGGAATTTCAGTTGTTAGCTAGAGGCCATTGAAAAAGGGGGATGCGCGTATCTCTTGAAATCAATCATAGAATTTCCAGTTTTTTTGATTTTCTTATTACTTCAAGGTACTAGAACACTTCTATAAAAAGAAACCACGTCAGAATTTCATTTTGACCATATCAGGAATTTCAGTTGTTAGCTAGAGGCCATTGAAAAAGGGGGATGCGCGTATCTCTTGAAATCAATCATAGAATTTCCAGTTTTTTTGATTTTCTTATTACTTCAAGGTACTAGAACACTTCTATAAAAAGAAACCACGTCAGAATTTCATTTTGACATTTTCAGGAAATTCAGTTGTTAGTTAGAGGCCATTGAAATAGGGGGATGCGCGTATCTCTTGAAATCAATCATAGAATTTCCAGTTTTTTTGATTTTCTTATTACTTCAAGGTACTAGAACACTTCTATAAAAAGAAACCACGTCAGAATTTCATTTTGACCATATCAGGAATTTCAGTTGTTAGTTAGAGGCCATTGAAATAGGGGGATGCGCGTATCTCTTGAAATCAATCATAGAATTTCCAGTTTTTTTGATTTTCTTATTACTTCAAGGTACTAGAATACTTCTATAAAAAGAAACCACGTCAGAATTTCATTTTGACCATATCAGGAATTTCAGTTGTTAGCTAGAGGCCATTGAAAAAGGGGGATGCGCGTATCTCTTGAAATCAATCATAGAATTTCCAGTTTTTTTGATTTTCTTATTACTTCAAGGTACTAGAACACTTCTATAAAAAGAAACCACGTCAGAATTTCATTTTGACATTTTCAGGAAATTCAGTTGTTAGTTAGAGGCCATTGAAATAGGGGGATGCGCGTATCTCTTGAAATCAATCATAGAATTTCCAGTTTTTTTGATTTTCTTATTACTTCAAGGTACTAGAACACTACTATAAAAAGAAACCACGTCAGAATTTCATTTTGACATTTTCAGGAATTTCAGTTGTTAGTTAGAGGCCATTGAAATAGGGGGATGCGCGTATCTCTTGAAATCAATCATAGAATTTCCAGTTTTTTTGATTTTCTTATTACTTCAAGGTACTAAAACACTTCTATAAAAAGAAACCACGTCAGAATTTCATTTTGACATTTTCAGGAATTTCAGTTGTTAGTTAGAGGCCATTGAAATAGGGGGATGCGCGTATCTCTTGAAATCAATCATAGAATTTCCAGTTTTTTTGATTTTCTTATTACTTCAAGGTACTAGAACACTTCTATAAAAAGAAACCACGTCAGAATTTCATTTTGACCATATCAGGAATTTCTGTTGTTAGCTAGAGGCCATTGAAATAGGGGGATGCGCGTATCTCTTGAAATCAATCATAGAATTTCCAGTTTTTTTGATTTTCTTATTACTTCAAGGTACTAGAACACTTCTATAAAAAGAAACCACGTCAGAATTTCATTTTGACATTTTCAGGAATTTCAGTTGTTAGCTAGAGGCCATTGAAATAGGGGGATGCGCGTATCTCTTGAAATCAATCATAGAATTTCCAGTTTTTTTGATTTTCTTATTACTTCAAGGTACTAGAACACTTCTATAAAAAGAAACCACGTCAGAATTTCATTTTGACCATATCAGGAATTTCAGTTGTTAGCTAGAGGCCATTGAAAAAGGGGGATGCGCGTATCTCTTGAAATCAATCATAGAATTTCCAGTTTTTTTGATTTTCTTATTACTTCAAGGTACTAGAACACTTCTATAAAAAGAAACCACGTCAGAATTTCATTTTGACATTTTCAGGAATTTCAGTTGTTAGTCAGAGGCCATTGAAATAGGGGGATGCGCGTATCTCTTGAAATCAATCATAGAATTTCCAGTTTTTTTGATTTTCTTATTACTTCAAGGTACTAAAACACTTCTATAAAAAGAAACCACGTCAGAATTTCATTTTGACATTTTCAGGAATTTCAGTTGTTAGTTAGAGGCCATTGAAATAGGGGGATGCGCGTATCTCTTGAAATCAATCATAGAATTTCCAGTTTTTTTGATTTTCTTATTACTTCAAGGTACTAGAACACTACTATAAAAAGAAACCACGTCAGAATTTCATTTTGACATTTTCAGGAATTTCAGTTGTTAGTTAGAGGCCATTGAAATAGGGGGATGCGCGTATCTCTTGAAATCAATCATAGAATTTCCAGTTTTTTTGATTTTCTTATTACTTCAAGGTACTAAAACACTTCTATAAAAAGAAACCACGTCAGAATTTCATTTTGACATTTTCAGGAATTTCAGTTGTTAGTTAGAGGCCATTGAAATAGGGGGATGCGCGTATCTCTTGAAATCAATCATAGAATTTCCAGTTTTTTTGATTTTCTTATTACTTCAAGGTACTAGAACACTTCTATAAAAAGAAACCACGTCAGAATTTCATTTTGACCATATCAGGAATTTCAGTTGTTAGCTAGAGGCCATTGAAAAAGGGGGATGCGCGTATCTCTTGAAATCAATCATAGAATTTCCAGTTTTTTTGATTTTCTTATTACTTCAAGGTACTAGAACACTTCTATAAAAAGAAACCACGTCAGAATTTCATTTTGACATTTTCAGGAATTTCAGTTGTTAGTCAGAGGCCATTGAAATAGGGGGATGCGCGTATCTCTTGAAATCAATCATAGAATTTCCAGTTTTTTTGATTTTCTTATTACTTCAAGGTACTAAAACACTTCTATAAAAAGAAACCACGTCAGAATTTCATTTTGACATTTTCAGGAATTTCAGTTGTTAGTTAGAGGCCATTGAAATAGGGGGATGCGCGTATCTCTTGAAATCAATCATAGAATTTCCAGTTTTTTTGATTTTCTTATTACTTCAAGGTACTAGAACACTACTATAAAAAGAAACCACGTCAGAATTTCATTTTGACATTTTCAGGAATTTCAGTTGTTAGTTAGAGGCCATTGAAATAGGGGGATGCGCGTATCTCTTGAAATCAATCATAGAATTTCCAGTTTTTTTGATTTTCTTATTACTTCAAGGTACTAAAACACTTCTATAAAAAGAAACCACGTCAGAATTTCATTTTGACATTTTCAGGAATTTCAGTTGTTAGTTAGAGGCCATTGAAATAGGGGGATGCGCGTATCTCTTGAAATCAATCATAGAATTTCCAGTTTTTTTGATTTTCTTATTACTTCAAGGTACTAGAACACTACTATAAAAAGAAACCACGTCAGAATTTCATTTTGACATTTTCAGGAAATTCAGTTGTTAGTTAGAGGCCATTGAAATAGGGGGATGCGCGTATCTCTTGAAATCAATCATAGAATTTCCAGTTTTTTTGATTTTCTTATTACTTCAAGGTACTAGAACACTACTATAAAAAGAAACCACGTCAGAATTTCATTTTGACATTTTCAGGAATTTCAGTTGTTAGTCAGAGGCCATTGAAATAGGGGGATGCGCGTATCTCTTGAAATCAATCATAGAATTTCCAGTTTTTTTGATTTTCTTATTACTTCAAGGTACTAAAACACTTCTATAAAAAGAAACCACGTCAGAATTTCATTTTGACATTTTCAGGAATTTCAGTTGTTAGTTAGAGGCCATTGAAATAGGGGGATGCGCGTATCTCTTGAAATCAATCATAGAATTTGCAGTTTTTTTGATTTTCTTATTACTTCAAGGTACTAGAACACTTCTATAAAAAGAAACCACGTCAGAATTTCATTTTGACCATATCAGGAATTTCTGTTGTTAGTTAGAGGCCATCAAAATAGGGGGATGCGCGTATCTCTTGAAATCAATCATAGAATTTCCAGTTTTTTTGATTTTCTTATTACTTCAAGGTACTAGAACACTTCTATAAAAAGAAACCACGTCAGAATTTCATTTTGACATTTTCAGGAAATTCAGTTGTTAGTTAGAGGCCATTGAAATAGGGGGATGCGCGTATCTCTTGAAATCAATCATAGAATTTGCAGTTTTTTTGATTTTCTTATTACTTCAAGGTACTAGAACACTTCTATAAAAAGAAACCACGTCAGAATTTCATTTTGACCATATCAGGAATTTCAGTTGTTAGTTAGAGGCCATCAAAATAGGGGGATGCGCGTATCTCTTGAAATCAATCATAGAATTTCCAGTTTTTTTGATTTTCTTATTACTTCAAGGTACTAGAACACTTCTATAAAAAGAAACCACGTCAGAATTTCATTTTGACCATATCAGGAATTTCAGTTGTTAGCTAGAGGCCATTGAAAAAGGGGGATGCGCGTATCTCTTGAAATCAATCATAGAATTTCCAGTTTTTTTGATTTTCCAAACAATTGAAGGTACTAGAACACTTCTATAAAAAGAAACCACGTCAGAATTTCATTTTGACATTTTCAGGAATTTCAGTTGTTAGTTAGAGGCCATTGAAATAGGGGGATGCGCGTATCTCTTGAAATCAATCATAGAATTTGCAGTTTTTTTGATTTTCTTATTACTTCAAGGTACTAGAACACTTCTATAAAAAGAAACCACGTCAGAATTTCATTTTGACATTTTCAGGAAATTCAGTTGTTAGTTAGAGGCCATTGAAATAGGGGGATGCGCGTATCTCTTGAAATCAATCATAGAATTTGCAGTTTTTTTGATTTTCTTATTACTTCAAGGTACTAGAACACTTCTATAAAAAGAAACCACGTCAGAATTTCATTTTGACATTTTCAGGAAATTCAGTTGTTAGTTAGAGGCCATTGAAATAGGGGGATGCGCGTATCTCTTGAAATCAATCATAGAATTTGCAGTTTTTTTGATTTTCTTATTACTTCAAGGTACTAGAACACTACTATAAAAAGAAACCACGTCAGAATTTCATTTTGACCATATCAGGAATTTCAGTTGTTAGTTAGAGGCCATTGAAATAGGGGGATGCGCGTATCTCTTGAAATCAATCATAGAATTTGCAGTTTTTTTGATTTTCTTATTACTTCAAGGTACTAGAACACTTCTATAAAAAGAAACCACGTCAGAATTTCATTTTGACCATATCAGGAATTTCAGTTGTTAGCTAGAGGCCATTGAAAAAGGGGGATGCGCGTATCTCTTGAAATCAATCATAGAATTTCCAGTTTTTTTGATTTTCCAAACAATTGAAGGTACTAGAACACTTCTATAAAAAGAAACCACGTCAGAATTTCATTTTGACATTTTCAGGAATTTCAGTTGTTAGTTAGAGGCCATTGAAATAGGGGGATGCGCGTATCTCTTGAAATCAATCATAGAATTTGCAGTTTTTTTGATTTTCTTATTACTTCAAGGTACTAGAACACTTCTATAAAAAGAAACCACGTCAGAATTTCATTTTGACCATATCAGGAATTTCAGTTGTTAGTTAGAGGCCATCAAAATAGGGGGATGCGCGTATCTCTTGAAATCAATCATAGAATTTGCAGTTTTTTTGATTTTCTTATTACTTCAAGGTACTAGAACACTTCTATAAAAAGAAACCACGTCAGAATTTCATTTTGACCATATCAGGAATTTCAGTTGTTAGCTAGAGGCCATTGAAAAAGGGGGATGCGCGTATCTCTTGAAATCAATCATAGAATTTCCAGTTTTTTTGATTTTCCAAACAATTGAAGGTACTAGAACACTTCTATAAAAAGAAACCACGTCAGAATTTCATTTTGACATTTTCAGGAATTTCAGTTGTTAGTTAGAGGCCATTGAAATAGGGGGATGCGCGTATCTCTTGAAATCAATCATAGAATTTGCAGTTTTTTTGATTTTCTTATTACTTCAAGGTACTAGAACACTTCTATAAAAAGAAACCACGTCAGAATTTCATTTTGACATTTTCAGGAATTTCAGTTGTTAGTTAGAGGCCATTGAAATAGGGGGATGCGCGTATCTCTTGAAATCAATCATAGAATTTCCAGTTTTTTCGATTTTCTTATTACTTCAAGGTACTAGAACACTTCTATAAAAAGAAACCACGTCAGAGTTTCATTTTGACCATATCAGGAATTTCAGTTGTTAGTTAGAGGCCATTGAAATAGGGGGATGCGCGTATCTCTTGAAATCAATCATAGAATTTCCAGTTTTTTTGATTTTCCAAACAATTGAAGGTACTAGAACACTTCTATAAAAAGAAACCACGTCAGAATTTCATTTTGACATTTTCAGGAATTTCAGTTGTTAGTTAGAGGCCATTGAAATAGGGGGATGCGCGTATCTCTTGAAATCAATCATAGAATTTCCAGTTTTTTTGATTTTCCAAACAATTGAAGGTACTAGAACACTTCTATAAAAAGAAACCACGTCAGAATTTCATTTTGACATTTTCAGGAATTTCAGTTGTTAGTTAGAGGCCATTGAAATAGGGGGATGCGCGTATCTCTTGAAATCAATCATAGAATTTCCAGTTTTTTTGATTTTCCAAACAATTGAAGGTACTAGAACACTTCTATAAAAAGAAACCACGTCAGAATTTCATTTTGACCATATCAGGAATTTCAGTTGTTAGTTAGAGGCCATTGAAATAGGGGGATGCGCGTATCTCTTGAAATCAATCATAGAATTTCCAGTTTTTTTGATTTTCTTATTACTTCAAGGTACTAGAACACTTCTATAAAAAGAAACCACGTCAGAATTTCATTTTGACATTTTCAGGAAATTCAGTTGTTAGTTAGAGGCCATTGAAATAGGGGGATGCGCGTATCTCTTGAAATCAATCATAGAATTTCCAGTTTTTTTGATTTTCTTATTACTTCAAGGTACTAGAACACTTCTATAAAAAGAAACCACGTCAGAATTTCATTTTGACATTTTCAGGAAATTCAGTTGTTAGTTAGAGGCCATCAAAATAGGGGGATGCGCGTATCTCTTGAAATCAATCATAGAATTTCCAGTTTTTTTGATTTTCTTATTACTTCAAGGTACTAGAACACTTCTATAAAAAGAAACCACGTCAGAATTTCATTTTGACATTTTCAGGAAATTCAGTTGTTAGTTAGAGGCCATTAAAATAGGGGGATGCGCGTATCTCTTGAAATCAATCATAGAATTTCCAGTTTTTTTGATTTTCCAAACAATTGAAGGTACTAGAACACTTCTATAAAAAGAAACCACGTCAGAATTTCATTTTGACATTTTCAGGAAATTCAGTTGTTAGTTAGAGGCCATTGAAATAGGGGGATGCGCGTATCTCTTGAAATCAATCATAGAATTTCCAGTTTTTTTGATTTTCTTATTACTTCAAGGTACTAGAACACTTCTATAAAAAGAAACCACGTCAGAATTTCATTTTGACATTTTCAGGAATTTCAGTTGTTAGTTAGAGGCCATTGAAATAGGGGGATGCGCGTATCTCTTGAAATCAATCATAGAATTTCCAGTTTTTTTGATTTTCTTATTACTTCAAGGTACTAGAACACTTCTATAAAAAGAAACCACGTCAGAATTTCATTTTGACCATATCAGGAATTTCAGTTGTTAGTTAGAGGCCATTGAAATAGGGGGATGCGCGTATCTCTTGAAATCAATCATAGAATTTCCAGTTTTTTTGATTTTCTTATTACTTCAAGGTACTAGAACACTTCTATAAAAAGAAACCACGTCAGAATTTCATTTTGACATTTTCAGGAATTTCAGTTGTTAGTTAGAGGCCATTGAAATAGGGGGATGCGCGTATCTCTTGAAATCAATCATAGAATTTGCAGTTTTTTTGATTTTCTTATTACTTCAAGGTACTAGAACACTTCTATAAAAAGAAACCACGTCAGAATTTCATTTTGACATTTTCAGGAAATTCAGTTGTTAGTTAGAGGCCATTGAAATAGGGGGATGCGCGTATCTCTTGAAATCAATCATAGAATTTGCAGTTTTTTTGATTTTCTTATTACTTCAAGGTACTAGAACACTACTATAAAAAGAAACCACGTCAGAATTTCATTTTGACCATATCAGGAATTTCAGTTGTTAGTTAGAGGCCATTGAAATAGGGGGATGCGCGTATCTCTTGAAATCAATCATAGAATTTGCAGTTTTTTTGATTTTCTTATTACTTCAAGGTACTAGAACACTTCTATAAAAAGAAACCACGTCAGAATTTCATTTTGACATTTTCAGGAATTTCAGTTGTTAGCTAGAGGCCATTGAAATAGGGGGATGCGCGTATCTCTTGAAATCAATCATAGAATTTCCAGTTTTTTTGATTTTCCAAACAATTGAAGGTACTAGAACACTTCTATAAAAAGAAACCACGTCAGAATTTCATTTTGACATTTTCAGGAATTTCAGTTGTTAGTTAGAGGCCATTGAAATAGGGGGATGCGCGTATCTCTTGAAATCAATCATAGAATTTCCAGTTTTTTTGATTTTCTTATTACTTCAAGGTACTAAAACACTTCTATAAAAAGAAACCACGTCAGAATTTCATTTTGACATTTTCAGGAATTTCAGTTGTTAGTTAGAGGCCATTGAAATAGGGGGATGCGCGTATCTCTTGAAATCAATCATAGAATTTCCAGTTTTTTTGATTTTCTTATTACTTCAAGGTACTAGAACACTACTATAAAAAGAAACCACGTCAGAATTTCATTTTGACATTTTCAGGAATTTCAGTTGTTAGTTAGAGGCCATTGAAATAGGGGGATGCGCGTATCTCTTGAAATCAATCATAGAATTTCCAGTTTTTTTGATTTTCTTATTACTTCAAGGTACTAAAACACTTCTATAAAAAGAAACCACGTCAGAATTTCATTTTGACATTTTCAGGAATTTCAGTTGTTAGTTAGAGGCCATTGAAATAGGGGGATGCGCGTATCTCTTGAAATCAATCATAGAATTTGCAGTTTTTTTGATTTTCTTATTACTTCAAGGTACTAGAACACTTCTATAAAAAGAAACCACGTCAGAATTTCATTTTGACCATATCAGGAATTTCTGTTGTTAGTTAGAGGCCATCAAAATAGGGGGATGCGCGTATCTCTTGAAATCAATCATAGAATTTCCAGTTTTTTTGATTTTCTTATTACTTCAAGGTACTAGAACACTTCTATAAAAAGAAACCACGTCAGAATTTCATTTTGACATTTTCAGGAAATTCAGTTGTTAGTTAGAGGCCATTGAAATAGGGGGATGCGCGTATCTCTTGAAATCAATCATAGAATTTCCAGTTTTTTTGATTTTCTTATTACTTCAAGGTACTAGAACACTTCTATAAAAAGAAACCACGTCAGAATTTCATTTTGACATTTTCAGGAATTTCAGTTGTTAGCTAGAGGCCATTGAAAAAGGGGGATGCGCGTATCTCTTGAAATCAATCATAGAATTTCCAGTTTTTTTGATTTTCTTATTACTTCAAGGTACTAGAACACTTCTATAAAAAGAAACCACGTCAGAATTTCATTTTGACATTTTCAGGAAATTCAGTTGTTAGTTAGAGGCCATTGAAAAAGGGGGATGCGCGTATCTCTTGAAATCAATCATAGAATTTCCAGTTTTTTTGATTTTCTTATTACTTCAAGGTACTAGAATACTTCTATAAAAAGAAACCACGTCAGAATTTCATTTTGACATTTTCAGGAATTTCAGTTGTTAGCTAGAGGCCATTGAAAAAGGGGGATGCGCGTATCTCTTGAAATCAATCATAGAATTTCCAGTTTTTTTGATTTTCTTATTACTTCAAGGTACTAGAACACTTCTATAAAAAGAAACCACGTCAGAATTTCATTTTGACATTTTCAGGAAATTCAGTTGTTAGTTAGAGGCCATTGAAAAAGGGGGATGCGCGTATCTCTTGAAATCAATCATAGAATTTCCAGTTTTTTTGATTTTCTTATTACTTCAAGGTACTAGAACACTTCTATAAAAAGAAACCACGTCAGAATTTCATTTTGACATTTTCAGGAATTTCAGTTGTTAGCTAGAGGCCATTGAAAAAGGGGGATGCGCGTATCTCTTGAAATCAATCATAGAATTTCCAGTTTTTTTGATTTTCTTATTACTTCAAGGTACTAGAACACTTCTATAAAAAGAAACCACGTCAGAATTTCATTTTGACATTTTCAGGAAATTCAGTTGTTAGTTAGAGGCCATTGAAAAAGGGGGATGCGCGTATCTCTTGAAATCAATCATAGAATTTCCAGTTTTTTTGATTTTCTTATTACTTCAAGGTACTAGAATACTTCTATAAAAAGAAACCACGTCAGAATTTCATTTTGACCATATCAGGAATTTCAGTTGTTAGCTAGAGGCCATTGAAAAAGGGGGATGCGCGTATCTCTTGAAATCAATCATAGAATTTCCAGTTTTTTTGATTTTCTTATTACTTCAAGGTACTAGAACACTTCTATAAAAAGAAACCACGTCAGAATTTCATTTTGACCATATCAGGAATTTCTGTTGTTAGTTAGAGGCCATCAAAATAGGGGGATGCGCGTATCTCTTGAAATCAATCATAGAATTTCCAGTTTTTTTGATTTTCTTATTACTTCAAGGTACTAGAACACTTCTATAAAAAGAAACCACGTCAGAATTTCATTTTGACATTTTCAGGAATTTCAGTTGTTAGCTAGAGGCCATTGAAAAAGGGGGATGCGCGTATCTCTTGAAATCAATCATAGAATTTCCAGTTTTTTTGATTTTCTTATTACTTCAAGGTACTAGAACACTTCTATAAAAAGAAACCACGTCAGAATTTCATTTTGACCATATCAGGAATTTCAGTTGTTAGCTAGAGGCCATTGAAAAAGGGGGATGCGCGTATCTCTTGAAATCAATCATAGAATTTCCAGTTTTTTTGATTTTCTTATTACTTCAAGGTACTAGAACACTTCTATAAAAAGAAACCACGTCAGAATTTCATTTTGACATTTTCAGGAAATTCAGTTGTTAGTTAGAGGCCATTGAAATAGGGGGATGCGCGTATCTCTTGAAATCAATCATAGAATTTCCAGTTTTTTTGATTTTCTTATTACTTCAAGGTACTAGAACACTTCTATAAAAAGAAACCACGTCAGAATTTCATTTTGACCATATCAGGAATTTCAGTTGTTAGTTAGAGGCCATTGAAATAGGGGGATGCGCGTATCTCTTGAAATCAATCATAGAATTTCCAGTTTTTTTGATTTTCTTATTACTTCAAGGTACTAGAATACTTCTATAAAAAGAAACCACGTCAGAATTTCATTTTGACCATATCAGGAATTTCAGTTGTTAGCTAGAGGCCATTGAAAAAGGGGGATGCGCGTATCTCTTGAAATCAATCATAGAATTTCCAGTTTTTTTGATTTTCTTATTACTTCAGGGTACTAGAACACTTCTATAAAAAGAAACCACGTCAGAATTTCATTTTGACATTTTCAGGAAATTCAGTTGTTAGTTAGAGGCCATTGAAATAGGGGGATGCGCGTATCTCTTGAAATCAATCATAGAATTTCCAGTTTTTTTGATTTTCTTATTACTTCAAGGTACTAGAACACTACTATAAAAAGAAACCACGTCAGAATTTCATTTTGACATTTTCAGGAATTTCAGTTGTTAGTTAGAGGCCATTGAAATAGGGGGATGCGCGTATCTCTTGAAATCAATCATAGAATTTCCAGTTTTTTTGATTTTCTTATTACTTCAAGGTACTAAAACACTTCTATAAAAAGAAACCACGTCAGAATTTCATTTTGACATTTTCAGGAATTTCAGTTGTTAGTTAGAGGCCATTGAAATAGGGGGATGCGCGTATCTCTTGAAATCAATCATAGAATTTGCAGTTTTTTTGATTTTCTTATTACTTCAAGGTACTAGAACACTTCTATAAAAAGAAACCACGTCAGAATTTCATTTTGACCATATCAGGAATTTCTGTTGTTAGTTAGAGGCCATCAAAATAGGGGGATGCGCGTATCTCTTGAAATCAATCATAGAATTTCCAGTTTTTTTGATTTTCTTATTACTTCAAGGTACTAGAACACTTCTATAAAAAGAAACCACGTCAGAATTTCATTTTGACATTTTCAGGAAATTCAGTTGTTAGTTAGAGGCCATTGAAATAGGGGGATGCGCGTATCTCTTGAAATCAATCATAGAATTTCCAGTTTTTTTGATTTTCTTATTACTTCAAGGTACTAGAACACTTCTATAAAAAGAAACCACGTCAGAATTTCATTTTGACCATATCAGGAATTTCAGTTGTTAGCTAGAGGCCATTGAAATAGGGGGATGCGCGTATCTCTTGAAATCAATCATAGAATTTCCAGTTTTTTTGATTTTCTTATTACTTCAAGGTACTAGAACACTTCTATAAAAAGAAACCACGTCAGAATTTCATTTTGACCATATCAGGAATTTCAGTTGTTAGCTAGAGGCCATTGAAAAAGGGGGATGCGCGTATCTCTTGAAATCAATCATAGAATTTCCAGTTTTTTTGATTTTCTTATTACTTCAAGGTACTAGAACACTTCTATAAAAAGAAACCACGTCAGAATTTCATTTTGACATTTTCAGGAAATTCAGTTGTTAGTTAGAGGCCATTGAAATAGGGGGATGCGCGTATCTCTTGAAATCAATCATAGAATTTCCAGTTTTTTTGATTTTCTTATTACTTCAAGGTACTAGAACACTACTATAAAAAGAAACCACGTCAGAATTTCATTTTGACATTTTCAGGAATTTCAGTTGTTAGTTAGAGGCCATTGAAATAGGGGGATGCGCGTATCTCTTGAAATCAATCATAGAATTTCCAGTTTTTTTGATTTTCTTATTACTTCAAGGTACTAAAACACTTCTATAAAAAGAAACCACGTCAGAATTTCATTTTGACATTTTCAGGAATTTCAGTTGTTAGTTAGAGGCCATTGAAATAGGGGGATGCGCGTATCTCTTGAAATCAATCATAGAATTTGCAGTTTTTTTGATTTTCTTATTACTTCAAGGTACTAGAACACTTCTATAAAAAGAAACCACGTCAGAATTTCATTTTGACCATATCAGGAATTTCTGTTGTTAGTTAGAGGCCATCAAAATAGGGGGATGCGCGTATCTCTTGAAATCAATCATAGAATTTCCAGTTTTTTTGATTTTCTTATTACTTCAAGGTACTAGAACACTTCTATAAAAAGAAACCACGTCAGAATTTCATTTTGACATTTTCAGGAAATTCAGTTGTTAGTTAGAGGCCATTGAAATAGGGGGATGCGCGTATCTCTTGAAATCAATCATAGAATTTGCAGTTTTTTTGATTTTCTTATTACTTCAAGGTACTAGAACACTTCTATAAAAAGAAACCACGTCAGAATTTCATTTTGACCATATCAGGAATTTCAGTTGTTAGTTAGAGGCCATCAAAATAGGGGGATGCGCGTATCTCTTGAAATCAATCATAGAATTTCCAGTTTTTTTGATTTTCTTATTACTTCAAGGTACTAGAACACTTCTATAAAAAGAAACCACGTCAGAATTTCATTTTGACCATATCAGGAATTTCAGTTGTTAGCTAGAGGCCATTGAAAAAGGGGGATGCGCGTATCTCTTGAAATCAATCATAGAATTTCCAGTTTTTTTGATTTTCCAAACAATTGAAGGTACTAGAACACTTCTATAAAAAGAAACCACGTCAGAATTTCATTTTGACATTTTCAGGAATTTCAGTTGTTAGTTAGAGGCCATTGAAATAGGGGGATGCGCGTATCTCTTGAAATCAATCATAGAATTTGCAGTTTTTTTGATTTTCTTATTACTTCAAGGTACTAGAACACTTCTATAAAAAGAAACCACGTCAGAATTTCATTTTGACATTTTCAGGAAATTCAGTTGTTAGTTAGAGGCCATTGAAATAGGGGGATGCGCGTATCTCTTGAAATCAATCATAGAATTTGCAGTTTTTTTGATTTTCTTATTACTTCAAGGTACTAGAACACTTCTATAAAAAGAAACCACGTCAGAATTTCATTTTGACATTTTCAGGAAATTCAGTTGTTAGTTAGAGGCCATTGAAATAGGGGGATGCGCGTATCTCTTGAAATCAATCATAGAATTCGCAGTTTTTTTGATTTTCTTATTACTTCAAGGTACTAGAACACTTCTATAAAAAGAAACCACGTCAGAATTTCATTTTGACCATATCAGGAATTTCAGTTGTTAGCTAGAGGCCATTGAAAAAGGGGGATGCGCGTATCTCTTGAAATCAATCATAGAATTTCCAGTTTTTTTGATTTTCCAAACAATTGAAGGTACTAGAACACTTCTATAAAAAGAAACCACGTCAGAATTTCATTTTGACATTTTCAGGAATTTCAGTTGTTAGTTAGAGGCCATTGAAATAGGGGGATGCGCGTATCTCTTGAAATCAATCATAGAATTTGCAGTTTTTTTGATTTTCTTATTACTTCAAGGTACTAGAACACTTCTATAAAAAGAAACCACGTCAGAATTTCATTTTGACCATATCAGGAATTTCAGTTGTTAGTTAGAGGCCATCAAAATAGGGGGATGCGCGTATCTCTTGAAATCAATCATAGAATTTGCAGTTTTTTTGATTTTCTTATTACTTCAAGGTACTAGAACACTTCTATAAAAAGAAACCACGTCAGAATTTCATTTTGACCATATCAGGAATTTCAGTTGTTAGCTAGAGGCCATTGAAAAAGGGGGATGCGCGTATCTCTTGAAATCAATCATAGAATTTCCAGTTTTTTTGATTTTCCAAACAATTGAAGGTACTAGAACACTTCTATAAAAAGAAACCACGTCAGAATTTCATTTTGACATTTTCAGGAATTTCAGTTGTTAGTTAGAGGCCATTGAAATAGGGGGATGCGCGTATCTCTTGAAATCAATCATAGAATTTGCAGTTTTTTTGATTTTCTTATTACTTCAAGGTACTAGAACACTTCTATAAAAAGAAACCACGTCAGAATTTCATTTTGACATTTTCAGGAATTTCAGTTGTTAGTTAGAGGCCATTGAAATAGGGGGATGCGCGTATCTCTTGAAATCAATCATAGAATTTCCAGTTTTTTCGATTTTCTTATTACTTCAAGGTACTAGAACACTTCTATAAAAAGAAACCACGTCAGAGTTTCATTTTGACCATATCAGGAATTTCAGTTGTTAGTTAGAGGCCATTGAAATAGGGGGATGCGCGTATCTCTTGAAATCAATCATAGAATTTGCAGTTTTTTTGATTTTCTTATTACTTCAAGGTACTAGAACACTTCTATAAAAAGAAACCACGTCAGAATTTCATTTTGACATTTTCAGGAATTTCAGTTGTTAGTTAGAGGCCCATGAAATAGGGAGATGCGCGTATCTCTTGAAATCAATCATAGAATTTCCAGTTTTTTTGATTTTCCAAACAATTGAAGGTACTAGAACACTTCTATAAAAAGAAACCACGTCAGAATTTCATTTTGACATTTTCAGGAATTTCAGTTGTTAGTTAGAGGCCATTGAAATAGGGGGATGCGCGTATCTCTTGAAATCAATCATAGAATTTCCAGTTTTTTTGATTTTCCAAACAATTGAAGGTACTAGAACACTTCTATAAAAAGAAACCACGTCAGAATTTCATTTTGACATTTTCAGGAATTTCAGTTGTTAGTTAGAGGCCATTGAAATAGGGGGATGCGCGTATCTCTTGAAATCAATCATAGAATTTCCAGTTTTTTTGATTTTCCAAACAATTGAAGGTACTAGAACACTTCTATAAAAAGAAACCACGTCAGAATTTCATTTTGACCATATCAGGAATTTCAGTTGTTAGTTAGAGGCCATTGAAATAGGGGGATGCGCGTATCTCTTGAAATCAATCATAGAATTTCCAGTTTTTTTGATTTTCTTATTACTTCAAGGTACTAGAACACTTCTATAAAAAGAAACCACGTCAGAATTTCATTTTGACATTTTCAGGAAATTCAGTTGTTAGTTAGAGGCCATTGAAATAGGGGGATGCGCGTATCTCTTGAAATCAATCATAGAATTTCCAGTTTTTTTGATTTTCTTATTACTTCAAGGTACTAGAACACTTCTATAAAAAGAAACCACGTCAGAATTTCATTTTGACATTTTCAGGAAATTCAGTTGTTAGTTAGAGGCCATCAAAATAGGGGGATGCGCGTATCTCTTGAAATCAATCATAGAATTTCCAGTTTTTTTGATTTTCTTATTACTTCAAGGTACTAGAACACTTCTATAAAAAGAAACCACGTCAGAATTTCATTTTGACATTTTCAGGAAATTCAGTTGTTAGTTAGAGGCCATTGAAATAGGGGGATGCGCGTATCTCTTGAAATCAATCATAGAATTTCCAGTTTTTTTGATTTTCCAAACAATTGAAGGTACTAGAACACTTCTATAAAAAGAAACCACGTCAGAATTTCATTTTGACATTTTCAGGAAATTCAGTTGTTAGTTAGAGGCCATTGAAATAGGGGGATGCGCGTATCTCTTGAAATCAATCATAGAATTTCCAGTTTTTTTGATTTTCTTATTACTTCAAGGTACTAGAACACTTCTATAAAAAGAAACCACGTCAGAATTTCATTTTGACATTTTCAGGAATTTCAGTTGTTAGTTAGAGGCCATTGAAATAGGGGGATGCGCGTATCTCTTGAAATCAATCATAGAATTTCCAGTTTTTTTGATTTTCTTATTACTTCAAGGTACTAGAACACTTCTATAAAAAGAAACCACGTCAGAATTTCATTTTGACCATATCAGGAATTTCAGTTGTTAGTTAGAGGCCATTGAAATAGGGGGATGCGCGTATCTCTTGAAATCAATCATAGAATTTCCAGTTTTTTTGATTTTCTTATTACTTCAAGGTACTAGAACACTTCTATAAAAAGAAACCACGTCAGAATTTCATTTTGACATTTTCAGGAATTTCAGTTGTTAGTTAGAGGCCATTGAAATAGGGGGATGCGCGTATCTCTTGAAATCAATCATAGAATTTGCAGTTTTTTTGATTTTCTTATTACTTCAAGGTACTAGAACACTTCTATAAAAAGAAACCACGTCAGAATTTCATTTTGACATTTTCAGGAAATTCAGTTGTTAGTTAGAGGCCATTGAAATAGGGGGATGCGCGTATCTCTTGAAATCAATCATAGAATTTGCAGTTTTTTTGATTTTCTTATTACTTCAAGGTACTAGAACACTACTATAAAAAGAAACCACGTCAGAATTTCATTTTGACCATATCAGGAATTTCAGTTGTTAGTTAGAGGCCATTGAAATAGGGGGATGCGCGTATCTCTTGAAATCAATCATAGAATTTCCAGTTTTTTTGATTTTCTTATTACTTCAAGGTACTAGAACACTTCTATAAAAAGAAACCACGTCAGAATTTCATTTTGACATTTTCAGGAATTTCAGTTGTTAGCTAGAGGCCATTGAAATAGGGGGATGCGCGTATCTCTTGAAATCAATCATAGAATTTCCAGTTTTTTTGATTTTCCAAACAATTGAAGGTACTAGAACACTTCTATAAAAAGAAACCACGTCAGAATTTCATTTTGACATTTTCAGGAATTTCAGTTGTTAGTTAGAGGCCATTGAAATAGGGGGATGCGCGTATCTCTTGAAATCAATCATAGAATTTCCAGTTTTTTTGATTTTCTTATTACTTCAAGGTACTAGAACACTACTATAAAAAGAAACCACGTCAGAATTTCATTTTGACCATATCAGGAATTTCAGTTGTTAGTTAGAGGCCATTGAAATAGGGGGATGCGCGTATCTCTTGAAATCAATCATAGAATTTCCAGTTTTTTTGATTTTCCAAACAATTGAAGGTACTAGAACACTTCTATAAAAAGAAACCACGTCAGAATTTCATTTTGACATTTTCAGGAATTTCAGTTGTTAGTTAGAGGCGATTGAAATAGGGGGATGCGCGTATCTCTTGAAAACAATCATAGAATTTGCAGTTTTTTTGATTTTCTTATTACTTCAAGGTACTAGAACACTTCTATGAAAAGAAACCACGTCAGAATTTCATTTTGACATTTTCAGGAATTTCAGTTGTTAGTTAGAGGCCCATTAAATAGGGAGATGCGCGTATCTCTTGAAATCAATCATAGAATTTCCAGTTTTTTTGATTTTCTTATTACTTCAAGGTACTAGAACACTTCTATAAAAAGAAACCACGTCAGAATTTCATTTTGACATTTTCAGGAATTTCAGTTGTTAGTTAGAGGCCATTGAAATAGGGGGATGCGCGTATCTCTTGAAATCAATCATAGAATTTCCAGTTTTTTTGATTTTCTTATTACTTCAAGGTACTAGAACACTTCTATAAAAAGAAACCACGTCAGAATTTCATTTTGACCATATCAGGAATTTCAGTTGTTAGTTAGAGGCCATTGAAATAGGGGGATGCGCGTATCTCTTGAAATCAATCATAGAATTTCCAGTTTTTTTGATTTTCTTATTACTTCAAGGTACTAGAACACTTCTATAAAAAGAAACCACGTCAGAATTTCATTTTGACATTTTCAGGAATTTCAGTTGTTAGTTAGAGGCCATTGAAATAGGGGGATGCGCGTATCTCTTGAAATCAATCATAGAATTTGCAGTTTTTTTGATTTTCTTATTACTTCAAGGTACTAGAACACTTCTATAAAAAGAAACCACGTCAGAATTTCATTTTGACATTTTCAGGAAATTCAGTTGTTAGTTAGAGGCCATTGAAATAGGGGGATGCGCGTATCTCTTGAAATCAATCATAGAATTTGCAGTTTTTTTGATTTTCTTATTACTTCAAGGTACTAGAACACTACTATAAAAAGAAACCACGTCAGAATTTCATTTTGACCATATCAGGAATTTCAGTTGTTAGTTAGAGGCCATTGAAATAGGGGGATGCGCGTATCTCTTGAAATCAATCATAGAATTTCCAGTTTTTTTGATTTTCTTATTACTTCAAGGTACTAGAACACTTCTATAAAAAGAAACCACGTCAGAATTTCATTTTGACATTTTCAGGAATTTCAGTTGTTAGCTAGAGGCCATTGAAATAGGGGGATGCGCGTATCTCTTGAAATCAATCATAGAATTTCCAGTTTTTTTGATTTTCCAAACAATTGAAGGTACTAGAACACTTCTATAAAAAGAAACCACGTCAGAATTTCATTTTGACATTTTCAGGAATTTCAGTTGTTAGTTAGAGGCCATTGAAATAGGGGGATGCGCGTATCTCTTGAAATCAATCATAGAATTTCCAGTTTTTTTGATTTTCTTATTACTTCAAGGTACTAGAACACTACTATAAAAAGAAACCACGTCAGAATTTCATTTTGACCATATCAGGAATTTCAGTTGTTAGTTAGAGGCCATTGAAATAGGGGGATGCGCGTATCTCTTGAAATCAATCATAGAATTTCCAGTTTTTTTGATTTTCCAAACAATTGAAGGTACTAGAACACTTCTATAAAAAGAAACCACGTCAGAATTTCATTTTGACATTTTCAGGAATTTCAGTTGTTAGTTAGAGGCGATTGAAATAGGGGGATGCGCGTATCTCTTGAAATCAATCATAGAATTTCCAGTTTTTTTGATTTTCTTATTACTTCAAGGTACTAGAACACTTCTATAAAAAGAAACCACGTCAGAATTTCATTTTGACATTTTCAGGAATTCCAGTTGTTAGTTAGAGGCCATTGAAAAAGGGGGATGCGCGTATCTCTTGAAAACAATCATAGAATTTTCAGTTTTCTTGATTTTCTTATTACTTCAAGGTACTAGAACACTTCTATAAAAAGAAACCACGTCAGAATTTCATTTTGACCATATCAGGAATTTCAGTTGTTAGCTAGAGGCCATCAAAATAGGGGGATGCGCGTATCTCTTGAAATCAATCATAGAATTTTCAGTTTTCTTGATTTTCTTATTACTTCAAGGTACTAGAACACTTCTATAAAAAGAAACCACGTCAGAATTTCAATTTGACCATATCAGGAATTTCAGTTGTTAGCTAGAGGCCATCAAAATAGGGGGATGCGCGTATCTCTTGAAATCAATCATAGAATTTCCAGTTTTTTTGATTTTCTTATTACTTCAAGGTACTAGAACACTTCTATAAAAAGAAACCACGTCAGAATTTCATTTTGACATTTTCAGGAATTTCAGTTGTTAGTTCGAGGCCCATGAAATAGAAGGATGCGCGTATCTCTTGAAATCAATCATAGAATTTCCAGTTTTTTTGATTTTCTTATTACTTCAAGGTACTAGAACACTTCTATAAAAAGAAACCACGTCAGAATTTCATTTTGACATTTTCAGGAATTTCAGTTGTTAGTTAGAGGCCCATGAAATAGGGAGATGCGCGTATCTCTTGAAATCAATCATAGAATTTCCAGTTTTTTTGATTTTCCAAACAATTGAAGGTACTAGAACACTTCTATAAAAAGAAACCACGTCAGAATTTCATTTTGACATTTTCAGGAATTTCAGTTGTTAGTTAGAGGCCCATGAAATAGGGAGATGCGCGTATCTCTTGAAATCAATCATAGAATTTCCAGTTTTTTTGATTTTCTTATTACTTCAAGGTACTAGAACACTTCTATAAAAAGAAACCACGTCAGAATTTCATTTTGACATTTTCAGGAATTTCAGTTGTTAGTTAGAGGCCATTGAAATAGGGGGATGCGCGTATCTCTTGAAATCAATCATAGAATTTCCAGTTTTTTTGATTTTCCAAACAATTGAAGGTACTAGAACACTTCTATAAAAAGAAACCACGTCAGAATTTCATTTTGACATTTTCAGGAATTTCAGTTGTTAGTTAGAGGCCCATGAAATAGGGAGATGCGCGTATCTCTTGAAATCAATCATAGAATTTCCAGTTTTTTTGATTTTCCAAACAATTGAAGGTACTAGAACACTTCTATAAAAAGAAACCACGTCAGAATTTCATTTTGACATTTTCAGGAATTTCAGTTGTTAGTTAGAGGCCCATTAAATAGGGAGATGCGCGTATCTCTTGAAATCAATCATAGAATTTCCAGTTTTTTTGATTTTCTTATTACTTCAAGGTACTAGAACACTTCTATAAAAAGAAACCACGTCAGAATTTCATTTTGACATTTTCAGGAATTTCAGTTGTTAGTTAGAGGCCATTGAAATAGGGGGATGCGCGTATCTCTTGAAATCAATCATAGAATTTCCAGTTTTTTTGATTTTCTTATTACTTCAAGGTACTAGAACACTTCTATAAAAAGAAACCACGTCAGAATTTCATTTTGACATTTTCAGGAATTTCAGTTGTTAGTTCGAGGCCCATGAAATAGAAGGATGCGCGTATCTCTTGAAATCAATCATAGAATTTCCAGTTTTTTTGATTTTCTTATTACTTCAAGGTACTAGAACACTTCTATAAAAAGAAACCACGTCAGAATTTCATTTTGACATTTTCAGGAATTTCAGTTGTTAGTTAGAGGCCCATGAAATAGGGAGATGCGCGTATCTCTTGAAATCAATCATAGAATTTCCAGTTTTTTTGATTTTCCAAACAATTGAAGGTACTAGAACACTTCTATAAAAAGAAACCACGTCAGAATTTCATTTTGACATTTTCAGGAATTTCAGTTGTTAGTTAGAGGCCCATGAAATAGGGAGATGCGCGTATCTCTTGAAATCAATCATAGAATTTCCAGTTTTTTTGATTTTCTTATTACTTCAAGGTACTAGAACACTTCTATAAAAAGAAACCACGTCAGAATTTCATTTTGACATTTTCAGGAATTTCAGTTGTTAGTTAGAGGCCATTGAAATAGGGGGATGCGCGTATCTCTTGAAATCAATCATAGAATTTCCAGTTTTTTTGATTTTCCAAACAATTGAAGGTACT
This sequence comes from Caenorhabditis doughertyi, assembly GCA_963572265.1. Lineage (NCBI taxonomy): Eukaryota > Metazoa > Nematoda > Chromadorea > Rhabditida > Rhabditidae > Caenorhabditis > Caenorhabditis doughertyi. The sequence continues at coordinate 9,275,794 of OY751557.1, forward strand.
AGAACACTTCTATAAAAAGAAACCACGTCAGAATTTCATTTTGACATTTTCAGGAATTTCAGTTGTTAGTTAGAGGCCCATGAAATAGGGAGATGCGCGTATCTCTTGAAATCAATCATAGAATTTCCAGTTTTTTTGATTTTCCAAACAATTGAAGGTACTAGAACACTTCTATAAAAAGAAACCACGTCAGAATTTCATTTTGACATTTTCAGGAATTTCAGTTGTTAGTTAGAGGCCCATTAAATAGGGAGATGCGCGTATCTCTTGAAATCAATCATAGAATTTCCAGTTTTTTTGATTTTCTTATTACTTCAAGGTACTAGAACACTTCTATAAAAAGAAACCACGTCAGAATTTCATTTTGACATTTTCAGGAATTTCAGTTGTTAGTTAGAGGCCATTGAAATAGGGGGATGCGCGTATCTCTTGAAATCAATCATAGAATTTCCAGTTTTTTTGATTTTCTTATTACTTCAAGGTACTAGAACACTTCTATAAAAAGAAACCACGTCAGAATTTCATTTTGACATTTTCAGGAATTTCAGTTGTTAGTTAGTGGCCCATTAAATAGGGAGATGCGCGTATCTCTTGAAATCAATCATAGAATTTCCAGCTTTCTTGATTTTCTTATTACTTCAAGGTACTAGAACACTTCTATAAAAAGAAACCACGTCAGAATTTCATTTTGACATTTTCAGGATTTTCAGTTGTTAGTTAGAGGCCCATTAAATAGGGAGATGCGCGTATCTCTTGAAATCAATCATAGAATTTCCAGTTTTTTTGATTTTCTTATTACTTCAAGGTACTAGAACACTTCTATAAAAAGAAACCACGTCAGAATTTCATTTTGACATTTTCAGGAATTTCAGTTGTTAGTTAGAGGCCCATTAAATAGGGAGATGCGCGTATCTCTTGAAATCAATCATAGAATTTCCAGCTTTCTTGATTTTCTTATTACTTCAAGGTACTAGAACACTTCTATAAAAAGAAACCACGTCAGAATTTCATTTTGACATTTTCAGGAATTTCAGTTGTTAGTTAGAGGCCCATTAAATAGGAAGATGCGCGTATCTCTTGAAATCAATCATAGAATTTCCAGTTTTTTTGATTTTCTTATTACTTCAAGGTACTAGAACACTTCTATAAAAAGAAACCACGTCAGAATTTCATTTTGACATTTTCAGGAATTTCAGTTGTTAGTTAGAGGCTCATTAAATAGGGAGATGCGCGTATTTCTTGAAATCAATCATAGAATTTCCAGTTTTTTTGATTTTCCCAACAGTTGAAGGTACTAGAACACTTCTATAAAAAGAAACCACGTCAGAATTTCATTTTGACATTTTCAGGAATTTCAGTTGTTAGTTAGAGGCCCATTAAATAGAAGGATGCGCGTATCTCTTGAAATCAATCATAGAATTTCCAGCTTTCTTGATTTTCTTATTACTTCAAGGTACTAGAACACTTCTACAAAAATAAACCACGTCAGAATTTCATTTTGACATTTTCAGGATTTTCAGTTGTTAGTTAGAGGCCCATTAAATAGGGAGATGCGCGTATCTCTTGAAATCAATCATAGAATTTCCAGTTTTTTTGATTTTCCCAACAATTGAAGGTACTAGAACACTTCTATAAAAAGAAACCACGTCAGAATTTCATTTTGACATTTTCAGGAATTTCAGTTGTTAGTTAGAGGCCCATTAAATAGGGAGATGCGCGTATCTCTTGAAATCAATCATAGAATTTCCAGCTTTCTTGATTTTCTTATTACTTCAAGGTACTAGAACACTTCTACAAAAAGAAACCACGTCAGAATTTCATTTTGACATTTTCAGGAATTTCAGTTGTTAGTTAGAGGCTCATTAAATAGGGAGATGCGCGTATTTCTTGAAATCAATCATAGAATTTCCAGTTTTTTTGATTCTCCAAACAATTGAAGGTACTAGAACACTTTTATAAAAAGAAACCACGTCAGAATTTCATTTTGACATTTTCAGGAATTTCAGTTGTTAGTTAGAGGCCCATGAAATAGAAGGATGCGCGTATCTCTTGAAATCAATCATAGAATTTCCAGCTTTCTTGATTTTCTTATTACTTCAAGGTACTAGAACACTTCTACAAAAAGAAACCACGTCAGAATTTCGTTTTGACATTTTCAGGAATTTCAGTTGTTAGTTAGAGGCTCATTAAATAGGGAGATGCGCGTATCTCTTGAAATCAATCATAGAATTTCCAGTTTTTTTGATTTTCCCAACAATTGAAGGTACTAGAACACTTCTATAAAAAGAAACCACGTCAGAATTTCATTTTGACATTTTCAGGAATTTCAGTTGTTAGTTAGAGGCCCATTAAAAAGGGAGATGCGCGTATCTCTTGAAATCAATCATAGAATTTCCAGTTTTTTTGATTTTCCCAACAATTGAAGGTACTAGAACACTTCTATAAAAAGAAACCACGTCAGAATTTCATTTTGACATTTTCAGGAATTTCAGTTGTTAGTTAGAGGCTCATTAAATAGGGAGATGCGCGTATCTCTTGAAATCAATCATAGAATTTCCAGTTTTTTTGATTTTCCCAACAATTGAAGGTACTAGAACACTTCTATAAAAAGAAACCACGTCAGAATTTCATTTTGACATTTTCAGGAATTTCAGTTGTTAGTTAGAGGCTCATTAAATAGGGAGATGCGCGTATCTCTTGAAATCAATCATAGAATTTCCAGTTTTTTTGATTTTCCCAACAATTGAAGGTACTAGAACACTTCTATAAAAAGAAACCACGTCAGAATTTCATTTTGACATTTTCAGGAATTTCAGTTGTTAGTTAGAGGCCCATTAAAAAGGGAGATGCGCGTATCTCTTGAAATCAATCATAGAATTTCCAGTTTTTTTGATTTTCCCAACAATTGAAGGTACTAGAACACTTCTATAAAAAGAAACCACGTCAGAATTTCATTTTGACATTTTCAGGAATTTCAGTTGTTAGTTAGAGGCTCATTAAATAGGGAGATGCGCGTATCTCTTGAAATCAATCATAGAATTTCCAGTTTTTTTGGTTTTCCCAACAATTGAAGGTACTAGAACACTTCTATAAAAAGAAACCACGTCAGAATTTCATTTTGACATTTTCAGGAATTTCAGTTGTTAGTTAGAGGCCCATGAAATAGAAGGATGCGCGTATCTCTTGAAATCAATCATAGAATTTCCAGTTTTTTTGATTTTCCAAACAATTGAACGTACTAGAACACTTCTATAAAAAGAAACCACGTCAGAATTTCATTTTGACATTTTCAGGAATTTCAGTTGTTAGTTAGAGGCCCATGAAATAGAAGGATGCGCGTATCTCTTGAAATCAATCATAGAATTTCCAGTTTTTTTGATTTTCCAAACAATTGAACGTACTAGAACACTTCTATAAAAAGAAACCACGTCAGAATTTCATTTTGACATTTTCAGGAATTTCAGTTGTTAGTCAGAGGCTCATGAAATAGAAGGATGCGCGTATCTCTTGAAATCAATCATAGAATTTCCAGTTTTTTTGATTTTCCAAACAATTGAACGTACTAGAACACTTCTATAAAAAGAAACCACGTCAGAATTTCATTTTGACATTTTCAGGAATTTCAGTTGTTAGTTAGAGGCCATTGAAATAGGGAGATGCGCGTATCTCTTGAAATCAATCATAGAATTTCCAGTTTTTTTGATTTTCTTATTACTTCAAGGTACTAGAACACTTCTATAAAAAGAAACCACGTCAGAATTTCATTTTGACATTTTCAGGAATTTCAGTTGTTAGTTAGAGGCCCATGAAATAGGGAGATGCGCGTATCTCTTGAAATCAATCATAGAATTTCCAGTTTTTTTGATTTTCCAAACAATTGAACGTACTAGAACACTTCTATAAAAAGAAACCACGTCAGAATTTCATTTTGACATTTTCAGGAATTTCAGTTGTTAGTTAGAGGCCCATGAAATAGGGAGATGCGCGTATCTCTTGAAATCAATCATAGAATTTCCAGTTTTTTTGATTTTCTTATTACTTCAAGGTACTAGAACACTTCTATAAAAAGAAATCACGTCAGAATTTCATTTTGACCATATCAGGAATTTCAGTTGTTAGTCCGAGGCCCATGAAATAGGGAGATGCGCGTATCTCTTGAAATCAATCATAGAATTTCCAGTTTTTTTGATTTTCTTATTACTTCAAGGTACTAGAACACTTCTACAAAAATAAACCACGTCAGAATTTCATTTTGACATTTTCAGGAATTTCAGTTGTTAGTTAGAGGCCATTGAAATAGGGAGATGCGCGTATCTCTTGAAATCAATCATAGAATTTCCAGTTTTTTTGATTTTCCAAACAATTGAAGGTACTAGAACACTTCTATAAAAAGAAACCACGTCAGAATTTCATTTTGACATTTTCAGGAATTTCAGTTGTTAGTTAGAGACCCATTAAATAGGGGGATGCGCGTATCTCTTGAAATCAATCATAGAATTTCCAGTTTTTTTGATTTTCTTATTACTTCAAGGTACTAGAACACTTCTATAAAAAGAAACCACGTCAGAATTTCATTTTGACCATATCAGGAATTTCAGTTGTTAGTTCGAGGCCCATGAAATAGAAGGATGCGCGTATCTCTTGAAATCAATCATAGAATTTCCAGATTTCTTGATTTTCTTATTACTTCAAGGTACTAGAACACTTCTATAAAAAGAAACCACGTCAGAATTTCATTTTGACATTTTCAGGAATTTCAGTTGTTAGTTAGAGGCCATTGAAATAGGGGGATGCGCGTATCTCTTGAAATCAATCATAGAATTTCCAGTTTTTTTGATTTTCTTATTACTTCAAGGTACTAGAACACTTCTATAAAAAGAAACCACGTCAGAATTTCATTTTGACATTTTCAGGAATTTCAGTTGTTAGTTAGAGGCCATTGAAATAGGGGGATGCGCGTATCTCTTGAAATCAATCATAGAATTTCCAGTTTTTTTGATTTTCTTATTACTTCAAGGTACTAGAACACTTCTATAAAAAGAAACCACGTCAGAATTTCATTTTGACATTTTCAGGAATTTCAGTTGTTAGTTAGAGGCCCATTAAATAGGGAGATGCGCGTATCTCTTGAAATCAATCATAGAATTTCCAGCTTTCTTGATTTTCTTATTACTTCAAGGTACTAGAACACTTCTATAAAAAGAAACCACGTCAGAATTTCATTTTGACATTTTCAGGATTTTCAGTTGTTAGTTAGAGGCCCATTAAATAGGGAGATGCGCGTATCTCTTGAAATCAATCATAGAATTTCCAGTTTTTTTGATTTTCCCAACAATTGAAGGTACTAGAACACTTCTATAAAAAGAAACCACGTCAGAATTTCATTTTGACATTTTCAGGAATTTCAGTTGTTAGTTAGAGGCCCATTAAAAAGGGAGATGCGCGTATCTCTTGAAATCAATCATAGAATTTCCAGTTTTTTTGATTTTCCCAACAATTGAAGGTACTAGAACACTTCTATAAAAAGAAACCACGTCAGAATTTCATTTTGACATTTTCAGGAATTTCAGTTGTTAGTTAGAGGCTCATTAAATAGGGAGATGCGCGTATTTCTTGAAATCAATCATAGAATTTCCAGTTTTTTTGGTTTTCCCAACAATTGAAGGTACTAGAACACTTCTATAAAAAGAAACCACGTCAGAATTTCATTTTGACATTTTCAGGAATTTCAGTTGTTAGTTAGAGGCCCATGAAATAGAAGGATGCGCGTATCTCTTGAAATCAATCATAGAATTTCCAGCTTTCTTGATTTTCTTATTACTTCAAGGTACTAGAACACTTCTACAAAAAGAAACCACGTCAGAATTTCATTTTGACATTTTCAGGAATTTCAGTTGTTAGTTAGAGGCCCATGAAATAGAAGGATGCGCGTATCTCTTGAAATCAATCATAGAATTTCCAGCTTTCTTGATTTTCTTATTACTTCAAGGTACTAGAACACTTCTACAAAAAGAAACCACGTCAGAATTTCATTTTGACATTTTCAGGAATTTCAGTTGTTAGTTAGAGGCCCATGAAATAGAAGGATGCGCGTATCTCTTGAAATCAATCATAGAATTTCCAGCTTTCTTGATTTTCTTATTACTTCAAGGTACTAGAACACTTCTATAAAAAGAAACCACGTCAGAATTTCATTTTGACATTTTCAGGAATTTCAGTTGTTAGTTAGAGGCCCATGAAATAGAAGGATGCGCGTATCTCTTGAAATCAATCATAGAATTTCCAGCTTTCTTGATTTTCTTATTACTTCAAGGTACTAGAACACTTCTATAAAAAGAAACCACGTCAGAATTTCATTTTGACATTTTCAGGAATTTCAGTTGTTAGTTAGAGGCCCATGAAATAGAAGGATGCGCGTATCTCTTGAAATCAATCATAGAATTTCCAGCTTTCTTGATTTTCTTATTACTTCAAGGTACTAGAACACTTCTATAAAAAGAAACCACGTCAGAATTTCATTTTGACATTTTCAGGAATTTCAGTTGTTAGTTAGAGGCCCATGAAATAGAAGGATGCGCGTATCTCTTGAAATCAATCATAGAATTTCCAGTTTTTTTGATTTTCCAAACAATTGAACGTACTAGAACACTTCTATAAAAAGAAACCACGTCAGAATTTCATTTTGACATTTTCAGGAATTTCAGTTGTTAGTTAGAGGCCCATGAAATAGAAGGATGCGCGTATCTCTTGAAATCAATCATAGAATTTCCAGTTTTTTTGATTTTCCAAACAATTGAACGTACTAGAACACTTCTATAAAAAGAAACCACGTCAGAATTTCATTTTGACATTTTCAGGAATTTCAGTTGTTAGTCAGAGGCCCATGAAATAGAAGGATGCGCGTATCTCTTGAAATCAATCATAGAATTTCCAGTTTTTTTGATTTTCCAAACAATTGAACGTACTAGAACACTTCTATAAAAAGAAACCACGTCAGAATTTCATTTTGACATTTTCAGGAAATTCAGTTGTTAGTTAGAGGCCCATGAAATAGGGAGATGCGCGTATCTCTTGAAATCAATCATAGAATTTCCAGTTTTTTTGATTTTCTTATTACTTCAAGGTACTAGAACACTTCTATAAAAAGAAACCACGTCAGAATTTCATTTTGACATTTTCAGGAATTTCAGTTGTTAGTTAGAGGCCCATGAAATAGGGAGATGCGCGTATCTCTTGAAATCAATCATAGAATTTCCAGTTTTTTTGATTTTCTTATTACTTCAAGGTACTAGAACACTTCTATAAAAAGAAACCACGTCAGAATTTCATTTTGACCATATCAGGAATTTCAGTTGTTAGTCCGAGGCCCATGAAATAGGGAGATGCGCGTATCTCTTGAAATCAATCATAGAATTTCCAGTTTTTTTGATTTTCTTATTACTTCAAGGTACTAGAACACTTCTACAAAAATAAACCACGTCAGAATTTCATTTTGACATTTTCAGGAATTTCAGTTGTTAGTTAGAGGCCATTGAAATAGGGAGATGCGCGTATCTCTTGAAATCAATCATAGAATTTCCAGTTTTTTTGATTTTCCAAACAATTGAAGGTACTAGAACACTTCTATAAAAAGAAACCACGTCAGAATTTCATTTTGACATTTTCAGGAATTTCAGTTGTTAGTTAGAGACCCATTAAATAGGGGGATGCGCGTATCTCTTGAAATCAATCATAGAATTTCCAGTTTTTTTTGATTTTCCAAACAATTGAAGGTACTAGAACACTTCTATAAAAAGAAACCACGTCAGAATTTCATTTTGACATTTTCAGGAATTTCAGTTGTTAGTTAGAGGCCCATGAAATAGGGAGATGCGCGTATCTCTTGAAATCAATCATAGAATTTCCAGTTTTTTTGATTTTCTTATTACTTCAAGGTACTAGAACACTTCTATAAAAAGAAACCACGTCAGAATTTCATTTTGACCATATCAGGAATTTCAGTTGTTAGTTCGAGGCCCATGAAATAGAAGGATGCGCGTATCTCTTGAAATCAATCATAGAATTTCCAGATTTCTTGATTTTCTTATTACTTCAAGGTACTAGAACACTTCTATAAAAAGAAACCACGTCAGAATTTCATTTTGACATTTTCAGGAATTTCAGTTGTTAGTTAGAGGCCATTGAAATAGGGGGATGCGCGTATCTCTTGAAATCAATCATAGAATTTCCAGTTTTTTTGATTTTCTTATTACTTCAAGGTACTAGAACACTTCTATAAAAAGAAACCACGTCAGAATTTCATTTTGACATTTTCAGGAATTTCAGTTGTTAGTTAGAGGCCCATTAAATAGGGAGATGCGCGTATCTCTTGAAATCAATCATAGAATTTCCAGCTTTCTTGATTTTCTTATTACTTCAAGGTACTAGAACACTTCTATAAAAAGAAACCACGTCAGAATTTCATTTTGACATTTTCAGGATTTTCAGTTGTTAGTTAGAGGCCCATTAAATAGGGAGATGCGCGTATCTCTTGAAATCAATCATAGAATTTCCAGTTTTTTTGATTTTCTTATTACTTCAAGGTACTAGAACACTTCTATAAAAAGAAACCACGTCAGAATTTCATTTTGACATTTTCAGGAATTTCAGTTGTTAGTTAGAGGCCCATTAAATAGGGAGATGCGCGTATCTCTTGAAATCAATCATAGAATTTCCAGTTTTTTTGATTCTCCAAACAATTGAAGGTTCTAGAACACTTCTATAAAAAGAAACCACGTCAGAATTTCATTTTGACATTTTCAGGAATTTCAGTTGTTAGTTAGAGGCCCATGAAATATAAGGATGCGCGTATCTCTTGAAATCAATCATAGAATTTCCAGCTTTCTTGATTTTCTTATTACTTCAAGGTACTAGAACACTTCTATAAAAAGAAACCACGTCAGAATTTCATTTTGACATTTTCAGGAATTTCAGTTGTTAGTTAGAGGCTCATTAAATAGGGAGATGCGCGTATCTCTTGAAATCAATCATAGAATTTCCAGCTTTCTTGATTTTCTTATTACTTCAAGGTACTAGAACACTTCTATAAAAAGAAACCACGTCAGAATTTCATTTTGACATTTTCAGGAATTTCAGTTGTTAGTTAGAGGCCCATTAAATAGGGAGATGCGCGTATCTCTTGAAATCAATCATAGAATTTCCAGCTTTCTTGATTTTCTTATTACTTCAAGGTACTAGAACACTTCTATAAAAAGAAACCACGTCAGAATTTCATTTTGACATTTTCAGGAATTTCAGTTGTTAGTTAGAGGCCCATTAAATAGGGAGATGCGCGTATCTCTTGAAATCAATCATAGAATTTCCAGCTTTCTTGATTTTCTTATTACTTCAAGGTACTAGAACACTTCTATAAAAAGAAACCACGTCAGAATTTCATTTTGACATTTTCAGGAATTTCAGTTGTTAGTTAGAGGCTCATTAAATAGGGAGATGCGCGTATCTCTTGAAATCAATCATAGAATTTCCAGCTTTCTTGATTTTCTTATTACTTCAAGGTACTAGAACACTTCTATAAAAAGAAACCACGTCAGAATTTCATTTTGACATTTTCAGGAATTTCAGTTGTTAGTTAGAGGCCCATTAAATAGGGAGATGCGCGTATCTCTTGAAATCAATCATAGAATTTCCAGCTTTCTTGATTTTCTTATTACTTCAAGGTACTAGAACACTTCTATAAAAAGAAACCACGTCAGAATTTCATTTTGACATTTTCAGGAATTTCAGTTGTTAGTTAGAGGCCCATGAAATATAAGGATGCGCGTATCTCTTGAAATCAATCATAGAATTTCCAGCTTTCTTGATTTTCTTATTACTTCAAGGTACTAGAACACTTCTATAAAAAGAAACCACGTCAGAATTTCATTTTGACATTTTCAGGAATTTCAGTTGTTAGTTAGAGGCTCATTAAATAGGGAGATGCGCGTATCTCTTGAAATCAATCATAGAATTTCCAGCTTTCTTGATTTTCTTATTACTTCAAGGTACTAGAACACTTCTATAAAAAGAAACCACGTCAGAATTTCATTTTGACATTTTCAGGAATTTCAGTTGTTAGTTAGAGGCCCATTAAATAGGGAGATGCGCGTATCTCTTGAAATCAATCATAGAATTTCCAGCTTTCTTGATTTTCTTATTACTTCAAGGTACTAGAACACTTCTATAAAAAGAAACCACGTCAGAATTTCATTTTGACATTTTCAGGAATTTCAGTTGTTAGTTAGAGGCTCATTAAATAGGGAGATGCGCGTATCTCTTGAAATCAATCATAGAATTTCCAGCTTTCTTGATTTTCTTATTACTTCAAGGTACTAGAACACTTCTATAAAAAGAAACCACGTCAGAATTTCATTTTGACATTTTCAGGAATTTCAGTTGTTAGTTAGAGGCCCATTAAATAGGGAGATGCGCGTATCTCTTGAAATCAATCATAGAATTTCCAGCTTTCTTGATTTTCTTATTACTTCAAGGTACTAGAACACTTCTATAAAAAGAAACCACGTCAGAATTTCATTTTGACATTTTCAGGAATTTCAGTTGTTAGTTAGAGGCCCATTAAATAGGGAGATGCGCGTATCTCTTGAAATCAATCATAGAATTTCCAGCTTTCTTGATTTTCTTATTACTTCAAGGTACTAGAACACTTCTATAAAAAGAAACCACGTCAGAATTTCATTTTGACATTTTCAGGAATTTCAGTTGTTAGTTAGAGGCCCATGAAATATAAGGATGCGCGTATCTCTTGAAATCAATCATAGAATTTCCAGCTTTCTTGATTTTCTTATTACTTCAAGGTACTAGAACACTTCTATAAAAAGAAACCACGTCAGAATTTCATTTTGACATTTTCAGGAATTTCAGTTGTTAGTTAGAGGCTCATTAAATAGGGAGATGCGCGTATCTCTTGAAATCAATCATAGAATTTCCAGCTTTCTTGATTTTCTTATTACTTCAAGGTACTAGAACACTTCTATAAAAAGAAACCACGTCAGAATTTCATTTTGACATTTTCAGGAATTTCAGTTGTTAGTTAGAGGCCCATTAAATAGGGAGATGCGCGTATCTCTTGAAATCAATCATAGAATTTCCAGCTTTCTTGATTTTCTTATTACTTCAAGGTACTAGAACACTTCTATAAAAAGAAACCACGTCAGAATTTCATTTTGACATTTTCAGGATTTTCAGTTGTTAGTTAGAGGCTCATTAAATAGGGAGATGCGCGTATCTCTTGAAATCAATCATAGAATTTCCAGCTTTCTTGATTTTCTTATTACTTCAAGGTACTAGAACACTTCTATAAAAAGAAACCACGTCAGAATTTCATTTTGACATTTTCAGGATTTTCAGTTGTTAGTTAGAGGCTCATTAAATAGGGAGATGCGCGTATCTCTTGAAATCAATCATAGAATTTCCAGCTTTCTTGATTTTCTTATTACTTCAAGGTACTAGAACACTTCTATAAAAAGAAACCACGTCAGAATTTCATTTTGACATTTTCAGGAATTTCAGTTGTTAGTTAGAGGCTCATTAAATAGGGAGATGCGCGTATCTCTTGAAATCAATCATAGAATTTCCAGCTTTCTTGATTTTCTTATTACTTCAAGGTACTAGAACACTTCTATAAAAAGAAACCACGTCAGAATTTCATTTTGACATTTTCAGGAATTTCAGTTGTTAGTTAGAGGCCCATTAAATAGGGAGATGCGCGTATCTCTTGAAATCAATCATAGAATTTCCAGCTTTCTTGATTTTCTTATTACTTCAAGGTACTAGAACACTTCTACAAAAAGAAACCACGTCAGAATTTCATTTTGACATTTTCAGGAATTTCAGTTGTTAGTTCGAGGCCCATTAAATAGAAGGATGCGCGTATCTCTTGAAATCAATCATAGAATTTCCAGTTTTCTTGATTTTCTTATTACTTCAAGGTACTAGAACACTTCTACAAAAATAAACCACGTCAGAATTTCATTTTGACATTTTCAGGAATTTCAGTTGTTAGTTCGAGGCCCATTAAATAGAAGGATGCGCGTATCTCTTGAAATCAATCATAGAATTTCCAGTTTTCTTGATTTTCTTATTACTTCAAGGTACTAGAACACTTCTACAAAAAGAAACCACGTCAGAATTTCATTTTGACATTTTCAGGAATTTCAGTTGTTAGTTAGAGGCCCATTAAATAGAAGGATGCGCGTATCTCTTGAAATCAATCATAGAATTTCCAGTTTTCTTGATTTTCTTATTACTTCAAGGTACTAGAACACTTCTACAAAAATAAACCACGTCAGAATTTCATTTTGACATTTTCAGGAATTTCAGTTGTTAGTTAGAGGCCCATTAAATAGGGGGATGCGCGTATCTCTTGAAATCAATCATAGAATTTCCAGTTTTCTTGATTTTCTTATTACTTCAAGGTACTAGAACACTTCTACAAAAAGAAACCACGTCAGAATTTCATTTTGACATTTTCAGGAATTTCAGTTGTTAGTTCGAGGCCCATGAAATAGGGGGATGCGCGTATCTCTTGAAATCAATCATAGAATTTCCAGTTTTTTTGATTCTCGAAACAATTGAAGGTACTAGAAAACTTCTATAAAAAGAAACCACGTCAGAATTTCATTTTGACATTTTCAGGAATTTCAGCTGTTAGTTCGAGGCCCATGAAATAGGGGGATGCGCGTATCTCTTGAAATCAATCATAGAATTTCCAGTTTTTTTGATTTTCTTATCACTTCAAGGTACTAGAACACTTCTATAAAAAGAAACCACGTCAGAATTTCATTTTGACATTTTCAGGAATTTCAGTTGTTAGTTCGAGGCCCATGAAATAGGGGGATGCGCGTATCTCTTGAAATCAATCATAGAATTTCCAGTTTTTTTGATTTTCCAAACAATTGAAGGTACTAGAAAACTTCTATAAAAAGAAACCACATCAGAATTTCATTTTGACATTTTCAGGATTTTCAGTTGTTAGTTCGAGGCCCATGAAATAGAAAGATGCGCTTATCTCTTGAAATCAATCATAGAATTTCCAGTTTTTTTGATTTTCTTATCACTTCAAGGTACTAGAACACTTCTATAAAAAGAAACCACGTCAGAATTTCATTTTGACATTTTCAGGAATTTCAGTTGTTAGTTCGAGGCCCATGAAATAGGGGGATGCGCGTATCTCTTGAAATCAATCATAGAATTTCCAGTTTTTTTGATTTTCCAAACAATTGAAGGTACTAGAAAACTTCTATAAAAAGAAACCACGTCAGAATTTCATTTTGACATTTTCAGGAATTTCAGCTGTTAGTTAGACGCCATTGAATTATGGGGATATGAATGTTTTCTCACAATGTTCTCTTGTCAGAGCCGCCGGGTATCATGATTCGATTCTAGCATACTTGTCAAAATTTTTTGTTTTGAAAAAAAAAAATTTCATTTTATTTCTCGGTAACTCGGGGAATGGTTTTCTAGAGAAAAATTTATATGATTTTAGTTGGAAAAAGTTGGAAATTTCATCAAAATCACAATGAAATTTGGAAAAATGACCCCAGTTTTCCAATTTTTTTCAAATCCGGTCCATCATAATTTTCCATCGGCCCGGCCCGCCAAATCACAAGTATGGTTTCTAGAGTGTAGTGATCATACCTCATCTGACTGAAAGACTCCACCATAACAGGATTCTACAATTGAGGACAACATTTTTCTCGATTTAACTAGGAGATAGTAGTTTCTCATGTTTTCTAGTCGAATTATCGGCTGTAAAATAATCTTCGTAACCGAAAACGACATTTGGCTCCATTGAGAAACCTATGCGACGTCTTCGATTTTTTCATGTTGCTGTTGATGGAATGATCGAAACATGCTCCAGAAGGTCCTGAACTTTCTAGAAAGTCATTTTAGAGTATCATCGAAAACAGCAATCCCTTCCTTTTCTTCGACAATTTTCTCTTTGCTTCTGAGATGTCTAAAGTGTGCGGAAGAACAAACAACATTTTTATGAGTAAAACAAATTTATTGCGACGATTCTATTTGGTTGGGCAGCCTCCAATTAAAGGAGGCGTATTTGAAATAATGGTAAGTGTGGAAGACATGACATGTTACTTAGGCCCAACCATACATGTCTTCTCACTGAATACACCTCCAGGGCTACAGAATCATATGATTCTGTACTTTGAGAAAAGCTTCGGCTTTTTTAATTTAAATGCGATTCTCAAAGCATACAAATAGAACCGCGCGATACGAATACATGGCACTTTCAGCTGAGGAAGTTTCTAAATAGAATTTCATGAGTTGTTCAGCAAATTGCTTATCTATCTAGATTCTCTTCTAAATTCTTTGTTTACTAATTCGAAGAATGGAAATCTTTCAAATGTTCAAAGCATAATATCACATTTCTTGACATTTCAAATTCGAATCTTCCAACTATGCATTCTTTCCAGTGCATCGAAGAAAGGAAGAAGGCTACAGATAAAAATGTATAAAGACTTCGAGAAAATTCCGTTTTCTTTGTCGATCCATAGCTCTGAAAAAGTTCAATAATCGATTGGTAGAAGAAGGATAAAAGGACAAACTCAGACTGGAAATTTGGAATCGAAAAAAAGAAAGCCTCGAGAGTAGAAACTCGGAAACAAGTGTGAGACTTCGGGAGAATCGAGGAAAAGAGACAAAGAGAGCTTAAGTATCTGAAACAAAAGTTGAGAGTATTCTGAAGCAAATTATTGAGAATCAAATGAAAAAAAAAATGTAGTTGACACTCCCTTCGGCAAACAGAAAGGCTAGAAAATCCAAAAATGATAACTAGCTCTAACTGATCACAAGGGCGTGAGGTTACATATTTATTACGAACGTTACCTGTTTGAAACTTACTTCAAGTAGCAAATATAATAGAAAATAGTAGAAGAATAATAGAATAGTGAATATGAAATTGCAAGAACTTGGTCTGAAATCAGGGAAATTAACAGAATTACTCGGCGATAACACAGTCACACGTTGCATGTGTACATATGTGGCACGTATTTATAGTTTTTTTTCAAAACGATTTCAATTATCTTTTACGGACAATTTAATTCTCTTTCACGACAAACTTATGACGCCGTCAAATCGAATCCAGAAGAAACGTGGTCCAAAAAAGACACAAAGAACTCACCTGAACAACCCGAAACTAAAAACGCTCCATGTAAGTGTCAAAAATGTCTTTTTTGAAAAATAAGAAAATGATTAATAATAACGCTGAAAACAAGCAATTTATTCTTTCCAGAAATATGACTAAAAGAGTTCGAAATTTTGGTTGTAGCTTTTTGTTCTTTTCATGAAATGTCCATTAGAGTTTGAATAGTTTTAGAGAAAAATTTCAAAGGAAACTTACACTTTGAAAAAATTGAAAACTTACACTTTTATCGAAGTGTAATTTACCCAAGCATATCATAAAAAATTCAGCCAATCCGGTTCGAGATATGCGATTACTATTGGCGTTGCGAGCTATGTGGGCAGAGCTACCCGTTGCCGGACAGCTTTCGAAGCTGGAACGACCTGTTGATCCCTCATCTGGCTCGTTTTCATCCTACTCGCACCCATAACACCGATTATCACCGATTTGTCATTGAAACTGAGGAGAGAGTGGAGGAAGTTACTAAAGCATTCTTGAAGATCTGGTGGACGGGGAAAGAAGTATCTCCCATATCGTCATTCTACGCATGGAGCGTCAATCCGGTGATTCGTCAGAACCAAAAGAGGACTGAAAAACGATCCTCGTCCGTCGATCGGTCCAAGAATGAAAGAGAAACGAAGGTTGATGTCGTTCTCCAAAGCAAAACAGATGATGACCTGCCGTCTCTTCGACTGAAAGCTGCAGCGCTGAAAATGGGATTCATTCAATATGCAAAGTTCTTAGCAGTCAGAAAAGATCAACAAACCTACGACTATTCTGACTTGAAACCATTTCTCATAGCTGGACCGGAGCAAGGCTTGAAGTCGGAACTCGGCAACACCTTCGCTTCCATTCTTTTCCATATCGAAGACGGCGAAAAGGATGACTGGTTGCAGAGTTTTGTGGAGTTAAGCAAAAGACCAGACGTCGAGTCTAGAAGAGCAGCGGCTCGGGTTGTTCCTCTCACTTGTCTTGTTTTCAAGTCAGATGTCGAGAGAACAACAATTTCTTCTATACTTTTGGCACTCAGGTATATTTTCTAACCATTCTGAAAAAAAAACAGTACAATTTCAGTCAAGATCCGATGCAGGCAGTGCAAACTGACCTCATCAACTTTTTCCCCGGTCTCTTCAACACGATGCCACCGAAGAACCATCGAAGGCTATACGATCTGTTTCTGCAGCTTTTCGGTGTCGACGAAAGCTTGACGTCTTTGTCCAGCCTGAAAATGTGAGTTTTTAATCATAATACTTATTGCCTCATCTTACCGTAGCCAACTTCACGTGTTTGATTCGGATATTATTTTTTCGAATGAAACGAACAGGTTAATTTTGGATCAGAAGATTTTGAAGGAATTTTTTCCATAAATCGAAAATATTTTAAACTAAAATTGTTTGCAGGGCGATGTCAAAAATCGCTCCGAAACTTCTGGATGAATTTACACTAGAGAAGATTCTTGTGGATGCCAAGTCTTGGATCGCCTGGCCAAACAGTGATTTGATCACTCTTATCTTGGCCGTTTTAAAACGATTCAAGCAATTGGAACAACCACTGCCACTTCTCAATAACCAATTCTACCACATTCGGTCGGAGGTGCACACAAAAATCATTTTTCAAATATGTGAAGAAGGAGATGAGAGACAAAAAGAGATGTGAGAAAAAAAAAGAACTTTGGTAACAAAACTTCCAGTTTTCAGGGGCATTTTGATTCTGGTGGAACTTCTCAGAAATCAAGTAATTTCCACAGAGAAACTCAAGAATCTCTTATCAGAAGAGATTCAAAGACTCACAAAGAATCGTCAGTTTTTTTTTTGAAAAACAATTTTACAGTTATTCTTTCAGCAAACGAGAAAGTCGCCGAAACGATGTCCCTGCTTCGGGAGGTTATATTGGACAGTGGTGATGAAAAATGGGCCGACGAGTTAAAAGAACAACAATGTCAGTAGCAGTGCTACGTTTTCTTTTTTTTCTAGTGTTTTTCTTTTCACATTCTTTTCTTTTCTTCAGTTTTATTTTTAATTCTTTATGTTTTTTTTTTGGTTTTTTTTTCTCTTCAATTCTTTTTTATTTTCATTTATTTTCTTTCCTTTCATCATGGTTAATTGTTTTTTTTCTTAGTTTTCTTTTTTTTTGTTCTTCAAAAATTTCTCATAAATATATTTTCAAAACAAAGAAATCGATCGAGATATGAGTGAAAAAAGAAAGGCTTGAAAATAAATTATTGAGAAGGGAAGAAAACAAATACATGGGGAATCTATTTTTCAACGGGAAGGCTTTTATTTATAAAAAGACAAAGCAAGGTTCAGAAAATATAGAAACATTTCTTTGCAAATGGTTTTATGATTTTTGAAAAAAAAAGCGCAAGTGCGCTCTATTGAGCGCGGGGCTTCAAATCTTCTTCAAGGTGCGCTCGTGAAGTTTAAACTAGTTTTTCATTCTCTCTTCTCCCCATATTTTTCATGATCGATTTTCTTTCATTGTTTTATGGAAAAAAATTTTAGCCGATGCTCACGTTTCGTGGTCTCAAGTTCTTAAATTCAAAAGCTTCGTCTGGACGGTTAGTTGATAGAACAGTGTCATGCTTCTGTGCGAATTATTATTTCTTACAGAATCAATCATCCGACGTCAAGTAAGCCGCTCTGTTGCTTTGCAACTTCATGCAAAAGCGGTTCGTCGCACACGATCAGCAAATATACTTCTCCGAATTACGTTTTACAGGTTCACTACAAAGTTCCGAACATCAAAAGTCGAGAATAAGGATGTTTCGCAGATGTTAGAAGGAAGTTCAAAAGTGTTGTTCGAGTTGGCGCCGAAGATCCGATTTTCGATGCCTTTTCCTCTCGATGCTTAGATACAAAAGAAACACTTCTGTGAGGTTGATAGGTTTCGGTTTCCTTTTTATTCATAACGTCTTCCTTCCAACCGTCGAAAATTAGATATCGACTCAGTGTTGAGTTCAACAACATATAATTTTTCCCAATTCCTATGCTTCAATTCCGATTAATTTCAAGAAAGTTGAACAATTTCAGAGAAAGAGTTAGAAAACGGTTACTCAGAGTGTTCAGAGAGAGAGAGAGAGAGAGAGAGAGGAGAAGGCATCGGTCAATCCTACATCGGTTAGTTTCGTGGGTCTGCTTTTAGACATACTTGTAGAAAACGGAAACCCAATGTTTTTCATGATCTTTCTGAAAAAAGTTTCAGACTCGAGTAGACTGTCCATGATCTACTGAAAATTGCGTGTTTTTCTTACTTTCTGTCTTGATGAAAATTTCAGCATGCAGTTTCAATCAAAAATCAGAAAGCGAATCGCAGCTAAATTTTCAACAATATATATTTTTTATTTCTCATTTTCGGCGTAAATTTTATTTACCTTTGATCCAAAAAAAAACGGAGTTTGTTTTCGAGAATTTACCATCGTGTTATATAATCCCTAGTTACGGATCTCTATGAATCTATTGAACTCCATTAATTTCATATGCACTGCTGAACGTGGACAAGCGAATGCTGGTTTTTTTTCAATTCTGATAACTGAGAGAAATGTAAAATAAACAAATTTCGCCGTGCTAGACTTCCGGGAAATAAATTTTTCTCGCTGACAAAGTTCTCACTTTCTCACTCATCACAAAACTTCGGAATACTTTGAAAATCAAACGAATATGCACTTCCCTATCTCTTTTTTGCAGATATTCTTGAACAAATTTAGATGAATGAAACTCTGCCAGCTTTGATTTTTATCTGATTGGAATGACGTGAACTCTCTGTTATCTGTTTCAAGTCATCGGAACAAAAACTGAGAACAAGAAAGGGTGTTCAATGAAACAAAAATGTGCAAAAAGATAGGGTTGTTAAAAAAGGCGAATTAAGGCGCCTTACGCCTTTCTTTTTAAGGCGAAGGCGGCCTTCGCCTTTTTCCAAAAAGGTAAAGGTCGCCTTCGCCATTTTTAAAAAGGCGTTCCTCGCCTTTTTCATTTCCAATCACGTTAATTTCTTAATTTTGTACAGGTTTTTCAAAGGCGTTGAACGCCTGTTTTTGAAAGTAAAGGTTTCCCTCGCCTTTCAAAAAATGAAAAAGGTTTTCGAGACCTTAACGTGAAAAATAAAGGCGCCTTCATTTCCAAAAAGGCGACCATTAACAACCCTAGCAAAAAGAGATTAGCAAGAAAATTGATAGCTTCTCGAACTACTAAAAATTTACTCGAGTGTAAATAACCAACACTTGTTACTACGATTTCTGCAAAAAAATACCTTCAGCTTTCATTCCTTTTCCCCTATTTCCAAACGTCGATTTTACAGGTTTGGTCAACAAAGTTACAATCGAAGACGATTTTACATCAGAATATTCCTGAATATTTTTTCCAGTTTCTCTGTATCCGGAATAGAAAAAGTATTCTAGTCATCAGACAGAGGGTTGATACAGTTTTTGAACAACCCCTGCTAAATGTGAAGTAACAGTTTACAAATTTATTGAAAGATGATGAAAGAACAAGAAAGTCTATTGATAACACCCGTAATCTTTAGACCAGAATGAGTTATTTGAGAAATGGTAAGTGAATGGCTTCATAGTTGGACCCGAGAAGTATTCTGCATCTGTATGCATACATTTATAGTCGTCTCTTTGTGGAAGTTTACACGTTTCCGCATTCGGACATTCTGTTAATGGTCGACCATAGAATGCATCCAAATAACATTTGAATACAATTGGAAAGTAATAATCAACACTAGGTAGACGTGTTCCGATTTTTGCAACTGCCGATATATTGCGAACTCTCCAGATATCTTCTTCAATGGCTTGCACGTCTTCTTCTCTGATTGTCTCATTAAATGCTTTGAAATCAAATGTCCATAATTTTTTAATATCATTACTACCATGTTTTTGAACAGGTCGTTGGACATGGATAAGACGTGGTGTTTTGACTTGGCGTCTTGTGGAAGCCTTCTCCCGGTGACTGGCATGAATCCACGTGGAATTGTGGAGACCAGGTTTGACAACACTTTTTCCTGCTTTAGTGAGAGAAGACTTGAGACTGGCAACTAGTTCATGAAAATTGAACTCGGAGAGATGCTCTGCTGAAAGTTTATAAACTTTTTCCATAATTGTTCGTCTTCTAAAAACTATTACCTTTCACAAATTCATGTTCCCGTCTACCATAAATCAGTGAAGTTACATTTTCTTGAAGTGACCATTCAGCTGTGAACTCTTCTAAATATGTTGGATAATTCAATGGAACCAATACATCATCCATATCAAAAAATGCAATGAAGTCTGCTGCTTCCTGAATAACTTCGATTGAATGATCACTTTCCAATCAATTCTCTCACCTTGTATTGTAAAAGACAATCTGATAATGCGCCAGCTTGATTTCTTAATTCCGTATTAAGATTCATCTCAAAATAAGGTGTCTCTGAGTTGGTAATTTTCATCTTAACCCATTTTTCCATTGTTAAATATCCCATTTTCTCATATTCTTTCATTAAATCAAAGAATGCATTCACTATTGAAATGATGTAAATGTGCATGTGAGCTCCAAATCGATGTGCCACGTGGACATGCATCAAAAAGATTTGCCATTGTTCGGCAACGAATTGAGGAGAAATACAGATGATGACAGGTTTTGGAGCAGTGTAACGAGCCATTTTGAATGGAATCTGAGAACGAAAAATTAAGGAATGTTTTGAAGAGAACAAGGCAAACTTCAAGTTTAACTCCATCTGATTCCATCTCTAATTTATTCATTCCATCTACACTATTAGCTCTGGCAACAACTGGAGCATATCGACACATTTTTATAGCTTCACTGAAAGAAAGGATTTTGAGAATGAAATGCAACATTAAAGTAGTTCTATTAAGTTCTATATTAACTCACGATTGAGATATTGCAACTGAAGGTTCAGAATGAGTATCATTGGATCCAACAATATTATAATTCGAATGGTCAACTAAGAAGTTTTTTGAATCAACCACCATATTAATAGCAACTGCATTTTTGCCTAGTCTGAAATTATGAATTTCTGAAACTCTCCGTAACAAAAACTTACGATTTGGAAGTTGGATAATAATAGGCAGATACAATGAATACGTGTGAAACAGGAAGAATTTTCGTCAATCGATCTGAGTCTTCAGTTAAAAGAAGATCTTGTTTAGTTCCATTAAAAATAATTGAAGGAGATGATGTGACGATTTTAGGAGTACTTGTGATTTCAGAATTCGGCATACTTGAATTTTCAATTATTTCAGTACTAGTTGAAGAGTAGAGTAGGAAAGTTACAGTTAGAACTATAGAAAGTAAGAATACTTTCCGTTTAGAAACACTAGAAAGGTTTCCAGAAGAACTATTAGAAGCATCTTCCATGTGCGCTAGTGGTAAATACTTCACATCATTGTGTTTCATTTTTAAGGAAGAAGGGGAAATGCCATTGGAAATTTCTGATCAAAATCCTTTTATAGCACCATGATTGTTGGGAGAGGAGGAACATTTTGAAATGTTGTTGAGACTGGTCCAACTCCAAAAAACAGAATGGGACTCTTTTTGTGAATGACGATTAGATGGAGATCAGGGAAGAAGGTGAACGAGAATACGGTGCTTTGGAGTCATTTGAAGAGAGACTCCGCCTACTTTTCAAATGAAGCATTGTCTCTTTTGATTTAAAAATCTAGTTCTTTTTATAGATTATATCCCTTCAAATGATGAAACGTGTGGAAGATTTACTATATAAAAGGAAGCTCTGATTCCGAGTATAGCGGTTTTTGCTTTTTTGGAGTTTTCGAATTTTCAGCGGACAGGAAGGAATAAGATTAGATGAACCATTATAACAAATGTAACGTGGTTTATTTCTCGGGAGATTGATACATTTCCAAATCAATTAAGTTCAATTTTGATGTTAAAAATAAGTTTCCATGAGTCAAGATGACCAGTTCAATAAGTAAGTTTTGAGATTTACATTTTTTTTTTCTATTATCCTTAACGGAAAATGACTACTTATAGGAACATAAAAAGATACTCTTCCAACTTTTTGAATATACCATTTGATATCTATTGTTGTGAAACAGTCAGTTTGCTATGCTCTAATTCTTTGCTGTAAGCTGATATGAAACTGAAGAGAAGTCGGCTTCCTTCTCTAAAACGTGCGGAATTTTTCAACTTGAATCATAACTTCATAACTTGCAAAAACTTGTCACTTACACTCTTAAACGCGTAAAAGCTCTAAATAACAAACAGATAAAGTTATGTTTGAGAAAAAAAAACTCGTATATATGATAAGTATGATACAAAACTCTATTACAGATCTAAAACTCAAAAAACGAAACAATTTTATCATGAAATAATGATATCTGAAGGAATACTTCAATTCTATTTTCTGTTCGAATTGAACCCGTCTTATTTATTGTAAAATCTTGTTTTCCATAACTGGCCATTCGATTTTCTCGATAAAATCTTCCAGTGCGTTTCTCGAACCTATTTGATCCTCAAAATAGCATAGACCCCGTTATGATTCGAGTTTGTAAATGTGTCATAGTTCACTCGAATATTGACAGTTTACTACACAATCCCATAAGGTACTGTTCACTTCCTCATTTCTGCTTCCTAGTTAATTCTTTAGGACGTTCACTTGGGTTCATTTTCACTGTATGACCAAATACAGGAAAAAGTGCCGTAAACATCTGCCGTTTACTTTTTCTATTTTCGATTTCTTCAAAAAACAAGACGCGGATCTTCCAAAAGTGATTTTAGAGACCAAGAAGACGGATTATTCACCGAATGGAGAGAATCGGACAAAAAAGATTCTCAGAACTTGGTCTTGAAGTTTCACAAGCATTATTTGAGGGTAAGGGATTAATTCAAATATGGTCATTAAATTCATCCTAATTTCACAAAATGATAAAGGCCGCGTAAGAATTACAGAAATTGAAACAGTCTATTGACAGAAATTCTTCCAATAGTTTTCCAAAAGCATGCGAAAAAAGATAGTAATTCAACTGGCTGCAAAGAAAACCGATTCGGATAGTACTGTTCTTTTAAGCACTGTTTCTGGGTTCGGATTTCGACTCATATTTAGCGTTTAGAGTCTGACCGTTGACCAACGAAGTTGTTTCGGGAAGGCTTGTTCGAATGACAAAAGGTGTAGAGATTGAAATCTGCGGGGAAGTCTAAAGACTTTGCTGAATACTTTCAACGTAAAAAAATTATAATTGGTAGTAGTTTAAATTAGTGTTTCCCAATATAACCAACTGTCTTAAAGGTGCAACAAGAATGTGTGTTGTAGATGGCTGTATCCCAGAGCAGAAATTTGCAATAAAACCCCTCACCTCAGCAGTTGCTTGTGAATAACACATCATTCAAAACATGTTTTCTATTGCCTCATAGCAGTTCGAGAGCATCTTGAAACGACATTTCTGGTAGTGAGCAGTGAATGTCAACCGATCATTTTCTTGCGCTGATTGGATGATTCTCATTCCGTGGTCAGTATCATGGAGTCCATTTTCTGGAACTGCTGTATAACATTTTATTAACTGAGCCCAATCCGAGAAGCATTTTATCCTTTTTTGTGCGCAGTGCCCGAAAAATTGAAAGTGTGTAGTTCGGAAACGTACACTTTTTTCAAAAGATAGAAATCTTCAATTTTATGTTTTCTGCCCTTCTTCCCGATGAAAATATTTGTAGTCCACGATAAAATCGTCGTTGAGTTCATTTTTTTAACCTAAGTAAGGCCTCTTTTATGTAAGAGACATATCATGAAAGAATCGTTTGAATTTGATAAAAATTTGAAGCATATAGAAACTCGGAAAAGTGCAGAAAGTTATTACTCAACTGCATTGAAAAGTTGAGAAACTGTAGACACGACGAATTCTAAGTCATTCGAATATCCGTTTTGAGAATCACCCTTCAATAGTACTACTTCGTCGGGTCATCGTCTTGAAAAGTGCAAATGCTCTTTCATTAAACATCTAGTAGAATGCTGTTTTTGTATAAGAACTGTCTCTAAACCCCTGAAACACTGGATGCCGAAGTATGAAAAAAAGTTGCAAGTTTCACAGAAATATTCGAAACATATAACTAATCTTGAACAGAGTTTCTACGTACACAGTTCTAGCCCGGAATATATCTAAGGAACACTGGGACTATACAATAATACGGCATGTTCTCTGGTGGGAAATAGATTCAAAACCAATCATCTCAAATTTCGACCTACACAATAATTTTCACACTAAATATTTTTTTCACTTGTTGGGATAACTTCTTTTTGAAACTTGTATTCGAAACGGGAAGCAATTTCTTCCGTGTACAAATGATCATCTGAGTTCATTTAGAATACGAAAGATGGTATCATGAAAATCGAATGCCCAATTTCAAGGGAGACACTCTATTTTATCTCGAATTCGAGAGAGACCAAATTTTCAACAAAGAGAAAAGGAAGTTGAAACTACATTCATTCCTGAGATAGTCGAAAAAAGAGCGAAAAAGAAATTTTGGAAATCTTCTGGAACTGTGAAAAATTAATTTCTTGCAGAAAAGAGGGTAGTTGACTGATGAGCATATTCTACAATGTTTACATTAATGCCGTTGTATTAAAAACGTAGACTGTCATATTTGTTTACAGTTTAGCCCAATTAACGCCATACCTTCTTTGAAGATTTTACTAGATAATCCCGTTTAAATGAAAGTAGGACGACTTCAGATCTCATCAAAATTATGTTCATTTCTTGAAAATGCGTCGATTTTTCATTGCTTTTGTCCTATTCTCAGCTATTCCACTGTCTTTGATTGTCAATAATATTTATCAAAACTATAATAATCTCAAAGTTCTTCGTAAGAATGAAGCGGAATTTCATTGGAGTCATGTCGTTGAATATGAAGAGTTACGATCAGCAGTTGGAAAACTTCCAGATGGATATGGGGTTATGTTGTTGAATAGGCATGCGGTTAAAATGACATTAAATTGGTTATGTAATACAAAAAGTTTCGTTGGTGTTCATCAGAAAATGTTATTTTTGGTTATGGATAAATACTCGGAAGAAAGCCTCCGAAAAGTTTACCCACGATTGAATATTGTCATTTGGTTAGCACCGGTTCTCCAGGTTTGGTCTTTAGAAATTATTCGAATTTTTGGTTCCTTTTTTTCTAGAAAACATTCCGTCCTTATGATACTACATACATGAGCTTTTTCCTTATGAGGACCAATATGATTCATGCTCTTCAAAAACTTGGTAAACCATTCTGGATGCTTCAAGCAGATACCATTTGGAGAGATAACTTTTTCAATTTGATTGACACTAATCTATACCAGAATAGTGATATTTTATTGGACCAGCAAGGTTTTGAAGGAACTTCCGAAGTGAGAAAAAGAACGATGAATGGTGCTAACTTCTATATCCCAGTCAAATCTTCTAGTCAATCATTAGTTGAATCTTGGCTTTCATGGCAAAAAAGTGTGTATATTACTGATCCCGATCTTGTCAAAATGTTCTGTCTACGTGGAGATTTTAATTGTGAATACATTCCATATAGGTTAATTTCAACCTTGGATAACCAAAAACGTTCCAATAATTTTCAGTCTTGTTGCCGGTTGGGAATGGATTTATGGAGATCAGAGTAACCCTCCAGTTATGATTCAGATGGACGGTGAAACTGGTGGAAACAAGGAGAAAGTTCTAGAAAAGTACAATTTTTGGTTTTTGGATAGAAATGATAGATGTAAACCAGACAAAGTTTCAAAAGGAGTCATTCAAATGAAAGAAGGAACTGTGCCACGTGTCATGACACAATCGAAAAATAGAGAGCAATTTTATTTGAAGCTTGGAGAGTTGTTGAATCAAATTCCAGTTTTTGGGCATTATTCGAGTATTTATGGAGGGTTGACATCCCTTTATTTGCAGTTTTTCTAATAAAATAAGTTTTCACAGTTCATTTCCTCTGAACCTCATTTGACTTACATACTTATCGGGTAACACAAAACCAACAGACTCGTCTTGGAAAAAATACATTTTCACTTTGGGAATCCCCTCTACCCTTTTGGAAAAGAACTAAACAAAAAACGATGACATCCTCCCAATTACCACCAGAGTTCATTCGTCTCTCTTCAGTCTTCTTTTGATCCGCCTACAAAAACTCTATGATACTCCCTACTCTTAATATTGATCGAACAATGATCATTTGTCATTAGTTAATCCTTCGTTTTCCAATGTAATGGATAATCCCCCAGTATAAAATGCCTGATCGACCCACGGTTAAACCATCTAACAAATCTCATCATGAACTTTACCTGGACCTGCGTTTTTGTCGCTGTTCTCGCTGTTTCCGTATTCGCTCTTAGTGAAAATGGTAACGTCTAAATTCAAGACAATAAAGATTCTTAATTATATATTTTTTTAGAGAACAACTATCTTCAAGAGCTCGTTGATGCCGGAATCTCCCAACAAACCGCTGAAACACTTGTGAACATTGCTGCCCAACACGCAAACGACGGAAATGATCCAAATAGCTCTGGAAGAGTCATCTTCGAAACTATTCTCTCTGAGACAAACGCAGCCATTGCCAAGGCTTCACCAGCTGATCAGGTATAGTGGTTTTTAAGACTAAATTAGGACTTGAAAGTACAATTTTTTCGTTTCAATTAGTATAAATTGATTGTTTTCCAGGCAGCTTACAAGAGTTTCGTCGAGGACAAGAAAAACGAATTCGAGAAGCCCGAAGCTGTTGGACAGAGTGATGATGAATAATCAGTTAATCGAGAGTTGTCTTTTGATACAATCTATGATTGTAATTCTCATTTTCAGTTAATTATATAAACTATATGTATTCTTTTTTTAAAATTTTTTTGCCGGTAATGATTCGAAATCTCTTAGTTGCGGATAACCCAGGCATTTTTTTTCTGTTACAAGTTGAAAACTTCATTTGAAGTCATAGACATTCCATCATTGTTATTCTAGAACTCTTTCCTATTTTTACAATAATTCCAAGAATCAAAAAATCATACATCAAAACGACTTTCAAAGAGAAAAATCGATCAAATAATTCTCTGATCACTTATCATCCGAGCTTTCAGCTTTGATCTCTGAAAATGACAATAAAACTGTAAATCAAACGATGAAAACCAGAAAAAAGAACAATTTCTAATTTATATTCAAAGTTAAAAACCTCTAATACAAAGTCGTCTTCATTATGAAATTTTCCAGTTTTCAGTCTTGTAATTTTTATATCTCAAAGCATCAAAACTTTCGAGTCTATATAATACGTGTAGAATCTCGTGTCTCCTGCTTTTGCAAAAAGGTGACAAATCTGAAATAGAAAACATCCGAAGCTCGTTCCCAAGCTCTCTCTGCCCACTCTATTTTGATTGCCAAATTCCTTACGTCTTTGAACTTTGCTTGCTCAAAACTCAAAACTCCGCCCCTTCTACCTCCCTGTCTTAAAGGAACATTTTCAAGCATCATTGAATCCTCTATTTTCATTTTGACTTTCCCCACGATTCCGCACCCAATTCATTTTTCATCCGAGAACTGTCCTCTGGATGAAAGGAGTGAGAAAAAAAGAGGAGAGAGAGGGATAAATTCGAAGAGTGTCTTCATGGATTTATCGGTTGAGGATTTTCCGCGTTTCGGACATCGTCGACGCATTCAACTTTTTAGCGTTAGCCATCTTTCCCTCTGCGTCTCTTAGTTTCCACCATAAGCTTCGTTAGTCTATAACTCTGGATACGATTCAGGTCACACTGTCTCCGCGTTCTGCGTCTCTTCTTGTTCCATACTATTTCTCTGCCTTTTTGCCGCTTTCGATGCATCCGTTGCCTTCTCAGCTGCTGCACGTAGCCCTTCTGATTCATTGAAATTTCATTGTTAGATTGCACTTTTTCCGTTTTTTTTCCTTTACGCTTTGTAGAATCGCTTTTATCTCTCCTTCTGTCTTGATTGTTTTCTGAACCAAAGGATTCTTGATTTTGTGATTATGATTCTTCTGCAAAAAGGTTTCTATAGTTCATGATCTGGGTGGTCGTGAACTTCTGCAATTACTGCACTTTTATTCCGTTTAACCCAATTCTTCTGCAAAAATCTGTTGCTATAAAAAGACAGCTAGCAGAATCTTTAGAGATATCAGTGTTCTCTGTTTCATTTTCACCTTATCTCTGCGACAAAATCACCGTTCTCTGACGAGTCTTCGGTATTATAATAACGCTCAATAGTGCTTTTCAGCTAGAGCACAGTAACTATTGGAATCATCGGATTTCTTCTGATCCGTTTTCAGACTGAGTTTCAGACGCTCTGTAAAAGTCAGTCCTAGAACTTTCTATTCTGGAAGGATTTGGAGTTTCAAAATTCCAGCTTGTTTACAGTTGAAAGTTTTAAAAGCCTTGATTGATTTTTTTCAATTTTTATCATTCGCCTTTGATATTTTACATCAAACTTCTAAAAACGCCCACTTCATCTTTTCAAAAAACACATATAGTTTCTGTAGCTTAAGAATCAAAACATATGTTTTCTATCTCTTTTTTTCTTGTGATGATAACAATGATGAAATGTTTCAATCTGATAAAGAATCAGATACCTTTTGAAGATGTACCGAAATAGAGAATTCTTGTTTTTGTCAAGAACTTGGGTTTCATGAAATATCATAGTACTAAAACTGATAATCAACAAAAATAGACTATTGAAGCCAGTTTTGATTTTCGAGTTTGAAGGTTTTCTCAAAGAGCTTTCAACGTTAGTCTTTCTCAACCTCTTTCCCCAGACTACTAAAACGAAAAGGGTACCCTTGATCTTAATCCAGTTCCACATCCTTCTTCCCAGATCACTTTTTATGCCAAGTTTACACATTAACACACTTCGCACCTGTCTTCCCAATTACTTTCTTTTGTCTATGTACCCAAACCTGTCTATTGATTTTTGACCGATTTAGCCAATCCTCTATGTTCGTTCTTTCAAGTGCCAATAGCTTTCTAGCTGTATAAAACTATTTGATTCGTCTTCTTAAACTATTATTTTTTCATCGCATGACATCATCAAAAGATTTCCCTTTTCTTCCTTATCAATTTGTCTTCAACTTGTTGACTAAACTATCTTAGAGACCAGGTAATTTGCCGAGATGATATTATGATCATCCCCTCCCACATGACTGATTACCTTCCTTTCCTCAAAATTGCAAAAATTATCACACTTTGTTTTTTACGAGTTTACACGTCTTCTTCTGAAATTCTTACCTTCATTGAATTCTATTGACAACGGTTTTTTCAAACCGCTCTTTGATCCGATTTAAGGACGATATTATTCTTCCTCGTTTGTATGTGATTGCAGAAACTTGATCATCACAGGTGCGCATGAATCCATGGACACACGGATCAGAAGAATAAAGAACTGGTTAGGTATAAGGCCAATTGTATCATCTTTATATGGAAAACATATAAAGAAAAGGGAATAATAATAAAAAAATGAAGGTGGAATCCGATTAGAACGTTTTAGTCTTTTCCACCGTTTCCTAGACAATGACGCATTGTAGATTTAGTTCGTAAAGTATTGAATCAGTTGAGGAATTGAAGGAAAAAAACACGTTTCGTTATGAAAAGGAGACGGAAAAGCTTTTATGTAATAGGCTTATTCAGCTCAAAGTGATGGTTATGTGGGAGGGATTGTTACGAAATACAATAGAGCAAATACGATAGCCTTTGTTCGTGTAGAAGTCATTTGGATATAATTTGAAGATTACTCATGCAAAATGTGGAATTTTGCTTCGCAAATAATCAGAATTACTCCGAGTAACTGTAACTACTCTTAAATTAGAGGTTGTTAGTCTTATCTTTTCAATTCCCAGACGTCAGATAAAACTGAAAGTGATCCAAAAGCCAGTGTGACTCATTGGTGAAAGTTTGTTGAGACGAACACACGGTACTGGTATGGCAATCCGTAATAAGATCTTGCGAATAGAAAACGTCACGTATTCTTCTGAAGTACACCATACTGAATGACGTATTAAAAAGTTTCAAACCCATGGTGGATATGGAAGATTCAAGTTCACTTGACCGATTAAAGCTAGATCTCTAATTGGTGTACTCCACGAGAAAGCTTCTTGATCTTGTGGTCGCAATATATCAACCCTCATTTTATTCATTCATGGCTTTCAAAGAGTATGCCAATCTGTGTTTTTTATCCATTTATATTCCCTTCGTAATTAACTATATTATTGTTTCTCTTTTTTTTTCTTCTCGAACGGTGCCCTCCTACACCTCCCATATTGGTCAATAGGCTATCATTGGCATGAGGCGAAAAGAAGCCGAAACCTGTTCTTCATTGTATAAAGAATCTTTCTCTCTTTTGACTATGCCTTAATTCTATTCTTTCATCGCTTTTCCTCCTCTCTTCTCTTTCTCGTTCCTTCTGCGGTTTTCGCATGCTTCGACACCACTATCACGTAATAATGTCCTCCTCTTTTTTCCTCCTCCCATTTTCGAATACAATCAGCAGGTGGCCCCTTTTCCTTATGAGCGAGTTCTTTTCCTTTTTTCTCCACCCTTTTATTCATCCGACATACTTTGTCATTTTCTTTGAATTCATTCCAAAAGAGAGAGGTTTTTTTCAATTCCAAATCCTTCTTACTTTCAACTGTTTCTCTTTTCTTTTCTTCGTGTGTGTAATACCTTTGACCACCCACTCACGGTAGATCTCTTCCGTTCATGACGTTTCCTTTTCTGACTTGACTTTTAAACTTTTTTATTTCTTTATTTCTCGATTTCTGTTAATTTTCCTTCAATTCATTTCAGTTTCGATTCAAATGCGTGTCTGTGTGGTTGGCGCCGGGGCTTCTGGCCTGCCAGCCATTAAGGGTTGTCTGGAAGAAGGTCTGGATGTTGTTTGCTTCGAGAAAACTGCAGATATTGGAGGTCTCTGGAATTACAGACCTGGACAGAAAGATGTGAGTTTGGAATTCCACAATTGTTTCATTCTGTTTTCATAACATTCAGATTGGAGGTACAGTAATGGAAAGTACTGTAGTCAATACATCAAAAGAAATGATGGCTTACTCCGATTTCCCACCTCCAGCAGAATTTGCAAACTTCATGCATCACTCGAAAGTTATCGAATACATCAAAAGTTATGCAGAGCACTTCAATCTCATTGACAAAATCCGGTTCAATACTCCAGTGAAAAGAGTAAGTCGAAAATTTTTGAAGAATCTTCACCCCAGTAAAATTTCAGATATCAAGAAACGAGCAAAACAAATACATTGTTCAATTGTACAATGGAGAAATCGAAGAGTTTGATAAGCTTATGTTGTGCACTGGACATCATGCAGAGCCATCATATCCAGAACTCAAGAGTGAGTTTTTTGAAAAAAGAACTACGAGTAGACAATGAATACTTTCAGATTTAAATAAGTTTAAAGGAGAAGTAACTCACGCCTATAACTACACAAACACAAAAGGGTACGAAGGAAAAGACGTTTTCTTGCTTGGAATCGGAAACTCTGCCCTTGATATTGCAGTTGATATTGCGAAAATCGCAAAGTCTGTGACAATTTCCACAAGAAGAGGAACATGGATTTTCAACCGAGTCTCTCAAGGAGGAATGCCATATGATGTTCAATTATTCTCTCGTTACTACGAAACCATTCTCAAAACAGTTCCACACACATTGGCTAATGATTTCATGGAGTATCGTCTTCAACAAAGAATGGATCATGACGTCTACGGTCTTCGTCCAGATCATAGATTCTTCCAACAACATCCAACTGTAAACGATGCTCTTGCTAATCTATTGTGTGCTGGATACATCACAATCACTGAGGATATTGATACATTCACAGAGAATAGTGTGATTGTTAAAGGAGGAAGAGAATTCAAATGTGATATCTTTTTGACTTGCACTGGATACACCTTCGGATTCCCGTTTGTCGATTCGGATATTGTTGAAATCAAGGTGAGAGAATTTCGACAATAAATGCCATTGTCTGCGGGATTCTGTAGTCTGATCATGGTCAAAAACACATGTTACGTGATAACCTTGTAATGATTAAAACACTTTATGTTTTGACAGAAATACTAGATTGTAGAGAATTTAAACTAGAGATTTAGACATCTAGGTTTACAATTGATTAAATCTTTTTCATCTTCTGATATTCCAGAATCAACAAGTCCCATTGTACAAGTACGTATTTCCTCCAAACAGTGGCAGTGTTGCCGTGATTGGACTCATTCAACCAATTGGTTCAATTGCTCCAATTGCTGAAATTCAGAGTAGATGGGCTGCTCGAGTGTTTGCCGGAAAATGCGAATTACCTTCAAGTCAAGATCAAATCGATGATATTCAAAAGAAGAAGGCAATTATGAAGAAGCGTTATTTTGACAGTATCAAGCACACAATTCAAGTTGACTACATGTCTTATATGGATGAAATTGCTGAAATAATTGGATGTCTTCCACCAATGAAACAATATTTGTTCTCGTATCCAAGATTCTGGATGAAGTTATTCATGGGTGCCAATGTTCCATACGTCTACAGATTAGTTGGACCAAACTCATGGGAAGGGGCGGAGCAAGCCATCTGGACAGTTCCTGATAGAGTTAAGAAGCCATTAAAGAATAGACAATGCAGAACAAGAAAACATAAGAAGAGAGGGACAACGGTAAACTTGAAAACTCTATTTTCATTATTTTGAAGTTTTTGATTTCAGGACGAATACTTCCGATATGCCACTCAAAAAGTGATTGCCACCAACATCTCAATTCTCTTCTGTTCAGGTCTTCTTCTCTATTGTTCCACAACTTCAACTCTTCCACCAGCAGTTTATTTCCTTTCTTTCTTCCTTTTCTTCACTCTTTACGGTGCCACTCTTATGTGGTTTGACTTACAGTATGACATGACCACTATCTTCTAGATACCATTGATTTCCAATTCTTTTTCCCTGGTCCAATTATTTTTTCAGGAACGAGCTTTCTTTTTTTTTCATTGTTTTCGAAAGTTTAATTGTGTGTGATTGTGTGATTGCTTGTTTGAACTTTTCCAGTAGATGCCGATTTAGTCTTCAAAAAACAGTTTGTAAATAAAAATTATGAAATTCAAAAGTGTTGTTTGTTGTTGTCATCGCTCAGAAAACTAGTTTTTTTCCGAAAAAAATGGTGATCAGTCATGCAAAAAGTTCTGAAAAACCGAGGCTATGAAGTTTATAGAACCGATGTATGAAGGCCGACGGGCAACTGGACAGAGGCATTCACGGATAGAAAACTTATCTGAAATGATTTTTGGGTTTTGAACCTAGTCCAATCTCATTTTTAAAATAAAAGATTTTCAAAGAAATATCTTTTGCTGAAAATTTCTCACGGTATTTCGTTTCTCAATTATTTCGACCGGGCCGGTTTTGAACTTTATTTCCAGGTCGGTCATTTCAGTTTTATGAACCACCTCTCTTCTTTCGTGAATAGAACTGGACAGTATGAATCATGTGGGTAATAGAAGAGTCGTTGGTTTTATCTGTGTAAACCCAGTTTTCAAATGTTTTTGATCATTTGGCTAGGTTTTGAACGAGAGTTGGTAGAGAACTTTAGTTCATTATTAATGTTAGAATTTTAAAATCAGAGAGTTGAATGCTCAAGGATATCAGACTTTGGGATCCTCTTCTAATAAAAAACATCTCGATTTTTACAAAAATTTTTCGCTCTGTCAAGAACTCATCTGTGATGTTTTGCCACGTCATCCTTTTCGTTTCTTACCATATTCACCCAATTCGAACAGTCATCTTCCCTCTACTTACCTTAAACTTCCTTATAATCCACTTCACAACAATACATCTGTTTCCTGTATTCAACTCTCACAATACATTACTTCTCATCTGTCCCGTTCACAAGTATAATACTCACCACTTTTGTATAAACACGTCATCCCTCACTCTCTCCGAGAGTAGGTGATGATGGATAGGCGGTAGCGAGCGGCGGCGGCATGAGTATGCGGAATGAAATCTCTCGAAACTTGTTGTATTAAATTTGGTAATAATATAAAAAGAGATGGACAAAAAGTAAAAGAGGAATAGAGATATACAAAAAAGACACAGAGAAAAGAGGCCAGTTTTTGTGCAATAGATCCTCTTATGAAGTAGAGGAAGAGGAGGGAACTGAAAAGCGAAAGTCTCGTCTCTATATGTTGCACATAATACCTGTAGTTGTCAGCTATATATGCTTTTTGTCAATTTTCACTTCTTTTTCTTCAACAGTTTTGAGGTTTTACAGGTTTCATATTATTGCACGAGGAGACCTCTTAATACTGAATCGGAGGGATGTTGTAACTGATTTCATAAAGATTCAACAGACTTCTGTAGTTTTAAAAAAACGTCTCATTATAAAACTCTAGTTTCAACTGTTCGCATACTTTAGAAACTCATCTGATCCACCGAATCATCATACATTTCAAAAATAACTATATATAGTCTTATACGAAAAATAGTATTGGATCTTACTGTTCCCAATTATAGACCAGTGCTAACCAAACTATCGTTTATCTTTGAAACTGAACCCTCTCTTCTCATTTTGTCTGTTATACATATTTCTTCACCAAAACCACTTGAAACAGCATAACTAACAAGTAACCTGCATTCTATTTATGTACCGTTTAATTCCACTTGACACTTCCAACAAGTTCCTTCTCCATTCTATATTTGTCACCTCTGCTCTCTCCCCTTTTCGACACCAATTTGCCATTGCGTAACCCTTTCTGACAGGAAGACTTTCACTCCCAATCGAGCCTTCATCCGGTTTTTAATCGCTATTCATTTTTTCTTTCTATTCTCTTCTTTTTCTTCATCTGCCAACCATTCTCGACGGTCATATATCTCTATTGACTTCCAACACACACAAAAATGTCAGATCAAGCGAATCGAGTCGTGTACGTCGAACAAAGGCGGCACATCGTCGTGAATTCACCTCCTCCGCCGCCACAGTCACCACTTCCTCCGCCATTACATCATTTCCCTGTAAATCAGTATTCGGCTTCATCTAATCTAGCGCCTCCTCCTCCAATAAATCAACGTCAACGAGTTCATTGGACCACTGGAAGAAACAAAATGTTCTCGCAAAGGGTGTCAAATGGAGTGGTTTTTTGTATAAGAATTGTTATTTTGGTGAGTTTCAGAGAGGGAGAATATCAAAATAAGACAGTATCAGTTTCAGATTCTGGCAATTGTTTCCATGATTCTTGTTTTAACAGCACCGGGAGCATGCTTCTCAAGGTATCTGAATGGTCAATCTATTAGCAGAGAAGTAAGTTTTTTTTGAAATCAGGACCCACCTAATCCATCAGTTTTTAGATTTGTCCGGGACAGAACAGTATATTTCCAATGAATGCAGATCGGTGGAGTAATGCACTTCATTTTCAAGGAAGAGGCCAAAAGTAAGACTTTATTCCATTATCGAAACAAAACATATATGTAATCTCAGTGTCTACGGACAAGTTGCTCTCATCTGTATCACTCTTGCTTTTGCATTGATCACAATTGGAGTGAGCTGCGTAACATTAGCTACAAATAGTATTCTTACTTATCCGGTAAGAAAGTTACAAGACAGTAAAAAAATGATGTGATTTCAGCAAATCCTGATATCCGGACTCTCAATGATTGCTTTCTTGGTGACCGGTGGAGTGGAGACATGGTACGCCACTGGTTATGATCACATGGAATTCTTCATACAGGTAAGGAAACTTTTGGATGAATTACTGAGAAATTTAGGGTAATTTACTACTTCAAAAGTATTTAACTTTCCTAATTGAGCTGAAAAAGTTCTGATAAAACAATTGTTGCAGGCTGTTGGAAATGGAGTGTTCTCTGGATGTGCTGGAATACCAGGATGTCAAATTCAATTCGTTGTAAAAGGATGGGCAATTGCAGCTGTAAGTATTCAACATTTGTTCAAATCTTGACGTAATTATGGTAGTTCATTCACCACCTAACAACAAAAAAACTGAAGTTGTATTCCTTTTCATAAATGTTTATTTCCAGGCGTTCTACTTCCTCGGAGGCCTTCTCTATATTGTCGACATGGCTATGATCTTCATTTCTCGTGAAAAGTAATATCTTCCCTTCTCCTAATTTTGTTCTGCTTGCTTTTGCTTTGTGACTCTCTCCCTACAAAAAAGAGACATTTCAGAGAAGTGTCGGATTCGTATGCAGTCACCACTACCACTCACTATTAGACTACTTGCACAGGCAATCTTAACTCTGGTATTGTCTTTTTTATTTCGATTTTTTTCATTTCCTAGTTTTGGTGAAAGAATCATTAGAGTGCTTGACCGAAATTCTAACGTAACTTTCTAACAAATTCTGTAATTCCAGTGAACCACCACCGCCAGTAGTGTTCCGAAGCAACCGTACTATCCGATCTTCATTTTAAGTGAATTCTGAATTCCCGAAAATTATAATTTTATATTCTCGTTTTATTGTCGTGATTGTATAAATTGCTCACCCCAGCTTTTCATGTATCTATCTTTTCCTTCCGTTATTATTTTGACCAAGGCATAAACGTGTTTTAAAAGAAACTTTGGTAGCTTTATTATCCGTATTTTGAAAAGATAAATTATTAGAAAGCATAAGTTATTATGAGACAACTGTTAGCATCCAAATCGGTGCACAATCATATCAAATTGAGCCAACATCAAATGTCCACAAGACGTGGAAACTAGTTTCCGAAGGCATTTAGTGTAGCGACGTACTTTCGGACACTTTCTCTGAAATAATGGAGTTTCTCAAGTGAATCATGTAGACCTCACTTTTCCTGGCAATGTCTCTCCTCTACTAAACTTCTGACAAACAGCCATACTCCTTGAATCAATTGCATTTATACAATCATGTGTTCTCATTGAGGCTTCAATCTGTTGGGTTGTGCATACTTGTCCGAAATGCTCTTCAGCAAAACTTATCTGAATTCGAATGATTGGTGAGTATCAGAATCACAAACGCCTCACCACAGGCTCACTCTTGCAAACTGAAGTATCTGTATACTTCACACAACTTCTATAGTTTGCAAATGAATCGCAGAGTTCCAGCAATTCGATTTTTGAAAATTCAAAGATTGGGAAAACAACCTGAAATAGGTAAGCATGAAATTATGAATAAGTTTTGAGTAAAACCACTTCGGTGTCTTTTCGGTTCTCCTTGATTCCGGTCCATAAGCGAAGAAGAGGTGCGAGACATGAAAGTGCAGATGTTTTGACAATTCCTTCACAAACTCTTGGTTTTTCTACTATGTCATCCGTCAGGAGCTAAAATAGTTTTATAAATGATTCAAAATTAACCGGCTCTCGAACTCACTTTATCTTCAGTCAGATTCCCTGGAACTCCTTCTAAATCTCTCTGTTCATCTAATTGTGGAGTGTCTCCACTTCCAGAACCTTCAAATATTTCCCCACTGCCATCTGAATTTTCTTCAATTTCTTGCTCGATAAGTAG
Source organism: Caenorhabditis doughertyi (assembly GCA_963572265.1). NCBI lineage: Eukaryota > Metazoa > Nematoda > Chromadorea > Rhabditida > Rhabditidae > Caenorhabditis > Caenorhabditis doughertyi. Next base: position 9,313,396 of record OY751557.1, read on the forward strand.
TTTGCATCCGAATCCATTTTCCATTTTGTCCATTAATCTGACTGTTTCCTCTGAACAATCTCCTAACAATCGGTCAACGATACAATTTCTGAATTGAGGATGACCATCACAACGATTCGGGTTTGTAGAATTCAGAAAGCTGACGCACTCCTGGATTAGTTAATGTTTGACTTAGATCAAATCATTGAAATCTTACGGTATTCTCTTTCAAAACATTTTGAAGACAAGTGAACTCTAACTCGAAGTCAGGTAAGCCTTTCATTGCACAAGTTTCTTTCAGTTGTGAATCAACAAAACTCTTGATAGCAGGAAGACGACAGTTTCCTACACAGAAGCTATTTACACATTCTGTAGCCACTTCATATTTTGCACATAAAACTTCAAGCTCCATTGGTTTTATTCCAAACAGTGGGAATCGGACGAATGAAGCAGTTGGAGAGGAGTGAAGAAATCGGCCGAAGTCTCTGGAATCGGAGAGGATACGTTCGAAGTAGTCGATAATACGAGATCATAACTCACCCAACAATACTTGTATAGCAGTCTGTCATGTTCTCTGCATTGAATCGTTTTCTTGGTTTTCTCGTTTCAACAGTTTCTTCTGTCGTAATAGTCGTTTCTTTTTCTGTAGTTGTGGTTTCCGTAGTAGTCGTTGATTCTTCTAGTGCCTCCCCCGAACTCTCCCTCACATCAATGCTTTTTCCTATTATCTGATCTTCAACAAATTCGTGAGAAGTTGTTGTTTCAGGTATCGTAGATGAGGGTTCTGTTGAAGAAGTGACCTCTTCTTTTAAAACAACGGGTGTCGTTTTTTCGTCATCAACTTGCAAGGATGTGTTCACTAGCATATTCACTTCTGGATTCCTTTTCTCCGGAATTTCCGATGGAGACGTCGTCATAACAGCATTTTCCGAAATCACAACAGTGGAAGATTCTACTCCAATACTCAAAAACTCATTGACTCTTGCAACTTCTAAAGGGTGGAGAACTTCCATAGAGATAGCTTTTTTTGGATGCTTCTTACCAATTTTAGATGGACATCCATATTTCTCCACTGCTTTCATTACCAATGCATAAACTTCATTTCCACAGGAAGTTCTCAATGGCTCCTCAACACATAAAACAAATTCATCCAATTTTGGACAGAACACTGAAAAGAAACTATTAAAATTCTCTAATCCGGACGAGATGAATACTTTCTCCTCCAATCTTCGGCTCTTCTTTGATCATTTCCGTACATTTAGAGCCAACAAGAGTTGAAGAAATGCAATTCTGATTTTCAAAATACTTTGACGCTACATCTTTCTGGCACACAAATGAGAAATGTCGGGTCACAAAACTGGCAACGGGATTATCCACGTGGCATCTTCCAAGCCCACATTTATTTTCCAAATTAGAATAACTTTCACAAAGGGTTATCAAGGAACCTTTAGTGTAGTAGACAATCTGAAACCTTCAGATTAAGCTTTGTTCAATGTTTATCTATCGTCAAAAAAAAACCGGAATACTAGCAACAAAAACCAGTTTCCTGTCGAACACAATGATAATGAAAGGAACAAAGAGATAAACAAAACATACTGGTAACAAGACATTTGTTGCATTCGTCTCAGTAATTCTCAATTCTTCCCATGATTTGAGTAGATCAAGCATGCAGAATGCTGGGTTATCTGGACATTGTAATGGAGGTGCGGTAGAGGAATCTAGAATGAGAATGAAATAGTTATTTGTTATCACAACCTGAGCATTGCAACCAAAATATTATATGGAAAATTGGAACTGAATTCCCTAGGGAAATCCAAAACTTTAGTCTCATTGAAATTATGTCAGTTTACTATACTGTAAAACTTGTCGCTCTTTTTTTTAAGTAGCCATGTTATACGGCCTTTATGGTAAGAGACTAAAAAAACATTTTCTAAAGGTGAATAGCTCAAGTTCACCCCGGTGATTGGAGCTTTTTGTAATTTCATTTTAAGTCGGAATTGAAAGTAACTTTAATTTATTTATCCTCGAGAAATTTATTTATCATTTTTATTTATCCTATCATTTTTATTTATCCTTTAATTTATTTATCCTCGAGAAGATTGACAGTTTTTGAGTTAAAAAAAACGTTTGATGATTCTTACCTTCTGCAGCTAAAACAAGAGTAAATAAAGCAAAAAACAATAACATCATAATAATGATTTCTGTTTAGTTTTTTGACATGAAAAAACAGAAAGTGATCCCTGTCCTTGTTTCCCTCTCAAGACTCCAAGAGATCCGCCTGTTCTGTATACCAGTTTCTTTTCACCCCCACTCTAACAGCTTCTAAGCTTCTGTCCTCCCCTTCTTTGTCAATTGTTCGTCGTCTCTTTGAGAGAGCGGATGCGAACAATCCAGTAGTCGATTACTCGTTGTGGTGTCACTTATCGTTTACTTATCACATGCAAAATAGATAGAAGCCGCGGAGAGAGATCGCCAATAGAAACAAAATATCTCGGGGGAAAAATGGGAGAAAATAAAAGTGAAAGCGGTTAGAAACATGGAAAACTGTTATGAAAGAGTCATTGTTATCATCGTACATAGAAGGCAGAAGCAGAGGGAAGTAATAATTATGAGGACAAATAATTTAGATTTCATCGATAGACAACTCTGGGAAGTCACCGACTTTCACATCGACAGGCCGAACGAATCCTCCGTACTTGGGCTCACAATCGAAGTATCTGTAATGAATTTCAGCTTCAATGTACTTATAATTTACTTCAGTTTCACTTACCTAACTCCAGCGACTGATCCATCATTCTTGCCAACTGGCTCATCATACTTGACTCCAACCCAGATTCCGTCTTTGAATTTTGCACTTCCAATGAACGCAACTTCTCCTCGACGAGCCATTTGAGCTCCGACGGTCACCTCACACCTATCTCCAACCTGGAAAATATAATACAATTTTACGTTGTGATATTCCCACGAACCTTGATTCCCTTCGCTGCTTCTTCATTCAAAGAATCTCCTTCTTTTTCCACTGGTGCAACTCCTCCTTGCTCCTCTTGAAGCTTCTTCTTCCACGCACGAACACTGTCAGTTCTCTTTGAATACGCATCATCGCTCATCTCGTACTTCTCAACCATACTCTCGTCCTTGAAGTCTTCATTTCCACCGGTCACATCAACAGCGTGAATTCTATAACCGTCGCGAACACCCAAATCTTTCAAACTTTTCGTTCCGTCTGTCAACTCGCCTTTCAACTGATCATCGCCATCATATAATTGAATTTTCATTGACTCCGAGGTTGTTCCAACGACAAGCTCGAGCTTTTTCTATAAGAACCTATTTAGGATTGAATGAATAAAAACTGAATTTTTACCTTCAAATCATTTAACGAGATCGTCGCAGCATACTTCTTTTCCATGGGAAACTCCGTAGCATTTGTGGTGATTTCAAGATCGTAGACTTCGGACATTATGCTGCAAAAAATAAAAATTGAAAATGAGCGGTCGTTTCCAAGGAAAAGGATAGAATGTGCTCGAAGAAGCTTGGAGAAGAATGGGTGGTCATGCATTATAAATGTGTTCCGGAAGACCAAAAGAAGGGCGGTGCAATTAGGAGAAGAAAAGCCGGATAGACACCTGCTACAAATGGTCTCAATTTGAAAGACAGACATGCAAATTTGGCTACTCAATTGCGAAATTTCAAATTAAATGGGATGAGCTGCTGCGGTAGGGTCTTTAATGAAGGCAGAGCACTCACAATGAATAATTGAAAAACGAGAAGTGACTTTTCGCAAGAATGTCGAAAAGAACTAAAAATTATCAGTCTGATTTGTTATGAACAGCTAAAATCAAAACCATTGAAAAAACGACTGTCTTGTCCACGGAGTCTACACACGGAGAACAATGGGGCGCACTTTCCTACTAATAGTAGAGAGACAACGGAAAGGCATTCGAGAGTACGGTTTCCGGTTAGACATGCTGAAAATTGTTAAATTTGAAAATTTCGAAGAACAAAGCACTTATCGAACATTGAAATTTCAAAAACCATCGCTACTATTGAACTACTTGAAACCTACAAGTGGACGTATGAAAACGAAAAAAAGAAGGTCACCTCCCTTCAAAACTGTCTTCTTTACATCTTCATCATTCTTCCATATTTACCGGTCATGATTCACTATTTTATTTTGGCTTTGCTCCCCGTTTTTTCAGTCTCTCAATACTATAATCCATCTCTATACCAAAGTTATCTGAATGCTGGGGTTCCACGTCAACAGACTGTTCTAGTTCCTGTTTATACTCAAGGTGGTTATGGAGGTACTTATGGTGGAGCCGCAGGTTATAGTGGAGTTTATGGAGCAACAGGTGGATATCCTAGTTATGGAATGGCTTATCCAGCATATGGAATGGGATATGGTTATCCAGGAGCAGGGTATCCAATGATGGGCGGTGGAGCTTGTTGTGGAGGAGGAGGAACAGGGGTGAGTTCCAACAAAATTTGTAAGAGAAGCTTGTCAATACACACTATAATACTTCTTTCTCCTATTCGAAGTGATTTTTCAATTCCAGCTGTTCCGATTTTCAGATGTTACCTCCCCGTGAAAGTAATGCGAAAAAGTTTCTCCGAGGCGCCACTGAAGGAATATTCATGGGAAGTGTCGGAATGCTTGGCTTCCGAAGATAACTTTTTTCCATTCTCTTCTTTTTTTCTCTCTGGAACTGGTCACTCAGGCTTTCTCTAATTTGAAAAATATAAAACTATGTTTCTTGATCTTTCAATAAACTTTTCACTCATTTTTCTCAAATGATTTATTCAACAAGTCTGTCAAAAAGTATCAATTTCCATTCTCCTCATTTTCTTCCGCCTCTACAGAACAGACATTTACGACGTCCACCGTCTTCCAATTGCTCCTGTGGAATCGGAACCCAGATGACGTCACCGCTGTTTTCGTCGATTGACGTCATTCCCTGTAATCCTCTTGGGTACGGAACAAGATACTGATGATTTCACTTACCCGAGATGGAGAACGGAAAATGGCCAGGCTTGGAGCAAAAACGGCAAAGAAGAAGACAAAGAAGCCGAAGAAACGCATCTAGAAGTGAAATTGTTTATGAGAGGATTCAGAAGAGAACCTAAATGTAGAAAAGATGAAACTTGTGGGTGGAAGAAAACAAGAGGAGATGAAAATGAAGTAGGAAATGAGTTTTCGAAATGAGAAGAATTCTAATTTTAATCTTCCTACTGCATCAAAAATGTTGCGATGAGCAGTGGTAAATAAGATATCCTTTTTATGAAAACGAGGAACTTAAAAAGGAACCTATGACTAATAATTAGTACGTGCTTCTTCTTCCTCTCCTTCTGTTGTCTATTTGAGTGCAGCCGATTAAAACAAGGGAATGACGAGGAGTTAAAGATTGAATGAGTGGTCTAGGTGGGCTAGGCTTTGACTTTTTCTGTGATGTCAACATTACTTTTGTTCCTGGAGAGAAGCACATAAAAAGTTATGAGCTTGCTTATTTATTGCTTTCCGTAACAATGACAAGAATTTGGTGGCACATAATCAGGTATTCACAGGTAGAATAAAAGACAAATGAGACAGTTATTATGATTGAATACCGATGACGCATGGTAATGTCGTCAGAATCTCACAGACGAATATATTACAAATCGAAGCTTTAACTTCATGAAGATGGTTCTAAAGTCGCTATTAGAAGAGCATTATGACTTCAATAGAAAAGATAGATGCTCGAGGTGAGGTACTTGAATGTGGCTTTGTTTTTCAAAGAATAAAAACTATTCTGAATGCTTCGAGTCTGAATTCGCAAGTTTTTTTTTCCCCGAAAAATTCTAATTCTGTAACCTAGGAACGTTTCTTTCAACGTGGAATAACAGACAAGAAAAATGACGATACTTGACCTCAAGAGAAATATGTTCGTGGAACTAAAAAGCACTTTCTCGTATATTCGAAGAAACATTCTGATTGTACGAATTGGCTCGTAACTAAAATAACATTCAAAAGAAAACAAGAAGAAATAAAAGAGAAAACAAGTACTCATAAGGGCAAAAAGATACTCAATGACCATCGTAATTGTGAAAAGGACATTCTAATCCGTTTTGTTTCAAAGAGGCGTCAAACGACTTCTTGTTTATATGAGTCTTCTGGGACCTCCTCTTCTTTTTTTAAAAAAGAAAATGAAAATAAGTGGGAGAATTGGATGAGACATATTGCAGACGGCTTCGGAACCCATTTGAACACGGATATGGATCGTTGAACATTCCTAAAAGTTATGAGTTATATACTGGCTCCTAATAAGCTGAAGACGTCAAAGAACCCTTAATTATTTTGTTTTTAATATCTCTCTTTCTGAACATTGAAATACAATTTTACATGAAATGATCATCTGTATTTTGGTTTATTCCGTTGAATAACAACCCGCAGAAACCTGGTTACCTAGATTTGAGCATCTGAAATAGATCTCATTCGATCTGGAAAACAGAAAACGGCAACAAAGTTCCTTTTATTTCGTTAACTGGAGTGTTCATCAAAAACCTAACGATAACACTAGGCAGTTTTGACGTTTAAACTTACTTTTTTTACTTTTTTAAAATGTTTCAGGACAAAAATAATACAAAACTGAATTCTGGTAAGATCATTTTCAAGAAAATATGGAATTAGGAAAAGATGTTTTCATAAGAAAAAAAACCCAAACGGAAACTATAATCTAATAACAAAAACACTGCAATTATAGAACCATTCCCCTAGCAGCCAGAAGGCGTCACACATCCTCTGACAAACGCATGAAGTCACAAAATAGTTTGAAAATGAAACACGTTACTTAATAAAAAATGTACACCTTCTCTCCCAGAAAGATCGAATTCTGAAAGACGAAACAGGTGATGATGTTAGAATGTTGAAAATAAAAAAAAACCCACGCATCGGTGAATTTTGCTTTTCCGGAAACAGCTGAGAGATCTAAAACTGGATAAGGAGTCTGAAAATTCAATTATAGGAAATAAATGAGTCAGATAAGAATGGATTTATTTATTGAGTAAAAAGCATTTGAAACAAAAAAGAAACAACGAATTTGAAAGATACTGAAGAGGAAGAGATTATGGAGATTCTGAAAGAAACGCTATTTGGTATTGTACATTTGCAAATTGGAAATTGAATTGGTGGTTTGTTTTTATCGCTTTTTCTTTTTGCCAAATAGTCCGTAGTTGCTGAAATATTGAAGTTTTTAATTCATAGACCAGAATCAGGAAAAATGAGTGCTCTTTTATAATAGGCACTGAAAAAGTGACTAGAGACACCGGGGATAAAAAGCTTACTTGCACCAATAATTGGTATATGGACTGTACATTCCCATTCCTCCATATCCAAGTCCACCGTAACCCAATCCACCTCCATACATTCCTAATCCACCATAAGTACCGTATCCACCATATCCACCGTAACCCATTCCTCCATACAATCCAGGATAAACTCCATATTGGCCAGAAGCTATTGAAATCATTGTAATGAGCAATATCAGTGTGAATTTTGAATAAAACATTGTTTCAGTAGTCAGTTACAAAAATGAAATAAAATATCAGATGACAACAATTTTTGAGTAACTGACGCAAAAAGAGAAAGAGTGTATGCAAATCGACCTACGACCGGATCAAATCGAAAAAAAAGGGAATGTGTATGGCAATCGGATTGTCAGAGAAAAAAATGTTGGCATTGTTTTATGATTGAAACCGAAATGTAGAAGTAAACCAATCGAGATAAAACAAGTTTGTATTTATTCATTTTTTTTTTCATGAAAATCAAACATTTGAAACAAAACCCGTAAAATTTTTTGAAATAAATACTCAGATCAATCAAATTAAAGTGTTGTATTCCTCTCCAGTACCACGTGGTCGTCCAATTCGAGAACTGAATTGTTGACCGGATTTCCTTTGAGCCTCTACTTCATCTGGAATGAATGCGAAATTAAAAACAACTATATTCTACTCCCAGTAACTTTAACCACTCTTATTGGAAAGACAAAACTGTTTGACATTCTACTTTTGATAAACCAGAACACTTTCCGCCATTCAAGAATACTATATTTTGATAATAAGTATTTCTTACCATGATAATTAGCATATAAATCCGCTGTCTGCACATATTCACTATAAGTTGGAGGTGGTGTATCATCACTAAGTGAATAGAATCCTTCTGCGAACTCATCATCTTCTTCCCAATCATCAATATCCTCCTTCATCACATTCTTCAAATACCACATCCTGTATTCTTCATATCGATCATGCCGATTTAGAATGTAGTTGACAATGTAGTAGAGGAGGTAACCAACTAATCCAAGTAGAATAAGAACAATAAAAATAAGAATAAGGAGGTAGACCCATTCACTTGGAAACTGAAATGTAAATAGATTTTTGATCAGAAAATTGAATGAAGCTTTTCTAGAAGTACCTTAGAATACCTATTCTCAATCATTTCAATTCTTGGTAAGAAACTAGTCATTTCATTTCGGTTGAAAGAAAAGAAAAGAAAAAAAACAAAGGAAACTAACCAATGTGAGCTTTGTGTTGACATTGTTCTGTACATCGTTCACTTTACTAACAACCATATTGACCTGAGAGAAAATCAACAGTTTTTCATTTTCACAAAAGAATCAATAAGTGAACTTACATGTTGATCGAAAACGCCAAGGCCGAAATTCATGCCGTCAATGAGTTGACCGAGTCCCTGGTCAAGCTGAAAAAAGATTAACAATGAAGAGATCGGAGATGGTGGATAAGTAAAGTTTCAGCTTTAGATATAACAGTTTTCAGTAGAATTTTCTCGACTATTTAGACTAGGTGTCATTTCATTGAAAAGCTTTCGAGGATGAAAAAATAATTATGAGAATTTTTCTGTGTTTGTTCAAGGTTCCAGAAAAAAGTGTTCGTCACACTCATTCTGAAAATGATGACGAATTCAGGCGAAAACTTTGAGAAGCTCTCAAAAATCTGAATAATTCGTTTCAGAAGATTCAAAACAAAATTATTGAAGAAATCTTGAAACTGGCAAGTGAGTTTGAGCAATTATATTCAATAAAAATAATATCCTCATCAGAAATCTTCGTATTATTTTTCTTCTTCAATATAACAATAGATTCGAAACCTTGTATATAAAAGGAAGGTAGCCGAACTTGTGTTCCAACTTTGATTTTCTTTTTCTCTCCTTCCCATTCAAAAGTAAGTAACTCAATTTGACCTAATCCTCACTCGAAATTTGCCAACACTTGAAAACGGAAAAAGCGTTCATCTTGAAGCACAGAAAAAAGAACAAAACACAAGTAATAATCAGTTTTTATGAGTCAAAAACACTACTAAATTATTCGTTATTCTGACTTTTTGCTACTGAACGTTTTTTAATATAATTTATGAACGAATGAGGGCGTGACGAGGAAAACGACTAATTGAAAATACGAAATAATAAGAAAAAAGGAACGAGTTGTTTGAATGAAAACAATATTTGAATATATGGTGTCACTCATGAGTTCTCACGAATCTAAACAAGGAGCAAAAAAAAACAGAAAAAATGGAAAAGAAGAAAAAAGACGAAAAAAAGAAGAAGGAATGAATGGAAAAGAAGCAAAAATAGGAAGTGGAAGAGCCGAAGGAAAAGAGGAAGAAGAAGACGTTGAGGGGTACCGAGAGCAGCAATTTGGCATGACGACCTTTTATTATTATGGAAAACGAATCGGAGAAAAAGAAGAGGAAGGGACCAAAACAAGCCGATACATATGTGTATGTCTCCAAAGGTTTTCATGTGTCTAGACCCAAAACATGAAATGCAAATGATACTACTGACATTTTTGGTTCAGGGAGTGAGGAAGCAAAATCTAATTTAAGCGCACAAATCGCGCCCTGGGTTTCGCACTCTCAGAAAAACGGATGGAATGAAAAATTGAAAAATGGTTTTAAGGTCGGGTTAGGTCTCGGTTGCAAAATAAAAAAGAAGACGTCATTTATTGTCAGATGAGTAATTTCGGAAGTGCAAAGATTCAGAATTGCAAAGAACGGAAAGAAAATCCTTGCTTTTTCCAGCATTTTCAGACTGAATCCAATTGCACGTCTGCCTTCGTCTAAAAACTTGACGAAAGTTCACATTCTCAAGTTTTTCCACTAACAATTTGGACCAGATTTGAAAAGCTTGAAGTCCCCGAAGCACTGGAAAAATCGGATTATAAGATTTCCGAAGAGAAAAGTTCCGTGCGAAATAAAAACGTCAGGGATGCGCGCACACAAAAAACTGGTGTGTACTTTCGGAGCTGTCAAAAATCCGAAAATCGAATTTACTTTGAATTTCATTGTTTTGAAAATCCATCATGATTGGGTTCTATTGAAAGGCAAGTGGCTCCAGAAATGATGAATGTTTTCTGAGGTCAGATGAATGAATGTTCAAGATAAATTAAAAAACGAAAAAAACGGAGTCCTGTTCTTGAAAAATGGCTGACATATTTCAAGTAAACCCATAAATAACACGATTTAAGCTATAATTCATGAAAGATTAATGTAGTAGTAAATCAGGTGTTTTCTTTCATAATATGAATTATTTGAGGAAGTTCTTTTATCGAAAAAGCATAGGATATCCGAACTTATTTCTAGTGCGAGTTTTTTCTACATCGGATCTGATTTCACTAAATAAATATGAAGTTTTTGAACTTTTGGAAACAGATTCTACGCAATATTTCTTTCAAAACCAAATTTAAAAAACTTACATTAACCAGTGTCAGATTGATGTTGTAGATACTGTAGTAGATGTTTTGAACTTCTTCATCAACTCCCATTTTGAAGAGAAGTATACAAGAGAATTTAAGTGTCAAAAGTGAATATATTTCGATTGCTTATCACTTCATTGAGTCAGTCAGTGAGTATGAGAGTATGAGAAAAAGAGAAGAAGCGTACATTTCCTTTTTAGGTCTCCATCTCTTTAGACTGTGTGTGCATGTTTACTTTCTGATTCATTTATTCACGTCCCCTCTCTACACAAATTCTTCTTTGTTTGGTCCCATTTCCCTCACTTCTTGTTATGGATATTTTATCAATCACATATCACAAATTTCAATATTTTTATTGTTTTGTTTTGGGAAAACGTGGAAAGAGCACATAGCGTAGTGGAGATCATATTGAAAACATCAAGAATACAAACATTTCAAGATGAGGTTGTGGATGGGATTGCCTGGAAACGACGACTAGAGTCATGAAATTGGCATGGATTTTGATGGAGAAAAGCATCAGGAACTAGAAAAAGTTATAGAAGAAAACCGGTAAGCAATGAATGAGCGAAAGAGGCAAAGGGGATAAAGAAATAACAGGAAAAAAGGCAAAGATCAACAGGGAGAAGTTTCGAAATACTGGTATCCTATCAAATTAAACTTCTAATCGTGTTGAGTAGGGTCGTGATGAGGATTGTTCCATTTGATATTTCCCTGCTTCATCAGGCCTTCGTTGATAGGGTCGGACATTGTTGTTTTCGGCGGATATTGATACTGTCGAATTGGTTTCTGGAATAAATTGAAAATATATGAGAATTTGGAAAAGTTGGTGGAAATGGTTTCAATTATGATGGTGGCTAGAAAGTAAGGAAGAGAAACGAAAAAATCATGCGTAGAAGTTGTGAAAAGTTTTCGATAGACTTTATGTATTTGATTAATTTTATAATTAGTTTTAGCCAGTGAAATGGATTTGCTCACTGTTAGAATAGGTTATTCATTAGTTCAAGTGAAATGGTTTAATAATTTATGTTTGCTTCAATAATTTTTATTCTATTCTAGAAATTATCTCTTCTGTTTTTTTTTAAATTGAGCTTTGAAGGTACATTTTAATTGGTATTTGGTGCTAGGCCCTCAACCTGGCCTACTTGTTTTTACTTTTTCAGCGCATTCTTGTTATTTTTCAACTCTTATTCCTAATTGATTTCTAAGAAAGTTAGTGTGTGAAAAAAAGAAAATTAAATAAAATCAGTAGTCACAACCACGTCACGAAATCTTATTTTAGAAGTTCACACCTCTTCGAAAACCAGGTCTCCTCGGTTCGGTTTCCATTGGAATTTGGACGTGTCGCATGGAACTTCGCATTCGTTGGGATCCATAATCACCAGTGCTTCGTCGTGTCTTCTCGACGAGCATTCGTTTCGAACCTGTAATGGAAGGCAGACTAAATCATGGCACACAAAGAGAAAAAATGAAAAAGGCATTTGAAATGTAATCGAAACTTGAAAAGGAGGCAAGGAGGACATTCACAACACTTACTAACGGGGATGTCTGATAGTTTTTGTTTTGAAAGATTGAGAAAAATTTGAACTCACTGTCATCCGAACTTTTCATTGTGTAGTAGATTGCTTGGGCTTTTGTGACGACACTTAGAATAATTAAAATTGATAATAATATGAAAACGATTATGAGAACAATGAAAATCATGTAGAATATCCAAGCATTCGGGACCTGAAATTTTCAGATTTGAATGTTTTTTTTTTGAACCTAAGAGCTGAACTTCTGATGCTCTTCGGATGAAGGATTTTGCTCGAATGACTGATTGTATTCCTTTTTATATGTTTTATAAATCTTTGTTCAGTTTTTCAGCAAACTCGAACTCGAAAACTCACTTGTGATACTGTATTTCCAACTTGATATGTTAATGATCCCGCATCTTTGGCTAAGTTCGCTACTGCTTGATCAAAATTATCCAGGGTCAGATTGACTCTTCCAGTGATACCCGAAATTTGTCCATTGATATGTGCAACAAGAGTACTCAGTTGAGCCAAAGTGCCACTGAGCTCTGTTATCGTCTGATCTACCGACATGCTGAAAAGAAATCGTAAATAAGATAGGTAAGTAAAGATGATAAACGGAAAAGGAGAGAGGGGACAGTGTGGGAATAGAAAAGGAAAAGCAAAGAATGGTATCATCGATACACGTTGAAAAGAGTTGTAGATGGAGAGAAGAAAGAAGAAGAAGCATCCATTCTGTTCCGCATGTTTTATCGATAGGGCAGTAAAAGGAGAGTACGATACAAGGCGTCCGAAGAGAGAAGGAAGAGGAAAAAGGGGAGAAATGAAAGAAGCGTTTTGTATATGCAAAATATTGACACATCGTCAATATAATAATAGCTCTGTGATAGTGGCGAAACCTCTCTTTCAATCTATATCAATGTTTCATATCACAAAGACAGAGAAATATGGAAATGAGGATGGAATCTCTGAGAGAAAGAGACTCGACTTGGCAGTGAGGAGTCACCAATAGAGAGACATGACTCATTGTGCATACTCACTTGATTGCTTTGAAGAAAAGGAGGAGTAAAAGAAGTTGAACCGTGTCTAGATGGACAAGAAACCTATATCAAATAGTGTGGGAAGATGGACACGCGTTATGGTGATGTCATGTCGGAAATTGAGATGGTCAAGATGAATAGACTACAAAAACTCTAAATTGAGCAATTTCCAAGAATCGAAGAAATGTTATGAGATGCTTCGTTAAACTTGATCTCAGCATTGGTTTCTACGAGATCGTACAGGAAGAATAAAAATATATCAAGAAAAATTAGATTGCGCTCTATATCAGATTAGGTCAATAATTAACCAAGTTTCTTCTGTTTTTATGGGCTAACGAACGGTCTATAAAAACATGAGGAAATTTAAGAAAAGACATCATAAAACATTCAACAATTTCATTTTCAGACGCCTTCTGAAAAATGACTGGAAAAATTGTCTATTTAAATGGTTTCAGTCACCAGGAAACATTCTTATTGACTGACACTATTCATGATGGTAGATGACTCAGGAAACATAATCATAAACACAAAAAACGACACAAATTCAAGAAATTCCGAGATTCTTGACTGAAAATAGAAAAAATGAAGAATTCAGAAGCACTAGACTTCAAAATGAAAAGGCAAAACGCATACGTTACTACAAAACTAGTACAGTATCAAAATTGAAATTAGTCAACCAGGTGAGCATTGAGTGAAACTGTATACTCATCAGATTCTTCTCGCTCTCTTTCTTTTCTTCTTATTTGCGATTCATATTTCATTTTCCACTGATACTATCTGTCTCGTTGATTTTTCTTGATTTTGTTTGTATGCTTACTGTGATTACGAAACGGAAACGAAACTAGGCGAATAGGAGAAAAAATGAAGGAAAATGGGAGGTAAAGCAAAGACGGTGGGAGGTGTTTAGGATGAGTCAAAAGTTTGGATAAGTTTATAGAATTAAATGAGTCATGATAGAAGATTTCAACTTTTAAGGGTCATTGGGTTAACATATTTCCTGATTATATGTAGAAGGAAAATATTCTGAGTCAGAGAATAAAATGGTTATTTTTGAATTGGTACGGACGATGGATAATGTAGTTGGTACAGTAGGGGACCATGCTTTTAAATATGAAACAAAGAAACGTGGATTGTAAAAAAAAAAGAAGCTAGATCTTCCTATTTCTTCCAAATGTCATTGGTAACACAACTGAAACCCTTCAATTAGAGGTTTGTGGGAATATTTCTAGAGCAAGGGTCTTCGGAGTTTCGAAACTTCGTGAAAGAAGACGTAATCTTTGAAAATCTTTCTTGTAGCCACCTAATATAACTATGAGTTTTGAAACTTTTGGTCCAAAACGTCATCTGCATTATGCCGCATTTCGCAGTTCCACAATTTATTGATAGAATAAAGATTGAAACTCTTATCACACGAAGTGATACTGAACACTTTTGAATTTCAGCCTCTATTCGCTATAAGCCTCGTCTACACCCATCAAAACGGCAACATGTTGGAAAAGCAAATAGTGTTTTCGTCTATTGTTCAATGAATATACAGACTATTGGAAGAGAGTGAGGATGCATTGTGCATGAATTTGAAAATCACACATGTAAGCAAACAAATTCCAATTGAACCTTATCATTTGTTGTGGGAGAAATGAATATGGATAGTTTGGAAGAATAAACATTTGAGGGGAAAAACTGATAACGCGTGTGGTAAACGAGAAAAGATAGAAGAAGCAGATGATGTGGGAATACCTCCACCGAAGGGATCTATATATTGAAAAAGAGCTTTTGTTGCTGCGTCTAGTTTATCTGACTTCACCTTCAGCTTCTGCGCGGTGAGTTGCGGACAGGGTGGGAGGGCGCCGCGTACCGCCTAGGGTTAATATTTGTTCAAGTGGCGACCGAATTCGACCATAGTCAGTATGTCACTCTCTCTTTCTTTACCTCCTCAGTCCTCTTCATAGTAGCCGATGCTTAGGTGGTATTGAAGGAGGAATGAAATCCACGTGGACATTCGAGAGAAAGAAGAAGAAGAAGAAAGATGGACATCATGTATTTGTTTACCTTTTGCGGCGGTGATGATGAAAACCGATCGGATGTCATTTAGTTTCGAATTTTAGAAATACAATTATGAAAGAAGAGATGACACTGAATTGAATGGAAGAAGAGGTGTTCATAATGGAATTGACTTTTCAACAAAATTAACATGACAGTATATGGAGCAGCGATTTTGGAATTCTCGGGGAGTAGTTAAAAACTAAATCTTTCCGTTATTTTTTGAGGTACCAAAAGGATATATAGAGAAAAGCTTCCAGGATTGAACACTAGAAATAAAAGCTCTGAGCTATTCTCCAATAGTAAGGCACCAGAGGAAACTATCCAGAGCTGAATAAACTTCTAAGATCGTGATTTTCTGAGAAGATAGACATGTTTCAGTATCTCAACTAACTGATCGAATTCCGGATTTGTATAGGATCTTGATCTGAAACATTAAAATGGAATAGGAAGAAATCAACCGAAATTCTCCAAACCAAACAACACTAGAGATGGGGGCAACAGAACAACATGACAGTGTTGAGCATAAAACACGAAAAGAAGAAGAAATCGAAAAGTCCGAATTGGATTGATCTGAGAGCACGCCCGTATAATCGCATATCAATTGGAATCTCTCCCACGAGAAACCAGAAGAACCACTTGGAACTCTCGACTGACAAAAAACAAATATAGGTGGGAGTAAGTGGAATACGGAAGACAGTGGGGGGTTAGAGCCACTTTTTGATCTAAAAGTCTGGATCTTTTACACTACACCAATCAATGTGCAGAGACAGAGAGAGTCTCTTTTCCCATCGCAACGGGTGGAGCAACACAACGATTTGAGCTTCTGCCGAGCTGTGGTTCTCTGTTTGTCGAGCGGTGAGACGAAGAAGCGGGAGCTGCGCGGGAGCAGTATAGGAATATAAGAGAAAAGAAGGAAAAGCAGCACAATAGGCAATTGATCTTAGAAAGAAATAAAAAAGAGTGTCTTGAGAATAAAAAGAATCTGAGCATGTCGAGATTTTCTTTTGAACTAAAAAAAAAACATTGAGAACAAGATTGGTTTCGAAACCGAAACCATAGTCATAGACATGACAATGATCTTGAAAATCTCGAGAATCGCGAAACGTTTTGAGAGCCAAATTGGATTTTCTATCAGAAGACAACCTACAGTAAGATGTTCCAGTCAAACAAAAATCCAACTGAGAACGTCTCCAAACCATTTCAATAGATGGTATACATTTCCTTTGCCGCCTTCTACTAATAAAACGAACCTTTTTTTATAAAACATTCAGTGACTCATCCCTATCGAATAAATAACACAGAAAAAGCTGCGGTCAGCACCACCGATCGTATTGTTTTCATCGCATCTCATTCAGTGTTATGTATATATTACAATACATTTACACACCTCTTCCAAAAATAAAAGATGACATGGTTTGATATTTTGTTGTTTTTGGGTTAAGGTTAGATTTAAAGATTTGGATCAGAAAAGAGGGATCTAGAACAGACTTTGAAAATCAATGATAATAATCTCACCTGTTTTTCAGAATCGGTAGAATCAATGAAGTCATAGAATAGAATAGTAATGAAAGATGATGTCCAGTGGAAAGTTTGTATAGTTTTTCTGCTGACCGTTTACTAGGTGGTAACCCAATGCCCTTCAAGTGGACATTTCTATACGAACTGATGAATTATGCAAATCAAAAATACTCTCTCTTTCAGGGTGGTATCATGGATTTATTTGTAGTACAAAGAGATCAGGTGAAAAAAACAACAAGAAAAAAAGCTGTCATGCAAATTTCAGATCACTTCCACATCAGATTCTGTTGTCAGCTTCTTTCGATTACGGTATATTGTGACACGTTCCCCGCATAAACAAAATAGGAATATTAACTGAAAGTTTGGACTTTCTATCGTGAACATTTCAAATTGAAAAACTTACAGTAATGACAACAAGAATTGCTCCAACTATAACCATGACAATAAGTTCTGTCACAGGCCAATCGCCGAACTTCTCACTCGCAATATCCTGGAATTCCATTTTCGGTTTAAGTTGATATTAGAATAAGACTAACCCCAATTCTATTAATATTCTGAATTGTTCCATTATTGAATGCATTCGACATTCGATTATAAGTTTCCACTCCACGATCTGCTATTTGGAGTCCAGCAGCTTCACTCTGAATTAAAAGAAGATCAGAAATCAATTAGTGGAGCTTCATTAATTGTAATATTCCCAATCTTAATGCAATTGAAATTAAACTATTTGAAAATACTTTTAGAATCTCAATCTCACAAACCTAACGACAACTTTTTCCAGTTTCAGAAAACTTACATCTGCAACCAAAGTGTTGATCTGATTCGCCAAAGTATCGACTTGAGTCACTACGAAATCAATAGAAGCATTCGGATTCGGATTTAATGTAGTCGTGGCAGCAGCCATCTCATAATAGTTATTCTGACCATTTTGCCCATACTGATTGAAACGGATTGGTTGAGGCTGAGATTGCCACATCAAAGATTCTTCTTTTAAAAAATATTCTCAACTTGAAGAGATATTGAGCGAATAGTACTGTCAACTATAAAGGAATTGATAGCAGATGGTTGAGGGAACAAGAGTGAAGGAGACAACACAAACTGCCACACCAAAGTGGAATCGATAACCGGCGCGACGGCTGGGAGTCCGCAGCATGACGCATTGTTTGCTCTCTTCTACCTCCGCGCATCTACGCATGTTTTCATGAAATGAAGGTGAGATGGCATCGGTCAGATTAGTCATTGTTCGCGGAACACTTTTTTACAAAGCAATTTTTAGAAATTGTTTAAAAGGATCGGTATATTTATTTCACAGGTAATTCAGTTATGCCTATCAAGGGGAGATCGAAAATCACAAGCTAATAGAGTTAATTTGTCTAGTAGGTGATTAAACACTGCATCGTCGTTTGGCATTCTTCGGCTTCGCCATCAATCTGATCAATTGCTGTGAAAATTTTCCGGATTCCTCCTCATTCTTCTCGAGCTCATCGACTAACTTCAATCCGCTTCTGTACTTTCTCATAACGTAAGCTCTGGCAGCTAACTTCATTGCTTCATCTGCAGTCCAATCTTTCTCATCAAGCTTTCCAAGCTTCACAAAATCACAGTCAGAACTACGGGTTTGATGTTCGGCCCAAACATCTTCGACTTCATTAAATTTGATTTTCAGATGACAAATCGAGCACATGGCAAACGATGGGTTTGCTGGCGTCGCAGCCGAATGATATCCAGCTTTGGCGAGCTGTAAAACTGATACTTAGCTTTTGTTTTCTAATAATAAAAATAAACCTTTTTCATTGCAGCTTTAGGGATTCCCTTTTTGTCAATTTTCACATTTTCAAAAGAAGCGACTCGATGCCCATAAGTGAGAAACTCTGCAGCGTTGCGAAGAGTGATCAAGTTCTTCGAGGCGGGAACTCTTGAAATTGGGTTTCTTTCGCTCTTCTCTAGAGTTGAAATATCCTCAAGAATCGAATAATACTTGGAAATTGTAGCACATCGAAGTGCAAGATTGACTATGGTTCGAAACGAAAGGGCTTTCTCGTCGGGCTTTCCAAGTTTAACGAATTCGCAATCTGGCCTTTCAGTACTATGCATCTTCCACGGGTCATCATTTTCCTCGAATGTCCTCTCCAGGCAGCAGAATGGGCATTTCGCCGATGGAACTCCATGTGTGGCTGTGGAGTAGAATCCTGCATTTGCGAGCTCAATGAACACATTAGAGAAAATCTAGAGGTGAAATAGTACCGCTGCGGATGAACATTTAGCGAAGAATCTTTTGTCGTAGACGAACTCTTTGAACGATGCGAATCGTGCGGCGAAAGATACATATGGTGCTGATACATTAAGATCTTTTACGAGCTCTTCTGCCGCTTCGAGGGAAACCATTGCCTGAAACAAACAATACATTTCTTAATTGCCACTGAGTTCAGCAGCAGAAAATGCAAAAAAAACCAGCTTGAATTTTGACCAGAAACATTGAAAGTTGCCGCTTAGTTGAATTTAGTAAGTACGCTCCTCCGTACTCCCGTGTACTCCTCTCGGATGAAAAGGTGAGCATTTATTTCTACTGACTGTTTAATCAAATCCTGAAATGATTACTAAAATTCCTACACGATTTCTGTTACCAAGAGTTACAAATACTTCATGTGCATATTTTTCAAAAGAATCCACATCATCAGTCACACAAGCAGAGAAGAAAGGATCAGAAGTTCAAGTTTGTTTCATATAAATATTTTTTTTCTTCAGTCAGCATCTTTCAGAATTACACTGGCAAGTCAAACTTAATGGAAAAAAAGAAAGTGGGAATTTTTGGAACTAGCACAGTGCCAATCAACACGAATTTTCCAAATCCAAAAGTAAGTTCATTACAAACTTACAAAAATATCGTCATGTTTTTCAGGGTGTGACTGGTTACGATCCTGACTTCTCTGTGAAAGAACTGGTTGCTGAACTCCCAAATACCAGGAAAACACAAGGTGCTAAGCTTGCAGAAGAAATTAAAGGAGCTTTCAAAAGTATTTCAATTGAAAAGACAGAGCTTTTAGAAGATATCGGCTTCGTGAGACATAATGAAGCACGTGTAGAGTATCAGTTTGATACACAAGAGGTTCTTTACATTTTTTAAACTTTGCCCAGTTGTTCAACTGCCATTTTCAGAAGTTAGATTTATGGAAAATCGGATGTGATAGTGACTGGAAAGAAGGTTTCTCGTCTTGTTCTCTAGTGAATTCTGATCATGGGACTGCAATTTTTTGCGGAAACATATCAACGAAAGTATTGAAAGATGGACGAGTTGAACGAGCAGGATGGGCATCAATGAAATTAGAAGATCGAAAAGCATTCAATAGAAAAAAGTTCTTCTCGAAATGGAGAAACTTTTCACATTTGCTTTTGAAGGTACCCTTATTTTAACTTGATACGTTTTGTAATTATCGTTGCTTCAAGATTCGTGGAGACGGTCGAAGCTACAAGATAATGCTACACTCTCCTCTTTCAATGGATTTCACTTGGGGTGATTCGTTTTCTCATCCTCTGCATACACACGGAGGTCCATATTGGCAATACGAAAAGATTCCATTCTCTAAATTCTTTCACACAGTCGCTGGACGAATTCAGGATAGACAATACCGGGTGAATTTAGAAGATACGAGTTCAATTGGAATCGTACTGATGGATCGAATAGATGGTGATTTCCGGCTCGAAATAGACTACATCGGGGTTTATAATGACACGACACATGTTGAGGATTTTGCCTATGAAACTTACACTCTTCCAGTCTTCAATACACACGGATTCTAGATTAGTCAGTACTTCCATTCTTGTTTTTAGTTTGTTCGTTTTGTTTTGCTTAGTTGTCACTTTTAAATTTCAATAAAGGAGAAAGGTTCTTCTATTTGAAAAACAACAGGCTAATATTTACAATTCACCAAAAATGGGTGAACATGGAGGGGGAAAGGGACCGAGAGACAGGAGAAAATTGACGAACCGGTATTTGTTCGAACAAAATGCAGGCGTTCGACGCTAAGGACAGAAAACCTATAAAGGAGATAGAGAAAGAAAAAGATATTAAAAGAGAAATAATCAAGAAAACGAAAAGAGTATGCAAAATGAATTGGCTAGAATCGAGAGACTTGGGGAGAGAAGAGATCAGAGGGAGAAATATGATTATAGCATCAAATCCTTCTTTTTGTTCTTGGAGATGAGTGGGATGTAGGGTTCCACGTCGACCTAAAATAGTGACATTGAACTTCTGGACAGTAATTTTCTTGAAATCTGGGAAGGTTTTCAAAAAAAAAACATTGGTTTGTAATAAGAAAAGTAACCGGTTGGATGGGTACTAATCAACTTTCACTCTTCCGCATGCCTATCGCAAAACGACAGCAGATCACAACGATTTTTTGAAGCTTATTTGAAGTGATAACAAGTTCTAAAAGAATTTCTACTAACCCGATCTCCATCGATAACGTGCGGCCGTTGTTCAATTGCTTTATTCGCACTATCCTTTGAATCGAAAGTTATCGACGCGAAACCACGATGAAGACCCGTATCGGGATCCTGTAAAATTGTTTTATTTGGTTGTTTTATGATCGAGTGCTTATTAGAGTTCCACTA
This sequence comes from Caenorhabditis doughertyi, assembly GCA_963572265.1. Classification (NCBI taxonomy): domain Eukaryota; kingdom Metazoa; phylum Nematoda; class Chromadorea; order Rhabditida; family Rhabditidae; genus Caenorhabditis; species Caenorhabditis doughertyi. Next base: position 9,334,837 of record OY751557.1, read on the forward strand.
ACTCAAGTTAGGGGAAAATGTTTCATCAAAACTTACATAAAACATGTTAACACTTTGAATTGGCCCGTATCTCTTGAAATAGTGTTCTAATTGTGCTTTTCCGGTAACCCATTTGACGTGCGTCAGGTAGACAGTCTGTCCGGTATTTTTCGGTCTGGCTTCGATTAATTTACGGATATTGGTGGTGACTCCTCTAGCTACTGATCGCATCTCTGAAATAAGAAACGTATTAGGAAGAAGGTTCGTTCAATTATTACGCACTATAGAGAAATTTCAGTAGAAAACGAGGAGTAGATTATTTAGCTTACAAACGGAAACGGAAAATACAGTTCCGATGAACTTTAAAACGAAGTATTGTTTCATTTAACACTTTAACGGAAGCTGAATATGAGGTTATGCATAACGTTATGCAAAAAGTAGATATTATTTGCATCAGTGTATTATTCGAGAAATACCTATGATACCGTTCAAAAGAATAAAAAACGGTTAATATAGAAACGTGTTCAACACCAAACGAAAAAACGGAAAAGTGACAGAACAGAACGAGAACAAAAGCGAGATCATATGATTTTTTCGTGTCTCCGATACTGAATGGCAGCACTCCGACTTGTACTTTGGAGCGCGGTTGCATCGCTGTTTTTCTCTAATCCTCTCACTTCCACCTTATCACTTCCATCGCGAAGTGGTTGTACTTGAGTGAGGAAAGAACGATTGATTTTCTTTCCGTTGAACACAACGTGAACGATAAGATGATATAAGAAAGTGGTCAGTATATCTTTAAAGTTTTTTTTTTGCCGTTTGGGTCACAAGACGTGTGACTTCAATGAAGGATGATCGTTGTAATGAAAAAGAAAGAAGTAAAAATTGAGGCGGAACCGAGAGGAGCAAAATAGATGTACTATGGAATGAAGAGAGATAGAGAAAGAAGAAAAAGTATTGCGTCACTCAAATCAGTATGATCTGAAAGGTCGTCTTAATCTGATACCATCAAAGTTCTAGGTCATGTGAGTGCAATCTCATTCATGTCTAGGAAGGAAAAGATAAAACTATTGGCGTAGAGCTGAATGAGAATTAATGTTTAGGTGCGAATGAAAGTCCTTCATTAGCGTATCATAATAGAAAATCCAAAAACTCCTATCGGGAACTGTTTTCTGTACAGACACGTCGTGTCTAGACAACAAAAAGAGTAATTGAACTCGTCACAAAATGTGGAACACTTGGCGAACCAGAGCATAGTACAAACTGACACATGTCATTGTTTTTCAGTCTTTCATCCTCCGTCTTCCTCCTCGTTAACCCAAAACTTTAACTGACGTCAATCATTCAGAAAACATGAATCAACTTTCTCGATTCCCTTAAAAAACTGAAACTCTCGGGGATAAAGAGGACGATTCATCAGAGGAAAAGTAGTTGGCTTTCATTCAATCATTATTCTCGGAACATCAAAAACAACAATAACTGGTAATCCATTTTATGTTTCAGATGATATCTGTCCATTTGTTCCATCCATCCCATAAATCAGTTGTGGCTGGGGAGAAGATGTTATTTTCTTTTTCCTCTTCTTCTTAGTCTCCTTCATCTTCTCGGCGGAAAGCAGCGAAAGTGATAAGCAAGTAAATAATGAGGAAGGATTGGGCAGGAAGAAGACGTAGCAGTAGGGGTGAACACTTCGAGATCCGATTCCCGTTGCGATCATCATCATCCATTACATTACCAGTTTGAACGAAACTAGACAACTTAGTGGCTTCGAACCGAACCGCTATCTGGGTCAGTTGAGGAGGCGCTCTCGGCATCTCAGATCGCCTATATAAATATACCAGAAGCAGACGCAGCGCGAGAGATATTTCTCCTGACATAGAAGAAGCATCCTCATCAAGATGATGCTCCGACTGTTATTTCTGACAGTGACAGGGTTGACACTTTGTCATGCTATCTTCTTCGGAATGGGTGGAGGAGGCGGCGGTGGATGCTGTTGTGGATGTGGAACTCCACAACCTCCAAGTTGTGGATGTGCTCCAGCGGTGAGGTTTCTGAAATATTATTCGGGTTTTGATGGTTCATTTATACTTGTTCTTCTATCATATTCAGTGTAGAGGGTTACGGTATCTGAAGTCAACTACCGTAACACGTAGCTTTGCTTTTACCGATTATGACCAAGTGCAAGTTTTCTATTCTCCTGATATAAGAACTTATTCTTTATCCTTTATCGTTCTAAACCATTATATTCCAGTGCCCACAAGCCCCAGCTTGTCCAGTATGCCCTCCACCTCAGCCTTGTCCAGCTCCGCCAGCAGCATATTGCCCACAAGTTCAGCCAGTCTATGTACAGAGTAGTGGAGGATGTGGTAAGTTTTGAAAGATATAATCTTCATTTGGACTATTTTGATGCGGACAGTATCTTTATAAGACTGTTACTTTCAGGTGGCGGTGGAGGTTGTGGAGGAGGCGGAGACGGATGTGGTGGCGGAGGAGGAGGTAAGACAGCCGTGTTATTAATGCTGATTCAATCGGAAGAATTGTTTTAGGAGGTGGTTGCGGAGGAGGAGGCGGCGGATATGCTTCTGGAGGTGGCGGCGGAGGAGGAGGTGGAGGCGGTTACGGTAGAGCACCAGTCTCACTTCCAGCTCCATCTGCAGGATACGCAGGACCACCACCACCACTTCCAGCTCCAGGCGGCGGGTACTCGAGCGGTGGAAGCAGTGGAGGTTATTCCGGTGGAAGTAGCAGTAGCGGAGGATATTCTAGTGGAGGAAGCAGCAGTGGAGGAGGTTATTCCAGTGGCGGAGGTGGCGGAGGAGGGGGATATTCTGGTGGAGCTGCAGCTGCCGGTGCCACTGCTGCTCAAGTTGATGAAGCAACAGAAACAGCTGGAGAGCCACCAGTGGATCAAGTATTCCATTCGCCAAAAGAACCTTGTACTCAACAAGTCAAATACATCATGCTTAAAAGTAGAAAAGTGCCAGGAACTGATGGAACTGAATTGGTAGAAGAAGAATTGGAACAAGTAGAGAATCCAACACATGTTGAAGCCACAGCTAACCCATTGGATGCACAACTTGGAGAACAAATTGCAGCACAAGAGCAAGCAGCAACAGAAGAATCTGGAGATGGAGATGATGAGACTGCTAGTACTGGAGACTTCAAGGCTCGTGCAGCAAAAACTGCAGTAACGGATGAGAAGTGTAATAGTAAGATACTCCAAAAGCTTGTCTTATCAGTAAGTAACCCAACTCAACTAATATATGCTCAAGATTTGATTTTTAGAACATCGCCGCGAATGACGCATTGGCTTCAAAGAAAGCCATTCATGAGAATGCTCTCACACAATTCCCAGATAGCAGTGTCGATGTAATCTGCTCCACAACTGGTTTCACATATCTCGTAAGCACGACAGAGCATTGCGAAGCTCAAAAGGACGGTGTTATCTGTTTTGTCTACAAACGTCCACTGTAAAATCTCAAGTTGTTATTTTCTTGTTTATTATTATTATCTCTTGTCATTCTTGCTCTCTCCCAGTTTCATTGCAATTTCAGAACCCCAGACTTCAGATTATGTGCCAATCAAAACTAGTAATTAATAAAACTGATTTGATTTTATATCACAGCACTAAAAATTTATCAGATTTTCTGGAACTTTTTTCTCCTCTTCGAACTCGATGGCAGTGTTGATTGTGGTGTCAGCATAATTGTTGGTTGGAGTAGCTAGGTGACTTGACAATAAACCAATCATCCCACGATACGGTGGTGGGTTGTGCATTACGATGTCTGAACTGAAATTGAGAATGTAGCATTTTTGTCAATTCCTTCTGGAATATTACCTCCGACTGACTATAATCGGTTCACGACGAGCCATATCACACGGTGATTCATTGGCAATGAGTGCTTGTCGCAAATTCCATATTTGGCCACGAACGACACGAAGTTGGCTATTCACAAGCATATAGTTCGAGCTTGCGATTCCATGACGGAACAGTTTCTGAAATTAGTTTGCGTTTGAAACTCTGTTAATTTTCTATACTTCCAACCTTAAGATCAACACACAATCGATGAACAAATTGTGGTGTGAGAAGAGAAAGAACGTGGCGACGAAGGTTCTGATCGAACTCTGCTTGCGCCCACGGAAGATTCGACCATCGGAAAGGAAATGATCGGAATCTTGAAGTACACTCCGGATGTCTCACTGGAAATGCCAGTCCATTGTCGATAGCAGCTAAATTGATTTCTTCGCCTGGAATGTGTCGAACGAGCAAATTATCCATGTGACGATCAGTGTTCCTGATGACGTAATCCACAATGCACATCTTTTGGAAAAGCAATTGGAACCTAAAAAACTTCTCGGGAAATTAAATTTTGATATAGCATAGTTTATACGAACTTTGCTTCTTCTTCTTCGCTCAACAAATTCTTGTCATAATTCCAACGAGCGAAAACTGTATTTCCACTTTCGTATCCATTGACATACAATTGAAAGCTTCCTTCTTTCGGCCGAATATCGTAATGTCCAAAGAATCTCGAATAGAAGAAAGATGGGGATGCAAGCTTCACAATTCGAGTCGTCGGCACCACATCTAACTGAAGCATTTCACTGACTATACTAGCCGCTGCTTCCGAAAGGTAACCAGTATTCGGAATAAGACATGCTCGACCGAAGCAACAGAAACAGAGCATTCTAGAAACAGATTGTTTAAGTAAAACGAAAAAATCGATGTAATATTACCGTTGAAAGAACTTTGGCCATTTCGGGTTGAGGGAAGCGAACGGTTCTTCGTCTTTTGGCTTGAAAACTCCCAAAATTTCTCCTTCTAAACCGTAAACGAAGTATGATCCAGAACTACCTTCCGGAATGAGACTTGGCTGGATTCCTTTGGAAATAGCATCTTGAGCTTTTCGGAAGACAAGTTGGAACTCGTCGTCCACTTTCTTTCGATGTTCCAGGGAAGATGTTAGATCGTAAATTGAAGATGAGTCAGACTCCACTTCAGCGTGGCTCAGAGTAGAATTGGCTGACTTAGAAAGTACAAAAGATTAGATTTGATTATTCGAGAAGTTACCATGCTTTTAGAAGAAACTGCTCGGCCAGTTATTCAATTCTTAAAAGGCTTCTGAAAAAGATTGATTGCGAAAGAGGCATTAATGATCGAAACTTACTATATTGGCAGAGATTTTCGCAGTCCGAAAAGAAGTGATTGCAAAAGAAGTTAAAAGTTAGAAATAAAAGTGGTTCTCCTGCGAATTTAGTAAAGGATTTCAACGTGAAAAGTTTGTAAACTGTTATTTGGCGCAGGTTACGGTAGCAGGGAATGTCTGCACGTCGCATTGCATACTTTTGCGAAACACCGTAGTTTACATTCTACCTGCATTATAAGGTCATAGAACCGAAAGAACCTCTGCAAGTTTGAAAATGTGATTATGATAAGGAGTTATCAACCTGTGCTGATTACCTAAAAAGAATAAACAATAATTTCAACAATTTCTTAGAAATGTACGCTCGCTTCCGGTTGTAAATTGTTTCGCAATACACATATTTCAAAAGTAGTTAATAATGACACCTTCATTTTGAATATTTCGAAAGAATTAAAGCCATAAAATAGAAAAATTAGACATGATGGACATGCTTTTCCCACACTTCTGCGACTTGATCTCCTCTAGAAGTATGGAGCCGTGCAGTTGAGAATATGGCACCAACCGAGTAGAAGAATGGACGAACGATGTATATCAAGAACATCGGCCAGATCATAACAATTTGTGAAAGTGCCATTCGAGTAAGAATAAGGAGAGGCTAAATGTAGGTTATAGTGTTTTGAAAGACTGAGAATGCTCACTCTGAAGATCCAAATGTTGAGGAATGCGAAAAGTGCAAATAAGAATCCACCTATCAGAGCAATCAGTAATCCAAAGATTAGTGTAAGAATCTTGTAACTGTAGATTCTGACTATTTCAAAAATCTGAAAGGATAGTACAGACATAGAAAGAGTTGATGAAACAGTTTTTACCTTGAAAGACAATGTCCAAACACATGCAATACTATGATACTGTTCACTTGGTTCCGCAAATACTTCAAAGAATGTTGTCTGAAAAATAGCAAGTTCTGTTTAGTATTCCGAAAATAAAACTCACATTCAGATATTGTACGGAATCAGACGGATCTCGATCATCCATATTCATCTTATGGACAAGAACTGGGGCGATATTGTTGACCCCAATGTCGAATGCCATTTCTGGATTACTTGATTTTTGAGATCTGAAGAATTGAATTATCAGAGAGTTGAAAGAAATCCAAAGACACACCTTTGTTTTTGCGGTGGTGGAGCGGATGTTTGTGATGGGTGTTCCGGGAGAGGAATTGAAGGAGCATATTCCTGAAAAAAGTTAGATGTATGAAGTGGTACGAGTTTCAAAAATCGTTTAACCGTTATCTTTTATTTCATTTTATTGTTTAAATAACATTGGTTCGTAAAGCTTACTGTTTTGGGTGCCACTCTTCTCGATGATCCTCTCTGAGAAGCGATTTCAATCACAGTTACTTGCCTCTCTCCAATTTCATCTATTTCATCCTGAAAATACTTTATGGTATTTTGTTAATGAAATAATATTCTATGACGAACCTGCTTTATTGTTACATGTGGTCTTGTGGATACTGTAGATCCTCGGTTTGATTTCACCTCAACTTCAGTAATGTTATCCTCATCCTCAATGTCCTAAAAAAAGATTCGCTTTCTTATGCTCTCTGTTCTATAGAAATCTTACATCTACAGTATCGTATTGAGGAATATGTGGCGGAGGATGTTCGTCACTTTCAGAAGTGTTCCGGCGTGTCATTTTTAAGTTTTAGAAAAGTATAGGTTTTGCCTTCTGGCTAGTGATAGAAAATGAGTAAAATGGGTGTGTTTGGTCGAGGACGTGCCAATCTTTCGGCCCATTTTAAGATAACAACTACGCTCTTATCGTTACATTCCAATAACCACCGTCACTGAAGTTTGCACACTAGCAGGGCGGAAACAACATTAGAGTAGTAGTATTTTAGAAGTAAACAAAACCGATGGCGCATCTAGGTACCTCATATTTTGCAAGATTTGCCATTTGGCAAAAAACTAAATTTGAAAATACGCGCTTCTTCCGGGGACGCGGCCGAGAAAAAACTCGATGTGTACCCCTCTCGGACGAAAGTAGAATTTCCGATAATTTTGATTGCTTCAAAACAGCCAATTAACCTCGGATTTCCGTTTATACTTTCTTTTTCTTCGTTACTTTTTCCAATAGTGAAAGACCGAAAGGCAAAAAGCACATAATTGTTTCGACACCCAAACTCTAAAACTTTATTGCCCATTCTTATTTGTTTCAGACATACTCAAGTTCTTATCACTTTATTCACGCTTGTCCATTTTGATAACTTAAACAAGTACTCAATCGTAACACTGAATGAATCTTCTTTAATATTTTAAACCTTGAAACTCTCGTGAAACAAGAAAAGGGAAAGAACAAATTGAGTGTAAAGATGAAGATTCGAAGAGAGGGGAAGAAAGAACTTGTTTATTATTACATCAATGTCTTGAAAACACCTGACATCTGAGAAGAGGAGTTCACAATCAAACATATTGCAGACAATCGATGAAACGGGCGTTCTCTCGACTTTGGGGGTTTTCACCCAAGCAACGACATCAGATTCTGGCACAAAGAATCATTGAACGAACGTCAGCAAGGAATCTCGCTACTCTTGCTGCCGCCGGAATCGGGACTTCTATTGGAGCTTATCAGCTAGTCACAACTGCAAAAGCTTTTCTAGGTTTGCCTTTATCTGTTTTCTGTCTTTTATATGTTGAGCACTTAATTTCAGATGGGCCTGATGATGCCTCTCGTCATAATGTGCAAACGGATCACAAGCTCACAAAGCGAGAACTTCGATTTCTGCAGTTTGCTTCTGTCGAATTCGATGATGTAATTTATATGAGTCCAATGGATTTCATCGACTCTTTGACATTAGATGCTCCTCGAGAACGTGTTTATAGAAGAGTTCTGAAAGAGAAGGATATCAGCAGAATTCTAAAGAAAACTCCGCCGTTTCGTAATGGAAGCAAACACTTTTTTCGAACAATGGATCAAAGTGGAATAATTTCATATTCCGAGTACATATTCTTGTTGACCCTTTTGACAAGTGAGAATCAATTCTAGACAATAGAAAACTCCAGATGACAGCTTTCAGAGTCAAAAGCAGCATTCCGTATAGCATTTTTAATGTTTGATGAAGATGACAACGGTAATATAGACCGTGATGAGTTTATGCTGGTAAGTTCTATGAGTATTATATTTTTTGTTTTTGCAACATTTGGAGAGAAAACGCAGAGAGAAGTGCGATATTTGCTTGCTTATGTGTGAATAAAAAATCAATTGATGCGTGAGTTAATAATCTAATATGACTGTTGATAACTGATTAGTCTTGACATATTTATGATTTGATTAACTGGCTGCTTGATTTGTGGGTGTTTTGACGATCCAATTTTTTAAAAAGTGCTTTCGGAGATTCCTACTACCAAAGTCATCTTGATATAGATACCAGCACGCGCTAAGAATCCCTTTAGTTTTGCATTTGCATCCTCCTTGCTATAGCTTTGTTAGACATTGAATGTTACATAATTTAAGTTATCATTTTCAATTTTTGCTTTACTTTGCTCTATCCTCTATCATTTACATTTTGACTACAATTCCTTTAAAAAGTTCAATCTCAAGAAAACTATCATTTTATACTTAATAAAATTTCCCTCGTTATCGTTTAGTACTTAGAATCGTAAAAATTTAGATTCGTAGTCTAACGTCTTCACTGCGGTCAACGACACGTGTGCAACCGAAGACTCCAATAGAGGACGATGGACAAGAAGTAAGCGTTGTTTGCCCCTCATAACCAATCATCACCATCCTCAACAATGCTTACCAAAACAACGCTTTATATATTTCCTTTATCTATCTTTTTCTCTGTTGTTCAGTCTTGCCAACTCGACGCCGCCGACTATCATTTCGCCGTCAGCAGAATTGGAGCTGATCGTCTATTCACTGGATCTGATTCGTATGCCGTTATGTTCACCGTAAGATTGGAAAAAAGATGAAAGTTTGCATGAACCAAGAATGATGCTGCTACATATATATTATCCTTTGTGTGATTATGATAGTTTCAAAAGTTTGACTTGATTGAATTTCGAAAAAAAACTGTCATAATCCAACTACCCGCCTGATTGTTGTTAAATATCGCGCTTCTTTTCTTCTCTTTTCTACCCACTTCTCCTACTAAATTATCACCTTCTCGATTTTTCAAACAGCCTGGTGTTCGTTGTCTTACAAATCCTTTCCAATTCTTCCAGATTGCTCGAATGTTTGCTTCAAGAGCCGCGACACTTTCAGGCACCCGACTTGTTCATGTTCATGCAAACTCCTCTTTTAACAATAATTTAACCTATAAGATATTTCCAGAAAAGCGAAGAGGAAGTTCGTAAACAAGATACAACATTACTTTTGCATTTGTTCGGGTTGAGAGGGAACGCCACTTTGAGTTTTGATCAATTCCAACAGTATGTTGCTAGCAGGCCTCAGCTTAAATTTGTCCGAATGCTTTCAGATTCTACGAGAACTTGCAAGAAGAGCTCATGGAAATCGAGTTCTACGAATTTGCACGTGGAAAATCTACAATATCTCCAGTTGACTTTGCTCGCCTTATTCTCCGATACAGTATTGTCAACTTCGATGACTACCACAAATATCTTCAAAGAGTTCAAGAAAAATCAGCAGATGATGAACAGGGAATCAGTCTTCAACAATGGGCAACTTTCAGTCGTTTTCTTAACAATCTGGCAGAGTTTCAAAGTGCCGTTCGTCTATACGTCAACAGTAATGTCCCAGTTTCGGAACCGGAATTCGCGAGAGCTGTTGGATGCACTATAGGAAAGGAACTCGATCCGGTCGTTGTTTCAATGATATTCCGTATTTTCGATGAAAATAATGATGGAACTCTGTCGTATCCTGAATTCTTGGCTGTGATGAGTGATCGTCTTCATCGTGGACTTCGTGGAAGACTTGAAAAACCATGGGGATGGAAGCCGTTCAAGAACTGTGTTATTAGTGAAGTATCCCGAGCTTAGCTTCCACGTTTCTGTTTTTTTTTATACATGTAATTTGCTATCCCCGTGCTGTAGTTCTACCAAAATATCGCTAATTTTCTCTTGCCATTAAATTAAAAGTATGTGTAAATATGAAGACGCTTTCACGTAACTTGTGTTAATTTATTTTCACAACAAGCAATATAACAAAACAGTCAACAAATAAGAAGAAAAGGAGAACTAAATGGAAAAAAAAAACAATATCAATCAGATGAGCTAGTATACAACTGTCGAATACGAGCTCGATCGAACCCACCAAAATCCATTGTAATAGCTGGGTAGATTGGAACGATGTCCTCTTCACAAAGCCGAAGAAGTTTTCTGAAAGGTGAGCATTCAATTTATGACAATAAAGAGGAACACTTACCCCATAGGTGGCATAGTTGATCGGTCATTCATGTACATCTCAACAAGCTCTTTAATCACTCTTTCATTACTTCCAGCAACTATCAGTGAGAAATTAGCCATCCCATCTGACAATCCTTTTGTCGCGAATTGATGTAATTGGACATCTTTAATATTTTCTTTCAGTGTTCTCGCAACTGCTTCCATTGATGCTTTTGTCTCTGGATTGGGTGTATAGGCGACAACTGCCAGTGCTCCAAGATTCAATTTTTGATTAACATCGAGAAGTTGATTCAAGATGTTTTTCGTTCTATCGTCAAAATTGAGTTCTGGATCAACAACATTCCAATCCCAAATTAAGGTTTGAAGACGTGGAAAACTGAAAATAGCTTGTTCAATTTCGAAAAAGCTATTTTGAGACTTACGATTGTGGAAGCACTTCGAGTAGTTGCTCAGCATCAGTTTCTCCTAAAAACTTCAACTCCTGTACAGCAAGAACCTTTACTGTCACAAATTCGATTCCAGCTTTGAATTCGTTAACATCAACTCCAGGATTTCCGGACAATTTCATAAGTGATACATCCAAACTTTGCTGTATTTCTTCGAGAATATTATCAGAGATTTCGATTCCACGCAGATTCAACTCGGATAGTCGTTTTAGGATAGTTGCCCATTCTTGTTTTGAAAACTTGGTTTCAGAAAAAGAAAACGCAGCAAGAAGAGTGAATTTGTTAAGAAGTTTTAATAAACTGTCTGCCGAAATGTCCGTCATGTGAAGAGACATTGCCTTCACCCGTTCGAAAAACTGATGAATCTGAAAGGATTATTCGGTCTTTGCAGAACATTTGACACTAAATACCTGTTCACTGTCATAATTTTCCTCAAGTACATTAACCAGAGAATCACACGGATTTCTTCCAAAGCTAATTTCGACAAGGGTTGGACGAAGTTTAAAGACAGCTTCCCATTTCAAGTCGACAAGATCTCCAGGCTGATCTTTGAATCCTGAAGCGTATCAGAGTCACCTCTTGGTTCCAATTATTAATTTTTCTGTACCGTAGAGATTTTCACCAAACTTCGATGGATTTTTAATCCGAAGGATAGTTCCTGGCATGCTCTCTACGTAACTTCCTCGATTGGCCATCCATACCAGCACGCTGTCTGGTTTAGAAGATGTCATTTTGCTGTAAAAAAACGTTAGAAAAATTACTCGAGTAGAAAATTATGATATTGCGAAAATTTTTTCTTTTTTTAGCAGCGACATTCGAAACGGATTCTTGAAGTCCTAGACTTTATTTATTTTTATTTTTGTCCGAGAGGAGTACACGCGGTTTAGAGCGCGTGGTATTTGTTGGGGTCCTCGGCCGCATGTTAAAATTTCACAACATCCACGGTGAATTTCTCACTACCAGTTAGTTGAACACGATCTTGAGGAGTTAGTCCATCGAAAGAGGCGTGTCTAGCCGATAAGCAATGGATATGGGCGTTTCTAGCCAATAATCAGCGAGTTGCGCAAAGTCCTGGCACGCTTTGTCGCAACTGCCGCACAGAAAAACCCTGATTTAACGACATGAAAGCTCGGCCACCCTTCAGTGTGCACGAGTTTTAGGTATCAAGGACACTTTTTTGAGGGATAAAATTTTTACTGTAAATTCTTTAAAAAATTTTGAGGTGTTTATGGAGAGCTTTTAAAAAGTTGTGGACTCAATTTTGAGAAATTCCTCGTCAAAGTTGAAAAAAAAATTTTTTAGTGTTAAAAACTAGTCCGCGGGTCGCTGACCGTGGAAGAGCTAGCGTGCCAACCGGTAGTGGGAAATTCACCGTGACATCTTTTCGTGAAGTTTCTTAGAAAACAAACCCTGAAACGCCGAGCGATTTCCACAAAAATGTCTACGGAATATCATCAAGAAGAACCAGATGATGCTCTTCGAGCTTCTCGAACAGCTTTTGATTACATATTCAAGCTAATCTATCCTGTATTTTACTTTGTAACAATCCCTGTTCGAGTCACCAATTGGTTTTTTACGAATTTCCCTGTCTTCTCTTCGGTATCACTGTTTTTGTTTGTTTCTACAACGTTAATTGTTTTGTATGTCTATCGAAGACTTTCGTCAGCACCTCGAGAAAGCTTTATCAGCTACATTCTGTACACTGTCATTCCATATGGGGTTTCTATCGTGTACACAGCAGTTGGATTTCTCTTTCCTCAGGTAAATGATTGTCCAATTTATAGATATCATAAATGCTTCTTTTTCAGGTCCGTACGATCACAAGGATTTTAAACGCTCTTCTGCATCCGATAGCATTCATCCTGAGTTTCATTGAAAAAGTTGACAGCAGGTAACGATTACTAATAGTTCCTTATAAAAATTGCCTCCATTACAGAGCTGCTCCAATTCGTCGAACCGTTGAAGCGATTCACGGACCGAGACCACCACCAAAGAAAGATATAAAGTGAGAAAAGTGTTCAGAAACTCTGAAAGATTTAACATTTCAATGTGATTGAAAGTAGCAGATAAATTGGTCGGACGATAGTTAGTCGCAGAGTTTCGAGCACACTAGAAAGGTTTAGAAATGAACGTTAAGCGAGAAATTGTTCAACTGAGTTGTAAAGTTTATAAAGCCAATGGTTTTCATAGACTCTTCTTTTTTAGACTTGCAGTGCAATATTTTGATCTTATCGAAATGAAATTGTTCTACTCTGTATCTAAATCGTATTATCACATTGGAAGAAGCTCCCCTTGCTTCGTATGCGAGCAGAAAAAGCGCCTTCTCTAGTTAGCAAGATAATGACGAATATTTTGAACTTTTCTCTTTTTTGTCCGAACAAAACGAAATATTGAATACTGAAAATCTTCTCCCACCTCCACAATATGTCATTTGCAGGGCAATCGAGGATTCACTCAACGAAACACGCATTCAGTGTCTTCTGTGTAAGCTGGTTGACAAGCAAGTCCTTCTTCGTCCATGCAATCATCTCTGCTTCTGCGAACGATGCAACGAAGCTTTCCAGAAGCAGATTCCTCTTTTATGCCCCATATGTCACATCCCAGTCAAATCTTTCGATATTGTTCATCTATCTTGAACCCTCACTCTTTTTGTACATTCCGTTATATTTGTATCCCACTTCCTTCTTATTATCATTTCCTACCTCGAGTGCCCCCATGATTTCCCCAACCGATGCGTGTATTGCCTTTGTATTTTGTCGATAATAACTGTAGATACGATTAATAAAACCGAAACATCATCATTGAATGGTTTTGACACGTATGGTCGGTGATGACTTACGTCAAAAAAGTGCCTGCACTCGACAAGCTCAAGGGCACGAATGTTAGCGGAAGAAAACAATACTTTAGAAGAAGAACGATGTCTACAACCGTGTCTAATCATCGCTGATTGGAGGATCTATAGATTTATCTCGGAACCCTCCCACCAATAGTCTCTGATTCACTGCTCAAATCGTTTCACATTCCCATTCGTTCCCGCATAATGACGTGGCTTCCCTTGCTTCAATTCGTTCCATCTCGTGTGTCTTCAAGTGTTTTTTGTTCTTCTCCCAGTGAAAAAAAGACTTGGGATCTCCACCATGTTTCATTCCCTCCTCTTCCCGACCCACTTATCGACTTCAACGTCCTCTTCTGCCGGTCTGTTCCCAATGGACCGATTAACATATGATCGCGTGTTCGGTCCTGCCTGCTTCGCTTTCCTTGACTTGCAGAGAGACACATCTTTCTGTGTCCGTACACTTTTTTTTTCTTTAGAAACATCATCATCAGAATGGGAAAGAAGTAGGATTAGATGCTCTGAAGAAGTGACGCAATTAATTCTGTTGCTTATAATACTACTACCACTACTATTTCAGTCCAGAATTTTCTAGCAGTTTTTGTAACCGTTTCTTTTTCCTAAATTTTATAGCATTTTTAAAAAACTCAAAGGTATGGATGTAACTTTTGTTCGGTTCCTATTGGATGACATTGTGAAAACTCGCGCTTCCTTTTAACTGAGTACCCCTGACTAGGTATCCCTACCCTTGAAGCCTACAACTACCGTAATCGACTTTAAGATTCCTCCATCATCATCAACAGAGCACGTTTTCCTTATTCCGATCTCAAATTCGAACATAGGAATGATGTTGTTACCATGTCAATCAAAACACTCTTACAAATACACACAAATAGTCAGACCCCATATAGATACGCATGTCGTTTCCTTTTCCTTCTCAGAAATAATACTTCTGAATATACTAGAAAGTACCTTCTTCATATACTTCTTCACTTCTTTTTTTTTCAATTTTAAAGAATTCAGACGTCCGTCCCCCTTCTTCTTCTTCTCTTAAACACAACTTGTCGCATATTGTCTGTCATCTTGGTGGTACGTCAGGCGTGAAAAAACGCCTCGGATCATCATAAATTTCAGTGCAAGAGAGGAATAAGGGGGAGGATTAAGAAGAAAGTGAGGAGATTCTGGAGCTCTCCTGAAGGTGTTGGACAACTCCTTTCTTGTTTCGAAATCGTTTTTGAAAAGTTTTTTGATGGATGAAGATCTTTTTGAAAAGAAAAAGTCACTTAGTGGGTGTTTCTAGGGTTTCTATTCAGAAGTGAGTGACAGAAAAGTGGGTGTTCCTATTATGAAATCGAATTTTCAAATCCTAGTTTCTTGTCTTTAGATTTTCTTTTTTTGTAGAGTTTGGTATTTTTTTTTCATTTGAGAACATTTATCAGATTATCTCTTTTAGTTTTCAGACGGAATTCACACAGTTAGATTTTTTGAACCTAGTCTGGTGCAGATCGTATTTCTTTAAATAACTCAAAACTCCCACCCAATCTTTAAATCTTCGGAATATTCTTCCAAGAAACCTCCCTCTAATTAATCCATCCTCCTTCTTTTTCTCCACTAGATCCTTCTTGCTAGACACTCCTAATTTCTTCAAAACCACCAACCGACTCATTGGAAATTATTAGTTTGCGAAAAGTAAAAGAGGACCTACGTAATGTTCAATAACTTTTTTATCACCGCCTCCTGTTAGCCTGGGTACATGTTTTATTCACTTCATTCGAAACAACTCAATGTTTATTATCTCTTTCTTTCTTCTTTCAGTTCATTCCCTTCATTTTGTTTTCTTTCCAGAATTGCAAGAAAACTTTCGAATGACGTCGTCGTTTTCAATTCCATTTTCTCCATCTTTACCGTAATCCTAAATTCCTTTACCACGCGCCAAAAGATCGAAAAAGTCTCCATCCGAAAACCGAAAACTCACTTAAAATGAATACCAATTTGAATTGGTGGATTAAGTGAGAAAAAGGAAATAGGAAAAAAAAGAAGAGAAAATAAGATAGATTGAACGTTTTCCGGCTCTTACCACTTCACCATCACCCAACTTACTTGTGTTTGTTTTTCCTAGTCCAGAATGCAAAAAATGAATATTCTCTATAATATTTTAAGCATCGTAGGTTTTTAGGGGCTCCAATAAGGTATATCAAGATGACGTGGGGAAATGAGTGAAGCCTGGAAGTATGACCCATGTTTTTAATACTTACTTGAATTACTTGAAACAGATTTACCAGTTAGGTGAACGCGGAACTTGGGATAATTGAGCAAGTTCCAAGTTGTCAAAATATGTAGTGCAAGTATTTCTTATGATTTCTTTTCAATTCAATTTCAATAAGTTTGTTTTTGATTGCCACCGAGGGAGTTTTCCGCTTTCTACCTCAATTCAATGAGTCACTGTTTATGAGGCTCTATCTGCTATAACTGACTCTAAAAAATAAATACACATCCGAACTGCTCTCTTCCACCGTGGAAAATAGCCTATTGTAAGTTGAACTCTTGAAAACGTTTCTTTCGAAACAACAATTTAAGTATAAACCACGAGAATCTACCGAAGTTAAACAATTGAATCACCAGGAAGCTGTTCGATTTTAATTGGTTTCATTTCCCTTAAAATTGTTATTATTACTTTCTCTCTTCCAAATGTACCCATTTGATTGTTTCTCTTTTTTCTCTTTCCAGATGTTTGACCTCAATTCTATAACAATCTTTGCTTATTTCTTCGTTTTGCTCTTCCTCAATCTTTTTCTTTGATCTATCTTTTCTTATTCATCTCATGCTCGGCACGTCTTCTGACCACCTCTTCTTGTTCATTCTGAAAACATATCCTTCAATTGAGTGGGTGAGAATCGTTCCAATTTCAGTCACGACTTTCAAAAGAATATAACTTTTTCATCAGGTATTTCCTGGAAAAGGGAACCAGAAATCAAAAAGAAATAAGAAATCTGATATCAATTTGATGTTTTGGGTTGTTTCAGGTTGAGTTACAAACATGAATAGGACAGGAAATTGGATATCAAATGTCTATATTTCTTATTGGTTTCTGGATAGAATAAAATAGATGATCTAACTTATTTTTACTTTTTCTATGTTTGACGTGACATTTTCTCTGTTTTTCACAATTCTTCCAATCCGTCTGAAACCCAGTCAATGAGCCTATGAAGCTAAACAAACCCCGGATAGTTGAATTATTCATTCTAAACGCACTTTTGTTGTGTTTTTATTCTGAAATGACAAGAACGCCGCCGCCTCCTCCTTTTGCATTTTTCCTTTTTTTTCTAGAATAAGATGATCTGTTTTTAGAAATTTGTGAAGAGAGAAATAACCCCATTTAGTCATAGATGACCAGTTTCAGAGAACAAGAATTAGTGGATAGCAGCAGAAAGATAAATTGGTATTCAAATCTTCCTGCACGTATATAAGAGGTTAGAGGGGGATTTTTTTGCTTTTGTTTGTGTTAAAAGTAGATGAAACAAGGATTTCTTTTAATTATGATGGGCAGAAAGGATAAGGACTATGTCTTTGATGTTTAGTAATGTTTCATGCTGGAAACTCCATTTCACCTTTTCTGATAGTTTTTTGTTCTGATTCACCAAATCCTTTTTTCATTATGGCTTCTGTTTCATATATATTACACCAACATTTTTCTCTTCCAATCGTATCATTTTCTTATTCATGACGTAACGCCTTCTTAAATTAAAACTCTGTTCCTACATATGGAGAGCGTTCTCTCATTTCGTTTGATTGAAAATGAAAAACAGACACAAACAGAAAGGACATCTGTAGGAATCTTCCAGTCTGAAGAGCTAAAGATACCTTTTCTTTTTTTGAACTTATTTCTACACTTTTACCACTTTCCTACTTTGAATTTTGCCTGAAGGCATTATCCTAAAAAGGAATGGAAAAAGAGAAGGAATGGTGAGATTAGGGTAGATCAGAATGGAGATCCACCATCATCTTGAATTCTTCCTTGGTTTTTTTTGAAAGAGAAAAACCAATGCAGAAAATTTCAATTTGGAATACTGATTTTAGCTTCTCTTTTTCATGATCTCACTAACTATCTCTCTATTTTCAAAGATCTCTCTCACTTTAAACTAACAGAATGAGAAATGGAATGAAACATATTGATGATTGATTGATTCATAAAAACAACAAATCATCTTTTTCTTTCAATGTGTGAATTGTTAATCATCATGAATTAGAGATCCGGGGATGTCCTTCAGCTCAGAAACCAGAGAAATTAACTTGTCAGAACTTTGTTGAACATAAGTTCTGACTCAATCCTTGAAAGATTTTGCTGTATGTGTGTTTTGAAGCTGTTCTCTGGAATCACTTGAAGATTCGGAAATCTGTAGTTGTTTGTTGAGTTGAACAAGTTCAGTAACTAATTTTGCCATTTCATTGAAATAAGATGGTTTCCGTAATAGCGTTTATCCATTTCCCATCATTGTTTTCAAGAAAGTTTTTTTTATTCTTTGAAGCTCCTTTTCTTTTTTATTCTCTCTCCTTCTGTCGAAAACACAACATATCTTCAAAATATGGAAAGTACTTAGAAACGTTTTTTTAGTGTTGCTAACTTTTCTTATATTTTTATCAAACATTAAATCGAAACAATTGATGATTTGTATTCATTCACTAATGAAATCCGGTAAAAAAACCAAACGTTTTCCAAAATAAGTCTTTCTAACTCAGTTGGAACTTTGGAATATTTTCCAAGTGGTTCTTCCCTCAACCGTCTGTTCGTTTTTCTTTTTCCTTTTTTGTTCATCCCACATTTTCAGATTCCAATTCTCGTTTCCTCACTACACACTTCAACTCTTCCTGGTCCCAAAAACAACTATTTATCTCTTCCTTCCTCTTTAATTTCATGATATTTCATCTTCTTTATCCGTTCTTTTTCTTTCAAAAAGTTTTCTTTCACTAACGGTGTTTTTTCCAGACAAACAACACCAATAAAGTCTGCATCCGATCGTTTGGAAGTGGGCTCATACGGTAAGTCGAAATATAAAAAATTAAAGCAAAAGGTTTTCCCCTGGTCATTTCGAATTCTTGAATCGCCTAGAAAAATGTGAAAACTGGTTTTTCTGAAAATGAATCAAATAAATTAGATGGAAAGAATATTAAAATATGTGAGAAAGGTACACACATCCTACTAATTAAGTTGCCTTCCGGTGCATTTTATATATTGTCTTGTGTCTTTTTTTCTGATCTTTAATGTTTTCTAGTGTAGAGAGTATGAATCTTGAATAAAGTGTGGGTAATATGTATTCTCCTACACATCCATTTCATTTGTTCATGAACCCATTACTCTCTAAATTTGGCTCTTCTTCGTGGTCAAAGGACATCATTTCCTATTCAACTACATCTTCTCCTACACTCATTCTTTGCTCAACCTTCTCAACATTTTCCTGCAGATCCTCCATAGCTTGTCTGTTAGTTTACAAATTAGGAAGAGACTGGAACTACCAGTTCAATTTTCGACGCAAGACAGTACCTGAATAAAATCGCGGGTTTCTTTAGAACATTTTCTTTCAGAACTTTCGCTAATGATTGATCTTTTATTTTACTAGATTTCCCTTTTTCTCAAGATTTTGCACATATCCTTCCTTTCCTTTTCTTGCACCACCACCCCAACCAACACCATCACTTTTATGTAGTCTTGAGTTCTTTGTCATTCGAGTTCATCTAATTCGATCTCATTTTTTCCTTCTTTACTTTTCCTTTTTCTTTTTCTTCGAACGACTCCACATATTCTATTCTTTTTTTCTTCGTTTTTTTCCAGCTGACTACTTGATTTATGTATTATTTATTGAGTGAAGAACAATGACGAATTGGAAAAAGAACGGGACGGGAATGATGATCTGTGTGTGTGTCACATCTGTGTGCACTTTTTTCTTTTTCCCGGATACATCTGTTCGGAAAAGACAGAACATATAATAAAAGTTGAAAATGACAGAAAGCAAAAAGATTTTAAGAAGTAATATACTAATTATTGAGTGGCATAACCATCAAATTGGATCTGTCCTAATTCAGAATGATACGTATTTTTGTAGTTTTCTGGTTAACATTGCTCTAATAGTTACTGTTCCATAAGATATCAAACGCCAGATTTTTGAGTATTTATCTGGTTACTGACTCAAATAACGGAGCGGAAGATTTTTGAAAACATCTTACAAAACCGATTTCATAAATTCGCTTACATTCTAGAGAAACCTTGAAGATACATTTCATAAAACTCAATCCGCAAGGCTACTCTACTTGCTCCTAAAATACTGAAAGTAACTCCTTTTACATCCGATACTCTCCAATACTCTTCAACTCCAAAATGTCTATTTTGATTTATTTGAACACTTAACGGTTCCTGAAATGGTCATCTGCCAATTCCCAAAACATACATCTCTAGTTGCAGTTGTTTGTTTGTCTCAAAATAAAACATTCTTCCCACTTTCATATCAAATTTCATCAAATCGTTTTCCACCTCTTCATTTGAACGGAATCCTCAATCTCTTTGAATCCTCTTTGTCATCTTTTCTGGCACCAACTAATACGGTAACCCAATCCTTTCTGGTCACTCTTTTTTCCAAACATCCTCAACTTTGTCGTCGTTTTTTTTCGTTCGGACATAATTCAGAAAATGTCACACCGGCAGAGCTCTCAGATGCTCCAGAGGGAACACGATGTTCGTTGGAAAGGAAGAGAAGAAGCTGAGGAAGAGAAGGCTCGCGGAGAGCAGCTCATGACAAATGTGTCGATGATGAGTGTCGGTGTACATTTGACTTCTTCTTGATACATATCGTTCCCTCGGGAATCCTTCCTCTTGCAGACGGATTCAGGCATTCACCCATCTGAATCTGATTCCACGTGTTCTTTCTCTTTAAGCTTACTCATCAAATTAAAACAAAGTTCATCTGAATCGAAATCATGTTGTTCTTCAGCTTTTCGTACTTCTGACATGTCTGTTGTACATAAGTTTTGAAGCCGTGAGATTCTTTTTTTGGGTGAGAACAATTTTTGAAATTGTGTGAAAAACACTTGATGTATGCTCTGATTTCTTCCGAAGGAATCAGAAAACGTGGAGCTGACTCACTTTAAAAATTAATTCTTTGTATTTTTTTTAGAAGCAATTGGATCCAAACACTTTTTTTTCTGCGAGTTTCTACTAAATCAATCTTCAGAATCCTACACCATATAATTACAAGTTTCCACTTATTCTTGTTCCTTCCGGCTCCCATCCCATCCGATTCGAACATTCCCAAAGATCTTTTTTCTAAACGTTTCGTCGTCATTCATTCTTTTTTCACCACCTATTAATCTAGCTCATTTCTCGTAAAAACTGGGGAATTCCTCGAATATTCTTCTTGTTTTTTTTTGCTTCAAAAAGAAAAAAAAATGAATGGAACATCTTTCTTAGGGTTTCTTCCTTCTTCGACTCCTCTGGTTTCCAGTTATTATGTATTTTCTTTTTGAATTATCCATCTATGTCTTTTTTCCAGAGCATCTCATTTTTTTCTTCATTTTCCTCCAGCCGTCCTTCAGAATGTGTTGGCATTTCTGTCATCATCGTCACCCCATTTACATGATTATAACACGCTAGATTTCACTACAAGGAGAGGTTAATCCACACAAAAATTACTCAAAAAAACACGAAGAAAACAGATGGTCCGGGGTTGCACATGACATCCGGACCTCAGTTTTTTTGTGTGATGTATGGTTTTGTTTCTTTTGGTTTTTCTCCGATTTGAATTCTGACGTTTTCATCAGATTATGAATGGAGATAAGTGTTCTTTTGGTTTCAAAAAAATTCGGGTGTTTAACTTATTTCAATATGAAGTTTTATCTTCAGAGGACTTGGAACTTACATATGCAACAATTTAGATTTTTGTAAAAATCCGGAAAATTCCTGATGAGTTTCTGATACTGTAGGTCTTCGATTTAAGTTTCGAGGAACGCAAACAATTCGTTACCAATCTAGAACTGACCTACATCTTTCAGGATTTTCCAAGAATCCATTTTCATTTTCTATCAAAGCATCTCCTTTTCCTTTCTCTCATCCTCTTCCCGATCAGCATTCATTATTAGAAGGCGTCAACGACTCCACTCTGCCTCATTTTTTTTGCTTTTTTGCTCACAAACAAACGTATATTGAGTTGGAGAAAATAGTGCCTTGAAAAAGATCTAATTTATATAATAAGAGTGGAAATGAATGGGAAAAGGAGGAAAAGTCCAAATTGAAGCAAAGTGATCTTGAGAACTTTTAAGGTACGTTATTGGTAACTAGTTGATTTTCAAAACGATTGAGCATTTTTGTAATTTTTTTATGGGGTCTAGTTCTAAAAAGTCTGGTATTCTGAAACTGATCGTTGGCCTTCCCTAGACACTTTCTGAAAATTCCAATAGTCTCTGTTTCCTGCTTTTCAGTTTACTTCCTCCTCTTTCCTTTCTTCAATTTTCCAACTTTTTTTCCCTTCTTCTCCAGATTATTCTCACAAAGCCTTTGCCGCCGTCATTTGGTTTGAATCTCCGAGAAACCTTTTTGCCTTCTGAAACACCCTTTCTCTTAAGTCTTCGAGATCAGTTTCTCCTTTTGAGTGTTTTATTTTTCCCGCTTTCCCCATATTTCAATTCAAACTTTTAAAACTCTTTTTGTGACGTCAAGTTCAAATGATCTACGACTTTGAGTTTTGAGTTCTGGATATGATTCATAAGAATCAAACATTCCGAATCAAGATGGTTTCTGAAATTCTGGAGAAGAATCTAAGTGACGTCCTCAAGTGGAAGAAGGATCTTCTTCCTGGATAATTTCATCTGAATGAATGTATAAATCAATTAGTATGTCTCCCACACTTTTTATGTCTGCAAACGATCTTCAGAAAAAAAGGAGTGGACTGTGTCTTGGTGGATATTTTCCAATAAAATTTTTGCAAGCTCATTTTGATTAGAAGTTATTTTGTATCTGAGATCAGAATTTTTGCCGATCTACAATGAAAACAATTTTTCACAAGATCCAAGTGACGTTCTATTTATAAGCCGAACTATTTGTAGAAATGTTTGTATGTGTTTTCTCAACCCAAATGCCGTCATTGAAAATAAAAAGTGCAGTACATACATCGTCAAATGGGTGTTCCTCTAGCACCCACTTCTTTTTCCTTCCAAATTTTCAGAAACCATTCCACTTTTTCTCCATTTACTTCATTCAATCTCACCCAAAAAATGTCGTTCCTCCATTCATTACTTCCTCAATGTTAATGATGTAGTCTATGTCTCTCAGATAGATTTGACGAAGAATCAAAGATTTTTTTGACAAAAAAAAACACAAAAAGAGAACCAACACAGAAAATGTGTGAAATCTGCTGGCTCGGTTGCCGTCCACATGTCATTTTTGACGCCATTCGTGACGACGTGGCAACGGAAAGTTACGGGAAACGAGAAAGAGAACACTTTTTTCTGCTTACTATAACCTTCCTATTATATTTTGTATGTTTCAGGAAGATTTTAGAATATTACGAGGTCAATAATTTAGATTATGAAGATTGAATATCAGAAAAGCAATGATTACCAAAGTTTATCAATTCGAATCAAATCGTCAATTTTTCAAATTAACGAAAATCTGAAGTGTAGCCTTAAATCTGATAAGTTTTGAAATATTCGATTTCGAGATTTTCATTATTGCAACAATCCCCTCAGAAAAACAATTTGTCTATCCTAAATCATGTCATCATTTGTTTCTTTGAACCCATTTGCGTAAAAAGTATCTCTTTTCATTGAAGTACACATGATCATCGGTCTTGTAACTGCACCTTTTCCCTAGAAAAAGCATCTTCATTTACCTTCCAATTATCCCGATATCTCTTTTATTTTCAAATCAATTCAATTACCCATCCAATCTATCTTTTCTCTTCAATCAATGCTTTTCTCCGCCTAAATTCGTTTTTGACTAGTAAAGAACCAATTTCTTTTTCTGGAGGTCCTTTCTTAACTCTTTTCTTCGCTTTCTTCTTTTTATCGGTCTCCCATTTTTCTTATTTTTTTCTACTTCTCCTAAGCCCCGCCCACTTTTTCAACTGTTTTCTAAATTCCTTTTCGGTAGGTTCTTTCTGCTCAAGTATTTTCTTAAGTTGATACTTCGTCTTTCTTATTCTTTTACTGCTTCTAGTTTTCTATTTTTCTGATTCAAGGATGAACAGGACGGCAACAATACTCGAAGGAATGATACCGTTGATACCTGAGTAAGTTATTGTTCATGAATCTGAATGAGTATTCTATTCATTATGATGGGAATGTGTGAGGAATCGGAAAAAAAAAATTGGGAAAATAACAACAGAAGTTGGGAGGTATGAAAATTCATGTATGGAAATTCAAATTAATTGCTTGTGACAAACCAAGCCTTTGAGGTTTCAAGCTGAAAATTGAGATGCACATGGCGTCTATATTGGAACTATTTGAAAATCCATTGAAAAATTTTGTATTTATACTAGCTATGAAACGAATTTGCCATTCCACATATGGAACTCTTTTGTTAGAGGACTATCACTAGTCCTATGAACCTCTAAAGTCTTGAAAAAATTCCATGCTCTGTTATAAACTTTTAAATGGTTCAAAAACTAGAATGGTCACAATATTACCCCACTTTAATGGGGTGCACTTCTCTTAGGACATATCAATAGATCTTGAGCGGCTCTAATACGATACCTTCTTTTTATTGAGCTTAACTTCAAAAGCTCGCACCAATAGTGAAAAATGTGTCTGAAAAACTGGGTCTGATTTCTGAAATGAGAGTTTTTTCTTCTGCAACTAGATGTCTACTTCCATGCATTCACATCCTTCATTTTGTTTCATTTATTTCTAATTTTCCGGATGAGCACCTTTCAATTTACATTTTCTTCTCTGCTCGCTTCTCTTCTATTTGTACTCACAGTTCAGGTCGAATGAATAAGTGAAGTGGGGGATGAGAAAACATTCTAAAAAGAGCAAAAAACACCTTCAAAAGTCTCGCCACACCCGAAGACGTTCTATGATATTCTGCTCTTTTCACAATCTAAAATTGAATAATCGTAGCTCTTTGTGCATGTGTCTGACGCAAGCAGAAAGTACAAAACGAGGAACTGGAAGATTGAGAAAAAGGCGGAGGTACAATAGATTCTAGATGTTTTTTCTTTCTTGTGCTCATTGGTTTCAGATTGCATAAATCCTTTCTTTCTTTTACATTTTCTTCCCGTTTTGGCCCTGCGCCCAATTGTCTTTGGTGTATTGGAAGGTTCAAAAAAGCATACAACACGAAAAAGGTTTAAAAGAAAAGGCGAAAAACGGGATTTCTTGGGGTGCCAAATAGAGACAATATATCAGGTTTCAAGATTCAGAATCATTGACCAGTGGGAAAACTTTTAGAAGCTGTCAGATTTAGAAACTTTCGATGAACTGGGCCACGAGGTTGGCAAGTCTGGATAGTATATTTTCATTGTTTCTCTGTTCTGAAAGTTCAAAGGTTTCATCAAGTTTCAGTTTAGACTAGCCATGGAAAACTGTGAAACTCAAATATTTCATTTTGTTTCGTTGAGGAAACTTTCTTATGCAATGTAGAGTTCAGAATTTCCATATAGAATTTATGGTTGAAACCTCGATTTTTTTTAGGAACATTGACATTCTTGAGGTATTCTCACAAAACTGAATTTCTCGAAAGATGTACTCTTGAACATCAAAAGAAAAGAGAAGCTCACTTTTTGACCTAATTTTGATCCTTTTCATCTTTTCATATTTCCATTTTTCTTAGGTTTTCTGTGTCTCTTTTAGTAAACCGTTAATTAGAAGAACGTTAAGAAACCTGATTCTTTCTAGAAGCGAGGACCCACTCATCTCCGCCCACAGACTCAGGGTGAAAAAAAAAGAAAGAAATCTATACTTTTCAAACTATTCAAATTTCTTTTCTTTTCAGCATCATGATTTTGGAGTGGGAAGGCAGCGAGAATTCGACAGAATGTTTGTGTTCCGATATTCAGAGAGACGATTATTCACCGTTTTATGAATGGTATGCTTACTAAAGATTCTGAAAAAAACATTTTTACATCTGAAAATTGATATTTTCAGGGCCAACTACTTGACGATAATCCTCGCCCTTCCCATCCTATCCGTCTTTGGAGTCCTTACCAATATCATCAATGTATTTCTATATACACGGAAACGATTACAAAATTCAGCCAACACTTATCTTCTATTCCTTGCGTGTAGTGATTTTATGGTCATTGTAACTGGTCTCTTCATTTTCTGGATTGATTCTGCCAGATCATACATCCCGGAATTAACACAAGCTCCTTATACAACTGTTTACACACTTCCATTTGGATACATGGCACAGACTTGCAGTATCTATTTCACCGTGGCAGCTGCTGTCGATTGTTTTGTAAATGTAAGTTAGGAAAAAAAGCTCGGAAAATTTCAAAATCAGTTTGAATTTTCAGGTCTGCTGGGCAGCTCAAGCGAAGCATTATTGTACTGTTCGTCGAGCAAAACAAATATGTGTTTCGATAGTTGTTGTTTCGATTATGTACAACTCATTACGATTTCCACAATTCAATCTGAGAAAGTGTTTTAATGATATTACAAATGAGCAAGTTATTGAAATCTGCCCAACTTCCCTTTTTGTCACAATCAATTCAGTTTATAACATGTAAGTTGAAAACTTGAAAATTCTTTCCAAATCCGTGTTTTTCTCAGTTATATGTACATGGTTCTGATGACTCTTCTTCCATTCTTTTTCCTTCTTTGCATCAATGCAATCATTGTAAAAAGGCAATCGAAAGCAAAAACTGATGAATCTGCTCCAAAAAATGAGGGAACTTCTGATGATACTATCACAATGATTATGGTCGTCATCTTGTTTTTGGCTTGCAACACTTTGGCTTTGGTAGTGAATTTCATCGAAAACTTCACAGAACCATCTCCAGTTCTTCTTAATTTTCTTTCTGACACTAGCAACTTCCTTGTTGTCTTCAATTCTTCTGTCAATTGCATTATTTATTTCATTTTCAACCAGGACTACAGAGATGTTTTCAAGTGAGACACATTTCCAAGATCATCCCGTTCAACTTATTATTTCATTTTCAGAATGTATTGGAAGAAGCTGAAACGTGTTTTGTACGAGGAATACTGTTGTTGTTGTGTGCCGGCTGGCTCGAGAAACTACGCTGCTTATCAGCCAGTTTCAACGCGACTTGTTATCGATAAGGTAGAGGAATTAAAAATAGATCGAAGTACAATTGAAGTTCAACAATCCAAGTTTCAGAGTCAAAATGGAAGTAGCAGTACAAAACTGATCCTTCCATCGCTGGATTTGAACAAAAGTGATCAGGCTAGCTTTGCAGGTAAGAATCAGGTGTGATTGTGTGAAGAATCCCTTAAAAAAGGGAAGTCATAAAAGCAAAATCTGACCCAGTTAAGAAATTGTCAGAAGCTAGAATGAACGTTAATAACATATTATGAACCGATTTGTCATGACCGAAGCCTTAAAAAGTGTATTTCAATTCACCGTGTTTGTCGAGATAGATCTTTGTTGTCGATTTAAAAGAAGCCTTGAAACTCTGACTTTTCGAGACAAGAAGCCTATTTTTTAGTTTTGTTGATAAGGTCATTAGATGCTGACTTAAAAAATTATGATGAACGCTTTCTATAATTGAAAACATCTAGAAACAAGAGATGTTAGTGAAGCACAGAGTTTTTTTTCAAAAATTTGATTCAAAAAGAAGAGTAACAACTAGAAAACTGGCCTTTGAACCCATTATATTTCCAGAATCTGAAAGCGCTGCTTCTCCTATTTGGCAACCGCTGACAACAAGAAATCTTCCAAATGTTGATTGGCCAAACATTGATGATGATATCGATTCAGGATGGGATGATGGAAGTCAGGTAAGATTCTAATACCTGTTTACACATCATTCAACAATTCCAATATAGATGAAAATGCAGATCTCCTCCCGAACACCGAAACGATGGCTAGCTGAAGTGAATATAGTCGACGTGGAATCTTCAGATGGACGTCATCCAAGAATCTATGTACGCCCTCTAAATCATTTACCAAATAATGAAACAATCTCTATCACTGCTCTTTAGGTTTTTGATTGTTACTATAATTCTCAATAGACACGTTTGATGCTCATTAAGAACTCGACGAACTTTGATGATTGGTTTACATGTGGAATCATAATATTTGTTCCTAGTTCATATAAAACATAGGTCCTCCCCATAACCCAGTCATACCCAAATGTTCTCAACTTTTACTTTTTCATATTGAAAAAAACAAACATAATATTTTGTTCATATCTATTTTTTCCCAGTTTCATTTTCTTCCCGATGCCCACCAGATTGTTGCTGCTCCCCACCCCGCTCGTTACGTGTTTTGCCATTCGATTCTGTATTTTTAAAATCTCTATTTGGATGAAATCTTCAATTGATAAATGTGCAAAAATCTTTTTTCTGTTAAAAAGGAAAATAAAAGAATAGATGGATAACCTCTAATACTTAGTAGTCTAAGGTGGCAGGTTCAGACGAATCGGTAGCCAAAACCTCCAAAACAATATTCAGAAAAGTCGGAAGCTTAGGTAGCAACTCATAGTTTTGATTATGCTCAACATCAAAACATCCTTAGAATGCAACAAATGACATTTCCATTCATCTAAAAGGACATATCCACGTCAGACAAGCCATTCATCCTCTTTCTCATTCATTTAATCCTTTTGCTAATCTGAAACTTCTTTCCCAGTTCTTCCTCTTTTCGTCAATCTCAAACTTCATTTTCATTCCATACCTGGCTTCTATACAATTTTTGACGTCTATCACTTTCATCTCTTTCAAAAGACAAATAAGCACTAACAAATAAGCACCGCCATAAACACAATATTTGATAACAGTTTTTTGATAGACTCGATACCTTATTTGTTTGATTTTATTCTTTAGAATACGAGGAATTCGTTTCATTTTCCTTCTCAAAAACTTTTTTCATAACTTTTCCTTTTCAGAACCATGAAATCACTCCTGGTCCTTTTGTTTTCATTGGCTGTCTGCCAAGCAATGAGAGATCAATCTATTGCAGTCAAAGGACGTCTTCTCTGTGGAGACAAACCAGCTGCCAATGTTAGAATAAAGTTGTGGGAGGAAGATTCAGGACCAGATCCAGATGATCTTTTAGAGGCTGGATACACTGATGGCGATGGAAACTTCCAATTATCTGGAGGAGAAGCTGAGTTGACACCAATTGATCCAATCTTCAAGGTGTATCACGATTGCGATGATAAACTCATGGTGAGTTCAAAAGTTTTGAGTTTTCATAGTCTTCAATCTTATTTTTCAGCCTGGACATCGCAAAGTCAAGTTCTTGATTCCAAAGTCGTACATTACCCAAGGAAAGATTCCAAAGAAGACATTCGACCTTGGAGTTCTCAATCTGGAAACAATCTTCCCAAAAGAAGAAAGAGAGCTTATGATCTCCAGAAAACGTCGTCATCATCCAAGATCTTATGCCGAAGAAGAAGGCTATTAAAATTCATTTATTTACAAATAAAACATAAATGCAATTATCAATTGACCCCTATACTTTTTGCCATTGCTTACTTAATTGTGCAAAATAATTTTCTCCAGTCTCTTGTTCCACAATATTTTTCCCAAGAACATTTTTAATCTGAAAATAAAGTTTTGAGCTTTTGAAACTTGATTTAAAATCAAAGAATCACTCACTTTGAGCCTATCAGGACGTGCGACACTAACGTCTTGTGACCGATTACTCCGATAACAATCCTTCCAACTCCAGAGTTTCATTGATTCATGCATGTACACAACTATCACAGCCATTGATATTTGGAAGAGAATGGCAATCTGAAAAAGGAAATGAAGTGATTCCGAAGAGAATAGTGAGAGTTACCGTTCTGAAGATTGTGAAAATAGGTACATAGCTTGATGACTTGTTGCATTCATCTTCATCAAATTTCCGAGCGATGGAAATAGTGTAACTTGTGATGACAAACATTAGGGAAATGACATTATCAAGGACAATGAATGGAACGAAGATTCTGAAAAAAAAACGATTTTTAGGCCCATATGGTTAACTTTTTCTGACTGTCATAATAATGCTCATTATTTCATCATACTTCCTCTTGCGACTTGATCTAACATCAAAATGTATCACTTCTCGTTCCCAGGCTTCTCATAATATTCCCACCATCCAAATCATCAGGTCTACCCTATTCTGCTCTCTGATTCCTTACCTCAACGCCTTGATATTTTCGGCCAATTGGTATCTAGTAGTCAGCGTGGATTTCCCAACTGAATTGACTGTTTTGTAGCGATTCACCAAAAACAAAACGACAAGACACTGCAAATTACAAAGTTGAGTTGTATAGAAGAAATAAGAGGGTTTGGAACTTACCACGCATATTACTAAAGATAGAGCCACTTGAATATTATTGACCAGTTTTCCTTGATGTTGAGAGAGACTCATCAGTACTACGAAGATGATCTGGAAAGATCGAACACGTTGAACTCTATTAGAAGAGCATTCAACTTACACAAATGCATTGTCCAATAAGATATGGAATCCATTGCAATGATTTTTCATAATTCGAAACGAAAACTGTAGCTGCTAATCTCTCCAGAAGAGCCAATATTACTATTGGTTGGGTGTAATAGTTGGCAGAAATAAGAATGAATTCAAGAATTGAAAATATGAACTCGTTAATGAAGAAGAATTCCAGAAGGTTACGGAAGAATAGGATGAAGTTTGAAGTGGTGTAAGCGAGAAGAATCAGGAAGAATGAGATTCTAAAACATTCTTTATTACATTTTTCGATTACCTAGCGCTCATTCCCCAAATTACAAAGACTCTGAACCAAAAGAAGTCGTCCCAATCAAAAGAAGGCACTTACACAAATAAAGGATGGAATGCATTTGGATGTTTGATGAAAAGAGTGGCCACGACAACATATACAAACGCCAATGGAGCATAAATGACGACAGTGTAGATCCCAACAAACCATTGAGCCTCGATTGGGCAGTTCGGAGAGTTGCTTACCATACCCAACATTGAGACATTAGATAGAAGCGAAGCTCCTGAAACCGTCATTTGTTCTGCTGATAATCGAATGATAAAGGGGACGTGCTCCAGATGAGTTATGAAAGATTTGTGTCGAGGGATAGTTCAGGCCTCTTTGCTCTGGGGATGTTACAAATGGAATTGTCAGACTGAAAGTCTAGCAAATGTTTTGGTTATTGCCGAAGTTATCATTTTGTGTTTTGGAAGAATTCAAAAGTTCGAAACCACGACAATTTCTCAGAAAATTTCTTCTCAAAATACGTACCTTCCATCATTTTCAGTCGATTTTTGTAGGTCACAATTTTGTAGAATGAATGAGCTTGCAATATTTATCGAGAACTAGAGAAAAGATTATAATTTAGTGCCCTATTTGTTTTTTTGGTTTTAGCAAGTAAAGATCGGTCAAGTAAATTGGTTTTTTGATTTGCAGTTTCAAGATGCTGATGTTTCGAACTTTAATAGAAGGGCATTTGTTTCGTGGTGTAGATTGAGAAAATTTGAATGGAAAAAGAAAAAAGGAAACAGATTTCCCAAACTTCAACGAGTCGAACTCAAACAAAGTTTGAGTATTTAAAAAGTTCCTTCAAAATGTTTCAGAAAGTTCTAATTTGAAGTTTCCTACTTTCTAAGTAAAATTTAAGTTGCTCATCAACAAAGTCTTTTTTCGTTCATCAAGATGGAGGGTCAAACGTTTCAAAAAACATTGAAGACACGAATACTACACACTACAAAGACTACGATTTTTAGCTTTGTGTAAATGAGATGATGTGGAAGATTAAAAACGGTCATATCGTAGAGAAAAAAGAAGAATGGATGAACTCTAGAACAAACTGCTCCACTTCCAACAAAAATATCTTCCGAAGTGACTTAGAAAAACGCATGTTACATTCATTATCCATACATAATCCTAGTAAGTAAAAACTGCAAAAGAAAGGACCTCTTTTCTTCGCCCACTTCTTGCTCATGACATGGAGTACCACGAGTTGGCTCCTCTCATCTTCAGTCCCTCCTTCTCATAGTCATACTTTATCCCTCCAGAGTTCATTTCAAAAAAGGAAAAACCATGTTCTATTTTAATAACAAAGGAGATCACTGAAAATTCTAGAAAAGAAGGCTTTTTTTTGAGCAACATGAAAAAAAAAAGAAAAATCATAGAAATGCTTGCTCGGTCGGGCGCGAATGTCATTTGTGGTCTACGGGGTCCCCTCTTTTTATCCTCTTTTCTCTGGATGCAATGAGACCACGGAGCCCCAATTATGAAACGGATTGGCTATTTGTGTAGGCAGGAAATGAGTCCAAAAGCAAATACACAAAATCTTTCATCGGGACTAGAAGTTGCAGAAGTGGAAAATTCTTAGAAATCGTATAGAAATTGAAGTCATAAGAATGTTGAAAAACTATAATAATTTGAAAGTACAATGCGAACTATAATTGAGGAGAAGAATATGGTATCAAAAGATTCTTGAACCTATTTATTATTCATACTGACTTCAATTAATGACTCGTTGGAAAGTGTCTAATAAATCACCTGCTCAAAGGAAAATGTCTCAGAACGAAAAATAACAAAAGATTCAGACTTCAGAATGAACGAATGAGATCAAACACTGTTTATGTAATCCACAATAAACTTCGAAAATTCCCATTTTTCCAAGTCATTTTTACTTCCAAGAATGTTTTATTAAGGAAATAAAAAGCTGACAATTATATCATAATCTCGAATTCACTTATTTTTCAATATCCTGATCTAGGTAATAAGAAATGCGTTCAAGACACACGGATAGCCTGAAAAAGCTGTCAAACGACTCTGAGAATGAAAAATGTCTGCAAACTTTAAATAGCGTCTTTCAACTTTTATCTCATGACCTTCAAAGTCCTCTTAAACTTCTGCAATTTCTTCGAAAATTCTGTTTGAAATTAAAATGTAATATGTCAGATTGTCTGAAGTTGGGATATTTGATTTCTTGAATTTTCATCAAATGTTTCAAATAAAATTTTAGCTACTCGCGGCCTAAGCAAAAGTTATCATAATCTGATATGATAACGATTTGACTTTGCACCAAAAAAGCAGAAAAAACTTGATCAGTAACGATTCTTTTCAATTTTTTTCGGTTACCGAAAGGAAGTTATTCAAAAGATCAGTAGACTCATAATAAAAACGAGTTCACTAATTTCCAGATGAATGCTTCTCATTTATAGTACAAAATCTGATCTAGAAGTTATGAACGGAAGAACAAGAACAGGTTCAATATACTCTTTTGATAAAAGTTATTACTCAATTGAACTAATTGTAGTTATCTTAAAAATTTTCCCATTATTCTAACAAGGCTTGTGATTAGTTAAACAAAGTTTCAATACGAACCTTCATCAGAAAATGCAATTTTGGACATTTTTCGAGATTCCAATGTGACGTATAACTGATAGTTAGTATCTGATTTGGAAAACAAGTTTTTGATTTTCAAAAATGGTTCAGATCTCATGTTTTTGCATACGACACCTTAGTAATTGTAACCCGTAACCCACTACTTAAATATATACGAATAACGATCAAACCATCAAAATGACGAAATCGAAATGTAGCTTTTGAAAGTTTTAAAGCTAGAAAAACTAAAAAGATCAGGCCCGGAGGATGTATGGATTCAATTAAAGAAAAATGTTGTTTCATACAAAAACATCAAAGTCTACAGAGTCAGTTTTTTGAGAGAGTGAGTGAAACTTCAAATCATCCGATCTGAAAATGTTGGTTTTTTGAAACAATGGTCAGATTAATAGTAAAGCCGCTCTATTAAAAGTGCATAACAAAAAAAAGCAGCCATGAGAGCCTTTCGAGAATCCTTCATAGGAACACAAGACCTTTTATAAGAGGTGCTTCGGATTTTATAGTAGTCTGACTCATAAGAATACATTGGTTTCTGAATGGCTCTCTTCAAAATGAATGTATCCAATTCACTTCAAAATTCCTTCGTCTGATTTTTGAAGAGCATTCCTCTGATTTCGATTTCTGTTCATACATATTCTGACTTAATCTATTCTCATCCACTGACATAATTTTCCATTTCTTAAAAGTCAGAAATCGACTGAGAACAATTGAATAAGAGTTAAATTTGTTACTTACGTCTGTACATATTCTCACTCTGTCAGAAAATATTCAAGAATGAACGGAAAAACAAAAAAAAATTGGAAGTAGGAAAACAATTCAAAATACCCTCTAACAGGTGAAAACCGTGCACTTTTTCATAATTTTCGATTCCTGAAAAAGCCCTGAAGAACTAGTCAACATCTAAGTTGACGGTGGGAAAAATTGAAAAGTTCCCACAAAGATATTCAGGGATCAAAATTTTTGGAGGAAAACGAAAATTCTTGGAAGGATTGAGAAAGATCTGAAGGAATAAGAAAGAGGGAAATCGGAACCAAATGGCACGATTGAAAACTGAAAACAGATGAAAAAATGGAGAGAAATGAAATGAAAAGTCATTTGGAATTGTGTAAAAAGCAATTGGAGAATTAATATGAATGTGTGAAAGAAATGGAAGGAAAATTGGAATGTTGCAACTGATAAAAATAAGTGTGTCTTTTTGTTTTTTTGAGTAAAGAAACAGAAGATGAAATAGTTATGAAGAAGCACAAGATAGAAAGGAAGAAAGTATCTCATTTCATTTGGAATATTCAATTGATGAATAAATGAAAAAAGAAAAGAAGAATCACATGAAGTTGGAAAGAAAGGTCGGAAGATCTAGAATCAACTAAAACGGTGGAGAAATGCAGAGTTTTTGGAACGGAAAGTCATAGATTTCCGGCTTTCCTTGTTGTTCTGAAAAATTGGAAAAAAGCTTTGTTCTCGCTGACAGCCATACAACACTGTACCAATTGCTTAACGCTTCTCACTATGAGCTACAACTTCTTTCCGTGTCTTTTCCAAATCAAACACAAATTATCCCACCTTGCGTTCAAATCACAATATCTTGATCACAGTTGCTCTAAGTCACTCTCCAGATATTCCTACTTGTGTTTTTTTTAGTCTAACTCTTCTTACAGTTTTCATAGAACTTCATCTAGATTGCAAGATTCATAGAAACGGCGACGCAGGTGCTCCGATTTGGAATGAAAATTAATATTTAGTCTGCTAAAACCCTGAATTCGAATCAACAAAACTGTTCTCAGAAATCGGTCCCTTCCAGAGAAGTGGCCTTTTTGCCAACTTCAGAAGATTGATTCAAAACAGATCTACCAATACACCATTCAGGAAGAACTTCAAATCCATTTGGAATCAGTCAGAGAAATGTTAAATGATTGAGATATCAGGCACAAGATCAGTCTATTTCGCTCTTCTCTATTTTTGAATGTTATACTCAGCTGAGTAATTCAATTCAGACCACAAGTGATGCAGATCAACTGACTCAGCTTTTCAAGACTTACCTAGGCCATTTTGTAATTTGGAGTGAAGCATCATGTTTCAGAGCACCGTCTTTTTTAGTTTATAGATGGAAATGAAATGAGAAAAGAAGCTCAAAACATAAAATAACAAGGTATGTGATACCTACATTTTGCAGATTGAAACTTTGATGTTGGGAGTTAATATGAAGGAAAGTTAATGAGAAAAACAACACAAAAAAGTAATGGTAACTGACGAATTCAACCGTTCGAAAATGGGGCTTATAGGGAAAACAGAGATCAAGAAGCATCAGGAAAAGTTTTCGAAAACTTGGAAGTCTGCCAGAATAGAATATTTCATATGTATTCAAATTTTTTGAAGGTTTTATTGCCATAGAAATTTACAGGGTTAGAGTGTTTACAGAGCAGGCTGTTTTTCGAGGTATCAGTTTTACGGTTTTCTCTGATAAACTCTTACCTGCAATCGGAAACTGTAGCATCCTTGATTGATCCACAGATTCAAATAATTGTTATTGTTACTTCACTTCTCGAGACAATTCTCTCTGATTTCAGCAATATATACAAATCGTTCAAAAAACAAGAATAAGTAGTAACTGCAAGAAATGACTTCTCTGTTCTTTCTTTTTTTCTTTTTGTTCATTCCTTCGGGGGACACCAGGAAAATGAATCAGATCAGACATGAAATGTCTCAATAACAGAAATCGCTTTCTTTTCTCATAATTTGTTAATGATTTTGATTCAATGGTCGAATCACAAGTTCTATTTGATATTTATAGAGAAATGTGAACTCATCAACTCGGATCACTGAGCAACTTTTTCAGAATCTTTGAAGAATCATGTG
Organism: Caenorhabditis doughertyi; assembly: GCA_963572265.1. NCBI lineage: Eukaryota > Metazoa > Nematoda > Chromadorea > Rhabditida > Rhabditidae > Caenorhabditis > Caenorhabditis doughertyi. The sequence goes on from OY751557.1 coordinate 9,370,951, forward strand.
CCTAATGTAGGTAAAATGCTCCAGTAATCTTTTTTTTTCCTGAAATTTTTTTCACAAATAATAGAAACGAGGACGTGTTTCCGCTGGTTCGTAAATTCAGATAAGCACCTTAGCATGTCCGGATTAGACACCTACTTTATCCATCCAAATATGCGACAACGGCTCGTACTTCTCTTTCATTCGTATATCAAATTGATTATTCTTTCTTCTCTTTATATTTCAAAATGGGTGTTTGTATTGTAAGTTTTATTTTTTTTATAATTTCAAGTAGAAATTGAAATGTGTTATAACTATAACTCTATAATGTTATAACTCTACGGAGATTTCCTGTTCTAGACGATGATTCCCGTTTACCAAACGAATATTCAAATGATGTGACTAATTTTTTACATCAAGATCAGTTTTCAGAGTCACGAGTATTCGAAACCAACAGCAGAACAAGTAGAAATCATGCAAGATTTTTCAAAATTTACAAAAACAGAAGAAAGACCTCCAATGGCGGTGGAACATCAAATTTATGATTATAAACAATCAGAAGAAGAACAAGAAGATGAAATGTTTGCAGTTGTTTGTTGTCCTCATTCAATTGGATTTGATCGTGATAAAATTGCATTGATTGATTTGGATCCAACTAGTGATACCTATTGTACTATTATATCTGAAATCACATTGACATCAAATGGGGATGAACCTGGACGAATTAACTGGGCAAAATCTGCAGAATCTTTGAGTGAAATGAACAAATTGACCAGAAGTCATATTATTGTTCCATGCATGAATTCTGGCAAAATTTATGTGATTGGTTTTGAGAAAAATAGATTTTATATAGAGAAGGTAGGTGGTGATCTCCGGATATGCTAAAATGGAAATAATGAAACAGGAAATTCGAAGTGAAGACCTCACCCGGAAGGATGTTTCCTGTCCATATGCAGTGAGATCACTCCCATTGAAAGGGGCTCCAGTGCACGTTTCTACTTTAGGAGATAAAAATGGAAATGGAAAAGGTAAGTATATAGAAACTCAATTATTATTTTGTTAGTCTCTGATCTTTCCAGGTGATTTTGTCCTTATCAACAGGCGAACATGGGAAATCAGAAAGAAAAGTGAACCAACATCTTCTCCATTTGGTGGTGACTTCTCACTTCAACCTCGTCACAACTTAATGGTTTCAAGTGAATGGGGACATCCACGTCTACTTCGAGATGGATTCGAACCAAGTGAACTTGAAAATGGTATTAGTTTAACAGAAAAATTAGAATATATAACGGACTTGACTAGACAAATGACTATGAGCTCTCATAATTTAGTGTCAGAAAGTTTTGGATCTCGCCTTCATGTCTGGCAAATCAGTCCTCCGAAATTAATGCAAACAATTCATTTGGATTCTTATGATGGAAGTTTGATGATTGCTGTTAAATTTCTTCACAATGCGGATTGTAATCATGCTTTTGCAATTTCGGCAATAGGAAGTTCCATATTTCACCTGCATATGAATACTCTGACTAAGGAGTGGGTTGCTGATAAAGTGGCTCATGTGCCATCTTTGAAAGTGAGTCAGGATTTAAAAAAGGATTTCGACACATCTAAATTCAGGTTGAACACTGGCAAAGTGATGAAATGCCAGCTCTTCTCACAGATATGATAATCTCAATGGATGATAGATGGATGTATGTTTGTGGATTCCTACATGGAATTGTTTGGAGATTTGATATTCAGGATCCTTTCAGAATTTCACTCCATGGAAAAGTACGTTTTAGAATCTCCCTTTAAAAGATTCAATCATGTAAAGTTCAGATCAACCTTGGTGGAATATTCGACAGTTTTCCAGAAGTTAGAATGAAAACTTCAAATGCAATGGAGGATCGTTGGTGGTTGCCTCCAGAAGCCCGATCATTGCCACGTGGCACCCGATTCAGAGGAGGTCCCGCATTGATGCAATTATCGAAAGACGGCAGCCGTCTTTATGTTTGCAATTCGTTTTATAAAGCCTGGGACGCGCAGTTTTATCCGGAGCTTATTTCGTGAGTTTCCCTGAATTATGTGAAAATATTGTTGAGGAATCAGATACGCAGAGTGATGAAAAACAAAAAAAAAAGGATTTCATTTTCAGGGACGGAGGACAAATGGTCAGAGTGGATATTATTGACAATGAAATGAGATTGAACGAAAAGTTTTTGGTGGATATGAAAGTAAGATTTGGTTTGAACTGGAATACAACCCAGAAAAAACTTTGTTCTCAATAATAGGTTGTAAACGTTTTCTCTTATTAGTCAGCCTAAAATTTTTAAACCAGCCGAAGCATGATAATCATAATACGTGTTTTGAAATGTAACATATGACTCCTCCAAGCTGAATGAGTTCGCTATTAGTTCCGCAGTGGTGTCAGTTTCGCATTCATAAACTCTACTGTGAACCTATGAGAATCGTACAGTTGAATTGTCACGTTATTGAATGAAGCTCACGAGACGAACAGATGTGATAACACAGAAAATGACTAAGAAAATGAGAAAAGGCATTTGACAACTCATATCAAAGAATAGAGCTATAAAAACGACCTTGCTGATTTTAAAGTGCCTGAAAATGAACCGAGGAACCGATTCCGGAAGAATAAGCCAGTTCGATCTAGATCACAATAGTATAACCGTTTTTCCATTAACGGTTTCATCCTATTTAGGTACTGATATAAACTAGGAAGCAACCAACTCAACAACACTTGCTCATCGAACCATCCCTCAATTTTTCAGGATCAACCAAACGGACCATTTGTGATTCGAGACATAAAGTTTCTGGACGGTGACTGTACAAGTGACACATTTCTCTGAATCTCATTGTCCTTTGTCTTATGAATCTCTTCTAAATTAATCTGTTCTTCTTCTATGGTACTCATCTTTTCCTCATTTTCACCATCTTCTTCGTCTTCTTCAGAGCTCTTCGTTCTCCATTGTTACGCACTCTTTTTCATTGCGCAACACACGAGATAGGAAAGAAAAGAAGTGTGCTTTTTGCTCCTCCTTTTCCATCATTCCCTTCTTTTCCCTCCCTTTTTCTCTCTTTGGCTCCTCTTCCCCTTGTTTCTCTTTGGAGCATCTCTTTGGCTCTATCACAAACTGTCGCGGAGAGGATGATAGGTCGATGGCGGAGAGGCTTCATCTTCTTGTTCCCTCAACTCTTTCTGCTGTTTGTATCAATTTCCTCCATTTTCCTGTTTGTCTTGTAAGTGTTTCTCTTCTCTTTTACCTCACTTGATGATCAAATACAAATATATAACAGATTTTTTAGAGAATAAGAAGATAATGATCAGATATACAATGTGATAGACAAGAAAATATAACAATTTTTATGTACTCACGTAGGATCAAATGAAAAGTCAAGGATAAGAAAAAAAAAGAGTCTAGGAGGGAACTACAGTAGGACAACCTCTAATAGAAGGGCGCGGCAGAGAGTATCGAAAGAAACACAAAAATGACGAGCATGAACATAATAGGATTAAAAATTGAAAGTTGAAAAATGATATGATTAGGGAAAAATAAGTGCACAAGCCTCTGAATTAGTCAGATCAAAAAGTTTTGCGACAGTTTATCAAATTTGAGCACCATTCGATACTTTTGTGATATAAACAAGTTCCAAAACTCAGTCATTTTCAACTGCCCTCTTATTAGAGGTATGGCGAAATTCAATTCTTTTTCAGTAGGTTAAATTTAGAAGGAAAAAAACATGCAACTTTCGATATACTTTTGTTTTTTTGGAAGTTCTCAACCATAGTTTTATAGAAGCGATTCATTGAACAAACTGTTTAAAATATTCATAACTTTTATCTTATCAACTCTAACTAATCATAGTCTACTAGATTTTCAACTCCCTCTCAAAACAACTTTTTTCATCAGACATAAACTTCTCTCAATATCATCTAATATTTCTTATGAATTACCAATGAACCATAACTTCCCCAACACATATTACACATTAGTCTAACGAGAATAGAACTAATAGAAACCTTTTTCAAAACAAAAAAAAAAGAAAAAAAACAAACATTCCAAATGTTTTTGATGTAATTTGTTCACGGAGCCAGATGGGCGCCAATTGGTAGCAATTAGCATAAGAAGATGAAATAAATCGGATTTAAGGGAATACTTTTCTTCTTTTTTTACAGAGTAGAATGTAAGCCGCCAAAGAGTTTAAATCGAATGAGACAGAATAAGGGATCATACAATGCAGCTGCTTTCAATTCACCATCGATGGTCAATAACGGGTTACTTTTGGCGGTGAGTAAAAAGAAAAAAAAACTTTCTTGGAAGCATTGAGCCATTGAAAGAAATCCAATTATTCTACTAGATTTCATCTTCTTCAGAAGATTCCAAAGTCATCTGGAATCTAAGATTCCCCAAAGGTCCCATTGTTCTTTGAATTATTCTGTAAAGACTAGAGAAAAGAACAAAGATGGTTGGCAAAAAAAAGAGTAGGAGGAGGAGAGTGAGAACTTTTTCAGGTCGAATGAGCATCATTTTCTTTCTTTTCTTGTATTCGAGTGACGAGTAATACATTTTTAGTCAGTGAGGCGGTGCTCAGATGGGTACATTTCATCCTACTACACTCACTATAATAGATTAGAAAACTAGTTGTTCTTCCATTTTTAGTTTTGGTTTTGGAGATTTTTGGAAGTTGTGGTTGTTTTATTCCGAAATTACTAAAATTATGTAGGTCTTTTCAAAAGCTAGTAAATGGCGAAATATCAAAGTAATCTCTCCAAAATTTTCGATAAATCAGGATCCTTTTCTCGAACATAAATAGTGTGATCTAGGTTCACAGATTGTTATACTGTGATGAATTCGGAAATGTCTACACTTATTTTCAAAAATTTAGGTATGATGAACATACATTATTGAACACCCCCTGTGGTAATTTAGCTAACTTTTTTTCAATTTTCTAGTTTCAGATTATTCTCTACTTTGAGTTTTGACGTTTCAGTTTGAAACTTGAACATTGAAATTAATAATTCAGACAAGATGCTACTCCACACAATGTAACTTGAGCCCTTTCACACTTTCTTATTGAGTTTCGTGTCAACTTGAATATTTCGGCTTTCAAATAAGTAGAACTTCTTAAGAACTCCTCAGAACTTATTGTTCTTCCTGCACTCTCCATTCAAATCCATTAAAATAATTTCTTTTTCAGGATTTTGACAACAATGGTACGAGTAGAGAAGCACGAGAGAGTTACGAAGAATATAAAGATGATATCGATCATTTATTAGAAGAAGATTTGACTTTTTACGATGAAGGAGCTGATACCGCAGCTGGAGACGTGCAGATTAAACCAGAGCCAGTGATAGTGAAACAAAAGGAAGTACACGTGGCAAAAGAAGTAGAACCAAAAGTAGAAGAAGAAGAAGTCGTGGAAGAAGGTGAAGAGAATGGAGGTGAAACTGAAGAATATGAAGAAGAAGAGGAGGAGGAAGAGGAAGAAGCTGTCGTAGAAGAAGCCACGACGACGACTACTACAGAAGTCCCCACAACTACAACACCTGCAGAAGAAGTCACAAAAGAGGAAGAAGCTGACGATGAAGAAGAAGAAGACGACGAAGTCAAGTAAGTTGAAGTCGTTGAAACTTGACACGTTTTGTGGGAACCTAAAATAAAACACAAGTGGAATAGATCCAAGGTTTCTATGTATTCTTCTATTGCTATATAATAACTTTTGCCTAAAAGTTTCCTTTATCGAAGAACATTCTGGATTTAGTATATCTATTTACATTCACACTTTTCCTTTTCCCCCGTTTTTTTGCTTTCTCAGATTCTTCTCAGATTTCTTTTCCGGGGGTCATAATTAGGAGTGTATGTGGGTGTGTACATAAGCACGGCGAATACAAGAATGTAAGAAATGTAATCGGTGGTTCGTAAGTTCAAAAGTTATTTTCTCTACACAAATTATTTCTTTTTTTGCGACAAGACTTTCTTTTCGTCTATCCTCAATGCCCACCCCATTGGTTAAGTGTTTGTTTGGGCGATAAAAAGAAGAATAGGTTCTTGTGGAAATGCCCTCTTTCAATGCTTTTCGCACTTCATTTTCTACACTTTTTTGAGATATTTTCTCACTTATTTGATCTATAGATGAACTATTTACGAGTTTTTGTCACAAGTTCGGATGCTTTGATGATAATGACTGAGATAAGAAAGAGTACAAATACTAGTGGAATGGAGTTCCACCGTCTATCCTTTATTATCTGTATTGAGTCTTCTTCTTCTCCTTTTTTTCTTGCGCTATCCGTATTTCAATGGAATCCCGGTTAATCAGTCTTTTTGATTTTGAATCAGGTCGACCGGTTTTGTTTAAGTTATCAATTCATGATTTTACTATGAGTTGTTGTAGTGATGTTCCATGGAAAAAATGCTATATTTCCAGTACTTTTCTTACCAGTCATGCTCCAAACGCAATTGACATAATTTATCCTTTCCTTATTTCTTCGACAAGCCAAACGCTGATAGAAAGCCCAATTTGATAAGATCTCTATGGTCAAAAACTGATATGATGATGCTTGATTAAAAGATGTTTGATTCTCTTATCACTTCATCACGTTGATATCCGTGGGATTTCTTCGAATATCATTTGATTTCGTGGCCGAATGGTCTAGTGGTATGATTCTCGCTTTGGGTGCGAGAGGTCCCGGGTTCAATCCCCGGTTCGGCCCATTCCCTTTTTTCATTCATCAATTTGGGTTTATTTTTTCAACCTCTGAGTTTTCATCTACGTTAAGATGTGATAACAACACCTGAGTAGCCACAAACAACAATAAGAAAACAGTTTTGGAATGTTCAATGTTCATTACGGGAAACAGAAATGCACGAGAGAAATTAGACGTCAAACTTCTCGAACATCTCATCGATGGTGTAGCAGTATCCCTCATAGCAGACGGATTCGTAGTCGCACTTGGTGCTGGAACGGCAACGACGTCCACGAGCCATGACTGGAGAAGAGAGTGCAATGAGCACAACGAGAAGAAGAGTAAGAAGATTCATGACAGAACAGTGAATGAAACTGATGGTTTCAAGAAGAATCGACACTCCTTATATAGTTTTTGAAACTATTCATGATGCAAGAAAAGAAGAGAAATGCCTCAAGAAAAGGGGTGTATCGAATGCTGAAACAAGGAAAATTTGCATAAAAATTGCATTGGAATGTGTGAATTTATGATTCTTGATGTTCCTTTTTATGATGAACTGAGTAACCAAGAATGGCATACTGTAGTTTGATAATCAAAAACCATGTAGATAATATGGGAAGAGATCTGGAAACAGATATTACCGTAGGATTTGGTTGTGGGATCGAATCGAGAAGAGCTTGGAAGTAAAAGTACTTGATTGAGCAAACCAGAAATTGAAAATCTTCAATAAATCTCTTATTATTATCCTATGAGATCTTTGTTATAAAATGCCTCTATCCAAAGAACTATGTAGTTTACGTGGGTTTTCAAATAATGCCAATTTGTTTGAAATTGGCTTCTAATCGAAATAGAACACAGAAAAAAAGTTGAAATTGCGTGTCATGCTTACTTCCTCCAAAAATTCTCATCTTCTTCATCCTCATAGTCAGTATTTTCCGTCAATACAGGGTGGCTCATAAGTATGGAGACTTTTGTGCTGGTGAACTTTGGCTTTGTGCCAGCCTGCCAGATCATTAACTCGGGATCTAACAGAAAATTTTCAACGTACGGATAGTGTAGTAACTGCCGATAAAAGTAGGACTAAATATAAGATCTCATCTCGAAGATATGGGAGCATTCTCATTGAAAAAAATCGCAAAAAAACAGGTACTGCGGCGCAAGCATTTTAACACTGAAATCTCAATGAGGAAAAGTGCCGGCATCAGGTCACAAAAAGATCTAATCGAATACCCGTTTTTGTGGACTGATAAACACCCCAGCTGGTCTTTTTTGAGCATTCACAATGTTATGAGACCGCCTCATAAGCTCAGTTTCGAAAACACTGCCGAAAATTTCAAACTTCACTTTTTTGATAACAAGGTTTGGGACCATACTGTGGGCGTCATTATTATCCGGCGGTCTTCTACTTTTGGGTACTTCGAAACTGATGTTCAAACTTACTCGGATTGAATTTTGGAGTCATTTGGTCAGATACATCATCTGCTATACCATGAAGTAGCCATCGAAACCTCCGGCGCAGAGGGGGGTCTCGCGGTTACATGTCAGAAGACGTGGAACGCCGCGGAATCTTCCGATTTTAGAATTTTTTTCCTAGCTATTGCTTAGGATTGTAGCAATCAAAAAATCAACCTGGTTTCTATATTGCTATTCTACTTTTCGAAATATACCCAGAAACAAAAGTCTCCATACTTATGAGCCACCCTGTAATCTTCAACTCATTTCCAAAAAGTGCCAAATATGGGTCTGGTCACCTGCCACGTCATAACAATCATTTTGAAGATTGAATGAGTCTCCGTTCGTTTCTTCTTCATCTCTTTCGCTTCTTTATTCACTTTTTACTACTTCTGCCAAGTCTATCTCTTTTCATTTCTCTCTTTATTTTTATATAGCCAATTAGCAATGAAATCAGAAGCAAGGTCAACAGGAAGAAAAGAGTCTTTCGTATTCAATTCGATATCCATCAAGTTTCATAATGGTTCACACATGTTGTCTATTTCTCTTTCTTTTTTTCTTCATTCGAATTTCAATTAGGACCAAAAAACGTCATTTTCGAATGTTCCCAACCGTTTTGATCATTCAATTTATTCGAGGTTTTACCTTTTCATTGTTGAAAATCTCCCTTTTATAAATCGGTTTTTCGTTTTGAGAACTACGGACCACCTTACCTTCAAGGTCAACCGTTTATTTCAATTTGCTTCTTTTTTCTTTTTTTTTTTCGCTTTTTCTATATTTGCAAAAAGAGGAGAGAGTTATTATTTGTGAATCATTTCACTTCCTTTAGCTGAAGAAATTCGTGTGAGTAGAAGAAAAAGAAGAAGACGTCAACAAAATATGGGAAAGAATAAATTATAAGTTATAGTTATAAATCTGAAATTCTTGGAATTTTTAATTTTTTCCAATTTCTGGTGCTCAAAAATCAGAGATAGATGTAGTAGCATTATCGATGGGAGTGAGGTATCAGTTTGATTACAGCTGGAACCTCTTATTCAAGAGCATACAAGTGTTTCTGTGATTGTATTGTATTCAGTAACAAGAGATCCACTTTTCATCAAGATTCCACATTTTATCTGCATTCAACTATTCCAAGAAACGGATGAAATTGTTCGGCACATTCTCAATATTAGAAAACTCATTCGGTTCAATTTGAGATCTTCAGAATGAATCAATCAGTCAAGCTCCTTTAATTAGATCATCTCCGGATATTCGAATCAAGATTTGTTCCTTTTATTTTCTGTTCCAAATATAAGTCATTCCTTTCCTTCATCCCCATTTGATTCCGTTCTCTGTCACAGTGAATTTGATCTTTTCTCTCCACAGTTTCTATCTTCTTTTACTTTAATTACTCTATTTCTCTTTTAATTAAAACTGTCTCTAATTGTCTCACATATCAACAAAAAACTGTTGCCTCGAGAGATCTAAATCATTGGCCCACAATTTGAAAAAAGTTGTCACTTGATAAGAGAGACAACCGGTCCTTTTTCGTCCATTACTTCAATTCTTTTTTTTTTGAGTTTTTGATGCCTTTCAAGAGCACCTTTTCTTCCCATTTTCTTCTTTATTATTCTTTCAACACGTCTTCTGATTTTTTCTTCTTTCTGTCTGCTTCCCAAACCACACGAACACCTCATGCACGCACCAAAATCGAGTTTTGACAAAGATTTTTGGTTGTTTTCTCTTTTTTTCGTGAAAATTATCATTGCTCCAATGAATTTGAAAGAAGCCCATAAGTTCGTAGATATCAGCAGGAAGTATTTTTCGAAAATCTGAAAATTTCAGCAAAATTGTGTTTTTACAAGAGCTCCAATCATGTACTTGAGTAGAGCGGAACTTTAAATGTTTTCCAGATTTCTTATTTTTGAAATCCTATAAATTCTAAGAAATTTATTCAACCTGACTTCTGATATTCTCAATGCCAGGACATTCATTTCGAAGTTCCAGATAATTTCAGATTGGATTGAAACAATCGAATTAATATTTTTCTAAAAACAAATGCGAACTTACACATTTCTTATCTCAAATGAGTTTACTCTCAAGTTTTATTACTTTTCTTGGCTGAGTTTGCATTTGTCTATATTTGAAGTACATACTCTAGTTCCTGGTTTTGGAACAATGTGCTTTGCTCATCAACTATTTTTGATTAGAATTTCCTCAGCAATTGTAGAAAGGTGTTTCTGTACAATTAGACCTACGTGGAACTTCCAAAATTGGGTTGTTTGTTTATTTACTCATTTTATGTGGATCATTCATATTGAACTAAAACGACGAGTGGGATCATGTAACCTAACCGCCTCAATGAAACTTTTTCGTGTTTCAAAACTAGCGGGAGATGTTCATCGCTCCTAAATTTACCAGATTCGGCTAAAAAGAGTCTGGGAGTCGTCCTTTCAAAGTTTATTATTTGAAAAATGTGTGAATAACAATCATATTCGTTTCTAAGCTTAACCATCTCGGCTTGATAATTTACAAGACCGATCGAGCATTATCTACATCTATGAGGATCTCTGATTTTTTTCCGAAAATCCCATGGTCTAGAATACGTACTCATCCTTATAATTCAATTGTGATCTATGTTTCTATAAGTGCTTCCACTTTTCATTTCTGAATTCATTTTTCCCTTCTTTTCATTCCTTCTTGTAAATCTCTTCCTCATTCATTCACCAACTCGTTCTGAGTATAAAAATTCCCTACCACTTTTCCTTTCATTCAAAAATTTCTGTGGTCCGTTCTCCCACGTTCTTCTTCTACTACTTCTTTCTTCTACTCTCCCTTCCACCATAAACCGCCTTTCTTCTTCATTCTCCTCGTTTGTTTATAGTCCTTCATCCTCCCGTTTTTTTTCTATTGGTGGTGCAAAAGCTTATCCCTTTTTCCGTCTTTCCAATCACTCCTTTCTTCCCAATTCGATGGGCCATTTCTGCCCGCAGGCCAAATAATTTCGGCGCCATCCCCCTTCTTCTTTTCTTCTACTCCAACGTCTTCTACACATTTTCTCACCTTCTTTATCTTCTGAACCATCGAAGCTTCCGTTTTTCTCTTATGTGAGTGCCTTCCTTCACTACTAAATGAATTAGAAGACGTCCACCACCACGTCTTCATCGTTGCCGTTGTCACTGGAAAGGAGCAAAGGACAACGAATAGTCGTGGTCTTCACACCAAACGTCACTTCATCAGATGCCCTCCTCATTGATCAGCAGAGTGGCCTTTGCTGGTCTTATTCTAGGCATTCATGCTTATCATGCTAGGTACAGTAATCCTTTGCCGTAGTTAAATGAATTCGCATCTCTTTTTTTTTTAAACGTTTTAGCTTGAATGTGTTATCTGGATAGGCATCAGAAGTTAAAATATAAAAACACTTGGGCATTCTTTGTTCTTAACCAAACTCTATTTTCCCAATAGTTTCTACACCCACATACACTGACTACAAACAATGGGTAATTCGATATTAATGTTTGTAGATCAAACAGTCAGGTAAAAAAAAGAGAGTTTGTTACAAAATTGAAACTTTGAATTGTACTTCATATAAAAAGTTTAATTTAGTAGAGGGATCTGGAAGTTTATTATAAAAATGAATCTTGAAATTTCCAGACCAAAATCAGATGAACATGCACCGATGCACGCCTCTTCGTCAGATCTTTTTGAAGATGATCAGACCACATTGGAATCGATAGCAAGGATATCAGCTCCGGTCAGTTATTTCCAGCAGAACGAGAGAAACTTGATAACACTGTAGACCTATATGCGCAGATTGAAGGCAGATCAGCTATCCCTAGCTTGATTAAAATGATACACGATTTCCTTATCACCTAATCGCGTTGATGCCGTATAAATTCGTCAAATTTTATCTGATTTCGTGGCCGAATGGTCTAGTGGTATGATTCTCGCTTTGGGTGCGAGAGGTCCCGGGTTCAATCCCCGGTTCGGCCCATTCGTTTTTTCATTGTAAACTATGTAGTAAGAACGTGCGATTCAATAACATTCATTTTCGAAAGAATTCAAAAATAATTATTTTCCCAACTTGAACTTTTCGAATGCTTGATCTGTGGAGAGGCATTCTCCGTCGTCACAGACTTCTTCCTCTTGACAGTCATGCTCGGATCTGCATTTCGTGACGGTTGCCTTGACTGCAGTTGAGAAAGCCAAGACGATGAATAAGAAGAGAATAAGAGCAGATAGTTGCATTGCTAGATTCAATGCAGTTGAGCGAGTTGTATGAAACTGGTGATTTCAGTGAGAATCTGGATTTCTTATATAGATTTTGCCACAATTTGTACTGAAGAAATAAAAAGGGGTGTATCGTATGCTGGAACTAGGAAAATTTGCATAAAATTCCATCGGAATGTGGAAATTTATAATTCTTAATGTTCCTTTTTATGAGCTGAGTCACCAGGAGAGGCATACTGTATGAAATCGAAGAAAATATGTAACTGAAAGTAAAATGAATATTTCAGCCACACGTGCCAATCGAACAACCTCAAACATCAGACACAGAAATTCTTGAACATCTTCTGACACGTGGATATGATCATCGTGTGAGACCTCCAGGAGAAGACGGAACAATTCATGGTGGACCAGTTGTCGTATCAGTAAACATGCTCCTTCGAAGTATATCAAAAATTGATAATGTGAATATGGAATACAGTGTACAATTGACATTCCGTGAGAGTTGGGTTGACAAAAGACTAAGCTACGGAGTGAAAGGAGATGCTCGTCCAGACTTTTTGATATTAACTGCCGGACAAGAAATTTGGATGCCTGACTCGTTCTTCCAGAATGAGAAACAAGCATATAAACATATGATTGACAAACCAAATATCTTGATCAGAGTACACAAAGACGGAACAATTCTGTATTCCGTTCGTATTTCTTTGGTCCTTTCTTGTCCAATGCATCTACAGTACTACCCAATGGATGTTCAACAATGTTTCATTGATTTGGCTTCTTATGCTTACACAACAAAAGATATTGAATACGTGTGGAAAGAGGAGAATCCAGTTCAATTGAAAGCGGGTCTCTCGAGTTCGTTACCATCGTTCCAATTGACGAATACTTCAACGACTTACTGTACCAGTAAAACTAACACTGGAGCATATTCATGTTTGAGGACTATTCTGCAGTTGAGAAGACAATTCAGGTGAGAATTTTGAATGAATATTATATGAACAAATATTGTTTCAGTTATTACCTCCTCCAACTTTACATTCCATCATGCATGTTAGTCATCGTCTCCTGGGTCTCATTCTGGATTGACCGGACAGCTGTTCCGGCTCGTGTAACCCTTGGAGTCACCACTCTCCTCACAATGACTACACAATCATCTGGTATCAATGCCAAACTTCCACCAGTAGCCTATATCAAAGCTATTGATGTGTGGATCGGAGCTTGTATGACATTCATTTTCTGTGCTCTTCTCGAGTTCGCGTGGGTGACATACATTGCAAATAAACAGGATGCCAGTAAAAGTGAGCTTAGAAGTACTGTTTCAAATCGAAATGAATATTTACAGGAGCTCGATTGGATAAGGAGAAAGCTGAGCTTCCATTCCTTCAGAACTCTCATAACGATGTTTGGGTTCCGAGAGAAGTGGCTGAACAAGAAAGAGAAGTGATGACAGTTCGTTTGAATCGCCGACAAAGTAATAGCGTCTGGAAATGGATTAAGACGAAAACTGAATGGAATGACAAGTCAAAACGGGCGGATCTTATATCTCGAGTCATGTTCCCTGTTCTTTTCCTCACTTTCAACATTTCTTACTGGACACATTATGGACAATACGGAGTCGCTATTAGTACTTGACTTTCCTTCGAATTAGCAGCAATCGACTTTTTCTAATATCTTACCGGTGCCCTCAGAGATGAAAACAATTTGAAATCAGCAATAATCAAACAACTCTGAATCTGTGAATAAATTTGATGTTTTGTTTTTTTTTTTTGAATAAAAATAAATAAGTTTTATGAGACGAGAACGTGATTGGAAAGATATGAAAATGAGAAATGAGATTGAAAGATCATTGTTTTGTCTTCGAGTCTTGCAATTCCTTCCGGCATGAGTCGGCCAAGAGCTGTGTGTCGACTTGCTCAGATGGAAGTTGCACGTACCTGAAATGAAATTGATGAAAATATGAAGTTGCAACGAATTTGTTTTAATGTAAAACAAAAAATAAACGAAATCTGATAACATATTATGATTTGTTTTATTTACCTGACGACTGATCCACGGATGAAGCAATTTTTGACGGAGACCATGTGTGGAAAGCGATCTGGATCGGAGACGGTGATATCTGTCAGCTTCATGTTGAGGTACTGGTCGACGGAGTGTAGTGTTCCACAGATACTGAAAATTAAGTTGATAGAAATGAAATGACTAAGAAATGGAAGATTAGTATGAATAATTGGCGAACGCAGTACTTTTACTTTATCCAATTGTCAAAGTATTATTCGTGCTAAGCTTTTCTCGATTTTATTAATGTCATTTGGGAATCTGAAAAAAAAAACATACCTCAAATCGTTTTTGAGCTCAACGACGACGTCTTTCCCGACTAGTGACTTGAAGAAGGAGAAGAAGAGCTGAAAATTAATGAATTAAAAAAAAGGTGACTCGAATTAATTGTTAGCGGTTCCGGAAATAGTTATTTTTAACTGAAAACGATGAGCTGTTGAATCCATACTCGCTGGGTTACATAGGGATTCGGAAGAACTTAGCTTATGCTTTTAATACAGACTATTATGAAAGAATTATAATTTGCGAAACATTTCATTTAACAAACTGCTGGATCTTCAACATTTTTTCACTGAAGTTGGAAGTAATATGCTTACTTGGATCCTTCGCCAGTAACTCTCAGGAACTTATCAATAAAAGCCAGATATGTTTTCATTATTTTTAACATGTTATTTTTAGGGTAAAAGAAACTCACCATTATTTAGTTTTGAAGTGGAGAGGCTCGAAGAAAATCAGCAGATCTCGGTGAAAATTATAATTTTAAACAGCCACTAAATAGCACGCATTTCGTAACTACGGAGCATCGTTTCTTTGAGAGGCGCGAGAGACGAAAAGAAATCGAATGAATCCGGTTATTTGTGAGTGACCAGGAGAGACACTCACCAGTTTGTTTTGCGCTATGTTTGAATCATCTTTCGAGACAGAAAGCGAAGAAAATGCGCCGGTTTTGTTGTCAAATCAATGCTTTTCGCCTTCTTTTCCTCTCTTTGTGTATAATTGATTTGATCTCACTTTTATATCTTAATCAGTGTTCGTTTCAATTACATCGTCTTTGATGACCTGTTGTTTTCCAGAACACATGTTACGAAGGTTAAAAGAACAGGTTTCACAAGTTGCTAATGAGGTAAGTTCGTGTCTGCTTATTCAACAAATTTTTATTCGCCTCGTTTCAGCTTGATGGGAGATTGAACACCAGTCGAGCCAGCATATCTAGTCAAGATTCTCAAACACAATCTCAGTCAACAAAACCTGAAAATGAACAGGAAATTGAAGGATTTCTATGCCCTATCTGTATGTACGAATTAGGTGGACCCGATGAGCTCACTGATCATTTCGAAAAGAAACATTCTGATGTGAGTATTGCTTGTATTGAAATCTTCTAAGCCATGCTTAAAGTTTCAGACATCAGCGAACCGGAACCATTCAGATTACACTCCTCCACAAGCATCACCACTTGCATTCGCTACAAAAGATCAAGAAATCGAAGAGTTGCGAATCCGAGTGAATGAGGAGAAACGATTTGCGGAGAGAATCAAGGAAGAACTTGATAATATCAAAACTGTGATGGCCAATGCCTCAAATGTGACAGAAGACGAGATTCCATATATGGCTCAACAGATTCAAGTTCTCACAGCAGACAAAGGAATGGTGACTCGACAGTTTCTGGAATTGGAGAAGGAAAGTGGTCAACAATCACGTGAACTTCAGCAAGTCAAGCAAGAACGCGGAGATTTGATGGCCAAATTGAAGCAGATGAGTGTGAAAATGAGAGAATTGACTGATGAGACAGAAGCAACGAAAGTTGAACTGGAAGATCTCAAAAGAGAGCTGAAAGTTGTGAAATCAGATGTTGATCGTTATGAAATCGAGGTGGCTCGTTTAGAAAAGATGCTCGACCAGCGGCCATCGGAAGATGATGTCAACGTTTTGAGAACCGAATTAGTCAATGCTCAAAAGCTTATGGATGAAATTGCACAAGAGAAAGAGGTGGAAATCAAAGAACATCTTAATTCCATTCGAAATCTGAGCATGGAAAGAGAAAAGCAGCACGCTGTGAACGAGAACTTGGAAAAGAAGATTCTGGAAGGAGAGGAGACGGTGAAGCAGTTGCAAGTGTCGTATGAAGCTCAAGCAGAAGAACTGAAGCAACGAAACGAGCGGGTGGCCCAGTTGGAAGCTAGAATCGAGGAGAACGTCTTCGAATTGGCTGAAACGAAACAGAATGTTATGCGTCTAGAAGCGAAAGCCAAAGAAGCACAAGATGCCGCTGAAAAGCTTGGGGATATCAATGGCTCCAATGAGGAACAGTTGGTGAAACTGAATGCTAAATTAGAGCAGGTAATTTAACTAAATGTGTATATATTCGACAGTGATTCGATGGTTGAAATTCAATCTCTTGTGCGGGCTGTCTATTATAAACAAATCTTACAGAACACAAATGAGCGGAAACGAGTGGAGGCTTTTGTTGAAGAGAAAGTAGCAGCTCAAGGGGAGAGACTCAAAACGGTGAGAAATTGAACAATTGCCCATCTTCTTAACATAATAAATAAAAACACAATGAACATACGTTTCTTTGCAGCTGGAAATGGCAAATCTGGATCTGACCAATGAGCTCGCATCAATGGGATCACTCCTTGATAAAGAGCGAGTTCTTCTTGAAGAAAAGAACAAAGAAATTTCTGCAAGAGACTCGTCGATTAATGAATTGAAGGAAAAGTTAGCAGACAGTGAAAAGAAAGCTAACAAATACAACAGTGAGCTGAAAGAACAAGCGGATCTTGTTGAGAATTTGGCACTTCAATTAAATAAGCTGCAAGAGAATTCGAAAGATCTAATGGAGAAGATATCAGCTGGAGAAGGAGGAGCCAAGATGGCGATTGAGCAGCTTGAACAAGAAAAAGTAAAGTTGACTAGTGAAATTCAAGCTTTATCTGAAAAGAATAAGAAGTCATCCGAAGAGTTTGAGGCGAAGATTTCTGATTTAGAGAAAAAGTTAAGAGAAGCCGAAGCATCTAGAACGGATAAGGAGCAGAAGTGGAAGCAAGAGAAGGAGACTTTTGAAAGAAAGATTGCTGAAGCGGATGATGAAGTCAGAAGAAAAGGAGAACGTTTTGTTGAAATGGAGAAAGAAATGGAGGAAGAAAGACAGAAGGCTACTGATAGAACAATGAAGCTCAAAGATGCACTTGTTACTTCTGAAAAGAACTTGGAAACGATAAAGAAGGAGAGTGAAGAACGAGAAAAGATTGTCAGAGAGAAAGACGCTCACCTAGAAGAGAACAAGAAGAGGATCGAGGATGCAGTTCAGAAATTAGAAGAGGCAGAAAAAAGGGCTAGAGAATTAGAAGCATCTGTTTCCAATCGAGATAGTGCTGTTTCAACGAAGGACAATGAACTGGCTGAGATGAAAAACAAGTTGACAGAATCAGATGCATTCATTGAAGAGCTGAAAGTGCAGGTAGAGAAGGTTAGCTTGCAGTTTTTGATTCCTTTTGTATGACTGTCTCTCACAAGTATGGTTATGTCTTCTAACTGCACAGAGAGCTTCTAAGGCCATTTTGATGTAAAATTAAACATATTCAATCGCACAGAAGATGGTTATGAAAAATCGTAACTAAACGTAAATAGTATGAGACTATAACTGTTATTAATATTTTCTTCTTGATAATCTTATAGAATAGCTCATTAAAAGCACGACAACCAGAGATCCCGTGTGCTCCAAACCTGAATAGGACACCTTCTTTTTCTATCGCCCTAGAAAACGTCCCGTTTTGTTCATCGTCTTCCTTCTAACTTCCTATATGACTGGCTTTCTCTAACCTCGTTTACCTGTTCTCGCTTCCCGATTTATAGTGTGTCTGGCTTTTTAGTATGTGATTCAGGTGAGCAGTGAGCTGTCGGAAAAACAACAAGAAGTGGAGAATCTGATGACTGAAATACGTGAGAAAGAGGCACACTGGAAGACGAAACGGGATGAATTCGAAGCTCAGATTGTCAGGAACCAAGAGGAAAATGAAGAAGCATCGGCAACATTGAAGTCTCTTCAAGAACAACTAGCGAAAGAGAAGGAGGCCTCTGTCGAAGATAAAAATCAGTTAAATTCAATAAAAGCTCAGCTTGAAGAATCGAAAAGTGAAGCAGAAAAACTCCTCCGCTCAGAGGAGGAGAAAGTTCGAGAAATCAACAAGTTGAAGTCGTCTGTTGCTGAATCGGTAACATCAATGAAATGCTTTCGGTAACAATTCCCAATCAGTTTCAGAGTCAAGAACGTGACGATCTCATTGCTACTTCTGAATCACTTCGCTCAGAAAATGAAATTCTTAACAGTAAAATTCAAGCATTGGAAGACAGCCGAAAACAATCGGAAGAGAAAAACTCTGAAAACTTAGGACAACTAATTACTGAAAAATCAAGGTTAGAGAAGGAAATTGAAGAGAGGGAATCTACGATTCAATCAATTCAAGAAGCACTCGAAACCAAAGATAACGTAGGTGAAGCATATTTTTTTCGAATGTCCAAACTCTATCAATTTCAGGAAATAGAGTCACTGAAAACCACACAAAAAGTTGTTGAGGAAGAACTCGTCTCGAAAATTTCTCTGATAGAAACATTCAATTCAAGAATTGAAGAGTTCGAAAAAGAAATGGCCAGTGGAAAGAGAACTATTGAAAGGCTAGAAGCAGAGAAAGCTGAAGAGATGGAGAAGTTGGTAGTTGTCAGTGGAACACAGAGTCAAAAGCAAGAGGAAATGGAGACATTGCAGAAGGAGCTAGCAGAGAAGGTATCGACCATTGAAAAGGTTCGTATTTAGGGCGTTCAGAACATGAAGTATTATTCTATTTTCAGATGACTACAAGTATGGCTCAATTCAAAGAAATGTTTGTCGATGTTCAACAAACGCTCCAAAAAGAAGTTACAGATAAGACTCAAGAAATTGTGAGAAAGCAACCGTCATATCTTTATTATATACTTTATACTGTTATAGGAGAAACTGATGGAACAAATAGGCAGCCTTCAAACCTCTAATCACCAGAAAGTCGACGAGCTGGAAAGCAAGTTGACACAGAAAGAACGTCTCGTTGAATCATTGGAAGCGGAAATGGCAGCGATAAGAAATGCTGAACAAGAGAAAGTTGACGAACAGAAGAAGCTGAAAGATGATTATGAAGAGTTGAAAAAAGCAGAAGCAATGTGGCAAGCTGAAAAGGATATGCTCATCGAACGATGTCTCGGTAACGAGAGTGATATCGAATACGAAAGAGAAAGATCTCAAGAGAATAAAAGACGATTTGATGATGCATTATCAGCTATGCATGAATTGGGAAGAGCTAATCAGTCACTTCAGGTGAGACGTAGTTTTTAGTAGGAAAAAAATAATACAAACGATTGCTAAACTTCTCCGCACCTCACGATTCCTCATCATAATCAATTTCCAGATCGATGCTGACCGTTATAGTTCTCGTAAATGGCTCGATGATTCTGAAGCAATCAACTGTACAGAATGCGGAAAAGTATTCTCTTTAACTGTACGAAAACATCATTGTCGTGTCTGTGGAAAGATCTACTGTAACCCATGTAGTTCAAAATCCGTTCGAATCGCGAGTGCAAAACATCCAGTCCGTGCATGCAATCATTGTTTCGCCGAATCTCAGAAGTAGTCTATTATTTATTTTTAATAAATCCACAAATTGTCTGTTATATAATTTGAAAAGATTATTTATTACTAGTGTTAATAGTTATTTATTGACCCCATATTCTATTGCATCCCTACCAATTGCCCTATTTATTTGTATGTAAAGTGCCACAAAAACACACACCTCATACCCCCGGCCACTCCCCCAACCGCATCAAGACGCTCACGAGTTTCAGTTTTACCAATCCCGATACTAGTTCAATTTGTGATACATTGCCATTTTTGTTTTATTATTGATGAATTTGAATCGTTTCTTTCTTATACATTTACTGTCTGCTAAGTTGTAGAAGTAGTAGGTAATCAATCAAAAATGCCCGATTCGAGTATATCGGATGTTTGAGATCTTTCACGGGTGTGGTCTTGAATACTTTTGCAGGATTAGTATGAATGTACTGTGAATTTTTCAAGGGAATTCCCAAGTTGTCAACACAATCTATCCCTTCCGGTCATTTTATCTCTTTCTTCATATCCTAATCTAGATCATAATTCCTGCAACTTTTTTCCTACCTTCTGTTGACGTCATCTCCTGCAGCAGCATCTTCCCCTTGAAGCTCCGCCCATTTTGTCTTCTTCAACGCCTTCTTCGTCATTTCGGACGATCAAGGACAAGTAATACACAGTTTCGGTTAAAGAAAAAAAGAAGACGTCGTCGTCGTCTCTTCTCGACTTTTCGAATATTTTGTTATCATCTCATTCTCTGATCTTTATCTCGTTTTGTCTTTTTTCACGGATTAAAATAAGAAGACATGGTTGACGATGAATGAATGATGAGATGACCCCGAAAAAAAAGAACTTTGAAATTCTGAGAATTTGTTACACTTTTACTTCTTCTATTTCATCTTCGTTTTCTTCTTGTTTCATTCATTCAATTAACCTACTTTCCCTTCTTTTGGCAATCTAACTAGTTATATCAGTGATGATGTTCGTTCTCTTAGAACTCATTCCTTTTCTCAGGAAAATATTTAAATAAAATTTCCAGAAATGTGGTTACCCGTTGTCCTACTTTCCACAGTTGCCGTGGCGATAAATGGATGCGTATACAAAGGAGAGAAATATAAAAATGGAGATACTTGGGTGAGTTTATTTCTCATTTCATAATCCTGATACTTTACTTTTAAAAAAGAGCACTAAAAGTTTCGAAATCGGTTTTATTAGTCAAAAAATGATAGACTTATATTACAGGTTCAAAGGTTTTTGACTTCTTTTCTTCTATAATAACCTGTTCTCATTATTTTTGAAAAACTTTGGTTTCTTGATGTTCCTATTCTTTGGAAACTATTTGAAAAATCATTAAGATTTATGATCCGTTCTCGAATTTTCATCGAAATTTTGAACTTTGGTACGGATAATAATAAACAGAAACTTTCTACTAGTCAGACAGATGTTTTTTCGAAGAACGAAAATAGGTAATAGTTAATTGTAACTTTCTCTACCAATTCAGTCAGCTTATTTATTGCTCTCGGAAACGGTTTTGATGTTCTACAACTCTACTTTCTGCCATTTAGTTTTATTGGTTCCAATCTCTACTCTAACCTTTTTCAAAAACAACCCAATCTTCTCTCTTATCTCTCTCAATTCCTATTTCAGGTCGCCCGTTCAACATTTGTTCTTCGATGTGATATCACAAAAAGTGGATGGAGAACTATTGTAGTTGGGTGCAAAACTGATGAAGGTGTACAAGTATTACCAGGGCAGACAGTTCATGAGGGAAATACGGTAAGTGATCAAAAAGCTTGAAAAAAGTGACCGGTATCATTTTCTCTTACATTCCTTCCCTTCTTCTTAAAGCTATTTTCGATTGACTGACCGGTGCCCAACCCTTAATTTGGTTTAGATTAAAATGCAATTGATATAACCGGTTATGACAGTTAAGAAGGGAAAATTGATAGAAGACGAAAAAAAGAAAAAGTGATGAGTAACAGATAGAAATTGAAACGACTTTTAAAATACAAAATGAAGTTATTTTTAAAAGTTTCTTCTAAAACAATATCAAAAGATGCGGTCGATTCCATGTAACAGTTTTAGAAATACGAATGTATCAAGGAAAAAGATGGAACTGTTGAAATTCGAAGAACTTTGAATATCAAAAGAAAGAAAAGTTGTGGAGATCATTCAATTGGAGATTCATGGGTTTTTGAGAAGAGTTTCATGGCAAGATGTACAGCAAAAGGAGTTCAAATCTCTGATTGTATTTCTGATTCTGGAATTCCAGTTCCATTAAATGGATCACTTGTTTTGAGTGGAGTCAAATATAAGTAAGTTTCTTCTTAGAATTTCGGTAAATTAAAGAGCATATTTTCAGTTGCGTTATGGATGCTAATGGAAAAGTGTCACTTCATAGAGATGCTGCTCCTCAGTCAAACACTGCTACAAGGGCAACTACTGTAAGTTTCCAAGCATTAATATTATTTTAGCGTTGCGATTTGATATCCACCGTACGTCTTTATGTTTCAGTTAAGCCCAGTTGAAATTCTTGGTCCAATGTTCAAAAACTTTGGTGCAATCTCAGAGAATTTTCGGCATGCTTGCCGCCAAAAATTGGCAAGTTGCGTTGCAGAAAAAACTCCTTGCCGCTGACAATCGGCAAGCACTTTTTTTTGCATCGCAACTTGCCAATTTTGACGGCAAGCATGCCGATTTGTAACGCAAGCTTGCTCATTCCCACCTAGCAACTTGCCGTTTGCATGCTGTACACTTCATTAGTTCGAAATAAAACTTAGAAATTTTTATTATATTTATTGCTCAAAAAAATAAGAACATGGTTTTAATTGATCCTCTTGAGTTGTATCAGCTTGGCATGGTTTCCTTGTTCGATGGCGAAAGTTCCGTCAATGACATCTCCACTTTTTGTGCCTTTGGTCCTGAAAAGCAAAGAATTAAGAAATTTTGAAAAAGTATAAGGTATGCTTTACCTGATTAACTACCCATCAAAGCCAATTTTGCGTCTTTTTCGAAGACACCGTGAACTTTTGACCTGAAAATGAAACGTCAACCATAGCCTGTGATGCAACCAGAAACTTACTTTCTATCATACTTCGTCTCGTTAGCTTGAAACTTCCTGAATCCATGTTGATATCAAAGAAACAAAAAGCTTGAAAACAGAAAAAAAGAAAACAAATAAGTCTGGAAATGCGCCTTCACATTTGAGGGGTCAATAATGGGCGGCAAGTAAACGGCAACATGCTATTTGACAAGCAAGCAGACGGCAAGTTGCTATTAGAGTAGCAAGTATTTGGCAACTTGCCTACCAGACGGCAAGTTGCCAGTGACTGAAAGCCAAAAATCATGGCGGCAAGCAGCGGCATCCTGCCGTATTACCTAGCAACTTGCCTATTTCGCTAGCAAGTTGCCGAATTGCACGGCATCTTGCCAAACACGCAGCAACTTGCTGTTCGCTTGCCGAAAATTCTCTGAGATGGATGTTGATAATCTTCTTGCTGCTAAACCTGCTGACCCAGTTCAAGAGGTTCCAGCTGCGGAACAAATGATGGAGAGTCCAGAAACAACTTGTGATTTTGAAGGAGAGAATCGTAAAACTGGAGATGTGTATGTTCTTATTTTCGTTTAATCTACTTTCTGCTATTATTTTCCAGATGGGTATCCGATGGAATTTTCACGAAGAAGTGCACTGATGATGGAGCAACTGTTATCCTTAACTGTATTGTTGATGATAAGACAATTATCAATGTGGATACAGAATTGACATTGGGAAAGAAAACATACAAATGTTATAGAAAGAAAGAAGAGAATAGAGTCTATTATGAAGTTCGAATTAACTAGAGAAAGAGACCTTTGGTTTTTGAATTTTTCCCCGCATCTTTCTCACGGGTGCCCTAGATCCCATTTCCTTTTGCTCTTGTCACAAGTTTAGATTTTCAAAATTTCGATATTTCAATAAATAAATATTTTCTCAGAATCAGAAATATTTGTATTTACTATAGTTGTGGCTACAATTCTTCAGCAGAACCAACCGTGAATTGGAAGTAATAAATCAAAATGTCAAGTTTTGGAGGTTGTGTGTTCTTAGGACTCTCAATTTAATTTCAGAAATCTATTTATATCTGAAATGGAGAATACGTACATTATGGCTCTTTTTCAGTGTTTCCTTATATTTCCGTCACAAATTCTTCCCCCACTGACAGCTGAAATTGAGATCAAACTCATATAACATTTTCCCAGACTTTCCTTTATCTTTATCAATTCATTCTTCTCAAGTCTTTCTCCATTTTCTCACCTCAATTTTTGTTACCAAAATGTGCCAATCTCACTACTCAATTAAGCGTTTCTGCGTATTTATTATTAGTTTCTTTAGGTCTCCACTTACTATATATCACGTTTGATTCAATTTTCTGATTAAGTTTTTATGGCGTGTTTTGTCACATAATATAGTTGTCCCCCACCCAGAAATATTACAATTCAGAAGAAAATGATCTTTTTGGTTTTTTGAATTCTACATTAACTCATCTTTGAAGACACCTACGTAGTTGATGTCAACGAGCATTTCAAATTTATTCAAGTGGAAATGTTGATTTTTTTGCCTAATTCTTCAGAATGTTTCGTAGAAGTGAATGCAAATTCATATTTTTCTAAAGTCCAAGTATTGTTACCCCCTACTCTAGAAAATTCATGATTAATCTAGAAAATTCAAATTCTATTTTCTTCCTGAAGTGTTCCTAAACCTTCTTCCCACATGATGTCATGAGAAAATCTTCCGACTTTCAACATTTTTAAAAATAATGATTGTCTCACGATAATTATCAGTTTTTGCTCTCAAAACTGAACCTGAAAAAGACTAAAGATTTCTGTTTTCTCATTTTTGCTTCAACTCGTGAGTACTTTTTGAGCAACGTTATTAAATTTCAGTTCATTCAGTGTCGAAATATGTTGAGATCATTATTTTTTCAGTTCGTTTCGTGTTTTCAGAATGATAAGAAAATGGACATGGTCTGCATTCTGCTAATCCTTAGAAACAAAAAATCAAGCATTTTCCTGTCTACAGCACATTTTTCATGAGAAGTATGAAAATGCAAAAAATATCTTTGGTATGGAAAGTACTATCTCTTCACAATTTCTGCTCAATATTTCTCTAGGCCTAAAAATCGCGAAAATGAGAAAACTCAATAATGTCGTAGTTTTTTGAAGTTCTTGAAACAACATCTCAACATTATTAATCCTAAGAACCTGATCCAGCATAACCTGATCAACGACCTAACCATTTTGTTTTTTTTTGTGTTCTGAGGTTTTTCGTCTGTACACTACCGCCCTTTTAATCATATTCGAACGCTTGTTTGTTCTCTCTTTCTCAATTTTCAGGTCTCATTCTTCGTAACTTCCTGAATCATGCTCCAGTATTTTTTTTTCGATCAGTCTGTAATTACCAGTTATTGCTGTTTAAAAACACGTGGTTGTTATTGGCAGACAAACATAAACCAAAATGTCAGATGATATTTTTGAGCACGCAATTTGGTTTTCGACAATCGTCTTGATCTTTTTCCCATGCTTCTATGTAACGAGAAATGTTTTGTCTACCTTTAGCCCCCTTCAACGAATTTAGCGTGGTAGATACCAACGAAACATTCAGTATAAATGTCAATGATCTAGATTTTTTTCTTTTATTTTCCGTAATCATTTCCGTGTTCATTTTGGAACGGCGTTCTCAATAATTCAATTCATTTTAATCTTGCAGGTTGATGAATGAATCACTTTGTCCAGACAGTTATTTGCTAAGTATTAACGTTCTTTCAATCACTTTATCTCTGCCAATGGTGGTTATTTTTATACTGTTATGCGTATTACTCATTATTCATTCAAAAACTTTTCATCCATTCTTTACGTAAGTATTTGATTCAGTCCAACAGTGTGGCGCCGTTCTATTAGGGATACTATATTCAGGTTTAATCATGCCGATCTTTCCAAAGTTCAAATGTAGCATCATAAAGTATGACATGGGCTTTCAAATAATATGTCGATCTATGGAATAGTTCAGCTGATATTCCCACGTGTACACTTTCAGAAGATGTTATAATTGAAAACGTTGACATATGTAATCATGGCAAAAAGTTTTAAAAAATTGGGGGAAAGGTCGTATGAGCAATCCGGGGCAAAAGTAGAGCTTGATCTTTGGCGAAGCAGGTTACTGTATGTTTTGGATTATCTGGAAATTCGCGCTAGATCTAACCTCTAACACCGCTAGAAACATATTACATCATCATTAAAAATAACAACACCAATCTAACTCCTCAGTCTTCATCCCACAGGTTTTTCTTTTTCAGATTATCCTTTACCTTACTAATACTCTCATATGCAATATGCAACGCTTGTGTTCTCCTTATTGCTATTTTTCAAATATTTGATGAAGAAAGTACCTTCATTGCTTATATTGATAAACTTTATTTCTGGGTCTATATGTACATTCAACCATGTGGTTTGTTAATTTCAAAAAATTGATTCATCAGAAAAGTTATTTGCAGTTGTAATCGGATTGATCGAAAGGCTTTGTGCAACTATTTTCGTGAGCTCTTACGAGCACTCAAGATTTTGGATTGTTTATGCAATTGGTCAGGGATTAGGGGTTAGTTGATTATTCATTGTGATCTGCTACTAGTCCATTTATGAGAAAGATGTTTTGAGAAAGTCCCTTTTCTTTAATTGAATGATCTTCAGATTGGTGTAGTATACTATCAAAACATCCTTGTGGAAAATGGAGATTACAACGATACTGCTAAACATGTGCAATTTGGATTATCAATATTCATCTGTATCTGTCTCGTGGTCCTTTTTTTCATCAATCGTTATCTGACTCTGAATTCCAGACACAAATCAAAACTTACTGTGAGGTATCAGTTAGCAGAAAATGTCAAAGCATTGAGGTCAGTTTCTGATTGGAAACCATTATCATCTGGAACATTTCAGAACATTTGTCCCTTTTGTGGTAGTTGACAACTGTATCTCCATTTTATTCGTTTTTTCAATGGTTTTCTTTGAAGTAGATTTCAGTATAAACTTAGAAGTTTGTCGAAATCTCCCGTCATATAAAATTACTTTTGCTATTTTTCGAACGGTGAGTTATTCAATGATGTGGTTTTATTTGTGGTTATTATTGGAAAACATTTGTTTGAAAGCACACCTATTATCATGATAATTGTATTGTTTGTATCCCAAAACCAAAAAGGTTGAGGCCGAAAAGTTTTCCCTCTCTAGTTTGAGTTTTCTAACAAGCGAAATACACAGGGAATAAAATCAACTGCAGGACAGGAATATTCAATAAAATATTGTTTTTCAGATTCTACTATTAACCCAATTATTCATGCCACTCCTAGTAGTAAAACAACATTCCTCTATTTGGAATCAAGTGAAATCACAATTGGCAAGACGGAAACCAACAGTTCGACAAAGCATCGATGGCGACCAGAACAAAGTCTTTAAAGTTTATTATAAGTTGTAGAAAATGATTTCCAGTTTTGAATTCAAAAAACTGAAAATTATTTTTCTTGTAGTTATACTCTCTGATAAATTTCAAATCAACAACTTTTTTGTTTCCAGATCAATAATGTACTTGGGATGGATATTGCGGGTAGTAACGTTGACTATTTCACTCAACTCAAAGTTCAATGGCTCACCTAAATTTAGAATTTATTGTTTCTTAATTTAGAATAAAGTATGTACTGATAATAATAATAATAAATCTCTGAAGACTTCTTCAATTTGCGTCAATACTTTCCATCTCTAACAAGGGCAGGTGCACCTTTTCACATTCTATCCAATTAGTTAGTGTGGCGCCGCGAACTCAGTTTTCTCATTTTTTGGAAACACTCGTAATCCAATTTTTCATTCCAAACTCGATTTATTTTTCAGCAAAAAGTGATGATTTTTTAGACTTCTATAGCCTTTGAGCATCTAAATGTTCTCTTCCGATGAAATTGCTCTTGAAGGGTATAATTTTAAATAGGGAAATGGCAAGTTTTGAATGATAAGTTGGCCACAACACACTCTCCAGTTTCGAAGTGAGATTGGTTTTTTGGATGTTGTCATGCTTAGAAATTCAGTCATTTTGAAACCTGAAAACATGTAAAAGTATTCCATTATTTGAAAATTCACGAGCTTCTAGTTAACTCTGCTCTACCTATATTAAGAGCCGAGCTTGTGTTTTCCGCTATTCCAGGAAGTAAACAGCTTTCAATTTTTTATGATAATCAATAAAAAGAAAAATCAATTCCGGATATATACTAGTTTAAAGCTTGTTCTATTCGAACACGATCCATCTAGTCTTGTAGAGCTTCGAAGTCTAAAAACAGATTTCAAATTTGCAAATCCTATTCGAACATCATTCTCAATTCTGATAAACGTGTCTAGGATCACCCTATGGATTAGGATCGTCATCAGACTAAGACACAGTATCCACTTGGGAGCACATGGCTTCTGAGAAGCCATTGTTGATACATTTCCAGCTAGGCTCCTATGTTCTGCATATTTTTCCGATTAATGCTGAAATGATATTTTATTTAGGGCACTCCTCTGAAAAAGCGATTTCAAGGCTCAACAGAAAGGGCTCCACTTCTTGAAGTTCACTCAAAACTTATTTTCTTGTCTCTCTATTCTCTGACTTCAACTCACTTCAATTTCAAATTTGTCAAGTCAAAAAAGAGAGCAGATGTTCATTCAATACATCATCTGAGAAGCCATAAGACAGAGATTTTAGATCTGTTTGCCAGTTATTCTACAAAAAATCCTTGTTATCACGTACAAGTTTGCAGCATTCTTTTTTTCTAATCTAGGTGCGAAGCCCCAATAAGGCGTGTCTTCAACATGATTAGCTGATCTAATAATCTGAAAAGTATTATTAGTTTAATTTCGTCTTGAGGTGTTTGTCAAGATTATCTCCACAGATCCACCGTCTCTTCATCCGTTTATCAGTGCAGTCTTTATCCTCATAAATTTCCGTGATGGCTTGTGATGAATAGCTCCAAGTCGCACGATCTAGTTTAATAGTTTTTAGGAAGCATTTACGGAGTATAATATGTTCAAGAACATTCTCCACTTAACCCAGTTAGCTATCTTTAAACTTATCGCAGCTGGCCTTCTAACTCAGACTTCAGAACCACGATAACTACAATTTCTTCCCAAAATCCGCTTCAACTTCTCTTTTTTTCTTCCATTTATTATTTACCAATTCGCTTTCCCTTGTCTAAGTTCACCTGTTTACCCAATTTCAACTTCTTCTTTTTTCTTTTTCAGTCCACTCACACCCTCCGCCGCCTCCGCTCTCTCGAGTTTTTGTTTCATGAATCGATCTTGGGAAGAAATATTCATGGAGAACTGTGGAGATGATCGTCTCCATCTGTTGGCAGTTTCATCTGCTGCTGCTCTGATTCCACTGAATATCCTTTATCTTGGAGCTATATCAGCTTTTCTCAAAAGACGAAGGATGTTTCACCCATTGTTCTCGTAAGTTTTTATTGATTTTTCATGCCCTTCAAATGAAGGTTTATATTCACTTTATTCATAGTGGCTATTCGTAAATTATATCATTGCAGATTCTGTTTCCTGGTTCTTCTACTCCTCTACCTTTTCTCCTCTCTGTTCCTGATAATTCGAAATGTGACTTTTGCTATTTACGGTGACAACAGTGAGAGAAAAGATAGAATATCTTATCACGTGGTTGTTAATGCTGAAAAAATTTACATGGCAATCAACTATTTCATTCCACCAACTAGTAAGGTTCAATTTATTTGAAAGATATCACTTTCAATGAAATTTTTAGTTGCCATCGGAATCATTGAACGAATCATTGCCACAACTTTCTCAAAATCATATGAAAGAGCAAGACCATGGCCAGTTCTTGGATTCGGATTAGTTGCTGCCGTAAGTTTCAGAACAAAAGAGTTTATGTGAACTGTTTACTTTTAGAGTATCCTAGTCTTCATTGAATTCTCTAATCGTCATGCTCTAATGGCTACAATTCCAACCAGAAACATTCAAGTTTTGTTTGCTGTTCTCTGTTCTTTTTCTCTCTTTGTTCTCCTTTGGGCAAACCGAACAAAGTCTAAGAATGGAAGAGCCAAGTCAGCATTATCGGAGAGATATCAAGTCAATGAGAATTTAAAAGGACTTCGTATTCAAATTCCAATTGTTTGTATTGATACAATCATTCAAATAATGTTTCTCTGCTCTGATATCTTTTTGAACATCGCGCAGGTGTTGAATCTCAACAATTGCTATGACGACGACTTGTATCTGATTAAGTTCGCTGCATTTAGATTGGTAAGTTTGGAGAGTTTATTGGGAATGTAATCAAAATATATTTTTTACGCTAGCAAAGAAATTTAAAGTTCAAAATGACATCTGCACTTAACTAATTCCACGTTTAGATTAGCTTCTAATAGCTTCTAGATTGCATTGTTCTGACAATTTCTATACTGAAAGAATCCACTAGAGTGTCTAATAACTTCCCAAATCTCCAATGTTTTTTTTCAGATTGGGTTCATCCTTCAATACTTCATTCCATTCATCATTCTCTATAACTTCACACCTTCTTCTTGTTTCAATAGAATTCGTCGTGGTCAGGTGAAACGACGTTCGACCGGAGTATCTCCATCCCCAGGGGTCTCCAGTGTTTCCTCTGTCGTCACCATTCGGAGCGCATTCGGAGTCACGGTGGCTGCTTCAGAATATGGACCAGCTGGGCAGGAAGCTCATTTTAAGAATTTGTATGCTCAATGGAATTGATTAATTCAATATTTATTTGGTGTTTTTTGAGTAGTTATTTCTCAGTTGTTTTCTTTTCTGCACAAATGAATTTTCGAAGAAAAACGTTCTAGGTAGGAAAAATTCCGATTTCCTGGCTTCATCATTATATTTGTGACGGGTTCAAACTTGAACTTAAACTTTGATAGAGAACTCATTTTGGTCCGATTTTTAGCGAAATCTGCGTTTTTTTTTTCAGAAATATGTAGTTACTTTTCATTTGAAACCAAATTTTAATAATGGTGGGCTTCATAGTGCCCCAGGCAACTTTCTGCTGAAATTCAATAATCTGCAAAAGTAAAAGTATCTTCACCCCATGATCGTCTAGCGTCTGCTTCATAACTTGACTAATCAAATTGGTTAATTTGAAAATGAATTTTGTGTTTTCTAGTTCCTTATTATTTTAATGGAATTAATTTTGAGCCTTTTGAATGAAATTTTTCTGGGGTTGCAGGAAAGAAAATAATAAAATTTAGACCATGACGAGACGAGAAGGAAGTTATTCAGGATCTACAAGTTTACGAGGTTCTCATGAATTTTTCAAGAATGAACTACCCTTACTACAGGGTACAACATTTTTTCTGCAAGTTGGTCCAAGAACCAAAACTTAGTTCCATTGAGAGACACTTTTTGAGTTTTGATCCTCAAGCTGTCTCCAAAAATAGTAAAACGAGCAGACGAAATTTCTAAATTTGTAAATCTTTGCTCTTTTTTTCCAAATATACATGTCATTTGTTTATACCTCCTTCCTCTTTTTCTATTCCTGTTTCTTCCTATTTCTTCCTTCCAATCGTCATCATCATTTTCCTGGAACTTGTCACTCTTGCTCTATTCATTCATTCTCTGTGTTTTGCATCCAAAGGTCATATCTAAAACAAGAAAAGACCCTCCATCCAAATAACCAAATTCATGTTTGTTTCGTATTCATGAGAGAATGGCATTCGACCTCTTTTTGCAACAAGTTCCCCCTTCTCCTCCCCCTTTTTCCTCGAGATGTCATTGAGCCACGCCTTCTTTTGTTTCTATCAAAAACACACACACCAGGACTTCTCATTTTGCTTTCTTTCAATTTGCAGAACGTCATCAAAATGAGTCTTCATGAGTTGACTAACGAGATGAATGGAATGGTTATGGAAAGAAATCTCAAACATCAAGACAGTGAATCCACTGATGGAGGACAACATGAACGAGGGGTGAGTTACATAAATGTGCTCAAATGCTCAGCTTATAGATGTTGTTAGTTCTTATTTTTTTTACCATAAGAGCTGCAATACCCATGCCTAAAAATTCAAAATTTCGAAATTCAAGTTTTCAATGTTCGCAATCCTCAATTTGAAAAAGTTCCCAAAACGGAGCTCTATTTTCTATTACCCCTCTACTTATTCATCTATTCTACAGCTTTATTAGAGACATTCTTCTATTAGAGGAACTTTTTCACGGTATCCATTCTTTGTTTCTAGTTTTTTGGCCTTCCCAATTTTGCGAACTTTTTCATCAAATCCCCAGAGAAACTCCGATTTTTGCACCTTTCCGTAACTTCTTTCCATCTTTGCAGCATCTAACGAGGAAATCTTCAACTTCCTCCAATTGTTCTTCTGGCCTTGATAAGCGACGAAACTTTTATCGAAAAGATTCTGAAGTCAAAATGGAGGCTATATTCAAAGAACTCTTCTCGCCAGATGCAAAAATAATAGATCATTATGAAGGAGAAATGGTGATGATGTAATTATGGAAACGGTGATGATTCATCCAACTCTCAATGTTTTTCAGCCCTGGAATTGAAATCGATGAATCAGAAGACGTGAATCTCCTTCCAGTTCCAAATCACGATAGATTCAAACTTCGTCGACAAACTTCATTAGTTCCAAAGAACGAAGTTAAAAAGAATGCATCTCCACAACCTCGAATTCGTGTAATTACTAGGAAATCGCCTTCTCCGATGCGTAAATTGTCAACTCCAACAACGCCAAGAAAACGGGTAAGAAAAGAGAAATTCACAGGAAATTAGTTAGAGACTATCGCTCTTTGTTTTCATTGTTTTCATTGTTTTTATCGAGGAGAAAAACAGAAATTGCACGTAGACTCTTCCAAGTTCAAAACACGTCTTCTTCGTTTTTTTCAGTCCGCCTCCTCAAGAGCCCCACTTCCAAAGTTGAGCGCACCACCGAGTTTAAAGGTTGGGAAGATTGCAAAAATAGGGATCAAAAGATTGAAACTAAAATTATTTTCAGCCAAACTTCGTCACAGTTGCCGATGAATCTTCTTCTGGATCTTATTTACGCAAAAATCGTGAGTGCCCTTGTATGAAAATATTCTTAAAGAAAACCTTGTGAAAACACCATTTCAATTCAGTGATAGGAAAACCGGGAAACACGTCATTTTCTTATTCTGGCAGTTTTGGTCCACTGGTTGCAAATTCATAAAATTCTGTTTTTAACTCACTGGAATAGAATGACAAAACAAAACGTAAAATCAAGAAAAGGGCAAAACCATAGTGATCTTTCAGCTATCCCACTTCGACGAGGACTATCCATTTCTCAAAAATAAAACAAGAAATCCACGAATCATTCTTTTGTATGATGTGAATTCTCACAATGTATTTTATCGAGATGTACAAATAAAGTATTTACAAGAAGCATAGTTTTGAACCAAAATATTAGGTTGGCCGGAAAGTTTCTGTGCATTTTTGATTTGCCTCCCATTTGAGAACGGCAAGGAGCATTGGCAAAAGGGTAACAGCAAAAGATATATGAAGAGTCAAAACATCTGGTATTTAAATCCAGACCCTTTAATCGCCCCTCTCCTGTTAACACTAGGCTCGTGTTCCGAAGGCCTTAGAGAGGCTCTGACATTTTCATAAATTTCTCTCTTCTTATTATCCGATAATACTTGGCTCATGGCGGTGTTTATGAAGGACATTGTTCCTTACAAAACCCATAACAGACATAAAGATGTTTAGTGGATAAGTTTTGAGATATCGATAAAAGAACAAAAATGACTATTCCGCCATAGTGATAGCTATAGAAAGAGGATCAATTCCAATCTTTTGGTGGAATGTCACAAGCAACAATACCTACCTATAGCAACATTAAAACCTTCCAAAACAATCTTGGAAGAGCGTAAAATTTTGGTCGTGAACAATATCCCAAATTTTCCACATTTTTCCTACCTCAAAACGGACCACATGTTGCAAAACTCATGGAATATCTCGAGGCTAAGTTTAAGTAGATCGTTCTTATTTGACATTTAAACTCTCCAAATAGTGGTTTTTCTTCATTTGAATTTTCTCGAAATATGATCTACGTTTAAAGAAACAAAGGGTCCAAACTCACCCTACAGTCGAAAAATTGATCACTTTATGTTTCCAGTTATAGCCACTCGCGTTTTGAAAGAGGAAACCCTTAATTTTGGATATCAAACAGTAGTCTTACTAGTTCAAAAATAAACAACAAATCAGCACCTGGGAATGTTCGTTGTACGAATAAAATCAAAATCAAAATTGCACAGAAACTTTCCGGCCAACCTAATACAAATTAGTAAACGGGACGTACCCTCAGTTTTCTCTTTCTATTATGGTTATTCTGAACAAACTAAATCTCATTAAAATTGCTCGGAACTGGCATTTTATACTCTACTGATGGTCAAAAGTCTCAAAAAGCAGCTCAAAAACTACAATACTTCAAGACCATCATCGTCATCATATTCTCCTTCTTTTTCATTTTTGACGTCATAGTAAACGTCGAATCAGGTGTCAAAACAATAAGCCCAAAGACACAAAGTTAGGTCAATTCAGATCAATAATATCAGATATCATCTCAACTCCATTTCTCCAAATGCTCTGTGTCAGCTGCTTTGTTATCTCTTCTCTTTCTCAATCTTGTCTCATTTTGACGTCGGGGAGGGTCCCCACATCTCATAGCATCTCATAATTCATCTGATCACCTAATGAACTTTTACCTATTCTCTGTCATTTTCTTAATATTTATTGCTTATTCTAAACCAAGTCCAGTTGGACATGAAGACAGTGAAGATGAAGAATTGGCGACGACTACAAGAAGGCCGAGAAGTTATTCAGATGAAAATGATGAAGCTGTGATAACAACGCATCCGACGTTCACAGGTTCGAGTCAGCCAGGTCCATATTTGTAGAGCAGAGAACGTAGATATAGAGAAAAAGACTAAATGTCATCATTACGAACATCTTTTTTCTTTTCTTTTCGGTCTCATTTCCCATTCATAAACTATGAGATCATGATGCGTGTAAGTGTGTTGTTTTTTGAAAATGTCAATGTTTTCTTTTTTGCTTTTTGAATTTTCAATTTTTGAGTCATCGTCGTCTTGTGTGTGTAGTAGGAATTCAGATGAGAATTCGTAGATGAGACAGAAAATAACAAAAAAAAATAGGAAGAAAAAAATGCTTTCACAAATGAATGGGAGAGTATGTATTGTGCATTTGGGATCATGTGTGGAAACAAGAAAGGGGACCGTGAGGGAGAAGTTTGAGATTCTGAAAACCGAAAATTCTTGAAAATCTGCTAGTGAGGAAAAGTTTGGGAGCAATTTTTCTGTGTACTTGAAGAAAAGTTTCAAAGCTAAAATAAAGTTAACTATGCCCCTTTAATAGAGGAATTCGAGGATTTTTTCCATAATAATAATTTCGTGATTCTTTTCTGTCCACAATTCGAAGTGTAACATTAATAGTTTTTCCACTTTCTGAATTCGAAATCAACATTTCTGACTTGTCAAAAATGACATGGCTCCATCAATGACTCATTTGTTTCTTTCTTTCCCATTTCAAAGTGACAAAAACTTTAGTATACTCATTTCTCTTTTTCAAACCATTATCCATTACATTTTCCACACAACAACTTTTTCCTTCTTCTTCTTCTTCTCAATTTTCTTCTTCCCGTTCGTTGTGCTTGCTCCTCCTTTGCGTATCACGTGCACTCATCAGTGCTTCATCATCATTTTATCTTCTCTCTTTTCTCTTTTTCACCAGAATCTCACTCTAGTGGCAATAACAACATAATGACCTTTTCCTCATCACCATTAAACTGTCTTTAGTTTGAGAAAAACAAATGATCAACACACAATTACACAAAGAGCTGGAAGAAAAAACAAATAAAAAGAACAACAGACAGTGGGAGGCGATAAAAATGAATGAGATTTTGCAGTTCAAAGATTGGATGCTCCGATCGAAAGGATCGAAATACGATTGATCGATGATAACACAACGCATTCAGTTCCAGAAGTGACAGTGAGTACGATAAGAGATTCAGATGATGAAAGATCTCATGCTGGAAGTGATGGTAGTGATGAGGTGACTACTACTGAACATGTGAGTCGAAATACAATGTTCTTCTGATACAGATTCCTTTCCAGCCACCAGAACATGTTCACGAACCAGATCAAGATCCATCTCCAGCCCCAACTGAAGTCCAAACTGCTCCAGAAGACGATATGTATCGAAAAGTGGAATATGTTGTTCAACCAACTTCTATTGAACCAACAAATCCACCAACCGAACCTGAATCTGCCTCTGAATCCTATTCATATCCGACCCAACCAGTTGTAATTGGAGAAGATCCATATTATTATTCCACTATGTCTTCTGATAAACAAGCAAGCGCCGAGGTGAGATTACAATTAGCTTCATATTATTTTTGAATAGGTTTTCAAGATACAGGCGAAAGCATGGATATCCGTATCAACGTCAGTTCCAAAGTTTGAAGGAGATATTGATGAAGATGATCTGCCACCTCCTCCAGCTTCTGAAGATACTGAGGTTCTATTTCACGTGAAGTTTATGTGTTATAATTTGATCAATTTCAGAATGACGAACCTGAAGAAGAGTGTTTGGCCAACAAAGAAAAATTGACGGAAGAAGTGATTGAGAGACTTCGTGCTGAGACTACAATGTATTATCGGCTAGTCAGACAAAGAAATGAGCAGCAGAAAGAGTTTTGTGGTGGTGGAGCAGCAAGTGATACAACATCTGAAATGTACAGAAGATGCAGTAATTGGAGAGCTGAGAAGCTTGTCTACTATTACAAATTGATGAGAAAGACCTATTGTCAAGTGGACAACTGGCCAAACTCACCGAAAATCAAGAAGACTTATGGAGAATATTTGAACTTATTTGGAACTTTTTATGCTTTTCAGAAATAGATAGATTGTAGATTTTGATGAAACATAGACATAATGAAAAAAGCGGGTCTACTCAATAATATTCCTGTTCACGATCTTATCCGTTTATCAATAAATTGTCATAACTACATTTTGTTTCTGTTAACAGGCTTGATTTCGACTGTTACACCTGAAGGCAATGCTGGCCGACCGTGATCATGACTCTTGTATGGGGTCAGTTTAATTGCATTTGCTGAACCAAGAAAATGACTAGATGCAATTTCATTAGGAGAAAAAATTCACACGGAACAACAAATACTATGTAGCATTCTAATTATGCGATTCCAAGCTTTAAATGGGTTTTTCTCTACTCTCTGTGATGTTTTGTAGGTTTTGAAAGAAGTCGTCTCGTCCCATATGCTTGTCTGCTTCCACTCTCAATTCCACTAGTTGCTGAATGTGCTCGTTGCTTAATTGCTCCATTTTTTCTCCGTCCAAGTCCTGAACGATATCGAAATTTGGAGCCAATTTTTTTTATAATGCTAACAAACCTTTCCAATGTTTCCTTTCCGAATTCCGGCACTCGACAGCTGCTTTGACAGCATCACACAGTAATTCTGAAAAAAAGCTCATGTTTGATTAGTTTCATTAGGAAGTTATTTATTTACCGTCCATTCTGTGATAAAAGGCTTCACAAACTCTGGCTTTGCGTTTATATGCCTTTTGAACTCATCTTTCACATATGTATCGCCCATCAGCCGTGCTGGAGCAGGCAATCCATAATGTAGTCTGAAGAACGCATTTTTAGAGAACAAATTTTAATATTTTTCACATACCGAAGAATGCTTTTGTATAAATACAACGGAAACCGTTCCGGGTTAATGGCTCTGGCAGCAGCTTGAGCAGCTTTCATTCTTAGAAATTAAGGAAACATTATTGAGTTAGTTCTCGAGTATTACACGGGGTGCTGGCCTAGAACTACAAGCGTGGGTAGGCCGTGTACACCTCGTGGACAAGTGTGATTGGCGCAAACTTCCAAAAAAAGTTTCAGATTTATCTTCTTTTCCATTTATTCAAAAACGATGAGCGAAGGTCAAGCAAAAAGACAACGAATGGGTTCTGATGATGACGTTGAAGTTATTAGTTCAACGGATGTGACTACTGAGGTACGTTCAAAATAGTTTTTCTTCATCAAATTACATCACTCCTTCAGTTACAGCCTTCTCGTCCTCCGCTCACCAGGTCTCACAAAATAACTCGCGACGAGTCAGGAAAGCATCATCTGCTTCTTGTCCTAACAGGAAGTATTGCAGTGATGAAAGCGCCAGAGCTCATCAACGAACTCTATCAAAATATCGGCACAGACCGAATTATCATCAAAGTATTTCTATCCAAGCAGAATGTCCCTATATCTATGAAATTTCAGGTTGTAACCACTGAAAATGCGGAGAAGTTGTGCCGAATTCAAAGGCTGGAATTCGATGAAATCGTGTACGAAGACAAAGATGAGTGGTCGATGTGGCGAGAGCGCGGTGATCCTGTTCTTCATATTGGTCAGCTGAAACTATTCGAAAAATATAAACAAATGCTCTTCAGAATTGAGAAAGTGGGCGGATTCAGCACTGATCGCCCCTCTCGATGCCAACACGATGGCTAAGATTGCAAATGGATTATGTGACAATCTGGTAACATCAGTTATCCGTGCTTGGGACTTCTCGAAGCCTTGTTACTTCGCTCCTGCAATGAATACCCACATGTGGGAGAACCCACTGACAATGCAACATCGGAATGTTTTGAAGTCACAATTGAAGTTCAAAGAAATCTGTCCTATTCAAAAAGAACTTGTTTGCGGAGATTCCGGAACTGGAGCGATGGCTTCCGTAGGAACGATTGTTTCTTTGATTACAGCACTTGTCAGAGATCAGCAAGCCATTAGATCGAGATCTCACGATAATTAGTTCATGCCGGTGTTTACTTTTAATTTATTGTTGCTTATTGTTGTAAATTTTGTAAAGCTAACAGAAACGAGTCAATATTTTATTTTTTCGATCATCATACACGGAAGCTTTAAAGTATTAAAAGCATATAATTGTCAGCAATCTTTTTCAAAGCAAAACAAGCGAAGACGAGAGCGAGATCTTTTGAGAACTTTCCCTTATTCTATCTATTGATATTTACATTTTTAGCACCGGAAAAGCTGTGTGAACCATCGGGGAAACAACTAGCGAAATTAATATAAAGTTTATAGACATTGGCCGTGGCTATAGAAAGCTTTGAAACTTCCCGCCACTTCTGTACATTTGCCGTCTTTAAATTTGGCCAAGCAAAGTTTTCGGTTACTGCTTGCAGAGCAGTTTTTCAAGTTTAACTTCGACTGAATAAGCGAAGCGTGTCCGGCAGAGCTGGTACTGGAATCTGATGAGCTGCTCTGAAATACATAGATTGAAAATAAGAATTACAGTTGGGATAAACTCACGTCTGAAATAGCTCTTTCCAACCTTCTTCCAGTCATATTTTTGAGAAGAGCATCAATCAAAGGAGTTTGATTTCCAGTGACCATTAAAAAGAATGTGGTGTCATTGTCAGTGATATTGATTACTGTAGAATTTCCATCTTTAATCTCTTCATCACAACTGAGATTCAGAATGAGGAATGGTGTTTGATCATCTTTCATTCCTTCTAATTGCCATGACATTTCATCCAATGATTGAACGAGAATAGTCTCTGTGAAATTCGAATCAACGATTGTTAGCCATCGATCGTTGATTCCAATATTGACTTCAATTTCAGCGAAGCTTTGACCGAAGTTACGGAGGCTCGCTCGCGATGTTTTTTTCTCAATGCGAGCACTGAACCATGCAGCGCCATAGCAACTTGAAGTTTGAGTCAATGTCAACAACAGTTCGTGCTCTTTATCAGATTCGGTTTGATACTTTTTAGAGCATTCTTCCCAACATTTCAACAGACGATCTTCTTGTGCACTGAAAAAACGGTTATTATTATTTCGACACAAAAGATGACGACATTGAGTTTATCAGCAACTTGGCAGTTAAGGTCACACTGTCGTTTATGACCGCCTACTACTCCACTTACGTCTTTTTGTTGATTGCTTTTCCAAATATGGTTTTTGCAGCGATAGATTCACAAGTACGCTCCGGCAAAATCTCTTCAATGTTGCTTCTGATGAAAGCGACATCGTGTATATCCTTTTGAAAGTTTCCATACTGCAGACAGAATAAAAGAGCAGCAACACGAATAGTGTCATCGAGTGACAGGAAGTGAAGACGTCCAAGAAGAAGCATCTCGCGAGCATCGATGATCAAGAAATGAGCACATTGTGGATAGTGGTTGAGAAGCTGGAAAGATTTGAAATTAGAAATCTCGTTGTAGGTTATTGTCGTAGTTTTAATTGTTTCCGGTAACTATTAACGGAACACGAAGAGTTAGTCAACAATATGTTTTCTGTTTATACTGTAGTGAAGTTCCAAAACAAATAAACATCATTGATATCAGATTTATCAGCTGATGACTCACTTGCGCGTAGTAATCCAATTTCTATTGAGAACAAGGAACTGAATTCTCACGACGTCTTGAGAATTCACGAGTGAATTAAATAACCAGTTTTAAGAATAGGAGAACTACTGGTCATTGGGTAGGCAGGTAATTTTGTTTGTGAGAGAGCGCAAATTGATTCAAGGACGTCAAGAACGTTTTTTCACTCAATTTTGCGCAACTTCGAGTCATGGAATTTTCATAATGACGAGTAATGAGGATAAGTTTTTCAATGAAACAAAAACTCACTTCAAACTCTCTATCATTTGTCAAACTGGCACTCCTTCGAAGCATCAAAATCGGCTCATCAGTGCTGAACGGGCGACCGTTTGTAACTTCAGCAAATCGATTCAAAAGAGTTTCCCATCCTTGACGACATTCATATGGACGATGATATGGTTTCAATTGAACTTCCAACAAAGGAGAAATCATCCAGATGGCAAACATCTCAGAGAATGCTTGGTAATCAATGTCATATTCTTTTGCGAGATAGAAAAGAAGTGTTCTTGAGTCAGCGGTTTTACCCGACTCAATGCTGAGTTCTATTCCATTTTCTGTAAGACAAACGTAGTTCAATAATTGAAAAGAAACTTTAGAAAAATTACCTGAAATCGCTGGATTCTCCACTCTTGACAAGTAAATACGGAACTTGACGACTTTTGGTGGACCCA
The DNA here is from genome assembly GCA_963572265.1 of Caenorhabditis doughertyi. NCBI lineage: Eukaryota > Metazoa > Nematoda > Chromadorea > Rhabditida > Rhabditidae > Caenorhabditis > Caenorhabditis doughertyi. The sequence continues at coordinate 9,412,109 of OY751557.1, forward strand.
AAGTGTCCGTACTTTGATTGTGAGTAGCTCTCAGAGCTTGATTGATAGGGGTAAATGGGACAAACTCCGAGCCATTCTGTTCTCGATCTTCCTAAATGATTAGAGTTATAAATAATGATTTCGCGAGGATAACCTACAAAATTCTCCAATGGCAACTGCACATTTCGGTGTTTACTCAAGAATTTTCGACCTTCGGCGGGTTCAACTTCTGTGAAACCTACAAAATTGAGAAATGGAATTAACATTGAAACTGTTGAAATTAGAAACTCACCGACAGTCTGTACTGCTGCCATTTCGTAACAGTTCAATGTACGACAATGAAAATTATTTTAAGAAAAAGAGATAGCGTTGGCACAGAATCTGTAAGGAGAAGAGAGTTTGATAAAGGCTGTTCAGACGAGAAAGGGTTGCGAAATCGAATTGATCACGCGACGAGTCAGAAGGAAAATGAGAGGAACCAGAGATGATGAGACACAATGAAAGTATGAGAGACGCAGCAATAAGAAGACAACACTCTTTGCCTTTATCGTTGAACAAATATTTGGAAGAAGATTCACTGAAAAATCAATGAATCAGCAGCGCCGAGTGCTGCACCGAAAGAGCGCCATCAGCAGAGGTTGAAAACGGAACAGACCATTAAACCTCGCAGTTTACGTACGCGTTTACTTTCTATTTGGCAAGTTTAAGGCACACTTATGGGCGGTTCAAGTTTAGAGGGTTACGGTAAATTTGTATTTGAGTTTGAACAATTTATAGAACTAGAAGTATCAAGGTTTCGAAAGAATGCGGAATTATTTGAAATGCTAAATATATATTTCCCACTTGTAGCAAGAAGGCGTGGTCAACAATATGCTGATTCGAAAACATCTAGAACATTGGCCGAGTAAACAATTCAGAAATAAATATATCTACGTCTCTGTTTATCACCATAGAAAACACTAGAATCAGCTGACCAGCTGAAGCTGATTCTCGGAAAGGAGACCTAGGATCCATCTTATACTCTTGAAAATCGTAACCAAGAAACTACCCAATTATATACCTCAAGGCTTTATCATCGACAACAATTACCGCCTGACCTAAGAACAATGAAGAGGGGAGAGCAACCTGAATGCACTCATAGAGCGAACAGGAAATGACATCATTGTTGATCGAATGAATCACCAAAGATCACTTTTTTGGAGGCTAAGATAAAGAATATATGTATATTGAGTTTGCTCATAACATTCAAATGTGTATCATCTGCACTTTATCACGAATTAAGAAGCGAATGGCATTGGAGTGACGGCTGGATAGAAGTGTTGTAGGGCACATGCGTAAAGATCATAGTTAAAGCAAGATATCGACAATGGTAGATTCGGAATTATGATAAGAATGTTCTTATGTGTCACGGACATCCTCAACGAACATGCTTCTTTCTGCAATTACATGACTGAATGTTCTCTTCTTCTCTTTGAGCTTTGAGTTGTTTCATCTTTTCCATCAAAGCTTCATAGGTTTTCTCTTCAATATCCATATGTTCATCGAGAATGTTTTCCAAGTGTTCCAAACAAGTGATGCGTTCCAGAGTTCGGAACTAGAAATTATTTTTTCGTGTGACTATCCTTAAGATTGAAAATCCTACCTGTAGAAAATGGAGTTCGAATATTTCGGATAGTTTCAACTTTGTTTCTATTGACACCATTTTCGTTTTTAGCAAAAACTCCTCACATTTGTCCATAACTTGGAACATTTGGTATTTTTGACCAAGTTCCAAAAGGTCACGATAGTTTCCCACTGAAAGCGCCGAATATGAGTGTACATAAGTACTCTGATATCCTACCTGTGACCTCAAACGCATCCATTTGTAGAATGGATATCATTCCGAGAACAGCTTCATAGGTGAAATCGAATATTTCAAATGAAGTCTGGCCTGGATTTTCTACATAAAACATGTCGTAAAGTACTGGAGAGTTGTCAGCAAGCAACTGAAAATGTTTCATATTGTGAGAAGTATGTCAAGATGGAACACTTACAGAAAGACACACTTTTATTGGTTTATCCTCTGCAATTAGTTCTCCATCTGCTATAAAGTCTTCATAACTCTTTTTGGTCATCTTTTCTTTCACGATTCCAGTAAATGATTGTACATTCAAATCGAACTCAATTTGGAATATCCCGTCAACCAGAAATCCAGAGTTTGCAGCTGTAAGTTCATCCCATGCACAAAACCCACTGGTTCCTTTGCAATTATCATTAGATGAAAATGTGTGGTTGAAAAGTGTTGAAATCTTATTCTTGGAGTTTCCCCATGAGTTGACAATACGAAACCCAAAGGAGGTAACGACAGACCACTCGGTGCCAGAGTTGTTCGGATTGCAAACCAGAAAGATGCTAACTCTTCTCTTTTGTGTTTTTGCAGTTTTATTGGATTGTACTTTAACACACCTCAAATTAAAACGGAAATCAATAATCTAGTTGCTATTTCATCTATCATACCAATGAATCCCATTATGTTCTTTAGTATCAGAAGTATAGGAACCATCTAGATGTTCAAAATTATAGATGTTGAATACTAATGTTACAATATTAGCGGATAAATCTTTCAGTGGTTGAAGCATAGACATTTCAAATCGAGGATATTAAGAAGCTTCCAGATGTCAGAAGTGTGTTAAACCCTCAATTCGTCGTCAATTCAAGTGTAATGTCTGCATACACAACCTCATACATTGCGTATTTATTCTGCGGAAACGATTTTATGCGATATAGAAATGGCAATGTGTATCATTTTCTCATTAACTTTTCGATCAAGATTAATGATATAAATGATGGAATGATCATGATAGCGCCGATAATGATACATTGGAAAGATTGGGAAGCAGGCAACAAGAGAAAAAGAATGGAAGACAAATGGGATTGACTTAGAAGAACTATGGCTACTTGTATTATAATTAGAAAGAGATCATTTTGCAAATCCGTCGTAGGAATGGCCAACAATTGATAGGGTGACTTTGTCCATTAACTCTATTATTTCACTATCCGTAAACTCGTGTGGATTATCAAATAGTCGTTGGATTTGTTGAGAAGTCTTCAGCATAGTTACACATTCGTTCTAAACATTTTGAAGTGTTCTAAAAACTTTGAGTTTCTTGCAATACCTGTAACTCTACCAAAGAGTATTTCTCAGCCAACTTCATTTTCCGCTTAGCTGTGATCAATTGAGTTTTTGTCAACCATCTCTCACAACGTTGGCGGGCGCTATCTGATTTCAGATTTGAAGCCAACTGAAGGGTTTCATCGACGTTGGAAGCTAAAGAATAAGTAAAAGTGAAGGTTAGTTTCTACACGAATAGAATGCAATTCATAAAAAATAACTCACGACTTAATGCATCGCTGTCGTTGTAGAAAACTTTAATCAGACGAAGCATCTTATCGTATTCGAAATCACTTGGAAGTTTAACTTCATCCACGTTTTTATGACCATCCGGAAATAATAATTCCATCAAAACTTCAGAATTCATTGCAAGGATCTACAAAGCATAGTCACCATATTAATAGATAATTGATAAGTAAGCTTACTTGTTTACTGCAATAAATCTTCTTTCCCTCTACAATTAGCACCAAATTGGAAAGATTCTTCTCCGGGATCGTAAAATCGTGTATTCTTTTTGGCCGAATTCCAACTTTTTTCAAAACAGTAAATGACACTTGGATAGTCATCCCTTTCTCTTTAGTCGCCACTTTTTTCACGAATTCAATCGGCCATCTAAGTTTCAGATATTTCCGAGCAACATGATGATGTCGTCCACTAATCGCCACGTTTTCACTTCTTTGATGAATAATACAAGCTCTGTAGTCTATATCAATACTCCAAAAGTTTGAACGATCTTCTGAATTACACATTAATTGGGTTCCCATCCATTCAGGACCACTCCCTAATAGCCCAACACGCCTGCATAATTGAATTGGTATTCCGATATTTAAAATATCAACTACTAACCAGTAAACATTTTCAGCTTCTTGAGCCATGGTAACATATCCACGTCCATTTTCTTTTTGTAAAACAGGTAATTGAAAAATGAGGTTATATGTGAAGTCAGTACTCATTACGAGAAACAAAAAAATATTTATGTGAAGAAATATATTAATTCAGAGGGGCGTCAGATGTGTTGTCTCCCAAATGTGTTTGCGGACAGAGAGGGAGAAGTAGCTACATACGCATGTTGGACTAACTAAAGGAACTAAACTTTTAATGTTATGTGAATACAGCTTTAGACCCTTTAGATTTTTTGGTAGATCTAAAAAAACTTTTGCTTTATAGAAATCGCTGAAAAAACTTTAAGAACTTGATCCGAAATGTCTCAAAAACACTGAATTAACGAATGCACAATTGTCTTCAGTTTTCCAATTGATTCGTTCTTTATGAACATTCACAAGAACTGCCTCATCATCATATTCTAAACGTGATTAAATCTTTTGAAGCACGTGGAATAATTGAGAGAAGCAGACATCTTTCTTCCAGTTCACACGATAATTCGGGATGTTGCTTCTATGAAACTTCTCAATCTGAAACGTAAAAATTTGATGTTTTGATTTTTAAAAATGAGGGATAATAATTTATGAAATTTCTGCTCTTTAATGTTGGCTCTACGACCGTAGACAGCATACGGAACATTGGTGAAAAACGAGTGAAGATAATTACGAAGGCTCTGTTTCTCAACCCATTTATTATACCCTACTCCAGTCGTTTTCAGTTCGACAAAGGTATTTTCCGGATTTAAATGGTTGTCTTCAAAAAAGCCTGTTGACCACACTTGACACCTTCTCGTTTGTTATCTCATCATGTTATCCGTATGGATTCCATTTCTTACCAAGTGTCATGTATTGTTTGAGCTTATGAAGACATGAGATCGACGAGTCAACACTGAAAATATGGGGTAGTTGGAGAAGCTGAACAAGGAAATCCTACTTTTCAGAAGACGTCTTTTTATCGAACAGAAAGATGACGAATCGCATGGAGTTCCAACGAAGTTGTGCTGTTTGCAGAACGAGCGAGAGCATTCAATATTCTTGAATTTGCAATGAAATCCGCATCAATCACTGAAGTTGGAAATGGTAAAAAAGAAAAAATATAGTCTTGATTACCTCTTTCAGTTACTTTCTTGATTACCTTGTTTTGAAGTCATCCGAAGATAATCAAAAAGTGATCCTTGATAATCGATATCTTCAAAAGTCTGTCCAGTTTTCAGATTCAATTCTTCTTTCAATGTTCCATACAGACGGTTGGTCTTGTTCAAAAGCGGAAGAAGATCATTCAGAATTTTAAAGTGTTGAATAAGTTCCGATTGTTTCAACATCGATTGTCACCGGCATTATTATGTCTGGAAATGAAATCTTTAAAAAAGTTGAAGGTTTGGAGAGATAGAAGGGAATGTGACTTTGCTAATCGTAAAAGTTACTGTAACTGGGATTTATAAAAGGGCATTTAAAATTCAGAAATAAAGTTAGTGCCTTTTGAATTAAAAATGTTAGCCTTCAATAGCGTTTTGCAGACAGAGACGTCGTGATAAAACACTAAATATTTTTCGAGATGCTCCGATTATTTTTTCATTATCGTCTAGAGAGACTCCAAATTTCAAAAACAATGATTTCCGCGCTAAATTCAAGATAGTTTCGGGAATACAAGCCAGCACAATCTTGTTATGAATTACAGATAGTGGGCTGAAATTAAAAATTGCATTCAAATGACTCGGAAATTTTATCCAACCCCTTGGTTCATACTAGCATAACATAGCAAATCAGATATTTTTAACTTTACCTGAATGTCATTCGGCTGATATTTCATCCAGGTCCATCCAGATCCATTCCGATCCATTTCGATCCCTCCAAGTCCATCCTGATGCCCACCCACCCTCTTCATCGATTCATCCATCCTCTCGATCCTTCCTTGTTGACGTCGTCGTCGCTTCGCTCACCCGCCCACCCTCTTCATCGACCAATCCATCCTCTCGATCCTTCCTTGTTGACGCCGTCGTCGTCTTCGTCGTCGTCGCTTCGCCCACCCGCCCACCCTCTTCATCAACCAATCCATCCTCTTGATCCTTCTTTGTTGACGTCTTCGTCGCTTCGCCCACCCGTCCACCCTCTTCATCGACCAATCCATCCTCTCGATCCTTCCTTGTTGACATCCCGAGCTGTCCCGATCCGTCCCGAGCCATCCCGATCTATCCCGATCCATCCCGATTCATCCCGATCCATGCCAATCCTGCCTGGTCCATCCAGGTTCTTCCCGATCCGTCCTGATCCATCCCTATCCTTCCCGATCCATCCCAATCCTTCCTGGTCTATCCCGAGCCGTCCCGATCCATCCCGATCCTTCCTGGTCCATCCAAATCCTTCCCGATTCTTCCCAATTCCTCCCGATCCTTCCCGATCCGTCCTGATCCTTCCTAGTCGATCCCGATCCATCCCGATCCATCCCGATCCTTCCCGATCCTTCCCGATCCTTCCCGATCCTTCCCGATCCTTCCTGGTCCATCCAGGTTCTTCTCGATCCTTCCTTATCCGTCCTGGTCCATTCCGATCCTTCCTGGTGCATCCCAATCCTTTCCCATCCTTTCCGATCCATCCTGAGCCATTGGTCGATTGTCTACCTTAACTTCTGAAAATAGTTCTACATTAAAAGTTCACCTTATCCATCTCGATCGGTCCCGAGCCATTCCGAGCCATCGAGCCATTTCGAGCCTTCCCGAGTCGTCCCGATCCATTGATTGCCTGCTATCTTCGTCTTCTGGAAATAGTTTTATATTAAAAGTTCAAATATTCTCATATGAAACTTACCTACGAAGCTTCCGTTCCTTCCTCATCTCCAGCTTGATCTTTCTGAGACGATCACATAATCGAGGAGCTTGTGGTTGTTGGCAGTCTCCCTCTCGATGATGTGGATTCCATCGGGGGAAATTAGGGGACAGATAGCCGGTTTCTAAGTCTCAATTACATAGAGCATCCTCGGATAGTTAGAAAATAGTCTAAATATTAAACTACCGCAGAATCTAAACTAGCAAACTACCGGATTACACGGCTTAGCCTCAAACTCGCGAGCTATAACAAGGCCTATGGGGGGACCAAACCTCGCTAGTAGAGAAGAATTGACTCTACATTATAAGAAGGAAACCGAACGTTCCCTTATTTTTACAGGGATCCGCACACAACGGGGCATCGTAAAGTTCTGGCCAACTAATCCTAGCTTAGTAATTGAGACAAAACCAGGGGGGACTATCTATGGGGGGAGAGGGAATTGTGCCTGGAAAATAACACATTTGAAGGTGGGCTTAGAAAACTTTTTGTTTGGTTTTAATATTTCAATTTTAATGATTTCCCCATAGTTTATAGTGTTTATAGTTTATTCTCTATCAATTAAAGCTGCCGAGGAGATACTTTTTCTTCCACAAATATGAGAGAATGAAACCGAATGACGAATGGCGGACGAGAAGGAAGAAGGACAATGATGATATCAAATTCAAAATAATAGACGAAATTCAATTGTAAGACAAGAAGGAAAACGACAATATCTTGTGTCGATAGGAATGTCGAAAAACAGTTCAAAATCCTGATAGAAATCAAATTTCAGACATTATTTGGTTCGAATGAGGAAAGGAAATGAAAATTCAGAAGCGAGATGAAAGGAATTAAGAAGGAAGACGACAATAAAAAATGTTCGGCAGCTCTGAGAAATCAAAAATTCCCAATAGAAAGTTTTGAAGATCAAATAGAACCCATTATCTTATCATCTCAATCAGTTTTTGATCCGATTTCAAATATCAAAAAGCAGAACGTTTTATCCACTTTCGCACCAAAAGAGGGCTCTCAAACTGATTGAGATTCTTAAGATTTTTTCCCAAAATGTTCCAGATGTTTCATTCATTTTTCGAATGACATCTGATACCCACTTTTTTCAATGTTTTTCAAAAAAGAATAAACTAACCTTCCCTATTTGACTCCCCGTCCGTCCTTCCATCTGCCAACTCGTCGTTTGGTTGTGGACGATCCACTCAGCGAGACCATCGTGGTCTTTTTCGATCTCTGAAATTAAGAAAAAATGAATTTAAAGTACATATTTCTTTCTTTAAACTCACCTCTCCTCTAGATCTTCGCATTGAATCGCTGATGCTCCTCGAGCTGGTGCGTGGAATTACCTGGAAATGGAAGAATAACTGGAGAAATGGCTAAAAATTGAAGCGAAGAAGATGAAAGATATCAATTTGTAAGGTAAAATATGATGAAAAATGGAGACAAATACGAAAACTTGAATCACTTTCATTCACGTCTTCAATTTTCAGAAATCTTGCTCAAAAACGTGGAAAAAGCCGGAAAAATAGGTGAAAAAAATAAGAAAAAACGAAAGACGATCATTGAAAAAAGTTATGATCTACTCTTTTGGGCTGTGTAGATCATGCCGAGCAAAGAAAAAAAGAAGAAAAGAATAAAATACAGTTTTGATCTACCCATCAAATGGGAAGAGAATGTTCTCGAATTCATTAAAATTGGTAGGTCTAATACTGTAATTTATTGAAACGAAGTGAAGAAAAAGAGAAAATAATCGTGGTGGAATGATTGGGACTTGATGAGAGAATTCAGATGACGTCCACGTCTTCAGACTTCAGAATTCTGTAGGAAAAAAGCAATAGAAAAAGAAAAAGGAAAAATGAAAGATGATCATAATAACAGTTTTTGATCTACTATTTATTGCGGCAAAAACAAGCAGAGAAAGAAATTAAAAAATTAAAAAAAATTGCGAGAAGATCAAAACGAATACAATGAAATAAATGAGATAAATGATTTTCATTGCGAGTAAGAAGGATAAGGTGCATTGAGTTGTTAATTTTCATGGAATCAAATAAATAACTAAATAACAAGGTAATTTCAAACGGTTCCAACTCAAGTATGAATATAGAACACAGTAACCCATAGAAAAGCAAATGCAACTTTGAATCTATTTGAAAAACTGTCTCGAATTGTACCATTCTTCGCTTCTGCTAGGGCTGTCGCCATATCATAATTGCAATAATCCGTGTTACAAATGTAATATGGAACGTCATTGATGTATGTGTATCCTAGCTGAAATATCCAAATATAGTATTGATTTAAACAACTGTGAAAAGGTTCAACCTGAATTTTATTCTCTCCTTTTTCATGTGAAGAAATGCATCCTTTGTAATACCTTTTCCAACTCCCAGAGTCTGCAAAAACAATGAAACAAAAATGACCTCGGCATTCAACTGAAAATTGACTATTTTCCCATTTTTTTCGTGTTATGAAAAGTAACCTCCTTTGTCATAATATGTTTCATTGGTCATAAGTTCTTCATAAAGTTCATTAAAACGTATCTCAGAAGTTTCATATTTTGCATTATTTACATCTGCATCATATCCACTTGTATAACATGATATCGATGGAGGTGCTATTGGAAATGGTATCGAACCTTCTGGATTGTTGCAGTTAGACTGAAAACAAAGTTGTATATTCCATTCATATGCATTCCTAACACTACCGTTAAGCATCTGCAATATAAGTGATATTGTTCTGGATGCATCGAAATGTTATAACATGCGTTCTCATAAAAATTCATACCAATGCGATAGTATATTTGAGTTCCCAAATCAAGAGTGAAAGCGGCTGACTCTCCAGTGTCAGCACAAAACATCTCATCTGTTGAACTTGGATTTGTGCTTTTATCCCTTTTCAACTGCAAAGAAAGATTTTTTGGATTGCAATAAAACTTTCTGAACGGACATAATCTGTTTTCCAGATGCAAGTGTTACATGCATCAACCCTATAGGTTTTCATAACAACTAGCTTGCATTCAATGATTGGTAAGGGTGTCACTTCGAGATGAAACATGCTTGGTGTATTACAATAATCTGCCCTGAAACAAAAACAATATGAAGAGAAAATGAACTGTAATCTTTACTTGCAATAGCATTGCAGTCCATCTCCGTAGTCCAGTGAGCAGTTGTAGTGTGGCATTTGAACTCCTGTCGCGCAAGTCTCAAAGTTTTCGGCTTTTTGATAGAAGAGCACAATTCAACTTACTTGTGTAACCCTGCCATATTTACCAGTTCTTTGTATAATGCAGAAATCTCCGTCGCATGATCTTAAACCTTTATTTATAATTAACAACGTATGAAATAGACTACCCGTCATCATCTCCATAAACACTCCTGTGGTAACATCGGACCGCTTCGACAACATAACTGGGAAAAATAATGTTAGAAAGAAGAGAACATATAAAGTAGTTCATGTTTGTTTTGAATATCAAGGGAGAGTGATGGATAACTGCTGACGGAGTGAATATGTGACACCTGTGGTGGCAAGTTTAATCTATTTAAAATAGGAAATAAAATGAAAATAAGTTGCCCGCTATTTTTACTGACACAATTCCGGGACAATAATTGGACACAACTCATAGTTGGACACGATTTCGGGACAATAACTGAAGTAACTGTGAACGTCAGTCGGTGAGATCTTTCATAAAAAAGAAACTGAATATTCATTGAAATAGATTGGTTTTAAATAGACCCAGCTAACTTAAAAGCATAGGAAGTAACCCATAGAAAAGCAAATGCAACTTTGAATCTATTTGAAAAACTGTCTCGAATTGTACCATTCTTCGCTTCTGCTTGAGCTGTCGCTATATCATAATTGCAATAATCCGTGTTACAAATGTAATATGGAACGTCATTGATGTATGTGTATCCTAGCTGAAATATCCGAATAAAGTGTTGATTTAAACAATTAAAAAAATGTTCGACCTGAATTTTATTCTCTCCTTGTTCGTGTGAAGAAATGCATCCTTTGTAATACCTTTTCCAAACACCAGCGTCTGCTGGTATAATGAAGCAAAAGTGGCCACGACATTCAACTAAATTTGAAATTGTTATTCATTTATTAGTTTTATTAAAGATAACCTCCTTCGTCATAATATGTTTCATTGCTCATGAGTTCTCCATAAGCTTCGGAGTACCCTATTTCAGGTGTTTCATATTTAGCATTATTTACATCTGCATCATATCCACTTGTATAACATGATATAGATGGAGGCGCTATTGGAAATGGAATAGACCCTTCTGGATTGTTGCAGTTAGCCTGAAATTCAAATTGACTACTCCATTTAGATGAACTCTCAAAACTACCGTTAGGCATCGGCAATATAAGTGATACTGTTCTGGATGCATCGAAATGTTATAACATGCGTTTTCATAAAAATTTATACCAATCCGATTGTAAATTTGAATAGTCATATCGAGGTTGAAAACAGCTGATTGTCCAGTGCCAGCACATATAACCTCTTCTGTTAAGCTTGTTGGATTTGCACTTTTATCATATTTCAACTAAAAATGAAGACTTCGGGATTGTAATCCAACTTTCTGAACTGACGTAATCTGTTTTCCAGATGCAAGCGTTACACGCAGCAGCTCTATAGGTTTTCAAATAGACTTCTTTACATTCAATGATAGGTAAAGTTGTTACTTCAAGATGAAACATGTTTGGTGTATTACAATAATCCGCTCTGAAAAAAAAGCCAAGATGGAGAGCTTATAAAATTTCATACTCACTTGCAATAGCATTGCAGACCATCTTCGTAGTTCAGTGAGCAGTTGTACGGTGGCATTCGAGCTCCGGTCACGCAGGTCTGACGAATTCCAATTTCTCAATAAATACATTTTCAAACTTACCTGTGTCACAGAAAAGTATATACCACTTCTTTGAACAATACAGAAATCTCCGTCGCATGATCTGAAACTTTCATGAATGGGCTTAACTCGGTTTAATTGATTACCCGCTGTCATCGTATAAATTTTTGTGGTAACATCGGACAGCTTCGATAATATTGTTAGGAAAAATGATAGAAAGAAGAACGAACATGAAATATTTCATTTCGGTTTTTAAAAACCGACAGAGCAAGAACGAGTTGTCTTGCTGACGAGCTGATCACGTTGCACCTGTCAGTGACAGTTTTAATCAATCTCAAAAAGGGAATATTAAAACAAAAACTAAACAGTCAGATGTTTTTATATGACATTTAAAGTCTTGCTTGAAATATCTTAAAGCCAACTGAGAAGATTACTTTCAACAAAACCAATAGCGATAAAATCACCAAAGTACTCATGAATTTATTAAAAAATGAAACCCGACAACAAGAAATGAGCTCAATGAAAACCGGAGTTGACTGGAGTAGTTATCCGTTACGTTATGTATTTCCAATGATGTCTCAATATCCAAATTGCAATAATCCGTGTTACAAATGTAATAAGGAACATCGTTAATATAAGTATATCCCAACTGAAATTCATTCTCGATGATTATGTTTTTATATTTTCACGATCACTTTTATTTTGTGCTCGCCCTGCTCATTCAATGAAATGCACCCTTTGTAGTGCTTACTACTGTTATCCATTATGTCTGGAACAATGAAACAGTAGTGGCCACGACATTGAACTGAAATTTAACATTTCAATGTATAAAACAATTCTAGTCATTACTTACTTCCTTCATCATAATAAGTTTCATTTGCTACAAGAGCTTTATATTTATCCCACCAACTAAGTTCGGGTGAATCATATTTAGCATTATTAATATCTCCATCATAACCACTAACATAACAAGATATTGTGGCAGGAGGGATCGGAAATGGAAGGGAACCTTCTGGATTATTACAATTCGCCTGAAAACATTTCGTTTCAATTTACACAATGAGACGGAAATACCGTTGAACATCTACAATAAAGAGAATATTGCTCAGGATTCATTGTGATATTATAGCATGCATTATTGTAGAAATTTACATCTAGTCTATCATAGATTTGTAATGTCATGTCAAAATTAAAATATCCAGATTGCCCACTGTTTCCACATCCTACTTCCTCAATTGTGTTAGCTAGACTTCCATCGTATTTTATCTGAATTTCCTTGATAAAAACTATCTTGCAACAGTTAACTGACATAATCAATTTTCCATGTGCACTTATTACAAGAAGCAGCTTTATAGTTCTTATCAACAACTTTTTTACATTCAATGATAGGTAAAACAGTGAAATTGGAATAAAATAGGTTTGGAGAGTTACAGAAGTCGGTTCTGGAAATATTCTTTTTGGATTAAGTTTTGAAGAACTAAAATCAAAAAGCGAACAAATGTCGAGTACCTGCAATAACAATGCAAAGTGTCTTCAAAATCCAAAAAACATCCCAACTTCTCTAATGTTGCTCCAATAACACAACTCTGAAGTTTTTGGATAGTTAATAAAAGCGATTGGAAAAACAAACTTGAGTATGTTGGACTGTATGACTATCAACTTCTCTTTTGATAACACATAGATCACCTTCACAAGCTCTACAAAATTTTCGAAGTTAAACAAACAAATGAAAAGAGTCTTACTTATTTCCCAAATACGAGTTACTTCGAAAACACTGCACTGCTTCCAAAACTGTCATATTGGAAAAATTGTTGATTAAAAGAATGAAGATAGAAAAAATCAAACTTAGAGCCATCTACGACTTGTTTTCTTGAAATTTTAGCAGATGGATGTATTTCATCTGAACCCTGCTGGTTATATGCTCTTGCATATATTTCACCTGCTTCAATCAATCACCTGAAGTTCATCGTAATGTAGATGTGTTTGCTTGAAGTTCTTTCTCCATTCCCCAAAATGATAACACTTTACAGATTGGTCTGTTGGTCTTCAAATACTGATCTACGTATTTTAGAGTTTATACATTTTGATTATTAGCAAAGGTTCTTTGGGTTCACAACAAATCACTTCCCCGTTTTTTACTCCATGCAATCAGGAAAAACAATAATCAAAAAATTCATTTCGTCATTTGATCTCAAATCCTTTGAGTTTATAACACATATCACACTAATTCAAAGTCTGTCTCCTAACTTGTACATTTGAATTTCCTTGTGAACTTGTAGCCGACACTCGAGTGGTTATCAATCTCCGAATCTCTTTTGAAGTGAAGAAAAAGAAACAAGGAGTGGCAACTCCTCCGAATATTTCCATCTGAAAAATTCAAGTTTTTATTTGTAATTCCTCGATTGAAACTACCGTATTAACAAATCGTTTGACAATAAATGCAGTGACATTACTGATTAAGAAACTTCTGGAAAACAGAAAAACCCAAGATGAAGACTGAAATATAAGAAAAACAAAGATGGCCTGTTTCAGTATCGCTATTTCACTTTTGTTCAATGAAGCTCTTTTCATTGAACCTATTTTTACGATAATGGCTATATAAAAAGCCAAAATCAAAAGAGGAAAACCAAATTGTAAGATGTCGTCTATCTGAAAAATGAGTTTTATATTCAATTTCTCAGGGTTTCTAGCGCACAAGTTGAACCCCAGCTGAAGGAGGTTTCAAATAACTATTTCCAGATGTGAAAAGCACACAATTAAAAATATATCGCAATTGTAAGTCAGAATATCGATAATTGCAACTGGAAGAGGCCAGCACATATTCTATAAGTGAAGGTAACAACCAGATTAATAACAACCAAATGTAGATGATAGGTCTGAAAGTTATTCTCATTCATCTATAAATGAATGTAATTTATTTCGTTTGTATTTCTTCAACTTTGTTCAATGTTGGCACGTACGTATCAAAAAATCGATCTGAATGATGTCGAAGAAAAAATACAAAAAACCGTTGAATTGCAATGATCAAATTGGAGAAAATGATAGAGTAATGGAAGAAATCAATAGAGTAGGAGATTAAAATGAACATAACTGAAATGATTGAAATTATATGACTGTTAAGATAAAGACTCTCTAATGACACAACCTGATTGGGTGATTTCTGGAGATATTAAGGATAACGAAGCAGGAATATTGATTATCAAATTGAATGCAGATAAAAGAAACACAGAAATTGTTAATTGAGTCAGAAACCAGAAGAACTTTATCTGAAAATTATGATATCTTGTTTTTACAGTTAGTTTTGACAAAAAATACCGGTTTGAAATGACCCCAAAGTAAAATAGAAAATATAAGAAAAGCCGCAGTCAAAAGAGTTGCAAAGATAGTGATTATTACAAAAATCAGAATTATACCATAGTAGAGGAAACCTTTTTCCGAATCCGGAATACTCTGAGATAATTCATTTATCGGAATAGTTGGTCTGTAAGGAACATCGCTCATTGTTATTTTATAGCAAAGTGATAATCAGTTGATAGAAACTTTGTTACAATAGTTGTCACGTATTTAGGTTATCTAGAGAGTGGCGGAGACCTCAGGAAAGACAGGTGAAAGCGAAAATAACTAGAGGAAACGTGTTGGAGACCGGAAAATCAGGATATCATGAATTTTAATATGAGCTTTATAATCTTGTCTTTTCATAATATTAAGAGAACATTTTCATAGCTAGATTGATTTTCTCAAGTCTTGTGGAGAAATAATTGCCGCAGTAAAGCCATGAATGTTTTATTGATGATTAAAATTCACCAAACGGAGCTTTGGAACCATGTATAAGTTATATGCGCATTAATTTAAAGTTGGATTCCTAACTTGAATATTTGAATTTCCTTGTGAGCTCGAAGATGAAACTCGAGTCGAAATTAACTTCCGAATTTCCTGCGAAGTGAAGAAAAAGAAACAAGGAGTACCAACGCCTGCGAATATTTCCATCTGAAATTGACAAAATTTGTTTGTTCAGAGTCAAATGAAGCTACCGTATTGACGAATCGTTTGACAATAAATGCAGTAACATTGCTTATTTCAAATAGTCTAGAACATAAAAAAACACAAGAAGATGACTGAAATATAAAGAAAACAAAAATAGCTTGTTTCAATATTCCAACTTCGACTTTGTTTGGAGACGCTCTTTTCATGAAACTGATTTTTATAATGATAGCTATGTAGAAACCCAATATTAGAAGGGGGATGACAAACTGTATAACAGTGTCAATCTGTAAATTGAATATTTTATTGTTTAAAATTTAGGATTCTTTGTTTTGTTTACAATTTCAATTACAGCGGAAGGAGATGTCAAAAATCCATCTCTGTTTTGAAACCTCTCACAACTCAATTGATATCGTTTCTCTTTTTTTTCATATCGATATCTGCATCTGGAAGTGATCAGAACATATTCTATCAAAAGAGGAAACAACCAAATTAAAAGCATCCAGATGTAGATGAAAGGTCTGAAACATGCTTTAACATATCAATTCAGAATTGATAATTCTCACGAATCGAAAATTTTATCCGCCTGATGACGTAGAAAAAACACAATTAAACGTTGAGTTGCAATAACCAGATTAGAGAAGATGATGGAATAATGAAAGAAATCAATGACGTCAGAAATGAGAGCAAACAATGCTGAAAGGAACTTTTCTAAATGATTATTATTTCTTTGGAATACCTGATTTTATAAACTCTTCTGAAAGTAGAGATAGTGAAGCAGGAACATTTATAATTAGATTGAATGCTGATATTATAAACACGGAAGCTGTCAGCTGAGTTAAAAACCAGAAAAACTTGATCTGAACGTTTTGAAATCACTATCAGACTTGGATTTTTAACAGTCTTACAGGTTTGAAATGACTCCAAATAAGAACAGAAAATATAAGAAGTGCTGCAGTAAAAAGGGTTGCGAGAATAGTAAAAATCACAAAAAACAAAAGGATTCCATAAAATAAAAATCCTTTTTCTGAACCAAGAATGATTCCGAATTCTTCTTGAATTGCGGTACCTATAGTGGGATCAGGAGTTGGAACGAAAACCAATTGTTTATTCATTATTTTAGTTATCCTAGAAGAACAACTATACCAGTTGGATCAAAACAATCCTTTATAGGCTATAAATGTTAAAAATGTAGAGGGTGGCGGAAATTCCCGAGAAGGCAGGTGGAAATGAAAAAAAATAGGAACTGGAGGAAACGTGTTAGCGTCGAAGTGTCAGAATATAGCCACTACCAATAAAACAATTGTGAATGTGACTTTTTGATAAAAAGTAGAGCAGAACACAATTGAAAAATAGATCAGTTTAAACTAAGGTTTGTCTTCGGACTTGAACGTTCGAATTTCCTTGTGAACTTGTAGCAGAAACACGAGCAGAGATTAATCTTCGAATCTCTTTAGAAGTGAAGAAAAAGAAACAAGGAGTGGCAACTCCTCCGAAGATTTCCATCTGAAAATTTCAAGTTTTTATTTGTAATTTCTCAAATGAAGCTACCGTGTTAACAAATCGCTTGGCAATAAAGGCGGTGACATTACTGATAAGAAAAAGTCTCGAAAATAGGAAAACACAAGAGGATGACTGAAAGCTTTGAATTATGGGCAACTGAGACAAAACGTGCCTGGAACAAAACAAAAACAAAAACAGCTTGCTGTAGTATCCCAAGTTCACTTTTATTCAGTGAAGCTCTTTTCATTGTTCCTATTTTTATGATAATTGCTATATAGAGAACCAGTATCAGCAAAGGCAATATAAATTGAATAAACATATCCATCTGAAAACTTATTGCTCACTTTTTCAGAATTTTCAATTTCAAACAAACAATCTCTATTCCAGCAGAAGGTGCTGAGAAGTAGACCTTATCTCTCACAGCAAACGAAACACAATCCAAAATATATTTTTTCTTATCAATATCATAACGGTATCTACATTTTGAGGACACAAGAACATATTCGATTACTGATGGGATTAACCAGATTAATGATAACCAAATGAAGATGATAGGCCTGAAAAGTGTTCCGCTGAGAAGCACATTTCAGTTAGTTGATAGTTACGTGTCAAAAATTTTATCTGATTGGCGTCGCAGGAAAAAGACAGCAAATCGTTGAATGGCAATGACCAAATTGGAAAAAATGATGGTATAATGAAAAAAGTCAATGGTGTAAGAAATAAGAATGAACATGGCTGGAAAGTACTGAATTGATTTCGCCAGTTGTTGTTTTATACGTTTATCTAGAACCCATTGATTACCTGATTGAGCCATTTCTTGAGAAATAAGAGAAAGAGTAGCTGGAACATTAATAATTAAATTAAATACAGATATTAAAAACACAGAAATTGTTAATTGGGTCAAAAACCAAAAGAATTTTATCTGAAAACTTTGAAATTGTTTAACGATTTGTTAGAATCTATTGTTATGAATTCTTACCGGCTTAAAATTTCCCCATAATAGTATCGAAAAAATAAGAAAAGCTGCTGTCAAAAGAGTTGCAAAGATAGTGAATATTACAAAAAGTAAGATAATTCCATAATATAAAATACCTTTCTCTGAACCAGGAATATGTCCAAACTGTTCGGTGATCCCTATATTTGGAGTATACGGGGGCTCCTCCATATTTCCGTCTGTGACAAGTTGAAATAAATCGGTAAGAACTTTGTTGCAATTATTTATAAGCAGTACATGTCATACACATATGTTGGACAAGGCGGAAAGTTTAAGAATAGCAGGTGAAAACTGAAATGGGCGGATGCAACGTGATTAGGCTAAGAGACTCAGAATAGAGACTCTCCCAAAATGAGCTTTATGATCTTCTTTTCTGCTTGATACTTCTGGGAGGATTGTTTTCTTTTTTATTCTGGGTATTCGAAAAGGTTCATAAGTTTTCCGATTTCAGAAGTTCGAATGCGAAAAGTTATCTGTGATATTGACTCATAAGTGTGTCTTCCTGGTTGAAAGGACAGCTGAGTTTTACACCAGAAAGTCTAGTTGAGTCATTCTGATTAGTCGCAATCAGAATCTCGTTTTTTATGTACATATGTATTCAGATACCAGTAGATTCATAAAGAATAATATCACATTATTATACACATAAAACGCAATGAAGAGATCATGATACGAAAATACTCACAATTAAAGGCGTACAAGTTCGGAAACCAATTAAAAAATGTTTGAAATTAAAGTGAGAGTTTCAGTCTGAAAAGATGGGAGAACATAGAAACTAGATTTCATAATAACAAGTTCTCAATGTTTCCGTGACAAATGGTTAGTATTGTTAGTATGGGTTAAACACAGAGTTGAGCAGAATGGAATGTTTTGGGGAGCGGGATGCGAGGAGGTTTCATCTGACGGAAGACAAACAGTGGGAAGAGGGTGAAAAGCAGGGAGAAGCTGTCAAGAAAAAATTCTGCTCAACTCAAAATCCAAAAAATGGTTAGTAAGGTTAGAGTTTCTTAGTCAATTCTGGAACAATGAGGACTTCATTTTGGAAACGTATTTCTAGCTCTCCGAACTTCTATTCAGACTTTTGCCTCTTTAATTTCAAATACTATAAAAATCATAACATAATATACTTTTTCTAACTAATTTTTGAATGCCAATCAGGTAAAGGAGCTTCTTCAATATTCAAATAATCTTCAGGTCTTGCCGTTTTGGAGTTTGTCTTCAAGCTGCCTGTAGTTGGGATGGAATGGGCATTCAACTTTGAAACAGCGTCGTCTAGACTTTTCTGATTTTCAGGATCCAACGGAGAGTTCTAAAAACTTTGATTAGCAAGAACAAAAGAACATGAATTTCAACTTGCCATCAAGTTTAAAATTTGATACCCTACTGTATCGCATTTTTGTCCTTCCAAGCTTATTGACTTCTGAAAATTAGAACTCAACTATTTCGTTATGAAGCAAAAATGGTCACCATGATCATTTTCAAAAATATCCTGTCGCCATGATTTTCGGACATTTTTGACAGATTATCAAAAGATTGTGCAAGTCCATATTGGGCGTTTTGAACCAAATTAGCAAAGTATCTCAGCTCGAACTAAAAAAAGAGAATATTTCAGAGTGACAAAAGCATCACCTAATCACAAATGCGTGAAAGGAAATAAAACACTTACAATGATATCAGATGAATCCTCATGTTTTTTTGTTCTTCGGAACTGAAAGAGAATTTATTTAATAATATTGTTGATTCTTCATGAAACCTAACCTCTTCTTGAATTGAATAATATGAATTAGTTACTTTGACCAAAGGAGCTCTGAATCCTGCCAAGATATCCGACCATTCTTGTTCTTTCTCCTCAAATCTGCCTTTCAACTGAATACAAAATAAAAGGGCCTTCATTCTTGCACGAGATTCCTGTTTCATTTCATACAGCTCTTCGTCATACTTCTTCTGAAAATATGAAGGTTTCAAGTTATTCGAATAAAAAAAAAACTAACTCGACGTTCCTCTCTTTGTTGTCGAAGAAGTTCCATTTCTTCCGCATGTCTTCTATTTTGTTCTTCTATTTCATTTCTGAATTTTTCATTCTCTTCCTTTATCGCTTCATTGTCATCAAAGCTTCTTGTTTCGTCTTCAACATCCCAGCTGTCAAGTTGTTCTCTTCTGAAAAAATAAAAACCAATGCAATTCTAATTACATGAAAAAACCAACTGTTTCTGATTTTCCTCGGATAGTTTTGCGTTTCTCTCATGGAATTCTGGATCGTTCAATGAATCATCTACAACTTGGGTAATCTGTTCTTCATACTCTTTTAACTCCTTGTTGACATTTGTATCATCAGAAAAGGTATTCTCAGGTGAGACGTTAGGCAGAGCTTCGAGCTCCTTCAAAGAATCCATTAAGTTTAAATCTAGTTGCTCATTATTGCTTGGTATTATAATTAGTTCAGGTAATGCATCTTCAGGTGATGGATTTTCAGGTAATGAATCTTCAGGATGTGTTTTCCTTTTATCATCATATTCTTCTTCCTCTTTTTCTTCAACCCGGGAATTTTCTTTATGTTCGGTTCTGTTCGAAACATTATAGGTTTCGTTGTCGCTCAGAGTTTGGCGGTTGGATTCGATATCCTGGCTGTCGGGAATTCTAAAAACTAGTTCTAGTTATTTAAGTTAATACGTTACAACGCAAATGCACTCTGTTGAGAATGAAATTAGGGTTATGCTTCCATCAATTTTTCATTCTCAAGAAAGCACATTTGTCATACCGTGTATACCCTCGTGATGATGAAGAGCGTTTTCCACAGCAAATTATAAAAATAACACAATGAAAAAGTGGAGAGAAGCACCAATTGAGAAGAAACCGTTTGAAGCGTCCGCACATATTAACTGGAATCTTGACACAGAAAAAGTAGGTAAGATACAGATACCAAGCAAGAGGTAAGTATATTGGACGAGGCAAAAGATCTAGCCTAAGTTTAGAAAGAAAGAAAATGGGGAAGGAATCTGGTGGGGAGGGAATCTTCTGAATAACTCTTTGAAAATAGATCCATAGAGCAGAAATGACTGGGAACATGGCAACACTGTTAATAGCCACGAGATTTGGACACTGGAAATGAGAAGATGACTAATATCAAAAAGATGAAAATAGACTAACCTCTTCTGAATCTCCTCTAGAAAAAACTGTGCAATGATCTCTCGTTGAAGAGTCAAATAAATCACTGTGAAAGCGGAAAAACCACGGATAGTTCTCCAAACGGTTCGAAGGGTTCTAAACGAAATGTTGTTTGTCAGAATGGAGTGGTCAACAGAAACTACTACCTTCAATTCTCTTATCAAATCGGTTTCTCTGAACACACTTATTGGTTGGTCTTCTCCAATACGACTCACACGAGTAAGAATTAATAGTGCTGAACTTAAGATTGGGGGAGCCTACAAGTGTTCAATTTGAATTTTAATTGATGATAACCTAACTTACAAAACTGTGATCTAAACTTAAACTGTTCATTTCATCGAGTTTCTGAAAATAATTCAAATGTTTGAAAAAATATTGAAAATGTGAGCAGTTCAAGCTTTTTGAACGAATAGTTATTTTGAACGAATAATTGATCACACAAAAATCAAACTAGGGTTAGAAAAATCATGCTGCAAAATTTTGTGAACTACATCTTCAATGACAAAATTATCACTAGAGTGAATTTCGAAACTCAAAATTGTCTTACATGTTGAATAAGTTTAGCAATATTATCAATTTTCTCTTTTGGCAGAAAGATCCATAGCGACATTGCAAACAAATTATTTTATCAGCCCAACCATACTCTCGAAATTTCTTTTAGGCTACATGATTAGCATTCAAACAATGGGAAAGGAAGAGAAATAGATGAAACTACGAAAAATGATGATGATGCAGAAACACAGGTGTCATTGAAATACGAAGGAAGAGAGTGGGGAGTGGGCAACAAAATTTACTATTAGCAAGAATGAGGAAGAACGAATGCAAGAGAGATAGAGAAGGTAGATGGCAAGTGAAGAGTACGCGATAAGAACGAAAAAGAGGAAAACTGTAGGAAAAAGAAACATTAGGTGGGAGGGTTTAGAAATACTTACCAGGATCAGAAAGAGATTTCGGTATTTTTATCAATAAACACGTCAGATTCTTCAGTTATGAGTTGCAATACTACGATGAAACTGTTCTCAAAGCCATTATTACATGATATAACTTTATTTACACATATACAAAAATCACCAGAGTCATGTGTATGGCAACAGCCTCAAGTATTTCTTTTCGTTCTCCTCATTCAGACCTTTTCTATTTCTTTTTCATGTCTTTCAGTCTGCAGTTTCAAAGCATTCTTCTCTGAAAGAAATGTTTATGTCCCAATTCGTTTATGTTCCAATTCGTAAACTAACCGGCTTCCAATTTGTCCTAAAATATTAGAAAGCCTATGTTGAGGTCCGGAAACGTTCCCAACAATTTGATTCACATGTATTACTTCCAAAGTGTCACCCCTGGAATCCATCGGGTCTAGGTGCAAAAGTTAGACCCCCTCAGAGGTAGAACTTTGGCGGAGTTCATTTTTTGAAAAGCGGCCTATTTCCAGATTTATCGATTTTTTTCAGTTTTTCAAAAATTTTGAGTTTTTTGACCGTAACTCGGTCAATTTTGAAGATATTCGGCAAGTTAAAAAACAAAAATGTAGAACAAAATAGGATCTTATTTTTTGTCCAACTGACCGTTTGAGCCAAAAAACGATAAAAGGACCAAAACGGACCCCAAAGAGGAATCGAAAAAATGAGCGATGATTCGTTTTTTCCAAATTATGCCCATTCGATAGAGCGTAAAAAATGAGGCGAAACCTCATTTTTACTTTCTTTAAGTTATTGTCATTTTCGAAAGAAAAATTTGATTTTTTAGCTGAAAATGACTTTTTTGGCTTGGATTAGGTAGATATGATCAATTTTAGATCAATCCAGGGGTTGTTATGGTCTGAAATTGTTAGTTCTGTGTGATTTACACCATATTATACCATTTCCAATCAAAATATTCAGTTTTTGAAAATTTAATTTTTTTCAAAAAAAGTCCAAAACTTTTTCCGACAAATTTTCCAAAATTTCCAAACTTGAATATTTTGATTGGAAATGGTATAATATGGTGTAAATCACACAGAACTAACAATTTCAGACCATAACAACCCCTGGATTGATCTAAAATTGATCATATCTACCTAATCCAAGCCAAAAAAGTCATTTTCAACTAAAAAATCAAATTTTTCTTTCGAAAATGACAATAACTTGAAGAAAGTAAAGATGAGGTTTTGCCTCATTTTTTACGCTGCATCGAATGGGCATAATTTGAAAAAAACGAATCATCGCTCATTTTTTCGATTCCTCTTTGGGGTCCGTTTTGGTCCTTTTATCGTTTTTTGGCTCAAACGGTCAGTTGGACAAAAAATAAGATCCTATTTTGTTCTACATTTTTGTTTTTTAACTTGCCGAATATCTTCAAAATTGACCGAGTTACGGTCAAAAAACTCAAAATTTTTGAAAAACTGAAAAAAATCAATAAATCTGGAAATAGGCCGCTTTTCAAAAAATGAACTCCGCCAAAGTTCTACCTCTCAGGGGGTCTAACTTTTGCACCTAGACCCGATGGATTCCAGGGGTGACACTTTGGAAGTAATACATGTCAGTTCTTTTTCCAATTCCTATTGATCGAATTCAATAAAGCTAGTTCTCTTCTCAGATGAACTGCAATTCTGTATTAATGATTCTGAAGTGTTCATAAAGTTGAATTGAGAAAACTCATGATGCGAATTTGATTAATCATCCAGAAGATTAATTTCTTCTTTTTTCTGAAAAGGCAATACTTCTACTTCATCCCTAAAGACAACTAGTTTTTCATTGATAGCTCGGTAGGAAAAGTTTCATTTCTTCATCGCGGGCCGAATGGATGCATTCTAGAACTTCCTTATTACCTGAAGAACTTCTAGAATGATTTCTTGAATTACAAGATAATAAGAAAACAAGTTTTTAAAAGAATAAATGAAATGATAATTCTTTATTGATATACATACATGAATCAAGTTGTTTAAGCAACAACGACCTTTGAGGCTCTTCTGCGGGAAACGCTGCGTTGAACAGCTACAGACCTGGCTGGGCATGGGCAGTAAGCAGCATCGGATCCTGGTTGTCCATCTTGTCCTGGTTGTCCAGCCTCTCCGTCTTGTCCTGGTTGTCCTGGTTGTCCGTCTGGTCCAGCTGGTCCTGGAGCTCCGGCCTCTCCTGGTCCTCCAGCAGCTCCTGGTTGTCCGTCTTGTCCTGCTGGTCCGGCTGGTCCTGGGGCTCCGGCAGCTCCTGGGGTTCCGGTAGATCTTTGTCCGTCTTTTCCTGGGGCTCCTGGTTGTCCATCTTGTCCTGGGGCTCCTGGAGCTCCGGCATCTCCGGCTGGTCCGGCTGGTCCTGCTGGTCCTGGTTGTCCGGCTGGTCCATCTTGTCCTGGTTGTCCGTCTGGTCCAGCTGGTCCGTCTGGTCCTGGAGCTCCGGCTGGTCCTGGTTCTCCAGCTGGGCACTTGATGCAACCACCGGCTTCAGAAGAAACTCCAACAGAAACTCCGCTGGCTCCTGGCTTTCCAGCATCTCCTGGGTGTCCATCATCTCCTGGGGCTCCTGGAGCTCCTGGTGGTCCTGGTGGTCCAGCTGGGCATCCAGATGCTTGAGCTCCACAGTTGCATTGTCCGGCTTGTCTCTTAGCACGTCCGAAGAGAATCTCAGATGGAGCACGAGTACGCTCCACCATTCCATGCCATGCACCGCGTTCGTTCAACTGGAAGGATAGAGTATAGATAGTCACAGTGCTGAAACTCCATTGAAAATACCTTGAACTCATCCATAGTCTCCATGGTTTGATCGTAGAACTCATTGATATCATTGAAGATGTATCCAACTGTGAAGACACATCCAAGAATAGCGAGACCGCTCAAGAAGCTAGCGCCGTAAACAAGAGTCTTAGCTGACATTGTTAAGTGACAGTGATTATTTCATGGCGAACCATTCCTTTTATACCTCACTGTACAACGTAACGCCAAAAGAGGTAGAATGGGAAGGTAAAGAGACGCAGAAATATCCGATAAACTGTTCATTGTGAGAACTGACATAAAACCGTTGTAACGAGGAAGAAGGCGTCGAAAAGGAAAATGAGAAGCTTAGGTGATTGCCTTTGTGATTGTGGCAAGATGTGTGAGAACTTTATTGGCATTGCTATCGAACAGAGAAGTAATTTGGACGAGGGAGTTGATGGGAAAACTGAGGTAAGATGATCGAGGAATGTGGATAGAAAATGGAAACTTTTGAATCAATTCCGAATGCATACGAGATGGCCGAATATAATATCCCATATGAAGTAGTTTACAAGCATAAAATTATCAAAGAAATATATGAAATTATTCAAGTCTTTTTCCGTGTTAAAGCAATAATAATAACAGAAATCTGAACAAATCATGCGATAGGGGCCTCATATTTTGCAGCTGCACTTGATGCTCGGTGTGTGCTCTCTAATTGATTACTTCTGTTAGAAACTGTTCCTCTCTTGGTAAAAAGCAGTCTAAAGTAGCATGAAAAAGGTTTGGTTTTTTTCTAACATCTATCTTGCCTCGAACAAAATAACCGATAAGGCCGAATATAGAAAAGATAAGTGAATGGAGTGAGCATTGGCATTGGAAGAATTGAAGCATATATGAGGTACTCTATAATTGGGTGAGTGATGATTCCGAACTGAGAAATAGCATAGCAGACGACAGCAATGATAAATAGGGAAGGGATAAGAGCTTGGAGAGTTAAGCACTGAAAATGGAACTTGTGGGAACAAAACTAGACATTTCAGAATCAGATGTTATTGTCTAGTCACTCAGTATGCGTCACCTACTTTCAAGACCTGCTTATGATGTTCTTTTGCTTCTTTTGAAATCATCGAAGCTTTTTCCATCAAATTTTTCCTTATTTTCCATCTCAGAATAATGATTATGACGTATATTGGAAATATGGGAATTGTGAGATGGATTATGAGAAAAATAGCTGAAAACGATTTGATCGAAGTAACTCCGCTAACTATTCCAGAATCATATGATAAGTTGTAGTTCGGAAAGTATTTATCAGCTAACGGTAATATTTCAGACGTCTCAGCAAGTGCTGTCCAATACGTGCACTAAAACGGAATGTGTTTTCCTAGGCATCTCTTCCAAATTAACGAACCGCTTGAAATAGAGAAGGCAGGTAAACCAGAAGAATAATCTGTGTCAGAACTTTCCGAGACAATGGGGAATGATGTAAAACATAATAACGGTACGCGAAAGATAACAGTAGAGACCAGGCAGTGTGCGGGAAACAATGCAGTAGAACGCTGATTCTGGAAATTCTCGGAACGTGCAATACAAAGCAGTGGAAATAGTTTTCTAACACATATATGATTTCATTTGATTCTTGCAGACAGCCCGACAACTTTTCGCTTTTTAACATTCTTGTACTACTCCCCACCTCATTGTTGCGAGTTGTGTTCACCAGACGGTTTCCGGCGCTTCGCGCCTCAACCGCCTGGCTTTCGCTGGGGAACGCGATTTTGACTATGTGCATAGATAGCACAGAGCTTATCAGTGATCTTATCAAAAAACACAAAAGACGGGCATCATCACGTCAGCTTTCTCTATCGATCAGTCAAAAATTTATGAAAATCGGTTCAGTAGGAGCTTAGCTAGGGCTCTGGACAAACAGACAAACAGACACACAGAATTTGTGTGGTAATAATAGTAAAGATTGCGGCTAAGATAGTCCGGACAGTGTCGACCCACTCACAGTCTCTCCTATTACATGGGTCACTCTTACATTCTCTCATAATGTTTCATCAAAAGGTGTATCCCTACGATGACGTAAACTGGTAACGCGCACATCTGTTCACCTCAAACCATTGCACTTACCCGATACGACAAGAGAGTTGACCAGTGTGTACACACAGACCATGAAAGACGTATATTAATGTGACGTTCATAGGTGTTACAATAAATCTGAACACCAAGATATATTTTCTCAGTTTTAGTTACTCACCTAATCTGAAGAAACAAATCTAAGAAGCAACCTAGAAAGTCGGTGATTACAAAGTTCATAATCAAAGTGGCATATGACCGAGTGGCTTTTGGAGTCCTGGTCAGTGTGGCATATCCTAGTAAAACGTTTGCTAAACATCCAATCGAAGCCACAATGATATGCCAAATACCAAATACTTCTTGAAGCATTGTGAAGCAAAAGAAGGAAATGAAATAAAAATTAAAGAGTCAGAATAAAGTCTAGAAAATAAGTCTCGTTTTCTAGTTAGCCAACAGGTGAATAAGTGAAAGAGTGAAAGAGTATTTATTGGTTGTTGAGGTTGCTCTTTTCATCTACACGTGGCTGGAAGACAATCTAATCACTATTAGAGTGTTGTTTTTCGCCAACACGGGAATTCTTAGATCAAAATGAGTACTTGTTCTTTAATATAGTTCAAACTTCAAACAGACATGGAAGAGAATAGGTTCAAATTGCTGAATGAAATTTATTCTGATGAAAACTATCTCACAAGCGGATGATAATACCGACCTGAACTATATTTAAAACTCTTCTCTAGGAAATCTCCTGAGAGTGGAATTTTCAGCAACGTTCCGAATTTGGAGTGTACTATTATCAGCAAGCTTTCCAAAAAATCTGCTCCCTATTGTGTTGTCTTTTTTTTTCTACTTCTTTCTCCTATAAAGACCCGTGTGAGAGAGAGACACACTTTATGTTTTCTTCCCGAAAGACGGTCTGCTCATATCTCACACTCTCACCACAATCGACTATGAATTACTGTTCTTTGTCACTCACCCTCCTCCGTCCAGCCAGAAAACGACGATCCCTTCAACACATTACAACACACTCCTAACGTGTGAGTGCATAGGTCAAACCTATGCAAAGGTTTTCTTTCGGTTTCTGTCGTCTCAAAGATCTCAGCCAACAGGAATTGCAAACTTCGTTTTATCATAAGCATGCTGTCAACAAATATCATTCGGATACGGTTAACATATCCAACAAACTTCTGAAGATAAGCGTTCGGTCCGCAAACACCGTAACTGTGACATCTCTTATGAGAACGTTATCTGATGAACTTTTCAACCCTATCGAAGTTTTTGGATCTTTATAAGCATTCAAACTCATCTTTGATTGTTTTCCAATAGTGTTTACGTACATGATATTCGTTCAATAAGTCTCCGTACTCTAATAGTACTTTTATTTAGAAGGTCAATAGCTTTTGTAACAGTTTTTTGAACAAAAGTTGAGTAGTATCCAATTCAACAAAACTCATTTGTAACCAATTCAAACCTGGTGCATTCTACCTATTCCGGCCATTATAGATCGGCTACTCTCTAGGTGACCTCTCTATTCCTTCTGTTACCACATAAGACACACGTTTGCAAACGCATTCTCGTTCTTGATGGGTTGTTGTGGGAAAACCACTCTCTGTCTCATCTCTCTACAAACTAA
Organism: Caenorhabditis doughertyi; assembly: GCA_963572265.1. Taxonomy (NCBI): domain Eukaryota; kingdom Metazoa; phylum Nematoda; class Chromadorea; order Rhabditida; family Rhabditidae; genus Caenorhabditis; species Caenorhabditis doughertyi. Next base: position 9,440,788 of record OY751557.1, read on the forward strand.
TGATCTTTACCCTGAGCTATTTCGGCTGGCCTCGTTCGCGTATCCCCGCCCCATCCGATCCGGACGATGAGCATACGTCCCGCGTCTGCAAGTCTCCGCCCCCTCGTCGAATGTACGAGTATAGGTCAGACCTCAGTCTCCACCTTCGTTTATAGAGAATACAATGTATCATTTATTTACTTGTTACTCGGTTTTTTCCTGGTGTTTCAAAAAATTTCGCTATTCTAACCACTCCATTGACTTTTCCCAGTTTCTTCGCTTCCAATAAATTTTCGTAACAGAACGGAACACCAATTTTCTTGACTTGATTGATAAAACTATAGTCCAACCCTGTAGTTCAAGCAGTTTCTCGGAGAATCAATAAAATTTATTAGAATAGTATTTGCATCTTTTCAATCTCTATTGATCTGCATGAATACAGGGTGGCTCATAAGTATGGAGACTTTTGTGCTGGTGAACTTTGGCTCTGTGCCAACCTGCCAGATCATAAACACGAGATCTAACAGAAAATTTTTAACGTACAAATAGTGTAGTAACTGCTAATAAGAGTAGGACTCATAATATGATCTCGCCTCGAAGCTATGGGAGCTTTCTCCCAAAAGAAAATCGCAAAAACACAGGTACTGCAGCGGAGGTCTTTTAGCACTGAAATCTCAATAAGGAAAAGTGCCGGCATCAGGTCACTAGAAGAGCTAACCAAATACCCGTTTTTGTGGACTGATAAACACCCCAGTTGGTCATTTTTGACCACTCACAATGTTACGAGACCGCCTCATAAGCTCAGTTTCGAAAGCACTGCCGAAAATTTCAAACTTCACTTATTTGGCAACAAGGTTTGGGACCATACTATGGGCTTCATTTTCATCCGGCGGTCTTATACTTTTAAGTACTTCGAAACTGCTGTTCAAACTTACTCGGATTGAATTTTGAAGTCATTTGGTCAGATACATCGTCTGTTATACCATGAAGTAGCCATCGAAACCTCCGCCGCAGAGGGGGGTCTCGCGGTTGCATATCAGAAGACGTGAAACGCCGCGGAAACTTCCGATTTTGAAATTTTTTTTCCTAACTATTGCTTAGGATCGTAGCAATCAAAAAATCACCTTGATTTCTATATTGCTACTCTACTTTTCGAAATATACCCAGAAACAAAAGTCTCCATACTTATGAGCCACCCTGTATTATCAAGTCGAAGGAATTCACGCTTTTTTCTCTTTTGTTACTGCGTTAAACAACGCGCACCGCGTCATTTCGGAGTATCGTCGCAAACCGCCAGTTTTGAAAAACAAACGTTTCGCGCCCATTTATCGCGGGGAGTGTTACCCGAAGCGATTTGTTCCTACTTTCTTTCAAATTTTATCTTTTCTGATAGCATGCCTAAAAATATTCGTAGTCCTTTCTATTTAAAAAAAATTATTGAATTTTTCAGATGGATCAAACTAACACGTCATCTACCTCCTCAAGTAAGCGTAAATTGTCACTAATGGAACAATAAATATTATTTATTTTAGACGACGAAACTGTCGATGAGAACGATGTCGCCGTCGTCGGACCGACTCAGTTGGAGAAAAAACAATTCAACAGAAGCAGTTCGCCTCTTCGGCAAGTTCAGGAAAAAGAAGATGAGCCTGAGCCAGCACCGGCTGATATCCAAGCTGCTCAGAAGAAAACAAAAGATGAGCAAAATGGTAAAATACAAGTGAAAGCACGTACCAAGATGCAGAGTGAAGTGGTTCAATATATGAAAGATTACAAGTTCATGGATAATAAATTCCCAAAAGGTAATATTTTCGTATTTTTATTGCAAGTTTGCGGGGAAACGCAGTTACCTAGTGAATACTAGACACCTTACTTTTACCCGAACGTGAACATGTCAATCTAGTTGCGTATTTACTGTGTTTATTGAATTCAAATTGTTCCAGAGACGTACCATCACGTTCAACGAAAGTACTTTCACATGGACGAGGTCAAAGAAGGAGCCACCACTGGTCATTTTCTATTGGAAGCTCGCGAGAAGTGTGTGATTTGCCACGAAGCAGAGAGCCCAACTGGCGAAACTGAGTTGACAAGTTGCCATGGCCAAATGAACGGAGAAAAGTCTGGCTCGGAACGAATCAAACCTGAAGAAAGACCGTTCCGTCCATGTCGTAGCATGTTTCATTTGCAGTGCATTATGGTCAGTGGTCACAAGAATTGTACGTTTTATAAGACAGTGAATTTTCAGAAATACAACGCGGGAGATTTCATGTTCCAATATGCCGCTCGTCCGGAGTGTCAATACAGATTTTTATGTCCACTGCATTGTTGCAGTAGATGCAACTCCCAGCATCAGAGACAATCTGCATATCAGCCCGATCTGATGGAATGTGCTCTTTGTCTTCGATCGTTCCACTGGGAAAAGTGCTATCCAATGGGAGCCGTAGATTTCGACGTAGCGGTTGACATGGGAAATCTGACGCGCGCTTTCGAAATGATGGTGTGCCCTGCTCATCATGTTCCGGGGAATGATAAAAATAAGAACAAGAAGTCGAATAAAGTCATCAAGAAGCACATTGAAGCATGCAGTGCGTTAGAATGTTTAGAAAAGGGTCCGGAACCATTGATCGAGTGCCGAACTTGTGTTCGCTCGTTTCACCGTGGATGCTTTGAAGTCGAAAAGATCGACGGAGAAGATATTCCGAAAGATATGTGTGAATATTGTATTTGTAATGATGAAATTCCCGTGGACACACCTGTACTTGCTTTGTGGGAAAAGGATCGATTGTAAGTTGAAATTAAATTCAATGTGTAATTTTGATGTATACAATTGCAGATTCTATCTTGCCAGGGTTGTTTCATGGCAGAAATACCCGTCTAAAAACAGAAAAAACGAATCAAATTACGAGAGGCCCGGCTACACTGTAGTCCAGTGGTTAAAAGAAGGCAAAGATGAAAATAGTCAAATGACCATAATACCTGTAAAACATGTGGCTCCCTTGACAAAGACTTATCTATTTTACGCATCTCCAGAAGAGCATGATTTCTGGGCGCATATTCATGACACATTCAATACCAATACCAAATCTGCTGCACATCCGACCTATTACAAGGAAGTAGCCCATGAACTCAAGGTGAGTATTATTTTCAATGAGAAAGTTTTAGTAGTTGTTATGGTGCTTTGTCATCGGTTTTCAGTTTGATCCTTCTCCCGATTTTTCGAATTAGGTTTTTCTTACGATCAGCTATAGTGAAAAATCCGTTGAAGGTCATAACTAATATACAATCTGTCTGACATAGTATACCGTAAAAACACTATTAAACCGGCACACCGGTCTATTGTTCAAAGTGTCTGTCTAAATTTCTGTTTGATAAAAGTGTTGCTTCAAGCAAATTTTTTTTCAAAAATTAATAACAAAAGAATAGAAGTGGTGTAGGCGTGCAAACCAGAAATGAATTTGTCAATTCTTCTACAAAAAAAACTACATGATATTGCCAAATTAATAATAGTTGTTCAAGGAATTCAAATTTCTATTTTCGCAGGCGGAACAGCCTTTTTTTATCTCCAAGCTATTTTGAACTTAAAGTTACGCAGTCTGGATTGAAGTTGGGCGGAACACCCACGAAAAGAAACATTCGAATTCCTTGCACATTACACCTAGTATTAACTTGATAGTAGCACCCAAACCGTAACTGATGGTACCTAAAAACCCGAAAGTCAGAGGTTCGGCCAAGAATGGGTAAATTTCATTCTTTACCGAAGGACTCCCGTTGAATACCAAGTAGTACAATTATGTTTTCAGACATCGAAGGTTACAGTCGAGGGGAAATCACTGACAAAATCTGAGTCCCACGATTCAGGATGTCACTGCAAAGGTGATCCCCGCTGCATTTCGGAGAGCTGCTCCCTCGTAGCCGATCTCCACGAATGCCCTCCGGAATGTGGCCCAGGATGCCAGAATAGAAAAATATCGGAAAAATTTATCCACCCACACATCGAAAGGAGAGAAACTGAACAAAAAGGGTTCGGAGTTTTTGCCACGGAGGATATCGGAGCAGACGAATACCTATCCGAATACGTCGGAGAGTTAATTGACGCCGAAGAGACAAAAGAGCGCTTGAGAATTATCTCTCTCTCGAGAGACTTCCAAGTGAGTAATTCCTGACCAAACTGTTTTTTTCAATTTTCTTTTTTTAGGCCAACCATTACATGATGGGCCTGTCCTCACGATGGACTATTGATGCCTCGAAATATGGAAATATTTCGAGGTACATCAATCATTCCTGTGATCCCAATTCAGGATCTTTCAAGTATCACATGTACATTTCTCGGCGAAGTTCAGACGAGTGCCTCTACGAGCCGAGAAATATCATAAAAACAATTAGACCCATCAAGAAGGGGGAAGAGATCACCTTCAGTTACACCAGTGATGGCAAATCATTCCCTCCGTGTAAATGCCAAGCCGTCAACTGCAATGGAGTGATGTCGCTTCAAAAGGCTGCAACGCCGCAAGATAATAGCAAGAAAAGCAAGATGATACCAAAAGTCAAAAAAGCTACCAACAAGAGAAAGAATAGTTCAGGGGTAAGTTGCCGAATTAGAATAACTCCATTATTGGTTTTTTTTTCAAGACTGGACCTGGTTCGGCGAAAAGAGCAAACCCACTTTTCTCTCCACGCCGGTTTGCACCTTCGCAAAGGTCGGCTCGTCATCTATCTCCAAAGTCACCGATTAATTCTGTCGGAGTTCCAAACGTTACATCCATGGCATCAACGTCGCTCTCGTCATCTACAAGCACACTTGCTCCGTCCACTCTCACGACACAAAGACGTATGCAATCTCCCAGGAGCAGCATGTCAGTGACCTCGTCTATTCGCTCGACACTTCGTCGTCAGCCACCAGCTGAAGCTGCTGAAGCATCTCCAGCTCAAAGAGAGCCACAATCAGCTACTCGCACTTCACATGAAGATCAAGCTCCAAACCGATCGAGCGTTCGAAAGACCGCACGTTCGTTCAAGCCAAAGGTATGTTTGTTATTGAGAGCCAGTAGCATCCCCTTCCAGAAACGTTTCCAGATAGAATAGTTCTATAACGAACCCGAACAAAGTAAAGAACGCGGCTTCTTGATCTCACCACTGCATTCAACAATTATCATTCTCCACCATCGAGAATTATCTAGTTTTATCCAATAGGAAAATTATCCAATAACTATGCTTCCATTATCTCAATTCATTTTATCCAATTACCTATATTTTTTTTTGTAGATTACCCATATCGGTCACCAATCGATAAATGTCCATTTTTTCCAAGTTAATCAAAATTAATAGGGTCAAAAATTACAGCTTTAAAACTCGATTATCTCATTCTTATCCGTCTATTGATTATGAAACAGTAACAAATTCATTATGACCCCTCATGTTGTCAATATCCATCCTATCATGAATTCAAAAAAGGAAGGTTCGGCTCAAAGACCTTTTTCTTCACGAGAACAAGAACTCAAATTCACTGTTGTTCACCTTAATATCTGTACAAATGAAAAAATTCGCCTTTGAACCGAACCTTCATTTATTTTTGATGAATTAATAAATGTTTCTTTTATCGTCTGTAATCCAAGATAAAGCTGTATTCATAATGTTCTCTGTTTTTTTGTATTTTGTGTAAATGCATGACTTGTGATGCTTCAATTTCAGAGTGAAGATAGAAAGGAAATTTCCGAACTCAAATGTCAGCAATCTTTCTGTAAAAAACCATTTCAGATGGACTTCATTCATTTACAAAACTCTCAGGAAGTTAGTTGTTTCAAAATCGGGCACTTTTAGTTACTTGATCGCAATGGAGATTGAACTGTTTTGTTTGTTTCTTCTCTAAAAATATCACTACGATACAATGAAATAACGAAGGAGGAAATGAAACTTACTTTGGAATAGAATTCTCCTAATCAGTGAGACTAATTCCAGCCTGAATGGATTATGACTTAAAATTAAAGTAATTGTTGACAGAAGACCGTGTAAACCGACGACACAAACAATTATGTCTCCGAGAACTGAAAGAATGTTTTTTTTAATTGAAAGATTTTCCTCAATTCACCTGCATTATAAGAGTAAGAACCAACACTGCATATAACAAGAATAACTGAAGGGGCGAAAAGAAAAACATTGGGAATGGTCGCCTGGAATTTGAAGAAAACAAAGATTATTACTCTTCTAGACTATCAACAATCACCATCAGAATCAGTGCGTATAAGAATCCAATCTGTTTTTTCCTTGTGTTTTTCGATGTAATATTCTGACAGACTCTCATTATATGGAAGCTGTGAAATACAAAAAAGAGCATTAGAATGCTACAGAATATCAAAAATGATAAATATCCAATGACTTGTTTCTTTACTTCGAACCAATAGATAATGATTCGTGGATGCCAGAGATCACAAGGAGGATTACTGTAGGAGTCACGGAGAATTATCAATGAGTTCTCTTGATCAGGTACACTTATAATAAATGGAACGATAAAAAGAAAAGTGATGAAGTTTAGAAAAATGGAGAAGTTTGTAAAGGTTTTAGTTTTGAGTTTCAGAAAATGATTGTCTGGAAGAACTGAACGATGTCTATAAGCAAATAAAGACATTATAGTGAACAACATTCCTGAATTATTATCCGAATATTATAACATTCAAATGTGGTCATTACCTGCAAATCCTGTGCCTATCAAATAGATAATCATAGTCAAGCTCAACTCGAAATACTCAAAAACTCCTTGAGAATAAAATGCCATATAAGGAAAGAATGTAACTGGTAATAGTCCAATACAAATCACTACACTATAGAACGTTACCCAGAACTGATGAGTCAAGAGTAGATATTTTGAAAGGATCAAATGTTTTGGAGTTAGTTTACAGATACAGTATATCGAGAACAAGGAGAATGGAAATTCAAGTGCAATTGTTAAATGCAAAAAATAAGTTGAAACATTGTGATTGACATTATACGAATTCAAGCAAGATTCAGGAAGAGAACGCATTCTTGGTTGGGTTCTGTCCAAAATGGAAATGAAGGGTTGTTTTCGAATAATTCCTTCAATTTATAATATTGCCAGTTCTGACCCTGAAAGCAATTATATGCAATCGAACAGAGGGACGAAATGAAAAACAAGTTGGTTAATAACACTGATATTCTATTAAACCCAAATGAGGTCTGTAACTGAATCAGGAGTATTATGAAAACCGAGGTTTTCTTCGGAAAACTTGTTATTTTTTATTTTAAAAGGGATTTTTGGAAACCCAACCAAAGTTCGAATAAGACATTGTGTTTTGATATTGTGAGAAATGATGACGTACAACAGCATGCTCATTAGAAGTTTGCGAGAAGGTGGGCTAGGAAGATATGAGAAAAATAGATGATTCATTCCGGATAGTAACTGGAAGATGAACAAGTTAATGATTGAAGAACCCTCATCTATATCTGTGATCCCAGTCCTCTGGTATGTCTTACCAACTTGGTTACTTTTTTAATGTTATCAGAAATGCACACTTTTTTGAGTGCTTATTGATGCAAATATTGGCGTGTTTGAAACTCTGCATTTTTTTTCGTTCATCTGAAAAGTCTTTCGAAACTCCCTCCTTTTAGGCACTTGTCCACGCGGAGTACACGATGGGAAAGATGCAAACGCGCTACATTGGTTCTCTGCGTCTACTTTTTTCACAGCGTCTTTGCAACATTCTTCTAATTAATTCCCCTTACCAAAAAATCCTGAACCTTTATTACTGAATATTAACAAAAACTGATAAAAACAAGAATAAGCAATAAAAAAAAGTAACAATGGATCCTTCGAATAAGGTAAGTGAGCTGATACCTCTTCTTCAATTTTTTACAAGTCAAATTGATTCAGATTATCCTCGAGTACGTTGAAAAACTGCGTGGAACTTCAGATAGGAAACGCCAAAAGCTCAACAATTCAACAATCGCACTTCGACCATCAGACTTTCCAGGAATTTTAACTCAAAGACTCTGTGGTAAGGCATTATCGCTCATTACCTTTCTTAAGTTTAAAAATCATTAGATATTCTGATACGGTTTGCTTACAATGGAAGTTTTATTGACGATGTTTTTCGGGATCACATCCTGGATCTAGTTGTTGACAAGGTAAATATTTGGTTTGTTCTGCTGAAGACATTTATTTATTATTTTCAGTCATTTACATGGAATCAAGTTTTACAAAGTGTGATTACTACGAAAGCGGATCGATTGTACACAAAATGTCAGTTATGTGAATTGATTCGAGAGATGATTCATTTTGTACAGTTAGTTATGATTAAACAAGCAAAGTTAATTCGAGTTTGTTCCTTTCAGGATTAAGTCATTCGATGATAACTCTCATGCCGATCCGCTTGTTCTGATGATGAAGCCGACTCTTTTCTTTTTGACAAAACTAATTTTAGTAAGTTTTCAGGATTGTTCTGAATAACCATATGTATGATCTACTTTCCAGGACCTTCTCGCTGATGAAGATGAATTGGATACAATGCAGATTGAATATGAAGACTCTTGTAGGCCATACCAAAAACCATTAGATGCGCTTAGTGCTTTAATTCACGATGATCTCTGCAGTATACTTCTTTCAATGAATGATCCTTCTACAGTCACTGAGCAACTTCGATTCTGTCTCGATGCATTTTCAAAGCTTCATACTCCTGACAAATCGGCGACTTCTCTAATGGAGATGTTACTCGAGAAGCATTTGGAAAGCTGTAAACCAACAAAATATGAGTACATTCCAGAAGGACTTGCTCTTTTCAAGCTCAAAAATCCATCTATTCGGATATTGATTCCCATTTTTGCATGCTTCAAGCCACACGAGTCCAGTAAATGTATGGCCGAGACTATTCAAACTTTCTCGGAAATAATGCGAGTCTCTGGTGATAATGTCGTTTTTGATCTTCTTCATGCTTCAATTTTGCTAAAATGTGAAGAATCCATGGAATTGCTGCATCTTCCAAAGCAGCATCGAGTGGATTTCCGGTGGCAATCAACCACATTTTTCTATAAAAAGCTGCCTCAAATAATTGGACATTTAATTGAAGGAGGAAAAGTGACAACTGATGACGTACGAACCGGGTTGGAACGAGCATTGAACAACTTATCAATGGTGAGAAATTTGAGATTAGTCTTTGTGGTTTAACCATTATTTCAGATGTTTGACGCCGCTGACTTTTCTTGGCAAAACGCATCATTTCTGACTCTCTTGAATGAGTTAGAACCATTTGTTGGCATTGAAGCAACAAATCCATTGAGACAACGTCGGAAAGAACACATGAAAAGAACTGCAAATCTAGCCTCACTTGCCGAAACTGATAATAAACTAATCGAAAATACAGAAATCGACAAATTGCTCACAGCTGTTAAAGAGGTTTTGAATTTGCAATTCGGACAGCACGAAGAGTTCTGGAAGTTGTTCATCGACAAAATTAATAACGGCGATTGTGACGATTTTGACGCTGTAACGTCAATTTTGACCGCAGAAGGAAAGCTAATAGAAACTGGAAAAGCATATGCACTCAAGAATGTGAAGGCACAAGAGCCATCTGAACTTGTTAGTGTTGAAGAAAGAATACGAACTTTCGATGAAACTTTTCTCCTTCTTTCAAGAATAATAATCAACAATCCTAATTTGGTAAGCGTAGATTTGTAGTTCGGGACATGAATTATTTTTTGTTTGTAGTCTATCAGCTTGTTTGTCAATGGAGGACCAGGAAAGACTGATGCAGAGCGAGCAATATTTCACAAATGGTCGATGTGGTTTGTAAAACGTGTCGCCCGTAGTACACGACTTGAGTCGAAATCCGAATCGGATTTACCTACACAACGGAGAGAAGTTGAAATGTTAGTAAGGCTAGCGAATGCAGAAGTTGGAATTGAAGATGATGAAGAAGAGGAAGAAGTAGAAGAGGTGGAAGAAGAACCTGTTAAGCAAGAAGTACCTGAATTAGAAATTATGAAGCCAGTAGAAGAAGTGATGCCAGAAACGGAAGAAACAGTGAAAGAAGAAAGAGAGCATGCGGAAGAAGAAAAGAATGAAGAGAAACAAGAAGAAGCGAGAGTTGAGGAAAGTGCTGAAGTGGAGAAAATGGACACATCAGAAGGGCCAGCAGAACCATCCGAACCTCCGGAGCCTTACCAATCTTTTGAACCACCAGTCGATCAAAAAGAGGAACTGGAAGTTGCCGCGACAGTAGCAAAAGAACCATCTATGCCTAAAGATATTGTGGTGCAACTGGAGACACCAAAACAGAAGAAAGTCAAAGAATTACAGCCGGTTTCCTGGTATGAAGTACATTGTCCTTTGCCAAGAATCACAAAGAGAATGGCTAGAATGTACCTCTTACAGTTGAAAGAAGGTCAACCTTTCTGGAGAGTAGATAATCCAAATCTCAACTTCGGATCGATTGTGGCAGCGATTCCGAGAATATGTCAACTTTTAGTAGAAGAACACGTAGAAAAGAGACATCGACTGGATAGAAAAGTTGTCGAGGAGCAAATGACAGTAAGTGAATTACACCTTTATAAAACCAACGATTATATTATTTAGAATATTCTCCACGCCATTAGAACTATGCCTTGTCTATTCGTTTGTTTAGTACAATGGCTCGATTGTGAACCCGATTCAGCTCCTCGAACAGCCTTAGCAATCACAATGAAAAACAGTCTTGAGAAGTTGATAGCTAGACTGACTGCCGAACAGTGTCAAACGTCATTTAAATGGAAGTTTATCCAGAATACAGTACAACAAATGATAGATGAAATCATTGATAAAAGTCCCGCTTTTCCGGAAGTTACCTGTACTGCATTCAGCACAGCAAGAAGATTCTGTCCATTTGTAGCTAGAAATGAGGTTGGTTTGATGCTCAGAATGACGTTCTATATTATCAGTGTTTTGTAGAAACCAGACCAAGTGAAGCTGAAACATGCATGGTATTACATGCGCCAACAAGCATGGGCTAGCCCTCACGCTCTTCGACTTCTTGAACATGCCAATATTGCCGGTGATTACAATACGTGGTCTCATGTAAGATTGATCAAAGTAGCTATTCTTCCTCAATGAATTTTATTCAGATCTACTTAAACAAAACAATAAAAAGTGGATGTGGAGACATAATGAAAAGCTCAGTGGACATGATATTCTCGTTTCTAATGATGGATGATTTGAATTCAATAATTCGAATGCACGAGAGTTTGATGGATTTCTGGTTGAGTGAGGATGCAGAATCTCAAATTGACGGACGATTTGATCCACTATCAATGAGGGCAGTTATTCGACTAATGTCACAAGTGATGCTCATTGCTGAGTGGACTCTGGATCGTATTATCAATGAAGGACCACCTCTTCCTAATCCACTTCCACTTCAAGAACCCATTGAATCCCCAGAACCAGAAGATCCTCTACGAAGAGAGAAATGGGTGTTTTTGCTGAAATCGATGCTTGATAGAACTGTTAATCGGTTTTTCAAAATTCTGCGAAGAGGTTTGTTTACTGCTTACTCCTTGTCAAAAAATCTGATATTTATACAAAATTAACGGGGAAAAAGTCTGTAATTTTCGAAAAAAAAATTCCAATAACACACAATTATTTATTATACGAAAACATTATTTTCGAAAAAAAAGTAGTACTGACGTATTAGCAAATTAGCATCACAATATTCAAAAATCCTGTAGAACTGGTACTGTACTCGTGATTTCTCCCTCTTCCATCTCAATCTCTTCGGAAATAATTTCCATTGTTGTTGTCTCAGTAGCTCCGCTGCTCTTATCAAGAGAGCTTCGTCTGGTGACATTTTTCTTTCCAAGGCAGAAGAAATGGAAAATACCAGTTGAGATGAGAAGGAAGAAGACAAGCAAAATGATGATCCAGAACTTGAGGGCAGCTGCAGTTATGTAAAGTTCAGTAGAGTGATCAGAAGGAACATGTGTTGGTGGCGTTGAGAGTTCATCGTCTTCTAGTTCAAAGAGCATTATGTTGTCGATATCTTTTATGATTTCTTTGGCTTTGTCAAGTCTGAAAAATCAGAAGTTTGAAGTATAGTAAGAGCAACGTTTCTAAAAGAGGCATCAGTTTTTCTCGTTCAATTCTAAATATCGAACATTAAAACAATCAAAGAAAAGGAAATATAATGAGAAAAACCTCAAAATATACCACCGGCCTCCTTTGTATTATTATTCTTGAGCTCAAAAAGAAGAAGCTCGGTGAAGCGGAGGAGCGGAGGAAGCAAAGAAAAACTCGTGTCGCTAATTGTTAGTTTCTTCTTCTCCGCTGACTACCTTTTCCCCTTCTCCGTCTACTCTCCTCCCCTTTTTACTGGTTTCTCACTAAAAATTTTGACATACATTGGATCGACGTCTACACTTTCTTTTTGGAGCAAGTCGACGACGACATCGTCGGCATAATCAGGAGCAGTTGAATCTGTCAGTTGTTGGAATACTTTAGCTTTTCGTACAGCTCGTAGATACGAAATATCTGATTGAGAAACCATTCCAAGTTTGAAGGAAATGGGAAGAAGAATAGATGAGGGAAATATAAAGTTATCAACAATCAAAACATTGATTTGAAAGTTTATAAACAAAGCTTCGAGACGCGTTTTTTGTTTAGAAAATAGTTCAATTCTTTGCAGACACAGAGAAAATAGAAACGAGAATGGCTAGAAGATACTTTATGAATCAAACTAATTCCACGTAATTTCAGGTCTTCTCTGCACTGTCGTCAACACCATCATTCAACTCATCAAATCAATTGCTGGAGCTGCAGATTGTCATGCGAAACGTCTTCTCGTTCGACGCATTCCTCCCACCCTAATTTTCCAACTCGCCTATATTGAACCCACTTCTGTAGACTATCCCCTGATGAATGTTTTCTGTGATCCGAATAACGAAGAGCACACTAGAACGAAAGTAATGTTCTTGTGTGCTTTGCGTCGGGCAAAAGTCTTATAATCTACTTCTAGTCACCTCATTCCACGTGTACTTACATCCTTGTCAATATGAGTTCAAAGCGTTTATCAAATTTTATGTCTATAGAATGAATGTATAATTTATTAAGGCATTCTGTTCAACACAAAAAACAGGTAAAAAAAGTAAAATTACATTTTAATTTATTGACCGGCACTAGACTTGAACTTTTTGGAATGGAAAACTTGTGCTTCAGGTGTCTCTGTTGTGTAGAATTTGGCTTCTGATGAGATTGTAACTTCACTGACAGCATCTGATGATCGATTGTGAACTGGATGAGAGAAACGGCATCTGTCTCCGAATCGACATTTTCCTTTCAAATAACTTCTGAAAGAAATATTATGTTTGACAGAGAATTGACTCTGATTCGAGCTTACTTGCAAGTGAACTTCGATTTCTTTCGCTCTTTTTCTGTTGGCTTTTCAACCATATCCACGTGTCGACTCAACATGTTTGTGTTCAATCGTTCTTCTCTGGCATAGTCGTTGTCGAAGATTGAACTTGTCTGAATGAGGCAATAGTTTAGTGAAAGATCAGGCACAATATCCGAACACATTTAAGCAATAGACTTACAAACTCTTTGTCCAATTCTGTGACAGATTCACCTTGTCGTCGTTTCTTCTTAATCGGTGCATCACCTTCCTCATCATCTGAATCACTTGATCCTCCTTCTTCAGCACCGTCCCCAGAGAAGAAGAACGATGAAACTGTTGGTTTTTGATTAGAAGTTTCTTCTTGTGTATTCTGAAAACAAAGAAATATAATGATTCGTCGGGTTATTTACAATCTAACACTATCTTCCACTTCTTTATTTGATTCATTCTCTTCTGGCACTGATTTACCAAAGAAATCCTCTTCTTCTCCTCCACTCTGATCACTGTCACTTCCATATGCCACAAGGGATGTCATTCTGGAAAATTAGGCGATGAACAAACGAATTCATTGTAGAAAAACTAAAATATTGCAGCTAATTGAAAAGGATCTGGCATGAAAAAATTGCAAAAAAAAAATAAATAGAAAACGAGAGATGGGCCTTCCCAGTTGTTGGCGCATTTGCATCACTTTGTCTGCGTCTCTTTCTTTCTTAGCGTGTCTCCGAAATGTAACTGTCGTTGCAACTCAGAAGCTATGGCAGTTCTCAGAATATTACTTTACAATAATGAGATAAATAAAAAGTAACTTCATTGGAAGAAAAATCTTTCGAATTCAACCCCGTGAGCAGAACATTTTACACGCTTGCTTGTGGAAGTCCACGATATACGGATACAAAGTAGAATACTGTTCCCAGAGATCCATTGAGTCAACCAAATCACGACATGGCCAGATAATATCCTTATCCAGACGATTACAACCGCCACGCTGAAAAAGAGAATATTCTGAATATAGGTTACTGTAGTTGTATTGAACGAACCAGATATTTTGACATATTTTCCCAACTAGTTGGTACAATGAACCAGTGATCGTCACAGATTACACAAGGATCTATATGATCAAACTGACAGCGACACATGGACAAGATAGCCAAAAAGACAGAAAAGAGAAGATAGAAGTTCATTTATGACTGGGAATTCAAGTGAGCAAATTGGCGACTTTTATAGAATTCATTTTCCTTTTCTTGAGAACTATACGATTTTCTCATGTCGGTGTTTCCTTTGTACAGGGTGCGGCCAAATTATTGCAACAACGAAACGACGTCTTTGACGCCAGATGGCAGGTGCTAGGACACTGATTATGAACTCAACTTTTTTCTAAAGTTTTACCCATCTATTCAGTATTATGCCCCTGAATTTTCTAAGCTGTATCTTCATTTTTACAGAATTGGTGGTTGATCTACCATAAGTGACACTACCTCCATTTTCAGTTTTTGGCACGCGACCTAGGGACATGAGAGAAGTTCGTAAGTTAGGTGAAAGCTGATCGAGAATTGAAACATTTATCGCCTCCTTTGTTTTTTTGAAGTTTTTTCTTATGATTCGAGATAAAAATGAAATAGTTAGATCGACTAAAAAAGTATCAGGTGTGTCTTTATTCATGGTAATCTGCAACGTTGCATTACTGGAAAAAATCGCTCTTTTTTCCGAAATCTGAGGTACGAAAATTATTCCAAAGCATTTTTCCAAGTGCGTATCATTTCTATTTGTCCCTGCTAAATGTATCAGTCAGTTACTTTCAATCTATCAAAAAATTTGTTCTCTTAACTACCAGAAATCGTTACAGGTCCATTTCAAAACTGCTTTTTTCGGTTTAGGTAGTGGTTTTTAACGATGTTTCCTGCCACCATGAAAATTTTCACCGACTTTTCATAAACAAAAACCTTGAGTTAGATGTATAAACTAATCAAAAAACAATTTTGAAGACTTCAGAATAAATTTGAAGCAAGTTGTAAAACGGGGAAAGTGAAAAATACCTCCGTGCCGCGAGCGAGGCCTACCTTGTGATACATGGGAATGGTATGAAAAAATAGGAAATCGTGATTGGATATCTATATTATTTTCGTTTTCTATATCACACCAGCTAACTTGTGTCTAATTCCCAGCTTGATCGGACTAGTTTTAAAGATTTGATGACTTAGTGATCTTGTTGCAATAATTTGGCCGCACCCTGTATCTTTCTTTGGAACAGAGTAAGACATATCTGTAAACGGAAATAGTTTGGAGAATGTGTGTTTATGTAAAGATGATAGCAGCTTTGTTTTTTCCAGAAAGCCGTTAATATGGATCAATCTCAGGAAAATTCCCTCATACTCCAAAAAGAAAACCCTTCAACTGTGTAAAGTAAATAAGTTTTGATTTATGGGGTTGGCAGGGAAACAATAAAAGAAAACACATTCAGTTGTGACCAGCACATCTGGAGGTCGAGCCATTAGAGAAGATACTAAAATAAACCAAAGAATAGATCAAAGGTAAGAAGAAATTATATTCGGAAGTTACACATTTATTCAGGTGATGCTGTGTTCACGGATCCTTATCTTTTTTTTCTAAAGGACTAGAAAACTTCTTTTTTTCCATATAAACCAAAAGCGAATAATACCAATACTTCTGTGTTTTGCAAGTCTTGCCATGTTTCCAAAAACAACTGATTTACTGAAATAATCAGTCTTAAGACACTTATCATACTACCCCTCAAACAAACTCATTTTCTGCCTTCCCTACATTCATTGATAATAATAACAATCAGTCTGAAGACCAAATCAAATAAACACAGTACTCCTTCCTTTTCTTTTCCCCATTCTACCCCCCCGTTTACCTTTTCAGGCAAACATCGAATAAATGTTCGTCAAATTACCCGCACAACAATGTTCTTTTCCTTTTCCTTTTTTTTTCTTCTTCATAACTTTTCCCACCTATTGTTGGCTAACACAATGAATGAAAAGAATATGGTAAACGATAAACGTTTCTTTTCTTTTTTTTTCGATACCATTTCCAACATT
This sequence comes from Caenorhabditis doughertyi, assembly GCA_963572265.1. NCBI lineage: Eukaryota > Metazoa > Nematoda > Chromadorea > Rhabditida > Rhabditidae > Caenorhabditis > Caenorhabditis doughertyi. The sequence goes on from OY751557.1 coordinate 9,457,187, forward strand.
TCAAACTTTTATTTTTCCTATCTTTATTTTTTCATAAAACTTTATATTTTATATTTTGTATTACTTGTACAATTTTGTATCAAATTGCATAACAACCGATTAAACCGTAATAGAGGGAGGACGGGGTTAAACCGGATAATCGGAAACGGACATTATGTGTAATTCAGATTTCAAACGAGAGTGCTGCGCATTAGTCAGTGGTTTTGAAAATTGATTTTAGTCGATTTGTAGGACAATTTAGTACATAAACTGTTTTGATGTTGATGCATCATGTGGTTTGAATGACGAGAGATTTTCAGGTTTTTTCTCGAAAACGTAGAATTTTCCAAAGATAATTATCGGGAAATGTTTATATTTTTCTGAGAAGAGATTCTCGAAACTGAAACTGAACTGATGGAAATGCCTACTTTCGGTTTATTAGATTTACTTTAGTACCTCTAATAGAAGGTCATGCAAGAAACGTTGGCATTCATAAACTTCGAAGTAAAATGTTCAACTTTTGAAAACCATAAAACCCTACATCTCTGTTTTATCACTTCATCGTTCTTTCTCTATTTTAACAACCATTTCACAGTTACTTTCTTTTGCCCACTTCCTTTTTTAACTTGTTTCTTTGTCAAACATTCCTCATTCAAACACTTTACTTTATGACTCACTAAGTTCATTTGAACCCATAAGACAATAATTACTTATGTAGATATTTCTAGAACTTTGAATAATTCACTCCCTTTTGCTCATCTCATTTCTTTTTCTTTATTCACTACGTAATGAGTTTTCAATCGAAACCAGATGTGTGTCTGTTCTGTTACATTCACTTTTGTTTCCAATTTTTCTTCTCTTTTCTTCGCCGCCATCCGTCGTTAGAAGCAACACTTTTTTTCTTGAATCTATTCATCATCAACCATTCTCGCCGGATGTCTCGGATTATCGAGGTGGAATTAGATATGTACAAGACTTGTTAGCAGTTGATGGAAAACAAGAAAAAGAGGCGGAGTCCACGAGAAGTACTGTAGATGGGGATAAATTCTGAAAGTGATTTCTTGTAGTTTTAGAAGTTTCAAATCATATTCAATAGCGACTAGCTGAGGAATTCTCAGTAGTTGAGTCATTTTTGTCACAGATCTTGAGATTTTTGACCAAGAAAACAGTGAGAAAGTGACTCATAATTTTATGTCCCTGGTTGACTTTCCAATTGTAGAGGCCTATAAGAACGAATATCTCAGGTTGATTTCCTCATAATGATATGCACTTTTGATTTAAAGAATTTCTTTATTTCATACCATTTGAATGAAATCAAATCGAAAATATATGCTCGTTGTTTTTAATCATAAGGTGTGGGAAGAAATGCTTCGTCATATCCTCAAGGAGGAAGTCATTCAAGATCCTCTGGGTTTTTGTTTTGAAATTCAAGTGGGCGTCGATTGTATGAAAGGTGGCCATAGTGCTTCAGGATCTCCGAGTAAGTCTTTCAGTAATTTTAGAAATGCCTTTTTTTTACGATTTTACCTATAAAGTTTGGAGTCTTTCCCCAGCTGCACAAATAAAATAAAGACATCTCTCATAACTCAAACTTGCTACATTTTGGACTACTTCAGCTGTCGATTCGGATCTCAGTAGCATCCAAAATCATCCAAGTGCTCTTTCATGTTTGACCAATATCCATTCTCAATATTCGTTTCAAAAACTATTCGTGTTGCAATACGAAATTCAATTCAAAACACATGTTGTTATTCACTTCCTATTGCCCAATAGCTCTTCTCGATCGTAAACTACGGACTTCTTTTTATACATCTATAGTTTTCGTTGTAGTCAAAGCTCGAGAAGTTTCTTCCAACATTACTACAAATTCTTGAGAATGGAAGAGCTTCTGTTCCTAGTACAAAATGTAATATTCATGATTATTCTAATGAAACAGTACATCTGATGACACACTCTCTTTCCCGCATATTCTTCCTTTGGTTCCTATTCCAAAATGTTTATTTTATACAGCAGCAAGCGGAGAGAGAACAAACCCTCTTTTGCCCTCCAAATGTTTATTTTATTATGTGTTATTGTTAATGGAGTAATATACTCATGTGCTCCCTCTCTTCTTTCGCTTCAGCTTCTCTTATCTACATAATTCGATTTACAGTCTTTTCATAAGACTCTTAATTTTTTGTTGTTCGTCGAAGGCAAGAATGCAAAAAAGGCATTTTGAATTCCCTATTTATTCTGTTGGAATGATTCCCGGAAAAGGAAAAGCGTATTCTATTCAAAAGGTTTTCATGTTATCCAGATCCATTCCTACACAAACTACAATCAGCTGTCTTCAAGTGATGTCCGTAAGTCCGAGAAGAGGAGAACTGAGAAGGGATTGAATTTCAAAAGAGTTCGGGTTGCTTCTTGCGTTTCGACCACCCTCTTCTCGTCACTGTCTTAGGTTTGTTATGACATGTAACATTAGTATATCTTCTCTTTTGTTTCGAACATCTTTGATTCATTTTATAAACGTTCGGTTGCTATATTCCAGTTCTAGCTGGGATAATGTGAACTGTGATTTGACTCAATGTGGCTTTGAAATTATTCAGTTTCAGTAGAATTCAGCTCGATTGTTTTTATCGACAGAACTGTATTCCTGGTTTCAGGGTTTCCGGTAAGCAGTACCAGATAGTTGAACCTTACCTTTTGACCGAACTTTTTGGTTCTAACCTAGTTTTAGATCAGTTTTTCGATCTGCAAAACTTCAGTGTCGCATTATTGAGAATAATGCAAGTGTAGTAAAACGATTTTTCGTGCTTTTCTATTACAAAAGTAAATTTTCAATCCTGAACCCCTCAAAATCAGGTTCCTTACTCGACTACTTCCAACGTGTTCTCTGTCAGAGAACATATCTAGAATTCAAGATTAATTAGGTTTTTTCCTTGAAAACATGGTGTTATCCGGAAAACAAGTTTTTCTTATGACACAAACTTGCAAGAAGTTATTTTGAGCCACTCTCATTCCCATAGTAAACTGTCCCTGATCTTGGTTCAATAAATTTCATTTATTTACTACGTCTTCATTGTTTAAACTTCTCCTCCCTCTTTTTACTTAACAATTTCATTTTGTCACTCATTGGACTCTTCCTTCTTTCCTCCTCTTTCTGCGCAACAAGATTAATTGAATGTACATATGTTTTTGTCACCTTCCTGTCTTTCCTTCTGTCCTTCTTTCTTCCTCCTTTTCTTGATGAATCTGAGTAAATGTTCCTCTTTCTTTTTCTCTTTTTTCTTTTTGAATATACAATGATGGCGCAACCTCTATCCGATTAATCTTATCCTCCTTCTGGATAGTCTCTCTTTGGAATCAAAAAGAAGAATGGGTTTGAATATGAATTGTATTATTTTCAAGGATCATCTCTCTATATAAAAAGTAGGTCAGCACCACCCATATATTTCTCATTTTTCTCAAGTATTTACTCAATTTTGTGTTGGAAGGAGGGCGTGATGTTGACAAATCATAGTTTTTTCATTCCATAACTTTTATTTGAATTTATTTTTGAACCATGAATATGTGCTGTTTTCAAGGAACAAAATCTTCTCCACTTTGCGTGAAACTGAAGCAATTGGTGAAATTTCAGTGACTATTCATTTTCTGTTCAACTATATTTTCTGTGCTCTTCTAGTGGTTTTGAAAGTAACAGAGTTTCGTATTCCTGAGCTAATTTAAAAGTTATCCTGGCCAGAATTGTTACTTCCAATACTTTCAACATTTCGAATTTTCATCAACCTTGATTCATCCCCTTTTTTCCACACATTTTTTTTCTCATTTTGATTCTCTGTTCCAAATACTAACTACCACCTGTCTCCATCGTTTCTTTGTCCTTTGATGAGTTCTGTCACTTCTTCACTTCTTCTTCTTCTTTTCCTCGTGTCTTCTTCTAATCGACACCTGCCCCAAGGACATAGCTCTGCCTCTGAATATGTATTCATTCCAAAACAGGACCTTCAATTCAATTTCATCATGCCTCATAAGAGATCTCCTTTTTCGTAAACTTCTTCTTCTTTCTTCCTCCTATTTCCCCTCTGTTGAAACCGTTTCGCTCTATAGTTGTCCGGTCACGCGGATACTGATTTGGTACTGATGATGGGAAGAGGATTTTATTCATCTCAGATCAATGCTTTTTTTTGGCATTCATCCTTCTAATATAGATGCTTTGATTGGTCCAAATTACACGGAGTTGGAAAAAATGAAGATTCATTTTTCATAGTAAGAGAGTTTTCAATATTTTCAAGCTCTTCCATGTTGACGGAAATCTCCAGCTTGAAAGAAAAACTGCTATATTTAGAAAGAGCAGTTTGCTCAGCTGCCGTTTTTCGACTACCACAACTCCAAAATGTTTTTTTCAGTGGCCTTTCAACCAAAATAAAATTTATTCAACACTAATCATCTTGATTCAAATCTCCCAAAGGTTAGACATTTTGACAGTTTATTAATGAGGAGGAATAGGTCAGCTTGATGCCCCAGAAAGATTGTTAACGGAAGGCCAGTGACTAATTGACAGATCACACTCAGTTTGAAATTTGAATAAAAGTTTTTGCTTTCCAAATCCTAATCCTTGAATCTGCAAAACTTCCTTTTTCATATCTGCAAACCAGGTTTCTTGAAGCTTCCGTGCTCTTTTTTATCGTCAGGATATCGCCGGAAATCCAAATGTACTTTTGATAAGGCTTCACACTTATCATCGTTTTTTTTTTGCATCCTTATCATCCGAATATAGCACTAAGATCATCATCATCATCATCATTTCCGATATTCTCGTATCACTCAAAACACGTTTCAAAACGAGAATTTTTTCATTTGATTTTTACTCTAACTGGAGGTTATCAGGTACAACACTATCAAACTAGTAATTAAAAAAGTAGTAGGAGTAGGAAAGAAACAAAAGTGAGGGAAGACATTTTGTAAAAAAAAAACAGAAGAAACGTTTTTGAGTCTCTTGGCCTCATTTAGGTGCACCTATATTAAAATCAAAGTTCATGAAGCTTGAAATGCTATCCTCGCAAAAGAGCCCTTCTAATAGAGTGAAGATTTTCAGAACTTTCAGGAGGTGTATCCACCATTAAAAGCTGGAAACTCGTCATTTTGTACTCTTTTGATTTCAAAATCTTTGAATACGTAACAATGAATCATTCAAAGTTTAAAGCATTATCTACCACTTAATTTTTCTACGTTGCGTAACATCTTCTCTTTCATTTTTCTTTCTTTTCCATTCTAGAACCCAGACGAAAAGAAGCCCCTTATAAAACTCTCACTCTTAGAGATTACGAAGGATTCACACTCACCTTCTTAAAGACGCCGACCGATGATTTACAGCTTATCCTCTTTTTTCTTTTTTAATATTACTTCTACTTCTTTCTTCTGTTTTTTTGTTTCAATTTCTATTTCCTTGGACTTCTCCTTCTTCTGTACATCAACTTTTCTTCTTAATCGAATCAGGCGGAAGATAGAGAGAGAGAGAGAGAGAGAGAGAGAGAGAGAGAGAGAGAGAGAGAGAGAGAGAGAGAGAGAGAGAGAGAGAGAGAGGAGTGGTCATGAGGAAGAGGAGTGGAGTATGTCAAGAATTAATTGAAACCTCCAATGTTCCGCCTACTTCTTTTTCTACTTTTTGCTTTTTTTTTCCAAGGAACGTAAAGTTTAGTTTTGTTAACGTTACATTTTGGAAAAGTTCATTGACTCATTCCAAAAGGTGCGATAGTTTTGTTAGGGATTGAACTTGGAGCCAACAAAGATGGCTCACCTTTGGAGCATAGTTCTATTGTATGCAGAAACATATGTCTACGAAATTTCCAAGTTTTATTTTTCGAGTTTCCCGTAACCGCATGGCTATCATAAAGCTATCATCGTTTTGCTATTGTAACTCCCTTTTGAAGGGCCTAATTGTGTTCAACTAGCATTTCTTTACAGAAATCACCAGTAAAGTATTCTATTTGTACAGTAAATTACTTTGGTTTTTACAAAGTTTCAATTGTTTCCTTTCATGTTCCTTATCATCCATTAACTTTTCAATAGCATTAGAACTTCCGGTCAATCATATTAGTTGCAATCATGTACTTGTACTATACCTCCTCTGATGCCACCCCTAAAATACTGTTATCACATCTCAATGGCAATCTCCGACAAGAGAGAAAACCAGTTGATTGACTCTTCTGACCATTATCAATTTCTCTTTTTTGATTATATTACGTTGATATCAAAATATCCCTATATTATACCTATTCCCTTCATTATCCGGTGGTCATCATTATCCGAACGGAGATTGAGAGAACAAATAAACCACCAAATTTATATATTTATATTCCATTTTATTCTTGATTCCCGGAGACAAAACCAACCAAATCATTCAAAAAGAGAGATTTGTGGTGATAATATCTCCTTTCCTCCAGACGGCTTGATCAAATACAAAACGTTTGGAAAACGGTCATTCACACACTCCCTCTCTTATTTCTTTTCCATCACAAATCGTTTACCCGTTTTGTGTATTGCCACCACACACTATACCGCACCCATATCTTTCTCTTCCGTTTCCTGTTCGTATGTACATACTTTTGTACTTTTATACAAAACTTCTTGAAATGGCCGTTTTCTTATAATCCTGAGAATTGTCTTTTTTGCAGAACAAAAAATGCTCAAGTACCAAGTGAAATCGTCTACATTGACGTTGAGACCTGCCAATCGTTCTTCGAGAACTTCATCTTCAAGTGAGTTTTTTTTTGAAGAAGTTGAAATGACAATGAGACTGAAAGTGTGGAACTTTTCTGTCTTTTATGTTTTGGTACTGTCTAATTTGTTTCGGATTGATTCAATGTTTGAATGAGCATTGCACAACTATTAGGGGGCATTTAGTTCTTGGGGAAAAACATTCCAAACGATGTGTCACTCCCCTCAAAGATAATCGTATTTAAATAATGAGCCAATCTCCATGATCTCGCAAAAACCTTATAAATCTATAATACTTTCTTATTACGCAACTGAAACCTCAAAGAGGATCAAAGGATCGGTTCATTCCTTTTCTTCAACGAAACTAACGAATGGAGTTTACTCTTTGAAATGCATTGAAATTCAAACAAATCAACTTTTTCATTCGAAAAATTTGAACTTTCAAAGATCTTATGTGCTCAATCTCTACTAGATTATAGGATCTCTCTTCATTGTAAACTTTTGCAGCTTCCTCCTCTCCCTGTTCTATTTCGATGCATTCGTTGTTGGATGATACTCTTCTTGGAATTCCAACAACTTCCAGAAGCAATTCCCTTCTCTCGTTGAACTCAAACGACAGTAACCTTTCGGATTCTTCAGATGTGGTAAATTGATAATTGTATGATTTTCAATTCATTTCTTTTCTTTCAGGGAGTATTGAAAGTGGACACTAGAAGTGTAAAGCAATGCACTGATTACAAAACAATCCGAGTTACAAATTCCACCACTGCCCGTCAAGTCGTCGAGAAATTCCTAAACACTTTGAAATTGACATGTCGAGATGTGAACCTTTTTGATCTTTGGATGGAATTAACTACGAGAGCATCTGGAGCTCCCGTCGTCACTCTACTGAAACTTGATCCAGAAGCAAGACCGTATGAACTTCAAAGATGTCATCCAACTGGAATGTCTCGTTTCATTCTTCTTCAGAATCCAACTGGATTCCTTGTCAGAGTTCATGATCATAATATTTCACCACAATCAAACTACAAATCACTTTTACTCTCATCACAAACTACAGCAATCGAAGCCATTCATATCGTCCTCTCACTTAACCGAAAATATGATGATGCTTCTAAATATGGTCTATTTTTGGCAACTCCTGGAGCAGATGCTCAAATTCCGGATGACGTTTCTTTGGTTTCAATTGCAAGACTTTGTCAACCAGATCAGAAGATTATTATCAGAAATGTAGATGTTTTCTAAACATTGCTGTCAACATTTTTAAACCTTGTATTATAAAAAATATGTGCTTTAAGTTAACGGTATTCCAATAAAATTTGCATTCTAAAAAGTTTGAATTTGTCAAGTGGCATGCTATGAAAAAGGAAACGAAAATTCAAACATTTTATTGAGCAAGAGTTTTGCGAAAAAATTTGGGTGTTTTAAGATAATTATAAGTTTAGATTTGAAGTTCGTAATTCGTAAAAACTAGGCCACTGGTTGAATTCGTTTCGCTTCGTACTTCTCAAATGGAACCATCTTTTCACGAAGCAAAATCCAAGCAGCAATGATGGAGATGAACTGAACCTTTTATTTTTTTTTTCATGATTAATATTTTTATAATAGCTCACATTAACAATCAAGATCAACCATGGCACTCTTGGTCCGAAAAAAGTGTAGGCTGTACTCATCAAAAGTGGGGCAAACATTCTTCCAAATGAACCAGCCATTTGATATATTCCTTGATATGTTCCCTGTAAATCTGTGTGCTAAAATTTTGACTGATTGAAACGCAAAGATACCTGAGGTCTAGGCCCAACAACTTTTGAATAAAGAGTTGTATTTGTGATGTTCATAATTGAAAACGACACTCCGAATACCGAAATGAAGCCAGCGTAGTAAGCCTGCAATTATAAAAAGTGTTTTTCGATAAATCTCGAATCTTCATATCTCACCCAGATAGGCACCGTTGTCATACCATCACACCATGAGTACTTTGAATAATCACAATCCGCATCACTCCCTGAAAAACATTTTTCGAAATCCGATCTAAAATTCGAAGTCCAAAGAACTCACCGTTAACCATAGCCTTAACATGATCACTGTAGAAATTATAGGGATACGTGGAAAGCATCCAGAAGAGTGGAATCAATAGAGATATTACAGTGCAAGTTCGAATCTTGATGCTGGAAATAAAGCAAAAATGAAAAACCTCATCAAGTATGAACTTACTATTTGCGAACTCCGGTAAAGATGAAACAGAGATAGAGAGCAGCAGCAATTGCTCCAGAGATAGTGTGCATAGTGGCATTCATTGCGATGGCTTCTTCTTTTTCGAAAGAAAACATCATCATTGTGAAGGCAGCATCGATATACAGTTGTGTTAATGAATTGTTGGGTGAAACGGGTGAACAAGCAAATCAAAAGAGCAATTATGCATGGATTCATTAGTTTCTTCTGCAAAATGAACTTGATGAACCATTTATGGATTAAAGGTGTTTTGTTTTCACTACGGGAGGAGTATATCATTCAAAACTTTTTAGATCTATCCTGCATAGGATATCTTAACTTTAGCTCAAAACCTTACTATAAATATCCTGTGCAAAGTATTTTTTCTATAAGAGATCGACTATGGTATTAAAAAACCTATAATTGAGTGCGAGGAACTGAGAGTTACTTCTAATCTAGCCCCGCCAACTGTTGAAGATGGAGTGTGCGGGATGAGAAACATGTCACTCGGATACAGAACTGTTTTTCTATAAGATGGGCATGGATGCAACTGTTTCTCGATTAAATATATTAGCTAAAAACTAGGAGTTATTCGTAAATGACATTAATCTTATTTGTTGGTCAAACTACTTATGCTTAACATTTGAGCTAAAGGGAACTTTTGGGCAAAGACTTGCAATCTAAATCTATAAATGTCCAAGAAAGTCTATTCCCTTTTAAATTCATCATTTATCAATTCATTTCATTTGAAAAAAAAACTAAATTGCGGCTATATGCGAAATGGCAATAATGAAATTTCTTTCATTACTTTGTTATCGTCTCTCCTTTTGTTCGGTTATGTCTGTATGCTTTGTTCATATTCATCCTCCCCTGCTTTTCAAAAAAAATATGACGTTTTGAGATCATGAGGTAGTAGTTTAGCTTTTTTCAGATCTGCAGTATCCACGTGTCTTGAACGGCTCCGATTCATCGTTGTCATACTCTTGATTCTATTATCTTCTCCCTCTTATTGACCTTATTTTTCTAAACATTGGTGGTCTAGCCAGGCAACTTAGTCTAAGTGTTTTCTTTTGTTCTATGAAAAATGACCCAAATTGTATCTCAAACTCTCTACCTTTTCTTTAGTTTCCCCTTCCTCGAATTTGTCCATATTATTCTCTACAAGCTGAATATGTTTTTCAACAAAAGCGAACTGAACTATCAGAAGACCGATAAGGTTGAAAATAAAACAAAGAAGAGCTGGAGACGTGTAGATATCGATTTTTAGTCCAAGGACTGTTATCCCATCAGAACCAAGAGGAGTGAACAACAATTGAAGTCCAGGACCAATCATACTACCGATTGCAATTCCTCCAGATACACAAGCAATTGCTTTTGATCTATCCTTTGATAGAGATGCAGTTGAAGCATATGCTCTGAGCAGACTCACATTACCTGGAAATTCAATGTTTTATTTAATAACGGAATCAAAGATCTCATTCTAATTCTCAGTCTCTATTTCTATACCCGATCCTGCTCCGGCAATTAATCTTGAGAACATCATCACGTAGAGATGATGGTCCGTGAAGTACTGTAGGCTCAAGTAGACTAAATTTCCAAATGCCATGATGATGAATCCAACGATCATTGGTAGTCTGACTTGACCAATTCTATTACTCCAATATCCGAAGAGAGGGGAGAAAATGCACTGAGTGAAGCTGTACGCAGCAACTACAATTCCAAAACTGCTTTGTTTCAGATCAGGTTGTAACTGAAAAAAATTCAATTTAGAAAATTAGCTTAGAAACAAGCAAAAAACCGTCAGAATGTAGGGCCACATAGACGGGAAGAAGATTGCAAACTGTGTTGTTTGAATGAAAGAGCATAATCCGCCAATGTAGATTGAGTTCCAAGCAGTTGTTCGAGTAGGTTTCTAAAAGATTCGAACTGACAAAATTGAAGAGAAATGATGTGACCGACCGGCAGCATAGCGTCAATAGGAGTAGAAATAAAAGAGTTGAATTGCTGTTCTATCTACTTTACAACCAGAAAAAAAATCATATACTTATGTAAATGAGGGGAGTTTCATAATAGAGTACAGCGAATTACGAAAAATTGGCATCAAAGTTTCGACATTTTCGGACATTCAAAATAACTTTGTATTATCATTTCACTTCACAACTACTAAGAAAGGTTTTTACTGACCTGCTCTCCTTGAATGGAAAGTTGCTCAAATTCGTGTGTCTGTTGTTCATTTTCTTCGCATTTGGAAATGAATGCAGAATGTTCTTCTTTGGGCATCATTGGGTCTGAAATATTGGTTTATGGTTAAATAAACTAAATTGAACATGGTAAGAACTTATTCAGTATAACAGGAAAAAGTGAAATGAAACTGTGAATCTTGTCGATCACAAGACAAAACCCAGGCAGTCTAAGAAAAAAAAAGTGACGAATTGAAGAGAATCCAAAACTACAAGAGACACAGACAACTAAAAGACACTCAATGTGCAATTGAATGACGGCTTGGGAAGAGAAATAGGTCACATGTTATTCACCTGAACAATCATTATAGTTTTATTCAAACGATCAAATGGGAAGTAATGGTGCATCGTAACATGAGTTAATGGTAACCTGAACATGAAACACTTCCAACTTGGTGATTAATAGAATAAAGAACAAACTGATTTGGATATTCGATGTTCCTGGAAAAATAAATAGATTTCTATCAAGAAAGAACCACAATTGCGGATTTAAATCTTATCAAAACTATCTCTGATTATCTCCAAAAAGAAGGTGAAGCTATCCCTTTCTTTTCTCAACAGAGCGAGTTTGCACAACTCCAGCTTCTTCACAAACAACAGATGTACTTTAGACCCTACTTAAGATTGGGTACTGAAAAGTTAATTTTGAACAAGAATCGTACTACATGGAACCTATATAAACATGGGGCACGAAATGTAAAATGAAAGAATGATTTAATTAAAAAGTCAAAAATCTTTCTGTTGGGTACACAATGAAATCAGATTTCCATTTGTTCCAAGAAACGTTCGATGTCTCAAAAGTAGTAGCAACTAATATGCAGTATTAAACCGAAAAAGTGGTGTTTACCTATTTATTCCAACATCAATCCAATAAAATCTAGATATTCTTAGAAACATTGGATTTCTGAACCTTGATTAATTCAATATCTGTGGTCTCTCGCACAAAAACTAATAAGTTTCTCTCCTTCCGAAAAGTGTTGCACCCACAAAAAAGAAGTTGCCATTTTGTGAGTAATACATCAGGTTCCGTTTGTTAACTGCTTTTTTCTAGTCTATCAGTAACATAAGTCTAATTGCTCAGAAGGACTGAAAACAATAATTTTGACTAGACAGCGTCACAAGGGCTGCCTTCTGATAACTGCTTCACAAATTACTTTATTTTTTCACTCTGGTTGAATTCATAGGTTTATTGAACAATTCAGCTGTTGTCTCGAATAAGGAAGGAAATTAATATTGAGATCATTCTGAGTTCAAACTTTACGAACTTGGTTTTCTGGATTCATTCAGAATTCCAATTTAGGACACAGACGCTGAAGCTGAGTCAGCTCAGTGCTGAAGTCATCTCAGAACTTTTCACGGTCAGATTTTTCCTGCCGATTTTGCTAGGTATCTTAAACTTACTTCTTGCTTTAAACATTCTCTAATTGTTTTCAGAAATATTTCATAAGTTCTATAACACTTCAAGAGACCTAATAGCAAGTCGCTAAATATTTCTTTCTTTCAGAGTTAATCAGAATTTTTCATGCGTTAATATCATAATCGTAGATATTCAGACGGAAATAACTAGATTTTAGATCATTACTTTTTCTTTTTCTCAGATTTTTACTTTTCTTTTTTATTCTACAATAATGATTCGTTTCACACAGAAATGCAATTAATCGATGATATATTTTTCTCTGTGAATTCCAATACGAGTTTACGATTATTTTGTGCAAGTCTTCTCACTATCGTAAGATATAAAAATTTCAAACATATTCTCAATAATTTACGATTTCAGGTTAGTATTTTTGGTGCTTTCTTCAATATTATAGTTCTAGCTATTATCTTACGAGTCAACAAAAAAGACGGATTTCTGAAAATATGTTGTTTAAAAAGTTTTGGGAATGGAATCGTCTGTATTGGTTACTTGTTATGGCCTGTTCCAGTTACTTTTTTGTAAGTTGAAACAAATATTTTTAAGATCTTCGAAACGGTTTATCAATTCAGAAATTTCTATTTTCTACCTCACATTTTCAATGCATTTTGGGGTCAACTCATTGGATGGTTTGCCTGGACCATAGGTCCTCTATCACAAGTTTTATTGACAAGCAATCGAATTCTAGCAGTGTTTTTCCCGCATTTATACACGAAATCATATCGTTTCGCACCAAGCAATGTATGTACTCAATCTCAAAAACTTTTTTATTGTAAGTTTTTGCAGATTGGAATCATAATATGTCTCGTTTTGGCCTTTTTGGTTTTCGCTGCATTTTTTCCGGGTTAGTTTCAAAGTACGTTTAAGAGTTCAATAAACCATTTATGTATTCCAGAAGGATGTCATTATTTATATGATTTGGAAAACATTGGATGGTTACCTGAAGATACGTTATGTACTTCTGTACGAAGGGTTATTTTTCTGATTTCTATGTGTATTATTGTGATTTTCACAACAGTTTGTGGAATCGTTTTGTTCCTGAAACTGATTGCAGACTCGGTAAGTGCTTACTCAAAAAAGGTAACAGTGATTGTCTGATAAGGCCTTTTCGTAGTTTTCCTGAACTTCTACAAATATAAATAAACAAGAATCCAAATTTCTGTAATCATATTCCCATTCAAAAAAACAATGAAATTTCTTCACTATTAATACATCTATAACAGTTCCAGCAAGGTCGAATTCTGACTGATGCACAATCATCGAATCGTCGAGTACAACATAGAAAGGTTCTCCTACAGACTCTAGTTCAAAATGGACTGATATTAACCGACACTTTGAACACTACAGTAACTTATAAACTAGTTTCCCTGTTATTTTCTCAATTTCTTATTCTATCCTTTTCAATGGTTTTTATTCGGATGGTGGAAGGGTTGGTTCAGAATATAATGATTCAAATAACATAAGGTTTTATTCCAGATTAATAATGTTAACTATGAATGAGAGAATTAATAATGGAGCAAAGGAATTGTTTTGCGGAAAAAAACATTTGAATCGACAAGCAGCGAATATTGGTAATACTATGTTGGTTTGGAATGTTTCAACAACTTCTGTTTTTCAAAAATAATACTCTTTGTTTTTTTTTTGTTTTTTTATTCAATAAATTTAAAAAGCATCATTGTGCCTCCGTTCGATTACTTTTGGGGCAAAAGGATTTGGAAACTTTCAGGTTTGAGAGCATTAAATTGAACCTATAATACAGATGCCTATGAGTCAATGAATCCTTTGGAAAATGTGAGATCTTTGGAGTTGCAGTCGTCTCATAATATGTTTTTCCTTATTGAAACTAAATTAGGAATCCTCATTTCTTTAAATTTGAAGAAGAACTAATCTCTAACTGTTTTGTTCTATCACAATGTTTCCAAAAATGAAATCATCTTTCCAAATCCTTCCCTAAATTTTTGATTTTTAAATCTCTAGACATCACTTTTCACTTTTTCTAAATCAAATTATCCTTTTTAGTTCCTTCCCTTTTCAAACGTTTTTTGAAAGAAACTTTTGAATTCTGAGCCCCTTTCCTAACCGATCAGTAACCATCAAAAAGGCTTTTTCATATTTTCTCTGTGGAAGTCTCTCCATCATTATTTCCTGGAAATTCATAGACTAGTTATTCAAAATAAACATGCCAAAAACACTCTTCGATTTCAATTTTACATTTTAAAAAAGATTTTTGAAGGATCTTGCAGGACAATGATCATTTTTATGATGTAGGTTTGAACTTCAGCTAATTTGATCTGATTCAATTTCAGATCAGAAAAATCGTAGTTCTGGTTTGTGCAGAGTGTTCTTAAATGAACAGCTTTCGGTTTCGTGCATGTTTTTAATTTGTGGTATGCGATCCTAGCTTCCTAGGGTAATTTTATCGTGCCATTGAATAAAATTTTCACTTCAATCTGAAAGTTTTTCTCGGAAAAACATTTGATTTTGACGAACAGAAGTCAACAAAAAAGCGGACCTATTGAAGCAAACTTCCACATAAATGAAAATTTCAATTCAAACTAAGTTCAATGCCCAAACTTTTGAATTCTGAGCCCCTTTCCTAACCGATCAGTAACCATCAAAAAGGCTTTTTCATATTTTCTCTGTGGAAGTCTCTCCATCATTATTTCCTGGAAATTCATAGACTAGTTATTCAAAATAAACATGCCAAAAACACTCTTCGATTTCAATTTTACATTTTAAAAAAGATTTTTGAAGGATCTTGCAGGACAATGATCATTTTTATGATGTAGGTTTGAACTTCAGCTAATTTGATCTGATTCAATTTCAGATCAGAAAAATCGTAGTTCTGGTTTGTGCAGAGTGTTCTTAAATGAACAGCTTTCGGTTTCGTGCATGTTTTTAATTTGTGGTATGCGATCCTAGCTTCCTAGGGTAATTTTATCGTGCCATTGAATAAAATTTTCACTTCAATCTGAAAGTTTTTCTCGGAAAAACATTTGATTTTGACGAACAGAAGTCAACAAAAAAGCGGACCTATTGAAGCAAACTTCCACATAAATGAAAATTTCAATTCAAACTAAGTTCAATGCCCTGAAAAGTTCAAAGGTTCCTGTTTATTCCAACCTAATTGTCCCTCAATTTTCGAACAATGTTCTTTCGTTCTTTCCCTATTTACCAGCATTCTACAAACTAGATGCCGGACATCAATTTTCGTATTCATAACCAAAAACAAGGAAAAAAACTTTGAGCATAATCGAAAAAGCTCGTCGTTTTGCGCTCGTTTTCCAATTTTGCTACCTACCACTTGACAAAAATCCAGCAAAAAATTTCCTCTTTGGAACGAAAAACAAATCGCTTTCAGACAACTTTGTTTTCTTCTTTTCATTCTTGACTGTGGAATGAGGTAGAGGGAAATGAATGCCCTCGGAATCGTTAATTTGCCTCCAATGTACTTTTACTAGGCTTCTTCTTTTTTGTTTTTCAAAAGAGCCACATTTGTGATTTTCTTTTTTAGAGCTCAAATAGTTGTCAAAGCTCCAAATTCCTTGTCAACTGGTGATTAATCCTCCATTATAAGGGTATTTCTGATCGATGAAGTGTTGGGATGCAGTTATAATAGAGAGCGTGCATAGTCCTAAATTTCCTGAAGCACTGCGCAGTGTAGATCTGTTTCTGACATTTCTCTTCCTGATTTTTCTGATTTTTGATACAATTCTTATTTCCAGAAAATTGTTTGTTTTTTCTCACTTTTTCCTCTTCTTCGTTTTTATGAATTTATCTGATTCATTAAAATGAACAAAGAAAACGATTAACTGGAGGGTTACCGGGAGGAATAGGTTAGACAAAAACAATTATTTAGGATCTTGAGAAGAAAAAAAAACAGAATTGAATCAACTCGACTCGTCACTTTTTAAGGAATAGAGAGGGGAGGTCTTGTTTATTACAAAGTCTAATACTGGAGGGTGTTTGGTTCAACGGAAATCGGTTATGTCTGATACCTGATTTGAGATTAATTGGATTGCGACAGTTATCTGGAAAAGGTGAATTGATATTCATAGAAAATGGTCTATTACTTTTAAGAAATGTCTAATGTAGGGTTGATGGAATATGATCTCTGCGTCAGTGTTTGCATTTTTTTTTTTAAAAAATCGTATATCTAGACATATAAGAATCAGAATCAGAGATAACTTTGTGCTGAATCTGAAGTACAATGGTGCAGGAGAGTTCTCTGAAATTCTAATTGTTTTCAGATACTTTGACCAGGCATAATCACCAGCTATTAACATTACAATATCGAAGCTTACTCCTGAGATATTCATTCGGTTTTTTTTCCGGAGATCTAGCTGAACTAGTACTATTCTACTTTCACTAAAGTACCGTTTTATTTTCGAAAATTGCACTAATAGTTTGTTATGATTCGTTTTTATATTTCTATTTTGAATATTAATCGAGGGACTCTGTGAACAAATAAATACACGCCCACTTTTTAAGGAGTTCCTTCTTTCTGCCTACGGCGATCCTAGAGGTCTATAACTCTGCTTTCCTCTAATGGACGGAAATCACAAAATCGTCTTTTCTTAGCCATTGAAACTGAAACTGAAGAACATGCCTTATTATTAGAGTTTTACTTGACCTCGTGTATTTCTAAAACTACAACTTCGCCGTTTTTCCTAGAATATCCCTTCCTTGACCACTTGAAACATCCAATACTTTTTCAAGTGTCCGAACTTTTTCCATTTATATTTTCACAAGCTCTGACCTCTTTTTTTCTTTTCCCCCATGCAACCTGAACTTATTATTGAGCATAAAACACGAAAAATCGGGACCTTCTTCCACTTTTGGACGAATTTTCTGTATTTACCTCTTTTTTTTTGAATTGCGTGTTCTATTGTTTGGTCACCTCTTTTGTCTTTTTTCTTCCAAACTTCTTTTTGAAAATGGATTTTTAGAGGTCAATTTATAAACTGGAAACGAGAAACAATTTGAAACACACAGATCAAGAATGAAGGAGATGATGAGGAAGAAAATTGAATTTCTTCGTTTTTTTGCAAAAGAAATAAAACACAGATCATTTCATGTTGACTTTGAAGAAGCAACTATCTTTCTTCCGTATCTTACGTTTTCTCATTTTTCGTCTTTTTTTTTTGAAATCAAATCCGATTTCCTTTTTCCTACATTCTGCTCCGTTGAGCATTCGGACTTGACGCCTCCTTCCGTAGTTTTACTCAATTCTTTTTTGAACTCAAAGTGCCAGCGGTTCGCTCTAGACGATCTTTCAATACTAGTAGAAGAGGATTAGTAGTAGGACTATTAGATCAAGTTTTGAAATATAATTGATGAGATTGAATGAGATAGGGATAGGCATCAAAGATTTGATGAAATTTGGAAAGTTCCAGAAGTTAGATGATCAACCCCAGTCTATCCCATGTATGGTTGTTTTGATCAGAAATCATATAATGAATAGAAAAACTAAAGAATATTCTGTATTGGTCATAAGGTATTTATTCTGGAATAATCTGGTAAACAGTAGGTGGTGTTAATCCTGACGACGTTCGCAAAGTTTTTTTCGGTGGGATGGATTAAGAGTACGTCGTTCAAAAAGATTGGATTCATTCAATATCAGTTCAAGATGTTTCAAAATCTTTCTCATAAGATAACTTCGGACTTATTATGCCCACTGTCTAATTTCAGTGCCCTTATAATAAAAATATGCGTCTTCTTCAAAGGTTTTCCAGTCCATTCATAAATTCAGACCACTTTGACCTCACTCTGTAACATCTTGAACTCCTTTCAACTCGAAAAACAAAGATCTCTTGTTTCAAAGAATCTGACGTCCCATCCATGTTCATTGTGCCTTTTTTCATTTGCAACACAACCATAAGTCGACTAATTTTTTAAAAAGAAAGACACTCTCCCCTCTTGTTATTGTTTATTTTTTGAAAGAATAGGTCAAAGCTTCATCTTTTCTTTCCTAACACTCCCACACGCTTTCTCTTTCATCGGCTGAAGTTCAGTTTCATCTTGTCTTTTGTCTTCAAATCTCAATAATTCAGGAACTTACGTAACGGAGTCAACGAGGGGTCTCTCAAAGTTAGTGGCACCACCTAAATAACTTCTTCCTTTTTTGTCTTTTTTTCTCATTCATTAATAATTTTTTCTTCTTCCTCTTCTTTCCCTATCGTTTATTTTGAGTTGATTTGGTTCCTGATGAAACTTGAGACGTTTATTTTTGTTTTCCAGTTATAAATTTGTCACCTGCAATGTCTTTCAAAAAGAGCAAAGATAATTTGTGACAAGTCCTTCCCTCTCTATCTTCCATCTCTTTCCATCATATCACTTTAAGCACACGACCTCATCAGTCTTTAGCTGGAAGTTTTATTTGATGACATGTTTGATAATATTACTAAATTATGTACCTCATAAAACTAAAGATGTCTGACTTCGTCACATAATTGTTATATTTTCAAAACTGGAACATTCTGATTTGGTTTGATCTGAAATTGTCTTTGGATTGACGCATTCTAAATTATTCTGATTCTGATTTTATTTATACATTTCATAATTTTAAAATAGCACGTTCCCTCCAGAAGTAAAATGGAATCTACGTGAGTTTAGTTGTGAGTTCTGCAGGCAAACTTTGACAGGATTAGAAGATATTATACCAGTTTTCACTTTTTGATTAGAAAGCTCTTATGATGTATTTTTTCTTCCAAGGTTATTTAAATTTTGGCACTGGGACATGCAATACTATTAGGAATGAGCTGCTTCGAAAACCAATGATTTACAGAACTTTTCCTGTGATCTCTAATTCCTCAATTATAAACTTTCAACCATTTCTTGACCATTTGTTTTTGATTTGTATGAACTTTCGTGCTCATCAGTTTCCTTATACCCTAATTGCCACTGACGTCTCTCTCTTCTCTCTCATGAATCTGACTAGTCTTCTTCTTTTTTTCTATTTTTGACCAGCTTACAACTTTTATGATTACAAGGTGTGAACTCATTTGACTCATAAGATGGTTCTTTGCCACTATTTTATCTTTTAATGGTTTCAGGCGAATGTGAGAAAATAAAGGAGAGCTAGCTTCTCGGAATGCTATATTTTCGTAAAACTGCTGATTAGCCATTTTGATCGCCACCCGCCCTTTTTTATCCAAGGAAGTCTGTCTTGAGTGTTCAGAACACAACAAAGGTGGCCATTTCTTGTGTTGAAAATGTAATGGTTCACTGAAAGATATTATAGTTTTTAGAAGAAACTCTTTTATTAGAGGTCACAGGTCTTTCGCGGACGTATCCGTTATGTGCTCATTAGGTTTCTCATGCGTAACGGAACCGTTAAGGACCTTTCCCGAGCAGAATACTCGCGAACGGACGGTAACGGACCCGTTACACATCAGATACCTTATGAACACGTAACGGATACGTCCGCGAAGGACCTGTGGTTCTATAAAGATCCTAACAAACATAACGCTTAAGTGTGCAGCCTGACTCCCAGTCCCTACAATCACCTATTACACTCACGCAATCCTCTTACCTTCCTTCATTTTTCCAAAAATCAGTTTTTTTGTTTCTGTTTTACCCATTAAAAATTCGTTGAGACAAGAGAGCATCTCCGCCTTTTCCTCCTCATTTTCCTCCTTTTTCTTTAAAAGCATCTTCTCCTTTTTCCCCCCGATTGCTCTAATCCTAAAATCGCCACGTTTATCGTTGCGTCCGATTAGATTTAGATTCACTTATAAACGTTTTCTTTTAACGAATTCTTATTGATTATGTTTCTAATCTAACTCCGTTTTTTCAGACCCACAACTGTAACTCGAAATTCGAATTTGGACACTAGAAATATGGCTTCGAATCGCGCCATCATCAGGGTAAGTCTTTCTAGTTTCAAGTGTTCCACCGACAAAACCAAAAATGCAAAGATCAGTCTCTTTAAAGTTTTAATTGATCTTCTATTCTATCTATTTCCTGTGGTCACTCTTCTTCCTTCCCGTACATCTTCTTCTTCCGAATTCATGAAATTTGAGTCCTTACATCCTTCTCGTACACACGGAAGAAGCCTTTCTTCAAAAAAAAGCCCACCAAATCGGAAAAAAGGTGAAAGTTCAAGAGAAAAAAAACGTAGATTTGGATTAACTTTTCTTTTTTCCAACTCTCGTATTTCTCTAAAAATGCCCTTATGGGTCACAAATCCTCCTATCTTTCACACATGTTACCAACAACATCCGTTTGCAGAGAAGAGACGTTTCTCGTTTCCTTCCGGATCACGTGTGCAATGACATTCACCAATATTTTAGGGAAAAGAAAAATGACTTCCTTTCGCATAAAAAAGCAAAGAATTTACTCCAGAAATAGGAAAAATGGGAACGATAACGAGGAGTTGTAGTTGAGAAAAGTAACAGAAAGAAAGGACATTGGCCACTTTCGTGTTTAGTCTTTGCTCAGAAAGAAAAGAAGAGAGGGCAAACTGTGAAGAAAAGGAAGAGTTGAGGAAAAATTCAGTAATTTTATTTCTTTGCCCAGTGAACCGTAATTCATCTGTTATTCAAGTAAGAAAGTATATATGTTGCTTACAATAAGTGGATAAACACTTTTTTATTTTCAAAGTATAAACTTTCAAGAAGATGTCAGCAACACTTCTAGTAATACTAATCCCATAAAGATCCTGGATAAAGTGAAAATTTTTCCAAAAACAGAGTCACTCTATTATAAGAGCATATTTCAGAGTCAAATTCTAATTCTATGATCTCAACCTTTCGTTTGCTATTGATCTATTCCTAGTTCCACCTGTAAATTCTCAAACTTTACATTCCGTTTCGTCTGATCTTTCTTTCCAAAATAGGGACCTGATCTATCTACTCAAATCATTCCAACACCTCCAGAAACTTTCTATTATTATCCTAAACTAGACATTTGAATACATACATACTCTCTCCGTCACACTTAGACGCGTCCAGGTGATTCGGGAATGTCTCTAATTTTTCATTCGGAATTCATTTCCTCACAAACTGACAACTCTCCTTTTTCACCTGTATTTTCCTGTTTTTCATGAAGACAACTCCTGAGTTGTATGTATCGATTACCGCCTTTGCGATTCATTTTCGATAGATCAGTTGCACTATTTTCATTTATATCCGTGCATTTTCGTATGTGACGCGGCACAAAAGACACGCAATTAGGGTATACAACTACTTCTCATTTTCTTCATTTACCAAATCTCATAGATCAAATGAGCTTAAGAGCACATTTCTTTCTTAGAAGATACATTACAAGTAGTTGAGGGAAATTGATCAGGAAATGTTGAGATGGTGTTAAGGATTATTTGCCGAAACTTAGATTACGAAAAAGACGCCAGAGTTGTTGAAGAAGATTGTTTCAAAGTGCAATGAAAACTAAAATAGACCGTAGAACAGGAGAAAATAAACACTGAAAAATCCTAATCTGGTCTAATCTTTTGATCCAAAATAAATCCGCATAACTACTATTTTCTGATGCAACGGGTGGGAGGTTCACTTTCAATTATAATAGAATGAATTTTTGAAAATAAGAGATCAAGCATCAGAGTAACAAAAGGTTTATTAGAGAGTCATCATCTTTTACTCCACAAGCTCAATATTCAACTCTGTTTCCATCTTTTTATCAAATTCAAAAATTTCAAAAGTAGGTCCTGGCCGGGTTCGAACCGGCGACCTTCTGCGTGTGAAGCAGACGTGATAACCTCTACACCACAGGACCGGTGCCCATCTGAATGTTCATTTTCTAAGAGAAAAGAAATGTTTACACGGCCATATTGGAAACATTCAAATGTTTACAAAAACGAGTACTCATTTCTCAAATTCTCCCAATTTTTGATCATTCTTTTTTATTTTCTTCTCATCGAATACAAATTATGCTCTCAAATAGTACGGAATCTAGTATACACACACAAGAGATCCCTCTTACTACTACTATAACTCCTCCATTCCATTCGAAACCAAATGAACCAACAAAACTAATTAGGGCGCATTTACATTCAATGGATCTTATGAAGAGAGAAAGGAATGCTCCTGTGTTCGTTTTTTTCTTCTTTTTGTTGTGAGACTTATGTACATATAGATATGTATATATTCTTTTTTTCTTGGTTTCCATAGAAGAAAAGAGTACTGATTAATTCACTTTGTTATGGTTCGCGCCTCTTTCTTTTTTGTTTTTTAAATGAGGTTCCGGTTTGTTCTCTGGGAACTTTCAGAGATTTTCTCTGCCTTAGATCACTGTTTGTATCTTGACAGCAGTGAATGTCTAGAAGATTTCAACGGCTAAGAGGTACACTAAGCCTGAAAATATTGAGGAAAGAGGAGAAGACAACATAGTTTTGTAGGAAATAAAACCATGTTTTGCTAGACAAATGAAGTTACAATAAACAACATAATGTATTCTTCCAAGATGGATTTTCGGTTGTAGGAATCAGAACCTCTAGACCAAAATTTGATTATGATGCTAACTGGAGATTTCTGATAGCTTGCAAAAGTTCTTTGAGTTTTGGTTGTGTTTGGATCAACAGTCTCAATCAGGATTTTCCATAAACAGAAGATCATGGTAACCTTACGATATATTTTTCTCAAAATAGAATTAAAACATGATCTTCACGGATTTTTTGAAATTTCATAGATGACATATTCCCAGTGAAAAAAGAAACAAAGACTAACCACAATACCCTCTCTCAATGTCTTATAAAATTAAATATTTTTCTTTAGGAATAGTTTTTGAACTTCTTGGGATTCCACTTTTTACCTCACGATCAAGTGTGAATGCTGTTTTGTTATTTCGCTTATATTTAGGATCACATGTGACTATGATTTGAAGATGAAGTGTTTGTTTGATAGTTTCTCTGAAACCGTGCAGACAAGATATATTCTCGATTTCCAGCGAGATTTTCAAGTAGGTCCTGTTGGAGTATTCGAAATCCTTACCTCCCGCTATGCGTTATTTTTTGAGGAACAACTTGAGAAAAGTTCATGAAAACATCCTACTCTTTATGAAACAAAAAAATATTATAATTCGAGTTTTATGATCGCACAAAGTTCAATTCTTGACCCTATATCCATATGATCAGACTTTCATACTTGTTATTCATCTCAACGTCTTCTTCCTTCTTTTTTTATTTCTTTACTCGCCCCAATTCTTTCCTTTCTCATCCAAATATGGAAGGTATCCTCGAATCCACAAAGCCATGGTCTATAAAAAGATGAGAAAAGAGAGAAAACATGGAATTTTTAATCGAGAAAACGGGGTGGTCCAGTCGAATTTCTTAGTCATTGTCTATGGATTTTCATTAAGAAAATTCTCAATTTTTTGTCATTTCGGGTGACAGAAAAAATGCACGTATTCTGAAATACCGGGAAACCTGAATAGATTATTCAGAAAATACATTTCCAAACATGGATTAGAGTGTTTCCGGTGAAGAAATAATGCTTTTTTGTGTATAAATAGGGATGCAGTAGTAATACAGACATTCTTGCTCCAGATAATGAGTGATGACCTGGAGATACTGTAGTTATTGCAGTTTCATATTAATTTTCAGTTCCCCATCAACTTTTCTTAAAATTTCTGATAATGTTCTTGTTCTACGGTTGCTCATCAGAAGCCTTCAGAAACCTTTTTTTCTTCTTTGAAAAATCAAGGCTCTTCCTCCTTTTTTGCCGCCATTCACACATTCGTCTTCTCTATTCTAATTAATGGTAGCTTCCCGACTTTTTCTCTGTTTTTCTTGTTCTTTTTTTCCAACAACTCACTTCCTTATTTCAACTCGTATTTCATGACGTTTCACTCATTTTTTATCATATTTTGAAAGCGTATGTTCGTTACTTTTAAGCTGATATGTTATGGGATCCTCGAACTGGAGGTTCTGATGCTTCATAAATTAGAAGACGAAAAATAACATATTACGCATTTCGTTTCTTTTTTTGGGGCATAGTGTTTTGATCTTGAAACTTGATGAAGAGGCTTTATCTGCAAATTTTGTGTGGGTAGGTAACGGACTCTGATTGATGAAACTAGCGTCATTTAGGTTACTGTAGGACTACTGTAGGTACAGTAACACGTCACTTTCTCACGTGGTATTGTCAAAAAATATTGTTCCGACCCCGCGAATTTAATTAGATGTAAACAAGTGGGGCCGCTAGGCTCCTCCCATCGTGTGCAAGTTTGCCGCGCACTGTTTTTTAATCATTGGCTACAAGCAAAGCCTTACAGGGATTGAAACAACGTGCGGGAACTTTGCACACGATGGGAGGAGCCTAGCGACCCCACTTGTTTACATCTAATTAAATTCGCGGGGTCGGAACAATATTTTTTTGACAATATACTGCTCGATAAAGGAGGTACTGTATTATCAAA
Source organism: Caenorhabditis doughertyi (assembly GCA_963572265.1). NCBI lineage: Eukaryota > Metazoa > Nematoda > Chromadorea > Rhabditida > Rhabditidae > Caenorhabditis > Caenorhabditis doughertyi. Next base: position 9,482,102 of record OY751557.1, read on the forward strand.
TTTGAATTCTTTGCATAATCCCAATGGAGGACTATATTTGGGCAGATTTTATATTTCCCAACAACACATTTTTTTTCCAAAACTTCGAACTCATTATTTTGAAAAACCTCCTTCAGAATCTGGAATTCACATAATTCCAATTTCAGCAACTTAGTTCGTTATTCTTTCTTTTGTTCGTATTTTTCCAATTCCATTCATTTTCTCATGATTTTGATTCCATTTATTCCTCCTTCTTCCATCCCGCGTTTTTTTTTTCATTTTCTTAACATGTTCCACATCTCGTCTTGTCTGAAAAAACACGCTGGAAAAGTCTCTTCCGCTTTCTTTCTTTTTTGGTTCCTCATGATTCCTGGACGCAGTCCAACTTTTTGCTTTTCTTCCTGGACTAAGATACATGAAGTACCCGTTGATTGGATTATCAGGAAATGATCAAAGTACCTTGGAAACTTTTTAGTTATTCGTGATATCATTCATCCTTATTTATGGACCTGACTAAGCGGTTTAGACCTCCTTTTTTTCTTTAAACTTTCTTAGGCTAGCCCTCAGACCAAGATCTCAAGTTTTCCCAATTCATGTATTGACACGTAACTTCCTTTGAAAATAACGTATGTGCATAATTTCTTTATTTTTGATCTCGGAAAAGGAAAAAAACAAGTTTTGTAAAAAAAAAGTGAAGAGCTTTTGTGTGGTTCTCTGGAAAGTGAACTTTTTACTTACTCACTTCCTGGTATTTGTTTGGGAATGAATCCATAATAGAGAGTAACAACTGCCCTTTTACTGAGGATATATTTTATATTTAAAGGAAACGCCTCTATCAGTATTCATCAGAATATAGCAATCAGTAATAGAACTTATCTACGACTGCGACTGATATTAGTACACGTGTATGCACTAGGACACAAAAAACAGAACCCCTGCTTAACATCTGATTGATCCTGTTCTTCTAGTCTATATTTTTGTAGTTTCGTACCTGTCCGATCTTTTTCTCTTTTTTGTCTACCTTCTTACTCTATAAACTAAACATAAACTCTTGAACTCGAGCACTAAAACCATAACTATTTTACGATGTACTCTCCTCATAAGTTTATTAAAAGAAATTTCTGGAAAGTGGTTGACGGGCTAAAGTGGTATCCGTTTTATAGACTTGTGTATGTTGTTGAGTGAAAAAAACCTCGAGAACTACGCCCAAAAAACACCTGGCGTTTTGGAAGGAAACGCATAAGAATTCTGAAATATTTTTCCCTTATTTTCATTTTGCCTTCAAGTTCTCTGAAATCCTGAAGGTGCTTAGAATCCGATCGGGTTACAGTAGAGAATACTTTTCAATCTTTACTCTTTTTTACATGTCAATTAAACTACAAACATTTCTCTCTTTTATCCGAAAGTGTTTTTATAACTAGACTTTCTCATTGTTTACGGTTTATTCTCCCCTTGTTCTCTCAAGGATAAATACACATAGACAAACCAAAAATTTAGTCGCCGAGTTGTAGAGAAGAGCACATGGGGTTCAGAAAGAAGAAAAAGAAGAAAAAAGATGTGCAAAAAGGAACAGAGATCCTTCTTCACTTTGAAGAGGAAAAAAGAATAAAGAGAACTGACAATTTGTGTGTCAAAGGTTTAAATTCCAGTGCAATTTTCAGATTTTTGCGGATGAAAAGTTCTTGAAATCCGTCTTTTCTCTAGGATTGTAGGAATTTAAAGATTTATGTAGAAGGTTTCGAACATTTGATCTTACAATTTTTGTTCTAAAAGCCACGCCCCTTCCAAGATTGAGTTTTTTTCAAGGATTGTTTTTAGCTCCAAAGTCTATTTTCTAACAGTTCCTTATTTCGTAAGTAAAGTCAGAACGGAAGTGTTTCTCAATGAATCATACGTAACAACTTCAGACATCTTCTTCCTTGATTGACATTTTACTACTATTTTCCAGATGTTTTCATTTTACTATCAGACTCCTGATATATTCAAAAATAAAACGCCGGGATCAGAGCCTAACCATAATCCGGATTCCTTTACTGAATCTTTGGATCCTGAGCTAGGAATAGTTGTTTGATTACGTAAAACTAGTACTACTTTTGATTTTAATTTTAGATAAGTATATTTTAAGAAGTGCAAAAGTTTCTCCAAAAAGTCACGTCTTCTGTGACGTCTTCTTATTCTTCATGGTCCTCTTCATTGTTTCACATCTTGCATCTATTCTATAAATAGTGCAATGAATCTCTATTCTCGTTCCAATTAGATCATCTTTGATTGTTCTAAAGTCTACGTTTTCTGCTCAAAGAACCTCTGAAAAACAAACCGTTTTTCTTATTCATTGACATTGACACTTTCAACCCCACGCACCTCTTTTAGGCGAGGTTTTTGAGTTTTGAAATATTACAAAAACAAGTCTAGAAAGTCAAGGAATATAGAAAAAAACCATTCTTGTTGACTTCCTGAATCAATTATTCTATTTGAAGACGTGCCTATTGGACCCGAGAAGACCTCCCAAAATTAGCACAATTAGTCAAGTGCAAAGACCGGATCACTCCAGAATCTGTCTTCCACTTTTCACGTCTTCATTCTGTCTACTTCTTTAAAGAACGCAGAAAAAGCCGTTCACATTTTTGTTTTGACCCATTTTATTCTCTTTTTCACTAAGAAGAGGAAAAGGATTTTCGTGGATACTTTTTCCCATAAAAAATGTTCAAGGCAACTACTCTTTTTACATGTTTTTGTTTTGTTTAGACTAGTTTGGTTAAACTAAAACATAAAGGTTTTGATATCCAAAAGCCGAGATCGTTGTGATAAACGAAGATAGGAAATTAAGATTTTAGGATTCTATTAAAGAAAATAAGTCTGGAAAGAATCCGGAAATTAAAATATGAATCTGTAATATCTTGTGCTTTGATTTCAGATTTACCCTACTTCTACCACTTCTCACTCACTCTGAAATTCCATCGTAGACTTTTCATTCATCTCCAATCTAGACCACCAAAATAAAAAGCCTCCTCAAATTTCTTGCCCTCCCCCGCAGAATATTCCAATTTTCTCATTCGAACCTTCTAGGGACTGACCAAGTTCATTTCAAGTTTTGAGGGCATTTCGGAGCAGCAAAAAAAAAAGTGTAAAGTTTGTTTTTGTCAATAGAGTGTATTTGCATTCCAAGCACTTCTCTCTCTCTTGCGTAGTACTCACTCAAAACTAATCAGCAAAATCGAACAACCATCATATCCGAAGAAGAGATCTTTGTTTTATTGCTTCTTTTTTTACTTCTTATGTCTTCAATGATGATTACGTCAATAATTAGCCAAATCACAGATTTTGTTTATTTTTTAATCTTCTTTTGAAGAAGAAACATCAAGAAGATAAATAGTTAGAGGGATTTTCCCGTTGAAAAGAATATGAACTTTCCACAGACATTGTAGCCCACAATCCAGTCTACATCTCCAAGCTACAGTAGCCTTCTCTGTCTATTTCCCCGGAAGTATATCAAATTTGTAGTTGTCTTCTGATTCTTCTGATTCCACGCTCTGCCATCAAAACAAGAACAACAAAAAGTTTTTGTAGAGAGCTATGCCCTTTCCATTAGTAGTCTATTAGTCTTCATATTCTTGCATGATCAGAAGAAATAATTCATTATTAAAATTCTTCTTTTCCTGATTTTCTTATCTCTCCCCTTCTTCATTTTTCATGTTTTCAGGGTGGCATGTCATTAGACGATGAGTTTGAAAAGTGTCAAGAGATCGAATTCACACATGCACAATTTCTGTTTCGATCCTATCTTTTCCCGTTCGTCTATCTCTTTGGAATCATATCAAACACTATCAATATTTGTGTCTTCTCACAGAAATCAGTAAGTTTTAATATTAAGTTTCAAATCAAGAATCATTGAATTTCATTATTTCAGATGCGAAATCACACTGTCAACTGGTTCTTTCTCGCTCTTTCCTGTTCTGATCTTATGACTCTTGTCTCCTCGTTTTTTGTCTTCTCAGTTCCAGTGTATGCAGAGAGCTCTCGTGATCCAGAGTACATTGATTGGTCCGTTCAACTGATTGTTTGGTTCTATCCATTAGCTCAGACTGGATTGACAATGTCTGTCTATGTGACTATCCTAGTATCAGTTCACAGATATCTTGGAGTTTGTCATCCATTTTTGGTGAGTGAAGTTGAACCTCTTTTATAAGAGCACCGAAACAAACATAAATTTCAGATCCGTCGAATCTCAAATTCAAGTGCCGTGAAAGCAGTTATAGTGGCTGCAGTCATTTTTGCATTTGTATTCAATACAAGTCGTTGGTTCGAATTGCATGCACAACCATGCTTCTATGATGCTCTAGGGCAAACGTAAGATTCCAATATTTGGCAAAACAAAACAAATTATCTTTTTTCAGAAATTCATCAGTGGTTTTCCCAACTACTCTTATGATGAACAGCATATATACTCTGATATTCCGAAATGCAGCTTATACAATTGTCATGTTCTTTTTACCATTTGCAGTGTTGACCTATGTGAATCTCAGAATCATTGCGACACTTCAGCAATCTTATAAGTGAGTTTCACTTTCCTAATTTTTAACTATTCAACTTAATTTGTTCAGAATGAGAAAAGCAATGACAACATCTCGAACGAAACGAAGTGATTCTACAGTACCCACTGACACGGTTGTCACTAAAATTGATGGATATTCTGCGGTTGTTCCAGTTGAAAATGGAACTGGAGGAAGTGGAATTATGATGGGAGGATCTAATCAGGGAAGTGTGAAGAATGAGAAGAAAGAAAATGGAGTCACTGTTATGTTGGTGGCAATTACTACGGAATTCTTGTTGTTCAACTTGATTGCCTTTGCAAATAATATCATTGAATTGTCAAATATTCGATTCTTTCAAGACATCGAAACTCTTTTAGTGGAGGTAAATCACTTTTTTTTTTAGATTTTCATAATCCTAAATTTACATTTCAGCTCTCAACATTTCTGGTGAATGTGAATGGAGCTTCAACTATCATCATCTACTTGATCTTTGGAAGCAAATACCGTAACGTCTTCTTCCGTCTTCTTCGACATCATTTCGGAATCAATTTCTGTGGAGAATCTCCGAAACGACCCATTGGATATTCTCAAGCTCATTTCGAAACTACTCAACTACTCGATAATTCTAGATTTGATCTAAATAGAAGTAAACAACCTAGTGTTATTCGTCGATCTGATATTACATCTTCCATTCGAACTTCTTCCACGAGAAAACCCACTGCTGCTTATTGAACTAACTTTCTATTCTAATCTCCTTCTGAAAAACGGATCTCTGTTTCCAACCGGGTCTCAATTTTTGATTTGTCATACAGTTATTTAACAATTTATAAAAATGTTTATTGTACTTACTAGAAACAAAGAGATCAAATACGAGGAAAACAATTAAACTACACATGAACACGTTAAAATTTATCGGCGTACATCACCGCTTCCATCCTTGCCACCTGTTGACGCGACCAACGTCTGAAAAAAATTTATACGATTCAAAACTTTCTTCACATTAGTATACCTTTTGATGAAGTCGACCAATCCCAAACTGACATCTTTGAAACTGCGCCATGCAGTCTGACGTTGTTCGAACGTCCTGAAAAATAGAAATATGTTAGAGTTAGAACACAAGTTTTTCAAAACTGACCATTTCTTTCCAGCTTCCAACTCATCCAACGGTGTCAGGCTATCATTCCGTGAGAACGTCTCGCAAAGGAATGCATACCTGAAATAAAAGTTATAAACCGGTTTATTTATGACAGAATACACTTACGATCCAGGAGTGTTCGTAGCGAGCAGCAACTCCTTTCGATTTTTCGACCATTCAATATCAAACTGATACGTGGCCATCAACGAGCCGAGTACTTTCTCTTGATGTTTGTACTCGGCCTCATCGATCGGATTGCGATCTCGTCGAACAATTGTGATGACGTCTGGACGACATCCTTTGGAGTCCTCTCCTGTCAGATAACAACAACCCATATCCATTAGTTGAAACGGCAGACGATTTTGGATGGGTTCAGCGAGAAATTGGAGAATTCTTTTGAAGTCGATACTTTCGTTTTTGAACTCATTTCTGAGAAAAGACAATCAGAATCTGTACGATTATTGTTGTTACCTTCGATTGATATACGTGTGAGCCAGCTTGAGAAAGACTTCTCCAGTGATGTAGCTGTCGAATCCAGCGTTATGGTACACATTCTCGGAGTCATCGTCCAATGGATTCATCCATGGACCAATGTATCCACGAAGTTCTGGCGGAACAGTTCTGTTCGACTTTTCTGTCCCGAAATAGTCGCCAAGTTTTTCAAGAGAATCTCCGACTCCGGGCAGCTCGAGGCGTAAAACTTGGGCCAGAATTTTTGTATCAAATACTTTTGGAAACAGTTCACTGAACTTTCGCTTGAAAACCGTATATTTAACAGGAAGGCGTTCAAAGAAGTAGTGATATAAATACATGGCATCAAGAAGACTGTTGTGACCGACCACAACTTTTCTCATCATCATAACAGCTTCCAGTATTGCAGAGATTCCTTCAAATGCTTCTGAGCATCGAGCTCTTGTTAGCTTCAAGCTTTCAGTTTCACTCATATATTCTGGACGATTGACCACTTTCAGCGTAGAGTTATTGTCTTGTATTTTAAAGACAAACTGCGGGAATGTTTTTGTTAGCTCATGAATAATCATGCAAAGTTCGACACTGCACAATCCTTGAGTTATTTTCAGAATCACTGGATCGTCTGATCGCAGAAATAAACGAATATCCTGCATTGGTTCTTCTGTGGTATGTGTGATCATGTCAACTTCAGAACGATAACATTTTTCGTGCAGCATTACTTTGAGTAGCTCAATTTGCAGCTGGATATCTTTGCTGACGTATCTGGAAACGAGAAATCTTAGAACTTATAAATTTAAGACCACTACTCACCCCAATGCTGTATCTTCATCCAAAGCTTTTTCAAAGGTTTTGAATTCAGTTCTCGTGCAAAACTCGACACCTTCTGTAAACACTTGATTCAAATCAAATCTGTTTTTGAGAAGGAAGCGCATTGAATTGAACGATATTTTTGTATTAACTTCCCCGAATCTTTGGAAGAGTGGGATAGAATAACTGTCGGCTTTATATCTGAAAAATTATGAGTTTTCATTATGATCACTTGAGACATTGATATTGAACTCACCCTAAATTAGGAGTCTGTTTGAAGAAACTCAATCCGAGTTGGCATGGGCGATAGTTTATTACATTCTCACGGAGAATACTGTATCGTACATCAGCAGTGTCGTGAAGTGAAATTGCTGAGGAATCGAGGCCAAGAAACTCGAAATCGAGGGCAACAAAGTCCGAATTGAACAGCGTCTTTCGCAGCTTAGGGGATAATTCCAAAAAGTTCGAGTCGGTGATAACAACCATTCTGAAAAAAAGTTGATTTAGTCATGTGGATCTAGGAATAGATGAAAGAATGTGTAGAAAGACAATTTTTGTGTTTTCTAATCACTTTGAGCTTTCAATTACACTAATAATCACGGAAGAATCCCGTAGTGCATTGCTGTGGTTTCAGCTTTTCAATTCATCCTCTTTATTTTTTCGAGCAAGGAGCACATTGGGCATGCTCTCTTTCATTACATTTTTTATGGTCTTCAAAAGATTCCTCTTTCCAATTCTAAGAAAACCCTGCTGACTACTATGCTCCTACATTACTAAACACTCGTACACGAAGCGGAACGACATATAAAATGGCTCATTTGAGCTCAGATACAACCAATTTCTCCAGTCTTGAGAGAATAAAAAACGCTTAGTTTTTCATGAACATAGCTGCCGGTCCTCTATATAAATCTATCTCTTCGCCCTTTCTTTTTCATTTTTCATATCTGCATATTTATACACACACGAGAATGTGGGTCTACGTGTGAGTGTGTGCTGCGTTGGATGGGGAGGAAGAACAGCAGAAGCAGGAGGAGGAGAAATAGGCGAAAAGAAGAAGAGGCGCCGTCTCTCTTTTCTTCTTGCGGCCTTTTTCTTCATTCCTTTTCTCTTTCTCCATCTTTTCTTGTCGGTTTTCAGACGCATCTAAATTGGTTTGTTGCTGTTTGTTGTGCCTCTGCAGTCATTGCAAGAATATTCACACACGCACACCGTTATATTATTCAAATCGATGGAGACTCTCGTGGAACTATTTGAAAGTGAGTCCTTCTCAGAATTCTCAGAAGTTAGGTGAGAGAAAGGATACGGCTGGCTGGTTCAACAAGACAAGCCACATTGATTGATAAGTTCTCCCACTTTGTGTATTACTGAGTAGTCTTACGTTGATTCAACTACTCCCGACGTGCAGTTCTGTCGAAATATTAGGTTGACAAGTAATTTTCTACCCACTTTTTATTCGAAAGTTTTCTTGATTGAGAAGCACTCTTTTTTTATGATTTGTTTATTATTTTTATATCCCTAATACTTCTAGCTGATAGCCAAAATTTGGAATTTCCAACTTGGAAATGCGGACGCAAGAAGTGGAAACATGAGGTGACCTCTTTTTCAAGTATCCCGCGAGTTCGAACCCGCCATTCCTTTAGATGAAATCAAAGTTTGGTAACAAATTAATTGCAGAAAAGCCAACGTCTAAGGAGTACGGAGGCCAAAAAATAGAGGCCTACTGAAAGTCAGTCAAAAGATATTTCAACTGTTTCACAACATGAGGTCATAAATGAGGCAGAAAAAAAAGCGAAAATTGGGGATGGTGTTCATGACCTAAAATTTTTACCCTTCTAAGTTAGTTCTGAATGTTTTCTATCGTGCCACAGGTAGTTACTGTTGCATGTTATGTTTTACCAAAAGATCGGAATCAATCCTCTTCCTGTTCCCATCACAATGGAGTTATGGGCATTTTTGTTCTTCCACCGATATCTCAAAAATATTCAACTGAGCAACTCTATGTTTCTTATGGGTTTTGTAAGGCACAATGTCCTTCATAAAACTCACCACAAGTTAATGAACATCCGCTATTTAGGAGTGAGAAATTTCAGAAAATGTTAGTGCATCTCAGATGGCTTTTGAACACGGACCTAGTGCTGACAGGAGAACGGTGAACAGGGGGTCTGGGTTTTGCTATTGGACGCTTGGACACCCCATATACCTTTTACTGTTACCCTTTTGTGAATGCGCCTAGCCGGTCTCAAATAGGAGCAAAGTCAAAAGTGGGTAGAAAATTACTTGCCAACCTAATAGAAGGACGAGTAAATTAGAATGAAAATGTAATGAAACTAGAATTCTCAAGGAATTAGTCTTACATCAAGAACAGTTCGCAAGGTTGAGTTGAACACAACGATCATACGAATTTCGAGCCAAAAAAAAAGAAACTATTCTAGCTATTGCATCCTACGCGGACATAGGCACAGACGCACCAGATGAAAAGCCACTCTTACCGATGGAAACAGTCTTTTTGGCCATTCTACTGATAATTTTTTACTACAAACTTTTCATTGTGGGTATAATTCTCAGAAATCATCCAATCAAGCAAAATTTCAGACAATTGGATGCACAATTTTCGATTGGATTTATTCTTCAGACCTACAAAATCAATTTGCAAAAACTTTGTCACTTGAAGAGGAAGAGTACCAACAAGAATTCGTTCGACATGTTAAGAAGACTAACTGCTTTAGGAAATATGCTTGAACAATTTATAACTTTCTTGTTTTTTCGACTTTCGCGAAGAAGTTGACACATCATTATCGTTTTTGCAGATCGTGAACAAATGCATGGGTTAAATAAATGATTATTAAATAAGTTGATAATTCGAGTGCACAAAAAATTAAAACGAATTCAGTGATTTACATGAAAGAATCGAAAATGAAAACCTGGATTAATGGTGAGGAAACATATCGGAAGTTACTGTACTAAAGGCGCATATCACTGTTGAGTTTCGTGGGTCACACCGCGATCTACAAAACCTTTCTGCCCCAGCATTATTTTCTCAATCTTTGTAATGCAGCGAATTTTCATTGTGTCATTTTGTTCTCTTTTTTCGTGATATCTTGTTTTTAACAAAACATCCTTCGTTTGTTTATAAGGTCATTTTTGGAACAGCATATGCAGTACTTACAATTAAAAGACTCAAAAATTCTTTTTTGTTGTCAAAAAAGTGTTCAAGTTAATATGTACTTTTTCCTATTCGACTTCTATTTTTACTAACTTTTACATGTTCCGTCTTCTATAAACAACAATGCAAAAACGCTCCGTTGCGATTATTTGCTTGCTAATGGTTGCCTTGTGGGTCATGAGAATTATACGTTATAACTGTGTTCTATTTTTCATCCAGTGTAATCGTTTTCCCTACTGAGCAACGCTTTAAGCGATAACTATTGTCGAAACAATAAAGTTGCGACCTGTGAACCTCACAAAAGAGTAAACAACTCTCTCGGATAAGCTCCATCCTTTTTTGCAAGGGTGCGGCGCGGAATTGCGCAAGCCTGCGGCACGATTGTTTTCACACGCTATTTTTTATAAATATTGAACAGAAACTCGACGCCAATCAACGATTTAAAACGGATTTTCTTAATTTTTTTTACTAAAAAATGGTAAAACCTCAATATACCTATAAAATGTTCGATTCGGATATGCTATTTTCGTTATTATTCTCAACTCTCTCCGCCGGAAACGCGGAAAACTCGTTTTAAACTATTATCTATGCAAATTTCATTGCTAATTTTTTCTGTTCAGATCGTGTATCGAGACAACTACTCCCACATCGCCAACCAGCTCCAAAGGAAGACGTCGTCGTGTTAGTGAAGTTTGTGAACATAGTACGGTTCTCTCCGATCGAATTACAGGTTCTTCTCCATCTTCGGCGGCAACATTCCACAACAGAAACAGACGGACGAGTAGCTGAACTTACAGAAGGTAATTGAATATATTCTGTGTTTCTCTCGGTTGATTATCACAATCACTATCTAGTATTTTGTATATATTACTGATATTATAACTCTAATTCTGTAAATTTCAGGTCCGATTTCGTCGTGTGCCCATCGAGGATTTCCACAGAAGACGTTCGACAACGCTGCAATGGAGGATTTTCATTTTTTTTTTGTTTCGTTGTCGAGTTAGTTTGAGAAGAACTAATGCTTTTCTCTCCGATAAAAATTTCAGGTTCTTCGTTAACCTACGACTACTCTGCAACCCACGACTTCTTCAAACATTGGTTGTCCAATCGACGTCGATGCACTGATGATCCATTAGAGAAGAAAAATGGGATTTTTAAACTTTTTTGTTTTGTTTTTTAATAAAAATGTTAAACGCTATCTTGTTCAACATTAAAAATAGAAGTGGGTGCGTTCCTGAACATTTTTGACAAGGTGAAACTTGATGTGCATAGACTTGGTTTTTTTAGAACTGGTCCTAATATGCTCGCCGCAGTTCAAAAATCTCCTCCTGATAATAAAGCACTTGGTGCAGGTATTATAATAATTCCATTTTCTGAATAAAGAACCATCTAAATTCTTAGAGCGACGTGCTCCACATAAAGAAAAAGGTGTCCAAGTAAAGCCTTCGATGATTCCAAATTTGTGTCATCTGAAGCTCATCGGAACAGATGTACAAACACAAAAAAATCCTGTTGTTAAAGCTGATAAAGGAACTTCGGCTCATCTCGTTCAGAAAGATAACCATTCTCAGACTGAGAATGAGGTTAGATATTTTCCTTTAAACAGTTTTGTATCAAATATTTTGCCAGATGGATGAGCTTAAACGTCGCATTGGCGAAGTATTCCTGAATCTGACTCCTTCTGATTTTCCGACTATCAAAACCGACAGTTTCTTGAAAAATAGTGGAGGAGAAATCGTTTGCCAGCTAGATGCATCTTTCAAAATGATCAGCAATAAGTTAGGAGAAGATGCGAAGCATACGATTTTCGGCTTCTCGAACCAAGTTGTATCAGCATTCTCCGGATTTCATAGATCAACAATTACACGATTCTTCGATGAAAAAAGCAAAGATCCATCTAAAAAGCATCAGAAGTTGAACGAATTGAGCAAGAAAGAAAAGTGTAACAGAATCGGAGCAAGAGTCACGATCCACGATAAATTCTTAATCCGACGCGAAATTCAACGTGTCTGGAATGAAAAGAAATACATTAATATTCGAAATTTGCACGATTGGGCCAAAAAAGCCATCGAATTCCCATACGGTGAAACGTATTTTCGTCATGTTCTTCTTTCCATGGGATACTGTTTCAAGCAAAACTCCCGGATCACAACTGTTGAGGAGAGACACGATATTCTTAAGAGAAAAGACGAATATCTGAAAAAAAAGAAGAATTATGATGAAAAAGGAGCATTTTATGTGGCGTTCGATGAAACATGGGCTCATGAGGGGATGGCCCCAGGAAGATGTTGGCAAAAAAAACATGGAACACCCTATAGAATTGCTAGAATGGCTGATCCCGGACTTCCGATTTCCGGTCCAGCAAAGGGAAAGCATCGAGGAAAGAGGGGAATCGTTTTGAGTATGGTGACAAGAGATGGAATTTTGCCGGGAAGTGTTAAGTTTATCGTATCCGGAACGAAGCCAGAAGAGCAAAAATCCGATTATCACGCCGATATGACAGCTAAGAACTGTCAAACTTATATGGCAGAGATGCTACCGCTTATCCGTCAAGCTGCAGCAGCAACTGGAAAGCAGGCAGTTTTAATCATGGATAATGCTCCCTATCATAATGAGACATTAGAGAAAGTACATTCTAATTCTCAGTAATGGGGGAAACGCCTCTTTTTTTTACAGCCCCCCACTACCGCATCAAAAAAAGGGGAAATTATCGAATTTCTCAACAAATGGAACATTCCTTTCTCTCCCCGTCAAACAGTTCCAGTTCTCCTCAAACTGTCAAAAGACTACGTGGCTGCTCATGGAGGCCGAGAACATTTCACGGTTTACAAACTTGATAAGTGGGCAGAAGAAGAATTTGACATCAAAATTCTTCGATTGCCACCTTATCACTGTTTTTGGAATCCGATTGAATTTGTTTGGAGCCAGTTGAAGCAGGAGTTACGTCGTCTGGGAACAGCTGATGACAATCTGCAAATCGTTCGTGTCTAATTGGAAGATGATATTTATCAAAATGTTTTAGGTACGAGAACGAACTATCAGATTCTTGAATGAATTTGATAGTGGCTCTGCGTCTGATTTGTTCGATCACTGTCTGAGGGATGAGCAAAACGTACGAGAACAGATGAAAGAACGTGTGGAAACCGTTGAAGATCACGATTTCAATTTGTTATACGATTTCGATCAAAATGGACAACTTACAAATTGTCACATTCCAGAGGACGAACTAGAGAGGAGCGCGATCGACTACAACTACGAAGAAGAGAATGACGAGCCTCTTCTTGACTACGATACTGAATGGTCTGATTGTGAAATTCTCGACGACTTCTAATTCTTCTTTCTTCAAATTCGTTGCTCTTTTCCCTTAACGAAGAACCTGAAATTTTTATCGGAGAGAAAAGCATTAGTTCTTCTCAAACTAACTCGACAACGAAACAAAAAAAAATGAAAATCCTCCATTGCAGCGTTGTCGAACGTCTTCTGTGGAAATCCTCGATGGGCACACGACGAAATCGGACCTGAAATTTACAGAATTAGAGTTATAATATCAGTAATATATACAAAATACTAGGTAGTGATTGTGATAATCAACCGAGAGAAACACAGAATATATTCAATTACCTTCTGTAAGTTCAGCTACTCGTCCGTCTGTTTCTGTTGTGGAATGTTGCCGCCGAAGATGGAGAAGAACCTGTAATTCGATCGGAGAGAACCGTACTATGTTCACAAACTTCACTAACACGACGACGTCTTCCTTTGGAGCTGGTTGGCGATGTGGGAGTAGTTGTCTCGATACACGATCTGAACAGAAAAAATTAGCAATGAAATTTGCATAGATAATAGTTTAAAACGAGTTTTCCGCGTTTCCGGCGGAGAGAGTTGAGAATAATAACGAAAATAGCATATCCGAATCGAACATTTTATAGGTATATTGAGGTTTTACCATTTTTTAGTAAAAAAAATTAAGAAAATCCGTTTTAAATCGTTGATTGGCGTCGAGTTTCTGTTCAATATTTATAAAAAATAGCGTGTGAAAACAATCGTGCCGCAGGCTTGCGCAATTCCGCGCCGCACCCTTGCAAAAAAGGATGGAGCTTATCCGAGAGAGTTGTTTACTCTTTTGTGAGGTTCACAGGTCGCAACTTTATTGTTTCGACAATAGCTTATTATTTTTGCTCTAATATTCGAAGCTAAAAATTTCTATTGCGAAATAGTGAATGCATGTGAATGTTTATCTGTGACTCACCGTCGTTTCTTATTTGATTTCGTCACTTCGCTCTCATTTTTCTATAAAACGAACTCTACTCGTCATTCATTTTTCCCATTTTGAATTCACTCTAAGTTTATTGATTTCCAGCCTAGAACTCTATCAAAAATGTCGATTAGCTGGGGAGCACAGTATCCAAAGCTGAAAACAAATCTCCGATTAGGAATAAATCGTCTGCAACTACTTGGAAAGAAGAAAACCGAAATGGCAATGAAGGCAAGGACAGAAATTGCTGATTATATAGCCGGTAAGTTGATTTTAACTTTTGGCAACATGCCAAAGTGTCGAATTATTTTAATCCATCATTGTTTCAGCAAACAAGCCGGATCGCGCCCGTATCCGTGTTGAGCACATTATCCGAGAAGATTATGTTGTAGAAGCATTCGAGATACTTGAAATGTACTGTGATCTCCTTCTCGCTCGTTTTGGACTCATTGAGCAAATGAAAACGTTAGACGATGGAATTGCGGAGGCAGTTATCAGTATTATGTGGGCTGCTCCACGTCTAGCCACTGATATAGCCGAATTCAAGACAATCAGTGATCAGCTGACAATAAAGTATGGAAAGCCTTTTGCCGAAGCAGCTCGAGCCAATCAACTGGAGTTTCCTGCTAGAGTTAACCCAAAGGTTATATCAAAGCTCGGCGCTGCTGCCCCACCAAAACTTCTCGTAGAACGATACATGATTGAAATCGCCGCCGCGGCTGGAGTTCCATTTGTGCCCGACCCAGATGTCATGAGAGAAGACGAAGTTCATCAGGCAGAACAAATCCTCATAGATTTCAAAAATGCTGGAGGAAACACTGGCGGACCAGGAGGACCACCACCACCACCTAGCAACGTAAGATATGCCAGCGTAGTTGAATAACAAACTGAGTTTTGCAGCCATATGGAGGATCTGGAAATGACAATGGAAGCAGCAGTGGAGGTGGAGGAGGTGGCGGCTATGGTTGGACTATTGATAGCCAACCTGGCATTGGTGGTGGAGTTGTTCCACACGGAGCTCCAATTGGTGGAGGTGTTCAACCTCATTCAAACTTCGTTCCACCACCACCAAACCGTAATCCAAATGAGCCAATACAAGGTAAAAATACTTAATGTTTGTTGCATGAACGCTCAATAGTTCGATAAATGTAATATTTATCAATAGCTGTTTTTAATAGTTGGTAGCAAATGGTGTAGCATTTAATCTTTGAAAAAAGTTCTGCTTTTTATAGACGACGAGAACATTTATGATCATATACCCGACGTGTCTGGTATGTAAGTGTGTCCATGTACTATGTTCGGTGTCCTCGTTTTGTTGGTTTTATGTCATGTTTTCTTTTTTGGGGTTATTATGCGTTTTTCTCATGAGATTGGTTATGTTCAAGAAACTGGGATATTACAAACGGCAACAAATTTTTCATAAAACTTCGTAACTCACAAGGCCTTAATCTCAAATGCAAAGTTATATCATTCTCAATCTCATGTGCTTCTATCAGATAGTTTAGAAAATCCGATGTGCGAATTCCTTAGTCTGTCTAGTGCAGTGTTTAGCTTTATCATTCCGTTTTTTTTTTTGAAAGTACACATATTCGTGTTTTCAGGTGGAAATATTTACGAAGTTCCAAACCGTGACCATTATGACTTCCCACCCGATGCATTTAATGCTGAACCGCCAAAGTAAGCCATTTATCATTTTTCAACTTAGAACCCTCATATTTTCAGAAGCAATCCTACTGTCGGTGTAATCAATCTTCCCAAAATAGGACCAAATGGAATGCCAATCTATCCAGGACAACAACAACCAAAAGGATCTGCTGGTCCTGGGGGACAGGCTTATCCTGCTCTTTCGCAAAGGGTGAGTCGTTTCTCTGCAAAACCATTTTCTTGCAAAAATCACGGAACCAATAAAACCTAACGGCGGGTATACTGTAATTGGATAGGTTTTTTCAAACTGGATGGAAAATAATTGGCAAAATGAGATCGACGGGTTCAATCTTGTAAATCTGAAAAAGGATATTGTTGACTCCGCCCACTTTCTGAGACCTTTAAAAGGAGAGGAAAATCGGAGAAAAACGTGTTGGGTGTGAGCCCAGAAACTCGTAAATCTTTTCACAAGACGAAATGAAGATGGAACAAGTCGACAGAAGGAAGAAAGAATCAAAGATCTGATGGCCTTCTCTTCCTCGTTTTTGTCTTTTTGTTATCCTTTTCCTTCTCACTCCAATTTCTTTACATGTTCCACTATAATCTGATTGCGCTTTCCTCCTTTTTCCAAGAAAAAAACTCTCTAGGGAGGTTTAAGAGTAAGGGTAACACATGTGGAAGGAAGAATTGAATGTATTTTTGTTCTGATTCCATCTCCTGAACCCACTAGGTGGGTAAAATTTTGCAACTTCTGAAAGCATTACTCATGCTTTGCAGTTCAACGTCATTCTCACAAAAACTTTTCTATTGTTTTCTGCTGATCACATGTACCTCAACATCATTTCCGGCCTCCAACGTCTTCTAAAAAGTTGACTAATCTAAAATCCCGATAACTTCATTCAGGAGCAGTCCATTATGTTTTATGTGTTTCTTCTTCTTTTTTCCACCCATTTTATCCGTTCGAGCGGAACACTTTCTATCTCAACTAGGAACAAACTTCCTTGTCTATGCTTTTCCAGTCCGTTCGTCTCGTGCCGTCCTGTCGTTTCCATTCATCTGCTGAAAATGGAGCTGAAAGCATTCCATATACTTGTTCCACGTACGTGTCGAATCATCATCCTCCTCCTTCTCGACGCCGTTTTTCTCAATTTTCTCCGTTTTTTTATTTTCCAAACTTCGCATAATTCCCATCTGGGAATCGTTCACTCACATGTGCTTTCTGCTATGGATATGCAGTTGAAGGGATGAAAAATCGAGTCGTTGACGTCGTTTTTTTTGTAAAGGGGGAATTCGTTAGAAGCCGAAACAATAAATGTTGCCAAGTTTCTAGGCTCCACGAGCCTGAGCCATCAAGTCAAGTTCGATAAATCAGTCAGATTCAGAATGAACGATAAATATCAGATCAGGATATATGTGGAAGATGCCGGCATACGAAACTATTGAGCCAATGATCATGACTTTTATGGCAGAGTAATGCATCTGCTTGGTTCAGTTCTCAACGATCATTGCTAACGCTTTCAGTAAGATTAACGACAACTTCCTAATAGTGATGCCTATGACCTTTGCCGTGTCGAATCCCAAGATATCGAATCCCTTGATACCATTTCTCAGCAAGTCTAGACTTTTTGGAAACTCATCGCCGAACCCAAAAAAAAAAACTAAAAGATTCTCCCAAGCGTGTTGTTGCAGTTGTATTCTCTCAAAGTGTTGAGTTCAAAATATTTATGATTCATCCGGAAACTTTTCGGGTTTCACTCAGGAGTAGTGGTTGTGATTATACCTGTTGTTGTTGTTTTCAATGAAGTTTTCCATCGGAACCTGCTGCACTTAAACGTGTGGTGAACATCTTTGTGGGATATAAATGCTCTTTTTCTGGGAACCTCCTCTTCTCCGAAACGAGCCGTATTGTTTTTCCTTTGCATGGTTGTACTTTACAGTTAGGATATACTCTCCCTTCATCCATTTTCGAATGACATGTTCTTCTTCTTTCCTAAGATCTTTCTTTTTCTGCACGTTGTCGCCTTTTTTGTCATTTCTTGTGTCGGTTCTTCTTTTTTGCTACCAGTATGTCGCAATGCAACCAGCAGCCCATCTAATTCAATTTGTCTTGACACGTCGACGGGGATGGGCTCAGGCTCAGTGGAGCATCTACAAAAAAAGATGCGCTGGGCGCGAAGGAGAGGTTCTTTCCTTTTCTTTCTTATTCTTTCTACAGAAGGCTATATCAAATTTTTGTGCAACCATGTGTTTCTGTCTTCTCCATTCCTCTTCTTCCTCCGCCCATTTCTTTTTGGATATATTTATGTCATCATCACTCTTTGTCGGGCATGGGCTGCGTTGGCACAAAAACAATTAGTAAAGGCGAGAAATTTTATTAAAAAATTGGAGCGCCCTCCTTCTTCAAGCCTTGGCCTCGTGCTGTGATGGGCTGAACCATGTGCGGAGTTTCCTCTGACAAAACATGATCATAAAAAGAGATTCCCCGGTTTTTTTTTCTGAGCATCGTCTCAATTTCTTTTCTCCTCAACTCCAAATAAGAACATCTATAACTATGTAACCCATATTCGAAAAGTTCTCCATAAAATGATGTTTCTGACCATTTGGCCTCCGTGCATCGTGCTCGTAAAATCTAAAATTCTCCCGTCATACCCATATTTGTTGCTGGAAGAAGAGACGTAAAACTTTTCTACTAACTTCCTCTGTAATCATCATACAACAATACACAAAAAACAAGGATCTTCTTTCCCTCACACGGAGCTCATCTCTTTAATCTATTTCGAAATTCCCAGAAACTGGATCCTATTTTCTTCTAATCCACAGCGAAATGGTTTCGTTGGTAAAATTAAAGATCCTCTACCAACACCATATTCTTTTTCCTCTGATATTTTCATGAACTGGGCTAGTGCATGCATCAGTTTATACGCACGCACGTATAATTTATGGGCCAGTTTCTTTTCTTATCCTTCTTCTTCCTCGTTTTCTCCATCACTCACTTCTCCAGGGACCAATTGCCTTCAGGAACTTTCATGCACAGAAAGAGACAGGGCCACCAATCCACTTCCACACCATAACTGTTGAATGAGGACTTTTATATCGAGATTTGAAACTTCTTTTCTCCAAATTTTCTCTTCTAGATTGCAAGTGTGTGTGACCTAGAAATGCTCGAAGTCACAACAATTTTGAAAGCGAGAGGAAAATGAGATGTTGATAGCATCTTCTTCTTTTCGAGTTCAAACCACATTTTTTGCTCAACCTCCTTATAGAAGGAGATATGAGAAAAACTTGTGGTTGACTGGGTTTTTTAAAAATTGGGTCACTCAATAAAAAAAAACGCCGAATTATAGGTCTTCTGAATTTTGAATTAACCGAATATGAAAAACCATCGTGCATTCTACTTTAATATTCTAGGCGAACCTTTTGATCTTGAGAGTATTTCCAGGAATTCACGTGGTCTTTTTCACTTGAATTTAAAAGTTTCTGTTTCTCGTGTTTTCGAACACTTTTCATATAAAAGTTGAGAAGATTTTAATTGGAGATCTTCGAGCTCTGAAAGTATTTACCAGGCATCAGAAATCGTTCGATGTGACTGTTGACGTCTACTTTTCTTTTTTGCTTTATCTCCAATTTCCCGGCATCCTCATCTCATCCCCTTCCATTTTTCCATCTTCGTTTTTCTCAGTTTTCCAATTACCGAAAGAGCGAACTCCTCTTCTCTTCTTTCGTTTTCCCGCCTACTCACTCTCACTTTGTGAGATTGTTTTTGGAGCTCTCGTTCCATCTTTTCCGTTGGTCCCATCTTCTTTTTTTGCCGGCGACCTCTACCTTTGAATTCATCACAGATATTGTCATCATCACTCTGCTGATATGTTGCTTCTAACTCGTACCAAGACGTTGTCGGCGTCTGAATCGTCGCGTAAAAAGTCGAAATCAGTGAAGAGATGCTCTTCGTGCAAACGACCAAATAGCACTCGTCGGTGCAAGACACCAGATCCAAATGCAGAAAAAGAAAAAATTCGCAATCGTAGTAGTTCTTCATCGAAAAAGGAGAAAAAGGTTTAAAACTCGGGCAATTAGAGATATTGAGAAACAAACATAGAAGGGATTACTGTTGTTGAAAACAAATGTTTCCTGGTATCAATTTCTATTTTTCAGAACTCGCTCGTGAATCCAAATCTTCCACCAAATCATCCAACTGCTCCACCACAATCACTTCGCAAACCAGACGACGATTTCGGAGGTAACAATCTTTTCCTAAATCTTTTTCTTCTTCAATTCCACTTTCATGTTCACACCTTTTTCAAATTACAGATCTCTCTTTCCCTGAACCACCAACTACATTCGTCGGAGGAAACAAACCAGGAGGTGGTGGATCTGGAGGTAATGGAGGATCCGGAGGTGGCGGTGGTGGATTCGACGATTTCGATGACTTGGCTCGCCGTTTCGAAGAACTCAAGAAGATTAAGTAATTATTCGTTTCCACGCACTACATTCCCCTGGACTAAATCGATTCATTTTCCTTCACCCCCCACCATTCAAACACTTTTTCTTCTTTGACGTGTCTTTATTTGTATCATAAATGAGACCCTAACACATTCATTCTATCCCTCCACTCTCTAATTGTGTATAGTCAGAACCCTATTATTTTCTCTTTTTCTCTATTGATTTTGTATTTTAAGCCTGCTCTCTCGAAGCCAATGCACGTTATTTCTTCATCAGGTTTTGAGAGTAAATAAATTTTGCACGATATTCTCATCGAAAAAAAAAAGAAAATTCAGTTTGAAACGTTTTTCTTGTGGATTAAATCAATGCTTTTTCGCTTATATTATAAAGGGATATCTGATTAAAAAATAGTATTTCATCAGAGAGATAATGGAAGTGGAAGTGCAACCAGAAGAAGTCTTCGGGGCAGGAATGCCAGCAGCGAAAAAGAAGATTTCAATGAAATTCGAGAAATTTGCCCTAAATAGAGAGTATTCCAGAACAAGCAGTATTGTACAAACTTTTGTAAGATTTTACCGTTTTTGAATATAGTTAGCGGAAAACCTGCGGATTCTTCAAGATTTTTAAGATTTTCACTAGATAGCCAAAAATTCGTTCCCCAGTATTGCCACGTGTCAATTTCAGAATGCCGACTTCTTGAACAGCGAATTCTGCCAAAAAGATATTCGTGAACACACTGGATGTATCAATGCTTTGAGCATCTCGCATAATCAACAGCTGTTGGCAACTGGTATTGTTTCATCTGAATTTTCACTTTGAAAACCGAAAAAATGATTCTTCAGGTGGCGATGATCTGAATTGTCGAGTATGGAGATTCGATGATTTGATGACTCGTAAAAACCCGGCACCAATTATGACTGCAAAAGAGGAACATGATTCCAATATTTTCTCATTGGTATTCACTTTGGAGTACGTCCTTTGTGGAGTGATATAGTCTAAATTGTGATTTTCAGTGACAGATGTATATACTCCGGAGAACGACACGGTTTAATTATGAAACACGACGTCGAAACTGGACAACGAATCTATTTATCAGTAGATTACCGCCAAAAAGCAGATGTGTATGATCTACATCATCATGTTAGTTCTCAACTTAACTCTTCTTTCGACAAAATCATATTTTCAGCCATTTGACTCCAATTTGATTGTCGCCACTCATGCGAGATTAATCACTTTCATCGACGATCGCGATCGTGGAAAGCAAACAGCATTTTTAGCAGCAAATGATCCACACAGCACCGAATTCTACACTGCTAAATTTCATCCAGAATCACCTGCTCTTCTGCTCATCAGTTCTGATAAAGGCGGAGCAAAAGTATATGACAGAAGAAATCCTACACAGTGAAGATATTCTCAAAAAGATTGAAGTTTATATTGAATTTCAGGCCACTTTTTCAACAAGATGTCTTTCAAGGCTATCAGGAGTATGAAACTACATCAATGGGAGCTCATTGGAGTCCGTCTGGAAATCAATACATGACTATCCGAAAGAGTAAACCTCCACTTTATTTTGATGTGAGTTTCGTTTTAAAGAAATACAAGAATTATAATTTCTTTCAGCTCATCTCCAAACAATGTTTTGAACTCAAAACTGAAGAAGCACCAATGAGATATCGAAACTCAAAAACCATAAAATCAATGGCATTCATAGATGATTATACAGTTGCTACAGGAAGTGATCATTGGGGTATTCACATTTGGAGAGTTCCACGTGCAAATGATGACAGTGGATATGTTCGAGTTGATGTAGAAGATGAAGAAGGACCGTATGAATTATATATTGAAAAAGAAGCACGAATCCTTCGTGGCCATCGTTCTATTCCAAATCAAATTGTGTTTTCAAAACAAAATCAACTTCTAATTTCATCTGGCGTCGAGAATTCATTCAAGCTTTGGTCTCATTGTCGTCTTCCATGGTCCTATGATATTCCATTTCAACGAAGAAAACGAGGACGATCTGATCGTAATCGAGAACGAGAGATTAATAGAGAAAGAGAGGAACGTCGTTTATTGGAAGATGCATTAGAAAGAGATGGTGAAATGGAAGGAAGAGCATGTTGGGAAGATATTTTTGGAGGAAATGTTCAGACTGCTGAGAGTAGAGAAACACTTGAAATGTTTGATATACTCATTGGAGATGAAGAAGAAGAAGACGAAGAAGATGAAGAAGAAGAAGAAGGAAATAATGGTGTTGAAGATGAAGATATGTGGGATCCAGAAGATATACACGAACCCATTCATCGGCATCTTCGTTTTATCATGCGACATGGAGAACTTGAAGCTGAAAGATATCTCCAAAGAATGGAAGGTATAACTGGTTTGCTTCTTTTTATGCTTTAAAATTTTTTGTTTCAGCTGGAATGGATCGAGAGTTGCTTGAATTCCTCGAAATGGCTCGTCGAGATGTAGGTGGAGATCATGTTCAATTCATCGATGAGAGCGACCCAGAAGACGAGGAAGATGATGAAGAACAAGAAGGAGAAGAAATTGAAATTGATGATGATGTGGGAGTAGAAGTGATCTCAGATGAAGAGGAAGATGAAGGCGACGATGAAGGAGACAATGGAGAAATCGAAGTAGACGGAGACGAGCCGGTTTATGTGTATGATTCCAGCAGCAACGACAGTGAACCTGAATGAATTAAACTTGTACATTTTTGAACTTTGTATAACTTTGTATAGTTATTATTTTGAAATCAATCTCGGCACCCACATCCCATCCCATACATTTAATGATCGTCATAAAACCCTTTTATGTGTTCCCCAAAATGATAAAATCATAATATCAGTTAGAATAAAACCAATCATTCATTCCTCTCTCATTTAGACGGCATCTTATTCTATTTTTTTCTTCGTCATGTATCCATGGCGACACTCAACAAGCCTACCATTTACGTCAAAGCTTTTTAATAATGATTTCCCAAGAGCCGTCTTCATCAGATGAAGGCGTTAACTCGTGATATCGGAAAACGTAAAATTAGAGTGGCTCATTCAAAGCTACCGAGTCGTCGCCTTTTCTCGTTTCATTTCTTTCATTCAACTGAAAAAAATGCCTTGTTGTCTGTCTTGCTTCAAAAAACCTTCAATAAAAGTGCATGCCGTTGAAATCGAATGCAAACCTATTACGACACCGCTTCGTTTCCTCGATCTTCCTGTTCTTATGATGCAGAAAGTTGCCAATTACATGACGCCGCTTGAGCTGTGAGTTGCCTAAGTTTCTATTATAAAAGCACCCAAGGTACGAAGTTTTATTTTAATTCAGAATTGCCTTATCTTTGTGTAATGATGAATCCAAGGAAATTTGTGAACATTTGAGTAGAAAGAAGAATAAGAAAACTCAAGGAACCGTTTATATAAATCTTGATAAAACTTCAATGGAAATGAGAATAGATTTTGATAGATGGTCCGGTATATCCTGTGCATTTTATTTCGAAGAATATAAGAATGGTTCCGATTGGAAAACCACAATTCTTGAGGATGTTGGAATTACAAAATGGGCGGATTCAGAAGAGTTGAATAAGCGAGAGCCTTTGAAAGTTGCATTTGAAGGGTGAGTCTATCCCTCTCTTGAAACTGAGAATATATTTATTTTCAACTATAGTCTCATTGAACGACCAAAGACTATAATGAGAGCTCGTCAGCTGTATTCTAAAAATCCTGTAAGAGCTGCAAGGTCATGGGTTGATCATATATTTGGAATATTCAATTTGAAAGTGATTGTACTTCGATTGAACATTGAATTAACTTCTGATAATATATATTCTGTTCTTAATTTGATACATATGGCTTGTCCTGTTACTCAATTCGAACTCATTACCAATAGTCAAGATTATTTCATTACAAAAATTCTGGATTATCAGACTACAACAGGTCAATTATTGGTTTGGGCAAACCCGTCTAAAACTTTTCAATATGATACCGGAAGATTCCACTTGAAATCAACGTTTGAAGCTGATAACTCTAGTTGGTTACGTTTTGATCAAATTTGTGATATGGATTGTGGAAATATAGCTTTACTAAAGTCCAAATTGGTGACAAGTGATTTCCGACAACTAGTGAATATGTGGAGAAATGGATGGTCACCAATATGGGAAATAGCATACTTTGAATGTGAAAAGTCAGTTGATTTGGCAGGTGTAGTGGAAGGTCGTTCCATAGAAATCGATGATGATTTTGAAATTAATCAAATCGATGTGTGAGTTCTTATAGATCTTATCACCTTTCTCCAATAACTTTATATTTTCAGAACGAATTCAATAAAGCTATACAAGTTTAGGAGCACGATGACGGTTCGACATAAAGATATAGATGTCAAAGCATGTCACATTGTCAGAGAAGATGGTCAAATTGGAACTTTCTGCGTTTCCCCCAAAAAAGTTGTGTTGTTTCTTATTCATACTATCGGCGGCGAAAGACCAAAGATTCTCCCTCATCCAGGAATGCAAGGCTAAATTTTTAAAAACAATCAAAATTTTTTTGCAACTGTCCAGAATAAATAATGTTAAGAATAGATAGTTCTTCACGCGTAGCTCTTCTTCTTATTCAAAAAAAGATAGATTCGAATCATAATATGAGTCCACATTATCTTCAGTCCACATAACAGAAAATAGTCGATTTTCTTTCCCGTGGAAACCACTATAAATTTCCTGCACACTGACAGAAATTTCACGAAAAAAAAATAATTTACAAAAAAAAATATTTTCAAATTCAGTTCTTCTTATATTGCTCTTGTTTCTATGAACAACATTTATTCACCTCAAAGCAGTATTTATGCTTTGACAATCTTAGAGCAATTATACTTGCTAAAAGTGAGAACTTGTGGAATCAATTTGGTTCCACACGCCCACCAAGCTTTGCTCACATTCTGATTGACAACTTTCTTACAAACATTATCAACATAAGTGAGAGTGATTGCCGCTTTTGCAACTCCGTACGTCTTCTGAATACATGTTTCTTGTTTGGCAGCAGCTGCTTGTTTGTTTGATGCCTTGCAATCAGTCAATGTTTTCTTGATATTTTTCACAAGTGTTGCCGTAAGAGTCTGAATTGGAGGAACCAATGCTGTGACTACAGTATCCAAAGAATCTGGGTTCAAGCAGTTGTTTGCTGGAATAGAATTGATAGACGACGATATAAAAAATGAATGTTACCATTGCTATAAAGAGAAATAGCTGCCATTGCTTTGTTTCCAGAATTGTTAATAACACAAGACTTTCCAGCTTGAAGAATAGCAGTATTGTTATTTGGAGTTTTGTAGAATTGATCTTCACAACATTTCGCCACCTGGAAGTCATATTCGTAACATTAGACTAATTTCTGATCGAAATTCAAAATTTTTACTAAAAAAAAACATATAAGCAACTCACTTTTGTCAGTTCAGCTGCAGTGTAGAATGTGAGTCCCAGTTTATCACATACCACTGTCATCATTGTATCCCGATTTGTAGTAGTACCATAACTGAATTGAACCAATCCGAGTACAAAAACACTCACAATCGAAACGCGGCACATTTCTGTCTGTTTGTGTGAAATGGGATGTTCAGAGATCGTAATATCCCTTTTTATATTAGACACTAAACTCTTTCAACCAACCCATTTTTTAATTGTTTTCTAGTTGAATCAATTTCAAACACCGGATTAGTTCAAATGGTTTTAAGTTGAACAGTTAGTGTACGGTAGAAAAGATCACCAATCGAAATGTGTTATGTCGAACTTCGAGTGGGCAAAACATTTTGACAATATCAAAGTTCAAAAATATTAATGGGAGATTAAACTGAGAAAGTGTTCGACTGAGTGTAATATCTGTTGTCGGTGTGACAGATTATGAACTTTTCTGTTGCCAAACGATTTGTTCTGGAACTTTGTCAAGTCACAGAATTTGTTTCAATGGTAGATTTAATTTTGGAACCTTTGTTTTTATTTTTGAGTACGATACAAAGTTTGAGTGTCGAAACCAGAACGATAGCACCAAAACATTGAAAGAAGTCCCGATCCGTGTGAGAAGTTAGGTTTTTGTTTTTTTTTTTTGGTTTTTAGTATCCGTTTTTAGTATATGTTTTTGGTATCCTGATAAAGTTTCATATCCGGATTTTTGATCTCATTCAACCTTCAACATAAATCTACTCTCGTTTTTCACAACGAATAATTTATGAAAACAAATTCTCTTATAACTTTTTGTTGAATTCCATGTCGATAGGATACATTTTTGGTTACAAGTATAAACATTTATTCACAAACACAATCAATTTTTGACAATTTTCGAACAAGCATATTTACTGAATGTGAGCACACTTGGAATATACTTCAATCCACATCCCCATTCTTGTGGTGTCATATTCTCATTAACCACTTGTTTGCAGATGTTATCAACATATTCCAGTGTAAAAGTATTCAACACGACTCCATAAACCTTCTGAATACATGCTTCTTGTTTGGCTTCTCCAGTTTGTGTATTTGTAGATTTGCAGTTTGAGAGTGTCTTTTTGACATTTGTTACATATGGATTGGCTAAAGCCTCAACAGCTGGAACAAGTTCTGCCACCACCGAATCAAGAGTTTCCGGGTTCAAACAGTTATTGACTGAAAATCAGAGAATGTAATTATCAAATGAAAAGTATCTACCATTTGCATAAAGAGCCATTGCCTGAAGTGCTTTGTTGCTTGAGTTCTGAAGAATACATTTCTTTCCAGCTTGAAGGATAGCAGTGTTGTTATTAGGAGTTGCATAGAATTGAGGTTCACAGCATTTCGCAATCTAAATTTGGATATATGAACTGCCCCGTTTTTGAAATAAACACTTACCACAGTCAACTCTGGAGCCGTATAGAAAGTAATTCCCAAAGTAGAAGTCATCAGTGTCATAACCGAATCTCGATTAGTTGCAAAACTGAACTGAACTAGGAAAACTAGAAAGATAACTAATGATTTACACATATTTCTCATGATTTCAAGAGAGAATTTTCTGTGATTTTATACTGGGAACAACTGAAGATTACGTCCTTGTTATTGCAAACTATCTCTTGTTTTTTTCAGTTTTTAGACTTTGGTTCAAAATAATACGTCAGTTCGAACGGTTCTTTATGGGAAAGTTTTCAATCTTTATTCTTTTCACGAAAGATTAACTGTAAAGAATATAACGTGAACACAGAAGTTATCGGTACAAAAAACTCGAAATACGTGGAGAAACGTGGCGTTCCACTTTCCCAAGGACACTTCTGTTTTCCTAATAGTTCAGTTCGAATTCTCTTCAGTCTCGAATAATTTCTATAATTTATTCGTTGGCAGTCGTTTCCGTGCTTGAGAGCATCATGGAGAGTAAGTTGTCATTTCAGAAAGAGTTCCAATCAATGAATTTTGAATTTCAGGCATAACTTGTCTTGTGCAAATCTTGTTCACGATCGCATTACTTCCTGGTAGGTTTTCATTTTGTAAAAGCTTTACACTATCAACCTTTTTCAGCATTCTTGAACATATGCGGAGGCAAAAATAAAAAGAAAGCTGCAAAGGGCACAGGACCCGCAAGCAAAGCTCCTCCCATCATCAATAAAACAAGCGCAAGTGCCACAAACTCGATAGTGAAAAAGTCTGCTGAAAAGAAGGATGAACCACCGAAACCAGAGGAAAAGAAAGAGGAAGAAGTGAAAAAAGAAGAAAAGGAAGAGAAAAAAGATGAAGATGAAAAGGAAAAGAAAGGAAGTGATGAAAAGAAGGAAGATGAAAAGAAAGATGAAGAGAAGAAAGAAGAGGAGAAAAAAGAAGAAAAGAAGGATGAAGAGAAAAAAGGAAGTGGTGAGAAGAAAGATAATGATGGAAAGAAGGAAAAAAGTAAAGATGAAGGTGAAAAAGATGATAAAGAGAAAGACAAGAAAGATAAATCCTTGAAACCAGCAGCTCAGAAATACACAGCAAAAGAGCAATTGATTGCTGAGGGTTTCAAGAAAAAGAAAACTGATTATCCGACGATGGAAGATGCAAAAAGTGATTGGGATGATGAGAAAAAGAAAAGTGTCAAGAGTCAGAAGAGTCAAAAAAAGAAGAAAAGTGATGAAAAGAAGGATGAAGATGAAAAGAAGGAATAGAATGTGCTCTGTATAAATTGCCTTAATGAATAACTCGTTTTCTTTATTTGTTTGGGTTAATATACAAAAAATAAATCTAAAATCCGAAAAGTATTCAAGAGCTCTCAAAAATATATTTCTTAAATACGGTTCTCAGGTGTGCATTGCTCATTGGAAGTCCTATGAATCAATGATGATGTGGATGCAGGAGATTCTCGAAGAAGTTTGATAGATTTAATGAAAAACTCTGAGAGACCAAATGATTTCTTATTAATTCTCGCTCTCTTCTTACCTATTGTAGCTTTTCTATAGTTTTTGATAATTAGTAGAGTTGGTAATGGATCAATAGCTGGATAAATTGCCACAGAAACACTTATGAATGCACTCATATTGCCCAAATCAATTTGAATCAACGGACAAACAAAGACAACGGAACAAGGAATATAGAGAAGAAGTAGTGGAATAGCAGCTTGGATAACCAATGCACGGAATAGTTGACGTTGAAGACTTTTTGAGAAATTCCCTTCAGAATGTTTCATTGTTTTCTTTATTTTGAAGTAGCAACTGAGACCAAAGTAAATAACAGTGATAGTTGAGGAACCCTGAAATATAAAAAATAATCAGAAGAGTAAATTTTGTAAAAATGACTTACAATAACAAACCATAAGACAGCCATTCCTCCAGCTGCTCTTAAATTCATTTCTTTCACTCCATTCTTATCTTCCGGATAATAATAAGAACCAGTGTATACAATATCTTCAACTGGAAGTTCAAATAGATCCCAAATATCTTTCCTTATGAACTCTGTGAATGCCTTGTCCTCTTCAAAAATGAAGTGCATCGTTAAACCCCAAATTATTCCATAAAATATTGGAACACAACACAAAATAAACATTTTCCATCCTTTGAAATACTTTTGATAGTTTCTGAAAACTCATGATCTTTGTCTTATTATCTCTATTTTTTCTGATTTACCTATCCAATGCGCCGTACCGGTACATAAAATGAATTGCGAAAATAGATACTGAGCAACCATAAAAACCACATATCAAACCTATAAATAGAAGTAAATGAAACAAGAATAACAAAGAATACGAACTGTTGAGAATCTTATTCACTGATCTACTAAACATTGAATTCTTGACATCAACAATGACGATGACACGTGATGTATAGGAATGGACGTACTGGAAAATATAATTTTGACTCTAATATAAGAACAGAACTCCCAAATTTCCATCATTCCAGAGAACCTTTAATTCCCAGCACAACTTACTGGTTTTGTCAGAACTCCAAGAATAGTGTAGAGGATTTCAAACACGCAAATATAAATCATCAAGTATTTATAATTTCCAATTTTCTTTGGAGATTTATAAATAATCAGAATAATCAGATAGACATTCAAAATCAAAGAAATGAAAGTGCATGTTTCTTGAAGATTCTTGCAGAATAAAGAAAACGGGCTTTTCAACATTTTCTTAGGTTCAGACGGATAATTTCAGATGTTTGCCTTCTCTTTTGTAGGCAAGAAAACTCAGTGAAAAGATGTCATTTTTCTTTGCGTCAGACTTTGATAATTAGATATAAACATTCATAAGCCATTGTTGAAATTCAGTGAAAACAAAGTTGCATCAAAGACGAAAAGGAAATATAAATGAATAATACATTCGTGAATTTGGAAAAGTTGTAAAAGATCACGGAAGACAGGTGAATTTGGACACTTTTGAGAGTAAAATTGTCATGTAGTCGTCTCACTAATTGCTGGATTCGTTACCACGGAAGTATTGGTTTTAGTCACATTCGAGCTCTCCTTTCCACGACATTTTCTACAGCAAAAGAGCTCTGTAAAACCAAATCAGGTCAAGTTTCGTAGAGAAAGTTTCGAAATACCTGGAGTTGCTTTCTTGTAGTTTTTGATGATGAATATGTTTGGGAGAGTGTCGATTGTTGGATAAATTGCAACGGAAACTGTAATAAAAGCACTGCTATTTCCAATGTTAATTTGGAGCAATGGACAGATGAAGACGATAGAGCATGGAATGTAGAGCATGATGAGTGGGATGATTGTCTGGAAAATGAGACTGAAAAGTTTGTTTTGAGTGTTATCTTTAGGGAAAAAAGATGTTAAAAATGTGATTTGTGCTCTCAAGTTTCAGGTGTTTTTTTTAATCAAAAAGAGTATTCGAAACTTCCGCTTGGTCTTGAAGGAGCTTCTAATCATCTTGAGCTGACATCACACGGTGATTTTTGAAAGTCATTCCATTAGTCAAGTTCCTGTTTTCATCTTGATGAATCATTCCGGTCTCAAAACACGGAAACATGTAAAAGTTGTAGTGAAGGTGTAACCAAAAGCTCATTCATAGAAATCACCTGCCAGACTAAAGCTTTAAATAGCTGTTGTTGAAGCCCTTGGGTGAAACTGGAAGTGGAATGACTGAAAAGAGTCTTCATAGTCTTATAACATCGGTATCCATAGTACATGACAACGATTGAGGATGAGCCCTGAAAGCGAATATTTCTTATTTTCCTATGCTTAATTTGCAATCTTACAATAACAAACCAGAGAACTAGCATTCCAAAAAGTGCCAACGGTTCGACCGCATGAAGTCCATTCTTGTCCTCTGGGTAGTAATAAGGACCAGTGTAAACAATATCTTCAACTTTAAGTTCAAAGTAATCCCAAATGTCTTTTCTAGATGAAATTATTTGTTTTACTGATGTAACTCTAATCAAAACCTGATCAGTTCTGTGAATCCTTTGTCTTCTGGGAAAATGAAGAAGATAGTTAGACCCCAAAGAATTCCATAAAGGATAGGAACAAAACACCAAAGAAGGAATCTCCAACCTTCGAAAAGAGTTCGACGAGCTCTGAAAAGGGCTCTTTTAATAGAGTTAAGGTAATGGAAACACACTTATCAAGAGATCCATATCGATACATGAAATGAATTGCGAGGATAGTTACGGAGCATCCATAAAATCCACAAATACAACTATTTAGAATCTTTGTGACGTCACGACTAAACCATGAATTTTTGGCGTCGACAATGACAATTACTCGAGAGGCGTAGGAGTGAACAAACTGAAAAATATGAATTAATTTTTAGACCAGAGAACTGGAATACCTACCGGTTTCGTTACAGTAGCCAACGTAGCATAACAAATCTCAAAGACAGAAATGTAGAGCATCAAATATTTGTACTTTCCTATCTTTTTTGGCGACTTTGTGAGAATCAGATAGATCATAAACGAGTTTAGAATAATTGTCAAACAGACACAAACATTCTGAAGATATCCACAGAAAAGAGACCAACCACTTTGAAGCATTCTCTACTTGGATTCAGATCGATGCAATACTGAAAAAATGAAGATTGTAAGCAACTGTTTTCGAACAATAACAGAGTGGGAGGTGTTTTGATTGAAATGAAACGATTTCTGTCATGGATGTATCTCAAGGGAAAATTGAAAACGCCTTCGTAGACAGAAGTGTTGTCTGAGGACAAAAGAAGAACTTGATGTGTCTATGGCTATGATGTAGGTAATGATAATCTAGTAAACTTCAAAACCATAAAATGATTTTTTTCAAAATGTTCCGATTTTTAAAACTAGTTCTTCGAATACTTTATCGGAAAGACGAGGGAAATGGCTTGATTTTTTGACCAACTGCCAAATTGCTCAGGGAAAAAATTGGTAGTTATAGAGAGAAAGATTATAAGAACTTTCAAAAATGTAAAAGATTTTCAAAGCTAGAACATTTCAGCAGGTGCTTCTCTAGGAAAGAATTCTCTAAAAAGTACAGAGTGACTCAAAAGCGGAAGACTTTATAAAGTGATCCGAAATTGGATTATCCTCACCTGCAAATCAAAACTGGTCTGCTTCTGAAACAAAATAATAATTGTCTGATCTCTAAAAAAATCTAGTTTCATTCTGATTTAGATCAGAACTCTTTGTATCGGGTCACGACCAGGCTCCCAAAACGGTGATTGATAAACAATTCATTGAAATTGTAGTTTCAAAAAGTAGTTATCAAACTGTCAGCTGATCGGAATGTTTTCCAGGTATATCAAAGTCTATCACCAGGTCTTGGAAAGTGAGGACTGACTTCTTAGTATTTCCAGGAACTATCCAAGGTGGAAATATGAAAAAAATACCCTTGAAAGTGATCTGATTTCGGCAAAAGAATAGTTAGTTTTAATTCAGTTCAGTTGTTACGTTCTTCTTCCATTTTGAAGTTTATTCCGCAGAAAATTGATTCCAAAATAGTTCAGGACATACTTGTTATTTTTACGTAATCAAAACTTCTTCATAACCGCCTGATCCTGATCATGAAACAGGTGAAATATTCCACTCCAAGCCTTCTTCACCCACATATTTCCCTATTTTTTATTATAATTCGTAAAACACGAAGTCGGTTGGCATTGAAAGAAATGCTTCCAACTCTCAAAGCTTCCGCAACTTTTATTCTCGAAATATTTCTAGTTTTGGGAGCAATGGCAGTCTCTTTAATGGCTGAAAAACGGTTTTTGTGTGCTCCTAGAATGTTTTTTGTTTTTCAACAGGTAGGATTTAATAGAATCTTTTGAAGTAAAAAGAAACTTTTTTATTTCCAGATGTTTATGTTGATTTATATTATTTTCTTCTTAAATTATTTCAGTCTTGATCGGGATTCGAATGCAGAAGTGGCGGTAAGTAGAAATAGTTACAGTATAACTGCACTAGAATGGATGACTTGAAAACTTCATCACGTTTTATTAAAAATATCAATTATGAACAGTAAAATTGATTGAACTTTTATTATTTGTTTCTTGAATTTCCTAAAAACCTGTTTTTCTTTATTCTTGTCCCGATCCACCTGCTAGCATTGTCTAAAAACTTGACGTCACAAATAGAAAAAAACCAGAAAAAAAAACCAAAAAAAAAACATTAATTGATTGAACTGAAAATAGAACACATTGTTAAAGTCAGAACCCGAATAAGCTTGGATTGCAGACTTTTGTAAGTCCAAATTGGAACGTCGAAGCCTATTTTCATAAATAAATCCAAAAGCATTTCAGCGTCTTCTATGTACCTTCGAGATCTTTTCCAGTGCCTGTGTTGACCTCATCTATCTCTCAATGCTTCATCTAACTGCAGTTGAATCCGGACTCTCATTCCTGGCAATCACATTCTTCCTTCTCGCTGCTTTTTTCCTTTTTGCCATGATTAGTATTTCTCAATGGATCATCGATCCAGAGGAGGAAATGATGTTGTTGGCATCAAGAATGTTCAGTTATCAGATTGTTCAAGTAGTTCTTTTTCTATTTTGTACCCTTTGTGTTATTCGATTGACAGTGAGACAAGATACGGAAAGGAAGAAACCTCTTCGAACTTTTCTTCCTCATTATATTTTAACGGTAAGTGACACATTTTGTTCTTTGACTTTTTGGAAAACGAGGAAACTCATAAAAAGGCGTCATCCAGTAGATGAGTTTCTTTTTGGAAATGTCATTTTGCAGTATTGCTCTGTTGTTCTGCTTTTCATTGCACCAAAAACTGCATTTCTTTATGCAGTAGTCAAAAAGAAAGTGGAAGACAATGAAGAATCTCACGATTCTCCTTTAAGACTCATTTTATTCACAACTCCAATTTATAACTTATTCTTTGTTTTTCTTATAAATTGCCAAGATCCAGACAGGAGAGCGGAATTATACAAATCTATTGGTGAATATGAACAACTTCAGAAGAGGAATAAGAATATAACAAAGTGTTTTCAGAACGGGCATATCGTGGAATGAAAACAGGACCAATACCTCGAATCAGTGTCCAAGAGCCAACTAGTAGTTCAAATCCTCCGAGAAATCATATTGCTCTTAATATAATGAGAAATCCATTGAATTCGTTTACTAAATTACAAAGACAATCTCATGGAGCAGTTGTTGAACCGATGTTAGTTTTGTAGGAATTTTTAAATTTTCTATAAAAAAAAATTTTCAGAACAGCTCAAAGTAATTTGCGAGTTCCTAGAGATGATAGATATTTTACATCTGAACAAGAGGAAGAAGAAGTTCCATCCCCAGAAGAAATCTTAAGTTCCCGAAATACAGAAGAGAGAGGATTCATGACAGTGGCAATGCTGAAAAGGTACCACGCATAAAATTGAGCTGAAATAGTGAATTGAACAGAAATAAATGAATCGGAAGTACCAAGGATGCGGACCTATTTCCGCTCGAATTCTAGAAAAACAACTAGATCATCAGAATGGAATGTTTTTAGAAAACACTCTGTTTCTAAAAAATTTGAGAAGTTTACTACTTTTTCAGAGCATCCCAAATAAGTCAACGATTTCAAACAATTCGTGATTCTGCTCGTTCCGAATCAACACGTACACCCTCACAATCTCCTCGAGCAACCCAAGAAACTGGGCTTTCACATGATCAGGTGACATTATTTTTCCATCTTCACCTTCACAAACTTGAAAATAAGACGTTTTCAGAACAATGACACGTCACCTAGAAGATTGTCACCTTCTCCCAGAAAACCTCAACAACTTGACGTCTCTCAACTTCTTGGATTCTTCATCACATCGTCAACGTCTTCTGTTGCAATGACGATGCCAGTGAGAAACAAAAGAGCTGTTGAGAGAATTCAAGAAGTTTTGCATCAAGTGGAGCAAGTGTCTCCTGATTTAGAGTGATGAATGTGGGAACCAAAAGTATCTTTTTATAAACTTTTTTCGATTTTTTCATTTTCATGAGAATTATGAATAATCAAATATTTCCTTTTTTCTCATAGACATGTGTCATTTGTCTGTACTTCAGTTTTTTTTTAACTCCCTAGTAAAGCAAAATGATAAAGATCGTGAATCAAGATATCATAATATGCACATCAGACTTATTTGTATCAGGTTGTAATATAAATTCACATTAGCTTTATTCGCCAATCCGGTGTGGGTGGTTGAAGGAGAAGATAATCCGATGAGAGTACAAATAAGAAACAAGCTAGACAAGATATAAAAATGTAGTCGTATTGACATTTACTCGAAATGATTCGAAAGGGGAGAGATGAATACAATTGAAGAGTAGAATAGAAGGATTTAGGTCAGTTGATTGGATTCTAGATGGATCTGGAAGATTCTTTCGAAAATGTTGTAGAAAGGATTAAGAAGGTGTTGACGCTAGTTGGATACAAATGGCTCTATTCCGAGTATACCTATTATTTCATAATCTGTTTCCGAAAGTGGTTACGAAAGATCAAAAGATTCCAGTGATAGTTTCTATAGACCCTTATAGAAGAGCATCTAGTTTAGTTTAAAAATCGTATACAAAGCATACTATTCGTTCAGTTGGTAGTTTCTCGGAAAGTCTTTTAGAGCACTCTAAATGGATTTCATGGAAAAACACTTTCCGCAAACCGATCTCCTGAGTTATTGCTTCTTTCCATATAAGAACAATACTTCAATGCATTTTGTGAGGTTCCCTTCTAACATAGATTTTATTCAGAATGACAAAGCAAAAGTTTCGTTAAATGGAATGCAAGCTGAAGGCATTCATTGTAAAACAGCAAAAAGATGATCCTCGAAATCCAGTGACGCACGAAATTCAAGTATACTTGAACTCGAATATTTTTCGATAGCTCTTTTTTGTCATTTTTCGAGAACTGTGATCCTCTGGTTTAGATGTCTGAATTCTGAATCAATTCTCCCTCAAAAAAAATTTCCGTTCATCTCCTAAAAGTTTCTTATCGGTACAAAATAAGTGATCATCACCACCCTCAATAATAATAATCATATTAATTTCCTCATCATCAAAACATGATTTCTCAGAATATGGCATCATTTAAAATGCAACGACCTTTTCTCGTGTCAATATATGATTAGAAGCCCAATAAACAAAGTGCTCTTCTTCTTCTCCAAAAGTCAAATCAACAACACAAGTACACTTTATTCGTTTTTGTATTTTTCTCTCAGCAGCGCGTCAATTACAACAACAAAATCACTGTTAAAAATGAGACTTGGTCTTCAGAATAATCCAGTAAATGGACGTTGACGTCCACCTTCTTCACGGAGAGTGAACATTGGATTGTGGTATGGGAAACGGTTCATGAAGGCCTTCATCATTGGACGTCCGGATTTCTCTGAAATTAAACAAGATATTTTCTTTCTATTTTTGATTCAAACAGAACTCAGAATCCTCATTCATATACTCCACCCACATCATCTAACAACCTAGACTTGAATTCAGAAAACTCACGGAGCCGGAAAAATGATTCCTCTTGTGAAGATTGGGCATGGGTCGACGGAACGACGACGAAGATGAACAACAGGAAGAAGAGAAGAGGCTGGAAGACAGTGAAAAAGATGAAAAAAAAAGAAGAAAAACGGAGGAAAAGAAATAATTGTGTGTGCAGGAACACAGTGATTATTAGTTAGTCAGGCGAGAATAATAAGGGGGTTGTCTTGGTGTATTGGTTCCAGGATTCTAGGTCTAGGTCCCTTTATCCCGAGAAAAAATAACAAAACAGATGACGTGACAGATGAGAAGAGGTGCCTCATTCTGTATTCCAATTGTTATGACTATCAAAAACGAATCGTATAGAAACCATTCTTTTATGTTGGAGATTTATGTTTGTTCTAGAGAGATATTAGTGCAGAATTTGTGATCATCTCTAGAATTTCTCAATGTTTCAAATTTGTATTTGTGGAGAATTCCAGATTACAAAAAGGTCGAGTTGTACAGTGGCTAAAATTGTACATTTTAATTTTCATACTTCTATTCTCTTCAGCACTGACGATCTGAATTGAACTGTACTTTGGCAGAGAAAACCTTATTTGTGATTATAAAAAATCGAAATTCCCAAACTTCTTGAAGATCATATCTTTAACTAAGCATCATCGGAACCAACGGAAATCTCATTGATGAAAATTTTCAGAAACTTCAACAAGTCACTACAGATTTCACTTTCAGAACACACAC
This sequence comes from Caenorhabditis doughertyi, assembly GCA_963572265.1. Lineage (NCBI taxonomy): Eukaryota > Metazoa > Nematoda > Chromadorea > Rhabditida > Rhabditidae > Caenorhabditis > Caenorhabditis doughertyi. The sequence continues at coordinate 9,519,588 of OY751557.1, forward strand.
CTTCTAGACCATCACATTCCTTGTTAACTTTTTCAGAAACTTACCAACTTGGCGAATTGCATTTTGAGAGTAGTAGAAAAGGTGTAGAATGAAGCAACAGACGTTTGTTGAATAAAGAAATGGGAATGAGCACCAAAAGAAAGTCTTCATGTGCTCTCCAAGCTCCGCCCATTTCTTGCTCCAGTCCCGCCCCCTTAACCTTTCGGCACTCCTGTGGCATAAGTGAGCTTTCTAGAGATATTCACGTGTGATTAGTTATCAGGAGAGGACGTATTTGACGATTGTTCATCGACCTTCTGATCCACAAAAAAGAGCTAATTCTATAAAAGCGCAATTCAAATAATTGATTTTGGATGACCCTCAAAAACGAAGGCCAAAAGTGTAGTGAGTAATTTCAGAGAATCATATTATGGAATCAAACAGCGAAAATTCTTTCGATCAAACGCTTGTAACAGTGGTCAAACAGCCGTTTCCTTTGAACTTCATGACAATTTTGCTTCTCCTTGTTCTCCTAGGTGTTCTCTCTATATTTTCCCGTATCAGATTGCTTTCATCTGCAATCGCCAATGATCTAGATTCTGTGGAAGTTCAAACCAAATCATGATTTTGCCTCCGGAAGCTTGCTCCGGAAGTTTTCAAGTCAGATGAAGGAGATCTGGACGTCATTATAACTTTTTCCTACGTCAATTAGTATAGAACCAAACGGATTATCTCATAGAACTATTTCAACTGGTTGTTTCTGCATCCTATTGAACAATACCGTTATAAGGATAATCTCTACTCAATGCAGGTTCCATTCGCCTCTCGTTTATTTTGGGTGTCGCAGTTCAACATGATATCGCTTTTACTTGCTTTTTTGTTTTTAACAGCTTGCCTAGGAGACCATGGATTCCCGGTTCAGACCCTTGTGAGCTGTGGAATATCCCAGTCAACAATCGATGGTGTTCAAAAAGTGATTGATGAACATTTGGTAATCATGAATCTCGAAATATACATCCATTGATATTCTTTCAGTCAGTGATTCAACTCGCAAAGACAGACCAAAGGGCCAAACAGACCGAAGTCGATTCTATGAAAGCAGATATTGACTTTTATCTCGAAGAGAATGCCACCGATAGCGATAAGGTGTTTGATATTGAAAGTGGATATTATGTATAAGAATTTTCAGACCAAGTGGATTAACTGTGTCGCCAAGAAAAGTGCAGTTCCATCCTAATTTTTTGTTGAATGAAAATTTGAGCAGTTGTTTAGCTATGAAGCTTTTTTATTTATAACAACAACGTAACAAACGTCATTTAAGCGTCAGTCTTTGTGGTCTTAGCCTTCTTGACTTGGGAGCGGACGATGGCGGCGGCGCGACGTTGAGCAAGCTTGTGGAACTTGTTGAATCCGGTGTTCTTGGCCAAACGGCTGACAGATGCCACTGGGGTCTTGGTCAAAGTGGAGGTGGTGACGGCCTTGGCTGGTCTTCCCTCTGAAAAAAACAGAAAATTACACTTGAACAGTATACGCCAATTCTTACTCTCGTTCTTGGTGGAAACAACGACTCCCTTGGCGGCGGCGCTGACGTCAATGGCGTGCTTGTTGGCGAGTCCACTGTATTTTGGGCTGTTAACCTTCTTGAGGTTGAACTTCTCAGTGGAGAAACGCTTTCCGATTCCACGTTGGGTTCTGAGGAAAGCGTTGTTGTTGCGGATGACTTGCCACACGAGAGCGTCGGACATTTTACCTGAAAAAGAAACTTTGAAATTGTGATGTTTTAACGAACAAACAAAAAAGGAAGCAAGACAGTAAATTGAAATCCTGAAAATCGGTTCGCATCGTTAATCCTTCAAAAATAACGATTTTTATTGCGAACGGTTTGTGAGTAACAGCGAGCATGACCAAAAACCCATATTTCGTGAGAAAAGCTTGAAAATTCTAACAAAAAAGCTGAAAAAAAGTTCAAAAAACCAAAAAAAGAAAGAAAAATAGAAAAAGAAATCCTCGTGTGGGCCTAAAATATTGGTGCAATTGCGCCCCACTGCGAACAAGTGTAATGGCGGAGTGTCGTTGCATTGAATTGTTTATCGTAAATCGACATGATTTTACCATAATTATTTTTTCTTTCTTTGAGCATCAAACTTGCCCAAATTCGATCAAAATTTCTTGTTTATTATTTTTTTAATGAGATAAAAAATTTCAGAGTTATGCTGTGTTCAACACTGCGACGTTTTGCTTCTCGAACAGCGGACTCATCCCGATCTCTATTCTCAACTTCTGCTGCTCAGCGAACAGAAAAAGTATGGGAAAATCCGTGGAAATATGCTCTTCCAGAAAAAAGTGAGATTAAACCTACGTAGTTGAACTAATACTCTGAATATTATATTTAAGCAAAAACTCTTGCCACAGTCCAAGAAGTCCCTGTGGACTGGTCATGCATTGAAAGATTGATGCCAATAGAAATCATTCCGGATGTTCCAAAACACGAGAGCTATCCAACACCAAGTGGATGGACACCACCAACGGGTATTTTGAAACTAATCAAATAAATTTCGCAATTACTGTTTGTCAGAGGCCGGAAAGACACATTCATATTACGTTCGACGCCGCCCCGATCATCTTCTTCCACTGTATTTAGAACGAAAACGTGATTTGCTGAATGAGAAAACGCTAGACTTCGAATACGTGGAGTTGGTTACTATCAGAAACGTGGATGGAGACGTATTCGTAAGTTTATATTAATATTCAAAGTCAAATTATGGAAGTTTTATTGTTTTTCAGGCGTGTGAATTAGAACTACGATCATATCTTGAAGAGAAGCTTGGACATCCAGTCGCTAGTCATGTTGATGAATTGAAAGGACGTATCAAAGTGAAAGGAGCACCAAGAGCAATGATTGAACAATTTTTCTACAGTAAAGGATTCTAGAATTCATGATTTTTTAGTAGTTATCTTTCAGATAGGCCGTTTTGTTTTGTTGTGTATTAATTGTTGAAAAAATGAATTGAAAACTTTTTTATTGCATTATCATTTTAACCTATAAACCGGTTCTCCTCCGCCAGTTCTTTCATTCTTCGGTTCTCACAGTTACGAAATGCCGAGACTTTTCTCTATTAGAATGCCGTCATCGATTTGTTGCACAAATTGCCGAACAAAGTATTCATTGCTGAATCGTGAGGTAATGCTTCGAATGCTTATAAAGAGATAGTTTTCATTTGTTTCTTTCAGGCTGGTTGCTCGAAATGCGCTCTCTCATTCTGTAAGAAATGTCTACCTCATCGAGCGATCATTCCAAATCTCTCGGATCAGCCAATGATTGTTTGCAACAATTGTTATCAGAAGCTGGAGGCAGCAAAAATCAAACCCGATGCTACTGTAATATAGTTTCTCATAATACAAACTAAATTTCACTGTTTCAGATAACTACTGCCCCACTTCCTGCTACTAGTTCCCAGTCCAATAAAAATTGGTGGGGAGAAGGTTTGCCGCCTCCGTCATTTCGAAGTGCCTATGGAAATCAAAATCAAAGTGTTAATAAAGCCACGATATCAATACAAAACAGACGTACACCCACATTGCCTCAACAGCAACCTCACCAAAAACAAGTGGGAACTTACCTGAAATCTTCGGTGATATCCTAAATATTCCAGCAAACTTCTTCTATAGACGAAATCGAACAGAGAAGAGCCAAGCTCCGAGAAGACGTTGCACCACCAGCTGAACCACTAACCATCTCGGAAATTGAAGAGAGGCTTGCCAAGTTACGGGAATGTGATGTAGAACTGATTAGGAATCCTCAAAGTGTAAGGAATTTCATTGGAATGCGGCTGATTGATGTTATTTCAGTGGTTGAAATCATCTTCCAAAGAATTGCCTGCAATCAACACCAATAATCCAGCTGAATTGATGAAGATAGCTGAAGATCGAGCTAGAATTGAACAGAAGGAAGAGGAGATGGAAGCGAAAGATTGGGAAGAATTAGAAGCAAGGAGACGAAGAATATTTTATGAAAAGAAACATGATGAAGAAGGTAAAGAGGATGAAGGAACATCCATTAGAGAATCGATGGTTTCTGGAAATACAGAGTTCAGTGAAGCTACAAAAGAAGAGATGAATGAAATCAATGAGTTAGTTTCAAAAGAAATTCCTAATAATTATTTCATTTCAGACTGTTACTAGACGCTGAAAATCGTGTGGCTCAGACTAAAAAACAAGAAGAACATGATGCAGCTGAGCTGAGAACATTAATGAAAGCAAGTGAGTATTTATTTTTCGAAAAAATACCTTCTAATCTTTTTCTGTTTCAGCCCGTCAAAAATCTCTGGATGCAATGCAATGGAACGAGAAAATAACGAAAGAAATCGGTGGATTCTGGGATCGACGTAATGAGAAAGGAGCCGCAGCAGAAGACGATGAAGATGACGATAAATCTTTGGACGAAGAAACTTTTAAGAAAATCATGCGTGAAGCTGAAGACTCTCCGGACATTGAGCCGCCTGCTAAATCTGTGACAGTAACTGAAACAGCTGCGACTAACTCTTCAAGTTCTTCTCCAAAGAAAAAAGGATTTTTCGAGAAACTTTTCAGAAAAGATTCAAAAAACTAATTGATTGCCTCCAATTTTAAAAATTCAATTGTGATATAATGAGCTTGTTTGATATAAATGTATTTATTTTTGTTTTATTTTGATTGCCTGAATTGATATTCCTATGTACAATTTATCAGAATGTTAGTTATTAGAGAAGCCTCCATCAACTGGCAACGTGGATCCGGTAGTCATAGAAGCATTGTCGGAAAGGAGGAACAAAACGGCATTTACAACTTCATCAACTTCAGCAAATCTTTTGATTGGCATTCTGTCGAGCATCTTCTTCTTCTTATCGGGGTCGCTCCAGTTCTGAAAAATAAACCATAAATTGAGAAATAGTATGGAAATACCTACATCTCTTCCCATATCAGTCATAACTACAGTTGGATTTACACTGTTGACTCTGATGTTTTGGGATCCCAGTTCATTTGCGAGACATCTTGTGACCATGTCGAGAGCAGCTTTGGAAGCACCTAAATGTTGAAAATCATAAAAATTCTGACATTTCAAAACTAACAATAAACAGTATGATTATCCAACGGTCTAATGGCAGCTTGAGATGAGACATTAACAATTGATCCTTTGATTTGCCGATCGACAAAGTTCCTGGCAACGAGTTGAGCAATGAGAATAGGTCCACGTACATTGACAGCGAATGTTCTATCAATTGATTGTTGTGTGATTTGTCCGATCGCATGGTTTGTGGCAATTCCCGCATTGTTAACAAGTCCATGGATCGGGAAGTATGGTACTATGAGTTTGAATAGAACCTCTTCATTTGCACTGACGTCTCCAACAACTGGAATGATCGTATGTCTCTGGAAAATTGTATTTCTGCCTCCATCTATCTTGATCTCTTTCCACTTACCAATGGGGCTGATTCTTTGACCAGACTTAACAAATTAGCTTCATTTCTTGCAAATGCAATCACTTGCGCTCCAGCCTTGGCCAATGAGATACAGATCTCTTTTCCTATTCCTGCAAACTTGATAGCATTACGATGTCTGATCTACAGTCACCCAGATAGAAAACAGTTTTTTTATTTTTATCCTCAAAAAGATCCCTTTCTGAATTTCTATAATAGACAATTTTCTAGTCACTTGTGGTCGTGCTGGTCAGAAGAGAAGATAAGGAGGTTGAGGAAATGAATTGATAAAACTTGTGACCAAAGAATACTCTTATCATATTATCAAAATTTTTATCGCCCTGTCATAGTTTGAACTGGATCCAAAGTCACCAATCACCGGAAGTTATTCGAGAAATCTGATGATGTTAAGATTTTCATCTAAAAGTTTTCTTTGAGGTTTGAAATTTTGTCAAGGACATCAAGTAGTTCAGATGGAGGAAGATGAAATGTCAGTGACTAGATTTATTAGTCTTCAAACTTTTTCTCCCTAATATACAAACTATTCTAGACTATCATATGTCTCAACTTTCGGTACAAAATATCAGATACAACAAAAAACTCTAATAGAAATGGCTCCAAATCTCGACCTCTTGAAGTTCTTCACAAGCCTCTGGTTGTTATTTTGGGTTGTTTGGATCAGTAAAAACTATAGGCTACGAGTTCGAATATTTTCGTAACCTATGACATCTTCATTTCCTCACCTTGACTGGCTCCAGTAACGAGAATCCGTCTGTCAGTAAAATCGTAGGTAGCTTGCATTTCTGATCGTCAAATGATATGAATATGAGAAAGACAGTCTGTGTGTCTACTCTTGAATGATTCTCTTCCTACACAACACGGTCAACTTTTATATTGTGACTATTTTTGTTATCAATGCCATATCTCTAACCACCTGCGCTCGCTTCGCTGTGTATTGATGATCGCAATGAATGTGAAGAAGGATGGGTTTCTATTTCGAGATACATTCAATAGGCGGGGGAAACCCTTTTTTGCAACCACAGGAATGCTTCCAATTCTATGATTTGTAAGGGAGACTGCAAGCGTGTGGATGGTGAAACTTATGTTAAGAGAGAACAACTTTGAAACATATTGTAGCCTATACGTGTTTTTCAGGACCTCCAAGATTTCTGTAAATTCAGAGGATTTTGGTTCCAGGATCCAAAACATGCCCATTTCTTCTAACAGATATTGAAAACTTTTCGTCTTTTGTTTCGACTACAAACATCTTTATCGCCATTTCTCTCTTCCCCAAACACTATCTAAAATCACAGGTTGACACTCACGAGAACAGCTGAAATTATATATCAAATCGTCATGACAACCGAAGTTTACACCTGCTCATTTTCTCTGTTTTTGGCTAGCTTGATTAGAAAAAGTGGCTCGGCAAACCAACCAACCAAACACTTTCATTTTCATTCTTCCTTTCCAACTTGTTTTTGAAGTTACCAGGAGTGAAAAAGTGTGTCCATCATGTCTATGGACCTGGACCCAGTTCCAGGTCTTCCTCTTTTGACAACTTTGTACTGTAACTCTACAACTGTCAAAAAGAAGACCACCGTCAAATGTGCATTTCCTGATGAGCTTTACACCAAGAAAGCTTTCTATGGGGGGCAAATTGGGGCAGGAGTTGGTGCAATTGAGTTAGCCATCATCGCTGTGTTCATCCTTCTCTGCTTCAAAATCAAGTACGATGTCACAAAATCTTTCCTTACTGCTGTCTACATTCCACTTGGACTCTCTTCGATTTTCAAAGTTGCTCTGGCTGTCTACAGTATCCTTCAAGGAGCATATGGATTCTGGTACATGACATTCTTGATGTTTTTCAACTGGCTTTACACCACGGCTGTTGTCTCTACTGGAATTGGATCAGTGGTCTTCTTAGTGGCTTTGATTGTGATTGCAAGGAAACGGCAAAACTTTAACCCTCGTGATTCATGGTGAGAGATTTGTTGATTATGTTTCATCCTACAGTAATTTTTACTATTTTCCAGGACTTCTTACTGGGCTATTCTCTTCTTTGCCGCTCTGATCTCTGGTTCCTATCATTTCATCTCGTATCAATGGAACCAACTTCCTGGAGCCTCTTTGTTCTTCACCTACATTCTTGCCACTATTGGTATCGTTGTGGAGCTTCTTGTGGTAAGAAAATTAGAAAATATTCCACGTTTTAAAGTTCCATTTGCAGTGTCTTTGCGTTGGTCTGTTGTGTAAACCAAGGGCAACACCTGGTACAAACGTGGGAGTGCTGACAGGAGATCCAGTGGTTGATGATGCTAGAAGCCGTCTTGGATTTGGAGCATTGGCTGTGATTGTGATGAATGTCCCCATGTGGTTTGAACTCTGTGAGTTAGGGGAAAACAACTTAATGATAGTCATAATTATAGCCTAATTCATAGGTTTCTGATTCCCAGAATTTCAGTAATTTTGAAATGTCTTGAAAACTTTTTTTGATAATTGTCTATGAAATGTTTTTATAATCATATGGAAACAATATTATACTTTCAGATGTCAAGATAACCGAACTATTCACTCCATTCTTGTGGGATTCGGAAGAGCAGAAGAAGATTTATTACACTGCTCAATCTAAACAACTTCTCACTTTTGATACCATTCGTCTCTTCCTCAGTCTGTGCATGCTTATTCCTCTCTTCATCACCGTCTCGGGAAGATTTGGAATTGAACACTGGATCCGTCGCAAACCTCATTCACCTCCAAAAGCTGCTGCCACTGCAAACAAGATCTTTGTTGCCACTCAAAATCAACCATTGCTTATGGACACTGGAGAGAAGAAGCTACCACCACCACCAACTCCTCCAAACATACCAGTTGATCATACCATCGCTCCAGCAATCATTCAACAACCATCACTCGTTCCAATTCCACATCAAGTTCCACCTCCAGCTCATCCTCAAGTTCATCAACCCACTGCTCCACCAATGTATCCAGGAATGGGCTTCGGACCAGGAATGTTACAGTTGCCAAGTAACATGCAAACAACTATTGTATATACTCCATCGATGCCATATGAGAATGGACAGATGCATCAGTAAAGTAGATCAATTTCAAAGGTTTTCAAGAGTTTTACCTGCTTGATCTGAAAATGTGTTGAATAAACTCTTTGTTAATATGAAAGTGATATGTTGCGAACGAAAGTAAGGGAAATGTTTATTGTTCAAAAAAGGATGTTGAAAATGGAAAAAAGAAGGTTACTGCAGTGAATGTAATCGAACCTTATTGTGAAATTATCCCACGCTTCCTTTGTTCTTCTAAATGTGTTTCAAAAGAGAAGCCAAGAAAATCATTCTGAAAAGCCGATGTCCCAGGATTTCAGAACTTCTCAAATTCATCTTAACGTGTCCATAAGATGTCGAATCCTTGCTCGTCATTTTAATATTTTCAGATCTTCTGTATCTATTTCCTTCTTCCTATCTCTAAAAGTGCTCAATTTCTAAGAAAGGTCAAAAGCGGAACAATGAAAAGTACACATACACACACCCAAAGTGATCCGTCTACATTTACTTTTGCTAACTGTTGCAACATGCTGGCACCGGCCGTTTAGCTAGCGGTTTTCCTCACCTCCGTGTTGATAAACAAAAGAAGAGAGTGCATTGAGACAGTGGTCAGTAGAAGGTGGTACTTCTTTCCGTACTTCCTTAACGTACAAGAAAACGATGGAGAGCGAAATTGAAATAGAAAACGAAAGAGAGTAAATGGAAAGTAAGAGAGGACGCGAAGGAGCAAACAATGGACGCGCCAGTCGCGGCCGCGGCCATGGCTCTCAAGTACAGTGGATTACTGTCCATTTCCACCTTTTGGGTGCTTTCCTTTTCTAGGCGGGCGGAGATAGGCGGTGACGTAACACGCGGTGTCCGCGCGGAGTTCGGAAAAAGAAGAGAGGGGGTTCTTCTCAGGGCGTGACCTCACGAAGATCGCCTGCGCACTGTCTTCCGAACATATCGCATAGTCTGCGTGGCTGCACGACGAGCTCCGTGAAGAATAAGAGTGATGAGCACGACGACGGCGCCTCTACATGCTTCAGCCTTTTCTTCCGGAACAACCGGACCAGGAGGAGGAGGCGGAGCTCAACAAGCTCTTCAACTGCAACATTGTGCCTATCATCTTGGAGCATCGGTTGGCAGCAGTGGTTCAGGACTGAACAATAATTCAATTAATGTTCCTAATAACAATAATCCAATGGCTATGTCCCCAGCAGGCACTTCCAATGGGTCTAACTTGACCAGTGGTCAGCAAAGGTAAGCATTTTCTTTTTGCCTGGAAGACTTTTATCTGAGAGCTCCACCTTCTTAATGCTTTATGTATTTATTGCTCTTTTCTAGAATACTAGAAGTCTTGAATATTATCCAAAAAATGAAATCCAACTTCATTTCACTTCCTCCCAATATCATCTCTCTTGGATTGAAAACTTCAGTTGTGCAGGGCTTCCAACGTCCTCAAACTGATACAGTACTTCAATGAAATCTTGTTCTTTACGTTTTTAGTCGTGCATCCGCATAGATTTTAAAAGATTCCTCTAGCGTCATTCCCAAACCATTACGAAACACTTCTAAATATACTTCGAATCTAAAAATAAGGTCTAGATTTCATCACCATACAATAACCGAAGCTGATTGGGATTCATAAAAGTTGAACAAGTTATCATGGTTTCCAGAACTTTTCGAATTTTTAATGTTTGAACTTTTCAAAGCTTCATCAGCTGCTAGTTTTGCAGCTACGGTATCTCCTAGTTCTGATACTTACAACCTTTGTTTAAGTTTTAGGAGAGTTAGGTGAGTTGAGAACAAGTACAGTAGGATTCAGTTATGTTCAGCGTCTTTCCAGGCGGAATATTCTAACTCAGAACAACGAATTGTGCAATGAAATTTAGCTTTTTCCAGTATCCAGGGTTTAATTTCATATTTTATTTTCTTCTCCCTATTTCACTTTATCAAGAGGAGTAGCCTCTTTCCCTTTCCGGATATCTTACAAATTTCGGAAGTCTGACTAGTTATTAAACAAACATAAACTTTCCCTTAGAGAAGGGTCATCATGTTCTAAGTTTGACCAACTCCTTTTCCCCATTTTCCAAAGTCTTTTTCTTTCCGCGCGGAACACCGTGCTCCTCCGCTTCTTTTTCCGCGCGGACACTTTGACGTCACATGTTTGATGAAACGAAAAGAAGGTGAATATCCTTAGAGTCTGTATATTTGAAAGTAAATAGGTTTCGCATAAATTTAGTGACCATAGTGGACCAGGAGGGCGGGGGAGTTGAAGAGTTCATATGGGAATGGGAGTGAGTGCGGGAAAAGAGAAGAAATTTACATATTGCATCACAGTGAGCAAATATAGAGAAGAGAGCTCAGAATAGTTTGAACTGTAGGAATGGAGCCTTGAAATAGATTAGCATCTGAAAATATACTTGAGTGATCCCTTGATAGGAAGTGCTGAGATTGAATAAGTGGATCATGTTAATGATTTGTCTCACTTTCCTATCATTGGACTGACTATGAATTTCAGCTATGTGATTTCCGGAACTTTTATCGATATTCCTTCAGAAACACAGTTTCCATTGAAAGTTCCATCGAAACTGTGGTCAACTTTTCCCAGCCGAAACAGGGCTCACACCCAAAAGTTTCCAAAAGTTCTCAATAAGGTGTTTTTGGATCGTAACATCTTCCCAGTTCTAGATGATACCACTCCAAAATCAAGTCCTCGAAGAAGTTCGAAGTTTCTTTTTACTTCGAAAATTCATTTCTGAACCCTTGAGTAAATAGACTTCTTTCCCTTTCTCTCTTCCTCGTTCCACCATATTTCGTCCGCCAAGAAAATTAACATATTGCGTCACAGTCTATACAAACATTAATTCATTTCTAGGTCAACACGTGGAGCATCGAAACTACGAAGGGATCAGATCAATGCAGAAATCCAGAAAATTCGAGATCTTCTTCCACTTTCTGATCTTATCAAGGATCGCCTATTCCAGTTACAAGTGTTGTCATTAGGATGTATATTTATCAGAAAACATCGATATCAACAGACAATTCTTCAACCTCAAAAGCAGATGATGCAGATGCAATTGACACCTCCAATGCCACGTGGAATTGATATCTGCAAAGCACTTCGTGGATTCATGTTGATGATCACAAGAAGTGGAAAAATACTTCATGTCTCAGACAACGCAAGTGAATATTTGGGACATTCTGTGGAAGAAATTATGTGCCAGGGAGATACTATTTATGATTTGGTAGACTTGAAAGATCATGGAGCAGTTCAAGCTGAATTGGCAAGTGGACCCCCAGGAGCTGCTAGTTTTCCAGAAGAAAGAGTTTTTATCTGTCGGCTGAATTTGGCCAGAACTGCAAAGCGCCAATTGCATTATCATAAGGTCAGTTGCCTGGACTTTCCTTCAGTTAACCATTCTTCAAATGATTCCAGTTTGTATTATTCCAAGGTCGTTATATTCAACCAGCTGAATTCTATCAACAATTAAATTCGCAAACATCTCAACCTGATTGTGATCAACCAGTGTTTTCGGCTTACTGTCAACCTCTTATCAACCCGGAGAATGCTGAAGGAATGTCCACGGGAAACACACATGTTTTCTGTACCCAACACTTTTTGGATATGAAGTTTAAGGAATCTGATATGATGTAAGCACTATAAATTTAATGTTGATTACTCATTTCACAGTTACAGGGCAACTCACCACTTGGGATACTCGAAAGAACAGTTGAAAGGAATGTCCTGGTACGGTATGCTGCATCCTAATCATGTTCCAGAAGTTGCTCACAAACACCGATTATGTAAGTTTACATATCCAAAAGTGATTTATTCAATTTATGTTTTTAGTGTGCCAAGAAAAGGAAGGATCCGTACTTGCCCTAATCCGGTTACAAGCTGAAAATGGAGATTGGGTATGGCTGCATACCGTATTCTCAATCAGACCAAATAACGAACTGAACAGTGAAGGAAAGAGACTTCGCCACGTCATCCATTGTTTTCATCAAAAATTGACGTGAGTTTCTAGTTTTTTATAATTGCAGAATTCAAAGTTTCAAACTGAAAAATATCTGAATCTTTTTAATTGCAGTGATCTAGAAGCAGCAACTCTTCAAGCTAACGCATGGATCTACAGTATGCGTCACACGTATCCTACCGTATTCTCATGCCAAGATTCACCTCCGCCATCTGAAGAACAACCATTGAGCCCTCAAACTCCACCTTATAAAGAACAACCACCAATGTTGATGGAACAAAAACCGCTGATTGGAAATGGAATGGCTCCACCACAAGGTTTTCCAACGATGGATTTCAATCAGATAAAAGTGGAGATTCCAATGCGTCCAATTAATACTCAAGTTCCATTCTTCACTCCTGAATCATCATCTCCGGAAAGTTCTGCGTCACTTCATTTATCTCTGTTGTCTCATCAAACTGCATTTCCATTGGATAATCTAGAAGATATTCTTCCAACTAATGATATTCTTCCTGAACTCAAAGATGAAGTTGATGAGATTCTTCGGCAAGTTGAACAGTCTCCAACTCCTCCTCCATCTCATTCAATTCCCGCAAATGTTAATTTGGGACATCGTCATTCAATGCCAAATGCATTCGATTCTGCTGAACTTTATAAATATCTTGGCCCAGCACTTTTTGAGGGAAATCCAACAATGCAACAACAACAACAACAACACCATCATCAACTTCAACATCATCCACAACAACCACAACCCCAACAACTTCATCATCATCCTAATCATCTTCAAATATCCCAAATTCAAACTCCGCCCATGTCATGTCCACCTACAAATTATGGACAATCCAACTTCCTGTTTCATCATCAACACATCCATCAACATTTCAATCATTCCCAACCTTCAATCCCTTACCACTTTGATTACTACAATCGTAAAAGAAGTTGGGCTGTATAAACTATCTAGTACCCTAGCATCTCAACTCATTCCTCCAATCTAATCTCTATGTATCAATTACTTATATTTGTGATTATTATTCTAGATCTTCCAATTTTATGTCTTTCATTCAGATCAGTATTTATCCGGGTAGATTCAATAATTCAAGAGCTTTCATTCATCATTTTACTGTGATTAAGACACCAAATCTGTGATTTTGTTTTCAAATCCGCTTTTTATAATAAAACTTCTTGTCAATTCTCTCACTTAGCTTTTTCAGAGGAAAACAACATACTGTTGGTGCAACCTACTGTTTCTATAATCGAGGAACAATGCTTGCTTCATCATCTCCGCCAGAATAAAAAGGTACAAAGTAGGAAACTGAAATTGACCTCTACAGTACTCCTCAGATGATGAGAATATGATGAAGGAACACAAAGCACAAAACTGATTGTGTGCATCTCCGGCCTCTTCGAATTCTGGAAGAAAATCAGCGAACTTCAACATCAAGCCGCCCATAAGAGACATAATATGATTGTCATTAGTTGCATCATATGTCTGCTCCTCCTATCGTCCACTATATATTCCAGTGTCATGCTGATAGTGCCCGCAAGAGTAGTTTCTCATTAATTTTTTCCTTGTTTAATTTGCAATTCATAATTTATTTACAGGAAACTATTGGGAAAAGTTGTCAGAACACACAATGAAATCGGTTATCGCGTTATTGGCTGTTTTGGCCGTGGTCTCTGCAGAAGTCCACCAGTTCAATATTGGGTAAATTCTATCATAACTTGACTCATATTTTCGATAATAGAGGTTCAGATATCGTCCAAATCTTCGCCAACGTTTGAATGCGGAAGGGAAGTTGGCAGAGTATGAGAAGGAACGGAACGAGTTGTTGGCAAAGAAGAGTCTTCAATTGGCATCTTCATCATCTCCAATCATTGATTATGAAGATATGGCATATATGGTTCAAATTAGTTTAGGAACTCCAGCTCAGAACTTTGTTCTTTTCATTGATTCTGGATCCTCCAACTTGTGGGTTCCAGATATTACTTGTGCTGCAGGAAAAGACGCGACATGTGGAAGTTATTGTAAATCTGTAAGTTTTATTTTTTTAACTAAAAAAGTTTATCATGGTTATCATATTTCATTTCAGACCCCATATGATGCATGCCTAACCTTCTGTCAAGAAGAATGTTGTACGAAGACGGTTGCTGGAGATAAGGTTCTTGCGTGAGTATTCCCATAGCAAATCCAAACAATCTGTCTGTTTTCCACTTCAGAACAACTGATGCTTGCCAATCCAAGCATCGCTTCAATGCTACTCTTTCCTCATCCTATGTGACCAATGGACAGAAGTTTGATATGACATACAACACTGGAGAAGTCAAAGGATTCTTCGGAGTTGACACTTTCTGCGTAAGTTTCAAAAGTTGCCCCTCTCCATCAGCCCTCATTATTTCAGTTCACCAACACCTCTGTCTGTGCCACATCTCAAACCTTCGGACAAGCCACAACCATCGGAGAGGCATTCGGAAAGCAACCAGAAGACGGAATCATTGGTCTCGGATGGCCAGCTCTTGCTGTTAACCAACAGACTCCACCACTTTTCAACCTGATGAATCAAGGAAAACTTGATCAACCATACTTTGTTGTCTATCTTGCTCAAATTGGTCCAACTTCTCAAATCAATGGAGGAGCATTCACTGTCGGAGGACTTGATACCACTCACTGTGATTCCAACGTCGACTGGGTTCCATTAACAACTCAAACATTCTGGCAATTCAAACTTGGAGGGTTCGTGTTAGATTAGAATGAATAAAGAGAAACATGAATAATTTCCAGAGTTTCATCTGGGACATACAGTCAGACACCAACTTCTGGATGGCAAGCGGCTTCTGATACTGCTGCATCTTTTATTGGAGCACCCAAGAGTGTCGTGACAAGTCTCGCTAAAGTGTAAGTGTATTGTCGATGACTCAACATTCTGAGATCTCCTAATTACAGTGTCGGTGCCACATACGTTCCACTCACTGGAGCTTTCTTCATTGATTGTGACGCAGTTGTCCCAGATATTGTATTCACAATCAACGGAAAAACCTACAACATGCCATCAACTTCTTTCGTTGTTTCTGCTGGACCAGGACCATGTATGTTTGCATTCTACGAGTTGACTGCTGGAGGTTTCTACCCTGCTTGGATGCTCGGACCACCATTCATGCGAGCATATTGTCATACTCATGACATGAAAAATGGAAGACTTGGATTTTCAAAGGTGCTGTAAAACTTAATGAATCTCATTTTCTATCTTTTTTGAACATAAATATAAACATAAATAATTGCAATGAATAAAATTCATTGATTCCCTTTCGAAACATATTTGTTTTCGAAATTATGATTGAAGTTGTACTGCGAGATAAGAATGAAAAAACAGATGAACAGGGACGGAGAGAAGATACAAGTACATATGTACAAAGTGCAAAAAAGGGAGGAGATAAAGAGGAAACAACAAAAGGGTTCTTTGGTAAAAACAAACAATTTAGATAATTTAGAATTATAAAAATTCAATAAGTGAAAAATAAGAAAATGGTACAGATTGGGTAAAAATTGAGTCAATTGGAGATGTTGGACAATACGTGTGTGATGTGACCGCTCTCACCAGCCAAGCACTTGAGACATACTTTTTGCACCGGAGTCATCTTTTGTTTCTTTTCTGAAAAGATTTGAAGAATTGAAAACTTCATATCAATATTTGTGCATTTTGATGTGCTGCAATGATTAGATAGTGGAAACATAGGAAGGACAAAAATTTGGCTAATCTAAAAACTTTTTCGAGGAACAATGACATTTTTTAAAGCTTCTCTACAGAATATATCAGTTCAGACGAGCTCACCAAGATCCGGATCTTGTGGTTTAACCGTGTAAACATTCGTCTTATCGGTGAGTTGCTGTTGAGCGGCGACACTCTCAGAAGCGACACGCTTTCGGCTGAACTGCGACAGAAGACGATCGAACATCTGGAAGTGGTGATGGTGAAACAATGAAAGAATGAGCACAACAGATGGCAACATTTGAAAAAAAAATGAAAGTGATAAGAAAAAGATATTGGAAAGGCGTGTTGGATGATAACGCTTTAAACGGAGACAAGAAGAGCAGATGATATCAAAAACCTTTGAGACTTTTATACTTATGAAATGGGCGGAGCTTTACCTTTTTTCAAAAAACAATACAGAGCACCAGAAAAAATCTATCACAATTTGAATATTGAACATGAACCGAAAGTAAGTACAAATAATAATCACAATGAGATGGGAACATTCAAAACAAGAAAAAGACACGTGACAAAAGAATATAAGGAGCTATCAAAAACACAAAGATTACAGGACCAAACGTCGACTATTATTAAATATGGCAAAATGCACGTAATTCTGAGCTCATGATAAGATATGATACGGTAAGAGAAATGAATGAGAATCTACAATAAATTAACCTAGAGTTCACGATGAATTATGATTTTCTCTTCCAAGTACTTTTCAAGTTTCCGTGCTTTACGGTTTAACTTCTCGTGCTTGATGCTCAACTCCAAGTTTTCGTAAACTTGAGCTTTGCCCTTTCCACGTTCCTCGGCGTCATCTTGCAGACGAGATACTTCCTCCTGAAATTAAAAATGAAATTACATTTTTCGAATGGCTTGACGAAGAATTTTATCATTAAAATATGGAGACAAATAGTTTGTTTCTTCCAGTTTATTTGTTTTTTTTTTCTGTTCTTTCCATGTTGATCGGAAAAACAATCTGTGAATGAGTGAAAAACAATGTGATAAAGACTGAAATTTTCAGTCGGCAAATAATAGTTTTTTATCAATGAAGTCGGAAATGTTGCTTTCTAAAATTAAATTAGTGTGTAAATACTATTACCTTGTGAAATTCAATTTTTTTCAGTTGACTTTCGAAGTGCGATAATTCATCTTTCAACACATTTAATTCGTGTTGTGACAACTTCTGGTTCTCCTGAGCCAACTTCCAAAGACGTTTGACACGTGGCTCACTGAACGGAGAGTACTCTTCACTAGTCACTTTTCGATGAACTTCATCTAGATGATCATTCATTTCTCGATTAGCTGCTTTTAATTTCTTGGTTTTCTCTCCAATGTGTTCGATATCATGATGAATCGAATTCTCGTGTGGAACTTTCTTAAAATCTTCCAACTGGTCTTCATAAACACGCATTTTTCGTTCAACTTCTTTCAATTCTCCGTGCAAAGAATGCAATTCTTGGTGTGAGAATTTCCCATTCTGAGCTTGACTCCAGAGTTTTTGCAGATTTTCATCTGTGAACTTTCCGCTAGGAAGCGGCTCATTTTCATCGGTTTGTTGGAGAAGGTTTTTGTGCTTGTACTTCTAAAATTATAAAAACTACAGTACACGCTCAGATGTGATGAAATCTTACCTCTTTGAAAGCCATCACAGCTTTTTCCAAGCCATACTTTTCGAGAATCGCTGCTAACTTGTCGTCAATCTTATCGATTTCTTTAGTACCTTGAGTTCCTTGTCGATTCGATTTAGATGCCAGGTAGATTGCATCGTATCCCGATAATTCTTTCTGAAAACATTGTCAGGTTTATTGGCTTTTTTAAAAATTAAACGTTTTAGAACCTCAAGCCTAGCTAAATTTTGTCTATCAGTAACGTGCTGCAATGCTTTCTCGTAAATGAAGTTGATCCGTTCTGTTCGATATTGTGATTTCTTGTTTACCACTTGTCCAATGGCTAACAAGAGTATTACAAGTGAGAGAAGACGATGCATCTGTGAAAAAAGAGTCGTAGAAAATACAATTTTCAACTATTTTAGTTTTATGAAGGAGAAAACTTGAAAATTAGGAAGGAAACAGTAAACGAAAAAATAAAATTTGAAAAAAGCGAAATTTGGAGTGCGCTGCAAGCATGCTCTATCGGCATGGGTTAGAGACCGAAAGAAAGGAGGTAGTCAGAGAAAAAAAAAAGATGGAACGGAGATGATAGTAGGGTGATTTATTATGTTTCCAAGATTGATGAATGAGAAAAATAATTGGAAAATAATGGAAAATAATCAATTAGCTGACCTTCATCACCTGTTTAGGATTCGGTTTCAAACATCTACTTTTTCGATGTAGGACACACGGTTAACATGATGAAATCAAAATTACTGAAGACCCTTCCGGATGTCTTGGAAACGTCAAAATTACATAACCTAAACATCACATCGTTAATATTGGTTCCTATTGTAGATATTGGTTCCCCATTTCCGGCTGTCCTACCTGTAAAGTGGATAGAAGAGTCATCAAAACATTAATTTACCTGTTGCTTCCATGATTCTTATTTTTTTTACCAGATTTTTCTCGGATTCTGATGCTTACAGTATATTTCGGCAACTCTTCGCGCAAATTAAATTTGAAATGTGCTCAATGAGCCATAGTTGATTGTCTTCTGCTATTTGCGTCATCTCATGTCAAAATTCTAACGAAAGAATCAAAAGAAAAAGAGAGTTGAATGGAAAATTAGATTTCGAGAATAGAAGGACAACGGAGAAGAAGAAGTTGCGTGCAATGAATATCCGAAGAAATTCGTTTGAAAATCAAACGAAAAAGCTCAAAAGAGAAGAAGACAATCGAATCTTCATCTTCGTTTTCCCGTCCTTCTTCAATGAGTGGACAAGAAGGAGAAAAAGGAGACGTCGTCTGCTTCTTCAGTTAGTTATTCTTCTTATTCTTCTCACTTTTTTTTGGTAACCAGAAGAGTGAAAGAAGAACATGTTATTCCTTTCATTGGTCATTTTGGCAATAAACACTGTAATTGTGGGAACGATAACCTGTTTCAATTGCGAGAGTGATTTTCAGGGCGCGTTACGGTAAGTCATTCAGAAGGATTCATTTGAAAGCCAAGAATGACGAGGTTTGGCATTAAAATGCTGCTGAGTAATAGAGCCTTCCATATATAGCATATCGAATATGACTTTTGAAAGGATTTGAAATTGTGGTTCGAAAAGGATTATAAGGTTCTTCAGACTATGAGAGAAATGTAGCGACATTTACACATTGCTGTTGTGACTTGTGTCAGAATAATTACACAGCTTCTGAAATAACCCTCATCTCACTGAAAGTTGTTGTTTTTCTGTCCAAGTTGTCTGATTCTTTCTCCCGATGGAATCGGAATTAGTAGCTATTATTTACTTTCATCTTTATAGTAATAGATCCCTGAAAGTTCATATTATCACCCAGAACAATATTCTTAATTTCAGATGCCAACAGCCATGTGAAGGCTCTCAATGTGTCGTCTGGAAATGGAATTCTCGATCAGAACTTGCAATTAAACAAGGATGTCTTCAAGGAGTTGACAAGCAGTGGACAGCTAAAGTTGGTTGTCGAACTAACCACTTGGGTGCTTCACTTTGTGTTTGCGAGTGAGTTGGTTTTCAGAATTCTGTGTATTGCTCACACCATTTCATTTGTAGTGATGGCCCACTCTGCAATCGTGTCGAAAGAGCGGAACAAACTGCTCGACCGCTTCCACAAATCCGTCTTCCTGCTGTGGAATGTCAGAGTAAAGTAGTGAGTACTGGGTTCGTTGGACCACGTCGGGAGAAAATATGCACTTCTAACTATTGTCATGTCACAAAAACTGAAACTTTCGGAGAAGAAGAAGACGAAAGTTCGGAAGTTCTAAGTGTCTCAAACTGTGGAGACCTTCCCGGTAACTAAACAACTATGGAATCTTTTTTCAGTTTGTGATTTTTTCCAGAGTTTGATTTCGATGTTCGTCTAAAAAACTCCATTGGGTTCCCGGGTCTGTATTCAAATGGTTGTTACCGTATTCAAGTTGAAAAACGATCAGCAATGGTTGATTGTGTTTGTTCGAAGAATAAATGTAACGAAGTTATTCCCGAAATAGAGACAGGACATGTTAGATGTTATATGGGCAAAGATTTTCGAAATACTAGTCAGGTATATTTAGTTGTTATTACATAAACAACATAATTTGTGTTCAGGTTGACTCCCATGAGTTCTGCGACGGTGATTTCTGTTTGATTCAAGATGCTCATGGAAGAGTATCTAAAGGATGTATTTCATTAAACGAGCGGAATAGTTGGAGTCATTTGAAGAGTGGACATCGTCGAATACTTGGTGTAGAGCAATGGATATGTCAAGCTCATTTGTGCAATTTTGATACAGAAAGAGCCATGAAATCAGTGAGAAGTATGCGGTTAGGAAGGACAAGCTCTGCTTTCAGTTTTTGGAAAGGTAGTTTTCTATTTTTGATATCATTTCTAGGGTTGGTTTATGAGGTACTTTCATTTTAGTTCTTTCATATTCATCAAAGATAAATAAAGTTTTATTGTGGTTTTCAATGAATTTGTACAAAAAACTCAAAACTTTGAAAACTTAGCTTCTTTCTTGTTTGGTTGAATGACAATTGGACTGTTGGCCGATTGGAAGACACCTCGAATACGGTAAATTAGTGCCTGAAACTACGTAATGTTGAAATTGTTTCAATTTGGAACTTACCGATCTGACGTGTATATCCAGAGTCAATGCAGTCAAAAGTGGCCAGTAGGCAGTCATGAATACATTTGATAAAGATAAAACAGGAGATGATGATAGGAAACACAAGCAAATCCAGAAGCAGTACAGCAAGTCAAAGATAGCGTAGATAGATACCGAACAAATGGTTTCACGAGTAGAGGAATTCTCATTTTCTTCTTCGTTCTCTTCTAGAGAAGTTGGCTTTTGAAAGAGTCGTTTGTATGACAAATCAATCAAAGATAGAATATGAGATATCAGTGTTGGAGTTATGACAATAGAAACTAAGTAGATGTAGGAGATGACTTCAAAGTATTGAAGAGTCCAATTCAGTTTTGGCGGATTGAAGCGACGAATTCTGAAAAAGAAAGTCTTTGAATGAAATAACTGTATCTAGACTTACGTAGTACGTGCACAAATATTCACAGCAAAAAAGAAGGAAAATCCAAAGACAATTATCATTATTGCGAAAATCACATTGTCTAGGAAAATAAGCTTTCTGCAAAAACCCTCATCTTCTACTTCAAAGAAATTAATTATACCCGGCTCTTGGTGAAATGCTCTTCAAACTTTTATGTATTCCATTTATCATCATGAAGATAAATGCGAAACATTGGGTAAGAACCAACAGAAAGGCAGGAACATTAATCATGACAGGATTCATAAAGTAAGGTTGATTCACAGCTAAAATCAGTTTGAATTGAATACAAAATATTTCAGTTTCAATTGACCTATCATGGCTGGAACTGGAACGAAAACCACAAAAAGTTGAATGATGCACGCTAAAAATTGGGCTGAGAGGATCAGTACAGTTGGTCGAGTAATGAAGTTTGCAATCTCCGGGAGAATTGAAATCAGAATGAGATGGAAAGCAATGCCGGTGAAACCTAGAATAATCTTTGGGTGACCTTAAATTAGAAGTTTCACTTTTTGTTTTTGTTTTTTTTATTTGAAAGAACATTTGAAACATATGTGCAATTTGTGATAGGGGTAAACAAGGATAATAGGAAACATCTGACAATTGTCAAGCTTGTGTAATTTTCTTCTAGTACAGCTTACCCAGAACAAAATAAAGAGTTCCAATAGTATCCTTCCAGAAGTTCTCTCGAATCCAAAGTGCATCTTCGAAGTACAACATTTTTAAGGTCCAAAATAACTTGAGTGAAATAAAAAGAGGCTCCGAGGTGTGAATCCAATTTATTTCGAAAACAATAAGTTTTGATCGAGAGAAACGAGTCTCTTCCACTGAAAAACGACAACGAGACACATTGTGCAATTCGAAGAGAACCCAGTTATCTTGATTGATAATCCGGGGTGATAAGTGATAAGTGAAAAGTGACAAAAACATGTTCGAAAAAAAAAGAGAAAAAGAGAAAAGAGCAACTGGCAAAACCAGGAAGATGAAAAGAACAGAATGTTGGAAAAAAAGAAAAAGGAGAGAACACATCTGGAGATAATTTGGTAGTGAAAAGAATGAAGATTTATGATGATGTTTGACTAGAAGAAGATGGGAGAGCATAGGTCGGACGCCATCTTTTTGGCATTGAAGCAATTGTTCCGTTTCCAAAAACCCACTGAAAATACCATGAATTATGTGAAACCATGTGACATCTTACCTGACAAGTAGAAAGCTTTGATGGTGGTATAATAACTGTTTTTGGCTTCTTGGCAACTGGAATTACAGATTCAGCAAAAAAGAAAACCACAATTGAAGTCAATGAAATCATAACTAAATGAGGTGAATTTCCTTTTCATTTACATTCATTTTCTCCCCCCAAATGTACTAAAAATTGAAGAAGATACCATCGTCTGAAAAAGACTATTAACTATTATGAGAGATGCAGAGAGATTAAGATTTAAGACCGGTATGTCATTAGCATATATCTAATCAAGTCTCTTCCTCTTCTTTCTTTTTCCTTTAGCTGTGAAAAAAACGAAGAATAAATCCATCTCTTTCACTTTTTTCAACGCTTTCCTTTCATTCATTTGATTTGGGGTGACAATATGCGTGATGACAAGTGTGAGAAATTAAATACAATCACATGAATTATTCAAATAATCTACAATGTTCTATTTCTTCCGTTTCATAATATCTTTGAATACAGTAGACAATAATTCAGCCATCATTTGAGTATCTATTGCAATACATCGATAAACACGGTAAAGAGACTTGTCCCGTTTTCCAAGAGCCGCACACGCCAATGATTCCATGAAGTCCAAAGCATCATCTTGATCACCTCCTGAAACAGTTTCAGTGAAAAAGTGGTAGTAAGCAGCAAAAAAGAATGGGCCGAACCGGGGATTGAACCCGGGACCTCTCGCACCCAAAGCGAGAATCATACCACTAGACCATTCGGCCACGAAATCAAATGAAAATCGAAGAAATCAAAAGAAACTTTTTGATAGAAAGACAGCCTTTATATCGGATATCTTATCAATCAAAGCTATCAACATGCGCGGGTTAATACAAAGTAGAACATTATAGAACGCGTAAGATTTGAGATACATTTTGAAGTACGTTAGTTTGGTCAGTCCTTTGTAATCTCCATTCACACTTACTTTGATCATTAATACAGTTCTGTTGTACTTTACTGGATCAGAAAACTTACCTTGGAAATCTGGCTTATACTTTGACAACGGAATCACATCAAGCTTCTCACAAAATACATCGATTTCATTGAGAAACAAATATATTGGTGTCGTTGCAAACATTGGTTCTTCACTGATTTTCCTCAGAAGACCCAAAGCATCGTCTAATCGATTCTGAAACTAAACTAGATCCTCGATAAATTTGGATTCAACGGCTACCGTAACCATGTCTTCACTCATCACTTGATCATATTCTGAAATAGCTAAACAAAAGAAAATAGCATCGATGCCTTCATACTGTGTAGCCCATTTCCTTCGATCTATTTTCTGACCTCCAATATCAAATAATCTGAAAGCAAAAACCTCTAATAGAAGGGCAAGCTAAGTGTAACCCACTGAAAAGATTGGTGATTTGCAGTGAAAACAACGTTTTGAACTCCACAAGTTGGCACGTAAGCCATGATGAGATCTCTATCAGATGGTTTATAATCCACCGTATTAATTTTGTCCAAATTATTGAGAAAGCTGCAATTATAAAAATAATTTTTCTCAGAAAAAAAAATAGAGAACGGATTAAACTTTTGGAAAGTCTGAATGAAGTGAGTTACAGATGCGAACTGATTTCATTCAAGTCAGAATCAGTTCTAAAGGAAAACTCACTAGCTTGCTGAATCATTCAAATTAAATTGACTCCTCAATGCATAAAGCTTTTGCATTGACTTGTCATTCCAAATACATTTAATCTTTTCAGCCGTTTCTTTTGAAAATAGTCCATAATGAGTCTCCTCATCTGCTATTATAGACTGAGCACGTCCCTGAAATTCGGCTTTTGCACTTTTTGTTAACTGAAATTTATTTACCATGTTAATTGGATCCGAAAATTGAATATCCGATATTTTCATAGCTCGACAAAGAGCTTTGATGCATTTAAAGATGTTATGATAGATAAAAGCTCGTCGATGAAAATATTCTGACTCTTTGAAATGTTGTTTATAGAGCAGACGGACTTGCTCCAGAACGGTTGTTTTCCCACTTTCGGCTGATCCTGAATAGGAATTGAATGAAAAGAGAAAAAAAGAAAAGATAATACCAAGAAGAAGAAGTCTGATGTGGCTGTATGAAGTATCATCTGATTTCTGAGATGCTGGGGTAACAGATCGAGAAGCACGAATTTCAGGAACTTGGAGCTAGAATGATAAATAAATTCCTGTGAAAAGAAGGCATTAAATTGGCTTACTGTAACTGATGGAGAGATAGCAGGCGGTGGTACTGGTGTAAGTTCTTTTCTCTCTACAACTTCTTCAACTGGTTCTTTTGCCTCTCTTCCATTCGTATCTGGTGCAGGTAGAGGTTTATCCGAAGGATTTGTGATATCGGCGACCTGGAATTAATAAGACAGTTTTATTTAAAAAAGAAAAAAGACAAACCTTGCTTTGCGACGAAAAATTGCAGCCCATCACTCAGCACATTTTTTTTGCAAACCTGTCTTATATCTAAAAAAGAATTTCTTAAACTTCAAAACCTTTACAAGAGCAGAAAAAAAGAGATATCAAGTGAAAATCTATTGAGACCAATGAATAGGAACACAATTCATCTGAGGTTCTTCTCTCTTTTCAACGACTCGGATTTATTTTTTATACGAATCAAAAAAAAGGAAGAAGAAAAAGAAGAAGAAAAAAAGGAAAGAAAGAAAATAATATAATACCTGGACAATTGGATAAAATCCACTTATTTCGTCTCGACTCAATTTCTATTGGTTTTTTTTTCGTTTTCAAAGAAATGAGAAAAATCGGAAGCGAATTGGAGGATCAGCTCGTTCAAAGTTAAGAAGATATGATGAATGAATTTTCACGAACTAAATCTCCAAAAAGTCAAAATTATACGAATCTTTCACAATTTTGTTTACACTTGACTTGGTTCCAAAATGAGAATGCCCAGGCGCATTGAATTCTCTTTTTACTGATATTGAGAGTTTTTGTTTTTCTTCCCAGCATTGTTTATTTCATGGACGGCGGGTCTAGAGAAATCTAAATATATCTTCCAAATTACAATGGATCTGGTTGAATAGGTCTAGCCAAATTCAGTAAAATTGAAAATTGACACGTAGTCGGATTAAGAATCGTTCCGATGGGAATCTAAAAGTCAGTTGCCTTGACTGGGAGGCTTTAATGATGCACTACCAGTTTCAGATTACTTGATTACTTTCTCTAGGTAGTTCTTATATTTAGGAACAAACGTTGGCGCACATATTATTTGTTCCTGATTCTAATTCAATTTCGTTCCATAGATCACTCTTTTCAACAAATTGATAATATTTGACATATCAAATGGTCAGTCTCCCCGATTCATAATTTATGACAAATTGCAAAAAAAAACGTTAGGTCTGATAATAATTGAGCCAGCTGCATTTCAGAAACCGATGAGAACGTGGAATGAAGTTTCAGAATTTGAAACATTAAATCAATTTTGATCTGGTGGGTATTCCGTTTCATTTCTGTCTTATTTAATCAAACTTTATTGTAACCATATATGACTCATTTTCTAGCTTTTTTGAAAACAAATTGAACTTCTAATCTTAAAGCAAAATGATGCTTACCGAATCAGAAAAAGAATGATGAACGAAAAGACAAGGCCTCAGAGAGTAATCAGCATGAGTTCATGCTTAAGAAGAACTACACAATTTTCAGAACTTTTTTAGGCATTGAAATATCAAAATTCAAACTTCAACTGACTTGAAAAGGGAAATCCTAAATCCAAAGAAGAATAAAATTCAGGTGAGCAGAACAGAAAGAATATGAAAGCAAGATTAGAGGTGGAGCGTTCCTCTTTATTTTTCTTTTCATGCACACAAATCCCCCCAAAAATTCGTATTAGTTCAGGGGTATACGGTAGCTGCTCAATCTATACGATCATGATTCATTTTATTTTCGCAGGGATCAAAGAAACGAAGAACTCAAGTGGAAGATGATAGAAACTTTTAAAAGTAGACAATGAATGACGCACGTGTTCGAGGTTAAGAGCTTTAATAATAGCTTTTGAGTAGGGGAATGGGTTCCAATTGAGGTGACGGGATTTGAGCTGGAAAAGAAGAAAAAGTGGAAATGCATATCTCGACACTCCCGGAGGCTCACTCTCTCTATCACATAAATCAATGTGGCTCGTGAGAAAAGAAAACGAGATTAGATGGCGTTTGGGCTTGTGGACTCGGAAAAGGAATAGAAGGTAGGTTAGATAAATTGAATTCAAAAGATATCTTTAGAGATTAGAAATTCAGCTTTTATGAGTCTAGCGTTGGGATTTCCCAACAGAAAATCCCAACTAAAATACTGATTCTTCTGAAATCATTAGGCAGATAAATTTCCAGAAATCAACAAAAACTAAAAAAGAAGAAGTTTTGGGAAATGATCCAATGCAATGAACAAGTTGTTATTCGAACGTCATTTACTCGTGGCACCTGTCAAAGAAAAATACCAACCTGAAAGGATTTGAAACATCTGCTCTGTTCTGCATATTGAGACTTTTTGATTAGTCAGGATTGGAAAAAGGAACGTGTTTTGTTTAAAATTATTGGAGAAAAATCACAGAAATTGATGATAGGAAGATTCAACAAATGCATACATCAAAAATTGAATCCGTTTAGCTCCACCCATCTGTATATTTCAAAGAATCGGAAGAAAATGTACTTTTCTGACTTTACAAATACAAAAATTGTAGGCTAGTTGTAATGCTTACGCACGATATATAGAAGAGACCGGGAAGATCAGAGAGGAGAAAAATGATAATTGGAATGAATGACACATGAAAATGTCATTTCATAGTTGAGAGAATGATGACTCAAAAGATGAATACAATAGAGATTCCGTAGGATTATCTGATGAGAGTTCCTCTTTATGGAGAAAAAGTTATCCTTTTCATATTTCTTCAACTTTTGATTCCGATGCTAAACCCAGGTTCATACTCTCTTCTTCCATTTTCCTAATCTCTTCTTGATTGCAAATTCCCAACATTCTCTTTTCTCTCTTCTCCGTCTCATAACTTTGCAAATTGAATCCATGTTACCTTGCGGTTATGAGTAAGTGCGATTCTCATGAAAACCACGCAAATATACGTCACTCTATTGGGAAAGAGATTCAAAATATTAATACAAATCTGACGAAGAAAACGAGGGATTCTGGATAAGGTGTTATCAAGGAAGTAAAAACATGTTTTTATATTTTTATTTATAGTTCTTCGTTAATTTCTTTCAAGGATCTTTGACAGGCAACGTCTTTGAAATGACATTTTTGAGCGGGGAACTTCTCTCCAGGGCTGGCTCTTCTGGAATGAAAACAATTGTTTAGTCTTTCACATCACATAATCTTATTTTCATGATACCTCATCGCTCCAGAATGTGTATATCCTTCATCTTTGATCACCCAAAAATCGTCAACAGTCTGCTCATTTTTGTCAATAGAAATTTGCTCGACTCGAACATGAGTTCTATTTGCAATTGTTACAATGGACCATCCATAATCATTGTTACGGGCGGCACTCCATGGCCATGGGTTATCAGTGAACCATGCATCTGGAGTATGACATCCAGCAGATCCACTGATAAGATATACTGGAGCTTTAGGGTTATGATATGCGTTAGCCTGATAATAATTTAATTTTGAAATGCTTCAGATGGGATACTCACATCATTCCAATAAGCTCTATCTGCCACTGGATAGAATCTCTCATAAGAATGTTCATGTCCCCAGAATCCAAAATCAACAGATGTTTGTAAAAAGAGTGGTTCTAATCCAGGCATATCTAACCATCCAGTGCGAACCTATAACCAAGGTGGCTAGTCATTTTTTTTTCTGATTTCAAACTGCTTACCAATCGGTTTTCAAATGATTGACATTCGGCAGAATTGACATTGCTGCAATAAAATGGGCGATGTTGGAACGTGAAGATCCATGGATGGGCTGCTCGGTTTGCATTAGCAGTCTGGAAGTTACTGTTGATATTTTATGAGAGAATGAAACTAACCGTCAGATCATTCTTCAACCATTCATATTGTGTCATGACTGGATCCATTCCATAACTGTAGTAGTATCCATAATTCTCTGTACTAACTCCAACCCAGTGAACTGGTCCCAAATCAAAACTATAGAATTGATTGTCATTATGACCATTATCTGGAACTGCAAATCGTTTTTGATAATTGGTAAAGTTTTGTAAGTCATCCTCATGGTTTCCAGCAATCACCATATATGGCATCTGAAAATATCGTGTGAAAATGCTTTCATATATCTGATATTCAAACCTTTGAAATAAGTGGTTCAAATACATTTAAGTAGCTGTCTCCAACTTGTCCATTATTAGTGTGCAAGTCATAAGCAATATCTCCAAGATGAACAATAAAGTCAAAATCTCCAGCTAATCCATGCTTTATAATACTTTCCGTTGAGTTACCATGCCAGTAACCCAAATCTCCAAAGACGCAAACTTTATAAGATTGAGGATCTTTTGAGAGAGTTTTGAAAGAAAATGTTCGTGAGGCGATGGTGTATTCTGCAAAAAAATCTCAATTTGTATCTAATTTCATATAACATAGACACCCACGATATTCTGACGAATAGTCTAAGCCAGTCATAATTGCCTTATGACGATATCTAGTAATTCCACCATATACCCAAGCTTCTGAAGATCCCGACGCTGTTGATGATGCACCGCTTCCCTTCTTTCCATATGATACATCTTGGGAAACTAAAACTATTTTAGTTGCACTCCATTGGACAAGTTTAAAAAACAAACCTTCTGCGAAGGTATTCCAAACCACAGCCATCCGTGTCATATCTCCTGTGAATGATAAATGAACTTGATCCGGCGTTGTTCCTTCTCCATTACACTTTGCTATTATGAAAAATATACATGATGCAGTGGCCCAGATGAGATTCCTCATCTGAATATTGTAACCTTTGAGGTAAGGAAAACTAAAAGGAGAGCGAAAAAGGGTGTTCAAGTGACCAATACTTTTTAAAGGAGGACTATAGTCACATTTTTTTATTTCCATTTCTTGTTTATTTTTCCATTCTGATTCCATTGCGCATAAAGAAATTGCTCAAAAATCGCTCTGAAGCGCACAAATCGTGCTCAAAATCGCGCGTTACAGTCTGGCGGCCGCGGCCGTCTGGCCGAGGATTCCACAGCGCAGGGCCGTTTCCTCAATATTTTCCGCCTTTATTTCGTTCATTTTACATGTTTTTGTGAAGAAACGTCAATATTCTTCTATTTTGGCATGTAAAACGTAGTAAAAAAGCGAAAAACATTGAGAAAACAGCCCCGCGCTTTGGAATCCTCGGCCAGACGGCCGCGGCCGCGAGACTGTAACGCGCGATTTTGAGCGCAATTTGTGCGCTTCAGAGCGATTTTTGAGCAATTTCTTTATGCGCAATGGAATCAGAATGGAAAAATAAACAAGAAATGGAAATAAAAAAATGTGACTATAGTCCTCCTTTAAAGGAACACTCAATGCATTTCTAATGCAGAGAAAGTTCTCGAATAATATGAAAAACTCGTGTAAACTGCTGGAAAGCAATAAAAAAAGAAAAGAAAAAAGTCATGTGT
The DNA here is from genome assembly GCA_963572265.1 of Caenorhabditis doughertyi. Classification (NCBI taxonomy): domain Eukaryota; kingdom Metazoa; phylum Nematoda; class Chromadorea; order Rhabditida; family Rhabditidae; genus Caenorhabditis; species Caenorhabditis doughertyi. Next base: position 9,549,715 of record OY751557.1, read on the forward strand.
AAGACTCAATGGAACATAATGTGAAGTGTGATCAATCGGATTATAACAGGGACAGTGCAAGTCTATTCGCGGAGCACAGATTATTCTGATAAGAACATTTCTACCAAAAACCATTTGTAGAGAAAAAGAAGTGGAGAAAAAGAAAAATCGATTTATTCAGAAGAATCAAATCAATGAGATGGTGAAGGTAGGAGGATGATTGCAGCGGCAAGAAGCGATTGAACGAAAAGAAGAAATGATCCACAGAAAGCAATGATTGGGAAGAAAACACGGAGAAGTTCTCTGAAAAATTTAGTTTTATGGTGGATTGAAACGTAAAAGCTTGAGGGGTTTCCGAATGGAACTGGACAGTAGAAGATCTGTTAGAATGAGAAAAAAAGCAACTTCATATTGCTGACATGATATGCATAACTACGGCTAAGAGTACTTAGGATGGTCTTATAATACCAATTCTCATTCGAACAGAGTATTGTAGCATCTCGGTTCCCTTTGAAGACTACGGTAGATAAAACTCCCCAAAACCTACTCGTGACTGACAACAACCATTCTTCTCTCATAGTGAATCAAGTTAACTGTCTTTGATTTTGTTTTCTTCCCTTTCGTATTCCCGATAGTAGTCTCTTCGGTAAAAATTTGATTATTGAGATGATTGTTCGGTCCATCGGTAAGAAGTTCTTCTGGGCGAATATGGTCTTGTCTGAAATTATTAAAGTGTTATACTGCTTGAAAGTTTAAATCCAACCTGAGTAGTTTTTCGACATCCGTACTCATTTTGATAACGTTGATGTTGTTACTTGCGAAATAAAGTTTCTTCGACTCTTTAATTCCTTAAATGGATTGAAGCGAGAATGCGAGATCACGTAATAAATTTAGATAATTATTTATTTATGCCAACAAGAAAGAAAAACAAAAAATTCAAAACCAAGACAAAGAAAATGAAGAAAGAGGACGGTCACCAGGGCAATTGATTGCAGAACTCGAAACAAAAAAGAAGCATATGGACTGAAATCACAAAGAAACAACTATATCAAGTATTAATTATTGCTTTTTGCTAACGAGAGCTTCTCCAAGGGCGTCAAGTACTTCCTTCTTGTAGTCCTCGAAGTCACCGTCGATTTCAGCGACGGTTTGGTTTTCCACGATCCACAAATTACAATCTGTTCGAACAACGAGTCGTTCGTCGTGAGTAACCATCAAAACTCCACCATTGAAATCACGAATAGCTTCAGCTAATGCATCAATCGATTCGATATCCAAATTATTAGTAGGCTCATCGAGAATGATAATATCTGGGCTGCCCAGAGCTAAGTTACACAGTGCAACTCTTGATTTTTGTCCTCCAGAGAGATCACGAATTTTGACAGTATGAGCGTGAGCAGCAAGTCCAGTGGTTCCGAGTTGTTTTCGAGCTTCTTGATAATCAATGTTGAACTTGGTACAAAGGAATTCAACCGGTGTCTGTTCGCCATTCAAAGCTTCGTTTGCGTGCTGATCGAACCATCCGATTCGGAGTGTTCGGTGTTTTCGAAGCTCTCCGGATTGCTGAACGAAGTATTTGTATTATCTTATTCATTTATTCAATTCAAACTCACTGGTTCAATCTTTCCAATCAACAATTTGAGCAATGTAGACTTTCCAACACCATTTGGTCCAACGATAGCAATTCTGGAGTCCATATCAACTCCGAAATCGATGTTCTTAAAAAGAATGTCCTTTCCGTATCCGAAGGTGACTCCGTACAATCCAAGCACTGGTGGATTGAGTTTGTCAGTCTCTGGGAATTGGAACTTCACTGAATACTCTTTACGACGTTGAAGTAACTCTTGAGCTCCGACATCATCATCATCATTTCCTTTAGCAGCATTCTTCTTTCCTCCTTTCTTAGCTCTGTTGGCCATTTGTTGCTTAAGCTGATCTTCCGCTTGTTTAGCACTTTTTCCTTCTTTTTTCATAGCTTTCAACTGCTTTTGTTGTTGATCGAAGTTCTTCTCATGAACTTGCATATCCTGGGCATATTGCTTTTTGAACAGAGTGTAGTTTCCACGATATGTATGAAGTTTTTGGTTGTCAAGATGAATAATATCAGTGCAAACACTGTCGAGGAAACCTTGGTCGTGAGACACGATGAGAAGTGTTTTCTTCCACGATTGAAGGTAGCTGAAAACAGAATTTGATTGAAGTGTGGCATTTTTTTTTACTTACTTATCAAGCCAAATAACTGCGTTCAGATCGAGATGGTTTGTAGGTTCGTCAAGCATCAATAGTGTTGGTTCAAGGAAAAGTGCTCTGGCCAGAGAAATTCTCATTCTCCATCCTCCCGAGAAATCAGTACATGGCTTTTCTTGCATTTCTTTCGAGAAACCTAAACCAGCCAAAATACGGCGAGCCTTTGGCTCAGCACTATCTGCTTTAATATCTCTTAATTCTTCGGAAACTTCTTTCAATCTTTCAGCAGCTTCAGATACACCTTCCTCGATTTGAGTCATTAGCTTGGCTTCTTCTTCAAGAAGAGCCAATCGCTTTTTATCAGATCTGACGACAGTGTCAATAGCTGAAGTGCTATCTACTTGAATTTCCTGTTCACAATAAAGAAGGTCAATGTGTTTAGGAATATCGAGTCGTCGCGCACCAATATGTTTCAGAAGTGTAGTCTTTCCCATTCTAAAAAATGCCTTGTTGGTTTTAAAGATAATTTATGATTTTAACGTACCCGTTGGGTCCAACTAATCCATATCGTCGTCCGTAAACAATAGTCAAACTAGCCTTATCGAACAGAAGTTTTCCTTGGGCGGCAATATCGAAATTTTCCAGCTTGATATCCATACTGTTTTCCATTTGATTCACTTGAGTGGCAGTCTTCGACAGTTGAGACACGGTAAAATGAGCCCCGAGCTCCGCACCGGAACCAATTCCACCATGTTCCTCCTGGTTTCCTTCTACCTCTGGAAGATTATCAACAACTCCTCCCATCGACAAAATGGTTTTGTCATAGTTTTCTTTGGCTTTCGCCTTTTTGGCTTCTCTGTAACAGAATGGTTGTTTTTAAAAACAGAACGAAGAAAAACTCACTTTCGCGAAACCTTTTTCCCAGCGTCGGACATCGTTTATCGATGAGTCTGAAATATTTAGAATGTGGGACAGCAACAAAACAATAGAAGAAATTTCGCAATATTACAAATGTGAACTAAATCTCGTTCCAACATTGCATAGACTTGATTTAGGCAGGAACCTGCCTGAATGTTGTAGTTAACCGAGAATGAGACAGTTATACTGACTCAGTGTTTATATGTTGAAGTTTTAAAAGTTTATGAAAATGTCTATTGAAACATTTATGCCAGCCTGATCGAATTTTTTTGAAAAAGTGGGAATTGAAGAAAATGAAAAGAAATAAAACGAAAAGAGGTACTGTCCACAATGGATTCAAGCGTTTGCTGTGCAAACACCGAGACGCCACGTTGCGGACCGCGGGGCAATTAAAATTTGATTCGCACGCTTTATGTTTTCCGATATTTTATGAGGTTTTCCGTAATTTTATTCATCCAATTTTTATCAGAAAATTATGATAAAGTATACATCGGTAATTGGCCCTCCAATTATTGTTTTCAGAATGACTGACACGCCCACAGATCAATCGCCGCAGCGCATGTCCACCCGTAACCAAGCAAGGGTAAACTACACGGACATGGTATCTGGGAACTCTTCAGGGTATGCCATTAAAAAGGTTGAAAGTAACTTAATTGAACTCGAATTCTAGAGATAAAGAACCTGTCTTCCGCTCACCGACGGCTGGTACTCGAGGACGGAAGAAGCGCATTGCTAACGCTGATGTTGCCGATCTTTCCGCCAGTTTTGGAAATCTTAACACACCTCCTAAACGTGGACGCCCTCGTGGTGGGGGCATAGGTGGTACTCGTGGTGGTAGAACTCCAATGGTTCGACGGACCACCACAGAAGAGGCATCAGAAGTGGAAGAGCGAGAGCTTGTGGCCGCAGTGAAATCGGGAAAGAAAATCACAGAAGCTGTTGACAGATGGATTGGCCGATACAACGACAGATACCTTGCCGCAACCAACGAAATGCATCAGTTTTTCTTTGCTATCTGCGGATGCAAAGGAACTGTTTCCCAACACATGTCTGCTACGCTCTCCTTCAAGTGAGTTCAGGGGTTCCATGTTCTAAAATATCTATTCTTTTTGTTTCAGAGACATTATCTGCAAAATGACCGAAGATTTCGAAGAGGATTCCTCAGATTATCCGTTGGTTCACGGAGGTAGCTTGAAGAAAGTACGTGCAAATCTTCACACCTTTATCCATTCATTGATTAGTCGTTCCAAATCCTCGATGCTTTTTGATAGCAACCTCATGGATGGCTTCGTACAGTTACTCACTGGAATGGCCGACAGTCAAGTTCGTGCATTCCGTCACACCGCAACATTTTGCGCAATGAAAATCACATCGGCTCTTGTTGATGTGACAATCGAACTAACACAATCTAAGGAGAAAACCTCGAAACAGATTGAGGCAGAAAAAGCGAAACTGAAGAACAACTCGGCTGGAAATGAAAAATATGAAGCACTCGTTGTGCAACGAACTCAAACAGAAGAACGTGTTGACGAAATCCGTCAAATCTTGCAATATCTATTCAGATCTGTTTTTGTACATCGATATCGAGACGTAGTTCCAGATATTAGATGTATCTGCATTCAAGAGTTGGGCCACTGGATGGACGTTTATCCCGAACATTTTGTTGATGATTCGTATCTCAAATATATCGGTTGGTCGCTGTTCGATAAAGTTGGCGATGTTAGATTGCAATGTGTTCGTGCACTAATTCCATTATTCGACAAAAATTCGATTCTCGATAAACTCGAGTTATTCGTAAACAAGTTCAAAGATCGTCTTGTCTCTATGCTGCTCGATAAGGACTTGGACACCAGTATAGAAACTGTGAATCTCATGCGACACCTTTACACTGTTTTCCCGACACTGCTCACTATCAAAGACACAGTTCCTTTGTATGAACTTGTCTACGCTTCGAACCGGCAGTTGGCAGTGGCTGCTGGACAATTCCTCAACAACAAAGTTCTACAGAATCCAGAGAAGCCTGGGAAAACTCCGAATGCTCACAACGTCGCTCTAATCAACGACCTTACGACTTTTTTCATGGAAGGTGATCTCCACGAGCATGGAACGTATTTGGTTGATGCTCTTTTTGACACTAATCCTCTCATCAAGGATTGGGCAACAATGGCCGATATGCTACTTTCCGATCAGTACGAAAGTAAGTTTTCACAAAGAACAGTTACTAACAAAAGGACATTGAGTTTCAGATAGCCCAGATAAGGAATTGAGACTTATCGAAATCCTTGCCTGTTCTATTGCCCAATCGGCTACTGGTGAACCTCCTGTGGGTCGAACTGTAGTGAAGAAAGGAGCCCCGTCTGCAAAAGAAACCCGAGATCACATAGAAGATAGATCCAGGTTGACAGAAGTAATGATTCCACTGATTCCAAGATTGCTCACGAAGTACAGCTCGGATAGTGAGAAAATCTTAACCTTGATCAGCATCCCACTAAACTTCCAGTTGGACATGTACCTATCAGCACGAATGCAATCAGTAAGTAACACTTTTGCCGACGAAAAGAATTAGTTCATTTTGTTTCCAGCACCTCATTGAGCTTATGGACTCTTTAGACTCGTTGATCGAGAAACACGTTGACGAAGACCTTTTGAAAGGAGTAGCTGAACTTTACTACCACGTAAGCAGTCATTCGACAATCAGTTCTCAAGTGGAAAGCCATAAAATGAAACTACTCGATGGAATCGCTGCTTTCATTAGAAAATCAATGCAACAACTCGAAGATGGTAACCATCTTGATGACGAAGAAGAGGCTTTGTTCGCTTCATATATTAAAAGAATGGCTGCTTTCTCTGGTCTTATGGATCTTAGTCACTGGAATCTCTGGGATATCTTCTTGAAAATCGTGGCAAATTACGACCTTGAAGCTACCCAGCGTGATGTTCGAGAAATATGTGTGCAAATGTTGTTCTCCCAGCTTATGTATGATCTGGCGAACATCAGAAGAGAAGGAGAAACTCCAAAAGCAGATCAAGTTCGGAAATTGAAGAAAAAGCGTGATCAATTTTTAAGAATCGCAATGGATATTCTGACGAATGCAGCATGTGGAGTTGAGCAGGCATATTTGTGCCTTTGTGATTTTATGATTCTCTTTGGGAGTCATCTGGCGGACGAGGCGAAAGTGTTGGAGTCTCTTGTTTGGCGACCGGAAGATGAAGTTCTTGGTTGTATCAAGCTATACCTAGCATCAAACGTATTTGATGTGGACATTCCGGAAGACATGGACCAACAAGAAAGAATCGAATTAATGCATAAACAGCGACAGCTTGTTGCTCAGTATGCGAAAATTATTATCCACGGAGCAATGCCTGTTGAAGATGCCTCTGAGCTTATCAAGCGATATCAGTCTCACTTCCAAGACTTTGGAGATCTTTTCAAGAATCTTTTATCCAAGTGCCGTGAAATTTCATTCGTCGAGACTGGAGTTATGATTGTAGAAGCTTTGAAAGATCGCTACAACGAAATGGATGAGTATCAGCAAAGAGATCCAGTTTCCGAACCATTCAGTGCCTGCCGAGACTTGGCGAAGAGACTGGGGCCAGCATTCGGATCAGATTATGCGAAAAATCGTTATGCTGTAACATCACTTCACAAGAAAGCAATTGATTTTGCGTTCGACGAGTATAAGAAAGAAGAGCATTCGATTCCAAAGAACATTTTCTTCTTAGAGATCGCAATCGACTTCAGTGGAAAGCTTCTGCAGCAAGACAAAGTGGCTGTGTAAGTTGAATAATTAAAAAAGGTTCTAAACGGAATTTGCTTTTCAGTGCTCGATATTTACAAAAGATTTATGCCAGCCGTGTTGGAACTACCACTGACATGGGATGGGAACCATACAACATGTATCTCGCGTCCCTCACTGGACGAAATGACGACGATAATCAATCTGTGCGGAGTGGAATGAGTTTAGCTTCGAATGCTACTTCCCGTAGTGCAGCTTCAACGACCCGTGGGAGAGGACGTGGACGTCGTGGCAGACCTGTAGACGACTTCTACTAATTTATCATTATCATCGATCTGTAATATTTATTCGAACCCTTACTTCAGAAAAAGCTTCCGTTTTGTTTTTAAATTTCCTACTTCACACTGCTAAAGCAGTTTTTCACGATCTCTATCCCGAAATCTCTTTATACTCATTAATAGATATCCCAATTGTTATATTAAATTGATCAAAATAAAACTGTAAAATGATTCCAAGTAATCGTTCTAGACGTCTGCCGTCCGCAAAGTTCAAAAGTTTAGATTCACCTGACAACGTCTGACGCGAATGATCCCTGGAAAAAGTCGAATCTGTCATTTATTAAGAACCTAATCTCCTAAAGAAGAATAGGGGACGACGTGTCAAAATAAGCATTTGTTTTGTTCTCGAACTTTGATATAAAAGGGAATAAAATCAGTCAATTCGGCACTTAATCTTTTTGATCTTTTCTCTTCTTTTCAGGCTGCCGAGGTATGTTTTAGTGCAGCAATAATAGAGGGAGAACGTATTGTCGCTGGAAGTTTTTATTTGAAAATTCATGTTCTTTTTTTTAATTCGTGACTTCCCGAATTGAGAATTTTTGGTACCATTTTATTATAGTGAAAGATCATACTTTAATACAGTGGCTATTGCCTTCTGAAAATTTGAAACTGATATCCATAAATTTTGAATTTGAAGACTAGATAGGCAAGTTTATGACGATATTGATTCCTACAGTAAACCTACTATGAAAACAGCTTCAGAAAAATATGACATAGATCAGCAGCTCTCGATGCATTTTAGTCTGATTTGATATCGATAAATATCCGTTCAAGAAGATTTCCTTTGAGAAATATAGATCGCAATTTGCTCCAGAGAATGAACAGCTCGTGATTCGTTTCGCTAACAAATTCCTTCTTTTGCACTCTAATTCTAAATTTGATTGATTCTATATAAAGTTCTATTTTCATTTTCTCATAACAACTCGTTTGTTTTGCGTCTTATTTCTAGGTTCTTTGTCTTAAACGGGCTATTGAATGAGACTGTTTTCCTTTCCGGTGATTTCCCTAAAGATTTATCTATTATCTTTTTGTGATAGAACCATAAGCAGACAGAAAACATTCATTGAGAAAAATAGAGGGGCGTTGAGATATAAACGACATAAAGGTCCGATGGGAAAAACACGTAATCCACTGGTATAAAAAGAGAAAGAAAAGAAAAGCGAATGGGTGATTGTCGGCTCATGAGGTATCACTTCCTGGTGCCAAATCACTGATGAGAAGCGGAAAACTTACAGTAGGCTACCTAGTCCGCTTACAGTAGTGACATTTCCCTGAATCCTCACAGTGCTGACAAGTTTTTGAAATCTCAATCATCATGTTTCCTTTTCAATAACTCCTCCCATCTATTTTACTCACCCCAGGAACTTTAATGTAGACTGATTCACGAGACATTGATCCATCCTTAATTGCAATGATTCATTTGCAAAAAGTGCTTTCAATTCTGAGTCTGGTGTATATAAACGAACCAATTTTACGTCAATGTTGTTGTCTGATTACCCTTTGCTCCCAATTGAAATAACTCTTCATTAAAACGATCTCCGTCCGAAACATCTCTTATGAAAACACGTTTCTCTATAAAAGCAATCAGTTTGCTTTCAGAAGCATCTTTCGTCATGAACCGAATCATTCAATACGGAAGTGTTGAGGGAATTCCATACTACAACTGTAGTTCTAAAACATCCGAGGAATGGTTTGCCACTGGCATTTCACGTCCTCTTTTTGGATGGACTATTCTCATTTTCGGAATCTTCATTGAGTTGTTGTACATTCCAACGATTTACATGATGTTCCGAACTAAACTTATTCAAATGACTTGCTATAAGATCATCGTTTGTCTTGGTGTCACAGACATGCTTGCCACATGTAAGTTCCCAACGGGAAATTTCCGAAATGCCTCAAATTGGTTTTTTTAGTGACCTGCTCTATCTTCAGTGGTTGGTTATTCATTCAGGGAGCTGTGTTCTGTAACTATCCGACGTTCATTTATTTGGCTGGATGTCTGGGATTGAGTGAGTCATAGCTGAGGGAAATGACTTATAATAATAAATAGAACTCCTACCTGAAAAAAAAACCATTCCATTCAGGTGGTTGGTGTATGGCCTGTGGATCTACCCTCCTTCTCGTTGTCAACCGTGTTCTCGATGTCCTTTATCGTCCTCTTTCCGAATACCTTTTCGATGGAAAACAAATCTTCATTTCTATTGCCATAATCGTGGCTTATGGAATATCAGTTTCCATTTTCTCTCCTTCAATTCTTTTCAATTCGGTTATCATGGCATGGATTGCTGATCCATTGACAATTGAACTGGAATACAAGACTGATGAAATTTCTAACTTTGTAAGTTCCTAGAAGTGTTCTGATAGCAAATTTAACTTCCAGTACCGTAATCACGTCCAATCCACTAACAACTGGATCTTTTGCTCTTCTACATGCACTCTTTACACCGTTTATTGCGTACTTGTCAACAAAATGCAACGAGGACAGAAATCGAAAGCATCACGTCAAGTATTCATCCAATCAAGTATCATTTGTTCATTCAACACATTTTCTGCAATGACTTACAATGCAATGATGTTTATCCCTCCTCCTCCATGGGTTGTCGTCATTGCTGAGCTCTGTTGGTCAATTGTTCATGGATGTCCGGCTATCATTTATCTTACCATGAATAGAACTATTCGCTCAGAATTCCTCAAATTCTTCGGATTCAAAAAAACGAACAAGGTAAGTTAGATTAGTTACTTTGCTGCATTGAAATAATAGACCATTCATGAATCTCATGATTTTATAGATTCAAACAACATCTCGTATCATTAATTCTTCTATTTTATCTTAGTTATACACTTTTTATTTATCATTTCTATATTTGTCTTTATCATTATTATCACGGGTTCAGAAAAATGCACTTTTCACATATTGTGAAATGTTCCGAATTATCTCCAATTCAACATTATATTTCCAGAAAATTGCCGATATCTCGTCAACTTCCAATATGAGACACACTGGAATGCCCCCAACCAGCAACTGAATTACCTCTTATAAAAGTGCACCCGAAGAATTCAACTTTTTATCAATTCGATCTCATCTCGACTTCTTGATTTATCTCTCGGAAATAAATTTGTACTTTTGTTACGCACGTCTTTGATTCCTAGACTAGAGTAAGCCAATAGATATATTGGCTCACTATCCGAGTGCCCAATCAAAAACTCTTTTTGTTAGTGCTTTGGTCTTTGAGATTTTTTGCAAGGTTTTGCAGTCCATTTGAAAAGATTTGAATTCGATTGATAGTAATTGATGTTATTCACAGAAAATTAGTAGATATTACCAGATTTTTCCGTATTTTTTTCCTCCAGATACTCTTTCATGATGAAAACACAGAAACACCAAGGATCGGAGAAAATTGTGATCTTCTCTGAATTCTGAGTCATTAAAAAATGTGGGAAATCTTTAAACCATTACTTTCATAATCACCAAAACCTAAGAGAACCAGGTCTGACACGATTGACATTGAAGTTATTGAGAGAAAGCTAAGCAGTCAAGAGCCATGACTGTCTGCGTCTCTCCCGATTGTCCACTGCCTTTTTCACATGGCGCCTCTATACAGTACCTATATCCTGTCTGAGGTTGTGTTCTACATCTGTGTTGGTTTTGAATACACGAGTAGTTAGGAGTCGCGCGTTTTTTGTGAAAAATAGTGTGGACAGATTGAGAGAATCAGATAGCTTTAGAGGGTTGGAAGATGAGCTTTTCCGAGTAGATGATAACCAGAGAAACCGCGCAATTTCTCACTTACCTATCGATTTCTGAAGTTTTTATTCACCTTTTTTGGGTTCTTATTTTAATTAAACATGTCAAGATAACAGCTCAAGGTCGTTTTTTTTTGAGAATTTTATTAGTGTTTTTCACAATGATCTCCTACTACTCCTCGATTGGTTTTTTACGTGAAATCTTGGCTTTTTGCCGGGTTCCAGTAACAATAATCTATATATAATAAATATTAAAAAACTGTTCAGAAAAATAAATTATTTTTATCAATTAAGGGTGTGGTCAGTGACACATAGTAGATCGTATATCCCTTGTGACTCACTTTCTTTTGGTACTTGAGTGTTGTTTACAGCTCAAGAGAAAAGGCCAAGAAGGGATCGTTTATGTACGAAAGACTTATAAGACGATTTTTCGTAAAAATAATTGATTGTCTCCGTCATTTGGTTTTTTATTTTAGTTCAGAAACTGATTTACAGTTTGGATCTTGGTTCTTGTAAATTCAAGCTTGAGCGCTGATAATAGGTTATTGGGTGTAACTTGGTTTTGCAGAAAAGCTCCATCAGAAAGCCTCGTTTAGGGAATCTAAAAGTCCATATTATATCCACTATCTAAAAGACCAATGGTCAAGAAAAAAACCATTTTCGTTTCAGGAAATCACTCTCTAGTCGTTTTTTCTCCCCTTTCTTCCGTCAAAATGTGCACTTTTTCTCCCCTAAACATGCACATTTTCTTCTCTTTTCTGTATGCCCAACACAATCCCAAACACTATTTACCCGACAGATTACTTGTGTCGTTAGCCATTCTCTCGCTTGCAAATCTATGGCTAACTCTGACGCTTTTTTTGTGTCCGTGATCATGAACATGCTCTTTTTTTTTTACATGAATAGGATTCCCATCAATTATTGTTTCCATGTTCTTTTTTCTGCCAATTGATGCTCTTTCAGTCTGTCTTCTGTGCTCTCTTTTGCCTCTTGATCTACTACCTCCAGAGTTTTTTTTTGTTTCCGCGCGGAAAGAAGTCTCAAGTGCTTCTCCCTCCAAAAGTCAGTGCTTTCACGTATTATCACATCATTCTCTCCCCTCAGTCATGCCGCCCTATTCCATTATTCAACTTCTTCTTTAATTCTATTTTTATTTGTCAGAAAACTACCCATAGGTCACAACACCTAAAGTACAACAAGTTGAAGTACAAAAGAAAAGAGAATTAGTGGAAGAAACCAGAAGAAGAAGAATAGATAATCCATAATGTCATGTTCGTTGTTTGTGGCAGAAGTTCGCGGCTCGAGAAGATGCTCCGTTTGTAGGTAAGATACAGTAATGGTTAGAAGACAGAAGACATGAAAAGAAGGTAGAGTTTCCATAAAATTCAAGGACTAATGAATTCACTATTGGCGTACGAAAAAGGTCCCTATTATTAAAGAAATACATTGATTGAACAGTACTGGTTCAAAAAGATGAAGTTTTATGACTACTTCCTATTTCTCAAAAAATGTGGACTAATAATTTTCAGGTGTGACATTTCTGCTCACGAACCAGCGGCCATCTATGTTCAACCTGAGAGAATATTCACAAATCTTCCACCAATTGCAACGTCTTCAAGTGCAACTAACAACAATAATAATAGTACAAGTTTTAGTAGAAGGTTGGTCAAATTCGAAAACATTCAATCTTTTGATATTATCCAATCTTGTCTCTCTTTATTTGTCATCTTCTCGATTCATCGAGAACTATCTCTCTTAATAATAGAATGAGCCGAATCGAGCAGAATCAATTGAAATTTGAGAGACGCAGACGACAGAGAGGGACGTTTGATTTGCCTTGATTTGACGTGATATCCGAATGAGTTGGATTGATTGCGCAGTGTCTAGTGCTCTTGCCCAGATTCTCCACACCATTATCACTTTATCATTTCCGCTTTCGTTTTCATTCATTCATAAGCATGACGTGATTTCTTTCAGACTTCAGGTTGGAGATTCTTCTAAGCCTAGGAAAGTTTATGAACCATCGGTTAACATCTCAAAATTGTTTTCAAAAACAGTTCGTTACAAAAACAGTTCGCTTCAATGATTTTATAGATTATGGTCATTCCATTTCAAATCTGATGATTTTTGGTGATTTCTTTTCTTACGAGTATTCTTTATCTTTAATTAGTCCTTACCCGAAAAACTGTTTTCTTCTGATGTCCCAAAGTTTATTTTATTCGGATCTCATTTCCCTTTCAACATGATTCCACCAATTGAAACTTGACTATTTCTTCCAACTTACATGCCATCTTATGTCATTGAAAACCAGTACATTCTCCTTAAAAGAAAGTCTTTTTTCCTTCAGAAAATACCATTTTCTTTTTCGGAGAGACACAGAGAATACCTTTCTGAGACGAGAAGATCGTTTATTCTTTGTGTCGAAAATCTCGTCAAGCATCCAGTTTTTATTTGGGTGAACTCTCTCTTTCTGCTGCCAATCGGCATGCCTTTTGCTCATTTGTGCTCGTTCATTTCCTTGTTGATTACTGTTATTTTGTTTTCTTCTTATTCTACCAATTCACTTTTATTCAACTACTGTTGAAGGTTACTGTAAAAATCAGAAGAAAGAGAAGAAAATGTATTTTGTGAAAATGTGTGATGGATAGATTGAGAAAGTGATTTCATTATAAACTTTGTTCAGGATGTCGAATACACCAAGGAGTGCAACAACTACAATAATCAATAATAACAGTAATGGAAATGGACTTCCAATGTCCGAACATTCGGCGTTCAGTCCATATGCAAGACCAGCCTCATTGACATCATCATCACAGGTAAGAAGAAGAAGAAGTAAAAGCTTTATTCGAGGGTCGTTTGAAAAAAAATTGGATTAGAAACTATTCAAATTTATGGAACCTGGTTTGTATTTAGAACCTTATTCATTCCAGACTAACAAAGGGGAAAATCTATATTATTTTCCTATGACTTCGTTATCGGTATTTTTATCTAACTATATTCTAGTAACTGTTGATAGCAAAAATAAGAAAAAAAAATAGTTTTAGACTATAGAAACTTAATAACATTTTAGTCCCTCCTCACGTTCAACTACTCATCTCAAAACCTTTTTCTCTGCAGAGATCAGTTTTACAAGAGTCAAAGAATGTTCCTTCTCCGAACATACTATTCAAAAAGCTTTGAATACTTTGAAGACTCCGACAAAAACCTCTTTAAAAACCTCTTCATTTGATCTTTCGTGTCCTGATCTTACAAGAATCAACCCACACAAAAACATTTGTTTCTTAGGATTCAAAACAATACCATCAAACCCCACATGTGGTCCTTCGTCCGGAACCTCGATTGGCTCTTCCACCACTTCTTCAACGTCAAGAAGGATCCGATTCAAATATCTCAAAGAAGATACGTAGCAAACGAAGAGAACGTCCACGAAGTGTCGGTTTGCTCGATCTGGGGTAAGTAGTGATAGTGACAAACTATAAACAAAAATGAGTAAAGGAGAGGAGAGATAAGTGTTAGCCGAGATGAGGAACACTGTGTTTTGTACTAATGGTATTTGTTGGTTAAAAGAAAGAAAGAGAACGTGTTGAGTGAACGAAAAAAGAGAGAAAAAAGGAAAGGAGCAAGTTGAAAACACGCGTATAAACAGTGGAGAGACAAGCGTGGGATGTCTCGGTAAGATGCCGATGATCACTTGAAATGAGGGTAAATGTCAAGTGGTATACACCGAAATGGAGGGGGGAATTCTCTTTGGTGGTTGACGTTTTGACTGAAATTGTTTCGATGGTGGCTCTGAGCTCTTTCAAGTTTTCCTTTAGTACAAGAGCCTCTTTTGTTTTTTTTAAAAAAGGTCATGTTTCATTTTTAATGAGTTTGGCAAGATCCCAAAAACTAGGAGGGCTTGGTGAGAATTAGTTCAAGTTCCAATTGATAAATAACCACTAGGAAATTGAGAATATTGAAAAATTGAAAGAAAAAAAGTACAAACTATCTATAAAAATTAAAATGGTTCGAGAGTACAGTCCAAATAGTTATCTCATTGTTCTATATTTACGTGCACTTTTCTCAAGGGTTGTCTATGTGAAGTTTACATACGTTGATCACTTAGAACCTTGTTAAATCATACTTGATATTCCTGATCCAAAAATACTGAATTTCTTCAGAAAATTCTTCAGAATCTTTTCTTTTCTTCTTCAGTTTTTCTTCAGAATCAGAAAGTTGAGAGGTGATAAAATAAGGCATTTTGTTTCGATACAGTTCCTATTTTGCTAGTTCTAATTAGAATCCGAGTTTCAAGAAGCACTCGAACGTTTCAATACATAGACCAGAAACCTAAAATTCGTCATAACTATAAAGTGTGTCATGACCCACTTATACACTGTTAAGCTTTAGTCACAGAGGTGCTTCAGATAAAAACTAGCTCTTTTCCAAACTTGGTCAACTGATTTTAATTCTTTTTTTTTCAAATTCTCACATCATTAGCGCCCGCCCAGTCCCTTGGGTTTTTTTTTCTCGTTGCCCTCCTCAATGTGTGCTTATTAGTTTGGTATGATAGTGAGAAATGCGTGGCGCTTTCTTGCGTGGCGGCGGAGCAAACAGCATGGGGGCTGGAGCCCCCCAGAGCACTTCCTATGTGCCGCAGAGGCAACCCGTGTAATAATCCCCCCTCCAGAGAGAGCTATTAGGCGGTTGTTCGTTTGAAATACGCGCGCACTCCTACCGACGACGATCACACAGTTTCAAGTTTGCTTTTTCAATGATTCCCACGCACCGATATTCTTTTTTTAATATTCAAAATTTGAATTCTTGGATCTTAAATCAAACTGTAAACGTTACCGTATTCCAGCGTCGCCAGTCTAACTTATCACGAACCAGAGGGCATCGAAAACGAGGATAAAGTGAGTTTTAATTTTTTTTTCTTTCGTTTGAAAACTTTGATATAAAACCAATAGATCTCTCAAAGAACACTAAAATAAACTTCACTTATTTGTATCCAGTACATCCTTGCCTCGGTTGATATTACATGTTTACTTAATATCAGAGGTCAGAACTTTATCTATTTCAATTTGATCATAGAGAGATAAGAGCATTGATCTTGTCTTTTTATCCTTCAAAGTTCAAGAACCTCAAATTAAACTTGACTTGATATTCTGGAGGAAAACTTTTCAATGAGTTGACTAGTTATCCTGGGTTATTAGGTCGGTTCAAGGTTCAAGATGATTGTTTGAGTCTACCACTTTCGCAAGTTCCTAGACGTTTTTTCGTAGACAGAGAACAGAGGTCAAAATCTTTAGAAAATCTCGCACAGCATAAGGATCCAGAACGTTCTAATAAAAATTGTTTTGCTTATTTTTCAATGAAAGTTACGAAATTGGTTATTTCGAGTTGATCCTTCAATTTTTTTTCTGATGGTCACAAGATGAATCATTCGATATATCTTGTGAAGTGCCTCCATTTAAAATGGAGATCAGCTTTTGATAATAAGAAATAATATCACAAGATCAACCACTTGATCTCATCTTGTTCTTTCTATAGATTTCATCAAATTTAAGAACCTTCATCACTGTTTTATTATAACTGATATTCAAGTAATACTTCAATAAAAATGTAGCTTTCGAAACTTTTATTTTTAAAAGGAAAGCTCTGAAAATATCGTTCAATTCTTTGTGAAAAAAGTCAAATTTTTTTCTTATCGCATTTTTCTGACAATGGAATCTACAGCTTGAAAGTTTGCCAAAATCTGAATAGAAATTTGTTCCAATCTTTCTTTCGATAATTGAACAAAATATGTTAATCTCCAAGAAAAACTCAAAAACCTATTTCTACCATTCATTTCTGAAAACGTGAAAACCTATGGCTCGATTCAGATCTAGGTCAATAGTTTGGAACGTCACTGACCTTTCTATCTTTTTATTTCTTTTTGAAACCCCCAATATTTACCCTTTTTTCTCATTTCAAAACTGTCAAAACCATCTCTTTTCATTTTTCAGAACTCTACAGGCTGCTCGCCTCGAATTCCCGAGGAGCAACGATTGCACGATTTCAAACGAATTCTTCAAAGATTTCAGGTCAGCTGATTCTCTTTTTCTTTCCGTCGGAATTCGTAACTCATTGAGCACACGGAGTAAACACATCTTAACACAGTACACTTTATCTCTTTTTCGAATGTCAAGTACCTTGACATTTGTTTATCCGCAGTTGAAAAAAAGATATGAGAAAGATTGTAGAGTGTCGAACACTGATCATCTAGTTTTTTCCTTGACTTCAGAGATTTCTTCACTGACACCAAACCATAACTACAGAACACTTTGCAAATTTTTTCCACAAAAAATCGTTTTTTTTTTTGCAGTCTGCCGATCGAGGATCCTCCTCCTCAACTTCATCTCATCATCACAATCATTCACACCTCATGTCGCCTCCGATCGCCACGTAAGTCTCTCCTATATGCTCCGCCCATTTAGTACTACGAAAAATAACAGTTGTTATTGTGAATGAATCTAACTGGAAAATTTTTCTAATCCATTCAACCCCACGAACGAATAGTAGAATGGTGGTATTCAGATGGTCAGCAACGCCGATAAAGATGGGCGGTTCACAAGAATCATGGTCCACTCCGCCACATCATCGCAGTAGTCTCAATTCGAATTATAGGTTCGTTTTTATTCCATTTTTTCTCTTTTCATTCTTCATAATCTATTTCAATCCTATAGTTAATATTATTTCAGAGACAGTCCAGCAAATTCTCGAAATACATCAGCCAGATCCAGATTGAGCGTTTCTTCAGCTCAAAGTCCCCATTGCTTCCTGCCGACCACTCGTGATTCATCACCTAGATCTGTAAGAATTCATGAAATTCCTTAAAGCCCGTTCTTTTTTCTTCCAGATTCCTAGTCCTTCCCTAGTCCCAATGAGACCTGACAGTTCCCCAGATATCACAATCAACGAACTTCACCACTCTCCCTACAGTCACACTGGTTCTACTCCTGAACCAACAGAAATAATTTCAAAACAAAATTCCAAAGTTCCATCAAGACGAGCTTCTTACACTACAGGTCAGTTCAAAACGTTTTGAACCTTCAAAAACTATAAAAAACGTTCGCTGCGAGCAGGGTTCGAACCTACGCGGGCAATGCCCATTGGATTTCAAGTCCAACTCCTTAACCACTCGGACATCGCAGCCCGATTTTCATACCTCTTTTGTGTCAACACAATGCTATCTGTATGACCAGCAGAGTAGCAAGCCAAATAGATGAACTGTTTCTCTTTCCATCGAGACAAACGTTTCTATTTCAGGCTATCCAAATCATGAGACATTTGCCCCTATTCGATGGGTGAAAGAGACAGATGTCGATGATCCACTTTCCATTCCAACTATGAGCCCGATTGGATCATCTGGATCTTCAGAAGCAAATGTGGGTGTGTTGGCAATGCGAAGTGCTCCAATGTCCAAGATGCCAAGTGTTGAGAAGTTGGATAATAGAAATGTAATACCTTGAAATTATGTCGGACAATTTCATTATTCTTTTTTTTCCAGAATTCAATCCGTGGATACAATAACCGAAGTTGTCGTCGAACAGTGCTTTCCGGTCTTGATCGCAATGCAAATCACTCTCCAAATGGTATCTACGTGCGTCGGAGTAGGTCAAAAGACGATCGTCCATCATTGAGTTACATGTCGTTCAATGGAATGGATCAACAAAATGGTGAGTAGTAGTCACCCCTAGACAATGGATTTGTTGACTATTCCACTTGACACTTAACAATTACTTTTTAACCACTGAAAAAAGAAGAAGAGATGATGATCAGTGTAATGAGTAACAAAAGTGTAGGTGGAAGAAGAGGGTAACTAATCATTGAGGTTTGAACAGAAAAATGACGTGGCTATGGAAGAAGAAGATATTCGAGAATAAAGTGTAGTCATCCTTTTTCAGTATCTCCTCCAAGAACAGCTTCAATTCCAATATTCATGTCACAAGAATCTGTTTCGATGCAGTCACCAATGAACTCTCCTGTTAATCATTCAATTACACATATTAGCAGAAATGAGAGGACGCAAAGTACTCATAACCTTTCTGGAGAGGAATTATATAAACGATTCCAACAGGTAGCCTTGAAATGCGTTCTTTGAATTTCTCATTTTGTGCCCTATTCAGATTTCCCTATCACATGTTCAAACATTGAACATTGTGGCTGATAAACTGGCAGAAGAAGCTCGAAGAGGCGATGAGCCCGTTTCAAGGAATCGTTTATCACAATTAGATTTCACTTCGTTCATTATCACTTCTCCACATCCAATCCTCACAAAAGGAAAATCATTGTTTTATAATGCTGTACTCCCAAGGCAGAATTTACCTGACTATCCAGTTACTCTAATGGTACTAGCTTTTTTTAATTCTTTAAAATTATTTTCAAATTTCAGATTGCTCCATGCTCTCAATATGCTCCACTCATGAGAAAAACTGAATCAAATCACTTTGGACTACCAGGTTTTCTAGAAATTGAAGACCATGACGGTGCGATTCGTCAATTCCTTTATGACACGGGTACACAGAATCTTGACGGAAGAAACACGAAAGTGATAGCTATGCCACGTCTCAATTTGTGCTCTTTCCACAGTTTAGCTGCTCATCAGTTGAATCAAAGAATGGATCGAACGAATCATGAAGAGCTTGTCAGTTTCATTCTTCTTCAAGTATTGCAAGCGTTGAAGATGTTACAAGGAGAAGGAGTGGAATCATTGAGCACAAACTTCAAAGAGTTCTTGTTGGCATATAGATATCCAAATGTGAACTCTTCGTATAATGAGTTCCCGAGATTACTATTCTTACCGGAGACTCTTGGAGCAGAGATTGAAATTGGAGGTGACGAACTTGTTGGTCTCTGCCGATATGCTCTCAGAGCTCTGTGCACGCTACTTCATCATAAAATGGACGGAAAAGCACCAGCAATCAAATTGAGGTAGTTTTAGAGCTCATGGGAACTGTTCAAAAATAAAACTATTTCAGATCCCGATTCTCTCGAGCTCTCTCAGCGTGTGCTATTTTGCTTCAGGAAGACAAGTCAAACAGTTTAACGAAAGCAAAAAATGTAATGGAATTAGCATTGTGGTCGGGCGGAGAGCATTTCAAAAATGAGCAAGATGTCAGAGTATGGATTGATACAGCCAGAGCTGATTGTGTTGATACCTTGGTTAGTTTTGAAAATTATCGATTTGTCATATCATTTATCAAACTGCTTTGTTTTAGCTTCGCCAAATGATCCGTGAACCAAATCGTCCATTGGGTGCTCGAGAACGATTCCGTGTTGAATTCCTTTTAAGTTCAACGCCTCGGTCAATAATGGAATCTCAGAAAGCAACAATGGCTGCAAATGTAAACTGAAACATCAACGGTTTCCCATTTATCCCATATCACTACTATCAAAACTACAAACACTTTCAACAAAACAAACGGTAGATTTTATTTATTAGAAGGTTTTCTTTCTCTCTTCATTATTCAATGTCAACACCAAATTATTATCTCCAATTTATTCTTTTGTGATGTTCATCTCAATTATCAGTTGCCCGGATGAAGATTTATTATTTTATCGTTTACAAATTATGTGCCAGCAATTCATTGCTTAATTGGTGGTAAAGGATGTGTATGGTTTCTTTTGATTGACTTTTTGAACAGGTCGAAATATACATCAGCTTGATTTGAATCTTCTCGATAACTTCTATAATGAGAGTCCACACTACATCTTGCCAGAGACATTTTTTTGAACAAAGTGGCACGTGCATTTCTTTGGAACTCCGGAATGAAAAATGTTGTCATGGGAATCACAATGAATGGATTGCTGGAATTCTGAAGAATTAGTTCGAGTCTTATCAAGTTTGGCATACCAATGAACAACAAAATCAACTACAGTCCTCATGAAACCTCCTGTTATATGGCCGAAGTTCAGAAATATCGGAAGAGTATATCCAACAAGAATAATTGCAATAAATGCCACAGCTGCATAAATCATTTTCATCAGAAGTGACAAAATTCGAATATTTTCTTTTAGTTGGAACCTCCGGCTTAATGTATATGTTTCTCTGTGATATTTGTTCAATTTATGAAATTGAGATAAATTGAACTTGTAGAGAAAACTCAATAATGTGAAGCATATGACCAAATTTAATGTGGGGATGACCACAATGAAACTGAATTGACTTTCAGTGAAAACTGTCACTGATGTGAAAAATAATGCGAGACCTATGTTCACAAAAGTGATCAACAGAAAAATTGGAATATTGGTTGTCTTTTCATAACTTCTGAAAAAATTCATTTTTTGAGTCAATAAATTCAAACTTACGACAAAAATAACGTTGCAAATGCCCTTTCGACTGTAGACGCTAAAGGTGCTGCTGATCCAAAATAGAAATAAAAGTATCTAGCGAAGACTGAAATTTGAAGAAATATAAAACTGGGATCTGTGCAGTCCGTTGTGTTTTTAACACGAATGTGATACAGAAAAACACATATTTTGCTGAGAAAAATAACAAGCCACATAGCCAATGCCAAACAAAAAAGACGAGTTACATTTGGATGGTAGGCTCTAAAAATGAAAACGGAAGTTGAAATAGAATAATTAGGAAAATACAAACCTGATGGATAAAGTGATTCTAATCCCAAAACTTGTCACGAAAAATGCCACAGTCATCATTGTTAAATAGAGAATCATATATTGAACACTGTATTCTGATGCCATTTCATAGTTGTAGTAACCAGTTACAGCAAATCCAAACAGAAATTTGAACATGATCTGTCAGAAACTTCATGAAATTAAAGAATAGGAGAAATTTTAATTTTAAAAGAGGTAAAGTACACACAAAAATAGCGTTCATATAATTCTCCTAGAAACTGAAATCATCGAACATTTTCTAGAAACGCTGGAAAATGGTGGAAATTGTCAAAATAAAAACAAAAAGGCTCTGAAAAGAGGAGTTTGATCTTTTAGGAACACTAGAAATGAAAAAAAAACCGAGACATAACTTTTTTTGGATTAACCGGAAGGAGTGTTTTTGATTAGAATTCGGGGTTTCTATAACCAGTTCCCCCTGAGATTAAAACTTCTCTCTCAAGTTTTTGCACCACAATTCAAACTTTGTCTTTAGAATTTCAAATACTGTTTCTAATGAAGTATCACATGATTTATTTTGTAAAGAGACATCATAGACAAAAAAGTGTCAAAAAAGCAAGAATGACACCACAGAAGGTAGGCGGCAACGGCTCTGTTTATTATCTCAAATGATCTCATTAGACAGAAGTCGTAACCATATTTTCGCAAAAGACCTCTACTTCAACGACTGCAAAAATTGTTCAAAGTAGACGTCCTCTTCTCTTTTGTTTGAGCCATATTTCCCTGGATTTGTTCTATGTTTCTCGGATCCAATTAGTCTGAAGAATACAATTCGATAGTCTTCAACTGCCCAAATTAGAACTGGCGTCACATAAATTGGACCTCTGTAAGCTTTGAGAAATGAACTTTTGTACAAATGAATCAGAGTTCATACGCGTGTAATATCATGTCTGTACTCATTTTGAAGATGTACTTAATGTCCTCACTGACACCTATAATCATTGGAATTGTTTTGAGAAAAGCCAAAAGAACAATCATTGCAGTAAGCATAATTAATAGTGTTGTCAGCATCTGCAATTTCAGAAATCACAAAAGTACAGAAAGAAATGGTGTCTACCTTGAATGTTTTGACGTTTTCACGCAGCTGGTATCTCACGCTCAGATTGAATTTAATGTCCCGATTCTGGGTTTCCACGAAATGCAAAGTTCGTTTGTTAATTCGATTGATGTATAGAAATACCTGTGGAAAATAAATTGCTGAATTATTTGATTGAATTGATATTTGAACTCACTAAAAGAGATGTGACCGCAATAAACCCAGCTAAGAAAGCTGCGAACACATAACGAAGTATATTGAAAACGGTCAGAACTGTGAACATTGTTGAAAATGACAATTGGAAAACGAACAGTGATATTAAAATAAAACGTCGTTTCTTCTTTTCGTAGTCACTGAAAATCATTTTTGATTTGGGTCAAGTTCCAATGTTTCTTTCAGAATATCTCGAGCTTCAGATTGTTTTCATGTTTGAGTGCACCCACGCTTCAAAATGACCTTTCCAGCCAAGATTCTTTGTTAAAAACATCAAAGCACTCAGAAAGTTTAGGCATACTGGTGATTTATTTTTTATTATCTTTCAACCTATGATTTTCATTCCATAACAAAGGAAGAAATTTAAACTACATTTTTCCGGTTATAAGATCATATCGAGATCAACAATGAAGCTTTTTGTAATCAATACTTCTGAATTTCTTAGTAACCATCAAAGTCGGAATTTACTTCCACTTCTAGAAGAATTGAAAACCTGTTCATTAGATGATTCGTTATCTAATGACGAGCTTGGTGCTTCCTCTCATTTTCAGAATTCTGACGTTCATCTTGTTTTGAAAAGAAGAAGTATGGTGTAGGTTTTTAAGAATGACTAAGCCGAGAGCTCATAATTAAATCAAGAAAAAAGTAACTCACAAAACGAATCGAGTTGCCAGACTTCTTTCAAACACTATAACAATTGGAGCAGACATTACATTGAAAATGAAATGATAGTGAGTGGCAGCAATCCACATTAACATGGGCATTCCACCAGTGGGAACATCTGGAAGTGAGAAGGGAAAACTCATGGTAAATCTCGACAACTTACAGTTGTCTGTTAGATACGATGTTTGGAAAACAATAGTTAACATTTTACTGCATGTTAACTCAAAATAAAAGAAGGCTGTCCACCAAATTGAACCTTGTAGATTCGTGTGAAAAGTGTTGGATCTTCCAACAACAAACAAGGTGAGAACTGTGGCAAGAGATGAAATGAAAACAATGATTGTGTAGATGACATTTTCCGCCATGCTCATTTTGTTGAGTGATCCGGCAAGAAACACAGAAAAGATCGTAGGGTCGCCTGGAACTAACAATGATAAGGTGATAGGAAGATACTGTGTAAGGTTTCGGAAAGTTATAACATACTACCTACAATTAATAATAAGACCCTTCCGAGATGGTAGTTTTATTGCACAGGAGTTTGAATCTTGAAAAAGTCAGGAAGGAAATCTACGTATCGTTTTCTCGTGACTAGAAAAAAAGAAAGACACTATGAAATATTGAGTTCGAGATACAAAAAAAAAACAGTTTCACTTACATTCGGTCGAATTCCGCATGATATCAAGTATTTGTTCTGACATGAAAATAAGAAAATGATTATTCAAATGCCGTCTTTCGCTCTATCTAGACTAAATTTCAAATTTTGAGTTGAAAAAATAAATTATAGGTTGAATTTCTTCCAAATTATCTAACCAGTCACCAGACTTCTTCTCCACCTCTCCCTCTATATTTCTCAAAAAATCTTGTGACGAAGTGATGTGGGCTGGATATTGGAGCTTCAATTCAATTTCAGCTGCTTTTTCGGGCTTCCGATATACGACGACACTTGTTTCACCAAGTTTTATTGAAGGAAAAAAGGTACACCTGCAATCTGGAAAAAAGGTTTATATGGCACAACACACGTACATAACATCAACAGATTTAAAATGGAACAGGAAGTAAAAAGATCAACATTAAATTAAAGTTCATCTCGTTTTATGAGCTTTTCTAGAACAATCTCGAAGAAGAGGCGGGCTCCTCCTGGAATTTCCGGTGGTGATCCTTGAGCACCGTATCCGTATTCTGATGGAATGACAACACGACGACGTTCTCCTTCACACATTCCATCCATTGCAATGTCCATTCCATCGATCACTTCCTAAAGGCTTCAGATGTATTTTATTTTGTTTCAGAGGACAGAATTTGGATTTTCTTTAGTTAATTCACATGTGTTTTGAGCTTGATTATTAGAAAAGGTTAACACGCTAACTTAGAAATGTACTGGTTCATTTAATAGTGAAACAGCAGCTGAAATTCGAATATTGAGAGGAAGAAATTTCAGAATATGATCAGAGTGCATTCAGTAGATACCGATTGGAAAATATCTTGGAACAAAGCATAGAACAGAATTGATTTAGGATTAAGAAATATTTACAAAAATTTTTATGTAAATGACCCTTAGAAATCTTACGGGTACTCAAAAAAAACGATGGGACTAATGGAGTTCTAAAACGTTTTTGGAACCTTATCACAATTTTTTTCAAAAAATGACTCACTCTATTTCTCAATCTGAACACAAACGGCGAATTTCTTGAATAAGAAGAATCGACAAGAGTATTATCTTCCAAGCGAAGAACATATTGCTGATAGATTTTATCTCCTTGCTCTGCTTTTCTACATTTATTTCCCTCAATTTTATGAGTCTGTTCAATTTGAATTCCTTCCTCAGTAACCCATCTCTCGCCAGGATTCGCACGGAACAGGTTCACCAGTTGAACAGTGTAATAGAGTGGCTGACCACTTTCATCCCTGTAATAAAGGAATAGCTAGTATGGTTTCAAAGCTCAAATCTCATTTGGAAATAGAATGATTCAGAGTGTAATTATGAAATCTTACTTAGCAAATCCCAATTTAGATGGAATAACGACTTTTCGGACCTCTCCAATACACATTCCTCTCATTGCTCTGTCCATTCCAGGTATTACTTGATTCTTTCCCAATGTGAAAGTGTATGGTTTCTTTCCAAAATTACTTCCAATCTCAACACCATTCTCATCTGACAATTTGTAATACTGATCAACGACATCTCCACCGGCGGATTTGATATCGCACTCCGCATCGTCAATCGCTGTTGTTATCGTTACTTCTAATCCATCCTCGTCCTCAAATGTTTTTGTTTTTCTTTTGAATAAACTTTGCGATAAAGTTTAAACTAATTTTGGAAAAAATCGAGTTAAATGACTGTTAAACGTGTCTCAGATACGAATCAAAACGAATTCTGATTTCACCCAAGCTACTTAGACTATCAGATGCGGCCTTTCTACGTTTGACTTTCTGAATTACAGACTCTATACTTTATTTTTGAATTCAGTAAACTTCCCTTATTTACTGAAACTCTAAATTTTATTTTCGAAAACTGAATATTTTTAACATGATTGAAACTTACCTTCCAACTTTTATCATTCGAAAAAACTGCTGATGAAAAGCCAAGAATCAAGAAACAAGTACGACTCAAAAACTTCATTGATTTAATATGAATAAAAAAGAAAGAATTAGAATAAGTGGATGAGAGGAAGAACAAGAAAAAGAGGAAGAGGGATACAATGAATTTCTCCTCTTTTTTCTTACACTGATCATCGGCTGAGACCTCGTTGCAACAGAAGTATCTATCGCATCGTGTCCTCCTTCTCTGTCTGCGTTTCCAAATATCTCTTCGATTTTTTGAATCGTCTAGCAGAAGACAGCTTTTGGGTTGGGTTATGGGTAAAAAGACAAGAAACATTTAAATGATTCAATGATTATCTTCATAGCGGCTATTCATTTATTAAACTTGCTCAATTCATAGTTTTGCTTGATCCATATTTATCCAAAGTGACCGCGCTTCTAGGATTCACATTCTTAATCAGCAATGGCTTTGTTGCTTTTTGTTTCAAAATAAATGTAGCAATGATGGCATCGATAAAGCAAGAAATACTTTTCAGAGTGGCATTGTAGGGTCCGTAGATCTATAAATAAGAGTGGAAGATAAAAAATCTGCTGACTAATCTAATATTGATATGCTCTTCATTTTGCTATTCATGAGTTGTACTTTCAAGAAACTTTATTTTTCAAGTCACATTTTTCTAGTTTTGTTTCTGATCGCTCAAAAATTATCCCAGCTATAAACAAAATCCTTTTTTGTTTCTCATGAAAACTCACGTCTGCTGACAGAAGTTGCGTCTTGAAAATGAGTGTAATCAGAAAAGGAGAAAAGTCGAAAAGGAGTGTGAGAAAAGCGTCGCCGATGCATAAGTAATTTGTCTGAAGTGAGAAAGGAGGAAATTGTTATTAATAAAACTAAAGAATACTATGACGAACCTTTGTTATATCACTGTTCAAGTTCATGGGTCGTTTTAAGAACAACAGCTTGATAAATAAGATGATGGAGCTGCTACAGGTGAATGCTCCGATTATCTGAAAAATGAGTCATTTGATGTATGAGATATCCAAAACTAGAAAATACAAGCTTAGTTCCAGTCCAATATTGCAAGAAACAATCATTCCAAGTACATCCCAAAATTGAACAATTTTTCTCAAATGGAGCAATTTCACAAACCCAAAAATACATAACATCTTCAATTGATCCCCATAAAACCACAATACCAAAGAATACGAAAAATGAAACTTTCTGGCGATTATTATGAAATTTGACAGGGAAGAAGACAGCGATAAGTCTTTCCAACGATATGATACCACCTAACAGGTAACGAGTAGCCACGATATTTGAGGAGAGAAGAGTTCCAACAAAAAGAGATTTGTAATGAAAAAGTACAAATGGATCAATGTAGGAAATAATGAGAGCAGAATAATATACACTCACTGAAAATTAGAAACTGTTCGGATCGTTACATTAGGAAACTTATAGAAACTTAAGAAATTTAAAAAAGTTCTGAAAATGGAACAACTGTGTAATTGTTGCGGCATCCACATACATTATCAGACAAGCTTCGAACTCTTCCAATCCAGAGCCACAGTCTGAGAATTTTCAACTCACCAGCGCACGAGTAGCACATATCAATGATAAATCGAATCTTGAACAAATGGTACTCAGGCTTATTTTTCATTGGTGAATGTTGGAATCTCCACAGAAGACGGAAATTCAAGATAAATACAAAAAATGATGAAACTAATCCTGCCATGGAGACAGAAAAAGCCCGATAGTTGAATATGTATTCCATTTTTGACCAAACAAGAATGAGAGACTTACAAAAAAAAGTAGTTGTGATTTTGTTAGACTTTTCTTCTTCTTTTTCTTTCCCATGTGCATTTCACGGTGCATTCGAAATATTCGGAACTAGTCAACTATGAAAATTTGTAATAGGGAAATATGATAAGATTCTAATTATCTCAACCAAAAGTCAAAATGTTGCGTTTGAAGACTCAAGGGAAAATTTTGAACTATAATAGTTGATAGCTCAAGAACGAATTGAGTACTCTCGCGGAGAAATGGCAGTTATAAGGACTTTTGGTTAGGATGAGCATATCTGGTATTGTTTAAATAAAGGTTTGAAAATCGTCAAGTGATTTTAAATATAGTTTATCATTATTTCATATACTTTCATTCATTTTTAACTCTTCTTTGAGTTGTGAAACATCTTTTGACAAACCCGAATGTTTCAATTGCCCCGTAAACTGCAAACAATAAGAATGAAACAAAATAGATAATTAAGTCAATGTTATAGAATTCCACAAATCCCATGTCTTTAGCAAACGGGGTCAAAGATGGCATTTTTCCGAACCGTGCAGCATTTTCGCAGTATTTCACAACTAGATCTTTAGGATTGATCGGTTGATGATTCAAAATATCAGCTAATCGGGTTGCTGCAACTTGGTACCTGGAAAAGAAAAACAATATTTTTACTTTAAAGAATTATAAGAACTAACTTCTCATCTGTCAACATTTTTCTCAAAAGATCACTTTGTTTTTTCCAATTTGGAATGTCATGTTTCGAGTAAACTTCCACAGAATTGTGTCTTGCAAGCATTTGAGCATTGCTTGGTTGATCGGCGAACAAAGGTGTCTGAAAAACGAACCTGTGGAATGTTCCACTCCAAATTCCTTACCACAATCGCTGGTTTTGCTGCATATGCCAACTCCATTGTACTTCCGAGTCCTCCATGTGTGATGAAAAGATTGACCCTCTTATCAGCTACAATTTACAGTTGATATTGTTTTTACACCCTAGTCAACTACAACCCACCCAAGAGTGACGCTTGTGGATACCATTTTGAGAGATGCACATTATCCGGGATATTATCTTTGATGAATTTCTCATCTGGTTCTTCATATTTCCAGAGGAACGTTACGTTTTTATTGTGTTTGAAAAAGTTTATCATCGCTTGTTTGTAGTTATCGGGCATGAATTTTGCAGAAACCATAGTTCCGTATGATATAAAGACATTATATTTTCTCAAGTTCAACATTTGATCCAGCTCCTAAAAGAATTCCAAGTGACGTGACAATACGTTTTTCTTGTGGTTCTCACTTTTGGTACTGGAGGCACTTGTGTGTAGTCCATTGTGTAACCACCAATTGGAACTACTTTCGGAATCGTTGGAACAACAAAATCAAGATAAGGATTCGAGTTGGCAAAGTGATAAGTGACATCTCCAAGTATTTGTTTCCAATGTCTCACTTTTCCGTTCATAGTTTTGTCAATATCCGCAAATTGTCTATCGAAGAGTTCTCCAAATGCAGATGTAGACAGTAATTTATACCATAAATTGTTAATCCTGTCGTACAAAGAAAATTTAGGTCCAAAATTAGAAGAAGGAGCTGAAAATGTCTTTGTAGTTTGTTTTTGAAAGATTTCAGTGATTCTCTAGAAAATAACATACATGGATAGTAGTGCAAAAAGGATGGCTCTCCTAATGCATCTGTAATAGCACTGAGCTTACTTCCAGTGAAAACTGAGATGATTGCAGGCATTTCTAGGTAATCAGCCAGGTCTTAATAGTGGTTTTAATAAGAGAAGATTACCAATTCAACTCACAGAGCCCACAAAAGTCGAAAGTTTCTGACAAAACTACATCAAACTTTTTATCCTTTAGCATCTGATGAAGGGATTCGTGTTCGAACATTCCTAAAGTCAGACGATCATAGCAAGTACAAAAAGAAGCTTACGTCTGCACATATGCTTGAATGCTCCGTGAAGGACCCGTGGAGCAAATAACTTAACCCCAATATCTGATTGATATTTTACTGCAGTCCATGCATCAGCTAACACTGCATTTCCTTGAATATTCTTCTTTCCTTCTTCATCATGCCAGTAATCAATCACTTCAATATTCGAATTTTTGATGAGATCATGGTCTTGAAAAAGTTCAACTACAAATGGTTGAAAAAATGTCTAAAATTGATAAAATTGGTTTAAATTTGAAGAGAAATGTAACGTACGACTTTATGGCCAGCGTCTGCCAGCTGATTTGCTATTTCTGCCATACATTTCATATGACTGAATCCATAAACAGGAGATATCACGAGAAAATTATATCCGGTGACACTTTTGAAAATTGAAATAAGAAATATGAATGAATATACAAGAAAACGTACTCTCATCACATACACTGGTCACTGATTGGATGATTTCAGACGAGACTAAACTATCAGTTTGATAAACCAAGTGATAACAATTGTGTCGGGTCAATCAACAAAATGATGACATTGTTTTCAGGCTCTTGTGATGCGACATTTATCTCCTCATACTTAAACGTTTCGAAATCTTCTTTTGTATAATAATAGTGATAATGTTGAAATTATTCTAGTTTTGGTTTGAATTGAATATTCACAATGAAAATCCTGAAAAACAAAAAAACAGCTGAGAAACTAATGATTAAAAAAAGTAAAATTATATCCAAGTTGTAGAACTCGACGATTCCCATCTCTTGGACTCTTGGATTCAATTCTGGCATTTTGCCAAACTTTGCTGCCATTTCCGCGTGTTTTATCATAAGGTCTCTTGGTTTTATTGGTTGGTTAGCAAGGACATAAGCAAGACGATTGGCTGATTTTTGATAAGACTTATCATTGAGCATTTGATGGAGAACGTTATTCAATTTCTGCCAGTTAGGAATATCATATTTAGAATACACTTCTACAGATCCATGTCTTTCTAGCATTTTTCCATTATCTGGTTGTTCAGCGATAAGAGGAATCTGAAAGAGTGAATTTAGAAAAAAAGACTGAAATTAACTGGATACCATAATTGCAGGTTTTGCAGAATATGCCAATTCCATCGTACTTCCAAGTCCTCCATGAGTTATGAAAAGGTTTACTCGTTTATCTGCCAAAAGAGCTCTCTGTGGAAACCAGTCTTTTAGTATAACATTCTCAGGAAGATTATCAATAAGGCTTTTATCTGTCAAGTCTTCGTATTTCCACAGGAATGTAATGTTTGCGGAATTAGCAGCGAACAATTTCAGCATTCCTATTCTAAAAAATACAATGAATAGTATCATTTTTTGAAGTTTCATATACTTGTAATCATCAGGCATGAATCTTGATTTTACCATTGACCCGAACGAAACAAAAACTGTCATTGATCGTTTTTTCAGAATATAGTCAAATTCTTTGGGCAGTGTTGTCTCCATTTTTTCATCCATGTCAAATCCACCAATCGGAATGACTTTTGGTATTGTTGGCACGGAAAAATCCAAATACGGGTTTGAGTTTGAAAAATGATATGTCACATCGCGAAGAATTCTCTGATGAAAAGATTTCATTTTTTGAAGTTCTTCAACTACACCTACTTTCCAGTGTCTAATTTTACCTCCAGTCAACCTTGAAATTTGATTATATTGCCAATCGAAAACAATTGAATATCCATTACCAAACACATATTTGTGATACAAATCATTGATTCTATCAAAAATCGATGCTCCAGGACCAAAAGTTTTTGAGCTTGGAGCTGGAAGATAATGAAGCCAAGATGATTCTCCCAGGGGTGTTGTAATAGATAAAAGACGGCTTCCTGTGAAAACGGAAATGATGGATTTTGATTTTATATAGTCCGCAAGATCTGAAATATTTCAGTTTTTCTTCATAAATATTCGTCAATTAAAGGTACATAATCCACAAAAATCAAAGGTTTCTGCGATAACCACATCAAATTTTCGTTGCTTCAACATCACATGAAGTTCTGTATCTTCGAATATTTCTGTAAATCCTTCGAAGTTTAGCTTTGAAGTTATTTAAAAAGCTCACTTCTACACATGTGTTCCCAAGCTGAAAATAAAAATTGTGGCATCTCAAGAACTGCGGATATGGCAGATTGATACTTTCCCGAATACCATGCATCATGAAGATCATTTGAAGGTGGAATGTGTTTTCGACCTTCTTCGTCGTGCCAATAATTGAGTACTTCTATTGAGTTATTTTGAATGAGATCATGATTTTGATATGCTTCAATGACAAATGGTTGGAAATAAGTCTGAAACTTTTTTGGTGGTTCAAGTAACCGAGCTATCTTTTCGGAATTTCATTTTGGATAAAGTTAAGTCTTCTGAAGAGCAATGTTGGTACGGATAGTGCATTCAAATAGGCCAATCTATCTCATTAATCAATCTTATCGAATAATGCATTGTCAAGGACAGCTAACTTGTTTGATGGAAATTTGTTGTAACAAAAATATAGTTTGATAAGAAACGAAACAAGAGTCAGAGATCATAAACATTATGGAAAGTCAAGTAGTCACATACCATTCAGAATGGAATAGAGAATCAAAATATCTGTGATCTCGAACTAGT
Source organism: Caenorhabditis doughertyi (assembly GCA_963572265.1). NCBI lineage: Eukaryota > Metazoa > Nematoda > Chromadorea > Rhabditida > Rhabditidae > Caenorhabditis > Caenorhabditis doughertyi. Next base: position 9,582,069 of record OY751557.1, read on the forward strand.
ATGAAATTCTATTAAAGCAACTCGAAGCTAATCGCGCTAAAGACAATTTTGTATCCGTTTTCTACTTGTCCATGTAACAGAGGTGAAACTCACAACTTGATGTCCTCCTTCTGCTAACTGATTTGCCATGTTTGCCAAAAATTTCATATGACTAAACCCATAGACTGGGGAAATGACTAGAAACTTATAGGCGTTCACATTATTTGCACAGATAAATAATAAGAGAATAAAGAGTAAACGATTCATTAATATATTTGTCGTTTCGTTTGAAAGAGAAAAAAAGAAGAGACCAAACAACGAAATAGTATTATCAAGGAAGTAAACCTACCAATCGAAGGAACATACATTTTAATCACCACTGACAGTTTCTTTCAATTGATAAGATTGTCTAGACTACACATTTTAGACTTATTAAAACTAATAATTTTATTTTTGAGTTTTTTACTCGAACTTTATTCAATTTTTAATTTTAAAGACAAGAGAACTTTCAGTTTTGTACAAATATTTGAAACAAGGGCAAGAGTAAACGTTAGTAATACACAGGAAATCATAGCAAGATCTAAATTATAAAACTCAATAAAACCCATATCCTTTGCGTAAGGAACTAAATTCGGCATTTTACCAAAACGTGCTGCATTTTCAGCATGTTTAACCATCAAATCGGCAGGAGATATTGGTTGGAATCGTAATGTGTCGGCTAGACGACTTGCATGCTCTTGGTAGATATTCGTGCTGAGCATTTTTCGGAGCAAATTACTTAGTTTCTTCCAGTTTGGAATGTCAAGTTTAGGGTAGACTTCAACACTTCCATGTCGTTCAATCATTTTAGCATTTCCTGGTTGGTCAGCAAATAATGGAATCTGAAATTGAAACTTAGATAGTTTGCAAAAAGAAACCGACATATATTATTTAGACGCAATTATAACACAAGGGCGGAGTTTGTAGCTATTTTAGGCTCCTCCCTCTGTGTTATTTGCTTCTGAATATCATCCTGGGGATTGGTCGGGAAAATACAAGTAATCCCCTTTATTAACATAAAAACGACAAATGATGAATGATGTAGAAGTAAGACACATAAAGAAATCAGAGATTGCAGATTTAACTTCTTTTTGAATTCTTATTTCGAGCCTTCATGTCTGTTGTCTATTGTCTTCCTTGGGTAATTTCGAAAGATTAGCATGAAAAATCAATAATGGTGCTCTCCAATAATAGAGGTCCAAAAAGAGACGGCTGCTCAGGGCCGTGCAAATGGATGACTGTGCAAAACTGTTTTCGAGTGACGACGCTGAACATTTAAACGCACCATAAAAGAGGGCGGGGCCTAATATACACAAAGAGATGGGAAAAAGACAAGGTAGGCCCCGCCCTCTTATACGGCGCGGCCACAAGTCCAGCGTGGTCAGTCAGGGTGCGTATTCCCGAAAATAGTCTGGTACAGTCATTCTTTTCATTTGCATACCCCCTGAGCAGTCGTCTCTTTTTGGACCTCTCGTTTATCCATTATTGGTGAGTGACATTATTGATTTTTCAGTGCTATTCTCTTGAACGTATTTTCTTTCATGTTATTCAAATGTATTTTACAGATGATAATCTTCGCTGTCAGTCGGATGAATCCGAGAATCAAATAAAAGTGATTCGAAGTATACGGATGTTCGAGCTGACAATGATAAATGACCGGAAAGAGCAGACCAGGGTTATGAGTCTAGGAAGACTGGGAACAAGGAACAAAAAGAAAGGTGAGTCTGTGAAATCTGTGTTGTTGATATGTCTATATGTCTCATCCGTTTCGGTCATCACTTCTACACCATTTCTCTTTCGTCGTCTGCTTGCCTTGTTAAGGATCTCATTTGTAGTTTCCCGACCCTGTTAGTATACAGCCTAACTGTTGCTACGTTTGGGAAGCCGCTTCTACGGGTGATATCTTTTGTCGTCTTCTTGTTAAGGATCTCACTTGTAGTTTCCCGACCCTGTTAGTTTACAGTCAGACTGTTGCTACGTTTGGGAAGCCGCTTCTACGGGTGATATCTTTTGTCGTCTTCTTGTTAAGGATCTCACTTGTAGTTTCCCGACCCTGTTAGTTTACAGTCAGACTGTTGCTACGTTTGGGAAGCCGCTTCTACGGGTGATATCTTTTGTCGTCTTCTTGTTAAGGATCTCACTTGTAGTTTCCCGACCCTGTTAGTATACAGCCTAACTGTTGCTACGTTTGGGAAGCCGCTTCTACGGGTGATATCTTTTGTCGTCTTCTTGTTAAGGATCTCACTTGTAGTTTCCCGACCCTGTTAGTTTACAGTCAGACTGTTGCTACGTTTGGGAAGCCGCTTCTACGGGTGATATCTTTTGTCGTCTTCTTGTTAAGGATCTCACTTGTAGTTTCCCGACCCTGTTAGTTTACAGTCAGACTGTTGCTACGTTTGGGAAGCCGCTTCTACGGGTGATATCTTTTGTCGTCTTCTTGTTAAGGATCTCACTTGTAGTTTCCCGACCCTGTTAGTATACAGTCAGACTGTTGCTACGTTTGGGAAGCCGCTTCTACGGGTGATATCTTTTGTCGTCTTCTTGTTAAGGATCTCACTTGTAGTTTCCCGACCCTGTTAGTTTACAGTCAGACTGTTGCTACGTTTGGAAAGCCGCTTCTACGGGTGATATCTTTTGTCGTCTTCTTGTTAAGGATCTCACTTGTAGTTTCCCGACCCTGTTAGTATACAGTCAGACTGTTGCTACGTTTGGGAAGCCGCTTCTACGGGTGATATCTTTTGTCGTCTTCTTGTTAAGGATCTCACTTGTAGTTTCCCGACCCTGTTAGTTTACAGTCAGACTGTTGCTACGTTTGGGAAGCCGCTTCTACGGGTGATATCTTTTGTCGTCTTCTTGTTAAGGATCTCACTTGTAGTTTCCCGACCCTGTTAGTATACAGTCAGACTGTTGCTACGTTTGGAAAGCCGCTTCTACGGGTGATATCTTTTGTCGTCTTCTTGTTAAGGATCTCACTTGTAGTTTCCCGACCCTGTTAGTATACAGTCAGACTGTTGCTACGTTTGGGAAGCCGCTTCTACGGGTGATATCTTTTGTCGTCTTCTTGTTAAGGATCTCACTTGTAGTTTCCCGACCCTGTTAGTTTACAGTCAGACTGTTGCTACGTTTGGGAAGCCGCTTCTACGGGTGATATCTTTTGTCGTCTTCTTGTTAAGGATCTCACTTGTAGTTTCCCGACCCTGTTAGTTTACAGTCAGACTGTTGCTACGTTTGGAAAGCCGCTTCTACGGGTGATATCTTTTGTCGTCTTCTTGTTAAGGATCTCACTTGTAGTTTCCCGACCCTGTTAGTTTACAGTCAGACTGTTGCTACGTTTGGGAAGCCGCTTCTACGGGTGATATCTTTTGTCGTCTTCTTGTTAAGGATCTCACTTGTAGTTTCCCGACCCTGTTAGTATACAGTCAGACTGTTGCTACGTTTGGGAAGCCGCTTCTACGGGTGATATCTTTTGTCGTCTTCTTGTTAAGGATCTCACTTGTAGTTTCCCGACCCTGTTAGTTTACAGTCAGACTGTTGCTACGTTTGGGAAGCCGCTTCTACGGGTGATATCTTTTGTCGTCTTCTTGTTAAGGATCTCACTTGTAGTTTCCCGACCCTGTTAGTTTACAGTCAGACTGTTGCTACGTTTGGGAAGCCGCTTCTACGGGTGATATCTTTTGTCGTCTTCTTGTTAAGGATCTCACTTGTAGTTTCCCGACCCTGTTAGTTTACAGTCAGACTGTTGCTACGTTTGGGAAGCCGCTTCTACGAGTGTTATCTTTTGTCGTCTTCATGTCTTATTAAGGATTTCATTTGTAGTTTCCCGACCGAGCCCCAGGATGATATTCAATGTCATACGTGTTATAATTGCCTCCAATAAATTCTGTTCATTACTGCAGAATGAGTTTAAAATATACGTTCAAGTTTTGAAAATCTAGTTACAGAAAACTTTCACGGGTTTTCCAGCTATCAGTCTAGCTATCAGGAAGTTTCATAACTTCCCTATTCAAACTATTTTTCTCTTTGTTGATAACCCACTCTTACCACTATCGCCGGTTTCGCTGCATTTGCCAATTCCATTGTACTTCCGAGTCCTCCATGTGTGATGAAAAGGTCAACCCGTTGGTCACCTGAAAATCAGTCAACCTATGAGTTTTAGTCTTTTCTTATCAATTACTTAAAAGTGCATTTTGTGAAAACCACTTAGCCAAGTGCACATTTCTTGGAAGGATTTTCCGGAAATCTATGTCATCTGGAAGTTCATATTTCCAAAGAAAAGTAATATTTGGGTGGTCCCGGAACACTTTTATCATGGATTGCCTGGAAAAGATTTTTTATAGACGGTGTTTTCAGAATAAAAACTTGCTTGTACTCGGGCGGCATATCCACTGATCTGACCATTGACCCAAATGAAATGAAGACAGTATGCTTTCTTTCATTCAACAAACTTTCTAATTCTTCCGAATGGTTGTCTTTCACATTCCAATCATTTCTATCTACAGTAATTCCTCCAATTGGAACAACTTTTGGGATTGTTGGAATAACAAAATCCAAATAAGGATTAGAATTGGAAAAGTGATAAGTGACGTCATGAATGATTTCTTTCCAATGTTTAATTCTTCCGTTTGTTATTTTCTTTACTTGCTGATATTGTAGTTCAAAAAGTTGAGCGAATCCGTAAGATGAGAATATTTTATGCCAAACATCATTGGCTCTATCCCATAGTGTTGCTTCTTGTCCGTACTGTGAGGTTGGAGCAGGTAAGTAATGTAAGAAAGATGGCTCTCCGAGCACTGGAGCGAGAGCGTTCAATCGATTGCCAGTGAATGTAGAGATCATTGAGGCCATTTCAAGATAACTGGCAAGGTCTAGAAAATAAAAAATTGTGTTTATTAGTGATCTTCAACTCACATAGTCCGCAAAAATCGAAGGCCTCCGACAACACCACATCATAGTGACGAGCTTTCAATTCATAATGAAGTTCAGTGTCTTCAAACATTTCTGGAAGAAAACATGTGAAAGAGTTAAAAATGACAACCAACTTCTACACATATGCTCAAAAGCAGGGAAAAGATATCTGGAAAGAAGAAGAGATGCTCCAACATCTGATTGATACATAGAAGAATGCCATGCATCCCGCATACAAGCTTGCGATGGTATATGCTGCATTCCGATTTCATCATGATAATAATTCCAAATTTCAATTGATTTTTCTTCAATCAAGTCATGGTTATGGTATTCGTCAACAACAAATGGTTGGAAGAACGTCTGAAAGTTCACATGAATGCCATAAGATTGAGAACAAAAAATTTTACCACATTGTGTCCTGCTCTAGCCAAATGATTAGCTAATGCTGCCATATATTTCATATGACTAAATCCATAGACCGGAGATATAATAAGAAAGTTATATGGAGCAGCATTTCCAATCAACGTAGAGCAACAAATAATAACAAAAAGTACAGATTGAAGCATTGAAAAAGAACTGGTAGTGTTGATTTTTTTCAGCGTCTCAATAGACGCGTTTGTCCACAACATATCACTATTATCAGCTTTTGTTTCGCTTCATTTTGATAACTTACTTCACGTTTTGGTATTATCTATAATAGAGAGAGGCAATAAACTGTACTGTCCGTTTGAGAGTTTCGTCACAATGCGAGAATAGTTAATTTGATTTTGTTCTTTGTAATATTGCACTTTATATGTACTACTTCCTGCTACAATGTACATGAAGTATTTATTTATTCCTGTTTTGATTTTGAACACATTCTAAATCTATAAAAAACAGAAAATAAAGTCTTAAAGATCAAAAATATAAAAAATAAAGTAATGACAACAACCAATGCTAAACTGTCAAGACAATAGAACTTGATAAAATTGTACTTGTTGGCGTAGGGTTCCAAGTTATCAACTTTTCCAAATCGAGCAGAAAATTCACAATGTTTCAGGAGAATTTCTTTTGGATTCATCGGTTGATGATGGAGAATATCAGCAAGACGATAAGCATTCTTTCTGTATTTCGTGTCGTTGAGAATTTTCTTGAATGTTTTCACAAGTTTCTCACTATCCGGCAAATCAAATTTGCTGTAGACCACTGCCCCTCCATGCCGAGAAAGCATCTCAGCATTCACCCCTTGATCACTGAATATTGGAATCTGAAATGATGCATTTTCAAAGATCTTATGTTTTAGAAGTCATCAAAACTGACCATAACACTTGGAACTCCTGCATATGCAACTTCCATTGTACTTCCTAAACCTCCATGAGTTACAAAGATGTCTAGACGACTATCAGCTAGCAATGCTGGCTGGGGAACCCATTCGCTTAGAACAACATTTTCAGGAAGTATACTTGTCAATTCCTTATCATCTTCTTCATATTTCCAAATGAATGTTGTCTTTGGCATCTTTTTGAAAGTCTCAATAAGGCCTGATTTGAAATTAGTTGGCATATCAGATGACTGAATTACTGTTCCAAATGAAACCAGAATGGTATTTTTCCTAGTTGACAATATTTTATTAAAGTGATCATCCAATTTGGTGCTCTTTGGTGGTTCGATTGTGCATCCGCCTACTTGAACAACTTTTGAAATTGTGGGGGTTGTGAATGATAAGTATGGATTAGAGTTGGTCAAGAAAAACGTCGATGTTTGTAGGATTTCTTGCCAAGTTCGAACTTTTCCTCCAGTCAACTTCATTGCTTGTTCATATTGTTTATCAAATAGTAACCCAAAATGGAAATGATAGGCAGTGAGTCCAAGCATGTCATTTAGCCTATCAATTGCTGTCGATTCCTCTCCATACTTTGATCCTTCAGTCGGAAGATAATTGAGAGGAATAGGTTCACCAATAGCATAAGAAGCAGGAGCACAACGAACTCCAGTGTAAAGGGGAATAGGAGATTTAAGGTTCAGATAGTCACCAAGATCTGAAAGAATGAATTATTTAAAAGAGTAAGGGTAAGAAGAAACTGACAGAGTCCGCAGAAATCGAAAGCTTCCGAAATATGAGAGTCGAAGTTTTTTGACAGAATCCATTCGTGCAGCTTTTTGTCAGTCAGCATGTCTGAAAAATTAAAATCTACTTTAATTCCAGCTTCTCTTCTATTAGGTTGGCTAAATTGAAATGCGCGTTGAACCTTTTTTCTAGCAATTATAACTCAACTTGAGTACGAGATATCAAAAAGTTGTCAGATGATACAATGTTTATCACAAAATTTTACACATTTTTTTTAGTTGGGCACTTTCCTATACCTTGCATGCAAACGGAGATATACACATTTTCAAGAAAGTTCAGCGCGCATTTCAATTTAGCCAACCCAATAATTGAACTCACTTCGACAAATGTGTTCAAACTCTTTATAAAGTTTCCCTGCTGACATTTTGGCTCCAGTTAATGGATTGGCTGATGGTTTGGATTCCCAGAAGAATTTGAAGACACTTGGGTCAGAAGCTGCAGCCTTTCCTTCTTCATCCATTTCAAAATTCACTATCTTTATTTTTGGATTTTTGACTACTTTTTTGTTTGCATAATAGTCATAAAGAATTGGTTGAAGAAACGTCTGCAATATCAAGTAAGATAACTCTTTTGAAACGTAAAACTTACCACATTATGGCCTGCGTCAGCGAGAATATCGGCAACTTTTCCCATAAATTTCATATGACTGTATCCGAATATTGGAGAAATAATCAAATAATTATAGCCAGAAATGATCGGGAAGAACGATAGAAAGAATACAACATTCATTTTGAAACAGAAAAAACGATCGTGAGGTCCATGACTCCCTGGACATTATATACATACTTCTCAAGTAAGTTCAGTTGCAAACATTTGTTGAGATCAGCGCCCAATTCTCTGTAGTCTCTCATTTTTCCATACTGACTTTTTTCTTCATTTTTCTCCATCTGTCTAATTTTCTCAATCTATTCTCTGATAAAAAACGTGCAGATGGAAAAGAAAGCCTTTTGAGATGATCATTTGGATGGAGGGTGTAGTAGTCAATGGAGGTTGTAGTGCAAATTATTTGAATGTTTTCATAATAGAAGACATGTTATGTAAATCATGATGTTTGTTCTCAAAACCCTTTCTGAAGATACAAGGGTAATAGAAGGTGTCTATCAATAGCATATAAAATATAAAATACGATAGGATTAGACTGAAAATGGGAAACTGTAAAACGCCTCGTTCTCCAAACTTGCTGACCGAAACGAAAGTTAAAAATTCATGAAGGCTCTCCTTGGCTGATGGACTCTCAACCCTATCATTTGAACTGATACCTGGAATAGTATTCATTAATGGAATCATTGAAACTAAAGTAAGTGCATTGAATAAAACAACTTTGCAGAAAAATAAATAATTGTAGAACCTTGGTCCAATATTCATTGTACTCCGCCAGACTGGACGAGTTGTGGAGGCGTTTGGGATGATGAAATTAACGAAAAAGCCGATAGTGGTTCAGGGCTCAAAAACAGTCGGAAAACAGTTTCAACATAGGCTTTCCACAGTAAAGTCTATCGTAGAAACTATTATTTTTCTGATAATTTTTGATAGAACAATGTTAATTTCTAAGAAACAAAATGAGGAAGTTCTATGATTCATTAACCTACCAATCTCCAGACGCCTCAGTCCATCGCATTTCTTATATCCCAGACATCTCACCAATGTTATATTTAGTTGTCATCTGTTCAGAGCAATAATTATTTATTCTCTCCATCTTTTGATCATTTTTTGTTATACTGCTCATTTCTGACACTCCAAGTCGTCATTTTGATTAACACTCCCAGTTGGAAATGGTTGAGCTGAATGCTTCTTACTGGATTTTAACAGCGATTGGCATTTTTGTAACTTTCTCGACAGTTGTTTTGAGTATCTTCATTCTTCATAGATTTGCAATGTGAGAAAAAAGAAAACTTTTTCGTGAATATGTATGTCCGTTTTCAGTGAGTTGAAAGTCTGGAAGAAGATCGAATATCAATTTATTCTGTTCCGTGTCTTTTGCGATACTTTCAATGGTATTGCAGGTTTGCTTTATTCTTCTTGATCACAAAAATCTTTAATGAGTTTTTCTAAAATTCAGGTTGTTGCTATTTTGTATCCAGTAGTTTTACTCTTCTCTATTCGGACATTGTCCCATTCGATGCCACATTTCTGGTTGGTTTAGTCGGATCAAACTTTCTGGAAATGAGAAGTTTCCTTGCCGCTTTCATTGCCATTGAAAGGGTGTTAGCCACGTTCGCTCCGTTGAAGTTCTATCATTATCGAAGACACTTTTCCAATATTCCTGTTATTATATTCATTATTTCAACAGGAATCGCTGTAGAGATTGTTCTTTTTGGATTTTGTGGATTCCGACTGCCTTTGATGCCAGGATGTATGAACTATGCATGTGCAACACCTCCATGTTACCTGGCATATTCGGCTGCCACGAAGATTATTTATGGATCTCTAAACGCCTCTTTTTCCGCAATTCTTTGTTGTAAACTCTTTATGCTATCATGGAGACAAGCGACAGTTTCAGTTGATATTCGAAAAGCAAATCTGATATCACTGACAGATGGTTTATCAACTCTTGTATTTGATTTACTACCCACATTGATATTTGATAGTCGTATCATTGATATAAGGGTTTGTCCGAAAAAGAAAAATTGCATTATAAAATACACGAGATTACAGGCATATGGGCCAGTCGTTGGAGTATTACGTCAGTCCGGTAGAGCTGTGGAAGCAATTGTAATGGTACGACTGATGGAAAGGAAGAAGATGGTTCAACCAGCAAGAATATCAGTTAGCGCAAGGTTTAATGCTTGATTTTCTTTTTCATGTGAATAAAGTTTAACTTTTCAATATTGAACTGCTGTCTTGAAATTGTAAACAATCTATTTTAGCTTTTCCCAAGTCTTCAAACCGGATTTTCAATTTGAAAATCCAGACCTTCCGAGCCTGCTGACTCAGTCTTACTGAAAACGTTCGATCTCCACCAGGAAGTCTGAAAGGTGTAGATTCCACTGTGATTTCAAATGAAAATAACATGACGTGAAGCTTGATTTTCCATGACAAGAAATTTCAAAATCATCATAACATCAATTAATGCTCACGGTTAGTTCTCTTACTCACGTATCCTCTCAGAATAACAAAATGTTTTAACTTTTTTTGTTCACTTTCAATATTTTTCACACCACCGTCAATCCAACGCCCATGAGTTTGAACGGGGTCAAACCATGGCGGTTACCTTGAAACAGTTTCAGAAGTGTAATAGAGAGGGTCTTTTTTTAATAGAGAGGAAGTGTTTTTTCAACTTCTTGTATGCTCAGTTTCCATAGTTCCGAGTAAGTTAAGTGACTCATTCATAAATGCAAAAAAAAGGAACGCCATCATTTCCTCCTTCTCAAATTACTGAGGAGGGTTACGGTGGGTCTTCTACTTCCTCCTACACCATTTGTCATATTTAATTCTTCAGTTGTTTTTTGTTATTTTCTTTTTAGAATCTTCATTATTTCCAGAATCCCCTCACTTAGTCAGACTAGACAGTTTTGTCTTTGGGGTGTCCCATTTATTTCTTCAACGGTGCCATTTTCAATTCGAACACTATCATCATAACAGCTCTGTCTCACTTCTTTTTCCTCTTGGCATGTGATCACACTTAACATGCTCATTTTGAGAAGTGGTGTGTCATTCGAGTTGATTTCGTCTGTTGGGAGATGGTAGACGTTCTTCCTGCTTACTGGGTCTTCAATGCAATTGCAATTTCAATGATGTCATTGATGATATTTATGAACTTTTTTATTCTCTATAAGTACACATTGTGAGTTGCAGGCATCTTTTTGATAGAAAACAATAAAATGTTCAGAGAGATGAAAACATGGAAAAAGTTGGAATATCAATTGATTCTGCTTCGAGTCACATGTGACGCATTCAACGGAATATTCGGTGAGTTTTTAAACTTCTGGAACTTGACTTTTTTAAATTATGAGCCATTAATTCAATAAAAATAAAAGTTGTATCATTTCAGGATTAGTCTATATAACCATTTCTGTAATTAATACGTTTGACCACTACGTTCCATACGAGGTCACTTTTTTGTTTGGCCTTGTGGCATTCACTTTGATGGAGATAAGATGTTTCATAGCAGCTACTATTGCTGTTGAAAGAGTCCTAGCAACTACTTTTCCTCTGAAATTCTATCATTACCGTAACCGAATCTCAAATTTTGCTATATTGGGATTCATCTTTTCAACTGGAATTGCGAGTGATGTTGTACTCTTTGGATTTTGTCAATATCGTTTTGAGACAGTTTCTGGCTGCACGAACTTCAATTGTGCAACTCCTATTTGTTTTCAAAGATACTCTTCTGCTACTCGAATGATTTATTCTTCTACTAATGCTGTATTTTCAATTATTCTCTGCTATAATTTATTCCATTTATCCATGAAAAAATCGAAAGTTTCCATTGACATTCGGAAAGCAAATTGGATGTCACTCACTGATGGTTTATCTTCATTGTCTTTAGAACTGATTCCCTGGATAATATTCTATTATGGAATAATAGACAGCAAGGTAAGGGGGTTTTGGAAAGAATGAAAAACAATGGTGACGGTTGTTTTCAGCCTCTCGGACCGATAATTGGAGCATTTCGAACAACTGGACGTGTCATTGAGGCTTTTGTAATGCTTAAATTAATGAAGAAGGGAGTCGTGATTCAACCATCTAGAATCTCTGTAACGACGAGACAACTTTGAATAATTGTTTACTGACATTTGTTTTCATTGACAACCATGTACAAAGTTTTGGAAAATTTCCCACCCATTATACCACAAATACTAATAAATACCCCTTTCCCATTTTTCACATAGTTGGTTATAACAATAAATTAGTGAATTCTGTTTATTTCGTTTTCCAAGTAAGATAAGATCAAAAAAGAATATTGAGCATCGTTTGAAAGTTTTATCTTTCGGAAGCAAATGGATCTTCTGGATGTTCCGCAACACTGAAATGAAACATTTGGCATTAGTACTCTGATATTTGACATACTTCGGCCACCAGAAAAGTCTTCCATTGGTGCTTTTCTCATGGGCTTCCAATAGGTTTACTTCCGCTTTCGAAATATTGAAATCAAATAAACTGATATTTTCTTTCATTCTCTCTGGATTAGTTGTTTTAGGGATTACAACTATTCCCATTTCTATAGTTGCACGGAGCAGAATCTAAATTTTCATAAAAAATAAATTTTAGCAATTAGCACTTCTTACTTGAGCTGGTGTCTTATTGTATTTCTGAGCCAGGGCCTTCACGTTCTTATCGTTAAGTTCACTAGCTGCATTCTTGGTACTTTCAAACAGAGGTTGACCATTTGATCCGATTACAGACATTCTTCCAGGTGAACCAAGAGTTGCATATGCTGTTATAATGATATTATGTTTCTTGCAGAGCTCTCGATGTGCTTTTTGAGGCAAGTAGAGATGGAGCTCAAGCTGAAACAAATTTTGATTTTTCAGACAAAGTTTTCAGTTCCAGCTTACTTGAGAAACATGAATAGGAATCTTTTGAATCTTGACAATTCTTTCAATCTGACTCTCATTGAAATTTGAAACTCCGATTGATTTGGCCAACCCAAGGGCATGCATCTTTTCTAGTCCTCTCCAGATATCTTCCACTTTTACATCTTCTCGAAAACGGCCACATTCCTTGAAATTTCATTTCCCTACTAAGTTAGTGGCTCTGTTTCTCCTCACCTTGGTAGCCGCGGGAATATGAGCTAAATACAAATCGACATAATCTAGACGAAGTCTCTTCAAAGAGTTTTTCAGAGCCTGTTCAATAACATCTGGCGCCACTTCATGACAGAATGCTTTGGTAGTTATGAATAATTCTTCTCGTTTCACAACTCCTTCTTTGATGAGTTCAGCTAAGGACTCTCCTATTTGGTCTTCATTTTGATACAATGTAGCCGTGTCAATATGACGGTAACCAGCTAAAATGGCATTTCGAATTACAGTTTTTCCCTCTTCTCCGGTCATCTGAAATTGAGAAAGCTACCCTTCTAAAAACATTTTCTCAGAAAAAATATACGCATTTTGTTCAAAACTCAAACTTCAAACTTCATACCTGCCAAGTACCAAGTCCAACACTTGGCATTCGTTTTCCATTCGAGAGAGTGAAGATCGGAACTTTTGATGACATTGGTTGTTTCTAACAAAAAATAAACTTGTCTCGTCGTATGGCACTTCTTATTTATACACAAACCGCAATCCTAATTATCGAATTAAAAGTGGTGGAGAGAGAGGAAGAGAGACCTTGAATTTTGTAGTCAATAGAAAATTGTTTGCGTTACTATTAGTTAGGTTTGTACTGTTTCTTTATTTTATTGCTGACTTGAGAAGAAGGAAAAAAAAGATGTAATGAGGGAATAACTACTAGTAGAATAGGAATGATCGTGGAAAAGGAAGAAGATTATGTCGATTAGGGGCGGAACAGGGTGAGAGAATGAAAATAAATAATTATGTCAAAGTATGCAAAGATCAAAAATAAAATTGAATTTCTGGAGTTGGAGGTGCATTCTTCTGAGCTTCTCGTTTCACAGCCAAATGCTTTCCAGCCAATTCTTGCTCTTTCTCCATTCTCGGAAGACGTTCCCGGTTGTACTCATAGAATCCCTCTCTTCCAAGAAGCCATTTCAGACGGAATTCGTGATCAGCTACAAGTTGATTTGCTCGTTTCTTTCTCTCTTCAAACGTTCGAGAAAGTTTTTCAATCCGTTGTTTTTTGTACTTTCGGTATCTTTTGATGATGTGGTCGTTGTGGTCGGAGAAGATGTGAATCTGAAAGAGACGTGGAATGAGTGAAGACAAAATGTGGTTTCTGTTGCGTTGAAATTAGATTAAATTCAAGAGGAGTGACTTGAGGCATCAGTTGGCATCAACGTCCGTTTTCATAGAGCTGAGGGTTCAGGACGAAAAAACCCAAAGTCATATTAGCTAAAATGATTTTTGTTACTTCTGTCATTTTTTTTAATGAAAAAGAATTCACGCAGACTGTAATCCTTAATCGACTTTTATTCATAATTCAGACTAGTCTTGAGAATTATTTACATAATTCAACCTTTATTATAGTGGCATGATGTTCTATAGTCTACTTTATTGAAGCTGCGAACTGAAATCAAAGCTAGAACTCTTTTGGTCTGCACTTACCGCCCATTCTCCTGTCAATCCTTTTCTTTTGATTTCCGCATTCTTTTCTAAATATTCATCAAGTGAGTTCTCCAACGCAAATGCCGATGAGAATGCCATGCGAAATGGTGGAATGCATAGAATTGGTCGAAGAATTCGAATGTAAGTTTGAAGTCTATCATAGTTTTTGTCATTCATTGCTGCATATCCAGGGAAGTACTCATTGAACTCCTCAATTGCTGCCACATACTCAATTTTCATTAATTTGTGCTCCCGTTTTGGGAACGTCTCTCTCCAAAGCTTGAAAGCTCTGTCGAACATTTTAATGAGAGATGGGAAGAGTTCTGAATATTAATGAAAAGTTATTAGACGGAAAGTTAGAGATAGAGAGATTCAGTATGTGAAAGAAAGAACGAAAAGCAAGATATATCGAATGAGGAAATGGTTGAATAGAAAAGAAGAGGAAAAAGCAAAGGAGAGTCAGACAACAAGAGAGAAGGGACGCACAAACAAGGCATCAGCCAGATGAAGAAGAAGAAGGACTGGACCTCTCTAACATCCCGTGAGTTATAATTTGGCCACACTCAAACTCACACACACTCTCTTGTTTTGAGATTGATTTTGTAGAGAAAGAAAGAGTGGAATGTGACTGCTGCTGCAGAAAAAGGAAATGAGCAAAACAACAACTTCTCGTCATTCAATAAAAAAAAATAGATGGTAGCGTCGATAAGATAAGGAATTGAAGAAGCTTTTTGAGAAATCAGGTGGTCAATTATATTGGAAACGAAGAAAAAGACACGAGACTTTTCCTAAAACATTGTGACCTGAATATGAAATGAATGACGAAATGAATTGCTAGAAATATATACTGATAACAGAACAGAAATGATCATTAGATGACCCGAGTTCACGATAAATCAAACAGCTGCATTCTTTTACGAAAACGTACGAGTGGTACTAAAAACATCTGCTTGAACGAATTTTTGCTTGGTGAACTTTGAAGAACACTTCACTGAAGATCTGGAAAACCTGACCCAGACAAGTATCAAAAAACTGGAAGACCTTCTTTGCGTATTATGGGCACCCATGAACATTATTTGAACCACTGCTTGCTTCTGCTTTTTAGTTTTCATTTTGTCAAACTTTTTGTGATTTGATATCACAATGATGTGAGCGTAAGCTTCAGAGAATATCAGTTTCCATCACAATTCTTTTAGTTAACTTTTTTTCTATGTTCACATTTGGTATGAAACTTGAGATCTTTAGATCTTTGTGCTCTGATACCAATTCCTCTCATTATCTATGGCTATTCATTAATTGAACAGACATATAGATCTAGACAGCTTCACCAGCTTCTAGACAGTGTATATACTCCCTTCTCGAACCCTATTATTATTTTTTTTTTCTCGTCTTCAACCCATTTCTCACAGGAACAGCTTATGACAGCACTCACTGGCATCATTCAAATACTACGAAACCGGTCATTGTCAACAAATAACAACAATATTTCTCTCTGTTTTGCTGACGCGATGCGCAAGAAGTCGGGCGGAAACTAGAGCGGAATGGTACTGCTAATTGGTAAAATATGTACATTTTCAAAGTTTTTTATAAGGAAAAATATACAAAATACTTGAATCCGGGTGTTTAATACAAGAACAAAAACATATATATGAATGTGGATTGCAATTTGAAATTAGTCGAGTGTGGTACATATCTATTTACAAATATTGCTTCTAGACAATTCGTTTGTCTCCCGGAGTAGTTATTATTGAGGAAAAGAAAAATGGAGACCGGAACTTTTTTTTGGGGGGACGGAAGGAGAGAAAAAAACTGGAAAAGTAACGGAAAGAAAAGGAAAAAAGAAGATGTTATGAATGAATGTTTGGAAACGATCAAAGCAAGAAAACACGTTGGAAAGTGCACAAGTACCCGAGTGGTAAAAAAGCAAGAGACTTGGCGCCTAGATCATCTCATATTCCAGAGCATCTACGTCTTTGTCCTCGATTTTCTCCAACTCTTCAATGTCACTTCCATCATCCGAATCATCATCGCACTTGTCAAATTCTTCGTGACCATCAGAATCGCTCAGTTCCACCACAATCTTTGGTTTTTGAGTTTCCTGGAATGATGAATATGAAATGACACATCTTTTAGTAGATGTTTTTCTTAAGACTGTTAGCTTCATAAGATATCATAGAAGCCAAAGTAGAAACAAGCTACACTCTATAATATTACCTTCTTATCTTTTTGATCATCCAAGTTCAATTGTTCCATAACATCTTCCAAAAGACTTGCTGCAATTGCCACCTCTGCTGCTTTCTTCACAACTTCTTCCGGTGCCTTTAAATTCTCAGCCTTCTCCATCTTCTCCTTCTTTACTGTCACTGATTTAGCCACCTTGAACTTTGCATCGTGTTTCTTTGTCACCGACTTCAATGACTTCTCCGCACTGCCCTTTGAATGAAGCTTCTTCTGGACAAGATTTGCTTTTGCTGCAGAAATAGCAAGTGAATCATCCTCCTTCACTGGAACAGCAACTGTAATACTTTGAACTGGAACTGGTGCAGCAACGACTGTTTCTGGTTTAGTGAGTTCACAGACGATTGAAATGTTCTTCTTCTCTGGAACTGTCACCTTTTCCACAACCTTTTGTTCAACTTCTTTCTCTGGTTGTTCAACCTCTTCAACTGGTGATTTTTCTTCCGAAAGAGTCAATCCTTCTGCCAAAGTAAGAGTTGGCATCTCTAATGAAGTCCGATTCCCGTAGATACAAGAGTCATCATTCCCAGAGTCTGGCAATTGAGTGTGACGTCTTACCTGAGAAAAAAACAAAGATCGATAAAAAGCATTTGTCTCAAAGAACTTACATTCAATGCCTTGAATCGTTGATTTCTTCGCTTCAATTCCTTCGCAGCTGAACGAGTCTTATAACGACGATACTTGCTCATGAAGGTACTGTTGTGTCCAGAAAGAATTTGAATCTAAAAATAATTGAAATAAAAATGAGAAAGAAATGTGCCAATATCACATGAATTATATTCAATACTACAACAACATCTATACGATTTATATGCCTAGATATTTATTATAATAACTCCAATTTTTCCCCTCGTATCCATTCCTTTTTTTTCTCACTTACCGCCATATCCCCAGTGACGTCTGGCTGTTTGCGAGAAGCAATCATTCTATCAAAGTGTCTCTCGAGTTTAAGAACATGAAAGAACGTATTCTTATCCGGAATCATTGAGAATCGATTGATATCTGCTGTGATGCTCATCATGCAAAGATCATTGTGCTTGCTTGGAGTGTACACTTTGATATAATTGTAGAATTCATCAACTCGTTCCGGAGATCCCACGTATGCTTTTGTGTAAGCATTATGGACAGTCTCACGGAATGCATTGATTGGCTTTTTAACAGTTTTCTTCAGTGAACGAAGGTTCTCCACAACGTCCGAAATCCCCATGTCTGGAATGAAGAATTGTGATGGAAGAACGGCGATTTTTTGAGAAAGTAGGTTAAAGGTGTAACGACTGGAGAAGAAGAATGGGGGTAAAGTTCAGTCAGAAAAAAATCTAGTAAACATTTTCCGGCGAAAAGAAAAAAGTTAAACAATTATTGCAAGGGATAGGTTCGGAGAGCAACGTGATTGGGTTTTAAATCGTAAACACTAATTTAGATCAACTCCTCGTGCTCGAGTCTTTGAAACTTAGAAAACCGCATGGTTGAAAATATAACTAAAGAAATAATATGTTCGGATTCGCCAAGGTTTGGGTGCCCTTCTGTTAGAAGAAGAACCACAGTTACCGGCACCATGTCGTTTACTGGAGTTTAGACGCTCAGAACAAATCGAAATATGTTATAACTTTGTGGAGCTCTTATAATAGAGTGATTCTTAGATTTCAGTTTAATGAAGTTAGTTTAGTACCGCTTATGAAGCTTTTCACCTAAACTTGTATCTGAATCTCAACACGAAGAAGAATTGGACAGCAAATGAAAAAAGAATCCTAAGAAAAAGCGGATAACAAGAATAAGAAAGGATTCTTCGACACCGACAGTTCAAGTTTCTTTCCCAGGATCAGGTGACTGACCGGCAGGGAAGAAGCAACAGCAGGAATGGGATTGATTTGACAGAAACAGATCAATGTTTCTCTCTCTGCGAACAGAAAAAAAAAACAAGAGGGAGAGTGAAAGAACGAAAAGCCATATGACTTTGGTTGACTTGACTATACAACAGAGACGACGACGAAGAGGACGAAAAGTGTTGGAAAAGGGGAATGTGGAACAAGAGGAAAGAGAATCTAGATGTATCCAGACAAGAGTGAAGAGAAAAAGAGGCGTTTGTGCCAGAAAATGTCAGAGAAGAGGACCTCCGACAGCATCGTGTAGGTGCAGAAGATGAGAGGAGAATAAGAAGAAGAAGACAGGGGAGCCACGAGTTCTATATGTTGCGCCCTCAGTTGAATCGACCGATGCAAAGGCGACGAGAGTGGGGATCTGGGACGATTGTCAGCTGGGAAAAAGAAGAGAGAAGCCTTGAAATTGAGAGGAATAGAATGCGAAGAGATAGAAGAGACGCAGTCAGATAAGGGTCACTCGTTCGGTCAGCTGACCACAGGGAATAAGAGAAACTAGGCGGTGAGAGGGTTGGTGTTCCGGGGGGAACCGATGAAGGGAAGTAAACAAGGAAAAGGAGGCATGGGCACTGGAGAAGCCATGCTCCCTTCAACCATCTCAGAATATTTATTAGTCAAATGCGCGGCGGCAAGTGTATACAAAATCTGAGGATGGCACAAAACAAGACGGAGCAAAACAAAAACAAGTTGGATATTCATTTTAGTACGAAAACGATGCAGCATATTTTTGATCTCGGACCAACAAACATTGAGACTGAACATTGCGTGTGAATCTCTTCTTTTGATGTTTTTAGAAATGTCGTACAAAAATGTATTTTCGAATTAGAATTTAGTGCAACTGTACTCACACAGTTTTCACTGTTATGTCTTTGTTAATGATTCATGTGTTGTGTCTGGACGATGTTCAACTGCAAAACCCTTTCACGTTTACTCTAGCTAACTCAAGTGCCTTTATAATAGAGAAAAACTCTCAAAAGGATTTATTTCGAAATTCTGTTTTAAAATTCCTTATCTAGAGAGAGAGAGAATTGTTAAATTTCTACCAGCTTCTTTTTCAGAGAATTTCTAGTGAGCTAAACTTATAAAAGAGGTATCGTCAAAAACGAGAGGAACCGTACGAAACAAAGTTGAAACTTTTCTCCGATTTCTGTTGTCTATTTTTACGAGCCTCGTGATCACCAGGTGCATCTTTCGCATTTATCACTCAGGACATAAAATATTTCAAAATCTAAAAACTGTAATAATTTGCAACCTTCAACTGATATGAAACTTTCTGTTGCATTTGCACATTCAAACAAAAACAACAAAAAGTAAGAAATCGCTTATAGGGTGTGCCAGAAAGAAAGGTGCGTTGAATCACTCCTTCACAACTATCTCATATATTGTTTGTTTTCACTCAAAAAGTTATCATTTGCGTCCGTTCTGATAGATTTTGACGTGTTTTGTTTATCTCCTTCTTCACTCATTTCTCTTCCCTCTCTTCTTTAGTTGAAAAGGTACGAAATGTCGAAATCACGAGATAGGACTTGGTAAATTTACCCAAATTTTCAACATAACCGGAAGTCTAGAATTATTATTTTTCAGCATGGAACATGGAAAAACAACATTTTGTTGATGTTTGTTCGGGGAAAACTTTCCTCCTCTTCTCAGCTGACAATAATACAGTCTTTTCTATACATATTTGCATAAGTTTACTATTGTTTTGGAGCAACAATGTTTGACTGTTTGGTCAACTATCCCTCACTTTTACTTGTGTATTTTATGAAAAGGAAATACAGAAAAGGACACCAATGATGGAAAAAAGGGAATAGAAATGTACTGAAAGTACATCTTGTTCTATGGTTCCATTTCCTTTCAATTGGTCAGAAAAGGAAAAGTGCAAGAGAATTTATTATACATGATCTGATCTCTTTTTTCCCCATTTTTGGCATTTTGGATGGAAATTCTTTATAACAGATGAGAGATGATAAATTCGAAAGATCCCATTTTAATTGAAAAACCAAATCTGACGTAGATCTCCAGATTTCCCGTCGTGTGGGTTGGAGCCACTTTAAAACGACATTTGATTTATGGGAGGGATTTCGTTTCAAAAGAAATAATGACACCGACTCGGAAGCGTGTCATTTTGATGTGAAAATGGATGTGAAGTCATGGAGATGCTTCTCGGGAAATAGAGTAGAAGCTGGCGTAGTAGAAGACGTGGGTTTCACTGTGAACCTGAAAACTGGCCGCAAGAACCATGCCAAGTTGAGACAAAGAAGGTTGTGAGCGTTCTGAAGATATTATGCCCACTTTCACTGGGTGCCCTTGTATTTGACATTTCTGGTATACAGAAAGGATTCCCAATCCAGAAAGAATTGTATTCGCACTACTGATAACGAACCCTGTAAAATCTCAGAGAAGAACCGATTAAGAAAGTTACAGTTTTTGGTTTGTGAGCTTATCAATATCTCCATGATAATCTCTCAACATTTTGAAACATTCAAATCACTTGCTCAGCCCCCCACTACAAGTATCAGAAAGTTCGTTGAGACCACCCTCTGTCTCCATTATTCTTGTCAATTCTAGATTCAGCATGACAAGGATCACGGTCGCATTCACTTCCGTTTTTCTATTCTTTTAGAAATCACGAGTTTCAATCACACACTTTTTTGGATGACCTGCAAGTGAAAAACAAGAAGATTATGCTGCTGATAGTTTTCACAAATTTATTCACAATCATTCTTTTTTTAAGTGTGTGTTCAGACAAAAAAAATAGGTGTACGAGAGTGGGAGAAAGCAGAAAATTACTGTATGACATAGAGAAAAAAGAAAATAAGAAGCGATACAAAGTGCAGAAAAAAAACGAGAATTATGAAGTTAGAGAAAAAGAGAATTGTCAAGTACAAGCGAACTTACAGATGGACAGCAGATGGATGGAATTGGATGGAATATGACCTGATTGTAGTTT
Organism: Caenorhabditis doughertyi; assembly: GCA_963572265.1. Lineage (NCBI taxonomy): Eukaryota > Metazoa > Nematoda > Chromadorea > Rhabditida > Rhabditidae > Caenorhabditis > Caenorhabditis doughertyi. The sequence goes on from OY751557.1 coordinate 9,603,330, forward strand.
TTAATGAACTGCGGACGCGTACTCAAATAGGGGTGATGACCAGAAGAAAAGGACAGGTGACGAGATGGTTGTAAAATAAATGATGGTAGGGTTTTTACAGATTGTACAAGGATCTAGAATTATAGGGAAATGTTCAATAGTCCCTAGTGATCAAGAAGTTAGAATAAAGCAATATACAGTATGCAATATTTGTGGAAATGGGTATTATTAGTAGCTGGGAAGAAAAAGCAAATTAAGGGATTGAAAACGATCCGAGAAAAAAAAAAGATGAAAAAATAAATATCGAAATTGGAGAATTAGAGCATTTCGTACTCCATTGCATCCACGTCCTTTTCATCAATCTTCTCAATTTCTTCTTCGTCATCTGAAGGCTCCTCAATTTTCTTCTCATCAGCAGTGACGGTGACCTCAACGACTTCGTGCTTCTCATCTTCAGATACTCCTAGGAGAATTCTCATGATTGCTTGCTTCTGCTGCTCAGTGATGTTGCAAGCTTGGAAATCCGGAAGTTGTGCAGTCTCTGATTCAGGTTCTCCTGGCAATTGGTTCTCCGGTTCTTGATCATCATCTTCATCATTCTCAACGTCTTCATCTTCATCGTCGTCTACATCTTCTTCTCCTTCATCAACATCCTCCTTTTTCTCATCATCATTATTTTTGGAGTCGTTCGTCGTCGAGATGAGCTTCTCGACGACCTCATTGAGCTTGTTAGCCACGTCATCTTCTTCTCTTTTCTTTTCTGCTTTCTCCATTTGAGCCTTCAGAATCTCACAGTACTTCTTGACTTCCGAAAGTTCTTTTACGACAATATCCTCATGAGCTTCTGGTGCAAGAAGTTCAGATGTCATCTTTGGAGTGGTATCCAGACATTTTGATGATCTTGCTGGAATTGGTCCCTCTCTAGGAACAAGAGATTCAAATGGATAAACAGGATCGTAGACAGGCCCCTTTGATTTGGCTCTAATTTCCCGAAGAGCCGCCATTTGTTTTGCCTGAAATCTCGTGAATAACAAGGGAATACTTGTAATTAGATTGTGTTATGACTACCAAAATATGGTTGATAACACCTACAATTTGACTGAAGATCTACAAAAGTTTTGTGAAAAACAACTAACATTCTTTCTAGCCGTCTTCATCTCTCGATCGGCTCTCTTGGTTTCTGAATGACGTTTGAATCGGCGATAGCTTCGAAGCAAGTGGTCATTATGTCCACAGAGAATTTCAATCTGAAAATATGATATCAGAATATTTCTTCTTCAACAAGAAAACAAATTATTTTCAATTTTCGATTTTTTTTCCTAGCTTCCGTCCTGATTCAAGAGAATTCAAAATGCATTTCATAACCAATAATTATATAGATTCTGGGCACACGATTTCAAAAGAAACCAAAGATCATGAACAGAGAGCCTTCTACTAGACAGAGAAATTCAATTTATTCCAACTCCTAACAAATCGAATTAAAAAGTCATGCCCTCGTTTCTGCTTACCCCACGGGATCCATAAATTCCATGAAATCCTTCCGCCAAAATAAGCCCGTCCATATGCTTTTCAAACTTGAACATTTGTTTGAACATGCTTTTGGTTGGAAACATTGAGGCACGTGCCAGTTGAACGGTCATATTCATGAAGAGCAAATCGTTGGCTGGACATTGTTTGTAGACTTTGATATATTTGTAGAACTCTTGTACTTGTTGGGGTGATCCAACAGCCAGAGCTTCATAAACGTTGTGCCAACGTTTTGAGACATTCTGGAGACTTGGACGGATATCGATTCTCTTTGTGATGTCTCGAAGACGATCGACAAAGTTGGCCGTGTTAACTACAGGCATCTTCAGAAGAGATGAGATCCAAAGTTTACGAGTAGAAGTTTTGGATAAAAAGTAAAAGTGGATCAAGAGAAGTGACAGCAGGTGTCGTCGGAAACACCGACCTTCCTAATTATGGACAGGAGGGTCTCTGTGTAAAACAGACGAAATGAGAAAAACACGAGACTGAAGAGAGACCGCGACGCGAGCGGTGGCGGCAACGACGACGTGTGGAGAGTGTGTCGAGGCGGGCGTTCGACACGACAAACAACTGCAGAAGAAGAAGAAGAAAACGAAGGGAAAGGGAGTGAAAAGAGAAGGAAGCGAGAGCCGACAGGCGAGCGGCTATGCGAAGCGTGCCACGCCGTCGTCGTTTCTCTGAATACTTATTGGTCAGATGTCCCAGTGGCAGAGACGAGACTGACAGAGATGAAGAAGAAGTAGAAGTAGTAGAAGACGTCGAGTGTGCACAATGAAGGACTTGACGGACTACTTCTACTAGTCGGTGTGAGCGAATCACGGGACACGATGACTGGTTTGAAAAAAAAAACAGAAAAAAAAGATGACTGGTGTCTTTTTTTGGGAAACGGGAAAAGGAAACGTTTTGGTGAATTTGGAGAACGTTTTAGAAGCGGACGGCTTCTGCCAAATAAAAAATGGTTGAAAAATGGGAGCATGAGAAAACGAAAAATGTTTGTAGGGAATTCTAAGAAAACACATTTTTTTGCCAAACTGTAATGCTGGAATGTAATGCTGGAAAACGGGAAAAACTGGAACTCTGCATTTTAAGAGGAACACATAAGTGTTATTACTGAATCGAGTTGGATACAGAACATCTAAATATCAGATCAGAGTTTTCCGAATTGGTCCGTTATCCGCTTGACGGAAAACTTGGGGTTTCAGATCCACTAAAATATTTTTTCAAAGAAACTTCGGCACTGTTCTAAAATAGAGGACCGAAGCCAAAAAAATAGAGGACCCAAAAAAACGGAGGACCCAAAACAAAAATAGAGGACCCAAAAATAAAATAGAGGACCCAAATTTAAAATAGAGGACCGAAGGTTTTCATCGACTGTCAAGAATAGAGTACCCAAAAAATGTGGTTTGTCCCAAGAAGACTGGTCCCATCAAAGGCATCTGGGCCCAAGAAAAAACAGGTCTCAAGATCAATAGAACAAAGAATACACTCAAAATGAGAAAGGAATGGACCTCTTTTTAGAGAACCTAAGTCTTCAAATAAATAAATTTCAGGTGCTACTGGTTCTGATTATGAGCCCATTCTTTGCTAGCTCAAGTTTATTTCATCCGACTAGGGCCGTAGACATGTTAAACAACGAGTCATTTAAAAATTTCTGCAGAATAGTAGACTGTAACTCAATTTTTCTTCAACTGAAAGATATTTTTTTCTAACAATTTCTAACAAAAGTTCGGTAACTTTATATACTTGGGACCAGTCATATTTCTTGGGTCCTCTATTCTTGGTAGTCGATGAAAACCTTCGGTCCTCTATTATTTTTTTCGGTCCTCCATTTTATTTTTGGGTCCTCTATTTTTATTTTGGGTCCTCTATTTTTCGGCTTCGGTCCTCTATTTTAGAACAGTGCCGAAACTTCTACACTTTGTTTTACCGTTTTTAGAATATCGGTTAGCCAAGCCGTGAAATCCACAGTTTCAAAATTCCAGTCTACCAATATCAACTTCTCTAGAATTGACTCTGATCAACTCCAACTCATGTACCTGACTTCTGTTCGAATACTTGCAAAATACAAATATAAACAACCGGAGTTCATTTTCCGTATCCTCTTACTTATCTATCAATTGTTACTGTCACAAGCCCGCCTTTTCTAACTATGAAATCATCATAAATTGGAGAATTGTTGCCATTTTCTACCCAAATCAACACACATTTTCTAGTCGTTATCAAAAAACTTTTTGTGAATCATCTTTCAATTTTTTTTTAAATTTTAGCTTGAATAAAGAATGAATCTGTTCCGCACAATTCTATTTCTATGTTCATTCATCTTCACAACATCTTTATCTTATAAAGTGTTAGTATTCAATCCTGCTTATGGAGCAAGTCACTCTAATTTCCTCGGGAAGATATCCGATATTCTTATTGACGCTGGACATGAAGTTGTAGGTCCTACTATAGGTGATATTCTATCTCAAATCGGAAACTTTCAGACAATGTTAATTCCAACTTATATGAAAAGCAAGAAAGGGCAGGTTGGCTCTAAGAAAGTGAAGAATGTAGTGACGATTGAGCAAGATGAACGAGCAACGAAGATATTCGAAGCGGGAAAAGTTGAAGAAATTGTGAAGACTAAAGTCTGGACAATGGATCCAGAGATGATGTCTCTTTTTAGTGTGAGTATTTTTTTCCAAGATTGAAAATTTATTCATGATCGTAATTTTCAGATTGTTGGCAGAATGAATATTGCAATTGGCTATCAGTGCGAACGTGAGAATTCGTTGTTTTATAGTTCAACCACACTTTTCTTTCAGATCTATTTCAACAGACTGAAATTCTTGAGAAACTCAGACAAGAGAACTTTGATCTCGCTATTACAGAATCTCTTTTTGTCTGCCCCTTTGGTAAATCCATTTTTCAGTAGTTGCTTTCTCTCTAACATCCATTTTCCTTCCAGCTGTGTTTGATCATCTTGGAATTAAAACAGTGATAAATGCAGAGTCAAATCTATTCAAAGATGCTATTAAATATGCACATGGTGAACCAGCTGCAATCAGTTATTATCCGGGTCTCTTCTCTCCACACAATGATAAAATGTCATTTGTTGCACGTGTCAAAAACTTGATCACTATGCTTTTCACAAAATATCTGTTCGGATCTAGATATGAACAAGAACTAAAGACAATTCAACCTTACTATAATGGAACCAGAAGTTGGACTGAACTTGTTAGCAATGTTGCTTTTTACTTTATAAACTCAAACAAATACTTGGATTACGCAAGTCCAACTCTTCCAAAAACAGTGTTTATTGGTGGAATGCAAGTAAATACCAACAAGAAAAAGACAAAGTTGAACGAAGAATGGGATAATTTATTGGGTCTTCGAGAGCAAAATGTGTTGATTTCATTCGGATCAAATGCTCATTCTTGTGATATGCCCGACGAGTTCAAGTAAGCACTTTCTGAGAATTGAGATCGCATTAAACTGGAATGTTTTAGAAATGCTTTCTTGGAAGTGTTCCAATCGATGCCGGATACTACTTTTATTTGGAAATATGAAGATGAAAATGCTACATTGGCAGATCATTTACCAAATGTCAAACTGACAACTTGGATGCCACAAAATGATCTTCTAGGTGAGAATGGTTTTTTCAGCTTGACTTTTGCTCTCCTTACATGCACGTATTATGAACTAAATCATTCTTAAATCATTTCAAATGATACAGACTGAACAAACTGGCATTTCCTAAAACAGAAAACGCTCCGTTATCATCATTTGAAAAATGTTTCAGCTGACGATCGTCTAACTTTATTCGTCACTCACGGAGGACTGGGCAGCACAATGGAGTTAGCTTATCAGGGAAAACCAGCATTGATAGTACGTAGGCGAGCACAAAATCACAAACACAAATCATTTCGGTCATTTAGATTCCGTTACTGGCCGATCAACCGAGAAATGCACATATGCTCACAAGACATGGGGGATCTCTTCAGTTTGACAAGAGAAAACTCGGAAGTTCAGAAGATATTCGAAATGCAATTCAAACTGTTTTGAACGATAAAAAATACACTGATAACGCTAGAAGATTGGCTAGAATCTTGAATGAACAACCATTTTCTCCTAAGGATGCCGTTTTGAAACACTGTGATTTTGCTGTTGAACATGGAACTTTAGAGACATTGAGTTCAGAAGGAAAGTATTTGAATACATTCCAATTTTATTCATTTGACATTGCAATTGCTGTTATTGTTTTGCTTTTAATTGTATTTGTTGTGATTAGTTTGATTTTGTTAATTGTTCTCAGATTTGCCAAGAAGTTTATTGTGTCTCAGAAAAAGAAAATTGAATAAATTATTGTTTTGTCTGTATTGGAATAAATGCTTGAAAAAAATCAGAATTAATTTTAATAACAACGCATAGGAAATTTCCAAAAGATTTTCAGAAGGAGTAGAAAGTTCAGAATGAAATTCTCTAAAAGTTTACCGAGAATACTCACAAACCATATGGGAAAAAAATCATAATACACTTATCGCACAAACCACATGGGATTCCTTATAAGATCACTTTGATTGAGTAACTATCTCTTCAGACACTATCATTATGAGAGTAATTTTATTTCTTGTTTCCTTGGTCAAACTGTGCGCCAGTTATAAAGTCCTTGTTTTCAATCCAGCTCTCGGAGGAAGTCATTCAAATTTCCTTGGAAAGATTTCTGATATTCTGATAGATGCTGGAAATGAAGTCACAATGCTCATTCCTGTTTTCATGACGGATAAGAAGGATTTAGTGGGATCTAAAAAAGTCAAGAACATTATCAGACTTGAACAAGACCCTAGAATTTTCAAAATGCAAAGCGAAGGAGCAACAGATGAAATGATCAAAAAAGAAATTTGGAAACAAAATTCTAATTTATCATTTATGTTTTCGGTATGTGGAATATAAAAACCTAAATGTTTCCAGTTTTCAGATGGTAGCCAACTTTAGTCGGTCTGCTGCTTATCAAACTGAATGTAGGTTGTTATTGACAAACTTTGATGAGTATTACTGTTTCAGACCTATTCCAACAAACTGAACTCATCGAAAAACTTCGGAATGAAAATTTTGATTTAGCAATTGCGGAATCACTTTTCGTTTCAGCGTTTGGTAATAGAATATTCAAAAGCATAAAACAAACAATCATTTTCAGCGTTTTTCCATGAAATACAAGTGAAGTCAGTAATAAATACAGATTCGACAATTTATGCGAGTGGTATGAAAAGTGCATTGGGAGAACCTGCCGGCATTTCTCATTATCCTTCTATTTTTTCGGATATCGATGACAAAATGGGTTTTATGGGGAGAGCTAAGAATATGGTTGGATACTCTTTGGGAAATATGTTTGATACTTGGAAATTTGCTGCTGAAATCGAGGCACTTCCAGCATCATACAAGGGTCCAAGAGATTGGAAGATACTCTTAGGAAACGTCGCTTTTAACTTCATTAACTCAAATCAGTACATTGATTATGCAAGTTCTACTCTTCCAAAAACTATTTTTGTTGGTGGAATGCAAGTAAATACAAAGAAGAGTGGAAAACCGACATTGTCAAAAGATTGGGAAACAGTACTTTCTCAAAGGAAAACTAATGTGATAGTTTCATTTGGATCGATGGCTTACTCCTCTCATATGCCAGAAGAATTCAAAAAGTCATTTCTTGAAGTTTTCGCTTCAATGCCTGATACAACTTTTATCTGGAAATATGAAGGAGCAAAAGCAACATTGGCTGATCATCTTCCGAATGTTAAACTCACTACTTGGATGCCACAAAATGATCTTTTAGGTAATCCGTTTTCAATTGCATTTCATAGACATTAGTTTACAGCTGACGACCGTTTATCCTTATTTGTAACTCATGGAGGTCTCGGAAGTTCTATGGAGTTGGCCTATCAGGGAAAACCGGCTGTGGTTGTGAGTTTTCATACAAAACAGTAACTATAAAAACGTATAAGTTTCCCAGATCCCGTTGCTGGGCGATCAACTCAGGAACGCTCATATGCTTGCGAGACACGGAGGAGTCTTTCGATTCGATAAAGAAGACTTGAACAACTCCGAAAAACTGAAGATAGCCATTCAAACAGTTTTAAATAGTCCAAAGTATTTGGAAAATGCTCAGAAACTTGCCAAAATCCTAGAAGATCAACCACATAAACCAAAAGATGTTGTCTTGAAACATTGTGATTTTGCTGTTCAGTTTGGTCCATTGGAGACGTTGAATTCAGAAGGACGCCATCTGAATACTTTTCAGTATTATTCATTCGATATCGCACTTGTGACACTAATTGTTTTCATCGTTGCTTTGCTTGGTTTACTATTAGTTATCCGATCTGTGTTTACTTTATTCAGAATGACGTTTTTGAAGAACAAGAAGAAAGTAGATTGAAACAAAATTTAGGAAAAATAAAGTGATTTTACAAATTTTTTCGTTTTTGTAATGTTTGGATCGCCGGGAAGATTTATAGTCACCTACTAAGAAATCACAATATTCAAACGAATTGATCGCAATCAAGTGATCTGAGTAGAAAAAATTGTACCTGAAATTTGTACTATGATTTCTCTTTATTTTAAAATCTGTATTACATCACTCGGAAGTGGTTCTATTTGCATCAATTTCAACACTATCATTGACTTTTCTACACTTAAAATGAAGGAATACCCTCGAAAAAGGAAACAAGTCATAAATTGTCTGCAGCTTCTTTCCCTAATTTTGTGACAAGTTTTCATAAACCATAAACCTTTTCAAAAAAAATGCTCCTTATCATCCAAACCATAGTTCTAACTGCTCTACATATAACTTGGCTGATAATGAAGTTTTTTGTCTGCATTCATTAGTCTAAAATGAATTTTTCAGTTTTTATTTTATTGATTCTGGCGGAATTATGCTCCAGTTACAAAGTTCTTGTTTTCAATCCAGCATTTGGAGCAAGTCATTCAAACTTTCTTGGCAAGATTTCTGATATTTTAATTGATGCTGGTCATGAAGTCACTATGTTTATTCCGGTTTTTGTCGATGGAAAGAAGGATTTGGTTGGTTCGAAAAAAGTGAAGAACATTATCAGATTAGAACAAGATCCAAGAATTTATCAAATGCAAAAAGAAGGAGCAACAGAAGAATTGATGAGAAAAAAAATTTGGACGATGTCATCTGATATCACATCAATGCTTGGGGTGAGATTTTTTTTAAATTGATCCCAAAAATTTATTGACTTTTTAGTTTATTGGAAACTTCAGCAAGACTTCAGGTTTTCAAACTGAATGTGAGTATATTTCTAAATTTCTATTTCAAAAATTTTTTAAAAAATGCATTTCAGACATGTTTCAACAAACTGAACTAATAGAAAAACTTCGAAAGGAAAAGTTCGATCTCGGAATCTCTGAATCCCTTTTTGTTGGAGCTTTTGGTAAGATAGTTACTATCTACTAACTCATAATCGCTATTTTCAAATTGTAGCTTTCTTTGATGAAATTGGAATCAAATCGATCATCAATGCTGATTCTACTCTCTACATGAATGGAATTAAAGGAGCTCTCGGCGAGCCTGCAGCAATCGCATATTATCCTGGACTGTTTTCACCAATTGATGACAAAATGAACTTCTTGGGAAGAGTCAAAAATCTGTTTGGATTCATATTTGGAACTTGGTTCAGCACCATAAAGTATGACTCTGAAATCGCTTCGCTTCCAAAAAGTTACAAAGGATCAAGAGATTGGAGAAAACATTTGGATAGTGTTGCATTCAACTTCATTAACTCAAATCAGTACATTGATTATGCTAGTCCAACACTTCCAAAGACTGTATTCGTTGGTGGAATGCAAGTAAATACTAAAAAGAGTGGAAAAGCGACACTGTCGAAAGAATGGAATGATGTATTATCTCTGAGAAAAACCAATGTTTTAGTTTCCTTTGGTTCAAATGCATTCTCTTCTGATATGCCAGATGAATTCAAAAATTCGTTCCTGGAAGTCTTCGCTTCTATGCCTGAAACAACTTTTATCTGGAAATATGAGGAAGCAAATGCAACGTTGGCTGATCATCTCCCAAATGTAAAACTAACCACGTGGATGCCGCAAAATGATATCCTTGGTAATTGAACCGATGGGATATTTCCATTCATCAATAGTCAGTTTCAGCTGATGATCGTCTCACACTCTTTATAACCCATGGAGGTCTGGGTAGTTCTGTGGAGTTGGCTTATCAAGGAAAACCAGCCGTAGTTGTAAGTTATAAGATTTCTGAATTTTTCATTTCGGTGTATTATTCAGATTCCACTGATGGCAGATCAACCAAGAAATGCTCACATGCTAACTAGACATGGTAGCGCACTTCAACTGGATAAAAGTCTCCTTAACAAGCCAGAGGAAATTAGGAAAGCTATTCAAACAGTTTTGAATAGTCCAAAGTACTTGGAAAATGCTCAAAGACTTGCCAAAATCCTAGAAGATCAACCGCATAAACCAAAAGATGTTGTCTTGAAACATTGTGACTTTTCTGTACAGTTTGGACCATTGGAAACGTTGAATTCAGAAGGACGTCATCTGAATACTTTCCAATTTTATTCCTTCGATATCGCTCTTGTCGCTCTAACTATTATTCTTGTTGTTTTATTCGTTTTTCATTTGATAGCTAAGTTCGTCTTTAGGCTTTTCAAAAGAATGTTCTTGAGCCCCAAGAAAAAAGTTGATTAGGATAGGTATATACTTTTGAAAAACTTGTATCTCGTTTTTTGAATTTTGACTTAATGTACATAAATTGTTGATTGTGAGGCTTCAACTTGTAGAAGGAAGTTGTGCAAACAAGCACTATATTCCAGAAAAACGGAAGTATTAGTTGAACACACACTACAAGTTGTTTACTAATTGCACTAGAAATTTCAGAATAAGGTTAAATCACTAATAAATCAAACTATGACCACAGTATAGCCCATGTGATTTACTCAATCATCTCGGAAAATCAGAAAAAATACATTTTTATGACTTCTTTCCATTAAAGTGCACCCATGGTTAGGAAAAAAATTGTGAATCAACGTAAAACAACGAAAAAATGACAGCCCATTATCAACCCACTTTTTCCTTGTTATCAAAAAAGTTTGGTTAGTTCTATCAGAAGGTTTCATTGCACTTTTTCTTTTGATTAAATCATGAGGCTCGCTGTTATTCTGACATTACTTTCAATTGAACTTGGCTATGGGTATAAAGTTCTTGTATTCAATCCAGCATTTGGAGCTAGTCATTCTAATTTTCTCGGAAAAATATCTGATATTCTGATAGACGCCGGCCATGATGTGGTTAGTGGAACTGAATTTCTAAGGCTTCCGCTCAAAAATAAGTTTCAGACAATGCTGATTCCTGTGTCCATGACGTCCAAGAAAGATTTAGTCGGCTCTAAAAAAGTAAAGAAAATCATCAGAATTGAGCAGGAAGAAAGAAGTAGAAAGATGCAAGAAGAAGCGAAAACGGAAGAGATGATAAAGAAACAAATATGGAAGTTAGATGCGGATATCACTATTTTCTTTTCTGTAAGTTATATATTTGAAAAATGATTTTAGAAAATGTGTTTGTTTTGAGATGATCAAAAACTTTAGTATTGCCAGTGGTTATCAGTGTGAACGTGAGTTTTTGAATTTAAAGTGTGCAGCACGCTGCAGCGTTTCTATTTTCAAATTAGAAAAAAATTAATAGAAGGAGACCGAAAGCCTTTCTTCAGATATTTTCCAACAGACAGCCATTCTGAATGAACTTAGAAACGAGCATTTTGACTTGGGAATCACTGAATCTCTGTTCATTTGTGGGTTTCGTAAGTTTACTAATCATCAATCGAAACCAGCAACATTAATATTCTTTTAAGCTCTTTTCGATCATATCGGTGTCAAGACTGTTATTAATGCTGACTCTGTTCTTTATCTGGATGTTGTTAAATATGCTCTTGGAGAACCTGCATCTACAAGCTTCTATCCAGGACTTTTTTCAAAGTTTATAGATAAAATGAGTTTTGTGGAAAGAACCAAGAACCTTCTGGGAATGGCTTTTTCTTGGTATTTTTCATGGACAAGATTTCAAGGAGAACTGGAAGCAATCAAACCATATTATAACAAAACAATGTCATGGGAAGATCATATCAACGGGGCAGCTTATTATCTCGTAAACTCGAACCAATATCTGGATTTCGCTAGTCCAACTCTTCCCAAAACTGTTTTCATTGGTGGAATGCAAGTGAATACAAAGAAGAATGGAAAGGTGAAATTAGACAAAGAATGGGACGATTTATTGAATATTAGGGAACAAAACGTGCTTGTTTCTTTTGGTACTAATGCGTTCTCTTCTGATATGCCAGATGAATTCAAAAAGTCGTTCCTTGAAGTTTTCGCTTCTATGCCTGATACTACCTTTATCTGGAAATACGAAGATGCTAACGCTACATTGGCTGATCATCTTCCGAATGTTAAGCTCACTACTTGGATGCCACAAAATGATCTTCTCGGTAATCCCGTTTTTTTAAATCTTTCATGAGCATTTGTTTACAGCTGATGATCGTATCTCTCTATTCGTCACTCATGGAGGTCTTGGTAGTTCTGTCGAGTTGGCTTATCAAGGAAAACCAGCTGTTGTAGTAAGTTCCTCATACTTGAAGTTCAACATGAAACTAGTTTCATTCTAGATACCCTTAATGGCTGATCAACCGAGGAATGCATTGATGCTTGTGAGACATGGAGGTACTTTGCAACTTGATAAATTCTACCTGGACAATTCAGAAAAGATACGGAATGCAATCCAAACAGTAATCAAAGATCCAAGTTATAAGAAAAATGCAGAGAAGCTTGCCGATATTCTTTCATGTCAACCTAATCAACCGAAAGAAGTTGTTTTAAAGCATTGTGACTTTGCTGTTAAATTTGGAGATTTGAAAACATTGAACTCTGAAGGGAGAAATTTGAATTTCGTTCAATTTTATTCAATTGATATTGCTCTTGCTGCTGTTTCTCTGATCTTCTTGGTTTTATCCGTATTCATCATGTTATCTACTTGTGTTATTAGAAAAGTATCTTTGCTTTTTATTGGTAGGAAAAGTAAAACAGAATAATTGGTTCTCTTGATTAAATTTTTATTTGTAAAATAAGAATTATTTCTCTCATAAAAAATAACTACTCACGTCGTTTTATTTCTCGTTAACGATTAATACTCGGAAATTGTTTAAAAAAAAGTGCGTGCATATCACTAATATTTTCGAGCTCTCACATTTGCAGCACTCTTTTCATGTGTGGTTTCTCACACATGAAACAAGAAAAAAAGTTTGATTTGATCTCTTGCTCTTCTTCGAAAACGAATCGCTATGGAAACTTGACATTTTCATAAAAGACTCGTGATAATTGTTTCTCTATCATATTCGTTTTTTAGTTTAATGAAAGTGTGCCCTGTTTGTCCTTTTTTTTTCAAACAAATATCATATACATTTGAACGCTTTCAGTGAAATGCATTAGGAAACAATTTGTCCTGTGGAGTATATGCCAATTATGAACGTTTTTCATGTAAGTTGAAGTAATTTCTGTTGTTGTCTCTGGCCCGGGGTTTCAATTTATTTCAAATAAGCTACTGCTAAATTTCCAGCCAGACCATCTGTATGCATGGGAATATGAAACTAACAAATTCAGTCGTTTCTATCAAAATGTACCAAATGATGAGGACAGATACAGAAGATCAACGGATTCGGATATTCAAAAAGAACTAAGAAAGTACACTCATTCGGATGCAATTCAATTCGCTGCAATGTCATATGATGCTAATTTCAACAATAATCGACCGCTTCCACGAACCAATAATCCACTTCCAACGTTCCAATCTCAAGATGGACAACGTGCTTATTATCGAGTTCTGTCTGAGAGCAGAGATAAGTATATTTTGATTGCATGCCATGTGAATGTGCACGGATATCATCGTGGAGATCTCAGATTCTTAGAAGTTAACAATAAAACTGTGCTGAAAGGTCTCACGAGTTTCAGTGTTATTGGTAGCCTATTTCCTGGAGATGTTGTTGCTGTGACGAAGCTAGGAAGAAAGTCCAAAATAACTTCAAATCCTCCTACTGTTTTTAATGTCCACCCTCACATGGACTGTATATTCGAAGTTCAAAACATGACGCTTCTTACAAGAAAGGAAAAGGAACGGGAGGTTAATTTTGCTATTTTGGAAAACGGCACAGCAATTGTTGAAGGACGAGGAGAAGCAATGAATGTCATGAATGGAAGAAATGGAGGACTTGAGACGGACACAATATATGTTGGTTCATCTTTTGTTCCGGAGAAAATGAAAGTTAACTTTACTGAAGACTTCCATAGGAAGTATTTGAACCCGTTGACTGCCATAACATCTAATCTTCCTTCTTATCCAAATTCTCTTGGAACAATATATTCCTATTATCTCTGCGAAATGCAAACTCGCCTATTTACAACAGGAGTAAATGCATTCGACAGAGATACCTTCCTTTTATATCCGAATGAAACACATGATATAGTTGAAAAATGTGTTAGAATGGGTGCTTCTGCTGCTCAAACTGTTTCTAAAGGAAGATTCGATGGGAGAGGATTCAAGATGGAAAATATTCGACGTAAAGGACTCATCATCTACTTTTCCATCCTAAATCCAAAAACACATCCAACAGAAGGTCGTTGGAATACGAACAGTAGACTGATAATAGAAAGCAATGAAATCAAACTTACTGCAATCATTGAAACTGTTGTACTAGAGGAGAGTCGAAGAAATATTAATATTGCTGCAAGACTCTCAGAAGACTCACCAAATGGTCTGAACTTCAAAGAAATTTGGATTGTTCATCAGCGTCCATCTTCCGATGTCATACTACTGGAAAAGGGATTTTTTAATAAACTGACTGCGAATTATTCGAATGGAAGGCGGATTATTGAAACTCTTTACGGCGGGCAAGCCATAACTTTCAATAACCACGTAGGAATTGATGTGGATGCCATTTTCTTCTTTCCAAGTGAACAGCCAGTTTTACTCAATGAATACCAAAATTATTACATCGCTATGCTTTTGGCTGGTGTTCCATTAGTCCTTGGAAACTCTCCATTTGGATGTGGAAAATCAATGACAATTGTTACCGCTGCTATTGAAATTCACAAATGGAATGGTCGATTCAACAAGCACGGAAAGCAGAGACAACAACTTTTGATCACTCAAACAAATAATGCAGGAGTCAGTTTAATCAATATCGCCTCGAAAGTTTCTAATGTTAGTGTCAAGTTTCTAAGATATATTAGTGAATCAAATTGGAAAACGCTCCCCAAGTCATCTAAAACTGCTTACGATATGCCAAGTTTGATGATGGAAATGTTCATTGACTGGGCAACAGGAACTTCCGACCAAATGAGAGAATTCGGAGAATTAAGAAGAGAATTTAAACAAGCAATTGTCAAAAAAGTGACACAAAGTCACATTAACTTTGAGAGCCTTCAGGGAGAAGCGAGAAGATTATATCAAAACCTTGAAGACCATAAAAAGCAGAATGAGCCATCTCCAAGAATTTTAAGAGAAGCTTTCTTCCTTGTTTATCAACCGGATATTATTGTCACAACAGCTGATTCACTTCCTGCTCTGATCAGACAAAACATTCTGAAGCCCATCGCAAATATTCAAATTGATGAAGCTAGTCAATTACCAGAACATACTCTTATTTACCTTCTTCAACAATTCCCTCATGCTGGATTCGGACTTGTTGGAGATATCAAACAACTCCCACCTCACTGTGAAAATGAACTGAACGGCCTTCTGAAAGATTATGGAATTGGAAATACAATGGAAAGAGCTCTAAATGCTGACATGTTTCCTACATCCATTTTACGATATGTCTATCGATGTCATCCTGCTACAACGAAACTTCTCAGTGACTTGTTTTATGATGGCAATCTGATTTGTGGAGTTGAGGAAAACGATAGGAATGAATTCATGAGAATGCGAAAAGATATTTGGCCCAACCCAAATTTTCCAATTCTAGTATTGAATCATGAAGAAAAAGGTCATCGCGTGGGAACTTCTGTTGCCAACGATTCCGAAAGACATCATGTGATGAGAATTGTGGATTGCTTGACGGAACAAGTCAATGGATATAAACTCAAAGACTCTGACATCGGTATTATCTCATTCTATCGAGCTCAAACCTCTCTTCTAACTGAATCATTTCGGGAAACTAAAGTCAAGTGTGGAACAGTCGATGGATTTCAAGGGACTGAGCGAGAAGTTATGATAGTATGCTGCACAAGTGATAAGCCATCTGATTTTATGAAACTTGGAAAACGATTGAATGTTGCCATGTCAAGAGCTCGTCAAGTAACTATCATTATTGGAAATGTAGCTGGACTGAGAAACGCAATATATTGGAAATCAATTGTTCAAGAAGCTCAAAACAATTCTTGTGTGATTGATGATGTGAGTTTTCAGTAACTTATCTCTAATAAATTTGCACATCAATTACAGATTTCCTCATTCGGATGGTGATATGATTTTCAAAACAATAAAAATCAATCAACTCTGCTCCTAATAATATATTAATCCAGTAAAATAGTAAGTTAAACGTTTTGTTACCGATCTCTATGAGCTTTTCATTCTTTACAGCCTGAACAAATAATACGTGTAATGTGTGGTTTTTTGGTCGCTTATCAATCACAAACCATGCGATGACCACACGAAAATTGAACTGGCTAGAAGGAGGTAAAAGTATATAAAGAACAAGAAAATTCGGAAAAGGGCAATTAATCATGAATCTTCTCTATTGTATTTTACTAATATCATTTCTTCTAACTGATCTCACAAATGCATACAAAGTACTTATATTCAATCCTGCTTTTGGTGCCAGTCACTCTAATTTTCTTGGAAAGATCTCCGATATATTAATTGATGCTGGTCATGATGTTGTAAGAAAATTGATTTGTTTGAAGATTCCGATATTTATTGACTCATAGACAATGCTCATTCCAATTTCCATGCAAGAAAAAAAGCATCTTGTTGGTTCAAAAAAAGTCAAAAATATAATTCGAATCGATCAGGATCCACGGAGTATTGAGCTTTATAAAGAGTCCGGTGCAGAAGACGTGCTGAGAAAAAATATTTGGAAAATTGATTCTGACATTATGATGTTCTTTCAAATGGCAGCAAACTTCAGTAAAAACTGCGGGTATCAATGCGAAAGTGAGTGAAATTAATCCACTTTTTCGTTAAAAGACTTTGACTTCAGACATTTTTAAGCAAACGGAAATTCTGAAGTCGTTAAGAGATGAGATTTTTGACTTGGGAATCACAGAATCATTATTCATTTGTGGATATCGTATGTTCCTGCACACCAAACCTTCAATAAATTTCTCTTTTCAGCTCTATTCGACCATGTTGGTGTCAAAACTGTTATAAATGCGGATTCTGTTCTATTTATGGATGCTGTCAAATATGCTCTTGGCGAGCCTTCATCATTTTCTTATTATCCAGGTATCAATCATTGACCACTCTCTCTTTTTTCCATATTTCATCATTTCCAGCGCTCATATCACCTATGACTGATAAGATGAACATTTTCGAAAGAATCAAGAATTCCATTCAAATGGCACTACCTATTTATTTCTCAAAAATGCGATTTGAAGAGGAATTGAAAATGATAAATCCTTACTATAATGGGACGAAAACTTGGAGAGAACATTTAGAAGGAGTTGCTTTCAATATGGTCAATTCAAATAGATACTTAGATTATGCAATTCCAACTCTCCCGAAGACAGTTTTCATTGGTGGAATGCAAGTGAATACAAAGAAAAATGGGAAAGTAACATTGGATAAAGAATGGGATGAATTATTGAATATTCGGAATCAAAATGTGCTTGTTTCCTTCGGATCAAATGCATTTTCATCTGAAATGCCTGATGAATTCAAGAAAGCATTTTTGAACGTTTTTGAATCGATGCCTAATGTAACTTTCATTTGGAAATATGAGGAGACAAATGCCACGTTGGCTGATCACTTAGACAATGTGAAGTTAACAACATGGATGCCACAGAATGATTTACTTGGTAAGAGAATTGAAGTTATTCTCGGATTCGTGATGAATACTCTCAGTAGTTTTTCAGCCGACCCTCGTCTTAATCTGTTTGTCACTCATGGAGGTCTTGGAAGTTCTATTGAACTTGCTTATCAAGGAAAACCTGCGGTTGTCGTGAGTCTTCCGAACGTTGAAACTGACGTTCAATTATCCTATTTTCTTCCAGATTCCTTTAATGGCAGACCAACCAAGAAATGCTCACATGCTCACTCGACATGGTGGAGCTATTCAACTCGATAAAAGATATCTTTATGATACGAAAGTTATACGCAATTCAATTCAACAAGTACTGAATAATAAAGTGTTTCAAAAAAATTCTGGAAGAACAACCATACAGCCCATCTGATGTCGTATTGAGACATTGTGACTTTGCTGTGAAGTTTGGATCTTTGGATATTATGCATTCGGAAGGAAGAAATCTAAATGTATTCGCATTTTATTCTTTTGATATTTTTGCACTTTTTTGTTTCCTGCTCCTCATTCTAGTTATTAGTATGGCAATCCTCGGTGTTTTGTGTGTCAAACTGTTCAGAAATATTGTGAATGGGAAGTTGAAAATTGAATAAACTGACTAGAAACCTGCTAAAAAACGATTTTTTTTTCTTCTCGATGAAACATTCCGACTCCTAAACACAACCCTTCTTGCGTCATTGTTTCTATACAGTCTCCTCATTAAAACTATCAAACTAAATATTCAGGAAAAGTGTTAAACACATCAATGTCATCTCCTTTTCTATAAATACACAATTAGGTAACATTTTGATCGTGCGACCAAAAACTCTTCTCTTGCTACTGTCTCTTCTCGTTTTGCTCCGTCAAGACACAAATAATCTCCAACAAATATGCAAGAAATGCACGATTCACATGGTCTGCAATTATATTTCACCGACAGATCGCACATACCGTTTGCTTGATAAGATTGATAACTATAAATAGGCTTCTGAATAACATATGCTCAACAGAATGACCAAAATGAAACTTCTAGCTTTTTTTTTTAGTTTATTTATTAGAGTGCAATGCTTGACAGGACCCGAGCAAGTTCACATAGCGTTTTACGCAAGTCCATGGGATATTTCCGTCAGTTGGATCACATTTGAACCTGGTAAGTTGCCTGATTCTTAGGTCACAACACATTGTTCTCTCAGCTAATCCATTATTATCCTTTGGAACTTCTACTGCTGGTATGCAAAATGTTTCCGGAACCACAAATACGTGGGTGTTTGGTGGAATAACTCGTCATTCCCACGTTGTCATACTGAAAGATTTGAAACCATCGACTCAATATTGTAAACTTTCTTTATTGGTATCCTTGACAGTATCGTTTTCATTCAGATTATCAGATTGAGAGTCGTGTTTTCAATTTCCGAACTTTGCCTTCTAATTTGAACTCTTACAAAGTTTGTGTATTTGGAGATCTCGGCGTGTATAACGGAAGATCTACACAAAGTATCATTAATAACGGGATAGCTGGAAAGTTCGATTTTATTGTTCACATTGGAGATTTAGCATACGATTTGCATAGTAATAATGGGAAACTTGGAGATCAATACATGAACACTCTGGAGCCGGTTATTTCTAAAGTTAGTTTTTATAAGAACTACATTATTAACTGAATTTATTTTAGATTCCTTATATGGTGATAGCTGGGAACCATGAAAACGACAATGCAAACTTCACAAACTTCAAAAACCGATTCGTTATGCCACCAACTGGATCAGATGATAATCAATTTTACAGGTTCTCTTACTGCTCCTGTTTTTCTAAATCTAATTCATTTTAGCATCGACATAGGACCAGTTCATTGGGTAGGGCTCAGCACGGAGTATTATGGATTTGAAGAGCAATACGGAAATACGTCAATCTTCACACAGTTCAATTGGCTCACGAAAGATCTGGAAGTGGCAAATAAGAATAGGGAATCAGTTCCATGGATTGCTTTGTATCAGCATAGGCCATTCTATTGTAGTGTCGAGGAAGGAGCAGACTGTACTTTGTATGAAAATGTGGTGGTAAGATCTGATATAACATCATTTGAGTGTTCGGAAGAAGATCATTCCAGCTACGACACGGAGCTCTTGGAATTCCAGGGCTGGAACAAGAATATATCCGAAACTCAGTTGACATTGGTTTTGCCGGACACATGCATGCTTATGAAAGAATGTGGCCCGTAGCTGATCTGAAGTACTATAAAGGAGAAGATGCTTATCACAATCCAGTTGCTCCTGTTTATATTTTAACAGGATCTGCAGGTTGTCACTCATCTGGAATGAAGTTTAGTCCAATTCCAATGCCATGGAGTGCTCATAGAAGTGATGACTATGGATATACTATAATGACAGTCGCCAATACCACACATATCCATTTTGAACAAATCTCAATTGATAAGAATGGAGGTGTGATTGATTCTGTTTGGGTCAGCAAAGATGTTGGACATCTACATTCAGAAGGAATGAGAGAAAAAGCAACTGGAGTCAAATTCTATTAATGTATATCTGACAACTGATGAATATAACTAAAAAATAACAAATTTTTTGTATAAACTGTATGATAATGTATTTGTTGGGGTTTTTACTCTGGACAGAGATGTGTTTCTACAGCATCCCCTAACCCTACAAAATCATAATCCACTTATTTTTTTAGATAAGATAGAAAATAAGTGTACTATTAACTTTATGTACGGTATCTCTTAATTGATCATTGTTGATAATCTTCTTTGAACAGACTATAAGATACAGATACAGAAAAACAAGAGTAGATGTTTCTTTGATGATAAGAGAAATAAATGCATTAGACAGTTGCATCATTGTCTATTTCTCTTCTATTTTCAGTCCATTTATAAAGAAATGGCTTCTAATCAGTGAAACACAGTCCGAAATTTCTGGAGAAGCATGCAGTGGCTTTCTATACTATTTTTGTTACTAGTCTCAATTAGTTCCGCCTATAAGATTCTAGTATTCTCTCCAGCTACGAGTAAATCTCATTTGATTTCGAATGGAAGAATTGCTGATGAGTTGGCCAGAGCAGGACATAATGTGGTGAGTGCTAAGATATTTAAAGTTTGATGAAAAAACTTTGATTTCAGACTCTGCTAGAAGTTGATTTTCTTGGGATCGTGGATTCCACAAAAAGTGCAAAACTGGTCAAGAAGACTATCGTCAGAACTCCAAAAGGAATGCAACAATTCAGAGATGTACTTCAAGGATTCTCAGAAGTTGTTATGAAAGATGGAGGACTTTTTGACCTGCTACAGGGCAATATACAGTATCAAAGTTCTTATAATGCACTCTGCGAAGGTACTGCAAAGGAAAAGTTTTTGAAGTTGAGCATTTCGAGAGTAAAAAAGTGTTAGGCTTGAAATATTTTGATCAAAACAAAGTGGTTAACTTGAAAAATAACGAGGAATACGTAACAATTCAACAACTTTCTTTCCGGTTCTCAGCTGATGGTTTTGTATTTCTGTAATTTGATTGTGTCATTTTTTTCAGAACTTCTTGAGAGAGATGACGTCTTCGAGTCTTTGAAAGCAGAAAACTTTGATGGTTTCTTTGCGGAACAACTGAATATTTGCGGATTCGGATATGCAAAAGCACTTGGAATCGAACGAAGATTTCTCATCTCCAGTTGTCCATTTTTTGCACATGTGTATGATTACACTAGCCTCCCTGCTCCTTATGCGAGTGTTCCGTTCTCATCGGACATGAGTCCCGAGCCAACTTATCTCGAGAGAACCCAGAATATTATTAACGGGTTTTCGCTTAATCTTCTTCTTCGTTTCCTTCACTTTCAACTGACGTCCATATTCCGAAACAAATATGGGTGAGTTTCTTTGTTTATTCCTCATTTATGATCAGATAATGAAGCAAAACTATTTTCAGATCGGATTTCCCATCGATCCCGGAAGTTGTGAGAAATGTAGACATCATCTTTTTGGCTACAGATGAAATCATTGATTTCTCTGCTCCCACATTGCCAAATCTTGTGAACATTGGAGGACTTGGAGTTGATGATGATACAACCGAAATGAGCCCACAATTCGAGGCTGAAATGCAAAGAGGAGAAAAAGGAGTGATATACTTCTCACTTGGAACTATTGCCAACACTTCTCAAATTGATAAAAAAGTTATGGAATCATTTTTGGGAATTGTACAGAAGTTTCCTGATTATCACTTCTTAATCAGAGCTGACAAGTATGATAAGAACACGAAAGAAAGAGCAAAGGGCATTCCTAATGTTCTAGTGTCCGATTGGCTACCACAACCTGCTATTTTGCGTAAGATATCCGTTTCAATATAGTTTTCAATCCATCCACATTTCAGATCATCCACGCCTTCGAACTTTCATCACACATGCTGGATACAATGGTCTTATTGAAGCAGCTTTAGCCGGTGTCCCTCTTATCACAATCCCATTCATGTTTGATCAGAATCAAAATAGTAGAGCTATTGAGAAAAAAGGATGGGGAATAAGAAGAGAAAAGAAACAACTTTTGACTGATCCAGCTTCTATTGAAGGTGCTATCAGGGAAATGCTCACGAATCCCAGTTATACAAAACAAGCACATCGAATTCGAGATTTGATAAAAAGTAAACCAATGGGAGCTAGGGATAGATTCATCAAGACAACTGAATGGGTAATTCAAAATGGAGGAGTTCATGAATTACTGACAGAAGGAAGAAATTTAAGTATAATCACTTCATATAATCTAGACATTTTCGTTCCTCTTTTCCTTATTATTTTATATTTCATTGTTATTCCATTCTTTAAGCTTATCGGTGGATTTTATTATTTTAGTTGTTTCGGTCATGTCGAATCAAAACACAAAACAGATTAGGAATGAAAGATTTTGAATATTTGAAAAGAGCAAAAGGCGTTCATATTGTCAGTATTTTTACGTCACGACACTAAACAATGCAACTGAAATTCTGTAAATTTGATAACAAAAACTGTGACTCTCTTATATGTATATTGACCGTCTAATCAGTAATAAACGGTCACTTTCAAAATGTTTCACAGGCTTTGCACGCTATTACTTTTACTGTTTTCCATCAGTTCTGCATATAAGATTCTAGTTTTTTCCCCTGCAACGAGTAAATCTCACTTGATTTCAAATGGAAGAATTGCCGATGAATTGGCAAGAGCAGGACATAATGTGGTGAGTAATTGATACTACGAATTGTTGTATTCAAATAGAAGAATCAAACTACATATGAAGTTGTATTTAGACTCTGCTAGAACTGGATTTTCTCGGAATTGTTGATACTACAAAAAGTTCCAAATTGGTCAAAAAAACAATTGTCAGATTTTCAAATGGAGTTCAAGAGTTCCGAAATGTTCTCGAAAGTTTTTCGGAAATCGTGATGGAAGGTGGAGGACTTGTAGAGTTATTGAGAGGAAATATTCAATATCAAAATTCATGTAACGGTTTTTGTGCAGGTGGGAATGAAAAAATGAAAAAAAAAGACAAGTCACGTCACGAAGTTTTTTTTACAGAATTATTGGAAAAGGATGATCTTTTCGATTTCCTGAAGTCGGAAAAATTCGATGGATTCATCACGGAACAACCCAGTATTTGTGGTATCGGATATGCCAAAGCTCTTGGAATCGAGAGAAGATTTCTCATTTCTAGTTGTCCATTCTTTTCTCACATTTACGATTACACTAGTCACCCTGCTCCCTATGCCAGTGTTCCATTTTCTTCTGATTTGAGTCCGGAACCTACTTATCTTGAAAGAGCTCACAATCTTCTTAATGGAATCACTTGTAATATTCTGTTCCGCTATTTGCATAGTCAATTGACGTCGATTTTCCAAAACAAATATGGGTGAGATTTTCAGTTTTATAGTTTATTCATGATTTTCGATCAGAAACCTGACTTATTTCGAGATTATTTTCAGATCTGATTTTCCATCAGTGACGGAGATCGTGAGAAATGTAGACATCATCTTTTTGGCAACAGATGAAATCATTGATTTCTCTGCTCCCACATTGCCAAATCTTGTGAACATTGGAGGACTTGGAGTTGATGATGATACAACCGAAATGAGCCCACAATTCGAGGCTGAAATGCAAAAAGGAGAAAAAGGAGTGATATACTTCTCACTTGGAACTATTGCCAACACTTCTACGATTGATAAAAAAGTGATGGAATCGCTTTTGGGAATAGTACAGAAGTTTCCTGATTATCACTTTTTAGTCAGAGCTGACAAGTATGATAAGAACACAAAGGAAAAAGCAAAAGGAATTCCAAACTTATTGGTTTCGGATTGGTTACCACAACCAGCTATACTGCGTAAGTATCACCTTAAATTCCATCATATACTTTGTAGAACATAGAGTTAACCCTTCAGAAAAAATGAGAAAAGTTTCAATAAATATCTCAATAAAATGCATCATCTTTAGTTCTTCCATAAGCTCTAAAATCTTTATACATTCCAGATCATCCACGCCTTCGAACTTTCATCACTCATGCGGGATACAATGGTCTTGTTGAAGCAGCTCGAGCAGGAGTCCCACTCATTACAATTCCATTTATGTTTGACCAAAATCTGAACAGCAGGGCAATCGAGAAAAAAGGATGGGGGATCAGGATGGACAAAAAGCTACTACTAACTAACCCAGGGGCAATTGAAGGAGCTATCAGAGAAATGCTCACAAATCCCAGTTATACAAAACAAGCACATCGAATTCGAGATTTGATCAAAAGTAAACCAATGGGAGCTAGGGATAGATTTATCAAGACAACTGAATGGGTAATTCAAAATGGAGGAGTTCATGAATTACTGACAGAAGGAAGAAATTTAAGTGTAATCACTTCATATAATCTAGACATTTTTGTTCCTCTTTTCCTTATTATTTTATATTTTATTGTCATCCCATTCTTTAAGTTTATCGGTGGCTTTTATTATTTTAGTTGTTTTGGTCACGTTGAATCAAAACACAAAACGGATTAGAGATTAATAAATATGTATCTAGTTTGTATCACGTTTTCTAGATGCCGCCCGAACTGCAGAATACCCAATTGTTTTTGAATTGATGTCCTCATCCGATAGTTTCGAGAAGCTGAATCGGCATTGACGAACAGCTAGAAGATATTTGAAGAACATCCTAAAAATGTATAGTAATGGTGAAAAATGTACCAAAAGTTCAAAGAAATCGGAAGAAGGTTTGTATGAAAAGCGTAAAAGTGCATACCTTCTGAATGGAATTACAAACACAATTGACAAAATTGGATCTATCAAAGTTGGAAGAATGACAAGAAATGAGTTGAAATACTCCAATATTAACACTCCAGTTTCTGAAACATTCAGAGTTAGGTCAATAGCTTCCTTGATGAAAACTTACCTGAATATTGAGTCAGAAAGAATTGAACGATCAACGGAACAAAACAAACACTGGGAATTAGAGTCTGAATTGTCAGTCCTGTGATCATACTTTTTGCATGTTTGATTCGGGGAGAGTTGTACTCTTCATACTCGTTTAGTAATCCCCAGATTTTGCTGGAAATAAAAATTGTCTTTAAATTTGGAAATTAAAAAAAAACTAACTTCCGATAAATAAGCGCTGCCAATGGGTTCAAAACCAATACGATTGTGAAGATGATAGTAGAAGCCTTGACTGATGGAGATTTTAATGCGGAAAACCCGAAAAGAGATTGTGGCTCAAACAAATAAGAAGGATGCAAAGCTCGTGTTTCAAGCACTATTGCATTGTGATGAGATGGGTTTATGAATTGGCAAATTGCACAGAATAGAGCGGGGAGATGCACAATTACAAAGTTTCGAACAATTTGTGAAGACGATAACTTTTGATGAGAAAGTATTTTGTATCGATAGTAGAAGACGTGAACAATGGCAAAGAGAGCAACCATTGATGACGCCTGGAAAAATAGGAGGATGATCTTTGTCCGGAAAAAAGTCAGACATGAAACCTGATTCAAGTTTGTAATACGAAAATGTTCAGATGGTTCCATCTAATTATGACTTTTGAGAAACGTGTATTAGCTGAACGAGTGAAAGAAACAAAAAATATGTGAAGAATTCACTTGAGAAATTCTGAATCTTTTATGTGAATATATTTCCCCTTCAAAAGTTTTGAATTATATTCAAGCACTAGAAATCATTTAGAAAACATTTCCATTTATAGTACTATCTATACTATCCAATGATTTTCAATCATCTGGATTAACCACGTGGTTCAAATATTCAAGTTTGCAAAGTATTATACTTGCATAGCCTTGCATTTTCTTATTTACATATACTCTCTAAACAAACAACTGTGATCTTAAAACTCCATAAAATAAAGAAATTGAAACTCACATCTCTCAATAAATGAATCAAGAAACACGTTTTCCTGCCCAGTCTCGTACAGATACCAGTACAAATAAAAGCAACTGTTGATTGATTCGGTACCATTCTACATTGTGTCAAGAAGCCAGCAATAATTGTTACAATTTGGGCAGCACAGATATTCAAAAGATATATTCTCATGGTTCGGAGCAATTTTGTTTGATTTTTGAAAATGAGCAAAAGAAGAAGAGCTTGCGAGAAGAGAACTGTGATAGCGAATATTGGATAGGCAATGGAGATAAATGCAAGGATATCCACTTCTTTCATTTTTGATGATTCTGAAATAATGAGATTTCAAAAAAAAAAGTCAAACAAATAGAAAATGAACAAAAAATAATGAGCATGTAATGACGAATGTCTCGGATTACTGATGCTAAATAGGTGGGAAATGCGGCGGGCTCGAGGACATGTGAGTGTGAGAAAAACGAAAAAAGGAAGGGATGATGTGGGGGAGGAGGCATGGACTCACTGAATTTACATTAAACTCATGAACAGAGAAAGTCAACGAACATCTGAAAAAAAGAACAAAAACCAATTTCAAAATGATCCCGCCCTCGCAGTAGTAGAATATGAAAAATGTGAATAGAAGATTGAGCAAGTTGAGCGGAAGGAAAAATTGCCGGAAGTGCAGAGAGATCGAAATATAAAATGAAAAGAAAGGGATTATGTTGAAAGCGATAGTAAGCTGGGTTTTTAGATTTTCAGTGTTCTTTGAATTTTGTTGTGAATATGAAATTTTAGACGATGAAACAAATGGATACCCGTGAGATAATATGCAAAACTCATACTGAAAATAGAATAAAAATGTTTCTAATCAACACGTTTTTCTGGTCCAGATGACTACAAAACCATGGAAGCCCTCGTCATCTATTTGTAAATTTTTGGTTTTTGTCCTTCACGTTCATTTTTTAAAAAAGCTTTCTTTGTGCTCTATTGTTGACCTTTTTCACGCTTTGAGGCCACAGAAATCTATCCATTCATGTTGTAAATGTCAAAAAATGCACTCAATGGATTTGTGTCTAGAAAATTTTAGAAAAGGTTCCTTCGAAAATAGTTCCGTGTCGTCAAATTTGAACACAATAAGATCGGAACGAGAACACAGAAAGTGGTCCTACTACGTAACAAAGCTTATTTATTCCTCAGCACAATTCGTATTGACTATTTGAGGTTACGAACTCAAAATATGTGTAAATGAATCAGCTTCTCGTGATTCTGTTCAATTCTCCGAAAAACCAAGAAATTCGTTCTTCATGGAAAGATCAATCTGTTCAATTCAATGTTTCGTTATCAAGATAATTTTATTTGGCACAATTCATTTTTTAATCACGAGTATTCAAAAGTTCACCAAACCTCAAACACTTCTTTCAGGAACTTATTTTCTGGGAAAAAAAAGTTGGAAAGGCAAAATGAATTCGAATGTTGAAAACGATACAGAGAAAATGATAATGATTCAACTCAAAATAAATATATCAATTATGTTAAGTCAATTAGGCACCAGAACCATTAAGAGACCAAAAAGACTCAACAATTGGTAATGAAAATACTAGATATGGTGTGCATAGCGTTCAGATTAAAAAACAGCATAGACTGACGTTTTCTACAAATTGTCTTGCGCACAGAATTTCCCGGTAATTCGATATCTTTCATTTCAAAAGAGCACAGTGGTTCCAGTTCCAAACTGCACATTTTTAAAACCACGTGGCCAACATGCTGGAAGGGCAATCTTTTCGTCTACTACTTCTGCTTGATCAAACAGAGGGAATCTCATTTGCATGCCCTCTAACCTTTAATCCACGCCTTCCTTCTCTTCTCTTCCTCTCTTTTCATTGCAACACAGCTACTTCTGTTTTTCAGTTTCTCCATTTTCGTCACATTCATTCCCACAATCATCACACAAAAATGTTTCACTCTTGTGAGACTCCAGAAAAGTATTTTGTTTCGGGTGGGAGACAGAAAAAAGAGGAGGAAAAGCCATCTGATTCATCATGTTAACCTATTTTTATTTTTCAACACTCATCTAGATTCGACTGGCGGTATAAGATCAAAGAACTTGAAGGGTGGGATGTTTTGATTGAAGAGTGGAACGGAAAGGTCAGATGAAGTGGTTTTGAACAAAGAGCAGCAGAAACCGATAAGAAATACAATTTAGGTAAAATGGATGTATTCTGTTTCAGAAACAAACTTTTTACTAAAAAAAAACAACCAAAGGCAGGGGGAGTCATATAATATATAATGAAATCAGAAGCAGAATGTGCTTATCATTAAATTTTTGAAACCGTTGAAGCATTCCAGTTGGGAATATGAGAAACAGGTTACGTCAGTATCTAGACATCTTGTTTTTTAATAAACGCGTGTTGTTGAAGATTTTTTCTGAGAATCTGATGCCATTCTTCACAAAAGAGAAGGAAATCTGAAAAAGGAAGTTTTTTCATAATGCTAACATTCTATTATGGATAATTAGCAGTATGGCCAAAGATCGAAGGGATATAAAAGAAAGCACTGGTGGAATGAAATGGAAGTTAGGAACACCGTGATATTGGTTTATAGTTCAAACTTCAGAAAACTAAAAAAAATATTTCAAAAACAGAAAATGAATTTCGTGGCACCCTCCCAACCTTCTGAAACCACGTTATTGTCGAAAATACTACGTGTAAGCCACAAGTTAAACCAACAAAAAACGAACCAATTGATCTTATCCGTTTTCCGGAGAAAGTGTGGTGTTTGAATGGTGTCTTCTCCTTCAGCAACGTCTTCGGAAAAGAGAATTGAACGAGACAAAAGAAAAGAAGAAGCACAGAAACTGAAAAGGAAAAAAGAGGTTAGCTCTCATAGTGCAATTAGCTTTTTTCAGATGATTGGCTTGATTGTTATTTACATTTCATCTATAAATCATAATTCCTGAAGAATTAGAAAGCGATTCAAGCTAATCGTGTTGTGCTTTTGAATGAACTTTTACAGATCATAATTCTGAAGAATATCGGAATTGCAAAGAAGGCTCCAAAGTGCTCAAAACCATCTCCAGAAAAACATCGTCCACTCAAAGAGGAACTATCAAACATCCCAAAAAACTTTCGAATCGAAATGCCTTCACGAACGGAACAATCAGTCATTGAAATACTCGCCACGCCTCTTCCAATGTCTCCATTGAGTCCTGTAACCGATATGAGTCTTGTCCCATTAGCTGTTTTGGAATTAAAATCTGGATTGTCGCTCCCTGTCCTGAATTCATACTTCTTCTAAACTGTGTGTTCTTTTTCTAAACCTATTTGTACTGTTTTCTTTTTCTCATCAACTCGCTTTTTGAATGAATCCATGTCTATTTCTCAATAGTTCTAAAGTCACGAGATGTGAACATCTGGTGGTGTCTGTATCGTTCTTTTAGAGAAGCAGTGGGCGGGTCATCTCAAGTGGATTTTGTATTTCGAAACCATATGTTTCATTTGAAAGCTCTGTACGGTCATTCGTGTATTCCACTATAATAATGCCGAAAGCAGAAAAAGATCTTCGTAACTATGCGTACCAGGAACGAGTCAAGTAAGTTTTTGTTTTCAAGTTTCACTGCTCCTTGATATTGATTTTACAGATACCAGAGCTATCTTCACCGACAAAAAAAAGATTTTATTACTGAAATCGCCAAACTTTTGTTGCCACCGGATGAGAGACATGGAGATACGCGCATTGTATTGAGGTATTTCAGAAAACTTTATGTTCCATCCTCGACGATTTCTTTTTCAGAGCCATTCGATTGATATTCGAGAAGAAATTTCCAGAGATGATTGGCAAAGAAAACGGATGTCTTTTTAGAAGAACCGTAGAATATAATGGTGTGAGAAGATCCATTTGGGCTACTGCGGATCCAGAGAAAAACAATTTGTTATTCCTGGCAAGAGAATACGAAGATAAGATGATCAAGGAAAAATGCAATGTGTCGGGCCAGACAAAAGCACTCAAGAGGACAGCCGACGAATTGGAGAGAGCTGATAAGGAGAAGGTCAAAGCTGGGACCCAAATTGACGATGTGCCGAATGAAGTCGGAGTCACAAATATGGTAATAATATCGATAATAGTTTCATCAGGCCTGAATTTCATATATTTCAGTGCGTCATTCTGACTGAATGTGAATTCCAAGAAGTTTTACCACCACGTCCTTTGACTCCAAATCTATTCCACGCCGTTTATCCGGAACAGAGAACTCTTTTTGGAATTACATCAGTGCAGCAATCCGAATATGATAAGAAAGCTCAAGAAGTTGAGGCATACAAGCCGCAATATGACAAATGGATTCTCCCTACTTCGCCTTACCAACAGCCATCTACTTCAGCAGCTCCGGCAGATCCAACACTTCTCGATCTTTACAATCTCGCACGTGTCGATGTTCACTCTCCAAATCATATGACTATTGGACTACAGTATCTTTAGAATCATAATAACTTTTTCCAATTTTAAGAGAAGGGCCCAAATGGCACTTGCTCGGTGTCTGAAAATAATGTCTTCTTTTGTTATTATACATATATTATAAAAATGCATTTATTCAACCTGTCGTGAAGTTAGTAGGATTGGTGATAAAGATTCACAATTGATATACCATCTAGCACTGAATGAAAACCTTGATGACGTCAGCCTTCTGAGTTCTTTTGAACGCCTCCAAGGTTTCTTCCAGCGTGTAATGAGCACGAGTCAGACCGGATAGATCGAGCTTTCCAGAACTGAGAAGTTCGATAGCGGTTGGATAACTGTAAAAATTCAACGATTCATCTTGATTAAAGATATTTGAGTAATTTTTTGACTTACCAATTGACATATCTAAAGATTCCTCTGATATCAACCTCTCTGGTTGCTGATTCAATGATTGGAATTTCCACACGATCTGCTCCTAATCCAACAAGAACGATCACTCCGCCGGATCTAGTCGTCTGGAAGTTTGACAAATTTGTGAATTAGTACGAAAAATAATATGTCCTCACCGTGATAGCTGTTTCAATACTCGGCTGGGCACCTGTACACTCAATACACACTTGTGGCTGCTGACCACCCAACGCGCTGATGATCTCTGCTTTCACAACATCAAGAGACTTGCCTCTACAATTTGAAGGTTATTTTCGACTTGAGATTTTGTCGCCTCATTGGCTCAGTGGCAGAGCGTCTGTCTAGTAAACAGAAGGTCGCTGGTTCGATTCCAGCATGAGGCACCGAAATTTTTTACCTACTTGACATTGATTGTGGCATCCGCTCCAAGCTTTTTGGCAAGCGCCAGTCGACCATCATCAAGATCTGTTATAACAACTTTTCCTGCACCAACAGCTTTGGCAGTTAGGAGGTTTAAAACTCCAATTGGACCTGCCCCGAGAACTAAAACACGGTGACCCATCTGTACATTTCCACGACGACAAGAATGAATAGCAACAGATAATGGTTCGATAAGAGCTCCATCCTCAAATGAAAGGTTATCTGGGAGCCTGAAAGTGAAGTTTTTAGTCTCAGCCAAAATTTCGAAGTATCTTACTTGAAGCAAAAGTCAGCATCATGCACAACATATCTTGACAGAGTACCGTGGATTGGTGGAGTAGCAAAGAAACGCATTTCTGGACATAAATTGTATCTTCCAGTTTTACAATGCTCACAAAGTTTGCAAGGAAGTCCAGGTTCCATTGCAATTCGATCACCGACTTTCAAATGTGTAACTTCACTCCCAACTTCGGAAACGACTCCTGATGTTTCGTGACCAACAATCTATAACTGTGAAATGGAATTTCATCACTTTAGACTTTCACAAACCATTGGTTCTTTGACAACAAATGGTCCAATTGCACCGTGAGTCCAATAATGAACATCACTCCCACAGATTCCAACAGTATGAACCCTAACAAGAACTTGTTTTGGTCCTGGTTTTGGAATCGGTACTTGTTCCAGACGGAGATCCCCCACGGCATGAAGCACGGCGGAAAGATTATCTTCAGGCATTCTGAAAAACAGAAACTAGAACGTTTATTGAACGGAGAAATAAGAATATAAAATGTGAAGAAGACAATAAATGTTCTATTTATCTCGCTTATCTATCTGTTGTCCGAAATGTTGATAAGAGAGAAATTGGGATTGAAGGTGAAAGAACAGCACGTGTTCTGAAGAGAAGAAGAGTGCAAAGATATTCAGAGATTTAGATGATTAGAGATGGGTTCAAATTGATTATTGACTTCTGGACTCGACAAGATAGCCAATTGAATTTGAGATGGGTATATCAAAACGGAGTAAATAGATTACTTTGGAAGAACCATATGATGGGCTTGACTGATGGCATAATGAAACAAAAAAAAGTCCTCCAACAAAAGCGCATATAATTTGCTTTTTGTGTTTATAAAATCGCTTCACTTTTTAGTGTAATTTCCATATTTTTCTTTTTTCGCTGAACTACTTTAGTTCCCATTATATTTCTTACTGGAAATGCGTGTTCAATCAAGATTAAATATAGGACTTCAAGTTTCTATATACATTCCGCCCGCCGTTCAACATCGGTTTGAACTCGAAATGTCTGTAGTGAGGTTTCGCACCAAATCTGAATTTTTGCCAGTGAATTCTTTCATTTTCAAGTCGGTTACTTGCTACTGACGGTACTTCTTTTTATGACTTTCCTGAATTGTAACTTTTGCACATTCCCACCTGAGAAGAATTTGACTCTAGTCTAATCTCTATTTCAATTTCGTTCATAGGCGTGGATCAACTGTGTCCTAGCAACACAAGCTCCAGGTTAGTTCACACTTCAGCAAATTAAAAACGGATTATTCCTCTCCACCGCCTAGGCTTAACATTTAGGAAATCAGAACGAATAGGTGTGGTCTCGGTGATAGTGTTAGTATAATATAGCGTATTCAAGTCTGTGTAAATTTCGGAAATAGTGATTTTTGATAAGTTTTCATTCAATTTCCCTTATTTTCAAACTTTTTCCAACTCAAGGTTTCAGCTGGGCTTTCAGACGTCATACACTATTCACAGAGTAATTGTTGTTCTGAAATCTAATCTAGTTTCTGAGCCAATCATATCTACTAATCTCTGTATATTGTAGTTTATGTGAGGAACACAACTATCTGTCATCACCTTGTGTCCTTCAAATCAATAGTACAATAGACGCAGACACTACAAACACACTCTTTTATGTTCTATGCTCGTAAGTGACGAGGCTACGAAACAGGCTACAAACTACAAACTAGTCGTCTACCACACACTATTTCACTCGGCTGTAGTGTTGTCTCACAACGCACACCAAATACATTTGTCCCCACAAATTCGTCTCTTTTTCGTCTTTTCTTCATATTCTTTCTCATTCCTCTTTTGACACCTTTTTACTAGAAGTCTAAATTATTTTTTCTTTAAGTGTAAAGTTAACAAACAACCAATAATGTCTCTTCCTTCTGACGAAGAGAAAAAACCAGAAACATTTCATAATACAATAGAAGAAATAAGTGTATCTCGAGCAACCGCTGGAATAGTTTCCGGAGAATTTACTGGAGGATTTCCTGTAGTACTCGCCCCTGGACTGTCAGAACAGCTTGAAATGATCTTCACAGAGAAGATTGAACCAACAACTCCTCCTCCAAATATGGTAGCTCCAATAACTGCTTCTCGTACTAGGTTAGATAAGCCGAAATGTTCAGTTTGCAATGAAGATGGAGATGGATTACACTTTGGAGCAGAAGCATGCAGGTAACATTTAGATATTTTTTCAATAATAAAAACTTGTTACTTTTTAAAATGTTTTTATAATTAAAATTATTTACATTTCAGAGCTTGCACCGCTTTTTTCCGTCGTAGTATTGCTCTCAACAAGAAATACAATTGTAGGGCTGGCGGAAATTGTGAAGTCTCTTCCAGTAAGTTTGCTCGGTTTTTTTCAAAGATTTATTTTAAGATTAAGTATTTTCAACTTTTTCATTTTCAGATATCCGATGCATGTGCCGTGCGTGCCGTTTTGATAAGTGTATCGCATCTGGAATGAATCCAGATTGTGTACGAAATAAAAGAGAAAACACTGATGGTCTGGATTTTAAGAATGATTATGAAATGGAGGCGAAACTGCCAAAAATGGAGATTCCAAAACCAATCCCTCAACTTCATCCACACATTGCATCTTTTTCAACTCCTTATTCAGCTCCAATCGATCTTGTATCAGTGTTAAAAGAATCTCCATCAAGTTTTGCAAGCTTTTCACCAGCAAGTCTCCCAGGGCTCAGTTCATCTCCATCTACAGAAACAATGCCACTTCTTGAATGCATGAGAATCAATTATGAAAAAATGGAAAATGCGAGAAGTGTTATCCATCGAAGAGAAGGAGAGAATTACTTTCAACAGAAGAAACCTCAGCCTATCAATTTTCGGCAAGCAGCAGAAGTGACTACTCGAGAAGTTTCTTTAGTTGCCGACTGGGTTGCATGGTGTTTCGAGGAAGACTTCAAAAAGTTGCCATCGGAACAGAAGACAATTCTTTTCCAGAATTTTTTCATTTATTTTTCGATGCTTGAGAGAGCTTTCATGACCGTCAAAAGTGGTGTTGATGGTATTTGCGTGTTGGCTTCGAAAGATTATGTTGATTATAATAATCTGGAACAATTCTTTGAAGAATGTGGCAGTGAAACAAGTGGAACTCCTGCTGATATTGCAAAGTAAGTCTTATTTTTCTATTTGGAAGTTGACTAATTGTCGAACTTCAGACTTTGCAGACTGATTCGTCCATCATTCGAACTACAAAAGAGGAGTCTGATCAATTTATTGAGGTTGGAGGAAGTAGATCAATACGAGTTCTTTGCACTTTGTGTGATGCTTTTTTGGGATTTTGGATTGGAAGGACAAACAGATGAGTGTAATTCAATTGGAAGAAATGTGAAGCAACGTGTTTCACGAGAGATGACGTTCTATTTGAGAAATGTCAAGAAATATGAAGAACCTCTTCATCGTATGGCCAGTGTCTTATCGATTCTCCCATCGTTGCAGGTATGCCACTTGGTAATATTTTCAATTCTTTTGAAAATAGTACAAAATCTTTTTTTATTTTTATCACCTATGAGTTTCATTGTTAACTTTTGTGATTCAATCCTTAATTCTCCTATCTTTCAGAGAGTTGTTCGTCGTTTTCAAGAAGACATCGAAATGGCAAGTATTTTCAATATCTACGCCCTCCCAGCCAATTTTTACAACATTGTGAACGGAAAGTTCACCTAATTCCGCCAAAGTATAGCCACATTCCAGTTGATTTTTCTTAATTTGATAACGGGTGTTTTTTCTTACTGTGACTGTATCTTCTGTGAAATCATTTTTAATCCTATACTTGCCTATGTTTCTACAAGCATAAAGCTGATATTTTCTTTGAGATCTCTACCAAAATTCTCATTGTGTTTCTCCGGAATAAAATGGTTTATTAATTAAAACTTTTTGATTCAATACATAGAAACAAAAAAACAAGATATTATCGGAAAGTTCCATCAGTTAAGTTGTCCTCGTGTGACAGAGACTACACGAGTAGTGTCTCTAACTGTCTCTCCTCTTCTCTCGCTTGTATTGTTTCTTATTTCTCTACTTTACTCGCTACAAGACAGTTTCTCAGTTCTCTATAACACGAGTCAATATTGATGGAACCGTCAAGTTCACAAACTTCTGGAGAGTTTTACTCGAAACGAAGGCAAGAAAAGCCAAATTGTGCTATTTGTGATGATGTTGGAGACGGATGTCACTTTGGAGCAGAAGCGTGCAGGTAAGTTTTGGTTCGGAAAAGCATAATGGTATTTAACTTGGAATGTACTTAATACATTCCGTATTAAAATTATTCTTTGTTCCAGAGCATGTGCTGCATTTTTCCGAAGAACGATAGCGTTGGGAAAAGAGTTCGAGTGTAGACAACAAGGAAACTGTACAGTTAATACCAGTGAGTTTCCTTAAAACTTTACGTCTATCCATTTTTTTTAAACGGACGAATCAGTTCTATTTTTCAGTAGTCCGTTCGATTTGCAAATACTGTAGGTTCAACAAATGCTTAGCAGTTGGAATGAAACCAAGTTGTGTTCAACCCAAACGGGATACTAAAAAAGAAGAACAACCAATGGTGCCAATGGTGCATGATGGTTTCTCTGTGGAAGGAACTTACATACCTAATGAATTAACTTTATTTGAAGCAATGCCAATTCTCGAACGGATGAGAATCAATTATGAAAAACTGGAAAACTCAAGAAATGTGATTCATCGAAAAGAAGGAGACAACATTTTTGAGAAGAAAACTCCGAGAGTTTTGAATTTTCGAGTGACTCTAGAGATGGCATCTAAAGAGGTCTCCTTGGTTGCTGATTGGATTGAATGGTGCTTTGAAGAGTTTCAAATCCTCGATGTAGATCAGAAAAACTTGCTCTTTACCAACTTCTGCCCAA
The DNA here is from genome assembly GCA_963572265.1 of Caenorhabditis doughertyi. Taxonomy (NCBI): domain Eukaryota; kingdom Metazoa; phylum Nematoda; class Chromadorea; order Rhabditida; family Rhabditidae; genus Caenorhabditis; species Caenorhabditis doughertyi. The sequence goes on from OY751557.1 coordinate 9,639,698, forward strand.
TTTTCACAATATTGGAGAGATCGTTTTTGACGAGTAAATTTGGAGAAAAGGATCAATTAGTGTTACCATCAAGGGATTATGTGGAAACCGATAAACTAGAAGAATTTTTCACAGATGCGGAACGTGGAATTTGTGGGAAAACGTTGGCAAAGTGAGTTGTCGAAGTTGTCGCGAAGTTTCGAAAATTCTTAGTTTTAGAATTTTCCAACCATCTGTTAAGGACAATGAGCATCTTCACAATCTTCTGAAAGCAGAAAATATAGAATTGTATGATTTCCTCACGATCGCTGTATTATTACTTTGGGATCATGGACTAGTAGGGCAATCTGAAGAATGTATTGCTTTGAGCAGAAAGATGAAATCAGCAGTTGCAAAAGAATATATTCATTATTTGAAATATATCAAAGGAGAAGAAGATCCAGCAGGACAGATGGCAGTGAGAGTGTCCATCCTGACTTGCATTCATGTAAGTTTTTTATAATTGAGATTTGGATTATAGCATGGGAATTACAGAGAGTTTCAAATAGATTCCGTGAGGATATGTCATTGGCACATGTATTCGACTCGTATACAATTCCTTCAAATGTCTACAGTACTATAATTGGGCGATATTCATGAATTAAATGTACTTTCCTTAAATAAATACATCGTGGAATATATTATTTTACCGTGGCCTTCCTTGATTTTCAATTCTCTCAGCCACGTTTCGTGTTTCTCCCAAGAAACGGAATTAATCTCACTTACTTTGAAAATGTCTGATATCAACAAAAATGATGGTGGTTCTATTATCTTTGATAGTAATGTAAGTTTCCTCAAGACTTTCTCAAAATCATCTACAGAATAATGTTTTTCAGGAACATTTTGCTCTAATCTTTGCTGCTTTTGCCATCGGTCTCATTGTTCTTGTCTTTGCACTTCGTGGCCAACGAAGACGGATTTTTGAAGAGAATATGTTCAAACAACGAGTGCTTCTCAGTCAGATATTTGATATGTACATGATGTAAGTAGCAGTTTTATCTTAAAACCACATCAAAATTTGTTTTTTAGAAGAAGAGAAACCCTTCGGATTCGCAAAAAGCAACTCGATGAACATCGAAAAGTGTTGATAGAGGGAAAAGTTGACGCATAGAGAAGAAATGACAGTTGATGATTTTATTGCACAAAAAATAATTCGGAAAGTAGAAAATGATAAAATATGAACAATGACCAGTGTACAAACAAGAACATCAGAGATCATTAAAAAGTTATCCCGTTTTCAAGACACCAATTTAGTTTTTGGTGATTTCTCTTGTTCAAATCCATCGTTGTCGAATGTTTGTTTCTGAATTGGCTTCAATGGCACAAGCCTTTTGTCAAAAATGAACCAGAGGAACGTTGTGAAAAGAATAAGAATGCACAGGAATTCCCATGCTCGTCGTGGACCATATGCGGAATAGATTAATCTGAAATTATGGAATGTTTTTTGGTTGAAAAAGAAAGTTCGAGGCTTACGTGATAAAGATTGGAGCAAAAATTCTAGCTGTTGTGTTAGAAATATCATACAAACTTTGTTGTGTTCCTTGGCAATCTGGATTCAACAATTTTGAATATAAAGTAGCATTGGCCACGTTGATGAATGGCATGAAAAGTCCAAAACTAAGAATATATCCGACATAAAAGACCCATTTCGGAGAGATTGTTAGACCGGAGCACCAAGTGAAATGAGTTTCATCACAACCAGTGAGAGTTTCGTTGGAGAACTCTTCATCCAAAACGTAGTCAGTGTAAAATTGCCATGAGTATGTGGAAAGAAGGTGTACTACGAAGAGAATAAGAACAAGGGAGTTGAAGATCTTGTCGCGAACCCTGTAAAAATAAATATAATTTCATGTTAGAGATAGGTTTCAAAACTACTCACATTGTCGACAATTTAGTGAAAATAATCAAAAGATACAGTATGGTTGCAATGAATCCAGTTGTCAAATAGGTGGTAGCCATGCTGGCGACTGCTTCCTGGAATCAAATACCGTAATCGAACATCAAACATCTCTATCATTTATTTCTCTTGTTGGTTTATTTTTATCTTTTCTTTTCTTAAAATTTCAGTTTTGGTTTTGGTTTATACTTCCATAAATTATGATTCATTGTGTGAACACGTTCCGAAACACTCTCAAAAGAAACCAAAGAAAGACCGTGGGAAACTGACAGTTCGACGTCAAATCTTTGAATTTAACTGACCTGTCTTGTCTGGAAGTACATCATCATTAAGATTGCTGGAGCCAGAGTTTCAATGGAAATTTGCATGAAATTCTGAACGAATCTGGTGAGCATGCAAATGAGCATTGCAATGATGTCAGAACTGGGGTATTCTTCCTGAAATTGAAATATTAAAAAGTGATATTCTTGAACTTTTGATACCTTAACAGTGTTGTATTGGTTCTCGAAATCAGCGATTGCTTTCTTATCGGATTCTTCTGAGATTTCTTCTTCGAACAGAACAATCAGTGAAACAAATCCAATCATAGTCAAAACTATTCCTAGAAAAGCAGGAGCGTTGTTTGAATGAATTGAAAGATATCTAGGAAAAATAGCGAATCCAATTTCTCCAAGTGGCAAGAACATCAATTGAAGTCCAGGTCCAACAACAGTTCCAACAGATCTTCCTCCAGAAATTGAGGCCATTGCCTTCGATCTATCCGATGCTGTTGAGTGAAGAGATGCACAAGTCCTCATTGGGCTGGAATTTCCCATTCCAAAACCACCGAGAAGTCTTGAGAGCATCATAACGTGTGCGACCCAGTGAGAAGGAACAGAGTCGACAAGCAGATAAACGAGGTTCGAAGCAAGCATCAATAGGAATCCACAATGCATTGGAGGAGCGCTCTGGAAAATACTGTATTGTTGTTTACTAGAATCTGAATTCATGTCTTTTTTCTATGTTAATAAAATTGGTTACTGTACTGATGAAGTTCAATGATCATCAAGCGAAAGGCCGCAACGTGTTTTGATTTCAGGAAACACTGCTCTTATATTAGAGTGAAATAAAAACTAACTCGACCAGATCGGCTATTCCACCATCCTAAAACGAAACATCCAATACAATGTCCAAGACTCGAAGTTGCCATAATCCAACCAAATTGGGACTCGGTGGCAGATGTATCCAACTTCTTTAGATACGAGAACATTGAAGTGAGATAAATAGAGTATTGGGTATTCTGAATGAGCGAGAACACTCCCATTAAGTAGACAACTCGCCAATTTGTACGTTCACAAGGCATTTCTGAAATATGAAAATGCATTTTGAGTCGGCCAAGAACTAAAAATGGAAATGAAAAAAAGAAATTCAGAAAACGATCGAAAAATGTAAAAGAGGAATGGGAATGGCAGGGAAGCAAGCTATCTACGGAATCATAAAATATTCTTTTCTGGGGGCGTACTGTCCCTCTTTTTATACACCATTTTTTCCTTCATTTCTTTCACACATGGGAATTTGAAATGATTGTGTGATGGGTGGTCAGAGACTGGTTATTGTTGATATTACCTAATTAATTGACCTTTGTCAAAAGTTTTTTGAACTGATCTTAACCGGTCTAACTTTGGGTCGGTCAAGAAAGTGTGGAAAAAAGGAAAAAAAGGAAACTGAAATTAAAAGAATGAACAATATGAAAACGGATTGGGGTGAGTCATGCTGAAAAATAGCGTTCGCGATTGGCTTGAGGTTACTGTAGATTTTGTAAATGTAGATAAATAGCTGCAATAAAGTTATTTACACAGTTTCAGAAGTAATTGATTTTTTCATTAATAAGCTCATGGATATATTAAAATCCTTCATCTAGAAACTAAATGTTGTTAGGTGTTAGGTTTTGTTAGTATGAGGAATGAAAATTCTTAAGTTTCTTGTTTTAAATATTTAACCAATCCTTTGTAAGCATCTCTTAAATTCATAGCTTATAAGTCCATCGGCCTCAGAATTTTAATAATTTCTAAGAAGATGTAACCTCATAAAAGCCATGTTTTCTTATTCTCCCTGAAATGAGATTGCACAAAAGATCGAGTGTTTTCTTTAGGGTTGTCCATCACTTTTATATTTACGAGCTATGAATAAAATTAAAAGTAGGCGTGTGGGAGTTTTGCCTACCGATTGCTAGATGACCAGGTTTCTCGTACGTCACCTGATGTTTGTCAGGTCGCACGTTGGTCTTGCTTGTCATTTCCAGTTCGCAGACAGTATTTTTTCAGCAAAATTGACAACGACTGTCATCAGCTCATAGTAGAGCATGATATCATCGCATTGAACGATCAAATCAAGAACAACTGGTTTTGATTTAGACCTTGTTTTGATTAGATTATCATTTGAAAGCGAGAGAAAGAAGGAGAAGAAGAAGAGCTTGGATGAAAAGACCAAAAGAGAAGTTTTGAGTCACTAACCAGCATCGTCGACGTCATCAAGAAGGCGAACGGTTTGATCAGTTTTTATTATCTTTCCAGAGTCAATAGTGCACTTTCCTTGAATTGGCAAAGCTTGAATATGTTTGGAGTTTATTCTTGGATTTGTTTTGAATCCAAATCTTGTTTGAAAACATTAGTAAGAACCGTTGTGTACTTTTGGCTGAGTTTGCGTGACCTTTTTATAAAAAGTAAGCATTACAGTGAAAAAGATCAAGAAGAATCAGCTTTGAAGGTGTATAAGATTTCAGTTAAGAGCTATCGATGAGGAGCAAGTGTGTCAAATGAATTATCGCTTTTCACTTGGTTACAGTTTGCAGGACTCAAGACAAAGCTCACATCTTATTTCGGAAGTGTCTAGTGCAACTTTACAACATTATCCAAAATTTTACACTATTTAGGTTCAATTTTGTTTTTTTTTATTTTCAGCATGGCTTCATAGTTTTTTTCAGCACATATTGCGCTGCTTTCTCAACTAATTTTTTCCTGTGATTCAATCAGAAGTACGTAAAAGTTGTAAACTTGCTTCACAGTGATCTTTGAAACCAGCTGGAGTGTTTTTTTTCCAATGAGGAAATTTAGATTCCAAAAAGGATTGGAAGAAAACCGATCAAAAAGGAAATAAACTTTTTGAAACGGATCACAAAGATCTAAAACAAAATCAGTCAATGAGAAAGTAGAAGTACAATGCATACGGTAAGTATCTACGATGTATGTATGTCTATCAAGAATAGAATAGTAGGTTCGACAAAACTAGAGATTATTATACAAGGAATCAAAAAGTTACTGATTAAAGGGTCATTTCTTAAAGGGAATGATTTTCTAAACAGGAAGATTTTCAAGAGTTTACTAGTGAGCTCTTGCTGATTGTTTTACCACCACGTGTTCAGTTTTCTTTATACTACGTGAACTTCATAGACGCCAGAATTCCTAAAAATATTAATCTGGAGCACGGAGAATTTGTCATTATGTCCACAGTATCTTCCGTCTCATCCTATTACTGGTATCAATGCGGCCTTCTTATCACATTTACTCTGCTCTCACTGTATTCTTCATCTTTTGTTGCTTTGGAGTGAAACGTATGCTTTCATAATTGGATGTTTTTCATATGAATCCTTATAGCAATTCCTTTTACAACTACTTCAATAAGTGCAAAATCAACTTCCAACTCTTCGAATGATGTGACTGTAGTTTTCACCAATAATTCTGTTCAGTTCTTTTCTACCGTATCTTTTGATTCAAAACAAACAAATACTACAAATGTTCATGAATCGAATGATGATCTCCACATGCCCTCTCCTTCTCCATCAACAATAAAAATCGCTGCAACGTCAAAGTAGGTGAAGAGATAGACGAAAACTGTTCTTTGAAATATTATATGAATGATCGAGAGATCAAAAATGCGGAAGTGCGCCACGCTGCAGTTTTTGTCATAATCCGATTTTTGTTTTTTTTTTATTACGGTATCATGCTACGCCTACAAACTTTTGATTGAAAGTGAATGCGTAGGAGGAAATTATTTTCTTTATATTTTCTCAGAATATTTACAATAGAAGAGACTTGTAAAAGAAGGGCAGGCAAAAAGCCAGAAAACATATTGACAACTTTCCAACTTTCTCGTACAACGATTTCAGATTTTCCGAAACTTCAACATCTTTGCCATTTCATTCCAGTCGGTCGTCATCTTCACAGTTAGATATGCCTGTTTCATCTACTCAATATTCTTCTTACACTTTCGGATCCATCGCCAAAACGCCTTCGCCAAACTTCACAGCCAATTCAAGCGTTTTGATGAAGACCAACCGTACCTACTCTCGCTCCGGAGCTCCATTCAGTCAACATTTTGTTGCTTGTCCGGAAGGATCTTTGGATGAACATGCCACAGACGCTAGAGCTGTTGGAGATGAAGCTGATGGCACATGTCAAGTAAATAGTGATTGCTTCCATGTTGGATGGGATAAAAATAGGAGCTTGAGAGTGGAGTAAGCAGTATTTTTTTTAATATTATTATTATCAATCAACTCTTCAGTGTTTTTTGTGTTTTTGACAATTACAGGAATCAATCTGGATGTTGCTACAGTAAGACACAGATTACCTAATTAGAAATAATTTTCAAAAATTCCAGAGGACACTACTGGATTGTGCTCTCAAGGAATGTCAACATTGCCTGCCCAAAAGTGTGAAACCTTGGATGACTGTAATTTAAATGGGAAATTAACTTCACAGAGATGGTGCGATCCGGTTTCAAAAATGTGTTGTCGATGTATGTACATGTCTTCTCTCTGGTGTCAAAATTCTCGGAATTTTTGCATTTAGGTTCTTTATGGTCACTTTTTTTCTGTAAATCTTTTTAGCGGTTCCCGCTGATTCATCAAAACCAAAATAACACGTGGAGCTCGTGATCGGGATCTTCGGGGAAAAAACTGAAAACAGAGAGCACTGCCGCTTTTTACCTGAAGGGAGATGACACTAAAAGTTCAATTTTTCAGATGAACATGAAGAAAAACTGTTGTGTCCGGATAACATGACCTCCTTGATGAACGAGCCTCTATGTGATAACTATGATCAAAATAAGTTATGGAGTGGTAAATGCCCACTAAAAAACGGAATTTGTAAACATGGACATTGTTGCCCGAATAGTAAGTTGCTGGGTTCATTATAAATGTGCAAATATTTCTTTAGATGAAAGAGACACTCTATTCACTGGAACACCTTATCAAACCAATACGCATTGTACAAACAACACGGTCATTCCAAGAACTCTAATGTATGGATATTGTGATCCGGAAACTGGAAAAGTGTATGTCATGAGCCAAAATAATCTTCATGGGCAAACGAACAGAAAACTGCCGTCTTACTGTATGAGCGCCAATGATTGTGGTCAGCTGTATGGAATGCATAATGTTTGCGTACGTACTGGAAAGTCTACTCTAAGATGTTATGTGAATCCGAAGGTATGTATTGAGGGTATAAATTGGAAGTTTTATGAAGAAACCTGGAAAGCTTACTCCAAATAACTAAAACATAGTTTACCAATAGAATATGCTTCCAGACTAAATACTACATGCCTCAAAAAAGATCACTCTTTTGGCTCTCTTCGTTCAGCTATGTGGCACTCGGCTCATCAATTCTTGCTCTCATCTTCTCAATTATCTACCGAGTCTACAAAACTGACAATCGTTTCCATGGAGAAAATTCGGTGACGTCTGAACTCTCCCAGCCATTGGTTACGGTACAAGAATAGAATAAATTTTATTTTTCCTCACAATTATTTCTTTGATTTTTTATGAGATTTCACAAGGGTCTTGACATCCCTTCTGTGGAGAATTGAATCTTTCGTAAGGGCTTCGATGGCTGCCGTGGCAACGGCTTCTTGGCGACGTTGTTGGAGGGCTTCTCGATATTGCACTGAAATTATGAAATAGTTTAGAAACCGGTTGATAAGTAACCCGATTGCTTTCACGGAAACTCATATTCCGAAAACTTCCGACTTAAGAATCATCAAGAGTTGATCAAGTTTCTAATATCAACAGAACTTACTAGAATGTATAATGAGTAGTCCTCCCCAGGCAATCGACCAAAACCATCCAACAAACAAAAATGTTATCGTGAAGAACTGAGAAATTCCAACCAGCAAATTGACAACAAGAGTTATCAACTTGCGTCCTTCTTTCATGTTTATTCTTGGTTGACCCATACATAATGCAGAGAAGCCTGATATTATTGTTCCTGTAATATTTTTGATGTTATAAAATTCAAAAGATACTAGTTCACCAGATCCTGGAATGATAATGTTAAAGAGCAAACATGTTATAGCAACAGGAACTGGAAGAAATGGTATAGCTTCATGCATAGTTGTTATATCATTAGTTGGAAGGTTAACCTAAAAAGGAAGATATAGGATACAATTCACGACTACCAAGCTAACTTTATCTCCAGATTTCGGTTCCTTTTGAGTGTGTGCTTCTTCTTGAGCTGCTATCACTATACCCGTTATATTGAATGCATTTGATTGTACGTTTACTTGTAGAATACCCTCGGACCGCCCATATTCAATGATTCGAGGTATTGTTTTTTGAACCAGTTTCCAGCCACGTATCTTTTCGGCTGAAATCGTAAAATTAGGCTACCAACCTTCTAAGAACTATTAGAAAACTCCAATTACACTATACTTTGTGATTCTTCTAAAGAACATATCTGATTCCATGTGTTTTTTTTTCAACTTTCAGTAAAACAAAACATACAAGTTTGAAGTGCATTCGATATTCCATCAGCCACATTTTGAATCATTTTTGAGCAAAAAAGCAATAACAATAGTAGTAAAAAATAGAATAAAGATGGAGACGAATGAAAAAATCCTCGGCTAGGAAAAAATAGTGGTCAGGTGGAGCGGAAAGCGAAAAGAAGTGGTTTCCGGAGCCGAAGGACAATTATGTGGGTACGTCTAGGAGACGAAGAAAAAGAGTGTATGACGAGATGGATCATGCCAACATTCCTGAAATTGTAATAATGTGAATAATTTCAAAACGTATAAATGTAAAAGCTTTTATGGAGAAAAAAAAACAGGAAAAAGTGACACGTTTATGAGGATGATGTTGAAGTGAATGGCGGAGTTATACTCCCTACGAACTCTTCTATAATCTCGGGCAATTTGGGTGAACGACAAATGAATTTATGACCAAGCCCGTCGTCTGATGAAAACTCTCGATATCGAATGTTCCTTTCGGCTTCTTTTGCCGCTTCATACAACGCTCTACCCAACTTTACAGGTAGAATCTTGTCGTCCTCGGCGTGGAGGATGATGATAGGACATGAAACTCTGAAAAAGTTTCATGTTAAGTACCTCGTATCTTTTAATTTCATCTTACGATCTAATGCGTTTATCTGACTGCATGGTGAGACCAACGCTGTTGAGTGGTCTAATGATGATGTGATCCACCATGAAGTCATTCATCCAACTGAAGACAGTGAAGATAGGATGATTGGTGACAGCATCTTTCAAATTGTTGAATGGAGATTCGAGAATTAAACCGCATGGTGGTTGTTGTTCCTTTGAAAGATCTTGAACGAGTTTGCACGAGACACTGAAAAGCAAATATGAATAGTTTATTAATGGAACTCAATAATTTATTAAGCACGCTTATTTCTAGAACTTCCACAGAAGTAGCTCATGTGGGTTTAGTGATAAGTAGAGAAGTTATAAAGTTCACTGTTGTTTCGTTTCGATCAAGCTAAATACTTTTGATTTAATGTCGATGCGACCGTTTTTCAAATCAAACATTTGCAAACACCTTTACCCTGAGAAAATCAACAAAGTTATTACATTCCCATCAATCAGATTCGTATTTTATCTGTGTCACTCACCCAGTTCCCATTGAATGTCCCCATACCAAAATCGGCGTTTTCCCACATTTCTCCTTCAACCATTCGTAAACAGAGCGCGCATCTTCAACGATTCCTTGTTCAGTGGGAGTTCCCTCGGAATCACCGTAACCTCTGTAGTCAAAGCAGACGACGTGATAGTTACGCTCGCTCAATAAATTGTACATTTCGACCCGATGATAAAAAGTTCGATCGAAAGAGTTGCCATGTGCGTAGAAAATTATTCTGAAATACGAAACTTTTTTGAAATGCTTTTCGAATTCACCAACTTGTCTTCTGAATCCCTCATCATATTCTCAAAATCGTTATCTGTCGGATGTTTTCCCTCACTTCTCCATTCTAAACTCAATTTATGTGGTAGAATGTGCCAAACACCAATTTTCCCGCCTTTTCCCGGCAAATGAAGCGATCTTCCGATTGATGTAACATTGTTCGACGTCAGATCATTGTAATCAGTGTTTGGAAGACGTCCTGAACAAGGTAACATACATAAAAGATCGAAGATAAACGATAAGATAAGCGGAAACACTTGGCATGCCGAAAAAAGAAGAAGAAAACTAACGGAAGTTGAGAAAGAAGATGAATTGAGTGTAGTGTGGAAGAAAATATACCAGTATTGGAAGGAAGATGACAATGGAGAGGACTAGAAGTGAGATACATAACAGCAATGGTTGAATAAGTGCACTGAAATTCAATGTTTTCTAATTTATTCCGTTCTTGGCTTGTTCTCTTGTTAACTCACATAAAATAGCCTATCATGACGCTGACGCTCTGTTAATTAACTGTTGCCATTCGAGTAGTCGAGTCACCTGAATGAATACGAAATGAGATGGTGAATAGTGTACTTTGAAAGTGAAAATGAAGACAAAACTGGAATTCGTTGATAGACTGGAGGATAGAGAGACACAGAGAAGCAGAGGTATATACACACCCTACCAACCAACCCAAAGCTACTCTCAAATACTTATCGATTTTTGTTCCTGTTAGTGTTTTGTTTGTACTTGATGACGGTCAGGAGGAGCGCCTGACCGCCTCCCTGATTTCATTTTTTTTAAAGTTCACGAGACTTTTTCCAACTGTCTACGGTCAACATTTCTGCAAACACCATTTTCGTTCAACTGCAGACCTCTGAAAACCGTAATTAGTGTTTTTAATCCTTCAGTTTTCATAAAATTTAAATAAAAAATCATCCTCATCGTTGTAAAGTTTTTTTCGCCTCCAGATTCTTGAACCTTACGTCAGCCACAGTATTTTTATACCAAATTTTCAGAGTAATCATTCAAAATGACGACTCTCCGGCCGTTTGACGTAATGGATCTCTTCAAATTTAATAATGTTAATTTGGATATCAACACAGAAACTGTGAGAAAGCTATCGCAAAAAAGTGTTCAAAATTTTCGTTTTCAGTATGGTTTTCAATTTTATTTACATTATATGATAAACTATCCGCAGTATTATCAAGTAGCTGAACATCCTAATGGAGAAATCATGGCCTATAGTGAGTAAAAATAGTTTTCAATCTGTCATTTGCACAAAAACTGTTTTTCAGTTATGGGAAAAGCCGAAGGACGCGAAAAAAACTGGCATGGCCACGTAACTGCTCTTTCTGTTGCTCCTGATTACCGTCGCCTCGGTCTTGCCGCTTACATGATGGAATTCCTAGAGAAAACTTCCGAAACGTAAGAACGAAGCCTGGAAGACTCATTGCAAGTTTGCTAATTTTCAGCCAAAAAGCGTATTTCGTCGATCTCTTCGTACGTATCTCCAATACGGTTGCTATCGAATTGTACAAGAAGCTTGGTTACGTTGTTTATCGGCAGATCATCGGCTATTACACCGGTGACCGAGACGAAGATGCCTTCGATATGAGGAAGTCGTTGTCACGGGATCCGGAAAGAATTGCGATGATCCCTTTAACACATCCCGTTCACAGTCGAGATGTGGACTGACTTTAGGAATTTGTTTAGTACTTGTTTTTGTTTATGTGGTGTTCCTGATTATACTATCGGTGTTCACTACTATTTATTAAAATACATATTCATCACATTTATAGATTTTTCATCACAGCAATAATTGAATCTACGATTTCTTCTACACAATTGTCATTAGCATCGACAACTATCACATTTGGTTCATCGCTAGTGGGCATTTCGAGTGTAGCTAGCTGACTGTCCAGTAAAGCAGCTGGCATGAAGTGACCAGGACGAGAACAGACCCGTTTTTGAAGAACCTCCCTACAAGAATGAAAAAGATGGATTCGTGAAAATGGATGAATATGTAGAAAAAAAAACGAGCGGACGGAAGTGTGAGCGAATTTGAGTTGTTTGTTGTCCATTTCCACTCTTTTCAAACACTCACTTTCTCTCGCCTCCTTTTTTGAACCCAACATAACTTGCCTTTTCAAATTCAACAAAATGAACATGGCGCCTCCTTTCCCATCCGATTTTGAACAAATATGTTCGCAAAGAATCGAACGATACGACTTCTTCAAAGAAGAGCATGCTATCACATGACCGGGGTTGTTCCGAGCAAAAAGATTTATAGTTTGAAGCCATGGAAGTCTGTCCGAATCGGTTAAAGGTATACCCGATCGCATTTTTTCAACGTTTTCAGGTGGATGGAACGAGTCTCCATCTTTGAACGGCCTGTTGAGTTTTAAAGATAATGCACTACCAATTGTACTTTTCCCACATCCACTCACTCCCATTACGTAGATGGTCTGCAATTTGAACTGGTCTTCGTAAAAAGTGTTTATTGGAATGTTTATTCAGAAAAAAAGATTCAAAATTACATCAATTTTTGACATATTTCGTTGGATCAATCGATTCAAATGGAGGTAGATAGAACCAGCGGGCGACTGAAGCGTAGAATGGCACTGAATGACTTTATTGATTAGTCTGTTGGAGTTTTTTGAGAACAGTAGTTTTTGATCAATGAAACAGGAATGAAAGTTACCTGCTGATAAGGATCGAATGACTTGACGAGTCACAGGTCTCGTAGCATAGTATCCGACGGGCCTTGTTGCAAAAATGATGTAGCAGCCGATGCCGAAAAGACTGAAAATGCGAAGGGATAGGTATCTAGAACTGCTTGAAGAAATACCTTGCTGTGCCAATGATTTTGCACGAGACACAGTCTTGATCGGCTGCTGGTTGGGAAGATCCTGAAGGAGCCAGCTGTAATCATTCACAGTAAGAGGGTTATTGGATTGTAAAGCGGAATAGGCAGGTTGGAAAGTTTGCCAGCTACACTATGCAAGAAGAACAATTTTTAAGGCGGCTGATAAAACTTTTAAGTTACTCGATAGTCTAGACAGCATACATAATTCATTATTTCAAACTTGTTTTAAATTAATTTTAGTCGAAACACATTTCGAAGTGTCAAATAACGTTTTCATCTCGAATTTCTCTAGTTCACGGGACGGCCGAGTCGACTCATGGCCGCGAAAAAAATGCGTTGAATACTCAGCCTAGTCCCTCCAGCAGCGAAATGAATTCTGTGCAAGTTGACGTAAGATCGTTCGATTGTCCACCGTAGTCAAGCAGAAAATTCAGTTTTTTATAAAACTTTTTCGCAGAAAAGCGATAAAAAGCTCGCGGATTAGGTGAATCATTATAAAAAAGTCGAATTGTCAAAGAAGCAATCGTTTATTATGTACAAGAATGAAAATTATTAAACAAATTTAAGAGAAAAAACAAATTAAGAGATACCTAGCTTATTGGCGGAAATCGCCTTATAGTGGTCCGAATTATGTAGTTGACATCACTTTTTTTGTCCGGCGACCTGAAACAAGGACTGCATCGTCTAATTGCTATATCCCGGCGCTTAATTGATCAACGGTGAAGTCTCTGATAGACATTCTGTCTGTTTTTGCCCTAATTTTTTGACTATATGTCATTTTTCTCGAAAAAGAACCGCTTAGCAAGGGGTACAGGCATTAACAGTACATAGAAGGCACCCGTGGCGAGGTTCTGTCCAAGTTTGGTAAAATCTGATGGAAGGATTTTTGAGAAAAGATTTTTCGAATCATTTCCAGTACTGTATTTTGGAGAAAAACCATATTATCTCGAAAACTAATATCTCACCCAGAAAAATAAGTGATACCCAGACATACTAGACCCTTCGACGAACATCATAGTAAAATTTTACGAAATCTGATGGAAGGATTTTTGAGAAAAGAATTTTTGAAGCATTTCCAGCACTTAGTTTCGAAGAAAACTCAAATTATCTCGAAAACTAATATCTCACCCAGACAAATAAGTGATACCCAGACATACTAGACCCTTCGACAAACATCATAGTAAAATTTTACGAAATCTGATGGAAGGATTTTTGAGAAAAGAATTTTTGAATAATTGAAACACTAACCTTCTCTTTTTCGGCTATTCCAATGACGGCCGGGTGCGATGATCCTTTTTTTTACCTAAAAAGCAAAGATCTTTATTCAATAATATTCAATTGTTCATAATAAATTGAAGAAACGGCGTGAAAACGTGAAAAACGACAACGCAAATTGACGATTCAGCTCAATGCTTTAAAAATAAGATGGAAGAGAAACTGATTTTCCTAGGCCATGAGTCGACTCGGCCGTCCCGTGAACTAGTTCGATGAAAGGAAAGCAATTGCGCTCCATTGTACAACTGTTGTACTTCTCGCGGAAAAGCAAAATCTAATTATTTTTAATGTGCTTTTTCGTTGTTTCTCGGGTAAATTCGGGGTAACTTCAAGTTTAGAGACATACGCAGTGTTTCGAGTAACCCTACCACTCTAACCATATTCAAAAATGTTCGGCCACTGCAGAAATATTGAGAGTTCAACATTGCTTTTCATTTATCTTACTGAAGTATACCTTATTAACTTCTTGACATCCAGTTCAGCATCAATAGATTAGACACTTACCTTTCTATTTTATCGAAATACTTTCTTAATCTTTCCTTATTGCTGATAACCTCATAAATTTCACAGCACGTTTCCTAGCTCAACCTAATTTTCCTCTCACCTTTTTCTCGTGAACAGAACCTCCAATTCACCGGAAATCCAATTTTCGTTTTCCTCTTATGCTATCCATTTCCGATGCGACCACCACTAATCGTTCCGACAACCGCAACCTTATCAACATTTCCCTTCCATTTTTGAATAGAATAGACAGACTAGATGAGACAGAGTGAAAAATAGAAAGGGAAGTGCAAATCCGGCGAAGAACACGAAGCTCAGAAGAAGAAGGAGAAGAAAAACGGAGAAGAAGCGGCCACTCTTTTTCTGCTGTGTCCGTCTAATCCTCACGTGTTTTGTGGCCGGCAAGGGGCTCACAAAAACTGAAGTGACTTGAGAAGAAGCATCATCTTGTTGATGATGATGAAGGATAAAAAATATTTTTTGTGTGATTTTGACGCCTCGGTCGCAGCCGTAGCAGCCACAGACTTTCGGGTTTTTCAAATCGGCTTCATTTTCTAGTTTTCAAGCTTAAGATTACGTCTTTCTCTCTATTTTAGGTGTCTATAGAATTTATATTCCAACTTAGTCAGGAGTAACAAGCATTACCACAGCTTTTTTCTTTCAAACTTATAAGAATCTTCTTTTTTCCATTTCGTACAACTCTAGTTAGTAGATTGCTAATGCTTTGCAAGGGTTTTTTCTCAGAATTGACAGAAATAGATATTCATTCATAATTCTCCCACATTCCCACCCTCTTCCTCTTCTCTCATTTTCCTTCTATTAACCTTCAACGGAAATTGAACCGTTCGTTTCGCTGTGGAGCTGCTTGTTGTTGTTATCGGTTGAATGAAAGGCAAATGACGTAGGAATATGACCCTCAACACCGGTGAGACAGTAGAAACTGTTGTGCCGCGGAGGGACGAATCGCCATAATTTCCGTTCTCCGCAAACAACACGTCACTTCATTCTGCGGGAACCTCAAAATCTGCATTCCTTGGTTATTAGAAAGTATTTGGAGGCGGAGCCTTTTGCACTTCCCATCAACATTGAAATGACATCAACAAATCTAGAAACCTTCGATTCCAGGATGTTCACTAAAATCTTCATTCACTAAATTTCATTTATTTAGGTAACAAATGTTCATCTCAAGATGGCTTTGTTTACTTCCATTGAGCTAGTGCTCTCAAGTGAAGCATTAAGAAGGTTATCAGTTGCATGTTCTAAGTTTTTCATTGCACTAGAACATCTAATTCAGGATATCTGAGAAGCTTTGTTGAACGGGAGTCGTAAAGTTGTTTTCGAAGTCAACTCGATTCCTGTTACCATGAGCACCTAGCTAGAAATTATATATTGATGAACGGTTATGTAATTGATACATTCAGGTGAACCTTTATGTTCGAGTCTAACACCTGCAAAACAAGATTGTGTTCTCTTGGACCTCCGAACCTTCCCCTCTCGACTCGTACAACCTTTCCACCTACCAATGTGTATACGTGTCCCTCCTTGTGTGTCCTCCATACTCACCTCATCTCGCACCGACCATACCCTCTCTACTACCGGCATACTCCTTTCCATCTCTCTTTCGCTTTTTTTGTTCCCTCCTAACGTCCTTCTCCTTCCCTATTTTCCCGTGAGTGCGCATAAGCGTACAGTAACACGGTTGCTAGACCGGCAGAGAAAAGAGTGTTTGTGTGTTGTGAGTATGAGCGTGCGGTGCGTAGAGGTGCGCGACTAGACGGGGACGCTTTTTTATCGATTTTCTGCCGCATCGTTCGCTCCAAATGAAGAGGAAAGACCGTATTTATTGTTTTGTGAGGTGGCAGGTCGCAATAAATTTACATATCATTTCGTCAGTTTCGCTTTTTCCGTCGAAATATCGTTGATTTTCTGACTTTGAACTGAGTTTCCCATTTCACAGTTCTTCTCATATAAATCAAATGAAGTCGCTTTATTACTGGACCAATTATCTCATGAGTCCTTATCTATTTGTAAGATCAGATAACTGTCATGGGGGTTTTTTTTCCAAAATCATTCAGTTTTGAAAGACGTGCCTCATTAAGAATTTCGAATATGTGAACCTGATTTGAATGTCTAATCCTCTCATTACAATGATTTTGAATCTGTTATGTTCGAAATTAGTTCGTTTCTATAAATCTGTTTCCTTTCAAAAGAGAAATTATGAATTTTTCAAAAAGCTGTTTTCATGTCTAGTATTTCTTACTGCCCTAACTCTCCTATTCAAGCACTCAATTATTCAGTGTAGTGGAACTTTTTTCAAGAATTGACTTTCTGAACTTTCTCAATTCTGAGAATCTGTGGCGTTTTATGTCTCTTTTTTCTTATTCTATATTGCACTCCTATTTTTCTATGTGGAGTTTAGCTCAGTTTTGATTATCATCGCATGGTATTAATTTGTACTTTTGGCAATAGATAAAATATGTAGAGTCTGCGTACATTTCTCGAGGATTGAAGTTTTGATGGCATCCCGGGGTGTTCTACGAATTAATTCTTCCTTATTTCAACTTTCCTCAATAGTTTTACTCGGCTTGAATCATGTCTCGATGTGAACTTCCATTATCAGCACGGAGACCAGCCTACCGTGTTTCTATACTTTGATAGCCTCATAAAATTCATTTATGGTTTCACCCCAGGATGGCCAATCATTCCAACATTCTATTTCCAACCTTTCCAAAGAGCATTATTTCTATTTATGTCCATTCTTCGTCTCTCCTTCCAGTTCGCCTCCTGTCTCCCGCAGCATCTTCCCACACTCAATTTCTTCTTATCAATCCTCTTTTTGGCCCTCTCTTTTCTTTCGGTGTCACCTACGCCTCTAATCGATACGTGCTGATTCACCCGCACCGCTCGCTTTTGTTTGATAAAAATATTGTGGCGTCTCTATGCCACCTCACACCGCTCCTCCTTCATCAGCCGAAACGTTCCTTCTATTGTGTTGTGTATGTGTTTGTGCCATCTTCGTTGAAATTTAAGAATTCTTTTTTGATTTTGGTTCCTTTCGTTTTTTCCATTTTTCTTTCTTCTTTCCTTTTCAGAGATATTGCGTGACAACACACAGATTTTCCTATCCTTCTTCCTCCTCCTCCTCTTTTGCCCCTTCCATATGTATTTCTATTTCTATTCCTTCTTGTGGTGTGAGAAGAGCCCCTCCCCTTCTCTATTCTATCGTCTCTATAAACTCCCCATCTCTTTTCTTCATCTCCTCCCTCTTCTTCTTCAAAACGAGCTCCTCCAGCTCACACATACTAGAAGAAGAAGAAGCAGAATATGGAGAAAAAAGAAGGAAGCGAAAAAAAAAAGAGATTGAAGCAGATTTTCATTGCAGACACGAGTAGATTAACCGTGTGGCAGAAGCAGCAACAGCAGCGGCTACGGCGACGAAGACGGACGGAAGACGGACGGAGCAGTGTGCACCACTACGAGCCAGTCAAAAGGGTCCCACACACGTATAGACTCCACCATCAACTTCAAAATAACAACAACATCTAGACGATGACATCCTTCTTCTGCCTACCGATAGCCTGCCAACGGCAGGTTGAGTCGTTGGACCGGAGTTCGTCGGGTCTGTTATCGGTTCCCACCGATATTTTTAGGTAAGTATTTTTTCTAGATACATTTCGAATTATGATCTGTATTAGATACAACCGCTTGTTACACTGCAAAAATTTTGAACTTTTCAGGTTTCGCAAATTAGAAGACTTGAACCTAACAATGAATAACATAAAAGAGCTCGATCGGCGGCTGTTCACACTCCGAAGGCTAAAAGTCCTCGATATATCAGACAATGAAGTGTCAGTTCTGCCGCCCGATATTGGACAACTCACTCAACTAATTGAACTGAATTTGAACAGAAACACTATCACTGACATACCGGAGACCCTCAAAAATTGTAAATTGCTGACGAATCTCAATTTGAATGGTAATCCGTTCACAAGGTGAGTCATTCAAGTGATCATAAAGTTTATGTTTGAATAAGAGAAAGTTAAACGAAATTATGAATCTGGAAAAAAAATGTTTACTTTCTGTTGTTTGATTTTGCGTTCTTCCCGTGTTCACAGGAGATTATGCGAGAAAGTTTGGGAAATAGTGATAGTTGAATATTGAGGAGACGAGTATCCATCTAGAAAAGCTGTAACTTTATCACTGCTAAATTGTTGTTTCCATAAGAATTTCTAGGAAGTTTACTTTTCGACAATCATACATTATGAATTTCAGATTACCCGAAAGCATTTGCGAATGTGCTTCCATAACTGTCCTTTCTTTGAACGACACAACTCTAACTGTTCTACCATCCAACATCGGATTACTGGTGAATCTACGAGTTCTCGAGGCTCGTGAGAACCATCTTCGAACGATTCCCCTCTCGATTGTTGAATTGAAGCTACTGGAAGAGCTTGATCTTGGACAGAATGAAATTGAAGATTTGCCGGCTAAAATCGGAAAATTAGCTAGCCTTCGCGAGTTTTATGCAGATGCTAACAGCTTAACAACTCTGCCAGATAGTATTTCTGAATGTCGAATGCTTGATCAATTGGGTGAGTTTTCGTGAGAAGAGAACGGAAATTTCTGAAAAATCAAAAAGCTTACAGACGTGTCGGAAAATCGTATCACCAAATTACCTGAAAATTTTGGAAATATGTCAGGCCTCACCGATTTGAATATTTCTATGAACGAGATTATCGAGCTCCCAACTTCGATTGGAAACTTGAAAAGGCTGCAAACGTTGAAAGCTGATCGAAATAATTTGACACAATTGACACCAGAAATTGGACATTGTCAAGCATTGACTGAACTCTATTTGGCTCAGAATTATCTTTCGGATCTCCCAGATACGATAGGAAATCTGAGGCAGCTAACGACTCTCAACGTTGATTGCAATAATCTCAGCGATATTCCAGAGACCGTAAGTTATTTCTGACATCTATTCTCAGGAATCTCTTCTATTCAGATTGGAAATTGCAAAGCACTAACTGTCCTCTCCCTCCGGCAGAATATTTTGACTGAACTGCCGATGACGATTGGAAAATGCGAAAAGATGACAGTCCTTGATGTTGCATCCAACAAACTTCCAAATCTTCCATTCACAGTCAAAGTTCTTTACAATCTTCAAGCACTTTGGCTCAGTGAAAATCAGACTCAATCGATTCTCGCATTGACTGAAGCTCGAGATGAACGAACTGGAATCAAGGTTGTTACTTGTTATTTGCTACCACAGTATGATGCTGTGGAAGGAGACGCAAGCCGTTCTGGAAGTGCCCAACAGCCTGATCGGGCAGCATTCCTTGGTGGACCAAAAGTTCATTTCCATGATCAACAAGATAGTACATTCGAAGAAGATAGAAATGCAGAAGTGCATCTCGGAAACTTCGAACGACACAACACACCTCATCCAAAAACACCAAAGCATAAAAAAGGATCGATAGATGGACACATGTTACCTCATGAAATGGATCAACCACGACAACTATCTCTGGTTTCGAACCATCGAACATCAACATCTTCCTTCGGTGAATCGAGTAACTCGATCAACCGGGATCTAGCTGATATAAGGTTCATTGATGCTCCCGCTTCGTGAGTGTGGTTTTGTTGTCCCTTTGTTTCTATCCATTTCGATATTCGCATGATTCATTTTTCCATGTGTTTCTATCCATTCAATATGTAGCAATATGCAAAAGTGACATCACAAAAATATTAATAGCTAGAGAAATGTGGTTTCAGTTTTCAAGCTAATCTATTTTTTTGCTTGTCTCATTTTGAATTGAAAACTCCTTTGTTCCTTTCATGCTTTTTGCTTTTCCAGAGCTCCTAACGGTGTCCGAGAAACCACAATGTCTCCAGAACGAGAGGAACCGCAGTTGGGAACATCAATGTCAAGCCTGTCGAATCTCGGATCCAGTAGTCAACACGTTATAAAGATTCAACGAGATAATAGTGGAAAGTGAGTTATATTCATAGTATAGCTTTCAATGTAGTTTTCAAATTCATAATTTCAGATTGGGTCTCTCATTTGCGGGTGGTATAATGAATGATCCAGCGCCGAACAGTAACGGTGATTCGGGTCTTTACGTAACAAAAGTCACAAAGGGAAGTGCGGCGGAGCGATGTGGTCTACGAGAAGGCGATAAACTTATTCGTGCCAATGATATCAACATGATCCACGCCTCGCAAGATGACGCAATGATGGCAATCAAAAAGCGAGAAACAGTTGAACTTGTCGTCGTGAGGCGGTCTCCATCACCGGTTTCGAGAACTTCTGTGAGTAGGCCATGTGAGTATTTGCCCAAATGGCAATGGAATTAGAAGGTTTTGAGTTAGAAAAGCACGTGCCATGTTTGGTTTTGATATTTAAGTTAATTCCTATAGGATAAAAGCGAACTTTTTTTCTGCAGCCACCATGATCGGCTGTTTGAGAACTGGACCAACATCGTATCAGAACTTTCTCGTTCACGTGAAATTCTAGTAAATTTGTTTCTGAACAGCTCTGAATCAACTCAACTAAATCACCGACTTTTCACAATCACGAGTTTCCCTAGTTCTTATTTGTTTCAATACAGATCCCAAAAACTGTTTTGTTGATTGAATTCAAAGTGGTTTTCAATTTTAATAATATTCAGGAACCGAGTATCAATGACAGTGCTCATGAAATCGACCATCTAGATGCGGGTTCCCCAGATAGTAGTATGTTCCTGAATTCCAACACTCCCGTGTATGCCTCTTAAAATCTGTGATATTCTTCCCATTTTATGTATTTTTCCACCCTTTCAAACATTACCTGTATCATTTGTATGTGATGTTAATTCCCAAAACAATAATCAAAAACGTCTCACTTCATTCAAAATTCACTTTTCATATGAGCTTTAATATCTATTTCTAATTTATTGATGTTTTTCTTTTCTTCATGTCTTAAATTAATTGGAGTTTCTATTTATTGGCCTTGGCTTTCATTTGTCTGTTTACATGTGCATTATATAGACTAACCCTTTTTTGAAACGATAATTTAATACATTTCCACTACTCTTTCTCCAAAAAAAATACAGGCTCTCATTCAAAAGTTGTGATTTACAGATCCCTCATCCAATTACTCTCGTTGTTATTTGTTTTCATTTTGTCATTCATTTCTTGACTTTTCTACATTTCTCAACTTCTTCCTGCTTCAATATTTTTATGTGCTTTACCCCTCTTATCTTCAAACCTCCATCATTCTTTCAGATATATTTTTCTATGTAATTTTTTACGGTACTTCTTTTTTTTTCTATTTTCAGATGAAATTTTATTTTTGGAATGTGTTCGTATTTACAGAAGGGATTCGATTTCAGTTTGATTTGTTGAAGATACAGTAGGAGAAAATTAAATTTCTTGCATTCAATACTATACAGGGGTACTTCATTTGGAGACAGTTTTACATGACGATCATGATCTTCGGAATTTCGTGGACGCCATTGTCTTACTGTAGTCACCGTAACCCGATTAAAGGTTAGCGATCCTGAAGATACTGTGGTCATACAGTAATCCAGCATCAAAACGTCTTATCTGCAATAACTTTCTAATTCCTCAAAATCTCTTCTCACTTCCTCCTTTTAGTAGATCAGAATATACCTCTCAAAGATCGGAAACAACTTCTAATTATACATCATACATCCTATATATACAATTTCTAAACCTACCAATTACATGTGTGTGTGTGTGTCTTTTTCTATTTCCACCTCTACAATTTTCTTTCATCCCGTAAGCTTCACCTTCTCTCGTTTGATCTTCCAAACACCCAATTAATCGTCTATTCATCAATTTTTTTTCTCTTCTAGACCGCCCGTCTCTTCTCTTCTCAAATCCTCAAATCTTATAGTGATAAGCTTTGGTTACAGGCGCAGAGTCACACTCAACGTCTTCTTCTTTTTCTTATTGATCAGAGGCAGTCCGCTCTTCTTATCCACAAAAAATGTATAGTGATTAACAAGATGCTTGAAACTCCGCCCACTTTCTTCTTCTTCCGAGACCGACGTCTTCATCAGGAGACGAAGAAAGCAAAGATATGGATATCAATTGACTCTACGTCAATTTTGTGTCTCTATCTCGTTTTCATTTCCCACACCTTCTCTGTCTATTGCTCTATGGGAGCTCTCTGGAGGAAAAACGAAGAGAAGGCGAGAAGAGATTAGCGAAGCTTTCCCTCTCTCCCTCTCTTTCTTTCCACTTCATTCCGTGTGATGAGGTGGTGTTGGTTTGTGAAGCAAGAAGAAGAAGAAGAAGAAGAGGCGACTCACGCACTCTTGCTCACTTGGCAACAACACCTCCCAACGACAACGACTTCATCAGCTATCACTCTTCTCTCTTTTTCTCTTTTTGAAGCGCATGGCTTTTTTATAGTCAAAGTGCATCGTCATATTACATCCTATCCTCGGAAACCTCTCCGAGTTGGATATGGGTCACACATTCATAACATTGCTAATCAATTCTTCTCTTCTTCGTCTTCTTCTCCACAATCTTTTCAGTTTTCGGGATTTTCTCACGTTTCGTTTCCATCCTAGCTAGTGAGCCCTAGAGCCAGTATAACAAAAAGTAATACGGACGAAAGTGATTTCTTTTCTCATTTTTTCGTTTTCTTCCCCGGATTTCGTAAAGATTGCTCAACTAATGTCTAGCTTATAATTATAGAGAAGCGTAATGATATTTAGTAAAGGTTCTGATTTATAAATAGTAAAAATTCTGATCTTGGCGATCTTTATTGATGTTGATGTAATTAGTGATTTAGAGGTTTTGATGATTAAGACGACAACTGAGCCGTCCAATCAACTAATTTAATGATGAGGAATAAACTATAGGACTGTGTAGTTGTCAAAAAAAACTTGTCACAAGTATCTGACTCAGCTGTTGTTGTCACTGGAGGTAAATCGTGCAGAATCATGATTGTTAGGATAGAATATCTTAGACCGGAAAGCCGTTATCAAAACGCAAAGAAAGATTTGAAATGTGTCGATTTTCCGGAACACCTTCATTCTATTCACCTGCCCAAACTAGATCTCACCTGCTTATTCTTGTTTTATCAATTGACTTTAAGCTCTTTTTTTCTGACCTAGACTTTCAACTAGTTGAAAGAGAGCATGAAAACAAGGTATCACTTTAATCTTATAGAAATACGAAACACGTCTATCTTCCGAGAAAATGAAATGAAATAACTCCTACAACTTCTTCTTCTTTGACTCCTCCTCCTTCTCTATCTTTTCCTTTCAACATGACCCCGCATCGATGAATAATGAAGTGAAGAAGACGAGAATGTAGTCTTCATTTCTTATATAACATTTTCTTGAATAACTCGTAATCAACCGCATAGAGTTTCTTCGGAATGCTTTGTTCGAGAATCTATTCGGATCATGTTTTACAATTTACTACTTTCCCGAGTATTTATATATCGGAAAATGCGGAAATGTGCTTGCGATGTATAAGTTTTGTCAGGCTCGGTTGTGTTTTGTGAAATCGTTTATTCGGCTGCAATAAGCTTATTAAATACATTTTGGCAACGGGAGATTCTTACTTGTTACATGTTTTATACCGAATTCATTTCCGACGTGTTCCGATAGTTAACGAGTTTTCGAACTTTCTGGATCCATTCTAGAATGCAAAAAGTCTGAAGTTGCTGAATAGCAGTCAAAGACTCTTGGCGGACAAAGTGCAATTCTTGTTGCGGAAATCTAAAAGTTCCTTTGGTTTCCCCACCTGGACTAGTTCCAATCTCAAGATCCAATTACCGAGAGTCTGAATTCTATGAACTTGTAAATGATTGATTAGTTTAATAAATTTTCCTAGGAATAAGTTCAGAAATCCTCCGTCATGTTTCTTTCTCCTTTCAAACTCTAAGATCAGTTTCTCATCCTCACCACTTCTTCTTCGTTTTTTCCATCATCCTCTCGTCACTACTCCCTACTTCTTCTTCTTCTTACTTTTCTTGGTCAATTCATTATGAATGCACCTCAATCCCCCCTCTACTTCTCCTTCTCCTTCCACTTCTAACGCCTTCATGATTTGCAAAAGTTGGGAGAGTCCTGGCACATTGCCAGCTCTCCATGTGATATAATTGATCTTCTGAGGATCAGAAAATCAAAGAATCAATCAGCATCTAAAAGAAATCCTCTGATTCTTCCACTAACCAACTCCGTCACTTTCAGCAGTATCTATCGTTTTTCCTATTTTCCCGTAGTTGAATATGAATATCCGCTGCTTCTTCTTCGTTCTTCCTATTTTCTCGACATCTTCTTCTTCTTATTCGTCTTCTTTTGATTATTGTTTTTGTTCGACTGACTGACGGTCGGTCGCTGGTGAAAACTGAAAATAAGAAGAAAAAAGAAGTGAAGCTGTCATTATATTTTGCTCTTCTCCTCCACCCTTGCTCTCTTTTTTTACTTTTTGGGATCCGTTCCGTTTTTCCGACTTTCAGATTTTTTTACTTTTCAGAAGATGTGCCACTCGACGATCTAATAGAGCAAAGAATGGTAAATAAAGTGAGTTTGAAGGAAAAAGAGGAAATGAATAGAAAGTAATTGTTTATCTACTAGATCTAGTAGGTTAGATTATCAGTTATGGCTATATGTGAAAGTAGATTGATGCTCGTTTTATTCTAGAACTTGGTTACCTTTATATAGTTGAAATTCTCGGAATTAGTTCAAAAAGATTACCATGGGACGACCTGAATGTTTCTAGGGAGATACTATCGGTATCAAATACTGATTGATAAAGGCTTAACTCATAAGTTAAGTCTGGGTTTCAACGGCATTGATCGTTCGAAACTCGAGATACATGGTAAAATACCAATGAACCATTCTCCAAACCAGTCTTCAATTCGTAAAAAAAAAACAGAAAGTCGCACCAGAAGCATCTCTGGACCTATTTTTTGTTCAAAAAGTAAAAACTTCCCGCAGTGAGTAACGTTAGGTAAACAACGAAATCTAAGGAAAACCCTTTGACTTTTTGCTTCTATTCAAGATAAAATATTAATTATTTTCCCTTTTTTTTCCTGCACCGACCATCTTTTTTCTCTTTTCAAAACCTTCCCCTCCGATCTTTTTCAGTTGATATGCCATCTGCTCAACAACACCAATCTACGCTAAAAAACGGTGGACGCCGACAGAAAAAAGGTGAGCTTGCGATTTATTTCTTTTCTTTTCTCATCATTCTCAAGTCAATTCATTTGCGAATTTTTGATTATTTGTTGTTCGGTAATTCGAGAAGGCGATGCAACGGCAGCAGATATTTAGAACAATATATATATGAGGGGGATATATTGACACGTTTTTGTGTATTTGGCAGGAGGAATTGACAGACAAAAAACTAGAGGGAAAGTGGGATAAAAGATGGAAAATGACACTTGTTCGAATAAGATTATTGTAGACTTTTTTGAGGTCAAACCTCTGACGAGTACTGTTTGTTTTCTAGTTTAAGGTGGGATAAAGGGAAGAGAAAAAGAAAATTCAGTAACATTTGTCTAGGAACTCTTACTTTGTTGGGTTACAAGTACCATGAATCAAATGATCGCTGATGATAGTTCGAGATGGAATCTCAGACTACCGGACTGAAAAGTTCTGCTTATTGTTCAAAAATATCATCCATGCCCTTCTATTAGAACCTTTCAAGAATATCGAGATCTTTTTAAACTCTCTTGAATAGAACTTTGCTATTAAAATTTTTCTCTGTCTCATAAATCTCTTTTTTTTCAGAAAATGACATGAACTTTGAAGTCTGCCTAGGAAAAGAAAATTAGTTTGTCTCCTGCGTCTCTCGGAGTTTTCCAAAACTGACACTAGGTAAAACTGCCACTTTTTGTCTTTGTCTTTCAACCTTTTTGTTTCTTTTGATAGACCAGAAATCCATGTCTAAGTTTTTAAGTTTTAGAGCTGCCATATCTTGAAAACTTACTCAAAACTTAGATCTACAGTCTATAAAAAGAGGTCATCAACAAGTACAATCCCCTTTTCATAAAACATAAAAGTACATGTGAATGCAATTAGTTTTGTTCCGAGACAAAACTCCGAATCGTTTCCAGCCGAGTAGTCCTTCATTGAAGTAGGACCTTCACAAGTCACTTCTTCCGCTTTTTTTCCTTTTTCTTCTACATCTCCTGATATATTAAAAGTCGTGGTGTGCCCCTCCCGTGTCAAGACTTCGTGTCTTTTGCACTTGAATTGGAACCTTCCTTTCCCCGGGTTTTTCTCTTCTTTTCTTGCCACGACCGACTTTTTTTTCTTACGGGGCGCCTAAGTTTTTGCTGCTGCTCCGTGTCGCCTTCTTCAAGTGGTCGTCGTCGTCGTCGTCACACTTCGGATCAATGTCGGACACTTCGAAGACTTCAATAAAAGACGCCGAAGCACACTACGGAGGGCTCCTCTCCAATTAATACTTTTGCCATCTTTCATGTTTGTGTGTGTGTGTGAGAATGTATGAGATGAGGGAGACCTTCAACGTCTTCAGAACTTTCCTTGAAGGCTACGTGGACTTTTGTAATTTTCGTTTCTTTTTGGGATTTTTAAGCTTGACTTTGAAATAGAGCTCTAGATTCAAGATCGGGTTGACTTAGCTTATAAGGTTTTTCTAGAAGCTTGATTTTCCAGAACTGTAACCCTTCCCAACAGTTTTGATTGGGAAATGAATCAAAATTTATACCATTCTCCATTTTGTTGAAACCTTAATTACAAATTTCATGACTCAAACTTCAAATTTTATTACTAAAAAACGTATCAACGATAAACTGCTGCCCCTTTTTTATTCCTTAATAGTTGGAGAATCCTCAAAAGTCAAAATTGAAAAATGTTTATTCTAAAGAAGAAGTTCCATTTTTCTCAAGAACTCTATGCTCTGTTTTGAATCTAAACTTTGTCTTTTTCATATTCTTCCTCCTCAATTCATGAATTTTTGATTAGTTTTTTCTCTCCGTTTCCAAGGGCGAACACCGTTTGAAATCTGTTTTCTTTTCGGTCTAATATGGGAATGTTTGCAACTCTGCAACTCTGTTATAACCCATAGACAAAAACATTAAAACCACAAAACATTACAATTATATCACTCCCATAGCAAACAAAATATCCCCTCACTGATTCCAATTCTTCTTCTGCTTTTACTTCTTCTGTCTACCTCTAACTCTAAAAACAAGGGTGGGGGAGGGAGGAGAAAAAGAGGGTGCTCCTTCAAAAAGAAATATCATGTGTATATGTAGATATGCCTTTCGTTTCTTCCGGAAGTTAGACTGAGACTCTAACACCAATTCCGCTGACACCACTCATACTTTCAATAAACGCTTCCCTCTGTGCCCTCTGAATCGATAGATGAAGAAGAAGTGATTTTTGTGCTTTGGCTATAAATTGGCTATGCGCGGAGTGACCACGTCTTCTAGGAAAAGTGAGTTTTTTTGGAGTTGATCCGAACTAAGGTCGGTGAGATCCTAATGTGAGGATGATCCTGGTTTTCCTGGCACTGTTTGCTTTTGTACTTTTAATCCAGGTTCTACTGATCTAGACCATACAGGATAGTATGTTTGGATTTTGAACCAAAACCTCCTGTCTGTTCTTGCTAGAACTTGTATGTATCCTTGGTTTTTTTAAAGTAAAATAATGATTGTGACCTGAAAATGAAAAGAAAGAACTAACGATTTCGAAATTCAAAACAAAAGATTCAACTTCCTAGTTTTATGACCGGAGAAAACAAAAATAATGAGGGAGCTATTTATAGTAGCCACAAACTTTCGTCCCGAAAAATTGCAACTTTTGTGTATTTTGGGAGATTCAACAAAACTAAATGGTTATCTGGCTGGAGCAGAATTCTTATATTATCTCATCCTTTCCTTTTCCACTACCTTACCACAACTCGTAATAAATCTAACAACCACTCATTTTTGCTTGTTTGGAAGAGCTTTTCAGTTTTGATACAAATTGTAGGAAGGCAGGGTGTGAAGGCAAAAAGGAGAAGAAGAAGACGAAGAAAAAGAAGAAGAAAGACAAAGAACGGGAAGAAGAAGAAGAAGAAGAAGGAGCAGTGGCTCTTTGCTCTGAATGAACAGACGTGGTGCCGGTGGTGGACACGCTTCTTCGGCGTTCTGGAATCGACGCGACGCAACCACTAGTACATTCATTTATATACATCTATATAGGGGGGAGGGTATATGTATAAGGAGGGAGAGATGAGATGAGCTTGAAAAAATAAAGTGGGCGGAGTCAGAAGAATCTTATCACTACTAAAGCAAACAAGACTTAGAGACGAAGAGAAGACGCAAACATATTCTGGTTTCAGGACACGGTCGCGAGTCATCCGGGTATCATCACGCAGCTGTTGTCGAAGTTGGAGCCATGGTGCTCCAAAATATGTTTAGGTGAGTTTTTGAAACGTTTTAAAAACTTCTGAAAACGAAGAGCAAAAGTTATAGATACAACTTTTTTCAACCAAGTTTTCTGATGATGACGTCTTGTTTTTGCAAATTATGTGAAAATATTATAAGACCTAATTTGAGCATGACGTTGATTTTGATCTAAAAACAACTAATTTGGTTTGAAAAAGAGCTGAACTTTGGTTTGAAGCTTGAACAATAGAAAGGAATCGAAAAATCTCGAAAAAGAAGCAGATCATTAAAGAAAAGAGATTTGAAAATCTATATTTATAATAGTAGGATGTGAGATTCTAGTCCAAACTTCAAGTAGTCTCATCTTTGGGATCAGAACATTAATCGTTCTCTGCTCTAATCTTTTTTGCATCTCACACACATTTTCCACAATTTGAAACTTCCTCCGATCCAATGTAATCCAAAAGATTTCAAACTAATTGCAGTGCGCTCTCCTTCCTGCACTACCGGAAGGACGACGATTTTGTGGACAGGCTTTCCTACTTTTACACCTCCTCATTCCTTATTATGATGGCAGTGCTTGTCAGTTTCAAACAATTTGGTGGTCGACCTTTGGAATGTTGGGTACCTGCACAATTCACTGCCAGTTGGGAAGCATATACGGAAATGTATTGTTGGGCACAGAACACATATTGGGTGCCCATTGATCAAGATATTCCTGTTGATATTAGCGAAAGGGAATATCGACAAATATCTTATTATCAGTGGGTACCATTTTTTCTGTTACTTCAAGCATTTCTATACTACATTCCATGTTTGATGTGGAGGCTAATGAGTGATAAATCTGGTGAGTTTTTTCCTACTGAAAAATTTTAACTGAAAGAAAAGTTGACTCGAAAAATATGTCGCTGACTTTGTTTAGGAAAAATAACACTGCTGTTTTGTATCTGAAAAAGAGAAAAACCTTATTTGCAATGAAGTTATCAAAAATTAAAAAGCATTGAGAGTTCTCCTGGAGACTAATAAACTGTGAAGAATTTTCTGAATTCTGTGTTTGAAAAAATACTGATCATCAAAAAATAATGCATATCCTGATTCAGTTGAGGAATCTTTCCTTAAACGTTCACAAAACAACTCATTCAATCCAAATTTTTCTCCAAACCCTGTCAACAAACTTCTCATTGACTTGCAAAATTTATTATTATTATTGTCTTTTTATTACAGGAATACGATTAAATGACATAGTTCAAATGGCCACAGAAAAAGAAAATATTGAGCCGGATTATCGGATAAGAACGATAGAGAGTTTATCCAGACACATTGAATCCGCACTGAGGTGAGTGTTTCGTTTTTCACTAATCCTTGACGAAACGTTTCGATATTTTGTTTTTCAAATTTTATCTTCTCATTGAAAATTTTAAGGGGGTTTTCGATGATTAAGCATCAGTGTCTCTTAATCATTTCCTTATTATTCAGGTATCAACACACGGCGACGTCACGAACACAATACACACTGCATCGAGTATTCAAGTGCTTCAATATGAGGTACTACGAAAGTTATGTCACCGGAATGTACTTGGTAAGTTTTTGTTTATTTTTTTTAAGAATAAAAGAATGAGAGAATGAAGATGCAGGGATGTCTGAGTCTATTGAATATAAAGAAGACAAGCTAATATTCAAAGATCAACCTGCTAAATGTTGGACTTTTTGATCGTGAAGAGAAAAAGTTCTTAGGTTGAAGGGGTTCAAAAATAGAAAAAAGTTCCATTTTCAATAGAATTTCCATTTTTAAATATCCACTTGTTCTAAACAGATCCTATGTATTTTGAATAGGCTTCAACCTCTTCACTTCCTTTCTTTCCAGGCTACAAAAATCATGTACGTCGGTAACATTCTTACCAACTTGGTCCTCGTCAACAAGTTTCTCGAAACAGATGAATATTCCATCTATGGACTGGGAGTACTACGAGATTTGCTATTTGGTAGAACATGGATCGAGTCGGGAAATTTTCCCAGGGTCACATTGGTAAGTTTTCTTTCTAACAAGATTATTGACTGAAGTTAGGCTCACTAATTTTTCAAAAATTTCCAGTGTGACTTTGAAGTTCGTGTGCTGGGAAACAATCAACGACACTCTGTGCAATGTGTTCTCGTCATCAATATTTTCAACGAAAAAATCTTTATTTTAATCTGGCTTTGGTTCACATTATTATTTGTCGCATCGACATTGGACATGCTTTATTGGTTCAGTATATCCATGTTTCATAGGGATCGCTTTCGTTTTGTCCTCCGCCATCTTGAACTCACATCGGACCCCGACAAGCCAGAATTGTTTAGGAAAGAAAAGAGGAAACAAGTGGAACACTTTCTAAGAACTTATCTTAAAGTAGGTTAGATTGAGGGAAGGCTCTATTTAATAGCTAATTTCAGGTTGATGGTGTTCTAGTACTTCGAATGATTGCTCTTCATGCTGGTGTAATGTTCTGTACTGAGATTACCGATGCATTATGGAAAAGATATTTGAGCCAACATCCAGAGAATCTAATTGACGACGATTCGTCATTGATCACTTTTGCCAGGTGAGACTCTGATGTTTGATCGGATTAAAATTGTCTATAGTAATCGCAGAGCACAATCAATTCGACGAAAAAGGAATGATAGCTCAAATTCTGATGGTCAGAATCATCAAAGACTTGGTAGAATATTATCACATAGAAGTACTGGCGGAAGCTTCAGATTAAATAGAACACAGTCGACAAATAGAAGTTTGACAACGGAAAATAAAGGTATAGAAATTTAAAGTTTGAGTTTTATAACGATATGTTTTGTGGTAAGGTCTTCGAACAAGGTTGCCAACACAATAATTCCGGGGATATATATTCTCATTGACTAACTTTTGTTGAGGATTTATATGTCTCTATAATAGGGGTGAAATCCCAGGTTGTATTCTACAAAGTGCCTTACAAGTCAGGTACATTTTCATTTGAAAAAGCATGCACTAAAAGAAAACCAATTAGGCTAGTGGTTCACACTTCATTTTCCCGCTGATTTTAGTGCATGCAAAGGGAACACAATATAAAAGTTTTGAAAAATATAAGAAAATACAGAAAATTATTCGGAAATACCATCGGCACATTGACCTTGTTTCAGCAGGAGCGGCCCCTGGTACAAATGCAGCTCCTTCTCCGAATACACCACCTCCAGTACCAAAGTAAGTGATAAAAATGGCAGCCAAATCATCCATTTTAACTTAGAAATGCTTGCAGCTCACGATTCGGAAAAGTGAAACCACGTCGAACAGTGGTCACAATCAATTCACAACAAAATGATGCTCGAACATCACCGGATCCAATTCAAGAAATGAGTCGTTTGGAAAATGTTCCCTTAGCCGTTTAGTATTATTTTTTCTTTCACTTAAACCAACAAAGGATCCTCATACACAACGAAAAACTTTCCTCTTCCTCCTCCAAAAATTTCACTAAAATCCTCACACACATCTTCTAAATTTTACGGGTTTCAAAATCCCCCCATGTATTCATTTCATAACGAGTCCAAATCCCTACAAATTTCTTTCAACATTTGTTTTCTCATGTTGCAATACTTTCTTTTTGAACCAAATGATTAAATGAAACCAAATTGTGCTTTTTATTGTCAGTTCTCTTTTAGATATCTTCATTATGCCAGTTTATTATTCTAATTGTTTTATTATAATTCAATAATTTTAAAGTTTGCTCAAATATGAATTTATTAACAAATCAATCAATTTTTGGTAATCATTTGGTAACAATTTGATTTTTGATATTTCAATTATTATGATTATTACCTAACTTTATATACAGACAATTCTCATTTTCTTTTCACAGTAGTCTATCCAGACTAATACTCTTCCTCCTCTTCTGAAGCAATCTCTTCTGTATTGGCTTCCGAATCAATCGCTTTGGAGCTTGGATTGTGCGCTGAATAGATTAAAAACTCATTTCCAGATACAAATCTGAGAAAGTACTTACACTATAAACAAATGGAGGCCTGGCAGGTTTTCGACGGATCGCATCGTTATACATCGGGACATCCAGTAGGTTTATAGATGAGAAACGCGTCTTTTCAGGGTCAGCAAAGGCTCGAACAGTGTAGTCTGCCGTCTCGACACGGAAGGATTTGATACCGTATTCCTCCAGAAGTTGGAACATCTGAAACTTGACTCCTTTACTAATCTCTTCAAAAAACGAACCTTCTCATTGAATGTAACTTTTCCAATTGGACTTCTTCTAACACTTTTAATATCATCTTGAATTTTTGAAAGCGGGAGTCTTTTTGATGCTCTTCTCTTCTTCATTGCCAACTCTCTTTGCTTCCTTATTCTTCTTCGTTCTTTGAGTTGAGCTTTTCTTTTTTTCAAAATCTTTTCCATTTCCGCTTCTCGGGCTTCTCTCTCTGCACTTTTGATAGCCTGAAACAAACATCTTGAAATCAAAACATCATCTATTGAAATCCTTACTTTCTCGAGTTGAGCTTTTGTAAGCCTCGTTTTCCTTTTCAGTTTCATTGGAGCTCTTCTGATTTCTCTACCAACCATCATCTCATCTCTGAGAAAATTTGGTTCACTGTGAGACAGGAACATCATTTTCGTAGGTTCCAAAGGTTGTCTAACTGCCGGATAGTTTTCATCTTCCTCTATTAGAACTGCATTCTGAGATATGGCTGGAGCATCTCTTCTCCTATGATCCTTCTCATCTCCATACTCCATTTTCTGTTTTGAGACAGTTTTTGTAGCTTCACCAATATGAATTTTATTCCTCTTCTGATTACTAGTTTTTATCAAATCTGACTGGAGTTTCTGCTCGATTCTCTCAGCGGCATTACTATAAATCAACTGAAATTAAAACTGATTATGAGTCGGAATTACTATTGATATAAGTTACATCTTCCACAAAATCCAGGAAATCATTGATAGCTCCTTTTGAATCATGTGGTAAGTTCACATTTTGAACTTTGTGTAAAATTATATTCAAGAGTTGTTGAGCTCCAAACTTTTGGATAAATTGGGCAGTTTCTAATTGTAGCTTGATACGTTTAGAAGAGTTAGTGAGATCAGCAAAAAATGAAGCGTCTGGAAATCAAATATAAAGTGAAGAGAGATTTCAGGAAAAAATGGATATTAAAAACTTACCGTCCAAATCGAAAGGATCATAACTACTATATGCATCTGGATCTTCTGTTGTCAATTGCACTGTCTGAAACATATTCATTTTCATCATATCATATTCATAAAACAAACCTGATCACTTTTTCTTACACTAATTTTACTAAAAACTGGCTGAAATCCAACACATAATCCGATTAGAATGAATAAGAGAAGAAGAGTGTCCGGTAGCCTCATTGGCGAGGTTTTCTCGATTCGGACCGAAGGAAAAAATTGACGAATGAAAAGAAAGAATGGAGTGAAAACGGTCGACAAATTTCACTAATAACTCTCACACAGGAACATTGGGGCGGATTCGGATTTTATCTTCGAGTCGAAGTCTTTGAAGAGATTTTGAAATAAAGATATGCGCTGGTTAACCATCGAAAAACTACTCGAAATTATTCAGGTTATCTTTTGAAACGATCTGTATTACTTTTTCTCA
Organism: Caenorhabditis doughertyi; assembly: GCA_963572265.1. NCBI lineage: Eukaryota > Metazoa > Nematoda > Chromadorea > Rhabditida > Rhabditidae > Caenorhabditis > Caenorhabditis doughertyi. Next base: position 9,674,396 of record OY751557.1, read on the forward strand.
TTTCCTTTTTTCGCTTACACTTTTACTTTTTTAATTTGATTTATTACTTTCTTTTCCGGAACACAGGGAAAGTTTTATCGAGTTATTGAAAATTATACAGTAGGCCAGGAGAGAATATCACCAAGAGTATTGCCAGGAAAGTAAAAACTAATACGTCATCTCCTACTACCGTATCCTTCAGATGATTTTTGATTTGTTGAAAAAATGGGAAAAGCTATCGATAAAACTACTCATTGCACCCAAATCATTTGATAACTCATAAAATATTTACTACTCCCCGAAAAGTGTATAAAAGTGACAAGAACGGAGTAAAATGATCACTTGCAATGAGTGGTAACAAACTATTCACTTTATTCCTACTGGGAGCAATCCTTCTCATATTTGTGGATTCTGCAAAATCTTCTCGTCAACGAGACGTCGTTGAGGAAAGTTGTGAAGAAGACGACAATGGAGATATGTATGATGCTGATGGAAAACCAAGAAGAGTTGGAGCACAAAGACCGCTTCAACGGAAAGAAGCAACAAGATCTGATGATGATTGGGATGGAGTTGAGGTTCCAACTGATGAGGACTATTTGAGATATGAGAACACAAATCAGGAAGGAATATGTTTGCTTGGTGAGTTATTCGTGAAATTAGGAATTGCACATTTATATCTGTGTGAGTTCAGAACGTGGAAAATGTCCAGCTGGAGACTGGAAAATGTTCAAACGGGGAAACGTTAACGTTTGCCTTAAAGTCGTTGGAAGACAATTCAAATTTGACGGTCACACTGGAGGTCAAATTTGCAGAGCAGAAGCAAATGCTCGTCCGATGACTGTTGATTCCTATGAAGAAAGAAAATGGATTTATTGTGAGTTTATACGACCCATTTCATAACTTTTATTTCTTTTAGCACAACCTCTTGGTGGAAATGGAACAAGCGGATATCTTCTTATCGCTGGCTATCGTAATAGAGAATGTCAAATGAATCCATATAACTGCAAAGATCTACAGACGGTAACTTCAAATGTTATCTTTTTAGACAACTATGTTTTAAGGCCTTCAATTCTGTTGATGGTACTAGTGACCATAAATACATTTACTCTAAGTGGACTGGCCTTCTGAATAGATATACCTATGGGTGAGATTTTCCGAAATTCCAAAATTTCAAAACTCGAATTCTTTAGATATCTCGATGATTGTCTCCTCAGTTTTGTTGCACCTCATCCTGTAGACTGGCCGGTACAGATCGTGGATAGTACTTGTCATGAGAGCTATTTCAACACAGTGCTTTGTGGTGTTACTGTTATGTAATGAACTGAAAAATAAACTTCTTCGTTGAGCATTTTTAATGCATTTATCCGTTTTTATAGTGGCATAAAACTCAATCGCATTGAGTAGTTTCCCATATAGGAAACTTATCTTTAGAAAAGACATTATCAGTGTTCCATTCTTATCATCCAGTTTTAGTGTGACCACCGACAAGTAATTCCCTCTTTAGGAATAGTTATCAGCATTGACCTATAACTCTTTTCCCATTCACCATAAACGATTCTTGTATATCTAAATCATATTCGTCGTCCTCCCACTCAAAAATATCAAAAAGTGGTGATTCATAAATTCCAAATTTTCGTACCAGAAAAAAGCAAACCATCAACACATCACCACACTATTTCGTCTGCGCCTCATATTTCATAACAATCTTTCACCACATTCTCGTCCTTCCATTTTGCCACACACATTAAACGGGACGGCTCCCTCTCATTTCAACACTGTTATCATTTGTTTTTGCCCTTCTCCCTCTCTTTACGAATTATCAATTATTGGCCCCCGAAGAAGAAGAAGAAGAAGAGCATTGTTTGTGGGAAACAAAATGGGAAACTGTATTCTTGCCGGAGCTCGTTCATCACAGGGCATTGTTCCCAGTAGCATGTATTCAAGAAGCAATTCGTTTGAATTGATTGAGGTTCGTTAGTTTACTTTTCGGGGAACTCGATAGTTTTTGATGGAAACAACTGATGTGTTTATGAACTGAGGAGTCACACGTAATCCATATATTCTGAATTGTTTCAAAAGCTGACTGTAGAATCTTTCAGGAATAGGTTCGCATAAATATTTTTATTGCTTATTTGAACTGTATGAAGCCCTTAGGATCATCTCAGAATGATTCTAAATCACATATAAAAATAGTCATTGTCTTCAGGCAGACGTTGCCACTAAACACGCTTCTCAGAAGAACATGATTCGTTATTTCCGATGCATTGAGGACATCGAAAAAACAACTCAGGGAATCGTTAACATTTTCAACGATGCTGTAGATTGCACTGATGTGGACAAGGACGATGAGCTAAAGCACATTTTGGAGGTAGTTGGAGCTGCCCTTATAATAGAGCCTCAATTTACATAATCATATTTTCAGTCCATGCAAACTCGTCTATTTGATCTTCATCAGAACTTGCTTACCTTTTTCAAACTTTCCATCTACAAAACTGATTTTTCTGTCCGTGAGCGTAAAGATGTTGCAAAAGAAATCTTCAGTTTGGTGAAAAATTTGTGGAAAGAGATCAAAGAAACCTTCGAAGGAAACCCATTCGCTTTTAACGAAATTGAAAAACAAATTGAAATTCTTGTCAAGAAAACCGGCGAACTTACCAAAATTGTTTAACTCTTTCTCATCAAAATCACTTGTCATTTGTCATTTGTACAACACTAATTCAGTTAGTTTCTTGTATCACACTGTGCCATAAAAGTTGAAACACCCTCTGTGTTTTTTGCGTGTCAATAGAGCGCAATTGCAATAATCCTCGCCCTTTCGCAATATTTTTGTTCCTCATATTTCTTTATTTCCGATATATAACGGGTTTCAAAATGCAAGATCAGGAATCTTGGAAAACTGATGTGGCACGTATTTTAGGAAATATAAAACCTTCAATAGAAACACTTAAAAAAGTGAGTACATATTGTTTTTTCCCAGAGCGAGAACGATCAGAAAAGCAACAATCATTTATAGGTCCCAGATCTAATGGAATCTCAGAACAAGGATCATGTTTATACCGATGATCCAGAATATAAGGAATTGTTTGAAGATTGCCAAGTAAACTTCGCATTTTCTGCATGTATTTAACAAAATGATGGAATCTTTCAGAAGCAAAGACGACATATGTCGATTCTTCTCACTAATTTGAAAAACAAAGTGAACAGTAAGGAAGTACCGAATGTCGAACAAGATATCCAATACCTTGAAGAATCTATCAATGGGTTCTACTTAATGATCTCGGAAATTGAAGTGGAACAGTCTGCTCTGAACTATGCCAAAGAAATCAAAGCAGCATTTGAAAAACTTTCTGGAAGATTGAGCCAATTGGACTGATTTGCTAAATGCCTCCATGTATTGACTGATGAATGTTTCACAATAAACGTACCTTATCAAAAAAGTTGTTTGTCTAATTCTCTTGTCACATGTACTGACCTTCAGACTATTGCTCAGTCTTAAGTACCCCAGTCTTCTTGTCCTTCCGTTTCTTCTAGGTACTCTCATTTCTCAGTATTCGAAGTACTCCTACCAGCCTCATAGATTTGTTCTCATTCAATTGAATTGAAATGAATGTGAGTTGTTTACCAGACGCTGGAAATTGACACGTTTCAATCGTATATTTCAGAATCAACGCATACTGGATGCTCAAACGAATATTTTGCATAGCCTTCAGCGTACTTATGGGCTTGATAATCAACTCATTCTTGTTGCTGAGCAAAAAAGCCGAGCTCAAGATCAGTTTTTTGACACTGTTTCCAACACAATAACTGCTGGAAATCAAGTGTTTGAAACATTGAATAAATTGTCTGTTGAGTTTGAATGTGTTAGAAACAGGAAGAAAAGCTCGAAAAAAACCAACTGTCATGTGAGTTGCCCACTTTTGAAAATATACCTTATTTTTATATTTTGCAGGAAACAGTCAAGAAACTGAATTTACTGTTGGAAAAGTTAAGCAATTGCTCAGAAGCAATACTTGGACCAGTACAATATCCAATCGAGAGAATGGAGGAGTGCTGCAAAGTTGCTAGAGAAATCCAGAGCGTCTCGCTGGAATTGAAAGGACTGCTCAGCAAGTTTGATGTTTCCCTAGACGAAGAGACTACTGATGAACTCCAAAAGCTATGGAAAGAGATTGCAAAGGAACAAAATTCAATATCTAAACTTGTGAACTCTTTTCCATCACTAATGAAGAAGGATTATAAATTAGAAGCAATTCAGGGGAGTGTGAATAATCTTACAACTGGGATAAGTGCTGGAAGAAATAGAAAAAATTGATTCACTCTGAAATGTTCCTATTTTCCGTTTCATTCCGGATTTTCTTTTCCTCTTTCAAATGTATGGTCAGATGTTTCATGTACTTTTTAATTTTTTAAAGAAACTATACATACAATAAATATTCAATTCTAATGTGAATAACATCCGATATCGTCTGAGAAGTGAGGATCTGTAGAATAATAATATGTAATTGGTCGTAATGTTTCCATTGGAATATGAGTGGCAGTAACATGAGTACATTTGATTTTTGGATGTTGATGGAATCCACATAATTGAGGACCGGGACACTTGATTTCTCCAATTCTTCCAGAGTAATGATATCGATAGTATCTATCATTATAACACTTCACAACAAGATCAGTGAAATAATGAATGCTTGGAAGATCTGGGAAAACTTTTCGAATTCTTGGTTTTCTCATCATTTTTCGAAGATCTTCTTCAATATCCATTATAGCTTTGCTTGAAATAACTTTGGCTGATGAGTTATCAAAATAGGGCGGCTCAATGAGAATCTTGCTGCTCGGATCCTGGTCATCACTCTGTAATATTTTTATTATTATTCAGTTACATTGGCCTTTCTCTTATCCACCAACCCAAACGATTGTTTTCAAATGAGTAATAACATTTTCTGTGACTTCGTATTTTTCTAATCCATTCGGAAGAATCGGTGGGAAATGTATCCAAGTGTAGTTGAGATTCCTTGGATCCACCACAATTTTTCCGGTTTCTCTCTGTAGTCAAAACAACAAGTTTTTTGTATTTTAAAAACGATTTTGCACCTTGTGTTTACATTCAAGACTACTAAACATTTTCTTTAATGAGAATTTCGAGCTGTCTCTGGTTGTTATTGCATCGTAGTTCTCTTTATGGTAAAATATATATGCCAACTTCTTCTTTCCATCCATTAACTTTTGAAATTCTTCAGCATAAGTTGGAGCCAGTCTTGGAATAAGAACATCATCCAAGTCAAGAAATGTTACAAATCGAGCTGATTCCTTAAAATTTCGAATTATTTGACTCTTTTTTCTATACAACAAACTTTGAATTGCAATAAGCAATCTGTCTGAGACGCTGCTTGATTTCTGAATTCAATTTGTGCATGTGGATCAGCAATAGTTCTAGAAACACCCGGAAAATCTACTTTAACCCATGGTTGAATTGTCATGTAACCCTGAAGACGAATGTGAAAATATAAAGTTAGTGACAGATTACTGTACCTCTCGTTCATATTCTTTCATAAGTTGATAAAATGATGTGACTGAACTGATTAGATATAGATTCATATGAGCTCCAAATCTAAAAAATCGTGAATTTTTTATTCATCCCTCTTATTTTAGTCATAAACGCTTTTGGATTTTGAATGTAGTTGTACATTCTCACATTCACTAATCAGTTCATTCTTTTCTCCCTCCCGTGATTTCTGAAACATACTTTCTATAAATATGAACAGCAAACAAGAAATTCTGCCATTGCTCACTGACGAATAATGGAGATGTGCACACAACAACATCACGTTTTGTATATGAAGGAATAGTGAATGGAATCTGAAATTATAATGAAATTGGATAAAAGCTCAGATGTTTTTTGTTCCAGTCCACCTCAGACATTCCATTATCTCCAACCATATTAATGCTTTTCACGTTGGGTAAGAGTTGTACGGTAGCAAAAACTGTGATTATTTGACATACTTCGTGTGGAGTTACTCTGGAAATCGGTGATAATTTAGATTGAAGTTTAGAAAACTCAGTATAATACCTGAGATAAGGCGTGGTAACTAGAATACTCGATGATTCATTTTTTGCCATTATTACTATTTCAGTTGGATCGGGAGAGAAGACAGTTTCCATTGTTGTAGTTGGAGGCCTCACGAGATTTATACTCATAACTAGAGCCACGGCATTGTTACCCAAACTGAAAATTGATAGTCTAGATATTGTTTTCAAAAAGTAAATAACCTCTGTGATGTAGGATAATAATAGGCAGAAGTGATAAACGCCTTTAAATCTCTCCCTTTCGTTAATTTGATAGGAGCTATAAGTTCTTGACTGAAAATAATAAATAATTATCTACAGTAACCAAAACAAAGTCTTGCCTAGTTACTGTTAGTCCAAAACTGAATTCTATAATTGTGATAAATAACCAAACAAAAAATAAAACAAGTAAAACTAAAACAGTAATTTTCTTAGGCCTACGACATAAAGCACGCATATCTTCTTCGTCTTCAGAGAATATTCTCACAAAAAGCGAAGAAAACATCAAGAAAAAAGTAGCATTATTAAGATTGGCATCATGATCGAAACTTGTATTGTAGATTGGAATCTCGTAGACTTTCAATCGTTCGAACGAGAATAAAGTCTGTGTTGAAATGTGAGAAATATAGAGTATGTAACAGATATTTGAAAAAAGGAAAACTTTCAGAAATCGGAGTTTCTCCCTAAAATGAAAGATGATTAAAAGGTTCATTAGTAACGAATAATGTTGTGGCTTTCAGAGCAAAGTCCTAGATTTGAAATGGCTTGAAATATCCCTTTTTCCAATTTATCATAACGATTTTCCCGAGAATTTTCATTATTTTTCTTACTGTCTTCATTCCAATAATTTTCATGTTATTCCAAATGGAAAAACTCCGCGACACATCGTTTCATCCACCTCCAAAATCAGGCTTATCCTCGATGGTGTATCTGTGAGGCATCCGACTCCTGACGTACCCAAATCTAAATACTTTTTAAACCAACAATTTCAATCTGTGAGCTCACAAAAAATTATGCATATTATCTGCAGTTTGCGATCTGTTTTGGTCTTCAGAATCCTTCAATTTCGAGGTCATTGACTCATAAGAATCTTACTGCGAGCGGTGTATATTCACGTCATTTGCACACATTTCCTGTCTGATTGCCTATATAAATTCACAGAGGACTTCTTCAAGTTATAGACTTTGAGGATGAAGGAAGACATTTTATTTTTCAAACTCTCATTAGTTTGTCTGTTCAGTTCGATTTGATTCTAACATTCTAACTTGAGAAGGTCGACTTCCGTAATGATTCGAAAACTTGCAGAAGAATAGTGGGTGGACTTGATGATCTTGAGTTTTTAGATGACCTAAAGGTCTTTTTTTGTAATGTTTTGGAAATTAGTTGCAAAGATGATTTGTGTCATTCAAAATATCTCTGACGTTGTGCATTTATCATTAGTCTGTCTCTATTTGCATGGTAAATTGTAGCCATTGAAAGGTTTCTATCGATATTTTCGAATTTATTCTTCAGAACTTTTGTGGTTAAGCTTAGGCGAGAAATCTTATGAAGTCTTAGAAATGGAACACATAAACAGTATTTTATGACTTTCGAAGTTATAGAATTATAATAAAGAAGTTATATTGAATCATGGATTTTTGACAATCATCCTTGTTTTTTTTTTTTGAAATTTCAGAAACCAAATTAATAATATTTCCACATGTTTTACAAGTATTTTATTTGTTCCTTGTCTTCAATATCGAGATATTTTTTTGCAAGCAAAAAGCTTTTAAAACTTCGTTCGATCCTTCTTTGATGCTCTTCCGGTGTTTTTGCTCCGCTGCCATATTCTTCTTTTTAATTTTCTGCAGCCACAAAATTTAATTGTTCTTTTCAATACCCATTAATTTCTCAAAAAATTAAATTTTCAATTCTATAAAAGAGAAGGATTAGGCACCCATTCTATCCCTTTCTTCTCTTTTAATCTCATCAATTCTGAGTGACCTAATTTCTGTTATGAACATCTTTTCTAGTCATTCGGATACACTTATTCGAGCCAAAAAGCCTGAAATTGAATTGCAGAAGAGCATCCTTACACGTCTTTATTCCAATGTGAGTCATCAACACAATTTCCGGACTTTCTCCTTCAGAAGGACTCTCCAATGAAACGTTTTTCTTTCTTTTTCTTCACTTTTCGTTTTCTTCTACTTCTTCTCATCATCATCATCTTTTCAGTAAATAAGACTTTGCTTCACAACTACTACTACTAAATAAAACTACTACTTTTATACATCAATGTTCTTGCGAAGGCGTTGAAATAAGAAAAGGAGGCGTTGACTTGTTCTGGAACTGAACATTTTGAAAGAAGTCTTACAAAAAATTGAAATCCATAACGTGAAAATCTTCTCTGAGAAAATGGATTTTCCTAGAAAATCAAAAGATGGTCATAAGAAAAATAGTTAAGCAGTCTGGGCTTTATTATCTTTTTTTTCTGAACTGGTAGTTTTTGGTTTTTCAGTGCTTATTCTCATCCAGAAGCACCCACTCCGTGATAAAATCGTAGTCACATAGATTATCCCAATGCTAAGAAAACCGATCAGTTCACTATAATCCTCGTTTTTGATTATTTTATTCACTGACCACAAATGGAGTCTCATTATTATTCTTCTCACTTTTGCACGCCTACTTTGTCTACAAATCGTCCATTATTCTCGAATTCATTTACTTTTCTTTAGATTTTTTCCGTAATCCATCTAAAAATTTTCAGATTCAGCATGAACAGATTCTTTTATTATGGTGATGCCGAGTCAATTCCCGGTTATAACTGTACTGATTATAAACCTGTTTCTCCAAATCCAAATGTAAATGTTATAAACGGAGCACTTGATATTGCATACGGGATCATTGTGATTGTAAGTCTCAATTTCTATTTCAATTGATTGAGTGTCAAAAATTGCAGTTTCTTTATGCTCCCACTGTTGTAGTTTTCCATCGTCAATCCAGACTGGCCTGTTTCAAAATCATGTTTTTTCTCGGGTTATTTGACATTGGAGCAATAAGTAAGTTCAAAGAAACTTTATTTATAAACTCGATTTGAATCAGATAGATTAAATCTTGTGAATCATATTAAAGTTTTTATTGTAGTAGTTGCTTTGCCTGAATTAATTTCTGTAAAGACTAAAGTTGTTTTAATGATGCTCAGTTCGAAAAAGAGCACTGAAAATAAACTAGAAGATACGTTTAGAAATAATTGGCTCAATCGTAACTCTCCTTTGAAAGATGTTTGTCTGCTCCTTCAAAGTTACGTAGAATAAGGTCAAACTTAAAGAAAATAATACCTAATGGTTTTTGAAGTGTTTTTCTTTTGAACTAATTATTAAAAATATCTTTCAGTGATCAATTCTTTGGCCACTGGATTCTTTCTAATACATGGTGCTTCATATTGTGACTATCCCAATTTCATCTACATATCTGGAGCAATTGGCCTTGGATGCTGGTGTAGTGCTTGTCTAACATGTCTTGTTCTTGCCCTCAATCGGATTCTCGACATGGTTTGCCCTCTAATGGTCAAGATTTACTTCCGGGGATATCGCACGTGTGCTGTTCTGATGGCTCCAATTCTCTATGGAATCTTTTTTACTCTCTTCACATCTCCAGTAATCTTTTCCGCTGAACATCAAACGTGGTTTTTCGATCCGAGAACAATGAAAGGACACTCTAAGGAGTACACGAATATCCCACACACCATCAATAACTTCTCTTTGGTTTTCCTGACGTGCTTCCTTTACATCTTCTTTTGTTTAAAAGTGCGCAGTCAATTTCGAAAGAGCTTCCGACCAAAGAGAACAGCCAGACAACGACAGGTGTGTGATCTCAAATAGTCATGAGGGTTTAGAGGGATAATCCATCGTTCTTTCAGATTTTCTTGCAATCCACCCTCCTTTGTCTCATTCATCTTTCCGCCTCCGTACTCTACGTCATCATGCAATTTGTTGAAATTCCAAGATGCCTAACCATAATTTCACAATATTTATGGCAACTGGCACAGGGTAAGAAATGAAAATTAAATTGAAATATGAAATGGTCGTAAACAGAATGGCTCTATAGCTCTTATATTAGAGTGATCAGAATCCATCTTGGAATGTCATCAATGATCATTTATAAAATTGAAATGACCAAATAGTGATTCACTTTGATCTCTACTTAACCCCTTTAAACCCATCAAGTGATTATTCATTCTCCAGGATGCCCTGTCATAATCTATCTTCTGTTCAATCGCAAAGTTCGTGCTGCTTTGTTAGTTTTTATGACTTCATCATCTCAGGTAATACCCTCAGTAGTCTGAGCTCTTCTAATAACTTCCGGGATTTCTAGGATAAATCGTCCAACTACATTCGAAAAAGTGGCGATAACAATAGAATGATGTTGTTACAAGCGACGAACAGCCAAAACCAAAATCAAAATATGACCGTGAGAAAAGTGGAGGAAAGTGAGATGCAATGCAGAATTCCTTTAACCACACAAGAGGAGAACAGAGAAACGCTCCTTCAAGTCAGAACAGCCGATGCTGATGTGAACGACGGGAAACAACTTTAATTATTTTTTATTCTCCTTTTCTCAGTACGAATACTCCTCTCATTTGAAACTTGTTCTCTGAATAAAACTAGACTGGTTCCCCTTTATCTCTAGAGAGAAAGATAATTTAAATGAGCATGGTAAAGAATCAGAAACGTAATTTCTAGACAAGCAACTCACGCGTGTTTTGATTGCTCATTCTTCACACCTATCTTATTCAGGTGAAAACATTTTTCACTATGCTTCTCATGCATTATTTTAATCGGACCTATTTTGAATTGGAAACTCAGCAATGGCCATTAATTTCACTTATTTTCAAAATAGAGATCGCTGTTATTGTTTTCAAGTACGCCGTTTATTCTCATGATTTGAGGACAAAAAAAAGTTTTCAGCATTTTACACACCCTTCTTTTCTTTTGGATAAATATAAAATCAAAACAGTTTCATTCAAATTGGACAAATATTATGAGCATTCTGTATATTCAGCACATTGTTGCGGATATAGGATGGCTCGGTCAAAGGATTCTTTTGATTCAAGACGACTTCATAGGTAAAAATTATTGATTTATAGATAGCTTCTTGAATTGAACTAAAGGAGTGACAATGATATCTCTTTTCCAGAGAATTGTAAAGCTTTCGCTATCTTCAAAACATTTCTTCAAACGAGTCCTTCTGACTCTTTCCGTTTTGATAATCGAAACAAATACTGATTTTCCAGATCCATTTGATTCTGAGATCTTCATCTACCTCTCACGTATCCGTGCATTCTGTCTTTTCCTCGGTCTTTCCATTCTTCCATGTCTCATAATTGAACGATACTATGCTACTTGTCACTTATCGGACTACGAATCAACAAGACGAGCTCACGTCTTCTATATCATTCTGATTCTTCTGATTATTATTGGTATCATTGCATCATACACATATCACGAGTGTAAGTGATAATTAACTAACTTCCTCCTATCATATTTTTCAATTTCCAGATGAGTCAAGCATTCCAATCTTCATGTTCATTATGTCCTTTTGTTCCATGGGAATTCTGGTAAGTTCGATCTTTGCTACTGAGTTTATTTAGTTCACACAATTTAAGGGAAACTTGTACTTATTGCGAATCAATATCAAATATTACAATGAAATTGAAAAGTCTTCACTGAGATCAAGGTATCAAATATCTGAGAATATCAACGTTTGTCGCCTCGTAAACGGAATAGTTTTATCAATGGGCGGGTTTAATGGTTTAATATGCATGACGATTATTTTGGACAATTTTCATCTGCCAACTTATTATGCCAGTATTTCTATTTTTGCTTTTGACATATCGGCAATAATGTGGGTTGAGAATAAATGAACTGATGAAGTTCACAGGAAATTGAATTACAGATATAGTACAGTGTTTCCCTACGTATGCATGTATTATTGCAAAAAGTGGAAAGGAACATTTCTAAAATTACTCGGAAAGGTATGCACGCTCTACTGAACTGGATGAATCTGGTTCATCACAAGAAGCTTCTGTGTTCTGTCGTTATAGTTCAAAAAGTTTCATACCAAACATTTTCAGTTTTCCCGTGAGCGTCGATCAATTCAACCATACACGACTCCAGAATCTGGAATGGTATTGAGAAGCAGGGTGGTGTTACGGAACAGTTTTGGACAAATTATGACTAATTTCACAACAGAAGCCTACTTTCAACAGTTACAGCATAGTTGGAGATAAAATAAGCTCTATTCTCTGTTTCTTTAAATTGAAATACTTTGTCATGTTCTAAACAAATAAACATATGTAGCTATTGCAGTCAACCCCTAATCGTAACGGAATTGGAATTCTGCAAATGTTTCGTTTCTCATCGTGAGAACTCTGAATAATTTGTGTTGATTGTTGCGATGAAACGTGTAAGCTCCGGTTACTTCGTGCGCTTTGCAACTTTTTCACATCTTGCACCAAAACTAGACTTTTCTTGTTTTGGTTGGTTAACGAATCAGAAATCTCTTCCTTATCACAAATCAGAAGTAGTCCTTCAAACAATAAGGAGCCACCAACCTAACTGATATAGACTGATATGATATAGCTCATTTGATAGTCTTTCATTATTATTCATTAGCATCCGGATGTTTTTTTTTCCAAAGATAAAATCATAATCACTTTGAAAGAAAGGTTCCGGAACTTGTCAAATAATAGCATAAGGATCTAATTCTTTTATTCTTTATTCTTGTTTTGATGAGTTAATGATAACAGCAAAACAACCCTAGGCTGACTATAAAAGGCATAACTTAGTGAGGGGAAGTTGACGTTGGAGACCATTAACATCCTATTCAGGTGAGTTAGTCAGAATTCAGATTTGTCTAGTATCAAAAGATGAAGTCCTTAAATTCCGGAATATTTGATTAGGCATACATCAGTCACGTAGCTGAATTCGACTATTTAGAGCTGGCTCTTACGTATTTCAGACTTCAGAATGGGTTCTGTTGTGGAAATGATTAACCAGATTTTCATCGCAACCGAGATTGTTCTGTTCAACGTATTAGGACTATTTGGGAATGTTAACTTTTTGTGTTTGACTTATACTAAACCGGCTCTCCGATCCAAATCTTGTAAGTTTCCACAGTATCCCGAAGTATGAGTAGGTTAGGAATTATTTGCAGCATATATTCAATGTGCTCTGAGCGTTTCTCACATTTTCTGTCTTTTATTCGAACTTCCAAATGCTGGGCTTTTGTTCACCGGAATTCAATTGCGTCGGAATGTCTGTTTTCCTGCAATATCCATCTACATATTCTTCATTTGTGCTCAAGCTGTCATCATGCTCATGCTAGTGGTCGATCTATTCATTATTGTTTTCTTCACCACTTTGTATGCAAATACATTTTTCAAATCGATTCCAAATCTGAAATGTTTCAGCTACCGTCGAATCGACAATGTTACTTACACTCTTTCGATGCTTCTTCCCCCATTTCTCTATTCCACATTTACTGTTGCCTGGGGATTTGTGATGATGGACGATGAGCTAGTTATCTTTTGTAATCCACCAATCAGTCTTCATCCAATCGTTAGTAGATGGTGGTCTATGTCGAATGTTGCATTGAACTCTGTTACTCTTTGTCTTTTTCTGTTTCTGATTATCATCTTTCATTTTAGAGGTAATTTAAATTGATTAACTCAATTCCTGGAAATGTGGTAGTTTCAGGAAAGAAACAGAAAAGTGACACAAGAAAACTCATGAAACGTTTGAAAGTTTCCGTTGTTGTCTTCGTTTTCTCTTGGTACATGTGCACTCTTGGCGTCGATTTGTTTGTTGCAATTGGACTCACTGGATCTGTTCTTGTATTCTTCCAAAGTAATATGGTTTTCTTTGCACTTCTCTGTTATACTCAACCATTCTACGTCATGCTTTGGAGATCATCTGAATATCGTATTGCTTTCGTGGAGATGTGGAGCTTCTTGAATTGTGTGAAGAAGTTGAAATCGAAAGGATGGTTGGAGAGAACAACGAGAGCTACCACAGTTGTTTCCACAATGGATTCTTCAAAAAAATAATGATTTTCTTGATAAATATATTTTCAAATAAAAAAGTTACTTTCTTTGAATTTTTTCAGAAATACCATCTCAAATTTAAAATAAATAATACCATCTCAAATCATCTCAAATCATCTCAAATATATAATGCGTTCAATTTACCAAGTATAACTGTAAGGACTTGTTCAGAGAAATTTTCCTGACGCACTATTTTACATTGTCTGATTTTAGTACCTGTTCACATCTGATGCCAATTGATTTGTTTCTATGAAAACCTTAATCTATATGATTCAACTAGAATCATGCGTCGTCTACATGTTTTCATCATATCTCTTTAAATTGAACTTTGTTCTTAATTCTTCTCCAGAAACGAATTCTGGATCACATGTGTTGCTTCCTGACCGACCTTGAGTGCTAAATCAGTGATATCTTGAGACATTGAAAAAAACACTATTGTTTCTATCTAAATCCTTATCTTTTCACGTGCTCTGAATGAATTTCTCTCCTGGATTTAATGCAAAGAATGATAAGGCGAGCTTGTGGATAACCTAGTTAGTTTTCAATTCAGGTAAGTCCTGCCAGCTCCAAAAAAAATTGTAAACCGAAAAATCAAACTTTGTTCTCAGACAAAAATAGAATGCCATTTCACTATAGTGGATTTCAGAGAATCCTTCAGTAGTCTTCTGGGAGTTTTCAGTCTATATCAAGACACACACCGTTTTCACAATGAATCCCATTATCGAAATGAGCAACAACATCTTCATTGCCACCGAAATATTTGTATTTAATATTCTCGGACTTTTCGGAAATGTCAACATTCTTCTATTGACGTATTTCAAACCTCAATTGCGCTCCAAAACATGTGAGTTCAGAAAAGGAAAAAAAGTTGTTATTCCTACAGAAGAAATATCAATATTGAGATTTGAAAATGTTGATTCTAATAGATTCCGATAGTAAACTCATCATTTCCAGCGTATATTCAATGTGCCTTAAGCATATCTCACATCTTCTGTTTATTATTTGAACTCCCGAATGCTGTTTTCCTGTTCACTGGAATTCAATTACGTCGGAATGTCTGTTTTCCTGCAATATCCATCTACATATTCTTCATTTGTGCTCAAGCTGTCATCATGCTTATGCTAGTAGTCGACCTATTTATGATTGTTTTCTTTACTACGCGGTAAATTTTAATTCTTGAAGATATGATTAAACAAAAATCCAGTTTACAGTTATATGCGGATTCATAATATGCTGTATGCTGTTCTAATGCTCTCAATTCCATTCATTTATTCAGCTTTTACGGTATCCTGGGGGTTTATAAAGATGGATGAAGAAATAATAATGTTCTGTAATCCTCCGATTGGTCTACATCCAATTGTGAGCAGATGGTGGTCATTGTCCAATGTTGTAATAAATACAGTAACCCTCGTTCTCTTCATTTTTCTAATTGGTATTTTCCACCATCGAGGTTTGTTTGACTCTTGATTATCAATCTAAAAGTTTGAATTTATTCAGGAAGAAAAGAGAAAAGTGACACAAGAAAACTCATGAAACGTTTGAAAGTTTCCGTCGTGGTCTTCGTTTTTTCTTGGTACATGTGCACTCTTGGCGTCGATATGTTTGCAGCTTTAGGTCTCATTGGCTCCGCTCTAGCCATTTTTCAAAGCAATATGGTCTTCTTCGCACTTTTATGCTATACTCAACCATTCTATGTTATTCTGTGGCGATCATCTGAATATCGAATGGCTTTTGTAGAATTTTGGAGTCGTTTCCATTGGTTCAAAGAATCCAGTGCAAAGAAATGGCTGGAACGATCTACAAAAGTTCATACAACTGTGTCTACTTATGATGCTTCTAAGACATAACATTCCTAGTCCTCGATCTAATGAATGTTCTAAAAACACTGTAGTTTTTTCGCCAAAACGTTTAAATTTGCAAAAAAAAAAGAGATCGAAGCAAGTACAAACTATGTTCACTACATGAAATTATATCAACTGCACAGTTGCAAAAGGGAACATAATCGTTTCAGCTAACATTCCAACGTTTTCGATGTACATCTCGGTGTTTGATGTTCCGAAATAAGAATGTGATATCGGAAAATTGGAAGGTCAAAGAATCAATTTCGAAAAAGTTGGGAGATTCAAAGAATTGCGAGGGGAAAAAACTAGACAACATTCTGTCCGAACAGTTAGGAAAGTAGTGAATTCAGAGTGGGTATTCAGATGACGTGCATTGTAATGGATAGTTGACATTGAAACTTGAAAATGTGGGATTGTACAAAGTAAAACAAGTGTTTTAGGTGTTCAAAGAATAAAGATGGTCCTGGTGCTGAAGCAGATGAGCAAAATTTACTATGAGAACAATAAGTAAAATTATAAGGGCTAGAAATTTTTGATGGTTATGATAAAATTAAAAAATAGTCTTATGAGTTCCAATGTAAGTTTTTTCAAATGGGTTCCTGAGAAAAAAAAACGAAACAACCGCTCAACGGATCCATTGCTAGATATAAATCCATTCATATATTTTTATAGATCCTTGAATGTTTACAAAACATTTTTCCACATTCTGTTTTAGCTATTGATCATCAAGTAGTTTTGTGTCAACAAAAAGAAAACATAAGTTTGATTCCCTTTCGTTTTTTTCTAATTGAAAAAAATCTAAATGAAGTCACACATATTTGATTATTTGACTTTTCTATTTTAAAATCCCGCCATCCCAAATGGAAAAAAAAACTAAAGTTCAACAATCTACGTTATCTCCTCCCATCTCACCTCATCAAACTTACCATTTGTGCCCAACAAAAGTTTTTCTCTGCGGTATCATTTAAAAATGTGTGGGCATCTCTGGGTGCGGTTCAATTTAATCACACAATCAAACAGATTGAGGTTGCGTTCTCGGGGGGTCTAGGCGAAAAAAGTAAACTCATCAGGTGCCCCCATTTTTTCATCGTTTATTTTTAATGGGTGCAAGGATACAGTATACTTTAAAATGACTTGTGTTCTGTGTTAAACTTTCCTTGTGCTCTTCTTTTTTATTCTTCCAATGTTGACAAGCATTGGCAACACAACATCATCTTTCTGTTCCAATCACAATATAAATACCCTTCTTATCAATTGTTTCTTTTTCAGGTATGCTCAGTCCTACAACTCTTTTTGTTGTTCTCATTTGCTTACTACTTCTGGTTGATGACTCGAAAGCACAACTTGCTCAAGTCTTTCAACCTTATCTCTCTACACCACAACAACAGAGAAATTCTACTCGTCTTGTACTAACGGAAGAATTATGTTCTCAAGATGAATGTCTTATTCAAAAAGGATGGACTGATGAAGACGTCTGTGCTTATGTGAAATGTAACAAAGATGCTTGTGAAGGTGGTGGATATTTGGAATGGTCCCAATATATAAAATGTGAACATAATACGGCTGTCAGAGTACGTTCTTGGTAAACACACACTTTAATTTCTTATCAATTTCAGGTAGTTTTGATTATTATCAGTATAATCTACTTGTTCTTCTTGTTTATTGTCATGACTGTTGTTGCTGATGACTTCTTCTCACCTTCAATTGCTGGAATTGTACGTCATTTGAAAATCAGTGAATCTATTGCGGTAAGAAAGTCGATTGAAAAACTTAGTGAAGTACATAATTATCCTTTTTTTAGGGTGTCACTTTTCTTGCATTTGGTAATGGAGCTCCTGATGTCTTTGGAAGCATTGCTTCTGTCATAACAACTCCAAAACCAAAAGCTGATTTAGCCATTGGAGACATTTTGGGTGGTGGTATTTTTGTCACTACCGTAGTCTTGTCAGCTATCATTATAACAAAATCCTTCAGAATTGCGGTAGGCTTACCATTAAATTGAAATAGAAAATTACTATTTCTATAGGTTCTCGCGACAGTTCGTGATATTGTGTTCTTCATCATTGCTGACATTTTCATTGCAATTTGGTTCCTTAACTTCAATCATGTGGAAATATGGATGCCGCTGAGTAAGTTTTATGACTTTATTTTCGTATAAAATCTAACAACTTCAGCGTTTCTTGGCCTTTATGCAGCCTATGTAGTATCTGTGATTCTGATGAGACTAAACTCTCAAAGAAGAAAACGAGCAAGACATTTGAAAGCTGAAAGTGAGTAATTTCGAAGCCCTAAATTCATTATATACGTGTTATCTCAGATGAACGGAAAGAGAGTACAGTGAATCATCACACTCATAAAATCTCTACAGTGATAGGATTTGTTATGGACTACGCACATGTTATCAATTTCTTCGCTAATAATAAGAGTGAGTTTGGGTGTCTGCGAATTCTGAACTTTTTTTCACTGAGTTCAATTATTCCTTTTTTATTGAATCTAAATAAAATGTTTAGTTTCGTCAATGACGAATAATGTCAAAAACTTCCTGGATGCAAAAGACGATTCTTTGGAGGATGGACTTGTCGATGAACAAAGTGATGATGACGAAGGAGTTGAAGCTGAATTTCATTATGCTCATCGTCACGTTTACAAATCTTACGATGAAGCCAGTTTGGCATTCACTGATGTCGAAGAAATTCAACCAAAAACATGGAAGTCCTGGGAATGGGTTAGAGATGTTGCAAATCATTTGAGACCATGGCCAGGAAAGGATGAATTCTATGAGATGAACTATTTCTCTAGAGTGATTTCTGTTGTGGCGATTATTCCAAACTTCTTCTTCAAATTAACAATTCCATCAAATGAAATGCCTTGGTCCAAACCAATTCTCATTATCCACTGCTTCTGTTCCATTCAACTCGCTCTCTTCGCAGTTCAAATTTCCGCCAAATCGCCGTTTCATGGAAGTCCAGGATTGTGGATCTATGGATTGCTTGTCTCTGCCGTTTTAAGTGTTCTTGCTCTTATTTTTACTCCACTAGACAGAGAACAAAAGTATTACAGGGTTTGTTGCTATTTTCAAGACTTCAGCTACAACCCCAGTTCTTAAACTTTCAGGAAGTATATTCATACCTTGGATTCTTAATGTCCATTGCCTGGATTTACACAACGTCTTCTGAAATTATCAACGTCATTACAATGATTGGAGTGGCAACTGGAATTTCTCAAGAAATTCTTGGATTAACTATTATGGCATGGAGTAATTGTATCGGAGATGTTGTATCAGACGTTGCAGTTGTGAAACAAGGCTTCCCAAAAATGGCGATGGCAGCAGCAATTGGAGGACCACTTTTCAGTGAGTTTTGTGTTTTGATCTGAAGAAATTGAGCACATTTTTTCATCTGAAAATGAGCGGTATTTTCAGATCTTCTCATCGGGTTTGGTCTTCCATTCACCATCGCATGTCTTCAAGGAAAACAAATTGAACTACAAATCACTCCAGTTTATCGTCTTCTTATACTGTTTTTAGCTATTTCTCTCTTTACTTCTCTTATTGGTAAGCCAGATTTCGTTTCGGAGAATCGTTTAAATTTTTTTTTCAGCAATCTTCGTTCAAAAATTCAAGGTTCGATGGCCTCATGCAGTAGCTCTTCTCACAGTTTTTGTAGCTTTTTTGATCTTTGTACTCCTCTCGGAGACTCATGTTTTGGAATGGAAATGAGCAATTCTTGATTGCATTTCCAAAAATGTCACCTTCTCAAATGTCATATTTATTCTCAAATGTTGAAAAATACGGGTCAAGTGATTATAGAAAAAATTGATGAACAAACAAAAAAAAAAGAATTGATTTGAATGGTTCAAATAAAAGATTTTTCTCTAAGTTGCTGAAGAAACAATTGAGTTTGCCTGTTGAGAATGAGCAGTGGCAGATATTCTTGTTGATTTGGTATGCTTTTCTTTGAGAACTAGACAACATGGAATCCAACTCCAGGCATCCAGAAATGCATTACGGTACTCTGGTGATCTCCAAATGACAACATAGAAGAATTGAGAATAGGAAATCAGAACGAAAAAAACCTAAAAGCTGGAATTGTGCATTTTCCATTTCACCGTTTTCTTACCAAGTTGCTCATCATAAAGATCAAAGTAGGTCCAGTGAATCCTAAAGCGACAAACAAATCACAAGCCAATAATCCAATATACCAAGTAGAGATGAAAAATAGAATAGACACCTTTAGACGCTTCATTATTTTCCTGGTGTCGCTCTTCTGCTTTTTTCCTTTATAATAGAAAACCAGAATAAGAGTGATAAACAGAATCAGAGTGATGGAATTAATGACGACGTTACTGAATGTCCAGAACCGAGATACCGTAGGATAAAGTCCTAATGGAGGATTGCAGAACATTACAATTTCATCATCCATTGCCATGAAACCCCAAATAACAATTCCAGAAGAGTAGAGAACTGGAGCAACTAACATTGCAGTCAAATATTTCCACGTGGCAGTTGTTTGATAAATTGTTGGAAGGAAAACGATAATGAAGATATCAATGGTCATCATAAGAATGATAACAGCTTGAGCACAAATAAAGAAAATGTAAAGTGAAATTGCAGGAAAACATTCATTTCGTTTTAGTTGGATCCCAGTGAACAAAAGTCCAGCGTTTGGTAATTCGAACAGTAAACAGATAATGTGAGAAAAACATAATGCGCACTGGAGATAAGCTGAAACCTACTAGTTATGTGACAACTATTATCAATTCGTTTCTGATTGAGACAACCACAAAAGTACAAAAAACTTACATGATTTTGATCTGAGCTTATTTCTGGTTGCAGTCAGATAAATGAAGTTAAAGTTCCCAAACAGTCCAAAAACATTGAAAAATACAATTTCCGAGGCAATGAAAATCTGATTCAGAAATTGGAAAGTAGTCAGTTCCATTAGAAGAGAAACGTATTCTTTGAAGTAGACGTAAATAAAATCAGATTTATATAGAGAGCCAATAATCCAACTCTTGAGTGCAACCTGCACGTAACTTCTCCAATTCTATTCAATTCCAAAATTAAGAGCTATTATGTCAAGGAAGTGAGACGTGGGTTTTCGACCTGCGGGGTTTTATACGAAAGATATCTATATCGTGTGATCTTTCACCTAGGAATCTAAAGAAATTAAAAAAGAATGAATATTTTGGTGAATCAGTTAAAAAAATAATGGTAAGGATCGACTTTAAAACGATGGAATTACTGCAAAAGATAGCTAATACCCTTGTTTTCGGTGAAAATGAATGGTCCTGATGTCTGGTGGAAGTGTTCAATGATAATGATGAGTTAAGGCTTTATTTTCTTTTGCAAAAAAAAACGGAAAAATAACTATTAGGTTGTTTCATAAGTCTTTGACACTTTTCACAAAAATATTGTACGATCTTCCACAACAAGATGAGGAGGAGCTATGCACCTCTAGTTTTTGTATAACAATACACTACTATTGTAGTATATCCCCCCAAGTTTTCGATATTATCCAGGCAGTGCTCTCTGAGATACACCCTAGAGAATGAGTTATGCTCGGATTTGAGTAGTGTCGGAAAATTCAGTGTATTTCCGGAACCTAATGTTTTGCTTTTTAAGCTTTTATGCGCATATAATTAGGAGTGTTGAGGCTACAAATTAATCAAAACAAAAGAATAATTTTGTTTCTCAAACTTTAGATATGACCCGATCTTTCCAAAACGTTGCTTTTGAGCCTTGATTTCAGTGGCGTAATTTTGTGAAAAAAACACTGATCATATTATTTTTGAATTTTTAACTGGAATGGAAGTCAATAGTTTCTTTAAAATAATAGGTTGAACAACCATTGTTATGGGCAAAAAAATGATCAAGGTCAGGTGAAGATTGGCCATCGCCAGTTTTTGCTGTGCCATCTCAAACTTTGGCACCATGAAATCATGGTGATCACTTTCAATTTATGATATCTCATGGATGATGCAAGAAGGAGGCCTGTGATTTTTATGTTAAGATACACATATCCGCGGTATACTATATCCAAAATAAAAACATTCCCGGTGCAATTTCTGGTGTAGTTTCAGATCTGAACATAATATGATCCCCAATCACGAAAATAACTATGTTCATTAAAAGCTTTGTATCTCCTCTGATAGAGAGAGGGGCCCAATGCCAAAATATTTCTTTGAAGACAATAAGTGTCCCTATATATTGGTTCAAGACCAGAATGAATCCTCTGCACAAAGCGAAAATTCAGGTTCTTCAAAAATCCTACTGAAAAGTGTCAAAGACTTATGAAACAACCTAATATGAGAACTGAAAGTAATGCAGTTGATTTTCTTGGACTTTTGAAAAACTATGACCACCGACGTCTAAAACGGTTACCTCAATCGATTAGTGAATTTCGTATCATGTACTTTCCAAACTGTAAATACTTGAGAGATAATTCCAAAATACAAACGATTTCGATGATGCATCGTTGCTTCATAACTTTATTTTCACTCTGATGAGACTCCCGCTAGATGATTCCGAGTTTTACACGATGCACTTTTTTCAGAAAAACTTTATTGAATCATCCTCATTTTAACTCTCATTCTCATTACTCGAAACGCTACACAAAATGCCTTCATGCGAAAAGAACTAACAGTCACCTGCATGGTCAAATGAGCAAGTTATGAAAAACCCAGACAAGCGCAAAAATATTATCAGAATAGAAACGGAAAACGTCATAAAAACATGAGGTCTGTACTTAAAAAGTTCGGGAGATCATCGCAGGACCTGTTTTCATAGAAGAGGCCGCGCCTGTGACGTCAGGAGTGACCATTGATCTGGAGCACAAAAGAGATAAAAAGTTTTGACGGTATTCTTTTGATTTCCAAATTATTACATAGAATGTTTGACTGAAGGAGAGTAGCACGAAGAAAGACTGAAATTTGTTTTTGAAAGTTTCTGTCAGAATTCAAAAATCATCATACGCTGTACTAGACTTTCTCAAAGATCCCATTATAACTTACCACATTGGCACACAAAAAGTTTAAAGTCTCTCCCCGGATTCCCATCGCAATGAAAACAGAATTGGCAGACTGAGCAATAAACCAAGAACATACAAAGATCACAACGGATAACTGAAGTCTTTTCATGACTTTCCACGAATCTCCACGTTGTGTTCTACCTAAAAAGAAATGAAAATATGATAGAAAAATAAGAACAATCGGTTTTGTGGTCAAAGATAATACCTTTCGTGTAAAATATTCTAATCAAAACCAGGAAAATAATCAGAGTGAGCGCGTTGAGGAACAAAATATACCGGAAGAACCAGGTGCTGGCAACGATATTCAACCCTGGAATTTGTAATGAAATGGATTTTGGAAAAGATTGTTGTATGTTACCTAGAGGTGGATTACAGAAAATAACAACTTCATCATCAGTATCCAAAAATCCCCATAAAAAGAAAAACATTCCACATATCACTGGAAGAATCATGGACAAAATAATGTACTTTGTAGTGGAGAATGTATGATAACTGAGAGAATTTTGATTTTCAAAAGAAAATTGTGTTGAAACTTACAAACGTGGGTGTTTAACAATTATCAAGATGTCTAAAACCAGAAAGAGCATAATCATTGATTGCGCTGTTTCAAAAAATGTGTACACCGAAACTTTCGGATAGCACTGACTACGTGGAAGCTTGATGTCTGAAATTAGATCAAATTTTCAAAAAAAAAAACAGATTTCTGAAGAACAAACTCACCCATAATGGTCAGAACCGTGTCCACCTGAGTACCTATAAGGCAAATGATGTGGCAAAAACTTTGAACTGCTTGAAGAATTGCTAAAACCATATCGTAGATAAAGGAGGGTTTACTTTCTTAAACTTACAAGATTTTGTTTGAAGCTGTTTTTTCTTGGCTATCATGTAGATCAAGCATGCATTTCCAAAGATTCCCACAAAGAAATAAATAATTTTGTAGGAAACGATGAGAAGCTGGTTGGCTCTGCCAAACATTCCGTACATCTTTCATAAGACAGAATGAACAAAAATTCGACTTCTCATTAGTAAGAGAGAGGGATGGATACCACTGGTGAGACGTAGAGTATGGGAAAACTCTTGAAACGAAACGAGTTCAGACAGAAGTGTGGGAACTTATTAGGAAGAAAAGAGTTTTGAAGTTTGACACAACGTATGTGAGTCATTTCACATCATAGTGGGGCTGTGGACAACGAGAACCCTCGAGGTAGATGTGTGCTTTGTTACTGTAGATACTTGTTTTTTGCCCATCAATTTGTAAAATGCCTGGAACTCGAAATGATAGACTTATTAATATACTTTCTTACATTTTGATATTCCTTAGATTTGTACAAGATTACATAGAAAGTTTGCGAATATGCCAAACAAATGAAAAACGTCTGAAATTTCTGGTTTCGAAAGCTTATAAACAAATTCTTACCATATTATTTATAACAAAATGTAGATCTTCCCCTTGAACTCCTAGTGCAATACAAACGTAGTAAGTGAATATTGTAATGTACCAAGAGCACAAAAAGATTGCCACTGATAATTGCAACCGCTTCATTACCTTCGTAGACTCCCGGTTCTCATTTTGACTCTTTTTGTAAAATATTGTTATTAAAGTTGCAAATATTATTACGGTAATCGTGTTAGTGACAACTATACATCGAGTGTAGTTTTTGCTCGCGGAAGTGTGGAGAGCTGGAAAATGTATACTTGTTGTTATTTTGATGTGGTAATAGCATAAATTTTGAACTTACATGAAGTTGGATTACAAAAATAAATTTCTTCGTCGTCCAAGTTAGTGAACCCCCAACTAGAAAAGATAATACCAACGATAGTAGGTGCTATCAAAAATACCAATAGATAAATCCACGTGTCTACTTTCTTATAAAACACTGGAAGTTTTACAATAATATAAACATCTATAACTAGTTCCAACATGATAACTGCTTGAGCTGCTTCGAAAAAAATGAATGGAATCATTACGTGGAAACATGATTTTCTATCCAATTGAATATCAGGAATAGCTAATCCAACATCTACCATTGTCCCCAAAAGACAGATTATATGGAATAAACATTGAATGCATTGAAGAAATGCTGAAAACTAGTGATGAGAAGCCATTGAGGCTATGGGCAGCTTACACGATTTCGAACGTAATTGTTGATTCCCGAGGATAATGAAAATGAAACAAGAGTTTCCAAAAACACCAATTAGAAAGAATACAGTTTTAAATGAAGCAATAAATAGTTGATCAGCTCTTTCAACCCAATTGTGAAGCATGGAAAAAAACGAACAAGTGGCAGAAAAATTGAGTAAAAAACAAAAGCTTAATAGAGAATAGGAGAAGTTGATTCAATAAATTGGGGAGACGAAAGAAACGAGTTCCAAGTTAATCATAAGTAAACTTGGAATTAAATCTAAATTATAAGTCAGGAAACGACTGATAACTCTCAATTGAATGACGAGTGACTTGTCTAGAAGGACGTTTATAGAACTCAGAATGCAAATTGAGTATTTTATGTGTCAACTTGGTGAAGGAAATGGTAGTCTGTCATTCATTTGACATATGTGGTTATGAGATTGATATATCAACTTTTTTCAAACAGAAAACCAAATGTGTAACCAAATGTTTAGAGAGTGTTCTAATTATTCGTTTTTTTACAATTACAATTCGTTGCCCATTCCTTTTATGAACACAAGGCAAGTAGGAATTCTTGAAGTTTCAATTTGTGACCTATGAAAACTTCTTTATGACTTTTGTGCTTCAAATTAATATAGTTTTGTTCCGAATAAAGCACCCAACGTTTGATTTGATACCGTTCTCCCATGATTCAAGTTGTTCTATTTCCAACAATTTTGGGAAAATGCTCTTTTTTTTCAAATCGGAGCTCCAGGTCAATTCAAGTAACAACAAAAAAACTCTGATTCAAAACTATTCTAACGACTACACATTGTATCTATTCCTTAGAGAAACGACATTGTACTCCATATACAACGTTTTCCGGGCGGCTCTTTCCATGGTTCAACAGTAGTCTACACTCAATTTCATGCTACTTCGTGCGAAATAATTTTTCCGTGTTATAAATCACGAAATTTTTCGTATTCTCTAGTTTCCAATGATTTCTGAAATCATTTTCTTCTCATAACTCCAGCTGATCATAGATTATCACAACATGATCATCGAGTTTCATAAAAGTTAGGACTCCCAATAAACAAACAAACACATAGTTTCTCATTACTTCATCAAAAATAAAAACTAAATCAGAACACCAGCACTTAATGCCGACGAGCACGCATCAAATCTGTATTGGAAACTTTTGGAGAAGTAATAGAGGTGTGGAAAACTGTGATTGTCGATGTACGATTCATTTTCGGATACCAAACACTGTAGAACTGTTCTCGATATTCTTGACTTCTCCACATTGTTACATAGAATGTGTTACTGTAGGATAGGCACGTGAATAGAGACTGAAAAACATAGAATCCGATTAGCAATTATCATAGTTTCCAACTCACATTGTGTGCAAATATCATTCCTCCAGTCGCCGAATATTCTGTGATTTTAAGAACAATGAGTCCGAATACTTGACTGAAGAACCAGGTGAAAATATAAATTAGTACAGATAATTGAAGTCTTTTGATAGTTTTTAGTGAGTTTTGGTTACTTGGTTTTTTCCTGAATGTTCTGATCAAAACGAGATAAAAAGCCAGAACGATAAGACTGAAGGCTATGAAGATGTACTTGTAGACAATACTTGCTTCGGAATCAAATAGAAACGGAGGACTACAGGATGGAATCCAGCTTTCGTTTTTCGAAAAATATCCATAGATGGTAGTAAAACTGGAGAACGCTATAATAGGAAACGCCGTAATGAAGATATATTTTGTTGAAGATAAGCTCCGATAACTGAAAAATGACATCTGTATATCTACTATAAACTTTGGTGTTCTTACATGGTAGGAAACTTTACGAATAAAAGGATGTCTAGCACAATAATAACCATAATCAACCCTTGAGCAGCTTGAAAGAATACATAGAAAGCGATTCGATTGAAACATTCACTTCGATTAACTTTGTTTCCTATTTCAAAAACTCCATCCATTATAGTACCAAGCTGACAGAATATATGAAAGACGCATTGAAAACATTGAAGGATCGCTAAAAAGGTATATGTTGATACACGAAAAAGGAATTGAATCACTTACAGGTTCTCGATTGGAGTTTCTTTCTCTTAAAAATTAAGTTTATGAACAAGAGATTTCCGATTGTTCCAAAAACAAAGAATATAACTTTATAAACTGCAACAACTTGAAGATTCAAAATTCGTAAGTCCATATTTGAAAACAAAATGAAACGAAAAACAGACAAGGGGTAAGGGATGGGAAACAGGAAGGGAATTCGGTTGATCAAAGTTTTTTGATGCTAGTTTGAATATCAGTCTGATCAGACAAACTTCATGGTTCTCACGGTTGAAGCACTTTTTCTTTTTTCTTCACGTTCTCAGTTGAAAAGAAACGTGCTTCAAAAGAGAAATCACAAAAGAAAAAAAAAGTCCAGAAGATGAAGAATTGTGTCTACTAGACATTTCAAAACTCTAGTCTAGATTTGAGGGCGTATTTCCAGAACAGCATTGATTAAGATAACTCCAAAATACGGGGTTATTTTATAAGAATCTGATAAAATACTCCGAATATGATTGATGATTCACAGTATCAAACCAAGGAATCATCCCCATTCATTGCCGATGATGTACAATATGATTCAAACTTGGTGGTCTAGGAACTTGGTGGTCTGTATGAAAGACAGTGCTATTCTTCCTTGGCCACCATACACTATAAAACTGATCACGGTATTCCTTGCATCTCCACATCGTTACATAGAAAGTATTACTGTATGATAAACAGATAAAAAGTAACTGAAATTCAACAATTCATATTTCATTTCTTCCATTTAAAAACTCACATTATGTGCAAAGACCATTCCTCCCCACGAAGAACGTATACCTGTTTTGAGAATAAATAGTCCAAAAACTTGGCTGAAGAACCAGGTGAGAATAAATATAACGACAGTTAATTGAAGTCGTTTTATAGTTTTCAGTGAGTTCTGATGATTTATATGTCTTCTTCGACGGAAAGTCATAATCAAAATAGTATAGAGAACCATTACAATAATACTGAATGCTATGAAAATGTACTTGTAAATGATACTAGCTGTAGATAGAAATACAAATGGAGGACTACAAGATGGAATCCTATCCTCATTTTTAGACAAGTATCCTATAAATGTTGTAGAAACTGAGAATATCAAAACAGGAGCAGAAGTGATCAATGTGTATTTCGTTAGAGAGATACTTCGATAACTGAAAATCTTGAAACGTGCAATCATAATCGATACTTTACACTCACAATATAGGAAATCTCACAAAAATCAAGATATCAGCAACAATGATGACCATAATCAATCCTTGAGCTGCTTGAAAGAATACATAAAATGCTATTCTGTTGAAACATTCACTTCTATTCAAAGCATCTCTGGATTCTGTGATTCCAGTAACTACGGTTCCAAGTTGGCAAAACAAATGAAAAAAGCATTGACAGGATTGGAGAATTGCTGGAAATCATTGTATTTTTGTTTTCTCAACTTCCTCCATTCCTTTACAAGTTCTTGTCCGCAGCTGCTTTCTTTTTATGGTCAAGTGAATAAACAACACGTTTCCAATTGTTCCAAAAATGAAAAATAACACTTTGTAAACCGAAACAAATTGAAGATTTATTTCTCTTATATCCATTTTCCGAAGTTTGAAAACGAAATAATACGAGAAACAGGGAGTATGAAACCGGGAACTAAATCAGACTGGCCAATAATGCAGGTATAAAAATCAGACTCATTATAAAAACGTTTCGGTGGCTGGTCTCCGTACTTTTTCGTTTTCTGATTTTGTTGGGAAATGAGTACATCTGATTAGAAATCACACTTTTGGCGGAACCAAAAACAGAAATTCTTGTCTGTTGGTTATTTTGAAAGTTCACAAATTACGGACTTTAAGGATGATTTCAAAAACGAAAAGTTTATTTTTGTGTCTATGAATTATTTCACAGTTGAAATATTGCAGAATCAACTGATTCATTTCTTTTCAAGAATGGGAAATCGAAATTCTATATTCGTCATGTGGCATCGTCTGAAATTCTTTGAATACATATGAGCAACTCTTGAAAGTTTGGGACTGCAATCGAAGAAATTCTTTCTTTTTTCATTATGAATCGAACTGATTTTTTCAACTTTCAATCAAAGTTTAGGTTAAGTACACAGCCTTATGAGGCAGGTGAAATATTTATTCCGAATAATAGGAAGTAGATTTTTTAAAATGAGAAACGTCACGTTTCGAGTTCATAAGTAGAAATAAACACGAATATATTTTAGAAGGATGGTAAAGTATTTGGTCTTGTAGATAATACTGTTTGATTAGATCTCCAAAGTTTACTAAATTGTTTTCTATATTCTCCACTCTTCCACATTGTTACATAAAATGTATTACTGTAGGAGAGGCAAATGAATAGAGACTGAAAAATGAATTTCAGGAAGTATTGCTTTGCCCGAAAACTTACATTATGAGCAAATATCAACCTTTCCGATTTTTCCATGATTCCATCTCGTAGGAAAATGATTGCTACAATTTGACTAACAAGCCATGTGAAAACGAATATAACGACGGAAAATTTTAAACGTTTCATAATTTTGAAAGAATCATCATTTTGCAATGCGTTTTTCTGATGGAACATTCTGATGAGGATAATATAAACAAGCATAGTGATTGAAGATAGAAAAAGTATAATGCATTTATGAATAAAACCGAATCCCTCACTGAAGGCAAAAAGTGGATTGCAGAAGTTGATAGACTCGTCGTTTGTTGTAATGAATCCAAGAGAAACTATAGCTGTGGAATAGGCTAAAACTGGAAAAGAGGTTAAGCAAATATAAATCCATTTCGACGTGTTTCGATAACTGTAAAGTATGATTATGGAATGATCGGAGATAGCTTTAGTAGTAAGACAATGTCTCCAGGATAAAGAGCCACCCTTATAAACCGTGTAAACTTACAATATTGGAAACTTGACGAGAACTAATATATCAATCATAATGATTAGCATTATCAACCCTTGCGCAGCTTGGAAAAATATATAAAAAGCGATATGTGTAAAGCATTTTCTTCTAGTTAATAATGGATCTTTCATGACAAATGCATCAAATACAGTACCAAGCAAGCATACAACATGAAATATACATTGAGAACATTGTAGAATTGCTGTAAGTGTGCCCTGTTTCAACATATCAAATCCCCCAAAAAAGAACTAACAAGATCTAGAACGAAGTTGTCTTCTTTTGTAAATCAAATGAACAAATAGTAGATTCCCGACAGTTCCAAAAAAGAAAAATACAAATTTATAGACCATTACCACGTTGTTATTCATGAATTCAAGATCCATTTTCAAAATGAGACACTTCAATAAGTACCTCCACTTCCTAATCAGTCATAATAGAAACAGGTGAGATTTCGATATCACTTTCACTCTTTATTTCAATTTTGAGTTAAAGGAAATCTTTGTTTCTAGTCTAATCTGACTAACCGGCATTTTTGAAGCGCGTTGAAGTTTGAAAATACATGTTCATTGAAACTTTTCACACAGAATCCTAAATACATCAAAAATATGAGATGAAAAGATATCCAAATGTTCTGAGGATCGTTCACAAAATAACTAATTTCGTTTCAAAAATACTCGTAATAGAAAAATATGCTGGAATGAGTGACAAAAATACATAACTGAATGATAATGATAACTGAGAAAAACCCGATTATTTCCATTCTAAAACATGGAATTCGGCAAGACAAATAAAGATAAGGAACGTTACAAATATGAAAATGAGAACAACGGCATGAGGCCAACGAACAGTGAATCGTTGGATGAAGAGAGCAAAAAAGGTAGTGACAAGAGAAATTCCAAGGAAAAGCATCAGCAGACGATACACTGGATTGATCAGAAGTTCAATCTCTTTTCCTTGAGCAGCTGCAATTGTGAATGGAAGACCGAATCCAATAAGGAGATCTGAAATTTCTTTTGTTGAGAGATCTCCAACAAATCAAGAACCTTACTGAATAGTGGTCCTCCTATAGCTGCAGCCATCGCCATTTTTGGGAATCCTTGTTTCACAACAGCAATGTCCGCAACTATATCTCCAATGCAATTACTCCATGCCATAATCGTCAATCCTAACAATTCCATTGACAAACCAGTGACCACTCCAATCATAGTGACCACACTAACAATTTCATTCGATGTCGCGTAAATCCATGCTATTGACATAAGAAAACCTAAGTAGGAGTATACTTCCTTGTAATACTTTGGCTCTTTGCTTAACGGAAGAAAGTACATGGCGATGAGAGCAAGAATTGCAGAGACACCGAGACCGTACAACCAAAGACCAGGACTACCGGAAAATGGTTGCAGAGTTATGACTGGAATAAGAGAGGTTAAAATTGAGACTGTAAATCAAAAGTAAAACTCACTTTGAATTGAGA
This sequence comes from Caenorhabditis doughertyi, assembly GCA_963572265.1. Lineage (NCBI taxonomy): Eukaryota > Metazoa > Nematoda > Chromadorea > Rhabditida > Rhabditidae > Caenorhabditis > Caenorhabditis doughertyi. The sequence continues at coordinate 9,705,951 of OY751557.1, forward strand.
ACAGAGCAAATTGAATTGATGCGAAACAGTGGAGAATGAAAAGTGGTTTACACCAGCTCATTTCGTTTGATGGTACTGTCATTTTGAAAAAGAATACTGGAACAATCTGAAATAAAATTTCAAATTGGAAAGGTTTTTCATTCATCTTTGATACCTTGATAACAGATATGATCTTCACCAAGAAATTCATTTCTTCGAACTCTTCCCAGCTTGGCCATGACTTCAAATGATTGAAAAGATCCCATACCCAATCCCAGGATCTCCATGTGGTCAATTTCATTGTTTCGATTTCAGTGGCAGCCAAACTGATTTGATCATGAGAAGTGAATACAGTATGATGAGCATAAGCAAATTCTTCTTCTCTTCCTTCATCTCCACTGTCTTCAATTTCATCAAGAGTTTCAAGACTTTCAAGATCGGTTTCAAACGTGTCTGAAATGAAATTATTGTTAAAGTTCGTACAAGAATAGTTTTACTTACTTTGCTGGAAAATCTTAGAAATGTTTCTTTTCGGTGGAATGTCATCTGAATCTAATGATCCATTAAATCCTTCATTGACAATTCCTTTCTTCGTTTCGTTGTTATTATTGTTCAACTTTCGTTGTTGGTTTGCTCTAGTGAGATTTTTCATAAATTGAGAGTATCCCGCCACAACATGAAAGAGAGCAGCTACTGATATCGTTGGCTCTTTTTTCTTTAATTCTCCGTAGATTGGAGCAGTGGATGCTGAACTAGCAGGTCGTGACAAAGATCCTTCCTCAATTTCCTTGTTTTTCTTTTTAAGATTTCTCTTCTTTCGTTGACTACGGTAGATACCAAATACGATTACGGTTACCACGTAAACTCCGTATATTCCAAGAAAAGCTAGAATAAAGGGCGAGTTAAATATGAAACAGGGATATTTGAACTTACTTGCTGGCATCCAAACTTCAATTTTGTCAAATTTCAGAAAGCAGAATACAATGAATGCAAGGGTTATCATGTAGAAAATCAAATCGCGAAGTGTTGGAATTATCTTAAAATTTAAAGTGTTGGAAATTGTAATATTGAGGTGGGAACTTACAGCAACTCGAAAAGATTTTGTGAAAATGATGATAGCCAGAACTACAGTAGTTACAAAAATACTTGTTCCAAATAAATCTCCAAGTGCCAAGTCAGCTTTTGGTTTGGGTGTCGTCAGAACAGAAGAAATAGAACTGAAGACGTCAGGAGCACCGTTACCAAATGCCAAAAATGTTACTCCCTAAATCATTAGAATTCTGCAAGATTACGGAGAACTATTATCTTACAGCAATGGATTCACTCATTCTCAGATGTGTGACAATTCCAGAGATAGCAGGACAAAAGAAGTCATCGGCAATTGAAGACATTATCACGAAAAGGATGATGAGATAGATGATTCCAAGTATGATAAGAACAACCTGAACAACTTATTTTTAGGTTTTTAAGAGTGATATAAATAAATGTGGAATTTGAAGTGGAAATTTCATTTATTTTGTTTGTTTTTGATGAGCTATAAGCAATCAAAACGAATGTTGATTATATCAGTTTTCTTTAGAAAACAGCGGAAGTGTTTTAACCAAAAAAAGAACCACAACCCCTCGAAAATTGTTTTCTAAAAATCAAGAATGTATACATATTTCCTAATTGAAATAGTTATAAATAAACTCACCCTGACACCAATATTATATTGACATTTGACATACTGTGACCATGTAAGGTAACCACCACCTTCGCAAGAATCCTTGTTGCACTTGATGTATGCGCACTTTTCTGTATGATTTATGCGGATTGAGACCTTAAAAAGCAAAAATAGAAAATTACCATCACTCGTCCAGGATTTATCAATCATACATTCATCTGATGCACACATTTCCTCATCAAAAGGCATTCCATCGTAAATCGAAAAATTAGAAACCGTTCCAGTGTTCACATCTGGATAATCATATTCGTATATTGCACTCGCTACTCCAACTGATAAACTGAATACTAAAAGGCCAAAAAGCCATTTCAATTTCCCCATGGAAAATAGTTTATCAGGTCAAGAGTAATAAAAAGAAAGTTGAGTAGTAATAGTTGTTTGTCCGTGTGTGTGTTCCACCCGTTATTTATACGGTGGCGAGGGAGGAGTCTAAGAAAAAAGCACAAGATCTTCGAGGAGAAATAATCAAACAATAACCTCCTCTAAACAATTTTGTAAATGGAAGGAGGTCAACTGGTAATGGAGAACAAGAACCTTCTACTACTTATAAATTCAACAGAAAGAGGGTGTAGGTGTTATGTAAATTTGAAAAACGAATTAAAAATTGCACTCTAGACTTTCGAAGATTGACTGGTCTCTTGATGGTCTTCCGCAAAAACGGTAAGTGGACTTTACATTTCTCAAGGGTTATCAGTTGCCGAACAGTGTGCAAAGTGTCCAATTGATGATATCATTGCGTGGGAGCAGAGAAGAAGAAATTGAGATCAGCTGAGAAACTGTTCACAGTTTGGTGGAAAAAAGTTGATTAATTGGAGATCAAGCTTCTCGGCATACATTAGTAATTTAATGAAAACAATGAGTAATCAGGTTTGACCTTGAACTGATTTTCGAAATTTTTTAAGATGGAATTGAGTTATCGGGCGCAAAAGCACACTTTATTTTTGATATGATCGTCTAGTCTAAGTTTCTCATTCATGTAAGGTTTTCATGTTTTTGTTTATAATGTTTATTTTTCTGGATGTTCTCTGGATGTTCTGGACTCTGGATGTTCCAAGAAACTGTAACGGAAAGTTGATTGTTTTCGACGCTTTGAAAAAACTTGACTATTTATTGGCCAAGTGCTATCAGTTGTTCATTTGAAGCCGACCGGAAGACAACCTAGATGAGAGTGGACGTTCAGTTATTAGCTCCACGATTATCTGTTGCAATTATTCTAATGTGTGAGAAGGTAACATTCTTACTCCTCTCAAAGAAAACATCGTCTTTTGAAGAGCTAAAAGGCTTTTCCTCCGAGCATGCTGATCAGCAAATTTGTCATAACTGTTATTCACCATTAAAAACCAAATTCAGATCAAGACATTTATTTCCTCTTCCCATTGTGAAAAAAACAAAGCTTTGTTAATCCCAACTTTTTCCTCCCCACATCAAAATAAACTTCCTTCCTTCATTCGTTTTCCGATATTCCCTAACTGGTACTCTGTGTCCATTTAACCGGTACAAACCGATAACAAATTTTTGACAATCGGGAAAACATAAATGATTTGTTTTGTAAAATAGTTCCGTTAAAAAGAGACAGACAGTCGACGAGGAGCCGAGTGCAAATGAAGGGGAGAAAACAAGCAATAACACCTCGGAGAGATTATTTGTTTATCTAACAAATTGGACATACTTTACATAGTTTTTCAATAGTTTTTTTTTCGATACTTTCTGACATCATTTTCCGATGTTGAACCACGTGAACTCTTGTCTTCTCTTAAATTAAGCTTCTTCACAACCCACGCGAGAACATACTTTGATCTTCTCGAGACAAAAAGAAAGAAAGGGCTAACTGTCTGTTCATTTGACTTCTTCTCCTCCGATTATTGCAAATAGTCCATGTTCTTTTAAAAATTTAGTACACACATTCAAATAATTCAACAAGATCAATAAATGATGTTTGTTTTCCAGATTACAAAAATCGGAAGAAGGAGTCGAAGGTTTCGGAGGTTTAACTTCTTCATTTTTGTTATTTCTTCTTCTAAAATTTGTGTAGGTTTGGAATGAAGATGATGAGAGAAATAATATTGAATGATGATGATGATGATGATGATACCTAAATGAGAAAAACCAATAATTTGCTGCAACTGCTTTGTGTGGGAGGCAAAATTCAATTCGAGGAAAAGATGTACCCAGAGACAGGATGTTATTGTTGAAGTTGCCTCTCTATTAGGGGTTTTAATAAGCTGATTTTCATGAATGAGTTTGATCGCAAGAGATTTAGCTGATAACTAAGAAGGATTCTATGAATGATAGACTTTACTAGACTTATTCGAACTTCAGATCAGTATTTTCGAGGATTCATTCGATGAAATCAGTACTCCCTTCTAAAGTTCTCAATATCAACTTTCATGAACTCTCTAGACCACTCATGATCAACAAGTCAACAGAGACGTTTCGTCTGGAATCTGAACCGAAATACGGGGAACTTTGTTGCCTGACTCTTTCAAATATTGACAGATTTTTGAGCATTGTTCTCGCTTAGAAAAAATGCACTACAACCTACTTTTTGGTTTGCAGTTCAATTTAATGTTTTGAACTCGAGAGCATTGAGCTCATATGATATTCAGGTGAAAGTAACATGAAAATTCGAGAAACAGTTCTCTAATTATGTGGTAAAAGGAACCACTGAATGGTCCAGATACTATTTTTTTTTTCGAAAAAAAAATTTGTTTTTCATCTACTTTCAAAGATCAAACACACAAGGAATCAGTCTCAGAATGATCTTCAAAGGTTCATCGAATAATGAGTAATGGAGTTTTCGAATTTTTACATGTCAACAAATACAGTTTTCACATTTCTCCTGATTATCCTGTTGTTGCAAATCTTATCGACTATCACTACGCCGTATTCTAACTTTATCAAATATCAACAGATACAATTCAATAATTCCAAAACCTATCATTGATTTCGACCACAACTTCTTCCGTTTCCAATTTTTTTCCGGGAACTCTACTTTCGAATAATGTGGGTTGGCGTGCGACTCTTCCTGTCGGATAAACAACTCATTCTGCGTTTTTGAGTTTTGGAATTTGTGTAATGACGTCACTGAGTGAGAGCATATGGAAAGTTAATGACAATCATGAGCAAGTTATAATTGGTGCGGCTTACAGTCTTCTAGCCCTTACTGTATTTCCATTATATGCTCCTATTTTTTATGTAACACGAATTTTCTCAAAACTACTGTTTCATATTTATTTTCAGACAATCCGTACCAGGAATGAATTCAAAGAAAATATATCTTACAAACTTATCAGTCTTCTCAACGTTTGTGACTTACTTCAGTCTTTCAATCATGTACTGTCAGGAATTTTCATTTTCTTTCCTACACTCGCATTGAAAATTGATCCATTCGTCAGAGTAAATCATAACTAGGAGTTAAAGCCAGCTGAAAATCTTCTTTAGATAATGGGTTATACTGCCAACACTTTATGGACAGCAAGTTATGTCATCATTGCAGTTTTGGCTATCACTAGATTAGCTGTTACATTTTTCAACCTGAAGCCGAATAAATGGACTCTTTGGATGAAGGTTACGAACTTTTAGTTATTGAGTTTCTAATGTTAATAATTCAGATCATATTATTTCTCGGCGGAACTTATATTCTTGTGATTTGGCTAATTGGCTGCGTAACTCTCAATTTTCAACTTGTTGGTGTCAGTTGGTCATATGATATGAATGCTCCATTTGTTGACATATTATCGCCAATAGAACTATACTTTTGTTTCCCCATTATGGCTTTAAGTTTTGGATCTTATATTCTGATTCTCGGAAACATTTATAAGGTGAACATTTTCTTGTTTATTGACTGAAATAATTTGTTTGGAGAAAAAACGGCAAGCTAAGAATTCATCGTCCCTCCGCACAGAAATTGCTATTCTGATCCAAGCAACCGTTTTAACAACCTATATGGCCACGATTATGACTTTATGGCATCATGCCGGTAGATAGTTTTCAAATAAATAAATGAATTTATTTTTAAGAATCCTGGTTCGAAATGAGTGATAAAACATTGGGACTTCTGAATGGTTCATGGATATTATTTGCGCACCTCAATGCGTTTCTTCTTATTGCAACAAACCGGTATATTATCATATCAACTCTTTTAAGGTCATTTTCGTTTACATTCAGAACTGTACGTCGCCAGTTCATTTCATCATTGTTCGGACATACGAAACCTGTGACATCTGTAGTTGGGGCGTCGTCTGTGGTGAGCTCGAACTTTGTCAACAGAAGAATCTCAACAATCGCCACTTAATACTTAAGTTTCAACTTCCATGTCGTTAATGGTAATTCTGCTTTCCCATTTTCTGAGTTTTATGTCATACATGTTGATACTAGGAAACATTTATGTTGTGGGTAAAATTACTATGAATATTATTGTTCACTAAAACCAAAAATCTTCAGACATCGGCGAACCCAAAATGCGTCTTTTATTTGAATGGGGGTTTCGAACCCAATTGGTTAAGTTCAGTTCAAACGAACTTGTAAGTATACACATTTAAATAAAGCTTCCGGGAAAGAAGTCGTCGGGAAAGAATTCATAGAACATCACCTGAAGCAGATCATAGATCCTCTCATGATGTTCTCATCAATGAAAAATGAATAATAGTAATTACAGAAGCTTTTCTTAAAACTACTGATTACTCAGTTACCTGGAAAACAAAAGCCTAGACATTCACTTGAAATTACAGAAAGCTAATTTCTTCAAAAGTGAAGCCTGGAGTATGCGTTTTTGACTTTTAACATTTTGCTAGATTCGTTTTTCCAGCTTGATGAAATGTGCGTTTGTTTTCAAAACTTGATAAAATTTGAACCTGAGAAAAACCGAAAAAGTTGCTTTTGGGAAGACGTAAGTTCATTACAAAAAAATAAATCAACCAACATTGTGTTGAAACTAAAACCACGAGTATAGAAGTTGTTGATCATTTATGATCTATTTGAAACTAAATTATGATTTTCAACAAACCTAGTTAATTTTTCTGTTGTTATTTCGAATTGATTTCATGATTGTTTTTTTTGATTCTCGGAAGCGCGCGTGAAATTTCCGAACTCTATTTTTCCAGAAATTTCGAATTTTTTGTCAAAAAGTAACAAGAAGTCTGTATTAAATGAAGTTACTGTTACACACTTTTAACCAAATACTTTAGTCACATTTCGGTTCCTCTTGTTCTCTGAATCTTTCAAAGATTTTTACGTTTTCTGGCAAGAATTCTCGTAAAATTGCAAAATCCAATTGTTATAAACCATTCTGTGTGAACGAATTTTTGCCGTAAACAATACTTTTCTGTTCCTTTCTCAACAGATTATTCAATTTTAGAAACTTCCAATGTCGACTTCAAATCACACAATTTTTGAAACCAATTCCAATAAAGAACAATTCATAATCGGATGTATCTACAGTTGTGTGGCTCTTGCAGTGTTTCCCATTTATGTTCCTATTATTTATGTTAGTTTTTCATAGATTGACTATTTGCAATGTTTTTTCTTCAGATAATACGAGTTACAAAGGAATTGAATGAAAACATATCATACAAACTGATAAATGCAATGAACATCTTTGATCTTCTACAATCGTTTGGGCACTTTCTAACTGGAATATTCATAGTTTTCCCAATTTTTACTCACGAAATCTATTCTTTTGTGATTGTAAGTTATAAATTTAAAATTGCTTCCAGACAGTTTCGTTTTTTTCCAGATAGTTGGATATACAGCTAATTGTCTCTGGAATTCCAGCTTTGTTATAATTGCAGTGCTCGCAATGACGCGGTTAGGCGTAAACTTTTTTCATCTCAGAGCGAATAAATGGAAACTTTGGATGAAGGTTAGTTTGAATGAAATTTTGACCGTAGTTTGATAAAGTTTGGGAAACGGGAATAGTGATATCGGTATTTAGACGTGACTTGGATTAAAGGTTAGCCCTTCCGGAGGGTATCAAAACTTCCGCGCGGACTGTTGTATTAGTTTGATTAATAACCGTTCCGTTTGATAAATACTTGTTAGTTCATTTATTTATTTGTGAAAAACAATGTTAGCAACTCTGAAAATGTGCCTCCTAAAACGTTTGATGTGAGCATTTCGGAAACTGCGATCAAACGAAACTAATCTCTTGAACTAATCTCAACTTCAGTAGAAGATGAACAAATTTGAAAAAAGTTAGAAGAGAGTTTTAACCTTGAAAGTGTTCTAACACGTTCTCAATACCATTGATTCAATTTCCAGATGATTTTATTTATCGGTGGTTCATATATGTTCACAGTTTGGTTAATGGGATGTATTGTCTCTTGTTTTCAACTTGATAGTGTCAATTGGTCATACAATATGAATGTTCCACTAAGTACATTCCTATCCCAACAAGAACTTTATTTCTGCTTTTCAATACTAATTTTCAGTTTTGGGACATATATTCTCATAATTGGAAATATTTATAGAGTGAGGCTACCCAGTAAGACTGAGATTCAAAAGCTTAAAGCTTACAGCAAAAACGCCAAACCCAAAGTTTGACATCCATGCGCACAGAAATTGGAATTCTAACGCAAGCAACTGTGTTAACCACTTATATGGGAGCAATAATGACTTTGTGGCATAATGCAGGTTTGATCTTACTGCTCAAATTGCCCAATTTAAAAATCTTTTTAGAACTTTGGTTCGAAATGACAAATATCACATTGGCTCTACTGAATGGATCCTGGCTTATGTTCTCTCATCTCAACTCCTTTGTTTTGTTAGCCACAAATAGGTGAGGGAAAATTCGATGACGACAAAACGAAAAGTGCTGTATTTTTAGAAGTATCAGAAATCAGTTTGTGAAATATCTGGGTCCGACTACAAAACCTTCGAAATCAATACGTTCTTCTGCAGCGAATTCTGTTTTTGTCACTAAACAAGTGACAACAGTTGTATTAGTTTGATGAATGAACGTTTCTTATGATAAACACTTGTCAGTTCATTTTGTTTGGTTTGTGAAAAACTGTGTTAGCAACTTCTGGAAATCTGCCTCCTAAAACCTTCGATGGGAGCATTTTGGGAACTGCGATCAAACGAAGCTAATCTCTTGACCCTGTCAGAGCGTGATGAAACTGAAATTCCAACACATCCTATAAATTTGGAAAGAATAATACATGTTTCTGAAAAAAAAGGTACGAGACTTTCCCCTTGAAGGCCTTTTATGTGACTGATCTTTTTTCTACTTTCTGATAACTACCATTCAGTTCAAAGTCCGGTGAAAAAATTCAGTACTCCCTTTCGTGTGATTTTCACTCTGTACTTTCCCATACACTTTTGATTTCAGACACGAGACTTTCCACTTGGCAACAACATTTCTTTCATTCTGTTCTAGGCCTTTTTTTCGGCGTACATTCAGGAATGGTTTCTATCTTCAATCCTGATAATGAATTGCTGCTAATTGGGATCATCTATACTGTGCTTTCAGCTATTGTTTTTCCCGTTTATGTTCTTATAATCCATGTGAGTCACGACCTGAACATCTGTAGTAAGTTGAAACCTTATGTTTCAGGCTCTTCATTCAAGGAGTGATCTTCGAGAGAATATATCTTATAAATTGATAAATCTGCTCAATTACTGTGATGTATCTCAAGCATTCTGTCATTTCCTAACCGGAATTTTCATCATTTTCCCATTTTTCACCACTAAACTGGACTTCTTCGTTAGAGTAAGAAATCTAACTTATTCGATTCCAAACTTCCGATCTTATAGATCGTAGGCTGCACTGCAAACACACTTTGGCTTGCTACTTTTGTCATAATGGCAATACTTTCAACTGCTCGAATCGGGATAGCATTTTTCAGAGTCAAATCTACTAAATGGACAATATGGATGATTGTAAGTATCTTTGTGTTTTTGAATCTTTTCCATCATTGATTGTAATTAAGGTGTCTCTAGTTGTTGGCTCAGTTTATATATTCTTGGTTTGGATAATTGGGTGCATCACACAAAACTTTGAACTTACCGGACCAAATTGGTCCTACGACATGAAAGTGAAATTTGCTGGTCTCTTCGCCGATTTGGAGCTTGCGTTGTGTTTTCCAACTCTTTTGCTTAGCTTTTGTTCCTATATTATGATTACTTACAGTATTTACAAAGTAGGCTTGCATAACAAGATATTTTTAATTTCATTTGAAGTCAATTGCAGAAAAGAAGAATCTCTAGGATGTCATCGTCATCTCTGCGCATAGAAGTGGGAATTCTGATCCAAGCAACAATTCTCACGACTTACATGGCTATTTTAATAACTTTCTGGCATAACGCAGGTGTGTGAAAATTCTTGTTTGTGTCATTACGAAAAGAAATCACAAAAAAAGATTCCTGGAATAGAAGCAGTAAACAGATTTATGGGGTTTTCGAAATAAGAATAGTCATATAGGGCATTGGAGAAAAATAGATCCTTTATTTCGTAAAGTTCAATAAAGAAACAAGAACGGCTGTTTTTTAGAATCTTGGTTCAAGATGACAAACTTCACTCTCGCATCTCTTAACTGTGCTTGGATTCTATTCTCTCATCTCAACTCAATTCTTCTCATTGCAACTAACAAGTCTGTTCATTTCATCATTCATAACTCATTTATTTTGACATTTTCAGAGGTGTTCGGAATCAAATTCTCAAGCCGTTTTGTAACCGGGAAGTGTCTAGACACACTTCCAGACTTGGACCTCTGTCACATGTTAGCTCAACAATGCCGATGGAAAAATAATTATAATAATGAATCATTTTTTTCTGATTTTCTGACTTGAAGAACTAAGTTTTCAGAGAAAGAAGTTCCAGAAAAATCACTTCATTGATGAATCAACAATATGTAAATGCAAAACTTTGGCCCTGTAAGAAAGAAACTTTTGCTGGCTCCAAAGCACAATGATCATGTCGCTATTAATATTTGCATCGAAATTTTCTCCCCCTTTCTGCGCACAGACAATGACACCATACGGACGAAAACTGATTGCACTGCAGAGCTAGACTCATTCTTGCTTACTCAAGTGTTTTAAAAGTTTTTGCCATTATGCTCTGCACCAGTTGAACGCTGCTTTTTATGCAAAGGAATGTTTACTCGCGCATGCCAGCGGAAAGAGAGCGGAAGACATTAGAGAGCAAAAAGTAAAGAAAGTTAGTATAAAAGAGAACTGTGGAATGTTCTTATCATCCGATTCCCTCGGTTCGAATCATAACTGAAAATGCGCTTTACTTCCCTTGCCGTTGCCTTCCTTGCATGTGCCCTTGTAGTATCTGGAAGTGTAATCCGTGAAAAGAGACAGTGTGGATGTGCTCAGCCACAGCAAAGTCAGTGTTCTTGCCAACAAGTTCAACAGACTCAATCATGCTCATGCCAATCTGCTCCAGTCCAACAACAAGCTCCATCCTGCTCTTGCGCTCAGCCACAACAAACTCAAACTATTCAGGTATTTCATTTCCTTATCAATTCGCCCCAAATAATAATTTTTCAGGTCCAAGCTACTCAATGTGCCCCAGCCTGCCAACAGAGCTGCACCCAACAGTGCCAGGCTTCTCCATCAGTTTCCCAGTGTCAGCCACAATGTCAGCAACAATGTCAATCCCAATGTGCTCCAATGTACAATCCACCAACAACCACCACTACTACTACCCAAGCTCCAGTTGTTCAATATCAACAATGTCAACCAATGTGCCAACAACAATGCCAATCCACCTGTGTTCAACAACAACAGCCAGCTGCCCAGTGTCAACCACAATGCCAACAACAATGCAATGTTGCCTGTGACACTCCATCCACAACCACCCAGGCCCCACAAGTTATCCAAATCCAACTCGAGATCCAACAAGCTCAAGCTCAATGTCAACCACAATGCCAACAACAGTGTCAATCATCCTGTGTTCAACAACAACAACCATCAAACCAATGTGATTCTGCCTGTAACACCCAATGCTCTAATATCTGTCAACAGACTGCTCAAGCCACCCAACAAGTCTACAACCAGAACAACTACCAGAACACCAACACACAGATGTATGATCCATACAACAACCAAGGATCTGCTAACTGTGCTCCAGCTTGCCAACCATCCTGTGACAACTCCTGCACTCAACAAGCTCAACCAATGTACCAACCATACGAAACAACCACTGAAGCTCCAGCTCAAGTCATCCAAATTGTTCTTCAATCCTCTGTTGCTCAATCAGCCCAGTGTGCTCCAGAATGTGAACAATCCTGCCAACAACAATGTGTCCAACAACAACAGCCAGTGTCTCAATGCCAAACTGCATGCCAATCATCCTGCTCCAACTCATGCCAAGCTGCTCAACCAGCCACTATTGCCTGCCAACCGACACAACAGAACTCCTGCTCATGCCAAGTTAATTACTCTCCATGTGGAAATGGACAATGCTGCCGCAGAAAGTAATTTAATTTGTCTCTAATCTGACATTTTTGTATATACCGAAACCATTCAGTTTCAATAAACTTTTTCGATTGAACTGTTTTTTCCATTCATCTCGATATTTGAAGAAAACACTGAAAAACAGGAGAACATTGTTTGCCGATTGGCTTAGTTGATAACTCTGAATTTTCACCATCAGAAATAAGTTATTGTAACTTTCTTACCGGCTGTTAATACACTGCGTCCAATAAGAATAGGAGCCCCCTTGAATTTTCGTCTTCAGCAAAAGCTAAAACTTCAGGAAAAATCTGTAAATGCCATTCGATTCCAAATATAAAATAATCCCCGGGCAGAACTTTTCATCATCATACCACTTTCCATAATGAGATAGTAGAAAAAACTCATTTTTTCAAATATCACAACTCGATAAAATCCCACTTTTTAGCTGATTTACCTGTTTTTTTCATCAAATTTCATAAAACGGAAGGTATGGTGGTTGGAATTCTCAGAAAACTTCTAGAAATGCTCACACATAGTGAAAATTATAGCAGATACTGATTTGAAACCCACCTGGGTCATCCCGTGCCAAGACTCTTCATATTGATAAAATTTGATCAAAAAACATGTAAATCAGCTAAAAAGTGGGGTTTCATCGACTTGTGATATTTGTCAGAAACGGTCAGAAGTATTCCGAACCTTTATAAAACGTCCAAAAGTGTGAAAATGAATCATTTTGAAGTATAAAAACTTCGAAAAAATCAATGATTCACACCAATTTCCAGGGGGTACCCTTATTGGACAGCTGAAAAAATGTGTTTTTTCTCCTATCTGATTATGGAAAGTGATAGGATGATGAAAAATTGTGCCCGGAGGTTATTTTATATTTGGATTCGAATGGCATTTACAGATTTTCTCTGAAGCTTTTAGTTTTTGCTGGAGACGAAAATTCGAGGGGAGTCCTATCCTTATTGAACGCAGTGTATGCCACGCAGTGCAACAATCTACAGTTAAGAATCTATAAATTGATCCTTCCCGAGTTGGTTCAATTTCAATGGTCGCAGAAAAACAGGACAGGAAGAATTAGAGCCGGAGGAATCGATGAAAACTTTAAAACCCGTCTGTTTTTCGAAAGTTATCCTTTTTATTTTCTTTAGCATTCATGTTTTAGTTCATGATTTTTTATGCTTTTATCAGAACGAAAATTTCAGTCGATCCAAATTTTTTTCTTGATCTATGATTTCTAGGAACTACCGATTTCCCTGAAGCAATAATCCCTCATTTAAAAAAGATCGAAATGAGACCAAGAATGATTCATCATAATGTTTATTTAATCTTATCAGCTGTACTGATAGAAAAAAATATGTGCTCAAGAAACCACTTCACGCGCGTTAGGGAGAAACGATCTTTGCCCGATTCCGATTGTAGACAAACATTAATAAAGTTCAAAAAGTTAAAACAGTCTAGTTAATAAACAATAAAGATGGTGATAAAGTTTCCGAGCAAAAAGTTATCCAAAATAGTTATTAAGTATGTAGTGTCAATTACAAATACGTGATGAAATGAATGTTACCACTTCCAACACTTTTCGCTGAATAAAAGTAAGGTATCTCTTATAAGTATATTTGTTTTAAGTATGATGGCTTATTTATGGTACCTCTGACTTGCATTAACTGTGGACATCCCGTAGTTCATGCTACTCAGATTAAAATTGCAGCCATGCTTCAAATGCTACATTTGAATCAATCACATTTTTAATTTCGAATGCTCATGAAATGTTGGGATGATTTAGTGTGTCAAACATCTAAGAAAGATTCTGGATTTCTTTTCTTTCTTGGAAAACTTTTCACCGTTTTTATAATTTATCAACTTGACTTTTTCAACTTCCTAATCTTTATTTGTGTTTCTCTGCTATTGCCAAAGATCGTACTCTCCCAGCGAGCGTGGAGTGGTTCTTGGAATACATATTTTTCTATCAGTACAGGCGATAAGATTAAACAAAACTTTTGAAGAAAAAATAATCATGGTTTTATTTTTGATTTTTTTAGTATTTTTGACATCGAGACAAATGGAAAAAAAACAGTTCAATCGAAAAAGTTTATGGAAACTGAATGGTTTCGGTATATACAAAAATGTCAGATTAGAAACGAATAAAATTACTTTCTGCGGCAGCATTGTCCATTTCCACATGGAGAGTAATTAGCTTGGCATGAGCAGGAGTTCTGTTGTGTCGGTTGGCAGGCAATAGTGGCTGGTTGAGCAGCTTGGCATGAGTTGGAGCAGGATGATTGGCATGCAGTTTGGCATTGAGACACTGGCTGTTGTTGTTGGACACATTGTTGTTGGCAGGATTGTTCACATTCTGGAGCACACTGGGCTGATTGAGCAACAGAGGATTGAAGAACAATTTGGATGACTTGAGCTGGAGCTTCAGTGGTTGTTTCGTATGGTTGGTACATTGGTTGAGCTTGTTGAGTGCAGGAGTTGTCACAGGCTGGTTGGCAAGCTGGAGCACAGTTAGCAGATCCTTGGTTGTTGTATGGATCATACATCTGTGTGTTGGTGTTCTGGTAGTTGTTCTGGTTGTAGACTTGTTGGGTGGCTTGAGCTGTCTGTTGACAGATATCAGAGCATTGGGTGTTACAGGCAGAATCACATTGGTTTGATGGTTGTTGTTGTTGAACACAGGATGATTGACACTGTTGTTGGCATTGTGGTTGACATTGAGCTTGAGCTTGTTGGATCTCGAGTTGGATTTGGATAACTTGTGGGGCCTGGGTAGTTGTCGATGGAGTGTCACAGGCAACATTGCATTGTTGTTGGCATTGTGGTTGGCACTGGGCAACTGGCTGTTGTTGTTGAACACAGGTGGATTGGCATTGTTGTTGGCACATTGGTTGACATTGTTGGTATTGAACAACTGGAGCTTGGGTAGTAGTAGTGGTGGTAGTTGGTGGATTGTACATTGGAGCACATTGGGATTGACATTGTTGCTGACATTGTGACTGACACTGGGAAACTGATGGAGAAGCCTGGCACTGTTGGGTGCAGCTCTGTTGACAAGCTGGGGCACATTGAGTAGCTTTGACCTAAAAAATTAGCATATAGAGGCTATTTGATGGAGAAACGAATCACCTGAACAGTTTGGGTTTGTTGTGGCTGAGCGCAAGAGCAGGATGGAGCTTGTTGTTGGACTGGAGCAGATTGGCATGAGCATGATTGAGTCTGTTGAACTTGTTGGCATGAACACTGACTTTGCTGTGGCTGA
Source organism: Caenorhabditis doughertyi (assembly GCA_963572265.1). Classification (NCBI taxonomy): domain Eukaryota; kingdom Metazoa; phylum Nematoda; class Chromadorea; order Rhabditida; family Rhabditidae; genus Caenorhabditis; species Caenorhabditis doughertyi. Next base: position 9,721,319 of record OY751557.1, read on the forward strand.
GCACATCCACACTGCCTCTTTTCACGGATTACACTTCCAGATACCACAAGGGCACATGCAAGGAAGGCAACGGCGAGGGAAGTGAAGCGCATTTTTAGTTATGAATCGAACCGAGAGAATCGGATGATAAGAACAGTTTCTTGCCTGACTTTTATAGTGATCACTGAATTTTCTCCTCCCTATACCAGACCTGTAACTTCTTGATTTCCGCACTCTTCTGCCTTTTTTCCACTTTTCTTCCCGCGTCTATGTCTCATTCCGGGCAAACTTTTTACCCTTTGGAAAAAGTGTTCAGTTGGCCTGCATGCAATTGAAAAAGGTGCAGTGAGCACTAGAATAAACTTGGAATGCTCTATTCAAACAACATGAGAGAGTGGTGGGATGCAAGAAAACTAGTAAGATGCAAACTTGAAATTTATTATCGGAAAGTTAAGAAATAGATCTGAGTGTAATGTAAATGAATCATTTCAATTAAATTCTCACCGATTCTTTGATTAATTACTCATGTTCTTGTGTTGCCAGCATAGCTCTCAGGACAAGTGACATGATTACTTTTGAATACGTTTTTCCTAACTTCTGGATTGAATATGAAAATTAAAACTCTGAATATTGTAGTTCTGGTTAATTAGTCTCTAATCCCTCTCACCCGTCCAATGCGTGTAGAAGCAACCATCCAAGTGAGGTAACGATGAATCCATAGTTAGGATTCTGAATAACACTGGAAGATGCAAATAAGAATAAGCAGACACAGAACAAAAGAAATAATGTTTGAGCCATTGCCTGTTTCACATATCCCATATCTGTTTTAGCAGTTGAAGTGGAGACTAATGTCTTATTCCTCTGTAGTTTTTTTTTTGAGTTGAGCATAAGTTGAATCAAATTCACTTACATTGGCAATAATCGTTTGAAGCTTCATCATGCTAATTAAATCCAAAAAGAAGTTTATAGTTGATAATGAAAATATCACATTTAAACTTATCAATCTATCATATAGACTGCATACTGGTTTGAACGAATTTACATCGCCGAAATTGTGAAATTCAGGAATGTATATTACGACACAATCTGCAAGACATTTTTTTCTGTCTAATTTTTTCAGTTAATGCTCACCAAATGCCGAAAACCCCAGGTTTAACAAAAATGAAAATATTGCAGTGATTGCAATTATGAATTTTGTAAGGCATGAGCTGAAATTGTTTCAGTGGAATGGGAAAAAAGGCTTCTTGAAAACATCTGACAATTTAAAACTCGCCTGAAAACTTTCCGATAAATAAGTGGAATCGACACCGCAAAGAATCTGTTCAGAGTAATTTCTGTATGAGCACAAGTGGCAGCAACGTAACAAGTTTGAAGAATAAATCCTAATACAACAGATATCCTTGGATCTTCCAAAAGTGGTATTCCACTGAAAAGGAATATGTAAAAATGTACATCTAAAAGTCATTCTGTTCTAAACCCACATAATGGTCACAGGAGTTGTATATAGAAGAAATATCAACGAAAACATTCCGTCAAACACTGCTAAACTAGCAATTAACAGATAAAATGGATTATTTAAATTCTTCATTTTCCATATAAGGTGGATTAGAACACAATTACTGATTACTCCAATAAAAGATACCTCAAATAAAATTGTCTAAATATAAGAATTTGTTTTAAACTTACAATTCCGATTATAGATCCTACTATCAATGTGTTCAACAACATCACAGACTGAACTAGACAACGCAATTCTTGTTTTCTAATTGATAGTTCTGCTTAACCTTGTTTTTCGTGTTCGGTTCTCACAAAGTCGGAAGAAAAATGGAAATAGAAAAACATGGCTTCGAAATAACAACTTTGAGACTGATTCTTCGAACAAATTCTCAGAATTTCAAAATTTCAAAACAGAGAACACTGTTCCTTCATGAATCAATTCTTCTCCATTGAGAATGTTTTACAGTATTACAAAGTGAAACCAAAAATGATTCATATTTATTTGATCTCACAGAACGAAGAAGATATTTTCTCCTCAATGAAACTCTGGAATAGTGGAGGTCTCTCAGATTACAATTTTCTCTTTCGATCCTATCATTGAAAAACAAAGTCGAATCTCTGACTTGCAAATATCTGAACATCTGAGAAAGTTTTTTTCTTTTATTGCTTAAAGTTATCAAGTTAAAGTTATGCAAAAGAAATTTGGACATATTTATTTGATTCTATTTGCAAGTATTAGCTATCAAAAAAGATAGTATGATCAGAGAACGAAAAACTTCCAAATTTTCTGATCTCGAAGTTGCGTCTCTTGTTTCATAACTAAAAGCAGTTTCTGGAATTAGAGTTATATTTGTGTAATAATTTCGAGACAGTAAAATATTTGTGCAAATTTATTGAAACTGAATGGTTTCGGTATATACAAAAATTTCGAATTAGAGACAATTTAAATTACTTTCTGCGGCAGCATTGTCCATTTCCACATGGAGAGTAATTAACTTGGCATGAGCAGGAGTTCTGTTGTGTCGGTTGGCAGGCAATAGTGGCTGGTTGAGCAGCTTGGCATGAGTTGGAGCATGATGATTGGCATGCAGTTTGGCATTGAGACACTGGCTGTTGTTGTTGGACACACTGTTGTTGGCAGGATTGTTCACATTGTGGAGCACATTGGGCGGATTGAGCAACAGAGGATTGAAGAACAATTTGGATGACTTGAGCTGGGGCTTCAGTGGTGGTTTCGTATGGTTGGTACATTGGTTGAGCTTGTTGAGTGCAGGAGTTGTCACAGGCGGGTTGGCAAGCTGGAGCACAGTTAGCAGATCCTTGATTGTTGTATGGATCATACATCTGGGTGTTGGTATTCTGGTAATTGTTCTGGTTGTAGACTTGTTGGGTGGCTTGAGCAGTCTGTTGACAGATATCAGAGCATTGGGTGTTACAGGCAGAATCACATTGGTTTGATGGTTGTTGTTGTTGAACACAGGATGATTGACACTGTTGTTGGCATTGTGGTTGACATTGAGCTTGAGCTTGTTGGATCTCGAGTTGGATTTGGATAACTTGTGGGGCCTGGGTGGTTGTGGATGGAGTGTCACAGGCAACATTGCATTGTTGTTGGCATTGTGGTTGACACTGGGCAACTGGCTGTTGTTGTTGAACACAGGTGGATTGGCATTGTTGTTGGCACATTGGTTGACATTGTTGGTATTGAACAACTGGAGCTTGGGTAGTAGTAGTGGTGGTTGTTGGTGGATTGTACATTGGAGCACATTGGGATTGGCATTGTTGCTGACATTGTGGCTGACACTGGGAAACTGATGGAGAAGCCTGGCACTGTTGGGTGCAGCTCTGTTGACAAGCTGGGGCACATTGAGTAGCTTGGACCTGAAAATCTATTATTTGGGGCGAATTGATGAGGAAATGAAATACCTGAATAGTTTGGGTTTGTTGTGGCTGAGCGCAAGAGCAGGATGGAGCTTGTTGTTGGACTGGAGCAGATTGGCATGAGCATGATTGAGTCTGTTGAACTTGTTGGCAAGAACACTGACTTTGCTGTGGCTGAGCACATCCACACTGTCTCTTTTCACGGATAACACTTCCAGATACCACAAGGGCACATGCAAGGAAGGCAACGGCGAGGGAAGTAAAGCGCATTTTCAGTTATGAATCGAACCGAGGGAATCGAATGATAAAACTACCATCTTCCTTGCCTTTATACTACTTTCTCAGTTGCTCCGGAAACCGGTTCCAACTCTTCCCTCCCCCATCGCTGGTGTCTCCCCTCCTCCCGCAAAAAGTGTTCGTTTCAAGCTGCTAGTAAGCATGCGAGCAACGCAAAAAAAAACTTGGAGGATTGCTCAAGAATAAATTGTAGTGTTGCGCAATCTCAAACAATATAGCGGCCTGTTTGAGTTTGCTCTATGACCTTGTTCTCACTAGGATTAACAGCTGAGAACCTGTTTTTTTCACGAGCAAATAAGAAACGGGAGCCTATTTCCGGGGGAAAAGGTAAACTTATTGAGCTTTGCTCCTCGAGTTTTTTTTCACATCGGGGTATTTTGATGAAACAGGAAACCTCGAAAATAGAAAGGATAATAAGTGATGAATAAGTGCTGTGTTTTGGAGTTGTCTAGAAGTTTTACTCAATTTTTTCCTAGAATTCTTGAATGAATGTGTTGAAATTAAATATATGAGAAACAATGCATGAAACGTTTTCATTCCATATCTGGAAATCTATCATTTACATGAGAATGGAACTCCTACGTTTCATAGAATCAAGTTCCACAGATAATTCGATTTGATTTGTCATTCAGTGTGCTGTCAGCAATCGAAAAGTTGTCTGTTAGAAAAACATAATTATCGGTCATGAGTATCAAAAAACGACAGGTGTTGACGAGACTCCACCCAAGCCAGAAGTAAATGTGATATTAATACAAAGAGGAAATTCAGAAGGCGTTCAAAATATATATTTGTCTGGACAGTTTTCACCAGTTCCTTGTATCAATGATTTCAGAATCTGTTGTTGCAATTTTAATGTTTGTTGTAAGTACATTCCTTTTTCCATAAATAATTTTACTGGATTCAACTTTTCAGTGTTCCATATGTGGATTTGTCATCAACTGGACTATTGTAGTAATAATGATTAGAGTAACAAAATTGCAAAAACCATTTTCAATTCTAACTGTTGGATTAGCTCTTGCCGATGGTTTGTTCTCAACGTTATACTTGTTTTATGCAACTCCAATGGTTCTAATGCAAGTTTTTTTCGTTTCATAAAACAATTCTTAATTACGATTTCAGTCATAGCGATTTCTTAATCGAATGGTCCCATGTTTGTGGATATGTTCTCATGATCTGTTACGATGCTTCAACTTGTTTCCATTTTTTGATCTCTCTGAATCGGTTCCTGGCAGTTTTCAAGCCCGTTTTCTATCACAAAGTATTCAGTATCACATTCACAAAATGTCTTGTTATTGGAGTGTATCTTACATCATTCTCAATTATCACTCTTTTCTTCCAAATCCGTAAGATTTCCTCACATCGATGTTAACAAATTTTGTATTTCAGTAGGATGTGAAAACTATTACAACGCGGAACTTCGTGCTTTTCGCTACTCGGAAGAAGCAATTTGCAAGTTTTATGGTAATTTTGGAGACTTTTATCAAGTATTTACCTTAACTCTTACGAGTACTGTTTTGGATTTTCTTGCGATCTCAAAAGTTATCAAAATAAGATCCAATATGGATAGAAATTCAAAAGAGCTGAGCTTACTCAAGCAGGTAAATTTGTATGAATGTGTAGTTTGTATGTCCATTCATCAGAGTTTCAGTCAATAAGTCAAACATTATTTGTTCTTACAATTGTTTGTTGCTTTACTTGGGGTCCTCGTCTTCTGCCAGATAGAGAATATTCATTCATTTTCTCATCAATTCTTTGGCTTTCAGTACATACGTTCGATGGGTAAGCCGTTTCCTTGTTTCTGCCTTACAAAAATCATCTTTCAGATTTTTCACGTTGAGTTTCAATTCTGAAATACGGAAGAAAATAAGTTCTGATGGGCATTCCATGGTGTTCGTGAGCAATACGAAGCCAAAATAGTGGTATCGAATTAACATCTAATATCTTGTTATTGTTTTTAGATCATATTTTCACTGTGATAATGGAATTTCAGATAATAAATATTTTGCCGCTGGTAATATTTCATTATTATTCAAGGAATAAAAGTTCAAAAAGTTTTAGTGTTGTAAAAACAAAAAGGTGTATCATTCATAACTTTTAGACGGAGAAATTCAGAAAGAAACTTACATTTCGGACCAGTTTCAAAAAAAAATCAAGCTTCTACACATAGATCACCTTAGGTCACCTTTGGATCCGCTCTCAAAAGAGAAATATAAAATTAGATTTCTGGCTTGCTCATAAGCGTCTGATATTTTTCTGGAAAGCCGTTTATTTTCATGATTATGAATGTTTCGATTACGTTTAAGCACTTTTTTCCTTTGTTGCTCCCAGTTACAGACTATAAGTGATGTTATTTCGAACTATAAAATCAAGAAGCATAACATCAATTACCTGTGACCTCAGTTTTACGAGAATCCGGCGAGGAGATCTTACAGTATTCTAAGTGGTATAGTCTTGTAATTGGTCTGTCTAGGAATCTAGAAGGTAAATGTATAATTATTTTTAGTCATTCATAATTCCTAATGATATAAAAACGAGCATTCAAAGAATCAATTGGGTTTAAGAACTTTTTTCTGAAACTTTACTAGTGCCAACCCATTTCTCTAATGTGTATGTTGTTGCTGTTTATAATTGAGGTGATTGAAAATAGAGTCAAACAAGTGCTAATTTTGACCAAGATTACTTTTCTGAATGTACATTCTGAAGAATTTCAGCCCAGTTCAAAATAATGCTTTGGTGTAATGAAACCAGTCATGATACTATAAGGATCTTTTTTTTCAAAGCAGAACATTTTCCGGTTGAACAGCAATGTTTTCAAAAACAAAGTATTGCCTCAAACTCGTGTTCCCGATGTTTGAAATATTAAAAAAGTTGCTCATCTAATTTGGAAAATTTTCTGTTTTATGTTTTGGTTTTACCTGTTTTTTGAAACGATGAGTGATTATTACTAGTGATGCATGATGACTCTTTTTTTGAGAAATTTCTAGTTGTTCAACACGTGTTGTGCCAATTAATCAAGTGTCGATTTGTAAACAAAGTCAACTAGTTCCAGGAAGTTCCATAGCATAAGGCCAACTTCTAAAACGCCGAATAACCCGGATCTTTGGCTGAATTTATATTGAATAACTGGAGTACATGCATAATCAAATTGTAAACGTCTGAAGGAAAAAGTAGGACTGGAGTTTCTGATTAGAAATGTTTTATTGATATCGATAGAGATCAAAACAAGAACGAATCGAGATCCGAGCAGTGGCACCTTATTTCTCATATATTTTTTGAAGAAGTTTCAAGTTTAGATAACAAGTAGGTTAAGAGAAAATGACTTCTTGCACTTGTTGATATAAGGCTCCATTCCTAAAGACGAATGTTCTCACTTTCATTGAGTATAAACATAGTTTCCCACGGAAGAAAATATCCTCCATTTTGGGATCACAGATTTAAACTTTATAAATGATCAAGTAAGCAACTACATTGAGCTTTTTTCTGAGCATTTGAGCATGAGCATCTCAAAAGTTAATTTTGTGATTATTGTTTTTTTTCGCGATTCGCATAACTGCACATTTTTCTTTGGAAATCTACTTTTAGTATTCCTTTCCAAAAAATCAACCAATTTCCAAAACAGAAACCAATTAGAGAGATCAAAAAGCGCAATTGTGACGACTGGCAAGGGGGCTCCACCTTCTCTCAATCAGCCTATTCAATTCAATTAAGTGAGTAAGGAGGTAAATGAGACAACTACTCGTATTTATTACTTTTACTCCTGACTACTTTTTTCCATTGCTTTCATTGTGCTATTTCCTTATGAACAATTATGAGCCGAGAGATTTGGATAGCGTTGCTCATGCTTTTTGTAAGTGAATCTTTCATTTTTTGTTGTTCTCTGAAAGTTTGATATTTAGTGTTCATTGGTCGGATTTATCACAAATTGGATGATAGTGGTTTTTATGTATCAGACTACTAAATTGAAGCAACCATTTGCAATTCTAACTGTAGCATTGGCAGTTATCGATGCAACATTTTCCACTCTTTACTTGTTCTATGCAACGCCTATGGTTTTATTGTGAGTTGAGAACGCATAATAACTTATAACTTTTTTTCTGGTTTTCAGCAATATTTTTGTATTTCAATCATATTCAGCGGTCTGTGGGTTCCTATTAATGATATGTTATGATGCTGGAACTATAATTCATTTTGTTATTTCTCTCAACAGATTTTTGGCAGTTTTCACTCCAATCTTATATCATAAAATATTCAGGTACATAAGTATGCTTTTGCCTTTACAAACGTATTACATTAAAATACATACTTTCAGTGTCTTATTTACCAAATACATCACAATGGGCGTTTTCATATATACTTGCATTTTGATCACTTTGTTTTTCGGGATTCGTGAGCTTTCTCTTCTTTTCTCAAAGTGTTCTAGATCTGAAAAACTTTCAGTAGGATGTGAAAACTACTACAATCCAGAAGTGGTTGCGTTTAGCTATTCAAGTCAACCAATCTGTAAGGTTTTTGCATTGTACGGAGATTTTTATGAAGTGTTATCTCTGACTGTAATTGGTGCTGCGATGGATTTAGTTACGATTTGGAAAGTCATGAAGATGCGAATAAGAACCGAGAGAGGAAAGAAGGATCTAAACTTTTTGAAGCAGGTTTGTCGTGAAAGAAAATCTTTTCATAATGTAAGATATATTTTTAGTCTCTAAGCCAGACAACATTCGTTCTGACTATTGTGATTTGTTTCACATGGGGACCAAGAGTGATGCCTGGGAAAAATTTCGCATTCCTATTCTCCTCTATTCTTTGGTCTTCAGTTCATTGCTTCGATGGGTAAGTTGTTTTCATCTATTTTTATATTCATACTGTAGGAATTCAGAGTATTTACATTAATATTCAATGGGGAAGTTAAGAAGAAGTTAAAGTCAGGGTCACAAGTACGGTCTTCATTTGTCAGTGGAGCGAGGAGTCTCTTCTAGAAGTCTTGTCTTGTTCCAGTTTTGCTAACTTTACAAAACGGGTTGTGTACTTTAATTTTTTCCATACATGCAATTCATAATTCGAGATTACATTTTTTGTTGGATACCCCGTATCGGTTCATGATCTGTGCATATGTATAAAACAATTTTCGAACAAGGCTGTACACAGGCTGTTCGCAGGCTGAAACATAAAAAACATAAACCTTTGGAGTCAAAACATAAACGCTCAAACTTGAGTTCAACATGTTTCGAGACCAAAAAAACAGGTGCAAAAGGTTTAATGTCACCGCTAACCTTGATCGAAATTACAAAGAATTTCTAACCCAAACTGGGCGCAGTCTGTCGGCAGTCTATGAGCATTCGGCTCTATTCCAGTTTAGGGGATTCATAAATAAATAGGGGACTCAAGTCAGGGGACGCAAGAAATAGGGGACTCTAAAAAAACGAGGGGACTCAAGGAAAGGCGAAAAAAACCGAGGGACTCAAGTCAGGGGACGCAAGGAATAGGGGACTCATCGAGAGGCCCAAAAAACCAAGGGACTCAAAACGAATGAGTTGGAATATCCAAATACTAGCGGTGGAATTTGGGCTCAGTGGACGGGCATTCATTTGCTGTAGCTGTGCCCTCGCGTACAAGCCCTTTCCAACGAAAAGATGATTGAAATTTTTTTTTCTATCTTGGCGACGGCGAGTATAATAATTGAAAGGTTATTCATAAATCTTGCGATGTAGGCACTCATAATAAGACTTCAATTTCCATTTTAGGCTTACTAAGTAATTCCTGTGTGTCAATTTTGGTGTCGTCAAAATGAAAAACTAGATTTTGTGTTTTATTGTGGATTTGTTCTAATGATATTTTTTGGAAAAAAGAAAAATAACCGGTTACAAATAAATGAAAAAAATTCGGGTATTCTAACTCATTAGGTTTGAGTCCCTTATTTTTTTTGGACGCTCGTTCAGTCCCTTTGTTTTTTTGGAGTTTTGATGAGTCCCTTATTCCTTGAGTCCCCTCACATGAGTCCCCTCGTTTTTTTAGAGTCCCCTATTTGATGCGTCCCCTGACTTGAGTCTTCTATTTAATTAAGAATCCCCTAAACTGGAATAGAGCCGAGCATTCTGTTTGGGCCAGAACTCTGCTGTTTGAATATACGGTGTTACAGTACCGCATTTCCCCCGGATTTCGAACACTAGAATCGAATTTCTAAATAAAACTGTGCACAGTCAAGCACTTGATAGGCAGTTATAAGGAATCTGATTGGAATTTATTCGGCAGACAGTACGCAGGCTGTACACAGACACATTTGTGTGATATTATGACAATGAAATGCGGATTCATTACTTTTTTCACCTGAATTGCGAAGCAACATTCACATTTTTAGCTTTGATATAAACTCATTAGCGTCTTTATTTCGAACTCACGAGAAAACGGTTAAAAATAGAATTTGAGGAGTGCGAGGTTCGTGATTTTGAAAGCCCTAGTTATTGACAAATATAAACTCACAGCAGAAAAATAAAATTTTATGATTCAAGTTCTATGACTAATACTTAGGACCACAATAGTATCTGTATGAACTGAATTCCTATGAATCTTCTTATATATATACTTGTTGCAAAACATATTAATCACAACTTCTCGATAAGGTTTGTGTACTGTAAGCATAACAGCGCTTGAAATCAAACCATGGAAAGCCATTGCATTGACCAAAATTTTGTTCAGAGCTGAATACAAATTAATAGAGATATCATAAAATACATGTGTTACCTTGATCATAATGATAAGTGACAAATGAATAAACGATATATCCAACAGGGCCAATGACGACTGCCAGAGGAATTGAAATTTGAATAGACAAAGCGATAAAAAAGTGTAGTTGTAGTTTATAAGTTTTCTTGGATTTTGCCTTTGTGCTTGATAAATAAATAACGATCAAAGTAAAAAAGTATAGACATTCACTCGTGATAACCACAGCTGCAATCCCTATTATCCATGTGAGCATTTTTAGGCCAATAAAGAATGGCTGCAGGAATTTTGGCTGCATTAAGAATGGCTGCATCATGTATTTTGGCTGCATGATGTATTATGGCTGCATTTGGAAGACATGGATTATGGCTACATTGTGTATTATGGCTGCATGGCGTATTTTGGCTTCATTTTCAAAACATAGATTTCGGCTTCACTGTGTGTTATGTCTTCATAATGCATTTTGGCTTCACAGCATAATTAGGCTTAATTTCAAGGAATAGATTACTAAATATATTCTTTTTGGTCTCCAACCAGATACCAATTTTATGGTACGAAAAATTTTGTAAATTAAGTTTTATGATTATTATTTCTCTGTTTTTTGAACATATTTTCTTCTAAATTTGTTCAAAATATTACCTGATTTGATTGTAAACGATTTATTGTTCTCCTTTCCAAAGTTTCCAAAATTTTCAAATTTTTTCCAACACCAATTCCAAGAAAAATTTATTGCGAAAACATTTTCAATTTCTTTACATGAGCTGTTCCATTTCTCCGTTTCGTTTTTGAGAGTATTATCACCATTCACATCTTCAATTTTGTACCATAAAATTGGTATCTGGTTGGAGACCAAAAAGAATATATTTAGTAATCTATTCCTTGAAATTAAGCCTAATTATGCTGTGAAGCCAAAATGCATTATGAAGACATAACACACAGTGAAGCCGAAATCTATGTTTTGAAAATGAAGCCAAAATACGCCATGCAGCCATAATACACAATGTAGCCATAATCCATGTCTTCCAAATGCAGCCATAATACATCATGCAGCCAAAATACATGATGCAGCCATTCTTAATGCAGCCAAAATTCCTGCAGCCATTCTTTATTGGCCGCATTTTTATATCTGTGGCATAAACAAAAAAATTAGGATTATCGATTATTTCCTGAGGAATGCATGGAAGCATCTGAAAATCGATCAAGATTTTAAGTTTTAGAATTTCTTTCCCACTTCTTTAACAAAAAGTTTGCCATACATCTGCTCAGGAGGAGTGAATGTAGTTGGTAGAATGAAAGTGAAAGCATAGATATAATGACCTCCAATATAAAATAAACGCTTTTTGTCTTGTACTATACTCGTGCCTTTCCCTTTAACAACCGTAGTATAACGGTTTTCGAAGAATCCTAATATGGAGACACCGGCTAAACAAATGGCCGAAACGAACATGTATCCTTGCCACTTTTCAGGTATTCCCAGATAATTGTACAATCCATGAGCATAGCCAGCAGCCACTGGGAACAACATGTACTGTGTGGAAAAAGCACTGAGGAATAGATCGAGATATGCTCCGCTGAAATCTAATTTGTTCAGAATTCCATCATTCAATATGCTGAAACCTACCATACATGCATAGTGAACATCATCCATTTAACTGATTCCATTCTGGGTGGTGTTTTAAAAATGACCACGCATGCCGCTAATGAATGAACAGGTAACTCGAAAACAGCAAGTTTGTGAAGGATCGAAGGGGCAAAAGTATCCATTTCATAAGTAGAATTTCTCCAGATACGCATCTCTAAACTATTCAAATAACTTGTTACGTGTATTTCATGACAGCGGAATTAATTTTTCACCTGAAGCGACATTCACAATCTCAGCCTCCATCGCATATTTTGGCGTCTAATTGTGAACTTACGAAGTTAAGAGATATAAATAGAAAAATCATTTTTCCGAAACTTGTCTTTTTTCTCATTTAATTTTAACTCTTGAATTATTATTTTTTCTAATGTAAAAATTAGAAAAATAGCGAATAAAACTGATTTATTTATACTTTAAATTTGTTATGAAAAAAGGAAATGTACAAAAATAAATAAAATATTTACAAAGCCTTTTAGCCTTTTCCTGTGAAAATTTAATAGCCTCCAGTTGTTCCCTCAACATCAAGGTTTCCAGTAAAGGGCTGAAAAGGAAGTATATTTATGAAGCAGCTTGAAAATAATTCTTACATCTCCTCCGTTGAATGATGGCATTCCAGTTGATGCATCTGATCCCAAAGGTGGGAAACTGTGATCATTTCCTCTTACTGGTCCGTCAGTGGAGTCTGATGAAAGTCCGAATGGCGAACGGCTATTTCCAAGGAACGTTGGTGGATCAGATGATAATCCGTGTGGAGGAACACTGTGATCCTGCAAATGAATACATGATAAACGGTTTTTGTAATTTATGATATCAGAAATTTTTTTGGCAGACTAAAATACACAAAAAACTAAAACACAGCTCACTTGGATTGATGGTCCATCAGTGGAATCTGATGAAAGTCCGAATGGTGATTGGCTATTTCTTTCGAATGCAGGTGGATCAGACGAAAGACCGTGTGGAGGAACACTGTGATCCTGCAAATAAAAAATTGTGGTTAGAAATTGTTTGATCACGAAAACAAGCAGAACTCACTTGAATAGATGGACCATCAGTAGAGTCAGAAAAAAGTCCAAATGGTGATCGGCTTCCTTGAAGAGCTGGTGGATCGGAAGACAATCCTTGTGGTGGAACGCTGTGATCCTAGAAAAAAAACTTTTGAATTTGTTTTCACTATGACAACGGTTCAATCAGCAAAAAGTCAAAGTTTGACCTTTCGAATGTTGAAAAAGCTCATACAAACGCTTACTTGAATCATTGGGCCATCGGTAGAGTCTGACGAGAATCCGTGAGGTGAACGGCTATGACGCTGAAATCGACTATCGTTTCACAGGTGGATACAATAAATTCGTTTTACCTTTCCAAAAAGTATTGGCCCGTCAGTGGAATCGGATGAAAATGAAAGTGGTGGACGGCTATTTCCGAAGAATGATGGTGGATCGGAAGACAATCCATGTGGTGGAACACTGTGATCCTAAAATCAAAGTATTGCGATATTTCATTCTTAATGATCTCAGAAATTCCTTGAAATGAAAGCTCACTTTAATTGATGGTCCGTCGGTGGAGTCAGACGTGAGACCATGTGGAGAGCGGCTGTGATGCTGAAAATCACATCTGGTTTTATGCTTAATAAACACAGTTTGGGATACCTTTCCGAAGAATACTGGTGGATCGGATGACAATCCGTGTGGTGGAACACTATGATCCTATAAAAAGATGTTTTTGGAAATCGATGCCACGTAAAATGCAATACCTTTCTTCCAAAACTATCTTGTCCAGTTACGTAAACATCATCTGAAGTGGATTCAGATGCAGATTCATCAGCTGGTGGTGTTGGAGTCTCGGTTCTTAATGCTTCAGATGGAGTTGAGGAATCATCTAAAGGCAATGGAGGTTGAGTTCTCCTTGGAACTGCCGAAAGTCCCACGACAAGAATAGTCAGGAGAAGGAAGGATTGTTGCATGTTTCGAACTTGTCGAATCTGATTTCTGTTTGGGGGAAGCCCTTTTTATACTATGTTAAAACACGGGGGTTTAGTATGATAAGGCAACTGATAACGCTGTTTTTCAATTTTTTGTTTTCTGTCGCATAGTGACGTAAAATAGAAGCATTTAGATGTACATATGTTTATACAATAATAATGAATAATTGTTTTGATGATTTTTGAAACTTTCCCATTGTTGAGGAGTTTCCTTGTGTACCATATAGGTCATTGGAAGTGCTCTTCAGATCATGATCAGGTTTGAAAAAATGTGTTTTCTATAGAAACTTTTTGAACGAACTGAAGAATAGTATCAAAACGGGGAAAATATCTTCTCAAGTTAAAGTTAGTAGAAACATTTCTGAAGAACTAATTTGAGTGGACATTGAAGTTATGCAATATCTCTGCATTGGGATAATCTGGAACATTTTTTTGCTCTGATAATACCACAAGACTAATTTAATTTCACTTCAAAAGTCTATCACCAAAATACGTTTCCAATAAATCATACTCCAGAACCACTCGAGTTCCTAGTATAACTCCTTTTTGCAATGCTTGTCTCTCAATTTAATCAAATGACACTGCCGGAGAGTTAGAACATAGAGACAGCCGAATCCAGCTTTTTAGTTTTCCTTCATTTTCCCATATACACACACAACAACAAAATGTGTGAATTCAAAGATTCCGGGTTCGCATCTCAAAAAGTTTTCTCAATGATTCTTCATTTAATGACTGCAATTGAAGTTCCTATTCATTTGTTCGGTGGTTATGTTATCCTCTTTCGAACTCCCGCCAAAATGACGTCTGTTAAATGGAGCATGTTTGTTCTTCATTTTTGGTAAGAATCGGATTTCAGTACTAAGAAAGTTCTGGTGTTGTTTTTCAGGAGCTCTCTTCTCGACGTCACAATATGCTTTCTTGTTATTCCGTATACAATATTTCCTGTGCCCGGTGGAATTCCACTCGGAATACTGTCTCTGTTAAATGTTCATCCGATGGTCCAAGGGTTCCTTTTGGTTATTTGTGGTGCATTAACAGGCGTTTCAATTCTGGCATTCTTCGAGAATCGTTGCAACTCAATGAGATACGGGCCTTATAGTCAGGCAAAGTTAACAAAGGCAATAAGATACATATATCTGACAGTGAACTACTTGATGGCTTTTGGATTCATGATTCCAATTTATTTACAACTTCCAGGAAGAGCAGAAAGTGAGAAGTATGCAGTAAAAGTTAGTTTTTCTTTAGCCCATGAAGAAAAAGTTTATTAATCCAGGTACTTCCTTGCCTTCCTTCAAATATCTATAAAAATCCTCGTTTTTTCATTGCTTCTACCAATATCTGCTTTATATTTTCTCTTGTCGGAGGTCTCACTGCACTTGTCACTATTCAAATCTTATACCATGTCATCTATTCTGTAATTGAGCTTCGTAATCGAACGAAGAAACTATCCAGAGTGACATCAACACTTCAAAAGCGGTTTTCTAATGCTCTTTATGCTCAAGTGACAATACCAATGATTGTTTATTTATTCCCAATGGTATATGTGTTTTCAACATGGACGTTTGATATTTTAAGTCAAACTTGCAACAATCTTGTGTTTATTTGTATAGCTCTTCATGGTTTACTGTCAACAATCACAATGATTGGGGTTCATAAACCATATAGGGAAACTCTTAAGCTATTTTTACCCAAATGTGAAAGATTGCGAAAACGATCCAAAGTATCTGGAATTCGCGATTTACAACTTTCTGCGATTATGTAGTTTTTGAGCTTAGAAGTGAATCTAGTCTGAGCATAAATGATTGTTTTTCTGTTTTTATTTTTGTTAAAAAACATCATATTCATCTGAAAATCTGGTTGAGTCATTTTCTGTAATCAGACAGGTGGAACGGCTTTTAAAGATTGGGTTAGCGTTTGCATTTGCATTGCTCCAAACATCACATTTCAATAACTTGTTCAGGATTTCAAGACAAATACCCAATAGTTTTATTGAGTAAATTAGGTTCATTCGGAGCAAAAATAAAATTATTTAGAAGCGTTTTCAGAAGATTTCTTCACCACTGCAGAAACAACTTTGTTGATATTTTGTTTCAGCTTCCTCACACATTCTGAAATTGCATCAGAATCCTCTGCTTCCAATGATTTCATGAGACCTTTTCGATTTTCCATCATACTCTCCAAAGTCTGTTTTATGTTCTTATCGTACTGGTTTGACATGTACATCCATGCGGTTACGTTTTCTATCAAGTAAACAGATGTTCCGAATAGATTCTCCACAACTTCTTCCTTCATTACATTTTTCCGAATTAGAATGTGCTCACGATTCACAGCACGGTTTCGGAAGTTGACATCATAACGAATGTCTCTGGCAGCTCGACAGATTTTAATAACAGATGCTCGAATTCCAGGAATCTTGACAATGTCTGTGTAAACTTTGGCGCGTGGCACATAAGGACTGTTTTTGTAACTCTCTCCAATAACGTACCATCCTTTCTCAATTAGCTTTCTCAGAATCGGATCAAATGGATAGTAATAATGCTTCCAGACAGTTCTCATTGTATTCATATTTACATTGGTTTTACATCCAGGACATTCAATAAATTCTTCGAGAAGAAGTGCATGATAGATTTGTTTTCCACAAGAACATGCAACTTGGAGAAGAGTTTCTGTTCCAGTTCCTTGAGCATGTGATATTTCGTCTGCAAAGAGAAATTGCTTAATAAAGGTTTGATGTAATTTTAAAAAGGTAACATACATCTCAAGAGCCATTTCTCTTCCCATTCAGCATAGTCTCCACATTTTAATGGCCAATGTGGAACTCTATCACAATGTTTACACCAAGAATAACCACATGGGCAGGAACGATTCTGAGTTTTCTTGTCATCTTTTTCAGTATCATTATTAAAAAAGATTGCAGACTTGCATTTGGGACACTTCTCAAAGTCTCCAACTTCTCCAAGACCCATATAAACTAATTCAGATGTCATCTGAAAATATGTTCGTCGTAGTTTCTAGTATCATAACTCACTCTAATATACAAATTGATAACAGTGAGGGGAATGAATGTAGGCAAATATTCTAGTTCATCAGCAGTATCAGTTTGAAGATCAATCGGAAGTCTTCTTGCTCTAAGCTCCTTGTAAAAATCATTCCGCAAACAATCCGTGCATTTCATCTTTGTCTCATTTTCCATTAGAAATAACTCATGAGACCGTTTTCCCCAGTTGCACGATCCACATCTATCATTACATGTGTAACCAGTCTTCAGTCGATTCTCTTTTTTTGTCATTGAACATAAATCTTTCCATTCGATTCTTTTTCCCATTTGACTTAACTCTTCAGAATTTGCCCACCTGGCATGGTAATGTTGATTTGGCCAATTCATATTCACAAGTTGATTATCCCATTCTTCAGGATCTCTGAGTAGTTCTGTCATAGTTTTTCTTCCGTAAAACAACGATGAAATTTTCATTGTTCTGAACTTATAAATTATAGGCCATAATGAAAAGAAATTACTTACTCGACTATTTTTCGAGAAGTAAGAATTTCACATGTGATCTTTGTAATAGCTTCTTTCAGCGTCATCGCATGGCATATCCTTTTGATGAGATTTTCACAGCCTCTTTTTGACAGATCAATGGCAATGGTAGAATTGATAAGAAAACTGAAAAGCTGAATGATGTTTTTCATTTACCCCGACAACCTTACTTATACTTATTCTTCTTGAGATGCGTTAAAACAATGACAGTAGTGGTCTCTCCATCTTTTATTTCTCCATCTAATTGACACCATTCAGACACATCTATCAGATACTGTTCAGGCCTCAAGTCTTTGATTATGAGCTTGTTCTCCAGACGAAGTTCATCAATTTGCCGTTCGAAATTATCTTCTTGGTTGTGGAAAGTAATATCAAACTTTTCAAACATAAATCCTTCCTCACGTAGATAATCTTGGATATTTAGCAAATCAATGTAGTTTGGTTCAGGTTCCAATGTTTCAACGACATTATGTGAGACATCGATATCATTTCTTTTGTTCCTTTTAGATTGTTTACTACGATTTCCAACTTTCAAGTTGGAAAGATCGAAAACAGTTTCAGAACAAGAATAATAGGTCTCATCTTCAGAAGAATCTTCTTCATATTCAAAGTCGTCTTCCTCAAATGCGTAATCTTTCACATTCACTTTTTTATTTGCCCGATGCTTTCCTGATTTGGACACAACCTTCGATTTGAACATTTGCCCACCGACGACCTCTTGATTCTGATGTGACCTATAGATGTTGTAGGATACAGTTGGTTGAGACACCAGATCTTCTTCTGAACTACTTTCTTTCCCGTGAATTGTCCTCGTTTTGGCATTGGCTTTCTTACTGAACTCCCTTGTGTTGCATAGAAAGTTCGAATAGTTTTGCCCTTTTCCAGAAGAAGTTGCACTTCTGATGTCAAATTCACCTGGTTCTTTTTCCAGATTTATTTGTTTTGAATGAACTGCAAAAGTAGATTTGTCAGACTGAATGAATCCGAATGTTTCCAAAGAATTCTTCTCGATGACTTCTGCATTCACATTCTCGGGAGTAGAGGCTAATAGGAAGGAAGTGTCAGCATTCTTCCAGCGATTTTTCTTGTCAAGAGAGTACACAACGTTGAGCTCCAGCTCATCTTTTGTAGATGCATTTATCTTTTGTATAGCATTCTATAAAAAAGGAACCAATCAAAATATTATCTAATGATGATTACCTTGCTCAATGGCTCTGCCGACGTGACAGTTTTTTCGATGAACGCCCTATCTTTCACTGACTTGTGAAGACGTTCTTTTCCTTTATGATTTTGTCTTCCAAGCCATCGTCTTTCTCCACGTGGCTTCTCAAACAGATCTCTATTCTGTAATTCTTCCTCATCAACTTCAGACTCAGATAAAATGGATTCTGCGTAGTTCGACATGATTTCAATGTTTTCTTGCTTATCGCAAAATGTAGACGGTTCCAAATGGGATGAAATTTTGAATCAGTAATTGAGCACAAACGCTGAAAACACTTCACATAAGTCTGAATATAAAAAAAATTCTGAAGAAGGAAAATTGTGAGAAGGAATGTCTCTCGGAGTCGATGTTGCTATGGAAACTTGAATGAGAAAAAAACAAGAAAAACCAAACATCATTCTTTATGATCTGATGCTTTATATACCCTTTCCATTATATTTTTTAGCCTTATGAAGGATTGCACAACACACCTTTTCCCACCTGCGCCTCTCTTATTTGAGAGTGTTTCGCAATTCTCCCATATGTCATGTCTAGAAAATTGATCACAAAATTCGTATTTTACTTCTTAATTTTCAGTGGCTACAAAGAAAGATGAATAAGCTTGCTGGATAATAATTACAGGGTGGCCCAAAAGTATAGGACACTTTGATTTTGCTATATTTTTGAGAAATTGTACTGAACATATGGGAGAAACTAGAATAATTGGTGACATAGGCTCTGTTAATTTGTTTTTTGAAGATATATCCTCAATTTAAACTTTTGTTCCCCATGGAGCATTCAAAAGGTGCAAAAACCAAATAGGCACTGCGGCGCTGGTTGCCATAGCCTAAACACAAGTTGAAATTTATCGGATAGGGTCTCAAAATATTTTTATGAAACCCAAAAATAACCGTTTATGTTTCTATTCTCATTTCATGGAGACTGAAGTTCAATGAAAACAGATATGAGTGAAAAATGGCTCCAAATTCATGAAAAAGTAGCCATAGTGGAAATTTAGTGGTAGATACCGTGGTGTCTAGGAGCATCGTATTCTTCAGAATAGAACAAAAAACGACTGATAATGCATTAAAACCCCCTTTTCAACAAATTTTGTTGGTTTTTGATTTCTAAAAAGTGTTTGCTAGTGAAATTCTAATGACACTTTCAGACCACATCCAACTAGCGCCGCACCCTTTCAACGGCTCAACACTTGAAGTTTTCTGGGAGTTCGCACTTTATTTCGGGTTTTGACAATAATTGAATTAGACAGACCCTATAATTGGCTATCTCCAAAAAAAATTTCTTGAAATTCTAACAAGCGGTCTGGATAATATCCAGTTCCAAAATATGCCAAATTAGGCCTGAAATCGACAGTCGGTGTGATAATTCCATGATTTCTCAAAATCTACAAGAGAATGAAGATATTGTTTTTGTGAGGCTTCTATATGAGTGATTAACTTTCGAAAAAGTGATTAACCTTCTGAGAAAAAGGATTGGGGCGATAGCGACAACAGCGTCCTATACTTTTGGGCCACCCTGTAGTACGAAAGCATGATATACATACATAGGAGAGTACAAATTTCAAAATATTTTATTTTTTAGCAAAAAGCATCCGTTTTACATAAAAACTGTAGTGGAAATACGCTTTTTTCATCTTCCCATGCAGTCACTGAAAAAATTGATATTATCATTTTAACGAGAGTTCCTTACGGCTAGGCACTTTTAATGAAAAACTTTGCATACTGGCTCTGACATTCGGAGATTAAAACCTTTTTTTCTGAAATTGTTTATTTCGTCAGAAACATCCATTCTCTAGCGGGCATCACTAGTTTCTGCTTTTCGGTTTTGCATTTAGGAAAGTTATTTCATCTAATTGCAACTTTTTACTACTTTCAGATACAAGAATTGAAGAATTCGAGATGTCTCTTAGTAAATAAAGGTTATTTTTCCAAGTTCAGAATAAAGTTTTTTGACGTTATCGGTATCGAAAAACAACGTCTTCAATGATTTATTTGAAAAAGAATTACAATAGAAAAAACAGTAGTTCAAAAAATAATAAATCATGTTGATAATTGTTTAGAAGCGGCAAGCTTTTTCTCCACTGCAGAAACAACTGTGTCAATATCCTTTCTCATCTTCTTGATGCATGACTCAATGGTAGATGAATCTTCTCCATCAAGCAACGTTATCAGTTCCTTTCGATTTTCTATCAGATTCTCCAAAGTGTTCTTTACGTGTTTATCGTACTGATTAGTCATGTACATCCAGGCGGTTACGTTTTCCACCAAATAGACGGATGTTCCTAATAGATTCTCCACAACTTTTTCTTTCATCACACTCTTCCGAATCAGAATATGTTCACGATTTAAAGCACGATTACGGGAAGTTTCATCATATCGAATGTCTCTCGCAGCTCCACAGATTTCAATGACAGAGGCTTTAATGGGAGGAATTTTGGATGTTTCCGCGTGAATGGCAAACTTTGGAGAAAAAAGCTTTTCATGGTAATCATCTCCAGGGATTCCATTCCATCCTGCACTGAATGGATTATGACCATCAACAACTAATTTCCGGAATCGTGGGGCAAATGGAAAGTAATGATGTTTCCAGAAAGTTCTCATGCTGTTCAAATCCACATTCAGTTTGCAACCAGGGCACTGTATAACCAGTTCTGGATAGAGAACATTGAAGATTTGTTTTCCACAGGAGCATGCAACTTGGAGAAGTGTCTCTGTTCCAGTTCCTTGTGCATGGAGCATGGCATCTGAAAAACAAACGGAAGATTAGAAATTACGGAACAACAATAATTACATCTCAAAAGCCATTTCTCTTCCCATTCTGTATAGTCTCCACAGTTCAATGGCCAATGAGGAACTTTGTCACAATGTTTGCACCAGGAAAATCCACAGGGACATGATCTATTTTGAATTATTTTTTCGGTTTCTTCAAAGAAGACAGCTGCTTTGCAGGATGGGCATTTTTCAAAATCTCCAGTTGCTCCCAGATCTTTGTAAATTGTTTCTGAGACCATCTGAAAATAGTTAGATCAAAATTGAGAAGATACTTTGATTGGCTTACTCTTATGTACAAGTTGATCACAGTCAATGGAATAAACGTTTCTAAGCATCTTAACTCGTTATCCGTATGTATTTGTAGATCGATTGGCAGACGTTTTCCTCTGAGCTCTTTGTAAAATTCATCAGTCAAACAATCTGTGCATTTGATCTTTGCTTCGTTTTCCACCGTATACAAATCATGAGCATTCTTCAATTGACTGCAGGAACCACATTTATCATCAGCAATGTGACCAGCTTTTGATTGACTATCTTTTCTAACCATTTCACACAGATCATTCCACTCTAGCTTTCCTCCAACTTGACTCAATTCTTCCGAGTTAGCCCACGTGGCATGATAGTGTTGGTTCGGCCAGTTCATATTCACAAGTTGATTCTCCCACTCAGCGCCATCACGAAGAAGCTCGCCGATAGTTTTCCTTTTATGGAACGAAGTGGACATTTTCATCGTTCTTAATTATTGAATAAACATAATTGAGAAAACAACTAATAACAACTCACTCTACAATCTTCCGATTAATCAGAATCTCTGAAGAGATTCTTGTAATGACTTCTCGAATCGTCATTGAACTAGAAATTTGTTTTCGCAAGTATTCCGATCCTCGTTTTGATGGATGGTTTGGAATAGTTGAATTAACCAAAACACTGAAATATTAAATTTCAATGAATGAATCAAGATCTCAAACTTACTTATAGATATTTTTATTGATATGAGATATCACTATTACTGTAGTCGTTTCTCCATCTTTCATCTCTCTATTCAATTGGCACCATTCGGAAACATCGATCAGATACTGATGTGCTTTCAACTCCGTGATTTTCAACTTTGATTCGCTTTGAAGTTCTTTGATTTGGTGCTCAATATTATCTTTTTGATTGTGGAAAGTAACTTCTGCCTGTTCAAACATGTATCCTTCCTTTTGAAGATAATCTTGAATATTAAACAAATCGGAGAACTCTGGTTCTTGCTCGAAATTGATGAGCTCATACGAAAGTTCACTATCCTTACGATTGCTTCGATGAGCTTGTTTCTCACGATTTCCAATAGTTAAACTTGCAAGGTCTAAAATAGTTTCAGATGGGCGCTGCGAGACCATATCTTCTATTTCATCTTCCTCTTCATCGAAATACTCTTCATCTTCCTCATAATACTCTATATCTTCTCTTTTACTTGGGCGATGACGCCCTGATTTGGAAACAACTTTAGATTTGAACATTTGACTTCCAACAACTTCTTGGCTTGGATGTGTCTTGTAGATATTGTAGGAGATTGTGGGCTGAGCTTCAGGCTCTTTGTCCAAAATGTTTTCTTCTCCACGAATCGTCATCATCTTTGCATTCGCTTTTTTACTGAATTCTCTAGAATTCGGTAGAAAGTTAGAGTAATGTTGTCCCTTTCCAGATGATGTGGCACTTCTGATATCAAATTCTCCTGGTTCTTTTTCAAGATTTATTTGTTTTGAATGGACAGCGAAAGTAGACTTATCAGTGTGCATTGATCCACAAACGTCAACCAACGCATTCTTTTCAACAACTTCTGCATTCAAGTTTTCTGGAGTGGCTCCTAGAAGTGACACTGAGTCAGTTGTTTCCCAACGGTTTTTCTTATCGAGAGAGTAAATTACGTTGAATTCCAACCCATCTCTGGTGGATGCTTTAATCTTCTTTGTAGCATTCTGAAATATAATTTTTATACAGCCCCCACTGCTTCTTTGGTCATTTACCTTGCTTAATGGTTCTGTCGCTCTGACAGTTTTCTCGATAAAGGTCCTATCCTTCACTGAATTATGAAGGCGTTCCTTTCCTCGATGATGTTCTCTTCCTAGCCATCGTCTCTCTCCACGTGGCTTCTCGAACATTGATTGATTCTGCAGTTCTTCTGGATCGACTTCATAGTCTGATATATGAGATTCTGCGTAATTGGACATGGTTTCAATGTCTTCTTGTTTAGAACAAGATTCCACGGGGGACGACATTTTGAAAATTTGGGAATTGCTGAAACAAGATAAATAGAAAGGAAAGTGACGCAAAGATCAAACAACTAAGCAGAAAAAATATAATGTGAAATGTGAAATGAGAAATGATGTGAAGTGAAAAGATAGGACATGGTGAGGCAAAAGAAAACAACTTTTTTGAAAGAAAATCTGAACAGGTAAAAATCTACAGGTACTAACATCCAACTTTTCAATTTTTGAGGAAGTGTGTGAGAATACTTTCTTATTAGAAAAGAAAGCGTGCGTCGAGACTAAACAAAGCGTGACGAAGCTGGTTTCCATAGCAAAATTGAAACGAGACTAAAAACAACAAACAGCACATTGATCCTAAAATTTGACCACTCATTTTCTTATATACTTCTCTCTTCAACCGTTCTCTGGCCTTGTGTATTATTGCACAACGTTGTATTACCACCTGCGTCTCTTTCTTTCTCTATCTGATTCTCTCCGGTTTTAAAACATTTCGCAATTCATGTGTCATGTCTACTCAATGAATTATGTAGTTTATTAGTTAAACTTTGAAAAAAGCAACAATTACATGAATAGAGTTGAAAATATCAGTTTCCCAATTTGACATCATTCGAATTATTTTTGGTTGACTCTGCTCATTTCCCCCAGAAGCCGTACGGGCGGTAGTATGGCATTCCCATCCCCATTCCGTACATTGGATACGGACGGTACATCATGTAAGGGTTGTAACCATAACCATACGAGTAGGGATAGCCCATTCCATATCCGTATCCAAGGTATTGACGTTTTTGACGAATTCTGGAAAATGAAAAGAATAGAAAATATGGTAAAAAAGAATCGTGTGGGAGGATATTTTCAGGATTTTCAAGTTTGTAAGGAATATCAAAATAACTAGCATTGAATTCAGGAAATTATCACATCTTCGTTTATTTGGTTTCAACTATTTTAATCTGCCTAAATCTGGCTGCTCATGTAGATAAAAGCTCATGTCAACCCTGTAACTGAAGGGCATACGAGGCTGTCGATAGATATGTACATCAGAAAATTTTTCAGCAAGTCCACTTTTCGAATCCTTTTGCAATTTTTCTTTCAGAGATCATTGTAAAACTTACACTTCAGCTCCTTTGTGCTTGCTATCACCGGCTCCAAAAGCCAAATCGATAGCCAAAAGCAGAATCAGACAGATTCCAAGAATCGAAAGTCTTGACATTTTTTCCAATCAACAACAGAAAAAAACTTCAGGTGCAAAAAAAGAAGACGGCCTTGTCTGACTATTTCATCCTTCGGAATATTTATACCACCCATGATTACCCCTGAAATGATGGCAGGTCATGCATTGGTGACCATGCCATCAACAAGAAGAGGATGACCTTTGCATCGAGGATCGAGAATAATTCAGATTCAAATTCGGCGAAAAATGTAAACATAATTCGTGTCGATTCGACCAACAAGGGCATTAAGCTGCTGTAAATGAGGAAAAGACGGAACAAAACGGAGAGAAGATTGTGTTTTTGTGTACAAGAATTACAAAAAAAAAGGAAGTTGAAAGACGAAATTCGGAGATGAATCACATGAAAGTGTAGTCGGCAAAAACGGCAAAATGATCGGATGGATAGTCATTCTTCTCGTGGAATGGGATACGCTGAGGTTTCTCGCAACCACTGTAGGTCACAATTTGATATGGAACCACTGGACCTGAACCGATACTTGTCTGACATTTGTAGAGTGGATGATGTTATATTCCAAAACTCTCACTATTCACCTACCTTTATAAAACAAAAAGTCAATTCTATCTTGTGGCTCTGGAATTGTATAGTTCCACTCTGGATTAAACTTGTTAACAGTCGACCAGGTCATTCCTGAATTTCTGGACTCTCATTTGTTGTTCCACATTCTCCTCTCACCTGGATTAGTAATAACATTTGGATAAATCTCTCTGAATGTATCTGTAAATCCATTTTCCTCCAATTCCTTAGTAGCTGGCCATCGTACCACCCAATCTCCATGAATCTTTTTAGTCTCTTCTGTCCAATCTAAATGCGAAGGTCCGTTGAAATCTCCAGCTATAAAAATAGGAACATCTTCTGACTTCTCCATCCACTTTCGCATCATTGGAAGGTCAAGAATCTCGTAAATCTGTGGACCACGACCTGTATTTCGTTTTGAAGAAATAAGAACCAATTTCTTTTAAGCGTTAACTTACCGACATTCTCTCCGGCCATAATCTGATCCAATTTATTTACCAATTTATTGTTAGCTGCATATGGTCCATAAGAAGTGTAGTCTAAATGAAGAGACCAGAAATGAACCATATAACCCGTTCTCAACATTATCTTCACTCCAACACCTCCAGAAGTTGATAAGTTAGTGTTGGGCACTACAACATGTCGAGTGAGAATGGCAGTATCTGGATATTCATGATTCCTTTCCACAGCCACCCAAGGATGGCCAAGCATAAGTGTGAGGTTTCTGGTGACATTGGCATAGGTTTCCTGAAAATTATCTCTAATACAATGGCACTTTTTTTGATTGTTATGCTTGCAGTTGTGTACCTGTAAAGCAACAATATCCGGGTTGACCATCAAAATATGCTTGGCTATTTTCTGTTGACCATGCTCCACATTCTTTCCAGATTGCCAAATATTGAACGTCATGAGACGGATTCCATTTTGCGAGGATGTTGAATAAGAGTCACTAATACTAGTTCGTAGGATAGATAAGAAGAATACAAGCAATAGCATTTCTAACTATTCAGAGAACGCAATGACTGAAGACGTAGGGTGATGAATCAGTAGAAGGAATAAGACCTTCCTTCGGGAGTTCAAGTGGTGTAGAGCACTAGAGGAACAAAAGGTGAAAAGAGAGAAGTGGTCCTAAGGCCTTCAAATCAGCCACATGTTTCGGAGGTGGATGAGAAGAACGGATGGAATGAAGAGCAATAGAGAAGGGAAGTGATGAAAAATGAGGGGAGAAAAAAATTGGCAAGTTTCATCAATTCCTCCTCTTCCCATTTTTTTTCCCTCTACTGATTGTTTCTCTTTGTCCTCAAATTGTTTGATCGAAGCAAATGTTAGCTGGGTCAGGTCAGAAAGGTCGGAAGGGTAGAAAAGGTGTCATGGTCGGTTAGCTGCTGAAATTCCAGTTTGATATTGTTATTTGTTTGCTATTTGCAAACTCTGAAATTGAATTGGAATGTAAGAAATAATAAATTGAAAGTTTTGAGACGATTTACATAAAATAAATGTTTATTCTGAGAACATATGACTTATGTCGAGGTAGCATGCAAAATAAAGTAAATTGTATCAAATTGAACAAGAAATGTTAAGATGCAAGAAAAGGGTTAGTAAATTGAACAACGAAACTCTAAAAAATACTAACAGGAATGCTCGTTACACGAAGGATGATATAGTGAATTATTTTCAATACACGTTAATCAATGTTTTTGGAGTGTTGATAAGATCATCATCGACAAAAGATACAAAGAGGAATGTGAAGAGACCGGCAAGTGCACCGAACATGTGCCAGAGATCATGGGACCCGAAGAAGTTCAACAGAAGGCAAGGCTTGTTCAATGCTCGGCTTGCTGCGGCGGTTCTCTGAAAACATACTAGATTCAAACAGATTCCTCTTAAATGTGAAAGTGTTACCGTCCAATCAGTGTCATCTTGGAAGAAAAAGAATGCGGCCACCATCCATCCAATAACAGCAAGACCACCACATACTTTTCCTTTCAATCCGATCCTTTCACGAGACACCAATTTCATAATGGAGTAGTAGGTTAAGTACAGTATACAATTGAAGATGAAGCAGTATGTTACAATTTGATTCAGGTGAATAATGGAAGATGTGAGATATGTAAGCATGATAATGAAGTTTCCACCAGCAAATGCAACCGCAAAGACGTTGAAGACTTCTTTTCGGGAAGCTAGTATTCCACGTTTTGCCAAGCATAAAAAAGCAATGGCAGCGATATGTATCACAGCAATCAATACACGGACGTACTTGGCTTTAGAGAAAGCTGATATCAAAAAGTTCAGAGACACAACTCCAAAAAGCAAGATGTTTGTATAGGCTGCCGATGGCGATTCCTGACGGACAAGCCATTGTCGAATGATTAGAAGACCACATATAATTTGGATACACGGTGTATCTGAACATTTTGGAGTTAAAGTTTAAGATATTGAGATGAAGCTCACCGAACTGAAACGCAACATCACTGGGACATATGTGGTAGGTTCCACTGGCAATAGCTTGAAGAAACATGAATATTCCGATTGTCACATCTAACAATGTGCACTCGTTTGTACCGACTACTGGAGAAATGTGTCGCCATCTTCTGCATAGTGTGACTAGAACGAACACAAATCCGTAAATTGCATATCCAATGTTGCTGATAATATTGTTCCAGGCACGAAGTTCGCCGTACGGACGAGCACAGGCGTTGTTGTGAAAGCACATTTCATCACGGTTTGCCATTGAGGATGACGTCCATTCATGGAATTCAATAGCAGTGTGCATTAAAACTGGGATGATTATTGCGAGGGGATACTTGAGCATTTGGCCATGTAATGATAGCGAATCTAAAAATACA
Organism: Caenorhabditis doughertyi; assembly: GCA_963572265.1. Lineage (NCBI taxonomy): Eukaryota > Metazoa > Nematoda > Chromadorea > Rhabditida > Rhabditidae > Caenorhabditis > Caenorhabditis doughertyi. The sequence goes on from OY751557.1 coordinate 9,749,672, forward strand.
AAATCATATTTTTGAAAACTATTCAATTTGATCCTACCCTTTGCTGCCGCAATCGGATGAACATCGGGTGCTTGTAGATTTTCTTCTTCCGGAATCACAACGGTGTCCATGTCCCTTTGCCTCAGTGCTTCTTCAGAGTTCGCAGTTTGATCAGGAGAATCAGTTGCAAATGAAATTAAATTGTTTGAATTCGATTCATCATTCCGAATTCGTTTGATTAGAAGAGCCGGAACGAAAAGAAGGGCAGGAGTTGCAAAGAATATCAGCATTAATAGTGTTGGCAAAAAGTATGAAGTAGGTTCCAGTTTGGTAAACTCAAATGTTACTTTCTTGTTCTCATTAAAATATTGTCTTGATGAGTTAGAAGAACATGGAGAGTCATCAGGAGAAATGAACACAAAAATTCGGAACGACTTGAACATTTGAACTTCAGTTGCCGAGAAGAAAATATCAGCTCGTTTAGTGAAAGTTAAAATTCGTTGATTGTCAGTTTTATCAGGGTCCACAGTACGATCGTAAATTGACTCCTGAACACTTTTTTATTTTGAAATAAAACTTTTATTGTGAACTTACATTAGCAGGAACTGTAATTAAGTTCGCACAAATGTCATCGTCACTTGTTAATGTGATATGGAACGAATTCACATTCTGTTTTTCACCGTCTAAAAAGAACCCGATTGGTTTCACGAAGGTCAGCTTTTGATTAGGCAATGTTTTAGTAGGTTCTCCTGGTTTGAATTTCAAATCGTATTGACTTCTGTCCAAACGAGTTAAGTGAAGTTTATAGTCGATGTCTCTCTTCAACCGAGACTGCACTGTGACTACTAAAGTTTGATTGCCAGATGAATTCACTGAATGCTTGAAATTACATGAAATGCTTTTCTACTTCTCGCACTTACTCTTTCTTTTACTTAAACGAAGCCCGAAATCTTCCTCGATTAATGGATTCAATAGTTTTCCGTATGAATAAAGCGTGAGGTTAGGATACATTACTGGTAGCTTCAAGTTGAAATTGTCTCGTCCATTGGAAACAGAAACTTCGAGTATTGTGTCCATTTCTTTATTGTACAAAACAGGATCAATAACTTCGACAGCAACTCGCATTAAATCGAGAGCAAACGAGCGGTCTAAACTAAAATAGAAAACGTGCACAGTGTGCTCTTTTAGTGTCTCATTGAATAATCTCTTCCTCGGATCCAGTTGTTTGACAATTATCGGTCCTTTAACATCATCATTAGCGTCCAGATCAGCAGTTTTTGTGTCAGTAAGAATAGTGGAGAGGCTGAATTATTGATAGTTAGACCATTTAGCCAGTATTTTAGTCTTACCCAAACTTTCCAAGTAGAACCATCAGCAGACAGCTCACAATGAAGTGGCTGCCAGCCATTGGAAGTCTGAAAATAATGAGGTCATTGCACATGTTCGAGTGATAAAAAATATATTGATAAAGGAAAAAAGCAGCGAAGAACAACAAAGAGGACGGAAATGACGATCACTTTTAGGACAAGAACATAGTTGTACATGATGAAAAGCTATACATTCAAGAGGATAGTGAGAGAAAACGGACTCGAGAAATTGTTCAAATTCCTAAAATTTGCCTACTGTAGATTCCGCCAGTTGGACGTTCGTTCTACTTATAATTTAAAACATTATAAAAAACATGTTTCTTCCAATTTTTTAGCTTCGTAAGTTACAGAACAACATATAGATTATTTGAGAAATATTGAAAAAAGTAGTTATGTGAGTGGTAAACAATCACCTGCAGGTTTATGTACAAGTCTCTTCATGAGCGCACATTCCCTCTCATTCATGGCCGCGGCCTCTATTTCTCTCAAACGGCCACTGATGTCGATTTAATCTCGCCTTGTGGCATTAAACGTATCAAGAAGAACGGTTCTCGTATTAATGCCGAAAGAACATCAATGTGGGCAATGTCACAAAAAGTTCAAGCATGCATCGCTACTTCAACGACACCAAGAGACTCATATGGTAGTAGTATCTTTTGAATCAAAATAAAGATTTGTTTTTTTGCAGATCACTGGTGACTGGATGTGCGGTTTATGCAACTGTCTTTGCAATCGACTATCTGCTCTGACATTACACTGGCAAAATTCATGTCCGGAATTCAAAATGGTTTTCCTTGATGATGAAATAAAGGTTTGTTTCAAGTGTCAGGAATCTGAGTTGAAAATTGTTTAGCAAATGTCTACGGATGATCTTCGAGAAGCTGCCTTTCGGTTAATTCTTGATCGATACTATGAGGATAATTATGACACACCAGGCACTAGCAAGCAATCTCTCGAGAGCAAAAAATCAATGAATTCTCTTTGTATATATTGTAATTTACTTCTTCCAAAAGGAACAATGAATCAACACTACGGAGTACACACAAACAGACACGGACCTGGAGAACTTTGTTCCAGTTCAGTCGTCCGATATGTCTGTGATCTTTGTGGATACGGATTTCGGTTTAAAAAGTCGCTTTTCGTACATTGGCGACAGAAATGTGAAGAAATATCGGCGAACTGTCCTCCACACGGTGTTCTTATAAACAACCGACAACTCAAACAGCTAGTGGGAGATTTGACAAGGCGTGCTGAAATCAATAGTCCATGCGAAACTTTGGTTTGCAAAAGGAGAGAAGAAATTGAAGCAGATGATAGTGAAGACGAAGAGGTAAGTTGTTTTTGAAATGCTGATCTATAAATTCAAATTTTAGACTAAACCGGAGTTCACAGCACAAACTATTCCAATCGACATTCGAGATGTGCACATTTGGAACGTTGCAAACATTAACGAAAAGTTTCAGTGTGAGCATTGTAGACGAAGTTTTCACTCTATGGGAAGACTGGAGCGCCATACAAATTCAATTCATCAAGAAATGAAAAAGCACGTCTACTGCGAGTTATGTCAATCAAGATTTTCTAACAATCGAATTCTAATGGCTCATATGCGAGGCCCTTGTAAAGCAATGCGAATTGAAGAACCCGACGAAACGAAACGAAAGAGATTATCAGCTGAAGAAATTCAGAAGGTTGTTAATAGTGCCAAACATAATTGGGCAACCCTTCTCGATAACAAACGGGCAGAATTAGTGAGGTTCATCACAAGCTACCTAAACGATCTCGACATGAAAATGAGGCAAAACGCACCACAGTTCGAGAATGCTGTAATATTGGAGTCTTTTATTCCTACTTCTGCATATTCTGATACAGGTTATGGGGCGGACACATGTGAACTCTGTAGTAAGTTTCCAAGCATCGATAACAATAGAAACATGTTCGAAAATTTTCAGGGATTAAGTTCAACTCCCCACGATTTCTGTATCAACATCAACAACTGGTACACGCTAATCAGCGAGAGGAACCTTCACGTAATCAGCTTACAATAACTGCTAGCTCTTTACTGCCCTATTTCAAACTGCCAGAGTCTACATTTTATGACATAGATGGAAGAGAATATCATTTGGGAAAACTTCTTGAAAGGGGCAATGAAATTGCGAAGCACTTGAAAGATCGATTATTGGAAGCTGGAGTAAAAGCCCCGAAACTGGATGCAAATAATTGTTTTATTGTTCAATTGATTGGAGGAGACAGGCAATATATTCTACTCAATGAGCATGAATTTCCGGAAGTTTGTGATAAGAACGGAGTGCTGAAACCATTGTACTTTTCAAACCCGAAATTATTCGATGATATACCGATTTTAGAAAAGTGTGCTTAAATCGATTATTTTTTTAAAGGATTTCTGAAAAGGCAATAAATCAGTTTTAATGATCATCTCATTATTTCTCTCTCCTGATACAAACTACGAAAGGCAGATCAAAATATCATGACGGCCAACACTTTGCAGACGACGTTTTCTTTTTCTTTAATCACTACGAAGAAATATATGTTGTAGTGTAGTTGTCCTAACTAGAATTTCTTCTATATAAAAACTACTGATCAATCATAAATGCTAGTTCAGTGCTATGACTTCTTTTCACATGATATCCATATTACTAGTTCTGGGATTCTACATTCAAAATGTCTCTTCTGCACGTGTATTGTTAACAGTGATGAATCAAGGGAGATCTCATGCCACTTCAATCAACACTTTTATGCATCGACTACAAGAGGATAATCATACAACTGCTTTAGAATTCGCACAGTTTCACCCTGATATTGACTTTGGAATGGACGAACAATTCATTGACATGAAAGGCTTCCAAAACCCATTTTGTTCTCCTGATTTTGATAAAATAGCTTTTGATGAAGAATATAGTTTCGTTCATCAGGTAGGAAAATATGAAATCTGCCCTTCATTTCATATAGAATTCAGGCAGTTGCGTATGGGTTTGGATCTGAGACTTGCAATAACATCTTGAAACATCGTCGTGATAGATTTGGTGAGATCATGTCAGAGGACTGGGACCTTTATCTGTCAGATTCTCTTTTTGCTGTCTGTGGTTACGGTATGGCTGAGATTAGTGGGAAGCCGCATGTTATGATGCATTCTACCGACCTGGAAGCAGCTCAAGGATCTTTCAAAGCATTTTCAAGGTTTTTCACAACTCGGATCAAGTTCCGTATCAAGACCCCTGATTCAGAAACTATGCTACTTTTGTTCCCAGTAATCTTCCATTCACTATGCTGGACTTCACGGTTTCCAAGTTTCAACATAGAGTTTGGGCTACCTATGATTGGTTTGGAAGCTTCATTTTCACAGCATACGTTGGAAACTTTGCTCAAAAATGGGTGATAACATCGTTGAAACGAAAAGCGAACATAATCATATTTCCAGGCTCTGCGAACTATAATTCCATTTCCGTATTTTTCATTCTCGGAATACAACAGGAAAAGTTCATTCTCATTCACTGATATGCCTGATTCATTATTTCCGCCTGCTTCAAGAACTAACGATGTTAGTCGCCGTCGACGATATTTCAATTTTCAATCGTTTTCAGTTTTTCTCATTTGGAGCGTATTGTAAATCTAGTTCGAATCCTCTCGATCTAGAATTCAGATCGTTCATTGAGGATTCAAAATCAAAAGGAACTATCATTATTGCTTTTGGAACATTTATAGATTGGAGAAAAGCCCCAAGGCACTATTATGAGACATTCTCTACAGTAATTAATCAACTGACGGATTTTCGAGTTATCTGGAGTATGAAAGGAGACCGACCAAGTGGATTGGGAAAGCATGTGAAAACTTCTGCTTGGGTTCCTCAGAACCAACTTTTGCATCATAACAAAACAGTACTCTTTTTGAGCCATGGAGGGCTTAAAAGGTTAGTTAGGAAAAGGGAAAGTTGAGAAAACGAGCAAATTTCAGCACTAAGGAAGCTATCTGTTCTGCGACTCCAACTATATTCGTACCTATGTTTGGTGAACAGACGAGAAATTCATGGTTAATTCAAGAGAAAGGATTCGGAAGAATTTTGAGCAAGTTCAAAATTAATGTCAAAGAGCTGGGAACGCACGTAAACGAAGTTTTGGAGCATCCAGATTATCAAAACAATGCCAACAAGTTTTTAACTTATTATATGGATCAACCGATTTCTACACTGGATGAGGGCGCATTCAAATTCAATCGTTTAATCAAATATGGTGGGAAAATGCCTAACTATTTTTACCCGAAAGGCCTCGAACTTTCTTACTTTACATCTCTTAATCTTGATTTAATTTTATTACCGATACTCATAACATTTTTTATGTGTAAATAAAGCGTGCTTCAAATACAAAAAGCACCACAAATTTCAAAACAAAAAAATGGAAAGAAGCACAACTTGAATTTGAAAGTTGAAAATTGAAGGTTAAAAAAGAGTTGCAGTAAACTCTTTCGAAGTTTTAAAAATTTTGGCGCGCAGCATGATGCGCTCTATCGGACAGTGGCGCGAACATTTCAATTTTTAGGGGAACAAGCGGTGAAAATGTTCATGAAAATATATACTCGCTCTCATTCTTCGTTCACGTTCATTGTTGTATTAGTTTTTTTACTGCTTGCGGCATTCAATATTGTCTCAAATTTTTGGAGGAATTATCAAAAACGACAACAAAAATAAATTGTTGACACATTTTTTCTTCACCCTCACTCGGAAACTTTCTTCGTTAAAGAAAAACCTCATAGATTTTCTGTTTCAGATCGGGTGGAACCAACTTCGTCACGCAATAAAGAGGATGGAAGAGCCACACATTGGAACCCGCATTCTTGTTGGATTTTTCATTGAAGAGATGAGGTTTGATTGCGAACGGGTAATCACGCAGACACTGTGTTTCAGGCCAATTCAAGAGTTCATTATCGCTCACAATCAATATGTCAACGCTACAGATTTGATCAAATTCATAAAAGAACGATTTCGGCTCACACCAGAAATCGAACGGGAACTTGTGTTCTTGAAAAAGGGACAAAACGTATATGCACACAACCCATATCTCGTAAACCTTATTAAATTCTCCATTCGGCGCCAAACTATTGTTCAAAGTCTTCTCCCTCGTGTTCCGATAAATAGTGTAGCAATGGACCTGCATATCACGTCGAATTGCAAGGAAAATTGGGAAAGGCTTGATAGAGATTGGATTAATCGGCAGATGAGATATGCTGATATGCATGTGGAACATAACCCATTACCGGAAAGGTCACTAGAAGAGAACATGGATTTTAAATTCAATGAGATTGCTACGTTAAATCCGGCACGAACGTTCGGCGACTCCTCAAGAAAATCGTCCGAAATACCTAGTAGTTCTACGACGAGGTGAAAACGCTCGTTCATAATTTCTCAAACTTTTTTTACAGCTCTTCATTGAATTATTGGTCGTATAGAAGGTCTTCTCCGACACATATTCAACCAGAAACTAGCACGTCTGTACCATCAAATACATCTGCACCTTCCATACCGCATCCTCAATCTACAAGGGCGTCTATGGAAAAAACAAGAAGGTGAACGAAATTATGCTCGTTTTTTTAAAAGTTATTTTTTATAGCGGTATCAGTTCTTTGGTAGGAAATACGGATCCTAATAATTGCACAAGACCACGTGAAAGATTTTGCATCTCTCCGAGAAGAGCGCCCAAGAAAACAAATAGTTTTACAGCGAGGTAAGAACTTTCGATCATGACTTCTCATCGTCTTTAATTTTCAGTTCCTCGACGCAGTATGCACCGAATTGGCCTTCTCAAACACAATTTGCAGCAGGTACGAGCACATTTGTATCATCAGATACAGCTGTATGTCGTCGTCCTCTTCCGCAACCCCTGATGGCATGTATGGACAAACGGAGGTAATTAAAATCGCTTCACTTTTATTAGCTTATCCCAAAATTTTTCTTTATTCACAGCGCCAGAAATATCCCTTCGCGTTCGGCAACTCTGTCAGTTCAAGAATTTTCTTCTGCTGGCGAAGCGTCGGAAAATGACGAGCCAGCTTTGGTTGAAGAACGAGAGAAAAAACTCAAAAAGGCCAATGTGGCTGAAAGGTTCAATCACCAACCAATTGCTTCTCTACCAACAACGTCAGTTCAAGGAGCAACATCTTCCCATTCAGAAGAAGTCGCATTCTGCCAGCCTAAGAAAGATCAGATACCTAATAACATTCTTAGAAAACTTGGCATTCCTCCGAATCCAAAGCTGGTACTGCAATCATATGATCATTCTGAAAGAGAAGTGCGGTTGACAGTGGCTAAGAACACTCAAAGTAGTCACAGAAAACTTTTGAATCCGAATGCAAAGACCTTTGTTCCCACTCGTTCAAGCGATAGCCAAAGTTCAAGTTCGTCATCTAGGACTCTACAGAATAGTAGATTTTGTGAATCCCATCTTATGGAAGAATTAGGAGCTTACCAGAAAAACCTTCTGCGGAAGACCACCTCTGAGAAAAAATTCAATTTTGAAGAATATGATGGTACTCCCGGAATGCCTATTGACATTGGTCTGAACTCAACACCATACTCGAGGTTATAGTGATCATAAAAAATGTAGCTCGTATTTAAAGCATTTATAGAGTTTCTTCGAAAAATGAGAAAAAAGAGCACCCCAATCCTAAAATCGGAAGGTGTATGAGCGATACGTGCAAGCATGATATATTCCATAGTCAGCCAAGAACAGTCTGCTGTTGTGGAGCTATGTATCATCATAAGGTGGGTAAAAGTAATTGAAATAATTTTGAATTCGGAAATCTTAGTGCTTCGATGCTCAACGCCAAAACGGAAGTACTACATGCGCCATATGTGAAGAGATTCGGAAATCCAACTGGTACCCCCAAGGATGATGGCGGTCACTCACCCGATCCCCAATTTGTTATTTGTACTCAGTACAATCATTAACTGTTTATTTAATTATCACTATGCTCGACTACTCGTTTGGTTCTAACATGCTTGTATATGTAACTCTAATTATAACATAGCCTATTATGAATGTACATTACTTATTTACACATCTTCTCGAAATCCAATCAAGCGAACTGTTTTTCTAATAAAGATTGTATCTAACTTATCGCTTTCCGACCCTCGGTGCAAACTGCGTCCGATTTGTATTTCGTCTAGCACTCTCCTCACACTCTTAGCACCGGCACTGGTCTTTTCAAAACCAGTCGTGTAACTATCGCTTCTTAGTTGGTTTTCGCCTTGTTTATAGTTCAGGCTCCGTAATTCTATTAACGTTTTGAATACAAGCTGTTTATCATTTTTCTGGTCGGAGCTATTTTTTTTCCAGAATGTCTTCCAACAAAGATGGCTGGAAAGCCAACGAAACTCGCGAGGCAAAAGCGACCATTACCGAATTGCTATCGAAGCTTGAAATTGATCAAGTTATCGAAATTAAAGATTGGCTGAACAAATACGTGGAGAAAACACCATCGAATCAAATTACTTTCAATCACGAAAAAGAACAAAATAAAAAAATGTTCGATAAAGGCGCACGCAAACTGGATCGAATCGCCACTTTTCTAAGAGATCAAAATGCCGAAGTTCCGTCGAAAGAGCAGTGTAAATTACGATTCCCAATAGAAGGTTACGATAGCGATTGTACACCACTGAACACTGTGAGTTGATTCAAATTTAGCTTCGAATTCTCGTAATAATAACATAATCCTAACATAGTTTTATTTTTAGTGCGAAATTGACTCGTTTCTCTATGACGACGAAGATGTAGAACAACTTGTTCAAAGCGATGTGATAAGCCGCACTTATTGTCCCACATGTAGCTCGCGCGATACAATTGCACTTAACTTCATCAGTCACAGTCTGAGTAGGCTTCAAGTGAAATTCCTGTTTGATAAGCTCATGCCTCCAACATGCCAATACGTGTTAGACATCGGAAGTCGACTAGGAGCAGTTGTTTATGGATCGTCAATTTTCACGTAATCTTTGGGAGTAAAACCTTTTCATGAATCGCTTCATCTTCTATTTCCAGAAATGGTAACGTCAGTACGGTTGGAGTCGAAATGGATTCTGAATACGCTGCTCTTGCATTACGAACAGTTCGGCAGTTTGGATTAAAAGTAAGTTCTTTCCTACAAAGTATATATTACTGTAAAGTTACGTTCCCTGTTACAGAACGTGGAAATTATCCGTGAAGATATTCGGCATCTGCCTCAAGTCTTCAAAGAGAATCAATTTATTGTGATGAACAACGTCTTCTCCTTCTTTCTTTCAAAAACAGAACAAGAAGAATGCTGGGAGTTCCTTCACACTCATATGCGTCCTGGAACAGTTCTGGCACATCATCCGCCTATTGAGAAAATCACAGAACACTTGGACCTCTCCTTCGATATCAGTGATTGGCTGGAATTCGTTAATACAGCCGAAGAGTGTCTTGAATACGGCAGAGATGATTCGGAAGTTTATGAAGAAATGGAGTCCATTTGCAAGTATATTGTGAGATATACACAGAGCTCTAAAATTGAAAAACGAATTCCAAATTAGCATTAGTTCATTTTTCATTGTTGATTGTTTTTATTGTTGCCCCATTTTGTTGATTTTGATTATTTCATAAATTCATGCCTTGAAAAACAAGCCGTTCTTGAATGCTTTGTTTCATAGATCTCAAGTATCCAATTTCCTTGTTAGGCAGAAGAGAAGATGTAGTGATGATTCACAGCCGGCGAGAACATATTAATCAAGTCTTCTTGACACACCCATTCAGATCGTCACTTGGGCTCGATCAGTGCTTTTCTCATACTCTTTTCGCCGAGTTTCTTTTTTCGAGAGCCGATAACAAGCATGATAAGTTCACGGGTATAAATACAACTCGCCTCACTGCATTTGTCTCCTTTTTCATTAGTTATTCTCCTACCAGTCAACATGTATAACGAGTCGGATTGTCAGCAAATGGTTCAGGTGGCATCATCATCTGTATTAAGGTACTTATAGGATTTTCTTTTGAATATGTTCCATTATTCATCAGTTGGAGATCACACTTTCACAGCAATTTTTTTTTCCAGAAGTACTTTAGCAATTGCCTTTATTCTGTGTATTCTCTGTGTTCCCGTGAATTTATACGCACTTTGGAGAATCCTTATCTCTGTCAAACTTCACTTCAACAGTAAATGCGTTCTTTTTATTCATAACTTCTTCATTCTAATTCATTGTATTGCTCGAATCAGTCTTCATGGTAAAGATCTCCTAAACTACTTTGGGAGCTATGATAGTGGATGTGACATCATTCCATCAAGATGCCGTTGCGATCTCAGAATCTTTTACAAGTATTCTGAGTATGTCATAGAAGTAAGCCCTTTTATTCTGACCGTGGAACGATTTGTGGCCACTTTTCAAGCTCGTGATTATGAGAATCACTACAAGTGGGTTGGAATTCTATTGACTCATCTTCATGTAAGTTAAAACTATTCTATAGACAACTATGTTTTGATGTGCAGATATCACTCGGAATTCTGTTCATGTACATTCAGACGTCTACGAATACGGGTGAAGTTATTATATTCTACTGTTGGGTAAGCGCTAGTTCCTCATCATTTTTCCAATTTCCTCCCTATTTCCAGTTGGCCAACTCAGGAAATAGATTTCTTGTGAATGTTCCCACCTTTTTCATATTCTTCAGTCAACTGGCTACCATACCAGGGTTACTGTATCTTCTGAAAAAGAATGAAGTAGGACGAAGCTATACAAAAGAGTAAAACAAACCAAGACCTTTCAGATGAACTTACAAAAGTTCAGAGAAGCTTCATTACACAAACATTGTACGTTAACAGAACGATATCAGATCTCTGAAAACTTGAGAACTTCGAGCATGTTTCGAATAATGAGTGTAGTGACGTGGGTTTATGTGCTTTATAACGCTAGTGGATCTTATGCTGGACATTATTTCATGGATGGAATGCAATATTCAGATCAGTTTGCAACTGTGGAAAGTTAGTACACCAAGTCAGACAGCTCCTATATTGATAAAAAATCTTTCTTACAGTAATCCATTGCATTCCTGTATATTACATAATTCTCAGCATTTTAATTATTCGAGTTGATAACAAACCTCGAAGTGAATTTACCATCAATGTGAACAACTGTCAGCCGCATTACTTCTCAGAATTACAAAAGTTTTTCGACGAAGCTTTCGAGAAAATTCATCTTCGAAAATCGTCAGTTGAACCAATTCGAAAGACTAGAATTCCAATGACTGCTGTATCATCGAAGATCACTTTTTTATAAATCATTATATTTAAGTTTTCGATGTTTCAATAGGGCATAACAACAGACAAATGCAAAGTTCCTGGTTCATAACATCAAAATGTAGTTCGAAGCATGACTAATTATTAAATCAGAAGACGGATCAGAAGCAGTTCGAGAGTTCACTTCACTCTGTTACCTAGAAGAAAACTTTTGGTTTTTAGGTTATTTCTGAGCCTCAGACATATATTCTCATTTCCGTTTATTCCTTTATCTTGTTAGATAGCTTTTCGAATATTCCTTCATCACGTTGCGATTCCTACCTAATATACACCCGCATCACTGCATTCATCAAGAAAAATGCCGAATGAAACGGACTGCCAACTGATGGCTCAAGTTGCATTATCACCTTTTTTGAGGTAAGTTTTCTAGGCTATATTAGATTTTTCGAAAATTCTTGGAAGAACAGAGCATGTAAAAGAAGCATGAACTGAAACCAAAAGTGAATTTTCTAGATTGACCCATTTCATAAAACTCACGTATTGATTCTGATCTTTTCATTTTTAGAACTGTTCTTTTAATAACTACATTACTCTGCTTCCTATGTCTTCCTTGTTGTTTATATTCTCTCTGGAGGCTACAAAAATCAACGAAACTACATTTCAATAGTAAATGTATTTTCATCACGCATAACATTTTCATTTTGATTCACATGATTGTTCGAATAATATTACACGGAAAAGATTTGTACAACTACTTTGGACCATGGACAAGTGGATGTGAGATTTTTCCATCGAGAAGTCGTTGTGATCTTCGAACATTTTACAAACTTTCGGCATATGTAGTGGAAGTTAGTCCATTTATATTGACTGCGGAGAGATATGTAGCGACATTTCGATCTAGAAGTTACGAGAATCGGTTCAAATGGTTGGGTGTTTCATTAAACGCCGTTCATGTAAGTTAAGCAGTGTTATTATTGGAAGAATAAGTGATCTTACAGATTTTTCTTGCCTTATTTCTTCTCTGGCTTCAGAAATCAGAAACATCAGGAGATATCATAGTTCATTACTGCTGGGTTCGTACAATCTCAAAACACTCTGTCTCATTTATTTCCAATTTTTAGTTAGCATCCACTGGGAATCGATATATCTTGAACATTCCAATCTTCTTTATTGTTTTCAGTCAACTTGTTACCATTCCAGGGCTTTTATATCTTCTGAAGAAAAATGAGGTTTGTCCTTTTACATCAGACATAGTCTAATGAGATCAGTGAACTTTCAGCATAACAAGGAAACTTCGATAAACAAACGTTCCACATTGACGCAGAGATATCAGATATTCGAAAATTTACGAACTATAAACATGTTTCGAATAATGAGTATAATAACATGGATTTATGTTACTTACAATGCTCTGGCCACTTTTGTCGTTCATTTTTTCTTAAAGGGAATGCCCCCGCCGGAACAGTTTGGAACGATAGAGAGTGAGTTAAAAAACATAAAACATGCATTGGTTTTCATCATTCCTTTTGATTCATTTCAGTTGTTCATTGTCTTCCAGTCTACTACCTCATTCTTGCTTTTTTGGTTTTTCGTGAAGATCGTAAGCCTGGTGGTCGATTCTCCATAAAAGTTGATCATTATGAGCCTCATTATTTCGATGGACTCCAGAAGTTCTTTGATGAAGCATTTGAAAAAGTCATCGTTGCGCCAAATTCTAGACGCATTAAACGATGAACTTTCACCCTCTTTCTTACATACATGATAGGACAATAAAGAGTTGAACCTAATGAAAACGAATGGTTGTGTCCAAATCAGACAAAATAAAAAAGAGGAAAGATGTGAAAGATGTGTGGTTGGAGTAGGGTCGTAGAATGGAATACATCAAAAGAGCTTAAAAGTGTGCTCATTTTGGGGTCTTGGTCCTTCTTTCTCTTTCCTCCAATCCTCACGGAATTATTTGTTCTTCGTCACTCGTCACGCTCTTCTTCAAAAGAATCTTCTTCATCTTATTCCACTCTTTCTTTTTTCCAACAAGTTCCAGTTTTACATGTTGTCTTTTTGGTTTTGTTTGTTACTTACTCTAATTAATGGAGTTCATTCTGCTACAAAAACCTCATCTGAATCCCCTTTTGTATATGATAATCAGACGATCGGCCTGAAGAGAGAAGATGTGAGTTTCACGAACAATCACGAACATTTTACGAGGTTTTCAGGGTGAAACATGTATGAGTGTAACATTTCAAGCGCAGGTTTTGAATGAACAAAACAATAATAGTGTACCGATTCCTGTAAGTTTCTGAAACTTTTCTATGCCACATTTATACGTTTTTAGTTTCATCTTCCATCTGGACTTCTCAAGGGAAAATGTGCAGTTGATCGAAAAAGTGAAGCTATTATCTCCTCTACCATAGATGAACCTGATGGCAGAAGAAAAACATTGAAATTTATTTTCAGAACGGTATTTTCTTTTTTTCTATGTGTCTTTTTTCAATCCTATGAAGCAATTATAGGAAGAAATGCGTGTAAAACGTGTTGACGAATTGAGATGGCAGCTGAACAAAGTGGTCTATTTGGAGGAATATGCAGGTATAACACAAACTACTTGAGATGTTCTAAACTCGGCTTTTTCAGGAAGTTCCGCAGTTTTTGAATCAGACAATTCATCTGTTATTTTCTCCGCTCCATTAACACAAAAATATGTTTGCGAGGACCGGATTAATGTGACTTTGCACAGTGAGAACTTTGAGTGAGGCTATTCAAAACTTTTTTTTCTCAAATTCAAATTTCTTTTTTAATTCAGTTTCCCAATCTTGATTATGTTTGCTCCAGAAATTGATGTTCAACCTTATGGGCCAAAAAGTAATAGTGAGTTTTGTAGTTTGAGAATTTGACTTGGTTTATCATACGCATATTTTGAGCTTTTGGTTCCTTTGCGTTTCTGAGAAACTGAAAAAAAAAGTTTGCTCTCTTCTGGTACATTAGAGGGCAATCGTTATTTCACCTGCTTTCAAAGAACATAATTGTCTGCTTCTAATCTGCTCTAACAATAAATATTGAAGAAAACAACAAACTCTTTTTCAGCCTACCTTTGCGAAAGGACTCGAAAGAGAACACTTTCTGAATCTCTCCAACACCGTTCTACAGTTTTCTGTGGTGTCGTTTTGGCCCTTTCCTCGATTGCTCATATTGTTGGTCATATGCTTCGCCGCCATTTCATGCCACATCGAAAAGAGCTTTACGAGAATTTGGACCGACTTCCAGCAATAAACTAGAATATTATTTATTGAACCTAGAAAGAAACAATCAACTTTTTGTAATTCCATATTCCGCGCTTTCCTCCCTCTTTTTGATTTCATGAGCTAATAAAATGTTATAGTTGAGTGACTTTATAACACAGCATAGAGAGAAGGAAGGATATTGGATTAGACCAAATTTCGCTTTCTGATTTTTTGCGTCGGAGTGATTTATGTTAAAATTCTTAGATACGGCCTCTGTGTGTTCTTTCTATACATGTTCTTGTTTTGATTCAATTTACGATTGTTGTTCCTCAGAATTATGAAACATACAAATGATACGGATGGTAAGTTTTTTTTGTGTATTTGAGGATGGTTTTTAGTTCTGTTAGAGAAAACTGAAACTTTTGCAAACTTTCAAACGGCTCACCTTTTTTTTAGATAAGCTTTAAATGTTCCTTACGGAAGATTCGGATTCAAAGATCACTGATCAAGAAGTTCAAATTCTATTTTTTTTTAAACTATTCTTCCTATTCACAAATCCATGAAGCTTCGGGCCATTGAGATCTTTACTGTCAACTTAGTTTTTGAGCCAACTCTGAGAATTTTGCTCAAAAAGAAAGACAGATTGTTATTACTAACTTTTCCCCCTAGATCCAATTGCTTGCTCCAGACAATTTCAGCCGTTCTTTATTGTCTTCTTTCAAGAAAAAGCCATTCTGGTTAGGTATAATCGTGTGATGAACTCCAACGCTTTCAATGTATTGGAATGGGTAATGATCCCAAAAAAACTTATGAGATGAACTTTTCAATAAAAAAAAACAAAGTTTTCAAACATCATTCTACAAGATTTCGAAGCTCTCTAACACTCTCTTTCTCTAAACACTAGCCTTTGTCAACTAACCTATCATTAATTTCTTACTCGTCTCTTTCTTGACGACGAAACCATCACATTTTCATTTTCACTTTCAAACCTGCTCTGTTTCTTTCAATTTCTTCTTTTTTTTCAGACGACATGTATTCTGTTAAAGCAACGGATTTAACTACGAACGCATTGAACTGCACCAAAGTCATGCTCCGAAATCATTACATTGTGGTTGGTGACGTCACAAATAAGACTAGAATAAACTTTGAAAATTCCGAATTTTAGAATGTTGACGTCACGAAAACTGCTCAGACGGGGATAGAAATCTATTATGCACTCTTGATTATCATTGAAGCATCTCTTTTTGGAACACTTCTCTTTGTTCATTTTAAGATTAGGAAAGGATGTCACCCTTTCTTTGGGTGAGTTGAGCGTAATTAAGAATAAAATGCAGTATGAACTCTCAGAATTCTGTTCGGATTTGTTCTCTTCTGTTATATCTTCTGCGGCTTAACGGAGGCAGTCTGTCAGTTCTTGTTCCTCTTTGGAGTCACCGCAGAAACATTGAACGTCATCTATTTGGTGTATGATCTGACGTATTCTGCAATTACAGCTCTATGTTTCTGTTGTTTGGTTGGTAAGTTAAATAGGTGCTTGCTATCAGAATCAGTGTTACGAAAAAAACTGAAAGTTTAAAGCAGGGAGAATTCAAATTTTGAATTATGTAGCACTTTTCAACCCATCATTTTCTTTTAGTCATATTTTTTTGGTATTATGAACTAAAAATGGCATTTGCATTACATTTTTCAGATTTGTCTAGAATAAATTGTCGTGATCTTTCAGAACTTTGAAAGTCGCTAGAGTACAGGCTCAACTGGGTTTGCATACGCCATCATGATTTCAATATTGAATGCTCTTCTCTTGAAGAATAAACTCATAACATTTATTTTTTTTCCAGAAAGAGCAATAGCTACCGTATGGGCAGTATCATATGAAACGACTCGTACCTGGTTCCTTTTTATAATTGTAGTATCTTTATCGGTCTCTGGCTATATTTATTTTGCCTCTTTTCAATGCAGAGGCTGTGTTGTATCAGCAGTTGTCACAGCTATAATCATCTTGGTACGGTAGTCTTATTTTATTTTGAAAGAGCAAAGCAAAGAGTAATGACACTTATCGAAAATAATATTATTTGAAGTTTGATGCAGAAGTTTGATTATTTCAGGGATGTGTTGCGCTTTACTTTTTGAATCGAAAGTTGACGATTCGATATCAAAAAGATTTAAGTTTCATGGGAAAAGTGTCTTTGTCTATGAGGTATCAGATTATTGAGAATATGATGTAAGCAGCGGAAATCAAATTACGAAATGCAACAGAAATTGAATTTCAGAGTTGTGAGAAAAGCTCTACTTCCGGTGATTGTTCTGGATAGTTTGGTGACATTGGTGGATGCGTTGGGCAGTGAGTTGACAACAAGAATAGAAGTAGAAGACGATGGAAAGTGTCATTCATTAGTGAAATATGCTCCGTATATAATATTGAATCACGTGGCAATGATTTTGGAGTACAGTATACCGATATACATGCTGTTCAGAAAAGCTTATAGAAGACGTAAGTTTTTCATTCCTTCTATAGTTTTGAACATTCTTCTTACTTTGTGCATTTCAGAACTTCCTGATCTTTGTCGTAAAATCAAACCCCCTGGCCGTGTCACTTACTCTCGTGACAGTATGATTCAAAACGTTTTCGGTCAAGAGCTCAACGTGGTTCCAACTCAGAATGAGTATTTTGAGAAGCTGCAAAAAGAATGGAAATGAATGTGATAAACAAACAAGGATATTTGATCAAAACCGATGTTTTCCATCTGCTAATGAAGAACTTTTTCTAGAAAACTTGACCCCATGTTGTCTCATTTTGCTCTTCGTTGCTCATTTTTCGTAGAAAAAAGAACCCCTTACATTTTTCCTCCCTGTGCTTCATGTTTTGTTATTCTCATTCATTCTTGACCGCTCCTTTTTCTTCTGCGCGGCGGCTTGCGGGCGCTCATCAAAAAAGGGAAGGTCCTTCTCCGTTTTTTTTCGCGTCTATATTTATTTTTTCTCCCCCCACATCCAGTTCCATCCATCTATTTGTATTCGACACATCCTTCCTCTTCTACTGCAAAATCTCTCCTTGATGACGTCGTCTGCATCAAAATCTTAGGCGGTATGTATGTGTGTAAAATGTAAATATTGGGGTGGTAGAGAGGGTTTCAGCTTTTGAAATGAAGAAAAAAGATTTCAAAGGCTGCTCTCAAACCCAGACTCATGTAGACCGACGATTCATTTACTGCTTCTTCCAAGGATTCCACCAAAAACAACCAAAAGAGGAGATATAGGTGGTGTCGGGCGAAATAGAAAATACAACGAAGACTTCTTTGTTTGATTTGATTTGTTTCACACATCCTTCTCTTCTCCTCCCGTTGTTTTCATTCAAGAGAGTCTTGCTCTATTTCTAGAATTGAAGGCTCCGATCCGTTGGCTCAGTTTCAATCAGATTGTTGAACTAATTGAGCGAGAGGTTTTTTCTCCACAGAAGACAACATCGTGAAAGAAATAGAAAGCGCCCGGGATGAGAGAAGATGTCAGAGATTTACGGAGCAATGTTGCTATTTTTGTGGGAGATGCTCCTGCTGGACTGACGGCTCAACAGGATTCAGAAGACTTTAAACTTTGACTTTTTGCTCTTCCTTCTTCATTTTCTAATTTTTCTTCTATTAGATTCAGTTCAGGTTTTAATTCAGAAGTGTTGACAATCAGTCCAAAAAGTTGGAGTCAGTTCCTCTCGAATGATCAAATCTCGAGGGGGAAATGTTTGTAGGAAGGAAGACAAATAGAGTCGCCGCTATATTTAGAACTTGGAAGTACTGTTTCTCGTTAAATGGAAAGCTGAGTTTCAGACGGAAAACAGGTTATAAAAAGATTTGTTCTCTAATGAAAGAGCACGCTCTCCTCACTCGGTAATTCAAACTGTAACTATAAAACTGATATTCTTATACATAACCCCTATTTTTGTTAGTACAGTAACCGTAGGTTGTCAGCTACATGACGCAGTGCCCTTCAATTAGAGATTCAGTGCACTTTTCAAAAAAAAACCACGTAAGCAACTCTCTTCCCTAATCTCCACTTCCAAAACCCACAACTCTCTGGGAAGTACATTTTTTGACAGACCCATCACTTCTTTTTGAAGAGATGATCTATGTTTTCTCGACACCAGTCATTTTCAATCTCACTTTGAAAGCTTCTTCCCACACTTTTTCCATCTTCAACCCAAACCCAAAAAAAGCTCTTAAAACTGAGCTCTGTAACCTGATTCACCCATCAAAAAGTGTCTCTTTTTTTGTCGTTGTTTGCTTCAATTCTTCCCTTCACTCCAATACACTCTTCCTATTCACTTCACTATTCAACTTGTTATTTTTCATTTCCAAGTTTGTGTTGGGGGGTGTTGGTGTTGAAGAGAGAAGTGAGAGTAGCCATTCCATTTTCTCCAAAAAAAAAAGTCACTCCACATCAGTTCATTCTGGGAGACTATCAACTCCCTGGAGACACTCGTCTTCTGAAATGAGAAGACGTCGTTGAGAAGACGATGTCTTCGATGTGTCCGGCGCCTAATAAGCCTCATTTACGATCGGGCGACTCCTCCTTTTCACAATGATGGGTCGTGCCCGAAAAAGAAGGAGCTGTAGGAAAAAGGGGGAATGAGAAAAAAGAAACTTCACTTTTTTAGAGCACTCTTTTAATGTTTTTTGGTCATTCTACATCTATCCTGATATATTTATTCTTACATCCTTTTTTTTCCTTATTCATTTTCATTCATTTTCAATATATTTCCAAAAAATTTGTCCTTAAGGGAAAGAAAAGTATAGCTTCAGGTGTCTGATCTCTTCTAGGTGAATCTCTTCCGTCGAATTCAATTTTACTCGCAACAAATCCGTGAAAAGGGCTAAATGAATTCAAAGGTCAGTTACTTTCTGCTTCTTTTGCTAATCGAAAATGTCCCGAAGGCTTGGCTCCGTGAGCTGAGCAAGCTGGGGCAGATGGAAATCTGATAAAAATATTTAATTATATGTTGAGAAGACTTGTGATGTCACGAGGTGGTTGCACTAAAAATACTATTTGGTTAGTTTGTTGGGAAAGGGGAGAATTCCTCTAGGAGGGTAACGCTTCCTATGTTCAATTCGTATGAAATGTACCAGTTTAACAGAAGTTATTATTTGACTATCGGATAGGAAATAAAATCACTGGAAAAAGATCCTTGTTCACACAATAACACAAAACTTGTAGAATGATACTGAGATGTGACTAGGCCTTCAACTTCAGAGTAGATAATTTATCTGAAAATCGAAAAAAAAGTTTAGAAAGTGTTTTTGCAGCCCAAACTCTTCTAAACGTTCAATATGTTACTAACCTATAATTTAGTCAATGCCTCTTCTGCCCCTAATCTCCAAAATAGTTCATCTCGTGACACATTCACTGTGAGCTCCGATCCTTCGTTTTTTTCTCCCAAAAAAAAAACGTCACCTTCTACGTTTTCTTCTACTCTATCTCCCAATTAGACACTTCTTCTTCTTCTTCTCCTGCTCCTTCTTCTACTCCTTTTTCTCCGTTTCTTTACTAAAAAGCCATGTGACAGAGCATCAGTCTCACAGCAATTACAAGTGTTTTACATACATTGCTAAGTAGCATTCAAGCATCTCTTTTGCCCATTTTTTTTGGCCAGTATCACCTTTTTCTATTCTTGGGATCTCATCTACTTTATTATAATTCTAAGCCGCTCACATCGAAAAAAGTGGAAAATGAATGAGCGAATTCTATGAATAATATATAGGTTTCCCAGTTTGGGTCATACGTTTTTCAAGGCCCATTCTCTTCCCTACTTTGAATAACTATATTAGATTTATTCCTCATTTTCTTATTTTCCAGAATCGACAGCATCTTCAGTAAGTAATCCTTCCAGTCGTATCGTACAAACTACCGTCTGATAATGGGCCACGGCCACTCTTCATCTTCAAATGGTAGTTCCTTAGTTACACATGCCCATGATGAGAAAACTAAAGAAAAGGTTAGCAGTTTGAGTCTGAAACCTTTATTCAAATCTAACTTCAGGTAGAAAAACTATTCCGTCAGAACAATAGAACCAATCGAAGCCGAAGTTTGGATAATCGGACACAAGAGAAACTTCCGAATAGACCGGTTGGATCAAGCCATTCTGCAAGGTTTCCAAAGACGAGACATATTCCAGTACCACCTCAAGGACCAAGGAAATCAGAAGATGGACGTAAGTTCTAAAGTATCTATGGGTTCTGTAGGCTATGCGGTTTGTGAGTCAGTTTGTTTTCGTATTAGTCGGGAGGCTCCAAATATCATACGATCTTTGCAAAAAAGTCATATGACATGGAAAAACGAGAACTCTTTTTGCCTTATTCTCATCCTATTACTCACAAATCTCAAATTGCAAGCGATCCATCCATCCCTCTTCTTTTTTACTCCTTAACACCGGCGGTAATTCAATTTGCGGAGTAGACTCTCTTCTTCGTCTTCTTTTACTCTCCATCTTCCGTTTTTGACGTCATCTTCTCATTTCAGCAAATGGTTCGATTTCTGGTCTCACTCGGGATGACAAGAGAATCATTGAAACATGCTGGTTTAAATGCTCACAGAAACAACTCAGAAAATGCTCATGTGATATGTTCTGGGACATTCTACACACGGATGAAGAAATTCTCCGATTGTTTCGTCTAGATCATGTATCGCCAAATCGTTTGAAGGAAAATGATTATTTCAAATCACATGCATCGAACTTGGCACTGGTAATGAATTTGGTGGTTACCAATTTGCAGGATAACTTTGAGCAGGCACAAGATGCACTTCAGGTAAGGAAACTGAACTAATGACAAACTTAACGTTTGAGTTTACAGACTCTCGGATACCAACATCTTCATTTGATTGATAGAACTCATTTTCAATCAATGTACTGGGATATATTCACAGATTGTTTTGAGAGAAACCCTCCACCGTCATTCAAAAAGGGAGCAGAGAGGGAGGTTAGTATTTAAGACGTTTAGTTACAAACAGAAAGGGATTGAATTTCAGGTATGGAGTCGAATGATACTATTCATAATGGGTCAAATGAAAACGGGTTATCAACGAGCAATTCAAGAGGAGAAGTGCGAACGACTCAGTGTACCTCTTCTTATGTGATTCTGTACTATTTTCGATGTAATAAACGCTTTTTTCAATAAATTGCGATGGTTACAAAGTTATAAGGGGATATAGTTCGATGGGGTTCGAAAAATAACTTGGGATTGTTTGTGACTTTTGTTTTTTATGTAATGGAAAAGCTTAGGAAAATGTAAACTTAATAAATAGGTTTTCAGACAAAACCCCAATTTCCACGAATAATATGATATCAACCACATAAGGAATAACACACAAAATTTCAAATAATGAAATGATTCACAAGAACACTTTAGTTGATTGCGAAATGTGTCCCAATGAAGAGAATGAGACGCAGGAGTAAAAAGAAAGAGACGCAGATGGTAACACAGTGTTGTGCAATACTACACAAGGGCGAAGAACGTTTAGGGAAGAAGTATAAATAGGTCGTCAAGGGTGACACAAATAAAACAAACATTTCAGTTATCGATTTCAAACTTTCATTTTTTTCAAAAGGCAAAACTTTTTCATTTGATCTTTGCCTACCGCTTTCCTTTCGAAAATTCACATTTTCTATATAACTACTTTCCAGAGTTCCTACTCTCAAAAGCTTTCAAAATATCGTCTTCCCTGGAAACATCTACTATTTGTAACCAAGAAACTAACAAAATGTCCGTGTGTGCAGAATCGAATTACGCAGACTCCTACGTGTCAGAGTGGGATGAGAGCAGTTTTGTTCATGATGAAACCCTTTTTGAAAAACCACGTGGACAAAGAAGATGGCTCGGAAAGGAGCAGCATCGAGGAAAGGAACGCCTTCACAACTCAGTGAAGGATAGGACCTTTATCGAGAAAACTGTCAAAATGACAGGACCAATAAGCGAGGTATTTTATTGTGACATTTATAAATTGTTACATTTGCCGAGTTTCCAGAAAGTCGCTGATAAAATAGAAGGCAACTGTCAAGATGAATTGAAAATTAATGTTGTCTATTCAATGGATAAAAAGAATCGTTGGAATGATGCAACCACAATCACTCTTCTAGGAGGTGCTCCAGAAAACCTGAATGCTGAAGTTGTTGAGAAGAATGCGCTAGAGCAATATGGATTCATGTACCCCAACAAGTCAACATTTGCCGTTCACTCTAGAAAAGTGACAGAAGCAGATGGAGAGTTTGAAATCAGAAGTGCCACGTCATCTGGACAAGGACAAGATTATTCAAACTTTTTACCGAAAAGTCGAGAGTTCAGTAAGAAAGCTAACGCTAGAACTCTGAATATTCGAGAAGAAGAAAATAAAAGCGTTGAACAGCCGACTGTTACTTACAACATTTATAAGACTCATCGTAGTCAGGATGTGGTTGGAAGCGAAATGTTCAAAGCAAAAACTGTATCGAAGTCTGGACGTCATCGAGCCAACAAGAAAGTAGATATGGAAGTTTATGATGACGATGAGGAGTACTCCGATGAAGAAGATGATCTGGAAGAAGCCAACTTTTATTCTCGAAATAATGATAAGTTGGATCTTACTGATTATATGGTTACCAATGAAAAGAAGCAAGCTCATCGCAGCAAACGTAACGATAGCGAGATTTCTTATGAGATCATCGATCCTGAAATTGAATTCTCTCAACAATTCAATATCCAAGAATATCTCCAGGACGAAGGATTCACTTTTATAGAGACAGATATCACGTTCAGCAATCAAACAGAGTGCTTCGAGGATCAAATCGACCGGCTCCGACAAGAGAAAAAGCTGAAAATCAAAGATCTCCGTCCTAACCAGTATTTGGTTGACGTCTCAAATCTTTCTCATTTGGGTGGATTCAAAAAGGACGGCGAGACAAACACCGTAATGATTTTCACTCATCTGAAGGAAAATAATTACAAGTAAGTAAAAATAAAATGAGTGATAAGTTTGAAATAAATGGTATTTCAGTGTGATTCTGAACTCAACGATTATCAGCCATCCTCAGGAAAGAACTGCTAACTTTTTGAAATCACTCATTTCATCTTCGAAGACGATTTTGGAAGCAGTAACCAGAGTGGCTGGATTGATGTTTCAAAATCGAAATACAACTGAGTGAGTGCTTATATTCAGACCCTTTGTTTTCAAACTTGTTGTATTCAGACTGAACTTAATTCATTTTCAGACTAATACGTCTTTCTGGATCCTACTACGGGGAGAAAGACATCTCCAAACTTTTGAATGATGCTTCTACATGGGAAAATCAACTGAAGAGAATGTTGAAAGTTCAGTGGCCAAATCAAAACTATCATTCCACGTGGGCGAATTCGGAAGAACTGAGTCAAGTTGGTGGAAAATTGGAATGGAATGATTTGTGTGAAATGGTCAAGAAAGAGAATCGAATGAGAACATGTTACACCTTCGAAGATCGTTGTGGATCATGTAACTTGAAAAAGAGATCTCATGAGCTGTTCCTTGTTGAAAATGAATCAAAGGTTAAATGTACGGATTGTCTCAGAAATGAATTCTATAGAGAGTTTATTGCAAAAAGACTTCCAATCGACCTTGAAACCGACACTGCTGTTGAGCTCGAGTATCTTCCAGCTTTCATTCCACTTACTCTTCTCAACTTTTATATTCGAGTAAGTATATTTTGAAAATTCATAGAACCATTAGTAAACATTTATTTTTTTTAGACTGTTGCTGAAACTATATACAAAGACCTTGGCGCCACTGGAGACTTCGAGAAATGTCCATCATGCAAATCAGCTGTATTTTTCGAAGAGACCGGAAAGAAATCTCAAAATCGTTCGTGTCCATGTGGATATTCCTGGTGCAAAGACTGCAAAAAAGTTCCACATTGGCCGATGAACTGCAAAGATTATTGCGAATGGGAAAAGAAATGGAATTTGAGATGTAAGAAAAAAATTTTTGAATATGAATGATCAATGGCATTTTAGATTCTATGATGAACGCCCAAGGATCTGGAAATGAAACACTTTCTCAAATAACTTGCTTCTGTGGAAAAGGAATCTATACAGTACTTCTTCCAACTGAGGAAACTATCTACTGCCCTGGTTGCAAAACTCCCGTGAATCCCAAAACTATGCATGTTATTATGCAACAGAGTTATTGGCCATTCTCACCTCGTTATCGTGAGAGACAAAGAATGTTGTATCAAGAATGGGAGGGAAAGGACAACTATCCATACGATCCAATAGCTGATATCAGAACTAGTATTTCAAAGATTCCTGCAATCAAATCATCGGTTATGGAGATCTGTGGAGCAGCTAGAGATATCAGATTCAATGCAAAAGTACGGAACCATTTGGTGAAACAAGAACAAGTTCTTATTCGGAAAAACATTCTGGAGAAGGAAGTTGTGGATAATCTCTGTGGAACAGTAGTCTACCTTGTGGAAAATGTGACAGCGTGGATGAATATGACAAATCGTCACGATCGGATGGTGAAGACTACATTGGAATCCATGATGGAGGATAGAAGGGCTTTCATTGAACTGATGGATGGAGAAAACCAAGAAGCCATCACATCGTGTATCAAGAAATTGAGAAATGAGATTGATTCAGTTGTGTCGGCAGTTAAGAAGATGAAAGAAAACGTGGAAACAAAATGAATTGCTCAATTATTTATTTTATTGGTTTTTTAATGATCTAATGAACATTTTTCCGGTATTTGATATAAATTAATAAGCCAAACCAATGTTACTCATTTAGTCACTTATTCAACTCTATCAATTTTGTCCGCCAAATGTGTCAAGTAGGTCGTGCTTTTGTTCATCCTTTTCTCCGGAGACACCGCCCTCTAGCAACAAGTGAAGTGGTAATCGAATGTGATCGTCTACTTCTTTTTCATCCATCAGGAAACGCTCTCTTTCTATTCCGTTCCACCCCTTTTCTGTCGTCCTTGACCATCTTTCTCATATCTTTCACTTATCTGTTTTCATCTTATTCAGTCAACATTCTCAGATAACATAGTTGAATCCAGAACATATTTCGGAATGAACATCTTCAACTTCCATCACTTTTTCCAAATCTTTGTACTTTTGCTATCAATTCTGACAGTCTTTTCGGCAGCTGATCTGTCGATTGATGGAGAGTCGGTGAGTTATTTTTGAGGTCGACTCAAGTAAAATCTGAAAGCAAATTATTTTTCAGCTGGTACTTTCAATCAACGAAGAGGGACCAATCAAAGTGAGACGAGCAAGAGAGACAGGGGAGCACTGAATAATAACTATTATGAAAATTTGTATTTCATTGAAATTGTATATGTATTCTAACGCTTTAAATTAGCAATAAATTATTACGAATACTTTTTTGAGTTGTCAAAATCATCGTCGTCTAAGAGATCCTAAACTTACGTAGCCAAGAAAAAAAAACGTTCATTTATTTCACAACGGCGAAAAATATCGTAACAAATAGAAAATAAACAAAAGTCGACAGATAATAAACGTTACGACTTACTATGATAAAATTATCATCAATTCGCCTGGATTTGCAATTTTTAGATATCTTCTAAATCCTTTGACATCCAATTTCATTGTTCAACATTCAAACTTCCACTAACTTTCTTCATTGAACCCATTAGAAACAAGGTCACCGGAAGAAATGAAATCTCATCAGCCTTCTCGAGTTCTAATTCTAACTTTTCCTAACCACCAATTACTTTTTTTCCGATTTCAATTGGAGAAATTGGAACGATACTTTCATTTGATTGTGGTGTGATTCATGAGATTCTCTCCGGGAATGAGACATTCTTTTTGAATACTACAACAATAGATGTAGTACTTTCTATTGTACGACACGGTTTTTTTCGGGGCGAGAAGCGTTCAGTTCAGTTGATTTATAGGTAGTGTAGATGTGTTAAAGTTTTTTTGTGAAAATCAGTAGAATGAAAAAAAAAAACCAAAAAAAAAGGGTTCTGAACCTGTACATACTTTTCATCTCTACCGTAATCCCATAAGAACTCCTGGGTGAGCCTCCGATCACTATTTCATTGTTATTGCTCCACTATTTTATTTGTGCTTTTCAATCATTGAGTTGAGGGTCACTTTTCATCTTGACAACTAGAAAAATAAACAAAGCGCAGTGTCCAACTTCGCTCTGATTTTCTTTGAGTTTCTGATTTTTTTTTGTCAAATTGATTCCATTCTCAGTTTCCAGGTCCTGGACAGAACCTATTCGTTTTCAAATTTAATATTGTTGATGAGTCAGAGAGATAGAAATCATCAATAGGGTCCATGCTTTTTGTTACATTCAGAACATTTCTCTCCTCCATCTATCCCATTGCTTTTTTCTTTTTTCTTCAATTCTTATCTTTTCTTTCTCGTTTCTCATCTTCACATTGTATTTTCTCAGAATTTCGAATTCTGTTCCGTTTGATTCTTGACTAAAATCATGTCCATTTCCGTTTTCCGTCCGCAATCATTTCCCACTTTTTTGCTGTAGAGATTTTCCGCAGATATCTTACTCGATTGGCAGAATAGCGAGAGAAAGAATAGTGTGAAACCGGTCTTTCAGTAGTTTCGCCTTCCTCTTTTTTCTTCACTTTTCTTATTCTTTTCTAGATGCATATACAGTGTAAAACAGCATTGCTTCTCGTGTTTATGTTCACCTTTTCATTCTTCTTTCCCAATTATTTTATCGATAAATTTTGTCATGATTTGCATATTTCTTTTGGTTTTTCAGAGAAGAAAGTATGGATCATTCCCATCATCATCACGGTCATAAAGGAACTATTGGTATGATATCTTAGATTTGTTTCCGGTTGCTACTAATTTCGATTTTGTAGTATAGAGTTACTGTAGGATTACTATAGTTAGTTCAAGATTATCGAGTTGTGGGGAGTTATCACGTTAAAGCTCTAGATGAACATGGTCAACTATCAAGAGCAGATAATGCTCCAAACACTTGAAAACATGAAAAAAAACAGAAATAGCTCGTTTTTCAAATTGAAAAGCTTTCTAGTTTTCCAATCTAGACCTCAATTTATTTTGTTAGTATGCACTTGTTGTTTTTCCCTCAACCCTTTCAGCCCAAAAGATTATCCTTTCATCTGTCAAAACTTGATTCTGAACAGGTAATACTGCGGTAGCCAACACTCAATCTTCCGATCATATGATGATGCACCACGCCATGTCATTCCATTTTGGAACCGAGGAAACTATCCTTTTCGATTTCTGGAAAACTGAAACTGCTGTTGGTAAGTCAAAGTTCAGTGTGGTGAAAATTGAAAACTGTTTCCCAGTTAAGGAGAATCATCAAAATATGTTAAATGGTTTACTTTATCATTTCAATTTCCCCTGATGAGAAAAACACGAAATTCCCAAAATGCCTATCATTTAAGATGAGCAAACGTTATCAAAAAAACATAGAAGTTAGTCCAAAAAGCTTTTCAACTTTCTGATGTTGAAATTATGTTGACAACTTTCGAACGTCTTGTGGTCGTTCCATAGTTATTATTGTCATTCAGATTTTCTTCCGGTCCTATTATTAGTCCATCGTTTTAGGAATCGCCGTATCATGTCTGATCACAGTTCTTTTGGCGTTTATCATGGAGACTATCCGATTCTTCCGTGACTACCGTAAAGCTCAGATTCAAGTCAGTCAACCACCAATTGCACCAGAGGATCGACTCAAGTAAGTTTCGATTATATTCATAAAAGTCTAGACATGACTTGTGTTCCAGGAGATCTCCACAATTGGACTTGATTGACCCACTTCTCCAAATCTTCCAACTGACAATTGGATACTTCCTCATGCTTATTTTCATGACTTTCAACGTCTACCTTTGCTTCTTCACAGTCATCGGAGAAATCATTTCTCATCTTCTCTACCGTACCCTCTACCCACATTTGAACTCTTCGTCTGCCGGTCACTGTTAAAACTGCAAAATCAATCTAAAATAACGATCCTATCTTGTCTGTAAATACAAAAATTTTTAAACTATTTTATCGAACTTTTGATTCCATAAAATGATGTGATATGATGATGTTCTATAAATCTTGTGATAACATGTTTTGGAAGAATAGTTCTTCATTTTTTTGGCACGATTCTCCACACGCTCAAACGGACAGAGCACACATAAAAAATGCTGATAAAAACGAAGAAAACTGGGAAATATGTAGAGGGTGTTGTGGTTCTTTTTCTTATCATAGTTTTAGTCTCCTTCCTTTCCTCTCTCTCAGTCCTCCTTCCGATCAACCATGACCGTTTTTCAATGTATTTGATGGTTAATCAAGACAAACGGAAGTTCGTCTGAATTAGAGTTTCGGATTAGTCACTTTTCTTGTTTCTCTGTATTATTGGTTGTTAACTATTTGGCAGAGAATCCTGAGGAACTCTCTAATTCACTTAACCAAACGGATTTCCTATATAATGTTCACTCGATTCCTGTTATCTTGTTTTGAGTTTACGACTAACATAGTAGTAGTAAACTAGTTTGGAAATCAACTCTTAAAATAGCGACTAGTTATCAAACTTGGCAAAACTAACCATTAAAACCAAGAAAACTGTAAACAATTTCAACAAGAATTTTTCTGTAGTTCTTAGGAAATGTGCCGATAAAGTGTTTTTAACCGTTTTTTAAATTTATGTTTCTTAGGCCAGCAACTTTACAGTTCAAATTATAATCTTTCAGTTCTCTCATTGACAGTCTAGAAATACTTTTTCTGTCTTGTTCACTTCAACCTTGACTGAAATTTCATAATTTAGGTGTGCCCTTTTCTCACTGTTTGCTCTTATTAATACTATTTTAAATTTGAATGCCAATAATTCTTTTTTTTTAATCACAACGGTTTTAAGAATTTCCAAAGTCAATTAAAAAAGGTTGTGTCCTTGATGTTATTTAAATATAGCTCGTTGATAACTCAGTGGGAATGCCAAATTTTTTAATCCAACTTCGTTCCAAAAAAGCCAGGTTTTGAATTATCTTAATGATGAGTCTTGAGCTTATTTGACTACTCAATTGAACCTAAATTACACTGGAAACCCTTTTTGATAACGTATATTTCTCGTATCAGTTCCACAGTGAATCTTCGGAATCATTTTTCAAAATGAGAATGAGTCACATTCAAATTCATCCCGATAACTACAACTGGATTCAGTAGTATAGAATTTCCCAAAAAGTACACAACGTTCAACTTTATTTGTATATTGCAAAGCATGCGAATTGTTTTGTCTTCTTGTTGAAAAGGGAGAACTTCCTCTCTCCCAGCATTTCTCTCTTTTCTGTTGTGTTCTCACTGTTTATTCAACTGATGTCATTCATTGCTGCTCCGACGAGCACAAAATTTACCTTTGCATTCGTCCAGATGTATAGATGAAATGAGCATAAATCGAAATCTACTCGGATATCGAGTACAATATGTACGCTTCTATGTAGATACGTGATTTTGTAGGGAAGAAAACACTACATGATGTTTGGAAAATTTGACCTGGATGTATGTTCTTCATTTTTTAAGCGTGAAGCTGATTATTTTCCTAAAATCGAAAAATTTCAGCTGTGGTTTGATTTTGTGCCGCCCACTGAATGATTTCTATATATCAACAAATTCCCATTTTAGAATTCTCTTGTACAGGCCAAAAGCTCAAAATCAATTTTTCTGATTATTATGTAGAACAGCTACTTTTGATGTTTTATAGATTTTGGTTTTTGAAAAAAAAAAACCATTCTCGAAAAAAGCAGAGTTACTTTTAGGTTGGATTGGTTTTTTGAAAAATTTGTTTACCATCCAAGAGAGAATAGTTTCACTCTCTGGGCATAACTTCACTTTAGTTTAGAAGAATATCGTAGTAGACCGGATTATATGTTTGATATAGATCAAAAAGTCAAGAAAATTGTGGACACACTTTGGTTTTTTGATGGAAACTTTCTCTGTTATATAAGGTGCTTATTTCTCAAAAGTATAGCAATTGAATCCCAAAAGTAGTGTGAAACTTTTTTTCAAAAATAAGGCTCGGTTTTGTCATTTTGGTATGCTGCCATTTTATGTTTTTCTAACGACCTAGGCTCAAAAATTGAAAATTTTCGAAACGTTCTGAATGTTAAATATGCTAAGCAAAATTCTGGAAATTTTTACTCAGCTGAAGAAAAATTCGTAGTGTTTATGGTCTTTCTAACCAGTTGATTTTCAGATGGCGGAACACATGCTCAATAAAATTTGTCATTTTGAAATAGACTAGGTTTTGAGAATATTCTGGGTTATGCTGGAAAAAACCCTAAAATATAATATTTTTTATTGATATTCAAAATATAGTAAGAGTATATCTCTCCACCATTAAATTCCAAAACACTTGCATTTCTTGTCTTTAAATCTGAACTATCTCTAAATACCTTATCAATTCTAAAAAGTTTAGTTTCCAAGACACTGAACTATTTCAAAAGTCGCCAACGCCTTGAGTACAAAAACCAATCGAGAGCAACTGATTTCAGGAAGTGCTCTCAAATGACATTTAGTACTAACAATATAGTTCAACACAAGTGAGAAATTGAGAAGAGAACACCATCATCATCGTTCATTTTGTACGGGAGAGAAGGATTGGAATGGTTGAAAAGAGAAAAAGGGATTGACGATGGGGGCATGTGTCCTACTAAATATCAGACAATGCAACACACACACACAGAACGGGTGGTGGGAGAGGCGCCTTGATCTATCTCTCACTAAACGAGATACTAGGTACTTCTTAGAGAGACAATTCATTCTCCGTCTCTTATATATTTCATCTTTCCGCCTCACAATTTTGTTTCTAACTCTCTTCTCCTTTCTATCTTTTCCTCTCTTTTTTCCCGCATATACGCCACACACAAATATACGCAACCTCCTGTCGCC
This sequence comes from Caenorhabditis doughertyi, assembly GCA_963572265.1. Classification (NCBI taxonomy): domain Eukaryota; kingdom Metazoa; phylum Nematoda; class Chromadorea; order Rhabditida; family Rhabditidae; genus Caenorhabditis; species Caenorhabditis doughertyi. The sequence continues at coordinate 9,781,375 of OY751557.1, forward strand.
AGTCAACCTTTTCTCTATTCTCTCTGTCTCTATTCTCACCGTCCAAACACTTTCACATCCCATGTCATCTTCTCCTTTTTCCTTTTTCTCATTCTTGATAGACCTCACATCACGGCTTCTTCGTCTTCTACGTCGCCTTCCTTTCCTACTTTGTGGCATCGTGATTCTCTCGTCGTCTCGCTTCTCAAAACACGGCACAAAAATAAAAAAAAAAGAAGGAAAAGAAGACGTGAAGAGGGGCAACGAACACGAGGAGTGGAGTATAGAGACCCCCAGCGAAACGTTCCAGAGTTTTCTATTCTCTCGTGCTCATGATTTGATTGATATTTAGGGGTTGGAGTGTGTCTCAAGACAATCAAAAGACTATTAATTGTATTATTTCGTCAAACACTTGATCTTCTATTGCAGTTGTCTTAATATTGAAACTAAGAACTTCAGATACGAGTAGGGAGTTACGAGGAACCAATGATGCAGCATGAACTTTATGTTAATGTTCCACCTATAGCAAAAAGTGAGTTTTCATTAATATTATTTTGTTTCAAAAAAGTTTGAAATAGTTTTTGTGTCAGACTTTTTTGCTAACTGAAAATACTGCGAATCACATCAAAAAGTTTTTTTAAACGGCATTTTTTTTCAAAAATTATATTATAATCATTTTTTATACAATTTTTCCGAAAGATAAAATTTTTTATGCATAAAATGTTTTTTGAAATAAAAGACCGATTTATAGATAACTTAACCTTTACCTGGTAGTTGGAATTCGTTTACCGTAACACAGAAAAATTCGGAAAACCCTAAAAATTTTAAACAAAATCAATCAAATGATTTCAAAAACTTCATTAAGTTCAAATCAAAGTAAATCAATCAAAACTTCCCAATTTTTCAGCACGAAGTACAAGCCACCTGGCTCCAACACCTGAACACCATCGATCTGTTAGTTATGAAGATACGACAACAGCTTCTACAAGTACAGATTCTGTGCCCGGTGTCCGAATCAGATCAGAAAGTTCCCAAGTGTCGTGTGATTCTCCCATTCCTGCTCCACGGGTAGGTTAATTCAATTGAAAACGAAAAATATGTTTAATATATTCCAGAATTACGTAGCAGCTTACGAGTATACCGCTCAAAAAGATGATGAGCTTGACTTACCTCTTGGGTCAATTGTTAGATTGGTAACTGCTGAAACGTAAGTTTTTTTTTTAATTTTTTGATATTCGACTTCTCAATCCGTTAAATTAGTTTCTGAAAAAAACATTCAAATACCTTCAGAAACTCTTGAAAGTACCGTAATCCTTTCAAATCTTTATTGAAGAGTTGATTTGGCTAATCCCAATGAGCTTTTCTCAGAAGTTCATAATGGTCTTTGAAAGTCATTCATCATGAGTTTTTCTTAACTTTTTGAATAACAAATTAGCATCATGATTGCCAAAATCAGCTGGGGTAGGTTGGATAGAATTTATCGCACCAAAAGTTCGAAAGATTATTTTTCTGCAAAACGAACCGAAAACGGAAATTTGCAAAGAAAATCCAAAGCCCGATAAAAGTTCAAAATCTGACCAATACTTGGCTAGACGCTGAGTAAGCCGAAAACCGTAAAGAACAGTGAAAGCCGCAAAGTGATCTACCACACCCATTCCGATAAAATCCACTTGAATTTTATCTTTTTTCTTTCTTTATTTATTTGGAATTTCAGGCACGAAGATGGTTGGTATCGGGGTGAAATTGACGGAAAGATTGGTTTATTTCCGTCAAATTATGCAAGATTACTGCCAGAAAAAGAGAGTTTGGTGGAATTCAAATCGGATGATATCACGTTACCAGATGAAACGAAGACGTTGGAGGAATTTAGAATAGGACATGGCGCTACAGCTACAGTATACAAAGTTGATTTGAAAGTTCAGAAAATGCTAGATGTGAGTATGGGATTTACCAAGGGACGAGGTTTCAAAAACGTCATAGTTGCATGCACTTCTATTAGAGAGAAGAGTCGCAAAACGTTTTCATCCATTTATTGCTTTTTGTTTTTCAGTTAGTTCTCCATTGAATCTCAAGTTAACATTTACAGAAAGGGAAAATGATGGTGGATAAAACAAATGACCAAATGAAAGCCGCATTGAAAAGGTTCAACAAACACACATATAATACTCGAGGAGAACATATGACAGAAAAAGAGCAACGTGAGTTTCTGAGCAGTTCGAAAATACTTTTTCATAACTATTTTTATTTCAGTAGAGCAACTAAAACGAGAAGCGAATCTAGTCAATGGTCTTTCACATAAAAATATAGTGACATTATTAGGGATCTGTTTAGAGGATCCGTATTTTGGACTGTTATTGGAACTCTGTGAAGGGTCATCTTTACGAACTATATGTGGAAGCATGGATGCAGATACAACACTACCATTGACAGTATTAATAGGATGGGCAACACAAGTAGCGGAAGGAATGGAGTACTTAACGAAACAAGGATATGTTCACAGAGACCTCAAAGCTGATAATGGTGAGTTTTTGAATAAGTTCTGGATGTTATATTAGACGGTTTTAGTTCTTGTGAAACAAGAAGTTTGCCTCTGCATGGATGGGGCTGAAATGAATTTTGAGTGGTGCCCTAAATGTGGAAGAAAACCGCTGGAAAAGCTTGACCTGAAAATCACTGATTTCGGAGTGTCAAGGAAGCTGACAGCTGATCAGAACAGGTTTAGTACAGCAGGGACCTATGCATGGTTAGCACCTGAAGCGTTTCGGGACGGAGCCTGGTCTGAAGCTTCGGATGTCTGGTCATTTGGAGTTGTTTTGTGGGAACTTTTGTCTAGAGAAGAACCATATCAAGGACAGATTCCAGCCACTATTGCCTTTCAAGTGAGAATTCAAAATCAAAACGAGAAATGATAAAGCAATGATGTTTCAGATAGTGATGCGAGGACAAAGTTTAGCGATTGATGAAAATTGTCCTGAGAGATGGAAGAAAATAATGCAAGGATGTTGGCAACTGGAACCATGTCTACGACCTAAATTCTCAGCTCTCGTGGAAGATTTCAAACAATATGCGAGGGAAGAACAAGCTCCCTTCGAGGACTCTGCTTTACAAAGGACTCAATCCAAAGTTATTCCGAAGATTACATACAAAACTTTAACATTTACTGAGAAAGATCCAGAACGGTATATACTTAAAATAATAAAAACTAAAATAATTGATTGCTTTTAGGTTAAAAAAGATGTTTATCGACATTTATACAAAAAGACCAGGAGCAGATGAGAAAGGGTCAATTGCACCGAAAACGAAAGCGAGAATAGCGAAACATCAGAAAGGAAAAAAGTTGGAGATCAGTGCACCGATTGGTGAAGTGAAGCATATAGTTTCACTTCAACTGGATAAACGAAATGACAAGAAATTAAGAATATGTAAGTCATTTTAGCGAAGAATGATGCAAGTATGAAATAGAGTTTTGATGTGAAGTGAATGTTTCCTCGTAGATAACCTATGAATGTGATAGTTAGAATGAAGTGTCTCGCATGCTTTGTGAGAACCCCTAGGAAAGGATTGTTAGATTACATTACTGAAATCACTTTCAACTTTTTATCGTGTTGTGGTCAGCTTGTGCATTTTCAGACAATGATGAAAATTTCAATGGAGGAACACTTCCACGACTGAATGATCGCCAATCTTCTTTATCACTGAGTAGTCCCGATCTGTTTCATATCCACGATATTGTGAGCGGATCGAGTACAGTTGGACACAGTGCTAATCGGATATCACGTAAAAATGCGATTCGGTTCAAAAAGAACCATCCGAACAGTTGTTTTGATCCAACAATGATTTCACCAACACTTGATGATACGAACACGTTTGCCAAAAGTAGGTGTTGTGATTGTGAACGTTTTTAGTGATTATGTTAGTGGCTTAAGAATGAAATGTTCTCAGTAAGAAAATAGTTTGTATAATTATACTAATATTTCAGTAGACAACGCTGACGACCTGGATTCAGTTCATTCAAAGGAAGCAAAAAAGGGAACCTTCTCGAGAGCTTGGTCAAAATTACCGTGGAAAAATTCAAAAAGAGATTCGAAAGAAGACCACGACGATAAAGCCGGCAGTATATCAAGCAGATCAAGTTCCACGACCTCAAGCAATCGGATAATAACTGGGCAGACTACTCGAGGAGCTGCTGCTTTACCGTTTTTAGAAGCAGGAGCTAGATCGAGAGCACAGTCAGCAGCTGATTGCTGGGAGGATTCTAGTACTCCAAAGTAAGCAGAGGATAATTTCAAAAAAATTAAGAATGATTTCTAAAATATTCTGTTTTCAGAAAGAACAAAGCAACACATATTACTGAAAAGCGGCCGGTGAAAAAGACTAACCTAACAGAGTGAGTTCAAAAGACAATAACTTCCCTTCAAATCTCTCAACCAGTTTGTATTCATAGACAATGTAGTCTGACTGTTTTTTGCCTCTGACTCATATCTCCCACGATTATTTATAGTTATGACAAAAAAGATCGTTTTCAAAAAACTTACTTATCTGTCATTTTCCTTTTGATTGATTGACGTTGTTACAGACGATTCATCAAAGATTCTGATAAAGATTCTGTTATGCGTCCTGGAAATCTTCCTACCTATCATCGGAAGAGCGCTCTTGACCAGACAATTCCTGCTAGTCCAAACTCTCCAGATTCAATATACAGCTTTGCTCCAATGCCAGTGTCCTCTCGAAGAACGACTGCGAATTCATCAACAGATGGAATGTCGTTTTATGAACAGCTTGTAGTGAATTCAAAACCGGAACCGCAAGGAGTTGGTCATGGACATCGAAATCCAATTATTCATCCAGTACATCCAGTAGGATCTAAAAAAGAATAATGAGATTAAATTTTATCATATTTCAGTCTCTATCGGATATCATTCCTATAACAGATGAAGAACAAACTCATTATGATATGGGTCCTGGTCGGAATTTTGATAGAAATGGTCATACAAATCCAATGAATCTATATGGACACATGGCCACACAAAACTACGGAGTGATAGGTCCTGAAAAAATTGCCAGTCAACAGTATTATCCTGTTGGGGGTGGTTGTGATACCTATATTCCGATTCCACCAAAAACTGGAATAAAGCCGACAGTTGGAGAAGTGAAACTCCTATCGAGAAATGTGCAGAATCCTCAGTACATTCACTGCAAGGTAGTTTATCTTTCATCTGGAGAGAAATAAACATCTTACATTGCAGGCGCAGAGTCCAGCTGTTCGTGCTGCTCCAACATTACCAATTAAAATCAGCTCGGAAAGCAATTTAGTGGCGAATGATATCTACTCATCACGACCGGGACAGCTAAACGGAATAGGGTAAGTGAGAAGGGGTGAGAAAAGAAATAAAAATGAAATTTGACACTGTTAGAGAGAGGGGAAATGGGAGGGGCGGAGAAATGAGAATGAGTCATTTAGAAAAGAGACATGGAAACAGTAACTCGTGAATCGACCAAAAATATGTGTCAGCAGTTGAATGATAGAGAGCGGGAATAGTTCGAGAGAAGTAGGCAGAATGGATGAAAAGTACAAAAAGTACATAGATTCGAATGACGGACGTAGAATTGGAACGGCTGTATCTGTTGGTGAATTCGATGATTGTCATAAGCATAGGTTCGAAGCTTCTAGAAACTGAATGTTCAAATTAAAATTGCGATTGGTAAAATTAAAAAGCAGGTACCTAGAGACAGTTACAGAACATTTGTAGTGTTCCTTGTTCTAGCTTTGAAAAAGACCGACTACGAACATTTTCTTACAAGTAGACGTGGTCAGATATGGGATTATTGTCCTCTCAGATTCAAGACGCAATTCAAGCTATTAATAAGAGAAGTTTCTTTACTAATGTATAGAAAAGAAACTGGCCATTGAGGCAAGGTTAGATACCGAAGCCGTGCGGAAACTGAAATAGATTGAGTCAGTATTATGAAACGATGATGAAATAGAATAATTGAAGAAGCGGAGAGAGAGAGAGAATAATGAAAATTGTCACGCGAAGATAACGAAGATATTCAGGACCATAAGATGTTCAACTGAATTCTAAAATATCTTTTTGCTCAGAAATTCACAACGCTTTCGAATCTGTCAGATGCTGTACTTCCAAACAAACAAAGCGAAAAGCGAGAATATCTGAGATAGATAAATGTTGAGTCATTGTGATGAAATGGAATAATTTTAGGAGAGCGCTAGAGAAAAGAAAAGAATGAGGTTGGGTCCTATTGCGCGGTGCATTGTTTGTGTCATATGATGGCCTAGAAAGCTATATGAATGAGAATGCGTGCCCTATCATTTATATTAGCAAAAGATGAGAGTGAAAAAACAAGAGAGATCAGACAATTGAAGCAATCAGTTGCATTAGAGCGAATATTCTATTCCATTTTTAAACCAATTCAATTTCAGCAACAGTATGAGCTGTTTATCACTGAATGAAGCACCTGATATTCCGGCTCCACCCCCTCCACGGATTTCAATGTCACCTCCAACTCGTCTTGCTCCAGTATTACCCCCTTCTCACATCTCCCCATCCCTTGATTCGAGAAGGATAATGGATAAAGAGATCATGAAATCAGCCCAAGTTGAAGGAACGGAAATCTTCTGACGCCAGAAGTCAACGGCTCCATTAGCTCAACCTGAAGTCGTTACTGTACATTTTTAACTCGTTTCTTTTTTGTTTTTTCTCTTTCTGTTTCTTTGTTCTCTTTTACGCACTTCATGTGTTTTCGGAAACTCTTTATTTGAATACCACGAAACGTGGCTTATTCATCTGAAGATGTTCATTCGTTATGTGTCAATTTCTATTCTACATTCCATTAGTCGTTTTTAGTTTTTGTTTTCGGATATCATAGCCTCCTTTTTTCTTTTCTCTTCAAAACGTGTACAAATCCCAACACCTTTTCCTCTAAAATATCAAAACTTCCAAAAAAAAAAAAACCAAAAATCGGTTTTATTTTTCAAAACCAAATTGTGTGTTTGATCATACAAATAAACAAATAAGATTTCTATGCCACTTTTAGTTTCATTCTCAGAAAAAAATCCCAGGGTCGAATTAATATGGAACACTAGGAGGCAATCCTACAGTAAATGGAGTAACTGAAGGAGCTTCAACTGGATTTGGAGGAAGTTCTGGAGGAGATGGAGAAGAATAAACTGGAGGAGGAGAGTATGGTTTGGCTGCAACTGCAGCACTTCCAATAAAACAACAAGTTAGACATGCAATTATAGATAGGACAATTGATGCTCCAGATAGACATGCAGCCACGATTATAGGCCATCTCCAAGTGTGCCACCAACCTGGAATATGAAACATTTTTTTAAAAAGACATCACTGTTTTTAAGGTGTTTCTCTCAGAGGTCACACGTTCTGTGACGTCTGCATATTCTTTCGGCTTTCTCTCTGTATTTTCAATGACCTTTTTGGTTTTCTTCACAGCACAAATCACAATTGTCTAAACTGACCTTTCTTCTCTCCATCGTTACCACTGTTTCCTGGTTGTTCTCCAGATCCACCATCGTCTGGAGAATTCGTGGAGTTGCCGGAACCAGGAGAGTACGTGGTTGTAGTATTTGAACCAGTCGATGGAACAGTTGTAGTTGTAACATTTCCACTAGACGGTGTAGTTGTTGTGGTGCTATTTGAAGGTATAATAGTGGTTGTGCCATTGTTTGGTACTGTAGTTGTAGTGCCATTAGTTGGGATAGTTGTAGTTGTTTCATTTGAAGGTGACGTTGTTGTGGTTCCATTTATTGGTACCGTAGTCGTAGTACCATTGACAGGTACTGTAGTAGTGTTTAATGGGCTAATTGTTGTTGTCGTAGTAGTTGTTGTATTTGTCAAAGGAACCCAGAGATAACACAATGGAAGACCCATCATAGAGACTGAATACGTGGCATTCGTGTTGCTCTGTTGCTCAGTGTCGGCATAATAGTCCTCATAAGCGGAAGAGTAGAACTGATACAAAGGAGTTTTGGCTCCGCAATTTCCAGAAACAGTTGCACAATAGAAAGGAGGAAGTCCCATGCTTGTGTAATTTGGATAGAGTGAGACATCAGAAGGGCGGAGCATGATGAGAGTCACTGAAAAAAAAAGAATTTTAGTTAGCAGAGATGTTTGAAAGTAACAAGTTGCTCATCTATCAGACGACTCACATTTGTCCACGTCTGTCTTGTAGTATGCGGACACTGATGTCAAACATGAAGACGTGCAGTTTGTGGTTGCTGCTGATATCGCAAATGCATTCTGAATTTTATGTTCAGTTTAATACTCTGCCATCGAGTTTTACCAATTCATAGAGCGCTTCCGCAGATGCATTTCCATATGTGAACGAAGCACCTCCATTCACCAAAAAATGACTGTAATATGCTGAAATTCAAATACACTTAAACTCTGCGTAAACTGAAGTTTAGATTACAATCTCCTTCGGATCCTACTTGATATTGAGTTAGAGTTGCCAATGAAGTGGCTGAAATGTTCTTTGTTTAAGTTGTCAGAAGTTGAAGACTAGCTCACGAATAGAATCAGAAGAGCATTGGGAAGCTGCTTCATCTACTAGATAGATAAATAGAAACAATGGGAAAATAGGATTCCTCATTGAATTCAATTTTCCACCTCCTCTTGTGGAAAATTGAAATGGGAAGGAAATTTCTGAAAAGTGAAAAAATAGGAGAAGAGATGCCGATGGAGAGCAAGTTTCTAGGCGACGATCCTCTGGTTTCTAAGCGCCCAATGAATAATTTTAGACGTCGTTTTTTGTTCATGAACATTTGAGGAGATGAAGAAGACGGAAAACGAGACAATATCAACATTAAAAATTGAAAATAATGCAAATTTTATTTAGAAATTGAAAAAAAAGAAAACATCAAAGATACGTTCCAAATTCATAAGGTACAAGAAGTTTATCAACAGATTCATCAGCTCTCTTTCGTATTTCATCCATATTTGTCTGCTCAATTGCTAGACGTTTCGAGTTGTTTTCCCGTTGTTGTCGATTCTCCTCTTCTTCGTGTTGTCGGATGTGAGCCTGAATTAAAAGAAATTAATTGCATCGTACAGACGAATTTCGGAAATTTCAGAACGTACAGCAAAATAAGGAGCCTTTTGATATTTTCGATGACAAATTGGACATTGGTATAGTATTGGCTTTTCGAGGCACGCATCCTCGTGACGTTCCAGATTGTATTTTCGAGAGAATCGTTTGAAACATGTCTGGAAAATTTGTTCTAATTAGTTTGAAACAAATTCACGTGAAAGTTTGAACTCACTCTACAACAATAATCTTCTGTATCCCCAAGAAGATGTGCCGTCGTTCGAATTCTTTTTGCTTTCGGTTTTGATTCTAAAGACGTTGACGGTTTTTCTTCTTCGTATCGAAGTGCGATCACTCGCTTTTTACGTGGCTAAATAAGACAATATCATTAGAATATCTGAATAATTGTTTTTAATACCAATGAAACACTGTATCTGACGTATTCTGCATCATCCGGATGATCAAATGGCAACTCAACAATGTATGGTGTCTCGTACTTTTCACGGTGTATTAATTCTCGATTAACTCGAGATTTCTGATCGAGAACTCCACGGAGAAGTTGTCCTTTTCTATAGGAAAACAATGTTTTTCTTACATCCAGAGTGGCTTATCTACCTTGATATTGCTGTAACTTGAAGTTGGAATCTCTCCAAATGTCTCGCTGTTAAAATTTTGCCACCTCCGGCAAAAAACGCTCTCCAGACCTCTTCTCGAAGCCCAGGCAGAAGTTCCATCTACAGCAGTCTGTACTTTTTCCAAACAAAAGAAAACAACGATAAACCCATAGATTTTTACTTTATCTATTAGAAAGCATATTTAACAGTACTCCGGACCGAGATGGTACATTTATAAGGAGGAAATGACTACAAGTCAAGCAAGTGAAATGAGAAAGAGTGTGCAGTCAATTGGGGAATCTTTTTATATGAAAAGCAACATGATGTGGGAACCTTATTCAAATAACATCGACTTCGAAAGCCGTGATATTTTATAAAAATATTTGTAAAATGTAAAAGAATCGGAACAGATTTGAAATCACTGACTGCTGATGATATTGAGAATGATGGTAACAGGGATGGAAATAAATCACAGTGAATGCGACAGACACTACGCTTCAAATTGATTGATTGAAGAAGCCTGGGACTAGCGGGCATGAGAAACGAAATAAATGGTATAGATGTGATAAATGATGAATTTGCTTGATGGTCGAATCACCATTCAGCTTCTCCGGAACACTTTTGGAAGCAATAATCTTTTTTGTCAATGTGCATGATTCCGTCTTTGAGTTGGAACTTCCATTTGGTTCGAGCGCGATTCACCTATAATGTTGACAATACATACCGATAGAACACATTTTGAGATACCTTTTCGAATTGACACATGACAATGTTATCAGCGTCGAAAAGCATTGTTAAGTCTTCGTCATCTGACTGATCGTCCTCCGAGTTCAACGGCTCTTCCTCAGCAACCTGATCACCATCTTCAACCTCTCCATTTCCCATACGATCAGCGATTCTTCGGAGTGGATCATCATCGTCATCGACCTCGTCATCACTAGAAGAATCAGACATTCCACCGCCTCCTCCATCGAGTTGGATCTCTTTCAGCATTGATCCCAACACTTTCATGGCTTTCTTCTCACTAGCTCCACTCCCACGAACTTTCATCGAAGCCTTTGCTTTTTTCTGACGAACTTTCAGTGGCTCACTGCATCCTGCTCCTTCGGATTCCGAACCACCGTTTCCATCCATTTGATTCATATGAGTGAGTTGATTGGTTTGATGCTGTTGTTGTTGTGCTTGCTGCTGTTGATGAAGTCTTTGTTGAATTTGAGTCGGCATAAGGCTCATCAAAACTGGTGCTCCGCCTTGTGGGTTAGCCATGATGAATTGTCCATTTGGTGCGAAATGTTGGGCGTTTCCTTGAAATTGCTGTGGGAACACTCGAACTTGCTGTGGATGTTGCTGAAAATTCAAGAATATGAGAAAATTTATGAGCAATCAGATAAAAATCTTGTATGAATGTGTTCATCTCTTACCCCGGGTTGTGCTGTGTATGCCATTCGTAGCGGTGCTTCACTCATTTGAGCTGCATGCAAAGCAGAAATAGCCGATCTTGCTGGCTGCTGTTGACTCGGGTTCATTCTATTGGTCATCGGATTTGGACGAACTGGATTAGCAGGCGTATGCTGCTGTTGACGTGGAGGTGGTGGAGGCGCACTGCTCTCCAGATCAACGCATCCACTAGAGTTAACTTTATCCTCCCATTCTTTCTTAAGCTGTGCAAGAACATCAACATCGATATTTTCGTCCAAAAACGCTTCCTTCATATTATTGATGACGTCGGCAATCACCGATTTGTATATGTCGGCGATTCCATTGCCGTGCGACATGGCGAGTCTTCACAGAACTTCCCTATAAAAAATCCAACAAATGTCTGAGTTTCTTATTCTTGATTTTTATGTATGTCTGATTCATAATAACCCCGTAATGAGAACGCAAAGAAACCGGTTCTCATTGCGGAAGCTTTTCCCTAATCGAGGATACTATATTGATTTTTTTCTTGGTGCTATATAATTCGAACTCAGCGCAGCTTGGAATGAGACAACATATTATGACAAAAACTAATTATGGAACTATTTTGACTATCAGTTTTCTCTTAGAGACTATGCAAATTTACTAGCTCTCATTTATCAATTTAAATTGTGATCAATTTGAGAACAACGATTGTTCAAAATGTAAACAAAAGTTTCGAAACAACTTATAAAACATGACAATATCGATACCTTTCTGAAATTTCATGTTCGTGGCATTTCACTTTACCGAGGAAACCTTCTTAGAATTCATTCAAATATACATCGCGAACTCGCTCATAGCGGGCCCCCGAAACTCTCAAAGACATGCAATGAGAGCGAAAATTCGACTCACCAATCTGGCAGCAGGCAGCGACGATCGACTGAGTATATATACACCGCAGCGGGAGGGGTGACGTCAGTGACGAAAGTGATGTGCAGGTTGTTGACGAGCGCCAATTCGAACACGATATTTGGTTGCCTCGACACTCTTGAAACGGGAAAATGAAGAGATGAAAAAGAAAATGGAACGATAAGTTGACGAGAGTGGTGAAAAAGAAACGGGGGAAGGTGAAAGTTTCGAATCGGGAGTGTACGCAAACCGCAGATTCGACGCTCAAAGACGTACTAAAAAAGAGAGGCAACTCAAAACTGAATACTTCTCCATGAAAAAAATGGTCAGAACATCTTCCACAGTGTCAGAACTTTTGAAGCTTCCATAATTGCAATGCCAGAAAATGTTAGAAAACATTTTGAATACAGCGACTGGGAAAAATTATTTGAAGACTAGCTCAAAAGTTGAGTTTGGAGTGTAGGTTATGTCGGTCACTTCGTTGAAGCGTTGAATTGATTGAGTGAAAAAAACGTATATTTAGTTCAAAAAAAAAGCTTAGCCAATAACATTTAGGAACAGGCGAAGAATTACAAAGAAAAGTATATGAAAAAAGGTATAACATTAAACGAAAACAATGTTTTGATTTTGCAAGAGATAATGTGGAACAGAGAGACGCAGACAATTATATAAAGCTATTACGAAACTCCGGCAAAACTTCGCATTGTTTAGCAGAAAAATTTGTTTTTTAATCTAAGAGTTTTTGTAGAAGTCGCCGAATATTGGATAGAACTCAACTCAGATATTTACAAAATTCCTATAAATCGAAATGTTCAATTTTAGGAATTTACGAAGATGCAATCAAAACAACCTGCTAAGGAAAAATGGATGAAAATTTGTTCTGGGAAATCTACTGAAATGCTCATCTCAAAAGTATCAGCTTTCAAGGTTCAGTGGTTACAGCACACAACTTGGTTTATGAAAACTTGTTACAGGAACCAAAGTTCAGGGCAGATGGGAACTACTCCGTATTTATTCGCGCGACTTTCGACGAAAGACGGAATATTATCAGAAGTTCATCGAAAAAAGTGACCAGAGATGAAAAAAATCATAGATACCAGGCACATTACATAGCCGAGGAAAAAGTTTTGAGCGATCCACATTTGCGAGCAAACTTCGAAATTCTTCCAATTTCTGATAGAGCGGCTTCAATTTACACACTATTAGCTAAACGAGCAATGGTAGCCCAAGACAGAGAACAAGAAGTAGAGAAGAAAAACAAAAGTCGTATATTTATTTCACAGGCGTAAGAGTTTTCTTTAACTGTCAGAATATTCTCTTAAATTGATGATTTCAGAGTTCTAGAGTCGTATTTTCTAGGAGACAAAATCGAAGGAAAGAAAATTCAACTAATGAGCAATCTCACTTTTAATCTCGAAAGCGTCATCCCCGTTTTCTCAGAGTTGCCGAATGAAACTGTGGGCACTGCGACTATCCCGCATACTCTTCTATTCGATTATACAGACATTAGCTTTGTTAACAGATGTACTGAAGAAGAATTGACAAAAGCTATCGAAATGTCTCAAGAACATGAGAACACGGTAAGTGTTTCCAGAAAATTATCCGAAAAAATTACACATCCTCTTTTTAGATTCAATGTAACTGCTCATCGGTAGACAATGTTGTCCCATGCTATGAAAATAAAAACTGTCCTTGCTATATACTGAACAAAAAGATGCAGGATTGTCGAGGCAATGCTGGTACTCCTTCTACAACAAAATTTGTAAGCTCATTGTTTTCAATAATGCAGCTGAATTCTAAATTTTGTTCAGAGATCGTTTGACCCAGTGTTTTTCAACAAAAATGAACATACATTTGGCTCACATTTCGGTTTTGCATGTTCCGAACTGTGTGGGTGCAAAGGAAACTGCACTAACAACGTCACGATGATGATTGGCAAGAACATCTTCCCGTTGGAAGTTTTCAGAAACAACGAGAGAATGGGATTTGCTGTCCGTTCTTCAGTCATGATCCCAGCTGGAACACCTATCATGGAATTCACGGGAGAAATTGTGGAAAAATTAGAGCGTGAAAGTAATGACTACGCTTTCCGAATTTCATATGGAGATGATTACGAGTTGAAACGAGTCGTCAATGAGATGCCATTCACTGATGAATATATGGATCTTCTGAATGTTTTATTCAATAAAGTAGTATATATCGACCCGAAAAATCATGGAAACGTCGGACGAATGGCATGCCATAGTTGCAATGCCAATATGGAAGCTGTCCGAATCTATCAAAAAAGCCTCTCCCCTGCTCATGTTCGCCTGATATTTATTTCGCTTCTCGACATTTATCCAGGAACACCGGTCAGTTCACGGTAAACACTGATAAAACCAGTTAAATATTTCAGCTGACATTCGATTATGGAAGTACGTACATCAAGGAACATCTAAATGGAAAGTGTGAATGCGGTTCATTCGTGTGCGCCAATGGGAAAGATTACAAGGTGTTCAATAAACTTGATTGTGATGGGGTAGTTTTGAGAATTTCTGAAAACTCGTGAGACATCTTTTTTTCAGTTTGTGCGCTGCTTCCAACACCTCAATAATCTAGAATATGAAAAATGGGATGAAGAAGTATACACACCAGTGTGTGAGTATAGAAAGCAACTTGAAAGCGAGGAGAATAACAACAACGATATTATTTATTTAGATTGAAATCTGTTCTTTATTTTCCTGTTTTTGTTCCTAAAATTTTATAGTTTATATCTTTCCCCCACAAGTTTTTTGATTATTTTGATTAAATTCTCTTCATTTTGCCTTTTCTATAGTCAACATATCTTTCACGAAGCATGACTAAACAAAACCATTACAAACTCTTTTTCTCTTCTTTTACATATTAAAAAAGATTAATAAAGTGTCGAGCAAATTTTACCAGTCTTGTAAGCACAATCATGTTCAATGGCTTGTTCGGCTGTTGAAACAACAACAATTCAAAGACGCAGAAGATGATTTGTAACGTGGGTTTCGCCACGTCACGCAGCAATGAAGCCGCCCATT
The DNA here is from genome assembly GCA_963572265.1 of Caenorhabditis doughertyi. Taxonomy (NCBI): domain Eukaryota; kingdom Metazoa; phylum Nematoda; class Chromadorea; order Rhabditida; family Rhabditidae; genus Caenorhabditis; species Caenorhabditis doughertyi. The sequence goes on from OY751557.1 coordinate 9,796,382, forward strand.
AAGAAAACGGAAGAGTAGAACGAGATCACCCACTACGAAAATGGTTTTTTGGTCTACATCGAAGATTTTTCAAGATTTTTTTCTCCTGTCACGTGACCTGACCTGTCAAATTCGAATTCTTAACAGAAAATATAGAATTATCACTAAAGTGACAATTATTTCTAGTTAACTAAAGTTTCTCCAGCCCTCAAAATCAATTATGAAACCTGATAATATTTCGTGAGATTTTAATTCGATTTTAAATCAGCCATCCAAATGAATAAATGTTGTATTTATAGAATAGAACAACTCTCCGTTGGCCCTCTAATTGGCTTCGAAAATTTTGGTACGACGGTACATATATGTTGTTATGGTGGCAGGCCATCAGCTTTGAAAAAGCTTTAAAAGACTGCCAAGAACAAAGATGCGATAGCTCAATTCAAACAAGGAATCATTCATCACTCATCTCTCGAGTTTGTTTCCGTTTTTTGTTCCGTATCTTCAATTCAGATTATTCCAGACACCCAAATATAATCGAGTTGTTTGGTTAGAATGAAACAAAAGAATCAATATTTCTGGTCACTGAGTTCGCAGAGAATGGATCTCTATTCCAAGCTTTGTCGTGTTTGCCCTCTAGAAAGATCGGAGAGTTTTTATGTGCAAAGTGAGTAGATCAGAAGCTCCAATACATTAGTAACTCTTTTCTTTCGTTCAGATTTGTGAGAGAAACTTGCTTTGGTCTGGATTATATTCATAAAAAACTCTTGATTCATCGTGATATCAAACCAGAAAATCTCCTCTTGGATGGAACCTTCTCAATAAAGGTAAGATTCCAGTTTTGATAGAATCGAATGCTCTCTGCAAGTGCTTAACTGTGACTTTCTTTTTCTGTTTCTAAAGTTAGTTGACGTCAGTCGATAGCACACAATAAGCATCTATTAGCACTTGTATCATAAAGTGACTTTTTATGTAAATGAATCTTCTCATTTTAGATTGGAGATTTCGGCTCTGCGGGTGAAATAGAAAGACAAGAAAGAACGACGTACTGCGGAACACACGAGTACATGGCACCGGAGATGAGAACAACTCGAGGCCAAAAACGAAAGTGGATGTATGGGCGATAGGAATTCTCAGTTTTGAATGTTCCCAATGCCACGCTCCATTCAATCACAAGGAGCTAACTAGAAAGACTCAAAAATACGTATGTAGACCAGAAATCTTTTTCACCAAAATGATTGCTTCTATTTTCCAGATCGACGGAGTCATTGACAGAATACCCGGCATATCGGAAACGTTCCGGAGCTTTTTGCTTGACTGTTTAAAAGTCAACCCAGATGAACGTATGACCATCTCGGAATGTCTGAACAACGAGTACACAAAGGAGAATAATGAAGAGGAAACGATTCAACTAAAGGATTTCCGAAAGATGATTTGTGGAGAAGATAAAGAAGAGGAGAACAGTTCGTCTCGAACCATTCAAACAGTAGAGAAAGATCCAGCTCCATCGTCACCTGAAACCAAGAAGAAGACCGATTGTGGAAGACCTGTGAAGAATAAAACGAAGAACAGTAAGCCAAAAAATGGAGAGCCGAAAAAGACCGAGAATAAATCTGGAATGGCTCAATTGTCAAATGAAAGCCTCGAAAATAGAGAAAATTGGAAAAAGATTCGTGAAAGTGGAATAGAAGTCTGGGAATCGATTCATGATCAAATCCTGCATAACTCGTTCGAAACTCTATCAATAAGTCATTGTCACACTGAATTGAGGATGAGCCTAAAACTTCTGGAAAGAATGTCCGAGCATCCTGTAAAACTATTCGAATCGACTGAAGTGGCAGTTTCTAAAGTACTGGAAGTTCGACCAAGAACGAATGATGCGATCTTATCTTTAGCTGTTGAGGATTGTATTAAAACAATGGCCAGTCATCTCCCTTCGGCACGTGTTATGGATGTTGCGAAAATGATGCTATGTCAAGATTCTTTGGACGACAAAAGAACGTCACTTGTTGAGATGACCACTGCTGTTGAGGATATTACTCCGTCTAGTATTCAGGTAAGGTCCAAAAACCAAAAGTCAAGTAACCAAACAACTTTATTCTTTTCCAGGCCTACAAGTAAACATTCGCGTCTGTTCGGAAGAACGTCGTCTTTTGTCTAGTTGCAATGGTAAATTGAGTCGGAATGGAGACAATGCAGCATCATTTGAAGGATGTAATAAATGATATGCGCAACCTTGTCAACATCTACGTCTCCAGAAGCATTCCAAAGAATTAGTCATCAATAATTTTAACACTTTTTAATGAAAAATTTATAGTATTCTTATTTCGAATAATTAATAATATTGACAGTCTCCACGGAGTTTTGACACTTGACACCTCGCATATTTTACAATTTATGAATAAAGTGTCGAAGTACTTTCAAATTTATTATCGTTCATCATTTTCTCCAATAGCACGGAAAATCGTGCAGAACATGAATTGTTTACTCACTACCAGAATAGAAACTATGATAAGATATTTGTTTCATCTTTCCACAAAACTTTTGGGGAGTCACAAAACTTATGCAGTTCTTTTTCTGTGATTTCAAAATCCGTAGTAGAATAATGATAACAGTAAAGCATTTATGAAAGCGCAGGAAATTCATTTGGATCAAGCATAGGATCACGGCATGTAGGGCATATACTATTCGTGCTGAGCCATTCCGATACACACTGAAAAGCATAACTCACAATCAAATTGATAAAGTATAATAAATAACTCACACCATCATGAAATCTTCTACTACACGAGAAACATTTGAGAGTTCCTTTATGAGATGTCATTTCCGAAAGACAAATAACACATTCTGTATCTTCTAACTCTTCAGGAGGCCTTCTAGGAGCTTGAGCCACTTTCGAAGTACTCGGTTTATTTGATAAAGTCGAAATTGGTTTATTTCTTTCAATGATCGCCTCTTCATACTTATCCAAAAACCATTGAGAGAACCCCGGTTCTTTGGGAAGTGCCGGCAGTTGAATGCTTGTTCCATTTGAATTTTTCTAAATCAAATGATGAAAAGTTATCATGAATTCCTATTAACATACTTCAAGCATTGCTATACTGGCATCAAGAGCTTCTGAAAGAGCATTATGATCTAGTTTAAACTTCCTCAACTCGGCATCCGCCCTCTGATTAGTTGATCTATCGGAACCTCTCATAGTAACTCTATAACGAAAATTCAAATTTTATGCGAATACTAAGGCTTTCCTCACTTTCTAACTTTGTCGCTTGCTTTTCCTATCGACATATCACCTCCAAGTCGGATCTTCTTGACTGTCAGTTTAACCAAAAGCTGTTTCATGTACTCTTTTGTATACGAAACAGCTGGTGGTTGATTGGCAGTATTTAATGAACTTTTGAGATAGTTAGATGAAGATGAAGAGGATGAAGTTGTAGGCGATTTGGATGGTAGGTTCTCATCCGAACCATCATATATTTCATCTCTGGATTCCAATTGCTTTTTCAGCTTTGCAATTTCTTCTTTCAGCCTGAAATTAAGACTTGGTTTTCACATTCTGATAGAAAAAAACTTACTTTTTATTTTCACTAATCAAACAATCTTCCATTAACCGTGAAGCCGCAAGAGCTTCCCTCTCTGTTTTTGCTGTTTTCTCCTGAAAATTCCTGATCGAAGTTTTGATCTCTTCTTTCACTTTCTTGCGTTCAATTTCGTTTTCTTCGTTCTTTTTCTCCAGTTTAGAATTGATTTCTTCTAATCTGAAAATATAGAAGTTAATTGCAAAATTTTAGTTTTTGTCACTATACCTGGCATTCTCACTTTTCATCATTCCTACAATTACTTTCGTAGAATTCAGTGTCTCCTCTTCCACTTTCTTTTTGACTTCTTCAAGATTTTCATTAAACTTTTGTTTGAATACTTCTTCAACTTTGTTTTCTCGCTCCTTTAATACTCCTAACTCTTTTTCTACAGCTTCCAATCTGTTTTTCAGTAGTTTTGACACAATTCTCTCTAATCTGAACTTTTCCTTCATCTTTTCAGCATACTGACTTGTTCGGAAACATTTCCCACACCAATCAAGCTCGTGGTCTGGATGTCCAGGTTGTAGTAAAACAATTGGGTCCTTCTTATTCTTCTTTTTCTGTTTCTCATCGTTTAAACTTCCTTCAATTGTTTCCGTTTTATCAATTTCACCCATTTCTTTACTTTTTGATTCCGTGCCATTTGAAGACAGTTCCGATTCCAAATTGGGGATATTATCTCCTTCAATTGATTCCAATATTTTTTGAATTATTTCATCTTCTGTACCAAAAGATTCTGGGTCGTCATTTTCCATAAATAGCTTTCCAGTTTCATTTTGAGAAGATATTAATGATTCGAATTTCTGCTGGTTCTCAAGAACTTTTTGAAGAAGTGTTCCATTTCGAACTATTTCAAACAAATCCAAAAATACATCATCAGCAGTATCAATGAATTGACTGTCCTTTTTGGCTATTTGTAATTCTCTCCGTTTTTCATCAATTTGAAGTTGACCGTTCTCGTTTGTAATTGGTAAAAAATTACCTCCAAGGATAATAAAATTCTGAAATTTGCTTTTTTTCTGATTGCATGGGAAACAAAACAATGCTAACCTCAAGGTCTTCTTTGCTATTCAATTCCTTGTAGGGAATCTTGAATGCTATAGACTTGATTATCGCAGAATGAATATCAGGATTCTCATTCCCCAGGAAAACATTCAGAATCGCACACATCATAGCAGATTTAACTCTCCACGTGTCTACTGTAATTTTCCGAGCATCTTCCCTTTGCTGCTCAGAACTGAATCGATTTAAGTTCGAGCCTATTTCTTCATCGTCCAGTAGAATACTCAAACTGACTTTTTCATACATCTGTTTCTTTTTCAATTTTGGAAACGAAGAACGCTCAAAATAATTTCTAGAAGGAAGTAAGATCATTTCATTAATACTGAGCTCAATGTTATTTAGTTGATAATATGAATCCTGAAAAATTGTGAATCTAGTCGTTAGTTTTGTATATCCCTTACTTCTCCGAAAGATAACCATTGTTGCATCGTTTTGACTATATTGTTCTTCATACCACACAAACAAGTTTCTGAAGGAGAACTATGACCACAATGATATACCCAACTCCATTCGTAACGACAAACGATTCTCTCAAAAAGTAATAGACATGCTTGAGCAGCACTTGTCAGTTTTCCACTGGAAGAATTGATGAAGAAAGGTAGCTCATTGTTGAAATCCACTTTATTCAGGACCATGGCAATGTAACAATCGGGAACAAGCTAAAAAATTTTGAAATTTTTAATTATTCCGATTCAATCATCAACTCACTGTAACTTCAAATTTATCAATATCAAAATCCTCGAAAATAGACTTGAGTTCTCGGAAACTGATTGTCGCAAATGGAGAATCAGATGAAGCTCTTCTCCACTGATTCAGCAACATTTTCAGTTTGTCTAAATATTTTATTATTGAAGCTAAATGCTTTGAAATGCAACTACTCACCAATGTTTTGCTTTGTTGAAATTCCCTGTTTTTTCAGTATGAAAGGAATCATATAGAATACCTCTTCAATAAGAATTCGTTTATTTTCTTTTGAGTTTATTGTAGTAGCCAGGAGTGTGCGGATATACATTTTTCGGTTTCTTCGTTTCTGAAAATGGACTACGCGATTGATAAAATATCATAAAACCAATGAAAATAACCGAAATTCGATTGTAAAATCCCTTTTTTCCGTTGAGTTCCTCGTCTGAAGATCGAGTTTCTCTTGAGATATCATCTTTATGTTCTTGTTTGCATAAATCCTTCAACTCTTCCCGATCTGCCATCTCAAGCTTCAAAGTTTCCAACGAACCTTCGGGAATATCTGTAAGGACTTCTTTCCCACATTCAATTGTCATAATCTTATGACCATTTGAGTAATACACATGTGGATCACGCTAAAAAGATTCGATTGCGTAACCAATCCCAAATTTTCGAACGTACATCTTTCTTTTTGTCGCATTCAGAGAAATTTTTTGCTTCTGATATGTTATATTCTTTCCACATGGTGTTTTTGTGTTTAGCTCTTGAAATAGAACAATCCGGACATTGTATGCTCAAAACACGGTTGCATGCTTTTTGAGAGTGCAGGAAGTGTTTCAGCTGAATGCAAAATCATTATTAGAAGTGATTTATGCTTACCTTTGGGAACCGTTCAAAGATGCAAATAATTTGGCAATTCTCAACAGCATCATAAATATCACTGATTTGGAGATGGCCTTCAAACTTGGATTCAAGTATTTTTTCATAAGCGATCTCCGCATGTTCAAGAATATCTGGGAACGGACGTGTTAAATTGAGATGCTTCAATTCGTTTTTCAAATATTCCAAGTTTAATGAGATTTTCATGGTATCTCGAATTTTATTGAAGTCGTTTGGTAAATCAAGTCTGAAATGAGTCACCTAGAGTTATGTTTCCAAAACTTTTATTTTACTTCAGTAGTTCGTCATAACAATGTTTTCGAAGTTCATCAACTTTTTGCTTGCTCACAAAGAATACACTTCTCTGAAAGTGTCTCTAGTATTTTTTAGTGGATCCATTAACGGACTTACATCGCAATCGTTAAAGTATTCAGTAACTTTATTCAAAAATACTTCTATGCGATTCCAATCCTTTTCTTCAACCCTTTGAAAAATACGTTTTCCTTTAACGGAGAATAACTTCGTGAGCCTATTATAGAGAAACTGTACAGTTCTACATTCAAAAATTCACTATTCAATTTTTTAAGCGCTAACATTCATTAATCAACAAAAAACATAACAAAAACATGATGAATGACCAAAGCGAAGCCCGAGAACTTTGAGATTATAACTAATGTAAGAATGGAACTTATCAATCAGAAAAACTGACACCGTTTGTATTTTCATTATTTTTCTTCAAGAGATCTTATAGTCAAAAAGATCTTATACAGGAATAAGAACGTTCACGATAATGCAGGATAAGAATTCGTGTCCAACATTGGATCACGACATATTGGGCATACACTGTTGTTACTGAGCCATTCAGATATACACTGAAAACCAGATCTTTTGTTAATTCAAAGAAGTGGAAAGTCAACTAACATAATCGTGGTATCTCCGGCTACAGCCAAAACGTTTGAGAGTTCCTGTATGAGATGCCATTTCAAAACAGCAAATAACACATTCCGTATCTTCTAACTCATCTGGAGGTCTTCTTGAAGCTTGAACTGCATTTGAAGTGCTTGGTTGATTTCCTGAAGCTGCATAGGATGGACGTCTGCTCACTTCATTGTACTTGTCTAAAAACCATCGTGAAAACCCAGGCAGCGGAGGAATTGGTAACAGTTCCTCAATACTAATGTTGAAGTTTTTCTGAATGAAAAATTATTTGAAACTTCCAGTGAAGAAATTTCCGGTACCTCAATTATCAAAATATTGGTGTCAACTGCTTCAATACAAGCGGCGTGATCAATTCTAAACTTCCTCATCTCTAGATCCGCCCTTTCATTAGTTTTCCTATTGGAATCGGTAGTTTTCACTCTGTAATTTTAGTTGGACAATAAATGCATAACTAGAAATTTCATTTACTTCCTGACTCGGTCACTCGCTTTCCGAATTGTTCTCTCTTCTTGAAGCACTTGTTTTGTTTGTTTCAGCTCAGTAAGCTTTTTCTTCAGATCCACGATAGGCGATGGTGGGTTCCCCGTATGGTTCTTCGCTTTTTCTACAGATTCTATCAAGGTTTGTGACGAGAGATTAGAATAATATGAAGTGGAAGCGGATGAAGACGTTGTGGGAATGCTTCCCTGATGCTCGTAGTCTTCCTTTGATTGCAATTGCCGCTTCAATAAAGCGATATCTTCTTTTAACTTCTGGTTTTCATCAATCCAACCATCTTCTATTAATTTGGAAACTGCAAGAGTTTCTCTTTCCATTTTTATTGTTTTCCCATCGAACTTGCTCTTCCAATCTTGGATCTCTCCTTTAAGTTTTTGCATTTCTATCTCATTTTGTTCTTTTTCCTTGCTCATTGCAGATATTGTTTCTTTCATTCTTAAAACACCATTTTTCCATATCAGTACACTTTCGTAACAAACAGACTTACTTCGAATTCTCTGCTCTTATCATTCCCACAATTTGTTTCGAAGAATTCAGAGTTTCCATCTCCACTTCCTTTCTCACCTTTTCGATGTCTTCTTCGAATTTCTTTTTGAATATATCTTCCACATTACTCTCCCTCTCCTTCATTCGATTAAGTTCCTCTTCCATTGTTTTTATCTTATTTTCCAGTTCTTTTGTTTTCCCTTTTTGTGAACTATACTTTTCTTTCCAACCTTTCCAATGTTGAATTGTTTGATAACACTTTCTGCAGTCTCCTCTCTCGTTTTCCTGGTTTTTATTGGGCATTTGATGGCTCGGTAGAGATTCCCTCATTATACTGTTCTCCTGTTTTTTGTTTTTTGAAGAAACAGTTACTTTTAAGTTCTTCAATTCATTAGTTACTTCTGAAACTTCTCGGCTCTCTTTTTCTACTAAAACCTCTCCACTCTTCGTTTCTGATTTTTTTGTTGTCAACATCAATTTGAATCTGTTTGTATCATTCAGAACATCTTTGAGAATATTTCCACTGTTGATATAACAAAAACAATCAAGAAATAATTGTTCTGCGGTTGGCATTAATTTATCATCATCTTTTCTCTCCATATGCTTTTTCAAGTTTTTAGCAATCTCTTCCTCTTTGATAATTCTCTCAGAGTAAATAACAAAGTTCTGTAAATATAAATTCAACATTCAAAGAAAGCGAAGCACAATTCTTACCTGAAGATCGTTAATGTTTTTTAAATCTCTGTCGGGAACTGTGGAAATTAGAGAGCTCCCTATTGCTGAATATATATCCTTATTATCGAAACCCGTAAAAACGGATAGAGAAGAGAACATCAAAGCAGCTCTTACTCGCCACGCCTTCACCCTGATTTTGCCTAATTTTTCTTTTGATTTTTCAGAAAAAAGTTTCATCCATCTTGGGCCGAGTACACTGTTTTGTAACAGAATATTCAAGCTAATCATTTCATCGTCTTTTTTTCTTTGTATCTTTTGGAAAGGAGAATCTCCAGTGTAGCTGATTCGCTGTAGTTTTGATTGCATAGCAAGAATGAACTGAAGACATTCTTCTAATAAGAGGAACGAATCCTGAACAACAGAAATTAAAATTACTAAAAACATGGTTAAAGAAATATACCGTAAATACCATAAATGAAGCATATGTTCTAATTGCCCGTAAGTAATTTTTGAGCGTATTGTAGGTTTCTAACGAATTTCCAAAATATTACAACATTCGAACTTTGGGTGAATACAAACAATTGTGTCTCAATTACGGTATTTACGACGTATTTTTCTGTTAGGAGTTCTTTTACCTCACTATTAGCCAACCATTCTTTTATTTTTCGGATTATAGTTTCCTTCAGACTACATAAGCACGACGCTGCTGGAGTGACATGTCCACAATGATATGTCCAACTCCAATCGATCTTCTTACAAAAATCATAAAACAAAAAATGGCACATTTGGGAAGGGGTGAATATCCGTCCAAAGTTACTATTGATATAATTAGGATTCAAAAAAATAAACTTTTCTTTGAACCATTTTGTTAAAATTATCATGGGATCTGCAATTATCTGGAAAAGCAATCAGTGATGTTATGTTTCTGAACTCAGGCTTACGATAACTTTGCTTTTATCAATGTCAAAATCTTCAAATATTGATTTCAGTTCAGACAAACTGATTGTGTGGAAGATGGGCTTATTATTAGTCCATCGATTGATTAGCATTTCCATTTTTCCTGAAAGATGGGGTTGCTTTTTGAAAATGTTTGAATAATATTGATCGGGAAGCTTACTGATGTTATTATCATTGTATAAACTCTGTTGTTTCAATACGAAAGGAAGAAGATAAATTATTTCTTCAATCAATACTCTTTGAGTAAAAATGTTTGAGGAAACAGTTCGAATATACATTCTTTTCTCCTTTTGCTTCTGTAATAGCAGCAGATAAAGAACCAAAAAATTGAAAAAAAAGCCAACCAAAACTCCTTTCATTACATCAGACGTTATCCCTTTCTTCAGTTCATTACCAACGTATTTCGAGTCATCGGAGTCAAAGAACGCATTTTTTAGTCTTGGAAATTTATTGTCGCAGTCCTTTACATCTTCGAACTCTGGAGTTTTAACGAGTTTCATGTATATTTCGTAAGTCTTCGTCGACAATATTAAGCCTATATCATTGAAGACTATGGCAGGATCAATCTAGAAAGTTTGATAGTTAACTAACATTGATTACAATTCACAATACCCAGTTCTCTTTGGATACGAACTCATTGTTAATGGCATCTGAGATAGTATACTCGGACCAGAATGTGTTTTTGTGCTTCACCCTTTGAATCGGACAATCAGAACATGGATTCTTGAATATTCGATTGCATGCCTTCTGAGAATGGACGAATAGTTTTAACTGAAATGGAAACTCTCACAATCAATAAAGAAACTATGCAAAACTTTGGGAAAGTGCTCAAAAATGCACATCATTTGGCAATATCCAAGTGCGTCAAATATATCACTTATTTTCAGATCTTCTTCGAATTTTGACTCCAGAATCTTTTTGTACGCATTTTCCGCATGTTCCAATATACCAGGGAAGAGAGAGTGTAAATTATGGTACTTTATTTCATTTTCTAAATCTTCCACTGTGAATCCGGTGCTTTCCACAAGTCGAATGGATTTCTCACAATGAGAAAAAGGATAACTGTAACAACTCAATAATAGAAATGTTTCACGGGCGTATCTCACTTCGGAAGAATGTCCTCACAATCTTTTCGTAGTTCGTTAACTCTTTCTCTGTCCACAAAGAACGTTGAAACCTGGGAACAACCCGTTTGTCTTTGAGCCTTGTATCCTGGAAACTTACACCTTCTCCATTAAAATAAGCTGTGACTTTATCTATAAACTCTTCCAGTTCTTCCCAATCATCTTTTTTTGCCCTCCGAAATACATTTTTCACTTGAACTATATCTTGAAGAAGCTCCATAAGAGCATCAATCGCAAGAATGCAATGACCTTTATCATGCTTGGGAATGGGCACAGCAGCGTGTTTTGCTCTTTTAATTGGCGTCAGCAGGAACTGAAAGAAAAGACATTTTTGAATGATAGCGATTAATGCTCAAAATACTTCTATTTGTGGCATATTCTCTCGGGGGATAATTGCATAAACGTGTCTTAAATCTGCTGTAGGTATCTCTTTGGACATTCCTTCGTACTCCATCATTATTTTCTTCGAATCAGATTCTATCTGAAGATCATTCATCATCTTCAACAACTCAGGAATCATGACGAATTGATGTCCATTGTCTTCAAAAAGTCTGACTGTGGCAAGCAGTTTAGGTTCTCTCTGAAAGTTTCTTGCGGATTTTTATTAATTTCTTTTTAACTTCTTACAGCTTCAGGTTCAAAAAACTCCGACAATTTGTCCAATTTATCCTTGAGCATTTCAATAAAGTAATTAGTTTGTTCAAGCATAAGAATATGATCTTGTACTGAAACTGTCGTTACAGGATCACCATATTCTTCATGAATTATATTGTTCAGGTTTTCAAAATTGAAGTCAGCTGCAAATGAAGAAACAATGTTTTGCCAATCGGCCAAAACGCTTTCTTTTGTCAACTTTTTCTTCCATTTCATTGTCGTAGAAAGAGGAGTGAACTAAATTTTTCTGTTTATTCCTGTTTTTTGGAACAAAGTTTCTCACCTGGTTCCCTTTCGAAATTTGAAGGTTGTTAAGTAGATACGACATACTGCATTCAACAAATTCCAAGCCGTCACAGAATTTTTTTTCAACTCTTTTCAAATAAACTGCAGTCATGGATAAAACTATTTTTTTACACTGCAGATTTCTTTTTTTTTCAATAAAGCCACTATCAAACACCCACATTCCATTGAGAACAGATATCCTTAGAACAGTTGAATAGATGAACAAACAAATCGTTTTTGCATACATACTCTTTCTTCTTCAAACTTTTATAGAAAATTGGTTCTCTCTGGAAATATAATTTTAAAAATTATACAATTTTTTAAAGTTCAATCTCACTCTGAAGCGTTTATCGAGAGAAACTGAGAAAGCTGTCTCGTTTCGAGGATAATTTTGAAACTCTGTAATGTGAAACTTCAATTCATCTTCTGATCCATACAAATCTGAAAAGCAACACAATTAAAGATTCAATACCACATCTGAAAAGAAAACCAACGAATGTCTTCCGAGAGCTCAAAAAGAAGATGAAAACCATCAGTTGACTCGTTGATACTGTCTGTGAAGTTGACTTTCCTTTTTGGAGATATTTTATTCAAATTAATCATAATCTGCAAAAAATAAAAAAATCATATAGTTCTACGTTCTTGACTTATAAACAATTCAATTTAATTTACCTCATGTGGAAGATATTCGAAAGCAGTTGCCAGAAATTCATCATAGTCTAGTTCTTGGTTATTCACTTTAGTTATAAATTCTTCTCGCATTTTGAGAGAATCTTTTGAATCTATATCTGAAAATTGCGTAGAACAATAAGGAGAAATTATAGTGATATCTGAACGAACATCATTTAGAAAAATAACTTATACAATTTGAGCAGGAAAGATTAAGAGAAGCAGATCGAGAGAGAAAACGAATTATCTCTAAGTCTCTGGTGATTCTCGTACTGTCTAAGACATGCATCTGGGGTGTGTGTTACACTCAATTGTGAGACACTTGCCCTCTATCGTTCATGACTCTTCGAGTGAGGGCATTCGCTATTGGACAGTCTCCGGACATTATAGACAGATGTTTTATGTAACAGGTAGACGAACGTTCGATACTGTTATTCGGTAAACAGAAAAGTATCAAAACTTCTTACAAATAGCCCATAAACAGACAACACTGGATCAAATTCGAGAAGCGGAATAGCAATGAGAAATTATTTATGTTTAATGCTGCAGTTTTTCACAATAAATCCAACAAAACCCAATAGGGCAGTAACATTTAAGCAGGCTTATGTTTGTCTGTTTTTTCCGAAGTCGCCGATGCTGCATTTGGGTTGCTTCCAATTTCCTCACGTTCCGAAATTCTGTTGAGTTGTGCAAAAGTATCCAGAATACGTTTAGCGACAATGATAGGCCTGTTGCCCCCCTCCCTCTGATTGTCTCCGGTTGCCTTCGATGTTAAAACAACAGGCTTCATTGATTTAGACTTTTTCGGAGTGCTCTCCGTTGCGATCTTTTTTTCGGCAGATGGAGCGACACTTTTCGCAGTCATGGAACGTGTTTGAATTCTCCTCTTCTTTTCACTGGGTTCCTTGTCTTCCTGTTGCATTCTGTCGACTTGGTCTAATGTTGTGTGGTTGTCTGAAAGATTTACAATTTGAAAGTTTATGAAATTAATGTTAATTAAAGGAAAAAAGCAAATTTCGACGTTAAAAAAACTGATTTGACTGATCTATTGCACGGTAGGTAAAGGTGAAGATTGATAATCAAGAAAATTTGATAAGAAAAATGAAACCGAATACAGAGTAAGAAATTGAGGAAAAAAAATTGAGGCAGTCAGCCTTAGTGTCTGCAAAAAAGAAAGAGACGGAGAGAAGAGGAGAATGGACGGCGTTGGCATGAAAGCGAGCTATAGTGCACGAGGAGTGTCCTCTTTCGTAGTAATAACACGATAGGTCAGTGAGACCTTTGAATTGTCATTCATAACGCATTTGTGTCTTTCAAATGAAGAGCTTAGTTATTTGGATTTGATTTAACCGATCACGAAATATGATTCTTAAAATGATGAAGAATAGTTTATTAACCATGAATAATTAGATATTCTCAATACGTATAACTATAAATAATAACAACCATAATAACATCAGCAAATCATGAATATAAGAATTGTATATGAAAACTACAGGAGACAATTACTAGATTACAGTTCAAAAATCAAATATAACGACAGTTCAAGGTTATCCATTTGGGAGGGTTTCCATTCAACACATAAGTTGCTTTGTACATACTGGACAAGCATTTTTGATTCTGCACCACTTGAATGTACACTGAAAATTTTGATTGAAAACAAACTTTTTTAATCTATTGAATTACCGTTTTATGATACGATCGTGTACAGTGAGGGCATTTATGAAGTTCATCTTCCATTCCCATATTTTGAACGCAAATCAAACACTCCAGGTCTGCAATCCCTGTTTTTTCTTTAGCGGCCGCTTCATATTCTTTGTAGAACGTTTCAGATAAATGAGGATATTCTGGCATTGGATTCAACTGAGACTTGTTGATGTTAGGATTTTTCTGAAATTGAAAATATAATGAAACTTATTTAGGAAATGATTACCTGAATCAACTCAATGTTCTTATTTATAGCTTCCATATACTTTTGATGGTTTTCGTGGAACAGTCTGAGCTCACGCCTTGCCAAAGACTTCACCGAACCTCGATTTGTTAAAAGTTTCAATCTGAAATCTTTATGTTTTTAAAAAATACGCTTCATTTTGCTCACTTGTTGACTGAATCCTTAGCTTGGCGAGTTGGCTCAGCTGTTTGCAGCATATTCCTGACATCCATCAGACTATCAAACTCCTCTCGAATTTCCTCCGAAAGGCTAGATGCATTTTTTGATGGAGCGATTAGTTTGAGATGCGAATTTGAACTTTTATTTTTGATGACGTCTTTTTTAAGATTGAAAATTGTTTCTTCATATTCAGCAATTATATCTGATTTGCTCACAATAATGACTTCTTTTTCTTTTATGAGACTCTCTGCAACCTTCAGTTTCCTGAAAAGATATAAAGTGAAAATCCTGGTAAAACTAACCTGAAACTTACTCTGTCAAATTTCTCAATGAATCTTCCTTTTCTAGAATTCTTCTTTCATTCATTTTGTTCATCTGGTCTACAACTTCTAGTTTTCTATAAAAACAAACAATGAATAACTGATAAATGTTTTAAGTAAACTTACTCTGTCAAAACCCGAATTTCTTCATTCTTCTTTTTATCTTTTTTAGACTGTTTTGCCTCCAACTCCTTCTCCAACGTCTTCACTTTGTTCTGCGCAGCCTTCAATTCTGTTTGAGCTTTCGTGCAAAGCTCACTTGATCTATAGCATTTATCACAGCTATTCGATTGTTTTTCGGGTTGGTCAGACTTCATTTCAGTTTTTTGATCGGGTTTTTTCTGTGGTATTTTATTGGACAAACTCTCCTTGTTTTTTGAGTTTTCGTCATCAACCGTTTTTTGAACAGAAAGTGTGATTGGCGCATCTATTTTTGTTGTGTCAGGTATGGAAACCGTTGAAACCTTTTTAGTTATCTCTTTCTCCATGTCATTTGAAGACATTGCATTGGTATCCATTTGTTTTGATGTTGTTTCATTCAACTTATTTGTTTTGTCCTGCAAAGGATTCACGTTTTGAGTGACTTTCTCTTCGGATATGTTCGCAATGTCGCCTGCTTCCGTGGGAGTTGCACAAGATGGCGCATTGTTTTCAGTCGTATCAACGGCCTTTTCAACAACTTCATCCGAAGAAACTATAGGTAATGTAGCAGTTTTCTTTTTATTCTTCTTCTTCTTTTCCGATTTGGAGGATGAATTTTCAGTTGTGTTTGCCATTGTTGTTTCTATTCTACTGATTTCTACTTCGCATTTCTTCCTGTTCTCTTCAAGCAGCCGATATACAGCATCTACTTTCTCTTCTTTCGCCAATGGTGATTCTTTCTGGCACTTCTTGCATTCGTAACCGATAACTCGATGACATCCTCGCTGAGTATGTAGAAAGTCGGCCATCTGAAAACTAACATTTCCTGAATCAGTAAAATATTCAACTCACGGAAGGAAATCTATTGAAGAAACAAACACGAAGACAGTGTTCAATAGCATCAATAAAATCGCTCGTTTGAAGTTTATCTCCCTTCTTGTTTTTCATCACCTCATCAAATGCAAAAGAAGCATAACTAACAATATCGGTGAAGAAACAGTCAAAATTTGAATTATGTAGTTGCAGCACCAGATCTTCCAAATCAAACCCATTCGTGATGACGTTGCAAGATGAAAGCATTTTTTTACCAAACATGTTCGAATTGAATGCGTTATATAAGTATGAAGCCACTCCCAAAGAAACAAAAAATCGATGACTCTGAAATAGAACAAATAGAACAATGAAAACTGAAAAGTAAGGAATAACTCACAATTGAATGATCGAAAAAGTCATTCAGCTTTCGGATGATATGATCCAATTGAAAAGTGTTCCCAGGTACGTTGAACAAATTGTAACCGAAAAATAGATCTCTCAAAAAGTTGAAGAGTAGGTCAACCACTAGAATACAATGATGCTTATATGGGGTGAGAATAGGTACAGCATTGTATTTTGCTCTTCTGATTGTAGTCTTCACAAACTGAACATAAAGGAATTAGATGGCATTTCGAATTGTGATAAGCTCACTGAAATTTGCTCAATCTTTATACCAAAACCCTTGCAAATGGTGGAAACGTCATCAAGCTCTATGCACTCAATCCGATTCTTATCGAATACAAGAGTCATCTGAACTTTTGGGTTGATTGCCTTCAAAGCTGTCTCAAGCTCAAACCGCATCACGAACTTTTGTGGTCCATCTTCAAAAAGACGAACTGGAGGTGTAGATTTTTCTTTCTAAACTTCCAAAAAATGCTATATAGAATTAAAATGAATCCTATTCCACTTACGTTTGAGATTCTCGGAAGAAACATTAGTGGGTACGATTTGATAACCTTCTTCAATCCCGAAATCAAAGAAGCGCTGACTTCATAAAACATTTTCCAATCATTTTGTATTTTTTGTGTTGGAGGCTCTTCAGATAATGCTCGAATCGGTGTTGATAATGTTCCCCATTCAGCATCGTCGAGAGGTGTTTGGAGAAGTCTCTCGAATTGATCAAAAATATCTTTAAAGTGATATTTTCTTAGTGAAAGTGGTCGACAATTGTGAGGTAAGCTTCCAATATTGGTCACGATATTGTAAAGTTCTTTGTCCAAATCTTTGAAAATCTCTGCGTTAAAAGGGATGAATTCACAGCAAGACATCAGCTTCTTTTCTTGCGATTTCAAGAAAATAATAAGCATAGATCGCAGTATCGGAATTTTCTAAAAATAAGAAAAAGAATAAAAAAATAAGATTTTGAAGCCTACCAAACGGGGTTCTTTTGCAACTAATCGGTTCTGAATAAACAAGAAAATATCCTGCTTGCACAGATACTTCACTCCATCGGTTCCTTGAAAGATCTCGAGATCATTCTGAAAAAAATAAACATTGGGCTCTTCGAGTATTTCGATTACTTTTCAAATCTTTTGAAAGACGTTTTTCAATAGTTTTTTTTCTAAAACTTACATTGTAAGGCGAGTTGTATTCCAAACCAAGAACAATATTATTCTGTGGAAAGTTTTTGAAAACATTTACGTCTTCAATTATTTCTTTGAGCGATCCGTACTGACCTACAAGAATTGAACAATCAAATGAAACCAAATGAAAAACATTTCTTACTTAATAAATCGATGTATTTATGATACATTGTCTTCAGTGCTTTTTCTCCGTTTCCTTTAATTGGATCATATTCATAGACATCACATTTTGTAATATCAATATTTTTCCGAGTCTTAAATTATTTTGATCATTACAATGCATTGGATCAAAATACTTACAAGAAAAGAGAAATAATGCAAAGCACTCCTGGCCACGGAAGCAGATGAAATTGGGATACCATTTTTATCGATTTCCATTTTCTATAAATGGAAAATTCAGTTCCCCAGCAAAATTTTTAAGAATACCCCTGAAAAACCGGTCAGGGGAGACAAGAATAGAGGTATCAGAACAGTTAATGTAAACAAAGAAGTGGCGGGAAATTCGAATCGAGACAATGAGTGAGAGATAGAAGAGAAATAGAAAATGAGAGAATGATGGAAAGTGAGACATCTGTTGTATAATAAAAGGTCACTGCTGCATAAGAGCCTCCTATTACCAGTAGTATCCCACATATTGGTCACTTGATACAATTAGCAGATACAATAGGTGCAAAATAAAATACTGTAATAAGTGCATAGTTGAAAATTAAAGTACTGTAGAAAATGGGAAATGTGAGTATCATGGAATTTGAATATGCTCCACAACTTTGAGTAGCTTTAGAATATGGAAACAGAAGCAACCAAGATACATTATTTATCATAAAACCTATACAGATCACTAGCGATTTCAAGACAAAATACCGGCGAAAAGATGCAAAAAACGAATTGAGGCGTATTGAAAATGAAAACACAACTTTTCATGAACGCCCTTTATTATAACATCAAGGTATTCGAGGAGAGAAGGCTGAAAGTGAAAATAGAAGTTTCCGTGGAATAGGAGCTTACACGGAAGTTATGAAGCTATTTTGCAAAAGCCAGTGACAAAGACATCTTGAAAAATTGATTCTCATGATCTCGGAACATGCGATTTCGAACTCTGTCTTATTACTCTATAGTATTATAACCCTTTATTTCCCTTCCACTCTATTGTTTTTGTGTCAGTAACTTTTTAAAAAAAAACCTGGAGATCTCTTTATTATGATATATTTTTCTGAATGCTACGTTTGTTATCTGAAATTAATTTATATTTTCCATATCGCGATTCTCAGAAATCTCAGAAATTATGTCCTCACTTTACATATATTTTTCTCGCTTGTTTTTCCCTCAGCTCATTAGTAACTCTCATGACGAAAGAGTTGCTATGTGAGCGTGGCTAAGGATGAAATAATAAATATGTATTATCTAGAAAAATGCTCATTAGCTTGGTCCCTTGATAATTGTTCTGAAGAGAAAAGAGGCGGAGATTTTGAGAATCGAAAACATGTTTTGAATGGAATTTAGAAATTTTATTTATTCGCAAACTTTGAGATTTTTCGATGAAACTGCTTTGAAACTTACAGAGAGATGGAGGAAACTTCGGTTGATAATCCACTTCTATCTCGAACAGAACCATCACTTTCTGGAAATTCTTTACTTCGTATTTTAGAAAAATATGTTCTTCGCCAGGTACAGTACCTTTATTAAAATGCAATGATTTAAACATTTTGCAGAAAAGCGGAATAAAAACTGTTGGCTGTGATATCGATCTGGCCGTTTTTCTGGATGACGATGGAGAGAAACTGATAGAACTGATAATGGAGATTAACCCTCAACTTAGTAAGCTCAATGTGGACATGAACTTCATTCTGTGTTTGATATTTCAGAAATGTATGGATCGGCGAAGGAGCTTACAGAAAACTTAAAATCTTATTCAAAATTCCCTGGAACTGATCAGTTTCATGAATTGAGTTACACAATGCCCATATACGTAAGTGAGGCAGTAGTAAATATTTATGAATTTTAGAAGAGAGTGAATTTATTCTCTAGTTACGTGCAGAAAGTCTAAATTAGGATCTTACCTTCGTTTTGATTTGTGCGAATATTTTCGTTCCAGGCACGCATAGTCGAACATAAAAGTTTGGGAAACGATTCATATATTTCCAAGCAGGACTTGTATTCTTACTATCTTTGGAGTGTGCTTGAATCCGTCCCCAATATGGTTTGAAAAAATACAGAATGAATTCACATTCCATTTTTGTTCAGGAAAAAGCGTTGCGCTGTTCAGCACTTTCAGTATATTTCAAACTGCATCAACATCGAGTTAACGGCTGTCATGAATTTGTGAAACTCGACAAGGAAGAAATCAAAAATGTTCTATACGATGTTTTTAGGAGGTTTGCAGAAAAATTCGATGTAGTTTCTTTTTTGGATATAACAGTTTGTCAAGGAACATTGTTTCAGAAGGAAACCAGTGTGTATTCTGTTTTATATCTCAAGGATTACTCCATCGATGAACTTCATTCACAATGGAAACTTTTATTCCCATTTGATCGAAGAAACAAGGCATCTGCGGATATCAGAATGGTTTTAGAGAAATGTTGCAGTCAATTTCCTTTGAAAAACAACGTATCATATTATCAAGAAGAATTCGATTTTCTTCATGATTTTTTTGAATGCTTGGAGCAAGCAATGGATTCACATCCAAACTGGTTTCTTCCGTATACAGAAGAAGTGAGTTAAATCAAATTTTGGAGGATTATATTTGCAGCCATTTCCAGGAAAAATCAGTTCAACCTCTCCTTAGAATGTTTTCTGATGGTTCACAAAGATTTGTGATGTTGACAGAAGTGTTCAATGTATGTAAGACCATTGGAATGCTTCCGAAAGGTGTTAGAAGTTTCTGGCAATTTCGTGAAAGATATGCTCCCGAAGAACCGCATGCAACCTCCTGTGGTCTCACGATGAGCTATGAGGAATTCATAGACGGCCTCGGAAACGACATTACAAATCTTGAGGTATTATTCACGCTTTTGATAGAGTACAACATAATAGATACATATTTAGGTGGTTGAAGTACCGATAGAACGATCTAAAAATCGCGCTGTTCCTTTCTTGAAAGAAGACGGGACCCATTGTCTGCTGGCTGCTGATGTTCTCCTTGAAACACTTCGAGAGTTGATTTGGGGATATAAAGTATTCCAAATGGGTTTGATATTTAAGGAATCGATTTATAATTACATGCTTGAAAGCTCAATTTCTTTTTACATAACTTCGGTATACACATGTCAGAATGATTAAATAGGAATCTCGTTTACAGTCTCCATTCTATATGGATTACAAATCAATTGAGGGAATCTACCAGTGTCAAATAAAACATTTTAGTAGATTCTTGTCAATGCCCGGAAACGATGTTAGATTAGTAAACAAAGAAGGATTCACTGTTGAAGACCTGAAGTCTGAGTTGAAATATTTGAAGCTGAACGAGTATTTTCCGGATATCACAAATCATGCTGAGAGAGTTTATGATGCAATAGTGAAAGCTAAGAAGGGAGAACGTCTCGGAACAAGTGATATGTATGATGCAGTTGAACAGTGTCAATTGGCTTGTATCTTTCGAAAGAATCGAAACGTAAGATATCTGTTAGAATCACAAAATTAAAACTCTTTCAGCTTGCCATGTTCCTACATTCCCAAAATGCATGTAATCGCGTATTTTATGACTGTGAATTCTGTCCAAAAAAGTCGAAAAATCGAAAGAAAAACACTGAAATTTTGAGTTTCGCTGAGAAAAATAACAAAGGAGGAGATTCTCCTGAAGCAGAGGGTAAATCAATACGACACAAATTTGTTTCGACTGACCAAAACAACTATGAGCCAAGATATCTGGATGAGATGAATACCTACTGTAAGGCTGCATCGGAATTGGGAAAATTGGAGAGAGAACTAAGATTTCAAATTGCAGAATTTGAAAGGTAATTAATAAAAAAAGGGGCTAGAAAGAACAAGTTAATTCTCAGGTTCCGTAACTGCAGTCATAGACAACTAGCCGCCAATGAAATCAGAAACCGTCGGATTCAACAATTCTCCGAGATTGTGTCTAGTAATCCGTCTGAATTACTCCACGAAACGCCCATTCTAGAATCGGTAACTCTGTTGAGCTGTCTTCTAATAATGAGAGATAGAATCCTGGAAACTGATCCTGTTGGTCGTGCCACTGCGGATGTCAGTTTTTTGATCAATCTGACAGAGTTAGATAGTTTGAAGAGATTCTGTACTGACGAACTGGCAATGTACTTACACGAATATCAGACATTTATGGACATTTTGGAAAATAATATACAAATAATGAGAGTAAGGCTTACATTACTTTAATTACCCATAATCTTATGCTTTTTTTAAAGGAACATCCCGAAATGAATGATTCCGATGTTCCACCTCTTTCCACGTTCCCATCATTCTCTGATGAATACTTGAATCGGCGCGCTTCAGAAATTCGTGCAAGAAGAGAAGCAGATTCAGATTCAAGGAGACCGGGATGCTCCCATTTATCATCCTTCAATGAAGTTCCCCTCTGTCAAAGACGACCGGAAAACATAGCTTGTGCCGGAAAAGTACTGATTCCTAATCCACCAAGATCTTCATCGCCACTTACATTGTGCCAATTTCTTAGGGAACTCGTTACTGAGAGAGGCCAAAGATTGCCAGGTGCAAGAGCTTTAGCAGAAAAAGTTACAAGAAAGTCAAGTCATCATGAGGCAAGAAAGCGAGATCCTTCTCCAATCCCCATCTGCCAACGTGCAAGAATTGAAGCCGAAAGAATTGAAACAACATACAGAGCCGAAAGGCAAAGAACTACAGAGGAAGAATTCGAACGTTTACTGGAACTACATCGTCCTTCAGAAGGTGGAGAGCCACTAAAAGAGCTTGAAGATATGGATTGTCTCTTATGTCTCAAACATTTGGATGATAGGAGCAAAACACTGAAATGCATAGGCTGTTATCGCAGATATCATTCAGATGTGAGTTTTAATAGGTTGCAACATTTGTTTATTCAATAAAAAACATTTTTAGTGCGTCGAGGAATGGTTCAAAACCAAACAAACCTGTCCAGCTTGCGGTTGCCTTTTTCTGAATGAAAGCGATTGTCCGAATCTCTTCTAATTGTGCTCCATTCAGCCATAGCTTGTCTTATATTCTTCTCTTCTCCTTATTTTTGTAACTTTTCTTTTTTATTCTTCAGCTAATCTCTTATTCCAAGAAACTTACGTTCACTGAAAAGAATTTATATTTCTGTAATATTTATTTCGAATCGAAAATGAATTCATCTTTTTATAAATTTTTCTAGCGCTGATAAGAAGTAAGAGGAAGATCTACAAAAAGTTTGGATGAGTCTGAACACATTTTTTATTGGCTGAACTCTTCATTCGGATCAAGTTTTTCTTTCTGCAGTACTAGTTTTTCGATTTGTTTCCCAACTTTTCATGTAAAAGTCGTTCCATTTTTTCAGAATTCAATCGCAAATCTTGTTGTTTATTTATACTGATTATAAGAACAGACACACAAAAATTTGACGTCTTTCTAAACAGTAACCGGATTGTCAGCAAAACCTTGAATCATAAAACAATGAAGGTTTGGATAACCGTTTCGGTTCTCAGAAAATACTATGATATTCAATCTGGAAGGCAAGATTCTTGACAAAAAAGTTTTGGACACTTGACTCTCGATGAAATTAATAGTAAACAGAAAAAGAATTTATATCAAAAGGTAATCAGAAACTTCTCTTTCAAAAAAAAAAAACCAAAAATGTTTCGATTTACGAGATCCGTACTCAAGCAAACATAGCGCGGATTTCAATTTGGCCAACTTAATATAAAAAAGTTCTTTTCGTTTTTCATAGTCAGGAAATCCACGTCTGATGAAAAAAAAAAGTCACGAAAAAAAGAGAACAGAAAAACCATTCCTATTTGTCAATTACCACGTGAACTCGTTTTCCCGTGGCCCTGCTAGAATAAGCGGCGAGAGAAAATAAATTTTATCACTATTTATACTGATAAAATCTGTTATAAACATCACTTCTTCATTTTCAATGGAAAAGGTGAGTATTTTTTAAACCACGGGAGGTTTTTGGCCCCTAGAAGCACGGCTCAGCGCCAGGGAAAGGGAGATACCTTCAAACAGGGCACTCGGGAGCTTGCTGATGTCTAGAATCATAGTTTAGTGCAAAAACCCCCGACGCTATGGTAGTTCTCCCACCTATGAAGGAATTGAAGCTGATTTTCGGGATCTTGGGGAAAACGATACTGGGGGGGGGGGGGGTGTGATTGAGAACTTTTATCATTTTCATCATTCCACCATTAGCCCCTCAAACGGAAGTGGGGGATGAGTCGAGACTTTTATGGGGGGTATTTTCAAACTCTGCCAGTGGGGGGTATTCCCCAATTTGTGGTGGGGTGGATAGTGGAAATATACCTGGAGGTTTTGAAACATCTTTCATTTCAGTTGAAGGGGCTAATTGTGGGATGATAAAAGTACTCAAAGTTCTGGGCGATTGTGTTTGCTTCGATATAGTGTAATAACCGACAGTTTTGAATCTCGTTTTCGAAGAGCTTTGGTTCTTGCCTGACAGAAATCGGGGCTATAGTAGTTGGGGGGGGGGGGGGGGGGGGGGGGGACCCGATTTTTGAATTTTGGCGGGCTGGAAAAGTTGTCTAGAGGTGTACATCGTGTTGCAAATTATGCCTAAGCCTCAAGAAAAGGCTTAGAAAAATGCTGGGAATCGAAAAAATTTTTTTGAAAATTAGCCAAAAATCACCTGAAATTCGGCATTTTTTCGAAAAATTGAAAAAAAAGCTAGTATTTTCTGAATTTCAGGCTTAGGTTTGTGGAAAAAACCATTTTCGATTCACAAAATAGCATGTACCCGTCAGAAAAACAACAGTGCACCAGCACTGCTCCACCACCCAAAAATCGGGTGGCCCCCCCCCCCCCCCCCCCCCCCCCCAACTACTATAGCGCCCAGAAATCATCACAAAAAAGCGTTTGATTATAACTTCGTAGGTCTAATTAGTTTATTTAGTTTTATTACAGCTAGAAGATAAAACGGATGGAATTGTGACTGTTTTGAAAGGAGTTCGGAGTACATGGAGCCAGTGGGAAGTTAACCACTATGGAGGGTTTATCGAGGATTTGAAATCATTTGGTGAAATAGAGGATGGAGTGGTTACGCTCCAAAACCCTCCGGAACCCATGGAAATACTCTATCTCTACCTCAAAAAAGTTGAGCCTACCTTGCCCGACTCAGTGGATAAAATGGCCGAGTTATACAACTACGTATTGAAATGTAGATTGAGAAGGCTGGAGCCTCATTTTTTGAAACATCTAAAAAGGGTCAGGGTAAGTGAATCACCAAAAAAAAAAAAATTAAAATTCTGCGTTTTTATTTGTTTCAGCAAAGGGAAATCCGACGTACCAAGAAAGAGGGTGAAAAAGAGAAAGAAAAGGAAGAAGAAAAGGAAAAAGAGCTCGAAAAATTGAAAGAGAAGGAGAAAGAGGCTGAAGAACCAAAGGAGAAAGTGGTTGCAAAGGAGAAGGAAAAGGACAACAAGAAATCGAAAGAAGAGATCAGAGATAAAGACAAAAAGGTAACAATATCTCAAAAAATCATCCAAAACTGAGCCTTTTTTTTCAGACTGGATCTCAAGAAAAAACAACTGAAAAGCTCTCGGATGCTCCAAGCAAGAATGTGGATGCGAAGAACAAACAGAAGACCATCAAGCATCTGCCACTGAAAGGAAAAAAGACTAAAACAAGTTCTACTAGTTCAGAAAGTCGTCATACATCTCCATCAGTTGAGAAGCCTTCATCACCTCCTCCACCGCCACGTGCTCTCATCAAAAAAGAAGCCAGCGATGATGAGTGCAGCAAAGATAAAGGTGAAATGAAATCGAAATAATTTATTGTTTTGTGAAATAAATTATTGGCAATTGTTCTTGTTTTTTGGCATTTTGTAGTGGAATATTGAAGATTGGAACTGTCCTAGTGAGGGGCGGACACTTGAAGTAAAGGAATACTGTGAATGCACTTGTAAAGAGACCCGCAATGTTGAAAGTCTGCAATAGCCTGATTTTCTTTTATTGAAAGTACATTATTTACAGCAGTGAACTTATTCCCAGTGATCACTCCGCAAATGAACCATTGGGACATCAACGCTGAAACTGCAAACTGCATAAATGCTGGAATATTTTCTGTTGTTCCCATTTTGATGGCTCTGCTCTGAAGTTCCACTTTTCTAAACGCCAATATATTTTTCTTATTATAGCTTACAATCACATATAATCTTCTTCCAAGTCCTAGAATTTGTGCTCCAGCTGCTACAGTACCCATCGCCGCATTCATATTTTCAGCATCATGAGAATCCACGTATAAGAACGCACACTTGATGATTATAGCTGCAGCGCTCAGTTGACCAATAAGGTATTTCTGGAAGTGATGTCAATTATTATTTCTTTTCTTTTTATTTTTTTTTCAACTGTATTATAAATCACAGTATTTATGACCAGACTGATAAAGCATAAAACAAAAAATCGTTTTGGTTGATAATAAGCATAAGCTGAAAATTAGAAACTAGAACTGTGCGGTTGAATGAATTGCTTATGATTGTCGTCCAATCATTAGTCATCCATCCATGTCGGAGCCAAATCGATTGTCTGAAAACCGTTATTTCGAAAGTTGCAATAATTTGAAAAAATGAACATATTTCGAAACCATTCTCAGAGCGTTGATTTTCGAGATTTTTCAATATAATTTCTTAATCTACAACTTTGCATTTTTCCACCTTACATTTACACACTAATATTTGGCCAATTATGTATTTTGGCCTCAATTTTCAAAATATAGATTTTGGCTTCATTGTATGTTATAGCTTTATAATGCATTGTGCCTTTACAGCATATTCAGGCTTTATTTCAAGGAATAGATCACTGAGAATATTTTTTCTGTTTCCAACCATAAACCAATTTCATGGTACAAAATTTTGTAAATTGAGTTTTATGATTATCATTTCTCGGTTTTTTGAACGTTTTTCCTTTTAAATAGCCTCATTTGTGTTCAAAGTAAGACCTAATTGGATTGTCAACGATGTATTGTTCTCTTTATGAAAGTTTCCGAAAATTTCGAATTTATTCCAACATCAATTCCAAGAAATATTTATTGACAAAAACATTCCTAATTTCTTTTCATGAGCTATTCCATTTCTCCGTCTCTTTCTTGAGAGTATTAACACTAAAATCTTTAATTTTGAACCATGAAGTTGGTTTCTCGTTGGAAATCAAGAAGAGTATTTTTAGTAATATATTTCTTGAAATAAAGCCTGATTGTGCCGTAAAGCCTAAATGCATTATGAAGACATAACACACAATGCAGCTGCAATCTACATTTTGAAAATGAAGCCAAAATACGCCATGCAGCCATAATACATTGTGCAGCCAAAATACATGATGCAGCCTTTCTTAATGCAGCCAAAATTCCTGCAGCCATTCTTTATTGGCCTCCCAGGAAAGCCCCTTCAAAGGATGCCGCGCTGGATGTGTACGCTGCGTTTTACCAATTTTCCTTCACCTCCCAAACTCCGCCCCTTTATTCCTCATATATCTACCAGGTTCCTCATTCATTCTGTGCATATGACGTGCTCCATCTTACCCTTATTCCTTTTCATTATCGATTTTTATTCTGCTAATTTGAATCCATCTGAAATCATGCGAACTGGAAGAAGGATCGACCCATTAAAAAGGTGTGTTTCATTTTGAGGTCGTTTTGAGGTCGTGAGCCATTCTTAATGCAGCCAAAATTTCTGCAGCCATTCTCTATTGGCCTATTCTTTTGTCATATTTGCCTATAACTCTTTCCTAATTTTTTCTAATCTTGTAATAATTCTTTGTAATATCCCATTTTTCTTGTATCCCATTTTTTGAACCTTTTGATATCCAAAACCATTTTGTTTTCTCCTTTTAATAATAACATGTAATGTTTTTGACTGATTAAGTTTGATATAAAAATAAATATGTGAAAGCATAAATTAGTTTCTTATAATTTCAAGTGCCTTATCAAATTGCCATGTGAATGGGATAATTAATTGAAAAGAATTGTTTACAAAAAAGTATGACATGCAGGTGTGAAATGTGCTTCTATCACAAGAACATTCAATCATAAAACACATTTCCTTTTGATTTCTGAGTGTTTGATGATTCCTCATTCTTTTCCTGGAACAATTACACGCCTTTTTAACCAGAATGCAATTTATTAAAAAAAAACAAATTACTGTGTTGTTTTCAGAACTTTATATCAGAAGTCCGAAGAACAAATTTTGGTATACTGCATGTGTTAAATAATTCTGAGATTTTATTATATAATTAATTTTGTTATTGTATCACGTATCTTCTCCACACTATGAGAAATTGAGAGATATAAAATAAGTCTCTAATTAACAGGATCTCTTTTTACCATGAGTCAATTGATGCTATCACGTACTATCCCCCCGCCCTTTATCTCATGGGAACTACCAAGAACCCATTAAAAACGTTCTTATGTATATCACTGGAGAGCCTTTCAGTGGTTGTACATGAGTCAATTGATAGTATCACTTGGCGGGACCCAAGCGAAGGGAAGCAGGGCTTGATTATACTTTTTTTGAAAGGTCTCGACGCGTTTAATTCAAATCTGATATTGGTTTCAGGTTATATTTGAACATCAAATTTTTATTGGGATTTCTGTAAAAACGGCTAGATTATGGTTGTTTTTGAGGTCAATTTTTGTTAGTTTTATAGTTCTTGAGTTTCCTGTAGTCTATGTAGTTTGTAGTTTTTGTAGTCATTCTGAATCATTTCTACGGTCTTGGGTCTTGTCATTAAAAAAAACATTCGGTGTACTGTAGCGATTTGTCTATTGCAAACTTTTATGGCTTATTTTATTGACAAAAACCATGCTTTTTCCTGATTTTTGACAAATTTTTCAGCGAAAACTGGTATAGTTTCAACATTCAATAGCTGTTTATAATTCAGCGACAATTCTTCCCGAAGTTTGCTCATTTTCACACAAAAACTGCCCAGTTCTGACCATTTCTTTCCCCTGCTCGACCCCAAAGCTCAAATTTTGCTCATGCAAAAGCTGCCCAATTACTGCCCATGGACAACTTGTCTGAATCATACGCGGTTGCCCGACGTAATGGGCACTTGCCCATCCTCCAGCCCAACGACTGCCAGAAATTCTGTGAGAACACTAGAAACCCATAATCCCTTATACCATTATCTCCACCTTTATCTTCACATTCTCCTCCCTCCTCTTTCCCAGGAGAACACTCTGAGGACCCTCCCTTTTTCAATCAATAAATAGAGGAGACACCGCACACATTAGATGTCAGCGTAGTCATTCATTCTCTCATTTGGTGACTCGTCTCCCTTCTTCTCGTCTTGCACATTTTTTGAATCAAAAATCAATATTTTCAGATTCGAAAACTCTCCTTCAGCCAACTGCAAGAACAATTTGAGAAGACCGACGAGAGGGACAAGCGACATGGAAAGTAAGTGGCAGGTACGTCATTTGGGTGGGAAGCAGGAATTACGCTGAAACAAATCAAGCTTATATATAAAAAGCCAGACGCGTATGTGGTTCACACCTTTTTGAGGATGAAGAAAGAGAGATAGAGAGAGAGAGAGAGAGAGTTGGCGCTAAAAGATATGGAGCCCGACCCCCTTCGAACGAAAGCCGCCTGCAAACCCTGATCCGCCATCGGACCACGGGAAAAAAGAGAGCCTACAGATTTTGGCGGTTGCGAAGAATGCAGCGACGACGAATAATTAAATATTTTTTCCTTTGTAATCGGACAATGGAAACTTTGAACATCCGGTGAACTTCCGGTGACTCTTGAACATTCTTTGAATCAAAAATCGATATTTTCAAATTTGAAATCTTTTCAAAGGATATGCTCCAGTTGGATGGTCATTTTGAGAAAAGTTTTGGTGACTATCGACATGGAGGCTGATGGGAATGATATATGATAATAGGAGCAAGTGATAAGCAGGTACGTCATTATCATTTACTATCCCCCCCCCCCCCCCCCTTTATAAAATGGGAACTACCAAGAACCCATTAAAAACGTTTATATGTAGCTCATCTGGCGATACCGTCAGCGAGTGAGTCACTTGATAGTATTATTAACTATCACCCCTTATCTTATGGGAATAATCAAGAACCCATTAAAACGTTCATATGTAGCTCATCTGGCGATACCGTCAGCGAGTGAGTCACTTGATAGTATTATTAACTATCACCCCTTTTTTTATGGGAATAATCAAGAACCCATTAAAACGTTCATATGTAGCTCATCTGGCGATACCGTCAGCGAGTATACATGAGTCACTTGATAGTATTATTAACTATCTCCCTTTTTTATGGGAATAATCAAGAACCCATTAAAAACGTTTATATGTAGCTCATCTGGCGATACCGTCAGCGAGTATACATGAGTCACTTGATAGTATTATTAACTATCACCCCTTATCTTATGGGAATAATCAAGAACCCATTAAAACGTTCATATGTAGCTCATCTGGCGATACCGTCAGCGAGTGAGTCACTTGATAGTATTATTAACTATCTCCCCTTTTTTATGGGAATAATCAAGAACCCATTAAAAACGTTTATATGTAGCTCATCTGGCGATACCGTCAGCGAGTATACATGAGTCACGTGATAGTATTATTAACTATCTCCCCTTTTTTATGGGAATAATCAAGAACCCATTAAAAACGTTTATATGTAGCTCATCTGGCGATACCGTCAGCGAGTATACATGAGTCACTTGATAGTATTATTAACTATCTCCCCTTTTTTATGGGAATAATCAAGAACCCATTAAAAACGTTTATATGTAGCTCATCTGGCGATACCGTCAGCGAGTGAGTCACTTGATAGTATTATTAACTATCTCCCCTTTTTTATGGCAATAATCAAGAACCCATTAAAAACGTTTATATGTAGCTCATCTGGCGATACCGTCAGCGAGTATACATGAGTCACGTGATAGTATTATTAACTATCACCCCTTTTTTATGGGAATAATCAAGAAGCCATTAAAAACGTTCATATGTAGCTCATCTGGCGATACCGTCAGCGAGTATACATGAGTCACTTGATAGTATTATTAACTATCTCCCCTTTTTTATGGGAATAATCAAGAACCCATTAAAAACGTTTATATGTAGCTCATCTGGCGATACCGTCAGCGAGTGAGTCACTTGATAGTATTATTAACTATCTCCCCTTTTTTATGGGAATAATCAAGAACCCATTAAAAACGTTTATATGTAGCTCATCTGGCGATACCGTCAGCGAGTGAGTCACTTGATAGTATTATTAACTATCTCCCCTTTTTTATGGGAATAATCAAGAACCCATTAAAAACGTTTATATGTAGCTCATCTGGCGATACCGTCAGCGAGTATACATGAGTCACGTGATAGTATTATTAACTATCTCCCCTTTTTTATGGGAATAATCAAGAACCCATTAAAAACGTTTATATGTAGCTCATCTGGCGATACCGTCAGCGAGTATACATGAGTCACTTGATAGTATTATTAACTATCTCCCCTTTTTTATGGGAATAATCAAGAACCCATTAAAAACGTTTATATGTAGCTCATCTGGCGATACCGTCAGCGAGTGAGTCACTTGATAGTATTATTAACTATCTCCCCTTTTTTATGGGAATAATCAAGAAGCCATTAAAAACGTTTATATGTAGCTCATCTGGCGATACCGTCAGCGAGTATACATGAGTCACTTGATAGTATTATTAACTATCTCCCCTTTTTTATGGGAATAATCAAGAACCCATTAAAAACGTTTATATGTAGCTCATCTGGCGATACCGTCAGCGAGTATACATGAGTCACTTGATAGTATTATTAACTATCTCCCCTTTTTTATGGGAATAATCAAGAAGCCATTAAAAACGTTTATATGTAGCTCATCTGGCGATACCGTCAGCGAGTATACATGAGTCACTTGATAGTATTATTAA
The DNA here is from genome assembly GCA_963572265.1 of Caenorhabditis doughertyi. Classification (NCBI taxonomy): domain Eukaryota; kingdom Metazoa; phylum Nematoda; class Chromadorea; order Rhabditida; family Rhabditidae; genus Caenorhabditis; species Caenorhabditis doughertyi. The sequence goes on from OY751557.1 coordinate 9,827,871, forward strand.
CTATCTCCCCTTTTTTATGGGAATAATCAAGAACCCATTAAAAACGTTTATATGTAGCTCATCTGGCGATACCGTCAGCGAGTATACATGAGTCACTTGATAGTATTATTAACTATCTCCCCTTTTTTATGGGAATAATCAAGAACCCATTAAAAACGTTTATATGTAGCTCATCTGGCGATACCGTCAGCGAGTATACATGAGTCACGTGATAGTATTATTAACTATCACCCCTTTTTTATGGGAATAATCAAGAAGCCATTAAAAACGTTCATATGTAGCTCATCTGGCGATACCGTCAGCGAGTATACATGAGTCACTTGATAGTATTATTAACTATCTCCCCTTTTTTATGGGAATAATCAAGAACCCATTAAAAACGTTTATATGTAGCTCATCTGGCGATACCGTCAGCGAGTGAGTCACTTGATAGTATTATTAACTATCTCCCCTTTTTTATGGGAATAATCAAGAACCCATTAAAAACGTTTATATGTAGCTCATCTGGCGATACCGTCAGCGAGTATACATGAGTCACTTGATAGTATTATTAACTATCACCCCTTTTTTATGGGAATAATCAAGAACCCATTAAAAAGCTTTATATGTAGCTCATCTGGCGATACCGTCAGCGAGTATACATGAGTCACTTGATAGTATTATTAACTATCTCCCCTTTTTTATGGGAATAATCAAGAACCCATTAAAAACGTTTATATGTAGCTCATCTGGCGATACCGTCAGCGAGTGAGTCACTTGATAGTATTATTAACTATCTCCCCTTTTTTATGGGAATAATCAAGAACCCATTAAAAACGTTTATATGTAGCTCATCTGGCGATACCGTCAGCGAGTGAGTCACTTGATAGTATTATTAACTATCTCCCCTTTTTTATGGGAATAATCAAGAACCCATTAAAAACGTTTATATGTAGCTCATCTGGCGATACCGTCAGCGAGTATACATGAGTCACGTGATAGTATTATTAACTATCACCCCTTTTTTATGGGAATAATCAAGAAGCCATTAAAAACGTTTATATGTAGCTCATCTGGCGATACCGTCAGCGAGTATACATGAGTCACTTGATAGTATTATTAACTATCACCCCTGTTTTATGGGAATAATCAAGAACCCATTAAAACGTTCATATGTAGCTCATCTGGCGATACCGTCAGCGAGTATACATGAGTCACTTGATAGTATTATTAACTATCTCCCCTTTTTTATGGGAATAATCAAGAACCCATTAAAAACGTTTATATGTAGCTCATCTGGCGATACCGTCAGCGAGTATACATGAGTCACTTGATAGTATTATTAACTATCTCCCCTTTTTTATGGGAATAATCAAGAACCCATTAAAAACGTTTATATGTAGCTCATCTGGCGATACCGTCAGCGAGTGAGTCACTTGATAGTATTATTAACTATCACCCCTTTTTTATGGGAATAATCAAGAACCCATTAAAAACGTTTATATGTAGCTCATCTGGCGATACCGTCAGCGAGTATACATGAGTCACTTGATAGTATTATTAACTATCACCCCTTTTTTATGGGAATAATCAAGAACCCATTAAAAACGTTTAAATGTAGCTCATCTGGCGATACCGTCAGCGAGTATACATGAGTCACTTGATAGTATTATTAACTATCACCCCTTTTTTTATGGGAATAATCAAGAACCCATTAAAAAGCTTTATATGTAGCTCATCTGGCGATACCGTCAGCGAGTATACATGAGTCACTTGATAGTATTATTAACTATCTCCCCTTTTTTATGGGAATAATCAAGAACCCATTAAAAACGTTTATATGTAGCTCATCTGGCGATACCGTCAGCGAGTGAGTCACTTGATAGTATTATTAACTATCACCCCTTTTTTTATGGGAATAATCAAGAACCCATTAAAACGTTCATATGTAGCTCATCTGGCGATACCGTCAGCGAGTATACATGAGTCACTTGATAGTATTATTAACTATCACCCCTTTTTTATGGGAATAATCAAGAACCCATTAAAAACGTTTATATGTAGCTCATCTGGCGATACCGTCAGCGAGTGAGTCACTTGATAGTATTATTAACTATCTCCCCTTTTTTATGGGAATAATCAAGAACCCATTAAAAACGTTCATATGTAGCTCATCTGGCGATACCGTCAGCGAGTGAGTCACTTGATAGTATTATTAACTATCACCCTTTTTTTATGGGAATAATCAAGAACCCATTAAAACGTTCATATGTAGCTCATCTGGCGATACCGTCAGCGAGTATACATGAGTCACTTGATAGTATTATTAACTATTTCCCCTTTTTTATGGGAATAATCAAGAACCCATTAAAAAACTTTATATGTAGCTCATCTGGCGATACCGTCAGCGAGTATACATGAGTCACTTGATACTATTATTAACTATCACCCCTTTTTTTATGGGAATAATCAAGAACCCATTAAAAAGCTTTATATGTAGCTCATCTGGCGATACCGTCAGCGAGTGAGTCACTTGATAGTATTATTAACTATCTCCCCTTTTTTATGGGAATAATCAAGAACCCATTAAAAACGTTTATATGTAGCTCATCTCGCGATACCGTCAGCGAGTATACATGAGTCACTTGATAGTATTATTAACTATCACCCCTTTTTTTATGGGAATAATCAAGAACCCATTAAAAAGCTTTATATGTAGCTCATCTGGCGATACCGTCAGCGAGTGAGTCACTTGATAGTATTATTAACTATCACCCCTTTTTTATGGGAATAATCAAGAACCCATTAAAAAGCTTTATATGTAGCTCATCTGGCGATACCGTCAGCGAGTGAGTCACTTGATAGTATTATTAACTATCTCCCCTTTTTTATGGGAATAATCAAGAACCCATTAAAAAGCTTTATATGTAGCTCATCTGGCGATACCGTCAGCGAGTATACATGAGTCACTTGATACTATTATTAACTATCACCCCTTTTTTTATGGGAATAATCAAGAACCCATTAAAAAGCTTTATATGTAGCTCATCTGGCGATACCGTCAGCGAGTGAGTCACTTGATAGTATTATTAACTATCACCCCTTTTTTATGGGAATAATCAAGAACCCATTAAAAAGCTTTATATGTAGCTCATCTGGCGATACCGTCAGCGAGTATACATGAGTCACTTGATACTATTATTAACTATCACCCTTTTTTTATGGGAATAATCAAGAACCCATTAAAACGTTCATATGTAGCTCATCTGGCGATACCGTCAGCGAGTGAGTCACTTGATAGTATTATTAACTATCTCCCCTTTTTTATGGGAATAATCAAGAACCCATTAAAAAACTTTATATGTAGCTCATCTGGCGATACCGTCAGCGAGTATACATGAGTCACTTGATACTATTATTAACTATCACCCCTTTTTTTATGGGAATAATCAAGAACCCATTAAAAAGCTTTATATGTAGCTCATCTGGCGATACCGTCAGCGAGTGAGTCACTTGATAGTATTATTAACTATCACCCCTTTTTTATGGGAATAATCAAGAACCCATTAAAAACGTTTATATGTAGCTCATCTGGCGATACCGTCAGCGAGTGAGTCACTTGATAGTATTATTAACTATCTCCCCTTTTTTATGGGAATAATCAAGAACCCATTAAAAACGTTCATATGTAGCTCATCTGGCGATACCGTCAGCGAGTGAGTCACTTGATAGTATTATTAACTATCACCCTTTTTTTATGGGAATAATCAAGAACCCATTAAAACGTTCATATGTAGCTCATCTGGCGATACCGTCAGCGAGTATACATGAGTCACTTGATAGTATTATTAACTATTTCCCCTTTTTTATGGGAATAATCAAGAACCCATTAAAAAACTTTATATGTAGCTCATCTGGCGATACCGTCAGCGAGTATACATGAGTCACTTGATACTATTATTAACTATCACCCCTTTTTTTATGGGAATAATCAAGAACCCATTAAAAAGCTTTATATGTAGCTCATCTGGCGATACCGTCAGCGAGTGAGTCACTTGATAGTATTATTAACTATCTCCCCTTTTTTATGGGAATAATCAAGAACCCATTAAAAACGTTTATATGTAGCTCATCTCGCGATACCGTCAGCGAGTATACATGAGTCACTTGATAGTATTATTAACTATCACCCCTTATCTTATGGGAATAATCAAGAACCCATTAAAAAGCTTTATATGTAGCTCATCTGGCGATACCGTCAGCGAGTATACATGAGTCACTTGATAGTATTATTAACTATCTCCCCTTTTTTATGGGAATAATCAAGAACCCATTAAAACGTTCATATGTAGCTCATCTGGCGATACCGTCAGCGAGTATACATGAGTCACTTGATAGTATTATTAACTATCACCCCTTTTTTATGGGAATAATCAAGAACCCATTAAAAAGCTTTATATGTAGCTCATCTGGCGATACCGTCAGCGAGTATACATGAGTCACTTGATAGTATTATTAACTATCACCCCTTTATTTATGGGAATAATCAAGCACCCATTAAAACGTTCATATGTAGCTCATCTGGCGATACCGTCAGCGAGTATACATGAGTCACTTGATAGTATTATTAACTATCTCCCCTTTTTTATGGGAATAATCAAGAACCCATTAAAAAGCTTTATATGTAGCTCATCTGGCGATACCGTCAGCGAGTATACATGAGTCACTTGATAGTATTATTAACTATCACCCCTTTATTTATGGGAATAATCAAGCACCCATTAAAACGTTCATATGTAGCTCATCTGGCGATACCGTCAGCGAGTATACATGAGTCACTTGATAGTATTATTAACTATCTCCCCTTTTTTATGGGAATAATCAAGAACCCATTAAAAAGCTTTATATGTAGCTCATCTGGCGATACCGTCAGCGAGTATACATGAGTCACTTGATAGTATTATTAACTATCACCCCTTTTTTATGGGAATAATCAAGCACCCATTAAAACGTTCATATGTAGCTCATCTGGCGATACCGTCAGCGAGTATACATGAGTCACTTGATAGTATTATTAACTATCACCCCTTTTTTATGGGAATAATCAAGAACCCATTAAAAACGTTCATATGTAGCTCATCTGGCGATACCGTCAGCGAGTGAGTCACTTGATAGTATTATTAACTATCACCCTTTTTTTATGGGAATAATCAAGAACCCATTAAAACGTTCATATGTAGCTCATCTGGCGATACCGTCAGCGAGTATACATGAGTCACTTGATAGTATTATTAACTATTTCCCCTTTTTTATGGGAATAATCAAGAACCCATTAAAAAACTTTATATGTAGCTCATCTGGCGATACCGTCAGCGAGTATACATGAGTCACTTGATACTATTATTAACTATCACCCCTTTTTTTATGGGAATAATCAAGAACCCATTAAAAAGCTTTATATGTAGCTCATCTGGCGATACCGTCAGCGAGTGAGTCACTTGATAGTATTATTAACTATCTCCCCTTTTTTATGGGAATAATCAAGAACCCATTAAAAACGTTTATATGTAGCTCATCTCGCGATACCGTCAGCGAGTATACATGAGTCACTTGATAGTATTATTAACTATCACCCCTTATCTTATGGGAATAATCAAGAACCCATTAAAAAGCTTTATATGTAGCTCATCTGGCGATACCGTCAGCGAGTATACATGAGTCACTTGATAGTATTATTAACTATCTCCTCTTTTTTATGGGAATAATCAAGAACCCATTAAAACGTTCATATGTAGCTCATCTGGCGATACCGTCAGCGAGTGAGTCACTTGATAGTATTATTAACTATCACCCCTTTTTTATGGGAATAATCAAGAACCCATTAAAAAGCTTTATATGTAGCTCATCTGGCGATACCGTCAGCGAGTATACATGAGTCACTTGATAGTATTATTAACTATCACCCCTTTATTTATGGGAATAATCAAGCACCCATTAAAACGTTCATATGTAGCTCATCTGGCGATACCGTCAGCGAGTATACATGAGTCACTTGATAGTATTATTAACTATCTCCCCTTTTTTATGGGAATAATCAAGAACCCATTAAAAAACTTTATATGTAGCTCATCTGGCGATACCGTCAGCGAGTATACATGAGTCACTTGATACTATTATTAACTATCACCCCTTTTTTTATGGGAATAATCAAGAACCCATTAAAAAGCTTTATATGTAGCTCATCTGGCGATACCGTCAGCGAGTGAGTCACTTGATAGTATTATTAACTATCTCCCCTTTTTTATGGGAATAATCAAGAACCCATTAAAAACGTTTATATGTAGCTCATCTCGCGATACCGTCAGCGAGTATACATGAGTCACTTGATAGTATTATTAACTATCACCCCTTATCTTATGGGAATAATCAAGAACCCATTAAAAAGCTTTATATGTAGCTCATCTGGCGATACCGTCAGCGAGTATACATGAGTCACTTGATAGTATTATTAACTATCTCCCCTTTTTTATGGGAATAATCAAGAACCCATTAAAACGTTCATATGTAGCTCATCTGGCGATACCGTCAGCGAGTGAGTCACTTGATAGTATTATTAACTATCACCCCTTTTTTATGGGAATAATCAAGAACCCATTAAAAAGCTTTATATGTAGCTCATCTGGCGATACCGTCAGCGAGTATACATGAGTCACTTGATAGTATTATTAACTATCACCCCTTTATTTATGGGAATAATCAAGCACCCATTAAAACGTTCATATGTAGCTCATCTGGCGATACCGTCAGCGAGTATACATGAGTCACTTGATAGTATTATTAACTATCTCCCCTTTTTTATGGGAATAATCAAGAACCCATTAAAAAGCTTTATATGTAGCTCATCTGGCGATACCGTCAGCGAGTATACATGAGTCACTTGATAGTATTATTAACTATCACCCCTTTATTTATGGGAATAATCAAGCACCCATTAAAACGTTCATATGTAGCTCATCTGGCGATACCGTCAGCGAGTATACATGAGTCACTTGATAGTATTATTAACTATCTCCCCTTTTTTATGGGAATAATCAAGAACCCATTAAAAAGCTTTATATGTAGCTCATCTGGCGATACCGTCAGCGAGTATACATGAGTCACTTGATAGTATTATTAACTATCACCCCTTTATTTATGGGAATAATCAAGCACCCATTAAAACGTTCATATGTAGCTCATCTGGCGATACCGTCAGCGAGTATACATGAGTCACTTGATAGTATTATTAACTATCTCCCCTTTTTTATGGGAATAATCAAGAACCCATTAAAAAGCTTTATATGTAGCTCATCTGGCGATACCGTCAGCGAGTATACATGAGTCACTTGATAGTATTATTAACTATCACCCCTTTTTTATGGGAATAATCAAGCACCCATTAAAACGTTCATATGTAGCTCATCTGGCGATACCGTCAGCGAGTATACATGAGTCACTTGATAGTATTATTAACTATCTCCCCTTTTTTATGGGAATAATCAAGAACCCATTAAAAACGTTTATATGTAGCTCATCTGGCGATACCGTCAGCGAGTGAGTCACTTGATAGTATTATTAACTATCACCCCTTTTTTTATGGGAATAATCAAGAACCCATTAAAACGTTCATATGTAGCTCATCTGGCGATACCGTCAGCGAGTATACATGAGTCACTTGATAGTATTATTAACTATCACCCCTTTTTTATGGGAATAATCAAGAACCCATTAAAAACGTTCATATGTAGCTCATCTGGCGATACCGTCAGCGAGTGAGTCACTTGATAGTATTATTAACTATCACCCCTTTTTTTATGGGAATAATCAAGAACCCATTAAAACGTTCATATGTAGCTCATCTGGCGATACCGTCAGCGAGTATACATGAGTCACTTGATAGTATTATTAACTATCTCCCCTTTTTTATGGGAATAATCAAGAACCCATTAAAACGTTCATATGTAGCTCATCTGGCGATACCGTCAGCGAGTATACATGAGTCACTTGATAGTATTATTAACTATCACCCCTTTTTTATGGGATTAATCAAGAACCCATTAAAAACGTTCATATGTAGCTCATCTGGCGATACCGTCAGCGAGTGAGTCACTTGATAGTATTATTAACTATCACCCCTTTTTTATGGGAATAATCAAGAACCCATTAAAACGTTCATATGTAGCTCATCTGGCGATACCGTCAGCGAGTATACATGAGTCACTTGATAGTATTAATAACTATCACCCCTTTTTCATGGGAATAATCAAGAACCCATTAAAAAGCTTTATATGTAGCTCATCTGGCGATACCGTCAGCGAGTATACATGAGTCACTTGATAGTATTATTAACTATCACCCCTTTTTCATGGGAATAATCAAGAACCCATTAAAAAGCTTTATATGTAGCTCATCTGGCGATACCGTCAGCGAGTATACATGAGTCACTTGATAGTATTATTAACTATCTCCCCTTTTTATGGGAATAATCAAGAACCCATTAAAACGTTCATATGTAGCTCATCTGGCGATACCGACAGCGAGTATACATGAGTCACTTGATAGTATTATTAACTATCTCCCCTTTTTCATGGGAATAATCAAGAACCCATTAAAAACGTTTATATGTAGCTCATCTGGCGATACCGTCAGCGAGTGAGTCACTTGATAGTATTATTAACTATCACCCCTTTTTTTATGGGAATAATCAAGAACCCATTAAAACGTTCATATGTAGCTCATCTGGCGATACCGTCAGCGAGTATACATGAGTCACTTGATAGTATTATTAACTATCACCCCTTTTTTATGGGAATAATCAAGAACCCATTAAAAACGTTCATATGTAGCTCATCTGGCGATACCGTCAGCGAGTATACATGAGTCACTTGATAGTATTATTAACTATTTCCCCTTTTTATGGGAATAATCAAGAACCCATTAAAAAGCTTTATATGTAGCTCATCTGGCGATACCGTCAGCGAGTGAGTCACTTGATAGTATTATTAACTATCTCCCCTTTTTTATGGGAATAATCAAGAACCCATTAAAAACGTTTATATGTAGCTCATCTGGCGATACCGTCAGCGAGTGAGTCACTTGATAGTATTATTAACTATCACCCCTTTTTTTATGGGAATAATCAAGAACCCATTAAAAACGTTCATATGTAGCTCATCTGGCGATACCGTCAGCGAGTATACATGAGTCACTTGATAGTATTATTAACTATCTCCCCTTTTTATGGGAATAATCAAGAACCCATTAAAAAGCTTTATATGTAGCTCATCTGGCGATACCGTCAGCGAGTATACATGAGTCACTTGATAGTATTATTAACTATCTCCCCTTTTTATGGGAATAATCAAGAACCCATTAAAAAGCTTTATATGTAGCTCATCTGGCGATACCGTCAGCGAGTATACATGAGTCACTTGATAGTATTATTAACTATCACCCTTTTTTTTATGGGAATAATCAAGAACCCATTAAAACGTTCATATGTAGCTCATCTGGCGATACCGTCAGCGAGTGAGTCACTTGATAGTATTATTAACTATCACCCCTTTTTTATGGGAATAATCAAGAACCCATTAAAACGTTCATATGTAGCTCATCTGGCGATACCGTCAGCGAGTGAGTCACTTGATAGTATTATTAACTATCACCCCTTTTTTATGGGAATAATCAAGAACCCATTAAAAACGTTTATATGTAGCTCATCTCGCGATACCGTCAGCGAGTATACATGAGTCACTTGATAGTATTATTAACTATCACCCCTTTTTTATGGGAATAATCAAGAACCCATTAAAAACGTTTATATGTAGCTCATCTGGCGATACCGTCAGCGAGTATACATGAGTCACTTGAGAGTATTATTAACTATCTCCCCTTTTTTATGGGAATAATCAAGAACCCATTAAAAACGTTTATATGTAGCTCATCTGGCGATACCGTCAGCGAGTGAGTCACTTGATAGTATTATTAACTATCACCCCTTTTTTCATGGGAATAATCAAGAACCCATTAAAACGTTCATATGTAGCTCATCTGGCGATACCGTCAGCGAGTGAGTCACTTGATAGTATTATTAACTATCACCCCTTTTTTATGGGAATAATCAAGAACCCATTAAAACGTTCATATGTAGCTCATCTGGCGATACCGTCAGCGAGTGAGTCACTTGATAGTATTATTAACTATCACCCCTTTTTTATGGGAATAATCAAGAACCCATTAAAAACGTTTATATGTAGCTCATCTCGCGATACCGTCAGCGAGTATACATGAGTCACTTGATAGTATTATTAACTATCACCCCTTTTTTATGGGAATAATCAAGAACCCATTAAAAACGTTTATATGTAGCTCATCTCGCGATACCGTCAGCGAGTATACATGAGTCACTTGATAGTATTATTAACTATCACCCCTTTTTTATGGGAATAATCAAGAACCCATTAAAAACGTTTATATGTAGCTCATCTGGCGATACCGTCAGCGAGTATACATGAGTCACTTGAGAGTATTATTAACTATCTCCCCTTTTTTATGGGAATAATCAAGAACCCATTAAAAACGTTTATATGTAGCTCATCTGGCGATACCGTCAGCGAGTGAGTCACTTGATAGTATTATTAACTATCACCCCTTTTTTCATGGGAATAATCAAGAACCCATTAAAACGTTCATATGTAGCTCATCTGGCGATACCGTCAGCGAGTATACATGAGTCACTTGATAGTATTATTAACTATCACCCTTTTTTTTATGGGAATAATCAAGAACCCATTAAAACGTTCATATGTAGCTCATCTGGCGATACCGTCAGCGAGTGAGTCACTTGATAGTATTATTAACTATCACCCCTTTTTTATGGGAATAATCAAGAACCCATTAAAACGTTCATATGTAGCTCATCTGGCGATACCGTCAGCGAGTGAGTCACTTGATAGTATTATTAACTATCACCCCTTTTTTATGGGAATAATCAAGAACCCATTAAAAACGTTTATATGTAGCTCATCTCGCGATACCGTCAGCGAGTATACATGAGTCACTTGATAGTATTATTAACTATCTCCCCTTTTTTATGGGAATAATCAAGAACCCATTAAAAAGCTTTATATGTAGCTCATCTGGCGATACCGTCAGCGAGTATACATGAGTCACTTGATAGTATTATTAACTATCTCCCCTTTTTATGGGAATAATCAAGAACCCATTAAAACGTTCATATGTAGCTCATCTGGCGATACCGTCAGCGAGTATACATGAGTCACTTGATAGTATTATTAACTATCACCCCTTTTTTATGGGAATAATCAAGAACCCATTAAAACGTTCATATGTAGCTCATCTGGCGATACCGTCAGCGAGTATACATGAGTCACTTGATAGTATTATTAACTATCACCCTTTTTTTATGGGAATAATCAAGAACCCATTAAAAACGTTCATATGTAGCTCATCTGGCGATACCGTCAGCGAGTGAGTCACTTGATAGTATTGTTAACTATCTCCCCTTTTTTTATGGGAATAATCAAGAACCCATTAAAAAGCTTTATATGTAGCTCACCTGGCGATACCGTCAGCGAGTATACATGAGTCACTTGATAGTATTATTAACTATCACCCTTTTTTTATGGGAATAATCAAGAACCCATTAAAAACGTTTATATGTAGCTCATCTGGCGATACCGTCAGCGAGTGAGTCACTTGATAGTATTATTAACTATCTCCCCTTTTTTATGGGAATAATCAAGAACCCATTAAAAACGTTTATATGTAGCTCCTCTGGCGATACCGTCTTCACCTAATCTGTTATTTCAAGAAACTTACGTTCACCGATAAGAGTTTGTAATATTTATTTCGAGTTTGAAATGAATACATCTTTTTATAAAATCGGATCAGGTTTTTCTTTCTGCAGAATTAGTTTTTCGATTTATTTCTCAACTTTTCATGTACAAGTCGTTCCATTTTTTTCAGAATTCGATCAAAAATCTTCACGTTATTATAACCGTTTCGGTTCTCAGAAAATACTATGATATTCAATCTGGAAGGCGAGATTCTCGACAAAGTTGTTTTGGACTCTTCATTCTCGTTGAAATTAATAGTAAACAAAAAAAGAATTTATATCAAAAGGTCACCAGAAACCCCTCTTTCAAATAAAAACAATCGAAAAATGTTTCGATTTACGAGATCCGTACTCAAGCAAACGTGGATTTAGCCAACCTAAAATAAACACATTCTTTTTGTTTCTCATAGTCAGAAAGTTCACGTCTGCTGAAAAAAGTAGAGTCTTGAAAAAAGAGAAAAGAAAAACTATTCCTATTTGTCAATTCCCACGTGAAGAACCATGTATTGGAAAAATGAAGAATTGTATTCATTTTTGATTTAAAAAATGTTCAAATACGACGTCACTAAGTTTATTCCTCTGAAGGACTTCTTAAAAATTGACCAAGAGAATGTGGTGAGTTTTGGCAGTGATTGAAAAACTCTTTGGCTATTCTTTGTTTGTTTCGATATAGTGTATTAACCGACAGTTTTGAATCTCGTTTCCAAAAGCGAAATTTTTTGATTTTTCGACCGTATCTCGGTCAATTTTAAAAATTTTCAAAAAGCTAAAGAACGAAATTGTAGACAAAAATGTGATACAACTTTTTGATTCGAACATCTTTGCTATGTTCTCACAACCAAATAGCCAAAAGATGCTCCAAAGAGCAACTCAAAAAACCGAATTCCACAACTTTTTTTAAAATGTTGTTCAAAAGATTTAGCGTCTAAAATAATATAGAATCACAAACTTTTAGAACTTTTTACTGAGGAACTTTTGAGAAAATCGGAAATTTCTACGAAAAAGCGACTATTTGTGTGGTTCTAAGAGGTTTTAGGGCCATTTATGGCCTTACCAAGAGGTTGTTCTGTCTTATTTTATTTGTAATGATGCTAAGTTAACATAATCTATCATTTCCCATCAAAAAAATAAAGTTTGGAAATATTGAAAATTCGGACCTCAATTTTTTTGTAAATCATGAAAACTCGAAAACTACAATACATTAAAAGAAAATATTTTGGGGAAGTTCTTACATCAGGGGTGCCTAATTTTCCCACTTGTCACGCTGGAATCCCTGGGTAACACTTGGGAAGTATTACATGTGAGCCTTTTTTTTCAGACTGGATCTCAAGAAAAAACAACTGAAAGGACCTCGGATGCTCCAAGCAAGAATGTGGATGCGAAGAACAAACAGAAAACCATCAAGCACCTGCCACTGAAAGGAAAAAAGACTAAAACAAGTTCTACTAGTTCAGAAAGTCGTCATACATCTCCATCAGTTGAGAAGCCTCCACCACCTCCTCCACCGCCACGTGCTCTCATCAAAAAAGAAGCCAGCGATGATGAGTGCAGCAAAGATGAAGGTGAAATGAAATAGAAATAATTTATTGTTTTGTGAAATAAATTATTGGCAATTATTCTTGTTTTTTGGCATTTTGTAGTGGGATATTGAAGATTGGAACTGTCCAAGTGAGGGGCGGATACTTGAAGTAAAGGAATACTGTGAATGCACTTGTAAAGAGACCCGCAATGTTGAAAGTCTGCAATAGCCTGATTTTCTTTTATTGAAAGTACATTATTTACAGCAATGAACTTATTCCTAGTGATCACTCCGAAAATACACCATTGGGCCATCAACGCTGAAACTGCAAACTGCATAAATGCTGGAATATTTTCTGTTGTTCCCATTTTGATGTCTCTGCTCTGAAGTTCCACTTGTCTAAACGCCAATATATTTCCTTATTATAGCTTACAATCACATATAATCTTCCTCCAAGTCCTAGAATTTGTGCTTTTTGTGAAATGTGTTTTTTGTGATTTGTGCATCAAATCACCCTTGATGAGAGAGATTGTCTTAAACTTGAACTAAAGGAATACTGTGAATGAACTTGTTGTGAGACCCGCAATGTTGGCAGTCTGTAATTGCCTGATTCTGTTTTCTTCACAGTAAATTACTTGCAGCAATAAACTCTTTCCCAGTGATCACTCTAAAAATGAACTATTGCGCCATCAACTCTGAAACTGTAAACTGCATAAGTACTGGAATCCGTTGTTTGGAAAGAGTCCTATTCCCTAAAAAGATTTTCGATGCCTTTAATACTGACTTGAAAACTGACTAGCTTTTTCGGACCTCCGGTCCTCTGGTCCGTCAAAGCTGGAACGTAAAAAAGGGCTTCCCTCCATTGTGAAAATGGATTTGCTCCAAACAAATCCAAAAAGATATACAGAGTCCTGAACATTCTATAAAAAAACATAAGTCTTCAGCTTTTGCCATCGTTTCCACCTCTATTAGGTTGGCTAAATTGAAATGCGCGCTATGTTTGATCGAACACGGATTTCGCTAATCGAAATATTTTTTTGATCTGATTTATCTATTAGAAAAAGGGGTTCCTGATGACCATTTTGATAAAAATTTTGCTTATGTTCACTATTAATTTAATCGAGAAACAAGAGTCTGAAAAAATTTCGTTGAAAATCTTGCATTCCAGCTTGACCATCATAAGAATTTCTGAGAACCCAAACGATTTTCCAAACTTTTTTTGCTTTATGGTTAGTAAATGGGGACATTGTTCTATCTAATAGTTTATTTTGGTACCGACTCAAGCTTTTTTGAAAACGGTTATATTGGTTTAAAGAGAATTTCTTCCGAATTCGCTTTCAGCCCTCGATTACGATGTAACGAGCAGTGATATTATTTCAATTTTCCAATTAAAACTGCTCAAAATTATGTTAAGAGTGGGATGAAATCACTTTGACGTAACGGAAAAAATCTTTTGATACTGAAAATCGGTATGAAACGCAATTCTCTCGATTTCTAGAGCCTTCAATAGTCCTACTGCACTAACTTAATGAGTTGCTGAAAACCGAAGGAGGTAGCTCAGAAGTTGAGGTTTTGCCGCCTCACAGCCTTGTCTTTGAGCTATTCAATGCGCATTTGTTCGCACCGGTGCTGCTCTTCCAGGCCGTGAAAAACTCAAGAATCTTTGGAGTGCTAATATTTGAAGACTCATTTTCATCGAACAATAGCTGGCTTAGTTCTTTATTAGAGACGCTGAAACTTGGCTCAAATCTTGCTAATTTTGGCCCAGTACTAATGCAAAATACTATTTGAATTGGGCTTGTCAACATCTGTTTTTATAATAGAATCAACAAAAAATAAAAACGCGCATTTCAATTTAGCCAACCTAATATTTTAAGTGTCACGAACAGTTGGTGTATGACGGAATATCGTCATATTCTGACTATGAGGAGGTAGTTCGACTCACACTTTGCACAAAATGATTGTTTATGACTTTTCTAAACTTTTTGTGATTGCTTAGAGCAAAAATAATGAAAATTCAGAAGCTTGAAATTGAAGGTCAAACCAAAGTTTACAGGTTTTTCCGATGTGCGACATTCCTCAGTAGGTCTATGGTCGAACCAGTGAGTAAGTCAGTTAAAGAGAAAGGGAGTGGAAATGAATGGAACTCATTTTCGATTTCTCTAGAGCTGATAAAAAAATGAAGATACATGGTAAGTTCGGCTGAAACTGCGCTTTCCTATTATTGGGTGAATCTTTTTGTTCGGATCAGGTTTTTTTTCTGTAGAACTAGTTTTCCGTTTACCCAACTTTTCATGTAAAAGTCGTTCCATTTTTTTCAGAATTCAATCACAAATCTTGTTGTATATTTATACTGATACACACAAAAACTTGACGTCGTACTAAACAGTAATCGGATTGTCATCAAAACCCTCGACGCATAAATTTGACGCCACGGTGCCTCGCTCACTTTTTCACTTTTTGCCATTCGATTCGGTCTTTCCCATTTCAAGTTTTTATTGTTTGTTTGCTCAATGTGCAACTTCACCGCCACGCTTGATAACATCTGTTCCTCTATATTTTTGTACTTTTTTGCGTTGTCTTCTTCTTTTTTTTTGCATATGTTTGATTTGGCTTTTCTATATTGACTTTTTTTCCTAGTCGAGTTGCCTTTTTTAACCATCTTCCTCTCTTGAGTCTATAAAAAAAACTCTCTATGAAAGTTTATTTTGAGGTAATAATTCCCTAGGTTCACCTATTTTTATCCATTATGGCCGAACTTTCAATGAATGTAAGTTTCACAAGATCTAATTGACACAGGTGGTGGGCGATGAACTCGATAGGGAATCAATGTGTACCGGATATGTGGACACATGCAACACATTCAGTACAGCTTATGTGGACCGTTCCCATTCCAGGCACACATTTGACACATAAAAAAGCTCGAACACACGTGAACGCATTTAGTTCGCTATATGAAGACACGCGTGTCCTTAGTGCAAATTGTCCACATAAGTTGTACTGAATGTGTTGCATGTGTCCACATATCCGGTACACATTGATTCCCTATCGAGTTCATCGCCCATCACCTGTGGAAGAATCTGAAACCCAGAAGTTTTAGGATCAGATCAAGCTGGCATCTGAATGGGGTTACAATCAAGAGGATATCATTGCTGCTTTGAAGGCAAACTCTAAAAATGGATCGAAGGATTTCGAAAGATTTGAGAATTTCGATGTGATGCTGGATATTCTAAATAAGGTATCTGGAAGAGAAGATTCCAGATCTAGTAGAAAACAAACTAATCCAGGGTAAACTCTATTGAAATTATCAGGCTCATCACTTTTGCTTTGTTTAAGAGATTTGATGTCAACTTCAGCTACCAGTCTACATCCACACAGTAGCTCATCTAAACCTCATCGAAGTCTTTCTGTGGCAAGATCATCTTCTTTTCACTTATCAACTCCAAAGTATGTTGAGTATTATCACCAGTAGCGTTAACACAAATATGGAAATGAACTGTTGGTGAACTGAAAGTGTTAATAAACATGAGTCATTGTAATCTTTTGTAGTAAAAAGGTTAGGAAATTGGAATGAATTAGGCTTTGTTCGCATTTTCCAATAAATGAATTCAGCTAGCTCAATTCCATTTGTTACTTCTTTTGTAGTCTGAAGTATACATTGCTTACATAGAACGGTTTCATCCAAAATCCTCTTGTTCTTCAGAAGTACCCGTGACTCTCATGACATTGTTCGTCTTCTTGCCACGCTTGAAAAGGAAAAAGAACGCGATCGAAAGGAGGTCGATAGTCAATTCACTATTCTTAAGGTGACCTTCTTTGTGGACTTTACTCAAACTTACTTTCTAAAAACTTGTTTCAGAATAGAATAAACCATTTGGAAAATCAAAAAGAACAACTGTTGGCCGAAGTTCAAGACTTGAAAAGATCCTTTGAAGATTCGGAGCAAGATTTGAAGGACTGCCGAGAAGAAATGAATCGGTTGATGGAAGAGAAAATAGAAGCGGCTGATAAACTGGATAAAATGGTAATTTGTTTTTCAACAGAAGATACATCTAACCTTGAGTTCAGACAATCCAAAACTACCGTCAACAACAAGAGATTCATGATCAAAAAGAGCTGTCTGAGCATCGTAAAAAGATATACTCTGAAGAGAAAGCACGAAGAGACGAGGAGATTTTGAACCTTCAAAAGCAGAAGACCGACGTCGAGATGGAGCTGGAACGGAAGAGTGCGCTATTGGATGAGCAGACAAATGTTACCAAAAGAATGGAGGAACAAAGTTATCAGCTGGTGGGTAAAAGCTCAAATAACTGTATACGAATGTTTAAAAAAAAACTTCGGTGAGGGCAGCACTAATAAAGGTCGTACAAGTAGATAAAGAGATACAATAGGAAGTAATTGTAATGTTCCTTATTTGAAATTGTTAGGACGGATTTCTGAACTTTTTTTCAAAAGACCAGTAGTTTATTTGACAGAAGCCAATGGTTCTATTGGATGAGCTTACCAAGAAACAAAGCCAACTTGTGGATCTGTCAAATGAATTCTTACCCAATATCAATGCTGTGAAATCTTTGTACAAACAATTGGTAAGATTTTGTTTGAAATTCAATACTACATCATTTTCGAATCTTCAGTTTGACAGTTTTCCCCAATTAGAAGCCAACGTTCACGAATCCAAGTTATCAATGGAACGTCGTGTTGAAGAAGTTGAAGAGCAACTTCGTTCTCGTAATCGTGATTTTCAACGTCTTCAAGAGAAGCTTGTGGCTGAATGTTGCATCTGTTTGGCCACAAAACCCTCAATTGTTTTCATGCCGTGCCGTCATTTGATCACATGTTCCGACTGTTACGATGCAAGCGATTTCCGAGAGTGTCCAACGTGTCGGTCGACTATTGAGAATTCAATAACAGTGTTCATGTGAACAATAAATAAAAGTTTTAATATGTTTTTCATTACTTTTGCATGTACATTCATGATGGATTTCAGTGTTGAAATATAGAAAAAGTAATAGGAGATTCAGATTTTGGAAAATGATGCATAATGCTTTGAATTGCATTGGACTATGGTGATGTCTTTGTTTTTCATGAATTTGCACTATGAATTCAAACTAAAGTAGGTTTTTATAGAAAGTTGTTTGTTTTTATGTTCTATTTCTGATATAACTTCATTTCCAAATTGACGATTAGACCAGCAAGTACTGTAATATAGTGGCACCAAATCCCTCAACTCTAAGAGTAATCTTATCGAAACAGTAGATCGACAATGATAAGAAAGCATAAGATTATATCATTCCTCTATTTTCAAAACTCTGATTTTGTTTTGTTTTTCTGTAATGTTTACCAAGAAAAAGAAAAGCGATTCTTTCCATTCTTTTCCATTTCTTCCCCACGACATAAAAACCGAAACGGTTTCGCTGGAATAAAATCGAATAATCGATCAGAGCGGAGGTGGACAAAAACAGAAAAATGGAGAAAAAGAGAGAAGAAGAGAAATCAGTATTATCACCGTGCAATTCGTTTTGGTTCTTCTTTTTCTCTCTCCATTTTTATCTCTATTTCTGCCTAATTTTGTTCGTCTCTCTCAAAACAGAAACAGTCAAAACAATGGCACTCCTCACTCCAACCTACTATCATCTACTATCAATTTCAGATGGAGGCATTAGAGGCAACCGCATATCGATCAAAACGAAGTATGCTCTACGCAACATTCTACGCTAAATATCAAGATATGGAAGAAATGAGAACGACTACACCTGGAACTTATGCTGAGAATCCATTCAATTTGGATAATATTGGAGATGGATTTGGTGAGTTTAGTATGTTTATGGGTTTGTTCCTGAAAAGAAAAAGTTTCTCGGTTCAAGGTATACTAAGGAATCAGATTGCACCATATGAAGCTTGAATATTCATTTATGTACATAGGCCTTGTCGACAAAGCCCTGACTCAGGATCTTTGTCGTCTTTAAGTATATTCATCACATTCCTTTTAACTTTACTTCTTAAAGTTTTATGTGATAAATTACTTTTATTCTCGCGGATTACTTCTTTAATCCGCTCACGCAATTAATTAATTGCGCGCAATCATATTTGAATTGCCGCGCATTACTCAATGTTGTTGCGTGCGACGCGGTCGCGTCGCGTCGCATTTCGAAAACATTTCGCTTCGCGCAATGTTTTCAGTTTGAGTTGTTGTTGTTTCGCTCTCCGTTGCGAGCTGTCGCTCGAACGTGATTCTTTTTCCTTTTTAATTCGAATTAGTTTTCGAATTATATTTTATTAATTTTATAATTTATTTGACTTATTTTCCGCCCGTAATTTCGGAGAAAATACAGTCTTTGCGCAGGCCTAAAACGTCTGCCTTCTTCGGCTCGCGATTCATTAAGTAATCGCTCTTCCTTAGCAGTTGACTAACCGTGCCTGCTAAAATAACTTCAAATTATATTTTATCCGCTCAACCTGCTGCCATTAGGATGCTCACTCTCTTCTAGACGTCGCATCACTACACCAGGCTTATATTACCTTTTACTTTTTCTCTTATCCAATAATAAATGGATTCTTGAGACATTGTGTACTGTTTTGTCGCTCTTATTTCAGATACAACATTATAATAGAAACATTATAATTATTAGGAACACACTCTCTCTCTCTAAACTACACTTCTTTCGTTAGAATCCGCTCGTTACTTTGTTCTTCCGTATTCGTCGTTGTCTTTACACCGTTTACGTCTTACATTCGTCGTACTCCGTGACATAGTTGGTCAAAGGCCTAGGGCGTCCGACTCCCTCTAGTGGCCCTTTCCACATGGTGCATCGACTGTGTTATTTTTACCGCCCGTTTTATACCTTTTTTCCGTATTTTTATCGTCTGGGTACGTGAATCTCTCGTTCACGCCCAATTCCGCGGCCTTTTAGGCACATTTCTTGCCTTAACTGGCAATTTCTTCAGCCCTAACCGGCATTTTCAGCTTTTCTTCAGCCATTTTGGCACCCAGGTAGCCCTAACCGGCACCTTTTGGCCTGTCACGGCTGTAAACTGACAATTCAGCTCTAATACAGCTGAAAATTAAGCTCTAATCCAGCTTTACCTTCTAGCAGCCATGCTAAAATGGCACTCTTTTATCGTTAAAAAGGTCAGGTGGTAGAAATTACGGTCGCCGATTCCATCAGAATCGAGCGACATATCGAACCAGTCGGAATTGTCATCAATTCTTGATGAAATGTAATAATTCCATCGGATTTCTAGCGAAAACTGTAGTTTTCCTAATATTTCTACTTCAAAATGCATGAAAATGCTTATTTTCGATTTTTTGTCGCTTCTCAGGCGCAAAAATCGGACTTCTCTTCGAATTTTTATCAAAATTGCATCATTTCTGCGATTTTTCTCTAACTCTCTTAATTTTGTGTACTCTCTCGTCACTCTGAGAACATTCTCGAACGTGATGACGTCATCGCACAAAATTATTTAAAAATTATTCAAATTCGGCGCGACTTTGTCGTTTTCTTCTCTAATTGTCTGATTTTTCGAATTTTCTTTCGAATTTTCAGGCAAATGCGTGGTTAGATTGCTCCAGACAATCGCCGATAATTTTTTCATCACCATTTTCTATTTTTTTGTTGACTAATTAACATGATTTGTCTCTTTTCCGTTTAAATCAGCATTGATTTTTTGCTGTTTTCGGTTGTCTGGGACTAGAATTAATTTTCTCATGTTAATTTCAGTTCTTTTCTCTTGATATTTGCGTTGTTTTCTAGCCTTTTCCATGGCAGAACACCCGCTCTTCAATTTTTTGCCTCCGAGGTACGGTAGTCAATGACGACGGTGTTTACACAAAGTTCACACACCGAGCATTCTAAAGATCTTTCTCGAATTTATTTCGCTTTTCGCGTATTTTTCGTGGGATTTTTTAGTTTCTTCGTCGATTTTCTCGTAAATTCCTCAATTTATTGTGCAAATATTGATTATCTTCCAGAGAATAACTCGATTTGTCGACGAAATGTCAGATGATGAGAACAAGCCACCGAATCAGCTACGATTCTTGGAGCTGTGGGAAAAACGGTTGATCGACGAACGCGAACATCTTCGACGAATCAACAGCAATCCGCTCACAGTATGTTTTTATTTAAAAACCTCCAAAAAATTCTAAAAATTATCGAGAAAAATTGCAAAAAATCCGATTAAATTCGAAAAATTCTGCCAAAATTTATTTTCGAAAATTTTCGAAAATTATTTTTTGTGTTTTTTCACAGCAAAAACTATCTCAATATAGGTTATTCGAGCCGCTCTATCGATACGCCATCGAAATCCGCTCGAGTTATCAGCCTTTCATTGAGAAATGTCGAAATTTCACCAATTTTGAGCAAAAATACATGTTTTTCCGAACTTTTGGCACAGCTTCATTGACGGATAGGTGAAACTCAGTGATAATTCTATTCATCATCACATGTCTTTCGATCGTATAGTCAAATATTGAAGAAAAAGTCGAAAAAAGTTGAGAAATTATCGAATATAGGCTGGAATAGTATGCCATATCGTTAATTTTCCATGATTTTGCTCAAAAATTATGCTAACAAGTGTTTCCTTCCAGCGAACACATCCTCCGATGTCAACCCCGTCGGCTCGTCGCTCTCCTACCAATGGAAGAGTGGAATACCCGGACAACGGCAACAGTTATCGTGTGATGGACCACATTTGGACCAACACGCATCCGCTCAATCATCAGATTAGCGCGGACATAACTTTATTCTCGTTCAATCCGCTCCGCTCTGCGTTGAGCAACAACGTTGACAGCGTCTTCATGACAAGAGGTATGTGTTCGAACCCAACACTCTAGCTTAAACCTTATCAGTTCTGTTTAGAACGCCAGCAACTTCAAGAGATTTCCGACATCGTGCGGGGATTACTCGTCGCTGGACGTGCTCAAGCAGCGATAAGGAACGATGAAACCAAATCCATCTCCGCCCTCCTCAAAGAGACCATTGTTCGAATGGAGAACATGGCTCGAGCTCTGAGCGAGATTGATGGTAAGTCTATTCTTCGACATTTCTCACAAGAATTTCTTCTCGAATTACAGAGAAAGTATCCGCTCTCGACCAGCGTGTCGCGGAAAACGCTCTCCAAGTGAAGTCGTTCAAGGTTCAGATGTCTGTCGGACTCGCCGAACAATGACAACACATCCGCTCGAAGAAGATATTCTACTTCTAATTTAAAAACTTTCTTTCTGTTACCTCAAGTTTGACTTGTTGATTATTATTTGTTCTTCTTGTTAAAACCAATAAATTTTGTTGAATTTAATCACATTTATTGAGTTTTACTTGTTCCAACTGGGAAACAACCAGTCTTCACTTATCTTCGATTCTCCTCTTACGATGGCATTACGAATCTCTTAGTGTTGTAAGCCCATCTCTACTAGTAAGAGTCAATCATTCTTCGATTATGTAAGACATCAGTTGTACTTAACCCTCGGAACATTCCGGAGCTTCTACGCTTCAATTACCTTTCTTGTTTCGTACCAAATCCGCTCGTATTTCCCAAGCTTTACGCTTACTTCAACGAGATTGTGGATGAGGTTAATGAGAGGAAGGAGTTTGCGCTCGAAGCGAAACATCCCGGGAAGAACTTCCAACAAGACTGACGGAGCAGATTCTGTTTCTTTGACTTTCGCTCGGAGATCCAAAGAGCAGTTATTTTCTCTATTCGTACTCTCTCTGAGGATATCTCCATGAGGGAAGAAGAAGATACATCCGCTCTTTTCTACCGTTCGTAGAAGGTAACAACTTCATTCTTTTTAATTCGTCTAGCTATAACCAATGGGGAAGCTCATCGAGTATTCCCTACCATAAGCTTCTGTATTAAGTTGCAAGTGGATATGAGAGGCTATCACCCCAGACCCTTTTTTCCCGATTTATGCTCCACAAGAGCTCGGAAAAACTTGGGATCGTTACCAGGTCGCTTGACGAATCCTCTGATTGTCATGATGATTGGTCTTCTAGCGATGTCCACAACACGTGACTTGTTCAGAGGTATTCTGAACAACACGCATCCGCTCAGACTCGAACATTTCGTTCGTCATCAAGACATATGAGTGACTTATAAGATAAAACCAAATTTTGCTGTGTCAACACAAAACCACTCTCTCTTCCTTTGCAGAAGAAGTGTCAATTCTGTAACAATGGTGACTCTAAAATACAACACTGCTGGAATTATCCAAGCAGTGAGCATCTCACTACCAAGCTCATGACTCTCGACCTGCATAAGGTATTGTGGAAATATCACCACAACGGAGATGTCTGACATTCAGAGATTTGCGATCCACTCCATGTCACAATTGTCAACAGAATTGACACAAAAAGGTCTCATGTACCACCACATACGTTCTGTGCGATGGTTACCACTGAAGCTTTAGCCAGCCACAAACAAATGTTCGGTGAAGAGAGGAACCGCATTCACTTTTGCATCTTCCATTCCCATCTCTCTTTAACCGTTCTGAACCGGTTTAAGCCAGCAATGAATTTATTTTCATTGTTAATCATACTCCTCAATCATTGCTTCCTACCGGAGCTACTTATCTATTTCCTGATTCCGGATCGGTAGCCCACCTCCGCGTTGTCAATGATAGTGACGGAGCCTTGACGGCTTTTAACCACTTTCAATTTTGTGACTAGCTTCTCTTCTGATCTTTACTGGATCACTTCAATAAGAATAGCTGAGTATTCTGATGGTTAACACCAACAAACACCAGCTAATTCTTCTGCAAAAGGAAAATCTTACCTCCAGTTGAAGATACATTTCCAGTGTTCTTCGCTTTAGGCGGAGACACAAATCTTCTAGCACTAAATAAGTACACGTCTCATTCTGCAGTTGCCACCATAAGAACGCAACAATCTTCCTTCGTACCGGATTGAACTGCAAGACAGTCGATCCAGTGCAACTGTTTATGCATCTCCGCGTGTCCTTCTATAAGAAGACAACTCATTCGGCATATACAGATTTACTCTTTCATTTTCGCGATTGTTCCAAGGATGAACACGCGTTTCAAAGATGACGTTTTGACCGTCGTCTTAGGATCAATCTTCTGCAATTCTTACAAAGAATTAGCATTTCTGTGATCCTTTCCGGTGATCCTCCCAAAGGACACACATATCTGCACTTATTGAATATCTCTGTGATGTACTTCAGCACTCTTCCCATAGCGGAGAAGCTGACTATGGTTACATTCTTGATGTTTTTTTTTCAGCGTATTCACTTTTTCTCAGAAAAGAAATAGACATTCACGAAGGCTCAATCCGCTCGTGAAATGCTAATTCTTGACTAAAATTCCTCGTTGTATGACCCCACAATCGTATACGATTGGGAGAATCAACATTATCAGCAAGTGAATTATTCACAACTTCGATTCAGTTAACCATTGTCTAACAGACTAGACTGAAGGTATACACCTTTGGGTCTAGCCATGCATTAGCAATATTCCAGAGATTTCTTAGCATTCGTTCTGCTGAGATTTCTCACAATTCTTCAAGAACATTACAATGAATGCATTCCAATCGGCATTCGTAATGTTCACTCCAACCAACTAGTGTGCGTAGGCACTCAGTTGAGTATCCAGATTTAGTCGTTTCGATGGTCCGGAGGACATTAACCAATGGATTCTGACGGTTCGACTGAGCTGATTTTTGTTTCGACTAGCTAAGTCAAACCAGTCTGGAGTGAAACACCATGGACTGCGGAAGACCAGCGACCATTACTAGTTCGAAGAAAGGGTAGCACCTTTCTAAGAACCAGAACACCTTATCATCCGCTCGACTGCAGTGACTGTTAGATTGACACTGAGTGGCAGACAGTAATTGTTGTTACACTGCAGTCATAAGGAGCCCTACCTTTACTCGCGATGAAGGGAAGGCAGTTCGGGATGATAAGGTTCTGAAAGCAAACACTAGTTCTCACAGTTTCGACCGCTAATCGAAACGCAGAGACAAGGCCAATTGTTTGTAAAAGTAATGTAGGAATTCCGTCAGAAACTATGTGATCGCTACAGTTCTGAGCTTGACCCAGCTCCTGGGAACATTGATCCGCTCTTAGTACTGATAAATTTCGTTTCCTTCTTCTTATGGATGACTCGTTGTGGGAATTTCCACGTGAACGACGTGTATCATTTCATCCCAACAGCCACTTGTCACAGACATGTGGACTGTAGGAAATATAGTCTCACCACCAAGTTGTAATCATTATTTTCAAAATACTTCCATTCGGAATTTGTTACTTGTTTTGATCATTTGTTGGCCAGTGCCTTCAAGCTCTATAAAAGAGTTTTTATAGAAGCTGTAAGCACAGCCGCTTCATGGTTCAAATGACCTACTGCAACATCGTAGGCCACGAGTATACACTCGGCAATAACTTCCGAAACTTCCATTCCAAAAATTCATTCAAACAGTCGGCAGTACCACCAAAACTGGTTTGTCCGACAAACGATCAATGGGTAAGCCCATAATCGTGTTTTATATTCAGCCCTGAGTCTTAATGATTGTAGGTGCAAGAAAATACGTGAGGCTACCACCCAAAAACACCTCCATTACCCGCTCTTTTCCGTACTCCACGGAAGTAGATCTTAACTGATCTCAACAGAGCGAAGGAGGTGAGGATCGAATATATATTTCAACCAAACCAATTCATTTCTTCCGAGCTTGTCCTCTTATGCCAGCTGTGCTGACATGACCATCCGCTCATGTGAAGTAAATGATGAAGTATCAAATTATATCAACTTTGATAATCTTGACATTGTTCCGCTTTCGGTTGGCCTCACCTGCCAATTTATTCACTGAAAGCGAGAACAGTGACGAACTTTTATCTCATCCGCTCAGTTGTACCACATGTCGTGGATTATTGCATCTTGAAGATGAAGTCAAGATTATCAGCTCTAAATGTCACAAGACAACACCTTCGGATTCGGCTTGCAGACATGACATTGTTTGAAACAATTGTTCATCCGCTCCTTTCGATCTCCGACTGTTGTGTCCTTTGTGAACTTATTTTTGTTCTCTTTTGGAACTTATTTGTATCCAAAGATTGGAAACAGGACTCTGGAGGTCCATTTCGGTAAACGTTTTGAGGACGTGAGTGCTTTTACACCTTCTCATAATCTCAATTCTTCTTTGTCCATCCAAATTCTTCTTTCTTCGGATTGACTGGCCCCAATGGGGAGAAGATGATGAGATTGAGTCTGTTTATCCGCTCGATAATTCAATAGCATCATTACGCGTTGACGAGCCAAGCATCTGCTATCGGAATACTGATACAGTTGCACGGACTCAGAGAACAACTCCGCAAGGAGCACAGTCATTCCTCATTCGTCCGAAAAATGTTGACTGGGTAAGGGCATCGCATATTTTCTACCATGAGCTTCTGTATTAAGTTGCAAGCGAATATGAGAGGCTATCAACTCTATCCAGAGCCGTTCCCCCTGCAAGTTCTTTGGGAACTTATCACTTGTTCTCTGTTAAACTTAATTCTGTTCTTCGAGAGCTTCTAATTTGTTCTCTCCTGGAGCTCATTTGTGTTTCTCAGGAACTTTTCAATTTTTCCTTTTTTCGAACCTGGTTTGTTCTTAGAACACTTATCATTTGTTCTCTTTTGAACCTACTTGTGTTCATCAAGGAAATTTGGTTCATATTTACCTGTTCGTCTTAGTTTGCTCTACATAAAGAGAAACGATTCTGACAATAGAACAGATTGAAACCAAATTTCCAAATTATAAAATGATTACAACTGGAACTCTAAAGACTATATGTATGTCAACATGATTCCATACCCAAACACAACTTAGTCATCAGAGATGATTCTACTGTTATTTACAGTACTAATTATCTTAAAAAAGTGAAACAACAGTAGAGTACTGACCATTTTGGGAACTGATACCTTTTACAGGAGAAGCCCATAATGTCTAATGACGGCCCGTACACCCGTCATTGGAGTCAAGTCGTATCGTTGCGTAACTTGGATACAAAAATTTCTTCAAACTGGGATATTCTTTCGTAACAAACTGCTGATCAACAGTTTGTACGATCCCATGCCTGTGACGGCAACCCTTGTCACAATATCCTTCCATGTTTCGTTCGGTGGGAACAAGGTTTGAAGATCTTACTTCCTAATTGTTCAAGAGCGTCGGCCCCTGATCTCGGGAAAGTGATTGGCTGTCGGTTCTAGCCCATAAGATCCACCCCCAGCATCATTCTAACTTGACTCGCATTCGCTGATTGGATTCCAAGAATGTGCAGCCGGTTAGAAGATGTGCCTACAGTCCTGACCGGGTTAAAGTGCGTCAGTCGAAAGAGAACAGCTGAATGAGCCATAATACCTTACAACATGACCCAGTTAACATAAGTTAACTAAACTCAGTTGTCAACCAGCTCATACAGGTACATAGTATCAACAGCTACCTCTTTCCTATCTCTTCTCCGGAGTCTCAACAAGTGTATTCGACCAGTATTTCCGAAGGGAATATTCGGCGCGAAAGAGACACCGGTTCCATTCGACCAATCCTTGTGCTATGCCACAGGTTGTTCGTATCATCACAGCTTACATCACACGTGCCATGAATGAGGCAGCACGGCTAAAAGGCTTTGTTGACCAAGGGATTAGCACTTGATGTAAGCACAGTTTCCGATTATGTCTTCGATAGTCATCCTCAGTAGTAGACCCGCTCTGATCTCAATTTATGAAGTCGAGTGGAAATCTCTACTTTTAACGATTACATCGAAGACATATTCAACCATCAGCAATACCTGCACCTCGGCTGATATTCTTACCTCTCCATAAGCGAGTAATACCTACACCGAGTTAATGTCTTGTGCCTATGGATAACGCATAGTGCCTCGAAAAGATCGGCCGGTATCTCGCTGAAAGGAGGCATACCCAGTCTCTTTCTGACTTCCAACCAGCTTACCAGCGGATGGTGATGGCCGAGGTTTGGAGGAGGAGGAGCACGATGTTTCCGAGACTTCAAGCAGTTACTGTTTCTTCTTGGTTCATCGGCTCTGAATCACTTCATTCTGAGCTGGAGCTACCGCTATCAACACGAGTCAGCCTAGTCTGAATGACAAGCAGTACTCTTCTCTTGGAAGGAGTTAGAAGAGATTTACAACTAATTTCCCCTGACATCCAGCAAAGTATTGCTGCGAAGCAGGATATCCAAGCTTGAATTCTCTTGATGAGTGAAAGCAAGAAATGAATAATTTCTCAGCTCAGCTACCGCCGTAGTTCACATCTATATCAGCTAGCGTTCACACCAGACTCGTGGTTATCACCAATAATCACGAGACTCATTCCGAACCAAAGGCTACCAACTCCGAACTCAGTGCTCACGCTGGCATTTCTCTCATTCTTCTGCTAGAGCTCTCAAGAGAATGAAAATCAAAGGGGCAAAGCCTGGTCTTTTGCAACCATCCAATGTGGTCAGCCAAGCCTGTGGATATACATTCATCGTTTCACTTCAGCCGAATCAGGCCGAGCGATGAAAACGTTGAAGCAGACGAAGCATTCCTTCTGATCGCGATGAAAGCATAGTGTTTATTTTGAAAACACTTGGCCACGTCATAGCCACAAACATCTATGATCGCTCTTGACTCCTCCCAGGACTCAGAAGATATATCTACTTCTGCGGAACTAACCAAGTCCGGGTCTTGGAGAACCGATATGGAGACGAGACGGAAGGTGATAGAATACTACACCAAATTTATCCGCTCGATTCCATCCGCACCCATGCGTCCTTCCCTGAGTTTCGGAGGAATAATTCTCCGGTTCCGATAGTCCAATGGTTACTTCTCTGACTTGTTCGTAGAATACTCCAGTCGTGGTTCAACCACATACATATGACTGATATCTCTCTGATGTTCACGAACCGATTCTTCAATAGAACCGGTAGTCAAGAAACGATCATGAAACCACTTTGATAATACGGTGATTTGGTAATGCCAACGCATCCGCTCAATATCCCTGATTCTTCAGTCCCTTCCTGGAACAGTGATTATCATCACGAAGTCCAAATTACCATGACGAAGATATCAATGAAACTCTTGAGTACTGGCGGAAGTCGTATGGAAACTCCATTTAATCACAATTCCATCAAAGTGGAAAAAATATCATAACTCTTAAATTATCCACATTACGCTATTCCTCACTGATTGAGAGCAGGAAACTGAACATACAGCGTGTTCAAGTGAAGCCAGCAGTTCATTCCGGACAAACTCAGTGTTCCATTCAAACGTGTAGTGGTTATACTTTATGATAACCCATCACACACTCCAAACACATCAGTTGTCTTGTCAATTCCGAACTCAGTGCCGATTCTGAAGATAGTCTATTTCTATCCGCTCCAACTCAGTAGAGGAATAATGCAAAACAACCGTGAATACTCTGAACTCCTTCAAGGATCCAGAGGGAATTAAGTCGAATCCTACGGATTGAATCACGTCCAGGACTTAGAGAACCGATATGGAGATGAGATAGACAGTGGTGATATAATTCCCCAGCTTGCCCACTCGATTCCATCCGCACCCAGGCGTCCTTACCTGAGTCTCGATTGAATAATTCTCCGGTCTCATAGTCCAACGGACATATTCGAACAATCCATAGACTGCTCCAGTTGTTTAACCACACACTCGCTGGAGATTCCTCTGATTTACTTGGATCCATCATTCGATGGTTCAAAGATAGTCACAATCACTTTGAAAATTCTGTGACGCCGAATGATACCGTTGCATCCGCTCATAAAAAAGTCTTATCCTCATGAAGTGCATAATCGGAGAAGTTTCAACGAGAAATTCAACGAAATTTCATTTCTATCCGTTATATGTATCCAGAAGAGGCAATGAGATTAACCATCATTCATTTGCGGATTGTATATGGATAACAATTCCCTACGATTGCTTTCCATATGGTGCAACAATTCATTATGAGTGCTCTGCTCGTCATACTCCAGAATCTTTCGTTCTACCAGTCTGATCCCAGGATTGTGATAAGACAGATAGTCTATCATATAGTCCGCGGCGGACAGCTATAGGAACGGAGTTCTCATTCCGATGACAGAGTCATTCGCACAGTTATCTCTCGATTCCCACAGTCCATACGGAATACAACATTGACTCTTACCAGAGGCAGTTCACATTCTCTCAGACAAAATAGTCAAGAGATGATGATTCACATTGCTTCTACGACGTAAGGCAATGTCCGGAGGCGTGAATGAGAAAACTGTTGACGATATCTCATTCGCTCACATCTTCTCCAAAGTGACAAAAACACAAATAATTTTTCAAGAAATTATTTTCCAACGGTTCCAACAGTAGACCCAAGGCTACAAAAACTCTCACCATTCTGAGAATTCTGGCATGCAATGCGACTCTTTAGTTACCACAGCAGAAACCAGTGAAGCCCACAGAGCTTCCGGTTACTGTTACTATACTATTTCCAAGAGTCCGGCGATAACTCTCACATCTATTCCAATCATTCCTCATACAGAGGGAAAATATGATAGAGTTTCGTTACAGCCAGATGATGCTAACACGTGTCAACATGTGAGTGACGCAGAAGAGTACTCAACATGAGACTTCTGTACCCGCTCATGACCGTAAGCATTGTTCCAGGAGAGTTCAGTACCTTTTTGGATACTGTGATAGATAGCATATCATGGGAGGATGTCTCCAGAAGGAACATTTCAGAGATGTTATGAACTATCCAGATAGAGCCAAACTGAGTGGCTGATTTGCAGCACCTGTTTACAAGGCCTACCTGTTCTACGTTCTAGATCTCTGAAAGTGTTCAGAAAACTTCTATTTCCAAACCATCCACTCCATATCCCAATTCCGATGCAACTATCAGAACCTTAAAAATTTCAAAATTCTAACAGTCTTATCCAGACGCTGTAGAGTTTGGCATTTATTGGAAGGACCCCATCCCAAATGGGCTGCTCACTTATCAGTGAGGGCTCTACGTATGGCGTTCGTGGACCTGAGATGACCGTTCGAGACCTCTTACGACGGGCATTACGGAAAGCCCAGTACACCCTTAACGTTTTCGGGCACTTCTCAGGAAATCTGCGCAATCGCAACCTACGTCAACAAGTTCTTGAATGGGCGACCGCCAATTGGTCATCTCTCAATACAGCCGAAAGAAGACTAGACCAGACCACCCTAAGCAGGAACTGGACTATTCAGTCTCTAAATCCTTCCTATCCGCTCCATAGAGTCATTATCCTTGCATTATCCTTGATCATCAGGACAAGGTTCTGTACTTCTCCGACTCATTAACATGGAAACACCCAATCCAAGAAGGATTAGACAGTTCCAGGAACTACCGTTCTTACAGTTCATTGTCTAAGGGACCCAGAAGTTGGTAAATAATCACCCGCTCATGCCACATTCTAAAGTAGCCTGATACGGTCACTTTATCCGAAGTTACTCCATCTAGAAGTAATGATAGAGAATCTTGTAATTGCCACTTAGCTCAGTTTGTATCCAAAAGACAACTGAAGCTAAATCACGTGAGCACACAAGCAAACTCGAATCCACCCTTTTACTTCAGAAAGGATATGAGAACTTCGGACCCAAATTTATTTCCTCTTCTTACAACAGTAAGCAAATATGCTACTGCTGAAGTTGAACAAGTGGCGTTGATTACAACCAATATTCTCCAACGACTTTACTAGCCGCTCGGCGTAATTGTACAGTCAAACCATACAGTAGTGATATAGCTACAAGATCGGGGTTTTACATGGAAAACAACTGTTTGATGGTACGATGAATTCTGTCATTCCTCTTGAAATAGATAGGAAATGAACCACCAGAATGATGCCGAGGATGATACTCCCCATCGTAGTCCACATTCAGATTCCATTTTTCCTTACCCGACTCTTTGGTTTTGACAAAAATTCTGTACAATATACTCCGAAGCTTCACGGCAAAAAGTCTTACCAAAACTTCTGGGGAAGGTCATTCGAAATACTCTAAAAATCAAAATTATTTAAAATTTCTAAATTATAAACATTCAAAGGTGATATAAGTCCTGCTAGTGTACAGCAAAACATTAATATGCAAGTACCCTTACTTCCCACAAAATGTAGGAAGATAAAATTCCGGAGGTCTTATATAGCCCGGATTCCCGTGATTCTGAAAATTCAGAAAAGTTCTTATATGACACGGATTCCCGTGATTCTGAAAATTCAGTTTAGACCATACCGGTGCTAACTGCATACCGGTCCACATGGTGCATACCGGTGCTGGAAAGAATCAACGGGCCGTAAAAAGCCTGTATATGTCTTCTTTTACCCAGGAGTCAGACGTATCTTATGTCACCTCTACCGAGGGCAAATCTCCGTCTTCCTCCCTGCTCCCGGGAATGTCGACAAAGCCCTGACTCAGGATCTTTGTCGTCTTTAAGTATATTCATCACATTCCTTTTAACTTTACTTCTTAAAGTTTTATGTGATAAATTACTTTTATTCTCGCGGATTACTTCTTTAATCCGCTCACGCAATTAATTAATTGCGCGCAATCATATTTGAATTGCCGCGCATTACTCAATGTTGTTGCGTGCGACGCGGTCGCGTCGCGTCGCATTTCGAAAACATTTCGCTTCGCGCAATGTTTTCAGTTTGAGTTGTTGTTGTTTCGCTCTCCGTTGCGAGCTGTCGCTCGAACGTGATTCTTTTTCCTTTTTAATTCGAATTAGTTTTCGAATTATATTTTATTAATTTTATAATTTATTTGACTTATTTTCCGCCCGTAATTTCGGAGAAAATACAGTCTTTGCGCAGGCCTAAAACGTCTGCCTTCTTCGGCTCGCGATTCATTAAGTAATCGCTCTTCCTTAGCAGTTGACTAACCGTGCCTGCTAAAATAACTTCAAATTATATTTTATCCGCTCAACCTGCTGCCATTAGGATGCTCACTCTCTTCTAGACGTCGCATCACTACACCAGGCTTATATTACCTTTTACTTTTTCTCTTATCCAATAATAAATGGATTCTTGAGACATTGTGTACTGTTTTGTCGCTCTTATTTCAGATACAACATTATAATAGAAACATTATAATTATTAGGAACACACTCTCTCTCTCTAAACTACACTTCTTTCGTTAGAATCCGCTCGTTACTTTGTTCTTCCGTATTCGTCGTTGTCTTTACACCGTTTACGTCTTACATTCGTCGTACTCCGTGACATAGTTGGTCAAAGGCCTAGGGCGTCCGACTCCCTCTAGTGGCCCTTTCCACAGGCCTAACTTACTTTCCAATGATGCTAACTATAACAACCACCGATTTTATTATTGAATACTGTTCAAAAAATTGTTTTTAGGTTTTAGACTATTAATAACTCCCATAGGTTGTACTAATGAGAAGATAGATGTCATTCCCTTCAAGAGATCAAAAAACGGTTTTCCTAACTTACGAAGAAATCTCATTGACAAAAATAGTTTATATTTTTGGGCATTCAGTCATTCTATTTTTACAGTTTTTTTTTGATACCGTATTACAATCAAACTGGATTTCTTACAATTCTCTTTCTTATCGTAAAAAAGATTTTGGTAATTTCGAGTATTACTTTCCAGATGTTTGGACTCGTGGCGAGACCCAACTTCTTGTTCTAGCTGTTATCCTGGTCATTCTCACATTGATTTTTGCTGCAATTGTGGCTCTTGATTGTGGTAGACATGGTCCGCTTTTCATGAGATCTGGAAGTCTTCGAGATATGATATGGCATGGAAGAAGCCGAACAGCACCGAGGACGACTAACGGAAGAGCACAAGCAAGGAGAAGTAATGGTGATAATACGTCCGGAGACTTGAAAGGTATACGAATGTTTTGAGATGGGAATCTCGTAGCTGGGAAAAACAAGATCAACAACATGCTTTTTTCACAAAAGCCAATTTGAAAAGCATGCTTTTGATTTTGCCTTTGTATACATCTGTTTTGAGATTCAGCCACTTCTTTTTCCAGATGTCCTGCTTTCCACATTTCTAGTTTTTTTGCAATTGCGTTTTGCAACTTTTTGCAACTTTCTCGTAGAATTTCTGATAACCCGGAAACCCAGCAGTTACACACCAACTGTTTCGAGAAACAATAACAGAAATAGGAACCAGGAAGTGTTTTTGGAAGAGCACATTTCTGTTTCTTCCTCTTTTTCAAAACTTTCTTCCTGTTTCTCATTTCAATTCACCACCATCATTTTCTCATTTTACAGCCCCTCCGCTCAGCTATTTGGCCCCTCCACCATACGTCGATCGCCGTCAAGACACTACTTCTCTTCCTGTATGAAACTTGATGGACATTGAACAATTTCTCTTTTTTTTCGTAGATTTCAAAATATTTTTCATTTATTGAAAAAGCCCGAATTTGTTTCTTTAATTAATACAGGGTTGTAAATAACATTAAACTTGGTATAACTCACTTGATTGTGATGAAATGTGTAAAATGAATTTCACATGAAGTTACTTTTTTGAATCCGATGTGTATTCGTTTAAAAAAAGTGTTTTAAAAAGTGTATTCGTTTAAAAAGTGTATTCGTTTAAAAATTAAAATGATAGCTCATATAGATACTGATCATTAAAAAAACTCTATTAGAACGGCTGTCGCAGAAATACTTAGAATTTTTTGACGTCACCGCAGACTAGTTTTCTTCATAGCGTAGAACTTTCTTTTGGACAAATGACCATCCAGACAAAAACGATTGATCTCGATCAGATGTTATTATTGTTATTATTTCTTATTCTCCGACCTCTCTTATTATCTCTATTCTCTCTTCATCTAACCCCTTTTGTTCTCTATTCTTATCTAAATGTCATCGACCAGTACCATTATCCTCTTCTTTCTTTCTCTTCCAACACTTTTCTCTATCTCACCCTATATTCTTTTCTTGATCTTCTGGATTCTCAAAAAAAGCGAACTTTGAATTGAATAACAACATTTGGAAAAGGTAACAATTATTTTCAGAATAAAAATCTCTCAATTTCAAATTCCAAATCATTCTAAAATGTGGTCAATTCCTTCGTTCATCTTGTTGGCCGCTATATGTGTTGCACTAGGTACAATACTCCTATCTTATCAAAATTACCGTGAACGTTTTGAAACGAAGAACAATAGTTCCATTATAAAATATGATTTCAAATTATCCATTGACAAAATATCCGGTCCCATTGTGGTTCCTTTCAAGTTCAAAGGTATTTGTTTAAGGAAAAAAGCAACTGTAGACTATTTGTTCCAACTTTTTATCCATAGTCAACATGATCTTTTATTCAGGTAGTAAGAACTTTTTGCTTCCATCATGCCAACAACCACTTCATCACGGAGTTCAAAACTGCACAAATACTTCCTCGCTTCGGGTATTACCTCCCTTAATAAAGTAGACAAATACCAAATGTTTCTCCTTGTAGTTCTATATGGATGCCGATACGGAGACATGTTTGGCATTCAAATACTCTGGCTGTGGAGGCAATTCGAATAACTTTGAGTCTTGGGGAGAATGCACGAGATGTTTTGCAAGTGAGTCATTTTGAGTGCCATTACAATGTTGTGCCACCATTCCAAACGGACAGTTGGCGCCCATCCTGAAAAAAAGTTCGATGGGCTCGGCACACAATTGTTCGTAAATGAGACCACGCAAGTTTAACAAAAGAGCCTCGCCTCACAATCACTTTTGTTTTATATTGTTCTTCTGTTTTGTTTTTGAAATAAAGAAAAGGCTCTCTTCTTCTATTTCAATTTCGTCGTTTTATTTTATATTTCGTATTTCAGTGGACTACTCAGGATGTCCAGTTGGATCAGCTCCAATCAAGAATCTGAACTCGAACAGTTCCATCTGTGCAAGCCACCTCAACGAGAATTGTACAGGACCAAACACGTACTGCAAAAGAGGCGCCTTCTTTGGATTATGTTGTGACAAAACGATCAGAGGTGAGACCAAAATATGATTTTCTCCAACTGGCTCCAGAATAATTTAAATTCCAAAAGAACATGAAAGTCATGGCGTCAGGTGTTCAAAGACTCATGAATCTTTTACAACTTTCAAAACACTCCTGTATGTAGTATTATCTTTTTGATGCGGCACACTTGTTTGGGTGCAGAACACATTAACATTATGTGCAAATTTGGAAAAAAAAATCGTAGTGTTTTTCATGATAAACAACGAAAGAATACTGAGCAAACACCGTTAGAGTTCAGAGTTCTGCAGGCTACTCTTATTTTACATACTGGTATAAAAGTTGCCGACTTTTCGCGTTTATTTTGACATTTTTTTCTTTGTCTAACTTTTACTGTATTCTAGGTTTCTACGATGTTCTGTTTCAGATAAAGACGATAATGACTCAAACGACAAAATAGGATGTGGTCCAGGATCAAAGAAGGTCACAATCAAAACCTCAAGTGGATTCAGTATCACTCTTCTTGGGAAGACTTGTGGATCCAACTTCTGCCCTCAAAAGTCCACGTGTCATCAAGGAAACTATGCTGCTTATTGCTGTGCAGTAGAATAAGAATCGAAGCCAAGAAATCAATATTCCGGTGACATTTACCATTTACCGTGAGACTAACATGACAGTTATTTTGAATTCATAAAGTTTTAAACATGACATTAATCTCATTTTGTTGACTTTCATCCAATACAAGATGTTGTTCAATCATCTGATAATATCTGTAAATGTTAACATTAGGAATTTTTTAATCTCATCTCATTCAGATGTTAAAATTAATACTTTTGGTTGCACTTTTGTGCGTTATTGGTGCTTATGCCCAATTCCGTCCTGAATGTGAACAGCCACTTCATTTTGGAGTTCAACAATGCACCATTACTTCATCGATCAGAGTGAGTTTGTTCCCTCGTTTTCAAATGTATTGCTAACTTTTCAGTACCACTTTGACAAAACTCTCAAAAAGTGTCTTGCTTTCAAACACTCTGGATGTGGAGGAAATGCCAACAGCTTCTCTTCTTACAACGAATGCCAAAGTTTCTGTCTTCCAATGGATTATTTCACGTGTCCAGGTGGAAGTTCTCCAGTTCTTGGTAAAAATGGAAAGTCTCATTGCGGAGGAATGGAACAACTCAAATGCGATGGACCAAATACTTTCTGTTTGAATGGTCCATTCATGGGAATATGCTGTGACTCTAAAATTAAAGGTAAGATTCAGTCAAAGAAACTGACATAAATTCTTTGATACACGAATTTTAGACAAAGTCGATGCTGATTACGAAAAGGAATGTGGACCAGGAAAACAAAAGCATCAGATGGATCTTGGAGGAATCAGTATTCCATTGTTCGGAAAGACTTGTGATTCTTCCTTCTGTCCAGCCAACACTAAATGTCACCAAGGAAACTATTTCGCATATTGCTGTGCCTGAATGGAAATTGAGAACATTATATTCAGTGTGCCTTCGTACATAACTGCTGCCAACTTTTTTTTCTGAATAGAACCGTCATAATAAATTTACATGTTTGACACTTTATAATAAACAATTTTACATAACCCCACGCTGTTGTTGGAAAGTTTTCAGGGATCCATTTGAATCTGCTATTTCAGTTTTCCGAAAGATGAACTACATTATTTCTGTAACAGATCTTTTGAACACTTGTGACTTTTATTAACTCACTTCTTGCAACTGCTTCTCGTAACACATGGCTCTCCGTATTAGCAAAAGGTAATGGCTCATAAAATTCAATCGAAAAGGCCAAAGTCCATGTAAGAAAACTGTATAAAAGAGTGCATTCGTTCCCATTTCTTCATTCATTCTACGATGATTCTCATTCTTCTTCTCTTTCCTCTTGCCTTTGTCGGTTCGGTGGTTTCCCAAAACATTTGCGATTTGCAAATTCAAATGGGAACCAACTGTACAAAAGCTTCTCCTGCTTCTAACTCATCGATTCGCTTCTTCTACGATGTCACTTTGAAACGATGCCTTCCATTCCGTTATACCGGATGTGGTGGAAATGAGAATAATTTCGCGGATTTCAAACAATGCCGTCAAAGATGTGTGCCCCAAGATCTTCTATTCTGTCCTGGCAACTATCCACCAGAGCCAAACAATGCCGGAGGTACCCATTGTAATAGCGAGACTCCATGTGCTAATCTTAAAAACAATTTCTGCCATACTGGACCTAACGGAGCTGGACTCTGTTGCTCATTGCGTGCCAAGAGTAAGATACTTCAAGTTAGAAAACCCTATAGAAATTGTTTCAGAGTTGGTTGAGCAGGATCGTGAACCAACTTGCCCCAACGGAAAAAAGAAATACTCAGTTTTCAAGGGAGGAAAGGATCGAGTTGTCATCGGAAAGCTTTGTGCTCACGAATTCTGTCCAACGGACTACGAGTGTAAGGCCGGAAACATCTACGCATATTGTTGTGCTAAATAAGTTTTCACTGAATAAAGTTATGAATTACAATTTGTTTCTCGAAGTGCATCTTATATAATAGAACTACAAAACAAGCACAAACTGTAGGTTTTGAAGAATATCAAAACCACAACGAACGATATCAATAAAGAAACAGAAACAACAACACCTCAATAGTATCGAATTTGCCACAGCTGCTGTCAAATAAGCCTGAAAGCTTTATTTCTGCTTTCAAGCTATCCAATTGTTTTTTTATAATTTGATATTCATTGTTTGAATCTTATTTTTCCTAGCATATAACTACAAAGGTTTTCTTCCTAGTTTTCGTTTATTTCCATAATAGGGCAATAGTTGCAGTAACTAGACAATCTGATATGGAGAACCTTACAGTAATATTCGGTGCACATGAAAATCTCGTGCACATGAATGTAAGTTTCTACTGTCGTGAGGAGACCTGAGCCCACTCCTTGCGTACTGTTCAGATAGTTTTCGCTCCAAATCACAACCAAACAATGTTTGTTTTTGAAATATTCATTCACTTCATAATAATCAAACGAATCAATAAGTTATCACTTCTTGCAGCAATAAGAGAAGAAGTTGCCTTTATTGCACTGGTATCCACTTGGACACGTGACATCAGAACATTTCTTTGCCAACACTGTAGTTCCGTCGATTTGCCAACGAGCTTTTCCGGATGGACACTTTGCAGATTTGTCTTCATGCACTTGATCAACGATTGTCCGATTACAGCAAAAACCGATCGTCATGAATTTAACACATACCGCTTCCTTGCTTTCACATCCGTCTCCATTCTCTGAATCAATAGAGCAAGTAGTGAGCTTTTGGCTATTTACAATTGGTTTGGTGTATAGGGGACACTTCATGTAACTATCTGCAAATCCAAAAGTTTATGATTTGTAAACGTAACAGCTGAATGTACCACTGTCAACCAAACAAGCATATTCGCATTCTTTTGGAGTTTTGTAGTTATTCATGTTCCCACCACATCCTTTGTATTGGAAAGCTGTGCACTGTCCTAAGTCCCGATCGTGATGGTACTGAATAAAATGATTTATCAGAGGAGCGTTGGGTTTCAACATACTCTTTGAGATGGTGCACTCGAACATGAAGATCCGTGGTCCTCTGGAAGCATGCATCTTAGTCCATCTCCAACCACAGCCAAAATGCAGAGAACGGCCAACAAGTTAATAGAAGACGACATTTCGATGTATTTCAGTAGTTTTCAAAACTCTTTTATACTGTTTCAAAAAAAGAAAAACAGTGCAAGGAGTTCATAAAACCACTGTTTTTATTGCAGTTGAGTTCAAATCGGTTGATTTTTCGAACAAAATATTGCAAAGATTTTTGATGACTCCATCAGAACAATTGTCAATCCTAAGGGGTTGAACTGCGGGAGGTATTTTACATCTAATAAAAAATAATTATAGAAATTGTGATGGATTCAAGATAGGATTCAAAGG
Source organism: Caenorhabditis doughertyi (assembly GCA_963572265.1). Classification (NCBI taxonomy): domain Eukaryota; kingdom Metazoa; phylum Nematoda; class Chromadorea; order Rhabditida; family Rhabditidae; genus Caenorhabditis; species Caenorhabditis doughertyi. The sequence goes on from OY751557.1 coordinate 9,868,107, forward strand.
TTGATTTGAATACAGAAACAATTTTGGAAAGTCCGCACCATTCCTTAATTTAATGAAATTGTTTTCATTTTTTATGTTTATCTAAAAATTTTCGTCCACTTATCAAGTAAATATTGAAGTGTTCAAACAAGACATCAATACCATGATCATAATATTTCATTCTTATCATTCAAAGTAAAATTGATTCATTTGCGCAGCAGTAAGAAAAGAAGTTGCCTTTGTTGCAACTATATCCACTTGGACATGTTATATCATCACAGTCTTTTGCCAAGACGGTAGTTCCATTGACTTGCCAACGAGAATTTCCAGATGGACACGTGGCAGATTTGTCTTCTTGGAGTCCGAGAACAACGTTTCGTTGACAACAAAGAGCCATTGAAGTGAATTGAACACAGATTGCTTCATCACTTTCACATCCTTCTCCAGTATCCGCGTCATTCATTGGGCATCGGTTGTTGTGATTACTGAATACTGGATTCGTTCCAAGCGGGCATCGGATGTAATCTTCTGGAAAAAAACCCAAGGTGATACTTTTTGGAATGAGGGCTCTCTTATATTGTACTTACTTGTGTTGACATCACAAGTCTCTTCACAGTCTCCAGGAGTTTGATAATTGTTCAAGTTTCCACCGCATCCTTTATATTGAAATGCATGACACTGATTGAGACTTGGATCAAAATGATACTAAAAAAAGATTGAAACACACACTAATGTATTCAAACAAACTCTTTGTGATGGAGTATTAGGACAATTCGTGTCTGTTCCTTGGGATACAGGTAAGAAGCATTTTGGAGGATGTGCCTTGATCACCAAGACAAGAGTAGTAGCAATCAAAAAAATAGATTTTGCCATTTGGAATAGATTTCGTGGTTTTCCTTTCTTTTATATGGATTGAAGAAGAAGACGTGCAGAATACGAATATATTTTCGTGAGCTCTGATATTTATGTTCAAATCTAACATGAATCATTTTGAAATACATGATTCAGAAACTGATTTTATGGTCTGAACTCTAAACAAAACTACAGAAGTTCAATGTGGAGAACAGACAGTAAAGTAGCACGACTGAACATTAGAAAGACAAGATCTCTAATATAAGAGCACCTATCGAACACCAAAAGTTCCAAATGTTTTTTCGAGATGGAACGAAGGCTGAAGCTAACAATTGAAAAATTACAAAAACATTCATATTTTGAAGAATTTAAAAAATTTAGGATAACAGCTGAAACTCTCGATAGCTTCGCAGCCCGATACATTCTTTGGATTTTGTTTTTTTTTCGCTATTGTAAATCCCGATCAACAACATGTTTTTCATGTCTGTTCTGTATTCCGTTTTGTGAGCAAAATCTCTTTTTTTTCAGAAACTTCTAGGAAATACTCAGCTTTCCATTATGGCGTTCACATGATTAGTATGCTCCTTTTGGTTCTCAAAAACCAAGATCGCCTCAAAAAACAACAACAACAAGCGATCTGTTCTCTAGTGCATCGCTCTCCAACACACGTGCATTCTTTCCTCCCTCCAACTCTCTTTTTCTCTTGCACCCTCCTCTTTCTCCATTCTATCTCTCTTCCCCCAGTTGTCATTTTCTTTTAACCCCAACACAACACATTGGCACACAGACAGAAATCATCAATTCATTGGCATCGGTCACTTTCCAACGTTGCGCAACTTTACACTTTCCTTATCTTTTTTATTAAAATAACCTATTTAGGTTCGCAGATTTGTCTCCAATCAGTCCTTTTAAAAGGGATTTTCTCAGTTTCCGCTTTTTTGCATTTTGTCTTTCGAACTTTGTCGTCAAATATTGACACATTACTTTCCTTCATCGATATTTCTTTTTTATTCAATTATTGTATTTTACCTTATCACGTTCCAATTTAAAAATTGAATGAGATAAATAAGATTGTCTAGATTCCCTATAGAACATGTATCTTCTTAGTATTCGTTAATTCCAACATTGTGTTGACACAAACTACAGAAACATTTTTGTGTGAGTGTGTGTTGTTTTTTTTTTACCGATTTGAGTCTCCGCAATGCAACGTAGCACTTCTAGAGTATTGTCATCATTCTGTGACTTCTTGTATTTGGTATAAAAGGAAATACTAAACCAGACGTATTTCGTTTCGATTATGGACAGTTTTTTTTTCTTTTAATCAAATTGTTTATTCAGTACATTCTTATCAGATCTTCCTTCGAAGATATCAGCTTGAATGAAAAACATCCCCGTGGTTTCGATTCTACCAAGTCAAAATACGCTATTCTTGTAACTTCTCACAATTTTGGGCACTAATTTTTTCGTACCCACATTAGTCAGTCTCCGCCCTATCACATTCTTTCCTTTTCAAATTAAAAAGAACTAATTCATTTCAAATTGCCTTTAGTCTTTCCTCTTATTTCCTCCTCTTTTTTTTTCATTCAGCTATTTTCTGTTCTATCCTTTTTATGATTTAATTAATTTCAGAAATGCTCCTTGAAATCTTTACTGTCTGGCTTGGCCTCTTCTCCATAGGATTCACATTCCTTCCCATGTTCATGGTGCTCGATTGGCGTAAAAGAGGAACTGCTGATGGATTCAGTTCTGTTAATTTCGTGCTTCCAATGCTTGTGTAAGTTCAATGCAATGTCATTTGTACATAAACTTGAAATGAAAATTTCAGACAATCCTTCTGGCTTCGTCACGGATATATGACCAACGATCAGACGAACATCATCATCAACTCTATCAACTTGGTCTTCTTTGCTTTTTACGTCTCTGCGTTCGCCTATTATCAACCAAAAAGGGTAAGTTGGTGATGAAGAGAGAAGGGTTCATTTCATGGTCAATAAGTAACTGATAATGGAAGGAAATACTTTTGAAAAGGGAAAGTTGTGTCTTGAATTTTGTAGGGTAAGCACAACATTATGTGATTATACGTGGCACAAAATCGTATAGTTAGAGGTGAAAAATGGAGTTGCACTTTGTCCGATCATTAAAAGTTTACATAAATTTTGACAATGACAAAAACATCTGGAGCTGCGCCCGGGGAAAAAAGGAAAATCAAAATTCCGATTTCAGAAATACCTCATCGGGCAAATTATCGCTGCCGCTCTTGCCATCAAAATTGCCTTTGCCTACGTTGACACTCATGACGCCAATCATATTAACGATGCAATGGGATCTATGGCCGCCGGAGCACAGATTTTCAGTTTAGTTGGAGGAATTTACGAAATCGTATGTCATTCTATAATATTTCGCCAGAAAGTAATTTCGTTTTAGAAACGTGCGATCTCAATGGGAACCACTGAATACATCCCAGCTGGATTCCAATTTGCCATTTTCACTCTGATTCTTCAATGGCTTCTTTTCGGAATCCTCCATGGAAACCAGTTCATTGCTGTAAGACATTTGAACAGAGCTAAAGATAAAAAATAATAATTTTCAGATTTCCAACGCTGCTGGTCTTCTTGTGAACATTGCCACATTGGCTCTCTATTTCTTCTATCCACCACTTACATGGACTGTTCCAATTTTCAACATTCCACCACAACAACAAAAGGATTCTAAGAAGGTCGAGTAAATGATATGGAACACTGCTAATTTTATAATTCTTGCCTCGTATAGTGCCTTTTTTCGATTTTTATTGTACTTTCTCTTACTTTGGAACGTGTAGAATAAATATGGCTTTTTTGAAAATTTGAAACATTTTGGGTTAATAATTATAGTTCGTCTTCGAGTGTAAAAGATTTAAAAGCTGGCAAACACATCTCTCAAAAAAAGGCATAAATTGCGCAAAATAAAAAAAACAAAAATGAAAAATCGCAAGTTCTACGTTTCACTGTTTCTGGGTTTTTAAGATTTGTATTTGAAGGTAAGAATGATTATCTTTTCAAACTCATGTTGCTCTGAGGTGCACCTAAATTGTCCTCGACCACTTTTTGAAAAAATATAACCTTATTTAGCGCTGAATGCACTTTGTCGTCTATCGAAAGCCGAATAAAGATTGCGGAGAAAATTATGTTATATTCGCAACTTTTCCGTCTTTCCTTTCTCAGGACTTCAAAAAACATTCTGACTTTTATTCTTCCAAAAGCTCAATTCGGAGAACTTCTTGAGAAAAAAGAAGATTTTTTATTATAATATTACTTATTTGCGAAAGTTTGACACGTTGGTTAAAAGGAGCAGCGAGAAATGTTCATCGGGTCCTTTTTCGTTAACAGTTATTTCCAACTGAGAATTACCGTTTCGCAAATAAGTATTACTGGAAAATCCCGCATTAAATTCATTACAATGAAAACTCGAAAAAGAAAAACCTTCGTAGTTTGAAAACTTCCAAACTGATGTTAGTAACAAGGGATGTTATTCTAATAATTAAAAAAATATATTTTCAGCTGTTTCATCGGAAGCCTTGTTTATAGATGTTTTTCCAAGTTCAGTGATACTAATTACATTCTACAATTGACCCCTTTTCTTCTTCCTCCAAGAATTGAACACAGTGTAAACACAAATCGCTACCACTTTTGTATATTCATATTTGCTCCCAGAAACAATTCTTCTTCCTCCTTTTCTCTTTTCCCGTTCTCATCTTTTCCATCTCTTTTCTTGAGAACCATCTTCTCGTTTCCATGATTTTGCAATTGAACTTTCTCCATTCGGCCATCCACGAGACACGTTGTGTTATCATTATCGCCGAAACCCCCATATCAACTATTTCCCCTTTTTCCGTAGTACATATGCGCCCGTCGGAATATACTTTGCCCGGGCCCCTGTACTACTATAAAAGGCAACCCGTATCAATGGGCGCAATGACCAAATGTTCAATTTTTGTGTTGTCTTGTTTCTTTCGCCACTCACGTTTTCATTTTTTTCAGAAATTCAAGAATGCCACCAGTCAGCAGTAAACATGAATGGCCATATCCGGAAGTGAAGAGATTCCCTGGACGACTGGAGAGATTCTCTTATAGAACCTATGTAAGTGTGGTCCCAGATTTAGAAGTGTATATTCACATGATTTCAGAATTGGTTGGAAAACCGTCTATGGCCAGTCAGACCCCTCCCATTCCTTACTTTGACGGCTGCGGCTACCGCTTTCCAAGCCAGATATATTGGATTACAAGGAATTAAAGAAGATGCACAAACTGTGAGTTTCCGGAAGAAAAGATTTTTCAGTTAACAAGTTAGTTAGTCATTTACAGCAGCTCATAAATAAATGATAGAAAACAGGTTACGGTATCTTTCAGAGACTAGTTCTGCTTAGAAAAAAAAACCTATATCCTCTCTAACCATTATGCCTAGAACTGACAAGTTTATATAGAAAACGGAATACTAGTCAGTCAGCTCAGAAATTTTCCACACAGAAGCCATGTGACTCTTTATGCTTTTGAAGTAAATCAGACAAAACTGATTACTCTCCGACAACTTTCACTATGTGACGCGCCCTATTTGTATAGACAGCCAATTGTTGTTAGATATTTGTCGCCATGCAAACGAAGATGGATAATCCTCAATTTCAGCTTCTGAAACCTCTTGCAATTTCCATCGGAGCTGTCTACACATCAGTGTTTTGCCTCCGGTATTTCTTGAAACACTCTTACTTCACTTACAAGGGATTCTTGTTCGAGGACCCGAAGAAGCCATCATTTATCACAAAGATCTGGGGTGCCCTTCGATGCGTTCTTCTGGCAGTAGCTCCACCTCAACTCTCTTCTTGTGATCGTCTTCTCCCGAATCTTCCACTCCCAACCCTTCAAGATACTGTAGACAGATATATGGACTCTATGAAGAACTTCGTTTCAAAGGTGAGAATAGTTATTTTTAGACAAACAAAACGGAAATATAGAAGGAACATAGTTTGTTTAACCGGTTATTTATTCTAGAGTAAACATTTATGTTTATTATTTTTCAAAACATGACAATGACACATTCCCAAATTTATACTTTGCCCGAGACATCGCCTCATTGACTGAAATTAACTGATAAGACTCGTTTTTGCGTATTAATGTTTTTTTTTTCTTCTTATCAACAGGAGGACTATGAAAAACTGCTCGAGATGTCACGCCAGTTCGTGGCAAATGAGGGACGCAGTCTTCAAAGATACGCGTGGCTTCTTCATAAATTCACAGATAACTATGTGACGTCATTGTGGGAAACATATATTTATATGGCAGGAAGATATCCATTGTTGATCAACAGTAGTGTTGCTCAGATCACAATGTATGGAGAGAGTGATCTGATTCAAGCATATCAAGTGGCAAGATTACTGTATATTGAGACAATTGCCAACTTGGCATTGGATAGACAAAAGAACATGGCGGTAAGGGATTTACATTCAGGGTTCGTCTAAGCGTGACCCTCTAATAAAAGAGTCATAGAGGAATGTTTTAATATTTCTCAGGTCGGAAATGGATTGTTTTCAACTCGTCACTACAAGAACATTTACAACGGAACCCGTGTTCCTGGACAACAATATGATCACTTCCAATGGAATAAACCTGCGAAACACGTTATTTTAGTCCATGATTGTACTTGGTACAAAGTCGATATTTGTGATGCCAACGGAAAACTGTACACTGTTGATCAATTGGCAAAGTTAGTTTTTTTTTGCCTTTTCTCGTTTCCTAGAGACCCATTTCTTATCATTTCTTTTCGTTTTTTTTTAAAGAATTGTCGCCGAAATGATGACAAGAGATGATAAATCAACTGGGTACCTTCGTCATATTGCCAGTCTGACCACCGATAGACGTACTGAATGGTGTGCTAATCGGCAGAAGTTTTTCTTGGAAAACAAGCACAATCGAAAACTTCTTGATTTGATTGAAACTGCTCAATTTGTGATGTCCGTTGATGGAGATTTGAATTGGGGTGTTGAGACAACTGAGCAGTTATCAAAGTACATGAAGGATATGTTAGCTGGATCAGGAGCCAATCGATGGGTTGATAAGACAATGAACTATGCAGTTGATGCCAGTGGAAGAGCTGGAGCAACTGGAGAGCACTCACCATGTGATGGAGCAGAATTGGATCATTTGTGTGAAAATGTTTTGAATGTAGATAAACAAGTTTTGGTGTCACCATCAAAAGAACAACAGTTGAAGATCATAAAAATGAGTGAGAGTGAGCAGAAAAATTTGCAGTTGGCACAGAAATTGGACTTCCAAGAAGTTGATGGAGTATGTTTTCATCACAATCAGATTGGGCTTTTCTAATCGTGATTCTTGTTTTCCAGATGGAAAGCGAAGTTATTCGTTGTTTCAACCAACATCAAAAAGCTTCTGATGATCTCCACATGCACTCTTTGGCTTTCACAGATTTTGGAAAAGGGCGTGTCAAGAAGTGTGGAATCTCTCCAGATGCATTCTTACAAATGGCTATCCAACTGGCTAATTACAATGTAACACAGATAAACTTAGGGCAAAAAAAATATTCAACAGTTTTAATTCAGGATCAAGGAAAGTTCCAATTGACCTACGAACCAGGATCAGTGAGAACCTTTGCCAACTCCAGAACAGAGACACTTCGCCCAGTCACAGACGCCTCTTGCAACTTTGTGAGGGCAATGTTGAACCCAGAATCTACTGTTTGTTTGAAATCTAAAAGTTTACAAATCGGAAACCTCTAATTTTCAGCAGCAAGAACGTCGAGAGCTTCTCCAGAAAGCATGCAAAAGACACGTGAGAAACTCCAAGGAGGTGATGACTGGAAAAGGCGTTGATAGACATATCTTTGTATTGTGTGTCTTGGCAAAAGGACTTGGATACACCAGTCCATTCCTTGAGGAGTATATGAACCAAAAATGGATTTTGAGTACTAGTAACGTGAGGAAACTGTGTTTCATGGTGGAGTTTTAAATCAGGACTTTTCAGATTCCAAACATGACAAACTCTGTCGACGAAGACATTTCCGAAAAGAACATTATGCTCGGAGCTTCGTTCGGAGCTGTGGCTCAAGATGGTTATGGAATCTGTTATCGCTTTGCTGGTGACCGTGCAATTATGGTTCACATCACTTCTTATCATTCTTCCCCATCAACTGATTCTGATCGATTTGGTCAGCATCTACGTGAGGCAATTCACTCTTTGGTTGATTTGTTCGAAGATGAACCACGAAACAATAATGTAGTGAAAACTGATTAAACTTCTCGGAAGTATTCGATTATGTTTGTATGTATGGATGACTGTGGAAAAATGTGGAAAAAACCTTTCTGTAATAAGAGTTTCATTTTTTTTTGTAATAAAACTTTTTTATGGTTGAAGAGTATTTTGAGTTTATTAAAGCTATACATTTATTCAAATGATTTGATATTATGACGATTGGGATCAGTTCAAAAGATTAAAAATGGGGATGAAATCAAGATTGCACATCGTAACCATTGTATTCCAACAGTTTCTTGAGCATCATGAGAAGTGGTCCAATATTTGGAACGACAAACATGGCAACATTTAAATTTCTGCTATTGATTCCGAATGCGTTGACAACGAAAATTCGAGATTCAGACGAGAGAGATCGGTCGAGCATGACACGGTAAGCCTGGTATACTTTTGGGTCTTCAGCAGTCTCGAACATTTCGCTTTCCATAAGAATTACAGAAGTTTCAGTTATTTTCCATTGAACTCTAGAAGCTGGCCACAAAGAGAAAACAGTGCAAAAAATGACGTTGAACATGAGGAAGAACAAAGCAACTCCATATGGCGCTGAAACTGTTCCAACGAAACTCAAATTGTAAATGGCACTGATGAGAGAGAAGAAGCAGAAGAGTGGTCCAACTGTTGCGTAACTCTTCAAGTATTCATTCGAGGTTTTTACCATTTTGATTATCTCGTTTTGACGATGACTGAATGCAGTAATTGTCTCGTGGTCCTGAAAATGTAAAGGTTGCTACATATTATGCTTTTTTCACAAACAATTTTGGGTTCCTTGTTTTCGCAAGCCTTCTTTAATTCTTGGTTGAAATAATCCATTTCGCGCCACATTGAAGCATTGGCAAGAGAATACAAGGCGATGCAAGTAGAAGTAATCAACCAGACAAGAACAGCGAGAACTGGGAACAATGAGAACTTGTAAGCAGGAACGACAGCTCTGAAAATTTAATTTTTATGACATTAAACGTAAGAATAATTACTTAAAACTCACCCTGAGTACAAAATCTTCTCATGAAGTGCATTGTAGACAGTAGGGAAAACGAGAGCCACCAACCACGTAAATACAAAAATCAGGTAAGTTTTTCTCAAGCCTCGATAATCATCAATTGTTTCATTTGGTTCAATGCGAAGTTTCTTGAGTTCGCTCAATCGCTTCAAATGTTTTTGAAACCTTCCATTTTCAGTCCATCCCATTAAACAGAAAGAACATACAACTGAATGAAGACCCATAAATCCGAAGACGTTAGCTTCTGACCAATTGAAAGACATAAACTTTCCTTCTTCGCTAAGGAATGTCATAGCACGAAAGATCATGAAAGCAAGAGTGACGAAAGAGAAGATTCTGGAAAATGAAAAGATGTTTTAGATCTTCAGGTTTTGAAGTCAGCTTTATTAGTCTGCTGAATACCATCCGAATAAATTGAAATATCTCACTTTGTTATAATTCCAACAACTTTCGATCCGTGTCCATGTTTTGATCTCTCAACTGCGGTCCGATCTAATCCAGTTAATCTGACAAGTATATTTTTTTAAAGCTTATTCAAATTCTAAAACTTACTTTATAATGCATTTGTAGAATCCGAAGACATCGATGCTCTCCGACTTTTCTGCAAATGGAATTGGTTTCTCCAAAGGGCTGACCATCGATATCTTTAGTTATAAAATTAAATTCTGGTTTGTCTTCGGAGTATGAAATTGGATGTGTTTGGCCGTTCTTTATATAATAATGAAAAGCGTTGGATGGCACACATTCAAAAATAAAAAAGTGGGCGTGGCCTGAATCACATCACTGATAACAATTAAATAATGGAAGGTAGGTTGGTAATACCACAAAAAAAAATAAAAACACTCGTACGGGGGTTTTAGACTTATTTGAGCAAATATGACAAAAAGGGTAATCCATGTTTCAGAATTAAGATGGACATATTGTGTTTGGTTGGTAACCTAATGATCAACCCAAGTGATTCGCAATCATAATCTGAGTCAGACACAGTTTTTCGTCGTTTCGATAACTTTTTTGAAACTGATCATGGATTAGTCACTCAAGAACTATCAATTTAATTGAAAAGTTGAGAGAGCAAAAGAGCAGAAGACACATTTATGTATAACTAACCACTGATAAAAGATGAGGGCGTGAATCCAAAAGTCGAAAGCTTTTCCGTCATAGTTTTACGAGTTAAAATAGTCGAAAAGGAAGTTGACCAGAGGCTTTTATCGTTTTCACTCTCGGTACTTGTTTCTGATTTTCCGTTTTACGGTTGCGGAATGATTCATGTTAAGGAACGGGTTGAACGGTAAAGCACAGACCACAAACGTGATATACGAAGTGAAGGGGTGGATAATAAACACGGAAAAGAGTAAACTCACGACAACTCAGAGTCGGAAGTATATGCTATTTCTACTTTTATTAGGACGTATTTTTTCAAGTTTTGAAACTGCTAATGAGCGGCTTTTCTGAACTATTTTCTGTTCTAAAGAAGTTAAAAACTTTGAATGCTAAAAAGTAAGTCAACGTGTTAGATACCTTTCGTTGGGTCATTACCATACATATTCTAGGGGGAAAGTCTTCGGAAAAATAATTGAAGAAAATGGTTCTGTCAACCGATAGCGCTTATTGTCACTTCTTCTTTTAAACGAACTTTTAAAAGTTCTGCTTTTGTTTCTCCAGAATTGTTTTCAATGAGAAAAACATGTTTACCAATGTCATCATAAGCTATTGTTACTGGATTCAAAAAAGGTTTCAATATCATTTTATGGAACCAAACAACTTTATATCTCTTATAGTAGGGTACTCAAAAAATGAAGTCGTAACTTCTACGCAAAAAGTCTCACTGAAGTTCAATCCGAATAAATTTGAACTCACCTTCCGTAGCATCAACCAACTCCTCCATTTGATGGAGCTCGCCATTTTTTATTCCAGTCATTTCCAACTTCGAACGGTCTAAAAAGTTCCAAATATGAATGAAATGAAGTAAAATAAATAGAAAAAGAGGGAAGAGAGGTGAGCCCCGAAGAGGGCGGCCAATATGCAAATTGAAAGTTGTGGAAATGAAATTTGAAACCTAGAAACTGGACAGCGGAATGTTTTGTGTATGTGTTTTGTGACTTGTGGTCAGGTAGGTGAATGAATCACACAAATGTACTTGTCTAGCTCCTTTTCTATTCAATAAGAATAATACAAACCAGTGGAACAGAATATTGAAGATACAAAAAGAGAAGAGATTTGTCATCGTCGACACACTTTTCAATTTATTGTGGAAGGTGATGAAATGACAGATATTCTTTCTCACCTCAAAGATCACTTCTAATTCAGATGATGTGATTGGAGGAAATAGGAACGGATGGGTCAGGTGTCGAATTGTGGAAGAAAAAAAAAACGACAAGTGGTTCGAAAACAAAAGCGACAGGTTAGCTCAAAACATCGCACACAAAGAATGAGAATTGAACGGATCATTTTCTCAAATTCACTAAGAAACTGTAATATTTTTTTCGTTCCTTATTTACTACAATATCCAAACCACACTGATCACATGAACATATATTTCATGAACTAGGAAACAAAATACGAAAATCTTTTTGATCCGCCAAACAAAACGATTAATGTCTGCAGGCTGTGTGAGGGGAAACCAGTCCTTTTGAAGGTGTTGAATAGAAGCATGCGGGATTTTAAATGACACAAATCACATTCTGATATGGTCAGTAGATGACTATTTTAAACATCACTTATATAGAAGGTGTGAGAAATGAGATAAGAAAACTGATTAATGTGCTCAATTGATCAACCACAGGCACTACAACTCGGAACTACAGAATATGAAAAAATTTCTTGTGCTCAAATAGAGAGTAATAGACAAAAGGACTCTACTTGAACAAACAGGAATTTTTTTTGTTTTTTCAATGGTTTTTTTTTGGAATCAAATTCCAAATCAAAATGTCGGTGAGTTCAAAGTAACTTTATGGTTCTGCCTGAATTTTATATTCAAAATATCAAACCACATGAAAATGTTCATGGACATGAGAGCACACATCACAAAGAGCAGCTGGGTCAACAAAATATGATATTTTGATCATTGTAGCTGGAAATGTCTCGAGCTATTTTGATAAGTATGATGACAAATGAAGATCTTCCTACTCTTCAAGAGTCATTGATTTTTTCGATGAAAAAAAAAATATTTTTTTTTCAGTTGAAGAGAATTAAAATTTCCAAAAAATACGGAGATTTCACATGAAAAAATTAGTATCGTAAGTAACTAAAAGAACAGAAAAAATGTATAACATATTTTTTGGCTCAAAAAATGAATAATCCTTCAAAAAGCCTATCTAAAAGAAATTCGAAAATAACGTCTCAAAAGAAAATAGCATGCACTTCTTAAATAACAGGCAAATCAAAAATAACGCAATAATCTTCTGTTTACCCATTATCCCTTGAAAACTCAGATTTATTTCAAAATGAACAATCCAAAAAAAATCACAATCTAGAGGAACAAAATGGTTCTACATATCAAAAACTAAACTAACCTCTAGTTTTCAAGTCTCTAACATCATCTTTCATATTATACATCTGAAGGCCAACTTGTTAATCAAATCAAACAATTGCGCAACGAGGTGCCATCCTATCAAAAAAGAAAAAAGAATTGAAATACATGTCTCTTACAAGAAATGAAAATCTAAAGATTGTTAGTGTCCGACACAAACTACAGAAGAATGAAATGGAGAGAAATAGTGCCAAAGTCAAATAGTCGGTCAAAAAAGCAGGGCAAATATTATACAACTACTGCTCTTTCTCTTCTTCGACTTCTATTGTTAGAATTGTAAAGTTCTCTTTTTCTCTTCTCTTTTTCAATATTTTCGATCCTTGAAAAGCTCAGACTTTGCGGGTTTCCTCGGCAACTAATCAGGCAGCACTGCTCCATGAGAAGGGAACAAAAGTAAAAATGGGAAAATGAAATGGCAAAATGAGAGATCAGGTTGGCGAGCGCAGGTGGATATTATAATGAGAGAAACGGGGCGGAGTCTGAGTCGGGGTGGACACAGAATTCTGTGGCTTGCTCTTCGGAAAATGCTGACAAATGGGGATAAGATCAGTTTCAAAGTTATAGATTATGAGTTCAGAATTATACAGGTTTGTACTTTGAGATCAAGGTAGATGATCTCATAGATTGGCGATAATATATTCAACTGTGTTGATGACATCTGTAGATGAGAAGAAGATGCATTTGAGGAACACGGAATAAGTTATCTTATCTCATTGTAGTTTTATTAAGACGAGGTTACATGTCAAGTGTTGAAGTCCGAATTCCACTGATTGTTATGCGACAAGTTACGACATTTGATTATTATGCAGCTTTACAAAAAACAAAAACAAGAAAATTAATTCAAAACAACGGTAGTGATTTCATCGGAAAACACCTGAAAACGGAGAATTTACCAGAAAACAATTACTCACAAAAGCTATGAGGTTTGACCCAACTGCTTTTCTCTAGAACTAAAAAAAAATCAGAGCTTCATTGTCAAATATTTACAACCAATACAGTCCAATTTCATACAAATTCCATAGATTTTGAGATCAAAAAATAACCAGACATCATATTACAACACTAATAAAACTAAATTTGAATACCCTGATGGATTAGAACTTTTCTAACTATTGCTAACAAAGATCCTAAATTAGGAATTATGAACATTGCAGTGTTCATTGTTGTTCGATAAATTGGAATTCCACCAAGAACTCGAAGATATGCATCGTGTTTCAGAGATCTATTTATCATCACTTGATATCCTTTGAATAACTCTGAGTCCTCTGTTTTTTCAAACTCTTCACTGTCCATTAAAACACGGGCGGTATCACCAAGATAGAATTGAACGTTGCTGGCTGGCCGTAATGTGAAGAATGTCAGGGCCAAAACAGAGAAAAGATTGAAAAGAAGAATTGTAAATGCTACTGTTGGAAGATCATCGTTGAACCTGAAATTAAGAAATTAACAACTTTAGCTATTCAGTACTGGAGCAGTTTGGAACGTTGTTACTTACCCGCTGGCAATATAAACCGCATTGATGAGACTATTGAAACAGAACATTGGAGCTGCCGTGGCATAACTTCCTAGCGATTCATTGGCATTTGAGACCATTCGAACCAATTCTGCTTGGCGATGACAAAAGTTGAGAAGTACATTTGGATCATGAAGTCGCTTTTCTTGTCTAGCTTCTTCTAATTCCAGATTAAAATATTCAATCTCACGGCTCATTGATGCATTCACGATAAAGTAGTAAATGACACAATGAGTGACTATAAAACAGGCAAGAAGGGTTAGAAATGGCATTGCTACATAAAGTGGAATGATGACGGTTTTTCTGAAATTATCTCAATTAACAAAAGGAAGGATTTTTTGAGTAACATACCCCGAAATAATAACTTTCTGCAGACACGCACTGAAAATAGAATGCGCCATCACAAAAACAAACCAAAAGGCAGACCAGATAAACGCCTTTCGATGCATATTTGAAAAGTCATCGAGTTCAGAATTTTCTTTTATTCGAAGACTTCTACATTTATCCAATCTGAGCAGATGGCCGGTAATGAAACCATTTTTGGTCCAACCATAAAGACAGAATGCACAAGCAATCGTATGTATTCCCATAAATGCAAATAAATTTGATTCTGCCCATGTTACTGATAATGTTGGTCCTTCTGCTTTGAATAGCATTCCACATCGCAAAAACATGAGAGCTATGATAACAAGGGCTACGACTCTAGTTATGATAGCTTTTGTTCGAAGCGTTGGATCAAGTTCGGCTCGGGCGATAAGAGTGCAATCTAGTCCTGTTACTCTGTAAAGGGTTAACTATATATTTTGATGGTCATTTGACATTATGGGCTTGATTCTTCAATGCTTAAGTCTAAAGTGCCGTTGAATTTTTTATCTCGCTGTGATTCACTTGTACCTTTTTGAGATTTGGCATAAAAACAAAAGCGCGTGAACAATAGAGTCGACTGTTATTTTTGAAAAAAAAGTACTACGTTCACATATTGAAAACATTATGATAATGCCAATAACAAGTTTAAGACCCAACCAGAACCATACATAGTTCCTTATATTAGAGAACATTAACTCACCTTATAATTTTCCGGAATGGTCCCAATAATCGTTCTTCTTTCAATGGTTCTTTGACTTCCGGCATTTCAATACTCGATGCACTTTGAGTATCTTGTTCCAACGTACTGGCGACAGCTGCCATAATCATGATCGACGCCTTTAGACGATAAGAAATTCAATCGAAATGATGTACAACTTCAGATGTTTGTTATAATTGTTTGTATATATATAGAGATGAATGTTGGACGCAACAACTTCCGTGACTCCTACCCCTCTACCCCCTCTTGCTCTCTAACACAAATCACACTTTTGAATGATTGACGAGGGGTGGGAGAAGCCAAATCCTTAAGATTCTGGATCTGAAAGGAAACGATACTGAAGGAGGAGAGAAGTTCAAAACGTGAGTTGTGTTGATTTTCAAAAAGAGAAAGTTCATAAAGTTTTGAGTAAATAACAAGAGAAACAAGCGAGTGTTCTTTGCAAAATGATGAGTCAATGAGGTTCTCTACTGTGATTTCTGTCTGGATCAACACAAAGGAATGGTTGGTTGCAGAATGGGCAAATACATAATAGTAGAATAGGGAAAATAGATACGAATTCGGAAATGACTCATTCATTTTATCTAACAAAGTGTCCTCGTGATCAAAAAGTTGAACTTTTTTGTTGAATGATAATTTTTGATCAGTTGATGAACAAGTAAGAATAAGCTTATGACGAATTATATTTATTGTTTATTTTTTGTTTTAAGGACGAGATAATATAACAATTAGTCAATGATGATTCTCCATTTCTAACCCATAAGTGTGAAGTGACTTCTTAACAAATGACAGAAGAGTTCCCAAACTTGGAATGAAGAACATTGCAGCATTGAATGTTGTTGGATAAATCGGAATTCCACCAAGAACCCGAAGCCGTGCAGTATGTCTCAAGGATCTGTCTATCATTACATGGTAAGTGTTGATTATATCCGTATCCCCTGTTTTCTCAAACTCCTGGATTTCCATAAGAATTCGAGAAGTGTCTTCCAGATGAAATTGCACTCTACTGGCAGGCCGTAAACTGAAAAACGTCATGAACAATGTGGCGAATACGTTGAGATTCAGGATGACAGAAGGAATGATTGGTAGGACTTCTCGAAATCTGAAAGGAATTTGTTGAATTACAGAGAATAGAATTTTCCCAGCTGAATAAATAGGAAATGTTGGTTATGAAAAGTTTAAAGAAAAATTAGAAGATGCAACGATTCTATCAGTTCTCACACTTTTTCTAACAGCAAATAAAAGTCATAGAAAAACTGTTTCCTGTAAAGCTTTCCCATAAAATCAAAGAACTATTCCAAGTTTACCATTTCCATCGTCTACCGCTTTAATTTATTTCAAAACTCACGAGAAAAACAAATAAATTCCATTGATACACGCATTGAACATAGAAATAGGAGTAGTGAAAGTATACGAACCCAATGACTTGTTCGCTTTTCGGACCAAAGAAATAAGTTCTGCTTGACGGTAACTGAACTTTAATAAAATATCCCGACTGTTCAATGTTTTCATCTTTCTAGAATTCTCCAGCTCCAAATTGAAATATTCAATTTCTCGAATCAAGGAACAATTTGTAATAAAATAGCAGTTGAGAAAGACTGACACGTGGATGCAAACCAGAAAAGTTACACAGGGCATTCCGAAATAGATTATCGGGTAGATGTGTTGACTGAATTTCAAAAATTCATCTTCAATCTATGTTTTACACCAGAAACTTGCCCGCTCAGAGTAACTTTTTCATTGATAGCGCTCGCCACCGAATGCGTTAAAGTGACAACTGTCCATAAACTTGTCCATGCAAGTACTTTCAAATGAATACTTGAGTAATTGTCTAATTTGTCATTATCTTTTAACCGCAGCAATCGGAGTTTTTCCAACTTTTCCAGATGACTTGAGATGAAATCTTTTTTCGTCCAACTGAATATACAGTATGCACATTCAACAGATTGAACACCCATAAAGGCAAGCATTCCACTTTCCGCCCATGGTAATGACATAGAGTCTCCATGTAATTGAAAAAATGTGTAGCATCGCAAAACGATAAGTGCTATAACAAAAATGGCGAAAACTTGAGTTATCCATGACCGCATTTTCAATGAAGAATCTACTTTAGACAAAGCAACCACGGAGCAATCAAGACCAGTAAACCTGAAAAAGCAAAAAAAAAAACATAATTATAGAAATATTTAATAGTGTCAAACTTGAGGGCAACGATTAAATTCAAAAAGAAACTCACTTCATCACAATTCCGAGAGGTCCTAAAAACTGAAACTCTGTCATTGGCAATTTAACTTCAGGAACCTCAACACAGAAAGTGCCAGGTGGAATCTTCTCAACTTCAGATGTAGACTTAAACATCTTTCAGAAAAATAAAATGAACAAAATGATATAGGAAAGCCGTTCTTATACGAAAATTGATATACCCACCCAGAAGCCAGTGAGCAAGCACAAATCATACTTGGTGTTGAAAAAGTGGTGAGAAAAACCAAAACAGAGAAAAGGTGTGACAAGGAGGGTATTGAAAAATTTCTTGAACAATGTCTGTGTAAAACTCAGAATCTGTGATTGAAAGGAAAAAATATTCGAATACATTTTATTTTCAACTTCACAGAAATCATGTAGTGAGATCAAAACATAAAATTAAACAGTGCCACCATTCGCAATGATGACTTTTTTGACAATTACAAGTATAAAACCCAAATTAGGAACTACAAACATTGCAGCCGCAAGAACTTTCTTAGTAATTGAGAAAGCTCCAATCACATGAATTGTAGTGTCAATCTTGTCAAATCTGTCTACCATTATACGGTAGGTTCGATACACCATGGAGTTTTTGGAACACTCAAACTCGTCATTGTTGATTAGAATCTTATTGGTGGCTCTGAGATGTTCTTGTAAAGCACACGGTGGGAATAATATCGAAAGATTGTAGAAAAGAATAGCGGCTAGGTTGAACATAAGGACCACAAAGTATGAGAACGGAATTGTGTCCATGAATCTGAAACGGTATTATAAACATTTATAACACTTTTATCTGCTTAGCTTCACAGTTTCTATATTCCATATTTCTGAGCTACTAACGAGAAATGCGAGATCAAAAGATTACAGCTAACACTAAGTCACAGAATATGTGCTCGTGGAGGAAGCCTTTTTCCACATCACTTACGAGGTTAAGTATATTCCATTAACCAAGCCATAAAATAGGAACAACGGGACCAATCCACCAAAAAATGAAATCGAATGATTTGCAAAAATGATAAGATCCAGAATCTCTTTTTGACGAATATCAAACTTCTCCAAAGTTTCAATATTTTCTAGGACTCTTTCTTGTTTGGCCTTTTTCAATTCTTGATTGAAAAGATGAGTTTCTCGATTGAGTGCAGAAAATATCAGAGTGTGATAGGCAAGGGAAATCGAGGAAATGAGCCAAATATAGCAATTAGAGAAAACAAGGAACGCAGAAATTAATATGTTAACTGATTCTCTGCAAAAATTATTAATGCCGATTTTTTTGAATAAAGTGAATCTCTTACCCGCCATAAAAAACTTTTCCTTCGAATAAATTATAAACACTCCATGAGATCATTGCTACAAACCAAGGTAGAGAACATCCAACTGCCAGAACATGAATTCTTTGGTAATTATCCAATTCAATATTTGTCTCCAATCTTGATGCTTTCAACTTTCCCAACTTTTCACAAAACTTCTCTACGAAATTGTTTTTTGTCCAACAGAAAATGCAAATTCCACAAAATTGTGAAAAGATTGCTGGAAAAGCAAAAAAGTTCGATTCGGCCCATGCGAATGATAATGGCTGAAAAACAAAGCATTCATTTCATCAAAAAAAACTCCATTTCTCTACATTTCCAGTTGACTTCGCCATCAAGAAAGCCACTCTTGCAGATAGCAGTGCAATGATGATAACAGCGAAAAAACGGGAAACGAAACCGACTCTTCTCGATTTTGTGGAACAATCTAATAGAGTGAACTTCACAAAATAATTGAAAGGGCCAAGAAGTTCAGACACCATTGCATCTGAAATAAAAAGTATGAAGACGGGATTAACTGACTACAAAAAATTACCATTGGAAGAATAGAAAACAAGAGGGGGCTGCATGGAAGCAATTGATGTGTACCTTTAAAATTGTTTATAACGTACTTTTCTTCGTCCGTTTTCTCTCAATTTATAAATTTTTATCCAGTTGGTACAAATCACACAATATAGTTGAAAATGAAGAGACGGAGACATACCAAAAGATGAATTTAATACGATATTGCGTGAATTCTTTATTATGATGCCTTATGAATCATGCAAAACTTACTTCATAACTTTCCGGAATCCTCCAAGTAGTGGCTCTTCTATTAATGGGTTTTTAGAATCAGAATCTTCAATTCGAGTCGAACGTAACATTTCATCTGTTTCCAGACTCTCAACTCGTTTCCAAAATGATTATCAGTGTGCAAAATGATAAGAAAATGCAAGTGAGGCAAAATCGTCAGATGTTTGTGAAGACGTCTTTTGAATACATTTCAACACAAAAACATCTATGCTACAAGTCATAGTTTTAAACATCTGAAAACTAAAGCCGATATCAATTATTTGCATGATATTCTTGTGTATTCTGTCAAACTTCTGCACATCTGTTCACTCTGAATCTTTCTTTCGCATAGCGTTTTTGATTGTTGAGACAATAAAAACTCAATGACTTATTTTTTCCATTTTTCCATTTTTCTTTCTCCCAGGAAAATATTTTGTAGTTTGAACTAAAAAAAACTAAACTATGATTGAAATGAACACAGCAAATCAAAAAGTTCATGCCTTTTTGCTTTGAGGTTGGTGCATTAAATGATAGGTACTGATGATTGTTGATTATTGAAAAATTGCAGAATGAACGTTTTCGAATGTTTACAATAAAATCAAAATCATATGGGATCATAGTGTATAATGAAACATACATATTTTGATTAATTCAAATATTTTATACAGAAGCACATATACACAATAAGTGGAATTGAGATCGCAAAATCAGACATGACCACCGTTTGCAACGAGAACTTTTTTAGCCATTACAAGTAAGAAACCCAAATTTGGAACAATAAATAAAGCAGCAGCTAAGACACCTTTTGTGATTGGGAATGCAGCCATTACACTGATTCTTGTATCAACTTTTTGAAGACGATCGACCATAACACGATAGGTTTGATAGACGATTGGATCTTTTGAGCACTCGAATTCATCATTGTTGATAAGAATTTTGGTTGTAGTAGCAAGATGTTCTTGCAAAGCACACGTTGGGAAGAGAATGCAGAGGTTGTAAAAAATGATGGCAGCAAGGTTAAATCCAATTATAACAAAGTAGAACAGAGGAACGGAATCCATAAACCTGGAAGTATTTCAATCTTAAACCGAGACGAATCACAGAAAATGTGGTCAGAAAGATACGCCAAACAAAAGCATGTATCTGAACTCATGCTCATTTATCAAGAGCACAAAAAGTATGTCTTTCACTTACGAAGTCAAGTAGACACCATTCGCCAATCCATAGAACAAGAACAACGGGGCGAAACACCCAAAACTTGAGAGAGATTCGTTTGCAGATAATATCATTTCAAGAATCTCATTCTGTCGAAAATCAAACTTTTCCAAGATTCCGATATTTTTCAGGAGTTTGTCATCTTTGGCTTTTTTCAACTCTTGATTAAAATACTGTGCTTCTCGATTTAGGGCAGAGAAAACTAAAACATAATGAGCAAGACAGATAGTAGAAATATACCAAATGTAGAAATTGGAAATTAGAAGAAGAACACGGAGGATAATATTGGTTTCGTCACTGAAAAATATTTATGAACCCTGCTTTGAAGTATTTTCGTCTTACCCTCCATAGAAAATCTTTCCATTGATGAAATTGTAGAGAACCCACGACATCATAGCAACTAACCAAGGAATTGAGAAAATCAATGAAAGGACCTGAACCAACCGATAGCTGTCCATTTGGGAGTTTGACTCAATTCTCAACGTTCGAACTCTTGCAAGCTTCTTTGAAAATTTCAAAATGAATCCATTTTTAGTCCATCCAAAAATACAAAGAGCGCAAACAGCCGCGAATATTGCTGGGAACCCAAAAAAGTTGGATTCACCCCAGATAAAGACTAAAAAATTGAATATGAATTCAATGATAATGAAAGAGTTTCTTACGTTCCCCTTGGTTTCCATTAGAAGACCAACTCTCGCAAAAAGAAGTATAATTATCACAATTGATATCAAACATGTGAAAAATTTTAGACATTTCGATTTAGCCGAGCAGTCTAGAAGTGTAAATTTCACTAGAAAACGGAAGGGCCCCAGTAATTCAGACACATTGTCAACTGAAAGTTTTAAAAGTAAATCATGAAGAGCTAAAATAAATTACCGTCAAAGGAAGATATTGGAAGCACAGGCATTTTCTAAGTATGAATTGGAACCTTTGAATTTCAAAAAAGTTTTCTCTTGTTCCTTTTTATATATTCTCCCACTGTTTTCATAAGCTAGCACAAATCATAGATGGAGGACAAGAGAACAGCGAAACAGCGAGACGCAGCTATTGAGACGGATCAAAATTTTGCGGGAAAGACCAGGAAGAACAAGAGCGAAATGATGGCAGGTACATTTTCTATGACTTTCATAAATGAAGAGTAAGATGAGTCATTTCAAAAATGATGAGATGATACAGTTAAACGCAATGATAGTCAGATCAACCTGGACTATGGAAGGTGGTCGCAAGAAATGATTTGGAATATACTCAAAAGCTTTGCGGAAAGATACCAGAAAACCGAAATACACAAACAATGCAAAACGACTCTCAAATCTTCTTCAAAAACAACATATCAATCAAATGGATCGTCTTCCTAAAAATTCTGAGTTTTCGAATTCTAGAACCTTTCAAAATGTGAACCGTATTTATCAGTATTATTTTGTTGATCAGCAAACCAAATGGTAGCCCTGACCAGTGCACGATCTTCATTTAAAGCTCTATAGCGCAATAAAACTGAAATGATTTATTCAAAAATGAATGTAGTACCCATAAAATTTATATAAACAAGAAAAGGAAGTTGAGATCAATAAGTTAAAAATGACCGCCGTTTGCAACTATGACTTTTTTGACAATTATGAGTAGAAAACCAAGATCCGGAATAATGAAAAGAGCAGTTGCTAGAACAGCTTTCGTGATTGGGAATGCAGCCATTACACTGATTCTTGTATCAACTTTTTGAAGACGATCGACCATAACACGATAGGTTTGATAGACGATTGGATCTTTTGAGCACTCGAATTCATCATTGTTGATAAGAATTTTAGTTGTAGTAGCAAGATGTTCTTGCAAAGCACATGTTGGGAAAAGAATACACATATTGTAAAAGATAATGGCGGCAAGATTGAACAAGTTAACAATCCAGTAGAACAATGGGATGTCATCCTTGAATCTGAAATTATTTCTTACTTGTTTTCTTTAATTCTGTTTTTTCTTCTAAATTTCAATCTCTTCTCTATTTTAATTGATTGTATAGGAGTAATTATATGTATTTTACTTACGAAGTCAAGTAGACACCATTCACTAGTCCATAGAACAAGAACAACGGGGCGAAACTTCCAAAACTTGAGAGAGATTCGTTTGCAGATAATATCATTTCAAGAATCTCATTTTGTCGAAAATCAAACTTCTCCAACATTCCGATATTCTTTAGAAGTTTATCTTCTTTGGCTTTTTTCAACTCTTGATTGAAATGCTGTGCTTCTCGGTTTAGGGCAGAGAAAACTAAAACATAATGTGCCAGGCAGACAGTAGAAATATACCAGATATAGAAATTCGAAATAAGAAGGGGTATACGGATGATAAGTTTCGTTTCATCTCTGAAAAATAAAACTTTTTTGAAATTGTAATGAAAGTTCTGTCTCACCCTCCATAGTAAACTTTTCCATTGATAAAATTGTAGAGAACCCACGACATCATTGCAACTAACCAAGGAATTGAGAAAATCAATGAAAGGATTTGAACCAAACGATAGCTGTCCATTGTATAATTCGACTGGATCCTCAACATTCGAACTCTTGCAAGCTTCTTCGAGAATTTCAGAATGAATTCATTTTTCGTCCATCCAAAAATACAAAGGGCACATACAATTGCAAAAAGCGCTGGGAACCCATAGAAGTTACACTCACCCCAGGCAAAGGATAAAGGCTGAAAAAATTAAAAACAGATTCAGAAATATAGAATGAATTTACTTACAACTCCTTTGGTTTCCATTAGAAGACCAACTCTTGCCAAAAGAAGAAATAGTATAACTATTGATATTAAACGTGTCAAAATCTTGAGGCATTTCGATTTAGCTGAGCAGTCTAAAAGTGTGAATTTCACAAGAAAACGGAAAGGTCCCAGCAATTCGGACACAATGTCGTCTGAAAGTTTTAAAAGAAAATCATGAAGAGCGAAAGTAAATTACCATCGAAGGAAGATACTGGGAGCACTGGCATTCTCAAAATATGAAACGAAGTCTTTGAAATACAATAAAACTTTTTTGTTCACTTATATATATATATTCTCTCACTGTTTTCATAAACTAGCACAAATCATAGACGAAGAAGAAAAATGATGGCAGGTACATTTTGTGACTTTTGATAGAAAACAGTGAGTTGAGTCATATCAAATATACCGAGATGTTACAGTAATTCGATTTTTGGAGCATCGTCCGAAAGTTTATCCAAAGTTAAAGACTACTAAAATGCTTTTCGCATCTTACAAAACCCAATTATTTTGTTTGGAATCTTCCAATAAAGCTAAATATTTTTCAATACACTTATTTTATTGAATTGACTTTACCGATTTTGAAGGAAGACCACTCTTCTTGCCATTCTGAGAGACTGTTAAAGAGCTCGTTGCTTCTACGGTCCTTGAATTGTTGGGTTTTGGCTGGAGTAATTAAAATTCATCAGCGGCAGCTGTTTTCAGGCACAGTTACGGGCACAGTTGTAGACGCAGAGCACAGTTATGACTCAGAGCCAATGGGCACAGTTATAAACACAGAGAGATTGTAGAAAGTTTTGTTGGGAGGCGCTGCAAAACTAAGCCAAGGATATCAGTTGTCATAATAATCACTTTCTTAGTCAGCAGAACATTGTTGACAGACCCTCATGGTGGCGGAAGAAGTAGGTGCACATTATTGTAGTAGCGAGTCAGAGGAACCCCGAAGCGTTTCTTCGCCTGGTTTAACTGAATGCGTTTAATATCGTGAGTTCGTTCTGCACATTATTTTATTCTGAAGATACTTTCAGATATTTCTTACTTTCCATTTTCGACCTCCGAGCTTTCGCCGTTTCTGTCTTTCTGTTCTCAATAGACAGTATTCTTTAACAATCTGCTCTACCGTCGCTGTCTTCTAACTATTCTAACCAAGATCCAAAAATTCAAGATCACTAGATACAACAAGCTCTACAACAGACGAGAAGGATTATCTTCTTCCAAAAGTCAACTCAGTGAAGCAGGTTAGCGGAATGTTCATAGTATATCGTCTGACATTGCATCCCATAATGCACTGTAACTCTCCCTACTACTAGATTTAAATCCTGCAATTCATGAATATCATGTAACATGGGAACCTTCTTGAAAGTTATGCTGGTTCTTACGGCTCGCAAGCAGTGTTTTAGCCTGATCGACTTAAAAACTGTTCGAATGCACTTGAAAAGTTTGATCTTTGAATTTCCTATCGGTTGACCCTGGCTGCTGATAAGTTAACGTCTGATAACACGTATACTAATCACTCTCTCCGACTTGAATACGTTTTTCTCTCAAACGTCATGCGCCTCTTCTTTTTTCTTTCATTAACACTTCTCATCAAATGTTCGATTGCCTACAAATACCTTGTAATTTCTCCGATCTATAGCTATAGTCATGTAAAATTTATGAGCAGTATTGCTGATAAACTGGCAGAACATGGACATGAAGTCGTTGTATTTCAACAGCAAATTCTTGAGTCTTTGAGGGATAAAAAAGTTATCAAGAATCCATCTGTTAGGGTAAGAAACAGTTCAAAAAAGTTGTTGAAGATCAAACAAATGTTCAGATTATCAACTTTGAAGCAGATGAATCTGGAAAAGAGTTTTATCGCAATCGTCCCAAAAGCACTGTGAGTAAATACTGGACGACCAATCAAGCTGCCACTCCTCGTGCAGCTGATCAGTTTGCCGCTACAATGAGCAAAGATTTGGAGCATATGTGTTTACGTAAGTTTCTATATCTTTTGAATTGTGTAGGGAACAATTTTTTTGACAGAAGTTTTCCGAGACAAAGCACTTCACATTGAACTTAAATCAGAAAACTTTGATGTTGTCATTGCCGAACCATTCGATCCTTGTGGACTTTGTAAGTTTTTAAGGAAATAGTTATAGTGATTGATAAGAAATCTTCAGATCTTGGTGATTTCCTTCAGATTCCTTCTACTATCGTTGCAATGGCTTCATCGAGAATAGATCCTATACAATGGGCTGTTGGACAACCTAGTGGTCTCAACTATATTCCGGGACCCGGAAGCACTTATGGCGTAGAATCTGGAATATGGGATCGGATAAATAACATTTGGATGTTCTTCATGAGAACAAGAATGTTTCGAACTGTTTATTGGAATCTTTTGGATACGATTAGAGAGAAAACTGGAGTTGCGATTAGAGATATTGATGTGAGAACAACTCAACTTTTTGAAGGTTTTCTTCGGGTTTCTTTTTCAGGAAATAGTGGCTGACAGTGCATACTTGTTTTTCAATTCAAATCCATATCTAGACTTTCCATTCCCATCTCTGACAAAATGTGTTCCAATTGGTGGATTTTCCATGAATGTCTCCAATTGGAAAAATGAAAAGCTTCCGGAAACCCTGAATAAGATATTGAATGAAAGAGAGAAAACAGTTTATATTTCATTTGGATCAGTTATAAGATCAGTTGATATGCCAGATGATTACAAGTAAGTTGTTTTCTAGAAAATTCAGAGCTATTAAACACTTTTCCAGAAATGGAATAATAGAAACAATGAAGTCAATGAATAATGTGACATTCATCTGGAAGTATGAAGATGATGATGACGTTGAGATCAGGAAGAAGATTCCAGAAAATGTACATTTAATGAAATGGCTTCCACAGCCAGCTTTGCTTGGTAAGTAAGTTTTCTGTCAAAATGTAATAAATCTTTTGAAGTACCGTTTCCCTTCAGCCGATCCCCGCACTTCTCTCTTTATTACTCATGGTGGGCTTGGTAGTATAATGGAAGTTGCATATTCTGGAATTCCTGCCATTGTCGTTCCCCTATTTTTCGATCAACCAATGAATGGCGAAATGCTGAAAAGACATGGAGGAGCAGATGTTTTCTCAAAGTTCGATCTGGGAAACTCTCGAAAGCTCTTTGAAATTATACAAACAATTGTTTCCAACCCGGAGTACACAAAAAGTGCAAAACGGCTTTCGAATCTTCTTCAAAAACAGCCCATCAATCCAATAGATCGTCTAATCAAACATGCTGAGTTTGCTGCGGAATTCAAAAAACTTCCAGAACTTGATCCTTGGTCCAGACAACTGAACATTTTTCAGTTCTTTTTTATAGATATTATTGTTGTCAGTATTATTCTTCTAATAGCGATAGTAAAAACATCTCCCATTCTAAAGTCTTTTTGTATATGGTTATATAAGTATATCTTTCTTTTAAAACCAAAAGTTGAATGACAAACTTATATAAATTTTTTTGAAGTTTTACATAGTCTTCATCTTCTTTTTGATCAACAATTTGAAAAATTTGCTGCCTGTTTTGTGAACAAAGGGTGCGCCATAAATACTGTTACACGTTCAGACTTTATTATTTCAAAAGCAAGAGATTCGAAAAACGACGAGACTCGTCAAATTTGTTGAATATACGCTGTAAAAATAAAAATGAAGCTCACAACTAATAAAACATTTTGAATCCATGGCGTTCTCAGGAACTATTGAGTAGAGGTTCTCAAAAACAAGTAAGCATTACTGGGAAACATAGTATTCCAACAACTGTAAAACTGATCCCAGGAACACCAGAACAGGTGAAAACATAGTTCAGCAAGTCACGTCGTTTTGTAGTCTAAATATCAAACACAAACTTGATTCAGTTTTTCGCAACGTTAGTATACTGCTGTGAAACGGCTCGAATGTGCTGAAATCATAGAGATAGTGGGTGTTCTATCAGTTCATACCGGATTTCCATAGACTAATCCCGAAGGACTAACCACCAAGAGATACATGTATAACTAACCCGAAGGATTCCCATGAAATTAATGAAGGATATCATACTGAAATGATATTGACTGATACAAAAATCAGGAAGATAGTGACTGATACTGAATTCAGGGAGATAGTTGGTGTTCTATCAGTTCATACCGGATTTCCATAGACTAATCCCGAAGGAATAACCACCAAGAGATACATGTATAACTAACCCGAAGGATTCCCATGAAATTAATGAAGGATATCATACTGAAATGATATTGACTGATACAAAAATCAGGAAGATAGTGACTGATACTGAATTCAGGGAGATAGTTGGTGTTCTATCAGTTCATACCGGATTTCCATAGACTAATCCCGAAGGAATAACCACCAAGAGATACGTGTATAACTAACCCGAAGGATTTCCATGAAATCAATGAAGGATATCATTTTCGAATGGTATCTACTGATACGGAAATTAGTAGGTGATAGTAGATCATACTATCAGTTCATACCGTATTTTTATTCTGCCTTCAGCCGGCTGGATATTGACTTATTTGAAACTATCGATTTTTCTATAAAAAAATAAAATTGACAGAAAAAAGAGACGAGAGATGGGTCACCGACCCGCACAAGAAAATATGAAAGAATTGAAGATGCTGGGGTATTTATTTGGGTCAAGTGGGCGGAGTCTCTCTGGGAGTGGCTGGGATGGGAGCGTCTTTTCTTGTGGGAAAGATTGGAAGACGAGCCGCGTCATAACACTCAGTGAAGGGACCAGGGAAACAATGCTGACACGTGGTAACAAATGGCGATAAACTTTCTTGAGACGAGATTTCTAGCGGCAAGACAAACTGTCACGTGACGTCACGAAAAATCGCAGTGTTGTACTGCGACGCGTTGTTTAGCGCATGGGCGCACATTTAAAATCAAAAACATTTTAAGTTTGATGACTATAAAATTTGCGATTATGCGATAAACAACGCGCAGCACGAACTCAGAGAATTTTCGGCAAGCGAACAGCAAGTTGCTGCGTGTTTGGCAAGATGCCGTGCAATTCGGCAACTTGCTAGCGAAATAGGCAAGTTGCTAGGTAATACGGCAGGATGCCGCTGCTTGCCGCCATGATTTTTGGCTTTCAGTCACTGGCAACTTGCCGTCTGGTAGGCAAGTTGCCAAATACTTGCTACTCTAATAGCAACTTGCCGTCTGCTTGCTTGTCAAATAGCATGTTGCCGTTTACTTGCCGCCCATTATTGACCCCTCAAATGTGAAGGCGCATTTCCAGACTTATTTGTTTTCTTTTTTTCTGTTTTCAAGCTTTTTGTTTCTTTGATATCAACATGGATTCAGGAAGTTTCAAGCTAACGAGACGAAGTATGATAGAAAGTAAGTTTCTGGTTGCATCACAGGCTATGGTTGACGTTTCATTTTCAGGTCAAAAGTTCACGGTGTCTTCGAAAAAGACGCAAAATTGGCTTTGATGGGTAGTTAATCAGGTAAAGCATACCTTATACTTTTTCAAAATTTCTTAATTCTTTGCTTTTCAGGACCAAAGGCACAAAAAGTGGAGATGTCATTGACGGAACTTTCGCCATCGAACAAGGAAACCATGCCAAGCTGATACAACTCAAGAGGATCAATTAAAACCATGTTCTTATTTTTTTGAGCAATAAATATAATAAAAATTTCTAAGTTTTATTTCGAACTAATGAAGTGTACAGCATGCAAACGGCAAGTTGCTAGGTGGGAATGAGCAAGCTTGCGTTACAAATCGGCATGCTTGCCGTCAAAATTGGCAAGTTGCGATGCAAAAAAAAGTGCTTGCCGATTGTCAGCGGCAAGGAGTTTTTTCTGCAACGCAACTTGCCAATTTTTGGCGGCAAGCATGCCGAAAATTCTCTGAGAAGTTACATTTTTCCAATGCGTGTGAGCGCGTTGTGAATTCCCCACGGGAGAAACGAACCGGACGACTTGTTTTTAGTTCAGGCGAATCAGATTCTACTTTTTTTGCTAGGTTCGATTTTCAAACCATGTCATTATTGTTTCCTTTTTAGCAATTATGAGAAAAATGAATACCAATCAATTTCTCACCGAAAAAAAAACAAACTTTTACAATACTGATTTATTCTACTATAGTTGTCAAGCATTACTAGGAAGCATATTATTCCTACAACTATAAAACTGTAACCAGGACCACCAGAGCGGGTGAAAGCATATTTCAGCTATTCCTTCAAGTTGTTTTGTAGTCTAAATATCAAACACCTGGAAGTATAACCCACGTGAGGCATTGCCGAGCCTTGCTTTTTTTAAAAGCTAGTCAATATGATAATAATAATCTGAATGTTTACAACAATCGGGATGGATATGGGATCAAAGAGAGATACGGAAGTCTTTACGGAAATCTTCCGTAGAAAAGTGCAGATTTATTTGAACGGACAATTCGTCGTCCTGTGTCTTAATTTCACAAGGAACCGTCGAACAGAAGATCAGTTCTAGTATTCTAAAAATTATTTTTCAAGGTATAACTACTGAGCAATGATCATATACCTACCAGAAGCATTTTGTATCTTTTTTAAAGCTACTTGATATACTCTTGAGTATCAGAAAAAGAACAATGCGTCATTCCCATGTTTCAGATCAAAAAGATGCAAATGGAGATTAGTAGGCGTCAGGTCGTTGTCGACGTACATCAGCACCGCAGGTGTGGAAAACAGAGTAATCCGTCGGGTATTTGTTCTTTTTCCGGTCAGAATGATCTACAACAAAAATGGGTCCGATCTATAAAACACAAGGAAACTCTGAAACAAAACCACTTCTCCAGTTAGATTAGTTTGAAACATCAGTAATTCTTTCCGATAGTTTTGATTTGGTTTGCAGAGAAATGGCAGTTTTTTTAGAGCGCTCATCAAGACATAAAATAATAAAACGGACCCCTCTTTGTTTCCAATTTTTTGCGCTAAAAAATTTTCATTCAGATGTTTACATTAAAGTATCTAGTGTCTTCTTCTTTCCTTTGGCTTGTTTCCTCTCAACAATGGGGTCCACAAAGCATAGGAGACTTCGGAAGAAGCTATCAAGGTATATTCAGGCCACTATGGCGTCCTATTCTATTTCGAAGATTCTTAGGATTTGGACAGCGACAACAACAACAGAGATCATCATTTGGGTCTTTTGGTTATGGACAAGATTCTTCAAACCAACAGAATCATGGTCAAAATGGCCAAGGATTCGGTGAAAGCAGTCAACAACAAGGATGGGGACGGAACCAAGGATCCAATTTTCAAGGTGGAAATGGTCAATCTTTTGGAGGACAACAACAAGGATTCAGCCAAAACCAAGAAGCCGGTCAAGGAGGTATGGGAATGAATGGCGGACAAGGATTCGGAAGATCTAGTCAACAGGGATTCGGACAGAGTCAAGGGTTCAACCAACTGGGATTCATGCAATCACAACAAAGTCGCCCATATCAAGGATTCCAATCCAGTGGATTCAATGATCAACAGTCATTCGGAAACAATAACCAGCAACATTCTTTTGGAGAGCAAGGTGGTAGGAGTAGTCAAGGAGGCTTTGATGGACGGTCTGGGTTCGGAGGTAATTTCGGTGGACTCTCTGATTTTAAAGGACAATCTGGATTTGATGGAAACAGTTTTGGAAACAGTAACAGTAACCACGGAGGATCTAATGGTGGCTACCAAAGTCAAGGAGGTTTCCAAAGTCAGGGTGGATTCCAAGGAAATTATGGTGGATACCCTTCAAACTCCTACTATGGAAACTCCGATAGCGGTCCAGTTCCTTCATTCCTGAATAATGTTAGCTCGTCAGCTGCTCAAGATTATTACAATATTGTCAACAATAGATCACTTACTACCAATCAAATCAACGAGCAAACTGCAAATTGGGCTTCCACAAACGGTGTTCAGGTCAGGCAACATTTAAAAAAAGCATTTGGAAGCAAAGTTCCCTTCTTTTTCAGGCTCAATACACTCAATACGAGACTAATCGTACTACCATTCACAGCCAAGCTATACAAAATGTCTCCGATATTATCAATAACTTGGCCAAAGTCCAAGCATCAATGGAGAATATTCAATCAAACAAAACCTCTTCTGCAAATGATCGGCAGACCGCATTCGAGCAGTTACAACAAACCTATCCTATGGTATGTTTTTTAGTATCAATACTGAAAAACTAATCGATTTTTTTTTCAGGAATATTCAGTTCTTACCTCGCTTCAAAATAAACATGAACAAGGGCAACTTCATCAAATGAATGGGAATGGATACAGTAGTAACAGTGGTTATTCTAATAACAATGGAAATTATGCTAGTTATGGTAATTCGAACATGTTTGGATCCAACTCAAATAACGGATATAATCAATATGGAAGCTATTATTCTGAGAGCTCAACGATTTCTTCTACTGCTACAAAGAAAAAGACAACAAAAGCATCTTCCCGATAATTGTTTCTTTCTTATTTTTAATTTCAGTTAATAAATCCAATTAATTTCATTTTTGATTTTTTTGAAACCACATCGGAATTGTTGGCAATTGATTCGGAGCTTCTATGATTTATTTTCTCTGCAATTATAAAATGTGAATTTGTTTTCTTCGTAATCTTATTAACAATGAAATTTCTTATCAGCATTTCAAAAATATTTATATCCCAGGCTCAGATGGTTTCTATGATCGGAAAAGGTTCAGAATTTTTATGAAAATCTTAGTCAAAACTGACTTGAAACGGATTATGGAGAATTACGAGTCAAAAGAGATACGAGAGGAGTTTTTTTTTCTCTTCTGGCAAAAAACAACTAAAAAACAAAATATTGCATTCAAAACTGAAAATGATGTGAAAGATAATTGTTTATTGCTTAATTGTTTATTGCTAGTTCAGTGTATGTTTTCATATTTTTAATTATAATAAAGGTGAAACTACCAGCTGCATCTACTGTCTTCACAGTGTTATACTAAATTTTCTTGAATTTTCGTCATACATCAACAACAAGTCCTCTTTTCTCTAATCATAACACTTGTGAATAATGATTCTTGTTCGTGTGATTCATATGCTCCAGACATCTCCATCAAAGTCTGAGCTTCACGAAATCACCTTGGATACAACAACGCCCAGACCAAACATAGTTCAGTGATAAAACCAAATGTCTCTTCACCTCATACACTCTCTAGTTTGGCGCAGTGCATGAGTCCAACAAATTCAACCAAAAGATCGGCATCAACACCAGATTTATCTGGTTGTATAAAAGCGATTTCGAAAACATGATACCTTCATTCAATCCAATATGCTTTCCAAACTTTGCATTTCTTTCTGTATTTTCTCTGTCGTTTTGGCAAAAGGAGGGTTCGGTGGTAATGGAGGAGGACAAAGAGGTCATAGTGGATCAGAAGGACCAAGTGGACACGGTGGTCCACCACCACCACCATTTCTTCAAAATGTAACTAATGATGCTCGCAAAGCTTTTTTTGATATAGTGAGCAACGAGAACCTTACTCAATCTGAAGTTGATACTCAAACTGCTTCATGGGCAAACACATACGGAGTCTCGGTGAGCTATTTATTAGCATTCTTAAACTAATTTGAGAGTCAGAAGAGACTTGTCACTTTTCAGGCTATCTACAATGAGTTCCAACAGAACAAGACTGCCTTCGAGAATGAAATCAAGACCAATATCACCTCAGTCATTGGAAACTTGGCCAACGTTAACACTCAACTCAATTCTATTTTCTCCAACAAGGACCAAACTCGTGCGCAGGTCAAAACCGCCATCGATGCTATCAGAGAGAACTATCCAATTGAAGTGGACACCATTATGCATTTATCTCATCCAGGACCACCACGTGGTGGCCCAGGAGGTCCAGGAGGTCCAGGAGGTCCAGGAGGTCCAAATGGATTCGGAGGAAACAACAGCACTGCAAGCACCAGAGCAGCTAAGAAGAATAAGAAGAACTCTTCATCACGTTAAATACCATCACACTTTTGATTTCATCAAAGTGATTTTTAAAAATCTTTGAGTCAAACGTTAAATAAATATTAACCAATTCCAAAAGTTGTTTTCTATTTCTTGAAGAAAACAAGTTCGTCTTAATTCAATATTATTGACAATGTCTATTGTCACACTTAAAGTAGTATGACATTGATTTTCAAAAATTTCAAACATCAACTAAACAAAAGCCTCTGCGGGTTTGACATCAGACATCTCACAATGACTCATCTTGTTTATTTGTTTTCTTCTTCTTCGCTGACTTTTCAAACATAAAATATGAAATTTGTAGTTATTAAGAAAACACAAAGATAACGACCATCACACTTCTTCATAACATCAAGTTTCGAATATTCAGGATACGAATTTAACATAAAATCTGTCAAATGGAATGATGATACAGAAAGTTCAGCATCACTAGTTCCTCTACCTCCCCCTCAACTGGGAAAATATACATACAAACCTACTGCGTCTCTTCAAATTTGTAACTTTCTGGATCAGACAGTTCACATGGAAACCTAGGACAAAGAAATTGTTTACCAATGATCGAGAGCACTAAAATGAGTATATAAATGAAAACTGAGGATGGAATGAAAGTATTCCATTGATTTCTAACTCTGAATTAAAGACAACTTTTTTACAGAGTGACATTCTTTCAAAATTTTTGGGTAATTTTTTTTTGTGCGATTATCATTGATTCAAATACGATTTCCTTTTTTTGAGACAATGGTATTTTTCTTAATTAATTGCAGAATGTGCACTTACAAAACTTTCTTTATTCTGGCAACTGTATCCACTGTCGTTTTGGCAGTTTCAAATGATCAACAATACGGAATGCAAAGAGATCAAGCAATCTTCAGAGGTCAAAGTGAATACGAAGGAAATCAGGGACGCTTCGAAGACCAAAACGGCAATCAAAGAGGTTTTAGTGGAAACCAGGGCGGATTCCAAAGTCCAGGCGGAAATCAAGGCGATTTCGGAGGTCAAGGAGGACATGGAGGACAACAACTCCAATTACCATTCCTACGAAATGTGTCTGAACAAGCTCGTCGTGAATACATGGCTATCGTCACGAACTCTTCGTCTACTATCTCTCAAATTGAAGAACAAGCATCCGAATGGGCACAGACAAACGGAGTTTCGGTAAGTTTCAACAATATTTGTGAAAGATAACTATGAAGTCTATGAAAAGTTTGTAATTTTCAACTTCTAGGAACAATACGAGGAATTTATTGCTAACGTAACTGCCAAACTTGAAGAACTGAAACAAAATGTCACCAGTGTCCTAACCAATCTTTCTTCTGTTCTCAACTCATTGGAGTCTATCCTTGAAAATGATGATCAAACTCTTTCTGCTCAAAGAGAAGCAATTGAATCACTCAGACAGGAATCTCCAGCTGTAAGTGGTTACTTAACAAATATTTTCTGATGATCTAATACAAACGATTTTTCAGGAAGTCGATGCTCTTTTCTTCATTGCCCAAGAAGTGGCTCCAAAACCACAAGGACGTGGAGGACGTAACGGAACCTATAGAGGACAAAATGAAGGCCAAAATGGAGGATTCACAGGGAGATCAAACTTCTCTGGATTCTCAACCACTACAGCTTCCGGATAACTTTCATAGTTCTCATTGAATCACAGTGATTTGTAAATAATTCTCTTGCCCGATAAATAAAGTTGTACATGCGAAACAAACAAAAATTACTAGATCATTTGAACTTTTTCCCAAAAGGAAACTAAACTTCAGACTGTGTGAGAATGAATTTGCACGTTATGACAAGAGTAAAAAAAAGGCGGTAAAAAGTCGGTAAAATGTCGGTAAAAAAGTGGGTAAAAAATCAGTAGAAAAGTCGGTAAATAGTCGGTGAAAAGTCGGTGAAAATTCGGTCCAGGGCTCTAGGGCTGGTTCCAGATTCAGGGCTGAATCTGTACACATTTCGTCCTATGGCGGATTCATTTTTCGGAATTTTCATAACAAAACAAAATGGTAACCCTATAAAGTTTGAAAACAAATCTTACGAGTTTGTTTACAGTGTTGGTTATATATATATTTATTGATTCAGAAAAAGTAACAAGGAAGACATAAAAATAAGCTTAGCAAGTGTCCCTCACGAGACCGAACTAAGGGAAAGAAAAGAAATAGAACATAAGTAAACCGTATTTGGAAAGAAACCGGGAGTAAGATCAACGGGGACAATTAAAGCGAGAATAGAAAATGGGCATATAAGTAGGGCAAGAAGTGCGAAAAATTAGAAGAGAGAGTGACGGGGAGAGGGAAGAAAAATAAGATGGTACATAGCTAAAAACGGGTTATATTGTTGGCGAGAAGGGTAGAAAACTCGGAGGGAGGTAGAAAACAGGGCACATGAGCAGTAATAGCATTCCATATGGGGATAGTGATTGAAAAGAAATCATTAATAAGGGGATGAAGGCAGACAAGGTTCATAGGACGACGGGGAGATGAGGAGAATCTGACATGGTTATCAAGATCGGGAAAATAAGAGGTGCCGCTGAGAAAGTTATACAGAAAAGTGAGCTGAAATTTTAGTCTACGGTGGCGGGTAGAGAATAGATTTAAGATGGATAGCCGGTCAGGGTAAGAAGAAAATGAGATGTTACAGCGCTGGAGGACTTTCCTAGTGAAAAAACGAAGAGGGGATTCGAGTTTGCGGGCAAGGGTAGAAGAAGGAGGAGGAGAATAGACGGCGGAACAGTATTCTATGATAGGAAGAACATAAGTGTTAAAAAGAAAGATGTAGAAAGGAGGAGAGTTGGATTTGAAAGACTTTAGAAGTTGTTTGGAACGGAGAAGGGCTAAGGCAACGGTCTTGTTGATGTGGGATTTGAAGTTCAGTTTAGGGTCAGTAAGTAGACCTAAGTCTTTGACGGATTGAGAGGTTGAGATAGAAGAGCCCGCTATTGTGTAAGGATGAAGAGGGTTAAGTGAACCAAGCCGTAACAAAGCAGTTTTAGAGTGGGCTAGGGGGAGTGAATTGTCGAAAGCCCATTTTTCAACCATATTGATGCCTTTTTGGAGAGAGGAGGGGTTGTGTGAGTATAACTTGATATCATCGGCAAAGGCAGCAACATGGAGAAAGGGTATTTTGGCAAGTTCCAGGAGTAAGTCATTAATAAAAATAAGAAATAGAAAAGGGCCGGAAACCGACCCTTGGGGGACACCAGAAGGGATGGTAGGTGAGGAATCGCTAATATGAGAGTTGATTTTAACAGAAAAAGTGCGATTGGAGAGAAAGTCCGAAAAGAAGGTAACAATTAGATCGGGGACGCCGAATTCAGTGAGTTTGGATAGAAGAAGGCCATGGTGGACTTGGTCAAAAGCTTTGCGAAAGTCAAAGAAAACTATATCAAGAGAATTGTGTGAGTGAAGGATTGATTTGTAGTTAGAAAGTGACTTGATTAGTGAGTTGGTGCAGGAGCGGCGGGGGAGAAAACCATGTTGGAATTTGCTGAATTTGTGCCCTAAATCGGATCTAATACGGCCACAAATAATTTTTTCGCAGACCCTAGCAAAGGGATCTGTGAGGGAGATTGGCCTGTAGTTTTCAGGAGAGGAGAGAGACCCTTTTTTGGGGATAGGTATGACTACAGCGTGTTTCCAAGGAGTTGGGACATGGGAAGAGGAAAGAGAAGCCGAGTATATCAGAGATAGGGGAAGGGCGAGAGCGGTGGCACACTTTTTCATAATGAAAAAGTTGATAGAGTGGGAGGAGAAACCGCAGCGAGGGGGCAATGCTAAAAGTGTTTTTTCGATAAGCCAAGGAGGGAAAATGTCAGGATTGAAAGAATTAAAATGAGAAGGTGAATTGGGAAGGGTAGATGATAACGTGGGCAGAGACGTACTGTTATTGTAGTTTTTAAAGAAAGAGGACGCGAATAGAGAGGCTTTGGAACTGTCGGAGCAGAGTAGGGAGCCATTAGTGTATAAAGGGGGAATCTTAACTGATGAATTAATTCGCTTTTTAATGAGAGAGCGGGCTGCGAGAGAATGAGGGGCTGCAAGAATTTTTCTCTCATTAAAATTGTTTTTCTTAATGGTTTTGCGGGTGAGGTCGCTTATAAGGCGTTTAAGTTTTTGAATTTGATGGTTGTTGTATAGATGCACGTTGAACAACGTAAATATCACTAAAGCAAGATTCTTTTATTTTCAGAATATACAGACTAATAAACCCAAATCAATCCACGCACTTATTTAGCTCTACGCCATCTTGACTTTCTTTACGATGGTAATACGAGAAAGAAGGAATTTTGCAGTTTTTGCAACGAAATACAGTAAAAACAAAGCCGCTAACACCAATAAGATAACAGCATCAACACAGTAATATTCAATTATTCCCATATTGGCACCGGGAAGTTCAAAAACTTTATGCAATCCTGGATTAGCCGCCGCATATTCCACCCATTGAACAAACCGATCTCTTGGTTGAGCTGGTTTCTCTACAAGCATCTTTTGAAGTTTTTTCGCATTTTGAGAATACGATTTATCAAATAAAATTGCCCTCAATCCTTTCTCAATACTCTCTTCGCTCAGTTTTGACTTTTTCAAAATGAAAGTAGTTCCTCGAGCGACTCCTAAGAACAAAATTTTTTTAAAGTGAGAGATAAGAATTTTATGGAATTCACCATTCTCTGCATTATGTGGTTGATCAGCGAACAATGGAATGGCAATAATGGGTTTTCCTGCATATGATGCCTCGTTAAAGGAGTTCAAACCAACATGAGAGATAAAACCAATGACACGGGGATCATCTGGAAATATATGAAAATGTTTCTTATCAACTATAGAACAAAGAACACTGAAAGCTTACAGAGAAGGTCAGTCTGTGGTAGCCAATCGAGCAGAACAACATTTTTGGCTTTTTTGAACAATTCCACCTCTCCGGGTTGAATATCATATTTCCAAAGAAATGTGTATTCTGGATACTTTTTGAATACTTTCAAAAAATTTCTGACTGCATATCTTGGGTAGACGGCTCCTGGAATTTGAGTTCCAAAACTGAAAATTATAGTTCCATTCTTCGATTTTGACAAAAGATCATCAAGATGACTATCCACTGGTTTTGGTGTTCTCAAGTTGATTCCTCCAATATATTGAATTCTGTGATGGAGAGGTCTCGGTTTTTCCATTATTTCATTTGAGTTTATGAATGTCAAATCCACTTTTCTGAGAGTCTCTTCCATATTGAAATGGTCTCCGTAACGTTTTTTAAACAACAATTCTTGTTCATGTTTTAAAGTGGGAATTTGTATGTAGTTGATGAATCCCCAACTGATCAAATTCCAAAATCTTCCATATAAGGTAGACAGATCAAACGAATAGAACAATGCTGAAACTCAGTATTTCACTAGCA
This sequence comes from Caenorhabditis doughertyi, assembly GCA_963572265.1. NCBI lineage: Eukaryota > Metazoa > Nematoda > Chromadorea > Rhabditida > Rhabditidae > Caenorhabditis > Caenorhabditis doughertyi. The sequence continues at coordinate 9,906,973 of OY751557.1, forward strand.
GTCACAAAAAAAACTATTTTGACATACGAAGAACTTGAGAAGCTGCATTAGGAAGTCCAATAGTGACAGACTGTATTGGCATTATTGGAACTGCGTTGAATGTTGTAATTGATCGAACTCCTGCTTGAGATAATATTCCAACGCCACAGTAGTCAAAAGTTGATACTATTCCTAAATCATACTTCCTATAAGACAAAAAGTCATGAAGATTTTTGTCATTGAGTCCAACTGAAATAAGCACTATCATTTGTGATTATTATTTTATCCCTCACTTTCACATAGACCATTTCCAATCACATAGTATGGCCTGAATCCGTTCAAAGGGAACGTTCTATCTTCAAATGGAGATGTCAAATGATGCATTTTATCCCAATTACTTCCATTTTTGTAGGCGAATGAGTAAAATCGGTCAGCCTTACTTTTCCCATGTCCCTTCACTTGGTCATTCATTCGAGCAATGATAACGTCCTAAACCAGACCAGGAATTATAAGAAAAAGAGAGATAAGAAAAGACAGTACACAACGTTTGTTGATGAGTTCAGGTCTGAAGAATATTATTCAAACTCACCACAGTATGCCCTCGTTCCACAAGACTATCCACTAATGAATCACTAAAATCCAAATGGCTTTTTCCAATTGCATTGATATAGAAGACAACATTAACTCCATCAACGACATTCCAGTCCAATATTAATAACGGCAACAAGACTAATATTGTTTGTCTCATTTTCACTGCTGAAGATTGTTCATCAAAACAGTCAAATTTATAGTAATATTTGGTCAACTGTACAATACAAACTACACGATTAACAAACTATCTTCAGGGAGTGTTATCATGAAGGTGGCATCATGATTCACGTGAAGAAAAGAGTGATGCGAATGGGATCACTGTAGTTTGTGGGACATTTATCATCTGTTAAACTGCTTGGAGATCAAAATTATCTCTTCAGTAATCGCTTTCACATGGTATTGTTTGCAAATTTCGAATGTTCTTTGAGAAAATGACAACGCTGTGTTATTTTGACTATTTCCTAACTACTTTTGAAGGCTACTTTCAATTTATTATTATTATATGCTAAACAACAGTTTTTTACTTACCTTTGAACTTTTGATGTAGGTAAATAGAATATACCAGGAAATACAGAAACCGGGATGTCAGTCACAAGGAAAACAACAACTATAATTGGCTCTTTTATCATCTATCTCCCTGTGTCGCATGTTGGTTGATAACAAATGTCACGGGCCATTAACTTATCAGTTGGCTCTTTTTTTCGTTAGAATTGACGACAACTTTATGATGGTTTTTTGGGTAAAAACGTTCTAGAACCACTGAAATATTGATTAGTCGACTGAGCGGACTGCTATTCTTCATATGGTCTGAAATTGATTGGCAAATCAAAATCAACCGTTCTACGTCACTGTCCCCTTCTCTACCATTGCAAATCTTTTTCTCGTATCAGCTGTGAAGAGCGGCTCGTCAGATGTTCCCGCACTTCTTTTTGGTCTTTGCCCAATTGTCGTTCACCGACACTTTTTTGAAGATTGTGAACAAATAGAACCCACGCGGAACGTTCCAAACAATGGAGAAGTGTTTTTTATTGCACACAATACACGTTGAAATGTGATCGTGTGCTTTGATTCGAATGGTTTGATTGGAAACATGATTTATTAATTGATTAATTGTTTAATGAAAAAACAAGGAAAAGAAAACAAAAGTGTGGGATTCGAAATATACAAAAAAGATTTTTTGAGCAACAATAGGCTATTGATACCCATAAATCTTCGATCGATCGAGATGGTCCTTCTTACTTTCTGCGGCAGCATTGTCCATTTCCACATGGAGAGTAGTTAGCTTGGCATGAGCAGGAGTTCTGTGGGCTCTGTTGGCAGGCAGTAGTGGCTGGCTGGGCAGCTTGGCATGAGTTTGAGCATGATGATTGGCATGCAGTTTGACATTGGTTAGCTGGCTGTTGTTGCTGGACACATTGTTGTTGGCAGGATTGCTCGCATTGTGGAGCACACTGGGCGGATTGAGCAACAGAGGTTTGGAGAACAATTTGGATGACTTGAGCTGGGGCTTCAGTGGTGGTTTCGTATGGTTGGTACATTGGTTGAGCTTGTTGAGTGCAGGAGTTGTCACAGGCTGGTTGGCAAGCTGGAGCACAGTTAGCAGATCCTTGGTTTTGGTTGTTGTATGGATCGTACATTGGGGCAGCGGTGGTTTGCTGAACTTGGTATGTTGGCTGAGCTTGTTGGTACACTGGTTGAGATTGTTGGGAAACGCAAGCATTGTCACAGGCTGGCTGACAAGCTGGGGCACAGTTGGCGTTCTGGTTGGTGTTGGTGTTGTATGGGTTGTACATCTGGGTGTTGGTGTTCTGGTAGTTGTTCTGGTTGTAGACTTGTTGGGTGGCTTGAGCAGTTTGCTGGCAGATATCAGAACATTGGGTGTTACAGGCAGAATCACATTGGTTTGATGGTTGTTGTTGTTGAACACAGGATGATTGACACTGTTGTTGGCATTGTGGTTGACATTGAGCTTGAGCTTGTTGAATCTCGAGTTGGATTTGGATGACTTGTGGGGCCTGGGTGGTTGTGGATGGAGTATCACAGGCAACATTGCATTGTTGTTGGCATTGTGGTTGACACTGGGCAGCTGGCTGTTGTTGTTGAACACAGGTGGATTGGCATTGTTGTTGGCACATTGGTTGACATTGTTGGTATTGAACAACTGGAGCTTGGGTAGTGGTAGTGGTGGTAGTTGGTGGATTGTACATTGGAGCACATTGGGATTGGCATTGTTGCTGACATTGTGGCTGACACTGGGAAACTGATGGAGAAGCTTGGCACTGTTGGGTGCAGCTTTGTTGGCAGGCTGGAGCGCATTGGGTAGATTGGACCTACAAACTTTTTACTTAGGGATACACTGGTAGAAACTGAGTTACCTGAACAGTTTGAGTTTGTTGTGGCTGAGCGCAAGAGCAGGATGGTGCTTGTTGTTGAACTGGAGCAGATTGGCACGAGCAAGATTGGGTCTGTTGAACTTGTTGGCACGAGCATTGGCTCTGCTGTGGCTGAGCACATCCACACTGTCTCTTTTCACGAATCACGCTGCCCTAAAAGAATAAAACATAAAGATAAGTTAAGCCCGAGAATGGAAGTAACTTACAGACACCACGAGGGCGCAAGCGAAGAAGGCAATGGCAAGCGTGGTGAAGCGCATGTTTCGAATAGGTTCGTTTGGAGCCGAACTGTAAGAGGACGGATGGCAGACTTGTCTATCTGCAAGCTTTTATACCAACTTTCACCTTCCATTTGCCACGCCCGAACTTGCACACTCCCGTAATTGCTTGCCCATCTTTCATCTTCCGCGCGGAACCGGAATGCTCGTTTCCCAATCACTCCACAGCTCATACACTATTTCACAAGACGGTAGCGACTTCCTTTCAGTATACTCCACAAAAAAAGATTATAAGTGGGAGACGAGAGAGGGGAGGAGGGGTTCGCGCATTCTAAAAGTAAACTTTCATAGACGTAAACGATATTGATCATCATCATCATCACCTTCATCTCCATCATTTGCCACATTACCGGATTGTCTTTTCCATTTTCTTTTGTGTACCATGCACAATAAATGCATTGCGAGTAAGAAGTCAAAGGCTTCACACATAATGCGCTTTGAACAAAAAACTAGTAGGAGAACAATACAAAATGTGGCGGAGGTGCGTAACTCGGTAACCTCTATCTTTTCTTCAGGGACAAGGTTGCAATTACCAGTTTTCTTCAAAAAAAAAAAACTAACTTCTTTTCTGTTTGTATGCATGTGCTCTTTCCATGAACTCTCCATTTTTCTTTTATTGTTTTCTCTCTCAAGGTACAGTGTTACTCATCCAACTTTACTGGTTTTGTCATTTATTATTTGAAGTTTTCCGAAAACAGAGCAAAGCAAATAAACATGTTGTTTGAGTGAGATCGTTGTTGGATAAAAAAGCTGTAATTGTGTAGAGAGGAAGGGTGAAAACTTCTAGGGAAATGGAAAAAAAAGAGTCACAACATTAGGAAAAGGGCAGAAAAGACAAAATGGTATTAATAAAATAATAATAATAGTAATTAGAAAGTCATGGAGCAACGGGGGAGACTATAGAAAAGATAGAACGCCATGAAATAATTTAAGAGTGCATATCATCCAAAGCGGCAGCCAATTTCTTTCCTCCAATTGGCGTCTCCTTTTTCTTATTCGCAGCTCTTTCCAATGATTTTCCAAGTCCTCCTGCCTTCTTATTATCTCCTTTTGCTTTCTTTCCTTCTCTTTCCCGATCTTCTCCAACTCTCTTTCCAACCTTCTTTGATCCCTTCTTTCCATTCGATGCACAATCTTTTGTGGCCTCTTTCAACGCCTTCTTTTTCTCTTCCAACTCGGTTTTATCTTCGTTACGATGACAACTGAAATAATGTTCAATGAAGATAAGATATCTGGATGGACACACGAACACTCTAACTGCCGGGCAGCACTTGGCGAGTCGAGCACATTGGCTTTTGAGTCGGCGAGCCTCTTTGTTACATGTCTGCAAACGTGTATTTGAGTGTGAATACATGTAACTATGCGAGATATATTGTTTGTTGGGTGTATGGATGGGCAAACGATCAGACATCGGAAAAGTAAAACAAGGTAAAAGATGTTAGGATAGTTAGTCTAGACTAGTCAGTTTCAAGGTTCATGTTTGTAGATCAATGACTTTTGAAAACCGAGAATACATTGAAATCGGCAACCGGTTGCACAAGTGATCATTGAACTATTACTCAACTCTTTTAGGTTTCCAAGGTTGTCAATTGCTCTGTGAATGTATTTTTAAAATTCAAAAATTGTAGCCTCCACTAGTTTTTCGATCCATCATATTCTATTTCAATTATGTTTGAATTTTACCTTAGCTGCCGCCTTCAAACTGTTCTTCTCCTTCTTTGATCGCCTCTTCTGTGGCTCAATTGCAGCTCTTTTAGCATTTTTCTTTAGAATAGCTTGACATCTTTCGTGTTTCTTTTCGTTCAATCCGGCGACATTGTCGGCTTTTCTGCGGACACATGTTTCGATTTCGTCGGACAGCTGAAACAAAGAATTAAACTTTTAGGAAAAGTCAATTTTGATACCTGATCGTGAATCGATCGGATCTCCAAGTGAATTCGTTTCGCTTCGGTACACACTCCCTTCTTTCCGTTTGTTGTCTGTAATATTTTTGGATTGATTTATTTCTGTTTAGGAGTGTACGAATTGAAAATGTCATTCCCAAATGTTACCTCACCGCAATCTAAAACCATTAAAGTAGGAGCGATCCATTTTTATAAAAGAAACCCAGAGGAATAGGGGAAAGAAAGGGACAGAAGAAATTCAAAGAAATAAAAACTAAAGTTTGAGCGTTTTCAAAACCTTTTTATACCGCCGAGTAATCCTACGAACTGCTCTGGACCAGAGTAATCTCAAATTCTGAAATCTTCGACGTCTACATTTCCCAACCTACAGTATTCTTTGAAATTTAAATATTTTCAGTATCATACCTCGGTATTATTCTCCAAAATGTGACACTCCTCAGCCTTCTGCTGTGCTTTGTGAATACAATCGGCATATTCTATGCACATCGGTGTCTGCAAAATATTGAGAGATTGATTGATGATTTCTTGATTAATAATTCAGTTCTTTTCTTATTCCAGTGTTCATATGGATACATAATCAAATTTAAAATAAAATACTAACCGCAGGAACAATAGTTCCATTCTCCGAATCATCGGCAAATGCGACCGCCAGAAGCGCCAAAAAGTACAATAAACGGTTCATTGGAATGCTTACCTGAAAGAAGTATTTGGGAATAAATGTGATTGAAAATAAAAGAAAAAAGGATATTGAAGGTTGTCTTCGGTCATCTCATAAAAACGGTTTGGATTGTAGAAGGGCACTAAGGCGTTATTTATGGGTATGGGAACGAAGTGCGCCAAGAATTCTCCCAATTGAAAAGAAGTGATGACATGAATTGGGAAAAGAAAGGATAGAACTATCAAAATACTTTTTCTGCCAAAGAAAATAGTTTTACCAAAGAGTAAAACTCTCAAGCATACAGATTCCAGTCCTTATCCACTACGCCACCAAAAAAGTCAACATGTAGCTCTGACCATATTTTTTCTTCCGCCACACGCCGTGATTCGAAAATTGTCTGTCGTCTCCTGGGACCCAATTGGGCGACAAAAGTCTAGATGTACACATTTCCTCTTCTATTTTTCGGTGTATTTTCCGTTTTTCTCACCCTTTCATCATCCTCAAAAAAACTGCTGAAGGAAAATGAGAAGGGGAGAAAAAGAGGAAGCTTTTGTGACCACACATTTCTAATTAACTCGAGTCGGATGGCATTGCCAATGGCCCTTTTTCAAAAAGAAGAAAAAGAAAGAGCTCATGAGAATCTAAAGAATCCATTTCGGGTAAGTAACAATGAGGAGTGACCGACAAATGAAGTGTGGAAAATCGGGATAGGGAATGTGATTACCATTTGTGAATGGGTTGAAAGCATGGGTTTGAATGAAAACGTTTCGCAACAATAACGGTTAGATGTAACGGAAGAGGAAGGAAAATGTAGCAGACATAATTCGATTGCAGTTCAGAAGTTAGTTTATAAATCAAACAGAAGTGTTTTATTCTAACGATCAACCACATCAGAGTTGCAGTTCTTGCAATATCAAATTATTTCTGAGTAGTTTCGGAAATATGTGCCGTTCTAATAGAAGTTCCGTATCCAGAAAACACCAAGCCTTCAAATAATGATAAACTAGGAAAAAATTGACGAGTAGATGGAAAAAAAAACAGAAGGCGTCTGCTTCATCATGTGCAGAAGAATATCAAATGATCCACTCTCCATCCATCCCGAATACACTCATCCCGTCATGCTCCATTAGCAATTCGGGGTGCTCTATCCACACTTAATTGACTCCGCCTACTTTCTCTCTTTCCCTTTTTGTATGAGGTTTCTACTCTCATCACATACTCTTTCTCCTCTATCAACACTTTCTCATTATTGTCACCGGCAGTGGACTAACCTCTTTTCAACGAATGAATGCATCCACCGACGGCATTATTATGGAGATGAGAAGTTAATCAACTTTCTCTTCCTCCCTTTCTCTCTCACTTTTCTAGAAGAACTAACGGTAATTCAATTGTTGAGAAGCACCCACAACTAACACTCTTTTATGAATGCTCAAAGGAGCCGACCAAAAGTTAAAAGAGCTGCCAAAAATATAAAAGTTGGAAGGAAGAGTCAAGAGGAAGAATGTGGGAAACGGCCAAGAATCACTCCCGTGGGTCTAATAACTGAAACTACAGAAGCATGATGGATGAATGTGGCAGGTGGAGCGTTAGAGAAGAGGATTCTCAAAAAGAGGAGCACTTTATAAGTGGAAGATGCAAAGAACAATAGAAAGGGGGAATATGAATATGCGAGAAGATAGATAGTATCTAATGGGTAAGAGGAAAAAGATTTACCAGATAGAGGACATATAAATTATGTTGTAGAATGGGCCAAGAGAGAGGGTAGTTTGTCTTATGTACTGGTGACAGCCAGAGCGATATGTACCCAGAATGGACAAGGCCACGCCCATTTGAAGAATTGGGTTTATTGAAGTTTAAGATGGTCAATTTTCTCTGAATCGGAAAGAAAACTTCAGAATTTTTTTTGCTTGGCCATGACTCCAAACTGGAGAAAAACATATTCTTTACAAACAGCAGAAGTTATTTGAACTTCCAATAAACTACAATAGAACTGAGAGGTCAACTTCAAAGATGAATTGGTTTGAAAATGTCGGCTTCTAAAAGCAAGCATACGATATGTCAACTTAACTCGCTTTGACATTTCACATTTCACAATCCAGATTCAAAATAAATTCCTCAAAGGGGTTGGACCAACATGCCGCCACCGCCACCACCAACACCATCACACGGCCGCTTGTCACCCATTGACACCAGTTGGGAGTAAGAAGAAGTAGAGGGTTTGGGGATTAGGAACTGAGGGGAAACGAAATGACTGAGATGGGCGGTCACAATGAGAGTTTCAAACCAGATGGATTAGAATTTGGAAGAGTTGTTAAAGATGGAAACATTAAAGGGAGACTTGTTTTGGACTGGAAATTTTGGCTGGAAAGAGGACAGTGGATTTATAGGCAAACCACAGAAATTTTCGAAACCTCATGAACGAGTATTTTGTAATGGAAAACAGAAGAGCACTAAATAACTTTGAAAGCTTGGGAACTCGTTGTCGGAACGAGTGAATTATTGAGCAGGTTCGCCTCGATGCTCACCCAAATGTGGCGCTTCAATTTGGCTAGCCCATCCCAGATACAAATGTGTTTTTTTTTCCAGAATGGGTAACGACTAGATGAAGTTTTCAGTTAGGAGGGAATCCTTGAGACTGAGTTTCAAAATAGAAGTTTCAAATCGTCTCAAAAACGAAATTCTAAACCTGAGAACTTCCGTTACAAAATCCGCGTAAGAAAGAATAAGAAAGATCAAAAAGAGTGAAAAAAGAACCTGCTCATGAAAAGTTCTGCTTTTTTTGAAGGTCGAATTACTCTCTACACCAACCTTTTCTCTCTTCTTTTTTTTTCTTGACACATTTTGATGACATAGGCAAAAGAGAGTAGAAAACGCATGTGTTTCACTTTCCTTCCTCTCTGTTTCTCCGTTAACTTTTGACTCCCACTCATATCAATGGATGGGGCTCAGAGAAACAAAAAAATCAGAGAAAACCCCATGAAAATGATTTTTGAGAGGGCAAAAGTGTCAGTATGAATTGATAAATTGAGACCACTTACCACTGAGGTTTTTGAAGTTTTGACGCAATAGAATAAAGAGTGAGAGGAAAGAGATATTTTGTGTCAATAGTCTTTTTTTTTGTGAACACTTATCTTTTGAGGTTTTTGGAAGATTATCTGGATCATATAACTTTTTAGATAGCTCACATAGTTTAGCCGAGGAGATGGCGGAAAATGTATAGGTTTCAAACAAGAATTATAATGTTTTTACCGGGGTATATTGTAATCGATCTAATTGAGAAGGAAATAAATTTAGTACTATAACAACAAAGTTTATCTACAGTACCCAGAGTATTCATTCTAGACCATAGTTGCGGAAAAGGTATCTTGAAAGAAGGTTCGAAGAAGTACAAAAATGGACTTATTGATATAAAAAAACATATTTTCAGATAGGATGAAAAGAAATTTCAAAGTTTGGTACTACTATACTTTTGGAACCTACATCCTTTGATCGAAGGTTCTGAGACTCTGCGATCACAGAGAACGTCTAGGTAGATATAAAACACAATTGTTTTTGAGCGTCCATTTGTCCTACCCAACTGCAGTTGTCAATTTCTGTTTACTCTATCCAAATCACACACTATTTCCTTCCTGTTCCCACCCACTTTGCCCTCGTCTATCACTTGTCGTTGGATGTGAACTGCTCCACCTGCTTTTGAACATCCCCAATCTTTTTTTGAACTAACGATGTTTGGTGATTGGACACGAAAGATTAAGAAGGACATTTAAAAAATCTAGATTTCATTCAGATGTTGTATACAGTAAGAAATGTATACTGCTTGAGACCTTGACTTGAAAAACCGCCGCTATACTGTCTGCGTTTCTCATTTCTCTTTGCATCGCGATAGAGCGCGTTTGCATTTAACAATTTTATAGCAAGAAATTTTTCCACCAATTTGTTTTCTCGCGAAAATGAGTGATTTAAAAGAAGATCTGAAAACCGCACAAGGGTTCTTGAAATCTGGAAACAACGAAAAAGCGATTGAAGTATTAAAAGTACGTTTTTCGTCGCAAATCCAATGGAATAAAATACAATTTCAGAGTTACACTGAAGATGAACCACCGAATTTCAGAGCTCTTTGTTTCATTGCGCTTGCATATATGAATACTTCCGATTATGACGAAAGTTATAAAATGTATAAAAAAGCTGTCGAAATTGACGAGAAACAGTTAATCGTGTGGAAGGGACTCTTCAAATTGTTCGAAGGCAAGTCTTGCACGAAACCTGACCAATTCGCGTTGCGAGTTTGCGAATTCATGCAGAAAAATGGGTGAGTCACTTGGAAAAAACGTTTCAAAAAACATGTAGATCCTTTTTTAATTCAGTACTCTGCAGGGAAGACGAGAAACGACAAGCTGCAGCTACTCAAGCTCGGAGAAGAATTATGTTCGAAATGGAGATGTGGAATGAAATTTTGGAAAGATTCCAAGAATTGCAATTCAATAGTGATTTTGAAATATTGAAGAAAATTGTTATTCGTTTCGACTCTCGTTGCGAGAATGAAGTTCAGGAAAAACTTTTAGCCGAAACACTTCGCGCTTTCAAAGACGCAAAGATGTTGCAAGAAGACGCTTCTTTAATGCTCGCTTACTGTAAATATTTCAAAGAAGAAGGATATGTAAATTCGCTTATTAGTTTTCATAAGCAAATGATTGATGATGATTGGGTGCAAAAGAAGCTGTTAGATATTGCCTGCCAGCATTACTTTGAAACAAAACGGTTCCCTGAATCCGTACAGCATGTCAAGTGCGCTTCGGCCGAGACTATGAATGTTTTGACGGCGTTGAGGTGAGTTCAAATCGTTTTTTAAAAGAAACAAGCTAATTACAGGGAGAATGATATTCCTGTTGCCATCGATGCTCTCGACGAAATCGATGATATTTCAAGCTACCCTGATTGTCTCCTGTTTGTTGATCTGCTAGCGGAAAAAGAAAATTGGGAGGCTGTGGAAAAACTATCGCGGTCAATAATGCAATACTATAAGTCTTCGACTTGCAATGGTTGGATTTGCCGAGCATTACTAGAAATGGAACCTGAGTCTACTGAAAAACTTCAAGCACTTGGTCCGCTTCCACTACCAGCGTTTGCTGTGGAAGAAATGAAAGTTGCTCTACTGTCTAATAATGAGGAACGTATCACAAAGTTATTAACTGAATATAAAGACAAATCAAACGTTGGAATCATGCTTCGGGTCATCAAAGCATTGTTCTCCGCTGATCCTATTTCACCTGATCTTGTAAAGCTCGCTGACCAACTTTCCATTGAAAAATGCCAAGAGCTGATCCTCACAGCTGAGATTCGAATTCGCGCTGGTCTTGATGCAAATACCCTTCTAGTGAAAGCAGCTAAACTGAATCCTCGATGTAGTAAAGCCTTCTTCTTGCTTGGTAACTGTGTGGCCGCGAAGAATGCTACAAAAGCGAAATCGTTAATTGAACGAGCTATCCTAATTCGCCCTGCAAACGAAGAGTACATAAAAGCTCTCCATGATGTGCTCGTCAAAAAAGGATTTCCCCCAGAACAAAGATTAAAACTTTTGACACCAGTCATATCAAAGAGAAAGAACAGGAGGAAGCCATTTTGGTTGTCAGATGCATTATCTAGGTTTGTTCTAAGTTCAACATTCGACGTTTATGTTCTTTGAACTAATAGAATCTACATGGATATGAACAATTTAACTGAAGCAATTGATGAACTCCAACAGATGGTACGCGTTCACAAAGACAACAAGGCAGTCTGGGCACGTCTTGCTGACGCCTACACTCGCAAAGGACATCTCCGAGCGGCAGTGAGCTCCTACACTGAGTTAGCCGAAATGGATGGCGGACACGAATTTGTTATATCGGTTTGTGATTTAATCAAGAGCATGTAATTAGCTTTCTTTCCAGATCACTAGAGTACTCTTACAACTCCGCGAGTTCAGTGATGCTTTTGACAAAATCACTGAGTTTCGGCAAAGAATAGAAGATGAGAAGCTTGAACTATGCGAAGAATCAACCATTGTTATGAATTTAACTGAAGCTGAAATCCGATTGAATCTTCATGACACAACGTGTGGAGAGCAAAAGTTACACCATCTGAAAAAGGCTTTTGAGTACCTCACAATATGCTATGGGAATGGAAACTGTAGTTTTAGAACAGTTTATAAACTATTCGGTGATGCGTTTCTCGTTGTTTCAAAATATTCAGAAAGAATTATCCCTTACTTTAATATTGATCAAAAGTGGCAGGTTTGTTGGAATGTCTTGAAGTGATCTATGAAAACATTTTCCAGGCCACCAATCCTCTGGAGTGTGTTTCAGCATCTGTTTCATTTTACATGGCAGTACTCAAAGTTGATATTCAAAACGCTCTCGCGTGGTACGACGTTGCTGTGTCTCTTCTTTCAAAGTTCAAAATTGAAAATGATCAAAGCATTCTACCAAAAGTACGAAAGCTGCTCGAGCATGCACTTTCGATCACCACAGTTGACACACTTCTTTCTTCTCTCTGGACTCTTCTAGCAGAAACAAAGCGGTTGATTGGGGATCCAATGAGACAACAACTTCACTGTATCTGTCGTGCACTTCAATTGAATAAATCCAATGACGCGGCATGGTTAACATTATCCGTGATATGTCTTGAAGCGGGAATGATAAACGAAGCATCACGATTGTTAGAGCAATCTATCAAATACAATCCCCATAATGCTGATGCGTGGTGCGCATGGGCTCAGGCAGCCCACCTTCAAGGAGAAACGCATGAAGCTCTTGCGATGTTCCGACAAGCTCTTTTTGTTCGTCCGATTTCTTCTGCAATCGTTGGATATTCAACTTATCTCTGTGATAAATTGAAGGTAATTTTCTAATAATCAAATGCCTTGCTCTGATTAAACTTGGTTTTCTTCGTTTCAGAAAACTCATCATAGATTCGAATCAGCTACCGCTGCTCTCGATTTTGAGTCTATAATCGATCTAAAATATCTATCGTCTGCGAATGAAGATGTCTTGTACCATCTTGGAATATTAGCGGATCTCTTTGGATGGTATCCTGAATCTTTGGAGTGTTTCCAACTTTCGAAAAGTCCCAAAATCACCGACGAAATTCAGCATGCAATGGTTAAAGCAGATGTTCTCTACAACAAAATCAAACTCGATCCATCTTCATTTAATCAAACGAATTCAAGAATCTGTAGAATGTTCGGTCTTTCTGCTGCAGATTGTTTCACTTTCCTTGTTTCTGAAATGGACGTCTACAGAGATCTGTATCGGTTTATTGAGAGCAAAGACGCCTCTGCATTCAGAAAACTGTACATGGTTTATGTAAAAGCTATTTCCGTTCCACTTTTCGTCGCTGGGCTTATACTTAAAAAGATGGTAAATTCATTTTTCAAAAACTTATTTCTACAACATCGCCGTGTTTGCAGGATCTCCCCAGTGAGTTCATTCGAACGATGCATGACGCACTGCCTCGTCATGAACTTATTGATTATTTCCCAACCGCACTTCCGGATGGTATGGACGACGGTCTTCGTCATCTGGAGCAAGATGGAGAGGAACCATTCAGATATCGTCATAGATCAGCGTATCGTTTGCTCGATGAGTTGAAACTTCTCCGTGCTCAATTGGAAGATGAAAAGGTTAAAAAAGAAGAGATCAAAAAAGAGGAAGTAGCGGAGAACATGGAGAACATGGTGATCACCGAACGGGTCCGAACCAATATGGAAGAAAAAGATGATATGTTTCCGGAAATGACAATTAGAATATGCCATCAAGAAGACATTCAGTCCTAGCTTTTTGGTTATTTTTGCCTTTTCATTATGCTTTTTTTTCTGTATTTACATTGCACTGCTTGATGATCCGGTATCCAATTTGTTTCGTATATCTTGTTCCAAGGTTCTGGTCACTAAATGAATCATATCATAGTTTTTAAAAAAATTGCTTGAAAACTCTCCAGTCAAAATCATGGTAATTTCATATTTCTGCACATTTTCGACTCCGTCTCCTTTTAATGAGAAGACCTTGTGATCATCGCGTTTTAGAAATTTGATATCTTCATACCCTATTCGCTCTGCTTTCTTCCCTTTCCTTTCGTTTTTTTCATGTTGTCTTTTCTTTCACCAACCGTTGGCCAACCGCATCAGTGAAAAGGAGAAACGGTTAAAATTACAAGAATATTTGAAATTTTCATCCGAACTAAATTTCACGCTAAAGAAAAAGTGCGATAAGAAATTAATCTTCTTCCCAGAAGAAAACAGCCACAATTTGAAGCAGGTGTCTCATTCTTGAAATTGAAACCTGTCAAGAATCATTCTTACGTCTTATCACTTGAAACTTCATGTTTTCAAATAGATATCGAGTTTCTTGTTGTCTATTCTTAGATCTCTTCTCTTTGTCATTACTTTGAGCTCGGAATCCTTCTGATGTTATCATGACCTGCAGGTGCTCAGATAACATACTCACATTACACGCATTAATTAATGTGAGTGTCCAATAATTTGTTGAAGATTGAATACACCCCGAAAAACGTCGAAGGACACAACAGCTGACTCGACTCCCGTCTTGCTGGACACGAGCCTCGAACATGCTTCAGGAAACAAACTTTCACCACTTTTTCTTCAGTCCATTATGTTTCTATTTTGATTTCGGGACGAGGCTCCGTTTAGAGCTATTCTTCTGTGGAAGTGCAAACAAATGTATATTATAATTGCTTGAAGGAACTTCTTTTTCGAAGAATGAGAGACGAAGGTGGCAGGTCAGAGTTGCATTTTTTGACAAATGTTCTCAACAAATGTCAATCCTAGCCGCCAGGTTTTTCTTTTTTCACGCACTCCCCGCATTCCACGCAAAATCCCCTCCTTCATCTTTTTTCTTCCACTTTTCTCACCTGGGATTGTTGCCAAAATCCCGAGCGGAAAGTGAAATCCCTTCCTTGTTTTTTGTCCATTGTTTCTCGGCTCGACTTCCTTAAAACGCGTCATTATGTTTGCGAACATGTGTTCTGCTCGTAATCCAGCCGGTTTTCTTTCAAGAGAAATAGAGGGCGATTCGGTTTTGATTGTTTGTTTTTTTGTTTCGGGAAGTGAATGAGCAACTGACCGGTGGGTGGGAGAAACAAGGGTATTGTGCTTTTTCGAGATTTTCCTCATAAGGTTTCGAGATTCTCCTCATGGTGTTTTCATGTTGGCTAATATGAACATCTTGAAGTCTTATTCAGTCTATTCGAATTAGTTTTAGTATATTTTGAATACCTTTATATAAAGTTTTTTTAAAGGTCTCAGTTTCGACTGTAGGAGTTCCATCCTGTCATAATTCAAGACAGTTCCAAAACAGCTTTGGATGGTCTTCATTATTCTTTGACCAGTACGTGGCTTTCTGATCTTCTGGATATTCAGATCGTCAATTGTCAAATTCATTAGGCACTTCAGGATGTCTTAATTTATATCCATGAACAGCGTAAATATCCGCCAATACAAAGCGCCACTTTCAAAGCGTGAAAAACGTCGGAATTTTTACCGGAAACTTGCCGAAAACAACGCGAATTTGACGTTTTTTCTTTCTTTTTTCCCGCATTTCCGTACAAGAAACACCTGCTTGTTCTCTCAGGTTTTGAATTTCGCGACCGTGATTGAAACCTCCTCTTGGCTCTCCAAATAGGTGGAAACGCACCCGATCAAAACATACAAAAATCACAAAAACGAAAGACTTCCGTCGTTAATTCACTGGGAACGATCAGCTGGCTTCTCCTTTTTCTTCTTCTACTTCACGTACTTTGACCCTTCTTCCCTTTTTTAAGAACAGCGCTGTCAAAAGTTTTCCAGATAAAAAATTTTAAGGTCGCCTATAAAGATGATAAGGTTTACCTTCCACGTGACCCAATAGTCATTTGTCGTTTTTTTTTTACCGCAGCAGTTTAGCGCTAGTTTGTTCTTCGCTTTTTGTGTCTCGGGATGTGTTCTCTGCCAATGTATCAGGATTACATGCGTAAGACAGTAGGTCACAAGTAGGTCATCAAATATTTGAAAGTGGTGAGAAATACGGTGGTGCGGCGACTTTGACTCGTGTTTTTAGTAGTTGTTTCAAAGGGGAAGAGAGTTAGAAGGACAAAGAGCTTAGATTTGAGAGGATTCGGACTTTTTCAAAAGTTCAGGATTGTTTGGTTTATAAAAACCTACCGACCCAACAAACAGATTTCTGATGTCCAGAATTACATTGTTCTCGAATTTGGTTTTGCTATTTGGTTTTGTTTTAGATACTCTGATTTCTGCAGAACGTTTACTTCCAAAAAATCAACAATCGTTTCATTTAACTATGCTTTTTTGCACGAGAATTAAAACTTATCAAAACCACATGGTCATTGTCTTCTTCTTCTTCTCTTTCAACTTCATCATCTTCCCAGCAATTTATTCTCCGTAAGAACTTTTCACACTCCGATTTTGCCATAGAATATTCAAGTTCTCTTCCTCTTGCGTATGTTGCGAATGTAAATTCGAATGTGAATTCAGATTTCAATAGAGAGTAGAAAATGATGCATACCTTCCAACTGCTAAAGAATACTTCTACTTCTGAATTGAATTATACTTCGAACCAGAACTAGAACTTAATCAAATCACCTTCTCTGAGAGGGGTGTCACTGCGTCGAGATATCACAATCAGAGACACCTAATCATTAAGCTTCATTAAAAAGAAGAAAAGTCACCACCTTTTTACACTCTCTTTCTTCTAGTAGTCCATTCTTCCTTCATCTCTCTTTTAGTTTTGTTTATACCGGTACAAGGCGGTGTCATGTCCCCCAAAGTTCTACACTTTTAAACTTTTCCTCTACACTTTTTTCTCCATTTCTTTCCTCCAGAAACTTCCCACTTATTTATTGACACTTCTTAGTGCACTTCAAGTGTTTTCGTTTCGTTCTGCTTCCAAGTTTCAAGTTTTCCAAATTTTCGCTAATTTCGAAATCCGTATGAGCTCTGAAGAGAGAGGTTGAAAAGGGGAGGATAAGTGCAAACAAGCTGTTGAAGGTGGGCGGACACTAGGAATATTTCTAATAGGAAAAAGAAAAAAGATTTTTGAATTTTCGAAAAGGATTTATTTTCGTATTAGGAGTAAGCGCCGGAAGCTCACTTTTTGTTTGTTACTTCCTAGTTTTGAAACCCATTACCATGTTCGAAATGAGTGTTCTCTTGAAAGAGAGTTCCCTACATTTGGTCTTTTACTACACAAAACTAGGCCATTTCTTTACTAGTTTTCCCTTTTCTCTCATTACCTATGTCCAATCTAACAAGCGTTCTCGAGGTCGGGAACATAATTTCCGGCCCGCAATTGCATGAAAACCACTGTAAGATCACTAGATGAACATGAACATACAAACATACACACAACCGGTTCTTTTTTTCATCTTTACACTTTTGCAACTTGACACCTCAAGGTTCATCATACCCTGCTGGGCGGTCCGGGCCGAAATAAAAACAGAGTTTTGCCACACACGCCTCTGGGAAGTCGCCGGTGTTAGTGTAATAGGTGGAATCGACACTTTGGCTGATATTTATGGGCCCATTTTATCATTCGGGTTCTGGGTTCTTCTCATCGGGAGTCTACCTAGATCTGAAGACTTTTTTCTCCTTCTCCGTACTCATGATTGTCTGAGGAGGTACTGAAGTATTCAACAGCAATTCTAGAAGCATATGATCATATGATCTACTTATGAAATCTGAACTTTCTGAGAAAAAGGTCATAAAGATAGTCTAGACCCTCTTTCATCAGACTGCTTTTATCTTCTGTGCAACTACCGTACCCCTGAATAGCTGTGGTCCTCAGCTGGATTTCAACACTATGTTGTTTGTTTGTGTTGTCCATCCATCTATACACAAAAAAGTATATATGTGTTCCTATTTATCCATTTCTTTCTTGCTTCTTCTGCTTCTTCAAAAAGCTCTTCAGACAAAAAATGATGGTGACAAAATAGATGCAGAGACGAGCAAAAAGGGAGAAAGCGAGCTGAGAAAAGAATATTTTATGTCTAAATCGCAGCTTATTATCTTTTCTTCACATATTTTCGTTTTCGCGAATCTCAGGGTTCATCATAATTGAAGGTACTCGAGACTCTTCCAAATTTTCTTTGAGCATTCATACTTCTCAAAACGCATCAAATAGCAGTCAAAATGTCGAATATATCATACTTAAAACTCTACAAAAACATCACAAATGAGCCTCTGATGCTAAGCTCTTTCCCCCTTTTGATGCCCTTTTTCCTCCCACTTATGGCGTCGTTGCAAGCGGTTTGTTGTGTTTTTTGTTTCTGCTTTTTCCACTTCTTTCCCACTCTGATTCTCTTCTCTGAAAAGAGAGAACACAAATAAAAACGGAAGATGTCAAAGTTTTTTGTGCGATGGAGACGTAACCTCTACACTTAATCCGAACGAGAGAAACGAGAGAAGAGATTCTCTGTTATCCATTTTTGGTTTCAAAAAAAAAAAAGGAGAGAAGAAAATGTTTTCTGATCCTCTGAACCGGGAATTTCTTTCTAAAGGATCCTTTTGCAATTAAACAAGAATTGAATAACACATTGAAGTCTCAATATTAAATTTCTGTGGGAACCTGTTCATTTTTTGAAAATTCCTAGTTCTTAGAAATAAAGTTTTTGCAGTTTTGAATGCAAACCGTTTGACGCGAAACTTGAAGGTTTTTCCTGATCAGAAAGTCTGCAGATAAGATGTAACTTTGATATTCTTTCCTTTTCCCATAACCAGTTTCACTTGCGTCAGCCAACCCATTTTTAGACTACGTCTCCTCTGCAGAATTTTAAATCTGAACTCCGATCCGTTTTTCACTTATTCGGTTATTCTCTTTTTCTCCGCCTCCTCCTCTTCTACTAAGCGGCAATCCTCTACAAAAAAAACGGCATCGCACTTCTTCCTCCTCTCCTCGGGAACACACATTTCCGTTCAGTTCAGTGGTCATGTTTTCTCTATACTTTTCGCAGAGACAAAAAAAATGTTGCCAAAGCTGAACGAGAAATAGGAACAAAAAAACTACTGAGGCTTTGATGGATTGCACGACGTCTTCTGAAAGACGAAAGTGTCCACATACACTTCAAAGCTGAATGTATTTGCTTTTTTTAGTGTTAGACATATGTTTTCTTATTCTATGTCTTGTCATTTTGTTTTGTGCTTTGTTTTGATTCCATGTTTGCTCTTAAAGGGTCAGTAGTCCATAGGAAAAAAAGAAGAAAAAGGCAGCTCAACCGCCTACGGTGTTATTTATTTGTCAACCGATCTGGGGAACAGATTCCATGGGAAAACTACCGGTTTTCAGAGGGCGTCCTCAATGTTATCAAATCGTACAGTGTGATAGTAGTAGGTCATGTGAGATCAGCAATGTTATGCTCACTTTGAGATTTAGCCAAAGGAGCCAGTTTTCTCACATTCAATGTTTTTGAAATGTCAGTTGATCATCAGTCTTTCCAAATGTTTTTGTCTGAAATTTGATATCCGAAAGTTGTCAGTTCCGATACCTTCCCACTTTTTGTGACAAACCGGAACACCTGATTTTTGAAAGGTTCTCTGCAACTTCTAGGCCTCTCAGCCAGAGATAAATTGTCAACAAAACTTAGTTAAGCTTTCATAATCTAAAACTGAATATCTGTGGCTCAAAGTTCGAAAGAAAGTCCTAGATGACCCTATGTTAGAAAAACTGATTTCTAATCGAAGAGTTTCCTAATATTCCACATAATTTTGTAGAGAAGTTTGTCCTTTTCTGTTTCCCCTATCACTAACCTGTCAGTTTCCTGATCATTCCTCGGAGGAATTTCTTCCAATATTTCAACTTCAATAAATGAATAGTTTGCGTTCCATTTTGTTCTTCACAAACTGATAAGATGATATCATTCATTTCCTCCCGCTGGCGCCGCCGTCGCAGCACACACCCTACCCTGATTAATTGCTTGCTCAAGTCGTAGACACTCTTTTTTTCACTCATTTGCGTTCTATTTTCTTTTTTCTTTTATTTTGACAAACTTGTGTGTTTTCAGAACAATCTAACACACCATCAATTCTTCTGTTCCTCCACAAAACATTTCATACAGAAGAAGAATATAAGTCACACCAGCTGCGTCATCTCTTCTGAAAAGCTTTTAAACCAAGTGAGTGAATCATATTATATAAGGAAAAGGAGGAGGAACAGAGGTGACTATTGTGACGATTTGAAATGGGAAGTAGTAGTACAAAAGTGACCGCGCGGCACCACAAAAGGGTATAGTCATCAGCATTTAGGGAGTTGGGAGAGTGGAAATTCGAACGAACGACTTTGGCATTTGTCTTTGAATAGTGTTGGAGTAGAAGTTTTCTAGTTGGAACTTTTATTCTGGCTGCCATGATTGCTTTTCCTGTTAGCTAATTGATCTTGTATTCCTTCGTAAAGCTGTCAACTTTTTCTAATCTCACAAACCCTATTCCAGGTGTTTTTTTTCCAAATTATTTGTAGTTAATCTAGAATATTCGTAATCAAGCTTTCAACTAGATTTCCTCACACCTATCTTGGCTCCCACTTCATTTGGCACTATGCCAGATGGTTATCTCATCATCCGGACATGTGTTCCGCATGGATTAGGCTCGCCTCCAAAAAGAATACTCGTGACTTTTCAAATTTCATTTACTTCATGCTCTCACAGACGTTCTCAATTACATCATTCATCATTTCTGCTTTGTGGGACTGTTATTCTTCAGAACCTACCTACTTCACCTTCTGAAATCTTTGACCTTATTCTCTGTTTCTCCCCTTTTTGAATTCTAAATTTGCATAACACAACCGGTCGCCTAACTGGAAAAAAAAACCGCAAAAGGCGTGCCTAGAACCTCTTCAAACACACCCTTCTGACGGTGAAAATTTTTTTCTTCCTTGGCGTCAAACTGGTATCTCTCTATCTTTAGTTCAGTTTAGTTACGGTTTTTTCTCTTCATTCGCCTTCTAGTAATTGTTGGTTTGTATATGAATGTACAACAGTTCATCAAGAATTCTCGATTCATTTCTCAAGAGGTCAGATAGAGAGAAAAAGAAAGAAAAAAAAGAATGAAAATGATGGATTGCTGTTCTTTTTGCCGCAATTTATCTTTATCACCTTCCCGTCGCTATGATAATGACAGTTGGTGGTTTGGAGATTGAGGTTAGAGCTTTTTTTCTGTTTTGAACTTTCTTCCCCGCTGATTTTTGTGTTTAGGGTGCTAGTTAAGTGGGCTAACAATAAGATGAGCTTTTAGATATGAGAAACTCCAACGATTTGCCAAAGCTACACTTGTTATTCTAGCATCCATAGTGAAAGAATAATATGTCTTCTACCTACCATATCATCCGTTTATTTATCATCTTTCACATTTCAGTAAACCCTGTTGAGACCGAAGATTTTTATCAAATTTGTGATTTGTTCGGGCAGGTCGTCTTCTCTGTCTCCTGACCCTTTTCAAAAAAGGGGAATCAGCCAGCGAAAACTACTTTTCATCTTCTGTCGTCGTCTTGAAAAACGATCCGATTACAATTTTTGATGTATTTATGTTTTTGAACTAGTTTTTACCATTCACTATAGTTTTAGAGTACTGTACTAGGTGAAGAGATCTGAACCATGTTTTCAACTTATTTCTTATTATTGTAAAAGTATTATGGTAGTCGTCGGCTAGTGTGTTTCTTCATATTCTCTACAGAAGCAATATTTTCTTTAATATAAGGGCACTGCTGAAATAAAACTGGAAAGTTGATCTCATCTTGTGTGCTCTGGAACATTTTTGTATTTTGAATCATCAATGAAACCCACGCAGCATCACATTCCATTACACTTTAATAAACTCAATATTTACCGTCAGCATCATCCTCATCAACACTGCTCCTACCATCTTTTCCACCACCTCCACCAACAAAACCACCCAAATCTTTTCATATTTTTTTATCCCATTTGACCATCACTGCGCGTTGTTCCCAAAGAGATAGAGCACTTTTCTCTCACAAACAGTTACCGAAAATAAACTGATACCATCACCACCTTTGCGAATACATCCCATTTCGCGTTGATAGCGTAGGAGGATATTCATCGGGGCGAACAATATATATCTTCTCACTAGATATGATACCCTATCTTTCGCTCTTTTTTGAGCATCATCATTTTTTCGGGATGGTCTACCTAACAGCTCCTACATCATCAGACCAATAAAGATCAGTCATTTGGGTTGCTGCTCTATGTCGAGGAGCGCAAGAGGCGCTCTCCGCACTGGACTGTGTTTATTTTCACTTTCTAAACCCACACCAGCCGTTCCGCCCCAGACTCCGCCCATTTCGCCCGAGATGCTCAAAAGTTGCCCCTTTTGTTGAAATTAGAAATCGCCACAAAGGTGCCATCCTGTCTGAATAGACTACTCTTCCTTCTCTTTTTTGTTTCATAGTAATAATCCGTTCTTCTTCTTCTTCTGTTTTAATCTTCAAAATATGAGTTCTTCAGATCATATCACATTAAAACAAAATGACGCGGATGCTCATCACTGCCATTACTTTTCTACTTTTGCTTCATATTGCCAACGCACTTCAGTGCTACGACTGCTACGGAACGGGTCCAGATCACAAAGAATGCAATCAAGAGAGGACGTGCCATGGAGTTGCATGCATGATTTGTAAGTTTGATTTTAAGTTAAGGAAAAGTTAGATGAGAAAGTTTTACTGATAAAATAAAAGTGATTGTTCACATGAAAGTTCAAATGACCTTTTACCAAATTGAACGTTTCGAGTTTACCGACTTTGATACCATAAGGAGTTAGATATTGTCTAATGTTTCTCACCTAGGCCAGCAATCATGATCATGAACTTAGATTTTAACCACTCAAAAAGTTACAGTTGATGCCGGCGACAACAAGACTGCTTCTGCTTTCTGCCTTCTTGCAATGAAAGGATCGAAAATGGAAGAGGCGAAAGACGGTTGCTGGTTGGAGCCAGATGGAAAAGGAAAACACTGCATGTGTTTTACCGATTTCTGTAACAAGCTCGTCGATCGCAGAAATACCGATGAAGGTGAATATTCAACGTTTGAAAATATAGTTTGATGGGGCCATAATCCAGTAGTTTTTCTTATTCTTTTTCCAAACAAAAATTGCAACGTGCAAGTGAGTATTTATCAGTTTATGATTGCTTTTCTCTTGCGCATTGTAACTAAAACAAAAGCACACTCACTCTTTTCTTGCTCATACACAGAGAGATAGAAAGGTAAAGGGAAAAAGTGACGCGCTTTCCTAGGGCACTATGCGCGTATCAGTCGAACACATCGAGCAATTGCGTCAGCGAAGAGAGAGGACCTCAAAAGGCCTAGAGCCCCTTTGCCTCGTGTGTGCTCCGTCCGATAGACACTGATTAGTGGACTACATAGAGATAGGGAAAAAAGAAGAAACAAATACTCAGGGAAACTAACGGGCAGACGGTTTGGCGCTAGACTCCGCGCCACGGTTGATAGTTGACAAAAGGGAAGTTTAGCAACATATGATTTGGGAATAATGTTCGATAATGATCTTTAGTTTCGAAAAGTGAGAAAATCTTAAAAAAGAAAAAATTCTAAAGATCATGAAATATAAACATTCTTGCAGTTGATCCAATGGCTCCCCTTCTTCCAACTGCTGAATTTCTCAAGCAAAACCCACTGGTCGATTATGATGCCCCAAACCTTGGCGACTATGTTGACGAGGGATCACATCCAGCTCCAAAACACGTTCTATTCCCATCAGCTGATAAACAAGATCCACGTGTTGCTGGTGTTGAAGATGAGGAAGATGGTAAGCTTTTTACATTTATTCAGACCTCTCATTCAGTTCATTTCAGATCTCGTCCCAGTCGGGTTCTCTGATTATGAAGAGGTCGAAGAGAAACGAAGAACAACTAAGCACCACAAGACATCTCCAGCACCTGCCACGACTACAACCACACCAGATGGAGTTGAATTGCCACATGACACCGAATCGAATGTAGTGAAAGCGGAAGATATTGAAGATATGGAAGATGATGTGAGACGGCCAATGAGCAGAGTTCCAGAGGAAAGAGTAAGTTTTGAGCTGTGAAAAGTTGTTGAAGTCAAATACTAAGCTTTTGCAGAAAGAGAATGAGGTATCTGCTAGCTTCAAGCCACCCGCCTGGGTTCTCTTTGTCTTCCCAATGGCTGCTTCATGGGCTCGATTCTGGAGCAGTTTCTAATTCATGACGACATCATCCAAAATACTCACCTTTGGACTTCGGGTCTTCTTTTATTGTTGTTTCTTCTCTTCTATTACTTTCTATCGATCTCCTTAATTCTCACTTTTTGAAAAGGTATCATCCTCTTATTTCCGAATTTGTGACTTTTATAATAAGGGTCTTCTCTTGGCAAATCCTGAACTAATTCATACTGAAAATCCCGAGTTTTTCCCCATATACCATTCCCAATGTTGTCTCTTCTTCCCAACTCATTCTCTCCATATGTATACCGTGTGATCCAGGATCTCTAATCGACGCTCTAGTATATCATCTAGTAGCATCCTCCCTATAGTATCACTTCTAGTTTCCCATTTCTCTGTATAAACTTTGAACAAA
The DNA here is from genome assembly GCA_963572265.1 of Caenorhabditis doughertyi. NCBI lineage: Eukaryota > Metazoa > Nematoda > Chromadorea > Rhabditida > Rhabditidae > Caenorhabditis > Caenorhabditis doughertyi. The sequence goes on from OY751557.1 coordinate 9,931,375, forward strand.
AACACACACCACTGACAGTACTATCATCTCCGATTTGCCAGAGCCACACTCTTTCCAACTTATTACTATCACTCGAAATTCATACTGAACCCTTATCCATTTTTAAAATGGAAAACTCCACTCATAATTGTTCCAAATTTTTCACTTTGATTTCATTGCATAGTAATAATGTCTAACTATCTGTATGCCTTGTGTCTTTCTGTCTTTTCTTTTGTTCCACACGCTCTGGAACACAAATGTATGCTTCAAGCGTATTGCACTTTTTGAATAAATACATTTTTATTCGATCGGTTCGCTTTATAATTAAAGAAGACTAATTGAAGCCAAAAGTAAAAAATTAGAAAATTACAATTTCTTTCCATACACAATTTCTTGATACTTTTTTCCATTCTTGTTGATTTCATCATAAACCTTCATTCTTCCATTTTGGAATCCGTCTTTCATTTCACTTTTTGGATAATCAATCTTGAAATATCTATCTGGATGATCAAGATTGTACTTTTCCCAGACTTCCGGCGCATTCTTTCCATTTGGATTACTGAAAACATATGTTCATTGTTTCCTATTAATCTTATTCCAACTAACCCATATTTGGCAAAGTTAGTAACCATAGTTCCCATCATTTCCATCACTTTCAACTCTTCTTCTAATGGAGTAAACTTTCCCATTCCTTCTCCAATAATATATCTCAATTCTGATCCATGAGTTGCTGCTTTGAATGGAAATTCCATAACTACTGGATTCAAGGTATTATCAATAAAGTAGTCAAATGATGCCAAGTAAGCATTATTTCCGTATTTTGCACATGATCTTATTGTATCGAAAATTCCAATGTTGAACCAGGCATCACCAATGAACTCCACCATTCTTTTCGTAACTGCTTCTTTATCATTTCTGTCAATGTCTTTAAAATATAAGTCAACCAATTTGTTCTTTGTTCCCTCTGTATCACTGACAAGATCTTCTCCAAAGAAAGATGTGAAAGTGCTTTCCGGGGCTTGATCTTTCGGTACATTAATCACTGAAGTACCAAAAACATATAAATTTAAAAAACAAAAAAAACCTACAAAAACTAAGCCCTTCATACTCTCCAACTGTTGCTATCACATCCATTTTTGGAGCTTCTTTTCTCAATTCATCTAATGGTTTTGGGAAGAAATCACCATCCAAATTGGCAACAAAGGTTAGAAATCCGGAAGCTGGTCTTTTGAATTTTTCAGTTTCCGTGAACTTCTCAATGTCTTGAGATTTATACCATTCGAGAAGGCTTTGGGAATCTGAAAATATGTCTTTTAGCACTCTCAATTTCCAAGAAAATACCTTCTCCAATATAGCCATGAAACTTTGCAAACTCTCTGAAGATTTTAGCTTGAAGATGTTTAGGCCGGATTGCAAAATCACAGAACGCAGAACCAGAATTTGCCATGAATCGATGAAACAGTTCTGAAAACATTGATACTGTGCAATATTGTTTATTCAAAACTCACTATTAGAATGTGGACTCAAAGCCAAAAATTCTACACTAGCACCTCCTGCACTTGTTCCAAAGATAGTGACGTTATCTGGATCACCTCCAAAAGATGTGATATGTTCCTGAACCCATTTCAAAGCGAGGGTCTGATCCCACAGTCCATAATTTCCTTTTGAAACGTCATCCCCCGTTGTTAAGAAGCCGAGTGGGCCAACACGATAATTGGCAGTTACGACAATGACATCTTTCAATGGAAGTGTTCCAGTCAATGAGTAATCATCAATCATTGAAGAGAATCCAACTTCAAAACCACCTCCGTAAAAGTATACCATTACAGGAATACCCTTTGGCTAAAACTAAGAACATAAGGTTTCTTAAAGTGAATATAACTTACGAATTCAGATGATTTCTCTCTCGGAGCAAAAACATTCAAGGTGAGGCAGTTATCTTCAGCAAACTCACGAACACCTTTTGGGAGAAACTGAAAATAGCAATATTATGAATTCGTGACGAAAATAGATGGTACCGTGGCAGCATAGAATCCCGATTGTGGGCACCCTGGTCCATAAGAATAACAGTCCAATGGTTGAGTCCACTTGTCAGCAGCAACTGGTTTCTTGAATTTCAAATCACCAACTGGAGCTTTGGCGAAAGGAATTCCAAGGTATCCATCGACAATTTTCTCGTCCTGAACAACTATTTTCTCTATTTCATCTAAGATTTTCTGAAAACTTACATGCTTGTAAATATTTCCACGGATAGGACCACAAGTGGAATTGAATACTTCTTGATTCTTTTCAGGTTTCAAATGAGACAAGAATCCTCCCATTATAAAAAGTGCGAGAATGAAAAGAAAGGAGAGACAAACAAATGTGATGATAGTGGCACTCCACGAGGGCATTTATATACAGAGACGGACGCAGAAACCACAGACAGAAAACACATAGAGAACTGGCACGTAACCAACATTCGGTACACTCGATATAAAAATGACAATTTTTTATTTTGATTAGAAAGAACAACTACTGCGAAAGTTCATCTGCGAGTTTTGGAGAAAGAACAAGGGTGACACAGGGTGGCGAAGAAATACGCATACTCTAAAGACCAAATCACAAATCATAGACGGTAGTCGACCTCTTTTTTGCGACAAAAACTTGTCTCGTTGACTTTTTATTCAACTTTTTGGTCGTTCTGCGTTGTTTAGCATTCATCAAGTAAACATAGTATGGGAGGTTTGTATAAAAGCATTTTTGGATTATCCGTACAATTTCATTTAATAAAATGTTTTTATATCTGTTGTGTACATAAAATAGTTTTGTTGGAAATAGTATTTCAAAGATAAACTGCTGTGTTCGAAACCAAAGTTTCCACTATAATTCAACTACATCTGACTGTGAATGCTTATCAGTATGCTTAATAAATTATTAATCTAGGTCATCGAAACGATTGACATCATGACTGTTCTTGATGGAGCACGCTCTATATTCTGAGTCCTCACAACACGAAACACATCTCCTCTTATTGATCTGAAAACTTAGTTTCCAAGAAAGAGTTCAATGTTTTCGAACTCACTTATTAAAAATCAAGGTCATGCATGGGTTCACATAACAGTGAATAATCCATAAACCGTTTAGAATTGCTTGATTTGTTTTGTCCTCCATATTCATAAAATTCAACATTGTGAATAACGCTGGATGCCATAAAAATATCATCATCGATATGTAAGTAGTCACAAAAGTAGACTGGAACAAAATGGCGATTTCGTTTTTCCTTGATTGAACACTGCTTTTCAAGTTTTTTGCCTGGAATCTTCGAACTTTTCTTTCGTTATTTTCAAATTCTAATTCACCATGAAAATTAAATAAGCAATACTCAAATATGATATGAATGAAATGATAAGACATGGGAAACTGAGACATATTTCCAATGTGTCGAATAAATGAGAATATGGTACAGTGAAATCATAACCCCATCCAGGTGGATACATTTCCATATTTCGAAAAAATACACCATAGAGAAAAAGTATAGTTATCCATGTTAGAATTAGAAATAGAGGGATTTTGATAATTCTGTGAAATTTATGAGAATGAATTATATTTGAGAATATCAATATCCGAGATATAGCCAATAAGGTGACAACAGGTAAATCACATATCCACAATGTGTTCATAGTTCCACCGATTATCTGAAAAATACCAATTCAATCAGTACCTTTGATATAAGAGCACCAACCCTAAGCACAGTGTCAAATTTGTCCTGTATTCTTGGAAACATCAATGCTGGTGAGGATAGAAAATGCCCCAAACCTTGGCCCAGTAAACAGAAATTAATGATATTCATCAGTTTGAATGTCATGTTTGGAGTTTGGACGTTTTTCAGATGAAGAGTCTGAGTTTTGTTATTCTGATTATTGTTTCAAAAGAATATCTACTCACCCAAATAATAAGAATTAGAAATGGTGGATTGAACATTGAAAGAACAAAATAAATGATACCAATATAATACATTTCAACGTCTTTATTAGATTCAAAAAGTGATACTGAAGATGTGCTTGTATTCAGTATAACTGTCATAGACATCGTAATTCTGACTTCTAGTTCCAAATTGTAGGGTCTCTGAAAGTCAAGAAAATCAGATGAAAAACAAAAAGAACACTAGTGATTTACGACGAGTGGAGCACACGATCCGCTATTCTATCCCACCAGATTTTGAGATCTTGTTTTGATTTCAATTCAATTCAAATTAGAAAAGGAAGTGTGTGAATAAAAAGGAAAACAACACGTACAGCAAATATTTATAAGTTGTATAGAGAAATGACGAAGTTGAAAATTTGGAATTTGAATGAAAAGTAAACGGGATTAAGTATCTCAAAACTTCATTTCTTTAAGGAATAACATGGATGATGTCCTTATCAGGTTCAGAAATTTGAGACAAAAACAACCAATAAAACATCACGAAAGTGGGTGGTTTGACGAGCTGATGGTTGATAATTTGGAACGGCTGATGATTTCTTTTAGTTGCTTCTTACATCCTTCTCGTAATGGTCTGAAATTGAAATAATTAAAAAGTTTCGCCCGGCCTTTCGAGGTTAAACGAAAAAGTTTGTGTGGTACTTCAAAAAACATTGAGAAATTGATCATGTAAGCAGAAGGCATTTACAGTTCCTACCTGTTAAACATAAGTATCAATCCAGGATTAATATAACAGTGCAAAATCCAAAACCCGTTCAATATTGCCTGATTTCTTTTGCTGGTCACATCCAAATTTGCGACAAATGGAAATATATTAGGATTCCAGAAGATTATCATCACAGTAAGATACGAGGTTATGAATGTTGACTGGAACAATATTCTTAGTTCATCTTTTCTTGAATTTGCTCCGCTTTTCTGACTTTTTTGCTAGATACCGAATTAGATGAATAATTATGTGAATGAATGTTTACCTTGAAAATCAGGAATGTTATTGTTATATGACAGAAGTATGAAATAGCTAAACAAGGAACTGTCAGTAATATTTCGAGGTAACCAAACGTTTCGGAGTATTGAACATTTGGATCATATTCCCACCCCGGTGACATATAAGCTATGTTTTGAGTTATGCATCCGACAACGAAAACAAATGATATCCATGATAAAACCATGATAATCAGTATTTTGACAATTTTGGGAAATTTACGAGTGTCCATAAAACCAGAAAATATTAATACGCGGCTTACGGAAAGTATACTCAGCATTGGTATTTCTCCAATCCAACTTGTGTTCATCATACATCCGATAACCTTCAATTTATAGACTTTTCTTAGTTTTTAGAATTATCTCCCTCTCACAGCAACGGCGACTTCAAACTCTTTGAGTAGAACTGGGAACACAAGCGCTGGTGAGCTTATAAGATGCCCAAGACCTTGCAAAAACTGGAAAAATAAAACGAGATTCATTAACTTGAAAGTCAAGTTTGAAGAATGATGATCTTTGTTATGAATCGTCTGAAACTTGGAGTAGTTTATGTTTGAGCGCTGAAAAACTAACCTTCATTAATACCACGAATATCAGTGGAATAGGTATAGACATAACGATGAAAGCTGCTCCAAGGTATACCATTTCCGTATCTTCATTCCACGAGAACATAGGACGATTAGTTTCCATTTAGAATTCTAGAAATTGTCAGAAAGTTATCCGTATACCTCAGCAGAACAATGAAAAATGCTATGATTTATATGTAGACGTTCGCTCGAAGAGAAATCTAATTTGTCTTTCGAAGCCCACTTACTCAAAAAAAAAACAATTTTCCTGGAAAAGAAAAAATAACAAAGTTAGAATGATTTATTTCGAAAAGAATAACTGAATGACTCAATTATTATCCATTAGATTATTGTTATTATTGGTTAAAGTGGGATGAATTGAAGAGAGTTTTGAGGTATTCTCTGTTCTCGATGCTTGATAAATTTTATTTCGGATTCCAAGAAGTTTGTAGCAAGATATTCGAACAGATCTGAAATTATTTGTTTCAATGAAGTTAAACATCTTTTTTCTCACTTATTGCAAATAATCGTCAAAGTTGGATTTACGTAACAATGAAAAATGAGACAACAGTTGAGAATTGCTTGATTCCGTTTGTTTTCAACGTCTATGAATGAAATAACGGAGAACAATGCTTGATGCCATGCAAATATCATTGCAGTGATATAAGTGGTCACAAATGTCGATTGCAGTAGAATTGCTATTTCATTTTTGCGAGAGTTCACACTGCTCATCATACTCTTTCGCTGAAAGTTTTAAAGGATTTCATAGCGCTCGCGTTTGGTTTCCCGTTCTTCAGAGATCCGGAGTGCAACTTTTCACTATTTACGTTAATATCTCTATTTGATTTGCTCTTCCTTTTAATTCTCATGAGCAGTTTCCAAAAACAGAGAACTAAGGGTGAACTGAATGAACTCATATCATAGAGATAACTAAGGTGCATCTATCTCCCGACGTCATATTTTTTACCTTATAGATTAGAATAGCCATGAAAACATAGCAAAAATAGGATATTGCCAGACATGACAGACTTAAACTGATTTCCAAATCAGAGAACAGTTCCGCGTATGGAACACTGAAGTCATAATCCCATCCTGGCGAAACAAAGATCAGATTTTGAGTGATTGAACCATAAATCAAGACAAAAGCTATCCAAGACCAGGAGAGACATATGAAGAGTTTCATGAGAAGTGGAAACTTGTGAGTTCCAATTTTATTGGTGAAAACCAAAATTCGACTGATAGCAAGAAGCGTTATCATTGGGAAATCAGCAATCCAGAACGTGTTCATTGTACACCCAACCACCTAAAAATCTCTCAAAATGTATTTTTTTTAATTCGGTCAGTGGCCGTGTAGTTGGTGCCTACACTTTCGTTAAACTTTTCTCTATTTTCCCATGCTAACTTACATTGACAACAAATCCATAGTGAGTCAGAATATTTGGAAAAATAAGCCCAGGTCCTGTGAGAAAATGAGTGATTCCTTGAGTCAGCTGGGAACAGTTTATGATGTTCATAAGTTTGAAAAACATGTTTGGAGATTCACGATCTTTTAGATATATTGACTGAAATCACAGACATCATGTGAGAAAAACTGTTAGGAAATCTGATGGTGCTTTCACTGGGAAGTAGAGAACTACTTGAAACTACATTGAACAAATGGGGAAAGATTCATCCCAAAACTAACATCATAATCGGATACCTTACAAAACTTCTCATGAGTGAATTGTCTCTAGTATTGTCCTTTCAAATTATTACCTTAATCACAATGTAAAAGAGCGGAGGTAGAAAGAGTGCAACAATACAGTAAGCGAACCCAAAGAATCGCATTTCCGCATCTGGATTTAGTTGGAACATGTTAGAAGAGTTTGAGGAAGACATCTCACGAGCAAGATGAAATTGAAATAATGACCAAATGACCAAGCACAGGGAATGTAGTTCTGTGATGGCTTTACTCAACCGAAATGAGAAAATTTTTGTTCTTGACAGGGGGAGGAGAGGGTTCTGAAATGAATTCCGAAAAACAAATGATTCATGAAACCAATGGAGAGAAATATAGATATCGGTGATGACTACAAAACTAATTCATAGGAAAACCATGTGATTTGAGTATTGTATTCTGATGTAGTTACCTCTCTTTTCAACAGAAATTGGAATATTGCTCGTAATATTTTACTGCGTGCAAAATCAAGAACGCTGTATGTTCCCGAAAAAAATTAATTATTAGGTTGTTCGGTTGAAAATGTCGTTTTTTTTCGCTAGTTTTTGGGAGGGTATATCTCCGCGGAAACAAAACATTTTTTCACAAACTAAAAACCTATAAAACCGTTATATACGTGGCTCAAATAACCAATGTAGTCCAAGAAGCGAAACTAAAAATCCGAAGGAAAAATTGGCATTCATTAAAAAAAGACGGAATTTTTAGTGCTGTGTTTGATGGAGCACTGCTCTGCGAGAAAGGAGACTAGGCCTTCAGAAACTTTCCAGTAGAGAGTTGGGTCATTGGACCACTTGAAAACAAAAACCTCATTCTGAAAAAAGCCCGTTGCTGAATTTCCGCATTCAAAATGCGAACGGTACTCCAAAATCAACGGTAAATTTTTTGTACTGGGAGCCTTCAAATCGTTTTCAGCTCTTTCTTTCACTTTCAAATTGGGCTCAAGTGCATGGAATAAGTACCCTGAGGGGCCAAATACTGATTTTTGAGCAAATCCTCAGATTCGGTTGCATCTCCGCTCTGCCAAAGGACACTCGACGAAAAAACTTTCGATGGACTTTTTTCAATAGAAAAAGGCGCTAGACGAAAAACAGTTTGTGTATCAATATGTATGACTTTCTAGTACTAAACAATCATAAAAACTCGGCAACAGGATGCAGCAGTAAGGCAGCAATGACCTCCATTCCAGCAGTAGAACTACAGAAACGCAGCAGTAACACAGCAATCATGCTCGATCCAGCAGTAGCGAAACACGAACGCTGCAGTATCACAACTTTCATAAGCATGCAGCAGCTATGCAACGGTAACGCAGCGTCCACATTTCACTTTCGCCTTCAACACCTCCGAATGTTGCTTGCAGCAGTAGTGCAGCAGCCGTACAGCTGCTTCATTGAGGGAAGCAAACACGCTCTAATGTTGAAACGACGTCTTCGAATTGTTTTTCTTTTTTTGAAAGTCTAATTTTCACTATTTGTAAACGAATTTATTTGTTTTCTGAAATACTTCTACACTTTTTGCAGAATAAAGCCAATCAAAAACATCACAGTATGTGGCGGATCGATCTAGAAAGGAAAAGTTATGACCCTACAGGTATTTTTCATTTTTAAATGGCCGCGAATATATGTATCATTTTTTAGATTTATCGCAACTGTCATAGCCAGATGTATGAAAATGAGGAATTATATGTGCCACAAAAAATCGTCCACAAACAGTGAGTTGTTACAAGGCCTTGGTTCAAAAAATACTTCTTCTTTTTTTAGAATTATATCTTCACGAGTCTTCACAAAATATTCGGCGAAGTCAACAGGAGAAAGAGACAGCACTCAACACTAATGCCCTCACAATTGACTTAATCTTTTGTTCCAATTTCGAATCTTGACTGTTATTTAGAATCAAATGAAATGAATTAATATGTTTTCATTGTTTCATTTCGCATCATTAGGCATTAACAAACCGAAAATTCATAGAAGCACCCAGCAAGCCGCTATCAAGTATACAACACTAATTCAACACTAATTCAGCTTTTTATGCAGCAGGCGAGAACTCCACAACTGACTGCTGCGAGAAAGCGGTGTTACTGCTGCATCCTGTTGCCGAGAAGACCTAATCTCCGTAGTTGTTTCGCGGAGATATGGCCAGAATAAAAAAGTGTCCAAAAACTATGCAACTTCAATGATCAATTAATCTCGAATGAAACGCCTCGGAATTAGTTAAGTTACTGGGATATTTTATGCTAACAGTGGTCTACAAAATAAAAAAAAATTCTCAAAAATTCGAGCACTTAGAAAAAAGTTATGAAGTCTTGAAAAAAAACGACATTTTCAACCGAACAACCTAATACTTCGGTCTGGTTTCGAATCAGCAATGTTTGAAGAATTCAAGAAACAGTAGTTGGAGAAGTTATTTTCTATAACAGCCTTCCACGCCGTTAATGAACGAATGAGCTTATTTCTATAAATTATATAAAATTATAGTTTTAGTTATTGAAGGTAGTTTTTCCCGGAAAGAAAAACGAAAACAAGTACAAAATGATTTTATTATTATCTAGAAGTTAAAAATTTATAAATTCTAACAGTCATAGTTAAAATAGATTCAATACATAATTGTAGTTGCGGTTGTGACAGTTGGATTGTTTGAAGTACGCTTGGGTAATACGTTCTGGGTTCTCATATTAACAAGAGACTTCTTCCTCAATCCAATCATTTTGAGACATGAATGTCGAATAGACCTCAAAGAGCAAATTTATGTAAGTGATGTCGAAACGTTTTCTCACTTGTTGCAAAGAAGCATTGTTATTGGATTCACATAACAATGTAGAATGTATCCACAATCAATAAGTGCTTGATTCGTTTTGTCCTTCATATCGACTAATAAAAACACTGATAATAAGGATTGATGCCATGAGAATATGATTACGCATATGTAAGTTGCGACAAATGTTGATTGGACTAATATTGCGATTTCGTTTCGTCGAGTGCTCACAGAGTTTCTGAGCCCTTTTCTCTACAAACACATTTCTAAGACTTCGTATGAAAACACAAATACCTTAAATATCAAAAACGCCATAAGCATATAAGATAAATAAGATACTACAAGACATATAATGCTTACAAGAATCTCCAAATCAGAAAACATTCTGGCATAAGGAACATTCCAATCGTAGTCCCATCCAGGAGAAACAAATATTATGTTTTGAGTAATTGCACTATAAACTAATACAAAAGCATACCAGGACCAAGAAATAAGTAAGTATAACTTGATAGCAATCGGAAACTTTTAGGTTCCAATTTTATTAGTAAAAATTAGAATACGACTGACAGCCAGAAGAGTTATCATTGGAAAATCAGCAATCCAACATGTATTGAACACACATCCAATAACCTGAAAAGAAAGTTTTCAAAAATGTTTCGATCTATTTGTTTACATTGATAATAAATCCATAATGTACCATAATGTTGGGAAAAACCAGTGCTGGACTAGTTAGAAAGTGAGATATAGCTTGGAACAACTGAGTGTAATTTATTATGTTCATCAGCTTATAAAACATATTTGGAGTTTCTTTATTCTTCATGTGAATTGCCTAAAATCCAATTATTTTTTTCTAATCATAACCTGCGCAGTTACATTTATGACAATAAAAAACAATGGGAATGTAAACATTGAGAAAAAGAAATAAGCAAAACCGAAACCTCTCATTTCTAAATCAGGATGAAACATAAATATATATGATGAGTTAGAAGAGTTCATGACACAGTTCAGAATGACTAGAATGATTTTCGAAAATCAGAAAGTCGGAAATCTATCATAAACTCACTGAAGCAAAAGTTCTCAACTTTGTTGTGGGAAAATATAGAAAATTCCTGTCTGGTCGAATCAGACAATAGGGTAAAAATCAGGATATTTAAGAATACAGGTGCATTCTCATTAGCAAAATGAAAATATTATTCAGATTCTGTAAGGGCAGTCAGTTCAGTTCCGATAGACTGAATTGTGATTTGAAATTTGCGTTGTATTTTGTAGATGTTTGTTGTAAAATGAAGCTTGATCTGAGTGTCAGAACATCGTCAAGAGTTTCATCGAGAAGACAGATGAACGACGGCGTAAATATCAGCTGAAGGAAATTAAGTCTAATGATAGAAAAGCTTGCTTATGATTCCAGAACGATTGTTCTGAGTCACAGTTCGGATGAATTCTTCATTATCAAACTGATCAAAAAATAACTTTATTTTCTGAAGAGACAAAAAAAAACTGAAAGCAGTACTATCCAAAAGTGGTAGTCAGAGAGACTGCAAAAATAATATAAATTAATTCATGACTACTGTTCCGTTGGTTACTGTAGGATTGCTGGACACTCGCTTGGGTATGTTGTTTGGTGCTCTCAAAGCAACAATAGATTTCTTCCGTAATCCTAACATTTTGAGACACGAATGCCGAATCGATCTGAAACTTCCTGCTTTTCTCCTGATACTGATTTATCCACTCACTTGTTACAAAGTAGTAATGTTGCCGGAGTTACATAACAATGAAGAATGAATGCACAATCTACGAAACCCTGTGCTGTATCGGTGGTCATATCCACAAATGTGAACATTGAAAATAGAGCTTGATGCCATGCAAATATCATTGCAGTGATATACGTAGTAACAAGTGTGGATTGGACCAGAATCGCTACCTCATTCTTTCTAGTACTAACCGAGTTTTTTGGTCCCTTTCTCTGAACATTTCTGCTTGTTATACCTTCATAGTTTTTAGGTGTACCTTGAATATAATAAAAGCCATAAAAATGTAGGCAAGATATGATAGTATCAGTGAACCGATGCTCACAACAATCTCCAGATCAGAGAACAATCTGGCATATGGTACATTGAAATCATAATCCCATCCAGGAGAGGAAAATATTATATTTTGAGTTATTGATCCATAAACCCAAACAAAAGCAAACCAGGTCCAAGATATGAAAATGTAAAGTTTGATAGGGAACGGGAACTTTTCGGTCCCAATTTTATTAGTAAAAATAAGGATTCGACTGAAAGCAAGGAGTGTAATCATTGGGAAATCAGCAATCCAACATGTGTTGAATACACAGCCAATAACCTGATTTTGAAATGAGAAACCGCTTTCTAGATGACTACCAAAACTCACATTGATAACGTATCCATAGCGAACCATGATATTCGGAAATATTAAAGCAGGACTAGTAAGAAAATGGGCTGCAGCTTGTGCAAGTTGCGTGAAGTTTATGATATTCATCAGTTTATAAGTCATATTCGGAGATTCTCTGTCTTTTATAGCTACTGTCTGGAAAACTTCTGATTTCTTTTTTCCAAATTCGTCAGTTATAATACCTTTATCACAATGAAGAATAACGGAAAAGTGAAACCAGCGAATATGAAATAAGCGAATCCGAAAATTCTTAATTCTACGTCCGGATTCAACAAAAATAAGCTTATTGGAGAGTCCATTGTAACAAAAGCACACCAACGTAACGTCTAACCAAGAATTTCAAATCAGAAGAAACCTGGGATTTGTCACAAATTCATTCAGCCGGAAATTCTCTTCCTTTGGTATGGGAATATTCTGTCTGTTTTTAATCTTGGTAAGCACGAGTGTGGACATCAAACCAGAAGTATGAAGAATACAGGTGAATGTGTAATAATGTAGAAAATAGTTAATTCATTTTAGTTACTTTCAAGTTTCCGGTGACACGTCTAGACACTATCAATTAATTGTTGATGATGAGGCAATGATAACACATTTTTATTTAGAATAGAATAGAAAAAATGTTATTTAATTCATAGTTAAAGTGGTGTGAATTCCAGACGGGTTAATTGAGCATCGATTGGAATACGTGTTCTCCATCTTCAAACCTTTGGAGCTTAGGTTCTTCCGAGCAATAATTAGTTTGAAGCACGATTGGCGAATGGATCTGGAAATTAAGAAAACTTGAAAATGAAGTCAGTACAAAACTTTCGAAAATTCCAGAAGTATATCGTAACACGAATTAGGACAAGCTTTTTGTAAATGAATTCGTCTTACTTATTGCAAACCAATGTCATAATTGGATTCACATAGCAGTGAAAAATCATGCAGCAATTCAAAATTCCCTGGTTCCTTTTGTTATCCATATCGATAAATGCCAACATTGGGAACATTGATTGATGCCATGCAATTATCATGGCAGTAATATACAATGTTACCAATGTGGATTGAAGAAGAATAGCAATTTCATTCCTTCGAGAACTCACGGAACTTGTCAGACTTTTTCTCTAAAAATAACAATTTTACATAAATTCTATTCATTGCATTCGAGTTTGAACTGTATGATAAACAAATCGCCCGTGAATAAGTTAGAATCACGTGCAGCATGTCGCAAATTCACTTTCGGATCAAAAAGTTGTGAAAACAAAGATCAGCGGGATCAATGCACTGATAAAGTTCATCCTATCAAGTCTTACCTTGTAAATCAGAAAAGCCATGAGAATATAAGAGAAATAAGATATAGCCAGACAAATGAAACTTAAAATTACTTCTAAATCTGAGAAGAGCGCGGCGTATGGAACAGTGAAGTCATAGTCCCAAGCGGGGTTTACTAGTATCAAATTTTGAGTGATTGATCCATAAATCACAACAAACAAAATCCAAGACCAGGATAAAAATAGTACTAGTTTCATGAAAACAGGAAACTTGCTTGTTCCAATCTTATTTGTGAAAATCAGAATCCTGCTGACAGATAGAAGAGTTATCATTGGGAAATCAGCAATCCAAAATGTGTTCATAATGCATCCAATAACCTGGAAATAGTTTTCAGATGACTCTCAAAAACCATGGTTCCGCTTACATTAACTATGAATCTGTAACGAGCTAGAATGTTAGGAAAAATTAAAGCAGGCCCTGAGAAGAAATGGGCAATTGCTTGAGTGAGTTGAGTAAAATTGATGATGTTCATAAGTTTATAAGTCAAGTTTGAAGTTTCTCGATCTTTCAGATAAATTGTCTGAAATCAAAACTTTAAAACTTCAAGTTTTTTCAGTGACTTCACTTTAATCAGAATGAAATACAAGGGTGGTAAAAGTCCCGCACCAATGCAATAGATAAATCCAAAATTTCTCAACAGTGGGTTAGAGTTCAATGCGAATATAAATGTGGATTCGACAGAATTCATAATGAAAACCAAAAAAAAACTGAAGTAGATGGACACCGTCAACAGAAGAAACAAACTTCTGTTTATACACGATTTCATTCGAATTGCAATTTTTTGGAATTCTACATGAGAAATTTTCAGGAAAACAAAGACAGGCTGGGAAATTTTTCCAAGAACGAATTCAACAGAAAAACTTGAATTTCCTGGTGACGTTGCTTTTTTCGTCTCTAGTTTCATACAATGGTGAAAAATATCATCGACTAAAACAAAAAAGGAGATATTGGAGTTCCGAGAAACCTTCTGTATACCCACAGTTCAAAAATAGTCCAAATTGTGTTACCGGAAGGCAAGATTGAATTCCTCGTTTCCACTATTTACTAAGAAAATGTATCTCTAGACTGTTATGAATTACAGATCTGTTCTGTGAAATCCTGGCAATAAAGGCGCGAGGCGCTGGAACCCGTCTGGTATTCAATCCCCAAAAAGATAATTTCAGTAGCTCTCTGTTTTGATCTACAACAGGATGGTTGGTGCGTGGCCGTGCTCTTTCGATTGCTTTCAAGATTAAAACAAGTAAAAAACGTCAATTTTGATTTTTGATTTGATTTTCGTTTTCCTTGTTGCGTTTCCTAGTACCTTTTGTCGAATTCTGGTATCTATTTTCATCAATCACAAAACCATTCTTTCATGTCTTCTCACTTTATAAATTCAGGATTCCCAGTGTTTCAGACTCGTTTTTTCACTTTTCGTGTTCAACTGAAAAGTTTGTGTTGAACTTTGACTCAACTTTTTGCCACTAGCTGATATTAGTCTTAACTCAATTTTCACATCTATCGACAATACCAAACGGTTGAGTGAAGGTATAAGGAAATACCCCCTTCTTTTTCTTTTATGCTCATTTTCCTGAAAGTCATATTTTTTAATTTTCGAATTTGTAGGAAACGAAGAACCAACAACGTCCAAAGTACTCTTCGATTTCAGTGTCATGAGTACCTCCACCATTAATTAACAGTTTTTTAAAATTATAGAACAACCACTATCAACAACAGTAATTATTTGGTATTTTCATCGAAAACATTCGAGAATCTCCTTATTTCCGCCGTTTTCAAATTTTTTCCAGAAACAAATTGATTCATTACTATGGGCATATTCTCATGTCAAATTCAAACGCCCACTTCTCTTTTGTCTAGCCTTGTCTCAAAAGATCGATACACAACACTGTTTACAACTGGACTGACTCTATCTTCACGTAGCTGTGTTTATTGCCCCTTGTCTCCTTTGTTATCCACAACGCGTAATATTAATCTTCCAATCTTCCCATGAGAACACGCTCACTTACGCTCACTTAGAGACTCCGCCCTTGTTAGACTAGAATAGAGAACTACCCCATAAACACTTTCATTCTTTCCTCATTTCATTTGGGGGTCGGTGACCCATCTCCTCTCCTATTTCGTTTCTTTTACTTGTTTTATTCAAAAATCAATAATTTAAAATCACGAAGGCAGCCGGATGGAACGATTTAACGGGCGAAAATGGGTGATAAGGTAGGAGTTTTAAGCAGGTTAGTCACGTGAGAGGCACAGGTCAAATAGGTCCTGGAACAACATCTATTATCAAACAGATCTATCAATCAATCAATAACATTATTAGGTAGACGCGATAGCTTACGCGGTTAAAGATGGAGAGAAGAGCCACCTCCGAAAACCTCGAATTGAGGTCCGCGAACGACCGATATTTTTCTTTTTTTTTGCTTTATTTATGGTAAACGCTCAGCTAGCAATTGTTTTATTCGTACGGAATATTGTATGGAACTGACATTGATACCAACTATCACTACTGATCCCCGTATCAGTCAATATCATTCAAATATGATATGCTCTCTTCATCGATATCTTCGGAATCTGTTCCATAAGTTCAACCAGTATATCTTAAATGTTTAGTCCTTTTGGATTTCTCTATAGACATACGGTAGAACTTGATAGTAACACCAACTATCACTACTGATCTCCGTATCAGTCAATATCATTTAAAAATGATATATTCCTTCCATCGATATCTTCGGAATCTGTTCCATTAGTTCAACCAGTATATCTTAAATGTTTAGTCCTTTTGGATTTCTCTATAGACATACGGTAGAACTTGATAGTAACACCAACTATCACTACTGATCTCCGTATCAGTCAATATCATTTAAATATGATATGCTCTCTTCATCGATATCTTCGGAATCTGTTCCATGAGTTCAACCAGTATATCTTGAATGTTTAGTCCTTTTGGATTTCTCTATAGACATACGGTAGAACTTGATAGTAACACCAACTATCACTACTGATCTCCGCATCAGTCAATATCATTTAAATATGATATATTCCTTCCATCGATATCTTCGGAATCTGTTCCATTAGTTCAACCAGTATATCTTAAATGTTTAGTCCTTTTGGATTTCTCTATAGACATACGGTAGAACTTGATAGTAACACCAACTATCACTACTGATCTCCGCATCAGTCAATATCATTTAAATATGATATGCTCTCTTCATCGATATCTTCGGAATCTGTTCCATGAGTTCAACCAGTATATCTTGAATGTTTAGTCCTTTTGGATTTCTCTATAGACATACGGTAGAACTTGATAGTAACACCAACTATCACTACTGATCTCCGTATCAGTCAATATCATTTAAATATGATATGCTCTCTTCATCGATATCTTCGGAATCTGTTCCATGAGTTCAACCAGTATATCTTGAATGTTTAGTCCTTTTGGATTTCTCTATAGACATACGGTAGAACTTGATAGTAACACCAACTATCACTACTGATCTCCGTATCAGTCAATATCATTTAAAAATGATATATTCCTTCCATCGATATCTTCGGAATCTGTTCCATTAGTTCAACCAGTATATCTTAAATGTTTAGTCCTTTTGGATTTCTCTATAGACATACGGTAGAACTTGATAGTAACACCAACTATCACTACTGATCTCCGCATCAGTCAATATCATTTAAATATGATATATTCCTTCCATCGATATCTTCGGAATCTGTTCCATTAGTTCAACCAGTATATCTTAAATGTTTAGTCCTTTTGGATTTCTCTATAGACATACGGTAGAACTTGATAGTAACACCAACTATCACTACTGATCTCCGTATCAGTCAATATCATTTAAATATGATATATTCCTTCCATCGATATCTTCGGAATCTGTTCCATTAGTTCAACCAGTATATCTTAAATGTTTAGTCCTTTTGGATTTCTCTATAGACATACGGTAGAACTTGATAGTAACACCAACTATCACTACTGATCTCCGTATCAGTCAATATCATTTAAATATGATATGCTCTCTTCATCGATATCTTCGGAATCTGTTCCATGAGTTCAACCAGTATATCTTGAATGTTTAGTCCTTTTGGATTTCTCTATAGACATACGGTAGAACTTGATAGTAACACCAACTATCACTACTGATCTCCGTATCAGTCAATATCATTTAAATATGATATGCTCTCTTCATCGATATCTTCGGAATCTGTTCCATAAGTTCAACCAGTATATCTTGAATGTTTAGTCCTTTTGGATTTCTCTATAGACATACGGTAGAACTTGATAGTAACACCAACTATCACTACTGATCTCCGTATCAGTCAATATCATTTAAAAATGATATATTCCTTCCATCGATATCTTCGGAATCTGTTCCATTAGTTCAACCAGTATATCTTAAATGTTTAGTCCTTTTGGATTTCTCTATAGACATACGGTAGAACTTGATAGTAACACCAACTATCACTACTGATCTCCGTATCAGTCAATATCATTTAAAAATGATATATTCCTTCCATCGATATCTTCGGAATCTGTTCCATTAGTTCAACCAGTATATCTTAAATGTTTAGTCCTTTTGGATTTCTCTATAGACATACGGTAGAACTTGATATTTAGTAACACCAACTATCACTACTGATCTCCGTATCAGTCAATATCATTTAAAAATGATATATTCCTTCCATCGATATCTTCGGAATCTGTTCCATTAGTTCAACCAGTATATCTTAAATGTTTAGTCCTTTTGGATTTCTCTATAGACATACGGTAGAACTTGATAGTAACACCAACTATCACTACTGATCTCCGTATCAGTCAATATCATTTAAATATGATATGCTCTCTTCATCGATATCTTCGGAATCTGTTCCATAAGTTCAACCAGTATATCTTGAATGTTTAGTCCTTTTGGATTTCTCTATAGACATACGGTAGAACTTGATAGTAACACCAACTATCACTACTGATCTCCGTATCAGTCAATATCATTTAAATATGATATATTCCTTCCATCGATATCTTCGGAATCTGTTCCATTAGTTCAACCAGTATATCTTAAATGTTTAGTCCTTTTGGATTTCTCTATAGACATACGGTAGAACTTGTGGAGTGGCTATTTTGGTTAAGTACTCATTAGGAAAAATTTATGTTCTCTTAAAATAGTTTTAATAACTAGTTTATCAAATCAAAAATATGTGTTCAGATTTGGTTGGTGTCTGTTGGATGAATTGATGAAAGTTTTGATACAACATCACCACGTTTAGATATCTTCTTGCGAAATCCCAAAACTTTCCAGCATTCGTTTCGGATAGACCTAAATGCAAATTTCATTAGATATTCTATTGATCTAGAAAATTACTTGTTACAAATTAGTGTCATTATTGGGTTAACATAGCAGTGCAGAATAAGACAACAGTTAAGAATCGCTTGGTTCTTTTGGTTTTCCATATTAATAAACGAAACTATTGTAAACAGTGATTGATGCCAAACGAATATCATTCCAGTTATATACGTGGTTACAAATGTGGATTGAAGTAAAATTGCAATTTCATTCTTGCGAGAATGGACACAGCTGATGAGATTCTTTTTCTGCAAAAAAGTCATTATATGAATTTTGATTAGTTTAAATTTACCGCATAAATCAGATATGCCATCAATATATAAGCAAAATAAGATATGACCAAACAAGTAAAACTGATAATTATTTCCAACGTTGCAAAGGTTTCAGTATTGATTACAGTGAAATCATAATCCCATCCTGGTCCCACGAGGAGAAAGTTTTGAGTTAACGACCCGACAATAATTAGGAATAATGTATATGTTATAATCAAAAATAAAATCAATTTGATAAGAAGCGGAAATCTTTTTGAGCCAATCAAATTTGTGAAAATTAAAATACGGCATAGAGCAAGTAGAGTCATAACAGGAAAATCAGCAATCCAGAGACTGTTCATAGTGCATCCAATGATCTGTAAAAAAGGATTGTAACAAATCAAATGATTTCTCTCGGTCGTCTGAATTGCATCAAAAAAGTATTACTCTTATAAAAACATCCAACTTCTTATGTATTATTGGGAGTATTAACATTGGGCCGCTCATAAGATGAGAAACCGCTTGACCCAGTTGACAAAAATTTATGAGATTCATCAGTTTGTAAGTTATATTTGCACTATCATGATCTTTTAAATATATTGCCTGAAATTGATGGTTAGAAACATTGCAGATTTGAGTATAGTACCTTCATAACAACAAAAAACAATGGAAACAATGGTAGTGCGATGGCGAAATAAACTGCACCGTATTCCGTCATTGCCACGTCATCATTGAATTTGAAAAAATATGAAGAATTTGAAGACATAGTTTAGAAAAAAGAAAGCCTATAGAAATTCAAAAGATCATTCTTTTTCTGATAACGTGTTTGCAAATGTAGCTGCCTCGAAATCTTGAGATCGTGAGAATTTCAAAGAAACTTGTGATTAAAAAGTTTCACATGTTTCAAAATCAAATGTCAAAAATCAAAACAAATTTCACCTGAATTGCTACGCTACTGAAAATAGTTTAAGATTCATATGTACATTCATTCATAGATAGCAAAAGAAATTAACAAGAAACATGATACTTTTTAAATTAGGATGTCATTTAACATTTTCAAAAACAGCAGGACGGGATTTTATCAAATTCTATCAAGGGATCAACTGTTATATTCCTGTCCTCACAAAACTAACGATGTTCACGCAGAATTCATTCAGGAAACAAGGGTATTCTTTCGCGGAGGGGTTATTGACACTGTTATACTGACACTTTTCTTATTCATTCTTTTTTTTTGAAGTCCAATGATAATAAGAGATTCGTCTCGAATTGATCTGAAATAGAAGAAGAAACATTAGAGAAATAAAAAATTACAATTACTCATTGCAAATTAATGTCAACGTTGGATTAACATAGCAATGAAATATTAAACCAAGATTCATAAATGCCTGATTTCGTGTAATTGAAAGATCCAATAAATTCACAGAAAACATGGATTGGTGATATAAAATAATCAACAGAGTGATATATGCAGTTACCAATGTTGATTGAACGAGAATAATTATTTCATTTTTACGAGATTGAATACTGCTCGACAGGCTTTTCTTCTGAAATCCATATTTCGTTATTGATAACTTTTACGGTTTTACCGCATAGATCAGATATGCCATGAACATATAAGAAATATAGGAAACAATCAAACACGGTAAACTGATAACTATTTCTTGAATTTCAAATAGACCTATTCCAAAAGTATCGTAATCATAATCCCAACTTGGCATACTCAGATAGAAGTTTTGAGTGATGGAACCAAAAACTGCTAAAAAGAAGGTCCACAGTATAAATAATGACAAAAGTATTTTGATACATATCGGCAGTTTCTTAATTTGTATAACATTCGAAAATATGAGTATTCGACAAACAGCGAGGAGTGTCATAATCGGGAAATCTCCAATCCAAAATGCATTTAGAAAACATCCCATAATCTGGAAAAAAAGGTCTCAGGTCGAATCTTTTTCGAGGTGTTTCACTGTTATGATTGGCTTGATCATATCGTATAAGTATGGAAAAACTAGCATTGGTCCACTTGCGAGATGAGTTACAACTTGTCCAACTTGATATAGATTTATGATAATCATCATCTTAAACGTTAAGTTAGAACCCTCACGGTTTTTGAGATACAATGCCTGAACAGGTTATTTTTTGCAATAAATTCGACTGAAATACTCATCTTAATAATTGCAAAAAATAGTGGAAGAGGTAACAGAGATGCAACAAAATAAATAATTCCGTATCTCATCATTTCTCTGTCTGGATTCATTTGGAATAAAGACGGTTTAGTCGAATTTTTGAATGGCATTTTGTCAAAGGATTTACCAGAAGGAGAAGTGTGTTTTTGTGATACCAGATCGGAATTTTGAATTTAACCAGATAGACAAGTCCTAAGAACTGTGATGAAGAAAAGGAAGGAAATCAAAATTTAGTGGTTATTCACACGCGTTCGTATGAATTGTTCAGAATAACAACCGGTTGTTTTTATTATTATAAAAAATATTCTTCTTACTTCATTCAGAACACAATTATATCTTGCTAAATGGCAATTCAACATATCTTTTTTATCCTACTTGGATTCAGATTATTCGTTTTCTCAATTAAAAAGGTTAGACAAGCAAAACTCTGTTTCTCATTGGTGACGATAAAGTTTGCCGATTGTTCCCAACACTCATACTTGTTTGGAATTTTGAATTGCTTCGGGAAACTAAACATTTCATAGCTTCTTCTCGAATCGATCTGGATCAACGATTTTTTTTTTAGCAAAAATTGAATTCTACTCACTTGGTGCAGGTCAATGTCAAAACTGGATTCACGTAGCAGTGAAATACCAATACCATGTTCATAAATGCTTGATTACTTTTTGCACTCATGTCTATAAATGATATATTTGAGAATAGTTCTTGATGCCAAACCACTATGAGAAATGTTATATAAGCAGTTACAAAAGATGATTGAACAAGTATTTGAATTTCGTTTTTCCGAGATTGTACACTGGGTGAGAAATTTTTTATCTGGGCTCATTCGGTTAGACACTAAAAAATTTTTGATTTATTACCGCATAGATCATGTAGGCCATTGTAGCATAAGCACCATACGACAATATCAGGCACGCAAAGCTTATGATGAGTTCTTGCATAAGAAAAAAGTCAATACCAAACGCCTCCATATCATACTGCCAACCAGGACAACTGAGATAAAAGTTTTGGGTAACTATGCTGAAGACAAAAATAAGTATAACCCAAATAAGGAAAATAAACACTATAAATTTGACAAAAAATGGAAGATCCTTGCCTTTCATCAAACGTGAGAATACGAGAATTCGACAGATAGCAAGAAGAGTCATCGTAGGAAAATCCAAAATCCAAAGGACATTAAGAGAGCATCCCATTATCTGAACAATCAACCAGAACATGGATAATGTTCAAAAGAAGACACTCACTGAAATGAACGGGGTGATTTTAGTATATAGATTTGGAAATATGAGCATAGGACCAGTCATACAATGCGTGATCGATTGTCCAAACTGACTAATATTTATGAGTATCATTAATTTGTAGGTAAGATTTGACACAGACAAGTTTCTGACAAACAGCGCCTGAAACTAGTAGAACTTTTCACATGTTCAAGGCCAAATTAACTGAGGTACCTTTATAATAACAAGAAACAATGGTAGTAAAGGTAATGATATCAGAATGTAAATTATACCGTATATCATCATTTCCGTATCAGGATTGAGTAGGAAAAGCCCCGTTGAGTTGTCTAAAGACATTTCCGAAAAAAAACTTACACGAGATTGAAGGCAAGTTAACTGGTCAATGATCTTTATCAAGTGAGTTATAGCTTTCACTGAAATGCATCACTGAACAGGTTGGGTAGGCGTAAAGATTAATCGGAGTTTGCATAAAAAACCTTTTAAAAATCATGAGTCTTGCAAGAACAACAGTCTAGTTTAAGGAATTTTCATTTGAAAAACATCATCGACACAAGCTTGGAAAATTAACAGCCCCAGCGTTATGAGAACAATTATCGCAAATCAATAAGAATTTGAAGTACATAATACTAAATATCAATATGCAATGCTTTTCCTTGGGTGTACAATTGAAGTCTTCGATACAGTTATGCTGATGCTTTTTCTATTTATTTTTCTCTTCCGGATACCAATAACAATCAGACATTCTTCTCGGAGTGATCTGAAACTGGCTTTATTCTCAAATGCTTCAAATTATCGTGAACTACTTGTTGCAAATTAGAGTCAAAGTAGGGTTCACGTAGCAGTGGAAAATTAAACCGAAGTTCATAAATGCTAGATTTCTGGTTACTGCTAAGTCTACCAATTCAATAGAAAACATTGATTGATGATAAACAATTATTAACAAAGTGATATACGCAGTTACAAATGTTGATTGAACAAGAATAATTATCTCGTTTTTCCTTGATTGTACACTGCTTGATAGGTTTTTCTTCTGAAATTATGTTGTCAGGACTCATTTTCTGAAAAAAACATCTTGTTGTTTTGTCATACCGCATAGATTAAATACGCCATGAGCATATAAGAGATGTATGACACAATCAGACATGGGAAACTGATTACTATTTCTTGAATTTCAAACAACCCTATTCCAAAAGTATCATAGTCGTAATCCCAACTTGGCATACTCAGATAAAAATTCTGAGTAATAGCTCCAAAGATCGCAAGAAAGAGAGTCCATGATATAAATGCAATCAAGATTAGTTTAATGAAAATTGGAAACTTTTTCAGTTGAATGACATTTGTAAAAATCAAAATACGGCAGACAGCAAGGAGTGTCATAACTGGGAAATCACCGATCCAAAACGCATTTAAAAAGCAACCGAGCGTCTAAAATTCACTATAGTTTTGCAGTTTATCAATTAGATACTTACCGTCATCAATGGTTTGATCTCCGCATGAAAATTGGGAAAAACTAACATTGGACCACTAATAAAATGCACTAGAACTTGACCTAGTTGATATAGATTAATTATTATCATCAATTTATATGTCAAGTTTGATCCCGAGCGATTTTTCAAGAAAAGAGCCTCAAAATGAAAAAAAAATTATGATAAAATTTATGAGAGTGATACCTTTAAAATTGCAAAGAAAAGTGGGATAGGGAAGGTAGCAGTTGTGAAATAGATGATACCGTATTCCACCATTTCTTGATCAGGGTTTAAATCGAATAAAAAAGAATGAGTTGAGTTTCCAGTAAGCATTCAGACTCAAGAGTAAAAAGAAGTTACGGATACCACAAATAAGTGTCTGTAAGATTCTTCAAAATTCAAGAATCAAACTGACATAATCAATTGTTCACACGTGTTCGTTTTCATTCAGAAAAACAACAATGTGTTCACTTCGTCTCCTTTTATGACTAGTCTACAATTTCCGAATCGTGATCAATGATTTTTATTTCCGTTTTCTTATTAATTTCCGCTTTCGGAAATTATGAGAATCTTGCAAAAAACTACAAACGAGCTTTTCCATTTTTTTTCCGGCAATAAAGTCAGAATCACTTATTTTGATGAAAAATGAATGTTCTATAAATGTCATTATGAAATCACCACAATACCAGTCACCGATAAGTTCTGGCTTTTATTTGCATTCCATCGTTTTCGAAACCCTATGAAACATTCTTCTCTCACAGATCTAAAGTTCATTATAGATATGAGCTTTCTTTTAGCAAACTTACTTGTTACAAATCAATGTCAAAATTGGATTTACATAACAATGGAATAATAATCCAAAGTTCATAAATGCCACATTTCTCACTACATTTAAATCTAGAAGATTTACAGAAAACAAGGGTTGATGATAAAGAACTATCAAAACAGTGATATACGCAGTAACGAATGTTGATTGAACAAGAAGTAGAATCTCATTATTTCGAGATGGTGCACTATTTGCGAGGTTTTTCTTCTAAAATCCCATTATTAGAAAACACAAAGCACATCAAAAAATGGGCGTCGATGTAAAAATAGCAACTCGTTTTACTATGATGTCTTTGTTTCCTTACCGCATAAATAAGGTACGCCATGAAAATGTAAGAGATATAGGAAACAGTTAAACAAGTTAAGCTGATAGCTACTTCTTGAACTTCAATAAAATCAACTCCAAAAGTATCATAATCGTATTCCCAACTTGGCATACTCAAATAGAAATCTTGAGTGATGGACCCGAAAATTACGAGTATGAATGTCCAGAGCAAACATGCAGCCAAAGATATTTTCATAGAGAATGGAAATCTTTTAGAATGAATTCTATTTGAAAATATGAGTATCCGACAAACAGCAAGAAGTGTCATAATAGGAAAGTCTCCAATCCAAAATGCATTTAAAAAGGACCCCAAAATCTGAAACTTTGCTGTCAATTTTGACTTACCATAATGATTGATACGGTGATGAATGGTTTAACTTCAGCATAAAAATTTGGAAAAATGAACATTGGCCCGCTAACAAAGTGAATGAAGGCTTGACAGAGCTGATTTAAATTCATAAGGATCATTAACTGGTATGTTATGTTTGAGCTTCCACGATTTTTACGGATCAAAGCCTATAATGAATGAAAAATTAGCTTCCTCAAATTGATTATTTTCTTACTTTCAAGACAATAAAGAAAATTGGAATTGTTATAGATGCCATGGCAACATACATAAAACCATATTTCATCATCTCGTTGTCCGGATTCAGTTGAAACAAATATGGAAAATCGAAAGAAGACATTGCAATTTATTGCTATTACTTGAAGCAGTAGTGAGATGCCGATATGCTCATGAAGAAAATGCAAGCTTATTGTTTTTGAATACTAACCGATAACAGATGGAACAAGTGATGTAATAGCAGGTTCTAGAGATGAATATTCTCTAAGGGACGGTTTAAATTTTATTATCATTAGCAGTCTGTCTACAACTTCGTATCGTTCAGTGATAATTTTTTCGAGTAAGAAATACTCTGACTAAGCCCAAAACGTTTTGATAAGAACAATGTTTGATAACTTTTAATGAGTGTCCTTGCCGGAGACCCAGTGTCTACCCATTCTGCCTAATGTCAAACCATAAAATCAGATTTATCCAGTAAGTACAAACAAACAAACAAAACAAAATATAGAATCACGACGCTTAACTCTTATTGAAGTTCACTTTCTTTGAAAGCTTAGAACCGTATACAATCTCTTGATACTTTTTCGAATTTTTGTTGATATTGTCATAAATTGCTATCCGTCCTTCTTGGAAGTTATCCGCCATCGCACTAGTTGGATAATTAATTTTGAAGTACTTTAGTGGGTTAGCAAGCTTGTACGGTTTCCACGCTTTTGTAGTGTTTTTCCCATTCGGATCGCTGAATCCGAAACTTACAAATTGTCAATTTAAGAAGGGAAACCTACCCATATTTGACAAAGTTAGCCATCAGTTCCTGTACATTATTCATGACTTTCTTTTCTTCATCATTTGGAGTGAATCCAGTCATAACTCCACTTCCAAAATAATACTTGAAATCAGAACTATGAGATGCAGTTTGAAATGGTTGGATTAAAACACCAATGTCTGTGGTAGCCTTGTTGAAATAATTGAATGATCCCAGATACACTTTGTTTCCATATTTGGCATAAGATCTGACAGCATCTAATGTGCCACTGTTGAAAACGGAATCACTGACATACTGAAAAAGAATTATCAGAAGTTATGGACTTCAATAACCCACATTGATAACTCGCAAATTGGTCAAGTTTTTATCCAATGGAGAAACATCTTTGAGGTAAAAATCGGTGAGATTTTTCTTAACTGCTTCATAGTAATCTGTTACGTCAAGACCATAAGTTTCATCCACAAAACCTCCGAAATTACTGTAGGCATTTGCAAATAACGGATTGAAAGCGACTAAAAAACAAGAGAATGAAAATCAAACTTGATAAAATATCACCTACTCATTCCAACTGACTCCATCTCTGTCACAGTGATCATTGCTTCTTTCTTCGGGGCTTCTTTCCTCAGTGTATCAAACGGTTTTGGGAAAAAGTCACCATCCCAATTTGGTACAAATGGAACTACTCCAGCTTCTTTAGCTCTGAATCCCTTCACTTCTTTGAACATTGCTACATCTTGGTCCAAGTACCATTGTAGAAGACTTTGAGAACCTGCGAAACATTTGTTAACGACGTTTTCATTCGAAAATTACCGTTTCCTGTATAACCATGAAACTGTGCAAACTGTAATCCGACAGATGATTCTATTCTTTGTGCCCTAATTGCAAAGTTACAGAATGCAGTTCCAGACATTGAGATGGATCTCCGGAACAGAGCTGTAACGATATCGTTTGGAATACAAATGCGTTTTTGTCTTACTGTTTGAATGTGGACTCAACGACAAAAAATCTGTGCTAGCAGATCCAGCACTTGTACCAGATAGAGTCACCATTGTCGGATCTCCACCAAATGCGGCAATGTTATCTTGAACCCATTGAAGAGCTAAGGTCTGATCCCATAATCCATAGTTTCCAGTTGCAACACCATCAGCAATTGTTAAAAAACCCAGAGGACCAAGACGATAGTTCATCGTAACCACGATAATGTCTCTTTGTGGAATATTTCCAGTCATTGCATATCCATCCATATAAGAAGTGTAACCAATTTCAAAGCCTCCTCCGTAAATGTAGACTAATACTGGTAACCCGTTTGGCTGAAATCAAGATCTAAGTCAGCAGAAAAGGAAAGGATTAGCTTACAAACTCATCAGACTTCCATCGAGGAGCGAAAACATTCAAAGTCAAACAGTTGTTTTCAGCGAATGGACATGTTTTTGTAGCAGTTAACTGTAATTTCAAAACATGACTTTTTATCGATATCAAGATAAGCTTACCATTGCAAATTGTCCTGTTTGAGGACATCCTGGACCATAATCATAACAATCTCTTGGCTCTGTCCATTTGTCAAAAGGAACGGGTTTTTTGAATTTCAAATCACCTATTGGTGGTTTTGCGAAAGGAATTCCTAAGTAACCATCAACTATTTTGGACCCCTGAAAACTATAGTTTTCTATGAAATCGTTTTTTCGCCACTTACAAAAGTATAAATATTTCCTCGAATTGGTCCACACGGGGCATTCAACACGTCTGGATTTTTATCGGGCTTCTTATTATTAAGAGAGCCTAATAAATCACCGGAAACAAGAGTAATAAAGGTAAATTCAAAACATAGGAATAACATGATACAAAAAACGGAAGTGGTCGATAACAAGTGAAACTTCGATGGTTTTTAAATGATGATAGGATTAAATAAATAATCGACAGATCATAACAACTCAAAACAAAGGAGGGACGGCGGAACGGGGAAGCGGAATTTTAAAATTGAAAACTGAAAACCAAAACATGTCTGACTGAAAATTGGCATTTTAGTTCAGTTCTAATCCTCGCGGACAAAAAAAAATCACATTTTATTTGTTCTAAATTCGTAGATAGTTGAAAAGCACGAATTAAAATTATGAAGATATTGTTTACTAAATATTACATGGAACTTCCAGTTACAATTGTTTGATATCTCTTATCATTTTTCTTCACTTCTTCATAAACTTCGAGTCTTCCATTCTGATAATTATCACGCATTTCACTCTTAGGATAGTCAATTTTGAAATATCTATCTGGCTGATCCAAATTGAACTTTTCCCATTTTTCAGTGACATTCAGTCCGTTCGGATTTCTGTGATAACACGGTTTATGGGTTTGAAAAGTCTTAATGATTTACCCATATTTGACAAAATTCTCCACAAATCTTCCCATCATATCCATAACTTTGAACTGCTCTTCAGTTGGCTTGAATGGTGTCATAACGGCATCTCCAAATATATATGGATGATCAGAACCATGAGTAGAAGCATTAAATGGCAGTGCTCCGAAAGTGGTATCAACTTCCGTTTCAGTGTTGAAATAGTCGAATGAAGCTAGATAAGCGTCGTTTCCATTGGAAGTAACAGATTTGGCAGTGTCCAAAGCACAGACATTAAACATGTAATCTCCGATAAACTGAAAAAAAGTTGTAGATTTTGCTCAATTTCGGGTGTCATCAAAAAACCTCAACAAGTTTCTTAACAACTGCCTTTTGATCAGTAACATCGACATCTTTTGTATAAGATTCATAAATCTTCTTTTGGACTTCTACATGATTGTCTGTGACTTCTGGACTGTATGCATCAGCAATGACCGTTTTCAAGTTCTCCAAGTTATCATATGGGTCAGGACAGCCCGGATTACCATGAACTGCAATGAACTTTTTGGGTAATGTGTTTGCCTTTTCACAACTTACTCATTCCTAACCCTTCATACTCTCCAATTGTAATCATTGCATCTAGTTTTGGGGCTTCTTTTCTCAATTCTTCAATCGGTTTTGGAAAGAAGTCCCCGTCAAAGTTTGGAACGAAAAAAAGAAATCCGGAGAAGTCTCGTTTAACTTCAGCAGTTTGTTTGAATATCGATAAATCTTGAGATTTATACCATTCCAATAAACTTTGCGAATCTGAAAAAAATGAGACTCGAGACACGCTTTAGGAAATATTGACCGTTTCCCGTGTATCCATGATGCCTTGCAAAAACCTCACAAACATGAGCTTCATCTTTATTTGAACGGAACGCGAAAGTACCATATGACGTTCCAGACATTGCATAAAACCTTTTGAACAGTTCTGAGAAAGATTTTAATAGTGAAATTCTTGTAAGCATCTGCCTTACTATTAGAATGTGGACTCAATGCCAACATATCAACACTGATTGCTCCTGCACTTTCTCCGCAAATCGTGACGTTGCCTGGGTTCCCGCCAAACGAAGCAATGTGTTCCTGGACCCATTTGAGAGCCAAAGTTTGGTCCCATAATCCATAATTCCCTTTCGCAACGCCATCTCCAGTGGTTAAGAAACCAAGTGGACCAACACGGTAGTTTATTGTGACGACAACTACATCTCTCAATGGAATCGTTCCCGAAAGAGAGTAATCGTGAAAATAGGAAGCGAGCCCGACTTCGAATCCACCTCCATGTATATAAATCAAGACTGGTAAACCTGTTGGCTGGAAATGATAAAGAAGATATTTTTGCGAGAGTGTGAGAAGACTACTCACAAATTCGTTCGATTTCCATCTGGGGGCAAACACATTCAAGGTCAAACATTTTGACTCGTCGGTTTTCACAAAGTCAGGGCATAACTGAGGAGGTTCACATTTTAATTAAAGCTTCCATGTTAACTTACAGCAGAGAAATTTCCAGCTTGTGGGCATCCTGGTCCATATTCATAACAATCTAATGGATCTGTCCATTTTTCAGCGGCAACTGGTTTTTTAAACCGAAGATCACCTACTGGAGGTTTGGCAAAGGGAATTCCAAGATACCCATCAACTATTTTCTCTCCCTACAAATTCAAAATAATTCTCACTTTTGTTTGTATTACTCACATGCTTATAAATATTCCCACGGATTGGTCCACATGTGGCATTGAATACTTCCTTGTTGTTTTCAGGTTTTAAATGTGATAGAAATCCGCCCATATTCAGAATAAAAGAAGAAAGTAAACTGATCTTTTTGGAAAAAGAAAAATATTGTATTTATATAGAGGTCAGGCAGAAACCACATGGCAAAACTGTGGTTGAAGAGAAATAGACAAACAGAGACAGTATGAACTTTGAAGTCTTTCGTTGAAGTTTGTAGTTCATGTAGCATTAGTCTGATAATTCAAATTGTTTACACTTTTTGCGACAGAAATGTGATTTATTTTACAGTTCTCAATCGAAACATTATAAGAGGAAAATTCAAATTCAGAATATTACTCAAATCTTAACCAACAGAGAACACAGATACAATTATCATTGGCTGAACTTGCTTTCCACATCGTAGTTCTAAATTCAACAAAGTGGCAACATCTTCTCGAATCGACCTGAAAAAATGGCTTTTGAAAAGTTCTTTCGAACTTTTAAATACCTGTTGAAAAGAAGCATCATAACTGGGTTCACATAACAATGCAAAATCCATAACCCGTTTATAATTGCTTGATTTCTTCTATTCTCCATATCTATGAAAGAAAGTAGAGAAAACAATGTTGGATGCCAGATAATGACCATGAAAGATATGTAAACTGTTACAAATGTGTACTGTAGCAAAATAGAAATTTCATCTTTTCTTAACTTAAGGGTAGTTTTTATGTTCCTTTTCTGAAAAATAAGTTACTTCCTTGTGTTCTCTGAATCATTTGAAATACCCCATAAATTAAAAATATAATTATCAGATATGATACGTAGGAGATGGCCAGACAAGGAAAACTGAGACAGATTTCGGTTGTATCAAAGAACGAGGCATACGGTGCTTCAAAGTCATATCCCCACCACGGAGGTGTCAGTTTTAAGTTTTGAGTAATACAACCAGCAATGATGACAAACATTATCCAGGAAAAAATAAGACTCAAAAGAATTTTGATAGAAATATGAAACTTTTTTGAACTGATTATATCACAAAATATAAATATTCGACACACGGCTAGAAGAGCCATAATCGGAAGGTCTGCAATCCAAAAGGAGTTCATGATGCAGCCTATAATCTGCAAAAAAGTTAGGGATTGTTAAGTTTTCTGAATTTCAGGAAAATCACCCTTAGAAGTACATCGAATCGCACTAAAAGCCTAGGAAAAATTAGAGCTGGTGATGTGATAAACTGACAAATCCCTTGAGAAAGCTGCAGGAAGTTAATAAGGTTCATGAGTTGATAAGTTATATTTGGAGTTTGCGAGTATTTTTTTCGAATAACCTGTAACTTTTTCTTGTGGTTGAAATTTTGTAAATGTTGTCAAAAAATTGAACAAGACTTACCATCATAATCAAATAGTAAAGAGGAATCAAAAACATGGATAATACGAGAAAAATCAATCCTGAGTACAGAATTTCAGGGTCATCGTTGACTGCAAACAAAGATTTAGAATTTGCCACGGAGTAACTCATCAGTTATGAAAGAATCTTCGAAAAAAAAAAAGTGGGTCGGCATAGACTGGATTGAACGTATCATTTACTCTCTATTTTTCATCAGACGGCAATTCTTCGAATTCGAAGAACAACCGTGAGAAAACCTAAATTTCTGTTGTTTTTTCATTTAAATTTTTGAGGAGAAGCTCAAACGGTGTCTTTTTGGCAAGTTCTATGCAATGCAATTCTTTATTTGAGTGTAAAAGTGTTTGATGAAACAAGAACAACAGCACTTTATGAATGAACCAAAAATGACTTTCGCTGAATACAATTGATATATTTTCTTATGAAATTGAAAATGCCGACACAGTTATTGCCGAACGAGGACGTTTTTTACAACAAAGCTCAACATTCAACAACGATGCAGTATCATCTCGGATTGATCTGAAATAATCAATTAACAAAAGTATACGTTTTCACCAATACTTATTGAAAAGTAATATCATCGCTGGGTTCATATAACAGTGTATAATCCATAGTCCGTTTATAATTGCTTGATTTTTTCTATCTTCCAAATTAATAAAAGCAAAAATAGAAAACAAAGCTGGATGCCAGATAATAATTATAATAGATATAAAGCATGTGACAAAAGTACATTGAAGCAAAATTGAAATTTCGTTTTTTCTCAAATTCAGAGTGAGTTTGGAGTTTCTTTTCTATAAAAAGTTCTTTTCTATTTCAAAGTTCTCTTTGATATCTATTATACCCCGTAAATTAGAGCAACAATTGCTAAATAAGATACATATGAAACAGCCAAGCATGGAAAACTAAGACTGATTTCCATAAAATCAAAAAACTTTGAATTCGAAACTTCAAAATCATAACCCCATGCTGGAGGTGTTAGTTTCATGTTTTGAGTGATACATCCAGCAATAATAACAAAAGAAATCCATAAGGAAATAAACGCCAGAATTAGTTTGATGGAGATATGAAACTTTTTGGGACAGAGTATATTGCAAAAAATAAAAATACGGCAAACAGCGAGAAGCGCCATCACAGGAAGATTAGCAATCCAGAACGAATTCATTATGCAACCAATTATCTATAAAGTTATCAATGAAGGTTTGAAATAGGACACTATAAGAATATATACCCTTACAACAACATCAAACTTCTCCAATAACTTTGGAAATATGAGCGCTGGGGATGTAATGAAATGACCAATGCCTTGAAAAAGTTGCAGAAAATTGATGATATTCATTAGTTTAAACGTAATGTTTGGAGTTTTTCGATCTTTATTGCGGATCACCTAGAACAATGTTTTATTCAATAAGTCATAGAATGATTGTTGAATTACAAACCGTCATAATTAACCAATACAATGGTGGCAGGAACATTGACAATAAGAGAAACGACAATCCAGAATACAATGATACCTTATCATCATTTATCGAAAGCAAAAAACCAAGACGCGTGGTAGAGTTAATCATGGCTTGAGACTGAAATGTAGCGAACCCACAAAAGCCATGTAACTTGTTTTCATTTCTTTTCTCCAGACATGATTTTTTTTGACTTCGATGAATAATTATGAGAACCAACTCCACTGTTGTTTTCTTGAATTTTAGTAAAGCCTCAAGATTTTCAGTAGTCTAGGACTGTGTTTTGCTTGTAACTTGGTGAAGAATGAACCAAGAGAGCAATGTACTTGCCCCCAGTTCTTTCATTTTAATGAATTCGCTGAATCAAAAAAGTCATTATTATTCAGCCGAAACGAAGAGATAGTAACATGAAAAGTATTGAAATAATATCAGAAACAATCTAATTTGATCTGTGTTCTTTTCATTTCTGCTCAATTTCCGTGTTTTGTGTGGATGTGTCTTCTCGCGCACAACAAACACATAAAAACAATTTGTTCAACAAGGGACGCAGAAACAAAAAAAAAATGAAACAGACAAACAAGTATAGAAATCTATACCGAAACGTTTCATTTGTTCTGTTTTTTCATCTAGTGATGGGTGGTTTTCTCTCTCATCTATCACCTGAACCAAGTTTTGAAATTCTAAATGCCACTTGTGGGCCAATTCGTGGAAATGTTTATAAACATGTGAGTGCACAATTAACTCAAAATTTGAAAAGTAATTTATAATTAGGGTGAGAAAATTGTCAATGGATATCTTGGGATACCATTTGCCAAACCTCCATCCGGTGATCTTCGATTCAAAAAACCAGTAGCTGCTGATAAATGGACTGATCCGTTAGACTGTTTCAAGTATGGCCCAGCTTGTCCACAATCTGGAATTCTGGCCGCGGTTTGTTATTTAATTTTTTGAAAAGTTAATCAGAATGATTGTGCAGTTTGTCCCTGAAGATATGATTTACGCTTCGGAAGACAACTGCTTGAGTGTAAATGTTTTTGCCCCACAATGGAAATCTGATGAGTTCGTAAGTTAGCTTCTGAAAGTTTTTTTTTCAATCTTCTATTTGCAGCCTAAAGGTCTCCCTGTGATTGTATATTTCTATGGTGGTGGCTTTGAAATAGGAACGACCGCGTGTATGCATGATTACTCTGTAACTGGAACTCTTCCCATTAAGGACGTGATTCTTGTAACCGCCAACTACCGAGTAGGCCCTTTTGGTTTCTTCACCACCGGTGATGACGTTGCAAAAGGAAACTATGGTTTATGGGATCAAACTTTGGCTCTCAAATGGGTCCAGGAACACATTGCCTCATTTGGTGGAGATCCAAAAAATGTCACAATAGCCGGAACAAGCGCAGGAGGAGCCAGTGTTGATTGGTTGTCTTTGAGTCCATATTCCAATAGTAAGATGTTTATTGAAACTGATTTCTTCTAACTTTATGAATACAGAATTATTCAAACGGTTCATTGCAATGTCAGGGACTGGATACTGCATGACTCTTATCAGGCCTGCAAAAGAACAAAGTAAAGTGTTCGAAGAATTTGCGAAGCTTCATGGATACACTGGAAATGGTAAGAGATTCATCACTCTTCTTATTAGTTTCTTGGGAATTCACTTCCAGATTCGGAATCATTGTTCGAATGGTATAAATCTCAACCTGCTTCCAAATTTAAGGAAATGGAAGGATTCCAACAAGTTGCTTCAGGAATATTATCTTTCTTACC
This sequence comes from Caenorhabditis doughertyi, assembly GCA_963572265.1. Classification (NCBI taxonomy): domain Eukaryota; kingdom Metazoa; phylum Nematoda; class Chromadorea; order Rhabditida; family Rhabditidae; genus Caenorhabditis; species Caenorhabditis doughertyi. The sequence continues at coordinate 9,966,719 of OY751557.1, forward strand.
TAACTTTGACGGCGATTTTTTCCCAGAGTCATTTGAAAAGTTGAGAGAAAAAGCTCCGAAAATGGACGTAATGATTACAGTTGGAGAGTATGAAGGACTGGATATGGGTAATATTCGAAGGTGTAACAGATTGAAGTTTCAATAATTTATAGCCATTCATAACCCATTATTCGCTGATTCCATCAAAAACTTTAAAACCATTGTCTCTCAGGAGTTTGCAGAAGATATCACAGATAATGCAGAAGAAGTTCGAAAAAAGATTATGAATTGTTATTCCAAAAATGTAGATTGGAATGACAAAACAACTGTTGATAAAAAATTAGTGGAGGTGGATCGTGTTTGAATCCGGGAATTTAAAAATTATTTGTATTCCAGTTTGTCGGTGATTGCATTTTCAATTATGCTGCTTTGGAAACAGCAAAGTCTTGTACTAAACACGGTGATGACGTGTTTTTAGCATCTTTCGATTTCTATAATTCTGAATTCAAACATCCGTTCGCCGCCATACTCCCATTCGAAGCATCATCTCATGCTCCAGAATTCAAATACATTTTTGGAACGACACCGGATGGTGTGTTTGAACCTACTGAAAGCGAAAAGAAAGTAATAGATTTGATGACTAGTTATATAACCAATTTTGCGAAATATGGGTAAGAGTATCTAGAATTCCAAAAAAATTACAGTGAATGTTCAGAAACCCTAATGGGAACGAAATGCATGGTACAAGTTGCTGGGAGAAGTACATTTTGACAGAGCCATTGAAATATTTTAAAATCGATTATCCAAAATGTGAAATAAGAGACAATTTCCAAAACGGAAGATTGAAAATCTACGATGAAATTAGAGAAGACATGAAACGATTCCAAAACATTGTCAATGGAAATTAAATCATTTATTGTCTATTAGTTTTATTTGTATTGTGTAGTTTCAATAATGTGTTTCTTGAGATAAATCATTAACTTCGGCATCTAAGATCAATTAGGCAAGAAGGAAGTATAATGGTCGACCTCTTTGATAAGAGTTGACCGTGAAACGTTTATATAAATCCACATTGTATTCATTCTCTCGAAACTGTAGTAAGTCGGCTGTAGTAATCATGAAATTCCGCTCGTTTCTTCTTCTATCAGCGCTCAACTTCGTTTCAGGTTTGTTTATTCCGAATTAATTTTTTTCTCGTAGCACTAGTTTTTCTATTTAAAAAAAACCTATCGGCAACCCCTATTTCTCTGGAGTAAATGGAATTCAACAAAATTACAAAACGCTTTCAGTTCACACTCAATCGCCACCAGCAGAATGTCTGAAACCTCTTGCATTTGGAAAAGTTTGCACTACCGCAGAGCCTTCAATCCGAGTATGTTTTCAATTTAGTCTCTCTTCTCACTTCATTTGTAGTACCATTTTGATAACTCTACTAGCCTATGCATGGCATTTAAGTACAATGGATGCAAGGGAAACAAAAACAATTTCGATTCGGAGAGTTTTTGTAACAGTCTTTGCAAGCCAACGGATATTGTAGGATGCCCTGTTAATTCGAAACCAGTGAAAAAGGCAGATGGAAGCACTAATTGCAAACAAGATGTTAGTTTCATTACTCAAACTATTCTTTCAATGTTTTTTTCCCTTTTCAGGAAGACTGTACTTCCAAAGGATATTGTTCAAAGCGTCTGTCTGGCGGAGGCCTATGTTGTTCCAAAGCAATTAGAGGCAATAATAGAGATTTATCAAACCAAAAACAATTCATTATTTTGCAGAAAAACTTGATTCTGACTATGCGCCTAAATGTGTTACTGGAAGAGTTGTGGTTACAGTGGATAACAACCAGGTTTTGATTGGCAAGAATTGCTCATCTAACTTTTGTCCAGATGGCTCGAATTGCAGAAAAGGAAATTATTTTTCCACATGTTGCAAGAAAGCTTGATAAAGTTTTTGAAATAATGATGTCTTAATAAATGATAGTTTAAAATTTTTTTTTCGCAGAAATGTTGTCCTCAAAAGTGGGAATTCAGAGAGTAGTCATGGCTAATATTAACCAACTCAAAGTGTACGTGAGTTCAGAAAAAAAAAGGTGAAATCGTATTTTTGTCCCTGCACCTATTCCTACGATTTTTGAACTCTCTAACATGAAAAACCATAATTCTGATGCTTCGCAAAGCTTTTGAAACTTTCTTTACAAAAAAGCATGATCTCATAACTTCTGATAAACCGAACCTGATTGATGACTGATGTTTCCAAGGCAATTCCTTCGAATTTCCAAAAATACAAACTTTCTAAAAAACCTGATCAAACAACTAGGTGTTTATGCTACTTTTCGTTGCTCATAGAATAAAATTTCAGCGAGCAATGTTTCTAATTATAAACATGGAAGTGAAAAAACTGCTCATAAACAGTTCTGTTGACATTGTTATTTCACACGTTTCTTACGCATACAAGAACTCATGATTTTCAAAAAGATTTTTCCAGAACAAAAGTCGAGGTCAATTCAATACTGTACATAGAGGACTAGCTTCCTAGAATAACTGAAGAAATCGAACAAAGACTAAAGTATGAGCAGAGTATTCAATAAGACACACCTTATACTATCGAAGCGAACTACTTCAAATGTGTTAAACATTGTGTTTATCGAAGGTTACCAGTACGGTCAAGTTCAATCCGAGATCGCCACTGACTCAGAAAGACACATTGTGATTTCTGACCACACTTTTTACAACTACACATGGAGATATTAAAAAAGCAAAAGACTAAACATGAATTCGTGAATTTCACGTTTTCTAAACCAAAATCATAACATGCTTTGTGTCGCGACGCCAATTGATAGAAGGCCCAGTGGAAGCCTATTGGGTCGGCGACTATTGTAGTGAGCGATGTCTCGTGGTGAACTTTGTGTTGAAGGAAGAGAGGTTTGACTTCATATGGTTTATTCCAAGCCAAACGTTGTTAGAATAACAGTAGAAGTTGCATTGGTGGTGGTTCAGTGTAGAGAATACTAGGGAGAGTTGTCACAGGCGACATAACTCTAGGGAAAATACAGAAGAAGTGAGAAGAAGTGACCAGGTCACCGCTTCCCACGAGCGTTGGTGAGAGAAGTGATTCTAGGGTGGAATAATCACGAGAAGTGAAGTAAATTCTAGGGTAAACAATCCTAAAAAGGGGGCGAAGGAATGTTCTAGAAAGAATGGGGAAATAGCAAGGGGAACGGAGAGAATTAGACATTATTACGACGCTCCATGTCCCGCCGGCGGGGTCGCTTTAGCGGCGAGTCCAACGGAGCGCGTTTGCATCATTTCCTCCAATTGGGAAGCACGTCTAGGAATTGTTGTCGTTGCTTCTTGGGCGAATGAAGGGGAATGTTGAAGACGTTACGATGTGAAGCTAATGCAAATAGCTTCACATGTAAAAGATATTGCGAGACTTCTTCTAGGGAAACGGTCGTGAGATAACCCAGGAGTTATCTCCGCGACACTCCCGAGGCGGAATGATCTCCTTTTCGAGTGTAACGTAGAAGAAGGAGATTTCCATTTCTTGAGTCCTTCCTCGAATGAGAGAATCCTCGAATGGTTTTAGGTGGAGGTTGATCTAAGGTACCGGTTATAGATCGTCGAGCAATATCTCCAAATTCCATTTGCAGCGTCTGGAACCGTGTTGAGCAATACTTTTCCGCTAGGGTGAACTGAGCTTGTGGCCTGACTGAGGTACCCGGTTGACTTGTGGGTAGTGAAGAAGCAATCTGATTCTAGGGTTCGTCCTTGGCAAGCCAAGTCCGTCCTAGAAGCGACTGGTGAAGGCTTCCTCGTTCCTCGTGGTGATGATGGTGTCAGTTGGCCTTGCTGGGTGTCCGCCAGTTGCTTGATGACTTTGCAACGTGGACGGAACAGTCGAATCCAATGGTTAAGGTTGGATCCGTAAGAGCTGTGAGACGTTTGATAAGTGTCTCTAGGGTTTGACTTGATGGGCTCTTTCCAGCTTCCGAATATCTACTTCGGTTTGATGTAGCTCGTGCTCACTTTTGCGTAGAATCCTGCTCTGGGCTCCTCTTCTGCTCCTGAATCCTTTCGATGGATGCTCGGGCAAGGCTGACTTGTCTTGTGTCAGATCCTTGCTCCTCCTGTCTCTTGTCTTCTGCATGTCCTTGTCCTTGTCTAATCCTACTTGTCCTGCTGTCATCCTGTCGTCGATAACTAGGGTTGGTCCTTCGTTGATCCTTGACGACTTGCTAGACAATCTAGGGTGTTGAGAGTAACGCTAGCGGCATTATAGCTAACCCACTAGAAACCCAAATTACAATTTTGAGTTTACTAGCAGTTTTTACTATAACGACCGCAGCGGTATCCTGGTCGTTGAACTTATGGTCATTGACTTGTATCCTTGAACAGTGACTGTTGGTCCTATCCTTCGTTGATAACTGCATGACGGTTAACTTTGGTTGATTGATCCTTTTGGGGTCTTGTTGACGATTGAGAATCTAGGGATACTGTAGCTTTCCCACCCGACAAAGAATCAGATTCAGTGCTGGAGGTTCTACTAAAATACCCTTGACATCCTTGTCTTCACGTTGGGATTGTGACGTTGATGTCCACACCATCTTTGACCTTGTGGAATGGTCTGGGTGATTGAGATGGCTAGGGTGCAGTCCTTTTTGGAGCTGCTGTGGTTTTGGCGGAGATCCAGAAGGTTCTTGTGGGGCTTCTGGTCCTTAATGTACGCCAATTTTCTTCTTGTCGCATCCTTTTGGTAAATAACCTTGTCGTTGATCGTTGAGTTGACTTTTGAAGTTTCCTCGTTGAACCGTTGTGTAGTTGTCTTACTTTTGAAGATGTAGTTGTCTTACTGTCGCAGATGTAGTTGTCTGACTTTGTAGATGTCCTAGATCTTGGTGTTGTCGTTTCCTTTGAAGTTCTTTGTCCAATTTCTTGAACTAGGGTTCTTCTCCGTGACGACTTTCTTGTGGATCGTCTTCTAGGGTTGACACTTCCTTGGTTGCTACTATTCGTCGCATTGCTGCTTCTCCTGGTGGCACTTGGGGTCATGTCGTCCTAGTTGACTTCTTGGCAGGTGAGTTGGGGGATCCTCTTCCTTTGGTTGGGTTTGCTAATCCCTTTGGCTTCCTCAGCCTGTTGATGTTGTTCAGATAGAATGTATCTTCGAACTCCTCTAGCTTTGCGGTTACAACCCGATCGCTTTGAGGCTCAAAGAAGGCATTCTACCTGTTTGTGTGGATTGTCCATCCATCCGTATGACGCTGATGTTGTGCGCCTTCATCTCGGTCCTGACTTTGTGCACTGCGTGTCTCCCTAGGGGTCCTCCACGGCAGTCTTTGTGGCTTGTCCTCTTGAAGAATGGAACTCGGAGTGAGCTTCATTGATGACTTCTTCGTGGAACGTTGACTAAGCCTTATCGTGACGACTTGTTCTTGCTTCGTTGCACGATAACGATGGGTTTCCGAGAATCTCTAGGGTGTTTGGATGGTACTTCTCTTTGGATTGTCGCTACCTTGATGATGACATCTGGTGGCGACTTCTCCTTCGCTGATCGATGAATGTTGACTCGCTTGATCCTTCTTGGCTGAAGCTTCAATAGAGTCGTCGTTGATCAGTTGTGTTCTTCTTTGTCTCTTTTCAGAGTCTGAAGTTGACGTCCTTTTTCTTCTCTAGGGCTTCTTGAAGAGGCTGACGTCGTCATGATGTTTGTGACAGAAGAGCTGAGCTCTTGCTGTCGTCTTCCGTGTCTTCCAAGTGATCGATAACTTTGATCTAGGGCGTCCTCCACGGTTGACTGTCGGCGACGTTGTGCTTTTGACGATGATAGCACTGTCGTTGCCTTTCGTGTGAAGAGTTTTGAACTCCTTCTTTATTCGTTGCCTTGACTGGTGTTTCTTCTCGGCAAGAACTTTCAGCTGTTCTGGACTTGACGATGAGTCTGCATAACTCCTGACAATGATGTACACTGACTTCGTTTGCTCCACTAGGGCTTTCGTTCGCTCCAGATCGAAGTTTGACTTCGTTCCTTTGCTTTAGACGTCTGTCCTTTCTAGGGGCCAATGTGCTGATGATGACGTTTTTGTGCTCCTATTGATGGATAGTAGACGTCCGACTTTTGTGGAGGTTGTCGACTGGGCAAGCTGAAGAGAGCAGTTCCTCATAAAGCATGAGAAATGCTAACTCCTTCCGACTCCAATTGACTATTGGTACGTGATGTCGTCGTTACTAGGGTAAACGACATCTTCCTTGTTGTCGATACCGAAGCGGATGAGACGTCAGATGTTATGCCAAACAGGGTCAATGGTCTGTCAGTCCGGTGAGCCTCTTATCCTCAGCTCTGTTATCCTTTGAGCGCTGATTGGAATGTTTTGCCTTCTTTGACGATGGTTACTGCCTGGGGAGATGGCGAATGACTCGCTTTTGGAGCTTCTGATGGACGAAGTTTGTGCTTATCCTGTTGGAACAGGGTAAACGCATTGACTAAGCTTCGCCGTGTACATCGAGTGAGTCCAATCAGTAGAAAATGAATCACGTGTCCAATCGGTGTTTTTAGTTGTATAGACGGGAACTGAGATTGGACATCTGTGTTTCTGTCCCTTTGGGCTTGTATTGGGCGTTGATTGTACATCGGCTTTCTGGCTTTCTAGGGGATCTTGTCCTTAGAGAAGTCTTGGGTTTTTTTGTGCCGTGATTGCAGAATACGTATGAAGGTAGAATACCGATAGCACTCCGTTCTTCTTGCAAAGAAGACTTGGAATACCTCGAGTAAGCGCCTCCACCTCGTATACTGCTCTCTGAAGCTTCATCTCCTTGTTGTTGGTTATCTAGGGGGCGGTTCGTCCTTTGAGCATTGTGTGATGTTTCGGGGAACATCCTTACAGTTTGCAGTTGTTTGATGATGTCCGTTGCTCGTTTTATTGGTCTAACGCTCTAGGGATGCTTTATCCGTTGACAACTTTCTCGTCCGATGTTGCATGGTGTTGCTGTTGCTTCATCGGTTGATTGGTCTTCTGGAGGGTGTCGTGATGGTGTTCTAACTCCTTCCAGCTGATTGACTGTGTCCATTGAACATTGTGGAATGTTGGACCTTGTCCTTTTCGGGTTCTTGGTCCATCGTTGTGCTGATACTCTTGGGACGTCGTGATCTCTGGTGAGTCGTCGCAGTTTGCAGCTGCAGGTTGAATACCGTCACCACTCCAGTCATCTAACAAGGATGCTTGGGTGTGGCTGTGGTAAGTTCCTATAGCTTGCTCACTGCTTGAAGGTTGTTGATCTTCATTGAATTGACAGTCCTCGGGCAACTGCTTCCTCTTGGTTTGAACTCTCTAGGGCTTGATACCATGTAGTAGCAATGACGGGTGTCTTGCTTTTGGGATCCTGCCATGCTGTTGTAGTTTGGGTAGGTGGTACCACGTTTGTTGAAGTCATAGTGGTTTTTTGGTTTTTATGTTAGTTTTCGAGCGGTAAGTTGGAGCAATTTCTCCTTCCTGGCGGAGGAGCCTCTTTTAACTTTGCACTCTAGGGGTCACTCGCTTTTAGCGCCGTCTCCGGAGAAATTCTGCACTGTAGAGATGATGTTTCTTGGGGTGTCCCTTTTCCTGACGACTCCTTGTGTCCGAAGATGACGTTGTAGTAAGCAGTTGAAGGCCGGATACTGATACCATCCCGGTCATCTTTACAACGATGCTTCGGAATGGCTCGGGTATACTCCCTCAACTCGCGTACTGCCTGATGTTGTCGGGTTGAACGTCTTCCGAAGTTGTTACGATGGAAGGATCCTAGGGTTTGAAGGTGGGCTGGTGATCGTCCATCTTCTAACGACTTTGAATTTGTGGGATCCGACCTCGACTTCTTGACGCGATGGTTGGTGGACAATTTATCCATTGAGCATTGATCGCAAGCTGTGGTTCATGTCCTGTCTTGCGGTATTGGTCCTTTCTGATGCTCTAGGGATGTCTTGTCCTTTGGAGAATCGTCGAGGATGACGCTTTGGAGCTCCGGTTGGTGAACGGGAAGAGCGCTTAGAAGACTAATGCTTCCATTGACTCTTCTAGACTTCCGACGGTTCTAGGGTGTAGGGAAGACTTTTCTCCTTTGTTGATACATCGTTCGACTTCTGGCCGGTGGGTTGGTGAAGTTGATGACGTGCTGTCCTTTTGGTGGGGTCTATCACTCTTCGATAGTGTGTCCTGTTGAGCGACATTTCCTTTGATGACAGTTGGAGAACGTTGGCGTCTTCTTTTGCCCGATTCATCAATGCCAAGAAGGATGGTAAGTATCAGAGCTTTGATGATTTACAATATCAACGTGAACTGAACTTAATCATCCTCACAAGCGCTGACTAACGGGTATCACTTCATCTATCGGCTCTGAGTCGATGATATCTCTGGCGAGAGCTTGACCGTCTGAAGAGCCTCCTTTCCTCAGCTCTGATGACGTTGATCGTCTCTTGATGCGAGAACCATGGGACTTGTGAAAGTAGACGCTGAGGCTACTAGGGGAGAGCAGCACTTCCTGGCGGAATGTGATGTGCTTGCTCCATTTGGCTTGTCTTGGCTTTCTTTGGCGAGATGGTGTCGTTGATGACGTTTCGACAGTCGTCTGTTGTTTGACCAACGAACACTTTCCCGATACGATCCTTGCTCTCGTGACTTGTCCTCGTCGTACATCTAGGGTTTCACGCCTTCATTGACCGACTGTTGTCTATGACTGAGCATGATTTTGGCTATCGGTCGTTGATTTGGCATCTTCTCGTGTAGACGTCTTGAGGAACTTTCCTTGGGTGACTGGAATAGACGAGTCTCTAGGGCGACGATGCTGTTGAGCAATTTCCTTTTGTTGTTCCATGTGAGTCCAGGTGATGAACTTCTGGAGCGCTGATCTCTGTGTTCGACATTGATATCGATACCGGTGGCACCGGCAGATAGAGTTGCTCCTGCGTAACAACCGCGGAGCTTCTCTTCCGCGTGGTCCACTCGGCTTTCGCTTTGTTTGAAGTTGTCGATGGCATGTCCGATGAGGTTCACGTGACTGTTCTTGACCAGGTTTGCACGACTTCCGTCTTGAGCGCTTTCCTATGTAGAGAAGACAGCTCTTGATGGTCGTTGAACATCTCCGAGATTGTTTCCAAACTCTCTAGGGTCTCCTTGTCGTTGCTCTGGTCCTTCCTTATGATGTTCTATTCCTCGGCATAGACACCACTGTCTTGAAGGTTGAGCAGAAGAGACGTTTGTGCTGGACTGGCTGCTGTTTGGTCACACGATGGAGTTGCTTTGGCATGATTGGTCTGCTAGGGCTGAGTTGTTCCTAAAGTCAAAGTTAGGGGGTTTTGTTGAACGTTTTCAACAAAGTATGGACTTGATGTTAGCGCTTAGGCAAAACGCATTGAAGTCTCGGGGACGGGTTGATTTTTTTCGAGCGGCAAATCAAAAGCGCATTCCCTCTCCTTAGTAGGGGGGTTAGATGGAGAGAGCCTCCCAATTTTTCGAGCGGCAATTGGAGCACATTTTCCCTCCTTCGATCGGTGAGAACCTCCCAATTTTTCGAGCGGCAATTGGAGCACATTTTCCTTCCTTGGTGGGGATGGAGCCTGTCAGTTTTGGCCTAGGAGATTTACTGACGAAACTACTTTATCAGGCAACGGAGGTCGGTTGCAGCTCCCTCTTGAGCTTTCCGTCTCCACACCTCTCATCGTTGCGGATGTCCCGTCACACCCTGTGTGTGTCGCCGACGGGATCCCAACTCGGACTCTAAACTCTGAAGTACCTGAATGTTTTAGCGGTTTAGGGGTCTTTGCCAGGGGGTGTGAATTCACCTATGCAGCAGCCTGACACACGCGTTGGGTGCCAGGAATGCGACGTGGGAATGCTGCTAGGGTAGTGTTATTATTTCCCATCGTTTTGGTTGGGAGTACTTACTGATTAGTAAAACTAATATGGTAAGGATTATGTAATACCCACTTAGTAGTATGATGGGGAATGATTATATAGGGTTTAAGTGCAGAATAGTTGCGCAGGCTAACTGAACCTAACCTAAATTGTTACTACTAAGGGGACGACTATCAATCGGGGCGCCTCGCTCTAACATCTTCCACCTGACCTTGGCTTCCGATGCTAAAGTCCGACTACCCGATGAGCAATGCTCACTAACCTATTGAGTTAAACTAGAAGTACTAATATAGGGGCCAGTGTTAGGTCCGTTGCTACCTCTCTCGAAATTGATTAGAGTGAAAACAAACATGAGAGAGGGTCACATGAAAGTGTCACTGAGTCTTCGAACTCGCAGCGGTGCTTAGTCAATCATTCGGCAAGATATTTGAAAACTAGGGTGTAACGAGAAAACTAGGGAATCCATCCGACCATCTCCGATCGACCTTTCCAGGTCCTCCTTCTCCGACAACTGTCTCCGGCGACAGCTTCTCACCGATGATGACAGCACATGCGTGAACTAAACACAGCTAACTACCGAGCCTAACACTTTTTGAAACCTAGGGACGCGCGCTTAAACTTCCTGCGATAGCCACGGAGTATTCGCCTTCGACTCCACCAGTGCTGGATCGCTTTTCTATCGAGGTTGTCTTCGCTGGGCTTCTTGCATCCTTGTAGTGGAGTGAACATCCATGTTTCGTGCCAATTTTGCATCAAGTTGCCACGATCCCGCGTTCACTCGGACCTGATGACTGCTGAGTTCCACAGCTTGACGTCTTTGGGCTTTCCGACGTCAACTATTTCCACGCGTTGATCGTTTCCGGCGATTGTTTCTCCTCGTGGATAATCGTCCTGTTTTTCAGCCCCTTGGTCTTGCGCCTTCCGTCGATAGCAAGAGTATTGGTGTTACTCAATTGATCACGATAAAAGGTTGAGCCAAGTGGTTTCGGTTGGCCTCGAACGAAAATCCTTTAAATACTAGGGTGTAACGAAATTACTAGGGTTTCTTCCTCGATTGCCGACGCGACACCTTCCTAGCGATATTGACGTATCGCTCGCCCGAAAAATCGATAATGACGCAATCGAGCGTGTCCGGTTTTGAATTCGCTCGACAATCTTCTAGGGTGAAACAATGTCGAAAACGTGGTCATCAATTTGCAGATTGACTTCTCGCGTTACCGAGTGACCTTGAGGAGCCCAATCGTATTACAATTACGATGAGCAACTCGCAATCACCGGCATATCTTCCTTCTTCGTGTGATGACCAAGACGTTGAGACTTCTAGCCGTGTTGCAATCTCAACTAGAGCGGTCTCCGTCAAGGGCACCACTGCTTTCCTTCGTCGTCGCTCTTCTGACGTGTTCGATTCTTCTTCCGCTGACTCCGATTTCCTCCTGTGATTTTGTTGCTGCCGCCGACACGAAAAATCGATAATGGCCATATCTCGCTAATCCGTGCGGCTGCGGGAGAATTTGTCGTCGCCAGCTCTCTAGGGTCGAAAAAATCGATAATTCCTTGAACAGAATCGCCACAATCTTCTTTGGGGCTTTTTCAGAGGCGATTGCCGGCATTTTCGCTCAGCCTAGTGCATAACAACTGCCTATAACTTCGCTAAACCGGCGCTCGTTCGCTGAATTGGCCACTCCAATCCTTCGCTTCGAGCCACGATGACATCTTCGTCCACTGGTCGATGTTCTTAGGAAAAAAAATTTTTCCATTCCCGGTCGTTTTGCACCATGTCGCGACGCCAATTGATAGAAGGCCCAGTGGAAGCCTATTGGGTCGGCGACTATTGTAGTGAGCGATGTCTCGTGGTGAACTTTGTGTTGAAGGAAGAGAGGTTTGACTTCATATGGTTTATTCCAAGCCAAACGTTGTTAGAATAACAGTAGAAGTTGCATTGGTGGTGGTTCAGTGTAGAGAATACTAGGGAGAGTTGTCACAGGCGACATAACTCTAGGGAAAATACAGAAGAAGTGAGAAGAAGTGACCAGGTCACCGCTTCCCACGAGCGTTGGTGAGAGAAGTGATTCTAGGGTGGAATAATCACGAGAAGTGAAGTAAATTCTAGGGTAAACAATCCTAAAAAGGGGGCGAAGGAATGTTCTAGAAAGAATGGGGAAATAGCAAGGGGAACGGAGAGAATTAGACATTATTACGACGCTCCATGTCCCGCCGGCGGGGTCGCTTTAGCGGCGAGTCCAACGGAGCGCGTTTGCATCATTTCCTCCAATTGGGAAGCACGTCTAGGAATTGTTGTCGTTGCTTCTTGGGCGAATGAAGGGGAATGTTGAAGACGTTACGATGTGAAGCTAATGCAAATAGCTTCACATGTAAAAGATATTGCGAGACTTCTTCTAGGGAAACGGTCGTGAGATAACCCAGGAGTTATCTCCGCGACACTTTGCATCTCATTAACTCGCCCATTCGTATCGAAAATAACATCCGGAATATGAAAAGTATTTGTTTGATGTTTGTTCCAACCTTTTGAAGTTTCCAACCATTTAGCAAAAAGTGAGAAAAAACAACATTGCCAGGATCAGTCATCATGTAAATACGCGTCAGTTATGTGTGAACAACTGGTATCTAGTTGATCCGCCGAACTCTCTTTTTCGTATTTTTGTGAAATGGGCGGTCCACGTATCGGAGTATATAAGAGTAGAAAATTGAATGAAAGGACACAGTCAATTTGCGATCGACAGTTTAACTGAAAGGTCAACAACTCGTGCCAATTGCCTATTTGTATATTTTCTACAACAATGGTTAGTTGATTTAACAGTTTTTTTATTAGTAAGTAGTTGTATTTCAGAAGGTTCTTATTGCTATTATTGCTCTTGTGGGATGCTCCGTTTTTGCTCAAAACGGTTAGTTTTTCAATAAGAATGTAGTTATAAAAAATTGACATGCAGCTCAAATTTTGCCAGCTGGCAATCAAGGAACCCAGGGAAGCATGGGAACCCAAGGCAATATGGGAACCCAGGGAGGTATGGGAAGTCAAGGAAATATGGGCAACCAAGGATACTATGGTAACCAAGGTAACCAAGGAAATATGGGAAATCAGGGAATGTTCAACAACCGTTGTTTTGGAAGAAATGAGGAAATGAAGAGATGTGGAACTGCTTGTGAGCCAACTTGTGCCAACCAGAACCCAGTAAGAATTACCACACGTTTTAATCTTAAACCCCTTGATATCTCAGGTTTGTACCAAACAATGCATCAACAACGTGTGTCAATGCTCAAATGGATTTGTCCGGGACTCTATAACCAGACAATGTGTCCGTCCATCACAATGCAGAAACACCGGAAATCCAGGTAGTGGAACTGGTATTGGTATCGGAATTGGAAATAGTATTCCAGCTCCTTCTCAATCTCCTCAAAGATGCCGTGCTAATGAAACTTTCCGAAGCTGCGGTACTGCCTGTGAGCCTTCCTGCCAGAACCCAAACCCACAGGCTTGTACCATGCAATGTATACCAAATGTGTGTCAATGTAACCAAGGATACGTTCGTGGACCTTCTGGATGCATCAGACAACAACAATGCAGAAATTAATTCGTTATCTGTTCTGGTGAAACTTACTTGCAACGTATCGCTGCAACCTGTTCTGTAAAAATTTGTGTTTTGTATAATAAAAATTTGCATTATATCGCTACTGGAATTTTTCAGAGTACTTATTCTGTTAAATCTCATTAATGTTTCTATGCATAGATCATGATCAAACTGCATGAAATCTAAGCATGTTTCGCTACAAAGAGAGTGTTTAAATATTAATTATGTTCTTGTCAAGATCGAACTGTATAACATACAAATGAAATATTTAGTTCTAATATCAGCTAATTAGATAAGAATTTTTCATTTAGCTAACTTTTCGTCAAACTAAATTTGAAGAAAAACTAAATTTGAAGTATCGCGCAAAGTAGTGAGAGAGCTGTGCAAACGCGCTCGACCGCACATATTACTTGGCATCGGGCCAAGCACCCTACAATCATTGCCGTTCGCGACATTATTGCTTTTTTACTCGTTTTTGCTCGAAAGATTTTAATCAACCGATCAGTAAAAATTCAAAAATACAAATTCAAAAAATTATACTCAAAAATGTAAAGTAGCAGATGTGTTTTAAGATGGGTAACGCCTTTAGTTTACATTTTCTAAGTTCCCGTCGGCAACTTAATTTTAGGAAACCATTGACAAAATACGCGCATGTTGATTTTTTAAACAGAAACATCTATTTTTTTCTCGACACTTTCAACAAGTTGTTTTTTTATCCCTCCCTATAAATAGTCGAGAATTTCTCCTAATCGAAGGATCAGTTTCAGAGAAAGATGTCGAAACGCAAGAACCGCGACTTTATAATGCCAAGTCCGAAGAAAGAGAAAAAAGTAGAAATTCCGCAAGCTTCCGAGAATTCTTCGGTAAGAGTCAGCGAATTGCTATTGATGAACTATCTGCCATTTTTATTTTTTTAAGGATTCTGAGCAAGAATATGAGGAAGACCACGTCGGAGTGGAAGACACGAAAGTTGATGAGTCACCATATGCGTACGAACCGGACGAATTCAGAATCATGGTTGAAAAATTCAACGCGTTCCTCGGCACCAGGCCAACGAGCGCCGCGACAGTTCAGAATATGGAAAAAATTGCCACAGAATGGGCTAGCGAGGAAAAAAATTCGAATGTCGATGCCGGTCTTTTCTTGGCTGACTATCGCAAGTATTTGAGATCTGCGACTAAGAACCGAAACTTTCATCTAGACGAGTCTACTCCTGTTCTACTCTCGTATTTGGGCAGCGACAAAGCATTGCCCGATTTCAACACTCTTCCGGAAAAGCCTCTACCCAGAATTCAGCTTTACATTAAGAAACATAATTTGCAAGTCAAGGGAATCGGTGGAATGATGAAGGACGCACATGAGAAAATGCGAAACGACGTCAAGGGAAGTCAAGAGGTTGACGAAAAGATCAAGGAAATGAGTCTCCAATACGCTCCATTACTTCAAGAGTTTCTCAACAACCATCCAAATTTGACTTTCGAGCAAAAACGATCCATCGAAAATAAGATCAAGTCGATCAACAGGAAATATACTCCGAAGCAGACAGTTCAAAAGACACCGAAAAAATCGGCGAAGAAAGAACCCACAACTGCGTTCGCTCTCTTCTGCAAATCCAAAGCCGAGAAGTGAGTAAATATCCCTCAAATGCTATCAGCTAACTAAAACCTTCCATTAAAGTTCATTTATATGTTTCAGATATCGTGATCTGTCTGAAGAAGACCGTGAAAAGAAGCTCCGAAAGAAGTTCGATAAGCTCTCCGAGGAAGCGCGTGATATATTCCATTCATTGGCTCTTAACATGTAACGGCTCTTCCCAATCATTGTTTGGTCTGAGTTGACTATATGATCAATTTTTCGATACTCGTTTTTATCTGAGACTAATTCTGCCATTAATTATCATACTACCCTAACGTTCACTGGGTCTTGTTGAGAAAAACTGTTCCAATTTATCTTTGATAAAGTCTGTTTTTGTTGTTTTTTTCTTAATGTTCAGATTTTCAAGTATTGCAGCTTTTTCCCATATTTGTTCGATGTTCGTTTCGTGATTGTCTCCCAGTTAATTCGATTCTCATCCATTTCACCACTGAGAGAAAAGATAATTCGATTATAATACAACCTTCGCAATAAGATGTGGATGTTGCGAATTTGCAAGCTGATTTATTTAAAAAGCATCAACCCGCATTTAATTTTCCTCTTTTGGAGATGTACATAGAACTTATTAATCTGTGCTATTAAACCCCAAAAGAGCACAGCTTCGCAGTTTTCTCGAGTGCAGTTCTTGTTGCGATTCCCCTACCAATTGTCGAGACTTTCGTATGTGTTTTAATCGTACAAATGTTTTCAACGTTGTCACTTTTTCCCAAGAGCAAGCCATTGGTCACTCTGGTCAGCTGAGTAGACTTCTTTTCATTTCCATCGAGTCACAGCCCTCGTTGTGCACCTGCGATTTGTGATTATTGTGCAAAAATCCACTGCCACAATTGACAAAAAGTGTAGTTGAAGCTGCTTCCCGTTCAGTCAGTTGTGCTCTTGTACCAGGAGGAGCGACATACGCCAATAAGTCACACGCTTCATTCACGTGATCTACGTGCAAAAAGAAAAAGGCTCGGGTATTCCCCCGACGCCCCGCCTCTGTCTCTTTTGCTATCAGTCGCCGTTGTCGTCAGGGCACTTCTCTCAGTCATTTACTTCCATTCCGATCAGTTCACCTATTCTACAAACATAAAAACACAAATTACCCGTGTTTTCTTCTGTTTCTTTCCCGCCATGTTTCGACATGTTCGACCAAACTCAACCTGACAGGCAATAGCCGGGGAACCAGTGATTGTTTCTAAGTTAGTGTTTGTTAGACAATGATCGGGTGCAAATAAATAGGCGGCATTTAGCTTACATTTTAGAGCGATGATTGAATGAAAAAAGATCTTCCCCCGTTTTTTCTGGCTCTGAAGCTAATGTACAAATGTTTCTCTATCCCTCCGATTGCGTTGTGGTAACCTAATATTGGTGATAATGGAGAGCGAGCGAAATGTCAAATGCGCTGGTCACCTGGTTCAATTTCACTAAATGCAAATTATTCCCTTGTAATTCTTATCAGTTGCTTCCTCGTACATGCATATACACATTTGTTTATGTCCTCCATCACATGACCACAGTACTATGAGCATCTTAGTCAGTTCTCGTACATTTTGAAAAAAAAAAGAGAGAATGGGGAATTCCCAGAGATTAAAATACGGCGATTGACACCGACGAGCATCCATTTCTTTCCTATTGTATATTTTCAGTACTTTTTACGATTATAATCACACTGTGGTTGAGTGTACTTTGTGTTCTTTTGACTAATATACTAGAGGATTATCGGGAAAGTTGGACCTGGAGTCGACAATACTTGTTTATCAAAAGGTTTAATTAGATTTCAAATTTGAAAAGCTGCCTGCTTCATTCATTGAGCAAACAGGGGGCTAAGAAATTTCTGGGTTTTCTTAAAATACTTGCAGATACAATTCGTCTTTCTCTGTCCAGTAGAGTGATAAGATCACTGAAACCATTTTGTTCCCGATTGTCAATGTTTTTGTTCTATTCCTGCCTTCACCAAAACATTTCGATTCTCGGTGCTATCGGACGGCCAGTTCACATGTGTGCCTTCCATTTGTTCAATGCTCCCATCTAGACTAACAAAAACTAGTTGAAGGAAGCTACAATCGTAACTCAAAACAATCTTGTTTCCCTCTAAAGTGCATCCAAATTAACTTGAAGATAAACGTGGCCAAACTTGCGCATCCCACAACATTGCACTCCAATCCGACGAGAGCACAAAGTACACTGGTCATTTTTCGAGGCGGGGTGCCCTCATGTGATGCAGCGACATCTATTCACATATCGGTGTCATCCCCAAACATTTTATTTAAAACGGGTTCAGCAATATATCCATTCCATTTCGTTCTCTGATGTGGCTTAGCGTCTGATGGATTCCAATATTGTTGCCGGTATTACAAAAGATACGGTATCTTCTTTTAAATTCATGCGTATCTGCAGACATAGTCGGACACGAAAACGTGTGCGATCTAATGCACTCTGGTTTTGATGACAATTGCTTAACCGATGTGACCAATGAGACACATGCGCTCGCTTCCGATCTTCAGTAAAATTGTTGTGATGACTATTGTCTATCAGTCTTCAATCTTACTACGAACACGTGTTGTAGTAGATGAAAATGATACTTTAAAAGAGTTGATATTTTTCGATTAACCTTCAAATTATGTATCTCTCACAGATAGTTCATATTTATAAATCTAATAATAAACTCGTCTTACTTTGAACCTACAAAGAAAAGTCATCTGTCAATCATTATGGTATCATCTAACACCTACAATATTTGCAATCACATTTCTTTCATCTATACATTTTTGATATCTACATAGATCCATCCCATTTCGAGATACATGCATATCATCAATGTGATAGATATCATATCAAATCACGCCAGTTGCACTTCAATAATTCTTCACGCATCTATATTGCTGTGTTAGACCAAAGTCCAAAGGTACAACATCACACCTCTCTTTTTTTTCTCTCGTTATTTCGAAAATGGCGAGAAATATTCGGAGAAGGCTGTGTGTTTTATCAGTTTGATCGTTTTTCGATGTGTTAAACGACGCACTCCAGTTCACTTTTTGGCATTTTTGATCTCGAAATGAGGTTTCCTTTCTAGTCATTACCCTCTTCTGCTCTCGTTTCACCAGCTCCTTCCTATAGATGATTGCTCACATCAATATCGTTCCAGAAACCAACCCGGAATTCTCTACCACTGAAAATGGCGATTGGCGTTCAAAATAAGGCTCCAGAGCCTGCGGCCTCAAATGCGAAAACCGATGAGAATTGTATTGTGGAAACTCTTGCCATTTTGGAAAACATTCTGAAGATTAATCCAGGCAGTCGGAGTGCTAAAAACTCGATCAGTGAAGACTCGGTAGGTTTTGATTTCTATCACTCGGAGATATTTCTCGTGAATGGCCCGAATTATACTGCTGAATTCGTGTCAATTTAGATAGTTTTTTCCAGAATGATCTTGGAATGGAAGAGTCAGTGCCAGAAGCATCAAAATGGGCACACTGCCAGCACATGATCAGTCAGGACGAGGCTCCACGTATGGACGATGAACTTGCCAGCCCAAACATTAGTATTGTGCGGTACAAGGACGAGGCTCAAATTAATGATATCATGCGTTTGATTACAAAAGATCTCAGCGAGCCGTATTCCATCTACACATACAGATACTTTTTGCACAATTGGCCAGAGTATTGTTTCTTGGCATACGATCAGACAAACAAAACCTATATTGGAGCCGTTTTGTGCAAGCTTGAAACCGACATGTTCAATCGATGTAAGGGATATCTCGCCATGTTGGCTGTTGATGAATCTTGCCGTCGTCTCGGAATTGGAACTCGCCTCGTTCGTCGTGCTATCGATGCTATGAAATCCAAAGGATGTGATGAGATTGTTCTCGAGACAGAGGTTTCCAACAAAAATGCTCAACGTCTCTACAGCAACATTGGATTCATTCGCCAGAAAAGACTCATCAAGTAAGTGAAATATACTCAAAATCCTGTAACTGTTCGATTTTTTTCATAATACGAAATAAATTCAGGTACTACCTTAATGGCGGCGACGCTTTCCGTCTGAAGCTCATCTTCACTTCTCGTCGAGTCAACTCTGTGGTCAATAAAGAAAACTGTCAGCCGCGGTGTCGGGTCAATGAGGATGATACTCCAGATGAGGAGGAAGGAACCTATTAAATTTTGTCCATATTTGTGCATACCCTATTTCACAATGCTTGACAGATTTCAAGAAACAAAAAATGCGAATTATCTTCGAATCACAAATGAAAAATTATGGAAGTTCTGGAAGGAATTAAATATTTGTTATCATTATCCATCTTTTCTCTCAAAAAAACCAGAATAAAAACGACTTTTGTCAAGCAATGTGAATAATATTTTCATTTTTTTTCCAATCTTTTCGCCCATTGTATAATTTCATCCCGATCAGTTTTTTGCCATTGTCATCTGCTTTAGCCTACTAAATGAGGTAGAATTGTCAAATGATATTTTATTGCTACACAGTGAACATAGAAGAAAATATTGAAAAAGGCTCAAAAATCAGGTAAATCTATACATGAAAACTGCTCGAGTGGAAAAAAAGCGGAGAAGGGTGATGTGCTTTTCGAACAGAGTTTTAGAATTTAGGGTTAAGAATAAAACTAGGCAGATAGAGAAATTTATGGAACTCTCAGAATCAAATGAATGAAAACATGCACTTCATAGAGTTCGTCAAAAAAATTTTGGAAATATCCAATTGAAAGAGAGCTATTTGGTTCAAATGGAAATTATTGAATTTATCAGCTTACATTAATGATCAGGTGCTAGGAACATAGACGATTGGATGCAACGAGAATACTTGGGAACTATGAAAATGCAACGTTGCGCTAGGGTTATTACCGCGAACGAAAACCGTAAAAAGTTGTGGTGTTATTAGAACGGATAGAGGAGCGAGAAGTATGATAACAATGAACTACAATTTTAGTGTAACTGGTGAAGAGGGATAAATGAGAGATTGAATATTGATGATAACACATGAGAAATAAGAAAACGCTGATGGAGGATTGCAGAAGAGTGGTGCTTTCTACGGGAAATAGTAGAGACGCTCTCCTAGATTGAATCCTTTTCCGAAGAACGGAGTCCAGCTGTTTTCGATGGAATCTGAAAGTTAAGTCATGATTTTCTTCAGCAGAAGGATGACTTTTCTCACCACTATTCTCATCGTTTTCATCATTTCCGCTGTTTTTGTTTATACATTTTTGCGATGAGATAGAAGTTGTGGCTTCCTGCCAGATATCCATAAGCTCTCTGACTGGACCATTGAAATTAAATCCGCAACGTGGCTCATCCGAAAACAACTGAGTTTGCGTGGCGAGCGGAAGCTTCGATACGGAGATGCTTTTCTTTGTACGCATCGATTCTCGCTTTTTCGACGGTAAGCGCGGAGTTTCAGTGAGTTGCAAAAAGAGAGCAGATTCATCGGCAGATTTTTCATCTTGAGACGATACTTCAACTGGAGACAAGATGCTGAGTCCCAGCGGATTGAAACTCTCTGGAACCTTCGCTTGTACATTGATCACTGCGAAGTCTTCTAAACGATCGCCAATTTCTTCGCTGTTCGATGACTCACTGATCGATAAGCGAGGAGTTTTATCGATACCACTATCCGGAGAGTTAGCTGACTTTCTAGTTGGAGTGCTTGATCTTTTTTCTTGGCTTTTTATCGTGGCAGCGTAACTCTTTTCCTGTGGTGGTGGAAGTGGAGCTGGAATTATCACATCAGAAATATCCATATCGATATGATCGTTCTCATGATCATCGTCAGCATCGTAGTCATAATGAAAAACGCAGTCACAGTCTGATGGATGCATAACTTCATTATTGTCATATTGGCCATTTGTTTCGCCAGCAAATGATGATTCGGACCACTGTAAAATGGGAGGATATTATTTCAAAAGTTTGAGCCGTAATTCTTCGGCGAAGAAACTAACCGTCCGCCCGACAGTGAAAGTTCGCATAGAAGAAGTTGACCGATCTGTGTGAAGACGTGATCGAGTTGTTGTCGAGAAGGTTTGATTGTGATGACTGGAGGCAGCCGATGGCGAATAAACTACGTCTCTTTTTTTGTCTTCAATAGCCGCCGATAGCTTTGAGTTGAAATGAAGCTGTGGAAGCTGCTTGGCTTTCTTCGCTTTTTTCTTCTTCTCCTTCTCAACAGCTCTCTGTAAAACGGACTAATGCTCTGGTTATATTTTTTTCTCAACCACCTCACCTCTTTCTCATAAAGTGCTTGTTTATCTCTTGTCATTTGTCCTCGATCACATCTACACCGACAAAACTTTCCTACTAATGATTGTCCCTTCCTCTCCCATAAATTGTTTCGACGTTGAGGCACTGTCCAACCGCGAGCGCTACCAAGAGTGGCTAACCGTCTCACAAGATTGTCCTCGAGCAATTGATAACAAACTGCATGTAGAGGTTGATTAGAATATGGACAAGATTCCCAGGTGCATGTCATTTTGACGCCTTCTGATGGGTCTACTTCTTCTTTTGCTGAAAAACGGAAATCAGCTTAGAAAGTGGCAAAAATGAACAAACGTACGACATTGACATTGTATAGGATCTAATACTGGACATCCTACAACTTCAGTAACTGTTGATGATGATCCTTGTTTCTCGCTAAAAGTAGTGTGCCGACCTCGTTTGGTGAGTTCGATACGTCTTTGCCCCCGAGGCATTTTGATAGACTTTCCTTGTTTGAACAATTCGATTGGTATATCCTGAAGCAATGAATATATTTTACGGGGGATTAATATGAACGGTCGTTGAAAAAAACAACGTGAAAATGTACGAAAAAAGTATTGTTCGTAGTTTAAAATCAAAATGTTTACCGAAACAAAACAAAAGTTAAACATTGTTCATCTCAAGGTGAGGATGTGTAAGCTGCCGTGGCGGTGTTGTCACATTTTGTAAACTACAGTAACCAGAAGGCAACTATCATCTCAAGTTGAAACGCAGGCTAGTTGGCGAAAGAGGTGTTCATAAAAATGAAAGTTGTACTTGCTCATCAAAGAAAAACGTTTGAGATATTATCATCCAGCTGTTACGATACCATAACAATAACGTAAACAAGCGTATAGGAACTGAGCCATCTAAATTCCATTGAAGAAAATGGAAGGAATGATTGTTCTGAAGGAGGTCAGGAGGGCAAACTAGGACACGCCCACTCATAGAAATAGTGGGGACCGAGAAAACGATACAATTGCTTCGATGGAGGCGGGGCAGCATGGAACGCCGGCAGAATCGTACGAAAGTGTTCGGGTCTCGTAACGAAAACGTTTGCAAAAAAAAACGACAAGCATGTGATCAACACAATTTCAGGAGTAATCAATGTTTAGTCCAGGTTTCGTAATTTGAGGAACTAGTACGGTAAATCAAAACATTCTATAAGGGTGCAAGAATTTCGTCTGGCTGTGTACAACTCTTTTTAACTGTCTCCTCAAGCTATAGATAGGCTCAGATTAGATCGATAATTTCATATTGATCAGTGGTTAATCACATGCATTTGTCTGTCGCTTCTCTCTATATGCCGTCGCATGCACATAAAATATGTGTTCCTCGTTCAAACTGAATTTTCATAGTTTCAAACGAGAGTGACCGGAATTACCGATGAAACATTCGAGTTATAAAGTACACGAGACACTTTGAAAGCTTTGGGTTGATTCCTGCGTCTAATTTCTCTCTTCTTATTGTTTGAAATATGTTTTCTTTTTTGGAATCGGGAGAAAGAAATCAAAGGTTACTGTGATGAAATGCCAATATATTGCCACTTGGAGACTAGAAGGAATTCGGATCCATTCATACTCTGGAAGATCTTTAATGTAGAAAGAAATCCCTATTATCGTAGCAATTTCCCCTCCTGGATTCAAACACCGACTTTTTTGCTTTCCGTTTTTTCTCATTCTCTTTCACTCCAAATACTGTATCCCGTGATACGCAACCTTGATTTTGAAAAAATAACATATTCTCAAAGGTGCCGCAAAAAAAGCTTGTAGGGTTTCAAAAAACGAGAGACGCAATATCTGGTGGGAGTCTTTTCACCCTGTTCGCCATGGCGTTGAGAGAAAAAGATGTAGAGAGAGAGAGACCAAAATTCAAATGGCTTGTTTGCTTTTCTGGTGAGGATGCCAACCCATTAACAGTCATTTTCGAGCGAGTCAACTTTAGTCATCGATGATTTATGGTTATATGTTCCAAAAAATCAACGGTTATGCTCTTACAAATCGGTAGGGAATGTTCACAATCCACAAATTATCGATGATCAGAAATCATTCGGAAATTTCGAAACATGGGAAATGTGAGGAAAACAATCTCAGAAAAACTGTGAATCATTCATGAACAGACGTGCATGAATTATCGAATTTGTTTTGTGAACTTCATTGAGTGAAAACTGTATATGTTCGCCTTTTGCAGTTAACTTTTTCATGCAGGTGTATCTTAAGAACTATTTCTCTTCGTTCTTTACTTGTGCAACAATCCTCTTCTTCGACAATTTCTCGGAAGAGCCATGTACTTCGTTTATGTGTTGCGCAACAGAGTAATTCGACCCAAGATGCCTCACTCACAGGTGCATCCTAAAACGATTAGAGGTCAGTTGTCACAACGTATGATCCGTGTCAATTCTCTCACTTAGCCAGGTCATAATGTTACTGTGCACAGAAGAATAGAAAGAGGTCACATAACCCAAACTATCCGGGGTATTATGGAAGTTAAGATGTACAAAAGTATATGTGGCTCTTTCTGTGTTGGATAGTAAGCTTTCTACGTTTCTGATATGTCTTCTGTTTATGGCAAGCTTCAAAGTCAATTGCCGACAACTTCTTCCGACACCAAAAGGTTAGGTTTTCTTTGATCAACAGTGCGCGGAGAGCTTTTATTATAAACAAACTATCTTGATCCTGTTAACTAGATCCTGTTCACACTTTGCAAGCATTCGATTATAATTGAGCCGAGAAAATGAACTCAACTGTCGCTACTTTGGAATTTATTAATTCACCAGATTTGAAAATTGGTTTGATTCTAAGTTCAGGAACCTGAAACTTAAAGGAAACGTTATAGTGACATCATATACAGAATCTAGGGTCAACTTTTTCCGATATTCTCTTAATAGTCTTTCAAATGTATCTTATATGTGACGCCACCATGCTCTACAACTTCTTCTAGAAGACAATTCCAAGAAAGTGCGCGCCTCAACACTGGAGTGTGCATCAGTTGCGCAACGAACAGAGAAGATGCATATTCACGAGAAACGAAAGACAGTGCAGCTATCGTCCTCGCAAAGTTAATGGACTCTGTTGGATAGAAAAAAGGTTATTCTGTCAAAATTCAATTCAAACATTTTGCTCCGTTGTTATGTATTGATATTGGGAGACTCAACTAATCTTCTGGAAAGATTAATTCAACACTAGTCCATTAGGATTCAGCTCATTTCATCTACCATTTTCTCTAGTTGTTTTCTAGTTGTTTTCATATTTATGAGCCATCTATGTTTTTGACCAGTGCATGAGAGACTTCTTCCCACTCAACGTTGATACTGGATTCTTTCTGAGAAGATTGATACCAAAAAAGATCTGTGACAATAGGACATATATGTATTTTTAAAATGAATTTTCAGGTGATAATACAAAACAGTAACCCTTTAATTTAGTTTATTTACAACATGTGGCAAAGTAGTTTCCTTCAACACAGGTTGCTCCAGCTGGACAGAACTTCGATTTACATGTCTTTCCAACAACTGTGTGTGGAATTCCTCCGATTACTTGCTCCACAACTTTCTTTCCTTTTGGACACTTTGGATTCCAGTCAGCTTCGAATTTCTCCTCGATTTTCTTGTCGCAACACATATTAATAGGATGACCATACTTACAAACTCCTTTTGGTCCACAGTCTTTCTAAATTTCGAAATTACGTTAATGGGAGTGTTTATGTGAACTCACATCACTTTCGCAGTTTCCAGTACCTTTTACAGTTGGACTACCAGCAGCACATCCATTGTTATCCACTGAAACAACACTATTTGGAAACAAAGAATTGAAAATAAGTTTCCTTACTTCCAAGGCAAAGAGCTCTACACTCTCCTTCGCTCTTGAAGTTGTTCTTGTTTCCACCGCATCCAGTATACTCAAAAGCAAGAGGGATATTAGCTTTGGTGTCGAAGTGATACTGCAAGTTTGATATTAAATCTGTAATATGGCTCTATCAAAACTCACTCTTATTTCCTTTTTCCCATTTTTACATGGTGTTTTTCCCATATCCAATGGAAGTTTACATTCATCGAACTGGGCATGGGCAATGTTAACAAATACTACGAGTAATAGAAATTGTAAAAAAGACAACATTTTTCTTATTGGTGGTTTTGATGGCCAATGCGATATTTTATACATTTTTTGATGCTGAGATTCAGAGAAAACAACAGAAAAGAGTGTACTTCCTGGTTGGAGGTCTTGCAAGGCAACAGTCATTTTGAAGAAGATAGATTCAACCACGTTGGCTCGAAAATTTGCTTCCTGTATCAAAAAATCATATCAAAAGGAGTCTATAAGTCTATTCTTTTAATGGAAAAAAAAATGAATAAACAATATTCGTCAACTTCAGATTATTTACAACAAGTCGCGAAAAAGATTCGTTATCTCCTATCCAAGTTTAAATTCACCTGTGATAATGGAAACACAGTTTTTGGTGGTGTTCTGCTGATGATCACAATTTCTTTATTTTCCAGAGGTTCTGCAACAATAACGAGAAAATTATATTACTGGGTACGATCTTCATTGAGATGTAAAAAGAAACATGATGCTATGAAAATTTAGTAATCTAGTTTTTTATTATTTGCAACATGTGGCAAAATAGGTTCCCTCGACACAAGTGGCTCCAGCTGGGCAAAACTTTGATTTGCATGTCTTTCCAGCTACCGTATGCGGAACACCATCCACCTCGATCTTGAGAACTTTTCTACCTTTCGGGCATTTTGGATTCCAATCAGCATGGTACTTTTCATCGGTTTCCTTATCACAACAAATATTGATGGGGTGATGGTTTTTGCATATTCCTTTTGGTCCGCATTCACTCTGTTAATGGATATTTTCTTAGAAATATTACTTCTGAACTCACATCAGATTCACATCGGACTTTTAGTGGCTTAGTTCCGGCAGCACATCCAGTGTAATCGATAGGCCCAAAACACTTTTTTCTACATTCCCATTCACTTTTGAAATTATTTTCATTTCCACCACAGCCAGTGTACTCGAATGCAAGCGGGATGTTCGAGTTTTCATCAAAGTGATACTGGAAGTAGTAATTTTCAAAACCAATAATATTTTCAGTACCAACTCTTATTTCCTTGTTACCATCTTTACATGGAGACGTTCCCATATCAAGTTGAAGTTTACAGACAGTATGAACTCCCATTACAGAACAGCCAAAACTAGTGATAACAGATAATAAAAATAGATGAAGATACATCCTGAAGAAAAGATAAATGAAGACTGCGAAAGTATCTTTTATATTTTATCGGTTCGAAAATTACTTCCTGATCAGATACTGAACAACAAATGTCAATTGTGAAGATGATAGAAGCGAGTGATCTTTTTCACGTTAAGCAATCTAACCAACTAACTCTTCTATAATCTGGAATTTTCTGACTTACCCTAGTAGTTCTTCAAATTAAGAAACCTGGAAGAAACTTTGATTATTAATGAAATTGTGTTGATCACGTGCTTGTCGTTGTTCTGCAATTTTTTTCGTTACGTAGTTACTTTCTTTATTATTACTTTCGGGGGATTTTGCCGGCGCTCCATGCTGCCCCGCCTCCATGGAAGCAAATGTATTTCTATGATTACCCGTGCTCTAGTTTGCCCTCCTACCCTCCTTCAGAACAATCATTCCTTCTATTATCTTCAATGGAATATAGATGGCTCAGTTCCTATACGCTTGCTTATGTGCTTGCTGTAACGGTATCGTCGCGGCTGGATGATGATATCCTAGATATCTCGACCGTTCCTTTGATGAGCGAATGCCATTTTTGGTAGTTTTCAAACTAATCAGCTCAAATTGAAATGAAATTGTGCGCCTTTCTTCTACTCATTATTGACTTTTTCAATATTTTCCTTCAAAGACCAGTTCCTTTCCCAAGAACCCTTCTTCCCAGGAGACATCAATTTTGCGCGAATACGCAGCGTCCCACTCCATAGCAAGCATCCTTATGTGAATTGATTAGAGGCCACGTCCCCTAATTAGGTCACACTCATTTATTCAGTCTTGTCATTTGCACGGTGTTGTGCGGCCGTCTCCTCATTGCTCTCCCTTTCCCTCTTCGATTACTTATTACCGGTATTTCTCTGATGATCACTTCATTTTGAAACTAGTATCAAAACTATCATCAAAACTACTATCACAACTACTATCATCAATACTTTTATCACTACTCATATCACTACTCATAGCACTATTTTACGACTGAATTTCTAGTTTTTAGTAAGACCAACACATTTCAAACCTAGGATTCTCCAGGAAACGGTCCAAAGTCTGAACTCCTAAACCAGAGGCTAACCGAGGGCTGACACACACAGTGAATTATTTCTTACTTCAAAATTACCGGTATTTCTCTCATGGTCACTTCATTTCCAAACTAATATCAAAACTATTCTCAAAACTGCTATCATCACTACTTTTATCACTACTCATATCGCTTAAATTTAAATGAAATAGTGCGCCTTTCTTCTACTCATTATTAATTTTTCCAATCTTTTCCTTCAAAGACCAGTTCCTTTCCAAGAACCCTTCTTCCCAGGAGACATCAACTTTGCGCGAATACGCAGCGTCCCAATCTATGGCATCCCTATGTGTATTTATTAGACACCACGTCCCCTAATTAGGTCACACTCATTTTGCACGGCGATTTATTCAGTCTTGCCGTTTGCAATTTGTTGTGCAATCGTCTCCTTATTGCTCTCCCTTTCCCTCTTCCATTACTCACGATTACCGCGATACGGAAATCAATATCCCACGGACACGACTGACTATGGAGAATGGACGACTTTGATCGATATTTTAAAAAGGAAGACTATCCACAGTAGCGAGGGAATCGAAAGCTTGGAGAATTTGCCAGTGAGTTGAAACTGGGGCTGCTACAACTCTGATGACTACTATTATCCCTACCTCTACTACTGAATTTAAAGTTTTCAATAAGACCAACCCATTTCAAACCTAGGATTCTCCAGGAAACGGTCCAAAGTCTGAACTCCTAAACCAGAGGCTAACCGAGGGCTGACACACACAGTGAATCACTTCTTACTTCAAAATTACCGGTATTTCTCTAATGGTCACTTCAATTCGAAAAGAATATCAAAACTACTTTTTTAACTTCTTTTCTCACTTCTTTTCTCACCACCCTTTTCACTACTTTTCTCACAACTATTATCCCTACCTTAACTACTGAATTTCAAGTTTTCAATAAGACCAACCCATTTCAAACCTAGGATTCTCCAAGAAACGGTCCAAAGTCTGAACTCCTAAACCAGAGGCTAACCGAGGGCTGACACACACAGTGAATCACTTCTCACTTCAATATTACCGGTATTTCACTAATGGTCACTTCAATTCAAAAAGAATATCAAAATTACTTTTGTCACTACTTTTGTCACTACTTTTTTCACTTCTTTTCTCACTTCTTTTCTCACCACCTTTTCCACTACATTTCCCACAACTATTATCCCCACCTTAACTACTGAATTTCAAGTTTTCAATAAGAACAACCCATTTCAAACCTAGGATTCTCCAGGAAACGGTCCAAAGTCTGAACTCCTAAACCAGAGGCTAACCGAGGGCTGACACACACAGTGAATCACTTCTCACTTCAAAATTACCGGTATTTCTCTAATGGTCACTTCAATTCAAAAAGAATATCAAAACTACTTTTTTAACTTCTTTTCTCACTTCTTTTCTCACTTTTTTTCTCACCACCTTTTTCACTACTTTTCTCACAACTATTATCCCTACCTTAACTACTGAATTTCAAGTTTTTAGTAAGACCAACCCATTTCAAACCTAGGATTCTCCAGGAAACGGTCCAAAGTCTGAACTCCTAAACCAGAGGCTAACCGAGGGCTGACACACACAGTGAATCATTTCTTACTTCAAAATTACCGGTATTTCTCTAATGGTCACTTCAATTCAAAAAGAATATCAAAACTACTTTTTTCACTACTTTTCTCACTTCTTTTCTCACTTCTTTTCTCACCACCTTTTTCACTACTTTTCTCACAACTATTATCCCTACCTTAACTACTGAATTTCTAGTTTTTAGTAAGACCAACACATTTCAAACCTAGGATTCTCCAGGAAACGGTCCAAAGTCTGAACTCCTAAACCAGAGGCTAACCGAGGGCTGACACACACAGTGAATTATTTCTTACTTCAAAATTACCGGTATTTCTCTCATGGTCACTTCATTTCCAAACTAATATCAAAACTATTCTCAAAACTGCTATCATCACTACTTTTATCACTACTCATATCGCTTAAATTTAAATGAAATAGTGCGCCTTTCTTCTACTCATTATTAATTTTTCCAATCTTTTCCTTCAAAGACCAGTTCCTTTCCAAGAACCCTTCTTCCCAGGAGACATCAACTTTGCGCGAATACGCAGCGTCCCAATCTATGGCATCCCTATGTGTATTTATTAGACACCACGTCCCCTAATTAGGTCACACTCATTTTGCACGGCGATTTATTCAGTCTTGCCGTTTGCAATTTGTTGTGCAATCGTCTCCTTATTGCTCTCCCTATCCCTCTTCCATTACTCACGATTACCGCGATACGGAAATCAATATCCCACGGACACGACTGACTATGGAGAATGGACGACTTTGATCGATATTTTAAAAAGGAAGACTATCCACAGTAGCGAGGGAATCGAAAGCTTGGAGAATTTGCCAGTGAGTTGAAACTGGGGCTGCTACAACTCTGATGACTACTATTATCCCTACCTCTACTACTGAATTTAAAGTTTTCAATAAGACCAACCCATTTCAAACCTAGGATTCTCCAGGAAACGGTCCAAAGTCTGAACTCCTAAACCAGAGGCTAACCGAGGGCTGACACACACAGTGAATCACTTCTTACTTCAAAATTACCGGTATTTCTCTAATGGTCACTTCAATTCGAAAAGAATATCAAAACTACTTTTTTAACTTCTTTTCTCACTTCTTTTCTCACCACCCTTTTCACTACTTTTCTCACAACTATTATCCCTACCTTAACTACTGAATTTCAAGTTTTCAATAAGACCAACCCATTTCAAACCTAGGATTCTCCAAGAAACGGTCCAAAGTCTGAACTCCTAAACCAGAGGCTAACCGAGGGCTGACACACACAGTGAATCATTTCTTACTTCAAAATTACCGGTATTTCTCTAATGGTCACTTCAATTCAAAAAGAATATCAAAACTACTTTTTTAACTTCTTTTCTCACTTCTTTTCTCACTACCTTTTTCACTACTTTTCTCACAACTATTATCCCTACCTTAACTACTGAATTTCAAGTTTTCAATAAGACCAACCCATTTCAAACCTAGGATTCTCCAAGAAACGGTCCAAAGTCTGAACTCCTAAACCAGAGGCTAACCGAGGGCTGACACACACAGTGAATCACTTCTCACTTCAAAATTACCGGTATTTCTCTAATGGTCACTTCAATTCGAAAAGAATATCAAAACTACTTTTTTAACTTCTTTTCTCACTTCTTTTCTCACTACCTTTTTCACTACTTTTCTCACAACTATTATCCCTACCTTAACTACTGAATTTCAAGTTTTCAATAAGACCAACCCATTTCAAACCTAGGATTCTCCAAGAAACGGTCCAAAGTCTGAACTCCTAAACCAGAGGCTAACCGAGGGCTGACACACACAGTGAATCATTTCTCACTTCAAAATTACCGGTATTTCACTAATGGTCACTTCAATTCAAAAAGAATATCAAAACTACTTTTTTCACTACTTTTCTCACTTCTTTTCTCACTTCTTTTCTCACCACCTTTTTCACTACTTTTCTCACAACTATTATCCCTACCTTAACTACTGAATTTCAAGTTTTTAGTAAGACCAACCCATTTCAAACCTAGGATTCTCCAGGAAACGGTCCAAAGTCTGAACTCCTAAACCAGAGGCTAACCGAGGGCTGACACACACAGTGAATCATTTCTTACTTCAAAATTACCGGTATTTCACTAATGGTCACTTCAATTCAAAAAGAATATCAAAACTACTTTTTTCACTACTTTTCTCACTTCTTTTCTCACTTCTTTTCTCACCACCTTTTTCACTACTTTTCTCACAACTATTATCCCTACCTTAACTACTGAATTTCAAGTTTTTAGTAAGACCAACCCATTTCAAACCTAGGATTCTCCAGGAAACGGTCCAAAGTCTGAACTCCTAAACCAGAGGCTAACCGAGGGCTGACACACACAGTGAATTATTTCTTACTTCAAAATTACCGGTATTTCTCTCATGGTCACTTCATTTCCAAACTAATATCAAAACTATTCTCAAAACTGCTATCATCACTACTTTTATCACTACTCATATCGCTTAAATTTAAATGAAATAGTGCGCCTTTCTTCTACTCATTATTAATTTTTCCAATCTTTTCCTTCAAAGACCAGTTCCTTTCCAAGAACCCTTCTTCCCAGGAGACATCAACTTTGCGCGAATACGCAGCGTCCCAATCTATGGCATCCCTATGTGTATTTATTAGACACCACGTCCCCTAATTAGGTCACACTCATTTTGCACGGCGATTTATTCAGTCTTGCCGTTTGCAATTTGTTGTGCAATCGTCTCCTTATTGCTCTCCCTATCCCTCTTCCATTACTCACGATTACCGCGATACGGAAATCAATATCCCACGGACACGACTGACTATGGAGAATGGACGACTTTGATCGATATTTTAAAAAGGAAGACTATCCACAGTAGCGAGGGAATCGAAAGCTTGGAGAATTTGCCAGTGAGTTGAAACTGGGGCTGCTACAACTCTGATGACTACTATTATCCCTACCTCTACTACTGAATTTAAAGTTTTCAATAAGACCAACCCATTTCAAACCTAGGATTCTCCAGGAAACGGTCCAAAGTCTGAACTCCTAAACCAGAGGCTAACCGAGGGCTGACACACACAGTGAATCACTTCTTACTTCAAAATTACCGGTATTTCTCTAATGGTCACTTCAATTCGAAAAGAATATCAAAACTACTTTTTTAACTTCTTTTCTCACTTCTTTTCTCACCACCCTTTTCACTACTTTTCTCACAACTATTATCCCTACCTTAACTACTGAATTTCAAGTTTTCAATAAGACCAACCCATTTCAAACCTAGGATTCTCCAAGAAACGGTCCAAAGTCTGAACTCCTAAACCAGAGGCTAACCGAGGGCTGACACACACAGTGAATCATTTCTTACTTCAAAATTACCGGTATTTCTCTAATGGTCACTTCAATTCAAAAAGAATATCAAAACTACTTTTTTAACTTCTTTTCTCACTACCTTTTTCACTACTTTTCTCACAACTATTATCCCTACCTTAACTACTGAATTTCAAGTTTTCAATAAGACCAACCCATTTCAAACCTAGGATTCTCCAAGAAACGGTCCAAAGTCTGAACTCCTAAACCAGAGGCTAACCGAGGGCTGACACACACAGTGAATCATTTCTCACTTCAAAATTACCGGTATTTCACTAATGGTCACTTCAATTCAAAAAGAATATCAAAATTACTTTTGTCACTACTTTTGTCACTACTTTTTTCACTTCTTTTCTCACTTCTTTTCTCACCACCTTTTTCACTACTTTTCTCACAACTATTATCCCTACCTTAACTACTGAATTTCAAGTTTTCAATAAGACCAACTCATTTCAAACCTAGGATTCTCCAAGAAACGGTCCAAAGTCTGAACTCCTAAACCAGAGGCTAACCGAGGGCTGACACACACAGTGAATCATTTCTCACTTCAAAATTACCGGTATTTCTCTAACGGTCACTTCAATTCAAAAAGAATATCAAAACTACTTTTTTAACTTCTTTTCTCACTTCTTTTCTCACCACCTTTTTCACTACTTTTCTCACAACTATTATCCCTACCTTAACTACTGAATTTCAAGTTTTCAATAAGACCAACCCATTTCAAACCTAGGATTCTCCAAGAAACGGTCCAAAGTCTGAACTCCTAAACCAGAGGCTAACCGAGGGCTGACACACACAGTGAATCATTTCTCACTTCAAAATTACCGGTATTTCACTAATGGTCACTTCAATTCAAAAAGAATATCAAAATTACTTTTGTCACTACTTTTGTCACTACTTTTTTCACTTCTTTTCTCACTTCTTTTCTCACCACCTTTTTCACTACTTTTCTCACAACTATTATCCCTACCTTAACTACTGAATTTCAAGTTTTCAATAAGACCAACCCATTTCAAACCTAGGATTCTCCAGGAAACGGTCCAAAGTCTGAACTCCTAAACCAGAGGCTAACCGAGGGCTGACACACACAGTGAATCATTTCTCACTTCAAAATTACCGGTATTTCTCTAACGGTCACTTCAATTCAAAAAGAATATCAAAACTACTTTTTTAACTTCTTTTCTCACTTCTTTTCTCACCACCTTTTTCACTACTTTTCTCACAACTATTATCCCTACCTTAACTACTGAATTTCAAGTTTTCAATAAGACCAACCCATTTCAAACCTAGGATTCTCCAAGAAACGGTCCAAAGTCTGAACTCCTAAACCAGAGGCTAACCGAGGGCTGACACACACAGTGAATCATTTCTCACTTCAAAATTACCGGTATTTCACTAATGGTCACTTCAATTCAAAAAGAATATCAAAATTACTTTTGTCACTACTTTTGTCACTACTTTTTTCACTTCTTTTCTCACTTCTTTTCTCACCACCTTTTTCACTACTTTTCTCACAACTATTATCCCTACCTTAACTACTGAATTTCAAGTTTTCAATAAGACCAACCCATTTCAAACCTAGGATTCTCCAGGAAACGGTCCAAAGTCTGAACTCCTAAACCAGAGGCTAACCGAGGGCTGACACACACAGTGAATCATTTCTTACTTCAAAATTACCGGTATTTCTCTAATGGTCACTTCAATTCAAAAAGAATATCAAAACTACTTTTTTCACTACTTTTCTCACTTCTTTTCTCACTTCTTTTCTCACCACCTTTTTCACTACTTTTCTCACAACTATTATCCCTACCTTAACTACTGAATTTCAAGTTTTTAGTAAGACCAACCCATTTCAAACCTAGGATTCTCCAGGAAACGGTCCAAAGTCTGAACTCCTAAACCAGAGGCTAACCGAGGGCTGACACACACAGTGAATCATTTCTTACTTCAAAATTACCGGTATTTCTCTAATGGTCACTTCAATTCAAAAAGAATATCAAAACTACTTTTTTAACTTCTTTTCTCACTTCTTTTCTCACTTTTTTTCTCACCACCTTTTTCACTACTTTTCTCACAACTATTATCCCTACCTTAACTACTGAATTTCTAGTTTTTAGTAAGACCAACACATTTCAAACCTAGGATTCTCCAGGAAACGGTCCAAAGTCTGAACTCCTAAACCAGAGGCTAACCGAGGGCTGACACACACAGTGAATTATTTCTTACTTCAAAATTACCGGTATTTCTCTCATGGTCACTTCATTTCCAAACTAATATCAAAACTATTCTCAAAACTGCTATCATCACT
This sequence comes from Caenorhabditis doughertyi, assembly GCA_963572265.1. NCBI lineage: Eukaryota > Metazoa > Nematoda > Chromadorea > Rhabditida > Rhabditidae > Caenorhabditis > Caenorhabditis doughertyi. Next base: position 10,001,590 of record OY751557.1, read on the forward strand.
ACTTTTATCACTACTCATATCGCTTAAATTTAAATGAAATAGTGCGCCTTTCTTCTACTCATTATTAATTTTTCCAATCTTTTCCTTCAAAGACCAGTTCCTTTCCAAGAACCCTTCTTCCCAGGAGACATCAACTTTGCGCGAATACGCAGCGTCCCAATCTATGGCATCCCTATGTGTATTTATTAGACACCACGTCCCCTAATTAGGTCACACTCATTTTGCACGGCGATTTATTCAGTCTTGCCGTTTGCAATTTGTTGTGCAATCGTCTCCTTATTGCTCTCCCTATCCCTCTTCCATTACTCACGATTACCGCGATACGGAAATCAATATCCCACGGACACGACTGACTATGGAGAATGGACGACTTTGATCGATATTTTAAAAAGGAAGACTATCCACAGTAGCGAGGGAATCGAAAGCTTGGAGAATTTGCCAGTGAGTTGAAACTGGGGCTGCTACAACTCTGATGACTACTATTATCCCTACCTCTACTACTGAATTTAAAGTTTTCAATAAGACCAACCCATTTCAAACCTAGGATTCTCCAGGAAACGGTCCAAAGTCTGAACTCCTAAACCAGAGGCTAACCGAGGGCTGACACACACAGTGAATCACTTCTTACTTCAAAATTACCGGTATTTCTCTAATGGTCACTTCAATTCGAAAAGAATATCAAAACTACTTTTTTAACTTCTTTTCTCACTTCTTTTCTCACCACCCTTTTCACTACTTTTCTCACAACTATTATCCCTACCTTAACTACTGAATTTCAAGTTTTCAATAAGACCAACCCATTTCAAACCTAGGATTCTCCAAGAAACGGTCCAAAGTCTGAACTCCTAAACCAGAGGCTAACCGAGGGCTGACACACACAGTGAATCATTTCTTACTTCAAAATTACCGGTATTTCTCTAATGGTCACTTCAATTCAAAAAGAATATCAAAACTACTTTTTTAACTTCTTTTCTCACTACCTTTTTCACTACTTTTCTCACAACTATTATCCCTACCTTAACTACTGAATTTCAAGTTTTCAATAAGACCAACCCATTTCAAACCTAGGATTCTCCAAGAAACGGTCCAAAGTCTGAACTCCTAAACCAGAGGCTAACCGAGGGCTGACACACACAGTGAATCATTTCTCACTTCAAAATTACCGGTATTTCACTAATGGTCACTTCAATTCAAAAAGAATATCAAAATTACTTTTGTCACTACTTTTGTCACTACTTTTTTCACTTCTTTTCTCACTTCTTTTCTCACCACCTTTTTCACTACTTTTCTCACAACTATTATCCCTACCTTAACTACTGAATTTCAAGTTTTCAATAAGACCAACTCATTTCGAACCTAGGATTCTCCAAGAAACGGTCCAAAGTCTGAACTCCTAAACCAGAGGCTAACCGAGGGCTGACACACACAGTGAATCATTTCTCACTTCAAAATTACCGGTATTTCTCTAACGGTCACTTCAATTCAAAAAGAATATCAAAACTACTTTTTTAACTTCTTTTCTCACTTCTTTTCTCACCACCTTTTTCACTACTTTTCTCACAACTATTATCCCTACCTTAACTACTGAATTTCAAGTTTTCAATAAGACCAACCCATTTCAAACCTAGGATTCTCCAAGAAACGGTCCAAAGTCTGAACTCCTAAACCAGAGGCTAACCGAGGGCTGACACACACAGTGAATCACTTCTCACTTCAAAATTACCGGTATTTCTCTAATGGTCACTTCAATTCAAAAAGAATATCAAAACTACTTTTTTAACTTCTTTTCTCACTTCTTTTCTCACTTTTTTTCTCACCACCTTTTTCACTACTTTTCTCACAACTATTATCCCTACCTTAACTACTGAATTTCAAGTTTTCAATAAGACCAACCCATTTCAAACCTAGGATTCTCCAGGAAACGGTCCAAAGTCTGAACTCCTAAACCAGAGGCTAACCGAGGGCTGACACACACAGTGAATCATTTCTTACTTCAAAATTACCGGTATTTCTCTAATGGTCACTTCAATTCAAAAAGAATATCAAAACTACTTTTTTAACTTCTTTTCTCACTTCTTTTCTCACTTCTTTTCTCACCACCTTTTTCACTACTTTTCTCACAACTATTATCCCTACCTTAACTACTGAATTTCAAGTTTTTAGTAAGACCAACCCATTTCAAACCTAGGATTCTCCAAGAAACGGTCCAAAGTCTGAACTCCTAAACCAGAGGCTAACCGAGCGCTGACACACACAGTGAATCACTTCTCACTTCAAAATTACCGGTATTTCTCTAATGGTCACTTCAATTCAAAAAGAATATCAAAACTACTTTTTTAACTTCTTTTCTCACTTCTTTTCTCACTTCTTTTCTCACTACCTTTTTCACTACTTTTCTCACAACTATTATCCCTACCTTAACTACTGAATTTCAAGTTTTCAATAAGACCAACCCATTTCAAACCTAGGATTCTCCAAGAAACGGTCCAAAGTCTGAACTCCTAAACCAGAGGCTAACCGAGGGCTGACACACACACAGTGAATCATTTCTCACTTCAAAATTACCGGTATTTCACTAATGGTCACTTCAATTCAAAAAGAATATCAAAATTACTTTTGTCACTACTTTTGTCACTACTTTTTTCACTTCTTTTCTCACTTCTTTTCTCACCACCTTTTTCACTACTTTTCTCACAACTATTATCCCTACCTTAACTACTGAATTTCAAGTTTTCAATAAGACCAACCCATTTCAAACCTAGGATTCTCCAAGAAACGGTCCAAAGTCTGAACTCCTAAACCAGAGGCTAACCGAGGGCTGACACACACAGTGAATCATTTCTTACTTCAAAATTACCGGTATTTCTCTAATGGTCACTTCAATTCAAAAAGAATATCAAAACTACTTTTTTCACTACTTTTCTCACTTCTTTTCTCACTTCTTTTCTCACCACCTTTTTCACTACTTTTCTCACAACTATTATCCCTACCTTAACTACTGAATTTCAAGTTTTCAATAAGACCAACTCATTTCAAACCTAGGATTCTCCAAGAAACGGTCCAAAGTCTGAACTCCTAAACCAGAGGCTAACCGAGGGCTGACACACACAGTGAATCACTTCTCACTTCAAAATTACCGGTATTTCTCTAATGGTCACTTCAATTCAAAAAGAATATCAAAACTACTTTTTTAACTTCTTTTCTCACTTCTTTTCTCACTTCTTTTCTCACTACCTTTTTCACTACTTTTCTCACAACTATTATCCCTACCTTAACTACTGAATTTCAAGTTTTCAATAAGACCAACTCATTTCAAACCTAGGATTCTCCAAGAAACGGTCCAAAGTCTGAACTCCTAAACCAGAGGCTAACCGAGGGCTGACACACACAGTGAATCATTTCTTACTTCAAAATTACCGGTATTTCTCTAATGGTCACTTCAATTCAAAAAGAATATCAAAACTACTTTTTTAACTTCTTTTCTCACTTCTTTTCTCACCACCTTTTTCACTACTTTTCTCACAACTATTATCCCTACCTTAACTACTGAATTTCAAGTTTTCAATAAGACCAACCCATTTCAAACCTAGGATTCTCCAGGAAACGGTCCAAAGTCTGAACTCCTAAACCAGAGGCTAACCGAGGGCTGACACACACAGTGAATCATTTCTCACTTCGAAATTACCGGTATTTCTCTAATGGTCACTTCAATTCAAAAAGAATATCAAAACTACTTTTTTCACTACTTTTCTCACTTCTTTTCTCACTTCTTTTCTCACTTCTTTTCTCACCACCTTTTTCACTACTTTTCTCACAACTATTATCCCTACCTTAACTACTGAATTTCAAGTTTTCAATAAGACCAACCCATTTCAAACCTAGGATTCTCCAGGAAACGGTCCAAAGTCTGAACTCCTAAACCAAGGCCTAAGCTGGCATTGCTTAAGTTTCTGAACTGTCATCGCTGAAGATCCTTGTGAACTATGATGGACTGCAAAAAATTTTGAGCCGAATTTTTTTTGAAAAAGCCTCCAAACTTGTCGAAAGTGTTGAAGGATGATCGAAACAGTGTTTCGACTTTGCCTTAATGCTTTCTGGATGCATTACATCACTCAAAATTATATTTGAAGTCAAAGTCAGCTGAGATGTGTGTGTGTTTAGAGTGTGTTTCAAAATGCTGAACGGACCATTCTGACTTCAGAAATGGATTTAGGTGGGTCGAAATACCCTTTTTCAAAACATTCTTGTCATAGGGGTCATCTAACAAGAGAGAGGCCAACAAAGAAGTGTCTGAGATAAGAAAGTTGAATATGCTTGATAATTTTTATTCTTTTTCAATACATAATCATTTTCCATAAACGGAACATTGCGAAAAGCGAACACATCCAGAAGATCCTCGGACATAACCGTGTTTACATTGGCAGACATTCAGAATGCATTGAAGAGTACATATTCCTGGGTTTGGATCCTGGCAGGTTGGCTCACAAGCAGTTCCACATTCACGGAACTCCTCATTGTTTCCGCAAGCATTGATAGTCGAGGCGAATAAAGCAAAGACAGCAAGAAGAACAAGGAATTTCTGAGATTTCACGAGAATTGTTCGATTTCCAGATAGATAACTTACCATTTCCAACTCAAGACGATGTTGATTGAAAAGGAAACATTTCTCGAAAATTTATATGCTTTTAGAGATAATAGTTGTATTGTTGTTTTTGTTATCAGTGTTGATTGTTCCATTCACAAAATTTCTGGTGGCACCATGATTTCCCGGAAGAGAGAAACTTGGTCTAATATTGAATGAAAAACATTCTGAACAAAGTAGAATACATTCGTAGAAGTTCAGAAAATCAAAAACTGAAAACACACAAAGAATGCAACTGTGTGTAGTATAGAGCTAAATTTCGATTTCTCAAGAAAGCGATGCTCTTTCATCGTAATTTTCTATTAAACAATTCAAGTTCCACTTCAATTTTTACAACTCTTTCCGTTTCTTCTATCGTCATAGTAAGGCTCTTTGTATAAAATTTCCTAATGGAGTAATTAGAGTGCAAAATGGATTTTGATCGATCTAATTCGATATTAGGGTTTTTAAGTGTGATATTTCTCTTGTTTTTGTTGTTTCGTACAGAGAATTCAAATACGATTTGAAATGATTCATCAATGAAACTGAAAACATAGAGAGGGAGAGGCGAGAGATTTCAAGAGCAGGGGGAGGGAGACAAAATAACTGAAAGAGAAGAAACTAAAAAGCATTGTGGGGGGAGGTTGGGGGGAAAGGATATTCTATTGATATTAGTTCAGATGAAAAAAAAGGGAAAAATAAAACAGGATGAACATAATCACAAAGTGAGAAAAACAAGAAAAATAGGAGAAAGTGGAGGAGGAAATGAAGAGAATTGAAAACAATTTAGGCACCTTTGTCGACCAGAAAAGAAACAGTTTTGGGATAAAACGACTCTCTGAAATTCCAACTAATTAACCTATTTTTTGAAATTTCAGAGAGGAACGCTTTAGGTTGACAACTCGTAAAACTCATTATTGAATTTGAAAAATAAAACAAGAAGAAAAATTATCGTATCCTAAGGAAATAGCGATGGTTACAGTCTAGAGGAGAAAAAATGAAATTCTAATGATTTCATTTTTTCTGGAAAGAGATGAAGAGATAGAGAAGAGGGAAGACAAATAAGCGAAACAGTTTGGAAAGTGTTTTGCAAGGAAATATTGATGAGAGTTGCACACAGTGTGCATGAGCAAACTGAGAGAAACGCCCGGCAAATGATAAATGCGGTGATATGATGATTGAATTGGCTTGGGTGTAGATGTTATAGATGAGGATGACCAGTGACTTCTTCTTCGCGATCGAAAAAATTGAAGAAACTGGATTCAGATGTTGATGACTTAGAAGCCTGGGATGACACAGTAGGCTTCAAGGGCAGAGAGAAGAAGGTACATTAACCAAAGGGAGCAGAAGAACATTGAGGTCATCCACTGGAAAATATCAAAATTTTGGGCTTATGGGGGATTAATAAAAAAATCAAACTTACCCTCAAGGCAGTTGGTCCTCCCAATTCTCCTCCTACTTTTTTGTTTCTTCTCAATACCAAAACTGCGATACACAACAGAGCTTCAACGCAGAAGATGAGTACGGAGAATCCAAGATTTCCTGGGTCAACCAAGAACTTGGATCCATTGTTCCAATGGTAGATGGCAGCCATTGACCAGGCGATTCCGATTCCCAAGAAGACGTTGACAGCGTTGGATCCGGTAACGTTTCCGACGGCGTTATCAGCGTATTTGTCTTGAACAGCTGACACCTTCGAAGCGAAAGTATCTGGGACAGAAGTTCCGAGAGCGACAAAAGAAATAGCAGTGACTGAATCCTTAAGTCCAACCCAGCATCCGAATTGAGAAGCAAGATCTCCAACAACGGCGGTAAGAACTCCGATCATGAAGATGGCAACAACGAATGTAGCCCATCCTCCGAAGTAATCAGTTGGTGGAATGATAGCGAAGGTAAGCTTCCATGGAACAGTGATAACATGCATGAAGTAATCCATGCATCCTGGCTCTTCTGGCTCCTTCTCCTCTCCATCATCTTCTCCCTCATCATCGTCATCATCATCTCCAGCGGAAACAACGAGAGCCTCCATGAATTGTTCTCTCCATGAGTGAGTTCCGAGCATAATACGGGTGTTGGCGTTCTTGATCATACGGTCGACGATTCCCTGGAAATCAAATTATGATGGACTTTAAGATGTTTGATTTATTTACCTGGAATTCCTTGGATTCTCTGATTGTAATCTGACACTTTGTGAATTCTCCGAGTCTTGGCTTACCCATCTCAGCGATTTCAAGTTGGGATGGCGTCAAAGAAGTGGTAACCTCATCATCTCCTAAAAAGCAAATATTATTTTAGGTTCCGAATAAACTTCAAAAAAAGAACAGGAAAAAAAAGAAAACCAAGCCGGAAAAGGCTTAATCAACTCAACAAGAAACAGATTGATAGGCGTGTGTTAGCATGTGGAACAGAATTACAGTATGGATTCAGCCATGCAAAAAAGAGAACTCAATCACAAAACGTTACCGCCTTTCATTCCAGCGATCCATGATCCGAGACGGTTTCGGAATCGACTTGTGAGGTGAGGTGAGTTGGATTGTGATGATCGACGTGGATCCGACGATGGTTGCAGCAAATCAACACTGGCAGCACGAGCGGATTTGTCGGTTGGAGCAAGTGCTGTGAATAAGTATGAAAGGGGTGATAAGGGGGAAGACAGGAGGTGTAGGATGGGGAGGAAAATAATAAATGAGAAGTGGGAAAAGGGATTGAATTGAACTTAAAATATCTATTTCAATCTGAAAATGAATTCCCAGAAAGATAATATATTGAGGATTGACATGTTAATTACAAAAGCATTTCTGATACCACTACCAGGGGTAAGGCTCTGGATCTTCCCGAAGGAGTTCAACAGAGTACACTTCCCTCATAAATATACAACATCACCTACCGGTTTCGGTGTTTGAGTCCTTGGATTCAGAAGCAACTGACGATCCTCTCTTGCGTTCCATACGACGTTGGAAGCGCTCTTGGATTCGTGACAAGTCTAGAGAGAAAGAGTCAATCACAAACACAACATTGATAAGACGAATGAGGTGATGAATAGATAATAAGTGGGTGATTATTGTTGTTGTTTTTGTTGTGAATTAATTCTCTCGAATTTCGAGATAAATGTGCACGTAGAAGCGAAAGGTTTTGAGCTGAAATTTCAAGAAAAGCGGACTCACCATTCATCTTCTTAGCCCAGATTGGTGGGGAGAGCTCAATGTAGAAGTAGTCGGAGCGTTCGTATTGTTCGGTATCAATGATTCCAATGTCGATCGTGGCTCTGAAAATGACCTCATTGAGATTCGGATGAGACGAACAAATGAGTTACTCAGTCTGGTTGTCTTCGAAAACAATTTCTCCCTCCTTCATTTCGAAGTGCTTGTCGGCTTGTGCAGTTCCTTCGATGGTTCTAAAAATGAGACATTCAGTTACTCTTGGATTTCCAGTTTTAAAAATCTTCAACTTTTTGATCCACTGTATATGTTTTTCATACTTGCAAATTTGCATGCCCTACTTGTTACCAAGATTCCTACAAGTTTTGTATCTACCCTGATCTCCGTTTTACCTAATTTCTGTTAACATACTTCTTGCACATCCCCTCTCCACCTTTCTCTCTCTCGGTTGTATTCAACTTCAGGTCATAGTTCAATTAGTCTGTACTCACTCCGTTTTACCTCTTTCCTTTCACTACCACCAACCCCAATCATTAATCAAATAAACTATTTCTATCTGCCTGCTCTCTCACCCCACAAATTTCTCAAGCATCGTGTAAACACCGTCCTCAAATGACGCACTTACTCTTCTCCTTCGCGGAATGAAAAAAAGCTCATCTCACCCCCATTAATCAACATAGAATTTGGAAGTATTAGGCCTTACCTGAATGGAATGACGACCTTTCCACGTGCACCGGAATGTCTCTTCATGGTCAAGGACAAGTGTCCGCAGTTCTCAACAACTTGGAAGTGATCGTGATCGAATCCGAAGACTCCAGCGTGATCGTCATCAAGAATCATGATGGTGGCGGTGTTTGGCATCTCAAGTTGAGCAACTGGAAGTCCTCCGATTCTTGTTGGATCAATGATGATTCCGTCTTTAGTGCGAACACGGAGATTGGTTAAACGAAGATAGAAGTGCTCATCCTCCTCAAAAACGTCGTCATCGACAACATCGATTGTAACCTTTTGGTGCTTGTCTTCTGGGTAGAAAGTGAGGGTTCCTTTGACTGGAATGTAATCACTTCCAGCGTTGGCGGTTCCGTCTTCGGTAAAGTAATCAACCATAACAGTGAGTCCTTCTGGTCCTCCATCTCTGCAAAGTCCAAGACATATTAATAACCCAGATCAATGGGGGAAAATGTTACCTTCCAACAACAACATCGAAAGATCCAACACTTTCAAGAACGGTGTAATGAGCTGGATCCAAGAAGATCTTGCAAGTGTTATCACGCAACTGCTTCTCTTGAGCCTGTACCAACTGAAATTAGCCGAGGTGTTCAATGAGTTAGGGTTAGTCCTTGCGATGCACCACACCATTATGAATTTTAATTTTTAAGTAGAAGTAGTTTATTTTTGACCATTCTTCATATGTGCTTACTACTTGTTACTTATTATCTGTCAGTACTGCGCAGGATAGAAAGAATTTAGAAGTATATATAAACTATCATCATCATCCATATACTATAATAAACCTTGTAGAAATCATGCTAATTTATCAGTAAAGATCAAAAATAGAAGTGAGAAGTCGAGTTGTGTATTAACTTTTAGTTGAAGAAAGTTGAACATTACCAGCATTCGACGCGTCAAAACTTACAGCATCAAGAGCCTTATTGTGCTCTTTGTCAATTCTCTTCTTTACAATATCTCCTCCTCCGATAAGTCTACGAGTAGCCTGGACACGATAGAAGGCACGGGATTTTGGTCCTCTGAAATTGAATAGAAAGTTAGAGTCAAGCCTTTTGTATAATAACTAAACCTGCTAATCATTTCATACTCGGCTTGCTTCTGGAGTTCGGTTGGGGTAATATGTGGGTTTTGCTTTCTGATCTCTCTCATCAACTCAATGAATTCTTGACGATGCTCTTCGAAAGCCTTCAATGCTGGGTCACCACCTTGTGGCGATCCATTCTCCAACATCTTCATCTCTTCAGCTTCAGTGGCAATCATCTGTCCATGGGAACCTCTGCGGTATCTGTGGGGCAAGAATCTGTTTTGGATGATCTTGATATCAGCCATGTAAGCGGTTCCGACGGTAAGTGGGAAGAAGATGAAAGTGAGAAGTCCTTCCCAGATCTCGATCTCTCCTGGAGAGAAGAAAGCGAGGATAAGGTAGAGCCAGACGTAAGCGAAAATAGACCATGTGGCAGTGACACAGAATACATCCAAATGCTTCTGACGACGGATTTCTCCCTTTGGAATAACGACGACGCAAATGGCGATAATCATGAACAAGTTGAAGGCAGCAGAACCGACAATTGTATTTGGTCCGAGGTCTCCAGCTTCGAATCCTCTGGCGATAACCTAGAAATTTTTAATTTTTTGGATTGTGTTTAGTTCAACTATGGTTTTGAAAATCTTGGTGCTTAGAGCAAAAATTAAGTAAAAATTAAGTAAAAAAATTAAGTAAAAAATTAAGCAAAAATTAAGTATAAGTTACCTCAATAATCGAAAGCAAAATTTCAGGAGCAGACGATCCGAGAGCCATAAGTGTCAAATTGGAAACGGTATCGTTCCAAATGCGCACTTGAATCTTCATCGGGTCAAGTCCCGGTCGTTTCACTACAATCGTTCGTTCCATTGATGTGATCACTTCGATGGAGCTCATGAATCTGTCGGCGACGATGGAGATACCCAAAAACATGTAGGCAATGACAAAGAAGTACAATACTCCACGAATAACACGATCTTGTGATGACAGATCCAAGAATGGCCTCCTGTAATTAATTCAATGTTTTTTGTTTTCATATTTTTCTTTTGATTCTATTCTCATGTAGGCACATGTTCTTGATTTTCCCGTTCGTCTCAAGTGAAGGAAACCGATCAGTCTCTCACTTGATTTATACGCTCATTTCCAGATGTTTCTCATTCTTTGCATCGAATTCACTTTCATTTACACATCATTCTCGCTGGGAAGATGTAGGAAAAAAAGATCTAATTGAGTTCAATGTAGTTGGTGGTTCAAGATTCATGGGACTAAAACTTTCTTGAAATGATGGCATAGAAAATAAACTAGAACTGTAGAAAAAGTATGACAGAGATTTAAGGTTCGCTACCATTAACTTGTAATTTTAGTATTCTAGTTTCTGATATTGTGATAATCTTCCATCCCATATAGTTTTTGTCAGTTTATGATAATACAGTACTCGTTACTATTTTCCATTTGGAATTTTTTGATATCATCTACAAGAGAATCTAGAATCCTCGACATTGATGTCTATATCATGTGAATTATTTCTTATTTCTCATAGTCAGCATACGGTTTTTATGACTTTACAATGAAATATTTCATTACTTTCGCAGTTTTTGAAAGACCCGTTCAGTTCATCTATTTTTTGATTGTTCTTTTATCAAATTCAAACAACTCACCAAATTGGTACAACGAGTCCATCGATGCAGTTTCTAGTGGCGTCAGCGGCGGAACAGTTCGATCCGGCATCTGCAAGACCGGCGAGGGCCACCAGAGAGGCTACTGCTAGCCAACACCCTAGGCGAGTCATTCAACTGAAAATTAAAGAAATTATTGAGGAGTTTGTTAAATGAAAACAAAGGCGATTTATGAAGTCAAATGACAAGGGAAGAATGATGGAAACAGAGAAGAAACGGAAGAGAAAAGCAGGTGTTATTGGAAGGTGACGATGGTGGTGGGTCATTATAAATGAGTGAAAAGAAGAGCAAAAAAGAGAAAATAGAACATGAAAACATTGGTGAACGGAAAATTTTGAGATTTCAACCGAAAGAATTCAACTGTATTAATTTCGAAGTTATTATGAGGAAGTTGTGATTCTTATCAAAACTCCAATCAGTTCAAAACGTTTCAATTGATTGTAACAACTGTCAGGAAACAAGATGAATGAGGTAGAAAATAGAAGGAGTAGAAGAAGAAAATCTTCAGATGAAAAATTGAAGAAAAGAGCAAAGATTCGGAAAAAAGATTATATGCGCCTTCTTCTCCTCTCTGGTGCCGCTACTGGGGTGTGGATAAAGTTGATAAAAAACGGGAATCCGAAGGACGAAAAGAAAGGGGATGACGAGTAAAAATTCAAGATAGAGAAACAGAGAGATGAAGATTGAGAACATGCACACACCGAAAAATCTTCGAAGTAGTAGTAGAAGAAGAAAAGAAAAGAACATGATGGTGATGACTGGTGTAATGACGACGAGCAAAAAAAAGCGGGAAAAAAAAGAGAAGAAAGAGGATCTTCCTTCAGTTCAACTCGACTTTTGCTCCACCATCCATCCAGTACGTACTACCTTTGGCTTCATTCTTCTTCCTTCTTCCTCACCAACAGAGGGATGCGATGCACTATGAGAGAAGGATGTGCATGGGGCGGGAACCCATCGATAGGGAAGGAGATAGAGGAAGAAGAGACAGCGCCGAACGGTCTGAAGGAGGTACACACTACGCGCCCCCACGGGGGCACCACTTGAACTTGCTCCTCACCTACTAACTTTTAACTTTGGCTAGTGCCTTATCTCTCCTTTCTCAAGTTTGTACTTACTTTACAGGGATAACGAGAGAGAGAGAATGGAATGGGATTTGAAGTTTTCAAGGGTGTAGTTCATTCTGCCGAACAGTCTTGTTAGTTGGAAGATTTTGGTTCCATTGGTTCATAACATGTCCATATCATAATAATGCAAAATAGAGCGGAAATACAATGAATTGAATGATGGACAATTAAATGAAACAAAAATGTGTGAAGTTTGGTTAATCCTACTTTGCATATTAGCATGGCTTAGCGGTTTCTCGTGGGTCCCCTTTTGGACCACACAGACCAGAAAACCACCGAATAATGTTTTTAAAAGTCCTTTGGAATAAAGAATCATGAAAAAAGAAACAATGAATGACCCTCTAGTAGCATGGAAAAAGAACTGCTCAAGACTCCGCCCACTTTGTCTCCACTCTTTTTCAATTTTTTCAATCGCTAATTCAACACACATTTTGATTCTGATCTCTTTACTTTTTTCTTTAAAAATTCAAGATTTTCTCAATGAGAAAAAAAAAGAAAAAAGATCAAGAAAACTTTGTAACCTTTTGATATCCAGAAGGGAGGCTTTTTGCTTTCAATGGGTGATTAGACATAATACTTCTGCTTCTTGGTTTTCAAAAAAAAAGAAAAGAAAAACGTGTGAAATTAAAAAAGGGATTATGCATTCGGGTATGAGCAATATTTTCAATGTTCAAAACGTCAAATTTCAATCTCGGAAAGAATATTTTAGATACCTTACGAACGGGGATTGACAAAACTCAATTTCTTTACGAACGTTTGAAAGATTTTTTGAAATCCTTCTTTATTAGAAGAGCAGTTTTAATTCAAATGTGTGAAAATTCATTCCATTCAACTCTACACCAGTTAAGAGCATAAAACGTTCAGGAAACTGACTCATAAGCTTGAAATCCAATATTATTTGGCATTCCCAAAAAAAGTGATAACATAAAGCTAGCTTAATATTCTCTAGTATGCGCTTATCGAGTCTAGACCAGCAAAAGATTCATGGCAGCACACACTTTTTCAACCAAAAAAAAAAAATCGAAAAACCTAATGAATCGGAGTTCTCATCAAAGAAAAAAAAAGTTACAAACCATGTCGTCAGGAGTCGGGCATCGGACGAAGAAGTTTGGAGACAAACAAGAATTTCATCTCTATTTCTAACTCTCTATTTCTGCCCCATTCTCTCACCACTACCTCTAAATATATCATTATTAATCTGGCGACACGCGATCTGTCTCTATTTCTCGTTTACTCTTTCTCCTATTTCTCTACTCCCTTAACTCTACTACTGACCCACCTGCCTATGCTTCAGTGAGCTTCTTCTTTTTTCGGAGAAATATTTCTTCTAGTTGATCAAAGCTAAAAACCTTTGAAAATAATAGATTAAATGAAGATGTAAAAGGATAAGGAAAAAGAAGCCATAGATATTAACAGAGACCACCTTCTCTTCCTCAGAGAAAAAACAACAATAGTATTGGAAGGCGTTGCAGGAAAAGACTAGAGGCTAGCAGATGAAAAAAGAGGGAGCAACGGAAGGGAAAATGAATCTGGCTCCTAGGATTTAGTCCCGTATTCTGCCTCTTTATTTTCTTCTATTTTTCCAGAAGAGTTCTTTCTCACAACTATTGAATGTCCCAATTGAAGTGGTGGGTGGAAATGCCCCGATTTTGGCAGATTTTGTTTGTTATGAGGTCAAAATTCGGATAAATCTAGACCGGATATTGTTAATTTTTAAAAGAGACACCGCAATTTGTAATCGGTTTATGTTTGAACCAGTCTGTATGAACGGGTATAGGTAGTTGGAATGTGTTGTGAAGTATCGGTATATACATAGATGACGTGAGGGAACAGATGAATCAGAGAAAAGAAAGAAAAAGAGATGTCGGATTACGGTTTAGACCATGATTATGACGTGGCACAAAATGAAGAAAAGAAGGAAGCAAAACCAAGATGGCATTGATACTTAAGTATACTCTCCTTTAACGTCATAAAGCTGCGTTACTTTCTATTTTCAAAAGTTTGCTAATGGGATTAACTAAGGAGGGCGTCTATGTTTATCAAAACACGAATTTTCGACAATGAAACTGAAAAAAGATGTACCAACGGTGTTTATGACGAAAAAAAAGTTCAGAAAAAGATCGAGACATCAAACAAATAGTTTAGCACCTTGGCGGCCACGAGTGTGGGAACATCCTAATCCAGGTTTGAAAATCTTGCAATGATCACATACTGGCAAAAAATTATGATAAAAAAGGTTTTTTTTTCAGTAATCAGGGAAAAACTGCTTGTTTTTGGCGTGCCCTTCTGTTAAAGTAGCTTTCTGAAGGTTTCGAAATAAAACTTAACTGAGTACAGTCAGAAAATATCAGAATTTGGTATTTGCAATACCTGGAACTCTCTCCAAAATCCCTTGGCACATTGTGATGTAATCAGACGACACTGACCATGGAGATCATTGTACTTTTCACCCAAGATCACTTACAAATCTTTCTTTTTCTCCAAGACTTTACTACCAGTATTTTCTTTTCCCGACCATTGTGCTGTTGGGAAGGGCATTTAGTGATTGGTTATACTTTCCATCTTTGTTTGATTAGAGATGTGCACCAGCAGCAATGAAGAAAAAGAGGTTATCCACTTGAAAGATAACGGTTGCGCCGCCCGTTTAGTGGTAAGAAGTAACTAACAACGGAAGGAGGAAAAGCAAAAAAGGTTCCGAAATTTTGAAAAAAAAAGAAAACGAAAAAAAAGGAGATGGACTATGGTATTGCGTGCAAGAGAAGGGAACGACCTGAAAGCCAAGATAATAGTGGTGGTGGAGGGCTCATGACACCGGCAATTATTACACGGAACTCTACGGACCACACACAAAAAAACTGAGGCAAGGGGAAGGAAGCGCACGCGATATGAACGATTATAGGCTAGGGTTGTTGTACAAGACTCGAATCCAGTTCCAAACAAAAATTATATGTCAATCAGAAAGAGAGGTGTGGTGGTGGTGGTGGTCCGAAAGGGAAACCGCAGAGGGCCTTCTTGTCACACCATCCATAATATTTTGCCGCCGTTTCTCGCTTCCCGACACTCTTCTGCAGACACATACACTCGGATCGAGTTACACGACATATCCTTTGTTTTTTGTAGATGATGGCCACAGAGAAAATAGAAAAATGAAAGATGATGATGATGATGAGAGTGAGAAAGAGACACGTCCAGATTTTCACCCCGACGGATGTTCATTTCTTCGAAACATTTTAGAACAAGAGATTAAAAAAGTGTATTTGGATCTCATAAGTTGGCACGCAGATTTGACCGTGTTTGACTTCATCTGGTAGATCGTAAAAATAAAACGTTCGAAATCTGAACTCAACTGATGAGAGTTTCAGGAAAAGGTTCTCACAGAATAATGTCTAACCTAAACTAATATTTTCGATCCCCACCGTTAGCCACGACATAAACTAATGAGAGATATTATTTTAGTGTGTCTCCCTAATAGAAGGGCACGAAAAAAAGAAAAGAAAAACACAAACAGAGTAAATAAATAAGGAGCTCCGTAATTTCGGGTTCAATCTAAGTACGACCCGGCTTCCAATGCTTGACATGGAACGAATGAACAGAAAGTCGAATCAACCGACTATCTATTCTTTGAGTCTTCCTTAATTCTACAAAACTCTTTCACCCCCTCTTTTGCTACTTACAAAAAAAAAGAAAAAGGCGGAGCTTATTTTGTACAAGAAATGGCACCGAAGCCTTCCAATATTGGTTGGTGCTTTTGACACTCGAAACAAGTACTTGTGAAATGTGTGTGTTGCCAATGCCAAAAAGACGTCGCAGAAAAGAGATGTGCTGAGATTTTTGAGATTGCGAGGGCGAGAAGAGCCGATCAAACAATCGGACCGAAGCAGTGAAAAGACAGAGAGCTCTGCAGAAAGAGAGTACAGTACCTGCGTGCGCATCTCTACCTTTTCAATCCCCTCTGCGTATTTGCGTCACACTTGATCAAGGGGTTCATCGGTTGACGAGATATCAATGATTCATTGAAATAGTTCGGATTTGACCGATTGTGAAAAAAAAATATCAGATGGATCAAGAGTTTCGTCATTTCTGGGTACTGTGGGCTCAAAGTATATGAAAAATTAAGATCGGAAGATCAAAATGTGACTGTTATTCTAGACGAAAGTCTGCACTAGGTTCCCCATCGGGCATAGTGTCGACGTGGATACAACCATAGCTTCAGCTCTCTATTCCATTTGAACACCCCAAAAAATAGTGTTCTAGTTGTTTTCCAGCCCTTCTTTCATCCGAAAAACAAAACTCATTTAAAAATTATGAAAACCAGTCGGTTTCGTATTGTCTTTAATAGTGGACGAGTACACACACACAACACATTTTCTGGGGAAACGACCAAAATGGGATCGGAGGGCGCCACCAAAGAAGAAACAGGAAAGAACGGCGGAGCATAAAAAATGCATAGGGAAGAGGAAAAAGAAACAAGGAAGAAGGTGATGATGATGATGATGATGGCCGCCCTGGTAGTAGGGGATCTTCAACCTATGAAGAATGTAGAAGATATGAAAAGGTAGGGAAGAGATACACATGTTCCAGAGAAAAAAGGGGAGTTTATGACGTGGAAAATGGCCATAAGGAATATGATACCTATTGCAAAACGATTGCAGAAGTAAGAAGAAACTAAAAGTTTGCACCGAGATACCAAAAGATAGAGAGCAATAGACCAAGAAGAAAAGTTGATAAGGGATGTCTAGAACCATGAGAATTCGAAATTCGGAAGTCTAGCACGTGACAAGAGTAAAGATCCTGGAGGGAAATTATGGGTTTACCTCGAGCAGCAAGATTTATTGTTTCTCTTTTGAAATGTGGATCCTGCAAACCATTGCAACGTAAGAGGAACCATGTACGACATAAAATATGTTTAGCTTTCTCTATCTAAAATGCACAGGTTTCGCGAAAATAAGAATCATTTTGAAACCAGTTAAACGAAGCCGAACTAACTATCTTCAAAAAATTCCACTTGGTTCAAATGGACTTAAAGTTATGAAAAGGTTACATCCTGTCAAAACAGAATCAGGAACTAATGAAGAGTCATCCTTTTTTCAAAAATAATCACATCTCGTCGTCATGTATATGTTTTGCTCTTTCAATATACACACGTACTCCATCTCATCCTTCCTTCCTCTTCTTTTTTAAATGCTCGCTATCATCTTTTTCCGATTCTCGTTTCCAAACTTTTATCTCAGAATTCTCCAATGATCTTCATAGTCTCTCTCATTTATTTCTTCGGACACTGACACCACTGGCAACATTCGATTCTTTCGTTTTCCCATCATCTATCGAAAAGCGATTAAGATCCGAGATTTGTGTGTGAGTGTGTGTGTATCTTCTTTTTGGCCCCGTCGAAACCAACTGGTCGAAATGAAAATGCTCCGCGAGCCATCAGATTCATTCGCCACAAGTGAGATTGAGAGAGATAGAAAACCGAGTTCTATTGATGAGTCTTTTTTTTCTTCATTTTTTTTTGGAGGGAAATAAGATGATAGAAAAGGGGAGAAAAAAACATAATCCGAACAACATGTTCCCAGTGCTATTAGATGAGATTTTTTCAAGAATCTTCGTACTTTGTGCAAATTGGAATCTAGGAGAAAAAGAAAAGTTGTTGCAAAGTTGAAACGAACCATATGACAAAGATCATTGTTTCAAGGATCACAAAATCAGGTTAAGGGTAACGGAGTGATTTCGAGTTTCAGGTTCAACACTTCTTTTGGCTTCTCTAATAGAAGGCCAAATGTGCCTTTTTGAAAAACTTTTCTTAGTATGGTTTCGTAGAAAAGTCTATTCACATCTTCGAGACATAACTGTTGTGTCAAAAAACTTGGCCATGTTTGCAAATCTAGAGATTCCCGCAAGAGTAAAACAGGTCATCGATCCTCACCTAAGTATACAATACCCATGAGAGGGGTTTCCCTTTCCTTTATCATTTTTCTGTTGTGCTAATAATAGCTATTACAACTTAAAACCTGCAAAGTATCTACAAACTTATTTCATATCTCGAGTGCTTTTCACAAAATCCTCGTTTACCATTCAAGATGTAACCGATCAGAACACATAGACAGATAACTGATTACGGTTTCCCCAGTTTTGTCGTCACAAGGTCAGTTATGAACTTTGACATGCCTGTACAGATACCATTGTCACTTTTCACCATTTCACCACTTGAAAGTTTCGGATTTGCATTGCGCATCGAGCTATTCTTTTTTTCTTGTCTAACAGATCTTTTCAAAATCTCTGTGGTTGGCACAGAAGAGAAGGAGCGCAATAAGTAGAAAAAGTGAGGAGAGATTGTAATGTACATACCTTGTACTACCTTGGAAGCAAATGTTTGTCGAACTACTACAGTAATTTACGAGAAATCCGTTTTTCTTATTCTATCTCTTTTCTCTCTTTATTCGCTTCGCTTCTTCGACTTTCAACACACTGTATGTATCTCAAGTGCTTACGTGAATGAATGTGGTGAGAGCCTATTGGCTTTTGAAAAGAGGGAAAGAATGAGATAACTAATTGTTACTATTACTTTTGGTTGCTTGTTAGAGAAATACAAGAACAAAACAATTTGATGAAAGCTGTGGTTTTTCGGAGATAAGAACTGTACGAGGGAATCAACTGGGTTGAAACTTTGATATGGTTGTACCATAAAGATCAAAACTATCTCGAAATCAGAGCTCAGTATTCAAATAACCTTCAATTTCAACACGATCTTGCTAAAAATTTTGAAGCCTTCTCAACCTACCATCAAAAACTCTGAAATCTTGTATATGAGATTCAAAAAAAAAAACAAATTTTCTTGTTTCTTTGAAAAAAAAGATAAAATCTGATTCAAGAACAACTTTGCTTTCAAAGCAAGAATCAAGAGTATTCTGCAACAACTTTGCCAACTGGCTAACCTTTTGTTGTTATTTCTAGACACTATTTTAGACAACTGACACTAGGGCACGTGTTAACCGATAAGTTTTCCAATAAAAAAGTTCTTGGCTATTCGCAGGTTTTCTTAAGACAGGCATGATAGAAAATAGATTTGAGGGATATAAAAATAGATTTGAGTGAATAAAAAAACGGACGTTTGAGTTAGAGTTTATTCGAAAAATGTTGGGTTTTCCGAAAGTTTTTATTGCCTGGTTAGTTTTTAAAGAGCTTCTGATTCTGGGGGGTTTTGGTTTTATCAGAAAATGACTTCCATTTCAAATTGAGTTCCGTCTACATGTTTAAAGGAATGAAGAAGCTATGACGAGTCCGTGAAGGGATAGCTGTAACCTAGCAGTGTCGACTCCTAGGATAACGGTTTAGAGTAAAATGTATGTTTTGAAAAATACAAAACGACAAAATGAGCTTCTTGGCGCCCTCTTCTCCTCCCGACATCAGTCATCACTTGGTGAGACACGGACGGGGCGGGTCCGTCCGTCCCCGACGTTTAATGACTTTTCGGCGGTGGCAACGAAGGCGACGGGTTCGAGGGACAGGCACAAAAAACACGGCTTCATTTCATTTGACACACATACACACAACACATATCCTCCTCTTTTTTGCTCCAAAAACTCCTTCGTTTCCGGATAAATTTTTTGCTGTGCGCGGTTTTCCGCCCCAGAGGGGTTTTTTTTCACTTTTTCACAGTCAGATGAGCTTAACGGAAGCACAATTTCCGGTTTTTGTTCCGCATATTCACCCGTGGCAAATTCCACGTCACATCAGATTTTGGACAAGACCAAATGGAAAGTTTAAGTTCAACTCTTGGCATATAAAGCTTGGGCCTTTCTCAAGAAAAAGAAGCAAAACGGGAAGGAAGGGCAAGATGAATTATTCAGGAAGTGTGGTGTTTCGATAGGAATAGAAAAGAAAAGAAAAAGGAAAAACGAGTTGGAAGATGGTGTGGAATGGAAACGTTTAGGATACCAGAAAAAAGAAGAAACAAACCCAGATATTCTGGGATAAAGTTTTATTTTAGGAGAATATGGGGGAGTTATGGTAATGAGAGAAGGCGTTGGAATATAGAAGCACTTAGCAATCGGAGATGATGTGAAGGTGTGAGCAAGAAATGAAAAAAGAGAAGATGTCGAGGAATGGGATAGATTACGACGTGGCAAAACTAAAGTTTAGTTTAGAAGGTAGGAATGCAGGAAGATTGTTACAGTAATAAAAAACACATCTTCTACTGTAATACAGTACATTTTTGTCTTAGTTTAGTCCTAATTTCCTAGTTCCGACTAACTGAAGTTTTCAATACTGAAGTTTTTTTTCTCTTCTGTAGCTAATTAGCTAAAGCAAAGGCTTCTGAGTTGTAATAAGTTTAAGTAATTCTACAGTAGCCACGAAACTTGAAAAAACCGTGGTTTCGTCTGCCGAAACTGGACAAACTACACAAAGAAAAAGTTTCTTCTAGACGAACACTTTCATAAAACTTGGCAAAAGAAATATGAAGAAGAGGGTGAGGGTGACAATTGTTCCGAGTTAATAGGACACCAAAACCACTTTCTGGCTCTAAAAGGAAGAGCTGACACTCATAAAAGTGCTTCTCTTTTTTCTCTTTTTTTTTTCTGACTCCTTCTTTTTTCTATCTTTCTCAATTTCTTTTTTTCCTTTCCTGTCCCTATTGCTTGGTTTTGCAACCGAAGAACAACACAAACCGATTCATTCATACACTATGACGTTGGGGAGAGAGAATATAAGTGTCGTTTGAGGATTCAGAAGGCACAAAGTCATGAAATCAGAAGATATTGGCATGAATGACGTGCCAAAATAGATAAGAACTCGTAAGATTCAATTTGATGTTGATGCACCGGAAAACTCTTTAATTTGATTTCAGAAGGGAGCAATGTCTAGCTTATCTTTCTTTTTTTTGGTTCAACTTTTCTTTTCCTTTTTCCACACTAATCTAGTATCTTTCTAAACAAAATTGAAAAATAAAGAGAAATAGAGAGTGAAGTGTTAGGCACCATGTGATAGAGAAATAGGCTAGAAAGAAAATAAAAAGGAAAACTGGAGTAAGGAAGGAAAGGAGATGTCCCGCGGGAATAGTAGGACAACAGAAGCAGTCTGACAGAGCGCTTATGGAAATGAGGAGCCGACAGAAACGAGAAAAAGACCAGTTTTGAGGGGAACGAAATATGGTGTCAGAGAGAATTCATAAAGAAGAAAAGAGATGGGGCAAATGTAGCAAGATACTTTTTGAGAAAAGATGAAGATGCTCTGATATCCAGAATAAGTCACTACGGAGCCCTTAAGGTTACTGTAAACATGAGGATTTTATGTAAAGACAAAGTATGGCTGCCGTTATAATAGAACATACAGGACTTTCCTATAGAAATCAGAAGACTTTGTTTTGCAGACATTTTGAATTCCAGTACAATGCGGGGTTGGTTTCGTTAGTTTCGAAGTAAGGGAAATTACAAAATTAACGTTTTG
This sequence comes from Caenorhabditis doughertyi, assembly GCA_963572265.1. Classification (NCBI taxonomy): domain Eukaryota; kingdom Metazoa; phylum Nematoda; class Chromadorea; order Rhabditida; family Rhabditidae; genus Caenorhabditis; species Caenorhabditis doughertyi. The sequence goes on from OY751557.1 coordinate 10,023,363, forward strand.
ATCATCATAATCCTCCTAGACACGTAATGCCTAACATCTTCCTCATCCCATTCTGTACAAAGTCATGGAACGAGAGCACGGCGTAAAAAAAGAAGAGTAATAAAAGAGAATCAAGTGCGGAGCTCATTCACGCGTTTCCAGGAGCAAGGCATTCCGCGCGGCGGCGATTTATGAGCATGGTGTCGACGAATGAGGAAAAAGGAAGAAGGATGGAAAAGAAGAAGAAGCCTCATGTTTTTTTACTAGGACTCACTGGATATATGGAACATGTGAAAAATATAAGGAGATGTAGAAGAAATTAAAAATTTCGAATTTTCAAATCGATACCAACAAACAAACAATTATACTGAAACACTAACTGCAACTTACAGTATCCTGCATGCAACGTAATAGGTCAATGGAATAAAAATCACACATAGAAATCTTGCCACAACTTTGCCAAATGAAAGCATAAAAGATACTGAAAAAAAAAGAACTTTCTAATCAAAGTTTGTATTTTTATCTGACCCATATCAGAATTTGTCTTCTTGCTCTAATGGAGCATAAACGAAAACAGCAAAAGTTTTACGTAGTGCAGTGGAGCAAACTAACAAGGTTTGCAAAAAAAGAAATTGAATGAAAACAGATGGAAATGTTCCATAAAAAAACCGCGACAAGAATCAAATGAAAACGAGATGGTGTCAATCTCTGATCATGCTTTCAAGATGAGAGAGAGTCAAAATGAGAAACACAAAAGGAGTGAATTTGAGTGGTGGCATCGAATATCTTGAAGAGCAAACCAAGCACACTGATGAGATGTTGCCAAGGAATGGAGAAAATGGAAAAATGAGCAGCAAAAATGGAGGAAAAGGATAAGAAAAAAGGGAAAAGAGTACATCAGGGAAAGGGTTTTCACCCACGTTTTTTTGTGTCGGAGGCATTAATTCTCAGGCAGCTAATTGTCTAATTGGACCGAATGGCCGATGACATACGGAACATTTAGGATAGAAAACGTTTTGAAGATCTTTGAAGTGGAACTTTGAAGCTTCTGATTGAAACTTCTGTTGAGCCAAGAAACCAATCTGTTTAATCATGTCAGATATAAATCAATTCAAAGATAACCAATGATGTTATTCTGATTCTGAGGATATACTCAATGATTCTGAAGACGAGCAATTTTTCAAATTGAACTTTTTAGATAAAGTTTTGAGCAGTGCAAAAAAACAAAACCGCAAAGACTTCCATTTCCAGTTAAAGCTGTAAACCCAACAAAAAACATCTGAAAGTTGGGTGAAAACTCCAAGTTAACTTTTCCGAATTTTCAAACTAATCCCATTTCTCCTTTTGAGGCCAACGTCGTCATTCTTCGGTTGTCATCAGAAGAGACAACTGGTATTAGTAAGTGTCATTGTTTTGGTGTTACTAACAAGAAGAAGAAAAAAAAAGACTGAAGATGAGAAACAACAACAAAAAAAATTAGGAAATGAGGAAGGAGACGTGGGGGTGTCTTTTGAAAATGAGCACTCTTTAGAGCACAGCCCAAAGTGGATTGTGCCGGAGAAAACACCGAAGCCGAGTAGGGGGAGGAAGGCGGAGATAATCAAATTGGACCCATGGACTAATAGTAGCTTTTTCTCGTGAGACTTGGAAACATAATGCTACGTGTTTTCTTTTTTTTTTGCTTTTTGGGCTCTCCGTTTTCGATTCTGATTTTTTGGTTGGATCAGGAAAAACAGCGAGCTGAAATTGGAAACCTAAATGAAAAAAGTTCTGGCCAATTCACGTTGTCATAGCACCGATTTAATCAAAAAACAACCCGAAAATTGAATACGTTCTCCCAAGAACTTTGAGAAAAAATATAAGAATTCGTGTATTTGATCAGTTATTTTTATTACAAATCGAAAGGGAAGGAAGTGGGTAAACATCACTTTGGAATATTTAAGGAGAGTAGTTCTGTGAAAGGAGCTTGAAAATGTTTCATAATATTGCGGCCCTCAAATCCCCAGCAATTCAGATAATTTTCCTAATGTTAGAAGCGTTTTTGAATTCCAAGATCAATTTCTACCTTTCCCAAAGCATTTTGAACTAGTTTAGCAACTTCCGACGTTCTCCCGATTTCCACTCCTATGATTAACTCAACTTTCCGTTTTTTTCCAAGTCGAATTGAATACTATTCGGATCTAATAGATCAACGACTTTTGACTTCTTAATCCTTTCTCTCATTATCGTAACTATGTCATGGACAGCTATAGAAGTAAACACAGTTGATGCAAAGTTAGCGAAATCGGCCGAAACGGAACATTCATTCACACTGCCGTTTTCTCTTATCTTTACTCTGTTGTAGATAATGATTTTAGTCATTTTATTTGCTGTCGTTCAATATGTGACATCTGGTGAGTACTGTTCTATGAATTTTTATGAATGAAACGTTGTTTTTTGAAAAACTTGGCTACCTAAGTCCTTTCGGCTCTGTTCGACAATACCGGTCCAATGACAGAATACCGGTCCAAAGCGAGAATGACCGGTCCAAAGCGAGAATGACCGGTTCAATCCGAGATTGACCGGTCCAAACACTGATGACCGGTCCAAACGCTGGAATACCGGTCCAATCGGGAAGATGAGTCTCATCAATCTGAGAATGACCGGTCCAATCTGAAAATGACCGGTCCAATCCAAAGAATCACCGGTCCAAACGCATAATGACCGGTCCATTCCGAGAATGACAGGTCCAATCGGGAACACGAGTTTCATCGAGCACAGAATGACCGGTCCAATCAGAGATTGACCGGTCCAATCCGGGAATGACCGTTCCAAAAACAGAATGACCGGTCCGAACCAAAGAATGACCGGTCCAAACGCAGAATGACCGGTCCATTCTGAGAATGACCGGTCCAATCGGAAAAATACGAATCTCATCAGTCACGGAATGACCGGTCCAATCCGAGAAAGACCGGTCCAATCGCAGATTCTATGCAGCTTAGGCTTAGGCATAAGAAGCTTCTGAGCCAACCAGCTTCCGTCCCAGCCTTTAATAAAGAAAAACGCTAAGCCTGCTGCATAGAATTCTGCGATTGGACCGGCTATTCTGCGTTTGGACCGGTCATATTTTGGATTGGACCGGTCATTCTCAGATTGGACCGGTCATTCTCGGATTGGACCGGTCATTCTCGGATTGCTGAGACTAACATTTCTCATTGGACCTTTCATTTTCTGATTGGACCGGTCATTCTCGGATCGGACCGGTCAATCAGCGTTTGGACCGGCCTTTCTGTGTTTGGACCGGTCATTCGGTCATTGGACCGGTCATTCTGTGTTTTTTCAGAATTATGCCGCAATTGGACCGGTATTTCAGTGTTTGGACCGGTCATCAGTGTTTGGACCGGTCAATCTCGGATTGAACCGGTCATTCTCGCTTTGGACCGGTCATTCTCGCTTTGGACCGGTATTCTGTCATTGGACCGGTATTGTCGAACAGAGCCGTCCTTTCTTGTGTTTGCATATTTCCAATATCATAATTTTCTGCAGGCAAAGAACATATCGCCGGAGCGTGCCACGACCCGCTTCACTTTGGAAACACGCCGTGTGATAAACAATGGTCAATCAGGGTACGTTTACTTTGTTAACTATCTTTCGAATTTTATGTTTTCAGTACTATATGGATGTACCAACTGAAACTTGCCTCGCATTCAATTTCACCGGATGTGGCGACAATTGGAATAACTTCAAATCTTCTCAAGCATGTTATGAAGAGTGTCTTCCAGGTATGATATTTCAAAATTAGAAAACCGAAACAGTGAAATACCCTTTCAGTTGATCATCATAAATGTCCAGCAGCAACTAAAATTCATAAAACCCTTCAAGGAAAAGCTGCATGTAGTGATGATTGTGATTGTGGTATGGGCAAATATTGCAATCTTGGACAAGGGTATGGAAAGTGTTGCGAGCAGCAATTCAAAGGTACATCTTATCCCAATATCTAACTGTAACAAGGGATCCTCTCTTAGATCAAGTGGACTCTGACTACAATCCTCCATGTCCTCCTGGTCAATCAATCGTAAGAGAAAACCTAAACGGAATCACAGTTCAATTGTTAGGCAAAAAGTGTACTCATAATTTTTGTCCTCTAGGATCTAATTGTTATGATGGCTACTTCTTTGCGTCATGTTGTAGCAGCCCATAAAATTTTCATCATTCTCTTTTTCACTTTGTTTCAATTTTTTGTCTCGATGAATAAAAAGTTTTATCGTTGATTTCGCGTATGGTTTCTTTACATTTTGTTCATGTTTCTTTCATTCAATGGTGCCGATTCCTCACATTTATCATCTTCTTCCGGGTTTTTTGATGCATGGGAGTAAGTCATATTGTGTACTTTATCAGCCATATCAATAAATTCAGCACTCCCTCCACAATGTACACAGCCACTAAACACTGGCAGTATGAAGAATATTTCCAAAAAAGGTGAAATAAAGTTTCATTTTGATCATTCAACTGGATTCTGTATGAATTTTCTGTGGAATGGGGTGGAAAGAATAAAAAACAAGTTTGACAACGTAGCAGACTGTGCATCCACATGTTTGAAAGGTAAACACTTATCGAACTTCGGAAGTTCAATTCTAGGTTTTAGATCACTACAAAGGGTGTCCTTTTCAGAGGAATCCAGTGATTCCGACACATTGTTACAGTAATGTAAGTGGAAGTTGTAGTTAAAAAAAATCATCTAATGAATTCTAGAAAGATTGTAATCGACGGAGTAAAAATTCAAATTTGTTTTATTGCACGTTGCAAGGAGTATGTTGTAAGACGAAAGATCTGGGTAAACTTACCAATTCCTATTTTTCGAAACTATTTTTCATTCCAGAAGAGTTGAGAGAAGTATTCAATGTCACATGTTCATCAGGACATAAAAAAGTACAGTATTCTTACAAAAGCACAATGAGACTTTTGATTGGGAAAAGTTGTGAATCCAGAATGTGTCCCACAAACTCTACATGTCACCAGCACAAGTATTTTGCATTTTGTTGCCAATAAACTTTTTGTGAAACATAATTTATTGTTTAACTGTGGGTGGAAAAATAATACAGAATTAATACATTAAAAACCGATGAAAAGAATACTTGAAATGGCAGGGAGAAGGGTATGTCAGAAGAAAAAGTGTCTAGTAAATGTTCATCACAAGCTCTGAATGTAAGAAAACTCAGGAGGAGCAGGAGCAAATGTATAAGGTTGATAATATAAATTTTGTTGTAGTTCAAATGGATTAGATAATGGAGGTGGAATAGGACTATCGATATTCATTGGTGGCTTGGATTCTCGTCCAGAAGAACCATCATCACTGTCGTTGGATCGTGCGGAACTTCTGAAATTGAGGATTATTATTTTATTAAATAGACACAACATCAAATTAAAATCGAGTCAGAGCGATATCCTACATCACTGTGAAAAACTTCTAATTAGTTTGATCATGCGATAGCCAAAACGAAGTAATGAAAGTCTTATATCAGCAACTATGACCGGTTTCATTTACTCTATCCAACACCTACTCCCCTTTTCAATTCTTTGCATTTATTGTAATGTTTGAGAAGCTCTTCATATGTTTTCTGATGACGGTGGATCTTCACCGGAGCGGCAGTACACGCGAACAATGCGTATTGTTCATAGCCGACGATCGTGTCAACGACTCTTTTACTTCAAAGTTTTGGGCAAACACTAATGACAGCGGGGTGCCCTATAGAGAGCACGATGACCTAGCTTTGCACCTTTTTGAATACATGAGAAGCTGAGGAAGAGAATCTAAGGAAACTAGAGTATGAGAGGAACGTTATATTCAAATCTAACATGTTTCATCCATATAGGATCAGTCTAAAAATTTCGATTACGGAAGGGTTTCGATATATATCAAATTTTTCGAAATTTTATGCCGCCTAGATTTTCAATCAGAATCATGATACAGTTTGCCATACATTCTAAACTATTCAGTATTTTACTTCTACAGATTATTGATTTCTAGTGTCTGACCAGTTCTCTCATTCAGAGATTTGCCATGCGCAAGTCATGATGATGGCAATTCATCCGTTTATCCAAGTAATATGTCCGATTACGTAACTAGAACACACACCGAACGGGGCCAACTCAACCATCCCCCTCTCGTCTTTGGGACCATACTTACCTGTCGAGTTGTCCAGCTGCTCTCTCACGTTGTCTCTTGTTTTTGAACCAATTGGACACCTGTAAAAGTTGACTTTTAGGATAAAGGTACATTTTAAATGAAATTTAATGTGATTACCTGAATAATTGACAACTCCGTTTGTTGAGCCAATCTCCTTTTTTCTTCAACTGATGGGTATTGACACTTTTTATATGCATCCCGAAGAACATTTCGTGACTTGGATTTGAAACAATAATTAGTTTCTTCTCCATCCCAGATAGTGTTTGGGAAGGGATTCTTCTTGCGGATTCGGTATTTACATACAGCTCCTAACTCCCGTTCCTTTGTTTTTGCAGCCTGGAAAACCAAAAATGATAAGATGACTGTTGACCATCGAAGCCAGAGTTAGCTAATATTGATCTCAGATTCGCGGACTATGACATAATATTATATAATATTTGTTTATTGAACTGAACAAGTGGTCCCCATACCCATATCTCCTCTTAATCCTGACAATGCACACAAAACAACTTACCTCTTTATAATGAGCCTCAAGCCAAAGATTCTGTAGAACTGTGTAGTTGTGAGGTGAGAATTTGTGACATTCGAGCAACCTGTAGAGCATTTTCCAGTTTTGAGTTGTAAAATGGACAAGAGCTTGTGCCTTCAGAGCAGATTCGATGTTCTGATAACATGTTGGAAGATTGTAGATGAATGTTGCCTGAAAAAATAATCAGATTTACAGTGAACGTATTTAATTTCCCTGTCTCTGAATTTATTCAAATCTACTATTTCTGCTCATTGAGCTCCTTTTCTCTCCTCTTCAGAATTCTTCCAACATCTGCTCCACTCTTTTTATTTTCTACCACACCGTCATCATCGTCATCAAGCTTCCATCGCCATAATGGACTTTTGTTTGCTTTATAGAGAGAAAAGGAAAAGCCTCACCACGCGAGCGCGCGCCAACTACCGTACTCCATTCTCTTCCGTCACCTTTTTCCTATCTCCGACCAGCTTCTTCTCATTCTTTTTCTCATTTCTTCAAAACCGCAACAGATGGAATTATTTTTGATGAAAAGCTGGATGAAAAGGAGAGAAAGAAAGGGACACTACGTCAAATGTTCGTCAAAACTAGTGATAAGTGACACATGACACCTGCGTTCGAAGCCACGTTTTGAAGCGAGAAGAAGAAGGAAAATGAAAAGAAAAGGTGGAGAAAACGATGAAAATGATGGAATAGAATAGGTGAAACAGAGGAAAAAAGTTGCAAAGATTTTGATGACTAATTTGAGAAAACTCTTACCAATTGCTCAGTTCTTCCGGTTTGCAGTCCTTCGTTAAATAGAGATTCACAAATACAGACGATTTCTTGCTCAGAATAGGATGTAGTTGCTCTGGAAATAATAAATCATAAGATCCGCTTGACAATTATACCTATTTTCAGTAAAAGATCAAATTATGGGGTTTTGAGCTCAAAAAAAAAATCTATTTATTCTATAATATCTGTAAAATAAAAGTTTGGGTCATGGGCTAGAGTTTAGTAGAAATGACTAGGTGTGGTTACTTTTGAATATTTAAGAATTTCAGCTGAACTATTAAATTTGATTGTCCCCTTCGAGATAATTGTAAAACTAGAACAAAACTCATGAAGTTCGGCACTTTTCTGCTTTCTTGCATTTTCATAAAATACTGATTGATACGTTGAGTAAAAAGGGAATAAAATGTTTTGAATGATAAAAAAGTATATAGCTCTGAACTAAGTCACACTCAAAAACAAAGAAAACAATCTCGAATTAGATGAAAACTCAGATGAAGAATGAGAATGAGAAAAGAATCCTCTAAAGTAAAACTATCCGTGGCGCCACCACACCGCCGCCGCCCCATCGGTGTCGCGTTGCCACGTATACAATTACCAAAGAAGATCGTAACCCGAGATCTCTCTCTCTCTCCGAGTTGTTGGCTCCAGAAGTCTCAACTTACGTCAAGCTATTTTGCGGGTTATATGACTGCATATTGAAGAATAAGAAAAAGAATAATCAGTTCAGAAGACGTCACTACCGTTAGGACACCGGTAGCTGACAGGGAGGAGGAGGTGGTGGTGAGTGGTGTTGTGAGTGAGAGCGTCGTCCCTCACTTGTCTCGTCCTAGAGGAAAAGAGAGTCGCCTCCTCCATCGGCTCTAGGCCCAGAGTGTGTTTGCTCCGCCTACTTTTCCTTCTGACGAATCGAATAAAAAGACCTCCCATTGATAGTACTGTATCTTTGGAACAATTTCAGATGGAACAGCTGAAATTCGAAATTAGTGAGAAAAAATTGGATCCTGGTAATGGGAGCTCTTGAAAATAGTGGGAAGGCAACAGCAACACCGGAGCTCCGAGGGAAGTAAGAGTATCCGAGGTTTGAAATTCTAAACTTGCCTATTATTTTCTCATTGCCTTCCTTTCCTTCTCGCTAGTCGTTTCTTCTGGTTTTCTTTCATTTCGGGTAGAATCTACAGAGAGAGTGAAAACCTTCAGTTGTAGTGTTAGGAGACTGCCCCCAGGAGCCAGTTGGAATATCATTTTACACCTGTACCGATATCTATTTCATCTATCCACCAGGCTCCAGAACTCTCCTCATTTTCACTCAATTTACCCGCATTTCGTCTTGATGAGTTCCTGATAGTTTTACGCATAATACGGATGTTTTCTGTTTTAATTTTGTTGAAATTTACAGTTTTTCTTTAAGAGCTTACCGAAAACCCTGTGAAAGCTGGGAAACAACCCAAAATCCTAGAAGGTTCGGGAAATGATAACTTCCATATAACCACAAATTTTTCAATCCTTTGCTATCTCAACGTAAAGTCCTCAATGAAGATTGAGATTCATAACGACTAGTATTTGTACCTGGTTGGTACCTGCCGTTAGCAAAGCCTGTAATGATTCCATATTTTATGTGGTCGTTTCTGAATGTTTCATCAAGTTTGACCTGCCCGTGTCAGTCTATTGTCTCCATCATACCATACTTCCAAGTACCTTGCGCAACTTTAAACATTGGCCATTGACAATAGAGACCTCCTTTCGTTACCAATTTTCAAGCTCGTTTAATAAACCGTTTCCCTAAGCTTCATCCATTCCGTCTGCTCTTATGTGTATCTTTCAAGCATATTGAGCCACCATGCGGTAGTAGCCGTAATGGTACAGATGTTCCAGTAAAGAACGTGCCTTCTTGTCCAAACAATGACAGATGATAAACGGGTTGACACCGGTCATGTTTATGTACCACCTCATGTCCTTGTAGAGTGGGTACTACAACAACTTGTACTACTGTCCCTGATTGCGCAAAATCTGGATTTTTGAAAGAGCATGAGGTTTTGTTGAAAAAATTGAGAATTCGACAAGTTTAGGAGGTTGTTTTTCGACTTGAGCGACTTAATGTTTCCAATTTTTAACAACTCGGTTTGGTGTTTTTCAATGGATATTTGTGTAATGGAAATGTTGATTCTTTCTAATGGTCTTAACATGAATTTGAAATCGACCTTCTCGCTATATTCTTATTTTAAAACAAGAAAGTAGAATCTGTACCTTGACAATGTTTCCTTGCTTTTTTTTCTCATTCCCAATATCTTTCCACCTGCTCTCCGTTGTGTTGTTGCTCCGTTTGTCTTACGGTAGTTGTTAACATCTCGTAGCTTCCTGTTAATGAATATATGACTTGTGTCGCTTGTCATCAATGTGCAATAAAATGATTGACAAGTGCCCTCTGTCTTCCCGCGCGCCTTTAAATTCCAATAGGACCCAGGTAGAAATGTGAATGCCAGGTAGGAAACCTCAAAGTGACATGACAACATTGAAATGTGTCATCATTCTTGCAACGTTTTGCTCTTGAAATTTGAATTCCAATGACCTGAATAATCAAGGGAAGAAATTGAGAAATAATTGGATCATCAATCTGAAAGTTGTTTGTTTATTGTTTATTCTGTCTATCTGTCACATTGAATTGAAATTGACCCCGCAACCAAAGTTACATAACAATCATTCAATTTGAAATCTAAACAAACTATTCTCATCAGGTAACTCAATCCTAATTTTCTAAACACACACTGTTTCTCATAATATAAACGTTGAGATACAAGCTATAAAAGAATTAAATTGGCTTATGATCACACGAACACATGTGGTCACAAGCGGTCACTTCAAAGAGTTTACAGTGCGCGAACTTTTTGTTTCTTGGGAAGAGAAAAAGCGGAAAGACAAGATGTTTGGGATCAAATTGCTTTTACTCTGTATACTTTGTAATCGTCGTGGGAGCATTTGAGATGATGGAGATAAAGACAACTGGTTGGTAGGAAATCATTATGGGGATGTGCATGGTGCGGGTGATTTATAGGGGAATGTGTTTACAGATGAGAACCGAATTATTTTTGTTGCTTTACATGTTTCAAAGACAAAATCAGCTGAAAAGACCTGAGTCTTGATTTTTGTTATGTTGTCAAAAATTTTTTTGCACATTTACTTCATATACTCCCAGGAAAATACAATCAGATTTCTTCGCGTCTTTCTGGCATACAGGCTGCGAATTTCAAGTTCGTTTTGGGTGGAAGGTATAAGGTGCTCCCATGAAATCTGCGTATAGCTGATCTTTACTAGCTGATCTTTGAAAAGAGGTTTTCAAGATATTTAAAAGACTGAGATGCTCCAGAAAAACTTTATGGTTAGTCAAACTCTATGAACCAGCCCTCATCCAGAGTGCTCAGGCAGTTAGCCAACTCGTTTTTATGCCACAGTTTTACCCATCCTTTGACGAATTTTGTGTCTCTTGTTCATGTTTTCCATTTTCAAAAATCAATATATTTTCCATGCTTTTCTTGCTTTTTGCTTGTCTCGACTGGCCTACCGTAGTCTTGAAAAGAGTGAGTGAGAGAGAGAGCGAAGGATCGAATTTCACCTATGGTCACACACACAATTTCCTCTTTCTTCTTCCCTTCACTCTTTCTTTTTGCTTCCCGACGACCACTCCCGAATATTTTACATTAGCAGCATGTTCTTGGATGGTGAAGAAATAATGATGCTTGAATCAAATAAAAAATGGGGGATTTATTATTTAACAGAAGTCACAAAGATTGATACGAAGCTCCAGTTCCAATCATCATGTCGTTGTAGTTGACATAGAAACCAGGGAAAGAAGCAGCAGCCGCAGCAGCAGAATAAGAGGAAAGATCTGCTGGATTATGAAATGAGTTAGAGAGTTTTGAAGCAGTTTTTCGAATTAATTTCAGATCTTCCTCTTCGCTTCCTCCAAGATCTTTCAGGCAGTCTCTGGAAAAAAAAAACGTTTTAACTCATGTTACGAAATGAAATGAGTTTCATGAATAGTTATAAAATCCGATTACTCAAATCGAAATGAAAATTATAGTTTATGTAATAAAAAACACTCACTTTCCCTCTGGCACTCCAGCTCTATCTCTTTGTCTTCTATTCTTGAACCAGTTAGAAACTTGAGTAACTGTCAAATGAGTCTTTTCAGCCAGCTCCCTTTTTTCTCTCGGACTAGGATATGAATTTCGACAGTACCAATCACGAAGGAGAACTCGAGACTTATCCTGAAAACTCTAAAAGTAACCTAAAAATAACTGAAAAATCTAGAATTGATCTAAAGAAATAAGAAATCTCAGTAATAAGAAAACTCACTCGAAAACAGTAACTGGTCTCCTCTCCATCCCAAATAGTCCTGGGAAGTGGATACTTCCTCCTTATTCTATACTTTCCAACTGCTCCCAATTGACGTCCTCTGATTTTTTCAGCTTCATGGTAATGTGCATTTAGCCACCATTCTTGAAGCGGTAAATGATGCTCAGAGGCAAATTGATGGGTTTCAATGATTCGATATAATTCCTGAAGTGAAAAATAAAAACGTTCCGAATAAAATGAATTTATCAAATCTCACTTTGAAGTTGTTGGAGTGGTAGGCCAGGAACGCTTGTGACTTCAAAATGTATTGGTTGCTTCTCATATCATCACGTTCCAAAGTGGTCCACACGAATTGAGACTGAAAATTTAAGATAATTATTTATAGTATAGTCCAAATGCATGCATGATTTGAAATAAAATTCCGGTGGTCAGAAAATTTCAAACTGTTTAGAAAGAAGGCTAGAGTGATATGTAATTTTAAAAACGGATTAGCTGATGGTTAAATTGAGGTCCAAACAAAACTAAATTTCATTTGAGAAGATTTACATAATTTTCTACCAAACTTTCTGAAAGTCGCCAGTTCTAGAATTGTTTTTTAACAAAAAAGTATTGCAATTTTTCAAAACTCACCAATTTCGCAACATCATTTGTTAAAGCTTCACATATACAAGCGACCTGTTCATCAGTGTATCTCGTCGTATCACAACTGAAACAAGAAAACGATTTATAAAACGAAAACGCGAAACAAGAAACTAGAGGATGAAATTCCAGCAGATTTGTTGAAATCTGATAAAATTTCGTGTCAATATCCATTAGAACATACGTAAAGTGATGAGGATGAAACGAAGCCGAGGAGTTTGGTTGCATATTGCTTCACAGGATATAGAGATAGACTTCAAGTTGATGCTTCTGACAAAATATTTGAAAACTGATAGTGTTTTGAAGAAAATGAGAGGAAAGGAAAAGTTTGTGAAAAACGATTTCTCGTTTTCATACTTTCGAAACAGCTGTCTTTTTTCTCTTTATTACTGTTATGGTGGGATAAAGGTTCGAAATTTTATGGAAATTCTGAGTGAAGAAGCTTTATTTACAAAAAATGAGCTGCATGAATAAATAAAAAAGCGATAGATTACTGGTAACATTCCGGAACAAAACTGAATGAATCAATAATGGGAAGCATTAAGGCACAAATGTCATATTCTTTGAATCACAGATACAATCATAGAGGTTCTATGGTTTAGAGCACTTGGGATGTCGTCATGGTGACCACTTTTTCACGGACCAAACTGATCACATTCTGGTTACTGTCTTCTTTGATTTCTTCTGAAGACTCTTTTTCTGGAGTAACATCGTCTTTTTTCTCTTCTTGGGAAGGTTCGGGAGTTTTAGCTTTTTCTTCTTCTGGAGCTGCCTCAGAATCATTCTCAGCTTGTTTTTCTTTCATCTCTGACGCTTCGTCCTGATTTTCTACATGTGGTTCTTGATTTTCAGCATCATTCTGAAAATATCCGAAATAATGAAGAGGAAATCTTAAATTTCATACTCACCTCTTCCTCACTTTTTGGTTCTTCTTCTAATTCCTCTTGTTCTCCAAGCAACTCATTCTTTGCCTTTCTCTTCTCAACTCTTTCCATCCAACAAATTTTATCGACAAGTCTGTGAACAACCTTACGAACTGCATAGTTATCACTCTCACGACGATTTCTATTATTTTTATGTTTTTTCTGAAACTATCGAATCAGGAAATGCTTCCATAATGAAGTTATTTACCTTTTCTTCAACATTTTTATCTCCAGCCGGCTGGACATTCTTCCCTTTCCCATCCTTCTCTTTCTTTTGATTTTGTTGTTTCCCAGTCTGCTCTTTCTGCTCCTTAGGATCTTTTTGATCCTTCTGGCTTCCACGTCTTCTTTGACCTTTTTGTGTCTCTCCATCGGTAGCGGTAACCTGCAAAAGGCCAGTTGAGGTCGTGAACTGGGTGTCGGTATGTGTTAATGAAACTTGAGACACTCTTCCGATGGCTCGCCCGCCAGGCGAAGAAAAGGAGGACAGGCGGCTGGCGGAGCGGTACTGTTCAAAAAGAATAGTTGCGGGCAGGTGCAAAACTATCTGTAGCTAAGACGAGGAAGCGAGATTTATGCACTAATTGACGGGTATCATGATTGAGGGATTATTATGCAATCTATCAAAACATGATTGGGTAATACAGAAATCGAAACCATGGAGTTAATGAGGACAAAACCTACCGAATTCTTCTTCTCTTGATGATGTCCATCCTTTTGATTTCCTTTTCCATGATTTCCACCTCTTCCATCTTTTCTATCACCTCCTCCTCTCTTTCCATTTCCATTTCCACTTTCTTTCTCTTCTTGTTGTTGCTTCCCAGGGAAACTAATTCTTCCTTCCAATCTTGGTGGAATCTTTACTCCGTCTTTGTGATCCTTGTGATCCTTATGATCTTTCTTCTGTCCTTGTCCTCCACCGCTTCCTCTTCCACCTTTTCGGTTGGCTCCAGATCCATTACTTCCATGGTTTCCACCGTTATTATTATTATTAGTATTAGCGCCATTTTGACCCGCCAATCGACCCTTCAAATCCATCGAAGGCACATTCTCCCGCCAAGTTTCGGCACTAAAGATGTTCAATTTTAGAGAATGTTTATTAGACTAAAGACTTACGGTGTCTTTCCTTTATCCCACTCGCGACTCCACTGTCCATTACCGTTACGGTCCGGAGTGGTCGCTTTGGGAGGCGTTTGAGACGAGGACTGAAAGTTCGGAAAAGATTTAAGAAGAGTTTCTAAAGTGGCAGTTAGAAACTATACGAAAGTAGTAATACCCCAAACACTTAGTGTGGGAGAAGCTTGGAGTGTTCCAGAAGCTGAACTTTATTAGAGTTACTAAAACTTTACTAGCGTTACTTGGTTTCTAGCACATTTTGGTAGTGAACGAAAAAGCAATGCCAAATATATTTGTATCCTTATTCATGATACAATTGCTAACTTTTCTTTATTGTCCACCTAGTAACACTCCCTTATTTCTTCCGAACATAACTACTAATTCGCGCATTCTTTTCTCCTCTTCTGTATTAGTTGTTATCACCTTTCTACATCTATCTTCCCTTTTCTTTTTTCACCTCCAATTCTTCCCTTTCTCCCATTTCCACTTGTCGTCACATAAATAACGCCTTCTCTCTTTCATCTCACTAAAAACTGTACAGTTTTTGAACTGGTTCTTGTGGCTACTCCACCAATAAACTACACGTCATACCTTTGGAGATTTCGCTGTCGAATCCTCATTGCGTACACGATCCTCTTCGATCTCCTGAAAAATTTGCAATGAGGCTTCCAGGATATTTCAGATTAGGACAAACCTTCGTTCGTTGCTCAATCTGCTGGTTCTTTTCCCGAATGAGGGCGATTCTGCGATCGAGTTCCGCCTCATGCTCTTCGCTACGTCGCTTCTCACGATCCATATCGAGCCCTATAGTGATAATTCAGAATGAATAGAAGACAAAAAAGTAGACGAGAATCAAAAATGTCAGTGCGGTAACAAGTAGGAAATGAGAGGAAGGGAATGGAAAATAACAACATGCTGTGTTTACCAGCCACCACCACTGTTTTATGCAAATAATTGACTGTATGTAACTCTGTTAAAACACGAAAAGTATTGGATGGAAGAGAGGAAAATAGAACAGAAAAACAGTGAGCGAATGGATTATCACTGAATTTTAAGAAAAAAAAAGCGTGGAAAAGTATTGGCAGCGAAGGGGTCAGTAAGAATATATCATAGAGCAAACAGACAGTTTATCAGTGGAGAATGGAAGAACAGTTATCATTCGAGGTGTCAATATTCTTAAGAATTAGAAAATAATATATGGAAACAAATAAAAGTATTTTGTAAAGTGGTTTCAATATGGTTCATAAAACGCCATCAAAAAAGAAAAAAGCTTCCGACTTCACTGCGTAATCATTATTGACCAAGCATATATCTTTTATCAATAGGTGTTCGAAGATCACATCCGAACATTTAGGTGAGCACTGGTTTGCTTGAATATGATTAACTTTCGAACAAGAAGAGCTATGTAGGGTTCACAATCTGTATTTCACAACTTTCATGATAGTTTATCAGTAGCAGCAGGATGACTGGTAATCTAGACAAGTGTCTCGAGCCTGTCATTCTATCTCTAAAATACAGAACACAAAATCGAGTGCCAAGACGGAGCCAAAAAGGAGATTGGCAACAATTAATCGAACCTTCTTGAAATAAAACATTGCGAAACTGACGAGTGGGGTAAAAATATTTGGAAGCAAAACTGATTCTCCTCTCTCACTATATTTCTCTCTTTCCTCAAGAGTCTTTCATCTTTTTTCCCCTCTGTCAATCGAAGAAAATCGGGAAGAAATAGAGATTTAGAGAAGGAAGAGTGGAGAAGAGCGGGCCGTTTGCAGTCTATCTGTGTGCGTGTCGTGTCTATGTAATATCTGTACAAGAAGAGGGAATGGAAAAGAGGGAGCAGCAGCGGGGACGGGAATCGTTCGATGGACATTGGAAAATCGAGAGAAAAGTGTATACGAGACAACAGAAAACGAACTGGTCGGCAAAAGAGGGCGGAAGAAGATGAAAAAGTATTGGAAGGGTGAAGAAAGACAAATGTGTTTGTGAGTGTACGTTTTGAAATTAATGGTCAAAACAATAGAACGAAAATTTCAAAAAACGATAGGTTCCACCGAGATTTGAACTCGGGTCGCAGGATTCAAAGTCCTGAGTGCTAACCGCTACACCATGGAACCACATTTCGGTAGAATTCAAAAGATGTACATATTGGAACGCAAATTGAAAGAATAGACAGCCTTTTGAAGGAAATATTGAATGAGTCTTGGAGAGGAAGCAAAACAAATAAAACAGGTTGTAAGCTGCTTTTTAGGCAATCGCGGACGAAAAGTCGTGAATGGTCGGTGGCGACAAATTAGTTTTACACTAAGAACTGAACAAAAACAAAGAAAACCAAGGATAGGTGTGAAGGTATTTTTGAAAAGGATGGTATTGTGGTTGGAAAGTTTTTGAACTATGTGAGGGTGCCCTTCAATTGGGAACGTTTCGAATATTAGCGCTGTTCGAGCTCCCAAAAAACCTAGGAGTTAGTAAAGAATTAAATTTGATATTCTAATCTGATAGAGACATTTTTCTCACTGTTTGAAATATACGAACAGTTTTTTATGAATGCGGTTCCAGTCATTACTTGCCGTATTCTTTCCATTCTTTCAGTACCAAATTTCCAATCTCATTTATCTACCGAGATGCAACGTTGCCCTTATTGGTAATTTCCAACGCAACTCGAATATTGTCTGATTATCTGATTCTTGTTAACCATGGATACGCAAATACCCCAGATGGAAAACAATTAGCTGTTTTTGTTAATACTCACGCGCCCTTTTTCCTTCTAATTGAGTGAGAACCTAGTGATATTTCAATCTCCTCCTTTTTCTCACATTCTTAACCAGTACCAGTCACATAAAGCCGCCTGAAACTCGAAGTATTTGTTCGAGCAGGAAGTTTTCAAGAACAGCTTATCACGGTCCATCGCTTACATCAAAATATCGAATACACCTTCTGTCTATTCTCATTTCTAACACGTATCACAATGTCCAACCCTGAATTGGTCAAGGAGTTTCTCCGTGCAAATGCTGGATGTAATTCTGGAGAATCTGATACTTTACAGTATCTCAAACTATTTATTCAATTGGCTTATCTTTTACCATTTGGTCTTTTGTATTTATCATTTTTGGTAACAATTGTCAAAGAGAAAAAAGATCGAGAGCTTTTCGAGGATTCTTTTTTCAAATTACAGTTAGCTGATGGGATCATTGTAAGTTAACAGTAGGAGGTGAAATTGTTGTCTAACATCGTTGTGCGATAAATTCTGAAAAACTCACTAAACTTCGGCCTTTTTCATGCAGCTCAAAACTCGAAATTCTCACAACTTTTTTCAGAATGGTTTCTTCTTACAAACTTTGTCATATTATAATAATCATATTATAATAAGAGGGTTTATTTTCAAGTCAGAAGTTATTAGAAATATTAACTTCTTTAGTATTAATACTTAGTTTTAGATATAGAGTGGGGAACGATACTAAAATTTTCTAACCTCTAGTAACTTTTTCATCCATATTCCAGACTATATACTTCTTAATATCGGATACAAGTTTCTTCCGTTTAACTTCATTCATTCGTCCATTCTGCGAATATCTTATCTCTCTACTGAAAGATTCATCGTTCACGTTAACTCCGTTCTATACTCTTTATCTGTATTCTCAATTAGCCAAAATGTTATCAACGGCGGCAATGTGTTTGAACAGATTTACATCAGTGAGCAACCCAGTCAAACATAAAACGGTACTTTGATTTTTACAAAAAGATAATTAATTTAAATGTTCTCGTCATTACAGTTCTGGTTTGCACATTGTAGGAAGATAATCATTGCGATGTTTATCATTCCAATGTTCTTCGTTTGGCCAGTTGCAATAGGGACGACTAGTTTTGTTCCTTTCCAAGGAAACGCAATAATAAGTTATGAACATGTGGTTCCATGGGCTCGATCAACCTACGGACGGCTTATAATTGCAGTTCCTACTCTGATTTTAAATATTTATTCAAGTATAATCACATCTACTAAACTTCGAAAACTTGGGGCTCACATGAAGAGAGTCGAGTTTTCAATGAACGTTGCCACCGTGTTTACAAGCATTGGATTCGTTTTGGTTCTCGTTTTACAAGTGATTTATCTTGCCACAAGTACAGATAACTTGATGGAAAGACTGTGGATTATGAAAATCATAACAGCAGGCACACAACTCGCTAATGATTTTTATATGTTGAGGTATGTTGGAAGAAGTGATTCCAAATAAATTCTTAACTTTTTTAGTGGCCCTGTTGTTCTACTTATTCTTGATAAAAGAATGCGGTCAGCTCTTTGTTGTTTGAAGAGGAAGATAGATTCTAAGAAGATAACAAAAGTGTCCGTGCAGGCTGTCACGGTTTCAAACAACTCTACACGTTGACGAACGGAAAAAGTGCTGTATGAACTCCAACCATTTGTCTTCAATTGTGAGAGAGTATTTTATTACAAACATCAGTTGATGTTTATAGCATCTTTCGTATGAAGATTAAACAACATTTTGTTTGAAAATTACCTTTTTGATCTACTGGCCTCTAATGATTTCTCAAACCTGTCGAAATTCAAATATTCATAGATTAATAAGCGTAATTTTTGTTTTGAAAATAATGGATATTTGGGGTTACTCCTTTATTAATGATCAAGTTTACGTGACAAACATGATACAATACACGGATCACTGAATCTCGCTCTCTCTCTATAAAAACTCCTACGCGTTTCATTCATTCTTAAGTCTCATTCTTACTTCTTATTGCGTTTAATGATGGTTGAAGTAGATTCTGCTACTGAATATCTCCGTCAAAGAATCAGTTGTGATTCTGGAGACACTGACTTTTCACAGTATACTAAATTTGCTATTCAACTGGGGTACGTTTTGCCTTTTGCATTATTATATTTGGCTTTTTTGATGGCTATTGTGAGAAGAAGAAGGCATTGTGCTGTATTTGAAGACTCGTTTTTTGCTCTACATTTGGTGGATGGAGTTGTGGTAAGCCTTGATACATCTCTTTATCCCAAAAATGATATTTCAGACTCTAACATTCCTTTTTTTGGACATCACATTCATTCGTGTTACAACTTATGTCCGCCCAGTTTGCGAATACTTTGTACCACTTCTGAAAGATGACGCATACTATTTGACTCCTTATTTCACAATTTACCTGTATGCTCAGTTTGCAAAAATGCTCTCAACGTTGATGATGAGTATAAATAGATACACTTCAGTCAACTATCCATTGATTCACAAATCTGTAAGTTTCTAAAAAGAGTTTGAACATGAAGTACAATTATTCTCAGATGTGGAATCAGCATTGCTCTAAAGCTATCGTTGCTATTCTTTTGATCCCATTTCTATTTGTTTGGCCAGTTGGAATAGCAAAAACTTGTTTTCTACCAAATAAAGGCCAAGCATTAATAATGTATCAACATCAGTTTTGGTGGGCTCGAACTTCATTTGGAAGGATTCTGATTGGAGGCTCTACTCTGATTTTCACAATCTTCTCAACTGTTGTAACAACTTGTAAACTGTCAAAGCTTGGAAAACATATGAGAAAAGTTGAGATTTCATTGACCATTGCAACAATGTTCACTTCGTTTGGTTTTGTATTGATGTTGACTGTGCAAGTGATTCAATTGGTTGTTCCTTTGAACACATTTGTCGATGATCCATGGCTTGCCACTTTCCTTTTAGGCTCGACACAATTCGTCAATGATTTTTACATGCTGAGGTGAGCTAATTAAGCATATCATGAATTTATTTTGCTTTTTATTTTTTCATGTGAAATTCCTTTTTTTAGCGGTCCCGTGGTATTACTTATTTTGGATCGAAATATCCGAAAGTCAATTCTCCATTGCTCTCTGAGAAGAACGAATTCTGAAAAGCGAATAATTGAAGTTTCTGCCCGGCCAGTCACCATAACAGAAACCCATATGTTTTGATCTTTCAATTCGCAAATTTTTAATAAAATATTTGGAGGGTATCTTTGATGTTACAAGTTTCGGATGAGTGAAATTAAGAAAAAAAAGAAAGCTTTATTTAGAATTCAAGTTCATACTACAAACACTAATGAGGAAGAAACGACAGCAAAGATCACCACATTGTTATAGTTTTAGCTGATGGAGACTGAACGATAATCTTTACAGTATCTCCATTTTTCGACGAAGGACGAGTATTCGATGTATTCTGAGGTACTTCTGGTGATACTCGGAATACTGAGGTACGTAGACGTTTGTTCAAGATAAGCATGACAATTGGAGAGCTGAAAAAAGGAGATGACCTCATTATATGTGAGCAGAAATGAAATATCAGCAGCTAGAAATGACGATTTCCATCTGAATTCCTTACCTCATCAGATAAAAATCATTGCAAATAAACTCGAATTTTTTCAAGAAACTCCCAAAGGCTATGTTTTCAATTAGGAAAGAAGTGGAGAATATAAGAAGAACAGCCTGAAAACAACAAATGAGTTAGAGCAAAACCTCTATTATAAGATTATTAGGGAGTTAATTTATCATTTCGCACCTGAATTATGATGTAAATAACAAAAACAGCACCCATTACTACTGTGGACAATGCAAGAGACATTTCCAAAGCTTTCAATGTGTTTTTGAACTTTTTGATCAGTCGATACATTTTGATATTTGCAAAAACGATAAATAAAAATGCTGAGAAACTGACAACAAGTTTGAAGAATGTTGTTCGAACCTAAATGCATTTTATCTATAAAAATCACATGTTTCTTATAAACCACTTACAAATGGAACCACTTTCACATAACCTAAAATTCCCTCGCCAACATAAGCATCAAAACGAGTTGGAGAGATGGCGAGTTGCCACGTGAAAAGGACAGGACAGATCATTGCAACTATTATGACGTGGTTCGTGTGCTTCTTCCAAAACTGGAAAAATAATTTTATGATGTTATGAAGTTTCTGTATTACACTTACCGTTTTGTGCCAAAGCGGGTATGCCAGACATGTGAAACGATTCGCACACAACAATGAAATGGAGAAGATTTTGGCAAATTGAAAATAATTGAAACCAAACAGATAAGGTGTGAGAATGTAGGTTGGGTTCGGAAACCAATTGAAGAACAGATAGCACATTGGATTCAAATAGATAAGAGGACGAGTCAAACCAAAATCCAGGACAACAACTATCAAACTCTAGAAAACAAGAACGTTGAATGATGCCATTCTATTTCAACTTACAACAACTCCGTCTAGAACGTAGATCTTGAAATATTCATCTGAGAACGCTCTCTGAGTCTTCTGACCTTTCAGAATCTTCAGAATCACAAACAAATACAATATTGATATTGGTAGAGCATAACCTAATTGCAACAAGTACATGACAGCTTGAACTCCTACCGTATGATATTTGTATTCACATGTTCGGATAGAAGGATCCGGTAGTTCTTCCATCTGAAAAATATATGTTCAGAAGAACAATACCTAAAACGAGTGTTGTTTTTTTTTCAACAACTTCTAGCAAAAGGAAAAAAATAGTCAGAAAAAAGATGTGTGACACAAGGACAATGCAAGTGTAGTGATGTGAAAAAATAGTCGAAAGTCATAAGAAAACCCTCCTTTTTTTTCTTCTCAGATCAAAATTGGATACTGAGTCTTGCTCATAGTTTTGTTCATTTTTCCCACACCCAACAGAAATGTTCAACATCTTTTTTGGTCTTTTTATCTTTGTTGCAAAACGGATATCAGTGGGATATTGAGAAATACGTAAATATATTGGTATCAAACGGAAATTAGCTTACCTCTTCAAGATATTCGAGCGATGGAATGAAAGAAAAGTTGGCCATTTTGAGAAATGCATATAACAGTAACATGAGTAGCAGAAGAACCAAAAAATTTAATGAAGAAAGTTGATCTGAAAACTGGTGAACACTGAAACTTAGAATAGTGCAGAAGTCGGAAAGTATATAATTTGAACTTTTTTCACCCCAATAATATGCTTTGGATATGTCAAAACATTTTTCGAACGTCGATAGTTTTTTATTTGAACTTTTGAACACAGCTTATTAAAGCGAATGGTCAGAAGTTGTGCTCAAAGATTGAAAAATAAAATTGTGAATTTATGAACAAGTGAGAGCTGTAACTTTTTCTTAGTGATCTCAGTTGCGAAGTCGATAGGTACAAGTAATTGTGTTGAATTCACACTGAGAATTATTACTTTGAAAAAATAATGTTCTACTTCAGAACATTTTCAGCCACCCCAATATAATAAGTTTATCGGCCGTTCAAAAGAATTGCACACTCATGTTCCTGATGTAATTTTTCAACTCAGTCTCGATGTTGTCTTCTTTATTGTCTAAATCAGTGATGTATCATACCTCCGAGATCACTTTTTTGTCATTATTCGTTTTCAAAACTTACTTCCTTCACATCATGTTTATGATACATCAGCTGTTTTTCCCATAGAATGAGTGAAAGATTTCACTTGCTGTTGAGTCCAATTCCAGGGGAAATCCAAATTGTGAATTGATTGTTTGAACTCATGAATTGAAGAAAAAAAAAAGAAGTAACAACAAAATGAAAATACGAAACTTTGAAAATGAAAATACGAAACAAAGTTCTATGAAACCTTTTCGAAGTCAATAGGCAGTGATTAAAGGAGGACTGAAGTCAGAAATTTTTTTCATTTTTTCTGAATTATTTTGTGATGCTGAATTCAACTAAACACATGAAAACTGCCAAAAATCTCTCTAAATGGCACAAAACCGTGTCAAAAAACAATGCGTTCGATTCTGATGGAAGAGTTTTCTTTCCCACTGTGTACTACTCTCGGACAATTGATTTCTTGATGTGTACTCCTCTCGGACAATCGAGTTTCTCAAAAGGTCACTTTCTGATGATTTTTTGATTGAAAATGTTACAATCTTTATGGATTTCGCTCCAGATAACAGAAGAACAAGGAAAATCACAACTTATTGTACAAAAATCATCAGAAAGTGACCTTTTGAGAAACTCGATTGTCCGAGAGGAGTACACATCAAGAAATCAATTGTGTGAGAGTAGTACACAGTGGGAAAGAAAACTCTTCCATCAGAATCGAACGCATTGTTTTTTGACACGGTTTTGTGCCATTTAGAGAGATTTTTGGCAGTTTTCATGTGTTTAGTTGAATTCAGCATCACAAAATAATTCAGAAAAAAATGAAAAAAATTTCTGACTTCAGTCCTCCTTTAAGTTGAAAGATCACGGAACGGATGCGAAGGTGGAAGGAGTTTTTGAAGATTTTGTGAGATAATTTTTCAGATATCGAATTTTCCTGTACGGGTATGCTATGAATGTTGGATTCATTGGTGCCGCTTCTAATTCAGTCTGAATCCTGGTTTGACTTTGAAAAATTCTTTCTGCAATTTCCAATCTCTCAGTCTGGCCATCAATTTTGTAAAATTACATCCAGTCGGTTCGAGTATCAAGTTGAATAACATTCTTTTTCGTTCTCGTGCATTAAGACACAGTTTTATTCTTTTTTCATTATGCCCAAAAATGGCAATTTCCCTTAACACCCCTTCTTTGGATTAAATTAATTATCATAGATATTGTTCTTTGCTCCAGACGAGAATGCAATCTTACATTTATTGTCTGGGTAATCTCAATGAATCACAAACAGATTCATAAAAACGATGAACTTTCCTAATTTATAGTCAAAAGACATTTATTTCCAGACTAACATTATATCTCCAGTCCTCGACCAGAACGTAACGGAAATTATATTCTGCTTACGTGTTGAATTTTTATTCAAGATGGCTTCTGACTTGTTATCTTTTGTATAATCTCGGTTTAGTTCGAGATTAACAAAGTATTGTAGGTTTATGGTAATCTTTCAGAAAATGCTACTTTATACGATTTTAGACAGAATCCAACGAGCGAGCGTTCCTGATACTTTTGTTTTTATGAAATGTGAAATGTGAAGACAAAATTTGAACGTGTTCTGCTGAAAAATTTGTTTAATATTGAAATGAAGAAAAGCATGAACATGAAATCGCTTGATTAAGTTATAGAACGAATTCAAGTTCTTTCAGTTGTATACGGGAACAAGCTTGGAACTTTTATTTTTGATTATTTCTTAATAAAAATACTTCCTATTCGAGTTTCCAGATTTTATCCCAATTCTATTTCCTACTTGTTTTTCATGTGAATTGAAGTATCCACAAGTTACAAAATGCACTTTATTACGTTTAAACTCCTCCCTTTTGGTCATAAGAGTTTTCGATAAAAACAAAAAACATTAATGTCTGACGAACTCATAACTGGCCAGACATCCTACTGGGAAATTAGACTCCTACGTGAAACTGCTCTTATAGAATAGAGAACAATTTGGTAGCTATCATAAATTTTAAGTTTCTTCAAAGTATCTGATTCACTTTCGCATATTGAGAGCTTCTTTATTAACGACGTTTATGCACCTAGAGTTAGTGAAAATAATTGAAAAAATGACTAAGAGTTGGAACCGATATATCAATCGTAAAATATCACTTTGAACAAAACTCAACTTTTCTTGATTTGAAGACAATTTGTCTAGATTGAAATAGCTTATGAAAGGTGACATTAAGACAACAAGATCTCATTGGACTTCAAGAAAACCACAACCTGATCATTATTACTCCTAAACATTTCACAACTTTTTCTCGGAAACACGAGTTATTTTCATTCCCTCATTTTGATCGTTTCTCCTTCCCATATACATACAACTTTTTTCCATTTGTATCACCCAATTTGTCAACGTTTTTTTTCTCCTCAATGAGAAAATGAACATTCAAAAAAAAAGTTGTTTCAACAAATGAGCAAAGAACAAATAAACGTTTGTATCTTGAAAATCTTCTGTTTCCGGTATTGAACATCTGTTCGTTTTTTTCGTTTTTCTTGTAAACAAAAAAGAGAAAACATGTGAGAAACAATATTTTTGTATGAAGCCTCTGTGGTGAAAATAAGGAAATGTCGCTGTTTGTTTCTGTCGATTTCTTTCTGAAACAAAAATATTCGATTGTGATTCAGTGACGCTCCTCTAGAAAAAATGAAGACATTTCTTTGAGAGTTCATTTTGTAGCAACTCTGTTCATAATGTTTCATTACTTTATGGATTCTAATCTATCGAAACATCATATAAATATTTGGGAAAGTATAGCTTCAGCTATTGTTCAACGTTTTGTGTTTGATTTGAAATAAATAGTTTCAATTTTTCCATCCTCAAAGTTTTTTTGATGTTTTCTGAAACGAAGGTTGCGTTTCAAGTAACAAACCCAATTAGAGGTCTTTTTTGAGAGCTTCCTTCTTTTTCTTTCCTCTTGATTTTTTTTTCACAATGTCATCCCCAATGCTCTTCTTTATTTTCCAAAGCCATACAATACAAATACAGTGAATTCTCAATTAAGCCTGCCTTTTCCTTCAGAAAAACAAAAAAAATCTTTGTTGTTTTCGATTACAATTTGAATATTTTTCTCACTGTATCCTTTTTTCTTTTCTCCCACTGGCCTCTATTTTGTATTCGTACCCAACCCTCCATCCTTCTTGCGCGTGGCAACACTTCCCGGTCAAACGTTCCCGAGGACCCCCCCCCCTCTTCTCTCGTGTTTTTTTGGACCGCCCCTCTTCTGTACGTGTGTATGTTACAGGAGTTAATCCGACACATCAGAGTCAACAAGAGATCCGTTCATTCAATCAGCCACTATGACTATTTCTCAACCATTTGGAGATTTTACTGAGCAAAATTCTATGTGAGTTACTTTTAAATTCAGGGAATTAGAGAGTAACTATCATAAGTCGGTTAAATTTTCATACTTCTATCATTTCAGTTCTGACATCACTCAACTTACTTCAATTCAACTCGCGAACCTCGTCGACACTCTCTGCAGAAAAGTCATTGAAGAAAATGTTGCCAGTAATGTAAAAGATAGTCTGGTAAGAGCTTTAGTGTTTTTTACTCATCATATTGCATTAATTTCCAGCAAACTCTCCGAGATCAACTTACTCAAAATGCTCAATATATCACGCCTGAACGTATTCAGCTGAGCAACAAAACTTTGGCATCAATTTGTTATGCTCAAAAGAAGTATTTTGATGTGAAGAGATTCATTGAGAATGGAGTTTTTGACGAAGAACATCATCCATTTTTCCAAGAGCTCTACAGAAAAATCTACAAGAAGTTGATTGATAAGGTGAGGAAAACATCCGTTTTCACATTCATGATCAATTCACGTTTCAGCATTTCTCCCGCTCTGACTACTGTTCATTCCCACTCTCGATAGATAGAATCATGCAGGATGGAGTTACAAAAAGTAAATATGACTACATCCAACGACATTACCGAGAGAAAAAAGCTATGAAAAAAAGTCTCGATGCTAATTTGGTAGCTGAAAAGCTTGGACTTTCCATCAAGTTTGTTGAGTTCCGTTTTCAAACTCATCGTGAGGAGATGTCAAAAAGAAGAAGTGAGGCACAGATAAAAGTTTTAAATGTAGTCGACGGAAAGAGCAAATCAAAAAAAGAAAAAGGGATCAGTTCGAAAGTGCTCATGCCAAGCAACAACGTCATGGCCTTCAACTCATATCAGGAATTCTATCACCATTATCAGAACCATTTCCTTACCTGCTCCCCAGCTACCGAAAATCATGAGTTCCCCACCACCCGTGTGCCCCTCGATCAGCCTTTATCTATTGAAATTCCAGAAGATTTCCCTATGTATTTCCCATTTTTCTAATTATTGTGTTTTCCAGTATGTTATTAATTTTCTTTCATTTTGAAGATCAGCTCAACTAATATCAATAAAAAGGCGGAGCTACGTTTCTGATATCCATTTTGAAGGAACCCTTTCATAGTATTGAGATTTGAGAGGCGGGAAAGATTGTTCTTTCTCCATCCAAAACACTCGCTTTGAATTTGTTAAGCATCTATCTCTTTCTCTCCTTCCTCTTACTCACTCGTTACTCTCAGTTTTCAAAAGGTAAAACGAAACGTATTTTTCCAGTAATTCACAATGAACTGTGGTGAGGAAGCAACTGCTTTGTCGGATGTGTTAAATGGGACTTTGCATGTTTCATTCTTGGTGAGTTATTTACTATCTCTGAAACCTAAAATCAAATCAGGAATAATTCTATTTTAGGACGCGGTTATCTATGCTTTGGACGATGATAATGCGCTCCGTTGGAATTGTCTAATGACTAGAGCTATCATGAATAATAATCCAATTGAAGTTTTTCAATTAGGTGGAAGTTTTAATTTTGAGGACCCACTCGACAACGAAATCGCATGTATTCTCCTTCAATGTGCCGGTGAAATGATGAAAACCATTGATACGGACACGGAGCAAGAGAATGAGGTATCATTCCCCTACTTTCGGGAAAAACTTTCAAATACCTGTGATCATTTTTCAGAAGAGCGGACCGAAAGAAAAGAAGAAAAGAAACAAGAGAAGAAGCAAGAATGGAAGAGATGCTCGTTTCAACTTATCGGTAAACTGTGAAGTTCCCACCTCTTTTGAAACAAATATTTTCAGCATAACGCGCGTCAAGCAGCGTCACGTTATTTGAAAAACAACAAAACAATTCCACGGAGTGTAATAACTCGATATGCGATCCATTATAATGAGAACGAGGAGAGCTTGCTCAACTTCTGCAAGCATATCATGAGCTGGTTAGTATTTTCATATAAATTTTTAGTTAACTGATTAAAAAAAATGACAAAATATAAATGAGATCTTTGCAGGCAGAACTCAGAGAAATCGAAAAAGAGAAGTGAGGTGGAAGAGTCCTAAACTGCCAACGGCTCTTCAACGGCATTGACTCCAGTTTAATCGTCATAATTCAAGTTCTTCGTTAATTTTTTTCAATCTTTAAACTGTTCTTTGATAATTGTTCTGTTGTTTTTCAATCAAGTTTTTTATTAACATTTATAAATTTTCAAACATAATTCGTCGATCTGCGAAACAAAGTCTCCCTCAAAGAGAAGAATTCGTTTAGACTCGTTCAATTGGCCGAGACATTCGGAGAAAAGAAAAACAGAGCTACAGTAATCCTGTTTACATGTTTCCTTGATTCTTAGAAGCACTTAGTATACGGTCCGGGAACCGTATCAAAATTAAATTAAAATACTGTACTCTCCAAATTCACTCAAATCGTTTTTCTGACGACGCGTTTCTGTTTTTCAATATTAGAATTTTGTCGTTTTCTTATTGCATTCAAAAAATGGAGTTGACTATCGTTGACCTGCATCAGCGAAAGATGTTGGCTAGTATTCTGATTGATGTTCTTCCGCTCTCAATATTGGTAATCATTATAATTTGACCGGAAGTTGAAAAGTATGGTGTTAAGGTATCGGCGTTAAAAACAAATACGGAGAATACACCTTTTCGTGTTCACTGTAAAATGGTGTCCGCTCTTAAAGAATCACGTTTATTTGAGGTATTAAGATTAGCTGGAAACTACGAATTTGAGAGAGAAAATGATAAAGCCGTAGCAATGATTATTCTCTTATGTGCTTGTGAATATTTGGAACTCAATGGCTACGAAGAGAGCCGCCTTACTCTGACTCCTGCCAAACCAACCAAGAAAAAACCTCGTCATCTTCCGGTTTGTTGTATTGTTTTTATAATCTTCAGCAAGTATGTTTAATTACAGGAGAACTTTCGAAAGGATTGTGATAAGTTTTTCAAAAGAAATAATGGGAGATCATCTTCTTCGTTTGCAAAGGAAATGGTTGAAAAGCATGGAGTCAACTACCATCAAGTGAAAATGTATTTCCGGGCAAAAAACCATTCAGAAAAGAAAAACAAAAAATTATAAATTTGTTGTTCTTCTTCTACACTATTCGGTTTATCATCAATAAATTGTTTCATTCTCTACTGTATTCTTATTGATGACCTCAACGAAATAGTGTCGGCATATGCAACACATCAAAATGGTTAATGAAACCATTTACAATCCGTGATTATATCGTGGTTAGCTACCAAGTGCTCTTCACTAATCCTCTACAAACAAACGCATCTTAACGCGGGAAACTCAGACGGTCAGATATCCAACGCACCGAAGACGTCATGGAGCTCTTTGTAGAAATAGCATTGAGGACGTAGAAACACAGATTAAAGGAAGGTGTTGTGTGGAGGTAAACGATGACCCGTATTATGAAACAATATGAATGTGCCACTGGATTGGTTAATGGGGAAAAGGAAGGTATGATGAGTGAAAGAATAGTTTTGATATGAGAACGTGATGGAACATGATGCATAAATGTGATGATAATAATTGGAAACGTGCAAAACATCTTATAAAAAGGTTTATGATCACGAGTGATTTGCACAGAAATTAGGGGAAGGTTTTCAAACAGATGATGCAGTTTGCAGAAATTGTTCTAATTTGGATGAATTGTCTACATTAGATTATTAGTTAATTCATGTACGAAAATGGAATACTTTTTTGCCCCAATATAACTTTCTTCCTTATATTTTATAGCTGCAAACGTCGTCCTCTCCATATCTCTTTATGTGTGTGTGCATATAAAAAACTGTATTGGAAATAGTGTTAGACGCAGAAAATTAATTTCTTTCCTCACTTTTCACTCTTTCTCTTTTCTATTCAAATCACGGCGCTTCTTGTTTCTCGCGTTTTCTACCTCCAAGACAACCATGAGTTCGTAAGTTATAATGTCTAATGACTCTTAATTTCATAATCCACTTTTTAGACATCTAACTCTTGCACAGTCTGCTCTTTTATTTTCCATTTTGGAAGGTAAAACTTCAATTGATGCGACGAGGGATATGGTTTCAAAAATACCACCAGGAGAACTGTTCCGTTGGAAATGTGAAATCGCATTGAAATTAAGAGAAGGAAAAGCAGAAGAGGCTCTTGAACTTGCAGACGTTTGGAAAGATGGGGATAAATATCCAGAAGATATAGAAAGAATGGTAGAGTTAGCATGGAATCAAATAGAAATCGATAAAATGTTGTTGAAGGAAGTGAGTTTTCTTACTGTTTTTATAGCGGTTGTATTGAAACTCAATAAAATTTTAAGGGTATTCAGCCACCTCCGCCTGCACAACGTCCACTGGACCAAGCTCTTGTTTATATTCCACTCGAATCATTTCTTGATACTCCCTCATCAAAAAACGTTGGCATAGAAAAGAACGAAATAGGAAACACTGCACATCTATCGGTTTGTCTATATTGTTATAGGCCTTCCTTGTAATATAAAACCATGAGTTACAGTACGATCTCCGTGTAAGTCTCATAAAGGAATACGATTGTCGAAAAGGAAACATTACTAAAGCTGATTATGAACTTATCTCAATGAAATACAATGTTACCGTGGACCGAATCAAGGTTTATTTTGCAAGTCGTCGCAAGTTGAACAGAAAATATGGAAGGTAAAAGCTAAAAATAATTAGAATATCTAAACATTACGTTTTAGACAGAAGTCACATGAAACGCCAGATGCCCACTCAACCAAGGTCATGAAAAGTCTTCTACATTGAGTCACAACATGGAATCGTTCTCTGTTTTCAGGCTTTGATTTCCGAATTATTATTATGTCCGTGCAACATCGAGTTCTTTCTCTCTCACCCATCTTGTGACATGTGCTCTCCTATTTTTCAAATTCACGCCTCTCGCTCTCCCAATTTTCCCAGTTTAGCAATCTAAAAAAGAACAACTACTATTTCAAATTGTCTCATTTGAATGAAATATCAAAGAGAGGAAGCGTTTCGTAATCTTGGGAATAAAAACTCTTTTTTTTAATCATCATCAGGTGCCGTGCACGCACATTTCACCTCCTTTTTCGGGTTTGCTCTTTTCACCTCTCTAATTGCTAACTTTGGTTTTGAGTATCTACTGACAAGCCTCTCTTCTGCGTTTTTCGTCTGAATGTTTATTTTGCACTTTTTCCACTGTTCTTTTCTTTTCCATTTAAATGAATTTTTACTCAATCACGTATTCTTTTGATGAAATCTCCTAGACGTTGACCTCTTCTTACTATTCCTACAAATATTGTGACGCCTTTTACCCCAAATCGACTATCCGTCCTAGAGCACGTCAGAATGAGTGAGTCGCGTGAGTCCTGTCTGTTCTCTGTTATGTGTAAGTGTACCATAACACGAAAGAGTTCAATTGACGAAGAGACACAGCGTCTCTTCGTTTTGCAGTTGCCGATTGCGTCAAAAGAGAGCGAGTGGTAGCGAGTGAGAGATCATCTGCTAATGGTTTAGGAGTTGAAGAAGATATCGAATGGTTTTACAATGTAGGGATTGTAAATTTAGAATATGAGACAAAGCGCTAACTAAAGGAGATCAATTAAAAGATAATACAAACATATGATAGAAGTTTGATAGAAGTATTATAAAAGTTTCGTCGCAAGAAAGCAACAAATGCACAACGCGCTTTTTACAATTAGAGAACTCATAACAGAGAGCTTCCGGAAGGGATTTAACATGTTCACCTCTCGGCGTAATGAGCTGATTTAAGGTTTTGCTTCTGAAAATATTCCCATTGAAAGCCATCCGGCATGACGATGTTACGTTGAGCACTGTATTTAATGTATCTAAAATATTACGTAACCTTCGTGGAAACTTCTCATCTCATAACATTGTTTTCTCAAATTTGAATCGCTTCTGCTGCAAATTTTACAACTTCTACCTTCAAAATTTTATACACACAGGTACACACTCCCTCTGCCAGCACAATACCCATCTAGTCCATTAGCATATCAATTGAAAAGATCGTCATGAGCTGCGTCTCGACAATATATTCTCCCCTTTTTAGTTCATTTCACTCTTTTACAACAACCATCTCTCCCTGTTTCATCCGGCTGTATACTTCAACTGGCACAAGTATCTTCTCTAAAAAAAAAGTTTCCAGCTGCCAGCTTTTCAAGCTGAGCCGTTTTTCCTTTTTCGAAGAGTTTTTTCCGTGTCCCACAGCTGTTCAATATCTATTCATTCACTTTCTTCAAATCTTCTTTCTATTTACCACTGAATTTGTTTCACTTTTCGGAATAAGTTCTCTTAATTCTATCAGATTTTTAGATGTCTGACCATTTCGATCATGGGCCATTTTACGGTGGAGGATATAGTTTCAGTTTCGAAACTTCAGTGAAGACAGAAAACCGAAGTTTATTCGAGATTCCTCCTCAAGCTTCTCCATTTGTTGATAGCGGAGAGTGGACACAAATGGAGATGCAACAAGAGACCTCTCCTTGGCAACCAAAGGAAAAGTATCCATGGACTCGAGACACGTTACCAAATTGCGATTCCTCTGCAGTTGCATTTCAACGGCCACATGAGCTTCCGGATCAACCAGCTAACTTCGTAAGATTCTCACCCGGTTACTCTCCTACTTCACAATCATCAAGCTCTTTCTCATCTTCCACATCAAACACACCAATTGAACGTGTTTCTCCGCCAAAACCTAAAAGGTCTATTCTACAACAACTTCTTGAAGACGACTCACCAGCCCCATCGCCAAAGTATCAACCAATACCACCACCACCCAAACTCTCACCAAAACCAAAGAGAAAGTATGTAAGGAAACAAAAGAAACAAGCACCACAAACAAAACAATCACAAAAGAAATGTCCGCCATGGATGAAAGTTTATGAAGAGAATTGGCTCAATGAAATATACTGGTTCAACTTCCACGATTTTATGAGGACTAACTATTTTGATCCAATGGTGCAAGCAGCTCATCCACCAGAGCCTCATGCATTAATGGCAGCACCAGCATTACCGCCCGTTGTTCAACAAGAGCAGGATTTGACTCCAATGGTGAGTTAATGTATAATGTAGTTGACTGCTGACCATGCAACTAAATGGTTTTTCCTTCAAGTTAAATGCAATACGTTTACGTTATTCCTTTCAGAGCCTTCCTCCGCTGTGGCAGCAACCGATCATCAATGAGTGAGTAAAGTCGGTACACTCGTCTGTCAATCATTTTGTCGGAATATAAATAATTTCTTTTGAAGCATTTAATAAACTATTTAATCAAAAGAATGAAGTACGATTCTTGTAAACAAACTCCTTGTACAGTATGCCGCCTACCTCTCTGTAACTCTCGACAATGGTGATTAACCGCGCGAAAGTTACCAACAAGAGTTTCACATTTATGCACAGTCAGTCTCCACACAGCGGATTTGAACACCATAGAAATTCGAAATCCTTTTTTTGTCTCATTTCGACTGTTGATTGTTTCCCAGGTTGCGCAACTTCCATTATTGTTTATTTCACCGCTAACAAAGAGAAGCAATAACATTAAAGGTTGCTCGACTTGATTTAATGTGTAAAGGTGAAAAATTTGTGACCTGCGTAATGGGTTGTTTTTTTTTTTAATTTTCCTGTCCCCCGCTTTTTGCACACCTACGAAAATTGGTCGATGCGAATGCAGCCCTAATGAACTGCTCTTTTGGGCGAGAGGAGTAATAGATATTTAGGCTGGGGAGAATTTTTCAGAAAAACTATGATGAGCCGAAGTGAGGGAATTTATTGTAAGGGAATGCAATATTGTTTCAGAATGGCTCAGCAAAGGATTTTCAGAACTGTTTGCTGCAAGAGATGATAACTGATTTGGAAGTTGTCTCCAGTTAACCAAGACAAAATCCCATGCCCGAAAAAATCATCATTTCGTTAGTTCGAGTGTTTAGATACACTCAAATGTAATAATGATTTTCAGCAACGAAACAAAAGTGCAGCCTATCAGAGAAAAGGACATGCTGACAAAGAAGATAGAGAAGCTTAACAAGAGAATCAAGAATTCACGAGCGCTCAATCTTATACTCAATGGAGAAGGGAAAACCTAATGAGAGCTGTCGAAATCTCTGGGTGATTAGTGTTAACACAATCTTAATGGCCTCTTAAGCTATACCATTATGTTATATTCTATTTTTTAAATGCATGTTCACATCATTGTTTCCATTATGGTTTTTACTAGTTGATGGTTAATAAATCACTGGGCAGTTACTTTATGTTATCCAAAACATACATTTGCACATTCACTCATTGATTCATCATCACACTACTCCACCAGAACGTGACAAGTTCTACACACTGTTCGTTTTTTTCTCCATATCGTTTTCTCGATTTTTGTGGAAAGGACGCCCGCGCTCTCACTATTTTCTTTGGAAACGCAGAGAGTTTACTGTCGGTGGGCGGATCCTGTTGGCCTATCTGCATGTGATTGTTTCGAAACGGACCAGGCATATTCCAAAGCATGATTCGATTGTTTTTCATCTGACTTCAATTATCATGGTTGATCTTGTAGCTTCAAATCTGACTCTCTTCGCAACTCCGTGGAGTAGATAAAGTCCAATTTATATTCGGCCTAGCTCCGACATGGAATGATGCGTCATCGGAAACAAATTTCCAGATGTTTCCTGTTTTCATCGATTATTGTTATGCAGTCTTCGTCTGTTTTATGTTCGTGTGCAATTTTCGTGAAGAACGTTGTTTATCGCTATCATAATTTTTAAATTTTTTTGCTCCTTCTGTTTCTTTAAGTTTATCTAAATGAGGAAATTGTAAACTCATGAGGTTGTCGATTATCATTTTCTGGCACCTGCCATTGTTTTTTCTCTCACTTCCAAAAATAAGGTTATGACAGCTGGGGTTAACATCGAATAAGTTACTGAAATAGTAAAAAGGTGCAGCTGTGAATCTCTCACCATTTACGATATGCATTGCTCGTTTTAATCTGTTCCGTTTCGTATAATCGAAGCAGCTAAATCCGAAAGTTTTAGATGTCTTACTTCTCTCAAGAGTCAGCCACCAATATGGGAGAGAACAGTGCTGGAAACCGAGAAGCCACTCAGAGCCCATCAGTCCCAATCAACAACGGGCTTCTTATGATCCGTGATCAACAGGTATGGGAACAGGAGTAATCGTATTTTTATCAGTCCGAATATTTCAGGCCGTAGTGAACCATTCTCAACAGTTCCCCCATTCCACATACCCTTCAAGTATCCCGATTATGATGGTATGAAGAGAAAACTCATACAGCATGTTTATTTAAATCCCTAAATCCATTTCATTTAAGGTTCACCATAGCTGGCTGGTCCGCCCTTCGCCGCTTTTTGACCATCCGAGTCATCTGGGATCACAGTTTCCCGTACGTTTGACTAGTTGTACCATTAAAACTTAATGCTTCAGGAATATCCATCGGTCACAAATGGAAGTTTCCCACCGCTGCATCCACTATCTATCGCTACTGAATCACATGTGGTAAGTTTTTGAAAGGTTATTCAAATAAAAGCAACTACAAACAATTTCAGATGGGAAGTAGCCAGGCCATCACGCCGCACACATTCCGCTTCCAAGGTCAGCAACCAATCCCAGCTGATTTCCACATGGTCAGTGTTGTAGTCTTTATTATAAATCAATACTTCTATTGTATTTTTAGGGTTGGAATCCAGCCATCTCGGCGTTGTATCCGTTGGCACCGGTGCCAAACTCCGCCACTCCAGATGTCCCGATGGACCCTTCGACTTCCGCTTATGGAGTTTTTGAGAAGGCTCGAGAGGTGAACTTCCAATTCAATTCTGATTCAACTGTTCATATTTTTTAGTGTGAGGATCTCGACTACCCCACAACCATGCCAGTTCTTACTCCGAACACAGTTTCGGAAGCATTGGTATGTGGAATTGGAAATTATTTTCTCAGAAAGTGATAATTTTCAGGATGAATTGGAACCATCATCTACAATGAAAACGAAGAGAGCGAGAAAGAATATCACTGTAAGATTTCTAACCTGACGCGCTTAATGCTGTTTTTTTTTAAAGAAAAACGAGAAAAAGTCGCTCATGACTTTTGTCTATGAGTCGGACTACGATATTAGTGTTAAAGAAGCCGTGAAGAAGATCCGTGAGCGTCAGATGGCAGCAGGACGAGTTCCGACTCCAGAGAAGCAAGTGGCCAATGCGATTCGTACAACGAAGAGTAGGATGAAGACACAGCGAAAGTTATTCTAAGCGTATATAGTTTTGGTTTGTATGGAAATTTAATTAAAATTATTTCATTACACTTATGTATAATTAATTTCTTTTATATCAATTTGGATAATATTGAATTCGATCATTTTTAGACACCATTTTCTCCAATAAATATCTCTTCATTTAAGTTCAATATATCGAAAGCTACAAAAGTTGTTTGTTCAGAGAATAGGAAACGTCGAAAACGATAAAACTACAGAAACGGAGGTTCCCACCACGCGTAGGAACCAAAACCATAAACCAACGGGCTTCCTCCTAATCGAATCAACTATCGTATATAGATGCTCTTCCCATCACTTTCTCCTCACTTTTCGAGAAAAATTCAAAAGCGATGGACAACTTTGACGATGTAGCTGACCCATTTTTCTTGTATTATGGAGGAATTCCGGAAGAAAATGTTCAAAGAGATGAGCATCAAGTACTCTTTGAGGAAGTGACTGGCCAAGTTACTCAACCTCCAATGGCAAGTTATTTACAAATCGAAGTCTGAAAATAACCACTCTATATTTCAGAATGCTAATGTGGATACATCGTTTGGCCACAGTTCAAACATGCCGCAGACATCTGTCGATTACTACAATAATGCTTCCATGGAGCCACATTACCAACACATGCCTGTTCAAGAGCAATTTCAGCAACTCTACCAGGCGTCTGGCCCAACGTCTTCATCTTCTCCTCAACCAATTCAGGTAATTCCATGTGAATTACGGGAGAACTAATGCAAATGGTTTCAGAAATTTGACATGGATACGTGGTACAAAAAGTATGTTGAACAAGAGCCAACTACAGTTCAACATCAATCATACCCATTTCACGCACAGCCAACTCAGCAAGTGTCTCAACCATCGTCAATTGTTTTCAAACGACCTGCTTCACCAGCTCTTTCCCCATTAGAAAATGAGTGGAAACCAAAACTGAGCGTCGAGGAAATCAAACGTGTTGAGGTAACATATTCTTATTTATTGTGATTCTAACTTACATATTACTTTCAGGATATGCCCATCTTTGTGGCACACTCTCAAACGGAGAGAAACTCCATACAGCCACGTGTAGAAGTGAGTTTAAAACAAATTGAGACTGAATTGTATTGGAAATCTGCAGGGAAAACTGAGGGACTATCTTCTTCAATTCGTTCGTCTTCCACAGGATTTCCATTGCAGCAGGAATCAAGCAAAGGATAGAGTGTCTGCAAGAATCAAACGAGCCACTGGGAAGGATATCAAGCCCATTCTCGTCATTAACCTAATGGATAATCTCAGAAGAAAACAACTCAAATTCTCCGAAATTAATGAACAATTCTTTGAGGGACTGGACGGTTTTTTCAACGCTGCTGCAGCTTCGTCGCTTCACGATACTAATCAATTTTCTTCATAAAATTTATTGAAATTTCTGGGGTCTATAAATAAATCTGTGGTATAAAAAAGTCTAAACGCAACCAATAAAGAATAAACTTTGTGGACTAGTGATACGGTACGTGAACTGCTTGAACACGTTATCAATTCGTGACCAATTACTACCGGCAAATCTGACAAACTTTTCTGGACAAACGTAAGTTTATTGATGGAGACTGAAAACGTGGATCCGATTCTCGATATGAAATCTATTAAAGCTCTTGACGAAGACGGAATGCAACACCTTTCCCAAGTATGCCAACCATTGTCAACTGCATCAACTGGTCCAGTTTCTCCAGAATACGATTGGAAGCCTTGCCTCACGGCAAAAGATATTGCAAGTGCTGAGGTAATACGAAGCCCCAGTGTTCCAGAATCTTAATTATTTTCAGACGTTAAGCATTTTTATGACACGCCCACCACAAGGAATAAACAAGCTGCCACGTGTAGATGTAAGCCATTTCCAAATTGTTTCCGGATCAAATGTGACATTTCCAGGGACTGTTGAAAAGTTATCTTCTCAATTACTTCCAACTCCCACAAGACTTTCATCTACGGCCATGTGTAGCGATAGTAAACATATGCAAGAGAATCTCTGAAAAGACTGGAAAAGAAATAATACCAAATCTGGTATCAAAACTATTGGCATCCGTCAGGAGAAAGCAGGCACAATACAAAAATTTGAATGAAAACCTCTTCAAAGGATTGGATTGGGATTTCAAAACAGTTGAAGCTCTACCCTTGTACGACACTGATCAGATCTTGTGATAAATGTTACTATCATTTTATAAAAAGTGCAGAAAATGTTCCACATGTTTGAAACAGAATGAATATTGGTTAAACATAATATCTGGGATGAATGGTACATGATATTTTTGGGAAAGAGAAACCTGTACAGTTATTGAAATTATTTGCTCTCGATTTCCATTAAATTCACCTATGAGAGTATTTTTGCCTATTTTTGGTCTCTCGTCTAAGAATATTTTCAAAAATTTTATGAGTTCAGTTTCTCATACAAACTAACTTGTTCTTTTTAAACAGTAAGAAAGATTTGTATAAAGCTGAAAAATAAAAATCAAAGATCATTTTTATTGGTTGGCTTTTTTTCGAATTGTGAGTTCAATTATCAGTGAGCAGTTAAAGAACTTGTTCTGTTCCTGGTTTGTTCCTTGATACTTCCAAGCGTTCAAAGAAAAATAGGCGTAAATTCCCGGTTGATGTTAATCTCAGAAATGAATGAAAGATGTGCACCAAATCCCTCAAACATATTATCATTAATCTTGACACACGACACCAACCTCCTGAAATAGATAATCTCTTTCAGAAAAAAGTATTACATCTTCTAACAACTTTTGATTCTATTCTCTTTTCTGAACATATTTCTTTTCTTTTCATACTTACATGCCAAAATATAAATAACCACATAATCCTTGAATACTTTTTGTCGGCTGTTGTACTCTCAAAAATACTCTTTCCCCTCTCTCTCTGATTGTCTCGTTCTTCTGTCTTCAATGGCTCCCCGGCTCCCCACGGCTGCAACTGAAATCAAAACAACGAACTCATATGTCTTATGTGTTTTTTGAAACGAAAAGGAGAGAGAAATAAGTGACATACACTCAACCGGAGGTGGTTTTTCATATTTTCTTTGTTCTTCGTTTCTTCACACCACCTGGCAGATCTCATGTGTTTCTTTTTAATGATTCTGCTCTTGATCAATCGAGTTCTTGAGAATTTCTGTCAGATGATGATGATGATGATCGAAAGACAAAGGACCACGATTTTGTTTTGATTATCTTGAACTTTGTTTATAAAGAGACCAGGTGTCCACTTACAGAGGTTTGTTATTTTTCATGTGGGTATGTGAACTTGGGAAAAGCTTTCGGAAATTACTTTTGGCTTTTTTTTCAATTTCCTGAAAAATATTCGGCTTTGATATATTATAAAGTATTTCGGTGTACTTTTGGGTGTGTTCTGGGATTTGTTTTCTATGGGTTACTCAAAAATGAAGGAAGTTTATCCTGAACATCTCTATCCTGTAATATAAGTGCATAGTTTTCATTATCCATTGAACCGAACTTGTCAATTCAATCAGACATTTACCAATTCATTCAAGCTATTTTGTTTGAGTTTGACAATAAATCATATTAGAAATAAATTAACTACTCTCTCTATTTTTGATTGAAATCCTATTCAAATGAACTTCAAACCCTACGTCCTTCATTCTTAGAATATCTTTTCACATTCTCACACACACATTTTTAGATTTTCTCTAATCCCTAAAATTCATTTCCTCATCCCATGTTCCAAAACGAAACCTTACACAATGAAAAAAAAGCTTGATGTGTGTACCTTTATATCAATAAAAGAATGATGTTTGTAGGATTAACGAGTATTTCAAGCTGAAAATCCCCATCTTTTTTTTCCTTATCTCCCACTCTCTGGCGCCGGAAATGCATTATCACTTTTCATCAATCAGGAAACTCGTTGTCTTCTGTTTTTCTAGAATAACTCTATTCTGTTTAATCGTATATCTTGTTGTCATGTCAAATGGAGCTCCATTTTCATGTTTTGATTAGTATGACTATACACAGACACTAGTAAAATAGAGAAATCGAGAAATGTGGGCAGACAGATATAAAAATAGAGTAAGATAATGTTAACGAATCATGAAACGAAGCAAGAAGAGATGGTGATTCTTGTATTATACGATTCTGACCCGCCCATTTTTATTCTGACGAAGAGAACATTCAGTGTTTTTGAGTTTTAATCCGGCTCAAAGGGCACATATTCAGTGAGCTGGAAGCTTGTAAGAAGATTATTATTATTATTAGTGTTTCAAGAAGTGACCTATAAACTAATAGGTACTTTTTACAAAAAATGTTCCAAAAAAGTTTGACTAAACAGTCTAGTTTTTCTTTTGGTCAATTCATGTAGCAATGTTTCCGTAAAGTACAATTCAGAGCTATCAAAAGTCTCGGACTTAAATTCACAGAGTTCTTCTATCACATATCAGTACAATAGGCAAGCCTCTTATTCTAGTACAAAGCATACTTTTTCCTGAAATACCTTTCGGATTGTTCATTTTATAACATTGAAAAAGTTCTCCATGATTTCTGGCCACGTGTTGGATATGTATGTTCCAATTAGTCAGTATTTGTTGTTCCACCGCAAGCATGACATTGAACTTTTTTCCTCTCCTTTGCCGAGAACATGTGCTTCTACTATTTGAAACATCTGCTTGTCAACTTTTTCCGTCCGAAGTGGTCAGACAGATTTCTGTCACCATTCTATTCTTTCTTTGTTCGTCACACGAGGTCTCATTTTTGCACTTGCTTCAATTGGGAATACTTTGATATTACTAGGTTCTTCTTTTTTGATTATGAAATGTTATTTTCTCGTAAATGATGATGAAGGCAAATAGTATAGTTGGGTGTAACCTTAATTATCAATGTTTTTGCTCATTCTTAGTCACTCTCAATGTTCCACTTTACACTTCTTTTCCTAGACATTTGTTGAATGAAGAGTTGAGAATGTGGGCACAAAGTTCTCGAATATTTCTCTATCATCAGTTCATATTGGATCTAAAGATATCCGTGTGATTTTTCTTCTTTGAAAAAATGATCAGAATGAGACACCTCTCCCTCTCTTTTATTTTGCATCTTCTATCCGTCCCATTCTTCATCCACACCAGTGTCCCCTTCTGTCCCGAGCGTGTGAGTGTTTTTTTTTTGTGTTGATGGGCGGTGATGAAGAAGATGAAAATGATGATGATGATGCTTTGGCCGGCAGAATAGAAACGGAAAAAAAGAATAAGAAACATGTATCACCTCTTGTCTCTAAGTCTCTGATGTTTGTAATTGTGTTTCTTATTGCAACCAATGCTTTTTTCCTTTTCGTTTTTGATAACAATTCCGTGGAGCGAAGAGGAGGAAACATGTACAAAACATAAGTGAATGTATGAGAATGTGAGAAGAAGAAGAGGAACTGCTCTTTTTCTCTCTTTACATATTTTCCACTTTTTTGTGTGGTGTTGGTAGTGTTGTGCCGTTTGTTATTGCAGGTGCTTGGACGACGACGATAGTTTTTGATATCTAGAGGTTCATGTGTATGTGTGTTGAGGTTGGTTGACCTGCATTGTTCATAAGTTTGAGTATTGCCATGAAATAGTTTAAACTTTGATACTGTTCGGAAGTTTTTGCAATAATGTCAATTCGTGGCAATATCAAAGAGGTGATAAAGTTGATGTAATAAAATTGGATCGTACATTTTAGATATTAACTTTGCATCAACGAGAACCTCTATTTGAAGATCCCGATAAATTTTTGGTTAGACGTTATATACAGGGGTCAGCTACCTCATTTGATTAGAGCCCATTTGAGTCGCTCATGGTTTTTATTCATAGCTCTTTTTTGTAGCCTGTTACCAATTTAGGCATTGCCTACGGTAGTCTACGTCAAGAGCTTCTGACTTCGCTCCTCTTTTATTCTCTTAAATGTAGACGTCACAAGTAATTCCCACAGTATGCTCCCACCAACTTCCATCTAAAATCTCTCCTGATCTGTTACT
The DNA here is from genome assembly GCA_963572265.1 of Caenorhabditis doughertyi. NCBI lineage: Eukaryota > Metazoa > Nematoda > Chromadorea > Rhabditida > Rhabditidae > Caenorhabditis > Caenorhabditis doughertyi. The sequence continues at coordinate 10,065,766 of OY751557.1, forward strand.
CTGAACTTTCAGAGAATTTCCTTGTCTCCTTTTCTGCAATTTGAAAACATATATTCATTAACGTATCATGACTTTGAATATGTCCACCTACGTTAGGAGATATCTTCAAATGCACTTCGGAAATAGCGTCATGAGTCTTATTTTCATTATGTTTACTATCAATTGAAAGAAGAAACGTGGTCAATGTTGTAAACATGGGAAAGTTTTGATATTGATGCTTCCGTTTTATTTGTTTGTTGTTTCTTGAATTGGGAAAAAGAGAAGAAAGTTCTTGGGGGATGATGATAGTTAAGTTATTCTCATATGATAAGAAAACGGCAGAGACTAAAATAATGGAAAGTTTTGTAAACTGTCGAAGATGATATTCGATGGAGAGAATGGGTATGACTGTTGACATCTATATCAAATCTCTTTATTATCTATTCGGTTTTCTTTTTCATCTCGTCTACCACAAAGGGCAAACATTCATTTATGAGTCTATTTTATAGGATCAGAAAGATGGGATTGATATTGTTTCCCATTTCTCTCTTTGGCCCCTGAGTATTATATATGCACTTCTATTAGAGTAAGAATTAAGAGGGAGTGAGAGCCAATCGGAAGAAGTTAGCGTTTGTAAAAGTCTATACATTTGCAAATACGCATCTGAACTTTTGTGATGTTCTGAAACAGCTTCAGTTCAGTTTACAGCCGAGCAGCGTAAAAATGCACCATCTAGAAAGACGGAATCCGAGATTCTCAGAACTTCTTCCAGAATATTGGACATATTCTAGTAGCCCTATTCCCATCTTGATCTGGACATCTATACCATTTCCAGCAACCACGGGCATTTGTTCGGTATTCCCCTGTTTCTCATACCTACATGACATTCATTCAACAAACATTTATGTGTGGTCAAAAGGGTGTCAAAAAGATAGTGATTAGAATAGACAGGACAACATAAAGTAGTGAGTGTTTGAGAGGTACACGGTCATCAATCACACCGAACCCCTTCTCTTTTCTCCGGTGATCTTTTTCCTTGCGGGTTCGGCGGTTCTCCTTCATTCTTCTCCTTCTTCTTATTCTCCTCATCGTCGTGCTTATCACCCTTATCATCACCTCTCCTTTGTTACAACAATGTCTCTTCTTCCACCCACAATATCTATCATTTTTCTCTTTTTTTGCGTTTTCCGATTGTCTTTATATTGATACGTCCATAAAATGCCTTGGTTTGAACTCTTCTTCTTCTTCTGTTTGTTTTCTTTCCTTCTGTTCTGACCCGATTCCATTGCCTTACAGAAACCGTTTCTTCAATGGTACCTGTAGTGTTTCCGACACTTCTTCCGGACGCGGATCCGAATCTAGTGGAGTTCTGTGTGAGTGAACACTTCTTCCATTACCCTCTGATCTCTGACATTTCAGAAGAACCTACTGTTTGCCAGTCATCACAAAGAGTGCACCACAACAACGGAGCTTCTTCAGAAGGTTGTGGCTCTCAAGTGTATACAAGACAACGCAATGAGGTACGTGTCACTTCGAACTAATCTTCATAAAGTTTTCAATTAGCAACACAATACGTGTGTCATTTCCTTATCATTCGGTTCGTCCCGGAGAAACTAAGGCGGGAGAGTGAGAGAAAAGCGAATGAAAAAAGAGAAAAATCATATGACACAAACACACAACTCGAACTGTTCTATAAATCAAACTGTTATGTGATTTTTAATTGAAATCGTAATGAAAAAAACACAGAAAATGGAGAACTGATAACGCACAATGCCATAAGACATAAAAGGTTTTTCTCTTTCCACAAAAGGTTCTCCCAACTACACACATTTTGTTCAGACCAAAAAAGAAGAAAAGTTTTGTAAGAAAAGGGAAGTCAAAAGTTTTGATATCATTCTTCTAAAACCTGTAATATTGCGCAGGTCTAATCATTTAGACTGTTTCGAAAAAGATAAGTTGGACGTCTATAGGTTTTCTATCCCTTGTGAGATATCATATTTCATACGCCCAGTGTCAATGAAAGCATGCGAACACCTTTTAGAGACTGACCAATGATCACAAGATTTGAAAACGAGTCCGGTGATACGGTATGAGAAAAGAATGACCGAAATAAGTACCTTATCATAAGGGCATACAGAAAGTGATAGCGGTGGAGATTTTCAAATCAGCATCTTATATCAGAAGTATAACAAAATTCAAAAGACGTTCTCCTTTTTTCAGTATGGTAGCTCCTGGTAGCTCTTCTTCTGAGCCTGGGTGTTCATCAGCTGGACAATCATCATCTACCTTTGGCCCTGCAGAACGTAGAAATCAACAAACTTCTACTCTTAACTCGACGCCAGTCTTCTTCAGCTCAATGACTGCCGTTCTCAATAATCTCAGCAAAACAGGTGTCGATCCAATTGTTGCCGAAGGAATCGCCCTTGACAGGCTCTGCTCTCCCAGTGCAAATCCATTGAGTGTCATGTCGCAAGTTGTGATAAATGGAATTGCTTTATACCCTGTCGATTCAACTATTTCAGGGTTCGTGAAGAGTGTCTTGAAACGTCTTCATGTAAGTCTTCAAGATGGACTTCTGGACTATAACTTCTAAACTTTCTAGGACCATGAAAACTTCACAATGGATGGAGCTCCATATCCATTCGACGTCAAGTCAGCACTTCGATATTCTGAGCATCTCCACAGCACTATCCCAGCGCTTGGAGTAAGCTACCTGATTTGGAAATAGAAATCCGTTCATACTCATTTTTCTAGACTATCAATCCACCTCACATTGCTCATGAACAGTCTATCACTTTTGCAGCTATGGCTAGATTTGTGGCAATGCATGAGATCGTAAGAAAGACATAATCTTATATTATCTATTTTTAAACTTTCAGAATATCGATTTGAAGCTGCTGTTCCCAGTTGAAAGTCATGTACTTGATGAGCACGCCTACTACTCGGCCGCGTTCTGGACCTATCGAGAGGCTTTCAAATCATTCTACTATCCAAAAATGCCGGCTCCACTTCCACAGAAGCATCATATGCCGGTAAAACTGAGACACAAATTCAGAACATGAGTTACATTAATATCGTTTACAGGAGGAAGATAGAATGATCCTTGCTCGTTACTGGAATGGCGGAAACCGTCACGTTACGGCAACGGAGTGCATGCTCTTGACAAGAAGATGTCCAACTCTGGCTCCATTCCAAATCTACGGATATTTCGATAAGAGACGTAGAAACGAATACAATAAATATCGGTAATCCGTAAAGTTTTACAATGTATTAATTTAGAATTTTTCTTTCAGCGGTCTCAAGGATGATGAAACCTTGGCTCTGGAAACCACTCACGTTTGGAGAAAGTTAAGAGAGATGAAGCAGAACATGGATGATGATGACAGTGGTGATGAGGAGGACGATATCATTCAAAGAGAGTTTATGTCGGTATGTCTCAAACCGTTGAAATACGAAGTTTACCTGTCTGATTTCAGAAAGAAGACAAAGCCAAACTGAATCTCCTCTGGGAACTGGGTCATCGTAAGCCTAGCCGCAACGAATGCGAGCTTCTTGCCGCTGATCTTCAAATGGAAACTGGAGACCAGGTAAGGATGAAAATGAATCTCTACTGGATATCGATAACTGAACTTCATTTTCAGATCTATGCTTACTTCGAGGACCGCCGTTGGCATGAAGAGTATCAAAACCGAAAACGCGCTGGGTCGTCATCATCAAGGAAATAACCGAACCATTTTTATTGCACCGTCATAATATCATGCTTCCTTCTTTTTTCCACAAATGCATACATAACTTTTTCCGCGGTTTCTTCTCTTTCTTTGAACTGTGTTCGATGGGCACATATCACCTGCTCTGATGTGTAAAACTTCCCCGTTTTAATGATCCTCTTTTTCGCTTTCGCTGTTTTAGAATTGTAGTTCGTCGCTTCTTTTTTGAGTATTGCTTCCTTGTATTATTGTAGAATGTTTTTCATCATGCTTCCTTGCTTTCATTAAGACTGAAATAATAACTGTGAGTTCGAAAATAAAATGACTTTATTACCATTTTACCGATATTCCTTATCAGTCATTTTCCATGGGAAAAGAAAGAGAGTGCACCTTCCTTATCAGTGTTTCGTCTTCAGAGTTTGAAAAACCATTGTGTCCGTGTGCCACTTTCGATTCTCAGTTACTTTTTTTATTTGACATGTGATGAATTTTCAAAAAATCGAATCATTCCCGGCTCTTCTTAATCTTATTATTTTCTTAAATTAGACTTTTTGAATCAGAGAAGAACGATGAAAATGTCTTGCATTATACTACAACTATTCTACACCTCGTTTGATAAAAGTGTGTTTCTCCTAATATCATAGATAGTCTTTTTTTTTAAATAAAATAAGTCGTTTCATCGTACACGTCAACTTCCTCATTATAATCCTCATTGTTTGCTGACTTCAGAATTTTCTTCGATATATTAAAAACTTTCAGCTTCCTCCAAATCGGGTGAAAAATAGGAAATAATGGAAAACCAGGAAGCTCAACAGAATACGCCTCCCCCTCAAATACCCAAAACGGAATCGCCAAAAGTTGAAACATCAAAAAGAAAAGAGTATTTTTAAAGCAGCAGCATGTTATGTAATAACGTAATAATCTCAATTTCAGAAAACCGTCAGTTTCCGTAACATCTCCTTTACCAAGAGTAGAAATATGGAGTCGAATAAGATATGGACACGTGGCAACTGCCATGCGAGTACGGAGTCTGCTTCTATTTATTTCATCAACATTGGTTACTTTCATCGAAACCATTTCAGAACCGAAGACTATTAAAATTCCCCCAACGGTTAGTCCATTTCTTCCTGTGAGAAGCATCGATGAGCAAATAATATGTTTCAGGAAATTATCACAAGAATTGTTGCGAATTTTATCAGTGGAAGTGTAGAACAACCGCAGAGTTTTGTAAGTATTACATATTACGGAAGTCGTGAGGTGATAATTTTTCCAGAATCATGAAACATTCCTAGACATTCTACTTGAAAAGATACCAAACTCAGATGTTGTGAGTTTCACTTTCTAAACATCAGTAGTACATTTAGTATTAATTTCAGAAGGGAATGCATTATCATGAGGTATATCTGGCTATTTCTCCGATGATTACAAGTGTGAACTGGGCGAGAATCAAATTCGATCGACGAGATGCAATGATGTGTTACAACAGTCTGTCGAGTATTTTACAGACATGTTTCGTAAGTTGATTTCATAGACTTCAGTCAACGTTGCTCATTCAGCAACAAGTTGGACTTGCCACTCGAGCAGAAGCAGATCAGTTGTTCCTTGCCATATACGTATCAAGTGTGTGGTGCTCGATATTGAAGCAACATGCTGAACTCTCTCATCCTATTTCTGATCATGTTGATTATGAAGCTTACATGAAAACCTGGGTGTTCAATGACCAGTTTGAGAACTTCTCAAAAGTTTTTGTCGCTTCTTGTTGTCAAATTATGGAATCCTCAGATCATATTAAAAAGAGATATCTGAATGCTGAGAGGAAGACTCCGCTGGATCCAGAAGGAATGGAAATCCCTCAACCATTGTCTCTCACGGCGTCCATCCCAGAAGTTACACATCATGTACAAAGCCCAGCACTACCTCCAATAACTCACATTCATCCGTCATGGAGAGGACCTCCTCCGCAATATGATCAATACGGACATCCTTACATGAATCCTGGTCCAATGCATTTTGTACCATATCCTCCACCAGTGGCTATGCATCCACCAATTGATCCTCATCCTCATCATAACTATTCTATTGAACATATTCCACCTGTACCTCAGATGACAACTCCAAAAACTACAAAAAGAAAACAGAAAACTCTTCCCAACTTTCAAGAGCTGGTAATTTCTCCCACTCTTTTTTCAATCACAAACTAACATTTTTCAGACAGACACCGTAATCTCCAAATCACGTAAAAAGGGACCTAAACCAGGTACCAAATACAGGCAGCGAATAACGGTTCATTCGCCGTGTCGCAAGACATTTCAATCATAGTTTTCTTATATTTCAGAACGAAGCGTCGATGATTCTGGAAATGGAGGCGAGTCTAGTGGGTCATTATCCTCCAGATAGACATTCAAAACGTCGAATTAGTGAGAGAACAAATATTTCGCTTTATCAGGTGGGAAGGACGAATGACTTATTCAAAGATCCAATATTACTTCTTGCAGGTCAAAAGCTTTTTCAATCGCATTACAGCCGAAGAGAGGCGTTTAAGAATGGGTGAACCACAGAAGAAGAAACACAAATGTAAAAGAGTTTGGCTACCATGTTAATAGTTATGTATCTTCTCTGTGATTTTGTATGTATTGTTGTTTTCTAAATGTAAAAAGAATTTTATAAAAAACTGAGTTATTTCACATTTCCAAAATGTTATGGCGCTGCATGCTTCCCACCGTTATTCGGTTTGTAATCGAATCACGGGCGCGAATGGAATGGGAATCGAAAATGTTTCCTCCTCATAGGATACGGTATTCAAAATTTTTGCTTTCCTTTTTCCACATTCTCTTTCCCACTTTTTAATTTTTTTTTTTCGAAAACATCTACTAAACAATCAATTATATGGAAATGTAATGTTTGTAAATGTGTTCTCCAGATGATAAGAGAAGAACACCTAGAACTTACATTCAATCGAAAAATTCCCAATTATTGACTATTTGTCAAATTGCTCGATGATATCAAGCAGATGCCGACTAATATACCCCATACGATAGGAATCTTGCCACCAAAACAAAGTTTGTTCAACGGAGCTTTTCTTTTCCATAGTTAGAAACTCCTTTCTTGCCAATCGATGTTTTTTTTCAATCGTGTCAAACTGGAACGACATGAAGCTTATGAATGTGTTCAAAATCTCGGAAATAAGTAACGCAGCAGCAATCCCTATTTCAACAGTTCTATGTGAATAACGTTGCATTAACAGCAGGTAGACCGTGGCTCAAAGTTGCATTAATATAGGACAACCGTGACTGTTAACTCATCATCCGTTTGCACTGCAGTTTCACAACAATAATGCAACAGGCGAGAACTCAACGAACAACTTCTGCGGGTTACGTCTGAGATGTTCCCTCTAATCAAACTACAGAGGGAATATTCGGGAAAAGAGGCACATATACAGACGGACTTGTCTCGCAATCTCTCACTATTGCGTTGTCTCTTCCCCCTACCAGGGGGAGGGGCGAAACGAAGATACATATGTCTACAATGACTGTACCACACACCAAGAAATGAGTGAGATGAGTCTCGCTCTTTTCACTTTGTTTTTGTTACCCCATTTGCACCCATATTATGTTTCGTCAGGCAATGGCAGAAAGTTGTATTTCTCAAACCAAGAGAAATGCATTTCGAGAATGACTCAGTAATCAGATTGATTTTTCAAATCGATCTTTCTGAGGCGGTTCGGATTTCCACATCTCTCAATAAACATATACTGAATATTCTTTTCTCTTCAAGTTTCTTGTCGAGCAGTTTCTAAAAATGATCTTTTTTTAACATGCTGGCAGCTAGTTTTAGTATAGTCCGACATCTGTCGTGTTAGGTGTTAGTTCATGCCCCCCTTCGCATTTCTTTCCTTCTCCTGTTTTCCTCAATGGTTCCCCTCGAGTCTCAGTTATTATCATTATTATTTTTCGTGGGCACCCTTTCATCACTCGGTTGCAATGTGTGTACCTCTTTTCTTTTCTACGCTCCCACTACCTCTTACAGTCTCTTACAGAGGCAGTTCCGTTCGACACTTTATGTACCCTCCTTTTCCCATCGTAAACTCTGCCACCTCCGCAACTAAAATTTAGATAGTATTTCATGTCTTCCTCCCCCAACCAAAAACCCGCGGCTTTCTTGTTTTCATGTCCTTCCCAATTCCCAATTTCCGATTTGCGACGTTTTTTTCAGCGTTAGTTTTGCTTATATTTTCTTTCATTTCAGAGACATAGGAAGGAAAGATGCCGAAACCGACAGAATACTACAAGACCATAGTTACGTTCTCAGACGTTTTCCAAGTAAGTGTACGATATTGATTAGAGATTGATGATGATGTGTTCATTTTTCAGGTTCATGAGAAATCTTCCGCTGTTGCCATCACTTCCAGTAAAGCCACAGTCCAGAAAGGAAGCCACTCATCGAAGCAGATCCAAGGTCTTAATGGCTGTTCCAAAGACGATTCGAAGGTTCCGATTCCAATGTCGTCGAGAAATGAAAAGTCAATCGGATCTAGCCAGCATTCTGGTGGACTTGGAGAAAAGAGAAAGCAGCCATGTACTGTTGATAAGATGGAGAGAGAGCCGAAAGTGAGTTTTCAGATTTGGACAGAGCCGAATTACGGTCGGCGGGGCGCGTTATTGCAAAGGGTCTCCCTTACATAGTTAGAGTAGATCAAGAAAAGAAACGTCCTCGTTGTGAATAAAATTTTATACAGTGAGACTAAATAATTTACAGAACTATACTGACCTCAATTGTATTTTGAACATTCGAAAAAATGAGTCTACTCGATGAAGGGACTTTACTGAAGATTACATGAATATTGGTGGGCGTGATTAACAATTTTGTTTTGTGCATTTTGGGTGTTTATCCAATCAATTGAAAGTGTCTTCTGTTATTTGCGGTACACATGTATTTTTTAAAAGCACTACTTTGAGTTTATCATAACACCAATTAATCTACTGCTCTTTGAATTGCATCACACAAACTGAATCATTTAACTTCAATTGGTCTAACTAACGAAGCGTGTATTTTGATGCTACTCTAATAACCTGATATAACTTTTCACAAAGCATACATACATTTTTACAGGTGCCCAGGCTGGAAAGCAAACAAGTCGTCCCTCTCATTGCACCGACTCAAAATGGAAATGGAAAAAATGGAAACGGAATGAAGGTGAGTGTTTTGAGCATCAAAAGCCCGAATGCTGTGAAAAGAAACAATTGCTCATAGCTCTCATAATATGAATAATTATTTTCAGAAATCTTCATCTTCGGCAGCATCGACTCTCTCCGAGCAACAGCTCAAGATGATTAAGAGAGGAGAGGCTCCGCTCCACCTCATCGAGGCATCCAAGAACCAGAAGAAAGATGCCGAATGGAAGGAGGAATTGAAGAAGTATAAGCCGAAGAGACAGAGACTGCCGAACATCTCGGTAGGTTCTATTAGTGTGATGCTTTGAAATCTAAATACGTATGTTTTTTTAGCCTCAAGAAAAGAGGGCTCTCAACAAGATGAAAGAAGAGCATCCATGGCCTCAGGGGTCCTGTGACTATGAAGAAATCTCTCGCCACACCAATATCGAATACCATAAGGTATGACAGTTTAATTGTTATTGGAAAGTTATTGTAACAGATTGCAGGTTCGCTACCAGTACAGCTCTGATCCATCAAGGAACGAGCATGTGCCGGAAACCGCAAAACGTCAAATGAGAAAGAAAATCACGGTAAGTAAACTCTCTCCTATTCTAACATATTTCCTTATAACAACTTTCAGAAAATTCAAAAAGAAGAAGCCCAAAAGGCGGTTCTTGAAGGACAAAAACTTGATGGGTCTGTTGATGTGACCAACTTTGTGAAGACATCGAAAACTAATCTTCGTCGTGATCAGGTAATCAATAAAACAAAGATACGTTTTTTTAACTGAACATTAACCGATTTCCAGCTCGAGAACCAGCTCCGTCACTGAATCTTTATGGCTGCCTTTTCATTGCCGTACTGTTCGTTCTCTTCTGCACATGCCAGAACAAAGACAATATCTCCGGTATGCCATTCTAATTTCCCGTCTCCCCGTTTCAAAATTGAAAACCCCGTGCCTCTCCCCCTCTTATGAATCACCGAACTAAATGACAATCTTTCAACTTGCTATCTTGTGAATGTATAACTTTATTGTCATCCATTATTTATTTTGTTTTTTATGTAAAAATTTCATCCTTATTTTGTGAAATCATCTAAATCCTATTTTGTGACATTTATTTTTTATTATGTTTTTATTGTTGCATTCATATGTCTATTATGTGCGGTTAAGTAAATAAAAATCGAAAGTCTTTATGTAAAAAAAAGTTGAAAGTTATTCAGACGTTTAAGAGTTTCTTGCCTCTGCCCGGAGTCCCCTTTTGATTCTGCCGCAGTAGTTCCTGATCTGAAAAAGAGTTTTTCAATTTGAGAAAGCTTCGAAATTTAATGATATGAACGTACCTGATTTTTGGGGATGGGGACTCCGAGAGAGGCCGACAATTCGGCTAAGTATTCGTACAGCTTTCCATTCATGCGCTCGACGGGTGTTTTCTTCAGAAAAGATTCCAGCAAATTCTTTTGAATCTCCTGGAAAGAAAATGAAACGTTTCTGTGAAATCACGTAATTAACAACATACAGTCATTCTTGGCAAGCGCTTCGGCTTTTGTGGCTTCGTGGTCGTTGCCGGGCTCATATCTCCTGCTCCGTTCCGGATAACTGTCTTCCTAGCGAATAAGATCACGGTATAACTGCTCTTTTGGTTCCTGAAATTCAAATGAAACGATTTTCAGCCAATGAAGAATAGAAGAAACTGAATGATAAAGTAAATCAAATTAAAGGTTGTTTCGTTTCATTAGAGACCTGTCAAAAAATGACTTTGCCTCCCAATCAAAATGATAACGAGCCTGGTAGTGACTTCGAAAAAAGAGGAGTGATTAGAAGATGTGAGATGATAATGGCAATTTTTTGTTAGGAAAAAAATTCGAAGTACCCAAAAAAGGAAAGTTTGTTCTGCGGTGATAAAACAAAATTTCTAGTCACATATGTAATGGCCGCTCTTTTCATCATGATTGCATCCTGAATGATTAAAACTGGAAGATGATAACCATAATTTGTGCCATCTCAAACTATTTCATTACCAAAAAACTAGAATTATGAGAAAATTATTTGACAACCCTTATATTTACAAAAAAAAACTATGTTAGAGAAATTCAAAGTGAATACAACGACTCATTTGGTGAATTATATCGAACAAGCTCAATATCAGCAACCTCGGAACAAAGTGATGGAAGTCGAGAACGTTCGTAGTCTACAAGGCTGTAGCATCCATGCTTCGCACATCTGTTGTAGAGATGACATATTGCCCAATAGAGAAATCTCACTGCATTAGAAAATTTAGAAAACGTTCCATTTGTGTTTTTAATTAATACCTGATATTAAAGAAAATATGAAAACGAATATGGTTATCAGCCAGAAACTTCCAGAGGATGATTCCTTTGCGCGTTTCACATGAAGAACCGAAATTGGCTGATCTGTTTTGTTGAACCTGGGGTTAGTTTCGAGCGATATTGTTGCATTTTGATCTAATCCTGTCCCAGACACCAGTTTGAAGTGAAGTGTTCCAGAAAGTTCTTCATTTTCGGAATTTGGAATGTAAATGTTGACAGTATCCATTAGCCATTCACTATCGCATGAAAACTCAATAAGATCGAATATGTTTCTAACATCCATTCGATTATACATCTTAAGACCAGGAGTTTCCCATTCGCATCTTTGAATTGTGTATTTCAATTGGTTCCCTGTATCAGTGATTACTTGTAGAACACTCGTTTTGTCTCGAAGAACTCGTCGTACGAGGGCTTTCATTTGGATCGGATAAGATCTATACGAGAAGGGAGGAACATTGAAATGAACTGCCAGAGGATACATTGAATGAACTGAAACAAACGAAATCATTATTGAAACTTGCGTATTCGGAATTACGGTAGGCAGATCGAACCTCTTCGAATCCATTAGAAACTACACTGATGTTCAGGGACACTTGGGTTTGCTCTTTGGAATTGATGACGATATCAAATCTGAACATTTGAACTTAAAGAGTTAATAATAAAGACGTTGTCTAACGATTCAGTGTCGCTATCACTGGCGCAGCTTCGGTTTATCATGTTTTCTATGTTTTTCAAACTAGTTCCATTGAATACATAAGTTGCCTGCGTGATTCTTAAGTTTGTTGCTAAACTGTAAACTCCACATTTCAAGAACCCAAAATGAATTGGGCTAGAAGCAGAAAAGTCCAATTTCAGAGAAGAATTAGTTTCAGTTGCTGAAATGGTTGTACATCAGAAAACCTTTTACTTCTTTGAAGAAGGTCACCTTCATCCACCATATTCTTTATGAAAACAGAACGGTAAAATAGAGAAGATGTGTCAGAAACAAACGAAATTGAATACACAGCATCGGTGAATGTGATCACTACGTTTAAAGATGATACGAGAAGAATAGAAACAATCCATGCCTGCAAAGCACCCATTTCGCAAGAGAAACCTCAGAAATCAATTACGAATTTGTGTTTCTAACAGTGCTGTTTCAGAATTTCCATACATTTAACAGGCAACCACTGTACTCATTAGCATTCCGCTTCTGTTTTATTTTTTTGGTTGATCATATTTGCAGAAACAGAGGCTATTATGTAGCTTGTAGAGATATTACGAAGAAAAACAAGAATGAAACTCATTTTGAGATCCCTGCTCAACTGTCTGGAAGAATCCGCTGATTACATTGTTTCATTCTACCTGGTTTGAAAACATCAAGTTAAAATTAGCAAGATAAATTTTATGAAAATACTCCAAAGCTTTCAACTTCAAGATATGTACTTTTCCTCTGCTAACTTCCAATGGGTGAGGCTCCAACACAGGACGGAAAAACAAAATGGAACGTTGTTTTTAAGTTTCTGTTTTATAATTGATTTCATGTTTATGAATAAAATTTTATGAACATTTTTTTCCGAACTTTCGTAGTTTTATTGGAAGAAAGGCTGCCGAAACCATCTCCGCCGCTCAGCGCGAAACGTTTGAGGGCCGAGAGTCCCCCTAGTCCGTCAGCCGTGTACTCCTCACGGACAAGCAGCGAAGGAACGAAGTTCAAAACTTCTTCGACAACTTTTGATGTTTTCGAAATTCAATACTTTAAGTTTCAGTGAACTTTATTAAATATGCATTTTTTAAAACATTAGTTTTATGCTTCCTAACATTGTTTCAATTGTTTCTTCAAGATTTTTCGTTTTTATCAATCTATGTTGCAAAGTATCACTTTCATTTCGAAATTCCAGGCTGGACCTCGCAAAATCACCTCAATGACGGAAGAAAGGGGTGATAATGATAATCAACAAAACTCAAAATTCGGAAATTTGTTATTTATTCGGTCAGTTTGTCAGAGCCAAAAACTTTTTCTGTCATTATTCAAATTGTTGAAATTAATTTCATCATGTTATCTTTTCAGGCGCACGTTATGGTCAAACTTTGATAGATGGGTGGAAGAGGAGCCATCAGTTAGTCGCGATAAATTTGAAATTGTAAAATCTGCCATGCTTGTTCATTGTGAATATCCTGCTCTCGTGATGAATCGGATCGGCTATGACGAAGATGACGAAACAGAATATGACCCAAAGGTACATATTTTATATTACTGATAAGATTCATATACATTTTTTCAGCCTCAATTCATCAATTTTGTGAATGTATTGAATAAAACACGATTTGTGAGTGGGAGTGGTCCTTTCCCGGCCGTTAATTTGTTCGTATTGCTGTCCGAAATTTTCTCAGCAGAATTCGAATCCGACGTCGGCGTTATCAATAGTTTTTTAAAAAGCAAATTATCTCAAATGCTTGACGGATCGGCTGGATGGGATAAAATGTCGTTTTCCGTCAGTCTGTTTCGATCTGTTTACTGGCAGTTATTGTTCACACTTCGCCTTGCTCCTGTGGAATCCGATGGCGAAACAGAAGAAACTATGAACTATGATGAGAATAGGCCGAAATTGATGTTTGCATCATTTATAGTCGCAATTTTAGTTTCAGTAACACACGAGTACGAAAATGCGTTCATTCTCAAAATACCTAATCTCCATGATGTTGTCACTGTTCCTGAGCATATGGTCAGGCTTGTTTCATCTTCACATTTCCGGATCTTGTCTCAATTCTTCCTCGCCGGACTTTGGATTTTGACAAAATATAAAACTCAAGGAAAATATGTAACAGTCAATGAAGATAGGATATATACTGAAAAAGATGCAGATAAAGATGAAAAGAAGGTGAGTAGATAATTTTGATTATTTTTTTAAATCAAATATTTTGTTTGTTTTCTAAATGTTTTTTCTAGTTTCAGAATCGAACTCTTCTAGACCCGAATTTCAATCCGACGATTGGCGAAGTAACAGCAGAAAACGTTCAGTTACAATGGGAATCATTTACAGTGAAGATGCTGAAAAAAGGGATTCTCAAAACTCCCGAAGGTTGTAAAATAGTTCAAAAAGGTGGAAGACCACGAAAAATACCGGTACCACCATCTAGGAAACGAAAAATAGGTGATACTCAAGCGGTAGAAGAAGTGGAGAGACCAATTTCCCCGCAATTAACACCCGTTCGACAACCAGCGCCATCACCAACGATTAATCGTTTCCAGAGAAGAGAGAAAAGCCAAAAGTCACCGAAAAAACGAGATAGACGAAGTTATTTTGGTCGGAAGGCTCTTGAATCACCTGAACTGTCACCTTCAGAACTTCTACCTTCAACTTCTAGTGCACCGCCAACGAAAGTCAAAAAGATCTATCCGTCCTTGAATGACGTTGGGCTTTCCAAACCAATTTTCGCTCTTCAAGACGATTTATTTAAGAATGTTCGAGCAGAAATAGAGAGACGAATCTGGAGTGGAAATTATCATCCAGGAGATGATGAGACTTTGAAAAATATCGTTTTCAAAGGCTACGACGAAATTCACAAAGCTCAAGCATTGGCTGCTAAATCAAAAAATCGAGAACTAACATCAGAACAGAAGCAAGTGATGCAACGATTGAAAAAAACATGCCGACGTGGCAATTCGGATGACGACGAAGAGGAAGAAAGGACGCACAAAGTTCAAGAGGAAGAAGTTGAAGAAGAGGAAGAAGAGGAGGAAGAGTACACTCCAAGGGTAGGAAAATTGTTGTATTTTTTTTTCTTGAAAATTATTTTCAAAAAACATACTATTGAAAATCTGTTCTCACTCGGAGACATGCGACGTGTTCACAGCCGGCTGCTAAAATCAATACTAATACGAGTCTTCTTTTGGAAAAGCCTTACATGCTGCAGTCGGGCACAACCCGTGCACAGGAGCCAGATAAACAACAGCTGTCGGTTAGACGCTCCGAAAAACCCGCAAGTCATTAACCCAAAAGGCGACGAGCGATGCCTTAAGTGTTGTATCGATCGTTCATGATTGCGAAATCAATCTTTTTATATTACAGGCTAAAAAACCGAGATCTTCAAGAGGAGGAAGAGGGAAGCGGAAATACTAACTCGTCAATTCGTTTAGGAAGCAATTATCTGTATATAGTTTTCATGTTGTTTTTAAAATATCGTCTAGTTATTCTTATCTATTGATATATATTAATGATCTCAACCTATAGTCACCTGTTCCCATGCCTAGTTATTCTATGATTGTTGCCTAAATATCACTTTATATATGGGCCGTTGCCATGATTCACTTCTCGTTTTACCTGTCTACCTCATCAGTTAACCTTTTTTTCTGATTTATTGTACTATGTGTACAAGGATACTCATCAATTTAACCCACCTTCACAGTTTTCTTAATTTTACTAAGTCAAATCACCCGAATAAAAAAGTATAGATACTCAAATCATGTGAAACGAAAAAGAAGTGATCATTTCAGAATGTGTAAATCTCATTATTCAAAGTCGCCTTCTTCATTTTTTACGGCGTTCAAACTGTCTTGTGGCTTGTTCCCTCACTTGTTACTACACGAGGAAATAGGGACAGCTTCTGTGTAAATGTGTAATAAGAGAGGTATAAAAGGAATGGGTTAAATCGAAAATATTCACTGTCACTTAAAAATGTCAGCTAAAACTCTTGTTTACGGCGCCAGCTTCCTCAGCGGTCTCGCTATTCTTGGATGTGTATTCACTGTTGGATACATCTTCAACGATATCAATGAGTTCTATGATCAAACCATGGAGACTATGGATGAGTTCAAGGTATTTTCGCTACACGCACTACACTTTCTACATTCCGAGAAGTTGTTTACTTCAAGTTTATTTTCAGATGAATGAACGTGGTGCCTGGCATGGAATGGTGGAGCGTACTCGTGCTCCATCTGAGATTCTCTTCGGACGTGCTAAGAGACAAGCCGGACAATGCAACTGTGGAGCTCAAGCATCTGGATGCCCAGCTGGACCACCAGGACCACCAGGAGCTCCAGGAGCCCCAGGAGATGATGGACATCCAGGAGATGCTGGAAAGCCAGGAGCCAGCGGAGTTTCTGTTGGAGTTTCTTCCGAAGCCGGAGGTTGCATCAAGTGCCCAGCTGGAGAACCAGGACCAGCCGGAGCTCCAGGACCAGACGGACCAGCTGGACCAGACGGACAACCAGGACAAGATGGACCAGCCGGACAACCAGGACCAGCAGGACCAGCCGGACCAGCCGGAGATGCCGGAGCTCCAGGAGCCCCAGGACAAGATGGACGACCAGGAGCCCCAGGAAAGGACGGACAAAGATCTACCGGAACCCCAGGAGCTGCCGGAGCCCCAGGACCAGCCGGACCAGCAGGACAAGACGGACAACCAGGAGCTGCTGGAGGACCAGGAGAGGCCGGAGCTCCAGGACCAGCTGGACCAGACGGACAACCAGGACAACCAGGACAAGACGGAGAGGCTGGACAACCAGGACAAGATGGACAACCAGGATCCGATGCTGCTTACTGCCCATGCCCAGCCAGATCTGTGGCTGTTCAACGCAGTGTTTCCCGCAGAAGAGCCTCGAAGGTCGTTGTTGCTTAAGCAACTTGATTCATATTTGTATATCAATAAATATTCCTTCCTCGAATACATTTCCAATTTTTGATAACCAGAGCTATTACACCTTTGATATTCTCATTAAAGATACATTTTGACGGTCAACTTTGCCCAAAGCCTTCCGGTGATTCAAGAAGTTATACTGGCATTTAGATCAAAAAGACTCTAGCTTTTGTCGGTGTCTAGTAGTGTGCTCGAGCCCACTCAAAACTTATATCACGAGTCATAGAATAATCAACAGAAATAATTGAATTCCTTTGCTGCATGGACGCCAACGCCAACTCGTTTCCAACACAAAAGCATATAGAATAATGGATTGTTCCACAGTGTCTTCATCAGAATATTTTTGGACTTTACATACAATTTTCCTAATATCGTTTCCTATTTATTCCGTTGCAATTATTGCTCTTTTTCGAACAAAATCATCATATTTTGAGACCTATAAACACTTTCTTATTTGGCATACAACAACGTAAGTTGACGAAAAGTTCTTTGAAAAATTTTTATTGTCCGAAATATTTAGAAACTTTATCTCGGAAGTATATAATTCATGGTTTCTCCTCCCTGTTGTGCATCTTCCATATCCATTGTTGAGGTTTACTGGACTCATGACCCAGTTTGGTTTTAGTGGTTTATTTCAGTTTTATACTATAAATGCTTTGATAGACCGTAAGATTTTAAAATATTTTCACACGTCTTTAAAATGTATAACTTCAGAAACTGCCTATTCTATTATTGAAATGTTCCTATTTCGTTTCAAAGCAAGTCTTTTTAATTATAAATCTACTTTTTTCTACGCTTACTTGAGAGTGAATGTCTATGTCTTTCGAGTGACTCTTGTTCTATTTCTTTTCATCAACATATCCACATATTACTATGCCTTGGACCAGCAAGTTATCAATAAACAAGACTTATTAATCAATCATCCAGAAGCCCCTTCGCTGATTTTGTGTGATTCTGTAGTAGTTGCTGCACCATTTCGAGACCCAATCACAATGTTTAATTTGGCAGTTTGGATAGTTGTAGTGTTTGTGGCATTCACATCTACAACGTCCACATCCTTTTATTTATGGAAATATTTGAGAGATAACGAACATAGGTCACCTACAGTTATGAGAATGCATAAAATGCTATTGGTTACACTATTTGTTCAGGTTTGGCTTAGAAAAGAGACCATTTTGCTTGATTAAAAAATATATTCAGACAGCTATTCACGGTATTATGCTTGGAGGTCCCAACCTACTCTTTCTCTATGCTGCATTTTTTGGAGCAAATCACGAAGGTTGATGACACATTTTAAAATTTATTGTGATGAACTCGTTTTTCAGTAATGGCTCGCATCGCATTCTACGGCCTCACAACTCATGGACTTGTATCTACGATTGGTATGATGATTCTAACCAAACCTATCCGAATCTCGATACTTCAAATGTTCAGATGCCCAAGTTCCCGTCATTCTGTGAATGTTGTACAGTACTCCGTTACATCTAATAAAACTTGATATGTGGTTTTCTTTTTTTTTCGGAATCAAACCTCGAACTTAAAAAGTTCAACAAAATCAAAGTTTTCGTATTACTTAGGGCACACCTCCAAATTGAATTAATCCTTCATCTCATATAAACTTTTGCTCAAACAAATATTATCAGTAAGATCACTAAAGGTGTGTTCTTGTTCTGATTTTGAAACTTCTGAATGATCGTTTCTTTTTATTCTACTTTGGCACACATTCTTTTGAAACATCTGAAAAGTTGGGAATTGATTCTTTTTTCCTTTACATGTTCTTCCATTGAAGTAGCTGTCGTCATATTCAAGAAAAAATAAAATGAAAAAATCACCTGGAGTAGTTTCAAATTATCTGATTCCCTAATATACTTCTACACTCATAATATTTTTGGTTTGTAGTTCATAAGAACTCTTACAATTAGCTTAGTTATAGAATACTTAGGAACTCTAGGAACTCCCAATCAAACAGCTGCGTTTTCATCAAAATCAGGAATCCTAACTAATGAAGCAACAGTTCCGTTAAAATAGCCTCGATAAGTTTAATCCGAATATGCGTTTCTCTTATACAAAAGGGCTAGGAGTTTGACTGATATGTCACGATTTTTCCATTAGAAACTCATTGACTAATTTCTTTGCTTTTTCTTTCTTGGAAAATTGAGTTTCTGAATGAAATGTGATCAATCAACTCTCTTTTCTGGTCAATAAATTTTTTAGACAGAGACCAGTCCTGCCGGAGATCTTGTGCATAACCCTTTCATTGTATTTTCAGATGGATGTGACCACTGAATTTGTATCATCTGTCACACCATCTACATCAGACTGTTTAACAGCTGCACCAAACCCTTACAAGTGATTTGACTGTCTTTGTCGTTATTTTAATAACTTTCATTCCAGACTTGCAATGCATTGTACACATTTTCTAACCATTCCCTTATACATTATGGCTATATACGCACTCATAAACAAATGCCCAAAATCATTGAAAGAGTATAGAAACTATCTTCTTTGGCATACTTTAGGGTAAGAGCGTTGGTTCAGTTTCTGAGTAAAATAGACTTTAAGAAACCTTTTATTTGAATTGTACATTTCTTTGTTCATGCTTCCGGTCACCTACCTACCGTATCCAGTTTTTCGCGGTGCTGGATTTTTAAAGTATTTGGATGTCAGTGGCCTCATTCAGTTTTATTTGCTCGTCATATGTTTGATACGTAAGGATTCTTTCATGTTTTTAGATGTACGTTTTCAAGTTCTAGACACTGGCTTATCCATTTTGGAGATGTTCAAATATCGATTCGATGCGGCAATCAGTGATGATACCTTGAACAAAAAAATCTTGCACAAAATTGTGATATTCTTCTGGGTTATTGTTATTATTATTCCAGTGTTTTGTTTTGCTACTCTACCAAGATGCCATCCAAAGCAAGACCACTACAAACAAGTTTTATATGATGTATGGTTTAAACTAAAGATGTAAATCCTATGACGCTAACCCAATTTTCCAGGAAAATCCAGGAATCTCGATTCATGTTCTCTGTAATACGGTGGTTACTGCTCCACCACTCCTTGATCCTGTTTTTACTCCGCTTATGATTCTTATTATAACCGCAATGTTAACAGCAGCAACTATAATACCACAAACGTTTTTTACGATTTGGAAAAAATTGGATCAACTATCAAGACATTTGTCGAAACGGACGATTCAACTACAGAAAATGTTACTCACGAGCTTATTCATTCAAGCCGTAATTCATGGAGTTATGCTTGGAGCCCCACTAATTGGATTCATTTATGCAATTGTGTTTGTCTTACCTCATAATAGTGAGTTGAAGTAACAAGAGGCAGAACACCTAGATGACGTTCCGTCTGACTCAAAGCTCACGCGATTCTCTTTTCTTTTCAGGTATCGCCTATATGCTTCTGCTTCTTATTTCCTTCCATGGGTCCGTTTCTACCGTGGCCATGATCGCATTTACAAAGCCAGTTCGTGATGGTGTAAGATCTATCATTTTAACTCTACTTCCTTTCTTAATTCCACCTGGGCCTCCTCCTGAAACTATGCTGATATCATCCATTTCTACAACCCAACACTCGCTGGCTCGCAATGATAGCATTTTAATTTCCAATAAAAGAACATTCCTGACCGCTTAATATTCAATAAAAGTTTCATTATACGTACACAGCTTTCGACTCTCAGGCAGAATCAATAATACAACCTCCGGAACCCCAAGTAAAGACGTTGACAGCACCACACTTTGCCACGTGGTTGATAGAAGAAAATGGAGCAGATCCTCCAACAGCTCCACTGCAAGACCCTTGTTTAATGTCTCCTTCCCATCCAATGTCTGGTGATTCATAGCCTTTGACTTCAAACCATCCTTGTTCGGCTTTGGAACAATCCATTTTGAGAACAGCCATCCAATATCCTGGTCCATACTTGTTGTATGGTTGATATTCTACAGCAGTGTTATCGTTGGTGGAGTATGCCAATGGAGTTCCAAATGCAATTGCTCCATCATGAGTTCCTTGCTTTTGTTCAGCTCCCTCAAAGTCCAAATAATTGTCTTGTTGGCTCCAAGTCAAGTATTCAGCATATACAAATGGAACAGTAGTAGCATGATAGATTGGAATAGCACATGGATCATTTGGTTGCTGGTATGGTCCGGTGGAACATTCTGAAAATAAAGAATCATTTGTGAAAGCAAAGAATGCACACTTAAGTTCCACTTACTTCCATTGTGAGCACTACTAGTTCCGCCTCGAATGAACAAGTTTTGTCCAGGATTAGTGTCTTTCTTAAGGAGAATTACAGTGGTACTGTAGCCAGATGGGGGAGAAGGTGGAGTATATGGAGTGAGCTTCGATCCCAATGAAATAGCAATCACAGAGTTAGATGGAACATTGAGATAGGCGGTTTCTGAAAATATTATTTTTTTTTCAAACTGAAAAGTGAAACGTGACGTACGATCATCTCTAACAGTAACCTTGGTTCCAACACATTTTCCATTATCAAGACCTCCGGAGAAATGGTCACAGTAGTCTCCAGCTGGAAGAGTTGTAGCGAAAATTCTGAACTCGATACAGATATAGTTGTAAATCTTGAAAACCAAAAAAAAAACCCTACTTATTCCATGCTCCTCCTTGTTGATTCAATGCGAAGAATCCTGCTCCATCACGTGCAAATGCAATTCTTTGATTATCTGTCACGATTTCAGCAGCTGCAGTTCCTTGAACAGAACTTCTAAACTTGGCCATTTGTCTGATTGCCGGCCAACGATGTTCGCAAACCCATCCTGATTTGCTGTCGCAAGTGTTGTCAGGGTTGAAAGTGGGACTAGTGGTCTGTAATTTCAAAAATCTACTATGATTTTGATAAGTTCGAGCATACTGCATAATCATTAGATGCTCCAGCATTTGGTGGACTTTGATCGGAATAGCTGAAAGCAAAACTACTCATGACTCTTGGATATCCATAAGGCCAAGCCAGCATAAAACCAACAGCAAGGTTGTATTTCTGGCCATCTTTGTAGGTAAC
The DNA here is from genome assembly GCA_963572265.1 of Caenorhabditis doughertyi. Lineage (NCBI taxonomy): Eukaryota > Metazoa > Nematoda > Chromadorea > Rhabditida > Rhabditidae > Caenorhabditis > Caenorhabditis doughertyi. The sequence continues at coordinate 10,087,584 of OY751557.1, forward strand.
CTAAAAAAAGAGATATATCATTTTTGTGACAATTGAACCTTACCACATAAGGACTTGAGTCTCTTTGGTTGTCATGATTATCAATAAAGTTAAGAACGTCGTGATCTTCGTTGTTACCATAACCGTATCCTGGTCCCAAGTTGGCCAAGTATCTCCAATCAGATTGTTGCTTCGCAGCAGATGAAACAGCAGCTCCGAAATTGAAGTTTGTATATCTTCCATTTCCAAGATAATCTCCACATTTCACAGCTTCACCACCTCTGTCAATTACTTCATGGACAGCAAATGGACGTTGGTTGGATCCAAAAAGCTACAATACAAACAAGTTTTCATCAAATACATTTTGATAACTAACATCTGATCTCAAATCCTTGACATCATTAAGAATGTTCAGGATATCTTGTGGCCACATGTGCTTTGAAGCATCATGTCTGAATCCAGCAACTCCCATATCAATGAGCTTGTTCAGGTACGCAACAATCTTCGCTCTGACAGTAGGGGAAGCTTGATTCAAATCCAAAAGTCCTACGAGACGACAGTTTTTGACCTGGAAAAACAGCGATTAGACAGATTTTATAGATTTCATACTGAATTACATGTTCAGCACTGTTCTGATAATCGGATCCTTGAATGTCTCCGTCACATTTTGGATTATTAAAATCTCCCAAAGAATATGGAACTCCTGGGAATGATTGAACTCCATGGGTTCCATCAAAACTCGAGCTTCCACTTGAGCTCACTCCAGATCCACTTTTTTGCCCAATTCCAACCATGTGATTCATTACAATGTCAACGATAATTCTGAAGAATAAGCGACAAGTTTATATCTTCATTCTCTTTTGAACAACTGACCTCACTCCAACCTTATTGCATCGATTAACCATGTCTTGAAACTCTTGTTCATTTCCACTTCTTGAATCCAATTTGTAACTGACTGGCTGATACCTGACCCACCACGGATAGTTGTTATTTGGGAATGCTTTGATGTGCTCCATTGGTGGAGACACTTGAACAGCTCCATATCCGTAGTATTGCAAAAAGTTCTCGCATTCCTTTGCAACATCTGTCCACTTCCATTCAAATAAATGAACCATTGTCTGACGATTTTGGAGGGTTTGAGTCTTGTCATACCAGTAAAAGTTGTAGGCTAAAGAGCCACCAACAAAGAGAAGGAGGAAGAGCTGTTTGAGCATGATGGAAGTGGCTGAAATAGATCATGTTGAAAGACGTTGAAGAAAGGTTATAGGACAGTACGAGACGTAGAGAAAGAAGAAGAAAAATCAGAAGAACAACAAAACAAAGAAAAAATGAAAGTGAAAAAAAGATACAATCGAAATCAATTCTTAAAGTTGCCTCTAAAGTCATCTAACTAATTTTGATTTCCAGGTTTTCATGACAGTTTTCCTCGACAAATATGGAATTCCGAAACAAATAAATGAAGATTGCACCTTCATTTTTATGATTGCTCTTCACGTGTTACCCATCCTTGTCTTTTTATAGTTTTTTTTTCAGTTGATTATAACCTCAATGGTATCACTTTCCGGAATGACTTGACACCCTTCACAACTCCATTGTAACAACATATTAGTTCGATAAGACACAACACTCTAGCCCGAGAAACGAGTTCATCTGATGCAATTTGTGAGGAATTAACTTGGTCGCTCCGAACGAAACGCTGCAGAAAGTTGCCTACCGAAAATATGGTTCAGCATTTCCAAATATTTTTATTGGGTTCTTTATTCACGTGAGACATTACTTTACTTCTTGATCTACTTGAACATGCCGTCGCCGCGTGGTTTTTGATAAGAGTGTCATCAAATATGTACTGATAAATAACATTGTTTTTTGCACCACAAACTTCTATGTAACGCTCTAAACTAGAAAAACTTTATGAGACCTTTCAAGACCTGCAATTCCAGAGATCATACATTTTTGAGATGTTGAAGAAAATGACGAATTGAATTCATTGAACGTTTCAGGAGGAAACTTTAGTAATGGAAACGTTGTTTCTAGTCATTTTTTAAGTGACGGTTGAGATCACGCACACTGTTTCTTTGTGTTCTCTTTAAAGAAATATATGTTAACCTCATCAACGAACGTTCCTGAGCGATATTACCTAGTATTAGCAAAACGAACGCTTGTTTCGAAAACTAGACATTAACATTTGAATACTTTGTCTCTATGGAATTTACATGTTTATAAAGCGGACAATCTCGATACTATACTACTCAAAAATGATTGACGTCGACAAAGCGATTGTGCTTGGCGGTTTTGTAACTGCTTTAATGGTTAACTCTTTTCTAATTTATATGACCATTTTCCATGTGACATATATCAAAGGAACCTATAAATACATGATTATCATCTTTGCCCTAACATGCATAATTTTCGATGCCACCGAATTCCTCTCTCGACCTCACCTGCACAATTTTAACTCAAGTTTAACGTACTTCAGCCATAATGAATGTTCAGAGGATCAAATATTCTTTTACGTTGTATTCATTGATTTATACGCATGGATATATTGCTCATTGATAGCTTTTGTAGCTATTCAGTTTGTATTCCGGTACGCGACTCTTCTTGGACATCGGGATCTTTTGAAGTCATTCCATGGTCCCAAACAGTTTTTTTGGGTTCTTGCTGTCGTTGTTCCAGGAGGAGTTTTTTGTTTAATGGGAATGTTATTATTGCGACCGGATGATTATTCAGACGAATATGTCAGAGAAGAATTTTTGCGAGTTTACGGAAGGAGTATTGAAAACATACCAAGATTCATTTCGGCGGCTTATGTAAGCATAAAGTTTTTAATTAATAAAAAAAAATAATTTTTCAAGAACGAAGACAAAAGTATAAGATGGAAAAATCTTTCATATATTTTTGTTGGCTCTTCTATCTTATCCAGCATTTATTCAGTCATCATTTATTGTGCTGTCAAAATGCAACTGAACATTAATGAACAACTAAAACATGTCTCTACACGTCATCGTAACCTCGAAATGCAGTTTTTCAAAACAATTATAATTCAAATAGTCATTCCAACTATTTTCCTAACTTTTCCCATGATGCCAATGCTTTTGATTCCACTTTTTGATATTAAAATTAGTTTTCATTCAAGTATCTTCCATTGGGCACTCAGTTGGTATCCTTTATTGGATAGTATAGCTGCCATGTCTATTGTTTCAGAGTACCGAATGTGTATTAAAAGTAAGCGAATGACAATGGAGCAGTAGAATAATAATAAGCATTTTCAGAGCTTTTGAAATGTGGAACAATTCAAAATGTCAGTAACCAAATTTCTTCTGGAAATATCTAACGACTCTCAAAAATTCCCTTGTAATAAAGAATAAAGTCCCAAATAAATCATTTATGGATCCATAACGTCTTGAATAATTTGAATAACATTTTCTTTTGGAGCTTTTGCTACAAGAGGACCAATATGCAACAAATGTAAATCTTTCTGGGCTCTTTGTTGACGTTCCAGTACATCGATAATCCCAATAAGATCTGTGAAATGACTTGGTCCGTTTACTCGATTGCGGAGACAATGATCGAAAAGAGCTTCTGCAAACACTTGCCGTTCCTTGGTGAGCAAAACCTGTCCGTGTTCCGAGAGATCTGGTACTGCTGAAAGTTATAAATTTATTTACAGTTAGTAAAACTTTTTTAGTTAGGAAAACTCAGAGAAAAAAACAGAGAAACTTACCGGGATTACACAAACAAATAGCTTTCAATAACATGTACTCGATTGGTTGCACTTTATATCTGATAAGTGGGACTACGGACATCACAGAGTTAGAATAGTGTTCTTCGCTGAAAATAAAACAGACAATGTTATAGAGATTGTCATACTCACTCTCTGAATACTTGTTTCAATCCATCGGGATTCACTCTGTTATCGTACTTTCTGGCAACGGACACAAACGAAACATGAAGATTCATACAAGCCAAAGTGACATGCTTAGTTAATACGAATTGATCTCTTGAGTTTAGTTTATGGAAGAACATAAAAGTTTTTGCATATTCGACAGTAGTCAACAAATTGTAATAAAGCCAGTGTTTTCTTGAAACAAAGATAAGTGATAATTAGCTCTCTCCTTCGATAACTTACTTATCCTTACTAAATGGGGGAGGCCCTCCCCCGGATCCTGGTTTCCCTGTTAACTTTATCGGAGATTCATCCGAACTTGACAAAGGCCACCCGGGCATTGGCTGAAAATATAGTATTAGTAAACCACCCTTCCCGACAGTATTACCCCAAATTTGTCAGCCAAACTTATACGGTTGCTACTCCTCAGTAAGTACTCCAATCCTTGAACATCTACCCAATTAGGATTATATGCTGACAGTCGAAATTGTTCTAGTCTTGACTCTAGATAGGTTAGCATATCTGTTAATCTTTGTATTTTTTCTCCAATTGTTTCTACTTTTCTCAACACGAGTTGTTTGCAGCTGTCATCTTGGTCGTCTTCCACTTCCTCCTTCACTTCTGTTTTCACTCGTTTCGTGACTTTTTTGAAGTTTTCAGCTTCAGCTTGCTTCTCATCAACTTCTAAAGCTAGTGGATTCATACCAGCATCTAAGCATTTCTTGTATCGGCAGGGTCTACATTTTATCGGTTTTTCTGAAAAGTTAAAAAATGTTAGTGAGAAAAAGAAGCGATCGAAAACCACCTCGTATTGTAAGATCAAAACAATCATTATTGTTTTTACAACTGAGATTTCTCTCTGAAATCACATATCTTCTAAAATATGCTTTGCAACCGTTACAAGAAGGAACGTCATAATGGTATCCAGAAGCAGATCCTCCACATATTGTGCATACTGATGGACGATCTTTGGAACGATTTGGTTTAGAAGTTATGATCTGAAAGAGCAAATTTTTAGACCACATTTGAAAAAGGTTTTGTAGTTTGATAGATTTCTGTAGGAAATAGAGTGTTAACTAGTTCCTGAGGCAAGTTTTTGAAACTAAGAAAAAGTTCAGCGCAAACGTTCATTTCTCAAGAAGCAAGTATTGCAATTTTTCACTAGTTCTCTACCTACTAAAACACAGACTAGTTTTGAATAAAAAGTGTTGCGTCAGCATTTCACACTTCGACCAAAGAATTCAACTTCAAAGCAAAACTCGCACTCGCAAAAGCTCTCGAATTTCAGTAGGTTCTGCAGAATTTCGAATTATTTTTCAGAAAATCGAAACGTTTCAAATCTTTCAAACTAAATACAGAATGTATGTGACCTCTGGAAGTTCGATTGAAGGTGATGAAGATCCAGGTTCGTTCATCGATGCTTTTTGGTCCGACTTCCTGAAAGTAATTTTTTGAGCACACTAAAAAAGGAACTTTAAAGTATTACCCACTTTGGGGTTTCATTTGGAGGGAAAACCAAGATAAAGAAATTATAATTTATTAAGAGAACCACTAATCCAGCTGAGAAAAAATATCACTTGAGATCAAAATATATACACGAGAGTGGACACACAGATATCACATCACAGCAAACAAAAAAAGTCAAGGGGCGGGCAAAAAGAGGTGGGGCAAGCTTTCAAAAAACTAAAAAAGAGCTAATAAGTTGAATAAATAAAAATCGATTAGATAGTGACTAATAATTCATGATGTCTTCAATCAAATTCATTCTATCCTCTTTTGGAATTCTTGACACAAATGGTGCCACGTGGAGGAGGTGTAGGTCTTTTTGCATTCTTTGTTGACGCTCCAGTAGGTCTATTATTCCAATAACTTCGGCAAACTGACTCGGCCCGTCTCTACGGTTTCGGAGACAGTGATCAAATAGTGCCTCTGCGTACAGCCCACGTTCCTTTGTAAGAATTCCTTGAGCGTGCTCCGACAAGTCAGGGACAGCTGTAAATTGAAAACATTCCATACTGATTCATCACCGAATCTTATTTTATTTTTTGAAGCAGCTGTTTCTTTCTATTCAATGCTACATCAAAAATAATAGCCTTTTGAATTTTGGCTTCAAAGCTCACCACTCCCACGAGAATGTTTGTATTTACTCACCTGGATTGCAAAGGCAAATTGCTTTCAACAGCACGTATTCGGTTTTTTGAATTTCGCATCTCAATAATGGGGAAATGGACATCACAGTTTTCTCATAAACCATTCCTCTGAAATTATTTTGACCGTATTCTTGAAGTTTTTCTTTTTTATTTTACGTTTTCATTGGTGGCATGTTTCCATCTGGATGGATTACACTATCATATTTCCTCGATATTGAAAAATATGAAATATGAAGATTCATCAATGCCAGTGCCACGTATCTCATCAAAATCATCCGATCTCTGATACTGAGCTGATGAAAAAACATAAAAGTTTTTGCATATTCTACAGTAACCATCAAATCGTATATAAACCATTGTTTTCTGAAATGTGAAAATAGAGACGGATGCTAGTTATTATACTTACTTATCAGGCGAATATTGAGGGCCTTTTTGCATAGAAAAGTTAGGAGGCTTCGGTGGACCGGAAGGTGACTTCAGAGGCCATCCTGGCATTGGCTGAAATTGTTTGATTAAGAGAAAATCCTTCGCAAAATTAACTCACTCCAGATGAATCAGCGAAGCGAATTTTGTTTTCCATTTTCAAAAAGCCTTCCAAATCAGGGAATTCTCTCCAGTGGGGATTATAGGATGACATCCTTAGTTTGACAACTTTTCCTTCCAAATAGTTCAAATTGTCGACCAAACTTTGAATCTTGTTATCGAAATTAGTAATGCATTTGATTACTTGTTTCTGTGGAACCTTAACTTCACTTTCATCATCCTCATCTTCTTCATCATCTTGTGTTCTAGAACAATTAACCCTTTTAGTAAGCTTTTGAAAGTTTTCAGCGGCTGCTTCCTTCTCATCAACTTTCATTGCCAATGGATTCATTCCGACAGTTATGCACTTTTCATAACGGCAGGCTCGACATTTTATTGGTTGTGCTGAAAAAAAAGATTATTTGTTTTCAACTGGGTTTACAGTATCACCTCTTTTTGTCAAATCAAAACAGTCTTTGTTCGCTTTGCATGGATGACTTTTATCCGAAATACAAAATCTTCGGAAGAATGTCTTGCATCCATTACATGATGGTACGTCATAGTGATATCCATTTGCCGGTTTTTTACAGACAGCACATTCAGTTGGTCTGTGATGTCTTTGCTGAGTCACAGGTGATTTTGGCTCTTCATTTTTCGGTGGTGCTTCTATTTGTATAACTGATGGAGGCTAAAATGTACCCATTGGTTTAGAATACAATGAGATTCACTATATAACTCACGCGTAGATCTGGTAAATCGAATTCTGCAGAATCTACGCTAGCCACTTTGGAACAGCCAGGTGGGTCCATTATTTCCCTGAAATGGATAAATTGGTTGAATCTCACTCAGAAGGAAAGAAAGGTCAGTTGGGCGCTAACGAGAAAGAGGGCAAAACATTGAGAAGAGAAGAACATAATGCCTGTCTCAAAGACAAGAAGAGGTACCACCTACTACGTCACACACACCCACGTCCTCTATGTCCAAAAACGGCGACCCGCCGTAAGAGATGGAGAATCACGATAGTCTTTGACCGAATCCAGGTCCAAAATGTATGTAAGAGTGTGTTTTGGGTGCGAATAACGGAGTAAAGAGAAGGAAACGGTACCGAAAAGATGGAAAAAATGTGAGAATCTAAGGCAGAAATCAGAAGAAGAATATTTATAACGGGTCGAGATCGAGAGGTAACGGATCTTCTTCACATAAAACACTTCAGAAGATAACTCATGAAATTGAAACTTAAGCGCATGATAAATTCTTTACAGTTTAGTGAAGAGGCTGTAGAGCTCTTCAAAATTCGACAGGTACACAATCGATTTGGTCCGACCAACAAGACAACCAGTCTTCAGCGTTCGTGGTCTTCAATTTTATGAACTCTAAATACATATTGGGTACAAAGGCAAAAGAAGATTATGTTACACTAAAAGTTTTCCAAACTGTGAAGACCAGGAACATCTGCATCTGCAAAAATGCAGTCATGCTTCTGAAATTATGAGTAAGAAATAAAGTCCTAGAACCTGCAGATTAGATCGAAACTGAGAAATTCACTGCCACTGAAAACAAATAATAATGGTAAACTCCGTTGCTTATTTATCAGACTTCAAAACTATAAACAAAGCTTTCGAAGCATGAAGAAAGGCGTGGAACACCTGTCTTTTATAAGAAGCTGACTCGATTTGTTATCAGTTACCAACCCGAAATTGATTCCGGATCCTTTTTTGGCTGATGACGCATTTGTACATCAACCAAAGATTGCAAAGTTTCATATGCACGGTGTTTTATTATCAATTCGTAATACATTTTTTGTCACGAATAAAACAAGAAACAGTTCAACGGGTTTGACAGAAAACAAGAAGAAACGAGGTGGTTAGTTTTAAGACAAAATAATACAGGTAGGATTACAGAAAACAGAGGTAAACCGTTCAAAGGAAGCATTGGTTGAGAATTAGTTTGCAGATAGATTGAATGTTTGAAGATACTCAAAAATTTTTTGTGATTTCCAACACTGACTGTGAGAAATATTCTTACACTTTTTAAAGCCAATTTGGAATAGCACTCTTGAAAAAACATGTCAAAAAAACTTGCATAAAACAGAAACTCATTCCCATTTTCTCAAACTTTAAGAATCACGAGTCAGTTTAAAAACCAAAAAGATCAAAAACTTTAAGTTCAGATTTTGGAAGCAGGAAGAAGAAAAACTGAAAACGAATTTTCGTGAACCGTGAAAAAATAGGAAATCATAGACAGATAAGGGTTCAAATAGACAGACATGGGAGTAATCGTAGATCAAAATAAAGTCCTTCTTATCAATCAAAAGATAGGGACTTGCGGAAATTGTTCAGGGATTAAGGAAGCCGCCGCAGCGTAAACGTTTTTCGAAATTGACTTTTTTGAGTTTAAAAGTCGATTCAAATTGATCTGCGACCAAAAAAGAACTGAAATCGAACAGGAATTCAAGAGAGCAAACATTTTTGTTCGGAACAGAATAGCGACGAACAGCAATAATAGAAACCATTGAAACATAAATTCCATCAAAATGAAACTTCAGTAAATAGTCTCTTTTCCGAAAATCGGCTGTACAACGAACAATAATAATAATGCTGGCTAATATCAATCTTCGACCTAATTCAGAACGTTTTGAACCACTTTGCCCGTGGACAATAGAGCGACGGAAAAGGGAAAGATGATGACATGGCAACAAATAGAGAACACGTGCACGCGGAGAAATGGACGGATGGACATAGCGTAGGTGGAAAGATGGATGTTGATCAATTGAATATTTGCTCAGGAGTTGTTCGTAAATCGAAACGATGGTGAATGTAACGTGGATAGAGAAGGCTTGTGGTTATGATGAACAAAGTGAAACGTGGAAAGTGAGGTGTCAAAAAAGAACAAAAAAAGTGAAGAGTAATAGGGAAAAAGGGCAACGATCAAAGACTCTGAATAGAGTGCAGACGAGCAGCCAAACAATAAAAAATGCACTGAAAATAGATGTGTAGAGCAAACCATTTTCTAACTGACAAAAGTTTTACAAAAGCAAAGCTAATTCTACTGCTAAAAAGTATTCATATTAGTTTGAGTGGACTCGAAATTTTCTGCTTGATCTATGCAAGCCTTAATCACAGATCACAAAAGTAGTAAAACTTGGGCACATAATAAAAATTCTTCTTTTAGAAAACAAACGAGAAGGTGTTATCATACCAACCAAAAGATCTCTCACAGCGGAAATTAAACATTTCAGGAAAAAAGTAGGGATTTGAAAAATTGGGAGGTTAAAAAGGAAGTTAGTCAGAGTAACACCAATCGGGAATTTGCGATAACATTTTTTATGAGAAAGTTTGTATTAGAAAAATTGAGTCGAGCATTTTCTCACAACAATATGCTCCAGTTGTCTGGAGCACATGTTTGTGAAGAGTTTAAAATGTTATGATCAAGCAATCAAAAAAGGAAAAAAGAGATCTCTGATTATAATGCTAATGAAGTGGAATTAGTGTTATTTTCTTCTGAACTTATAGTTCATAAGTTCATTTATTTTACTTCCGTTTCAAAGATCTCCTATTAGGAAGCACTTTTCGAATTGTTTTTGAAAATCAAAAAAAGAAAAAAAAATTAAAACACAAAAGAGAACATTTCGAATCTATATGTATGTCCAGAATGTAGTCTTACATGTTGCCACGACAAAAGGAAGGAGTACAATGAAGAGACATAGACGAACGGAGAAAAGTGACCAGGTCTCACAATGACCAGTGTCCACCACACTAAACAAACGGGTTTCTTTTTCGTTCGTTTTTTATTGTTCTAAAATATATCATTACTTCTGGAGTTCTTTTTTTTAAAGTTTATTTTAATGTGAAAACGAGCGGAGTTCAGTCCGCATGGAAAATGTAGAGAAAAGTAAAACAGATCGCCAAGGATCTTCGATAATAAGAGAGAAAAAAACACCAATCTCCAATCGATAAATCTCGGGAGGTTTTTTTTTCAATTGGGAGTATTGAGAAGCTTCTGTTAGCTCCCTACTTTTCAAAAGAAAGTTGTGAGTAGACTGTTCTGTCCTATTAATCAACTTCGTTATTTTGATTTCCTGCGTGAACTTTATTTTTCTTTGTACTTTTCGACTATGTGGATTTCTCTATTTTCTTCTTTTATCTTTTCTATCTTTTTCTTCATCCCAGATCACATGGGAATCCTCAAAAAACTCAACGTTTTGTATTGCCATGGCCTCGGATCATCTATAAATTGTCGACATGCGACTCAACTTCAATCTTTTTTTGAGCAGCAGAAAGATGTTTACTATGAAAGGTAAATTTCTTAATTTTGGGCAAACGAAGTTCTATTATTTTCAAGATTTTTGTACAAAAACCCTGGATCCTACGATTATGTATGGCATGTTAGCGAATGGAAGAGAGATATCGAGGAGAGAATTGGTGAGATATTAAGATTTGATAGAAGTTAGAAAAAAGAGAATCATTAAAAGTTAGTATAAAAAGTTTGAGTAAGTGGGATCGATGCAAATTGAATCAGGTCAGTCCTGGTCCAGGTGATACTTTTCTAGAGAAAATGTAGCTTGCTTTGTGATTCTTGTGATTTCAATGCAACACAAATCATAGAATATATGCACCCTTTGATGAAGCATTTCTATAAAAAACAAAAATGGAATCCATGAAAAGCATGTTCTCGTATACTTCCGGTACACAACATAGTTTAATTAGCTTTATATGCTCTTAAAAAAAGTAAGAGAACGTGATGGGCGGTACGGGAAACGTTCAATGATGTTCGTGTTTGATCAGCCATCTGTCCTATGTGAAGGTAATCCGATGGTCTGACAGAGATTGTGAAAAAGATAGAAAATAAAAGAGTTGATGATCTTTGGTTTTTTTTTCAAAATTTTTTTGAATCTTCAGTGTTGGAAACTGTTACTTTGGATGCAGTCTTTACAATGAAGTTTTTCAGACTCCAACGATGAAAAATGGATCCTGATGGCCACTAGTGGGGCCTGTCACCCTGCTTTGAACATTGCCAAGGAGAGAAAGTCCAAAATTGCTGGTCTATTTCTTATGTGTCCAGGAACTGGTCTTGATATGAACTTTGTGGATACAATTCAACCAGGTGCTTTGAAGTATTTAATGAAAGTTGGCTCCATCAAGTATCCTCCATCAAAACATGGACATCCTGCTCTTTTGAATATCGAATGTCTTCAGGAATTCTTGAGAGTGAGCATCACGCTTTTTTTGATTGTATATACTAATTACTTGAAACCATTTCAGACTGATATTTGTAACAATCCAGTAGAAACGATTGATATAACGTGTCCAGTTTTGACTGTTCATGGAACTAAAGATAATGTAAGTCACAGTTATCCAAATCATCTACAAAATCAAACGTTTATTTCCTAGATTGTACCAGTTGAAAACTCAAATCGATTGACGCAGAGACTCGCCTCAACTTGCAAAGATTTCTATCGAATTCCTGGTGTGGATCATTATTTCGATTTAGACGAGGAAGTTTTGTCAAGAGTCGACAAATTGATGAATGTTATTCGAGAGAATGAAACAATCGGGAAAAAAAGAAACAAAATCTGATTATATAATTATTGCGAGTGTTTATTTAAAGTGAACATATTTTCTAGTGATGAATTCCAAAACAAAAATATCAATAAAAAGCGAAAAAACTCTAGAAGCTACCAACAGTTCCTCTTGAGGCTGCTGCAACCCGATTCGAACGTCCAACTGTGTTTCCTTCTGTACCCATAGCTGCACTGATTGAGAGGTCATATTTTTGAATTTGAAAGAGTTTGACACGTCCACATGTAATACGGTGAATAAGTTTACGGTAGATCTCTGCAATAACTTGTTTTATATAGAAAATTTATAGGAAGTGTGGTTCGAGTGCTGCCATTTTCTATTAAAAAGCTGTTATTTACAGAGTCGACACATAGAAAAGTACAGTAGTCATTTAGAGTAATTCCCTATTATGTTTGTCACCAACTCTGCGAGTATTAAAATAACTTCCAATCCACAGATCCTTTCTTACCTATCGCCGCTTTTCGGTAATCTGAAACAATGCAAATAACAATAAGCCCATCGATAAAAGGGTATAATGAGAGAGCACATAAAATTGGGCCAGTTGGAATTCCAAGTTGTAAATCAAAGAATGGAATGACGAACATTATCAAAACCGGTGAGAAGATAGTGAACGTTGGAACCGTGATTTGTATAACAAGAGTTTTGAATAGTTGAGTGTGCATTTTTCGATTCGTAATCGAGAATTGTTCCATCTTTTCACCCATTTTTCTATGCATTCTGACTCCACAAAAGATCATAACAGCGTATTGAATTGACTGAAAAGAGGAAGAAATGAGTAATTACTTCCTACTATTATTCACAACTTACCAATACCTTTGAGACACTTCCCATAACCATAACACTACGCCATCTGACGTGGTATTCAGAGTCCTGGAAACAGAATATGTTCTCGAATATGATCAGAACTCAAATAGCACAACTTACATAGACAACAGCTGCAAAATAGGCAAGACGAGATATATTCAAATCATAGTGATCACTGATTTCCCTTCTGAAACAGTTGGTAAGATCTCTGTAACTGTGATGAGAGAACAAACCTCAGGTAATCCTCAGAGACTTTATCTGGCATTCCTAAGAAATATACAGATGAACTCCAGTCTATACCAAATAACATAGCAATACAAACCCAAAACAATATTCGGAATCCATTGAAAAACCTAAGTCGACGGGTACTGTAAACCAAGATATAGTCGGAGTGGAATACAAGTAATGAACTTACTGAAAAATAGCCCAGTATCGGTAAATAAATTGCACTGCTAGCAGAGAAATTGTAGCTGCATAGGTGCTCGAGTACGCAGCTGAAAAGCGGAAACAATTAATTTACGTGCCAAATGAAACTCGAAATATCATTAGTCAGGTCAAAGTTTTTTCTAAGGTTGCAGATGTTTTCATGAAAGTTTGCTGGAAAAAAGTCATCGATGTCTAGGCACAAACGAACCGAAAGTTCAAAAATAGAATAAAATAACATACCTAACAGAACCATTGCAACTTCTTTGGAACATCCAAATGGTCTAGCCAATGTGAAAAATGTGAAACTGGCTTTGTAATTATGCGTCATCTTAATATCATATAAAACTAATAAGAATTGAATTGGAGTCCTACTTACCGGTTTTATAATAAACTCTGCTGTTGCAAATATTATACCCATCAATGAAAATGATAAAATAAGAAATTTGTAAGCTCCGAACACTTGTTTCGTGTGGAATATGATGAGATAGGCAAGGAAAGAATTAACCACAAGTGTAGAAAAGAACCCGATTTCCGAAGCAAGGAACGACTTTTCGACCCATGGCATGGAAGACATTTCTGAAGACCTTTGATCTCAAAATCAGAATTGAGCTCGAAAAGTGACGAAGAGGTTTTAGTTAAGTTTGAAGATCATTCTGACGAGAGACTTATAATTGAGGGAATTGAATGAAATGAATGAGGAGGAAGATGAAGACTATAATGATAAAGAGGAACTGAAGACGAGGAAAATATGTTCTTCCCGAGAGAACTGCAATTCTGACTACTATGTGAAATAGTTTGTTATACCTGAAGAGTAAAAGAACAGGTGGTTTTCCGGCTACACTGCTTTCAGAATACTCTAGAAAATGGCATTTGAAGACTTCATGAAATGTACAGTCCGTCACTCTTATAAACATGACATTCTTTGGTTCTCTGGATGAGATGAAGATTGTATAATTACGGATTACTGTAGATGAGACCGAAATTTTGATATATTAACAAGTTTTACACATTTCCTTGTTTCTCAATTCGCAAAACATCAGAAAAAAACTTTAAAAACGACATCTGGAACTTTTTCTGGTCTAACATATTTGCATACATTAATTCTCCCAAGTTCGCTGCGGTATTATGTTTCATAATTGTGTTACACTAATGAAATTTGATATCCCAAATAATATTTCGTTCGTTTTTTTTTCAATTCATAAAGCGTTCAATCCGATTTCATTCCTCACATCAAAACAACTATTTCCTTCCCTCCATTTCCTGTTTCGGTGTGGCTCTTACGTGTGTGTTTGTGTGGGCCACCAATTTCATATTTCTTCGAGGAGCATTTCAAAAAAAAGGAGAGCCATAAACGAAAAGAAATCATTCGTTTCTATTCAGCTTTATGCTTCTTCTTTTATTTCTGAACCTTTTGGGTTTAATATTTTCAAATGAAGTTCAAGAGCTACGATCAGAATGTTTAAATGAAGCACAACTTATGGATACTCTCATTAACAAAAGGGATTATAGTAAACACAAACTGCCACGTAAGTCTATGTAAATGATATTAAAGAAAACCGAAGCCTTGATTTCGAATTATGAAAAACGAATAACTTAAATTTTGGTTACTATAGTCTCACTCCAACATAATTCACCAAAAAGTGGGGTTCATAAAAATATTCTGGCAGCTAACTAGAACTCGAAGTGCTTCAATCAATCAGCACATAAAAGTCAGAAACCAAAAAAAGAAATCAAATTTCTAATTTAGGTAAAACTGGAATAACAGTTAGCGTTGAATTCTGGATTCAAGAAATCAATTCGATTTCCGAAATGACCAATGATTTCGAGCTGGAGTTGTTTATCAATGAAATGTGGACTGACCCTAATTTGAGGTGAGGGTATTTATACTGTACCTAAGTAAAAGTTTTTTTTTGTATAAACTATTTCCCAAGTGACAGAAGTTCGTAACATTTTAGAGCACAACACACGAAAAAGTAGATGAAAACAAAGATTTTTAGTGGATTTCTCAGTAGAGTAAAATAAAAAGGGCTTACTATTAACAAGAGCTGGGCGATATTATCAATTATTTATAACTGTTCACAAATGAAAAACTGTAAATCAGTGAGGAATACACATGCCCGAAGATATGAAAATTAGGAAAGTCTAACTTTTTGTCAGATAAAACAAAGAACACGATCACTTTTTCTAATCGAAAATACGTAATTAAGATTCTTCCCAAGCGATTTTCAAACTGACTCATTTCGCCCAAAGAACTCAAACTTATCTGACTTGAACATACGTTTAGTGCAATGACATTTCAATACAGACAATTCCTTTCTCAATGTAGACCATATAATTTCTCAGTTTGATCGAATTGGTTTTTTAAAGATCACTTTTTTCACCAGAATTTTCTTCAGATTCGTTCATCTTGGAGCATGTAAGGCCAATCTGACACTGGACCAACAAACACTTACCAAGTACTACCTCCACAACGCTTTTATAAACGACGTTTTCCTTTTTTCTAATTGCAGGTTATGGACACCGAATACATGCTTTGTTAACTCGAAATTCGCGGAAATCTATGAATCACCTTTTCAAAATGTCTTCCTGACTCTATTCGATAATGGAACGGTTTGGGTCAACTACGTGAGTCATACTGCGCTAACCGTGGTACATAAAAATCAAACTAGCAGCCTTAGAAGCCATATGGTCTAGTCTCAATGAACTTTCACCCGATTCATAAATTTCAGAGAGTTCGAGTAAAAGGGCCATGCAATATGGATTTAGAAGATTTTCCGATGGATACACAGTCATGTAGACTCAACTATCAAAGGTAAATCACTTGAAAGAACTTCGAAGACAAGATAACAATCTCTTTTTTTTCAAGTTTTTCTTATAACAATGACGAAGTTCGCCTCCAATGGAACAGTCAACGATCGCCAGTTTTCGCATTACAAGAGGTATGCAGAACTTATCTTCAAAAGACATCGGGACTATTTTTCAGATTAGAATCGCAGACTTTTGGCTCAAGGACATCACACCTGCAGTCATTAAAAGGGTACAGATGAAAACTGCGAATTTAAGAAAAAAAACCGAATTCTGATTTGAAAGTCTGTTTTGGTTTGTGGTACAGAGGGGGAAGGGGGTATTAAAGACACACTCAAATGGTATAATTATTGGAAAAACTAGAACCTAAAAATATCAAAAAGAGCTATTTAGTAACAAGAAGTGTCTAGAGACATTCATTACAAAGAAGTGAAATTAGATTTTAGGATTATCCAGCTGGAAATTGGGATGAACTTGTTGTCACTTTTGTATTTGAACGACGATACATGTGGTATTTCCTGCAGGCATATCTCCCAACGTTTTTCTCTATTTTCATCAGGTTTTATGTTTATTTTGAACCTACAAATATTCTTCAATTTTCAGCTGGATTGCTTTCTCTCTTGGACCTCAAGCCATCACTCCAAGAACTATGATTGGAGTGAACGCATTGCTTTCCATGATCTTTCATTTTGGATCCATTATGAAAAACTTGCCGAGAGTATCCTATATCAAAGCGATTGGTGAGTTGTGTCAAGTCTTTCCACCAATTATTGTACTACATTCCAGATGTTTGGATGCTTAGCTCGATGACATTTGTCTTTCTCTCACTAATCGAATTGGCAATTGTGGGATACAAGCTTCAGATGCAAAGAGAAAAAGAGCACGTTATTGAGAGAGTTGATCGGATTGCAAGATTTGCATTTCCAGCAGGTTTCAGTATTTTTAACGTGAGTATAATTTGCAATCTAGTTCACTAGAAGAATTACACCTGAACTGAAAACTGAATACACTGAACTTCAATATAAGGGCTCATTAAACAAACACACTTGAAGGAAAACATGAATTTTGTTCCATGTACTTTCTTCAGATAATCTACTGGGCCCGATATGGTTTCAAAGTTGGATAATCCTTGAATGGAATCTTCTCTCTTCTCAGACGTTTTCTTGTTCCATACGTTCCTTTTTTCTCTATTGTATTCCTCCTATCCTAAAGTTGTACCCATCCTGTTCCCAGGCGTATCGGTTTCTATTTCTTCTCTCATTCATCCATTTTTGCTCACTTCCTTCCAATGTCAGTCAGTCAGTTCAGTCTCAGTTATATATATTTTTGCTTAGATGCTTTTTTTCTCAGATAGATTATACTTTCAACTCCTTCTCCCCCCTTCAATAATAATAATATTGTGGTTTGGTTTCAATGACTGACGTAAATAAAAGCTTTTCTACTTTTCAAAACACTTTCCTTCTTTCCTTCTGCTCAATTTCTTCAGAATTCATAATTTCACTTTTTGTCTTTTTTTTCTGTTTTTGTTTCACCTTGGACCACAGCTAGTCTTCAGAAATATATGTTCCATATGTGCTTATTCATCTTCTGAACTCTACGATCTGGCTCTTCTAACGTGTCATCATCTTTCGTCTTTTCGTGAGAAAGAACAAGGCGACCACCCATATTTTTCGTTTTTAGTTTATTTCCAATGTTTGGCAAAAATCCATTCTGAAAGAAAAAACAAATTCATCCTTCTGTACACATTCTCAGATTGTTTTGAGGATGGGCCTAGTGGTTTATTGCATTTTATTTCGTCTGGAAAAAATATGAATTTTGATGAGGCCGTGTGGCAAAGATTTAACGTTTTCCTTGAAATGTTGTGGTATAGACTTTCAGAGACAGCTTGGATCAACGTTCAGCTTTGGTCAATAAGATTAATACTCTGATAGTAATTAGTTGGATTTTTCCTCAATTCTACAAATTTCAAAATTTTCTTCTTTTATGCTCACTTCATGAAACGTGGTAGTGCTCCTTAGTCTCATAACAATCGGTTTCCGTAGTTTTGGGATAGTTTTTAGTTTTAGTAACGGAGAATAATGCGAATCTATCGAACTTATTTGCGTCTCCAGAAAGTTTTTAAACTCGGAACCATCTCTATGTTTTGCCAAGTTTTGAACCGAACCCGTCACTCTGTTTTCAATTCTACGAATCATTTTTCCACAGAACCAATAAGTTTGTCTCCAGTCCGAATAGTGTAATACTACTGACAATTTTTTGAATCATTTGTCATTTTTTATCAGATTATCCATCCACCTCTTTTCAATTCTTCAAAAAAGACCTCCTAGTCAACATTGCTCATTTCACACTCTTCAATTGCGTGTATTCGGACATTGGTCCCAACCAAAATAAAGGGAACTTGTACTAGAAATGTATATATGTGACAGACATATTCAATTTCCGCTTCATTTTTGACTCCTTCCTACGCTCATTCTGTCAAATTCCTGTATTGTGCTAGTATTAGAAAAAAGAAACGAAGAATGATTGAAGAAATTGATGATGAGGAGGAGCTGAACTACGATGAAAGACTGAGGTAGGTCGTAAATTTCTGCATATCCGAGTAGTTTTTTCCTCTTTTTTTGCTGTTTTCAAGTTTAATGCTCAACTTTTTTCTTGAGCTCCGGTTTCCGAATACCCGACCCCTGGAGTCATTTTCTCTCGTAATCCATTAATTGTCCCATTTCAAGTGAAATCTCTCTAGTCAGCTGTGTTCTTCATCATAAGAGAGACCTTCTTAAAGCAGATAAAGTCGTTCGACTTCAACGGTAACGACCTTTTTTACTACATTGTTCCTTCGATACACATTATTTATTGCTTCCGTGCTTCTTCTCATTTCAATCATCTTATTTCTTAAAAAAAAACAAATTGATTGACAAAAAGCGGAAATTTGAAAATGTAAGTTTCTGAATATGCTCTGAAATATTCCGAGTTCCTATATTTTTGTGAATACCCAGAAGTGTAGACAACAGCCACATAACAGTTGCAGTGAATAGGTTTCTGTGAATTCAAAATGAGAAGTTGACTATACTCACATCTTATTTTTGGGAAAGATTCAGGAAATGGTTCCAGTTTTTTCAACACTTTTTTGAGTAACTACTGATCCTTTTTTCAATGGATTCCAAATGGATCAATTCCCGTCAGTGCAGCTTCTACTTATCAGAATATATTTGATTATCTCTATTTCCTTCTGTGGTGACCCTGGAACCTCAGTTTGAGCCATCTCTGTTCCGTTCTAATTATTAGATCTTTGAGACGTCCAACTCGAAAGTCACTCATCTTTGAAACCTTTCTTCACTCATTTTTTATATCTCGACAAAATTTTTATGAGCTCTTCTCGGCGTTTCTTTATGACTTCCAAAATGCACCATTCTTCATTGCAACCACTTTTCTTATCACTGACACATTTTGAAACTCTCCAGATTCCCCACACAACATCACTTCCTTCTGTTCGAATGAAGAACCACATTCCGAGTCATCATAAATCTTATCGAAAGGTCAATAGATGCAAAAAGATGTTGGCTCGTCAGTGAGGGATCTCCCGAAGACAAGCCAGCCACAACATAGAAAAGAGAAATGTTGTGTAATCAAATGATGTTTCATTGTTTCCGTAGTGCCTAGGGCATCATCAGGGAAATGAGCCGACCACAATGATTAATGAGGTTTTTGTGATCCTTCTCCTCTTTTCCATTGTTATCATAAGATAGGAGAAGATAACACAATTGAAATGTTGCGAACTTCCTCATCTCCTGGTACTAGTTCTCGATCATCTTCCGATTCCACTGTTATTCAAGACTATGAAATGGTGAATTTAGTACCATCGCCTGCTACAAAAAAGAAGTAAGCGAATATTCTAATTATATCACTCTAGACAATTGAAAAATCTGTCTGGAAGCGGGGTGGTCAATAAATAAAGTCAAGTGTCAGACATTAGAGGACCCTTGAAATTAGTGGGTGGTTCAGTAGTCAGTATTGAAATCGCTTTCAAAACATAAACAATAGATTTTCAATTCATCAGCTGGGAGGAATTTTAGTTGAGTGGATTTTCAAAAACATGTTTGTGCTTCTCCAAGAATACTGTACATATTCTTGGATCAGCTTTTCGCGTGAAAAGTTTTTTGTGGGCACTTTGAAAGAAACTATGATTGAATATCAATTTCAATCTAGAAATAGTAAGAGAAAGCTCTGAGATCTTCTATGTACCCAAAATAGTTATTCCTCCTTCATCTTTTGTACGTGTCTTTGTATCTCATCCTTCTATTTTATCATTCATGTCCTTTCGTTTTCATAACTTTTTGTCTCCATCTTCTTCTTTTTTTCATCCTTTTTGTCTCCGAATTTCTCATTTGACTTCACTTCTTCTTCAGTTGCTTGACCCCTTATTTTAAGTGCAAGGCAGACATGGTTTATTGGTCGTAAAACGAGAAAAAACTTCTAGGAACTTATCTAATTATTGTAACTAACTCTGTCCCTTTAGCCCTCCCAGTCACTTATTTTCTTCCTTTTCAGCTTTTCAAAATGTTTTCAGGTTCGTGACCATCAACGAACTCGAGGAGGCATGCGAAGAAATGGGAACGTTTAAGTACCGTTTTGAGAAAGTAAGTCTTTGACACTTCTGTGGGTGGTGTGTTGGGTATATCGGAAGTCTTGAAAACATGGTCGTAACTCATCGGGAAGGATTATTTGTTAATGCCTACTTTGATGGGAGGAGAAACGAAAAAACAAAAAGAAGACAAAGAGTTGTTGCAGTTTTTGGAAAATGATAGAATGATGACAATGAGTAATGGAAGTGGCTTTTAAGTCTTTGACCCTTTTTTCGTTAGTGGAAATGTCTAGAAAAACTGAAGTCATTGTTCAAAAAGATAATGAAGGATTAGCATAAAATTATACTAAAGAATATTTTTTAGTCATTGAATTTTCCACGGAACATTGGCCAAACTTGTATGTCTGTCTTTAAAAAATTGATTCATCCTTAAGCACTTTATGTAAAAAAAATCTATCGCATAGAACTGAAAACCCGTACCTAGACATTGTCTCTATACCAGTTGGGTTGTGATAGTTACAGAGACTGAATCATATAAACAACAGACAGTACGGAGATCCTACAGATTCAAACTCCAAAAGATCGACGCATTCATAAACTTTACCACTTCATAAACGAGCTGGGGAGCCATCAGATGTTATTCCAAACCTTGAAATCAGAATCAATTTTGTGTCTGCTTTTGACCTTACAAGGAAATTTCAATATATCACTTTTCAAAAATTCACACCTTTTTTCTATTTCACGCTTTACATTTTTGCACTTGAAAAACTCTTTCGAAAACTGAAATTTGTGCAAAAACTGGAAAAATGAGATTCTGCAAAACTTTTGAATTTATCGCACTTTTCCATGAGCCTTACCTCTCGTAAAAACCATTTTCGAACTTTTTCTTTCTGTTTCCTGCTCTGTTCCTGAAACCATTTTTCATTTGCTTCGCCTTGCTATTTCTCCGAAAAAAGAACACGTGGTGAAACATACGTTTCTTTCATGATTTCTGGTCCCACGAGATTCTCGATGGACGCATCACTGTTTTCAAATTCATTGGTTTTGGAGAGGCGAGGAAGAAGTGCTGTATGTACAGCAACAACAACATAGATCAACACATTTTAAATGATGACGGACCACTGAGTACGTATGTGAAATCGGATACCATATGTGGTGGGTGCACCACCAACCAGACACAACGATTCATGCTCTTATAATAACGTGCTAAAACCATCAGAGCTCTTCTCTTTCCCTCCGGAAGAATAGAAGGATGTGTGTATGCTTAACCTTTCTTTTTGCAATTCAATACCACATTTCATCAAAAAGAAGAGGGTCTCGATGGTTGGTGTACTTTTTAGAAGTAGTTGTTGATTGATAATTAGGTTTCGAGTTAGTTTTGGATTGTGGTAGATGAGAGAGCAGAGGATAAATATCACGTGGTCCATCAGTAGCTGATGGGCACTTCTGGCATGCTGAAAGTTCGGACCACTGACATCGAGGCTGGAAGAATCTCTTGATAAGAGACACAAGCTCAAATTTGAAGAAAGCTGGAGAAACTTGCAACATAAGGGCTCCTATGTTTCCAGTCATATTTCTTCTACCTTGGAAATGAAAACCTCATGCCCTTTTATTAAAGGTTTTCAATTTCAACTCAGCCCATTTTCAGCTCATGGTTCGTTCCTGTCGAGTTACTTCCTTAAGTTCCTCCATCCCATTCAGACTACAATATTTTCCAGAAAAGTCAAAAGCCCAAATTCCCACACTTTTTATTGGAAATTCCATAAACAATTTATAAACGGGAGGTCTGTTATCTTGTTTTGTTCCTCACTTCTTCTCACTTTTCCTTGGGAACAAAAAAAAACAATGTATTATCTTCTCACTGTCACACAGGATTAGCTCGTCCTCACAACCTCTTTACTTCCATTTTGTGAATACTTAAACCAACAAAAAAGTGAAAACGATGACATGGACGTAGTGGACAACTCTACATACACACATACACACGGACTTCGGGACGTCTTCTTTTGAACTCCGCCCCTTTGGGCTCTCGTGGCGGGCTGCTTCACAGCTTTTCGCCCCATCGCATTTGTGTCTTTTGAGTATCATTTTTCTGCGGGGGTCTTATTAATACTTCATTCAATCTGATTTCTATTCGAGATGGTGTTCCATTCGAGGTCGGCGAAGGCGTCGAAGAAGAAAATTGATTTGGCCAAGGTAAGATAGTCGATGGAAGAACTAGAAACCTTGACTTCTCGACGTTAAATAATCTCATTATGCCTAAAATTCTATGGATATGTTCTGCTTCAGTTGATTCAACATAGTTATCCTGATCCTCATTTTGAAACCCACTTCAGTTTTACTCCGACTGAACCTTTTTTGGAAATTGGCTAGAAAATTGTTTTTGGAAACGAGCTACCTTATTGTATATTTTGAAAAATCTTTCGATTTTTGATTTTTTGCTCTGAACATCTCAGTCTTTCTAAACTCAAAACACCAAGAATAACCCATTGACCCAGAAGAACTGCATGTGAAAAACCCCTCGAACCTATATTGTTCCACTAAAGCTTATCTTTATGAAAAATGTACATGCTTTTCGTTTTTCTGAAGAATCCTAAGCTTTTTTGGA
Source organism: Caenorhabditis doughertyi (assembly GCA_963572265.1). Taxonomy (NCBI): domain Eukaryota; kingdom Metazoa; phylum Nematoda; class Chromadorea; order Rhabditida; family Rhabditidae; genus Caenorhabditis; species Caenorhabditis doughertyi. The sequence continues at coordinate 10,110,922 of OY751557.1, forward strand.
ATGTTCGGAGAACCTTTAGAACTCTTCTCCTTCTCTTTTTCAACAACTTTTGCACATTGAAGACATCGAATCGGTCAAAATTTCTAAAAGGGAAAAGAGCACACGCACGAGATGCCTACAACTCAATTGTGAGGGAAAGTCTGTGACTTTTGTCTTCTCCTTTTCTCTCGTCACCACCTAATCCATTTTGAGATCCAGAATAGGAATCCTTCTCCTAACCAAGCTCTCTCTCTCTCTCTCCGGACTCCACATATATTGGCCTACCCGAACGGGGCGGAACCCAACAAAAAGTGTTCATGTTTGCTGTGTGTCGGAGAAGAATTTATCATGTCAAATTGAGCTTGATTAGATGCTCAGATAGAGGCACGCTCCTCGTTTTCTCTTCGTTATGTTTTGACGTACCCCTCCTACCACCAAATCCAGATGAAGAAGGGAAAAACTCCTTGGGGAGGAAAAGAAGGCACGTCTTCTGAATTCCTCAACCCGCTTTTGAATTCTGGGTGTTCTTTTTCTCAAATATGAAACAATTGGTGTGGTGTGATTCTTGAGAAGAGGGGGGAAGTGGACACATGAACATTGAAATACTCGAAAAGATGTGTCCCGAGGTCGCCCAACAGCCCCTAAGGGACAGATATATGGACGGGTGGACACAAAACGATTCAAGAGAAACAATCCGGGAATAGTTTTGTGACAAAGTGTCACTACTCTGTCACACTTATTTACTACTCAGGCAAATGCAAGTTTTGGTTTCAAGATACAAAGAGACCAACATGTGTGTGCCTTGGTATGCACAGAAAACAACAATTGGGGTTGAGAAGGATAACCTAGTTTAGTTAAGGAGGGTGGAAGAAGAGGGTCCTAGTTGTCTATCATCAATTCTACTTCCTTTTCAAATGCTAAGTCAGTAAGACAAAACAAAAGAAAAAACAACAATTGAAGTCACGTGGTGTTGTTAATACAAAAAAATTAACAGGAATCACGTCATGCGTTTAGATTACTGTAGTTTGAAACAAAAGGTTTCTATCCAGTGTTATGAAAAGTTGTATTAATAGAAGGGCAGCGAAATGCGTGTTTTCTCTCAGCTGGAATACTGTGAGACATGTCTTTTTCACTTCAATTACACTTTTGAATCAACTTAAAATGCATTTTGTTTTACTTGAAACTTGAAACCCAAAAAAAAAAGTTTGTTTTCTGGTTCAACTTCAAACCAGGGAGCTTCTTAATTTGAGATCAAAAGTTCGAAAACTTGTAATTTTTTCAATTTCAGTTCAAACCCTATCTCCTAAATGCGGGTATCGTATTGTTTGTTGGAGTCTATGTCTACGCCGGCGCCCTCCTTATCCAGTACATCGAAAGAATTCCAATAAAGGTAAGGAAATGGATCTTTGGGAAAACTCAAAACGACTCTAGGGACTTGAAGGTGTTATCTTTTGTCTAGTTTTGACATATATTCATCATCATTTTCTTATTTTTCCAACACCTCTGGGACTTCCTTTTTTGATGTTCTTATTTCAGGTGGAAGATTCGTTCAGACTTCGACGAAATAGCAGAGATGACATGCCAATCATTCCTTGTGAGTCTCTTTTTTCTTTTTTTTTCACTCATCGTCTAGAGATCCTATCAATCTTTTCAATCTAATACAAATGTTGCTCTCTTGCTCTTTCATTCTCTCTGATGTACTCTCTCAGATTGAGCGGAAGACATCATACTACGTAGCACAGAAAAAAAAATTGGCGGAAATGTTGAAACTAGAAGCTAGAATAGTGATGACATATGACAAATGACAAAGATTACAATGAAGGAAAAAAAGATTGGGGTTGGAGCTTACATGAACTTTTCGGAGATTTGTTCCGACAAAAATAATAGTGTAAGAGGAGGAACAGCTTTTTGAAACAATAGTTGAAAAACAGAACAATAAGTATTTTCAGTAGACCGATCAAAGGAATGCGTACTCCAAGCTCTTCGAAAAATGGCACATCTGTCAAAAGGAAACTGTTCACATCTTCATGTAAGCTCTTCATGCTTTCTTTCTCTTATGAAAGTTTATTTTTTCCAGACAAATGTTAATCTTCTTGATGATTGTTATTCTTCGGATCTACAAAAACTAAAAGCATTATATGATAGTCCGAGTCCAGAAGGTGAGCTTCTTCTCTTCTCACCCATATTGAGTCAAACTAAAGTCAAAAAAGTAGTGGTTATCTCTATGAAATGTCCCCAGAGACTCCAGTTTTGGCAACTCTCTCGCTCATTTTTCTCACAGAGTTGTTCGATCAAATCGAGCTTTGATTTCAACACTTTTTTGTCTTTCCGCCTTGTTTCCATATGTCCATCTGAAAAAAGACCAAGTCCCTGGAGACTAATGAAAACGTTTTGGCGGAATGGAATGGGATTGAAGTTTGAGGCGATAAATTATGATTTGTTATAGGGTCAAAAGAAGCAGAATCATCGGAACCAAAGTCGGCGGTTGCTTTGAAAAAGTTTGAAACTATTGATGGTTATGAACAATGGACGACTACAGATGCAATATTGTTCTGCTTTACAGTTATCACTACTATTGGTAAGTGTAGGGAACATGAAACAATCCATGAAGAAGTATTTAAAATTAACCATAAATATCCCAGGTTACGGTAACGTGGCACCTCAATCATTCTGGGGTCGAGTGTTTGTCATAATATATGGAACCATTGGTATCCCCACTGCTATGATGGCCATCGCAAACGTCGGAAAGTTTTTGGCTACCCTTCTCAAATCATGGACTCGTCCTTTTCTTCTTTTATGCCGAAGAATGAAGAAACGAATGTCGAAAAAAGATCAGAATGGAAATGAAATCAAAGAAACACAGAGGTTAATGGAAAGTTCAAAAAAGAAAGCAAAGAAAATAGAAGATGATATTTCATCACATGAAGATGTAGAAGTAGAAGAAGAAGTGGAAGAAAGTGATGGTAAGTCCATTAATTTTGAAAGAAACGTTGTCTAGAAACTGGAATAAACAAAACAACAATTTTATTCACAAAAAAAAAAACCTTAAGCAAGTATTCCCGTAAGTCAATCCGAAGAAACTGGTGATGATGAAGATGATAGTGTCATCACAGGTAAGTTTTGAACATAATTATCACTTTTCACTTGTTTTTTTTTTCTGAAACTTTTCTCATCCTGCCTACACTTTCATTAGCTATTTTTAAATTTTGTTACAGTTTCACTTGCTCAAGTTTTTATCACAACTACGTCTTATCCAGAAACTATTTACCAATTCATTTTTTTTTCAGTGACAGAAACCGTCGTTCTGTTTCTTGCCTTCTTGATTTACATCATTGCTGGATCCCTTCTGATGAGCTATTATGAAGAAGGAATGACATTTGGATTAGCGATTTACTTCAATTTTGTAACACTTACAACAATTGGATTAGGTGATTTGGTACCTCAATCCACGGATTGGCTGGTATGGTTAACTTTTTTTCTTAATTAGAAAAGTTTTTCTCAATTTACAGTTTGTAACTCTTGTCTACTGTGCCATCGGATTGGCTTTGACCACAATAGCCATTGAAATCGCTGCAGATACATTGAAAAAGTTACATTATTTCGGAAGGAAACTTGATAATGTTCACAATGTGCAAATTTGGTTTGGCGGTCAAAAGTTAGAATTTTCTTCACTTTCATTTAGTCAAGTTTGAGAATTTCAGATTATCCATGAAGGCGTTGGTAAAAAACCTTGGAGATCAATTGAATGTGCCAGTGGAAGAACTGGAAAACTTGGATCTCGCTAAGTTTGTGGACGATGCCATAAAAGTAGAAGCAGGAGAATTGACAACATTGAGGGTATGCTTTTGAATACGATAGAGCTCTCATAAACTAATATTATGCCCTTCTAGAATGATCGTGCCTGGATGAACTCCAATTACTGGCGAGCAATTGAAAGTGGATCAATGCACTATGTCGATGATGATGACTTAGTGACAATACAGTCCAACCGTAATTATTATTCTGAATTTTAACCATTTGCCCTTTTTTGAACTGAAAATTGCTTGGATGGTTTGATTTGATGTTGTCGATATTTGTCAATTATGCGGGTTTTTAATTTCTTCCCCTCGAATTATCAATTTGAATTTTTCCAGTGTGATTGTGAGTGCATATTCATTTGCGTGCACTTACATTCTATCAAATTGATAGTATGTTCATATTCGTCTCCCTTTTTTGAATTTTTGTTATTATCATTGTTTCCACTCCACGTGGATATCACCTGGTGCTACAAAAGAAAATAGAAAAGAGCCTTCCACATCACCCAAGTGCAATTAATTTGTGTATTTCCTGAAAATATGAATAAGAATTATCTAAGCATGATTTGTTTTTGACCCAACTATAAGAAAATTATGTTCTGAAAAGTATGGAATGGGAATCTGTTGGAATCGGAGCACTTGCACTTCGTTTCCCTCTCTCAATATACATTCCAGCATGATTGCAGTCACCAAATTGTTTTTGCTGTGTGAGCAACCAACCAACCAACTACAAACATCCTGACACTCGGTTATTTTATTTGTGAATATGTTCTCGGTATGAGTTTCTCGGCTCTGTTCCAGAATAGGGGTCCCTTGATTTTCTGGGGGTCCCATAAAATGTCCAAGGGTCCCATGGAATCTCCAAGGGTCCCATGGAAAACCCAGGGGTCCCATGATTTCTCCAGGGGTCCCATGCATGCGACAAGGGTCCCATGAAAATAACAATTTTTTAGAAATGTTTAAAGTTGGGTAATGTTGTTTCTCGTGGTTTTTTCCTCATTTTTGATATATTTTGAAACTTTGCCGGTCTTCGACAATGAATCTAGTAACATTACATATTGAGTTTCTAACCTTGAGGTTTTTCAGAAGCAAAATGATAGCTCTTTCTTTAGTGATCGTTAGAGTTTGATAGAGACTGGTATCCGATCAAAAATATCAGTGTTTATTTTGTTTCGTGGAGTTAGGATGGCGAACTTTTTGAGTTGTTGAACATCTCCTGATTGTAATAAGTGACCAAAAAATTCTCCAAACATTCGTCAAAACACACCGAAAATGACAAAAAGCTACTACAAAACATAAGGGACCGATAGAAATTCATGAAAACTTTTAAAAGTCTGGTTGTGAAACACTTATTTTGGTTTCCAGAAAACTGCGAAACTTCTCTATTTTGATGGGACCCTTGTCGCATGCATGGGACCCCTGGAGAAATTATGGGACCCCTGGGGCTTCCATGGGACCCTTGGCGATTCCATGGGACCCTTGGACATTTTATGGGACCCCCAGAAAATCAAGGGACCCCTATTCTGGAACAGAGCCAGTTTCTCTTGTTTCAGTATCTTGTGGCTCTCAACAAATGCTCATTCGAGTTCCATACTCGAGATCTACGGAATCTAGAATGATCACAGTTAATCATGAACCGCTAACTGAAAGCTCAGATGAATATTATAAACTACAAAGTGTGAACGAAGAGTATGAAGCTGCTGATGCACAGTTTCAAGATATTGAAGCAGCAGTAGCAGATCGACCGGTTTGTGTGTTTCATAGAGCTGACTAAAATCGATCTTTCAGCAAGTAAATCAAAATGAAGGCCCCCGAAAAACATCACAGTGCATAGAGCTTCAGAAACTTCTAAAAGCTTTGAATGACTTGAACAACGGTGAACTTTTTTTTTGATAGTCCCATCAATTTTATTCTTATTCCAGAAGTGGTTTCTCAGGATGGTAGATGGAGCGAAGAGGCTCGTCGGCGCTACTTAGAATATCAAAGGATATGGAGTCGCTTCCGTACTCCAAAGCAAAAATAATAACGTGTGATTGAAAAATTATATGAATGCAATGTACCGAATGATCTTTATTTGTATAAATTGAATTATGGGTTAATTGGAAAAGTTATTGAAAATGAATTGAACGATTTCTACGTTTTCTTTTCATGAACCAATATGCTGTAGACGAACGCTGTTAGAGACAGTTGGAGGTGTTTTCGTGAACATTTCTGTAATTAAATGTCATATTTCTGCTCATAGAAAACTTCTCTTGAGGCTTCAGACCGAGACGAACTTTTAAGTGCTGTCCTAAAACCTCGGAAACACAAAAGTATAATTAGTGTATCAATGATAGGAAATATTGAAATCAATAACGGTTGAATTTCTTCGATTTTGATTCTGTCCTTATCAATCTCCAAGAGAGGAGCAGTGATCAAAGTGAAACCAGGAAGATAGACCAAAAAACACGGAGTTATTGTCTGAGAAACGTAACTGAAATTAGATTCTAACATAAAGCAATACCTGTAAAACGAGTGTCCAAAACAGATCTTTGTGAACTTTCGCCACAACTCCTGATGCAAAGTTACTAGCGTTTTTGACGCTTTGATAGAGATAAAATCCACAGAAACCGATCAAAGCACCAGTTATTGTTTGACAAAAAGCAACCAATATCATGCAGAAAATGCTTGGAAAATATAACTCTTTCACACCAGTTGTTTCATTAACTTTTAAATACACAACAGCGTAGTAACCTGCTCCCGAAACGTCAATTTCATATTTCTGAAGAACACTTTCCCGAAAATACGAATCAAAGTAATCACAGGGAAGAACGAAGAACACCGCAGCGTAAATCCAAATCATTCCTAGGATACCGGATGTTATAGACCAAATATACCAGTATTGACCACAGCCGTGACTACTGAAAACGTAGATCTGTATTTCAATTCAAGAAAAACAAACTTACTGTACGACACTGTATCTATACACAAAGTTGTTTGACAAAAGTGACATACAGAGGCATTGACTCAAAGATTGAAGCACTGCCATAATAGATCCGATAGGCCGATACTTGAAAACACTCGTGGCAAAATAAATAAATCCAAACTTGTGAATATGAACAGCCTCAAAATAAATTTCAGTTTTATCCTCGAAAAGGATCCAGAACTCACAGGTAACATAAGCAAGTCTAACGTGTTGTATGACATTAGAAAACAGCTGTACACAATCAACAAAAACCGATAATTCCCAATGATTTTCTTCGTTTGATGCAGAAGGAAAAGTAACAGAGAATTCAACAAAAACGAAAAAACGAAACAAATTGTTGCAGTTTTCATTGTGATACTGTTAGATGATAGGAAGACTGATGTGTTATGTGGGGTATTCATTTCGATTAGAGTCTAATGAAGGTTTGTCTATGAAAATCCCGTGAGAGGCTCTCCGAAAACGTCACAAATTTATTCGAATGTGTGTTGGTTGAAGAAATACATATTTTGTTAAAAAATCAAATATTACGAAAGCATGAATTATATCCTCTTCAGCCACCACCTTTAGGGATTTCCTCGTTCAAATTAGCATTTTTGATGATGTGTCAGCAAAACCAAAAAATCAAAAGAAATGTCAGAAAATAAAGATCAGGAACTTGTTTTCAAGATACAGGAATATGGTAGACACTGTTCGATACTGTATTTTGTTTTGGCCAAAAGAAATCTGAAATTGATTTTTTTCCCATAGCACAAAATAAACTTTGTTACTTTTCAAAGCAGTGCGGAACCCTCTGAAGCAAACCAGAATGATTATTGTATCGATTATTGGAAATATTGAGATCAGAAGAGGTTGAAGTCGTTCTATTGAAGAACAATCCAAATCATTTTCAAATAATGGAGTGAAAATTAGAATACATCCTGGTATGTAGACCATGAAACATGGAGTAATCGTCTAGAATTTCCTGAACATTTCTTCATAAACGAGGACTCACTTACCTGGAAAACTAATGTCAAAAACAAATCTCTATGAACTTTAGCAACAAATCCAGACTTGAAGTTTTTAATGTTTCTCACACTTTTGTACAAATAGAAACCACATATTCCTATCAGAAAACTAGTGAGACATTGGAATACAGCCACTAAACATAAGCAGAAGACACTAGGAAAGTAGAAACTTGCATCTTTTTTATAGACAACTGCGTAATATCCTATTTCCGTGATATTCAATTCATATTTTTGAAGAATCTCTTGTCTGAAATATACGAATTTCGAGTCTTTCAATTATTTTTTGAAGTTTCCAACCTGAAGTGATTATCGAAAAACTTGGATGGGAATGCATAAAATATTGCAGCCCAAATCCAAGCTGATAAAAAACCAGCAGATATAAAAGGCCAAGTATACCAATATTTTCCAATCCGATGTGTGCTGAAACAATAAATGAAAACTTAATCAGTGTTGGAACTTGCCTGATGATACTATACCGGTAAACGAAATTGAAAGAAAGAAGTGTGATACATAATCCTTGACTTAGAGACTGAAGCAAAGCCAATACTAGTCCAAATGGGCGAGCTCTGAGAGAACTCTTGGCAAAATAAATAAAACCAGACTTATAAATATGAACTGCCGGAATCATCAAAAAATCTAATGAGTTGTAAAACATGAGAAAACAACTGTATATAATCATTAGAAACCGATAATTCCCAATGATTGTTTTGGTTTTCTCGAGTAAAATTAATAAGGTGACATTGAGCGTAAGTGAGCAAATCAAACATGCTCCAGATTTTTCCATTTGCGATTGGTTATCTGGAAATCATTGAAAGAAATATTGTAAGAAAATGTGACTAATTATCAGAGCAACAAAAGGTGATCTAACAGAAAACACAAAATGTTTTGTCTACGTTATCTTGAGTCAAATAACAACAGAAGTTCCTAGATCACCATGATGGTCAGAAGAAACAGTGGGAAAAAAGCTCTCTAGATGCCATTCCAACTTTTCAAATTTGAACGAATTGAACGCGAATATGCTTTTTCATTTCAAAACTCACATTCACATTCACTTTAATGTCGATTTACCATTAATTAATACTTTTCGCATTGAATATTCCTTGATATGAGACGGTTGCATATGAAAAAATTATCAAATGTAGTCTGATTTTTACTTTGAACACCAAAATCCAAACGACTTTAGAAAATTGAAAAATCTCCAGAATGCAAAATAAACGAATTTTATATTCTAATGAACGTCTAATACCGGAGACACCACACACTCACATACTTATTATTCACCTGCTTCCGCCTAGAGTTTTAAATAAAGATATTTGAGAAAGTGCATACGCAGACAATCATACAATATAAACTTTATTGAAAACTAAACTTCAATTCAATTATGTTTTTCTAAATCCGGAAGGGCAGCCAACACTTGATGCTCAATATTAACCTCGTTCACGCCACGAAGGAATCTTACGAAGCCTGAATGAAAACCTAACTTTTAGACATTCAAGTCTCTTTATTCCTTACCATTCTCTCCAAAATCAGTTCCCCATTGATGAACACAAATCCAATAAGGAACTCCATTATCTACTCCCCATCCAATAATTTTTGTATCCATTCCACCTTCTTGATCTCCAGCTGTATGAACATAAATTCCTGATTTGTAATCCCAGAAATCATCATAAATAACAAAAGAAGCAATCACTGGTCCGTTTGTCATAATTTCAATTTGAATATCTGTCATTTTCTTTCCAACATTGTAATGAGCCTTTCCAAAATGTTTATCCTGTTTGTATGCAATTGGCCAGGTAACGTTAGAAGTACAATGTTCCTCACAAGTTGGGGTGTGGTATCCAGGGCATGGAACTGAAGTTGTTCCATTTGGATATTTCTTATCGCAAGGATAAATAGAATAAGGTTTGCATCCAAATTGATCATCATAGTTGCCACCAGTACAGAGACCATGAGTTTGCCACCATTTCAATATATCTTTTGGCCAGCTTCCGTCGCATCTGGAATATAAAGCGGTTAGGATTTGAATTTTGGAAGAAAAGCTACCCCCAACCATCTCCACAAATCGACATTAATCCAACACAACAAGATAGTGGATCTTGAGCAGAAAGTGGCCAATTGAAAGTTCCGTTTGAGAAAATGCAAGTACGATCGGAAGCGATTTCAACAGCAACCAAATGAGCAGCAGAGCCTAGAATTATATTAAAGTGAGAGATATCCCCTATTCCTCATTTCTGATTCTAATTATCATCTACCCAGAACAGAATCACGATTTAGTCCACAAATGTTAAGACCATAGTTTGACCCAATTCATGATATATTTTGATAGGTGAACTCAATCAAAACAACTTCTAGACATTCCAAATAATCTTCAGTTCCTCGTCGCGTACTTTATCACGTTTTTAGCCTTTCGGTCTTCACTGAGTCATGTTTTTTGTCACATATTCTATTGCTGTTCTCTGTTTTCGATAGTTTTTTCATATTTTTAAACAGTTTCTCATGTCGTAATAAAGGCAAAAAATAGACACAAAAATGATAGATCGCCACCACTCTCTTCCCCTGTCCGCTCTCCCTCTCTTTTCCCCTTTTCTCCGAATCACGTCACTTTCTGACCGGCCAACATGTCTTAAGAGATATCAAAAATCGGAATTCTTACCACAATCGGATTGATCACGAACGGCTCCAATCTGGGAACACTTCGGCCATTGTTGTCGAGAATCAAAACTAGTTGGAATGTCTACGAGAACTTGATTTCTATCAATTCCATCATTTTCAGACGAATGTTCGTGAGACTTGATAAATTTGATATCTTTGACACGCGCCTAAAAAAACTGATCAAAATACGATTCCCAGTTGTGGTCATTACCATTTTCTCTTGGAAAGTCATGCGGGACGTTTCTGCTTTCCATAGTTTTTGTTGTTTGTTGACATATGAGGTTAGATCACTACCGGTCAATTCACGAGCATACTCTGATATTGTCGGACGGTACGTCACAGATGGATGAAGAGGTGGGACACATAAAGAAATGGGAAGAAATGTGAATAAAAATATGAAAAGCATAATTAAAGAGAAACTATGCAGAATTGGTCAGAGAGAACCCGGAAAAGGGAAAAAGAGAGCATCAGAGCACAGATAAGGAAAGATAAGAGAAAAATTGTTAATTTCATCATTTGATTAACGAGCAGTGACATAGAAAGATAATAACTTTTAAAATTGACCTTATTAGAAGGGCACCAAATCTCGATCTTATTGCTCATCGTCACACATTCCTCAGAAAACGGCATAGAAGACTTTGTTTTAATCGGTTCACCTAAAACATAATTACCGTTTCGATCCTTCGACCTTAACAAGATTCATGAATTTTTTTAAATGATGACATGCTTCGATTGATGCTTCTCTGAAGCTTTACCACTTTGGAACCGTATCATAATCGAATCATTTGACCGCTTCATCTCTTTTTTGTTTTGTCAGTTCTCATTCTTTTTTCTAGCACCTCAAACAAAAAGAGAACAATTCTTCTTTGTCCATTCTCATTTCACTTTGTCATTCATATACATTTTCATTGAAATAAAGAATTCATTGTAATCAGTACAGATCTACCATAAGATTTTCTGATTTTCTGCAAATCAATCGACTGTATAACGTCTTGTTGAAAGAGTAAAGAAGAAGATTAATGACCGCCTTGGTGTCACTTTTAAAGAACATTAGACGATATTTTTGCAGAAACAGTACATTTGTCTCTTTTCGTATCTTCGAAGTATGTGAAAAGATATCATGTAAAAGCAAGAAAAAAGGGCGGTGGTGTTTGATGTATTTTGAAGGAAAAGACTACGGTAACATCAGTTATTTGCGATCTATGTGAGTGTGTTCCCGAAGTAGAGGAGGTTCATCATCATTGCCGAAAAAGAGATTAGACATGTGACTAAATGGAATGCCAAGAATAGCATCCAAATGGTGTGATATGTAGATGAAGATGTATTGTCATAAAGCAATACAGTAATCCATTTTGTATATTCTCCTCTCTTTATTATCGTTTCTTTCATTTCCACCCAATCACATCCGCCGCTGCAATATATGTAACTAACAAGACATGTTCGCCCGAAATAGATATGAAGACGAAGTTTTTGAAAATCACGAAGATGAGAAAAGAAGAGAGGGTCGGGTATCAATTACTCTTTTGTCTCTCCTCCCATCACATACTATCTTCTTTAAGAGAAACGAAAAAAGAAAATAAGACGTCCGCCCCTTGGATTTTCAAAGAAGACAAATCAGTCTTTTCTTCTTCCTTCATTCCTTCACAACACTTCCAAAATTATGTCTTCATTCACCTTCTCCGTTTTCTTTTCGATTATGCTCTGGATTACTGTAATTGTTTTTACTGTATCAGCTGCGCCTATTCCAAGTGATCAACAAGGTAAATTAGAAAATACTTGAAATGTAGATTTTCATTTACCCATTTTCAGACATCTTTGACTTTTCAAACTCCAACAAGGACGCTCCTGTCTATATCAGGAACCCTCGAATTCGTCAGGCTCCAGAACGTCTTATTGATGACTACTCGGTAGCTGATGATGGGCATGATCTTACTTCTGAATCGGATATCTTCTACGTCTTTGCACGTCCAGATGTGCCTCCTACTGAAGTCGTTGACACCCGAAAGCGTGGTGGATTCTAACTTTCTTCGTTCTCCAAACTTTGACGATCTGATTCGAGAACAACAACGACATTGTTGTAACGTGTAACAATATAAATATCCCATATTGGGTTACGTCGACGATCTCTTCTGTCTCTTTTCTCTCTTCTTCATCCCAGTCCATCTTCTTGATGACAATCTTATCCCTGTTACGTGTATGTCTCTTTATAGCTCTTAATGTTTGAGGTATGCTATGTCACTGTCTTTTTCTATGAAGTTATGTTCAATTGGTGTAAATATAAAGATTTTCATATGAACCGTTATCTTTATGGGTTTTTTTTTGTTATTTCGAGATAACATTAGAGCATCTGATTCAGATTAAAAGACAGTTCAGGTTTTCAAAATTCCAAATAGATCTTGAAAAACGACAGAGCGTGTTCATAGATGTCATTCAGAACCTAACATTTTCATGATTGCAAAAAACGATACCGGAACCTATGTCCAAAAAGAGAATAAGTTTTTGACAAAAGACTAGAGTTGCCTGGAAACTGGTTTTGCTAATTTTGAGAAGAATATAAACTTTGATGAGATTCTAACGACAAGAGTTATAAAACAAAAAACAAAAGTGATGAAATAGATAAAGATGGAGAAAAGAATTTTCTAGGAAATTTTTTTGGAATTTTGAATAAGGATGGGATTCGTCTAGGAACATCATTTTTGACCGTGACGACCTCGGCAGTGGGAGGTTGGCAACCGCATTAATTCAAACGAGTAGAGAAACTCACAGGCTTGAAAAATTTCAAACCGTTTTATTTGAGCTCTTTCACATAGAATGTTTCAAGACACTAGAGAAAAAAAATCATGAAACTCTCATTAGTTGAAATATACTTCAATCTGAAAAAACTTTCTTGAACTCATGAGAGCCTAAGGTTTTATAAATATGAAGCTCTGAAATTGTACTTTCATTAAAAGCTTCTATTGAAAGCAGCTGACCACTTTTACTAAAATACATACATCAATTCCTTTTTACTATATGGCTACTTTTTAAATATAAAACCTCTCTTGCGATCGAATGAACATCATTTTGTGCTTTGAAACTCCCCGTTTCTCATGAATTGAAACTGGTGTATGCATGCACATCATAGTTTTTCTGTCCGTATAACAATAGAGAAAAAGAACCACTTATTCATGCAAATCGGTCCAAAACTATGGGTAGTCTTTGCTGCCATTCACCACTATTGTATCTTTTCGTTCGTTCTTGTCTTTATGTTTTTCATTGGATTGGCTTGCACCTCAAAATGTTCATTTACTTTTAAACTTCACAACTTTCTATTTGTCGAAACAAAACACATAAAGTTCATTTAGTGACCGATTTGTCTTAGATCAGGTGCATTTGGTACTGTTTCTTATAATGTCTTATGAGATAGTTCTTTTGATCTCGACAACTGTTTTCAGTGATTATTTGTAGATTTTCACACCATTTGTTATCTTTTTCTGTCGTTAGAGCGTCGATCAAACATTCAATCGTCCATTTATTGTCAAGTTTTCGTTCCCTTCTGTGATAGAGAAAGATCATTTGTTATTATAAGAGAAGGATGAGAAAGAAATCATGAGAATTATTCAAGAAAGTTACAGTGAGAGCTCTACAATAATAATGACTTGTAGATTAGCTTCGAAACGTTCTTCCCTTTTCTTAACTTCTCGAAAATTAAGTCAAAGCTATAAAACAGATTTCCAGGATGGCTTCCACAGCCACCTTATCTCTCGGGCCAAACCAGGAGAATGAGGTGCAACTCTTACCACCGAAAGAGGAAAAAACACTTGATAACTTTATGAAACTTGGAAAATACTGTTGGCTCATTCTCCTATTCTCCGAATTTATGCTCCTTTCCGGAGCAGGAAATACTCTTTACATGATGTATGCTGGTGAGTTACTTTTATAAAAGGGCACTTCAAACGTTAATGAACTTGGAAATTCAGGAGCCTATCCGAAAATAGTCAGTTGCGAAGGTCCAGATATCTTTATCAAAGATATTTGCAAATCCTCGTATGATTTTCATAACCCTCCAAACTGTACACTTTCTGCAAAATACGACTTCTACTCTATTAATGTTGATGTAAGTCAAAATTGCATTTTCTTTTAATTTCGTGTTCTTTTTTCAGTACGGCCATTTTTGTGGAGAAGGCGCATGGGTGAAAACCAGTATTTCTGTTCAGATGGTTGGTGTTTTGATTGGATCTGTCGCTTCGGGAGCGGTGGCCGACAGGTATGGAAGGTTAAAGGTAGGTCAGTAATTTGAGAAACAAAGAAAAAAACAATACATGTTTTTGCTGGAAACATTTGAATTTCTTGAGAAGCAGGGAATAAGTTAACATTTTCAGGTGCTCTCCGTCTGCTTTTTCATGGTGTCATCTCTGAGCATTCTAAACACTTTTGCTAAAGATTTGATATATTTTACTATTATCCGTACAATTCTATCAGTTTTTAAAGGAGGCCTCCTTAGTACTTATGGAGTATACAAAATGGAACATGTTCCACGTCAGCACCGTTTTTGGATTGCCACAATGATTAGTTGGGCTCCCAACTACATGTTGCTCAGTTTTGTTGCTTATATTTGCCATGATTGGATCACTTACCAATATGCTATTTTTGCACTTTCTATGCCAGGAGCAGTCGTCTTTTTGTAAGAGTTTCAGTAAATTTTAAAAAAAATGGTACAAACCGTTTTCAGATTTGTTCAAGAATCACCGAGGTGGTTAATTCAAGCTGGTCGAATTGATGATGCAAGAGATGCTCTGAAGAGAATAATGGAAATAGATGGAAACACATCTGAACATTCATGGACTGAAATTGAAGAAATGCTTCACACAGAGAGAAAACGACAAGCAGAACGAACGGAAAAGAGGAAAAACTACGATTTTCGTCATCTATTCTGGAATAAATACATGGCATCTGTAACAATGATTATGTGGTTGGGAATGTTCTCTACTTCATTTACAAACTATGGATTCGTATTTAATATTGAAAAGTTGTCGGGATCTTTGTATATCAATGCTTTGCTTATGGGATCTCTCCGTTGGGTGCTTAATATTGTATTCGGTTTGGCGGATTTGAAATTCAAAAACCTAGGAAGAAAGCACATTCATTTGATTTCAAAATTGACAATTACAGTTTGTGTGTTTTCAATCTTCATGACTTACTATTTTGGTAAGATTTGAACAAAACTTCTGTAAACTTTTAACTAAATTCAGAATACGAAGAAGATTACTCATTGATTATCCGAGTGGCAACTTTACTTGCTTCAGCCACTGCTTCTCAAGTATTTATCACCAAATCAATGGTTCTTATGGAATTCTATCCTACTGTAATCCGCAACTCAGCAGTCTCATTCAAGTCAAGCGCCAGTAGAATTGGAACTATCCTTGGTCCACAGCTTTTCATTTTGGTAGCATTGCTTTTGAGAAGCTTCTCATCAATCGTATTATTTTTCAGTGTCCATACAAAAGTTTGCCATATGCAGTGTTAACGGGAATGTGCCTGTTTGATGCAATTGCATTCCAGTTACAACTACCCGAAACAAAAGGAAAACCACTGCCAGAACAAATGCCGGAGAGGCGAAAAAATGGAAGAACAGCATTACCGACTAGCGATCCAGAAAGTAGATTAACCAACTAGACGTCACATTATGATATCATGAATGTACATATCATTTCGATAGAGAAACGAATAAACTTTTTTGAAGTTCCTGTATCTGAGATTTGTTCAATTGATCTCAGGAAAATGTTTATATTTTGAAAACACCGGTAAGTGGAATGTAAACTAGACGGTCACTTTTAAAATTTGTGCAAATGATCTCCCACTTTTTGATTTTCTGATTACTTTTTCAAAGAACTGAGAATGCTGGAAGTTCAGAACTTGAAAATCATTTTATTCCCGTACTATGTACTCGTTATAAGTTTCTGTCTCCATTTGATGCTTTGTGAATCTTCCATTCTCTACAGAATTCCGAGCAGCATTCCAGATGTATTTCGAAGAGTTTTCGTCCAAATACCAGTAATCTCCGTATTCTTTCTGGAATACGTAAATAGCTTATCAAACTTTGACCAGCTCACCTCAATCTTTTCTTCTGGAGTACAAGTGACCCAAAATATGTGTCCCATGAGATCTGCAGCACACCATGGATCGTAGCTCGGGTATATGTACTTGTATTTTACACCGGCAGCTGGAAATTGACTACTCACAATACGTTGGCATGTTCTACAGCTGGAAGTTTCAAAAAGTCGAATATCTAGCCCCCAAAATAACCTGCTTCAAGTACAAAAAAACTGGGTAGATAGTAGAACAGGATAAGCTCAAGGAGTGTGTTACATGCAGACGGCAAAATACAAAGAGAAGTTTGCACGGAACAAAATAAACTGAGATCGAATCGGAGATATTGACAATAGGTCTTGTTTTCAGATATTGAAACACTTTTAAATAGAATGTTCAGACGATTTTCTTATCTAAATCGGCGACAAATCAGAAGTTCAAACAGTAAATGTTCATAGTTTGAGTTACATATACCAGACGGTTTCCGGCGCTTTGCGCCTCAACCGCCTGGCTTCCGCTGGTTGACGCGATTTTGACTATGTGCATAGATAGCACAGAACTTATCAGTGATCTTATCAGAAAACGGAAAAAAACGAGCATCATCCCGCCAGCATTCTCTATCGATCAGTCAAAATTTTATGAAAATCAGTTCACTGAGAACCTCGCTACAGATACAAAATTACTCACTTGTAAGACCACCAACCCATCTGTTTTCTTTTCCATCATCAAGATTTTTGTACATCAAAAATAGGTCAATTGGTGTTTTGAATCCATTCTTTGGCACAATTGTCAATTCATAAGAATCATTAACCTGAAAACCGATTTATAAGATCTTATCTTTCGCAGAAAACTCACCAAGCCCAATTGTCTCTTTACTTTAAATGTTGTGTTATAGCTCCATAAAAACTCATAAAACTCTTTGTTCCAGTTTTCCTCAAATATCGCGATGTCCATATCAGTGGTATGAGGAATCACTGAGCATTCACGATACCATCCGAGAAAAGTTCCACCGTTCAAAAAGGGAAAAATCCCGAATTGAAGCATTTCATCTCTAAGCTTTGCGAGAGTTTTGACAGATTCCAAAGCGGGAATCGGTTTTCTTGGAGGAAACAAAAAATTTCTGAAGAACATTATATACTTGTTTCTAGGAGAGTCACGATTCATTGTCATATTCTTGCAGTTGACAAATGTTCCACGTCGCCAGAATTCAAGAAACAATGGGATCTGAGTTGGGATCGTCAGATTATTAACGACTTGAGATGGGAAGTTCCTGAAGTCCCGGCATAAAATTATTGCTGTGCACGGTTCTTACTTTGGGATGATCTTTGTTTCTTTTAGGTTTACGTGAAACTCTAAATAATCTTTCTTCGCATTGCTCTCAAAAAATACGACTTGTAAACTGTCTTCTGGTTCTTCGAAAGTTCCCCGTAATTTTTTATTGACAGCAATCTGAACGTCAAAACTTTAATAGCATTCAGTTGATAGTTCTTACCTTGACACGAGTTTTCAAAACTACTTGACTACAATTATTATCTATCAAATGTTTCAATATTTCTTCATCTATCAGAAGAGCAGGTACAGTCACAGCGATTTTGTTGTTAATCCATTCCTCGCAAGATTTTGATAATATCTGAAACACTTGAACTTCTTGGGTAGTATATTTTTGTTTTAGTTACCATTTCGTGCGTAAATCCTGATCCATAATGATACGACAAAGGTCTTGGAGATTTCACTTTGGGTCTCCATGACACTTTCCAATATAGCCTAGTCAGAGCAAAAAAGAAAACAAGTCCAAAGGCTATAATAATAATCCGTCTAAAACTGAAAAGCGCACTCTTTGAGACAAACATTATAAAAACTGATACCTGTAAAGCATCGGAAAATCAAGTCGTTGAATCAGAGATTCTTTTTTTCGGTGGACTACGATTAGTAGATTTTGATCTGTCTCGCCTCTTGTGGGAAGAGGTGACTAAAATACAAAAAAATCCAACGGGTTTTTATTTGGAAAGGAGTGTTCAAAAGTTCGAAAAGGAAACTAGCGAAAGCCTCCTGGTTTTGAAACTGGGAATCGCAGTAATTGAAGTCTTCCAGAAGTTTTAATTGGATTCAGTTGTCTATATTTTTCGTTACATCACAAGTCCTTTATCCTTTCTTGACAGAAAAAAACAGCAAAACATAATAACAGTATGTCTCATGAGACAGTCATTTAGGTAATTTCAGCTGTCTACTCGTTATGAAGCACGACTCCGATATTTCCCATTTTTTTGAAGTTCTAAACTCCCTGTTCACTTCCCCGAAAAAATGGCATTGTGGGTATTTTATGGTTCCTTCTCACTTTTCCTGAGTCTAATTATTTTTGTTGTCTTGACCTGCAATCAAAAGTTCAAATCGTTGTTCTACAGATTTGTTCAGTTCGATATTTTTGTTGTAAGTGGTAAAATAAAAAAAAATATGTGTGCCAGGAAATATTCAGAATTTCCTTATTTACATTAACTTTGCAACCTACAAAGCAGTGCAAAGTAATATTTATTCTGAAGAAATAATCATGTTCCTTGAAGAAAATACTGAGATCAGGCGAGTTAGAGACTACATTTGTAATTGGTCCTATCATATTCAAAGTGGTAGTCTTTTATTAAAATGCATCTATCGTTACACATTGGCAAAATATCCAAATGCTCCAGAGGCAAGTTTTGAGTTGTATTCAAACATATGTCTCAACATCTTTTTTGAAGATTTGGAGATATTATTTCATTCCCATCATGATAGTCATGATATCATACAGTTTCTTGATAACAATACCATATTGTTTTGTTTCGATGACAAAATCAACAGACAACTACTATTCAGTGTTCATGAATATCGAAACTACCTTCTATTTCATAACAACTCTTTTCCTCGGATATCTTACTCAATTAGCTTTGAGAAACCGTTCAACTGTTTTCACACGGAGTATTAGCAAAATGAACCAGTATCTTCTTTTTGACTTGGTTATCCATGCAATAGTCTTTCTTGGTGTCCTACTTCCGGCTTTTGTCTTTTACAATCTAGAGAAGTTTTTCAAAAGTCACATTATGATGCTTTTGGTAGATTTGGTAAATTATTTTTCTCTTTTCTCACAAAAGTCTTCTGAAATTTCAGGTTGCTCTTACTCCTCCGTATATTTTGATAATTTGTGATAACAACATCCGGGATTTGATGAGTTGCCGGAAAAGAAAAACAGTGATTCAAGTTCTTCCGAGTGGTTTTAACTCAGCAATGTGATCGTTTCGATAAATTCATTTTTGTACATATCTGGCATTCATTAATTTTTTTTGAACTGCTCACAATCGAAATACAGAACCAGCAAATTGAAAACTATTATATTAAGATATCCCTATGGCTCTTATTTTTATCTTATTTTAATTTTACTATAACAAATTTTTATTAATCCCTGTTCTGGAATTCGTTTATGAGGAATTTCTCAGACAATACACGCGAAACTAATGCCCCGTCTTCTCCTCGCTTCTAATTTTCACTCCATTACACGAATAGAATGTTGAGAGATACCTCAAACATTTTTCTCTCCGACTGTGTCTCTCATTTTTGGTCATTGGGAGAATAGAGGGCAATCTTTTAAATTTCTTTTGTACTATTATCTTTTCATCAGATCATAGAACGCTTATCTGGTTTCCAAATTGTTATTTTTCAATTCCTGACATTTGGAAGTTCTCGTTTTTCAGACCATTCTGTGATGGAAAACCCGAATGTCTGTTCCGTATGTTTAAGACATGCTAATGGATATCACTACGATGTCATTTCTTGCAAAGGATGCAAAACGTTTTTTCGTAGAATGTTCCTTCAGAAGTTAAAAGTTGAATGCAATTTACACAATGATTGTTTTCATTCCAGCAGAAAAGGTGTACTGAATTCCGTTTCTCATTCAAAACATGATTCCCTTTTCAGGTAATATTAATCTTCGATGCAGATCATGCCGTTTTCAAAAATGTTTAAATGTTGGTATGAACCCAAAAGCTTTTCAAAACGTCAATAAAGATACTGTATCTCACAAACCAAGTACAACAAAAGAAATCAATCAATTCCGTATTGAAAACTATGCGAATCAGGACAATAAGTGGAAGGATGTAGTAGATTCTCTGTCATATTTAGAGATTACTCTTGAAAAATTTCGTACATCCGCTTATAATCCAAGATGGGAAGACTTAGGTAGTCTGGAAGAGTTGATTGCGAGTACTTGCAAGTTGAATCTCGCCGACGTATATGGGGTAAGTAGGGGAACTATTCTTACTTCTCAAATACATTGTTCATAAATTCTTTTTTCACAGCCAATGTCAGAATGGACAGTGAGAAAAGCAAGTCAGTCTTTAATCAAGTGCTCGAAAAGTAACCTTACCAACAAGAGTCCGACCACAGCTCCGTAAGTCAAATTCCTTTTCAATTTCAACGTGTGATATCTCAGTTTTTCAGGAAAATTTGGTCCCTGTTCAATATGCTCACAACAACTGAATACATCAAGTGCTTTTCATTTTTCCACAAATTGTCCTCTAATGATCAATACATTCTCGTACGATACGTAACATTAGCTTGCCTGAACCTGCATGTTTCCTATTTTGCAACAACTCTGAAGTTTGACACTTTTCGGCAACCAGACGGAGCAGAAGAACCACAGAAAGAGCAAGAAAAAACTTGCACAAATATGTTATTACAAATGTATAATTTAAGCGAAAACCACTATGAAATGGCTTTAATGTCAATATCTTCCTTGATTCGTTGTCGTGTTCATCCTATTGAATATACCCTTCTTAAAGCAATATGCGCATGCAATCCAGGTTAGTGCATTTATCATTCGAACGAGAATATTTAGTTGAGAAAATTCAGTGGTTCCTGGTCTATCTCTCGACGCTCAGAAAATCTTGTCACAGAGTCGTCTCTGTTTTGTTAACATTCTTCTTGATTATTGCTTGCGAAACGGAACGAATGGTCC
The DNA here is from genome assembly GCA_963572265.1 of Caenorhabditis doughertyi. Classification (NCBI taxonomy): domain Eukaryota; kingdom Metazoa; phylum Nematoda; class Chromadorea; order Rhabditida; family Rhabditidae; genus Caenorhabditis; species Caenorhabditis doughertyi. Next base: position 10,132,366 of record OY751557.1, read on the forward strand.
TGGAAGATTTGCAGAAATTATTGGAATCTTCAGTCTTCTGGAGAGACAACAGAAGATACAGAGAGACATGTATACTTCATTTGTTGTTCCGAAACTTTCAACGTCGTGGAAAACCCGTCTAGGATTTTTACATGAAATTATGTCAGCTTGATACACGCTTGAACTAATCTAACTTTAGCACTTATGTTGATTAAAACTGAATACCAGACGGGTAGATTCAATTGGTTCTAAATAAAATTATGCAAAATGTCCATCTTTTCCACAAAGGAAGACCTTTTCATCTGAAGTTTTATAGTCTACTCTTCTCTGCCTTGTGCCGAATATTATTCAAAAGATCAATCTAGATACCTCCTTAATTCAATTATCTGTCATTTTCAATTATCTGTCATTTTCTGTCAATGAAATTTTACAAATGAAACGTTCTCTATTGTTTGATTCCTTCTTATTTTGTTTTATGAAATATGGCCAATACAGAAACTACTGATATTTCTACTGAAAGTATATCAAAACCGGTAAGCTATTGGTTCAGATATTCTTGCAAGTTTTTTATTCTGAGTTTATATTGGATGTTTTCCAGAGAGAAGGTCCCTCTGAATGTGGAATATGCTATCGGCCTGCCCATGGGTATCACTATGGTGTAGCTTCATGTAAAGGATGTAAAACATTCTTCCGACGAATGTGTGTTTTAGCTTCTGAGCCAGAATGCAAATTGAACAATGATTGTTTTGATTTAACTAAAAGAAGTAAGTCACACAGAATTCAAAGTTCAGAACCAATCACCAAAACCGTTGCAGAACAATTACAGTTACGATGTCAGTCATGTCGATATAAAAAGTGTATTGAAGTTGGAATGAATCCATATGCACTCGAGTTGAAAGAAGGAGAAGACGATACTCCTAACTATAGAAAAATCACAAAACGAGAAAAAGATGTGAAAAACTACGAAGCTGATAAGATAGTGATTTCGAGTTTGCGATCGCAAGAAGAGTTGTCGAGCAGCACGATTGAGATGTTAACTTATCTAGATTTGAAACTAAATCAATTTCGAATGTCAGCTTTCAATCCATCTTTTATGGATTATCAACAGAGCACGGAACAACTTGTCTTATGTGGAAGCAAACTTAGATATGGCGATGATCTAGGGGTGACTCAAATAATAACTTCGAATTCCAAAGAATGTTCTTCCAGCCCATGAAAGGATGGCCTTTTGACAATGCGGATGACCTTCCAAAAATATCCAGAATGAGAGATGTACGTGATAGAAACTCAAATAATCGTTTCCCGTCTGTATTCGCGCCTAATAACAAGTAAGCTTTTTGTTTTGATGGTTTTACCACAATAAGTTACAGAAAAATGTGGATGTTTTTCAATATGTTGACTACTATAGAGTACGCAAAGACTTTCATGTTTTTTCATAAACTGGAATTAACAGACCAAGTTGTTCTGATTAAACATGTGACACTGATATGCATGAATCTACACAATTCCTATTTCGCCGTTTCTCAAAAACTACAAAAGTGCATGCAACCGGATGGAACTGAACAGCCTCAAAGCGAGTGAGTATCTCGTTAAGAACAATGCAATATTTCTAACTTCAGCGAGTTTCATCATCGAACTGTTTCAATGTCTCTGGCACCTTTGATAAGATGTAATATTCAACCAGTGGAATACTTACTTTTGAAAGCGATATGCCTATGTAACTCGAGTAAGTCTTTTTCATAACTCTTACGTATGAATTATAGAAGTTATCAGGTGTGCAAGGTCTCTCTCAACGTGCACAAGAAATTATAGACAATGAGCGCAAAAAATATGCTGGAATCCTATTGGATTATTGTTTACGGAGAGGGAAGGATGGCCCAACAAGGTTCGCGGAAATTCTTGGAATTATTTCGATATTGGTTCATCAGCAGAGGCTTCTGAAAGATATTCATATCTATCACATCTTTCCGATTATATCGAAATTTCCGTGTTGTATACAGTTTTTGGATGATATTATGTACGCTTAAAGTAACTATGAAACATTTTATATAGTATTTTTTTGTGTATTCAACGGCCATCATCAAAGCCAAGTTTCAAGTTAATCAGAGTAGAGTATTTTAGATCTGTCCAAAGTCGAAATAGGCATAACATCAAGTGACCAATAAAAAGACCAGATGTAGTTCCGACCCAAGGACATATTCGTAGTGATGAAAGATCAATTAGTTGCCAACTTGATTTGCCTCATTATCGAGGTTTCCTTATAAACATTTGCGAAGAACATTGTATTTTTCAGTAGTTTTTTTTCTCTTCATGGATTTGCCCTGTACTTCTTCCTCTCTATCAGTAGTCGAACGTCCCTTAAAATGCATTATTTGTGATCGAGCTGCTCATGGTTTTCATTGCGGTGTTGCCACATGTAAGGGGTGTAAAACGTTCTTTCGTCGCATGCATTTATCAAGAACCAGCGTTGAATGCAATGTGAACAAAGATTGTTATGATCTCACTAAAAGGAGTGAGTAATCGTGCCTATTCAATTAAGAATCAATTCATTTTATAGACCAACCAATGCTTCGTTGTCGCGCTTGCCGCTTCCAAAAGTGCATTTTGGTCGGAATGAACTCGAATCATTTAGTTCTTTCGAATAATGAAACTGTAGAAAATGAGAAAGAAATCACAAAAAACTTGGAGTCAACTGAGATTTTAATGCAGCGATTCCTGGAAAACTTGAAACATTTGGAACAAAAAGTGGAAAAGTTCCGGGTATCAGCTTACAATCCTAACTGGATGGAGTTCCAAAGCGCGGAACACGTATTAAAAAACACGAATAGACTAAGCCTGGCCGATAGTTTTGGTGTATGTTGAGATATTCTGGATTCTCCCTACCATTAGTTCATTTGGATTTTTCAGCCTTTTCCTGGATGGCCTTTGAACACCACATTAAAACTACAACACAACTTTTTTCAACATTTCTCGCCTACTAGGTAAAATCTTAGGTTTTTTAATGAGAAGTACTATATTTATTTCAGAAAACATTGGTGGTTTTTCAATTTGTTGACAATAATCGAATACGTCAAAACGTTTCCATTTTTTCATACACTTGACCTGAAAGATCAATTGATTTTGGTTCGACATGTGGCTGTTGGGTGCTTGAACTTACACATTTGCTACTTCACATATCGAAAAAAGTGTCAATTCATAACTCAGCCGGATGGATCTCAGCATCCTCATAGGACGTGAGTAGTCATCCATAATATGAAATTAAATTATTGAATGATTTTCAGAGAACCAGACTATCCAACGGTTGCAACACTCATATCTCCGTTGTATCGAGTTAAAGTGGAACACGAAGAATACCTTTTACTGAAAGCATCATGCGTTTGTAATGCAGGTAAATTTATCTGAAAACAAGGAAGTTGAAAGTCAAACAAGTTGTTTAGACAGGTGGTATTTTGGTATTACCATCTGGTCTTTATTCGATTAATCCACTTTTGTCTATCTCTTGATGCACTTTTCCTATTACCAAGAATTTTATGTTAATTATAATTTTCAGCAATACCTGGTCTTTCAAGAATTGCGCAGAAAATATTGGACAATGAACGTTGTCGCTATTCGAAAACACTTTTTGACTACTGTCTACGAACAAGAACAAATGGTCCCACCCGTTTTATGGAGCTAATTGGAATTCTTGTCATTGTGGAAATGAATCAGAAGAAACTTCGAGACTTATACATTCTTTCATATGGATCTGTCCTGTCGAAACTTCCGAAACAATTTACAATCAGTTTAATTGAAGATGTTTTCTGCTGAATTCGAGATCTCATTCTTCCGTCTTTCTTTTATCTTTTTAAAGTTTCAATGAATCTCAATGAACTCTTGTTTTAAACAATATACCAAGAAGTCATAACTTTCTACATAATAGAAAAAAACTTCCTGATTGATTAGGCTTCAACATTTGGAAACTCCCAGTGAAATTTCTAGAAAAGACACAGCAGTAATTTATTTATTTTTCTCCCGTATCAAGTAGGGCAGAAAACGGAAAGAAAGAAAAACAAAGTGGAATACTGAAAATCGAACTACATAATTGAGCGTCTTCTTATTTTGGCTTGCTGGAAATCCTTTCGATTCTAACTTTCCTCTACTCAGACTGGCTTTGTAATCGAATTTTTCGCGGGCGGATACCTTGCCGAGACTTTTCATTTGTGTGCGTTTATGCTGCTCGTTTTGAGTTCTGATTAACACTTCCTTTTTTGCTTTTTCCACCAGAGATGACAACTGAATTGGCATTTCTGGCATGCTTACTTTTGGGAATGGTAATGTATTTTGTATTATGTATGAAGAAAAAACTTTTCAGTTTCAGATAAGTCTTCCGGGTTTTCTTATCAATGTTTACGTATTCGTCAGACTTTCAAGTAGAAAAGCACCATTCAGTGGATTTCAAAAACTTTGCATCACAAAAGCGTTTCCGAACTCAATAGTTTGTTTGACATTTTTAGTTTGGTCAACTCCGTTATGTGCAGTGTAAGTATTTTTTCCTTTGATTCAAAATGCAGTTTGTGTATAATTATGAGATTTCAGACAACCAAAGTATGAAACAATTCCGAGACCATTGAATGTGGGATTTGGACAAGTTGCAGGATGGGGTGCCTACATTTTAGGTGAGTTCTCTGATTTTTTAAAAACTATTTCTCAATTCTCTTAAAAAAAACTTTGAATTGGATTTATGGTGATAATTTATTTGTTGTCGCTTCATAATGATTTTCTTGTTAGACATGTACAGGAAAATATTTATCAACTCACTGAAAATTACTGTTTTTGTTCTCAAGGTAAAGGCAAACCAGAGTTTTCAAATTTTCAATTACTAACTGTCATTTGTTATGGATCTATGTAAAACTCTGTTTTCAATAGGAACATTTACTCGATGATTCACGCCTGTTTTTCTGTGAGATTCCTGATTTCTGTTTTCAATTATAAAGCTGCTTAATACACAAGGTTTTGCTCCGACTGAACTTTAACCATATTTCAGGTCCACTTCTCCAAGTATGCATGTCTTTCAATCGGTTCTATGTTCTCTACTTCCCCATGTCCTCGATGAAAGTATCTAATTTTCCAATCACAAATATAGCTATTATTTTAGCCTTGTGCATTGCTGTGGTTTATACTGTTATTGGGTTTCCAGGTGAGAGGTTGAAACATATATTCTTGTTCGAAGAACAACAGAAAAAAAAGATCTATGAAAACCAAAGAAAGGAGGTTTATAATAGAAAGTTGAAATAGTATTATGTTTAGTATATTCAATAAGAAAACACTAAACTTCGCATTTCCGTAGTTTATTGGTACTAGTAAACATATAGCAGTGAGTTACAACAGTCTTGTTATCCGAAAAAAATTAATATACCTATTTTCAGATCAATGTGGATTTGTATTTGACCCAGACATACTCTCATGGCGACCGGAGGACTATGAGTGTGCCCTATGGCTAGCTGATTTCATTTTCTTTTCTATTCTTGGCCTATCAATCACTTCAAATTCACTCAATTTTGCCACTTTCTTAAAACTAATTTATAGTCGAGTGAGTTTGAAACATATGACATCTGATTTCTACAAAAAGTGATGTGAAGCATATAATTATGGAAGTTTCAGTTCTGAAAACAATTTGATTTTTGATTTTAGGTTGAAGGAGTATCATCTGGAGATAGCATTAGCAGAAGGAAAAGGAGAATCAGTATGTATATTCAGGTGAGGGATCATTTTCCACTATTAAGTTTTGAAAGAATCCACCATCTTGAAAATTGGTTTTCGAAGTTAAACTTAAACTTTTGTTTACCAAATTTGATTTATTGCACAGTCAACTCAATTTCTTGATAAAACGGTTTTATCATTTTTCCGCATTTTTCGAAAACAATTACATAGCATCGAATAAGTTCCGCTCTGGAGCATTTTGCTCCACAATTTCTTTGGAATCACCCCATTTTTTCAGAGTGTAATGCAGGACACACTTCACTTAATCGACATGATCAACTGCACAATACTCTTTAAACTCAATTCAGCAATATGGTATCAGTTCATATTTCTTTCCGTCAGTTTTCTATCGATCCACGCGCTTGATGGGTAAGTGGACGTTGATTGAACATGATGATAACGCGTTTCCGGGAAATAATTTTCAGAAGCGTTATGCTGTATTTTCATACGGAAATTCATCCGCAATGGTGTAGGAAAATGACGGCACCAAAGTCAAGAACTGGAACTATATTTGTGCATCGGTCGAAAATTTCATCGTTCCACCCATCAGCGTAGTTCTTTATTCCGAACTTTTTTGAAATAACAACTACATATCTGTATATTTTCACACTATTTTACCAGTTCATTCTCATTCTTTATAATACTGGAACAAGCCCTTTTCTCACATATTTTTTATGTTTTGCTCAAATTTCCCAAATCCTAACTTTCCCTACGTCATTGTTTTTTTTTTTTGTTCAGAGTGATGATTTCTGCTCAAAGCTTTATTCGAAGAATGAAGAAAAAAAAAATTAAAAATGAAAGCTTTGGTGGGACTTTTTGTGTTTTGTTTTCATCCGGCTGTGTAGAAATTTCTTTGTGGAGGCGTAATGGAAACAGAAGAGAAATGAAGGGGAAATTAGAGACTCAAATAAAGACAGAACAAAGAGAAAATTGAAACCGTAATTCCCAGAAAAATTGGTGGAAAAAAAAAGAAGAAATCTCTATATCTAGAATTATTACCAATATCATTGGGGATCCCATGAGTTTACACCGGATAGTCGGGACCAAACCATATAAAGGATTAGAAAGTTTCAAAGGGAAAAAAATGACAGAAGAGATCGTGTTGAAGCATACAAAAGCATTTGCGAGCAGCTTTGAACAGAGTCAGTGGGACTGAGAAGTATGAGAAAAAAAAGAGAGGATTTATTGATGCCTAAAGTTGATGACGTCACTTAGTTTTGTGGAGACGTGGCAGCAGAAGTCGAGGAGGCTGCTGATGTCGTCGTGGATGCTGGGGATGTTTGATTTGTTCCATTCTGCAAATGGAAAACGTAAGTTTCACTTATTGGAAAGTTATAAAAAACGAGCAATGTTAGTATTCACTTACAAGTGAGGAAGAAGAAGAAGAGTTGTTAATCATGTTTCTGGTAAAAGTGCGATGACTGTGAGCTCTGTGAGCAGCATGCTTCCGTCTCTAAAGTGCAAAGTAATAGAAAAACAGTTCACAACACACATAAAATTAACTTAGATGTCATACAAAACATACACGTGATAGGTGTTAGTTATTATCAACCAATACTAATCAAACAAATGACCATCAACTAACCGATGCAGCTGCGGCAAGAGTGGCCGAGTTGGCTCCGACTGGTGGACCAAGTCCAAGAGCTTCACGTGTCTTCTTGAATGTTTCATATTCATCTCCGAGAATCTGAGAGATCTCTCCTTGCATAAAAGCCCATGGCATGGCTGCTCCAACTAATGGGCATTTATCACCAGATGGACAGTACATATCAGTGCTCTTGCATTGATCCTTGATACTATTCCGAGAGCATGGGAAACAGAATTTGTGCATATTGACACTTGGACATTGCACAAAATGAGTGTCTTCGAGACGTTCATTACAAATTGTGCATCTTAAGATTCTCTCAACTGGAGCGACCCCTCCTCCTCTACGATCCTTAACTCCCGGGTGTTCTGGTGAATGAGTTGAGGTTGGCGATGCAGTTGTCGTTTGGGCATCTCCTGGAAAAAAGGTAGATGATGAGAGGATGATGATGATGATGATGACCCTGGGTGCCAGGCGCCGAAAGACGACAACTACATTCTCAAAACCGGTTCCGTTTTTCACCCAATGTTGACCCCATATCTAGCCCTTTATTTCTCTCGAGGTCACTCTACTCTTCATCTAATTCTTCTAAATTCGGCTGGTTTTTGTCGCGTCTATCGGGTGGCGGCGTCGTGTTACGCAATTCGAGAGGTTAGAAGGGAGAGAGGAAGAGAGATGGGCTAATCGGACGGAGAGGTGATGGGAGGAGAGGGAGGACATCCTTTTTACGCAACAACCGGTTTTTCTTTAGAACAATGTCAACTTTTTTTTTGTTCATTTTAATCTCTTAACTAAGTTTCAAACGATTGATGAAAACGCCTACTTACCACGTGTAACTTTTCCATAAATCTCAGGCTTTTGCTCTTCATCAGATTCCCGTTTTCTTGGGTTACTTGGGAAATTAGTTGTGCTTGGAATCATTCCCATCATAAGTGGTAAAAGATGTGGATTTGTATTAATGGTTCTCATTGATTGTTGGAACAATTCATCCATTGAACGTGAATTGTTATGTGTCATCTGGAGAAGTCGTTGATGATTCAAGACTTGCTGGAATAAAAGTTTAGATAATGAGAGCTCTAGATTATCAAATTACCTCAAGATTGCTCATGTTTGGAAGGTTGAAAGGAGATGTTGGTAGAGCAGGGGGTTGAGGTGTTCTTTGAGGACTTATCCTTCCAATTCCATTCTGAGATGTCACCGGAATCGACTGAAGAGATTGATGAGGTGTGAGTTGATGAGAGGTTTTGGCATTTGTTGGATCACTAATTCCAACTCCTTGCAACTTTTTTTGTTGACGTGTTTCTTCGAGGACAAGTTCAATTCTGAAAAAGAAGAAAGTATATCAAATCGTCTTATCAGCAAGGTGTCATTTTTCTCGGTCAGCTAAACTTGTGACCTGTGCAAAGTAAAAGACGTAAAGAAGAGAATTTCAAAATTTCAAAAAATGATTACACTATACATAAGTTTTGCATCACCAAGTTGAGAAAACAACAACAAACCTGTCTGATCCTTCATAATTGACGCATCCTCTGCAAACTGGCTCAATATAATCATTGATGATTGCCCACGGCCAGCGTGGTAGATCACAAAGATAGCATTGTTGTCTTGGCACTTTGTCACTTGATCCATTATTTGGTTTTAGTCCATTCATTCCAGCTGTGGAGGCACTAAGAAGGGATGCTGCACCATTGGCAGTGGCCAGTGAGACGGCGTTAGGTGCCGCGAGCATCTGGAGTGATAGAGAATAATCAATGTTGTTGTTGTTAGTGACTATATTTGGAGGCGTTGGTGATATAGATAGTGCTGATTGATTCAGAAGAAGAGCGGCCGAATCGGCGAACGAGCTCATTTCTGGAGAATGATTTAGAGGGTAGTGGAAGAATGATGAGGGGAGGAATGGCGCGTTTCAAGTTCGCGGTGAAGCACCAGAGAAGAGAGAGAGGAAAAGGGGGGAATTCTCAAATGATAAGAGATTCCTGGGAGAAGACGAATAGGGTCGAGAGGTGAAAAAACTAGGCATGGCTGGCGTTTTTCGGAACTGATAAAGGATGAAGCCGGCAGCTGATAACAGAACGTTTTTGCTCCGTCCGCTTCTTCTGCACACATACACAAATCCTCACAAACAAGGTATTCTTTCGTTGGAAGAAGAAAGAACAGTGCCAACAGTTGAATATCGATAAGAATAGGTAAAATGGGGGAAAAGCTCTTTTGAGAAGATGTGTAACACGTTTGGGGCATGACGAAGAACTCTATGAATAATCGACGAATAGAAGGTGACAGTAAGAGGAGAGACATGTGACGCATCGACCTTACAGAGAGAAAAAGAAAGAGAGAGAGAAGGAGCACATTGTATTACTATAGTTGTGTACAAGTGTGGGAAGTAGAAAAATAGGAGGAGGAGGGGTTAAGAATAAGAAAAAAGGAAGAAAAGAGGTGGGTCCCCTTTTTCGACCTCACTCCTCATTCATATTCCACAAGACGTATTGGGGTAGTGCATTTCATTTGCATCGGATCTGCATCTCAATCAAGGAATTGGAATGGAAGGCGCGCCACCAAATTTGGTGTGGAATTTGAACAAAAAAATATGCAGAATGTAAATAGACGTTTGGTCAAAAGAGCTCTGGAAAAGTGTGGAGGATTTAGACTACGTTAGGACGGAAACGAGACTTCAAGAAAGCCTGCATCAGTGAGAATTTCAAGAAGTTTCTACATTTGGAACATACCGAATACTTAGCCCAGGTTTCAGATCCGTGCTCTGCCATAATATTCATGAATACCGCTTTAACATAATGGAAGACTGATCGGCAAACTCTACATTTTTCAAAATCACAGCTCATGATTTCAGTTTCTTTTAACATAGCAATGATTATCAGCTTATCTAATTAGGGTCTTTTATGGCCACTTCCTTATCTTATCCAATTATTTTTTTTCGAACTATTCTAGACATTCTCTGTGGTTCATTCCGAAATTCGAAAGGTCGCGAACTCCGCCCCTTTTCTCTGTGAGAAGACTTCACTGATAAGAAGAGGTACGAAGACCAAAGTAGAAGCGTATGATTGTGATTTCATAGGTAAAACCCAAAGAAAAAAGTGAAAGTCGATTGGAGAGTCATAAAGGAAAAAAGTGAGAGAAAAAAGAGAGACTATCATCCTGATAAGGCCATTCGGTTATGCCGACAAATATGTGTTGGTGCATAGTTCACTGACGAGAGCTGATACTGATATCACGTAAAAAAAAAAGGGCTTATAAAAATAGGAATATGGTGCCAGGTCCAGCGTGCCACGTTTCAAGAAAGCCTACAATAGGTGGGAAAATAATATGAGAAGGATGAATGAGAGGAAGAAGATATGTAAATTTGTCACAATAGATATGCAAAAATATAGATAGAATGGTTGCTCAATGCGGCTTGTGAGAAATGATGATGATGATTCAGAAGAAATTGGGAGATGATACTTTGACCAAAAGACGTTTCCATCTATGAAGAGAAGAAGAAGAAGAAGTAGAAGATAGGTGAAAAACGAAAAAAAAAAAAGAGATTGAAACGGTGACCTAGTATTCAGTGAAGAGAAGGACTACTACAGAAATTTACTGAAGGTCTTCTTATTTCCTCGAAGATAGAAGAACACCGAAGAAAAATGGATCGGAAAGGGATAAAAGACGCAGACGCGTAGAGGTCAGACTGTCGGGAGCGGAAGGATAGCGCGCACGCGGAAAAAAGAGAAAATGAGATTGACCTTGGTTTATTCGGAGGGTATGGCCAGGTTCCACACCAAGAGTGGAATTGGTGGCTGATAGATGAATAGGTAGCAAACAATAATTGGATAACTGAAATCTTGAACTTCCCTCTCTTTTTTTCTAAACAGTAAATAAAATATATGAAATATGGAAACTTCGCTCTAATGTCTTGTTTTAGTTTTCCTAACCCTAGCTCTCAGCTAATATTGACACGTGGAAAAGTAAAGAACCAGAGAGACTTAGAACTTTTTGGGTAAGTTATTCCTGGCGACTGTGTGTGTGTGAAAGTTTTATAAGTAAAGTTTGAGTTTGCTCGGTGTGAGCTCCGCAATGTATGCACTCAATCGAAAGAGAGATGGGGAGTGTAGTTCATTTCTCAAACTCTTGAACCTGAGAAAGCATGATCTGGATTTTGTTTTATATGTATGCAAATAGGAACAGATGTTCATGAAGAAATTAAAAAATCTACAGGTTTTCAAGAAAAGGGAATTCTCGAATCAGATCCAAAAGATTTGAGAGAGCGGGTGAGAAAAGAAAAAAAAGAAAACAATATTTGAAGGATTATGTGAAATGAAATTAGAACCAATTTTTTTTCAAAGATACAAAGAAAAAATGAACTTCGAATTTTGATGAAAGATGTGGTTTTCAGGCTATATTGTAGGGAAAACGTAGATCAGATTCTCTAACAAGATTTCAGCTTAGAAGATCGAAAAAAACATGTGCTTCTAAAAAAACATATACCCCTAAACATATGCCCCTTGAAGGTTACCTCTAAAACAGATTTTCGGAAATTTGTAAAAACTCTAGAAGATTTCGAATATCTTGAGGGATTTCAGAAAAAAAAAGAAAACTATCAAAACGGGAAGACCTCAGGACTCAAATAAATCGAGACCCCGTGGCAAAAAATTGTTGAGCGAGAGGACGATAGGAGGCGCGCGGGCGGTACACAAACAAGAAAACTGGTAACTGGTTACCAAGGTAGACCCCTGAAGAGAGAAAATAGAGTAAAGAGCTCGTTGCGCACAGTTTACTCGTCTATAAATTGCTCCAACGGAGAATATTTTTAGATTCCTCCGAAGCGATTTAAAAAAAAGCGAACTGAGACTGGATCTGCAAGAGGAGTGTGAGGAGCAAAATGTTCTACTACTACTACACAACTAGATAGATGCAAAGTGCAGACGTAACCTCTTTTTCTTTTTCTCATACAGCAATAGCAGAGGCGGTCCCCCCATCTCCGATTGCGCAACCTTGCCGGTTAAAACCGGTTGATCGAAATTGTGAACGGGGCGAAATAGAAGAAGAAGAAATGGAAGAAGAGGAAGACGAGGAAGAAATAGAAGAAGTCGTAGTAGAAGAAGAGAATGAAGGATATCGAGTAATTGAATCTGACCTTTTGAAATACAGTAACGAAAAAGAGTAAGAGAAGGACAAACGGTTTCAAAAGTGGTGACAGGCTAAAGTAGGTTACGAGAGATATATCAAAAAATAGATGAACAAAATTATTGTCTAAAAGAAGTACTTGGACTACGGTAGATTTGATGATGTTTGAATTTTCTGAAGAATGCCTGGTACGTTCGGTTAAATAGATAATGCTGTCTGCAGTTCTTTTAGAGACTAATTGGTCTTGCATAAATGTTGAAACCAGGACCAGATGATTAGTTAATAATTCGACTTTACTTTGAGTTTACTAGGTCTCTAACAAAACTTAGGCGTTTGATTTATCTTTAGAAAATATTCTTCTAGATAGAAAACACTAATTTTCTACAACAATTGGTTTCAAAGAAAAATGATGTATGGAATCAAATATTATCTGAAGTTTTCAACGGAAGATGTTTAAATGAGCGTGGTGTAAATCCTAGCACCTTGATGATCAACATCATAAAGTATGTTGTCCTTGTCTCTAAAGAACGACTCTTCTTTCACTTCTTCCCTAAAAACGGGGCATTCTAGAGTGTTGGAGACATAGATAGTGAAAGAATACAAGCTTCAGATATTCTTCTATGAAATCCAGTCACTTCTCTTTTCTTCCACTTCTTCCCCTTTTCTTCATTTTGCAATTCGTAGAGTAGCTGGGCTAGCTGTATGTGTCCAGCTAGATCACTTTGAATGTCTCTACTGATCTTCACACTCTTTCCTCCTTCTTTCTCCACCTCTTCTTTTCCGCGCACGCCACCAGAAGTTGCCATCGTGAGAGAGAGGGGACAGTCCGGTCGTCGTCATCGAGTGAGAAGGCGTAGAGGCGGAGAAGGAGGAGGAAGAAGATACCAGTCAAACGAGTTGGCACGATTCCAGGCGCAATCTTCTTCACTTCCACCTCTCTCTCTCTCTCTCTCTCTCTTTAGTCAAAAAGGACAGGAATACACATACATAGAAACACTTTTACACCTGGACCCAAAAGCAGCCGTCCAGTTTTTGGTGTAGTGGTTTGGTGGTGAAAGGAAACAAACGGGGCTTAAAAAACGAAGAAGATGGTGGCAAAAAACGGGGAGAGAAAAGAAGACAAACTTCCAGTTTTACACACTCAATTACCCAACTTTTGTTGTTATAAATTTAGCCATCAATCCTCCATTCTAAATTGTTTTTGTTAAAAATGTTGTTTAACACATTTATTCGCACTTTGTACATTACCCTCTCTTTTTCTATTATCAGTTTCAGCCTTATCAATTCTAAAAGCTATTTCAGCCGATCATGGGACTTGGGTCTCGAGCATTTTAGGAAAGGAAAAGCGAGCATTTCTTATCATACATTATGATGTGGAACTGACTTAAACCCCAAAAAACGCGTGTCTGGCACGGACACATTGGCGCGGCGCCGAAACGGAAAAAAACGTAGTTGAAGAAGATGAAGCGACCTTGATGAAGAGGTTAAAATAGGAGGGGAAAGAATGAACCCTCACTTAACAAAGGAACGGAAAGAACTTTTTTTGATATTTATTCAAATTTGAATCGAAACGGAATACATCACCTTGAAATTAGACACCATCGGTAGCTTTGAAAATGGTCTCGTCACCTAGTGAATCAGAGGGAAAATGAGTCAAAATGAGGGGAAACTGAGAACTTGAATCATTCAAATTGTTTAAATTGTGAATGAGATTCCACCTGAAGAACCCATGCAAAGATATTTTCAGTTTTGCCTATTTGAGTAGGATCTAACACATTCTGCTCGTATTTTCTGATCGAGTTTCACTGACTCTTTCCCAATAATTCTTTCACTAAATTCTTTATAACATCACAAGAATGGGAGCGTTTCCCGGTGAACTACGACATTTTCCGGCTCCAAAGGTTATCAAATTGCGTGTGAAACTATGACCCCAGAAAATCGAATATTGATAAACAAGACAACTTTCTCCAAAAATGGCCTGACCACCAAAAAACCGAGTTTGATAACAATACAAAAGTTCACATTGTACCTATCAAAAAAGTTATCATTCTTAAAATTAATTATTTTGGAATAGTTAGCCTTTTTGTTTTTCATTAGAGCAAAATATGTGTTTAATCAATGATCAAGTTCATTCCATTCCTAATTTTGTAAGAGGCATGCTCAGATTTCCTCTGATAATAGGAAGTTTTCTATAGACGCACATAAAACCCACGACACAGGTGTTCATCTGGATTCATCGAAATGGTCAAGTTTAAAAATAAAGTTTTGAAAAATCTTCATTAAATGAGAAAACTTTGCAGAATGGTTACTGATGATGTTACTCTTTTCTGTCTTTCTATGTATGTGAATGTTTCTGTGGACGTGTGATCAAACTGGTTATGGAATTTAAAATATACTCTCACTCCATTTTCTGCCCACTGTCTTGAGACGCTGTAATGTCTCTTCTCGGGTTATACTCTCGAGAAAAAAGAAGGAGAATCAAGAAACTAAGTATCTGTGATAATACGCGAATTTGAAAGTCAAGTTCAATACATACCTAGGTACACAACAATGCATCATTAAAACTGGAACAGGTTATCATTTATATCAACTATTCTCTCTGCCTCAACCAAAATCGAAAACTTCTTGGTTTTCTCATTTCTTAAGTTACTCTCTCTCTCTCTCTCTCACTCGCTTTTCTCAATAAGACGGTAATCAAGAAACCTTTTCTCTCTCTCTCTATTCCGATCTACTACAATAGACAGAAGGACAATGGCATAAGCGTAAAGTGAATCGAAACCGGACAAAACAAGAAAAAGCAAGAAGACTAAATAGAAGCAGAAGCCCTCTTCTTGCTACTCTCCAGATGGCCTAAATGGCAGCGAAACCGGACCGATTGAAGAAGGGGATTGAGAGTAGAATGGCATCAGTTTTTGACGGAAAGGGGAAGAAGGGGCTAATGATGAGCATACTGGTCCTCTAAAAGTGGTAAAAGAGACCTTGGAAACGGAAGAGAAGAGGCAAGGACACCTGCACTTTCGAATAAATACAAAAAACCATTGGACTCTCTTTTTGACTGGTTTGCCACTACTAATTATTAGGCGGTGGATGATGAGCCGGAAAATGTATATGCCACGAGATGGCATTGGAAAGTTGAAAAAAAGCAGAAGGACATCTCAATATGCAAGGACACAATGACACCTGTTCGTAGAACAGAAGAACAGATTTACATATAAGTTATGATTCCAGTTGTTATGTTGGTGTGCTAGGAGCAAACTGGAACGGACACTGAAAACACGTGAATGTTGTGTTTCAAAAGATGAGAGAAATACTGTAAAATGACATAATTTTGGAGTTGTAGAACGTATTTTGTAGATTTAATGGCATAGGGGAGAATTTGAGGATTGGGGTTTTAGGATGATTTTGCTCGAATAATGCAGCCAATTTAGTAAAATTGACAGTTGAAAAGCCAAGAGAAAGCTTAAAGAATAGCTGCAAAAGTATGTTTGATACCTCAAGTTGAACGTCGTCTTCAGATGGTTAGTTTTAATACTCTGACTATTGTAGTTCAAACGAACAAGATGTTTATTTACGAAATTATTAAAGATCCCAAAAATGTCGGCTCCGATTTATTCTGTCGTATTAAAAGCAGTTTTGATAGATAGCACAGCTTCATAAGCTTGTAAGACAGGGGACCCTACCATACTAGAAGACATCAGGAGTCCCGAATTAAGTAGTTCTTTAAAATCTAAGCTGACTCAGAACTTTGAACTCTGAATCTAGCTTGACTTTCTAATAAAAAATATTCAAAATGTAGATTCCCCCGCAATGAAAGCTCCAATTTCAATGCTTATTTATTGTCTCAATCCTCTGAGTCTAGGTCTAGAAATCAAAAAACCTACGTGATGACAATGTAGAATCATAGGGCATTTTTATTTCTGAAAATATAAAACTCCCGGTTAAAAGAGAGACATTTTCAGTAATCGGATCGGACCGGTTTGACCCCAGGGCGGTGACATTTTGAATTGTAAATCAATTTAGAATTTCCAATGAGCATTGTGATCTTTTGTAGGGAGGTCACTAATAAAAGAAAAATGTTTTTTTTTCAAAAAAAAACCTCATAAGACGACACATGTGAAAGGGCGTTACTGAAGGAATTGTAGTAATTTAGGACGATTCAGGTTCTTCTTGATTTAGAATTCAGGTTTTCAGGTTGTCCATTTCTCCTAGTGTAATTGCTGTACTTACCGGTGGTGTGATCCACTGTTGAAACAGGCTCATTCCAACAGATAACCTGAAGTCGCCTTCGTCGTCTTTGATGTTGTTGGGATGATGTTGCCACGTTGTCGTCGTCGACCCCGATCGTCAGTCGGCATCAGGGGTTGAGGTTGATTCGGCCATATCGACGACGATGATGGAGAAACTGGTTCTCGAGGACAGATCAGTCTCTTTCTACCTTCACCTATGTTTATGTTTCAGTCTCTCACTTCTCCGGCGTGTGTCTCCCGCCAAAAAAGTTGCGAAACTAATTAATACTGTGTATATGTCAGTAGTTAGAGGGTACGTGTCCCACACACACACATACACATACATCCACACGGCATACTCGAGGTCAAAACCAACGGAACTGAATCTTCGAAACCGGTTGGCAAGGTGCCGTGGCGGGAATTTGGAGAAGTTTGATTTTCGATCTACCCAGTTACGGTTGCGGTTATCTAGTAGTCTTTTCAAATTGTTTCTTTTTCAAAAAGTGACATTCATGGGAACTGCCAAGAAGGGAATGAAAAATCTCTTTCTTGTAAAAACATTTTATCTTTTATTCATTTTTACCAGAAGATAAACATTTCAAAAATTATGCTTCTTCATGCTATCAAAACTATGAAAACGTGATTTTTTCTGATTCTGAGTTTTTTTCACGTCATTGTACTGTTTTCTGTTTATCTCTGCCCCAAATCTACAAAATCAATGGGTATAAAAGAAGCCAGATACCGTCTGAAATTTCAGTTCTAAGCTCAAATCAACTCTGCGAAGAAACGAAATGGCTGACAAATCCGCCTACATGTCCGCCGGAGGATATAGCTCCGGTTATATGGGATCCAACGCCTCCTCTTCTGGATACGCTCGAGAGGACTACGCCCAGGGAGGATCCGGTGGTGGAGCCAGCAACAACAACAACAATCAAGGATCCGGAGGAAACACCAATCCAGGAGCTCAAGTCTTCAAGGCTCGCACCGATCAATCGTGCTACTTGGGACCATAAGATGCTTATCGACGTGCAGACTGAAGTTCACAAGAGAAGCTCTTTTTTGTAGAAAATAAACGGTTGATTCCATTCTTTTGTTTTGTTGTACACGCCATCAAATAGCTGCTTCATAAATTCCCAGTAGTATCTTTTGCATTGTGCGATCAGAGCCAAAGAGGCTTCCGTCTTCGTACACAACTTCACTGCTGAATGCCCAGTGTTATTGAAATGCGCTCCTCCGAAAACAGTTCCACGAAACAGCGAAAACATGTTCAAATATGCTACAAGTAATAAGTAACGCTATTGGCTAGGTTTCTAGAATAATTGGGAACAATTTTTCTCCTACCAAAGTGAACTAAAGATCTGAACCGATGCAATAACACTACTTCCCGAATTATAATTCAAACCTACTTGTCCTACTTTTCTCAATTTGTTTCTAACCTTTCATAAGAACATTCGTCTCTCAATTTCCCATACTATATCTTTGTGTTATCAGTGCTTCACAGTCTTCATCTTCATCAGCGCCCAACGATGACAAAGATAAGAGAATTTGCGTTTGCTCTTTTCCAATTTCCTCCAGTATTTTCTCTCTCCAAACAGAACCAGTGGCTGGTGAAAAATGAATTTGAAGTTATTAGGACTTCTCCTAGTTATTGGAACATGTCAGGTAAGAGATGCGTTATTTGTTTTGATCGAAAATGATTTTTGAATTAGGCCAACTTGTTCAACATTCCACGTGCCGCCATTCGTATCACACGTGAATTCACTGGAATGGAAAAATTGAAGGCTCCAGAAGAACTTGGAGGTGAAGATTATGATGTGAAGATTGAAGTGAATGAAGCTGTTGATGAGATCATTGATGAAATTGTTGATGAAAAAGATGAGAAAGTTGCATTCGAACCAAACATGAAACTTGAATCTCCATTTGAAATGAATAAACAACCAGTTGTGAACTATCCAAAAATGCTCAAAAAAGACTTTGAAGTTCCAAGAAAAGAAATTGTCTACCCAGAGGATTTCCATGAGAATGTAGTTGAGATTATGGATTCAAGAAACGAAAGGGAAATTGATTTGGAGCCAATGCTCAAGGCTAAGGTTGAGAAGGGATATTACGAGGTTTGTGGGAACTTTGCCTTTTAATATCACACTTTAATACACCATATTATTTCGACTGATTTTTCGACCTTCCATTAAAATCTAAACAGATAGTTTTTCAGCAACTCAACACTGATGATGTTATCGAAGATCTCATGGATGCAGGATCATGGAATGATCTCGAATCTTCTGACGAAGACTCTGAAGAAGATTCTGAAGAATGGGAGGAAGCTCGTCCATTTCTCAAGTGTGGATGCTTGAAAAAGTCCGGAAAAGTGTTTGAATCTAAGACTGCTCCAAGAGAGTGGGAATCTGATAACTTCAAATCAAATGAACTTCCATCTGCCTGGGACTGGAGAAATGTCAGCGGAGTCAATTATTGTTCACCAACTAGAAACCAGCATATTCCAGTTTATTGTGGATCTTGCTGGGTGTTTGGAACAACTGGTAAACATATAAAATGTCAATTAATTATGATGACAATATTGTTACAGGAGCTCTTAATGATCGTTTCAATGTTGCTCGTAAAGGAAGATGGCCAATGACTCAGCTCTCTCCACAAGAAATCATTGACTGTAATGGAAAAGGAAATTGTCAAGGAGGAGAGATTGGAGACGTTTTGGAGCATGCTAAGATTCAAGGTCTAGTTGAGGAAGGATGCAACGTCTATAGAGCCACAAATGGAGAATGCAATCCTTACCATCGTTGTGGTTCCTGCTGGCCAAACGAATGCTTCTCTCTTACCAACTACACTCGTTACTACGTTAAAGACTACGGACAAGTCAAGGGACGTGAGAACATTATGGCTGAAATCAAGAAGGGAGGGCCAATTGCTTGTGCCATCGGAGCCACTAAGAAATTCGAATATGAATACGTCAAGGGTGTTTACTCTGAGAAGAGTGATCTTGATTCCAACCATATTATTTCATTGACTGGATGGGGAGTTGATGAGAATGGAGTCGAATATTGGATCGCTAGAAACAGTTGGGGAGAGGCTTGGGGAGAGCTTGGATGGTTCCGTGTTGTCACTTCAAAGTTCCAAAGTGGAGAAGGAGATCACTACAATATGGGAATCGAACGTGATTGTTATTTTGCTGATGTTGATGTTTCAAACTTAACCTTCTAATTCAAATGTTTTTATTTGTTTAGGTCTGATGAATAAAAATATTTTGTTGTGAAAAACAAGATACAACTATATAACTTACAAATGTTATGTTCCAAGTAATTATTATAAGTCTGAACGGAAAAATTTAAGAAATAGTACATGCCGCAGAAATAGTGTTACTCCCTCTGAGCTTGTTGTCATGTTTGACTGCTTGCGCATTCTCAATCTCTGTCTCCAGTTCTTCATATCCTTCTATGCTGTTCACATTCACGTCTGGAAAGTAATTCATTGGGTGAAACCGTCTTTGTGAGACTAACCTCTCTCGTGATCTGTTATCTCCCAAATACTTTTCTTTAGACTTCTTGTCAAAAAGTATGTTTCTACTTCTCCCCTTCCTTTGACAGTTATTCTTCCTCTCGGTGCAAATTCAAATCTCCCAGTTTCCATTGCTTTTTGATAAGTCCATTTGCTACACTGAATCTTTCCTGCCAATCCGAGAGATTCCATCTGAGAAGCCAATGTGACAGTTTCTCCAAAAAGACAATAACGAGGCATCTTTGTTCCAACAACTCCTGCAATAATAGTTCCAGAATGAAGGCCAATACGGAGTAAGAATGGGGTTTTGTTGACCGGATCCATAACTGATCGAGCTTCCCACATCATTCCCAATGCCACGTGGCACATTGTTTCAGAGTGTTCAGATGTATAATCAGGTATTCCAGACACTGTCATGTAACTATCCGAAACAGTTTCCACTTTGTATACACCGCGAAGGACAACGATGCGGTCAAGTTTGAAGAAAACTTCGTTCAGAAGTTTGACGATATTTTTTGGTTGACAGACTGGTATAATTTGCTGAAATGCTGGAAGATCACAGAACATGACAGTGGCTTCATATTCACAGGGCTCAATGTGCTCTCCACTGAGAAGCTGTAAAGCTATTTTTCTCGGTAACATGTCTTTGAGAATAGAGTCAGTCTTCCGGCGTTCTGATTCTAGTTCTCTAGTCATGGTTTCGAGTTGTTCATTGTTAGCCTCCAGTTGCAAACTGAAAACAATAGCTATACATGAAAATGTCTCTATTTTAGATCTTACTTCACTTCTACATCTGTCAGTCGTTGCTGGTTCAGAAGGATTAGATCTCGAGTTGCATCGTGTAAAGGCATTGCAGTGAGACGCATTCCAAATTGCATCAGTTCATTGATAGAGGTTACATAAGGAGAACAGAGATAGATAATATGTTTCTTCGTAGACAACATCATCATTTGTCCTTTGAGTTTTAGATGACACCCTTGTGTAAGCTCATGAGCTTCTGGCTCTTCTTCTAAGGCATCACTGAAAATTATGATCGAAAAACTCTCTTTACATTCTAACTTATTTAACTAACACTTCTTGTTGTCTCTCTTCTTTTGTCATTGCATCCATGTGTTTCTTTTTTAACGGTGAAGTCTTTACTTGGAGTACAAACACAGCATTGATAAAGTTACAGATGTTCTCGAAATCCAAAGGAATCTGTGGACGATTAATTTCGAAAATTCTCAAAATAGGAGTTCCTGGTTGCAAAAGTTCAGTCGGAATGTGATTGCTGAAAATTTAAACTTCTATCTGTTTCACTCCTCCAATCTTTCTTACAACAATTCATCTCCACATTGGACGAGCTTACAGGATTCATCAATTACAAAATGATATGGAAGCGCTCTTGAGAAATCTTGTAATGACATTCGAAGATTGTCGTCAACAATTTCTCCGAAATCAGGAGCTTGTGACGTCATTAGACTAGCTGTGGATGCTTCTGAATCACGCCGATTTTCCCCAACGTTCTGAAATATTCATTTGAAGAGCCAATCATCGTTTTCCATCTACCTTGATCAAGAAAATAACATGCTCTTCCACCCTTTCTCCATTATTCATGTGAACACTTCGTTGAGTTCTACCCTGAACCACTAAATTGATGTCCAAATCGAACACCAGTTTAGCCACTTCTTTAACTACTCCTTTCACGATGTGATAAAGTCCTGGACGGCCAGTGAAGTAATGAAGCAACAGAGTCCCATCTGGATTCTCCTCGCAACGGAAAGATGGGCCACGAAGATTTGCCTTGTAAACAACGTGATCAATGAAATAATGAAGACTATCCAAATTATCCAAAAATCCTTTAAGGTTTGGACTCATACTACGAACAAGTTCATCCCATCCGATCTCCATAGAATAAGTAATCAGAAAACCTCCGTACAACTCCCAAACTTGGTCTTTGGTGACTTCTGAATATTATTTGCATGGTTTGCAATTCATCTGGATCTATTAAAGAAAACTCACTCAGAACTATGGAAACACTATCAACAAGAACATAGGTGTCTGTGTCAGAGTAGTAGTGATTGACAATATTCTCTTTTCCACTTTCAAATCCAGAGCGTTCACTAAAATGTCAGAAAAGTTAGTAACTTGGAGTTCCATGGGATTTGATCCAATTTTCTTAGATTACCGAGACTATTGTGAGTAGCAAAATCAGAAGAGATTTTTAAGACATGGGGAGAAAATGAAACTAAAATAATTTATAAAAAAAACTTACAGTACTTGGTTCCAGGTATCTTCCCCATACTTGCGAATCACAAGTTGCCGGATGCTTTCATGAATGAATCCAAACTAAACCTTACGTTAAAATTGGTCAACTTCTTCAAAACTTACCATTTCTCAAACGAAGCAGAAGCTTGGTATGAAATAGCCTCTAGTTTTATGAAATGACTACCAAACATTAAATGGAGTCGCGTGCCCAACATCTTCTGAATATTCTAGGAGTTGTGGTTACTGAATATTCGTGAATTTTTAAAAATTCTCGTGGTAACCACATATGTTCGTGATGTTGAAATGAGTGGATGTAAACAGAAAATTTGAGAAATTTTTCATTTTTTTTTGCAATCAGTTTTATAAAAACATTTGATTCATACATAGCATGGCAATCAATAAAAATTCATCGTTTCCTAATTTCGTGAATAAGGAAATTGGCATAATTTGAGGAGTTTCAGAATATCGTATTAAGTTTTGTAGAATAGCACCTGAGTAGGTTGAAAAAGTAGACAGAAAAGAAGGAAAGAATAAAGGGAAATGGAAATAAGCCGGGAAGAAAAAACAAGAGGAGCTTCATGTGAAATGTGTGGACCTAGCGAGAGATAAAATGAAAAAAAAATTAAAGAAAAACAAGAAAAGATAAAAAATATTTCTAGGCGTATAAATCTCTGTTAAGCTAACTAGGCGATTCGATGCTAATCACAAAACATGGCACTGGTCATCGTTGGAAGAAAGAATGGAGCAAGATAGAAGAATGAAAGATGACGTGGCAAATAAAAACAAGAAGACGTCATGAGCATTAGGAGTGGAAACATGGAATGAGATATGTTGTGTGGGGGGAGGGATAGAATCAGAAGAAATAGTTCGTTGTCTTTGTCAAGTTTTTTGTGATACGATAACGGATAAGGACAGGATCAAGTTAAACAAAAAACAAACAGGTATGAATAAGCATTGAGCAGTTTCAAAATAGCACCAAATGAGCCGCGACAGGGAGAAAAAGGGGGAAAAATAGTTATCTACAAAAGCATAGGCGGAGGAGGGGGTGGAGGGGGTTGAAAGTTATTTCCAGTGGGATATGGTTCCATTGCAGAGGCCATTGAAGTGGCCGATAAAGCTTCTAGAAGATTTCCAGTATCTGTGGTGAGGATATTCTTGAAATCCATGGGTTCAGTCTGAAATAAATTTACGAGCATGAGAAAATTCGTATCGAAATGTTGTTATTCAGAACTTTTTGAACAGGAAAAGTGAAATTACGTATGTGTTAATAACCAACTTGATCATAACATAATGTAGTGTGATAAATTTCTAGAAATTGACCTTGAATCCTCATGTTTCTTATGACAAAAACTTGTCAATTTTTATTTCTCAGTTAACTACATTATAGTAGGTATTGAAGTAGGTGAAAAACTAGCCTATAGTCAACAATGGAGTTCAGAAATAGTCTGTTGACTGTAAACCGTCTAATTTAAAAATGAACAGATTTATTTTTTTAATATTTTCTAGCTGAAGTTTTTTTAGCCAAAGTTTTTTCAGAATATTAATGAAATACTCACCTCTTCGGTATTATTTTCCTTCTTCTTTCTTGGCTTCCTTCCTCTTGATGAATTCGCTTTGTGTGCTGCCAATCTCTCTTGTAATCGATCTCCACTGATTCCGAGACTCGATGCACGCATTCCTTCCAGTTTGTGATCCCACTCTGAAATGAATCCATAATTATATCGATCGTAATCCGATTACCTTTCAAACTTTTACAATCAGGCTGCGGGTGACATGTGTTCAAATGACGTTTCATATTTCCCTTATAAACCGTCACGAAATCACAGTCTTCGCAAATGTAGGCGTCCTGTAGTACAGCGGCTTCTCGTGGTGATTGTTGTTGGGAATGACCGTCCAATGGATATGGTTCATATGCATTTGCTGAGTAATCACTTGGTGAACATAACTCAGTAGAGTTTGCAGCTGCATAGAATGATGAAGAGGGCGATGACATTTTGGGTGAATTCATCACTCCATTACTCATTGAAGACGAGTCATGTTCTGCGAATTCATGGTGATATCGATTCCCATTTTCTTCTTTCTTCACTCTCTTTTTTGGTGTCTGCTTTTCATTATGTTCTACTCGATGCCGTTTCATTGGCTCTGCACTTTTACAGCACTGGTTGATATGCCTCCTTATATTTCCCTTATAATGACTGATAAATCTATCACAATACGGACAAACAGGGGACATCCCATCAGTTCCAGTAGTAATTGCACCAGATTTAATGGCTGCATCAGTTCCAGGAATTGGTGGATTGACGCCATTGGCCACTGCATCCAGATAGTTTCTACCAATGATTTCCCGACATTTCTCGTTTCTTCCGATGTGACCAGTCAGACTACGACGAGATGGGTAGACACCTTTACAAGCCATACACATGACACGTTCTTCATCGGTGCTTTCAAGATCAGTGTTGTTATGATCTCCAAGCGGCGGTGTTCCGGATCCAGCAGATCCAGAAGACGTCAGAGCGGGACTATTGAGAGAATTCTGAAAGAAAACACAATGATTTAAAATCACCTTGAATATCAATTCAGTACTTTTCGGTTCAAGCAAAATGTCGATAATATTCCCGCTGCTAGAAGTTGAGAATCGTTCTTTAAAAGGTTCGCAATTTGTATTTGCAATCATTCGAAAACACAACAATCTTTACAATAAATCTAAACGATCTAATATAAATAGATACTATCAGGAGACAGACCAATCTGATCTCATCTTTTTTTCAATGAAATCAAATCACATACGATGTCTAACTATTCCATAACTATTCTTTATTTAAACTCACGTCTTCAGACGGTGATACGGTCGCCACTGATACAGAGTTGTTTCTCAATGTTTCTGCACTACTGTTACTCGTACTTCTATGCAATCCATTTCCATTCTTTTGAGCTGCAGGCCGAAGGGGTTCAGGTCGTAAAACTTGTTGTTGTAATTGAGCATTACTCGCTTGAGCAGCCTGAGCAGCCAGTAATAATTGTTGAGTATTGGGAACGCCCAAAGCAGGGTTATAGAATGGAGGACCGCCATAACCGGTTCTTGGTGGATAGTAACCGGTGGCTGCAGCAAGTCCAGGCATAGCTGACATATAACTTGCTCCAGCAGTCCGGTAAGCATACGGTGGATCAAACCGTACTGGAGGGTCACCATACGAGTTCCCTATTAAAGGTTGGATTTGGGGTTGCTCAAAAAGAAACGATTGAGATATCTGTTTTCCAGACCATTGATCCGGATAAGAAGCATGATCACTTAACATCGCATAGGTGGATCCGAAGAGTTCTGATGTTCCGGTCACCGATGAAGATGTTGTTTGTGTTTGCCAAGTTGAGAAGGTGTCGCCAGACATTGTCTCCTGAAATATTTCAATTAATACTCTTCGTCTTCAATGACCTAGATCAATCTTCGTATGTCCCAAAAGTACTTTTCCACATACGAGTCTAAATCTACGAAAGGTGTCGCGCGTACGCAAGGCAAATGGTCACTGATTTTGTGAGAAGATAAGAGAAAAAGAGTATTGAAACGAATGAAGATGTGTAGAGATGGAAAAGAGAGTAGGAGACGACGATTAATGAATCAATCAGTAGAGAGTAAATCAGACGTGATAAAAAGTGACCATGGAAATTCGGCTGGTATGTAAGAAAGCTGCGTTGATTGGGAGGAGAATGGGGGGAAGCGCAATTCAGAAGAGGGACAACGATAATGATGATGATGATGAAAATGATAAGACGAAAAAATCGCGTGAACTTTTTTAGCAGAAAAAATATATAAATGGACAGACTATTACCGTAGTGTATCTATCTATCCTATCAGTTCAAAAGTACAGTTTTTTTAACGAAAGAAAAAAAAGGCCATGAAGTGGTTTTTAGGAATAAGAAGCTATGAGATTGGTTTCCTGGGAAAAAATTGGGTTGGAACCTCATAGGATTCTGATCCCAGAAAGTAAATCTGAACACCACACGCAAGTAAAGCATGAGAAGTTGACATTAGGCGGTCAAGGCTATCACGAACGCGCCGGATGTGGTCTTTCCTACGTCTGACCTCGGGTATAACTTCACACTCAAGCGTATCGTTTTTGAAGCTGATTAAATACATTTATGGGCGACCGACTCTTCAGAAGACGTTATTAAAACTAATTTATTTGCACACTGTTTTGAGAAAGTTTCAATGTGGTCTTACTTCACAATTTCAAAAGAGAGTAGAAGTTTGAAATTCCATTCGTCACAAGACATTAAATAAAAAGTTTCAATCGTTAAAGAAAGCGGAAGGAAAAGGACAAAAGGTCAAATTAACTTTTTTATGCTTAAATTGGTACCAATGCTAAATGGTTCGGCTGCTTCCTAACGCTAATGATCGTCTTTGTGGGTATTTTTGAGAGGAAAAAAACCAAACTCAACAAAAAAAAGTATAATTTTCAGAATTCTGTAGTATTATTCGTAGTAGTAACTGTACTAGTTTCTACGCAAAAAGAGGTGAGACGAAGAGACGGCATGTTGCGAGATGGTATCACATTTCTTTACCCTAACGATGCATGCTATCGGTTCAAG
This sequence comes from Caenorhabditis doughertyi, assembly GCA_963572265.1. Taxonomy (NCBI): domain Eukaryota; kingdom Metazoa; phylum Nematoda; class Chromadorea; order Rhabditida; family Rhabditidae; genus Caenorhabditis; species Caenorhabditis doughertyi. The sequence goes on from OY751557.1 coordinate 10,159,351, forward strand.
GTCTTCCTTCTTAATCGCCTACTACTACTACCTACAGTAACCAAAGAATGGGAGACATTGAGACGTCAAGATCTACTGGAGCGCCGTGGCTCTCTCGCCCCCTTTTCTCGCCTCGTGTGATGTTTTATCAGTGCAGTGGGCATTGCTGCTAGTGGGGGGAACCCAAGGTGAATGGGCGGAGCTTTGAGTGATTGGACCTATGACCGTATCACGGGGTGAATGAGTTCTAGATTCTCATACCTTATTATTCAACTCATTCAAGTTGGCTGTAACTTTTGTGTTGTTATTGTCGTTGTTCAATAGGTCAGTGGTGGAGAGTGGCGGTTTGAGCATGCAACTCCCTGTAAGATTGTTATCATTACTCTATCATCTTTTTCAGGAGAAAAAGGATAAAAAAATAGAAAAAAGAGGGAAAGGGTCAAGAAAGGGATAGAGGGAGAGAAAAAATAAAATAAGAGAAATAGAGGAAGAATGACCAACTTGAAGATGAAAGGGAAAAGGGAGGAAAAGAGAAGAAAGGAAAAACACAGATGATGAACATCATTTCCGATTTTTCCGATTTTCCCACGGTCTCCTTGTCTCCCTTTCTATCCAATGTAGAAAAGGGATAGGACCTCTGGAAAGAAAAACATTTTCGAAAGGCAAAAAAAAAGAATAAGCTTGACTTCTGGTAGCTTTTTCGTGTTGCTCCAACTGTTGCTGTTGCTGCTGCTCAACAAGCAAATCAGTCGTCCGAATTGCATGCGGTCTCCGGATGTAGATGTAGCGTCGACAACGTCTTCTACAGACGCGAAGACTTGTCCCGAAAACTAAATTTGTGTTAGAGGCTCTGTGTGTGGCTCCTCTTCTTGTGTCGAGACGAACAAACTCACTTATTTGACATTTTGTCCCCTTCCCATCCGCCTAGTGCTTTTCCTAGTGCCACCATCATTCCTAAAGTCAGTTTTTGCTTCCAAAATCTTTTTTTTACAGTAGTCTAGTTAAAGGCTGCATGTAAGGGAGAAGGACGGCGGATTGATGGACGGAAGGGGGTAAAATGTGAAAAGGTGAAACATTTCGCGCAAAGTCATGGTGTATGGACACAACCGACTGGTCACATGAAATGTCAAAAAAGTAAAGAATTCAAGGTTGGGGTTAGGTTAGTGACACCCGAATGCTATGATTGCTACTGGTCACATAGAAAAAGCAGTAGACTTTTGAACTGTTATGATAGGAATCTAAAAACTATTGGGATACGATTTCGTCTTCAGCAAGTATATCTGAACTTTCGAAATTTACAAATCACTTCTTTTGAAAACGGCAGTTCTAATTACTCATTTCCAATATAATTTATGTACTCAGGTATTAGATAAACATAAGTGGACATACAAACAACACAAGTTATTCGAAATTTCCAATATTCCCAAAAGATTCGTACTGCCTGAATTAATTATTAAAAACTTACAAACTAATTTATACTGTTCAATTCGATTGCATTCGTAATAGAAACTGTTCTGATAGGAACAAATATTTCCATACGGAAATATATGTACCCTTGAAAGAGGTCATAGAGGTCACCACCCGTATGAAGGGCCCACGTTACACCTGTCTATTCTTATGATTACCTCTTCTTTATTATTCTAAAGAGGTTTCATCGATTCTGAAATGGGTAAAATGTGGATCAGTATTGAACAATATCAGTGGAAAATAATGAGAAAAGAGTTTATGATCCGAGCAAAACTAAAAAGTTTGGGTAGGTCAAAGGTATCAGTTTACAAGTAAGCTAGGGACTTACTCTCCGAGTTGTTATAAACTCATACCCATAATAATTCTCGTGTGAATATTAACTTTTTCAGAAATAAGTTTTCTCTAAGAAAGAAGGAAGTTTCACAACCTATTTTGTTGAATTTTACAAAACTTTGCAGTATTAGTTGCTTCTTCTGAAGTCAAAATGGGAGTGTTCAAAGTGTCAAACTTAAAGTTCAGTTCGTTTTTGGGAAAAATCGCCACAACGTCTGCTAAACCGGTTTTCCTCCCACTTCCACACACGTCCATCTATCGCCTTCTTCTTTTGAAACTAACCATAAAAACCTACTCGAAATCATCCAATCAAAACTTGGAAACACTTTAAGGGCATGCGTTCAAAAAGAGATAGAAACATAAGAAAACAAATGAAAAAGCAAGAAAAATGAAGAGAAGATAGGAAAAGAAAACAAGAAGATAGTCTCGAGAGTACGGGGAGGAGTGATTGGAGGATGAGAAGGGGAGGATGTAAGGTAAAGAGGGTACGACGGGAAGGGATAACCGGTGAGGAGATGGGAGGCAGTTGGCAACATAGGTCCCGACGGGAAGAGGAGGCAAACGGACACACGAAAAACGAGAGAAGAGACAAGTCACTGCGGACGGACAGACCGACGCAACAGTTGCATTCGGAGAGGCCAACGACAGGGCCCCACTGATACTGAAGACGACCGACGATGATGGTGGTGGTTGGCGGTAGCTGCCTGCCTGCAGAAGTAGCAACAGGAGGAAAGTAGTGATAGAGGAGACAATATTCGGACGTGTTAGAATGCTAGTTGGCGAAAGAGCGTCGATTGGGAGGAGAGGGGCCCGTTGGACGGACGATAACTGACGAGAATCAGAGAAAAGACGGCCCGAGGCCCCATGGCGTCGTTGTAACACAAACCGCACACACATACACAGAAATACACACCGAAATACGCACGATGTTAGGAATTGATAGGGTTAAGGGTTGATGGATCTGACACTGTACACAGTTCTTTGATCAAGCGTCATAATCGAAGTTTCACCGAAGTTTCCAAAGAACAACGAAAAATTAAGTTGATTTTTTGAAAGTATCACGCATAACAAAAATTTCTAGTTTGATGAGTCTCGGAAGTTATAAATAATGATTTGAACCATTAAAAAAAGTAAATGTTTACTATTCATCTAACCCCAATGGAGGGAAAGTGTTGATTTGTGCACAATAATCTAATTAACAGCAATGAAAGCATCACACTGCGCGTCAAACATAAATTGACTTTTAGTGTGATATCGTAACAGTAAATAACATTTTATAACAGCTCCATCGGAACTTTCTGAACATCATTGAGTTAAACAGTTTTTTAGAACATGAACGGAAACTAAATAATCTAGTTGAAGGAAATCAGTTTTCAGTTTCAAAAAACTCAGGAATAAAAGCCAGTAAGCGTATAAATAATGCAAAAAGACCGCCTGAGATTGATTGGGAACTAACCGACTTCAAATAAACTTTCAAATAATAAACACTGAATATTATATACTCAATAGGCTTTTCTATTCAATTCAAAAAGTGCACAAACGGAAATTGAAACGTTGGAACGCTCTCCGGAAGTCTGTGCCAAAACTAGCATTTCAACGAAATCAGAAAAAAACTAGAACTTAACATAGATTTATGAAATAAAAGTAAGAAGAGTATATCACATGCCTATGAGCCCAACAACATTTCGATGATTGGCTTGTTAAGGACCTTGAAAGTAGGACAGGAGAGGGAGGAGGAAAGGGACCACTGATGCATAAATTGGCTTTGACTCGCGCGCCGCCGCAGGGCTCGTTTTCCAGTCGGACCTGTCACTCAACCTTCATGTTCAGGCAGGTTCTCTATCTAAAAGAGGGGTCCTTAAAGCTCCACGTAGTGCTATTTGGTAAGATGATGGATAAGCTTCAGAAGGCAGTTGATGATGGGGGGAAAGGGGAAAATATAAAAGAAGACGACGAATTGACAGGTTGTCAAAAATTGGCCAATAGAGAGGTCCGTAACGCTTCGGTAGTTTTTGATATTGAAGTTGAAAAGAAAAAGGGTTTTGATGTGATCGATGGAATGAAACGAATTCCAAATTTTAGTAGTTGAAAATTCCAGTATATTGAAACGATGACTACAAGGCGGAGAAGTATTTCAAGTCAGGCAGAAGAGGAGCAGAAAAAGAGAGCTAGAGGGACCCCCGAAAAGTTGTAAAGCATATAACCAGGTGGCATGTCGTAAAAGCCAGCTGTGCGCATGCGAGTGTATATTCCCCAAGACAAGAAGGGTACCTGCAGAACTTTTTTCAAGTTTTCGAAAGTTTTGAGTGTTAACCCGATGAAAAAGTCAAAAGGGACAAGTAAGATACGAAGACAGTTATAGAATACTGACGGGGTGTGGTGTTCTAAATTTTTGAAGAAACTGTTGTTATTGTATAACTTTGAGTAGCCGTCGACTGCCGGTTAAATAGTATTTTTCTAATGACTAATCACAAATCATCAGTCTTGATTCATCTAAAAAGGAGATTTCGAAACTCGAGAATTCAAAAAACCAGGGTGGAGATGTTGTGTGTCATTATGTAAAATCTCTAATTTTAAACGATTTAGCCAAGAAACAACATTACTTGGTTTTGCATTCTGCAAAGAATTTGCCAGATTAAGCCAAATCTTTTCGAAAATTTTGAAATTTTATCTGAAAGGTCTAAAGTTTAATCTAGGTATTTAATTCTACGATCTTATCTGGATACTAGATTTAAAAATGGTGTTCAGTTCCCAAAACCTCGAAAAATTATGCAAATATCTCTGGAAGAAAGCGTCAAAGACGCTGATGGACAACATAATTAGACATCACAAATATAAAACTATCAGAAATTTGTTATGAATCTAACTTGCAGCCTTCCATTTTCTTGAAAAAAAACATCTACAGGAAACACTTTTATAGGTCATCATCGAGTGATAAACGTAACGGCTTAACTAGGGATTAGCTTTTGAAATATTCTCCAGAACATGGGATTAACCAAACAAATGGAAAATTTCTAACTTTGTACGATTGATCCAGAAGGTCCCGGAAACGTTCAAACAAACGGAAAGGTCTCTAAGACTGAAGTTGGCCAAATTTAGGAAAATTGGGTTCATTTGCAGACTCGACCTAATGACCCATGTATGTGCTTGTATTTCGGGAAAAAAAACCAATTCTGAAAACTAACAAAACGATTCAGAAATTTTGTGAATGGAACTAGTCTTCTGGTGGAATAGAAACACGATGGAAGGACCATTGGGGCCCCGGGGCTGCTCCATCGTAGAGCAGCCAAAACCAATTTGCGCCCATCTGCTCTAATACATACATATAGACAGCCCCTCCCTCTTTTGCCCAATGCCCATCCCCATACACACATACGCATACACAGAAGCGAAGATGGGGACACATCTTATGCGACAAGGGGGGGCATCTTTCGACAAGTGCGGGAAGGGGACGCGGGACGGCGGGTGCACACACTCATAGGGGAAGGAGGACGACGGGCGCTTAGAAGCAAATACTTGCGGAAGCCTAAGAGTAGAATAAGACGTAGAATAAGAAGAAGAAGAAGATGCAACGACGAACAAAAAACACAAAAAAATGTATTTGAAACAACAACCACAAATGGAACGGCATCAGTAGCATTGGCGTGCCAGAAGCTTCAAAAGATGATGACGATTCAGATGAAAAATGAATCTTAGAATGTCTAAGATCAGAGAAAATTGAGAGGAAGGTCAGGAATCCACGAAAAATAATTCTTCTTAAATTACAGCGAGAATTTTTAGAGAAAATTCTGCGATCAGCAAACTATGAATGTTCAGAAGAATTACTTAGAAATTTGAAAAAAGAAGGGAATATACAGTGTGTTCCTCGTTGAAGCTCAAACTGACTCTGAGAAATCAGAAAAAAAACTGCAAACACGTAAAAAACTGACCTACTCTACAAGTCCCAATCCGTCATAGACGTTGGTTTAACATTACAAAGAAAGCAAAAGCATGAGAGGCAAAAAGAGAGGATCATATTCCTTCAGGCAACTTTGAGACGCTCTCGATGACAAGGTCCCCACGACGTTTACCTATACACACTTCTCACCCTCTAATGAAAAAAGTGCAAATGGAGGGTGATGATTAGAGATTACAAGGGATCAAGTTTTGAGTGAAAGGTGTGAAGTCAATGGAGTTTCTAGTCGTTTTTTTTTTGAGTTTTCGTTCAGAGTTTCCCACTCAGTTTCGTTTCCACATAAAACAAAATCATATTGCCTATGGGCACTTCACCTCTTCACAGAGAGCGTTTCTCATCGTCGAACGCAATAATTGCTCTTCGCCGTTTTTTTTTTGCTGCTCTCTTCAAGGGATGCTCTGTTTTCCATTTTTATTGTTTTGGCTCATCTTTCAGGTTCTAATGAACAGATAACAAAGAGTTTTAGTTAGAAGGTTGCGAAGTATGAGAATCGGAAAGTCTCGTTGGGATTGCTTGTAGTTGTTTTTATTATGAGAAATGTCATTTTCATGACATCACTTTCAAATTTTTATTCAAAAATCAACTTTGAATAATCGTTGAATACAACAAGAATTCATGAAGGAGTATCAAACCAACACAATGTTTAGAAAAGTTCTAGCCATAATTGATATTAACATTGAAGCGCACTTATACTATTTGCCTGCCCAAACAACTATAAAAAAGAAGAGTAATTTCCATAATCCGAAACTTCAAAAGAATATGAACCATTTTCGTTTTATGAGAAGGTGTGTACACCAATAAGAACGGGTCATTCCGAATGCGCGTATTCTTTGATCTGATTGCCAATTCATTGGCAACTGAGAGGGGGGCTACCGCAAAACGGAGAAAAGAAAACAAGTTTATACCATACCGTCATATATTAGCATACTCTCCCCATGGGGTTGACACAGAAAATAGTACAGATTCTGAAATTGAACAAAAAACACATGGAACGTATACAGTTTTTTTTCTATTTTGACTTCGCAACTTTCTTTTCGTACACTAACAAAATTGCGATCGTCTCCATGCTAAAAGAGAGTATGACTAATATCTAAAGGTGTACTTTTTTTCAAAAATACTAATTTCAAACTGAATTCAACTAATTCTTAAAGATGGTTGTTCAGACGAAATACGGGTAAAAACGAAACGAGTTGGTGGATGAGTTTGGGGTGACTGAAATGCAGATAGAAACGGGTACGAGCACTAGGGGGATGGTCCCAGGAGAGCGATAGCAAAATAATTCCAAAACGAAATCCATATGTGGCCCCCCTGGCCTTCAATAGTAAGTGAGAGAAGCGGAGTGTGGTGGAATTGTGAGTGTTTGGACCTATTTCCTATACGCACATGTGCGCTTCACTATAATTGGTGTACCTCGAGCGACGGGGGGCATCGGATGGCGAAGGCATCGACCGGCACATTGAAATTTATATCGCTTTAGGAGAAGTGGAAAGTGGTGGTCGGGTTGGGTGGCAGTGGTGGAAGCTATAAAATGAAATGAGGTTCTGGGATACTAGATTACTGTTGTTTTCCAGTTAATTTAGCACAAATAACAAAAGCGTAAACTTGGGGGATGAGCTCTAGTTAAAGTTATAATGAAGATGCTAGATGTTTGTCGAAATCATCTATTCACTGAAACCAGCTTAGATTTGAAGAAAAGGAGCTCAAAGAATAGAAGTGTTATCCTATTACTGTTCTACAAAACCTCAGAGCCTTCCGTTAATATCACCGATGTTATCATGGAATCATGTTCAGGTATTCTCAAAACTGTCTAGAATCTAAAAGTTTCTGGAAGTTTCAAAAAACAAACAAAACACAAAAATCAAAGAAGCGATCAATTGGTTTTGGAGATGGGGTTTTTTTCGTGCACACATAAGTAGCATGAGGTAAAAGCCCCCATACCACATTCTAACACCACCACACGAGAAATAAGAGAGAGTAAACACAGTGTGAGAGTTTGCGTAACTCCTACTGATAACCTCAAAACTCTCCCTCCGTCGTATATGAACTCCTAAAAGCAGAGAGTGAGAGTCAACCGCGCAGCCAAAATGATTGAACCTACTGACAGTAAGCATACACAAACACTGTACTGATCCAAGAGCGTACGGCAGAAAGGGGGGAGACGCGAAGGTAACCGTTTTGAAATTAACACACACTCGAATGCCGTTCAAATAGACAGAAGGTGAAATTTGTCTGTTGGAGAGGGACACGCTGAAGGTGTTGTTTGAATAGAAGATTCAGATGAAAGATTCCTGAATTCGAAATAAAATTCATAAAGCGTGTCAGGGTGTGGTCAGGAGAGAGGACGATGGGACACGAAGATAAGCAGGTGTCGGCACCTTTCAGGCGTTTTTTACTATTGAGAAAATAGTGTGGGCCAAGCCCACTTTGATGGTCGACAAAAAGCATAAGGCGGAAGAGTGGAGGAAAGAAAGTTTTTGGCGTTTTGGCGTCGAAATAAGACGTTTTGTGTAGTAGGTGCCCCGAGTTTGTCGTGGGAACCTGGCGGAGGGATTAGGGCGAAAAAGACCACTTGAACTTTGAGATTGACAATGAATTAATATGATGGTAGATGGGGTTTATTGTTATTGAGGTGAGAGTTTAGTATTCTGCATAACATGAGAACACAAACGTAGGATAAATCGAAACTGTACATCTACCAAAGTCTCGATTGGTGAATTCTGATTCAGCTTACTTTCATGAGAATCATTTCAATAAAATTCAGAAACCTTTTTTTAACCTCAAAATCTTTGAAAAATTTCACTTTCAAGCACTAAAAACAAACAGAATCATAAACAATGAGACGGTGTTACTGTTGTCGAGACGTGCACGCTCACTATGAATCATTCTGATTGAAACATGATCGTCATACGTATGTCGAAGTCTTGCTGTAAGTTTTCGTGTATCGTCCTCTTTTCTTTTACAACATTCCCCTCTTTCAATTGAAAATTGGCTGAAATTTATAAGAGCACTATAGAGCACAGCTCTTCTTCATGTCCTTGCCGTTCACACAATACCAGCAGTCTATAGTTGTGAAACATGAAGTTGACAAAGAAAAATTGTTGGAAATTTCCAAAAAATTGAAATTTTTTAGATGAAAGAGTGCAGCAGAAGGGAGAAAAAAAGAGTTGGTATGGATGGTGATGGTGGTTGTGTGGGGCCACGGGGGGCCATAGAGGTATATAGAGAATATTCATGAATAATCATGGTGAGGAGCATCATTTGAATAATTCATACCCCCGAGAGGACGACTGCCTCGACCCACACACAGACACTCGCATACACCCCAAAACCAACCGCTAATCTCTACATTTTACATGAATTCCTGAATTCTGTTTTCAAAAACTTTGAAACTTTTAAATAGTAACGGGGGTTAGAAACTAAGGCCAACAATGCACTTAAGTCACAATTACAAGCATTACATGAATAAAGTGAAATTGAACAAGTATGAATTGGGAAAGTGGTGGGGAAGAGTGGGAATGTGGTGGGAAATGGGCGAGGGAGGGGAGGGGTGTGCTCGGAATTCATTACGCGTGATTGATGCAGAACCAAACATGTGGGCCAGGGCCAACGACGGCGACGAGAGCAACGTCGTCGTCGTTGAACATCCGGAGAGTTTACTACGCTAACGAGGAAGACTCGACGACGATTAGGAACTTTTAGAGACAACAACACTAGAAGTGAGTTGATTGAGTTATACGGACTTGTATTGTACTTTTGAGATAATGGGAACAATTATTCGAATGGGGCAAAAGATCGAGAGGAGTTTGGATAAGGAAGTTTGTGTTCTGAATTTCTCGGTCTATGTCAAGAATCTTCGGTTTCTTAGAAAATTGTCTCGAAGATTTAAAGGATTTCGATCAATTTTTCTCAAAGATCCTTCATGAATTTGCCGTGATATTCCCAATCTGGTTTTCAATATATTTCGACTTCTTATAATTAAGAAGATTAAAAACTGATTGCTAAAATGTATATCTGATTAGAATATTAAGCTCCTGAAATTTTTTGATGGATAATCTATATAAAAAAGACTTTGTATTCCGATTAGTTCTAAGCATGCTACAAGATCCTTTCCACTAACGCCATCTTACTATTAGAATAATAACTATTTATAAAATTGTATTGTTTGATTGTGTCTGATACCATGGTGATTATGCAATTTTTCGTTCACGTTGAGCCCAATAAGAAGTCTTATCTAACACTTCTATTGCATCGACATTATAGAATCAGTTTATAATTTTTTGTGAATTCGATGCGAGACAAATGAAAATTGCAACAACCAACGACGTATGGTGACTGATGGCGTCACATGACTTTGATAAAGTGAAAAAGCAGACAGTGAGAGAGACAGGAAACTAGAGCATGATTGATACAAAGTCCGAACACACACACACACACACACGCATACTAGAGGAGGACACGATGGATGTGTAGTAGGGGGTCTCCCGATGCTCTTGGTTCAACTCTATTACAACGGGAAAACTGTTTCAGTGTGCGTAATTCTGCGTCTCTTCTTCGAGTACTATTTCTCGAGACCTCTGATTTGAAGAGTGTGGCTGTAGGGCTCGAAGCAGATGGTGTCGTGGATGGGGACCATCAGAAAAATAAGAAAAAAGAACTATAACTAAATTACGGCGGAGGTAGTGAAGTTGATTGGTACGGAGTCTGTCGGCATTGTTAAGGGAGGAATTGAGGAATGTTGTAAATGAATGGAATGGTTTACAACTATATTCTCAAGGATCTCAAGGTTAGTGGGTTAGGTAAACATCGATGCATCAATAATAGATGTGCACACACCTGTTGGATTCTATTTTTTAATTAATTTTATAGAATTGAGTCCAATTCAACAGCTACGTGAATAGTCGTAGATGTTATCAATTGCTTTGATTAATTGAAATTCTAAACTGCGCCGATTGATATCTACAATCAATCACTTAGTCGTTGATTGACAAAAATGATCGAAACTGTAGATATAACCTACTTTTCATTGATATAGGGAGTAGAACAGTGGAAAGAAGAGATACAAGTCGAACAGGAAGTTATAAAGATATCACAGCAAAACGGTTTTGTAACTTCGAATGTGTTTCATTTCTCATAATTTTGTCTTCGAATGTTTGAAGTCATTGGCAAAGTCATCAAAAAAATAAAAATAACTATCATAAGGTAGATGAGAAGACAAGGAACCGAAATGTTTGATAACAAAAGACACATCTCTTCAGATTGTTTCGGCACTGCTTCGAAATAACTTCGAACTGTTAATCGTGTTCTTACATCAACAATTTGATTCTCTTCCTCAGCTCGCTTTGCTCGTGTATTGAAGGAAACTTGTTTCTTTTGAGAGAATCCTGAAAAAAAATAAATTTTGTATTTGGACCACCTGTGAAAATTCACCATAAGGTGGAGGGGATCCGACAGGTGCTCCACCTCCTTCAGGTCTGTTGTCTACGCATATTGGTCGGGTGCATTCTTCTCCAGGCTCCCTGACAGTTATCGAAATTTGACATTGAAAGAAAAGTGCATCTCTATCCGCAAACTTGTACACATGAGCTTCCTGTCCAGCCAAAAGGTTCTCTGGGTATTCAAGATTTGACAGTAGGAAGTTGTCAATTGCACATCCATTGGAATCTAGCAAAAATGCTTCATCTCCTCTCCCATCGTCAACAGAGCAGGTATGAACAATCATACAAAACGAATCCTCTGTGAATGAAATGGTTTTGAGATTTCAGAATTCAAGTCTACCAAACCATTCTCACTTTCACATCTCCATTGATGATAAACTTGATTTCCAATTAATCCAAAAAGAACTGGCTCACCAAATGGACCGCCATTCAGAATCTTCAATATGTCTTCTTCTTCAATTATATAAGAACTTCTATACCTGGTATGTGCAAGTTGGCATTGTTAGATTTTCACTGATACTGGCTGTTGAGATTTCATCAACTTGAATAGCATTACTAACAGTTACTTGGCTTTCTTTGTAAAGACATAATAAGTTGTACGTTCGATCGATTTTAGTTATAAAAAATGGCTGAAACATTCAGATTTTTCAGAGAAGTAATAGTCAAGCATACATGAAAAGATATAGTGACGATTGTTCTTACCACAGTTCCCTTTGGATTCAGAATTCGTTGTCTTAATGCTCCACAAAGACCAATTTCAAACTCTAGGAAAGCGGAAAGTCTTCCTGTTTCTCTAGAAACACATATTGGTTCAGATGCAAAGTCTTTCACAAATATAGTACCAACAAAAGGTCTCTCAGTCTTTATCTGAACCGATATCGTCCGTGAATCGCATTCCACTTGAACATCTCCTAAATTTGAATCAGCGGGAATTTCAGAACAGAATCAAATTACCAAAAAGAGAGTTTTGAATAGGAATTGAATAAGTTTTCAGAATGACAAGAAAAATCTGAATAAAGGAGAACATTTCAGAGAAAGAATGATGCCAAAGTACCATAGTTTCGCAAAGCTTCTATCATGTATTCTTCATTGTCAAGTGCTATATTGAAGATTTCCTGTTTCATTTGTTTATTGACAACTGAGAAAAACCATTCATAAAAAGCAGAATGAGGACAGAAAAATGTTACAAGTTACTCCCTCAGAACTGGGAGATGAAAATCTAATTTAGTTCTTGAGTTTTCTATTAGGAATAACAATGTGTAAGCTTTTTTTCTACTTATTGTTTAGTGGTTAATTTCTTATTGATTTTCGCTATTATATAAAAATATCCTTTTTCAATGATGAAGAACTGGTGATATGCATTAGACAGCAGCATTCTCCGCTTGTTTGAAACTATTCGCATTACCGAGACCAGTTCGAAAACCCGCGTCAACCGTTGGCCGTGAGATGCTTAGAAAATGTGAGCAGAACCTCATTCGGACCGCTTTAGTTCATTGCTCAAAATGAGAAAAAAGATTAAAACCGGAACACAAACAAAATATGAAACGCATTCATTTTCGAGTTAGCAATAAATGAACATGATACAAGGAATTTGTTAAATCTATTTGACATGACATATATCTTTTGGATCGGCTAGTTACTTCCAGTTCACGATCTATCGGCCAATGTATCACGTTGCTGAACGGCGGAACCGATGTGAGTGTCGCGCATCTTGGAGGCAAACTCGATGCTTCGCTTCGATTCGGTGACTTGCTCGTTGCACGGGTTGATGTTCACCATAACCATTGTTTTGGAATTTCCGCGTCCCAAGCAATCCATCAACACCTGAGTGAGTTTGGAGTCGCGATATGGCACGTGAGAAGATTTTGCCTTCTGCAAACTAATGCACTTCTGGAGAACTGACAATGACTGGTTGATGTTGGTCATCTCTTTGAACTGTGACCCAGTAGCTCCAGACTCTTTGGCCCGTTCGGAGCCAGCTAAATCAACCAGCTTGAGCGTTGAAGACGTTGAGATACCTAGAACAATGTTTTACTTCTATTTTTTTCCCTTTCGATTATCTCACCAGTTGATTCCTGCTCGGCTTTGATCTTCCACATATAGATTGCATGCGAGCGAGAAGAATATTCGTTGCACTTCGTTGCCGCCGTTTTTCTGTTTTTATCGGCAATATGAAGTAGGCCGGCCATATCGGCCTGTTTCTTCAACGAATGTTCAGAAAGTCCGTCTAATGCAACTGTGTGATTGACCAGTCGAAGCTTTACAACAGCATGATTGTTGAGAAGGTCGTATGCTTCGTTGTTGTAAATTTCGAGGAAGGACAGTGAAAACTCGAACTTCCATCCAGTTGCTTCGAGTTTCTTCGACTCTTCAAACAGGTATGAGGCAGCCCTAGGAATGATTCCTTCATCAACGCCTTCTCCTCCTCTCATCGTGTGAGTCTTTCCGCTACCAGTCTGTCCAAAAGCGATCAAGCCAACGTTGTATCCATGGAGCGCTGACTGAATAAACAAAAAAGAACTATAGATAAACTAAAAGAAGCAAAACTAGCCAGAATGAAATCTTGAATATCATAAAATACATTCTGCTGTGAGAAAATCGGCGTGAACACTTTTTCAAAAGTGAACGGGCCGCTTGTCTTTGTCCCTTGATTGAGAAGTATCTCATTCACAGCAGGATATTCAATAAAGCTCGCGCTGGAAACCTCTTTTTCTGTTTTAAGCATCGGTCGAACACGAACAGCGACCCGAATCTGTCCTCGTAAGTCAACAACATCGTTGTGCAGTTTTCGCATCTTGATCTCTTTCTCGTCTAACTGCTCGCTCAGATTCTTTGACCGAGTATTCTCTTGTGCGATTACTTTTTTTGCCTCCTCGATCTCCTCTTTTAACGTTTCCACCAAATCTTTCAGTGTATCTCGCTCCATCGAAACCGTTTCTAACTTCCTCTTCGTGACTTCCATATTTGCTTTCTGCATATCACACAGCTCACGGGACATTTTCAGTTGATCATCTTTGTTGGCAATCGCTTCTTCCAGTTGTAAAACTTTCTCTTTGCTCAACGAGAGCTCCGATGCCGGGCGAGTGTTCTGTACGCGTGTGTTGGTTGTATTATGAGTTCTTGAAGGAACAGCGGGTGTTCTACTGAAAGCAGCCGGCTTAGTACGTGGTGGTGCAACGACTGGAGCTGATGGGCGTGAAGAACGGAATGATGATGTTGTTGACGCTGCTGTTCTGATTGACCCAGCGGCGGTTGTCTTGCTTAGAGCTGGACATCCTTGGTGCCCCAACGTTGAATGTCTTCCTGTAGTCAACGATGATGGAAGTGGAACTGCAACACGAGATGCTGTGGTTGGTCTGATAACCGATTTACGACATCCTGAAAAATGAATACGTTCAAAATCTGTTTACTTCAATCATTCAATTTACCTGTAGCCTTCGGTGAGAGTGCGGCGGCAGGGCGATATAGTCCACTTCTTCGACGACCGAGGAACATGCCGACAAAACAAGAAGACTGAAGCGCTTTTCGTTACGAGCAACGTCGAACGCATTTTGTTTTCCCATAAAAAATATTTTTGGCGGTGTCGTTTTCGCGCTTGGTCCGAACACACGGTTTTCGCCTTGAGATATGGAGAACAGTCGGAACGAATGTGCCTTTAAACCAGAGATAAAAAAATCTACAGTAATTGCCACAATTCTCTCTGCGTCTTCATTCTATCACACATGCCGATAGAGCGCAATTGCTATAAATTATTTTTCTGTAATTTTTCTCAAACTGTCATTTATATTTTCGTAAAAATTTCGGTTTCCAGCAAATAAAAATATTCAATAAATTTTCCAGTCTATATGTGAGTAATCAAAGCTGTTCATTGAACACTTTTGTCCCATCTATACTGTCCGAAAAAGAGATACCGTGCGCGCTCACTTTCCGCTCTTTGCGGTTGACCTCATTTCACATCTTCTCTCCTTGCAATACACAATACTTTCCGTTCGATCCTTCTTTGGTTTTCTCTTTCCAGTGCATGCCCCGTTTCATTCCTCAACTTCTGCTCGTTTCTATCGCAGTATTTTCGATTTTCTATATTCAAATTCAGCATAAAATGTCGGACGTGTTGGCAAATGTTCCAGGAGGATCTCAGAAGCTGAATTCGGGTTATCACATTCCATTAGTTGGATTTGGAACTTACAAAGTTACCGGAGAAAATGTGCAACCAGCCATCGATGCTGCTCTCACCGCCGGATATCGGTTGTTTGACACCGCCAAGTACTATTTGAACGAGAAAGAATTGGGTGAAGCTTTGAAGGTAACTATTGCTCTTTTTTTCTCACTTTGTCTAGTTATCAAACTCAGATTTTACTCCCAAAACACGGGCTCACGCGTGCTGACATCTTCCTCACCACTAAGTTCTTCCCAGAGAGCAAGGATTGCCGAGAAGCATGTCGAAAATTTGTTGAGGAATCTCTGAGAGACCTTCAAACGGACTACATCGACATGTATCTCGTGCATTATCCCAAACCAAATGATACTGAAAATGACGATGTGAAAAACCCAGAGTACCGTAAAATTGCTTATGAAGTATTGGAGGAGGCTCAAGGTTTGTTGTCGCTTAACAAATATATATGTTCCTCCAAAAAATGAAACAAGTTCAGCCGCCGGAAAAGTTCGTTCCGTAGGAGTTTCCAATTATGAAATCGTTCATCTCGACGAACTCAAAACATACGCGAAGATTACTCCATGTGCAAACCAGCTAGAGTATCACCCACATTTTGCCAGAATTCCTCTTCAGAAGTACTGCAAGGATAATGGAATCTTCTTCCAGGTAAGCCTATTCAGAAAAATGTCAAAAAATCATGCTTTCCTATTTTCAGGCGTTCTCTTCGCTTGCTAGACACGAGCCGAAACTCATCGAGGATCCAGTGGTCGTTGAACTTGCAAAGAAACACAATACATCAGTTCCTGTAAGTTCCAAACGTCTCTTAAATTAGCTAAACTATCATAATTTTCAGCTTGTTCTTCTCGCTTGGGCACTCCGACAGAATGTTGGAATCGTGCCAAAGTCTGTCACACCATCCCGAATTATCGACAATTTCAAAGTGAAAGACGTCGAGCTCTCTCCGGACGAAATTCAATCGTTGACAGCTCTCGATCGTGGTCAACATTATATTCGTTGCACCGGGTGGCTCGTCAAGTAAACTGTTATCAATATTTGTATAGATTCGCGTGCTATCAATTGCTTTTCGATGTGATATGTTGAACAATTTCTGTGAAATGAATTCGTCATCGTTTTTATTTGACCTCTGTCTTTTTTCTCGCAATACGTCGCTAAATATACCTAAAAAAGATATTGTCTTTCACTGGATTTAGAGTTTCAGATGTCTGTTAAACTGAACACCGGATATGAGTGTCCATTAATTGGACTCGGAACTTATAAAATTCTTGGTGAACAGGTAAAAACTTTTTTGTTTGAAAGAAAACAATTTATTTGCAGGTTCTTCCTGTTCTCGATGCCGCTCTTACCGCTGGATATCGTTTGTTCGACACCGCCAAAGTTTACAATAATGAAAAAGAAATTGGAGAAGCTCTGGAAGTATGTTCGCAACACATAAAGTATTACCTCAATGCACTTTTCAGACTCTTCTTCCAAAGCATAATCTGAAAAGAGAGGAAATCTTCATTATTACGAAAATGCACCCTAACACTGAAGAAAATGTGAAGAAGACAGTGGATGAAGCGCTATCCTTGTTGAAAACCAGGTTACTAACTTCAGTCGCAGTTGTAATTGATAATATTTCAGTTATATCGACATGTATCTCATTCATTATCCAAAATCCTTCGACTACAGTGATGAGGATTCTGGCAACAAAGCTCTTCGACGTGCTACGTGGAATGCACTGACTGATTGTAAAAATGAAGGGAAAATTCGTTCAGTTGGAGTTTCGAGCTATGAAATTCGTCACCTCGAAGAGCTCCGAGAGCTTGGGAATGTATTCAAGCCAATTTCTTTTGTAAAACTTCAAGTTTTCGGTTTCAGAACTTTCCGCCGTGCTGTAACCAAGTCGAGTATCACCCACATTTCACAAGAACCGAGCTAAAAAAGTATTGCGAAGATAACAACATTTTCTTCCAGGTGAGTAGAAAAAAAACTTGAGTTTTTTGAAACATTTCGTTTTCAGGCATTCTCCTCATTGGCTAGACACAACGAAGCCCTTCTCTCTTCACAAATTGTTACCGAGTTGGCTCAAAAGTATAATGTTCCAAAAACTGTAAGCTTCATATTAATTTGAACAAATCCACAAAAACATTTGTTTTAGACAATTCTTCTATCATGGGCTACCAGCCAGAAAGTAGGAGTGATTCCAAAATCAACAAATCCAGAGAGACTTGCTCAGAACTTGAAGACTGTTGAATTGGAAGAAGAGGAAATTGCGAAAATCTCCGAACTAAATTTGGATAAACATTACGTTCGAACCACTGGTTGGCTTGTTCACTAGAATGTTCTTGTTTAAACATTCTTTGTTATAATTTGTTGTATGTTCTAGAAATAAACTGTTGACCTATTGTTTCCTACTTTGTAAAAATAGAGGCGAACAATGTAATGCCGTGGTGAGATGGGATTTCATCATTTATCACACATCTCTCAACAACGTTTTGCAACGAAATTTTCCGCGATTATTCAAGGTTGAACCGATTTCAAAAGGCGGATATATGGCATATCTCTTCGAGGTCAAGAGTTTAGATAGTGGCGTCTACGACTGAAGAATGTTAAAGATAAGATATGCAATGGTAGTGAAGACTGAAGAATTCATATAACAATGCTGAAAGGAAAATTCATGAGAGATGAATCACAAATTTGAAATGATAGAAACTCGGGATGGCTGAAATGAGTCAAAAGAAAATCAGCATCTTGAATTCTAGAAGGATGAACTTTGATTCCATCGGGTCACCTTCAAGAGTCAAAACTAACTTTCGATTCTAACCCACCGGATATTACTGTGGAATTTCCGATAGAGTTTGAGTAACACGGAACTTAATGAACAGTCGGTCCATCATTAGAATAATATACTTAAAACTATCTGTGTCACCCCCTAAAACATTCTTGATTAGCTTCCTACGGTGTTCTCATAAAACAAAACACGTTTCCAGAATTTCAATGGTTCCCATGCCAATCATTCTTTTCTTCTTACTCTATTCTTCCATTCTTCCACCTTTCTTCCACCTAATTGATTTCGTCACATTCATCACAGTCTCAATCTCATCTCATCTATAATGAAGCTTCAGACACCGTCCATAACGCAATAGATATTGCGCCAGAACTAGTATCACCATTGCACTTCTCGCCACATTGACCACCTCAACATAACATGCACTTTTTTCTCCTAATCACTTTTTCGCAATCGTTCATCAGAGTCGTTGGAGAGAGAAAGCTTACGCAACGAAAACGTGTATGATGCCCACGGGCAGACACCTAACGCAAGCCCTGATGGGCGCTACAAAGCCAGAATTTGATGAATTATCGGCGAAGATAAGCTTTCGCCGAAAAAATTACGTGTACAGGTGTCAGTGACAGTGTCTTCTTCCTATGAAGGCGGAGTCTTCAGAGTATTGTTTTAAAAGTTGTAGCATAAGACATACTCTCTAGACGATGCACACTATCTCTGATACGCCCACCGTTCAGGTTTTGTCATTGGGAAACCATGCGTGTATAAAAGGTTCGAGAAAGTTGGGAAAGGTATAGTCTTCTGACTTTCAACATCTTCAACATGCAAAAGATCGTTCTTTTCTTCGCAGCCATCGCTACCGCTCAAGCCTTCCTTCTTCCTTCCGGAGGAGGAGGAGGATGTGGATGCGCGTAAGTTTTACTTTCAAATTTCTTTTTGAGTAACTTCCTGTTTGACCTAAGGCTCACTAATATCCATCTAGACGTAGACTCCAATCCGAATATCAGTTTTTACCTCAAATACCAATCCTTTTGATCTTTCAGTCCACCACCACCACCACCACCATGCGGATGCGGAGGACCATCCCTCCCACCACTCCAACTCCCACGTTTTGAGCTCCCAAGACTTTCTCTTCCATCCTTCGGAGGAGGCGGTTGCGGAGGACCAGCTCCATGCGGAGGAGCCGCCCCAGCTTATGCTGCTCCACCACCAGCCGTCGGATACGCCGCTCCACCACCACCAGCTGGATACGCTACCGCTGGACGCAAGTAAACAGTGTGAACACAACGAATAGGAATATTTTCTTTTCAATATTTTAATATCTACGTCACATGTGTGTCTGTACATCTATGACAACTTTTTTCCTCCCCTCATCATTCCAATCGTTCTCAATCCCTTCACCTGTTTAGCAATGCTTTTCCAAAAATAAAACATTCTTTCTCTATCAAAAATGTTTCTCTTACTGTCAAAATAATTTATGACAACTGGAAAAGGCGTATCAAAGGATATGAAAACGAATGAGAATCCTCGTCATCATTATGAGCATCTGCATCATTCCTTCGATTTCTGATTCTTCATTTGTTTTGTTGATTTCCCAATCCAGAGTATGACTACAGAATCCAATCACGAATCTCCACAAATCTTTTTTTTTAGGAGATCACCCGCATCAATTTTTTTATCTACAGTAATCGGTTAGCTTCTCTTACGCAATTTCAATTTTTTCCCTTCGCGGAATATCATGGGAGGTCTTGTTCACTCATCACAATGACATGTCGTTGAAATATCAAGATGAAACAAAAGTATCGTAAAGCTTTAATTAGAGGTAGAATAGGTATTCACGTGAAACAAAGAGGAAGTCCGATTGATTTCGGTGTAAAAAATGAGTGGAAAAGCAATGAACGCACAACGATTAGAATACAAATGTTTCGATAAAATCAAGTTTTTCATCTGTGTTTTGTTTTAATTTAAAAAACTTTCAGCCCTGATGATCAATTGTAAAAAGCCTCATATGATACCACACATGGAATTCCTACAACAGGATGTGTTTCTTCAACGCATTCTATTCCGATTGCGTAAGACAAAAATGTTCAAAAGTGATTTCAGATGACGTCCTAGAACAATATAGTGATTCACAAACTAGCCAAATTTTAAAAATCTAGTAAAATCCAATCAGAGAAATTGGAGAGAGCGTTTATAACAGGATTAAATTTTGAAAAACGTTCAAAGCCTGGAATACTCGTAGGCCCTCATTGAAACTTCAACACTCCACACTAATCTTTCAGCATTTCGGGTGTCAGACAGATCCGTACTCACACTTCCAGATACTTTTTCCATCGCCTCGTGTAGTGGTCACTACAGTGTTCATCATATGTTTTGTAAACTTAATCTCTTTTCCATCACTAGCTTCGAATGTTCAATTACACCTACGTACAGTCCCTCATATCTTTCTATCCATTTGTTATCTATATCTTCTTCTGGATCACACAAAATATAATAATCTATATTAAATCCACCTTTTCGTTAAACAAAAAGAAACAGAAAAGAAGTGTGTGGATAAGGGGAGGATTGATATCAAAATTCCTTTTTCTTTTTACTCATTTCTCCCCCTAAAGTCTTATCTTCTTAAACGGAAGGGGAGAAGATATGCCAAAGATTTTTATCTTTTTTTCGGCCAATCGTCTAAACAGATATGAAGAGGGAAGCCATGGACAAGCTTCTTTTCTCTTGGAGGTCACCGCGCATCAACTTAAACGCAACAATCGTCTGGTTCGTATCGGGTACTGAAGACGGAGAAGCATTGACAAAGGGCATAATTGTGACGCATTGATGAGGAATGGGTGAATGATGAAAGTGAGAGGACGAGGAATTGATCTCCTCAATCACAATGTTATGCAACGTGAGGTAACTGAAAATGATGAAGAGATGAAGCTAATCATAATGATGATAAAATACAAATTACGAAATACGTACACTTTATTTTGACCGGAAGAAGCTAGAAAGGATATAGAATTTCAGTAATATTATGGAAGGAAAAGAGCTAGAGAGGATACTTAACTGTAGGAGAGAATATTTGAAAAACTGAAACATTAACTAGGAATCTGAAAAAGTTAAAACCTTCTATTTGAATAATCACAATATGACTTTTTGGTGCATTATTGGAAATAGTCATTAAAAGTTATGCACGAAAGTCTGAGACGCTCTATAATATTGGTTCTTCTCTCAACCAGGAAAACGGCAAAAATCAAATGAGCCAAACGAATTGAAAGTTTCTGGCTAAATCTATCCTGCATATATTTACCATAGAGCCAAATTATGTCTTACACAAAGCTCCACAAAATAGTTTCCGTGTTTTTTCAAATTATAGAAACTTATGTAGGTCTTATGGTGATAAAAAACGATTGAAGATCAAAATAGTCATTGTAGTTAAAAAAAACGAAGCAAAACTTTCATCTATAGAAACCGTTCCGTGAATGTCTTCAAAAGTACAGTTTCACATGTGCTTTGCCAACAATAATATTGGCAACCCTTGTACTTTCCGTTTTATTACACGCATCATTTGACACATCCAAAACGTATCGTCTCACCGTAAAATCCTGATAATCCTAATTTCGCTTTTGGTTGTCCGTCTGTCTCCACTTTTCTCATATCTGTCAAAATCATTTTCCGAATCCACGGCATCTATTTCTTTTTT
This sequence comes from Caenorhabditis doughertyi, assembly GCA_963572265.1. Classification (NCBI taxonomy): domain Eukaryota; kingdom Metazoa; phylum Nematoda; class Chromadorea; order Rhabditida; family Rhabditidae; genus Caenorhabditis; species Caenorhabditis doughertyi. Next base: position 10,181,149 of record OY751557.1, read on the forward strand.
CCTTCTTTTACTGTCCGTTGTCTGGCATCTCAGGTGAAGCGGAGAAAGAGACGGGGATGAAAAAGCTGAAGAAATGAGACACATTGTTGCAGAACTCGTCATATCAATTGTCCTTTTCCGCGCGTCCCTGTCCCAATGCCGTGCCGTTTGCGTCTTCTTTTCCCTTCGGCTTCAATGTCGCAATTTCTGGTTTTGACCGATGTCTCGTCCAAAAGGCAAGCTCCTTTGGCATTTTCATTCAATAAGTCCCGCCCACAAAATGGTTTGTATTTAAGGAGGGATTACGTCTTCAGAAACTATCCAATTCATTTGGTTCTAACACTTCTCTAGCCATGCAGAAGCTCATCGTTTTCTTCACCACCATTGCCGCCGCTCAGGCTTTCCTTCTTCCATCCGGAGGAGGAGGAGGATGTGGATGCGCGTAAGTTTAATTTTCACCTTTCTCATAGAAGTATTCATTTCATTTCATACCAAAACTATTGTATCATGTTATTCCCATTTTCATACTGTTTTGGAATTTCTGATTTGAGTTAGTATATAGTTTTTTCATCCTCATTTCTATCATCCCACGTACATATTCTCTCCTTTCCAGTCCACCCCCACCACCACCACCATGCGGATGCGGAGGACCATCTCTCCCACCACTCCAACTCCCACGTTTTGAACTCCCAAGACTTTCCCTTCCATCTTTCGGAGGAGGCGGTTGCGGACCAGCTCCATGCGCTGCCCCAGCTCCAGCTTACGCTGCCCCAGCCCCAGCCGGAGGATACGCCACTGCCCCAGCTGCCCCAATCGGAGGAGGATACGCCACTGGACCAATCGGAGGACCAATCGGAGGACCAATCGGAGGACCAATCGGAGGAGGATACCAAGCTGCCCCAGCTTTTGGAGGAGCCGCCGCCGGAGGAAACTACCAAGCCGCCCCAGCCATCGGAGGAGGACCAATCGGAGGAGGACCAATCGCCGGAGGATACCAAGCCGGACCAGCTCCAGCTGCCCCAGCCGGAGGAAACTACCAAGCCGCTGCTCCAGTTGAGGCTGCTCCAGTCGGACAAGCCGCTCCAGCCGAGAACTACCAAGCCCCAGCTGCCCCAGCTCAAGCCGGAGGAGCCTACTCTGAGGGACACAAGAACTAGACGATCTAATAACGCTTAGATATCTCATTTATTTATTCGTTGTTATTGTTGTTTTGCTCCCCTTTCTGTATATCAAGCCAATTGTTTTAGCTCATTTCACGAAATGAAGTTTCGGCCCTAATCAACTGTTCAATGAGTTCAAGTAGTGTTCCTGTACAGATTCCAAAAAAAGGTGATACCTCAATTGTTTCACAATTGTCAAACAACCTGTAAGAGAAACCAGGAAAATCAAGAGGAAGCACATTATGTTGAAAATGATTAAGATCTGAACCGCGGGATACTTGAAAGTGGACACTTTTTCCTGATAATTGTGCATAATACTATTGTGTTTGTTATTCAACCAGTCGTTTTCTATTCTGTCGAAACGTTCATGTAATTATTTATATTGTATTTATCTAAATTTTAATAACAAATAATTTACTAAAATGTTCACTGTGTCAGAATAGAACACTCATTCAAAGTAGACTACAGGTATTCAGTGCTCTCCGATTCAAATTTATTTTTGGCTCTACTCCTTTAGTTCCTATTTTTTAACTTACAACTATATACAAGACCAAGATAAGATCAAAAGCTGGTGTTTTTTGACAAACTTCAAAGAAAACGTCACTTCCACCTAATTGGATTCAAAACAAAACACAGAAAAATTTTTGAAATATTCATTTCCTTTTTTTCCAACTCACAGAAAGTAGGAAATGATCTCACTACAAGACCTTGATGCTCCTCTAAGCCCTATCGATTATAACAGTTTCAATGGACTCTACGATGTTTTTCAATATCAAAAAGAAAGGTATTTTATCAGGTGTTATCATTTTCAACTTTAATTTTTCAGAAACTTCGATTTTCTATCCAGAATTTTGTCTTCATTTTTGAGTATTTCCGCTTTATTAATCAGTTCCTTCACAATATTTATAATTTTATCGTGTACGAAAATTAACAAATTATATCGAAGAACAATCATAGAGCACATCGTTGCCTCCACCATACTATCTGTTGTTTTTCCAACAACTGGGTTCACAATTTATGCAAATTACAACGTCTTAGTGATTGGTATTTTCAGAATTGTTTTGTTTTCATTAAACAAAAAAGAATTCCAGATAAGTGGTTCAATTCTTCGAAATTACCGTTGATCACTGCTGGAATTATTATCTATGGTTATTTGGGAGTAGCTGTATTTTGCATGTTCACATTTCTTATCAATTTCCTAGCCTCCATTAATATCCGAATTAGAATTCCATTTTTGCACAAAATGAATGCAGAAGATTTTCTAAGAATGATTATTATCTTTTATGGAGTAGGATGTATTTTGATTGGTATTGTTGTTGCCTCAAAAAGTGAAACCTCAAACTGAGATTCTCATTTTTATTGATTATTTTCTAGGTGTCATCTGGAACACTGATCATATCGCTGAAGAAATTATCAAAATTGATCCAAATTTTTCTGAAGTTCTTCTTGCCAAAAGTGTACACATTTTTGTAATGACACACGGAGTATACTATTTTATTGTTTTTCTGACTGCTATTTGTTTGTTTTACATCCCTTTCTCAATTTCAGTTCTTTTCTGGTATGTTCTGTTTGGCTGGTTGGTATTCTAAATAATTGTTTTTCAGTAACTACATTTATGTGAACAGCCAAAGAAACAAGCATTCAGAAGTGGTCAAAAAACAACAGAGAATGATAATCCGAATGGAAATCTTATATTTAATCATGATATTCGTGTGTTACGTTCCTCCATTTTTGTCACTAATCTGTACTATTCCCCTTCACAACATACCACTTTTTTTGAAAAAGTACTTCACTCATTCCGACAAACATTCAACGACAATCTAATTTCAGGTTTCCAATTACTCTATTTGTCAGTATACCTCTTCAACTTCTCCCGATATGTGACTGCTTTATTAATCTTTTTATGATAACAGCATATAAAGAGGCTGCCATTCGAACCGTAAGAAATGCTATTCAAGGAACTTCAGAAGGTGAGAATAGAATACAAAGCTCTATAAGTCTGGTCTTAGAACTTCCAAATTATTGAAAACACAATTTTGAAGAATTAAAGTTTGAAATACAAAATAGAAGTAAAATTTTAATTTATGAAAGTGAACTGTCAATGTCAACAAAAAGTTATACGGAGAGAGGAGCATCATCATATTTTCTCAATCAGTAATAACAGTTTGTACTATTAGGTCTTCAGGTTTCAATTCCATGTGTATTGCCGCAACGTATTCGTTGAAAATTTTTTCAGAGTCAACTCGCAGAACAGTTAACTGACCACAGTACTTCTTGAGTCTTTCAACGGAAACTTGATCGTCTAGTCCATTCTTAAAGAAATGATCTTGTACCGTATAAGAGTGCTAAGAAACAAAACACATATACTGCTTTAATCTCATCAAGGGTTATTTACTTACTGAACAGAGTTGAAGATGAATCAATCCTTCGGACATGAGAATTTGATAATAACTCTTCATCAACGCATAAAGTTGTTTTTTGATATATTGAGTCATACTACTGTCATTAACAATCGCATTCAGAATTGGCCCGTGCTGAATTTTAATTTCGTGATCGTGATCAATAAGAATCTTAGCTTTCTCTTTCAAAGCCTTCCGAGCGTCATTCTCACTATTGTCATTGGGATCAGAAGAGGGCGGTTGTTCGATGCGATGCGCCTGAATTCAATTATTGTTTACCAACGAAGAATTTCAATTCCTTTGAACTTACGTTTTCTATGGCATCTTCTAAAACTTCGATCATGTTTTTGACCGGAATTATGAATTTGATTAGCATCGTCACCATAACAAAAAAATTTCTTTTTTGCTCCACACAATGTCTAAACCTTTCGTCAAACACGGCAATCCAAACTTGAAAGAATTTATCAATATATTCGCTGCAAACTGGATTATGATAATTGTCAATGAAACCTGTAACTCACCTAACAGTTTTGAAGGGTTTGATAACTTGAACATAAGTATCAGTGATAAGATCTTCATAGTGTTTCTGACTCATATTCTCTTTGAATTCGTATTGGCCTTCACCCCATTTTATCGCATCACTAAGTTTCTGAGCACTTCTTGCGGTATCATTCAAAACAGTCTCGTAGAAATCAATTATAATTTTATTATCAAAGCAGCTTTCCTCTTCCTGAAAAATAAAAAAAACACGGAGCGAGTAATATGATTGGAAATTTTGAAACTAACCAGGCTTACTTCTGGATCATTCAATTTATCAGATGGGATTATACCTCTTTGCTGGCAGAGATCTCGACATTGGCCAATTTTTTGAAAAATATTGTTTTTTTCTACAATCTGTAATAAAACTGTAACAAATGATTGAAAAACCCTCGCTTTTCGACTTCTTACAATTCTAGAATGTTCAACAGAAAAGTGTATTACCAAAAACATACCAACTGGGTTTGCGCTTTTTCTTCTTCCTTCTTTGCAAACTTGTTGAGCTCATTACGATCCATGATTAGAAAAAGTATTTAATACAAAAACGCCAATCTTCCAATCGTCAAAGTTTATATAAGAAAAACTATCAGGTGGATGCTAAAAAAGAAAAGGAGAAGAAAAGAAAAAAGAGAAGGAATGATAAAAGATGAATTGTTTGTGGTCGAAAATAAAAGTCAAACTGTATGTGCGATGATTGAATGGGGCGGTTCACTTTTACAAAGGATTTTTATGAATCACCGTGAGCTGGGGCAATGGAAGAACATCTTCGCTCTGTTCGCAATTATTCGGAAATCGTATTCATCTAGTACTGATTATCTTTTATTATGATCGGTAAACTCGCGCCGATCAGAGATTGTGCTTTATCAATCTGATGATTCATTGTTTTCATCAACTATTTGTTTGAACCAAGATGAACTAAATGTGACAAAGAAATATATGTGTTTCGCATGTTTTCCTACTTCAGCAATACATAGAATCGTTAGGCTACATAGAAAAACAAAATAAACGCAAGAAAGCTGGAAATGAGAAGACAATTTCATTTTGTCCGTGATTCTGAGTACGTGACGCGTCATGATTTATGATCAGGTATCAAAAATTAACCTTTACGGTTCTAATTGAAAACTACAGAGTAATACTCAGGAAATTTTTGGCTAATAGCGTACCGATTTGGCAGCTAGCCGCATGCAGCGGCTCGTTGCCAAATCAGTACGCTATTAGCCATTTTGAGTGGCAATTAGTGGCTGATAGCCAAATTAGTACTGAATTTCAGTGGCGATTAGCCAATTCTAGTGGCTATTAGCGAATTTCAGAAGCTGATAGCCTGTTTCAGTGGCTATTAGCGAAATTATCGGCTAGTAGCCAAAAAAATGACATGCAGCGGCTCGTTGCCAAATGAGTACGCTATTAGCCAAAAATTACCTGAGTAATTATGTGTCATCGAACCTAATTCTCTTGTAGCTCCGATTGATGTTAGTCATTCTTAAACTTTTCTTTCTTTTACAGATTAAATTTGAGGTCATTTGAGTACAAGAATCAAACAAATACGAAAAATGCATTCATTTGTTATTATCACGACTGCCCTGCACTGATATCGAAAATGAGCGTGTTGATCGTTTCGAACCAAGTTTCCTGGAAAAAGAGAGGTACTTGAAGGGAAAAATCGTCTCTCACTTACAGTATTCGTTGCCTGAATTGAATTGTTATAGGTCTCGAAAACAGAAGAAGCATCCACGCGGAGAATGTAGAGTAGATAACACAAAGGATATTATAGAGGAAGTAAAAAACTCTCTTATTCATGGTTTGATTAATTTGAAGAGAGTAGACCACAAATGCAAAATATAATAACTCGACACAACAAACGATTGCTGTCATTTTATCCAAACTACTTTCTCGTTTTTGTTTCTCTTTGTTTGTCACGTACTGAGCTCCAGATACCGAGTTTCGTCTTGATGCACCATTCTGAATTGATCTTATTCGGGAAATATTTTGGCAATTATTTATAATAGTACATCTCTGATGCCCAAGGAAAGTGTTTTAGTGAACTTATGAACCCTGGTTTATAATGTATTTTGTGCTCTCATTTTCTCCCGAGGTGAGCAGATTCTGATTTAAGTTTCGCTAACATGAACTTTTCGCTTCATTGACCCTCGAATTTAACCCACTTTTTTCATTTTGATACGATATGTTACGTATGTTACAATGTTGTTCACCACAATAGAAAGCACAAAAAATACTTCGAGTCCGGCGACAAAATTATAAAATGGTTTTCTGAACTCATTATTGACAAATGCGGAATAATATCTGAAATGATCAAGATCAAACAACAAGATCATTTCACACGAAAAAGTGTCATGCATACCCTCCATTCTCATTCACATATCTGTACTCGCGTGGGAGCAATAAGAATATTGATGCAACTGCTCCAGAGAGTTGCATTGCTTGCATTGTGTACGTGTATTTTGCATAGCTCAACTAAAGGAAAAGGATGATGATTCAGGAATGTTGGTCATTCTTACTTTCTGATAAAACATTGGGAAGCACACAGCGCTGACACGACAAAATGATAAAATAGTTGCGGTTGCGCCCTGGACACATCGACCTCCGTAGGTTATTGCGTAGAAGATAGCGCCGAGCCAACTTTCGTTAGTGAAATAGAAGGAAGAGAGCCATCTGTGAAGAAGAAGAAAGAGGGAATTTGAGATAAGGTATATGTTTAGTACTCACCCTCTTGCAGGTATAATTTGTAACACAAAGAGATTGATGGCCGATGTCATATCAACTAGAATCCCAATAAACATCAAACGATAGAATGGTCCTGAAAAAAAGGTATGGTGTTTGGTGGATTTATAACAACATGCAAGCTCACCCTTGAATGTGGTGTTTCTAGAAGTGTACAAAATTTGGATTTCTATAACATAAACTGCAAATGATACAGCCACAATTGCCAAAAGTATAGCCAATGAAGCAGATTCCGCAATCAAAAACCATTCTGGGAAATTGTCATACACTACGTTGTTCATCTGAAAATCTCTTTATACAATGCAGAAACTAAAAAAATTGCGGTCAAATTAGGCTAAAAACGGAATACACGGAAACCATTGACGTTGAAAATATGGAAATGTAAAATGAAGCGAAAAAAGTATTCTATTCTTATTTTAGGATATAAATTTTGTTCTGATCTACGACTCTTCTCATTTTGAAGTTTTTCAGCTTTTAGAAATCTTTGAAGTGAAACACTGAAAATTGGAGAAGCATAATAAATGTGCAATGGTGGGAAAGTTTGAAGATGTGAGTAAGGAAGCCACGTGAAACATCGGGTCCTATGAGTCGAAGGAATATGAAATCATGATTTATTTGTTATTTTGCAACGGAAGAATCAGAAAGTTCAAATAGTCATTCGGTTGGGAACATTTAAAATTATTTATTGTTGCCAATACTTCCTTGAGCTGAGATTGAAATTGATCTTGTTCGTCGGGAGCTTAAATTCCTGTATAGAAGACATATTCAGATATCTTATCGTACATTTTAGAACTCACGAAAATCTTTGATGAAATTGAGCATTAATTGGTTTTGACACAAACAGAAGCATCCACGCAGAGAATGTGGAATAGATAACACAAAGAATATTGTAAAGGAAGTAGAAAACTCTCTTATTCATAGTTTGATTAATTTGAAGAGAATATACTACGTAAGCAAAATAGATAAGTTCCACGAGGCATACAATAAATGTCATTCTATCCAGACCATTTTCTCGTTTTTGTTTCTCTTGGGTCGCGAGATATTGACTGGGAGAGACTCCATTTTTCTTCAAAATATTCTTCTGAAATTCTAAATTTAAAGGTATGAAAGAGAAAGTGATATACCTTATTGAATTTCAACTTGAACATGACATAAGTAATTAGATTGTTCACAACAATAGATACCACAAAGAAAAGTTCCATTATCGCAGCAAAGTCGTAAAACCAGTAAGCGTTTGAATCATCAGATGAAACTGAATACAACCTGAAGACTTCGACTTTTTCAAAAGCTATTATAATCCCGAAAACTACCCATCATCTTCCAAAATGTATTCATATTTATCTCTCCCTAAAAGAACCAGCGCAACAACCCCGCCAAGTAATTGAAGAGCTTGCATTGTGTAGATGTAGTACGGCTGACTTAGCTTAAAAATAACAGAATGGTAAATTCGGATCCATTTTAAGTACCTTCTGATAAAATATTGGGAAGCAAATTGCGCAAACTCTGCAGAATGAAAGAATAGTTGCAGTGGCTCCTTGGATACAGCGACCTCCGTAGGTGATTACAAAGAAAATGGAACCCAGCCAGCTCTCATTTCGAAATAAAAATGGTTCGAACCATCTGAAATTCCTTAAGTTAGGGTCCAATAAAAAGTATGAAAAGAAACCTTTGAGCGGGAATAACTTGTCCAGTGAACATATTGATAGCCGATAAGATGTCAACTATGATTCCGACAAACAGCAAACGATAGAAAGGTCCTGAAAGAAATAAGAATTTTTAGTTGCAAAGGCCGGACTAATGGAATACCTCTAAAAGTGGTCTTTCTGTAGGCAAACACAATTTGAATCTCAATAAAATACAATGCAAAAGATACGACTGTGAATAAGAACAACAACACCAAAACAGTTGCTTCAATTAACAGAAACCATGTCGAAAATCCAACCAAATCGTGAAACATTTTCTTAGATTTATTTCAAATAGCAAGAGTAAATGTAGTTCGTTCAGTTCAAATAACCATAAAAGGAGGAGAGTTGTTGTGCACTTCGAGTACAATCACAGAAGTTACTCCAAGCGGAATGCTAGTTGGGGTGTGCTGAGCTCAAAAAAGCCACATGCTCACATGATATTTTCAAGTGAACAATCAGTGAAATCAGCAAAAAGTTCAAAATGAAAATAAAAGTTCAACGTCACTCGTAAAAGAAGTGGTGGGAAAGAAGAATTATGGATTAACTTGAAAAGGAAGAATAATTAATTACTTACAATGATATCTGGAACTTCTAACAACTGTTTCAATATGCGGTCAAATATCTACGTCACCAGACGAATTACAGTACACCTTTTACACAGCCACAACTTTATGATGTTATCAGAGTTTCAAGTTTCGACAGATTTCACTATAAATAATGTTTTGAGGAAAGGCGTGTTAGTTTTAAGAAGAACGTTTCTGAAGCTCAGACGTTTTCACCTTCTGCCCTGAATGAACTCGAAATTCCTTGAACCTTATCAATCTAATTGGTAACTCACGGTATTTTACCTTTATTGGTTACTCCTTACATAACTCCTTTATTCATTGAATTTCCTGCTTTTTCTTCGTGTTATGCCTGTTTTTCTTTTCCAGAATCAAATTATTTTCATTCAAACGACTTGAAAGCAATTACACCTTCTGATTTCTAATACAAAAGTCTCCACAAATCAGGCCACCCCGTTTGAAAACCTCATTTTCAAATGGCTACATCGATCCCACCTAAATGTGGAAATAATTATTTTGTTGAACACAATGTTTCAAATATTGTTGTTCATTCTACAGTTCTCTTTGAGCTTCCAATCTCTGTTTTTGCAATTTATTGTATTCTTTTTGTCACCCCGAAAAGGTCTCAGATGATAAAAGTGTTGCTCCTACTTCATCAGTTTTGGTAATTGTCTTGCAAGTAGGTACAGTATTCTAAATTTCTCATTCTTCAGGGTGAACTACTACAGCATGATGTTTAACACTGGTTTATCACCAGTGTTCTTTTTCCCTAAAATCGTTATGTATACTCGTGGAGTTTTTGACTATTTCGAAGTTTCAGTACGTCTTCAAGTATACTTATTGAGCACAGCTTTTGCTGGAATGCTCTATTCCATCTTCTCTCTTTTTGTTTATCGTCATCAATGTGTTCTTCGAGAGACGCATCCTTTGAAAATGTCAACTAAAACATTTGTGGTGTTTATGATATTTTTAAACTTTATGTCTATTATTTATATGGTTCCATTTTTTCTAACAGAGCCGATACAAAGTTCAAGCATTGAGGATGTCAGAAGGGTATGAGTTTGGAATTATTGTTTCCGTGTTTCAAGCCTAACTTAACCAGAATTTTTTCAACCCACCATGCGATCTCTGGGATCCTCATCTCTACGCTTTTATTGACGAATCTAATCTAAAAATTCTTTTCGGTTATGGAATTGTCATATTTATTACGAGTAGCTGTATGTTTTTCCTCTCTTTTCACAGTTTTCACTCTATTAGAAAATCGGGAACAATAGCATCAAAGAGCTCACAAAAACGACAAATTGGTTTTCTTTATGCTCTTATTTTGATGGTGAGTAATTTTTTACAGAATAACAAGACTAAATTAAATATTCAGGCTCTTATTCCTAATATTCTTTTGGTCTGTCCGGTTTTCGCAATGATTTTCGGTTCCATTCATTCAACCATTTACAATCCAGGTGAAATGAGAAGTTTTCATTCAGATAACAATTATGAATTACAGCTCTTGGAGAATTACTTGTTTGCTCTTTGTCTATTCATGGAATCGTTTCCACATTGACATTGATTTTTAGTCATAAGCCATATAGAGTAGAGACATCGAAGCTGATGAGAAAGATTGTTTGCAGTAAGTTTTCTGCAAAATTGTTAGATAGCTATTAAATTCGATAAATTCTGCCATATACTCTGATGTAGAGAAAACAGTCACAAACCTCAACTTAATTAAGACAATCACCGTTTACAGAGAAAAGCGATGTTAAAAAAGGGGTGATCCAAGTTGAGGGCAGCAGCAAATCAACAAAATACTGACAGCGTGATAATTGAATGCACGTCTCATGTTTTTTGTCATTTTCAATTGTTTTAAACTTGCTAAGTTTCCATGAATTTTCTATTTTATTGTATTATATTTTTGTTACACAAAATTTCATGTCAATTCAGCAAGAAGGGTTCAAATATTCAGTCATACTATCAAAAAGTGCTAGAATCAAGAAAATTATGAACCCAAAGATCTGTTAAGATGTTTCTGATATCTGAAGTTTTGTAAATGTCTTTATTATTCACAAATACCACAAGTTTTTGGGCATTTCTGAACCATTATAGTTTGATAATTGGGAGCTTGACACAGTGCTTCAGTTGTTGAGCAAGATTTGAAAAGATCTACACACAAGGAAGAAGATGTTATTCCAGTACTACCTGAGCCGTCAATATCTTCTGGAGCAAGTGAAGTAGCTGTTTGCCATTCTGGGATGTCTGCTGAAGTATCAAGATTTGATAGAGGAAAATGAGCCAATGATTTCCGATTACCTGGAATTGCTGCAAATGATCTACGATGAATCACATCATTTAACGATTTCTGACACCAATCACAAGTGAATCGACATATTTTGAACATAAGACCGGCGTAAGTTGGTACAGAACAAAAATTTTCTCGGTAGCCGCATTCAAGGGAAACATCTTTACATCTGAAACTATGATATTCCCATAGCTCATTAGATCTACAATAACGTTTAATTCCTACTTCAAATGTTATTATTATTTCCGTTTTTTAACAAACGCCGCATTTTTGAAAAATCAATCCTACCTGGAGTTGGATCGTACTTCAGCTTGAACAACATCAATGAAATTCGTGGAAAGCAAGACAAAAATAGTGAAAGTGGAAAGAGTGAATGAACTCATTATTTTTTGTTTTTCCGATTTCCTCCTCCTGATTTTATACTCTCCTCCAAGTCTTCGAAATCGGAAATTGACATGTGTATTCAGCTTTGGAAGGTGTCTTTGACATAGAAAACTAACAATGACAAAGGAAAGTCAAAACAAAAAACATGTGTTCTTTTCAGTTGATTCCAGGAAAAGAGAAAAGAATTCTGTGGAGGGAAGAGAATGAAAATAATGAACTTTGAAAAATAAAACAGCTCTATGCATAACTCTTGCTTGTTGAAACTAATTTTTGTAGGTTGGGATTTATTGAACAAATCATAATGTAGTTTTCAAATCAAATCATATCAAATGGTAGCATTACATTTAATGTTGCACGTAGTTGACTTCATTTTTTTTTCATCGATCTTATGATTATAACATGTAGTTGACTAAGATTCTTTCTTATAGGCGCTGTAATTAGTGGGTTTGTTTTTAAAAAAATCACTTCTTATTAATATTTTCATTTTTTGAATTTCACTATACTATTTTTGTTGTTTGAAAAGACAATGTAGATAAAGCAAGAAAACAAACAAAACTCAAAACTTGACATTCTTAGAAAAAAGATTATATTTTTCATAAAACCCTAATTATCAAAAATATTTCTCATTATTCGTTCAAAAGAGTATTCTGATGTGGTTCAAGGAAACTCCCAAAGCTCAACAAATTTCAATATTTTTCGAATTTTGATTTATAAAAAAAAGCCAATAATTTTGTTGCTCACTTTACTGTCATTTAATTGATGTTCAAAAATCATTAGTTTTCAAAAACATTAATTTTCTGAAATAATAGATATTTTTAATTTGTTTCGTAAGAACAATTGTTGAAAGTTGTAACCATGGAAACCTACAACTCAAATAATTTTTTTTTCAAAATGCAACCGGAAATTAATACACATTGATGAGATATTCTATCAATGAATAATCAAATAATAAGAAACCAATCATTTGGACACAATTCTTGAATTATACCACGTCATCTCTAACTCTTCTAGTTCATTTCTAGCTTCAATCGGTTCTCTGAATTGCCTTAAGTTAACACCTGCATTTCACTTCCTTCAAATGTTTACATTCATGAAGACCTAACAGACAGTGTCTTCTGGGATCTGTGACGCCTTCAACCACCTACTACCATGATATAGTTTTTGTGAGCCACTGTTCAGTTTTTGCCGGTTGCCAAGCGCGATCGGTTGTCAGCTTCAACCCCTCATTAGAGATTCTTTCCTATATACAAAACCTCTTATTTGTTTTTTCTTCTCCTACTAAGAACTCAAAATTCATATATCTCGCCCAACTTTTTCTTCATTCTTTCTTTTCTAATAAGTTTTTTGAATCAATGTTTATTCATAGACGCGAGCAGACAATATTTACAAATACTGAAGCATGACCCGGAGCAATTTAGGCAATTGGACATCAAACACCCTTTCCCGGGTTTTTTTTTCGGTTTTATACAGTAGAGGTGGTATTGAACATTTTGGAACAACGTTTCTAAATGTCAAGAAAAATGTAAAATTTTTCATATTTTCAATTTCTCATTCTTCTAAAACAACCTTCCAATTATTCATTATATCTAACGATGATATCATTATAACACCAGGTAGACCAACTGGTATATTTAGGAAAACTTCAGAAATCAATTAAGATGATGATAGTGGTTATAGTTTGAGGTGGGAAGTACTGACGAGCACAAGAAAAGATCGGAAAAATTGAAGCATTCATCAAGACTGAACGTTTTTTAAACAACAGTTTTGAATGTGTGTAAAATGGTGATGAATTATCAGATTTATGATCAATTACAGTTTGATTTCAAGTTCAAAATTTTTGCGTTGAGAAGTGAAAGTTTGTTAAAGATACCTCAGAAACAAAACACTTCTTGAAATTCAAAAGATCAATGTTTTCACTCCTGAATCTCTCTTACATAATGATAGCTTACCGAACACAAGAAAATCATAAATGTAAAGTTATAATCACGAGCCTTTATCGATATTTTTCACTTTCTCTATGCTTTAGTTTTCTCTCTTACCCCTCCTTCTTCTTTTTTTTTCATTTTACTTTCAATAACCCTTTACCTCGTTTCCTGTCCGTTTCTCCCTTTAAACAAACTCAAATTCAGCTGCTGACCAACTCCCATTTCCGAATATATCGAACTAATAAAACTACGAAAACCCGCTAGAAATATTTCATTTTGAAAACGGAAGTGTTCATCTATTTTGTCTCATTTCAAATACGGAACTTCCTTTTTTCTTTTTCTCTATAGGCTCCACGTCACAGACAGAAGAATCTCAAAATCAGACAGTTTTTGGAACTGACGTGTGAAATTCAAAACAAAAACAGTGGACGAAAAAAAAACTAGAAATGGACCGATAGGTTTATCTAAAACCAAATCCACAATAGGATTATGCACCTGCAAATTCCAGGAGCACTTTCAGTGGGTTGACAATAAGGAGTTTTTTGACTAACTCTAGCCTTGATCTCTAATCGTTTCTAGTCGATCACTATGATCCCAAAAGTAAAAAACTGAGATGTTCTTATTTATGTGTTAAGCACTTTATCCGACAGGTACAAGTAGTGTAGGAAATCATGCGAGATGCATTTTCTAGTTGACTTTGTGTAGCACTCAAAAATTTCAGAAGTACTTAAGGTATATTTTTTGTGAAGCACGTTTCAGTGTCTTGATAGTCAGTTGTATAGAAAAATGTTGTTTAAGCCAAGAAGTATGCCGCATTTCCATGACATTATCCACTATTCTAAAACAAAGATCCCCTCACCTCATTAAACTGTTTTGATTCTTATACAATATGCCCACGTAGACTTTACTTCAATCCCTAAACGATAGATGTCTGGCATTCGGTCAACTCAATTGAGGTGTGTTTTCAAATAAAAGAAAATGTGATTGCTAGTTGATACGTAATACTTTTTTTGGAGTTAGGCAAAGATCCAATTTCTTCGAGTTCTCTACGAACTTTTGATTGATTTGAAAAAAAAGAACAGTGACTATCACGCAATTTTACTCGTTTAGAGTTTTTTGAGAGAGAAAAAGTTCCAGACATGAAAAGACTCATTGTCAATTTGAATTATATTATAATGTAGAGCTCAAAAGTGTTAGACTTCCTCAACTAGGTAATTGAATTGGAAATTTCTTATTCCGCTGACGTTTAGTTTCTTGGAATATTGCTCTACTTTTCTACTGAAACATTGACCAAATCGCCGCTTATGTAGTAGATGATCGGCAGTGTTAAATAAAACTCCATTGCGTTCCAAAACAAGAACTCTATCAATTTTTTTTGCTAGAAAAACGAATTATCTCTCATATTTTTTCTCTTGTTGAAACTTTCAGCATTTACTTCGAAGAGTTCAAAATATGTTTTTGCGCGACGATCGCTAATACGAATTGACTTCTGAATTCTTGTAGTTATTATTTCAAGATTTTCAACAGTCTACAAGTTTTAGTCACTCTATTCATGGATGCTATATCACGTATTCTGTTGCGTGCGATATAACTTGATATCCTCGTTTCTCAGAGATCACAGTTAATTGTAGTATCCTCATGCAAATATCACTAGACATTTGAGGTGATTTGTTCTGAAATTGCCAGTGATTTGACAAAACTTTTCAGAGAATTATATCTGGAAACTTTTCTCTTGCTGAATGGTTTTCAGCTGTTTTGAGGCCACATGCTTTTCCATCTTCAATGATGTGTTTTCAAATTATCTAAATCAATATAACAACGTTCGTATTGGGGATTTCTAGTACAATTTATTTTCGAAGTAAAAGTCAAAGTATATCTTTTCATGTTCAAGTCTCAAAATTTCCCAAAACTATTAAATTAAACATTCCGTCATTAAATCAATATTTTTTTCCTACTTATTCTTCTTCAAAGTATAAGAAACCTATCAATTAGGTAGTCTAATGCTCTTTTTCTTCTTTCTTTGCCACCTGAATTCGTTTATAATTCACGTAAACCTCTATTTCTCCTTCTCCAAACCTCTTTTTCTTTCCAACTCACCGAAAACTTTTCTAATTTCCTCTCCAATTCAATCGGCGGCCTCTAGGTATCTACCTTTCTGTGTTTTTACCACAACCCCCGTCATAATATCAAAATTGAGATCATTTTTTAGTCAACATTCATAGTTTTTCTTGTTATTGTATTTTTTAACCAAACTCAAAAGCATTTCAAGAAATTGGAGGCGGTGATTCTTCAATTTTTGATTTTCTGTTTACTATAATTATTTATTGTTCTGACTGTCTAGTAGAAAAGGAGTTTGTAGAGAGAACCCAAACGGAAATTCATATAGACTTTATGATCATAGAATTTAGTTGGTCTCCAGGCCACGTCACGGTTTCTCATGATTCATGAATCCTCGAGTGCATTCAATCTAGATTCAAATTATATGGTTTTGATAGTTTTTTGAACATTCAATTCTCCTCATATGTTATGAAATTTTTGGTTTGAATAATAGCAAAATTTTATTTTCAATGTCGTGAGAAATACCTTAACGAAAATGGATACAAAAGTTGCTCTGTTTTCGTTTGTTACAAAAACAAATGTTCAAGAATTCAGTTAGTAGCTTATTTAGTTACATTTAGTCTAAAAATAAGTACGAACTAGTTTTAAAATGTGATATCAGAAACGGAATGAATGCCGAATGAGAAAAGTGTTTTTATTGAAAGCTATAGAAAACGTGGTTTGATTTTTTGGATACGGGATTCCGGAATGCCAGTTGCTCATAATTTCATAATTTAAAAAATTCGCTTAGATATAATGGTTCACTCCAATTATTCCTCTTGTTTATTGAAGTTATGATTCTTTTTAAAATCTTTGTGGCTTTTTCTTTGTGTATTAATTTTGCAACAATTACGCATTTATCATCTCCTGTTTCATTTTTCAGACCGGATTTCAAGAAGAAATGGGTGCTTTGTGCTCGTCGGAGACCTATATGCTGGACAAGGAGACATTCAAAAAACAGGTGAAAACTGATCAATAAGACATTCTCATAATGATAATCGTTAAAGGTGGAGCACAATAAAATGATCGAACATGATTTGGAAAAGGATCGTAAGCTGAAAATATTGAAACTTCTGATTCTGGGTAAGTTTTGTTTAAGTACTGAATATTTTAGAACAATTATAATTTCAGGACCTGGAGAATCTGGAAAAAGTACCACAATTAAACAAATCAAGTAAATTTTTTGAATTAGTGTCGTCGAACTGAAACCTTCTCATTTACAGAATCATCCACGACGCGGGTTACAGCACTGAAGAGAAACTTGTTAGAAAACATGGAATATTCATGAATATTCTTGAAGGGATCGAAGAAATTCATTTGGCTGTTGGCAGAGAAAACAAGTCTTATAAGAATCCATTGTCATTTGTTAGTTTGTTTTTAAGTTTATCATTCTTATTCAAGTTTTCAGGATCACATCAATGAAGTGCGAATGTTCACTGAAAACTTCAAAAAGGCAGATGACGCTGATAAGGAATTAGGAGCTGAAGTCATTAATGCAATTCAGAGATATGTGAAGGATGAAACTGTCGCCATGATGTTACGGGATAAAACTGTTTATAATATTGATGATTCTACAATTTAGTAAGTTTTGTCATCTCTTTTCTCCTACATTTTCCCTTCATTTTCAGTTTCCTTGACAATTTCTCCCGAATAATTGAAAAACATTATTTGCCAACGGAGGAAGATATTCTGAAGAGTCGAGTGCCAACTTCTGGGGTTATTCAATACAAAATAATGCTGAAGAACTTTAACTTCAAGTAGGCGTTGTCTCTTCTTTGTTTATCATGAATAACACTTTTTTATTCAGAATATTCGACGTGGGTGGTCAACGAGCACAACGAAGGAAATGGCTACATGTTTTTGATGACGTCCACGCTGTTCTCTTTATCACTTCGTTATCAGAATATGACCAAGTTTTGAGGGAAGATGCCACAGTGGTATGTCTGAAGTAACAGGGGATTTGAAAATAATGATGAGTAATTTCAGAACCGAATGAAAGAATCGTTAAATTTATTTGAGAAGATCTGCAACGGAAGGTATTTCATCAATACTGCGATGATTCTATTCTTGAACAAGATTGACTTATTTGAAATTAAAATCAAGCATACCAATATTACAGTGGCTCTGACAAGTTACAAAGGTAAGTATTGTCGAGGAAACGAAGCTGTAACACAGCAACATATGAGGCATCTTCTCTGCCATGATAAGATCTCCTAACTCTGATGTGAATTCAACATGATGTATTTTTGTTTTTGAATATCTTAATCTTTGTTTTCTAGGTCCACAAGAACGAGACAGTGCCCTTGACTACATTCGAAAACGATTTGTATCTTTGAACAAAAACAAGAAGCGTTCAATTTATGAGCATGTGACATGTGCAACAGACACTGAACAGATTCAGGTGAATCAATATTCGAGGGAACAGGAATAAAAACAAATTGTATGTTTCAGGTCGTCATTGATTCTGTCATCGATGTGGTTATTCAGCATACTATGCAAAAAGTCGGAATTCAGTAATATGGATAACCACATTTTATTGAATTCAAACTTTTGAATTAACATGAGCTATACATTTTTCTATCGATTTGAAAATCGGGTCCTTTGAATATAACTGTATTAAAAACATAATTTTCAATCACTATTGTAGTACTTTACTTGATACTTTCTTGAAAATTAATAAAGATATTTCTTAAAATCTATGATAATGTAAACGGGTTTACCAGATATCTAGGGTTCCGCATAATGCCCTTAATATTACATTTTTCCATTTCATTGCAACGAATTTCGAAGAAACAGCGACCTTCGCCCTATTTGCTCCGGGAAACCCTTTCTTATTAATCTTTCCCATTGTTCCTGTTCTTATTTCCTTATCTTTTTTACATCTCTCTTTTTTGCATTATTTCAACGAAATGAAATGAAAATAAAAATGACTTCGAAATCATTTATTAGATTGAAGTTAGTTGATACCGCGTTTTGACAGAAATGTGATTATTGGTGCATGGTGGATGGGAGAAAATGCTCACAGAGCACAGATTTTTGATGAAGAAGATGTCGTATTAGGATGGGACAGCAAACTGTTCAACGCGAACTCCACGATCTTTGATTCCGACTGCACTAATTTTTCTCTTGTACATGTCATCTGCAACAAAAAAGTGAATGAATGACAGTTGGTCATGGATTCTTTTCATCTTTTTCTAGTTCAAATGTAAAAAAAAGTGGTCTCACTTATCAATCACGCCATCCAATTCTTAAGAAAAGATCGAAAGATGGTCAAAATGAGAAAAAGGGGAAATAGACAAAAGGCAGACGGGTTTAGTCTATGTATATGTACAGTCAATCAATTAATAATTGACCTAGATTGGAAAGAAAGAAAGACATTAGATGATCAGGATCTATGTATGAAGGAATCTGGAAGAATAGTCTCGAAAAAAGTGATTATAGAAAGTTGTAACGTTCGTCCAAAACTTCCAGAAGCACTCACTTATTTTAAATCCTTATATCTCTATAATAGAGTTGGTTCTAACCATTCTAATGTTTCTTACTTTTCCAATTAGTCCTTACATTGAATTTATATTTATAAAACCAACCTTTTCCCTTATTGTGCTCTTCTGTGGCTGCAAAAACAGTGTCGAAGAGGTAGAGGACGAAGATAAAGACGCTCAACACACGCTCCAACATTCTGTCAGTGTTTGTAGATTTCTCTGAAATTGATTATTTTTAGAATTGGGTCTTAAAAACATTAAAAAAAAATAACTGAAGAGCCATAAGAAAACGGTACAAAATCAAATGGTTAATATGACCCCAAACTGTCTATTGTCGTTTAAATACAAAACGGCATTCGATTGGGGGTTGGAGGGAATAGTCAAGGAGGGAGGATGGCCTGGGGAAGGGGTAGGTCTATGGAAGGCGGACCGATTGTTTGCAAAGATCAGAGAGAAGAGAAAAAGAGGCATGAAGACACAGAGAAATAGGTGCAGACGGGAAGATGTTCATGTGAGAGACACGTGAACGGTGAGAAAGATGGAGTGTGATGAAGTAATTACGTAAGAGGTACTGTATGTGCTAGACAAAAGATGGTCCAAAATGTATATAAGATCTTGAGCATTTTTATGGGTTGTTACATGGGTTGTTTTTATGGGTTGTTTTTTATGGGTTGTTGTTTGTATGTGCTGAGAAAGCTATTTGAACGGCGAAATTCCCATTTTTACAGCATAATAAAACGGAATGGGAATTGTCAGGTCAGCATTTTGCTTTGGTTTCTTGACGAGGAGAAGTTATCTTCGAAAAAGGAAAAAGAATGCAAGAGGTTGTTTTCATCAGTAAAAAATAAATCAAGACTGAATAGTTACTGGAAGAACAATCCTATTTTATACCAGTCTCATGCTACACATTCTAGCCGTCACAACCTGAAATCAAGTCACGCTTGTGACCCAATCCACATGTTTTTTTTAAGAAAACCTAGCTGTTTTTTGTCTGGTAACGACTGGAATCTTCGAAAGTCGTATCTCATTTATTTATAACAATGCCCCTCTTGTCAGACGAAAATAACATCCGATCTGGCCATCAGCTCATTTTAAAAACACGTGAAACTCAACTGACCTTCTATGTTTTCTCTGCGTCATCTTCTCTTTTTCAAATGAATTCCAGTTAATATCCGGAGGCTCTTCTACTTTGCTTCAAGATTAATGGTTTGTGTAAAAAAGAGTCCAGGACAAAAAGTTTGATTGAGAGAAGAAAAAAAAAGAGAGAAACGTGTGGGTTACTCTAAAGAGTTGAGTTTAGAGGACGCCAAGACGTGATTCCTGCAAAATGATCGTCTCTTTTGCGATGAAAAAGAGAATGTTGTTGACCAGAGAACCGCTCGCAGCGTATTTATTTGATCGTATTCCTATTTTGACCTTGAAAAATCAGAGAGAAACAGGGAGAGAGGTTCCGGGGTTCTGTGAATGAAAATAGAAACTTTTCAGTAAGGACGAGATTTGTTAGTAGGTTGTAATAGATAGTAACTAGAATGAAGTGAGAATGAGGCAAGAAATATTGTAACGTTAGAAATAACTTTTGAAAAACTGTGAAAGCCTAAGCCAGAGATAATTCTTCCGGCTGGAGGTGTCCTAATTCATAAAAATTCAGTTATATCCCAATTTTAGAACCTTCAGAATTGAAATATTTGATTATTTAAATTTTCCAAGTGTATTTTTCCAACTGAAACCACAGACATTTGACAGTTTCTTACCAATTTCTTATGGTTCCAGCTCCAATGCCAATGACTATATTTTGCTGTTTTTCACGTGGAATCACAATGCCACACAATCATACAATACGTCTTCATTGTATTCGACTCGTCTTCCTGGTCTAGCTATTGTCTAGAGAATAATAATAATAATGTTATCAAATACTTTTTGTATACAACAGGACACTTATGATAGATAGTCAATAACAAAAGGAGACCAATGGAGCAACATATGGTTGATCTTAGTTTGAACTTTTTTATTATTCAGGGCAGTTATGAAGCCCATGCTTGATTCAATAGGATGCTCTTGTAAAACGATAAGTGAAATTTCGAACTTCTTTTTTGGATTACTGTATTGCCATGGGCTGAGATCAAACCATGATGATTTTATCTTTATCTGTTGAAAAAGTTACGTGAGAATGGAACGGTTTCCGTTCTAAAACCATTCCTATTTCAAGGTCTTTCCAAAAAAAGTTGTTCAACAAATTCTTGGTTTCTCTTCATTTCCTATCTTGATCAATCACATCGATCAATCCGCTTCCTTCAATCACCAGCAATCAAAAATCCTAATTGAAATCCAGTTTCTTTTTTTATTCTATCCCGCGTGCTTCTTTTTTCTAAATTTTTTTTCCAAGACAAGTAAAAAAATAGTGTGCAATAAGACGATCACATGGATGGGGACAGTATGAGTCAGGTCAATTCGAAACATGTGATAGTTTGTTGACCACGTGGAGTGAAAATAAATACAAAAGAGATTGAATAAACCGGGAACAAGGGGAGGGGCAAAAAGAGATAACTCTTTTTGACAGGTTGGGAGATATCGTTGTTTTCGAAAATAGAATCAGGTAGATGGAAAAGAAAGATTCAAGGTTATTGAAACAGTTGAGAATTGGAACAATAAAAAACTTCGGGTAGAGTTGGAAAATTCAGATTCAACTCAAACATTAATTGAAGTACTAGAATTCCTCATGCAAAAAATTGAGCTAAACCCCTTCATCTCCATTCGGGTTTCGACTTTTAAAAAAGCTGCCGCTTTAAAAGAGGTTCCCAATAATGGGGAAAGTGATAGACAGTTTATACAACCAACAACTGTTTTAGGGAAAACCGCGCAGTTAAAGAATTGAAAAAAACAAACTTACGTTATCAAAAATAACAAGAACGTCAACAAAAATTAGGTCAAATTGAAAACAACAACTATTTTCATCATGTTGCATCTTTTTTTCAACATCAGAGAACACGAAACCTTACACAATTTGGATCCAATCAACAAGATGTAAAAAAATGAAACATCTGCCAACGTATTTGAATTGATGCGTACTCTGAGTAGTTCTTTGTCGGCTTGATCGTTCTTTGAATGGACGACTGGTTAAGGGAGTGTGCGCAGAGCCATCCATCAAGCTTCTCTTTCATGTGAATTTCATGAGAATTGTTTATCTTCGGGTGGTCACTACAACATAACTCGTTCTTCCGATTCTTTTTCTTTTTGCTCGAGCTTCTCCCACATTGTGTTTGCTCATGAACACTGGCTATGTAACAATGTGTTTGAGAAAGCTTGAAAGTAGCAGCATAAAGTTGAAGATATGAGTGATTGGAAAATTTAAAGTAAACAAAACGAAAAAAGTAATGTTAAACCACACTAATAAAAAGATACTATGAGGAAAAGTTGTAACATTAGTGGGAACGAAAATACTTCAGGTGTTTTCTTTTCAGGTGTAAATAGTGAGAGAAGAAAAGGGTTTCAAACTAACTCTATCATACCGGCATACCATTTGATATCAAAGATTTGTTTCTCCGGATGAAAAATGAATCGGATGTATGCTGGTATCTCTTTCCGGCATCGGAATTCAAGGCATTATTGACAAAGTTCAATGAGGTCCTATAGACGGTTTGGTTGCATAAATTATTAAATATGACCTAATAGGAAGAGGTCTTGAGTAAGTACAGTTCAAGTGTTGGTCTAGTTATCATTTATCTGTTTTGCCAGTCATTCTTAGCAGAAGTTGGTGGTAAAGTTGTATTCTTAAGGCACTTGTTCCCCTGACCTAATCACATATGGAACCGGAGATAACAGTATCCACACGTTAAAGGGGGATGGAAGTATTCAAAAAAGTGTTAATATTTTTATATTCCGTTGGAGTAGGGTCTGAAAACGCCTCTGGAGGAATATATCGGCTCTCAAAAAAGTAATTTTAGTACTTACTCTGTGCTCTTTTTCCCTTTATTCCAAATTTAAAAAGTTTCACTGTGCTAAAAATTAGCATTCACGCTGTTATTTTAGTAATTCTACTATTTTCACGAGCACAGAAACTTTCTTCATTCGGAAAAACGGGAAAAAGAGCACAGAGTAAGTACTAAAATCACTTTTTTCAGAGCCGATATATTCCTTCAGAGGCATTTTCAGACCCTACGTTCAACTGAAAAGTTCTTCCGCCCAAAATTATGCGTCGATTTATATAAAAATATTAACACTTTTTTGAATACTTCCCTCCCCATTTAAGGTGGATGTTGAATATTCAGAGTAAGTTCTTATCACATACTCTTCTTTATAAAAATTTTCTCATTGACTTCTAACTTTCAGTTATTCTTACACTCAAGTTGGAAGTTCTTCTGAAACTATTTCTACAATGACAATCAGCTGTTCTGCAATTGCCGGATACAATGTCTACATGCAGTTCAATGACGGTGAAGGAGGTCCACTAGATCATAATCAGAATAATCAGAATTTTCCACAAGAAATTGATATCACTGTCACTTGTGACAGTACTGCTCAAATTTGGTATTATACTGTGATGGGATGGGGTCACATATACCAAAGCGATAACTTCAGTTACGTGCCAACAAGAATCTAATGCGGGATAAATTTCCATTAAATTCGTTGAAACTTTAGGATTTTACTTTTCCAGTGTTTGGATTCCTTTGTAGTCATTTAAATGATTCATATTCCAAGTTCTGCACAATCCTAAACCAGTTTTGAACTCTCGATAACAGGACTAACTACTTACGTGCATATCAGAATCATATGTCCAAATACCTTAATGGTAATCCCTCCAAAAATGTAAATTTACCTCATTAATTTTATATCTAATATTCAATGAGATGATGTTACTTTGGTGTTGTTCAATTGATCATTTTAAGTTTTCCAGATTCCAGTTATAGCAGAATATTAAATTTTTCTCAACTTGCGAAAGGAAATACATATAAATATCGTTTCTTCATTTCAAGATTTTTTCACCTGAAAACGAGAATGTAGGAGCTTAATAACTCGAACATGTGATAGCAAGAGACGCAGATTTCCTGCAAATCTGCAAAAACAAAAGGCGAAAAATCAAAATACCCCATAAAAAGCCGTGGAACACAAGGAAACAATCATTGACAGCTATGAATTATCACCATCTGTTGGTATTTGTCCTGATTGCACAGGTGGATGCATTCTGTCGAGCACCACCACCACCACCCGTAGGTTGACCTCGATAAGATTTCTTAAGCTATTTTTTAATTTCAGCCATGTACGAGCACTGAATCTACAACCACGGAGGAAATTATAGAGGATACAACAACCATCGTTCCGTCCACTTCTACTACATCGACGACTAAAACAACCACAACATCTTCGCCTTCTACAACAACCACAAAGCCAACATCTACAAGCACTATGCAAACATCTACAACGAAGCCAACATCTACTACTACAAAACCAACGTCTACATCTACTAGACCAACGTCTACATCGACGACTACAACTACAACAACATCAACCACTACTAAATCGACGTCCACATCAACAACTACACCTTCTACAACAACAGCAAAACCAACATCTACTTCTACTACAACAACCACTAAACCAACTTCAACGACGACTATGGTTTTGAGTGAGTTACTTGTATATTCAGTTGGTATCTAGTTCATTTCCTATTTTTTGCAAAAATGTATTAAAGGATGAGATTGACCGCCATATTTCAGACAAATGTTCACCTGACCTAATTTCATATGGAGCAGGAGACAACAATAACCCGCAAGTTGATGTGAAAGTTAGCTATTTGGAGTAGGTTTTTTTTTGAAACTTCGCATTCTAATCCTGAATTATTTATATTTTCTTAAGCTATTCCTACACCCAAGTCGGCAGTACTCCTGAAACTATAGCCACAATGAAAGTTAAATGTTCTGCTATCGACGGATACAACGTATTCATGCAGTTCAACGTAGTCCAAGGAGGGCCTCAAACTGGTCTGAAACCACAGGAGATTGAAGCCACTGTAACTTGTGCCAGTACCGAACAAGTCTGGATTTACACCCAAGTAATAGATGGAACCACTTATAGGAGACCGATCCATTCAGTGAGCTGTCAACAAGCGCCTAATTAATTATAAGTTTCACAAAAGCACTTTTCAATTCAAAATTCTGGAATGAACCTTTCATCGCCACTTCTTTATTAAAAATGCAACTATTGTCTACATCCGAGCCTACATCCCCTTTATGACCAATTGAATTTCCTTCGAAATTACATAACAAAAAGGTCATACTTGTTTCGTTTGTAGTGACTGATGAAGATACAGTTGAAAACGCAGATGAAATCACTTTTGCGCAACTGATTGAATTATGTTTTTTTTTCCAATTTTAATAGTGACCTTTTCCGAAACTTACTATCACGAAGCGGCATTCCCCAATGCATAATCTCACCGTTTGACAAAACTATGAACATTTGTGATCAACCCGTTTAAACTAGCTTTACCGGCATTCCGCGAGAACATTTCGTTTTATTATCTTCTTTTGCAAAAGCGTCAAACTTTTGATCTCACAAGCTAATGAAGCTAGCTTGGATCATTTTATGTCTCTTAGTTCTCTTGTGATTTATGATAATAGGTCTGAAAGCAAAAAGGAAACATTAAGACCAAGGGTTAGATAATCAGTTTGAATGGTCAGTAACCACAGCTGATAGGTATTAAATGTGAAAAACAAAAATGATAAGAGAGAAAAGGAAAGAGAAGTAAATAAAAGAGCAAAAATGGAAAATACAGAATAGAATGTAAGAATGATGAGGGGATGGTAAATATACCAAAATCCTGGGTCAGAAAAAAAGATTGGGAAGAGGATTTTATAAAGGCTTTGGATTTGAAAATCTACAAATTACTGTTAGAATGCTTATGAAATTTCGATTGTCTAGTAAGCTGAAACGAACAAAGCCAGGATTCTTTGCGTTTTGCTTCTGTTGCAGGTGCCTGAAACGATAAAATACTCTTTGGCAGCGCCATGATCCCACATCATTAAATATTGCGAAACAAAGGCATAAAGTTAAATGAAGTCGCTTTCTTTTCGAAGATTTTGCCCGGAACTACACAATCTGCCCGTACAGGATTGTAGCCATAATAGTCTCATTAGTCTCTTTTCTCCCATTAACTGTCAGTCTTCTGGCAACGGACGTTCGCCTTCTAAGCTACTGTATGTGCGAATTCGTGTTCTTTTTCTCGAATTCTCTTCGTGAACTTCGCCGCGAGAAGGAAGGCATAATCTCTTGATCTTCTCTCCTCCCACTTCTCATTTGAATTTAGTATAAAATGAAGATTTCACTGTTAAAAGTTTTCGAACAGATGAACAATGGATACCTTAGTATTCTTTCTATCGTTGTTCCTCTATATATTATCTAACAATTCTAATATCACAGAAGCATGTGCTCCAACTGCTCCTGCGGTCAATCCAATTGTAACTTCAACTGCGGACCCAGTTGAATTAAGTAAGTTAGCTGTTGAAAATCTTCAAGCCATGATAAAAAGAATTTTAAGACAGATGTGCTGAAACATCTTTGACACTTGTGCCAGCGATGACTACTCCAAACCAGCAGTTCATCGATGTCACCCGTAGCGGGTAAACTGAAACTTATCAGAAATATTCATAATCATTAATTTAAAGGTACACTTATACTCGAATCGGAACTACTCTGGACACAATATCTACTATGATGGTTTCATGTACCGCCGCCAACGGGTTTACCGCTTCTATGGAAACTGATAATAATGGAGTACTTGAAAATGAAGTGACACCACCGCCAAGCACAGTTACCATCAAAGTATCTTGTAGCAGTGTCGACAGGAAATGGTTTTATGAAACTGTTGTCAATGGAGAGCCATTTAGAAGAGAAATAACAGATGTTTCGTGCCAGCAGATACCAGCTACTACTCCATTAAGTGAGTACTTTCCTTTTGATAAAATTTGACCTTTCCGTTTTATCATTTTAAAGGGTCATTGTGATGATCAAAGAATCCTTTTGATAAGCTTTCAGGAAGATGTGCACAAGATTCTCTGCCGCTTAGAACAGGAGACACAATGAATCCACAAGAGTACATTGACGTCATTTCTAGCGGGTCAGTGTATCATAATTTTTCAATGTTTGCATATAATATGTTTTAGTTACACCTCTACTCAAATCGGAACCACACAAGAGACTATATCTACTATGATGGTTTCCTGTACAGCTATTGACGGATATTTAGCTTCTATGGACACAGATGCCGATGGTGTATTTGAGAATGAAGTGATGCCACCACCTCAAACAGTGACTGTTAAAGTAACTTGTAACAGTGCTGATATGAAATGGTATTATGAAACTGTTTACATGGGAGCACCATTCACAAGACAGATTACAAATGGCGTTTCTTGTCGACAGGTTCCTCGTCCTTTAGGTTATTACTCACCGTTGCATAGTTTTATCAACATAATACGTGCTTTTTTTTTAGAAAGATGTGATCCAACCTCCTTGACATTAGCGCAAGGTGACACCAATTCACCGCAACAAAACATTGATGTCACTAGAAGCGGGTATAACATTCTTGACTTTGAGATTTGCAAGAATCAAAACATTTCAGTTATACCTCCACACAAATTGGAACCACACAAGACACAATATCTACTATGATGGTCATGTGTACTGCTATAGACGGGTATTATGCTTCGATGGAAACCGATGGTGATGGAGTACAAGAAAATGATGTGATGCCGCCACCTCAAACAGTTTCAATCAAAGTTACTTGTAGTAGTGTCGATCGGAAATGGTTCTATGAAACTGTTGTCAATGGAGCAACTGTTACAAAAGAAATCACTAATCAAGTTTCATGTCAGCAGATTCCTGAATTAAGTTAGTGTGCACTGTTAGAAATTTTTCAGGAGTGTACTCCTCCCATAACTAAACAGTCAAAAAAAGAACTCATTTTCAGAAACTTGTCCCGAAAATTCTTTAACACTCATAGCAGGAGACGCTATGCAACCACAAGGAAACATCGATGTCATTTCTAGCGGGTTCGGCATTTTCATCGATTCGATTATTCATAAACAACATGTTTCAGCTATACTTCTACTCAAATCGGCAACACACAAGAAACAATATCCACAATGATGGTTTCATGTACTGCCATCGATACATATACAGCTTCATTGCTTACCGACGGTAATGATGTTTTGGAAAATGAAGGGGAGCCTCAAACCGTAACCATCAAAGTAACTTGTAATAGTGCTGATATGAAATGGTTTTATGAAACCATTTTCAATGGACAGCCATTCACAAGAGAAATTATGAACGATGTTTCGTGTCAGCAAGTTCCTCGTCCGTTGAGTAAGTGTTTCATTCCTCAAAAAATATCAGCCGGATGAAATTATTGATAAGTTTTCAGGAAGATGTGAACAATCTTCTTTGACGCTTAGAGGAGGTGATACCGATACACCACAAGAATACATTGCTGTCACTTCTAGCGGGTCGGTTTATCATAGTTTTCAATGTTTGCATATAATATGTTTCAGTTACACCTCTACTCAAATCGGAACCACACTAGACACCATATCTACTATGATGGTCTCGTGTACGGCTATTGACGGATATTTAGCTTCTATGGATACAGATGCCGATGGTGTATTTGAGAATGAAGTGATGCCACCACCTCAAATAGTGACTGTTAAAGTTACTTGTAATAGTGCTGATATGAAATGGTATTATGAAACCGTTTTCAATGGACAACCATTCACAAGAGAAATCTTGAATGATGTTTCGTGTCGGCAGATTCCTCGTCCACTAGGTTATTACTTACTGTTGTACAGTTTTATTAACATAATACATGTTTTTTTTAGAAAGATGTGATCCAACCTCATTGGCATTAGTGCAAGGTGACACCAATTCCCCACAACAAAATATTGATGTCACTAGTAGCGGGTAGAAAATTCTTGTTTTTGAGAGTTAGAATAATTCAACTTTTTCAGTTATACCTCCACACAAATTGGAACCACACAAGACACAGTATCTACTATGATGGTCATGTGTACTGCTATAGACGGTTATTATGCTTCGATGGAAACGGATAGTGATCCAGTACAAGAAAACGAAGTGGTGCCACCACCTCAAACAGTTACAATCAAAGTTACTTGTAGTAGTGTCGACCGGAAATGGTTCTATGAAACTGTTGTCAATGGAGCAACTGTTACAAAAGAAATCACAACAGATGTATCATGCCTTCAATTACCGATTCCAGTAACCGACCCTCCACGTAAGCCAATTTCAATGTTTGTATTTTTATAATGAACACTAAAACTTTCAGCGACTTGTGGTGCATCCTCATTACTTCTGGGAACAGGAGACATGTTGCAACCCCAACAAAGTATTGATGTGACTACTATCAAGTAATAGTATAGTTTTGAAAGTGCTAACAAAAGATCCGTTTCAGTTACTCTTCAACCATAGTCGGAGGTGTTACAACTGCGACAATGCAGGTTACATGCACGGCAATTCAAGGCTATAATGCATATATGACGTTTAACGGAGGTTTCCCCCCACCAGAAAATCTTCCTCCAACTATGCCACGGACAGTCACAATCAATGTTTCTTGTAGCAGTACAAATGGCGCCTGGGTTTATAATACCGTGTTCAATGGAATGACTATAACAAGAACAATTGTAGCGAATCTGCCAGTTTTATGCCAACAAATTCCTAACTCTGGATAGTTGGCAACTTTTGAATTTATTGTTATTAATTCAATTTTCTGTTACTTTATTTAATAATTCCTTAATAAAAATCAATGAACGCTTTTTTTATTCATCCATGCCCAGGAAGAGATAATCGGTTCCATTCTTTGTAAATTTATCAGATACCATTTACAAATCTGATGTTTTTATTGAAGAATGTTTGGCACTGTTCCAGAATCGGGGACCGAGTGTCAAAATCGGGGACCGAAAAATCGGGGACCGAGAAGTCGGGAACCGAAAAATCGGGGACACAGAGATCGGGGACCGAAAAATGGGGGACCGAAAAATCGGGGACCGAAAAATGGGGGACCGAAAAATCGGGGACCGAAATAAAAAGGATAATCAGAAATTTGTTAAGGTGGTTCAAAATATGAGCCCAGTAATGAACAGAAGAGCAAAAAGAGGTTTAATAATATAGTAAGAGACGGGACACTAGTTTGGAATGAATCAAACAAAGATTTGCTTTTCTGTCATGATATCATTCCATGTAGTCGAAGCAGTGCGGTATAAGACAAGGAATGTTCTACACATTACCTAAGCCTTTACAGAAGGTAAAGGCGATTTTTCGGTCCCCCATTTTTCGGTCCCCGATTTCTGGGTCCCCCATTTTTCGGTCCCCGATTTCTCGGTCCCCGATTTTTCGGTCCCCGATTTTGACACTCGGCCCCCGATTCTGGAACAGTGCCGAATGTTTAATTATGTTCAAACTAATGCGTCATCTTTTCCAACACATACAGATGAATTGCCTGTAACAAGTTCCGTTGTTACTTTTCAGTTAATTTGTTGAAAATTTTGTCGAAAATATAGCAGAACTTTACTGTCTCAGATCGGAGTCCTCAGGTTCCCACCTAAGACAGTTTTTTTTTTGGAATTCAAATTTTTGGAATTTTTTTTGGAATTCAATGTGTAACTTTTTTAAATCATATTCTTGCCCAGAACTTCTCTACGTGGCAATCAGGATCGTATTAATAATGATCTGGTTCGTTCTTTCCCTCATAAACTTTTTTCTTGGAAATGTGTGGTGTTTTGATTCCTGATAGCGCAGATCTCTTTCAAGCTAATGTGCTTGTATGTGAGAATTTATGTTCCCGTTCGTTTTCTTCATGAACTTCGACCGAGATGAAATAAAATCTCGATCCCTTCTCCTCC
Organism: Caenorhabditis doughertyi; assembly: GCA_963572265.1. Lineage (NCBI taxonomy): Eukaryota > Metazoa > Nematoda > Chromadorea > Rhabditida > Rhabditidae > Caenorhabditis > Caenorhabditis doughertyi. Next base: position 10,212,286 of record OY751557.1, read on the forward strand.
CACTTTACACCAGAATTTAGTATAAATGTGAATCTCACTGCAATGCAGTGCAGTTTGAAAGTGTCATGTATGCCGTTTTGTACCTCACTTTTATTCTATTCATTTATTCGAATTTTATATGTGTTGTGGAGTCATGTGCAGCAACTGCACCATCAACCAGTCCGATCGTTACCTCTACTGAAATTCCTGTTGAACTGAGTTAGTCTGAACGAATACAATGTTTTTACAGACTTGCCACGGGCCGGCCCTGCCTGGTTCGGATATTGACAAGTCTGGCTTTTTCAAGTCTCTCTATTTTTTCTTGCCTTCCAATCGAAGAGATGTTGTAATTTCAGATAGATGTGCTGAAACATCTTTGACAAGTGTGCCAGCAGGCATTACTCAAATGCAACGATTTATTGAAATTACTCGTAGCGGGTATGCTGAATCTTATAAAAACTTTAAAACTTCGCTTCCTTTCAGTTATACCTCCACCCGTATAGGAACAACACTAGACACTATATCCACAATGACGCTTTCATGCACTACCAACGTTCCTGGTTTTGCTGCATCGATAGAGACTGATAATAATGGAGTACTTGAGAATGATGTTACGCCGCCACCGCAAACAGTGACGATCCGAGTGACTTGTAGTAGTGTCGATATGACGTGGTATTATGAAACAGTTTTTATGGGCGCACCGTTCAGAAGACCAATCACAAGTAATGTATCATGTCAGGAGGGAATACCTCCAACTGCGATTCCAGGTGGTCGATAGTTTTTGAATTCCAGTTGTTAAAACTGAATTCTCTGTTGCTCATTATTAAATTTTAATAAAGGTGAGAGAAAGCCAATTGTATGTTGCTAATAACAAATTATTGAAACAATTTTTCTCCATCTAGTACTCATCATCTAGTTGTGAATAAATGAAGTCAATCTATTAATCATACTTTTCACTGATCCAGACTTTCACAAGCATCGATACAAGTTCTTTTGAAAACAGCTCTACTTTTTAAAATTTGACACTTTAAAACTGGTATTTTTCTCCTTTATCTCTACTGTTTTAAAATGACGAGGCTAGATACATCTCCTCTCTTTGATATCATCATGATCTCACAAAGAAATTTTCCGAATCGAGATCATTAACATGGATACAATCGATGTTTTTTGATCTTCTCGCCCGGAACTACATCACCTGCATGCCCAGGATCGTAGTCATTATGATCTTATTTGTTGCTTTCTCTCTTTATCTGCCGCCCATTTTAGTGGTTAATTTCTTGGAAAATACTGACAACGCAGTTTTTGTAGGATTCTGTGCTTACACCTGCGATTTTGTGTTTCCTTTCGATTTTCTTCGTGAACTGTGGGCAAGAAAATGAAGAATAGCCTCTTGATCTTCTCTCCTCCCATTTCTTATCTGTATTCATTGAATGCTATTCCTAGAAAATGTTAATCCTACTGATAACGGTTCCCGCACTGAGGTGTAATGAAGGCTTTGATACTGTGTATATTAATAAATGTTTTGATTTCATCTAAAAATTCTGGATCTGCGGAGGCTTGTGCGGCAACTGCCCCAATCACCAACCCTACGACCGAGGCTCCTGCTGAATTAAGTTAGTAAAACATTTTTGAAATTTTTCTTTTATGGGAAAATTTTGCGTTCCTTTTCCTAAAGAATAATTGAGAAAACTTTAGATTCGTGTGACCCAGCTACATTGTCACTCGGAACAGGGGATAACATGACACCACAACAATCCATTGATGTCACTCGTAGCGGGTGAGATATTTTTATTGTTGAGAACTGACATTATGCAAATATTCAGCTTTACCTCGACACAAATTGGAACCACGCAGGATACGTTATCCACAATGATGGTTTCATGCACTGCCGCCAACGGGTTTTTTGCTTCCATGGAAACTGATGAATCTGGAGTACTTGAAAATGAAGTGATGCCTCTGCCAAGCACGGTTACAATCAAAGTAACTTGTAGCAGTGTCGACATGAAATGGTTCTATGAAACTGTTTTCAATGGAGAGCCATTTAGAAGAGAAATTACAGATGAAGTAACATGCCTTCAAGCTCCACGTGCAACCGAGCCTGTTGAACTGAGTTCGTATTTATTTTTACAATATCTTATAGTCATATTAACCTTTCAGAGTATTATCACAACCCCATAATACATGGTTTTCAGATAAATGTGACCCAGCTGCTTTAACACTTGTACCAGGAGACAACAATACGCCACAACAGAACATTGAAGTCACTTCAGAAGGGTAAGACTTTAACGTTTATAATTATTCACATTCACGACTCTTAAGCTTTACATCCACACAAATAGGAACTACACAAGATTCTATTTCGACAATGATGGTTTCATGTACTGCCGACGCAATGTTTCAAGCGTCAATGCAGCTCGGCACATTCGACCCAGTGGAAAACGAAGTGATGCCACCACCGCAATCAGTGGAAGTCAAAGTTACATGTAGTAGCGTGGATATGAAATGGTTATATGAAGCTGTTGTCAATGGACAGACTCAGACGAGGGAAATCACAGGGCCGATTTCATGCTTGCAAGTTGCCCTGGCAACCGAGCCCGTTGAATTGAGTTAGTATCATCTTCTCCAAAACTTTCATTTCAACTGTACTTCTTGTTTCAGATAAATGTGCCCCACCTACGTTGACATTGGTGCCAGGTGACAACAATACACCACAGCAAAATATTGACGTCACTGCAGGCGGGTGAGAGTACTACACTATTAAAACTTTTCATTTGTTCTTTTTTTTCAGTATTACCTCCACACAAATCGGAACTACGCAAGATTCTATTTCCACAATGATGGTTTCATGTACTGCCGACGATGGATTCCAGGCGTCTATGATGGTCGATGATTTTGACCCAAGGGAAAACGGTGCTATGCCACCACCGCAAACAGTGACCGTGAAACTAACATGTAGTAGCGTCGACATGATATGGAATTATGAAACAGTTATAAATGGACAGCCTGACAAAAGAGCAATCGCGGGGGAAATTTCATGTCTTCAAGTTTCACTGATCGAATTGAGTTCGTATCTAATTCTCCGAAAATGGCTTACTAACTACTTGTTTTCAGAAAAATGTGACCCAGCTGATTTGACAATTGTACAAGGAGATAACAATACGCCACAGCAATACATTGATATCACTTCAGAAGGGTGAAATTTTCAAGAAATTCAGAAATACTCAAGCCCATTATTTTTCAGTTTTACCTCCACACAAATCGGAACTACAGAAGACACCATATCCAAGATGATGCTTACATGTACTACCACTATTCCTGGATTTAGTGCATCTATGGAAACTGATAACGCAGGAGTACAAGAAAATGGTGGTATGCCGCCACCGCAAACAGTGACCATCCAAGTAGCTTGTAGTAGTGTCGACATGCAATGGTATTACGAAACAATTTTCATGGGAGCGCCATTCACAAGGGTAATCAATAATGATGTGTCATGCCAGCAAGGAATGCCTATGGCACCACCAGGATGATAGTTATTAAGATAATTCGTTAGAGCTTAACGTTCTGCTGCTTTAAATGATTAATTTCCTGGAGTTGAACTGTGTTTTTTTTCCGAAAACCGGATATTGCGAGCAATGTCCTCACCATATAGTGTAATGAAATTGTTAGGCTTTCATAAATGACGTCAATCTAGTGGAACTAATCATGTTTCTTGCTGTTCAGGCTCTCACTAATAATCTGATTATTTTGAGTCCCTCTAATGACAGTTAGACAGATCGTGCTAAAAATTATGTTTTATGTCCCTATGCATGTCAATGATTTGAATAGGTAGAGAACGGAAGTTTCCGTTACAGGATTTGAAATGTTTAAACATATGCAGCAGTTGGACAGACTGTGATGAAAGCAGAATGGACAGACGATAAAAAAAAATCACAGGAGCAATTTAATGTATACAGGCTCCATTTTCAGATGTTTACAAACAGAGTCATCAACTCTAAAGAGAAATATGTGACTTCCGAAGGCGAACACAAAACTATGAATCCTTTTTTATTTCCACACCTTGATCCGTTTGCGATATCTTCCGAAATCAAGTCACGAAATCGGGAATAAATGTTTTTCTCGATACCCACTTCTTCACTATCAACCCGTCCAGATCAAAATGATGACGTAGTAATCTTTTATTTTCTTGTATCCCTCTTTGAATTGAATCATCCTACAAATTGTTCTGGCAAAGAACATGGATAAGATTGATTGCAACCTGACATTTCATGGATAGACAGATACCTGTTTCTCATTGTTTTTTTGAGATGTCCGATTAACAAAAAGGATACCCATTTTTTGATTCCTCTTATTCCTTCCTCCAATTTTGATCTAGCCATGATCATTGAAACAGAAGTTTGGTTAGTGTAGTGATATGGCATCGTTATCGATCTATCTCCCTATATTCTTGTTGATTTCTTCTGAAAATATTGATTATATGCAAGCATGCATGGCTACTTCGCCTGGTAATGGTGCTGTGGTGACAACTACGTCAGTGCCAACGACTGCTTCTACTACATCTTCCACTTCAACAACGACTTCAACAACCACAACCACAACAACTACAACCACTCCACCTCCATTGAGTAAGTATATACTACAACTTCTGTTCGTAATAAACTATGAATGATCAGATACATGTTCTACCGATCTCATCACATTCGGAATGGGTGATAACAACACTCCAGAACTCTTAGTAGACGTTACTTTTTCTGGGTAAGCACTTCTAGCGATTACTGGGTTTTCAACAATAAAAATAATTCAGTTTATCATCCACTCAAATCGGAAATACTTTGGAGACCACTTCTACATTGACTGTTAGCTGTACTGCAATCGACGGTTATAATGTGTTTATGCAATTTAATGGAGGCCAAGCAGGTCCACAGGAAAACTCAAGTTTCCCGCAGAAAATAGATATTACTCTAACATGTGACAGTTCGGAACAAGTCTGGAATTATGTTGTAACATTGAATGGGGTCACTTATACGAGAGCAATTACTTCAGTGACATGTCAACAAGCCAACAATGCCGGTTAATGTTTGATGCTGACTTTTCGAATTGTGATTGTAATTTGAAATTGATTTTTAATTTAGGCATAGTTAATTACATAACGGGTTGATAAAACTTTGAATTTTTGAAACTGATATTTCGTTGTTTCTTGTATTGTTTTTCCTGCTTTTGGAAGTTTTCGATCTTTTTGGTTCAGATTAACAAGTTTTTTATCAATTGATAACACTCCAACCGTCAACCAATTTCGTGTCACCTGTTCGGATAAGAATCAAAATGTATGATTCAACTGGCGATGATATTTTGATCTTCCTAGTACAGTCTTTTCTAGAGTCCTGTCCTAGTGATTCCAATGCTGATTCCACGGCATGTCTCCGAAATCGAGTAATATAGTCGGAAACAATCGTTTTTTTGCCCGGAACTGCACTCTCAACCCATGCCAGATCGTCATCTTAACGATCTCGTTAACTCTTTTCTCTCATTGTCTAGCCTCATTGAAAGTGAATTATCTTGCAAGAATGGCTAGTACCGTTTGGCTTACATACAAATTATATATGAATATGCTAATTCATGCTTTTCTTGGATATGAACCTTCCTTTCGTTCTTTTCGCCTCTTATTCTTGGTTGAAACGTTTTCACAGGTGTTAATTTCATTTCATTATTCTGCTTTTGGATGATTTGACATGAAACTATCTCAACTGAAAATGACTTTTATACTGTTTTACTTCTCTAAAAATATTCATTCCGTTGGTGCGTGTTTGGCAACTTCGTCTGCTCGAAACCCATATATAACCACTACATCCGCTCCTCGACCTCCAATAACTACTACCTCAACGTCTTCTACTTCAACAACAACTTCGACAACAACTACAACTACCACTACACCAACGACCACCACGACAACAACTACCACAACTCCTACCACTACCACGACACCGACCACCACAACTACACCTACTACGACAACGACTCCGACAACTACTACTACTCCTACGACGACTACAACGACTCCTACTACTACCACAACAACTCCGACCACTACGTCTACAACAACAACAACACCAACCACAACTACAACCCCAACAACCACCACGACGCCTACTACAACAACTACATTAACTACAACAACGACTCCTACTACTACCACAACTACAACACCAACCACAACTACAACTCCAACCACAACTACAACTCCAACCACAACTACAACTCCAACCACAACTACAACTCCAACTACCACCACGACACCTACTACAACTACTACCACAACATTACCAACTACTACCACGACTATAATGCTACGTAAGTCAGACTTGAACCTTAAAGTTTTTATCAATCTAGTCAAGGGAGTTTGGATGTTGGTTGATTTTCAGCTTTCTTTAAGAAATTCAGATTGCTTTCAGCTTTTTTTTCCAATTCTAGTTTTTTGAAAAAAAAAATAACGCCCAACTTTCCAGGTACATGTTCTCCAACTGCTCTCACATTTGGAATGGGTGACAACTTCCAACCTCAACAGAATATCACTGTCAGCTATAACAAGTATGAATCACCACTTTATTTCTTTTGTATTCAATTCCATATTTTTCAGTTTTATGTCCACTCAAATCGGCAACACAATGGAAACAACTTCCACAATGATGATTACATGCAGTGCCAATTATCCTGGATTCGAAGCTTATATGATATTTCTTGGAGGAGGAACTCCACTTGAAAATCAAAATAATCCTACAACTGTCACTATCACTGCCACGTGTGATAGTACAAATATGATCTGGAATTATATTGTGGAATTCAACGGACAAACTTATACAAGAGCAATCACTGGAGTGTATTGTCAACAAGGACTGTTTGGAGGAGGATAGCTTAAGATATGATAAACTTTTTTAATAATGAGAATAATAATAATTGTTGATTTTTGTTTATTGTATTTTCAAATTCTTTCTATTGACAATAAAAGCTTAAATGTTTTCTAATTTCACCTTTTAACATCTGCACCATTTCTCCAAACCTTTAAATTATGTACTCGAAAAGTACTCAAAACTTTTAGATTTTCAAAATAATTTCAATCTAATTCCTATTTTCGTTCCTTTCAATTTGACATTTCCGAGCCTTGTTTAGTATCTAACACCTAAAATTAGTGTCTAAGAAAAACTGATATAAAAGTGGTGGTAGTAGGCAAAAGGTTCATAAATCATTGCAGAGCAGCAATGCTTTCTGCTGAAAAGGCTACTCGGATAACTGGAGGTCATGTTTTCATTTCAGCATTTTTTGGAATGCTTTTGAACCTTTTCATGTTTTTCAAGTTCCTCTCTTTTGAGAAGACTAGTTTCTATATTTTATGTACATCAAAAACTCTTTCAAACTTTATTCTGCTCACTTTCTACTTTCTCTACGTCGGACCAACAGATCTTATGTGAGATACCATAAATACTTGAAAGTTGGTTAATTTTCATTTCTCAGGTACACTCAAATAGGTCCACTGAGTCTTAACACATACGTGAATCAAACAATGGGGTTTGGAATGTATCTTCAAGGACCTCTAACTCAAATGATGATCACTATCAACCGTTTTCTCGTAATTTGGTTTACCCCTACAAGTGTTCCAAAGTACAGTAACCGGATTACTGTAGCGTTTCTCTCAATATCCTGGGTATCCGTTATTTGGTTGTCGACACTCATTGGGCTTCCAGGTACTATCGGGACTATTCAGAACCTTTTTGGATTATCTAACTTCAGATAACTGCCGAGTCCCAATGGGATTTGAACACATTGGATACTACAGTACCCCTTGTAATTATCAAATAACAATTATTGTGGTGTCTACTATTTTCCTTCTTGCCATTTTCACAAACACAATGAACTTGATAATTGTTGGGAGATTAGTTTGGAGTTGGGTAAGTGATATCATTTTGTTTTTTCGTTCTAAACATTTAGAGGTATTAAAAGCGAGGTTAGACATGTAATGGGCACTCTCGGAACATTCTAAAGATATGCAAAACGTGTATTTCAGGAAATTGTTTTCGTTACACGTGACTGAGTGAAAATTCGAAGCCTTAGCAAAAAGTAATGTACAAATATAGATTTGCTGATTGAATTTTATAAAAAAATCCAATAATTTTAGAAAAAAACAAGAAGCAATTTGTCATCAGAAGCTAGCCAGCAACGACGCAAGACTTCTGTTCGATTCTTCATTCAATCTTGTATTCAAGATTGGATTTGTGTTGCGGATGTTGCAAATAATATGGTCTCTCATATCTATTGTTCGGGAGACAGGCTTTGTATTTCACTTGCTTTGATCGCTTTTGGAGTTTTGGTTTATGTTGCTGATGGGTATGATCAATTGATTTGAAAAACAAAAAATGGAAATGATTACAGTTTTGTAATGTATCTGTTCAACTATAGATCATCTGGAAGTGTCGCTAGTCGAGAACCAACTTTGGAATCAACTAGATCAATCATTCAAGTGACACCGAGAGGATCGCCAAGATCATGAATGAAATTAAATTTTTCTAATTTTCCATTTTTATGAGAATAGTAAACTATTTGATCCATTTCATCCAATGTGTGTTCTCCGAACTAGGAATTTCTTGATAATTTCCACAGATCGGTGTTTACAACTTTTATACAGCCTCCCGTATTCGTCTCTTATTCTTAGTTCAAGTTCAAAATGTGATTTCCTGCTAAGTTCAAAATATAATTAAAAACCTCATCACCTTATCAGGATAATAAATGAATCCAAACAAACATCACAGTGGCTTATCACAGCGAACATTTGATTCTTTGTCGATACATTGGAAATCATTAATCATTCTAACGTCCCTAATTTGTCAAACGCAGTTCTTGCCCGATTTCTACGTCACAATATCGTTTATATTTTTGCGGCATCAAACTAGAATTTTTTTTTTGGTTTTGAAGATTCGAAGAAAAAATATTCGCAAATATCACACTAGCTGACTTTCACAAACCAATCTAGTCTGATTATGATAATACAACTGATTATGAATATCAGTTTTTCGGTGAAAAATAAAGAAGAGTAGATTGAAAAGTTCAAAAGTTTGAATAGTACGCAGTAATAAAAAGAAAGAAAAGTGAATGAAACTAGGTAAGAAAAAAAAGTGAAAAGTGCGAAGCGAGCCATAAACCAAAGGACGACAGTTAACAGACAGTTAACAAGGTTCACAATTCAAAATGTTGCTTCGGATATTTGTTCAATTTCTATTGAGTTTCTTACTTTTATTCGTTTTGATTGAATCATGTTTACCTACAACATCAACTACTTCTCCTGTTACTAGTACTACAGAAGAGCCTATAACGGAGGTTACAACTGAAAGTTCATCAACTACTGAAGCTTCAACTTCTACTGAAGAATCAATGTCTACGACAGAAATGAGTTCAACCACAGAAATGACCAGTACAACTGCTATTGGAGACGGTAGGTTATGGTTTTCGTGAACACTGAAGACTAAGATGATTCGAAATCATTACCTATTATATGGTTCCACAGTAAAACATAAATTTCAGGAGCCTGTTCTGCAGATGATGTTCTTCTTGGGAAAGAATCAGATTCAGAAGTATCACTAAACGTGGAACTAATATAGTGAGTTTATTTTTAGTTTTCATGTTTATCAAAATAGCGAATTTTTTGAAAAATGTCTATAGCTCGAATGTTTAACGTTTTCCAGCTATGAATCAACTACAACTAACGGTGCAACAACTGCTGTTATGAAAGTTTCATGTCAGGCAGATGACACTTATCACGCTGTAATGGCATTTGATCCCTTACCTCCTGACGGTCTTCCAAATGAAAATCAGAATATGCCTCAAAATGTGACTGTTGAGTTAACATGTAATTCTGAAACTAATTCTTGGTACTACAATGATGTATTCTCTGTGATGGGAGTCACTTGTATTCACAGGTTCGGATGATTGATGGTCATTATGGTTTAGAATATGAAATTCATTTGAATAAACTTTTTTTCTTTTTTTCCAATTTTGTTCCTTCCTTAACAGTAAAGTCATGCACTTCTACTGGAAAAATTGTCTTCTCAGTCCCAGACCGTTGGATCAAAAGTTCTTTATTTTTCTTCAAAGATCTGTTTCTATTGTTCTGGTTCCTGTTCTTTTTTTTCTTGAAAGCCCAGTTTTTGATCCCAAAAAACTCTTTTCATCAAGAATGCAACAATTCTTCTGAAGATTTTCAAGACCGTTTTCAAAGGAATATGATGAAATTTAAAACATACTCCATCTCAATTTTCTTTTGATGCTTTCCTCCTTTTTCTTATTCAGGAATGAGTGAAAGGCGTCCGTTTCCTCTTTCAAAGTTCAAGAGGCGTGGTCAAGAGTCATTATTGTACCTCATCATCATCGCCTATTCACACCCGCGCACACACCGTTTCTCGAAGAAACTGTTCACGATCTTTAGATTTTTCAAATGCGTCATGAAATGGCTTTCGACGCTTCTATATACTCTGCTAATAACCACTAGGTTTACTATAATTAGCTCGTGTATTGCCACATCACCTACCACTGAGCCAACTACAACTACAACAACTGAAGCTACGACGACTACTACGACACCAACAACAACTACGACTACAACTCCTACAACTACCACAACAACTTCTACAACAACTACAACAACTCCAACGACTACAACAACTACAACTCCCACCACCACAACTTCAACAACTCCAACTACCACAACAACTACAACTCCCACCACCACAACTACAACAACTCCAACTACCACAACTACAACAACTCCCACAACAACCACCACTACAACACCTACTACAACAACAACTACAACCACAACTACTACAACCACTACAACAACGACAACAACTCCTACAACAACTACAACTACAACAATGCGTAAGTATTCTTTAATATTCTTAAATAACTAAAAAGCATTTTAGCACCATGCGACCCAGACGCCATTGCTTACGGTCAGGGAGACGGCATGTCGCCGGAGATAGATGTAGATGTGACTTATAGCAAGTAAGTTAAACAATTCTATATTAGAACAATTTCTAATCTCTGGTCATTAGAAAAAAGCCTTCATTGTTTTGAAAAAGAAGGAAGTGCTTGACAAACTCAAGTACTTTGTTATTAATTTATTCTTGTTATTGAAGCAGTATGCATGTAATTGGGAAGCGTGTGGTGGCTTATTAATCAGAAAAAAAAAACGTAGAAATAGATGTTTGAACTATAATTTTTTGGCTCTATTCCAGTTTAGGGGATTCATAAATAAATAGGGGACTCAAGTCAGGGGACGCAATAAATAGGGGACTCTGGAAAAACCGAGGGACTCATGTGAGGGGACGCAAGGAATAGGGAACTCAACGAAACTCCAAAAAAACCAAGGGACTCTTCGAGCGTCCAAAAAAATCAGGGGACTCAAAATGGATCAGCTGATTTCCCAATTATTTAATCTTACTTTTAAAATCGTTTTTTTCTTTTTTTTATGTGAAAGATCATTAGAACACATCAACAATAGAAGTAACTATTATGATAATGATCTCGTGAACCACAAAATCCAGTTTGTTCCTTTCAACAACAAAAAAATTCACACACTATCCACAGAAAGTACTTGGCCAAGCTTCAAACGGAGTTGGAAGTCATATTATGAGTTGACACGTCAAAAACTTTTCGGATATCTTTTTTTCGGATATAAAACTGAAAATAAAGAAAGAGCGTTTTCAGAGCGTTTTTCGATTACAATTGTATTTAAATCGACGTACATTTGGTGATAATACCGATTAAAAAAGAAATAAAAAAGAAATAATTGGATATTCCAGTTCATTCGTTTTGAGTCCCCTGGTTTTTTTTTGGAGCTCGATGAGTCCCCTATTCCTTGAGTCCCCTGACATGAGTCCCTTGGTTTTTTTCGCCTTTCCTTGAGTCCCCTCTTTTTTCTAGAGTCCCCTATTCCTTGGGTCCCCTGACTTGAGTCCCCTATTCATTTAAGAATCCCCTAAACTGGAATAGAGCCAATTTTTTAAATGATAAAATTACTCTTTTTTGTACTTGTTTTCCTAGAAAGTCCATATGCTCCTCTTCTATTCTATAATTTTCATATTCAATCTGTTTTCAGTTTTGTATCAACCACTGACCCGGTTACTGGAATTGTAACATCAAGCATATCTGTAACATGTTCTGCTATCGCTGGTTACAATGTCTATATGCTCTTCAATGGAGGTCAAGGAGGGCCTGCAGACAATCAAAACTTACCACAATCGATAACGATCAGTTTGAGTTGTGCATCAGATCAAATGGTTTGGAACTACGTGGTTACTATAAATGGAGTAACTTATACGAGAGCTGTATCATCGATAAATTGTCAACAAGCACCGAATGGTGGAAAATGATACTGATAACTCTATCTGTTATCCCGAAATTTCTTTAGAGTCTGATTGAAATCTCGGAAATACCAGAAAACGTATTCTGTTTGATCTTTCTTGTTATATTTGAATTCTTGATATTTTTTCTTCCAGACAAGATGGGTTTAATAATAATAATAATAATGATAATATTAATAAAAGTGATAATAATATTTACAACCAGCGTGGCTGCGCGCCTACGGCGCAATTTTTGGAAATGAAATTCAGTTTTTTTGAAAAATAGTTAGCCAAAAGAAAAGTTCACGGAAATTTTTAAAATCTATTCAATAATTCACGTGCGAACATCGTGACAGACGAACGGACATAGTCACCGGCGGTTTGTATATATAAGAATGATGGAGATAATGATGCCAGCAAATATCTGAATAATTTTTTCTTCATTTTTTTTCCGAATGTCTTCTATTCAAATTCTCGTATAAAAGTGAGTTTAGAGATTTGGAAATCATGAAAATGGAATATTCGACTATCATTGCAGCTATTTTAGCATTCGTGAGTTTGGAATAGTTATCAGTCCTGTATTAGTTTGGCATGCCGCACTAATGAGGTTTCCTATTGCTTCAACAGTTTTTTAGGTCTCTTTCCTTGGTTTTGTTTTCAATTGGACTGTGGTAATCGCAAATCGACAAATAACTACATCGAAGCATTCTTTCGGAATTCTAACTGCTAACCAAGCGCTCGGAGACGCTGTTTATTCATCCATTTTCTTTTTTTATGTGTGCCCAATGATTTATTTGTGAGTCTTTATCAGATTAGCAGGTTCAGAACAGTTATTGTAACTGTTTTCCCGATTCCAGAAATGAAAAAACTCTTGTATATTACTCGTCATATGCTGGATACTGGCTTCTCGTTTGCTACGATCTATCAACTCAATCACACTTTCTCATTTCTTGCAATCGCTTCTGTGCAGTATTTTATCCAACAAAATACTCTTCAATTTTCAGGTGGCTTCGGCCTAAACAAAATATTATTCTAAATAAGGATATTCCAGCATAAGAAACACTTACCGGATGTCGCTGATTATCACATTGTTCTCATTGGCTCTGACTTTTGGAGATTACTACATTGGATGTCCATTGAGTTGGTACAGTGAAGTTTATTTGTTCAATTTTCCACCAACTACATTCTGTTCGGTAATTGCATTTTATGCTGATTTTTGCAAGTTTATGATCTTGGATATTATGACAGTTTTTCGTGTAAACCAACTCAGAAGAAGGGTTAGTAAAGTTGAACGATAAAATCGAGCAACTAAAAGTCTTCAGATTCAAAACAACACGGTTTCTTCTGATAAGAAAGCAGCAGCTCAGCGTGCCCGGGAAATGAGTTTTTTAAGACAAAGGAGCAATATTCACACTCGAGCTTATAACCTATTTCATTATTGCTCCGCATATTGAAAACCTATGGGTTCTGTTCTTCTGTACCTCTCTTGCATGGTCAACAGTGCATTCTTTGGATGGGTTAGAATTTAGTCCACAGCAGACAGTTTTCTAAGCTGATGGAATTTTCAGCTTTGTAACGTTGATGTTCAACCAAGACATGAAGAAGTTCGTGAAAAAGGTGATATTCAGAAGAGGAAAATACGACGATGGGAGTCATACGGGCAGAACAAATGAAACAGTATCCAAAGTTAGCACTGTAGCTAATTGAACAATACAAATCGTTTATAACTCTCCCTATTCTTCTCCTTATAACTTTCCTACTTCCGATGTTTAAAATCTTCTGAAATCAATTCAAGTGATAAACGTCTTCAAAAAATATGTCGTTATATAATTATTCAGTTAAAAGTGTTCTTGGTGTGTCAGTTGGCTCAAACCTCTAAACATGCACATGCGTACCAAAAAAAACAAGATTAAAATGTGACGACTCAGAAACTCAATTAGGTTAGATTGATCACGTTTTTCACTCAAATAACTTTTTTCGACCTTTTCCTTTTCAATTTTTCCGGGAACGAACTCATTGATTAATTTCTGATATGATTATGAACTACTGGTTTCCCTCAAATACTTTAGGACTTAAGGAACGCTTTTATTTTAGTTTTTCATCATTTATTTTTTCAATGTGTCCTGTTTTTTCGCAGCTTACTTCCTCAAAAATTTGGAATAATCTGTGAGTGGAAAAGAAACTTCTTTGAAATTGAGCCCATTCCCTCGGTCCAATCTTTAATTAGATGTGAATTTTCGTGATTGCTAGAGCTAAGCAATCATGAAATCATCTTGATTCGAGTCGCTTTATCTCCTATCTGGCAAATAAGTCAAAAATCACTGAATGAGTAAATCAAAACACGGCAGATATGAAAATTTTTGATTTGATAACCTGCATCGGTAATGTTATCAACCTGTGGAACAAGATCCGTTTTCTATCGGTTGAGGGAAATATATAACAACTTTTCTTATTTTTTTGAAATAAATCAGCTACCCCTTTCGCAAGAAGTTTTAAATTAAGGTTCGGAATACTCAAATTTAAGAAACTGTCATGCAAGATGCAATAATTATTGCGATTTCTCTAGGATTGGTAAGACATTCATAAATAATAAAGAGAAATAAACCAGAAAAGTTTTCAGTTAACTTTTCTTGGGTTTGTTTCTAATTGGGCAGTGGTTATAGTCAGTCGTAAACTTACAACTTCGAAGCATGCTTTTGGAATATTGACAGTTAATCAAGCAATTGTTGATGCCATATTTTCTACAATATTTTTGTTTTATATCTGTCCAATGATAATTTCGTGAGTCCACATACTATTGATTACTAAGATAATCATGACTCCTCCATTTTCAGAAACAATGAATTCCTTTTGAAATATGTTTATTACATTGGATATTGGCTTCTGGTTTGCTATGAACTCTGCATTCAATTTCATTTTCTCATATCATGTAATAGGTTCTGTGCTGTATTTTTCCCAATAAAATATGCCCGAATATTCAGGTTGTTTTGATGATTTTCGATTATTTTCATTTTTAAACTTTCAGCGTTACGAATACATACATAATGGTGGCAGCCCTTTGCATCATTTCCTTAACTGCTGCTTTCATCGCTTTCTACGTCGGGTGCCCTTTGAGTTGGTGGGGCGAAACGTTTGAATTTGATTTACCGCCGACGGATTATTGCGCTTTTATCGGTCTAGATACTCAAATGCCGAGATACTTATTCTGTATTGCAACTGTTATAATTCTAGACATATTAACAGTCTTCCGTGTACGCCAATTCACAGAACGGGTGAGCAGACAATATTTATCAATCAAATTGAGATTTGAAGAAAAATATTATTTCCGGTATTGTGACGAATTGTGTTTTCAGCTTCAAGCTACAACAGCGACGGTCGACAAAAAGGACTCGAGTTCAAAACGAAGAGAAATGAGTTTTCTGAAACAGACATGTACACAAGGAGCAGTTTGCAGTTGGGAACTTATTGCATGTTTTTATCTCTCCCCAATGACAGAAAACCTTTGGCTTTTGTTCTTTTTCAATTCAATATCTTGGGCTGCTGTGCACACTTTTGATGGGTAATTTTGCGTGGAATTATGGAGTTCAAGAGTTCACTTATTCATTTTAGAATAGCTACTCTAACATTCAATCAGGACATGAATAAGTATTTGAAAGGATTGATATTTAAGAAAAACAAAATTGAAGAAGCGTCTCGAACAAGAAACAGTGAAGCAATCTTCAAAGTGAGCACGACTTCAAGAGTAGTTTTTATTTAATTTTCACTTTTTATTTTGTTATGTTCACCATTTTTCATAAATAGTAACATTTTTTTTTGCACAACAATTCGTTAAAAAATAAACAAAATAGGTTATTAAGACATGATTGGTGCTGTCCGTCCAATACTGTGACATGCCCATCGAATCTTGAATCCTCTACCGTCGTTCACTGAAGAAGCATCTGATCGGAATGTGAACTTTACGTATCGGTCATTGCTGCTAGCTTCCAAAATCAATTCCCGAGCGTTTTTCTAAAAGTTTAGAAGATTCATTTTTATCTGCACATTGTTAAATTGACTTACATTGATAAAAGTGCAATTTCTAATTCTTGCTTTCTTAATTATTCCTTTGAGCATCACTTCGATTTCCAAATACTCAGAACCAAATTGTGAACATTCTTCATCTCTGCCAATAAGACCCAAGCTGATATCAGAAAAGATGATAGAACAATCATGGCTACCAGGAGGACGAAGCATAAACCTGGAGGTACAAAGTCATTGTCATTTTTAATGTTATTTTCATCGATACATACATTTGGCTCAACGACTTGTTATAACCATTTGGATATCCTATACTGGAAACAACTCCTTCTAAATCATATGCATCCGCAAATTGAATCATATCATCTTTTTGAGCAACTACTGTATAATAAGTGGCATCATAGCCTCCATGACTCAACGAATGATCAGATTTGAATTTCAGTTCTAAATCTTTTCCAGATGTTAGGAATGCTGCTGGAGGACTTGAACCACAATAGTATGTTCCGTTGGTTCCCTCTTCTCTTATCTAAAATGGTTCATAGAGATTGAAACGGATTTTAAAAATCTTACTAAAAGTGAATCATATTCACAATCTTTGTTTACATTGTTCGGTTCTTCGAGCATGAACTCACTGAAAATTAGTGGAATGAGAAACGTGATACATGGATAACTTACTTGAAAACCATCAACATTTTCTGACCGGAAGGTTGAAGATTTGTAACGCAAGATGAGTTTTCAGAGTAGACACGTGGATAATTCGGACTTGTGAGTCTTCCAGATTTTATAACTTTTGTATCAATGGTGCGGTTGCACGCTAAAATATTTAAATTATTATTATTATGAGAGTTAGGAATGACTCACTATCCAACAAGTTGTATTCGAACAAGAATGATGGTTTCGAGTGATTAGCACTAGGAACTATTTCAGATGA
Organism: Caenorhabditis doughertyi; assembly: GCA_963572265.1. Classification (NCBI taxonomy): domain Eukaryota; kingdom Metazoa; phylum Nematoda; class Chromadorea; order Rhabditida; family Rhabditidae; genus Caenorhabditis; species Caenorhabditis doughertyi. The sequence goes on from OY751557.1 coordinate 10,229,596, forward strand.
CACTATGATCTGAAAATGTTCTATTTTTGTCACTTTAGAGCATTCAAAGACGTTTTCTACCTGAATAGTGTTTGTATTAGAAATATGGGAGCCTGGAGTATGAGTTCCACAAAGTTTTGTGATTTTCCTTTGGTTGGGTTCTCTAGCACACGCAGGATGTTGGCATTCCTGAAGAGATCCGACATCTCGAATCTAAAAAAGTACACTGTTAATGTCAACATGAAAGGTTAAGGTTTACCTCAACGTAGGAATCTGAGCAATCACCGGCTTTCGATGGAATGTTGAAGTTTCTGAAAATGACGCGTCGCATGCAGGCTGAATGATTCAAACTAACTTGAAATTAACAATAACTGGCTCAGTCTTTGTTCCCTGTATCATGAAACGACATCGTTGATGAGTTCGCTCCCTGTCCTCTTCCTTGTCTGCAACCCTCATAAAACATAAATTTCAAATACAATTTACTTACTTTCTTCCTTGGTTATTCCCTTATACAACAATGGCTTTGTCTCACTTGTTGCTTTAAGCCATCCGCCACATTCACTTGGTACAGTTGAATATGAAATATTGAATCCTTTTCCAGTTCCATCTCTATCTGTTTCAAATGTTATGAAGGCATGTCTGTGAGATGTTTGCAGCATTTTTGGATACGGAGTACTAGATGTACATAAATCCCCAGCAAGAACTGGAGAGAAGTGTTCTTGTCCATCATAAATCGCCAAAACATCAATGCATTCTGGCTTCGGTCGAATTCCTGGAGGGTATTCTAATTGTTCTGTATCAAGGGAATCTATCCTGATTCGAAGTTGTGAGTCCACAGGTCCAATAATATGCCATCCACACATCAATGCCGGTGGATAGTTTCCATCTTCGTCTTGAGGACTTGATAGTGTCTGCCATTGATCTGTTGCTGTCAGTTTACCTCCACAACCATCTTGTTCTCCGAGTGTTGATGTTACAATTAGTTTGAACCCTCCTGAATTCACATTAAAATCAGTCTTCATGTGAACAAGAAGATTAGGTCCAGTTGTAGTAATACGGTATCGGGGAATCCTGAAAGTACACTTTTAGAGTTAGATATTTCCTGCTAAACATACTGTCTAAGTGATCCGCAGAACTTGCCGAGAGTTTTATTGGGGTTGATTTCAGAGGAATCAAATAACTGAACATAATCAGCTGTACAATCAACAAATGCTTCAAGACTCATGCTTTCAAATTTGACATTCAATCGTCTATTTGAATCTGTGGTAATGTTCCAAACACAGTCTAAATCCTTTGCATACGGTAATGGGAATGCTGGACTAGTGACGGAAGTGATGAGACTAGTTCCTTCTCGGAGTTCGATGTTGTCACCACATTCTGTAATAAATTCATCCATTGGTTTTAAGGAGTTCATTCTTTTTCTTTTCTCTGAACTAACTCACTATTAATTGAATATGCCAACTGGAATCCTCTACTCCTTTTCTTTGTTTTATTATTTTCTCCCTGTTCAAGGGTCCACAAATAAGACTTGTCTGTAACAAACTTCAAACCGATTGCACCCTTAAAAACCATCGGATCATCCGGCTTTGGACTTCCACCACAAAGTGTGTATACTACACGATCTGTGCTAGTTTCAATAATTTGAAGATAATCGGAATCACACGGTTGCCGGCCAAAGTTTGCTGTAAACAGGAATTGAAAGCAAAATGGACACAGGATAACGTACTTTTCATTGCAGATATGTCGATGTCCGTGAATTTTAGAGCAATGACAGAGTTCTGATCTGCTGGAGCAATAAGATAAGTGCAAGTGCTGACTTCATTAGGATATCCTTCTGGATAGTATGGAGAAGTGATAACGCCATGATTCAATCGATAAACTGCACCGCATTCGGCTTCCCAATCAATTCGGAAACCTCTTGCAGTGGTTTTAGAGTCAGTTGTAAAGTTGAGACGGATGCGATTAGATTCTGATGCAAAGTCTTTTGGATGCTCAATTCCACATAACGGAGTCTCTTTTTCCTCATCTTGGAACAAGAAATAATAGTCACCATTTGGAGAATTGGCACGAGTTGAATGTTCTTGAGAGATGAGAAGTTGGTCCTGAAAGTAGAGGTATTCAAAACTTATTTTCAAATTATCATACATTTTCACAATTTTCCGAAGTTTCCACATCAAAATCCTTGAATTTCAAGTTGACATGATATCCTAATGGAACTTGAATATCCCAAACACAGTCCAATCCATTATCGTAGTCACTTTCTCCAAAATGTGGAGTATGAATTTGACCAGACAATCCTCTCATATGATATCCACATTCCTCATGTGCATTCACAAATTCATATGCCAATTTCCATCCAGAATCCTCATCTTTCAAATCAGTTACCCATTGAATTGTCATGTATCTTCCATGACTTTTTATTGTCTTGAATCGATCCTCCAACTTTTGCTCTTGTTCTCCATCCGTTTTATGACAGTATCTATGAATTGTGTTCACATCTGCTTGTCTTCCATCTCCAATAATTAGATGGTCATTCTCGCACTCATGATCATAGACTATTCGCATTTCGACAACTTTTATCTACAAAAATAGATGAATTGAAGTGTTTCTACTACTTGAATAAGTTGTTGTTGTGGTTGAAATGAAGTACTTGAAGTACTCGTATAAAAAGTAAAACATAGTAACACAAAACAAAACATTTTGAGAATGACCACAACAAATACTTCTTCTCTTGTTCTGTTAGCAATTTTTATCACAATTTCATTGGTAACAGGACAGTTTGTAAGTTTTATCATAAATGTTTTTTGCGAAAAAGAAATATGTTCAGTACGGAGGACCGATGTACTATGGAGGAGCTGGTGGCTATCCTCCAATGGCTTATGGTCCTGGTTATGGTGGATACGGAGGCTACGGTGGCTACGGATCTTATGGTGGATACGGGCCAATGGGATATGGGAATGCTTATAGTTTTTATGGAAAATAAACATTTTTCAATATGTCTTACCTTTACAATTTGACCTTCAGGAGCTTCTAGAACCCATCTACATTTAGATCCTGGCAAATATTTTCGTCCGGGTCCAAAGTTTGGACTTGAAATGTCTCCAACGTTCGGTGTTGTAATGACGCCTCCACATTTGTAGAACTCAACAGTCAAATTAAATACTTGTGCATCTTGGTCTCGGAATAGTTGGGACACATAAAAATCGATTTGAGGATTTATGTAAATCATCTCAGTCTTGTTTTCATGTTTAGCTGAAGCATCACAGATAGTCTTTAAAAGAGGAACGGGTTCCAATGCTGAAATAGAATAAAGATTCAAAGACTAGTTCTACAAACGGATAATTACATTGAATTTTGATATGTGCTCCCCAAGAAATACATATTGTTGAATCTTTCATGAAATGATCTGCATTCTGTTGGTATTCGTCAACTTTGATATAAACACTTCCGTAATTGATTGGCTTCTCGATGGAAAGATGACAGAAAGCTAAAAGATGTCATTTGAATAAGAAATCATTAACATAATCTATAACAGCTTACAATCAACACCAACTCCATTTGTACCAGCTTTTGCCACAGAAGTGAAATGAAAAGTTCCATTCGTTTCGACTTTCATTGAGCATCCTTTGTTTTCTCGATTGGCTGGCATTGCTATGTAATCAATTGTGAATGGAGCATAGAACGAAGAGTTTTGAGCTTCTTCATCAGAAATTGATCCAATAATTTCTCTGGTATTAGAATCGTCAAGAATAATACGAGAAATGTCAGAACTTGAAACCATTTGAGTTTTGTTCCTACAGAAATAATGTGGGTATTGTGCACCATTGTAAGGAAGGAATCCTTCGACCATCTAAAAATGAAATTTGAAAAAGAACAAAGATGAAGTTTCATACCGAAACATCCTGGAAGCACTCTTGTCTGGCAGTAGTCATTGCGAATCTATCCATTTTTCTGTATGAATCTGCTTCGGTAAACTTGATAGTAAATGACCAAATATATCCTGGTTGCACTTTGAAATCCCAGATACATTTCACATGAGGCAATAGCTTTCCAGGAAAACCTGGTGGTTTCAATGTACCCGCCATATTTGTGATTGTTCCACCACATTCTAAAATTCATTTGGTTATGATAAATTAAACGTTTTTCATTACTTACTTTCATCGCTGAGCTTTACTGACATATCAAATCCACACTTTTTATTACTGCAGTACTGACGGCCTCCTCTCTGAAATTAATGTTTTTATTAGCAATAATCCTTTCTCAAAGGTATAAGTTTTTACCGGCACGGTCGAGTTAGACACAAACTGAACGGTTAATTGATTCGAAGCACTTCGAGTGTAACCATTTGGAGCATTCCTTCCAACACACGCCGGCCCAATCAAAGGTGCAGATGTAGAGTTTCCATCACGAACTGTCAGATATTCCATTGTGCAGTTTTGATTATAATAAAGCCAGAGATGATCAACTTTAGCATCAATCATATGAGTGTTTGGACTTCTTACATTCCATTCACAGAAAAGTGGAGTTGTAAATGGATCAGGGAAGTTTGGAGATTGAATACGAGTGATTCCTTTTTCTTGGACTATCACTGTTCCTCCACACGTGGCTGGAATGAAATTAATTATCATTCATAAATGGAAAGTATGAGTATTTAATTTAAATTCTTACCTAACTCATATTTGGCTACGAATCGTCGACTTCTACCATATTCAGATGTATGTAGTTTTATGTACAAAAAGTTATTTGTTGAATAAATTGTCGATGGAGGCTGATTTCCGCAGTAGACACCAATCAGTTCAGAATATTGAGAAGGTCCATCTCGAACTTCTACATAATCCAATTCAATACATGATCCCTGTTCTCCATCTATATCGAACTTGTCCGCATCAAATGTTAGCGCAATTCGGTGACCATTCGGCGCAGCCATCACATATTCACACTCAACTGAATTTGGAATTCTTTGTGGATAATCTGGAGATTCAATAACTCTTGATGGTGTATTATCATCAACATGCAGTATTCCAGAAATACAGGTCGTTGTAACTTCTTTCATTTTTATCTTGAATCCTCTACGACTGGGTACTGTTGACGAGTACTTGAAGAACAATCTTCCTCGTACACTGGTGTAATTAGCTGGTTCTTGTGGTTCCAAATGACCACAGAACTTTGCAGAGTTTGAATATCCACTGTAAGTATTGATGAGTTCAGAGAATCGGTTGCCAAACATCAAAGAGTTATCAGGTTCACATGGCGACTTTTCTTCAATATCTAGGTCTAGGACTTCAATGTAAATTTGACGATTCGATTCCAAAATAAGAGAATATTGACATTTCCACTCTCTTGGAGCAAGGTTTCCATCGTAATTTGGACTTTGAAGGATGTGTTCGAAGAAGATTCCAGGAGGAACATGTTCAAATGAATTACAGGCTGGAAAATCATATGAGTAGAAAACAGATGTTTTAAAAATATCGACTTACTCAATCTATATTTCAGCTTGAATCCCGTTCCATGCCTTGATCTATCAGTGATGAAATGGATATGAAGAACTCGATTGACAGAGAAAACATAAGTGCTGTTAGATCTCTGCAGTGCGCAATGTTTCGATGCAGACGTGAAATCAACTTCTCCCTCCTCTTCTCTGAATTCATCAATAATAATTCAAACAGATTTTGATTACTTACGGGTCATTTTCAAACTGAAGTCTAAATGAGAGGAAATCATATTCACAGTTGGGAACATTTTCCAAATCGAGATAATCAAATTTCAACTCAATTCCAGTAAACATTGGTCTTTTAATGACCCATCGACAGTGTAGATTCTCTTCATATCCGTAAGATTGTCCTGGTGGCAATGGATTGGAAAAGGACTCCCAGTCATAAGATGGAACCAAATCACCACCACAATCATACACTTCTGATTAATGCAAATAAAAAACTTTAATTAATTATCACTTACTCTTTTCCTTATTTTTAGCAGCTGTCAAGTTCTTCGAGTTCAATGGTGCTGCATACCAAGTGAAAGAAAATCTATCGTTCTTATCAAGTTTTCCAAAAACTCTAATCAACTTTGCTTCAAAGAATTTTTCAGCTGGAGGCATTGTTCCAGTTACTTCTTCATATCCAACTGTTTGAACATCATCGTTCTCTCCTGCTTCTGTGAACTGTAAATAATACTCTCCACCCTGATTAAATAAAGAAGCTGCAACAAACCCTAAGATAAGAAGTCGGATATGGCAAATACAAATCTTGGAATTTCACTAGAATTCCAGCTTCATCGTCCTCAACATCCAAAGTCCAAACCATTAATTCCACGTCATCAATTTGTGGATTTGAAACAAATCGATTCTTTGGTCTTCCTCCCGAAACTTTTTCATACCTTGCTTTAAAAAGTGGCCTCGTGTTGGCATCTTGTTGTTCTACGTCAACATCATCCTCATTTTCTCCATTTTCAGATGAAGAAGATGGTCGATATCTCAAGAAGACGTATAGAGATTGAGATTCAAATTCAGTTGAATCAACTGAATTAATGTCACATTGTCTCTTGAGAAGTCTTCCAGAGGAGTTTGTCTCACGAACTTCAATGTAAGAATCAGTGCAGTTAGGTGTCAATTTCAAATTGTGATCTCTGGAATTTATTTATAGAAAAAATACGAAAATTCAACTTACAATATGCTGACAACCACTGTATTTCCATTGTTATTGGTGATAGTCCATCCACAATCAAATGGTTTATCAAGACTTCTTGATGGTGCATAAATAGTTCCTTGCGAATGTCTGACTTCTCCTCCACAATTCCTTTCATCAGTACTCACAACAAGAATAGCTGTATGAGGAGCACTTGCATGTCTCACACTGACCATCATTTCATCATCTGCTGCGTATTCTTGCATTGTATTATCAGTTGCTTTCAACATTTCTGTATACTTTAACACTCCTCCAACATAGATGTCAATCCGGTCATCAATTGTGTGTTGAGATGATGCATTGATCTTTGAATACTCTTCAAGACGAGCAAAAATCTCAGAATCTCCTGGATCTTTCTTTTTGATTGTCACATTGCAAACATCCTCTCCTTCATGGTACAAAGAAACCACTTGTGGTTTCGATTCCGCTAAAACAACTCCTCCACATCGTGGTCTGATTGAAACTTGTACTCCATTCTTTTCTCGAGCCCCTTCTCCGGTTTTTTGACCAAGAATATTGGAGGCTCCATCGAATATAATCAAAGATTGAGATGCATACATTTCAATTGTTTTTGGTGAAGTTGTCTCATCACAAACTTTTTCGAATGCAGCAGTATTTGAACTGAATTATTTAGTCTTGGTTTCATCTTTAATCAAGTACTCACCTGTTTCCAACATAGAAAGAAAGCATTCCATCATTATACGGTAAACTCCATTTACACGAGTAATTTGAGAAAGAGTAAATTGGGAAGAACTTTCCAGAAGAACTTCTCTCTTCATGCCAGTTTGGAGTATGGAATTCTTCGAGGGTGTATTCAATATGATATCCAGGTGGAGCATTTACCAACCATTTACACTTTACACCAAGTGGATAAGGAGCAGGATATGCGGGAGATACGATTGTATTTTTGATTCCTGGAGCCACTGAAAAGCGATTTTTTGAGTTGAAATCTAGTCACTATGAAAATCACTTACAGTTTACAATGCCACCACAAGAATCAGATGGAGAATCGGTAGGAATATCGACAAAATGAATTGTTGCATTGAAGAATACATTAGTTTTTAAACGATCCTTATTCATCTGAAAATGGATTCTTCAAACTCAGAGCAATCAATTATAAAACTTACTGAAATGAACAGGAACATATCTGTGGTATGAGAGGTTACATTTTGTTGACTGATCGGTGAACAGAAAGTCTGGAATGCCACTCCTGATGCATTGCTATTTCCCATGAAAAGAGCCATTCCGTTGAATTTAGTGTCTTTTTTATAAGCGCAGTCTGATCCAATCGGGAGAATATCCAATTTGTCAATGCTTAAAATGATTTGTTGACCAACTGGAGCTTGAATTCTATATTGACATTCAAATTCATCAACTTCTGGATCAATATTTTCTTTCGTTATAATCAATTCCTGTGGGGAAGTGATAATTCTTGAACATCCCATTGTACTCCAACTAAGCCAGAACTGGTTTGTTGGATCAGATTGGCTTGTATAGGTCAATTTCATAGTGTTGTGCTTTGAGCGAATTAATCTTGGTATTGCTTTGTCACAATACTTGTTCACAGAATTTGTTGTGTTGTATTGTGTATTCTTGAATGTGACTTCCGCTTCGGCAAGGTCTGTATCATCTACTTTCAGCATGTCGAAATTGCATTGACTTGTTGACATTGATTGACCGTAACTTCTTTGAGAAATTGAGAAATGATGCATAGTAACCAGAACGCGATTTCCTTTTGGTACACGAATAGTCCAAGAACAGAATTGTTTACTGTAAACATTATAAGGGTATCCAGGATTCTGAATGTTTCCACTAATGTCATCCAACACAATTCCGGAGCAAAGTGTGGTGAAATGGCCAGAGAAACCGTAGATCTTCTTTGATTGGAATCCTCCAGCTTGGGCATACTTGATTACCAGTTGGTTGTCTTCAGAAGTGATAGGCTCCGGAGCCACTTCTTGTGCACAGAAGCGTTTCAAAAGAAGACTTCCTTCGTTTGCAGAGCTATGAATCTGAAATTTTAAATTTTAGATGAGGCCCAATTTATAACAACACACATCGAGTCGGTTAGGAGCAAACAAGGGACAGAAGCCTGAAGGGTCAGATGATCCAAGATCATCAAGTTGAGTGACAGCAAATCGAATCTTATTTCCAAGAGCCACAGCCACAGTCCAATCACATTTCATGTTCTTCTTATCTCCAAGTGGATATTGAGGAGCAGAAACGACTCCAGTCAACCCATCAACGCGACCTCCACAACCTAAACGAGAGGTATTTTAAAGCTTCCCAAATTCGTGTTCTCAGAACTACTAACCGCTTGAAATAGTTTCATAAGTCAAATTAAAGAAAGATCCTGCTGAATTAACGGATTTGTAGATGATAGTAACACGATTACTGAATGAACGAATGGTGGGCATCTGAATGACTTTCGGAGTGCAAACTTCTGATTCTGGAGGCAATGATGAAAATGGAGGAGATGTTTCTGATGGACCATTTCTGAATGTTAGACTACTCTTTCCACATGGCAACGACATATTTTCCATTTTCAAAAGAATTCTTTGATTATCATGAACTGCAATATGATAAGTGCATTTGTCTCTTTTCAGTGTATCCGGATTAAAATCAATCCGTCCACTTGGAGCAGTCAATGTTAAATCACATGAGGTCTGTCTCGAAATCGATTCGTATTTTGCAGTCCATCCGGGTCCAGCAACAGATCTATCAGATACAAAAACTACAGCAAGTGTGTTTCCAGGACTGAAAATCGAAGGAGGTAGCATTGCTCCACAGAACTTTCCAAGTAATTCTCCATGAACTGTTTCATTGTGATACATGGTGTAGACTTCAACTCGATCATATTCACAAGCCTTTGCGGGGGTAACCTCCAAATCAAATTCATCAAAAGTGAGTTTGATGTTTTTAGAATACGATACGTAAATGTTGTAGACACAATGCATATGTGGAAGGTACTTTTCAGGATAATTTGGAGACGTCAGACTTCCAGACATACTTGAAAAAACCCCACCACATCCAACATCAACAGTTGTGTACTCAAAACTCAATCCCTTGTTGTTCGGATTTCCATCACTGGCAACAGTGACTTTAAGTGGACGAGCAGCTGCTACAGACATCCAAGATCCTTCAACAAATGGATAACGAGCGCACACATACCGACGATTGAAGAACATGTTATCAGTACGCCCACCAGAAAACTGAAAGGAGAGGACATAATTATATTTTTAAACCTAAACTAAGTTACCTCCACATAGTTTTCATAATCTTCTATTGGATTAGGTGCGTAGAAACATTCAGACATCTTGAGAACTCTCATTCCAATTGTCAAAAATCGAATATTTATAACATGAGTCTTTGGTGCTTCGATAATATAAGTACATGTTCCAGCTGATCCTCCATTCGGGAAATTCCAAGATTGTATTGTTCCATTTCCACTGACACGTTTCTGACATGCTGAAATCGTAAGGAAATTTACAAGAAAATTACAAACAATGTAAAAAGTGTAAAGGACGTACACATCTCATATTGAATTCTAAACCCTTTTCCTTGATCAGCATCATCCGAATGGAAAGTGAGAACTGCCGCTGGATTGTTGACGATAATGGAATCTGGAGGCCTTCGTGGATTGCATGATTCTTGAAGCAACGTTCCATCTCCATCGTGAATTTTCAAGTAATCATTTGTACAAGTCCCAAAATCAATCATATTTCTATAAGAATATCGAAGACTAGCTGGGAATCCAAACTCTGCATTTATTGGATACAATCGACGGAAAGAGCGATCTGAAAATGTTAGTTTCTAATAAATAAACTCAAGTTTTATTATAACTTACAATGCAATGCAGGACCATTGATACTGAATCCAGATTTTACATCAAATTCTTCAAATGTCAGTTTCAAAACCAAATCTCCACTATACGAATCATTTCTTAACGTTCCGTTAATCTTCCAAGTACAATCCATATTTGGTGGATATAAACTACCATAATTAGGAGATTCGATGACCCCAGAAAATGTTAGGTCTCCGGAATCGTTGTCTAATTCTCCTCCACATTGTCTATCTGGTTCCACAAATTTATATTTCAAAGCGAATCCACGAACTGTTTCAAGACCAGTGACACTTTGAAGCATATTACTGACAAAAGAGACTGAAAGGAATGGTCCTGTTGATTTTATAACTTGTGATTCTTGAGTTGATGAACAAGTTTCCAGAATACGATGCCGATCATAAATAGAGTATCCATCATAAATTTCCAGAGCATTTTGATCGCATCTATCCGAATCTTTTGAATGCATGGTAATGGCTGGGATTGTGACTTCAATAATTTTTCCTCCGGGTGCCGAAATGAACCATTCACATACGATATCTTGCTTATTTTGTGGAACCGAAAGAATTCCTTCTGGTTTAGAAGTACGGTATCCACATGCTGGAAACGAATTGTTCGAAAAGCTGTAAATGAACAAAAACTTACTTCTCTCAATAGTCTCCCACGCGATACTGAATGTTCCTTGAGTTCCTCTGAATCTCAACATAGCTCCAGTTGATGTCATTGTGATAGGAGTATCACTCAATGGAGCATGCACACTGTGTGAGCTTCCACAGAATGTTGCAAATTCAGGTGAAGTATCCGATGGACCATCATATAGAGTTAAGTTGGCTTCTGTAGTTCCACAATCAGTTGGTCCTTCTCCTTCTTGTATGAAGTCATCGAATGAAGTGAAGTTGATTCGAACAGCCGAGTTTCCAGCAGGTATATTGAATGTGAAATCACATATAGTGGGTTCTGTCTTATTTTCTTTTTTCATTGTGAATGAATAGTTTCCTGTTGCATGTGTGAAATGAGCTCCACAGTCTGAAGAATTAAATAGGAACATTTTTTTCTCAGATTAAACTAACATTCTTCCTCTTCGGCACACGTCTTTCCAAAGTAATGTTCTGGACAATCACAGTAAGCCAGATTATCAACTGGAATACATGTTCCACCGTTTTCACAAGGATTAGTATGACATGGAGACGTTTTTTCACAGAACTTCCCAAGGTATCCCGTTTCACAAGCACATTGATATTCTGTCATGCTAGTTGGCTGAAATATTATCTCTTCCAGATAAATCAAAAGTCTCTTATTACCTTGCATTTTCCTCCATTCACACACTTATGATCTTTGCATACTGTACTGTTTGATCTGACACATCCTTCTTCTCCAACACCATCTCCAATATATCCATCTGGGCAGTAGCAAATGTAATCACCAACTGCACTCCAGCTATCATCAGTTTCTTTACATGTGGCCAGTTTATGACATTTGTTCTTTGCACAACTATCATCTTTCACACAGTTTTCTCCATCCCCTGAATATCCTGCCGGGCAAGAATCACAGTAATAGGATCCAAGAGTGTTATGGCACTTCACAAGTGGAGAGCATACTTTCACTTCTCCTTCACATTCATTCACATCAACGCAAGCATTTCCGTCAGCTGAAAGTCAATTTTGAATTCTATAATCTTTATTTTACTTACTTTTGTATCCTTCAGGACATCCTGAACACACGAATGATCCGGGCATGTTGATACAATCAACTCCTGGATGACAAGGATTTGACTCGCATTCGTTGACGTCTTCACAAGTTGGATTGCTCTTATCACTGGAAACTTTGAAACCCCAATCACAGATACATTTGTAGGCGTTTGTTTCTCCCGATGCCGCTGTTGTTGGATCAACAACATTCTCGATACAATGACCATGAGGGCCACAAAGTTCAAAAGTCTTAGAGCATGCAGACATATGATATTGACAAAGAGGACCATGATAGCCAGAAGGACATTCACAGTCAAATCCGCCTCGTTTGTTAATACACGTTCCATTGTTTTGACACCCAGCGAGAGTTCCATTGTAGACGGAACACTCATCAATATCAGCTTCACATGTGACACCAGTAAAATGAGGAGGGCAGAGGCATGTGAACTTTGTACCGAAGCTTGGAATACAAGTAGCTCCATTCTTACATTTGTTTGGTTCACACCCATTCATCATCATCAATTTGTTGATTCGTCTGAAATTATTACCAGTTTTTGAATCATTCATATGAGTTATTTCATGTGTTGTCTTACATGATTTGTCTAGTCATTTTGACCAACAATCCACGTCTTCTCATATCTCTCTGTACTTTATCATTTTTCCATTTTCTCAGTGAATTAACTTCAATTGTTATGTTTCGAAGCTGAAAGTATAATCTAGTTTAAAATATCTCCAAATTTCTGCTTCTCACCGCCACCAAATAGTGTTTGGCAGAATTGAGAACAACTCTCATTGCTGAGTTCTGGGTGTCTTGACGACTTTTCAAAGAGAGAAACATTTGTTTTTGGTTATCGACACGACCAACAAGTTGAGTGAATGATGCCTGAAAATTAAGATTTTCGAAAAACTCTTGTAGCTAATTTATTCACACCCTTCTGATTATTCACGTGAACTTTTCCTTATTGAATTTTCAAAATATTTCACGGTTAAAACTTTTTCCCGTGCTCTGGTTCGGCACTTTAACCTTGCCACGTGGCAATACGTGGTCAACTCTCGGAGTCTTCGACCGCCCGTCTTTCAATCAGTTCGTGAAAAAATGGGCAAAAAGAAGTCAGATTCGGCATCCGGAGGAGCGATCCCAGAAGGCGACTACGAGAAAGGAAAGAAGGTAATTCAAATCAATTTCATTCAAAATCAAAGCTAGAATTTTTTCAGATCTTCAAACAGCGTTGCGAGCAATGCCACGTTGTCAACTCGTTGCAAACAAAGACGGGACCAACGTTGAACGGAGTCATTGGCCGACAATCCGGACAAGTGGCAGGATTTGACTACTCAGCCGCCAACAAAAACAAAGGAGTCGTTTGGGATCGTCAGACATTGTTCGAGTATTTGGCCGACCCGAAAAAGTACATTCCGGGAACTAAGGTATATTTTTGAGAATTCTTATGGCACTTCGCTATTTCCCAATTTTCAGATGGTGTTCGCTGGTTTGAAAAAAGCGGACGAGCGCGCCGATTTGATCAAGTTCATCGAAGTGGAAGCTGCTAAGAAACCGTCAGCCTAGTTTCCCCCAACATGACATTAGTTTGCTAAGGAGTCGCAATGAAGTTTTGAATACTTTTTGTTTTTTTTATTACACTTACAACATCTGGAAGCCTCGAGACATCTGTTTCATCCACGTAGATTTTTCCATTTCCGAAAGTTTTGAAAGTAATGTTCTTGTCTTTTCCGGCATGCAACCAAACGTTTCCATCGACCATGAGAATTCGAGATCTTAAATTTAAAGGGATTGTTTCAAGCGTTCATTCATCGGCTAATGAATTACCTTGTCTCATAAGCATCTTCAATCTGTACTTCTTCGTAATCAATGCAAGAAACATGGCGTAGCAAACCAAAAAATAGTAAAAGAAATATTTGTAAATTAGGTATCATTTCTGTCTTGCAAAGGGTATTGAATGAGGCAAAAATTCAGAAGAGAGGCGGAGGAATGGGACGAATAATTTCATTGTTTATGTTATCGATACTTCGATGAGAAATCGAAACGATGAGAGATGTGTTTATGAACAGGTGAATAGTTTACGTAAGAGAACACCTACCAGTGCGGAGGAGAAACAAAATAGTGGGGACCGGAGGTATAACTGACTCAATTCACTGGAAAATATCAACTGTTTACCGACTATTAACTGTCGGATCTCAAACTCCTTCAGTTCTCATTTAAGATTCTTCGAGTTTTCTTTGCAAATGGCATGTGTTGCGAACTTTAATCGTAGAACTTGGTTTTAAATCGTTTATTTTCTTTTTTTTTGTTCAAAGTACTTTCGTTCGTTATAAGGCAGTGGAAGGAATGAAATCATAATATGAAAAAACGAGATGATGGGCAAGGTTTCGTAATACTTCTGATCTACTTTCTTCCATAATAGTAATAATATGGAGAAGTGTAGTAGTAGTACATTGGTTGAACAGCAGCCACAGCTCCTGTCTGTTGAGTTCCTTGTGCAGTACCAGCTGATTGATCTCTCTGTACGGAGTATTGTTGAGTTCCTTGGGTCTGTTGGTATTGTTGTTGGTTGTTGTTGGTAGCTGGTTGATCATAATGAACTTGTTGAGTGTTCAAAGATTGATCATATTGCACTGGCTGCTGTTGAGCTCCTTGTTGATACTGGAGAGTCTGCTGTTGCTGTCCTTGTTGGGCTTGTTGTGGGTAGTACTGTTGTTGTTGTGTTCCTTGAGCATACTGAGTTTGTTGTTGTGGTTGTTGTTGAGCATATCCTTGTTGATTGTAAGCTTGTTGAGAAGATCCGTCATTTTGGGTTTGTTGAGTGACTCCGGCGGTTCCGACAACAGCGGTAGTTGGATAGTAATAGTAGTATGGGGTGTAGTAACTCGTTGGATAGTACAGGTATTGGGCAGAAGCCACAGCAAGGAGAGAGAACAGAGCAAGGAGGCTGAAAACACGGAATATTAAATATAGATTTTGAGTAGAGCAATTACAACTTGGGCTTAAACTCTGAATGAAAATCCCAAGGTCTGAAAAATAGAAGTAACTTACGTGTTCATTTCGTTCGTCTGCTGATTGGATGAGTAGAAATGGTGAAGATACCCATTCAATTTTTCATTTTTATACCCCTCTCACAATGGGGTGGGTCTAACTTTCTCACTGTCATCGGTAGCATTCCAAAAAAAAAACTGAGAAAAAACTCCACGATTTGTATGTTTTTCATTGGCATCTCTTCTTGACTCAAAAGTTAGTTACTGAGCAAACTTGAGGTCAAGAGAAAAGAGGCCGCAAGTGAGAAATAGCGAAGGAACGGAAGAGATGGAGAGGTTTGTTTACTCTCGAAAGGACTTCACAATGAATGGCAGGTGGCAACGGGTGGCTAAAACGGTTCATTTTGATATTAATGATGATAATGATCAAGATTAATAATGGATTAGGAGAAGAAGTACTAGCAGAAAATAGCGCACAAACAGGTACAAAACCATCCGCATTGTGAAATGCATGCCCTTCTATTGCAACACTATTCCTGGCCAAGTTCTAATCTTATCAATAGATTCCTCTAATCGAAGCGCGAGGATAAAGTTTTATATGTCATATTTTCTATTAGTTTCATTTATGAATGCAGCTCCAATTACTGTTACATAACAAAGTGACTCATAAACCTAAACAATTCTTCATATTCTCGAATTTCAATTTCTCTTTGCAACGTCATAAAATTCTTCTCCTTCTCACCAATTCATTTATTTTCAATTGATGATTAACACAAAAACTCAGAAAGACCACAGGTAAACACTACATGTTTTATTTGTATGTCAAAAGAGTGTTTCTGTGAAAAAGTAAACAGTTGTAAGAAGAAGAAGAGATGGTACATGCGTATTTCGGGTGAAAAAAAAGAGCATACAGAACATTGTTGTCGGTTAATTGACAAGAAGTGACAAGAAGAAGAAAAAGAAGATAGAGAGAACAGTGGAATGGCATTTGCAGATTTTCAGAAATTCCGTAGTTTTTTCTTTTGCCTTAACTTCTTGAGTTTGCACAGTTACTTTGTGTGAAGCTTTTTTCGATAGAGGGATAGTGAAGTAAAAAGAGAAATATACACATACGCACTGTTTTTTGGTGATTTTCTTGTATGCATTAGCTTCGGTCAGTGAAAAAAGTATAAAAGGGAAGAAGAGGAGAGAAGTTCTTCATCATTCCTACTCACTTTGAACGATCAAAATGAACACGTAAGTTGATAGTTTTGGATTGTTTCTTTTAAGTAATCTAGACGTTTTCAAATCTTTAAAGTACTGTAAGACCTGTAATAGAGAAACAGTCCGCATGATTCCAGCTGGGCGACCTGACATCTCATATGGTGTAAACTATTCAATTCATCAAGTTCAGTTCAGTTTGTTGGTATATTTTCTCGATAGTTCCAGATGAAAGCGAGTCCCAATTATGAGTTTCACAGAAAGCGAGACTCGTGTTATTACCCTTGAAATGAATATGTAAGATAATACCTCTGACAATCATTGAACTATATGAATTTAGTCCTGAAAACTTTAATTTGAGACTATTTCCTATTTTCGTGTTTTTCAGTCTCCTTGCTCTATTCTCCCTCCTTGCTGTGGCATCAGCTCAATACCTGTACTATCCAACAAGCTACTACACTCCATACTACTATTATTATCCAACTGTAGCCACCACCACTCAAACTCTGAATGATGGATCTTCACAGTATGCTCAACAAGCATATTCCCAACAAGGATATGCTCAACAACCACAGCAACAATATCAGCAGACTCAGTATTCACAAGGAACTCAACAGTATTCAGTGCAGAGAGACCAATCTGGAAATGTTCAAACGACTGGATCCGTTGCTGCTCAACCACTTTACTACTACACATATCCATATTATTATTACACTTATGGAAAGAAATAGTTTCCGAATGAACAATGGAACATTCGGAAGCTTTCTTTCTTTTAACTGACGAACGAACCCATGAAAGAACGAAAACAAAAGAAACTTTGAGAAAATAAAGCATTCATATTAAAATCTAGTTACAACTTCAGATTTTTATGAAGACTTATATACTATTGCAAGAAGAGACTAACAAGGGTTTATCCTAAAGATGAATCCCTGAACGTATTCAGATTCATCATAGGTTTTAGATGCCCGGTATTTCAGTTGAATGGGCATCAGGAAGACCCATGAGATGTACAATTGCTTTAAAAATTATAAAAGGAAGTGACCGCAACATTCAGGATACCCTTTAAGAAAAGACGGCGAAACAGAGGTGAATCCAGGATTACCTATGAGATAAGTAATATGTTCCTAAATGATTGGTTAGCATTCAGTTGGTATATGAAAATATAAATGACCCAGTAGTTTACAGTTTTTGAAAGATTTCCAACTGAGACCCTATTGTGATTGCCCTGTTCACGATCTCATCAGCAGACGGAGAACAGGGGTAAATCTAGGGTATTTCCTATAAGTAATATGTTTCTAAATGATTCGATATCAGTCCGTTGGAAGATTATGAGTAGTTGGATAGCATTCAGTTGGTATATGAAAATATAAATGACCCAGTAGTTTACAGTTTTTGAAAGATTCCCAACTGAGACCCTATTATGATTGCGGGGAACTACATAAAATATCCAGAAAGCAGAGCAAGAGGAGGCCACTAGATAAACGGTATTGAAGTGGCTACCTACCAGTATTCGTCTTCTTCCTAGTTTCACTGTCTTGGTTGTTGGTCCACATACTAGACAGGCGGCACATTTGATCACTATTGCTCCATCAGCCGGTTTTTTCCATTTGCGGCGACGGTTGTGACCTGTAAGTTTCGAATAACAGAAACAAAAAGAAAATTAAGCGAAGGGTATGTTCAAGAGAAAGGCATTGAAAAATCGATAATGACTCTGACGAATAATAAGTAAAGGAGAGGGCGAAAAAACGATCGCTTAGGAAGGAATGACTGTGCAATACTGTTTTCGAGGAGACGCACCCCAACTGACTGAACACATCATAAAAGAGGGCGTGACCTAATAGACTCAAAGAGAGACAATGTGAAGGTGACAATGAAGATGGATCTGAAGGTAAATATGGTGAACGTTGTGGTTCAAAAATTGGCAGACGACAAAGGAATGTATTGAATAAATTTCTTGAAGAAAAGGAAACAAATAGGGCAGATATGTGAAGATGGTTTGAAAAATATTGAAGTGTAGTAGAATTGCATTTGGCAATTCAGTAGCAACGTTTTATATTTTCACTGATAATATACTCAACAAAAAGATGACTTGAATGACATTATCTTTATGTTTCTCATACATTTTACCATTTGGAAGTTGTTATATGTATAGCTCTTTCGATTGCTTTCGACGCATTGAATTGGTTGACTGCTCTTTTATTGAAGGTTTATGAAACGAGATAATGGGCCGTTCTAACAAAAACATCTGGGTTTTTCTAATCCTTATGGGCAGTCGGTGGTTCTATTTGTAGATCCTCTACGCCATGCTTATATCCATCCCTCTTTGACATTCCTACAATCGGCTTTCTCAACTTTAGTAACCCGCATTAAGATTAGCTCTAGTTTGAAGTAGTTCTCCGGTGAGGAACATAAAGCATTCATATTATAATTAGAGATCTTTTTACAATTTCAGAGGTTAACAGATTATTATGGCAAGTGTAGAACTGGTGAAGAAGAAATATCTAGGTACATGAAAGAAAATGGTAAAAGAAGAGGAATTAGATAAGATTGGAGTGAGTCTATTTCCACTTTTTGTAAGCCTGAACCAACTCGTCATCCTCATCAGGTGTGAGCATCTCTGCTTCCATGTAGTGCTTTGCAATCACCCTTCTCGCGCGTTTCGCCTTTCCTTCAGACTTCTCAGAATTGAACGATGCGGAGAAGAGGAAGCAAAGCATGACGACTACAGAGAAGCTGTTTAGTGTGACTTCCGTGACTGTGACGATTCCATAAGACATTGATTGATAAAAGAACACTTCAGTCATTGTATGAATTGCAGTGAGGATTGAGAGAAGGATGTGCGCGATGTGGATGGAGACATTTCGAAAATCGAAGATGAGCACGATCCTGAAAAAGAAATACTGACTATGAAGTACAATTTTTAACCTACCTTAAAATACAAAGAAGAGCCAATGGAAGTGCATGAGCTCTTGATAGAGCTGGCATCGATGACGTGTAATGAGAAGCTGCATTCTGCTTCGCATAGCACATCCAGACACTTCCCATTGCTTGCACCACGACTATCGACATCCATGCTCGAGTGCTTCGTTCCATTTCTATTGAGATCGGAAGGTAGAATGAAGAATATTCCGAAAAGACCGACTTTAAAAATTCTCGAATATCGCATAATACGAATACAACTGTGTGCCACAAAAGAACAGAATAATACAAAATCTCAATATTTTATTCATTCGGTGTAGTCACCCATTTTTATGAAATTGCTAGACAGAATGAAGTCAATATGAATAACATCTCCGGGAAAGGGGAATTGGGATATCACCTGGCAATCATACGAAAATGTACAGATACTGTACAGTATAATTTTTAGAACGGGGAACGTGGATAAAAAATGTGAATACTTGAGGGCAAGATGAATAAAATAGGAAGATGGAAAATCAATGGGAGGAGGGAAAGTCATTGGGAAAAGGAAGAATTCATTGGGAGGGAACGGGAGAATGAAATAATAATTATATGGAACATTAGAGGAAAGGTAAGAAAACCTGGGAAATGCGAAATGATAAAGCGTTCGGAGATACGTATACACAACACAGAGCTACGAACTATCACTATGAGATAATACTCTAGACGTAGTAGTTGGGAGAGATGAGCAAATCGCGAAGTACCATCAGCTGATCCTCATTGAACTGCTGTTCGTGCTCACGCCAGGAATCCTGATGAGTACGTTTGAACTCAGAGAGAGTGCGCTTAACAGCTTCCTGGAAAAATCCAATAGGATAAATATAAATTTTTTATGAACTCACCCGAATGGTGGCATTTTTGTCGGTAGCAAAACGGCAAATTGTCATAAGAACGCCAGGTAGAAACTCGGGAACAGAGTATGGAGATGCCAAAATAATAGCCGACAGTCCCATGATTCCACCATGAGCTTGAATGAGATCTTTCGAATGTGCTGCATTGCTGAACTTGGTGACCAGTTCTAGTGTCGTGTCAAAGTACTTCGCTTGAAGTAAGGTACTTAACGCATCCGCTGCTCTTTCACGAACTTCAATTTGATTGTCGTTGAGCGAATTAACAAGAATCATTCCTGAAAAAAACTTGGTAATAAAAAGCAAACATATAAAGACGCTTACCAATATCGTCACGGTGAATTCTGAAGACATATCGATTGGAAAACACTAACATCCGAATCATTTTCAATGCGGCGATCTTCGCCTTCCACCAACACTGCGAAGATAAAATCTGCTGGAACTGACGAACAATTTCTGGAGCGTTTTCTGGTGAAATGTAAATAGCTTCCATCTGTGTTATGCAGAGCGATGAACACGTTTTCTGCAACTCTTCATCTCCAACATCGTTCGAATAGTGGCACCAAAGTGGAATTAGTTGAATGAATGACGGCGGATAAGCATCGTATGACTGATTACAAGTGTTGAAAACAAATGAAATCACAGCTCGAAGTGTGAGACGAGCGTGTTTCTTTACTTCAGATACTTCAGCCAGTGATGCGCTTGATGCTGAGTGGGACATTGTTTCTCCTGCGTTTCCATTTGTAACCGATAATGACGACGACCCGTTCACAGATCCATTGACACCGCTTGTAAGATCAACATCACGAACCATTCGAACTTCATCCCAACAAGTTCCAAGCAGTTCTTTGTAGAGTTCAGTAATATCAGCAATCCGAGGAGGCTGGAGACGCTTCGGAAGAGATGGATCCACTCCGACAGCAGGAAGATCGTACCAAGTTGCAGATACAAGCGAGCTTAAAAGATTCAGGCTATAACACTCAAACTTATTAACAGAAACTTACATTGCAACGCGATCTCTCAAGTTAGCAAATGGTTGCACAAGAGTTCCTTTCATCATTCCTACAAGTTTATTCCATAGTTCAACACCTCTCCATTCGAACTGGCAAAGTGCAGACTGAATCAAGAACATTCTGCTGCTAGCTGCATATGCATTATCGGTTGGTCTTTCCACTAGTTTGAACAGCAAATCGATGAGTGGCTTGAGCATTCGAGCTTCTGAGCAACCGCAAACCGTAGCGATGGCAACTCCCCAGTTCCGTAGGCCGTCCTCTTTCATAACTTCAAATGTTTTTGTGAGCAATGGATCAAGCCAGTTCCACATTTTCCGTTGTTTCTCATACTTCCACAACTTCGATCCGTTCATCAAGCCAGCAGTTATCTCGGCAGCCAACTTTTGTTCATACTCTTTGGCACTAGCAAGAAGAATTTCGAGTTGCGCACGGAATGCATGTGTAAGAACGTCACCATAACATCTGAACAGACCTTGGAACAACGAGAAGTTAACAGCATTGAATAATTCGTCTTCTTTCTTCATCTCGATCGAGAACAACTCTCGGAACCTTGTCATGAATTTTTCATCCTGGAATGTATCAACAATATACTTCTCGACTTCGTTGAACTGATCATAGGTTCTATCAATGGCAGTTTGTTCTTTGAGTGGGGCATATGTTCTCAACTTCTTCGGCCACGTGTAGGAACCCCAATTCTGTTTACAGCAGAACTGGAAGTTATCCCACTCTTCATCAGTCTTCGGCAGTAACTCTTCTTCGTACATCATGCAGCGATTGTCTGTCCTGAATCCGTATGGAATAGGATGAGTAGCTCCAGCAGATGTATTCGGTGCTTTGTAAGGAATTACGTATTCTCGCTTCACTGCTTTTGGCTTTGTCATTTTCAACCAAGATGCTACAACGGCTGATGCTATTCTTCTTGTTTTGACAGTATCATTGATCAAAAGTCTTACAAACATTTTGACAACGTTGTCAGGCAATGGACAATCGCGACGAACTTGCATGGAAAGCATTGAGAAAGCCATGTCGAGAGGGCGCCAGTGAAGAGTTGGATCATCAGCTAAAGCGAAAAGCTGATCAATCAGCGAGAAATAGTTGGATTTGGATTTCTCGTATTTCACTGTGAGCAGATCTTTGTACTTATCCAATTCTTCTTTCGAAGGACCCTTGAGCATTTCAGCATTGTGCAGTGGAGACGCTTCATCGGCAGCTGAAAGAAGTTTCCAAGCAGCTTCCACGTTCTTCGGCTCCCATTCGTACTTGAGACGATAACTTTCATAATTGTCCACAATCATGTTTTGGGCCGTTTCAAGAAGTGCAATGATTGTTGGCTTCTCGCTATGCTGAACTCGGACAAGTGCTGGCCACATCTTCGCTTGCTGCTCAAATTCCATTCGAAGCATCAACGACTGTTTCTTTCCATCAATTAGAAGGTAGAGAGCGCCTTTAAGCTGCTCATGGCTCACATCGTTTCCAGGTTGAAGGAAAGCAAGAATGTCATTAACAATTAGTTTGTACGAGTATGGATGCTCACGGAGCTTTCCGAGAAGAATCGATTGAGCTTTTGATCGATTCTGAAATTACATTTTGATTAAGTACGCGTTAAACTAAACTTTCGTACGATATTTCCCAAAAGAAGCTGTTTCATAACTTACTTCACTATAAGTGCTTGTCGCCACCTTTAACAATGTATCCTGAAGCCTTTTGTGATGCTCGTTGTAGTGCCATCCTTGTGTATGCGATACACGCTTACGGTGCAACAGCATGACATATTCTTCAACTATCATCTCAATATTACTACGATTTCCGGCCAGCTTATCACACAACATAGTTTTAGTAACACGATAACTAGTAGATGAAGTGCTATAAAGCTCTTTCGTGTAACCGCGGTTGAGTGGAAGACTTCTAAGAATCGAAATCGCTTCTTGAATTGATTTCACATCGTCTGGTGAGTTCTCCAAAAGCCAGTTGATCAAATCGATCGTGCAATCAAGAATCATTTGTCTAACATTTTTGCCATCAATTGAAATTTCGGGAGTTCCTTTTGGTTTGACAATAGTCACCATCTCGTCTTCAGGATTGATAATGTGCGAATCTACTAGTGGGATAATTTTTCCAGTGAGAAGTGGCAAGGAGAAACATGATCCTAGAAGAACACTTCTAACCAGATACAAGCGATGGAGCAATTCTTTCTTTGGAATCCCATTTGGAGCATTTAGTGCATCAATTGTTGGTACTAACCAAGCACGGAGAAGTTGTGTGGCTCTGTCGATCGATTCTTCCGTTGGGATTATCCATTCCGGATGCCAGTTTCTTTTCTCCACGGGAGCTGCCCAGTGACGGATGGCGAGGAACTGTTCCGTTGAGAGGTCATACATTTTCCGTCGCTCAACAAGAGAGTTTATTTGGATAGATGTCAACTGATCGAGAAGATTATCAAGAACGTTGAGAGCTTTCTCAGTGGCTACTGTACATTTTTTCAGAGGCATCACAAGCTCCATAAGCGTTTCTACCATGTGCCAGTTTTCAAGAAGGAGTTTCGGATGAACCTTGATCATTCGAGAAGCAATTGAAATCCACCAAAGAATTCCGAATTCGACTTTTTCTTCCGTATAGAATTCCGCTGAAAGAAAAAGATTTGCCACCATTGCATTTTGTGCTCTCATTTGAGCGAACCGGATACAAGTAACCCGTTGAAAAACTTACGAGTGATACATCCTTGCAACTTAGAAATAACCAGCTTGAAGAACTTTTGGAAGGCAATTTCAGGATGAAACTTGCAAGCAACTTGAATCATATCTCCAATCACGTCATTAGCAATTCGACTGTCGAAAACGTGTTCACAAGCAAGACTGTAGAGTTTGCTCACAGCAATGTTGAACAACTCTGTGCTGCTGTTTCTACAGATTCCTTTGAACACCGAGAGAGTTCCTCGGTGGAAAATTTGATCTTCGATATTGTTTCCCGTTTTAGCAGCTATTGATCCGTGAGTACTAGTAGTACCAGCGGTCTGTCCAACAGCGACGAGCATGTCGAACATTCGGTCCATCAACATTGAGATAATCGAGTCAAAGTTTGCAGTAGCCGAACACAGTTCTTTCTCGTCTTCTGAGAGATCACAACGCACATGTACGGCCTCAGAGCAATCCACAATTGGGATCATGTTCACAATGACTCCAATGATTTGATAGGTGACCATGCACTTGCTGATATCGTTGCAATCAAGTCCGGGTAGCAGTGAGTTAAGAATCGTTATCACGTGAGTCCGGTATGTCTTTCCTTCAGCATCTGGCTCATTTTTAACCAACGGAATAAGCACTCCTAGAAGAGTTCCTAGCGTTTGTAGAAGACGATGTGGCTCCACAAGAGTTTCAAGTGCCGGGTACACCATGTCAAGCACAACAGGCAAGATTATTTTTGGACAGAGAAGACAAGCTGATCGGAAAGCAGGGCTAACTAACTCCTTGCAGGTTTTCGTGAACGCGATGAGCTTCAAAGATGGAAGCATCATGTTTACCAATTCGTCCAGATGTGCTTGTGTAAGCCGCATTTCTTCTGGGATCTGAAAATGAATCATGATTGAAAATAGAAATGATAAGCCATACCAAAGTTAATGTTCTGGCTCGACTTTGTGATTTTTCAGATCTTTCCCGCTTCAACCGGAGTACAGTGTTTGAGAGCAACTTGGAGAGAAGCACCATTATGTGTTGAGTGTGAAGTCCGTTATTTGACGGGTGCAAGAATGATTCAACCTGGTTGAACAAGTCACGCAAATGGCTCATTAATTTCTCGTGCGCCTTCGTGCCCATCATGAAGACTAGCCAAATAGAACCGTACTCCTGATTGAAAACT
Source organism: Caenorhabditis doughertyi (assembly GCA_963572265.1). Lineage (NCBI taxonomy): Eukaryota > Metazoa > Nematoda > Chromadorea > Rhabditida > Rhabditidae > Caenorhabditis > Caenorhabditis doughertyi. The sequence goes on from OY751557.1 coordinate 10,254,646, forward strand.
TGACAGAGTCCGGTAACGTGTCCAAGTCGCAAAGCTCTAAGAAGACGAGTGAAAATCAGATCAAGTTTGTCACTCCAGTCGATATGTCCTGGGCATTCGACAGAAAGCCGGGCGAACATTTTGATTGCTTGCGTTTCGAATAACGAGTTGTTCGTGATTTGATCGTACCAATACCAAGCTTCATCGAGCCAGAGTGCGGAACCATGAGTAAGTTGTTTCTCAACCGGCATAGCTGTGCACAAGAATAGGTCCAACAGCTTCCAATATCGAAGACATGATTCATCCCAAATACACATGAATGGACGAACTTCATCGAGAAGCTCTTGAACGGAATCATCAGAGAAATAAGGACGAGCGTAGAAAATCAAAGTGTGTAGATCCGATCTGAACCCATCTGGCATCAGAAACAGTCCATCTTCTTCCAGGTTTTTGAATGTCACTTCCACATATAACTCCATAAGTGGTCGCCACTCAATAACTAAATCTTGGCGAGTGAGAAAGTCTTTCTTGCAAAGCAATGTATACAATGTTCGCATTGCAATTTTCACATTTCGAAAAATTGCTCCTTTTTTGACAAGTGGAAGGAAAATATGAATCAATTGAATATGTTCTTCCTTCGAGAATCTTCTTCCGTAAAAGTCGATGTACTTATCAAGCTCCATCGTCCAGTGGCAGAATCCAGTAGCTGCGTCATTCAGAAGAACTGAATTCGCTAATCCTTTTTTGATCATCATGAAATGTCGATTCGCCTGTTCTTCAAGTTCGCGACTATATGGGAGCTTTTTGAGTTGCCATATCTCTTTGCAGAAGTGCTTTTCGCGTTTTTTGTCCGCTTCTTCTGTTTCGAGACCGTCTTCTGAAAAATAATATGTTTGCATATTTGTTATGTCAGTAAAATACAATACCATCGCTGTGTAGATTTTCAAGTTCAGTAGCATCCAAATCTTCCATGTCGATATCCTCCTCAAGATCCTCGGCTTCAGTGACCGATCCAGATGACGAGATGTCATCTTCCGAATCGCTCTCAACAAGACGAGTTCTAGCCAGTAACTGCTTGCGCTTTCGACTCACCATTTTATTCTGCTTAAAAAATAACAGCTACAGTAAGAAATGATAATAAATAGAACGACTGCAATGAAGTAGAGATGATTTCGTTGAAGGGAGAGAAGATATTCGCTGAAAGTTGCTGAATTTTGAACGAGCAATCGCACTGAAAACAGAGCGCACGCAAGGGAATCGGCGTGGTTTAATAATAGTTGATTTGCATAACAGAAACGAATGTGTTCGGGCGGAAAAAATGTGACACGAGAGAAGGTTTCCCAAAACACTAAAACAATTCCCTGTCAAAACTCCGAGGGCCGAACATCACAGCATGTAAACACAACAGAGACACCAAGAGATACTAATCCAAATTTTCAAGTGTTCACGTGTTTTTATTTGGAATGATATTTTCCGGAACTGACTATGAGAAAAAAAAGAGATCTTGAAGAAAAACGTGCTCAACTGCAAAAATTGAATCTTCGAGGTGTAATCGAAGCCTAGAAGCTGAACATGAACTTGATATCTCGTGATGAAGACTAAAAAGTAAATACATGGAGTACTGTATTCGATGATGACAATTCATTACGTTTGCGTGTAACATTTCTAGCTTGATCAAGGCTCATGAAGGTGGCTTCAAGCCCTTCAGTTGTTGAATTTTAGAAGGCGGCGGGCAAGGTTCATTTGAAAGCAACCTCGTGAGAAGGTCATTGTTGTCTAAAAACAGTGATCAATATGTCATGATTTTCTAGGATGCGGCGAGAAGGGCGCAAACCCCCACGCGAAAGACGCAAACAAAAGGCAGACATAAGCATCTGTCTCTCCGGAGAAAATTTCAAAATTGCGGCCTTCAAAATGAAAAATATAAAGTGAAACCGAATAGTGCTAAAGCAATGATTCTAAAGACTTCAACTGGAAAAGATGCACAACGAGAAGCATGCACTGTGAAAGGAAACCATGTTTACAAATTTCAGAAACTTAAACAGAAACAGTAATCAGACCTGAATCTGTATTACCGAAACGTGATACGAGCATGCACAAACTATTCATTATTAGAGCTTGAGTCACAAAAAAAGCAACAGAAAGTGGAAACTCGAAATGAAAATTTGACTGGATTTGTTTTTGTCATTCATAGTAAGTAAACTTTGAGGATGACAAAAGAGTGTGAAAGTTCGAGAGATGATGAGAAGCTTCTGTGCAAACACGCACGCGATGTATCACATTTGACGCACATTCTCACTTGGGCGGAATTTTTCTTCATTTTTCCTTATTTTTTAATGCTTCTTGATAGTAAACTTATAACTTTTTCTAATTTTTAGTATGTATGTAGATTAATCGGTTGATTGTATTGCAGGTAATAAATTCCTATACAGGAATTGAAGTTCGTTACAGATGTCCAATAAAATAATTAGTAAAAAGTAGATCAAGAAAGATGTGGCGATTCGCAGTTTACACACAAAGAACAACGTAGGTTTCGCGAAAAAATTATTCGGACATTTATATTCAAATTTTTTTTGCAGATTAGTCAGCAAAACGTGCTCAAACTCAATTCGACAGGCTCTGAAGCATACGGATGTAAGAACAGATTACTTTAGATTGTAAGTTATAAGATAAGGTTTATCGAATCTTATTCAAACAAAAATTATTTGCAGTTTGAGTAATGATGCGGCTTCTTCAATCCGGAATGAAAAAGACCAGCCAGTTCGAGAAGTGTAAGTCTTTCTTGAAGTATTCCACTCAGTTTGAGGTTTCAGGTTTTCCTTCGATGATTTCGGTCTTCTATCAAGCAATAGATCCCAATCGATAGAATCAATGAGTTCTACAGGAGGAGATCACACTTTTTTAGATCAGTTGCTGAGAAACGATACTTTCAATACGTTTTCCAACATTCAAATCCCAACAACCATGTCTTCTCGAGAACTTGGTGGTTCAAACGAAATATTTGGATATGATTATGTGTCAGAACTCCTATCAGAAGGCGCGATTCCGGAAGAACTGGCTGAAGACCTTGCCATGGAGCCATCAGCTTCGGAACTTGAATTTACTCACCCCGAGTCCGATTCGGCATTGTATCACGATGACCAAGAGCCTAGCACGTCCGGATTAGAAGTTGTTGCGCTTCCCTTTCTCATTCCGGATCTCGAAAATCAAATAGTTGAAAACGACAAAAATGATACGAGAAAAGTTATAACGGAAAAGTATAGAAGGGAACGAAAATTAAATCTCTCAACAACTGCGCCATTCGAACCATCAGATACAGCTTCAGAACAACTTTTCCACGTTCCTGCGATTTCAAACATAACGAACGTGGGTGAGATGATTTTTCCTGAGTCTCTTCCACGAGAAGCATACACGAGTCAATGGAAAGAAAAAGAATCACCCACTGTTTTGAAGCAAACTGTTCAAACTTCAGTGCCTATCATGCAAGATCCAATCGAGTTTTCCCTAGATATTCTAGAAGGAATAGTATCTGAAGGTTCAATGGAAGAGCTCCGAAAAGAATTGAATGCCGTTGGATTCTGGCCGGAATGGGTATTCACTGAACATCGAAAATTTCTTGGAAAAACCAACAAGATTCTCCGATTTGCTGTAGAAAATAGTGATGATTATGCGGAAGCTGAAGCAATTATCAAAAAATTGTAAGTTTCAAAATTGCATAATTTCTCTGCTATCAACATAAGTACCCATGTATTCTTACTTCCATAATGACGTGTTTTGTTTCCAGCGCTGAATCGCACATGATGGCTGTCGTCCCCGACGATGTTCTTCTTCATTTGACCATCAAGTCTATCACACCAGCGTCTAATATTTCTCAAATTCTTCTCAAACTCGAAAATACAGCACACCTAGTTGTGTCTAGAGAGCTTCGTCCAAATCAATCACTTGTTGAATCTCGACTCGCAGATCTATACACCGCAGCCATTCAAAAGTGTCCCAATACATCTCCGACTCTATTGGCTGTATGCAATAGACTCAATTTTGATCGTTCTGCTGATATTTTCATGAAATGCTTTGGGGAAGCTTGTGCATCAAGTGATAACTTTTTGAAAGCATTCGGAGAATGGAAAAAGTTGTCGGTGAAGTATGGAACTCAAGAAGGCATCGACAATTATTGGATGGCAGCATTAGGCACTGATGGGCCAATGGAAAAGCGACTAGAACAGCTTCTTTTGCATTCTGGAAAGAGTGAGCATCCATTCGCAACGATGGCTCGAATGATCTGTGCTTTATTGAAATTAGACCAATTGGAAAAAGCACTTGAGGTTTTTCAAACTGTTTCAGTATCAGGACGTCATTTCAAGGATCCACTAAAGTCGTTCGTCGAAAAGGTATCGTGACATTATACTTTCGAAAGTAGTGATTAGTTTTCAGAAAGACCTCGAATGTATTGAGCGCTTGGCGACACTCATTGAGAGAGGGATGATTGCCGAAAAACGAAGAGGCGGACGACAGCCTGCAGTCAACAAAAGCGGTGTAGAGGAAGAGGTGGGTTATGCACCCGATAGCGCAGTGGTTACGTGCGCTGTTGCTAATTTAGTGGCCTGGGTTCGACCCCTTTGCTGGTGTTTGCTGTTTGAGAAGCAGTCGTTCAGTGGCGCAAGCGACTTTTCCATGCGTTTGTGCCTAATCTTTGACTGCGAGAGTAATATTGTCATAGTCAAGCGGTCCGCTATCTGTGTAGCATTCTGTTCAAGATTTGACTTACATTTTGCTTTTTTCAGAAGAAACGTCTACTAAGTGATAGCGTTCACACGGTTTTGGCCAAGTTCTATGGCGCTGGGGGTCAGAAGAAAACCAAGTTCGTTGATCAAAGATTGAAAAAGAAAATACATCGTGTCGATGAAGCACAACTTCACGATCTTTGCAAGTCGCTTCAGAAGGCCTGGATCCAATGTGCCGATAGCAAAGAAACAGTTGAACGTCTGCTTGTTTGGTGTCAAACGAATCGTGTCGAAATTGATGAAAAAGTCCAGAAAAGGATCAATTCTTTCTCTGAATAGTATATCATGTTTAGCTTAATAGTTTTTTAGATTACCAGAGTTTTCTCTTTTCGTTATTGTTTTCACCCTTATTCTTGTTTTACTTGTTTTCCTTCTGTGCCTTCGCTCACTTTCTGTGTAAATTTTCTGAACCATCGAAATGAATTTAAAATAACATCAAGTTCACTTTAAAGCTCCGCGTTTTTTCGCTGAATATCGATTGAATTCGAAATTGTCTAAATGTTAACGCTTGTTCAGATGCTCGGGTTGGGTAGAAACGGATTACGATCACTTGCAGGAAGACGTGGACTATCATCAGCTGTTGCTCAAGTAAGAAAATTGAATTGAACATAACGACATCACTGATTTTCAGACTTCTAATACAACTTCAACTCCACCACCTCAGCAGCAGCAAATACAAAATCAGTCAACAGATGGACGCAAGAGTTTTGTCAACAAAACCAGGCCTTTCGCTACGGCAACGCCAGTCGAACAATTGAAATTGCAGAAGAAGTATCAGGAACACTTACAAAACAACAAACTAGAATCCCTTCATGAAGCCGTTGAGTAGTGAGTGATTAACTTGTCAAATACTGAGCCAACCAATGCATTTCCAGCATCGAGTGGCGTGGAACCGTCTTCCCACAAACTGTATCAAAGATTGTCAGTCTTCTCGAACGCTCTTCCGATCTTTCAGGCCTTTCTGATCGTCAGTTGGCAGTACTTCTTTCGATTTTTGGCGCCACTTGTGACACTTTATCCCGTTCTCTTCGGGCTCAACATTTGGAGAAGGTCGAAACAATCCTACGTGAAAAAGGAGTAGTTTTGGGACTTCTTTCGCGTAATCAATTGATAGAAGCAAAAGTTGATAATCGGAGTCGAGTAGATGCTGTTGAAGAACTCGGAAAATTCGAAGAATCAGGTGTCGAGTTAGATGGAAAATCTTATGCACTGTTATGTGAAGTTTATGCAAAGCAAGCTAACACTAAAGCGATCACCGACATCATTGCACATATGAAATCTAGTGGAATCCCTCTAACAGAAGATCATGTCGCTCAACTTGTCTATTCAGTAGCAAGAGGTGGGAACTATGGAAACATTGGCAGAGTTATAGATACTTTCGCCACTTCAATGAACGTAGTTCGATTGAGATGCGCCGCAGCTAGAGCTATTGCCGAACGAGAGAAGACTGAGAAGGGAAGAGGTGGATTTGAAGTAACAGAGATGTTAAGAGCAATTCCAACCACTGCTAAATTGCACTCATTCGAAAATAATGCATATGTTGTCAATGTCTTCATGGACCTTATTGAAAATGGACAACTGGATGCCTTCAATCTTCTGTCATCATATCTGATTATTGATGAATCTGGAACTACTCTAGCCGATAGCAAGCTCAATGTTCCAGTTGTTGCCCGTGCCAAAAGTCTTCTTAGTGAAGGAAGTCTCGAGGCAGCTATTGCGCTTTATTCTTGTATTCATCCATCGTTTTCTAATGAGTAAGCACGAATGTTCCACATCTAGAAAACCATTAATTTTGCAGCTTCTTCGTTCAAAATTTGAACCGTCAGCTTGAGGAACAGTTGAAAACGATCGATGTCACCGAGGAACTTCAAGAGTTTTTCAAGATCATCACATTAGCAGAAAATAAAGGACTGCTTCCATCTGCAAACGAATTCCTTCTCCTCGGCTGCGCAAAATACACAGCTCCGCTGTTTGGAGAAGTTTTTGATCATGTTCAACATGCAGGTGACATTCGTACAGTACTCGGTCAAAATCCAGGAATCAAAAAGTCGATTGCTCGACAGCTAGCGCAACAACTTATTAAAACCGCCTCTACTTCTGAACAAGCTGCTCTCGTTGCTAAGATTGCTATTGTCATGTTTGCACCTTCCACCAAAGAATCGTTGGAAGATAGTCGTGGATTCTATCAAATCATGTATAAAGTTGTTGGAAAAGGTACGCGAAACTGATTTATTCTACTTCAAGGGCTGTAATTACAGATGTAAAACTGGTTCTACCAGCCCTCGACCTTATGACAAGCGCTGTATGGCACGAGAAACGCGAATTCGGAACTGGTATCGTTCATCAAATTCTTCGCTCAGACAGTGAGGATCATTTGGCTGCTGAAAAGCTTCGCATACTTCTGGAATCCAACAAACTTGGACAACTTTCATGTAACCGTCTTCAACAAGCGTTGACAAAATTTTTAATGTCTGGCAAAGAGACCCGAGTGAAATTAGTTGCCAAAGTCCTTTCCCTCGATTTCCCACCAGAGACAGCTGGAAAAGTTCCATTGAAGTTCGGAGGCCGTAACCTTGCAAAATTCCTTTCAAATGAAATTATCACACTGGAAATGACTACAAAAATAGTTCAACTATTAGAAGACGAACCCCGAGTTCAATTGAGCAGTGATGAACTTGCTGAGGCCAAATCTATTCTGAAGTCCTCTCCCGAAAAAGCTGAAATCCTTGGTAAACTTCGTAAAAGTGCAACGATGTTAAGATGGAAAGCCAGCGATGTTGCTGATTTACTAAAAGAACTATCCAAGTTCTCAGAAGACACGAAAGAAGCCGTGAAGCTGTCACTGAAACGAGTCATTCTTCAAAAAGTTTTATCAGAATCAACTAATGATCTTGACTTCTTGGTAAATGTCCTCGAACATACCGTTGAGTGGAAGAAAGAGAAATTACCCGAATACCTGAAAGGATTATGCAAGAATCTCGAATCTTACACTCTTTCGAAAGCAGTTTCTTCAAACGATCTAGTTCTTGCTGATCGCATTTGGCAGATGAGATCAGACCATCCAACAGCAGACGTTCTTCTCTCATATGCTTCTCGCCTCTTCATAAACGGACAAGTGGAGCGGGCTGATGAAGTTTGTGAAGATCTCAGAACCAGTTCTCAAATCATTCGTCCACAAACTTTGGAAAAAATGGGAAGGAATCTGAAAGGAGTTGACAGCGAGAAGATGGTCGAATTAGCTGCATATCTGAAAAAGAGTTTCAACTTGCGCCCGAATGATGCAAGAAGAGTGGTATTACAGGCAAAGACTGATCAGTTGAAACAGTTAATTGAAAGGTAGCTTTCGTTCCCATTTGGGATCAGGTTTAACAATGTTACTATTTCAGAGACGATTTGCAAGGAGCATTGCGAATGGCAATTGAAGAAACCACTGCAAGTGGACGTGCTTTCGGACAAGTTCCTCTCATGATAGAAGCAATCAAGAAGAATGACGCAAAAACATTACAAAGTGTTCACACGATGGTCCGCGCTGCTCATAACAACGAAATGGCAAATGTCAATCTTGCTTATGCTTTGATTCATTCGAACAATTTGAACAGAGCACTCAATCTAGTTGAACGACAAAATCTAAATGTAGATAGTAACACATTACAATACTTCACAACATTGGCATCAGCTTCCGAGAATCCAATTCTATTGAAGGATCTCTTTATCGTTTTCAATGGACGTGCTTCTACACTGGATCTTAATAATTTGTTGGAATTAGCTACTAAAAAATTATGTAAGTTCATATGAAAATCTAATACATGCCCAATAACTATGTTTTCAGGGGGAAAGAACGACATTGAATCGCTGATGACACTTCATCAGAACATCGAAGCTACATCATTCCCACTTCAAAACAAACTTCGCACATTTTTCGACGATCTTAAAGAAAAGCACTCCTCTTCCACTTCTGTGGACTTTGACTGAAAATATCTGTCATTTTGAGAATAAACCTGAAAACGGGCAGCACTTGATGTAGAAGTAATTGATAAGAAATTATGTTTTTGTTCTTTTTTTCGTTTGTTGATTCAACACTTTTTTTGTAGGGTAGTTATAGATTCAGATTTGTTTTTTAATGTTTTTTGTTTCTCCCACTTTGTTTTGTTTTCAAGATATTTAAAGTTTCCTTCTTAATAAATTAAACCCAATATAATTTTATTGTTATTCACAACTTTCCGGTTCGGTCATATTATATTTAATTCCAGATAACAAAGCCTTTCAAAGAGAATGTTTCAGAATGTTTAGAAGCGTTGTGGTAGCGAGGATAGCAAAACGAGCTTTCGAGAATGCAGCGGAAAGAAAAAATGTAAATTCAGTGAAACAATTCAGTCTATTAACAGTTATTTTATAGACAGTAACTGGAATTCAAAATATCATCAGAAACAGTCTGAAAGAATTCGATAGAGGTGCTGAAGAATATCGAATTTTTAGGTTTGTTGGAAAAAAAACAAAGTATTACTGTAATATTTCATTCAGAGAAACTCATGATACTCCTGATTGGGGAGTTGTTCGAATGAGTAGTATTGCAATGGCTCAAAAGAGATTCGAGGAGGCGGAGCTTTTCTTAAAACAACAAATGGAAGAATATGGAGGAGCTTCTAGGCGGCAAGGCTCGTTACTTTGAAACTATCCGCATTGTAAACTGATATTTCCAAACATTCAGCTCGAAACGTGGATGTTAGTGACGAACAAATTTGTGCAGCAATTGAAAGAGTTCTTCGGAAGGATGAGACTGCAGATTCGGCATTTCAATTCTTTGAATTTCTTAAAAAGTATAAATTCTGTGCGACGCGAGATGTATTTGTCAGAGTACTTGTTGAGTTCACTGTGAAAAAGTATAAAGGGTTTTTTGAAAAAATTAAAAAATCTTAGTTCAGATATGGTTGGAAACAAGGATTATTCAAACTCCAAGAACTAATCAAAGAAGACAAAAGAGCGAAAAGTATGAAAATGAGTGTGTTCTTCATTCTAGAAGATGCGTGGAGAGCTGGGGAATCAGAACAAGCCGAGTCTATGCTATCAAAAATAGAAGGTGTAAAACCATCGACACTTCGATCACTTCAACTCTTTATTCGATTTAATGAACTGCCACGTCTTGAAGCAGCCGATTACTGTAAGGTATGAAATTACTGTGAAGCATATAGAAAATAGATAAAATCGATTTTATTTCAGAGGAATTCGATACATTTGAACCATGAAGACGTCTTGTTTTTTGTTGAAATGGCTGGTAAACTCAAATATGTAAGAATGAGTTCTATGTTTCCGATTGCAATTCATTTCAATTTCAGCCAATGCCACTACTTCGACTCTTCGAAGTCAATCAATTTGTGCCCATTCCCAAATCAAGTATATTCCCGATTTTCGATGAACTCATCAAGTTAGCAGGTATAATTATAGTAATTACAAGATAATGACTTCCAATTTTAGGTAAATCTGGAAAGTCAGAAAATCTTGAAGAAATAATGTGGAAGGTTAAAGCAAATCGAGATGTGGGCGATGAAGAGAAGTCGATTTTGTACGGAAAGATTCGTCACTTCTACAAATGTCTAAATGTGAAAGCCCCAGAGAAATTGTATTTCTTGTTGAGGAATGACGAAAATCAGTAAATGTGATATTTATTTGTTCTTGTTATTTTGTTCGTACTTGATAAAATCTTTATTCCGATTTATTCATTCGAAAACCAACTACGTGCCTGTTTCTGCATCCTTTTGAAACTTGTAACAACTAGTCAAAAATACAAAAAAAAAACCTCTCGTACTAGTCGACCAACGGTCTTTTCATAATGATGATCCAAATCCCAATACACGAGAGATAATGTGAAATACAGAGACCGATTACCGTATAGGGCGGGAGAGGATGATTCAGAATTAGAGGTGGGAATAGATAGAGACGGGACAATTTGAAATAATAATAATGGTAGCGAAATACAACGGACAATATTTATGTGTGGTTGTTCATTCGTCACCGTTTCAGTGGTCGTCATGCTCGGCGTTTCCACAGTTCTCATTACTGCATTGATTCTTGTTTCAAGAGTTGCTACGTTTAGAGATCAATCAGTGGCTGTTAGAGGTAATCAGTAACTCAATGATATATCATATCAGTAGAATTCAAAAACTGCATAACTCATGAGACGGGTTTCCAAAAAACTATAAGCTGGAAATAGGTTGTTTGATATACGAGCCAATATGTTTCTTACGAGTTGGGAGCAGTTGCTTCACTTGTCTACATTTTACCATGCCTTAATTTACATCTGTGGTTCATTAAAGTACTCTCTAAAAATCTATAGATAAATTATTTTGCTTGAATTACTCTTTTCAATCTATCTCCTCATTTCATAGGTCTTCTAATCTGTGGTAATGAACCAGCTGCCAATGTTCGTATAAAACTTTGGGATGAAGATTCTGGACCTGATCCAGATGATCTTTTGGATCAAGGATATTCCTCTAACAACGGAAGTTTCTACCTTTCCGGATGGACTACAGAGACTACACCAATCGATCCAGTCTTCAAAATTTATCACGATTGCAATGATGAAAGATTGGTGAGTCATATGAGCCGATAGTTGGATTATTAACTCGAATTGTAAACATGTTTAGATCCTAAAAACAATTCGTCATTTATATATATTTAATTGATGTTTTTTCAGCCAACCCATCGGAAAATAAAGTTCACTATTCCGGATAAATACATAACTGCTGGCCGCGTAAGTGTTCAACTTTTTGTTTATCTATCCTATGTTATATCTCTTTTCCAGTTTCCAAATATCACAATGGATGCAGGAATTATCCAATTGGAGTTTGAATACATGAAGGAGGAGCGTGTACTTCTTATCGATTAGATGTCATGTTAAACATAATGGTTTTGTAAAATGTATATACTTCATCTGAATAAATATTTTTTTCAATTTCTTTTCTCTACTTCTTCTAATTTCTTCCTGATCGATTCCGGCATTTGAGCTGGTGGAGGTCGTGGAATTCCCATCAAAACTTTCCATCCATCATAGATAAACCATTGCATTGCAGTTATTGTTCCAATCATAATTATTCTTGCCCCAAGCCCCGCCCACATTCCTTTCCATCCTAATCTTTTTGCTGCACTTTTCAAAGTGGCATTCGGATCTTGATTGAGTTGAGAGACAAGGACGTCTGGAGGGTGAGAAGCGACGGCACAAATAATACCTGAATACAGTAGAAAATATGGATTACTGTAGTAAGTCAAACCTGCTAAATATCCAGCAGAAAAAGTGACTAACAACTGCTCAGCTTTTGTGCATTCTTCTCTTGGTTTAGGTACAACATGCTTGTACATCAACTCCATTATTCTCTCAAAACACACAAACTTTACTGTGGTATATGGAATTTGACGGGTCCATAGAGGAGGTAAGCCCTGAAGATTTCGAAAATTATTTCCATATTTCTAGAAAATCCGGCAAAACCTTGAAAAATCCATACATTCCTTCTTTTCTATAAATCATTGGCATACACTCTCGCATCGTTTTCGGTGCCGTCGATGAGGTTTGCATTCGAACTTTGACAGCTTCAAATGGAGCAAGAAAGAAATCAGCGAAGAATTCAGCAGATGAAGCAGCAGCTAGATACACCCAGGAACGATAAGTGTAGGCGTTTTCCTGGAAAATCAAGATTTTAGAATACAATTGCATTTCAAAAATAACCAACTTCACTCAACATGCTTCCATAAACATTTTTGAAAATTTCATAATATCCAAACTTTCCGAATCCTTGGGCAGAATAACCGATAGTGGTTGGAGCCCAAGCCCTACCAAGTCCTGGATAAACAACATTTGATATGCTCTTATAATAAAGTTTCAACCTCTAACTCCATCCTCTGCAATCGCAGTCTTGAATCCTTGTAAAACTCCCGTATATTTAACAGGATCTACTTGCATTCGACACTTGACAATATCCAAAGGGGTAATGACCAAATGAGTGAATCCACAACAAATCGAACCGCCCATTCCACATAAAACATAGAATTTCGGAGTTCCAAAAGTCACTAACTCAGATGAAATTGGAGGAGAACTGGTCGTATTAGGAGTTGGTTGAGGGAAAAGTGGAGGAAAAATTGCATTTTTCATAAGATCCAAAAATGGTCCCATATCCTGTAAGTGAGAATGGAGACATCGGGCAATTGAGTATCTCACTTTTTGTTAGTCAAAATTAATAGAATTCTAGTAGAATTGTGGCAGCGAAATGAAGTGAAAGAATGCGATGAAAAGATTACAAGTTTGATGAGAAAACTATGATGACGTGGCGCCTTTCGTTTTGACGTGAACGTAGTGATAGTGGATTATTTTTTCATCTTGCGTGAAAGGATTGCCTAAAAAAGATCCCAAAGCACAGATTTCTCCAGTAACTGTACATTCTGAAAGTCTTTGATCACGTTACCAATTGATATTATTATTATTTTTTCGTTTTATTTCAGTCATGATTTGTAGTAAAAAAGAAATTAACACAGATTTTAAACGATATCATCGTCGGTCATGTAATTCTTAACCATATAGGTGAACTCGTCGTAATCAATGACTCCATTCCCATCAACATCCGCCTCGTTGAAGATCTCGTCAATTATCTGATTATCGGTTATGTCGCCCAACTCTCGTAGTATGTATCGAAAATCCTTCTTTGAAATCCCACCATTCTCGGACTGAAAATTGGAGAAACTCATTACATTTAGATTCAGTTGCAGACTTACTCTGTCGAATACTGTGAAACACTCTTTAACGACCTCGTTCCAATTGCTTTTTTTCATAGTGAGCCTTCTCATAACAACACAGAACTCGTCAAAATCGATTTGATGATTTCCACGTTGGTCGACCTGAAAATAGAAAATAGAAAAATTTTAACGAAATTTGATCTTCAGGAAGTTTTCTCATGATAGATTCCGTTTCTTCCAAATTAAAGCTTTGATAATAAAAAAAACGAACCTCGTCGATAATCTTATCCAATTCGTCTCTTGTTTGTTCCAACCCCAAATTCTTGATAGCAGCTTCAAGCTCGTCAATGGCAATGGCACCGCTTCGATCTAGAATAAAAGCAAATGTAACTTGAGATGTTTTGAAAAAGAAAAACGGAAGACCTGCGTCAAACATGTTGAAGACTTGACGATACTCCTGGAGCTCTTCTTCAGAATATCCTTCAAGTAAGTGTTGTGAAAGTAAGGGATCAGCAATTCCATGTGGAGAGTTTCCATCTCCTCGATCCGAATGAAGTTTCAGCTGAAAAAGTGAGCTGATAGGAGTCATTTTCAAATGAAGTAGTTTCTCAGAATGTTCTCTGAATATTTAATTCTGCAAAATGTCTCATAATCTTTTGACATTATCAAGAAACTTCCACAGACATCCTTCAAAGAGATTATCAAAATCTCTTGCTCAGTGTTTCTTTCTTTCGATTTTCTCCGAACAATTTGTGGTTTTCCAATTATGTTGAGTGCCACAAATGTAGGGAACCAGGTGAAAAACTAATTATTGCCTTGGTGATTTAAAATTCGTCATAGGGGGTTAGAGGAAAATATTTTTGTTTTGTTCTAGAGCAATGTCGGCAAGAACGGAAATAAAACTTGATAGGCTTGGGGGGATTTTGAATTTTGTGGAGAAACAAGATATTTTAATGGTAAGTTTGATTTTAAGAAAAATATTTTTTTTTAGGAACTCTTCAATATTTGAAGGTTTTGAAATCTGTCTATTATATGAATGAAATGAGATTTCAATTGTTTTCTAATTTTTCCAAAGCTACGCTATTTTTCAAAACACTAATCTCCACGATTGCAATGGTTCATACGATTTCATTGCAAAGAAAACGAACAACGCTACCTCGTTTAGCCGCCCAACCAAGTAAGCTACCGTATCCATCTAGATCTACCCCTCTAAAACAACCTACCAATTTGGTAGAATCTCGTATAGAGAGCATGAAAACATGCATATTTTTGGATTTCAGTTTTCCAGGCGACAGTTTGATATCGATGAATAATGAGAGAAGAGCCCAAAAAAAGAGGAAGAGAGCGTTTCCTTGAGATGCAGGAAAGAATAGAAATGAAGGAAGGAATGGGTGGAAAAAGAGTGTCTCACTTCTCTGCTTCTTCTAGAATAGCCGCTCCACCTTCTATACTCTCTTCTCGCTTCTTCTTCTTCTTATGTCAAACTTTTCCAGTCCTTCTCATTTTTCTCTTTCTTTTCTTTATTTCAGAAAAGAAATTGAGAAGAGGAATAGAGAAATGAAACGAGGATGAAGACATTAAATTCGGCTTAACAAGTTCGGAAAGATGAAGTCATGGAATCCCCCAAAGATATGAATGCATTCCGAATGAGAGAAAGATGACTTAAACGGGCAAGTTAGCACGTAGCAGAAATATAAAGTGCAGAAAAAAAAATGAAAAAGTTTATTCCGGAAGTTTGAATTTCCGGGGGATTACTTTAGTCAGAACTAGATATAGAAGGCGTTCAAAAACGGCTAGACAGAGAATTCAGGGTAATCCTGGTGGAATTCTGGGAAAATTTAATTGAAAAGCAACTGGATGAATACTGTTATAATTGGAAGGCTAGTAACTCCGGAAAGAGTATATATACTTGCTCTTCTATTGATGGAATGCTCTTCTATTGAAGGGAGTGTGTTCATTATCTAGCTCATCTTTCGGAAAATTTTAAACATTTATAGAAAACCTGGACTTTTACTTTTTCTTTTTTCCAAGAAATTCTAGAAACCAAACAAAACAAAAACACTTTTGAGTCTTTTTTCTAATTTTCAGTTTTTTTTAAGACCTACTTATTTTCCTTACCTTCGGAACCAACAACTGATTTTCAGTACTTCTATTTGTGCAAACAAAATCCAGGTTCATGACGATCGAATCAAAGAAAATGAACAAAAAAGAGGGACTAGCCGAATTGGAAAAACAGAAAAGAGGGAAAAAAGAATAGAAATGTGTCGAATGAAGGGACTCTTTTTTCTCCCGAATATGACTCTTTCGTCGCCCTCCCCGGGTCGTTGTCGTCACCCTCCACAACGACGATGAATTACAAATTGACAAGTGTCAGAAATGTGGAAACACATACAATGGCCCCATGGAGTCGATGGGAGCGTGGCAACCCGATTGAAACATATGTCGGAGATGAAAAAGAATGAATTCTGCGGAGACCAGAAAACAAAGAAAAAGAAGGAAAGCAATCAGGAGAATGGACCTACCTTCCGAAATGAGCCTTGATTCAGAAGTCCACGTGGAGAAGTGAAACAACCGTTGGCTACCATTGGAGGGAATGAATTGCAATTTTAAGCACCCACCAGTCACACCGAATCAATTCTTTTGCCAATTGAAGTGAAGAAAAAAAAGTGTGTGAGATTGAGAGAAAAGAGGTTAGTCACGTCTTCTCAAGGAATTTTTTTTCCTGGCCTAACGGAAGAGGGAGACAAATCGACACAAAAGGTATACGCAGACAAAAGTATAACCGAGGAAAGGAAGAGAGAAAAAGAGCCGGATTATATGGGTTAGGAATTAGTATGTACTTCGTTCAATTAGATTTCCATTCTACAAATTGGAAGTATTGGTTTTGACAATTTTCATAAGTGAGTTTTGAAATCAAAAGTGTATAGGAGCTGGAAATAACTGTTCGGAATAAGGATCACCACTCATTATCTCTGAAAAAAAATGCAGAATCTATAATGGAAAGTAGGTTCTTGTCATTATTAAAAAAATCTCATGTTGGAGGAAGCACTATTATTAGAGGTGTTTTCGGACTTTTTGTGGCTCTCTCGGCCTGTTATGAGAAGTTTAATATCAGAGTAGAATGGGCATATATAGTATTTAGAAGGCATTTTTTTAAACTCAAAACCGCTTGACTACAGTTTATTTAAAATTAGTGACCGAATCCAATCCAATCCAATATAATCCTATCCAGGTTCCAAAAACTATGAGCCAGGTTTTCCGATATCATAGTCGATTCTTAAATTACCAATTTAAAATCGTAGCAAACCCTCCTACAGGCAATAGACAATATCTGTTCGTAGATATCATTTTGATTAACTACAAAGAATGTAACTACACATACAGTTCGCCTTTGAAGTCCACAAAGTTTAGATTCTAGTTCTTCCTTGATTCAAAAACTTACTTCTTCGATCATAAAATGAGAAAGCCTTCGTCGAACATTGGGCATTCGAATGTTGAGTCTCGACTCGAGCGGCATTCTTTACGATGAATGAAAATATTGAGAAGAAGAATGATGTATATGATTATGATGATGTCTAGTAGTTGAGAACTATGAGAAGAGACACCACAGAAATAGAAACAGCTGGGTGGGATTAGTTGGGAATAGAACAAGAAGAAAATGGGGAGTGATGGGACCTTCTTCTTCTTTTTGGAAAAGAAGAAGGAGGAGGACCAGAAGCCGGCAGTAATTCGATTATCACCCCAAGTCGTCCGGTCCTTTTCTCAGAATAGTGTGAGTTTCAAAAAGACACAGAGACAATGACGAATATCTTGTTGGTTGTGTTTCTGTGTATGCTTCTGGAATAGAAGAGGAATAGAATGGAGCTCCACGAAAGATGACAATTTTCGTCCCTTCTTGAAGAGACAATGTATGTATGACGAGGAGAAAAGACTTTGGGAAGAAGATGAAGAAAAAAGAAAAATAATAACAGGGAGAAAAGGAGCTTTTCAAAGAAAGGTCCCCCTCTTCTCAATGGTTGCCACGGAGAGGAGGTAATTTGAACTGGTTGTGCTTTTTGAGAGTAAATGTGAAACGTCTACGCAACCATAAACATTTTTTAAGGAATTCATGGGTGAAATGTTGAAATTATTTCTTCAGTTAGACTCTTTCAAAAAGGCACTCATACATGATTGTAGAAACATCTTTTATTGGCTGATAATATTCTGAAGTCAGGAGATGGATTGAAATCAAAAAGAGTGTTGTGGAAGTTCTGATTGAAATGGGTCAATTTGAAGTTTTACGGTGTTATACCATTGAAAAAGGGGTCTAGTTTCACATTCCGACACAACGGAAACAAAAATTTATGATAAACATTTCTATGAGAAGGCTGGATTTTAAACTGACGAACTTGCCTACTGTATCTTCTTGACCTTCTGATTTGGTGCAGGCAAACTTGCGAACACTATGCATTTTAAAGCTAAGTCGCGCAAGTTTTTTGAATTAAAGTTTAATTGAGTTGCCCAGAAAAGTCAAGAACTTGTGAGGTTGGTAAAAAAAACAAAATATGAAACAAAAGCTATCGGTTTCTTTCAAACGGAAAGTATGAAATGTTAAAACCTTCCCTCTTGGAAAGGATCTCTGTCTTAAACTTCAGTAGCTCAAAAGAATATCCAGAAGAAATAAGAAAATACCAATTTTCCACTTTCATTTACTTCTTATTTTTTCATAAATATGCGTCTGTGTTTAGTGAATTGAGACTAATGAAATTCCGGAAAAAATCAAAAAGTTCCTATTTCCTTTTTAAAATAAAAATGGAACTAAGTATTGTGGAGTGATGGATGGATAAGACTGAAAAGAAGATATAAAGAATAAGAGAAGGATGTTTGTCAGAAGAGCGGCTCATCTCAAAGGATCAGGATGAATGAGTTATTTTTGAGAAGTATTCATCCTAAACTTCATGTGAGAAGAGTTTTTTTTACAGAATGAAAGGGGTGCTTCAAAAGAAAATGCCATGTTTTTGAATGGTAGTTAAGGGAAAAGAAAAAAATCTAACAGTGGAATTCGTCATGACCAACTTCAACTGAAAGTTATGAAGAATGACTGGTAGTGAAGGAATGGATCGAAATTCTGATATTCGGAATGGGAGAAGAGATTGAATTCTCACGAGCAGATTGAAAATTTACCTAAAAATGATTAAGTCAGTCTGAAAATTCTGGATGAATCATCAGTAGTTATTATTCACAGCGATTAAATAAAACCGACAGTAAACGTGGCAACCATTTTTTCAAAACAGGTATACATGTCACAGCTCTATTCATAATTATGTAACGTCAATCCAGACAAAGAATAAAATATAACTTTCGAGTTTCTAACATACAGGTATTTTCACGAAGAAAACTTTCCAAAAATTCAGTCAAAACTGAATAAATTGCTTGTTTACCAAATTCAAGCTGATATTATTCATTAGGAAGCCCCTCCCCCTTTTTCCATCTAAAACCTTAATTATAATGAATCCTAATCCCCATATGTATTTATCCATATTCACCCACCCATATATAAATATTTGAAAATGTTCACTTACTTTTGGCATTTTTTGTTTCTCCGTTTTAGTAGCAATAGTTGAAACCAATCCAAATAATAGAGACAAAAGAGAAGCTTTCAAAGAAAGCTCACCACCAAAAGAAGTCTAAATCAAACTTCCCATTTCCATTTCAAGTTGAAAAAAAACGGGTGAGTTGAGAAAGAAGAGAAAAAAGCAAAAGTCTTGAAAGAAAAAACAATAGAGAGTAGTGAGAAGAAGAAAAGAAATTGAATTGAGAAAACAACGAACAGAGAACAAATTTTGATTCGAAAAGAGGACGAAGAAGCACTTTTGGCTGGTCTCTTGGACATCTGGTGTGTCTCTTTGCACTCAAAACATATTATTATCCAAACAACTACATTCATTTTCTTTCTGTTTTCAGTGATTTTTGTTTCTTTCTGATTATTAACGGAATACAATTTGGATGGTTATAATCACTACGAAATCAGAGAAATACTGAAAAGATTAGTGCAGACTCAAATTTTTCTTTTACCTATCACAAGACTACAAATATTTCGGAATTTCAATTATTGAGAACTGGGTTATGAAAAACAATTATATTTCAAAATCAGAAATACAAACACGAA
Source organism: Caenorhabditis doughertyi (assembly GCA_963572265.1). Lineage (NCBI taxonomy): Eukaryota > Metazoa > Nematoda > Chromadorea > Rhabditida > Rhabditidae > Caenorhabditis > Caenorhabditis doughertyi. The sequence continues at coordinate 10,274,272 of OY751557.1, forward strand.
AAATCAGAACAGATTCTGACTTCACTATAATTCAGTCGAATTCAATCTAAAAGAGTCAGAATGGTAGAAATTAATGCATTTTTTTCAGTTTCAATATTCTCAAATTTCAAAAATAGAAACAAGGAAGTTCTGATCTTTAATCTTGCCCTATGAGGTTCACTAGATACCTAATTTTACACATGAATAGGTTAGAACAGAATAAAGTTCACCTAGAATACTTTTTTTTCATGAATATATGTACTTTTGTCTGGGTTAGAAACCTATTTTTGGAAAACTATTTCCTGTTTTTGGTGCTTCAAAAACTAAAAAATGAATTAGGTTTCTGTATAAACATGCTTTGAATAGGACAACTCAACATGACTATTACCATAAGACATCTCATGTGATCATAAGAATCATGATCATAATAATAGCTATATGACATAAAGGTTGTCCTTTGAACCCACAAGACTTTTCGTCCAAAAAGTTCATGTAATGATAGTAGAGGAAACGGAAATGTATGTAACTAGAGCATGTTGTGTGGGAGGGAAACACATGGATGAATCACGTTTCCATGGTTTCTAGAGATTCAAAAGCTTTGTAATGTTGAGAAATTTTCGAAATGTGAGATATTTTGGTTCATTAGTGGCCAGGTATTTAAATAAAAGTGAAGGTAAATAAGGTTGCTAATTAGGGTTGTATTTAATGGTCTAGAAAGCACAGCTCCTTTAATACCTTAACGTTTTTTCGACCATGTTTTGAAGAAATTTTAAAACGTTTAACGAAATTGTTTCTCTACAACTGCAACACTTCAAACATTCATTTTAGCTTTGATGTTTCTCATATCTTTGCACACTTTTTTGAGTATTTTCGGCACAAAAAAAAAAACGAAAAACTAAAGACTCGCCCTGATTGCATCGATAACATTATGATTCTTTCCAGACTTATCTCCTTTGTATCTCAACATGAAGCTACTTCTTGAGAATGGCCGGCTCACAGTTTGTCCGACACTGAGTGATAATGAGCCGCCACGTTGCGGTGTCGGGACGGCTCCGCCCGTTGGAGTTGTTAGACCCACCCCACCACTGGTCACAACTCCTCCCCCTCCACCTCCTATCACTGATGCCGTATTCGAGGAAGAAGAGGACGAGTTATTATTGTTGTGGCTAAGCTTACGGCTTTTGCTGCTCATTATGATATTCTGATGAGTGTAGTGGAATGGAAGAAGTTACTGAAAAATGAAGAGTTAGTGATATAAATGGAAATGAGATTAGGTCAGGAATTATAGTGTAGTAGACTTGGAGATGAGGAATGAGATGCATTAGGATAAGTGTATTTACTTTGTATCTTTTGGATTACCTAGAACGTTGGAATACAAGTCATATGATTTATATTCTTTTGCCGATCAAAAATAAGTTCTTAAAATTTCGGGTATTATTAATTTTTGATGCTGTGACCTAAATTACATGACGATTTTGAATGGAAATGTCACTGCTCTGGTAACCGAAAATAGCAGAAAACTAGGTTAAAAGAATCCACCCATAAAGTGGCCGAGAAAAAACTTTCGTAGCCTAGGATTTGCATGTTTAGGAAGAATAATAGGGCTTCTGACTGAACTGATTTATTGAAAAGGTTTCCCAGCACATTTTGAAAATTACAACAGCCTCGCCGATTCAAACATTGGTTATCACATTTATCAGAGCTTGGAATCTTGGAATTTTCTGAACTTTTTAATATTCACGTATATTCTTCATGATATTTCAAAAATTTATGAGAGATAGTCACAGAAGTTTTAAAACAAACTAGAACTTGGTGTCAAATCTACTGAAAAAATAACGAAAAAATTTGCAGCCGGGGATGAAAAACTCTCTCATTTACTTCACGAGTTTATTGCAAATCGACTTGACTAGAAAACTCGATTGTTGAACTCTTGCCTTTTTGGAAAAAGAGAACGGAAAACTGGAAGACCTTAAACAAGATTAGATAGCCATAGATCAGTAACATGTGAGAAGGAGATTTACATTTTTTTTTGTCTGATCTTATTTGATCTGGTTATACAAATTATGGAGAGAGGTGTTGTCTAGTCCAAGTGCTCAGGACCACTGTAGCTAGATTTGAGTTTTACTATTTTCAAGATTTTTGTAGTAGTCTAGAGTGTGTACAAAAATTGAACAGGATAAATCGCACAGAATCGCAAAAAATGATGAGAGCAAGCCGTTTTTGCTGTGAATGAAGCGATTGTGTTTGGTGTGCCGTCGCCATCCATAAATGGACCATGAATACTTTATTTATGGTGCTGTTAGTGGGTTTGTTCACTACTTCATGCTCTCCTCTATCCTCTCTCTTTTCTTTGAGAGTATTCAACCAGATTCAAGAGAGAGAGAGAAATGGGATGAAATGACAATAAAAGAAGCTTAGATGGAAGAGGATACAAATGTTTTTGAGTTGAAAAAGGACGGACCAATAAGTGGTTTTGAACTAAAAAAGAGAGAAAAAACATAACATTACATGAATATGGGACAAAAAAACTAAATGTGGGAGCGAAGACAAATTGGTTGTCTCCTTTTTGTCTCCCAGTTTTCTCTTCAACTTTTCCTGTCGTGGTCTTTGAGACAATTGGTTGACAATAGAAAAGAAAACAAGAACACAAACATCTATAATTTTGTTAGAAATGGATTTTCAGCAGATATTTTAAGATGAATTTAGAGAACCAGTAAACGTTAAAACTTTTATTTAATGCTATTTGAAAAGTTTGAACAGAAGAAACTAGATGAGGTTCTGCCATAACGTAGTGAGAGAAAATAAAAAAAGTTGATTGAATTTGAAGTGCTCTTCTACTCCGACTACAAAAAAAACTCATCCGCTATTCCATTTTGAAGTCAGGATGGCAAGACGAAGAAGAAATTGATGCCACTGAAATAAAAGAAGCTGATGTATTTATTTTTTTTTAAGTACAATGATGAGATTATGGGATTAGAAGTGTCAGAAACGTGTGATATTGTTCGTTCGATAAAAACTAAAACTTTTAAGAACCCAGAAAGTTTGAATTGAGTGCCCTTCTGTTCGAGGCCTCAATATTGCAGAACCTTCATAACAAAACTGGTATCTTCATTGGTGAAACACTTTCTTTTCCATCGCTTTCAGTACAAATTATGATAAGAATTATGTAAAGTGACTAATTTCCAATCCATCAAACCACACCAAACCACTATTCAATAGTAATTCTACAAGTACTTTGACCACATATTACTGCAAATAAAATTTAAAGATCGGATCAGTTTACACAATCTCTACAGATGGATAATTCAAATTAATAAATCGTCTCAATTACGCAATGGTCTTTAATGTCTCAATATCTGCCCCTTTCGAAACCAGTGTATAACTGACTGGTAGATGTGTTATCATCCGAATGAAAACAACAAAGTTTTGCTTATCGTGCAACGGCATGAAGAAAAGAGAAAAGAGAGGAACGATCTGGTTTTGGATGGCGACGAAGCGCGTTGTGTTGATCCAGCCCCCTTTTCTGTCATAACGGCTGTATAAAAGACGGACCACGATGAAACCACATGGCAATTCATTTCTCTTTCCTTTCTTCAATCCTCCATTTACTTTTGATTACTGTATTTTGTCTGAAAACATTCCTCATTTTTTCAGAATGAGAAAGTCAATCATCATCTTACTTCTCGGTTTATCCGTTGCCACTGCATTCTTGTTCCCATCCGCCGGAGGTGGCGGTGGAGGCTGTAAGTTTCCACACTGAAATTTAGAAATCTTTATAACTGAATTTCAGGCGGAGGAGGATGCGGCGGAGGAGGTGGATGCGGTGGAGGATGCGGACCACCACCACCACCACCATGCGGAGGAGGATGTGAGTTGAAACTGAAAGTAATTGAAAATTGAAAATCAACTTATAGGTGGAGGCGGAGGAGGAGGATGCGGAGGAGGATGTGCTCCACCACCACCACCACCAGTACCATGTGGAGGAGGAGGCGGAGGATGCGGAGGAGGATGTAAGTGTACTATACTTCTGGAATAAGCCTGAATCCCAGCTCAATCATTTCTCTGATAGTTATCTGAAATTGAACTTTCAGGCGGAGGAGGAGGCGGTGGATGCGGAGGAGGAGGTGGATGTGGAGGAGGAGGTGGATGCGGAGGAGGAGGTGGATGCGGAGGAGGAGGAGGATGTGCTCCACCACCACCACCACCATGCGGAGGAGGCGGCGGAGGATGTAAGTGACTATAAGGTCGATTTCCCAATCATCATCACTAACTTTCAGGCGGAGGAGGAGGTGGAGGATGCGGAGGAGGATGTAAGTGATCTAGTCGGCTATAACACGGTTAGCCCACTAATATCGCTTATTTATTATTCTTGTATCGTTTTGAAGTTTGAACAAAAATAAATGGTTTTCTTTTTTAATAGATGGTGTTTGGTACACTTTAGACAGCATAACCTTTTAACAGGCATTGGATTGCTTTTTGGTAGAATATCATTAACAGTTTGGTGGTGGCGAGAAATAATACAAAACTGACTTTCGCAACACTAAACACGATTTTCAGGCGGAGGAGGAGGTGGAGGAGGATGCGGAGGAGGAGGAGGTGGATGTGAGTTTATTAATTCAGAATTCGAGAATCCCATTCATTAATTACAGGCGGAGGAGGAGGCGGAGGATGTGGAGGAGGATGTGGACGCAAGAAGAGAGAAGCACTCAACGTCATCGCCCATGATGATCTTAACAAATGTAACAACGAAGAGCTCAGACTCATCCTCAACGAGGTAACTCATAAGTTTGCTTATGAGTCTCAGTTTTCCGCTTTCATTTCAGAACACCAAAGAAACCGTCGCTGAATCTATCAAGGCTCTCAAAGAGAAGGTCGCCGGACAAGATTACATTGTTGTCTGTAACGAGAAAGCAGCTCCATTCACCGCTGAGACTGATGATTTCTGTCAACTCCAAAAGGAGAACGTCCACTGCACCATCCTCAGAATCAACCATAAAGAGGTTGTTGAGAAGAAGGTCGAGGAGGAGAAGAAGGTAGAAGAGCCAAAGGAGGAGAAGAAGGAAGAGGAAAAGAAGGATGAGGAGCCAAAGAAGGAAGAAGAGAAAAAGGAAGAAGAGAAAAAAGAAGAGGAACCAAAGAAGGAGGAAGAGAAGAAAGTAGAAGAGAAGAAAGAGGAAGAACCAAAGAAGGACGAGGTTGAGGAGAAGAGCGAGAAGGCCGAGGAGAAAGAACTCGAGCCAAAGAAGGACGAAGAGGAAACCAAGAAGAACTGAGATTCATCTTCGTCGCCTTCTAGATAATTTCCCACTGTCGTCAGTGATATTTAATTTCTCCTAATACTTGCTCAATTCTGATTTGATTGCAATAAACATATGAAAAATTTTATTTATGTTGTGAATATCGGTCATATATCTAGAGACAGTGATCATCGGAAGAAAAGTGCGCCTTGTCGAGTAAATACGAATTGCACAGGAATGGTCCTAAATGGGTTATGAATAGAAAATGCCAAGCATTCTTCATAATGTCTTGATAAAGACCGAGACATTAAAGTATGAAATCGTTTTGTCGATCTGCAAAGTAATGCTGAATTAATTTGCCAGGTTACTATTTTCTCCGGGATTCGAGCATGTGATCTATGCTTTTTCCCAGTCGTTGGCCAGAAAGTGTTCTGGAAAACCCACATTCCCTTCTATACCTAACTCGATTTAAGTTGCCCTTAATAAATTCAGAATAACAATAATGCACAGAATAGTGTTATTTTTGTTGTTTTACATATTATCTCCTTCTTTCCTTATCTCCTACATACAATCCTGACTGCTTAACTATATGATCGTACATAGGTTTTAAGCAAACTAATGAAAATTCTCACGAATATTTTCACATGATATTCACTTCCATTTTTTAGTTTGGTGTCTCTGTGAAGTGCGAACAATAACCGCTAGATTTTATCCGACTCTATCTAATTCGAATTCAGTTGGAAGTCCCAGAGAAGTCCCAGATTCTAGGTTTTACTATATTGAATGATGTATTATGCTTTCGAGAAGATCTTCCAAATCGAAGTGATGTTCTTAGCCATGATTATTTTATAAAACCCTGCTTAGCATAGCTTCTTACAACCCTCGAGTGCTAAGAAAACCGCTTTCATTTGATTTTGAGTTCAATTTATATAATGAATAATCCCTATTTTCTAGAAGAGACTATTCGACAGTCTTTCGATTATCTGTATGAGTTTTCTGAAAGGGTCTCGGTTAGTATCTGAATAGGTATTCTCTACAGTAAGTTGTAACTCCAGATTGGAAATGAAGAAATTTTTCAACTTTTTTGCAGATCATTTTCTTGACCTACTATTGAAAAGATGATCCATTTCTTTTTTCCACTCAAGAGAAATACAATTCCACCTCCTTCATTTCCGTTCCGTTCTTTGAAAAAAATTCCGAAAAGTTCTTTCAAATTTCGTTCTTCTTTCCCCTATTTGCTCATCTTTCCAAAAAAAATGTTGAAAATATATATGAAAAAGATGAATGAGAGGACGTTCCTTCGTATCGGATCATTAACCAACGAAGAAAGAGCCCACCGAAATAAGTGCTCATTTACGTTTTGAATTGAATGGCGGCGAATGATGTCTAGTCGAAATAGGATAGAGATGGGTGGTCTATTGAATACATTTTGTTTTATCGTTTTTCTCCGGTCATCTTTGCTCTTTCACAATTTCTTCGCTAGACCTAATTTTCATTGCATTTTCAGAGCTAATCGGGTAAGGAAGAGAATTGAAACGATCATAATTATCAACAAAGTTTCTTACTCTTATCATTCACTTCTTCCCCCTCGAATACACAAAAACTTCCTCTTTTGATTAATTCGTATTTGCTGATATTGTATGAGAAAACTACGATCCTACTAAATTTTCCCAGAATTCTTTAGTCTTGATCATGACTCAAAGTCTTCTGATTATACTACTTTTTTTCTCATGGTATCAGTGATTGTACTAGTTCCCACGACTTCCGTCTGCAGGGATTTTGAATCAAGGTGTTTGGGCTCAGGTATGACTTCAGATGAGAACGAGTAGGACTCTCTAATATAAAGGCACGTGTAACTAAAAAGTTTGATATTTAAAAATAAGTGTTAGTAGAGGCTTTATAAGTTCTACAATTAGAGAGTGATAAAGGACAACAGAAATTTCTCTGGAATTATTAGTATTTCATTGCAATACTCTTCCAAATTCAAGGAAAACTTTTAAAAATACTCATAATGTTTGAAGATGCTCTCTTCTTTTCTATTGACCAGTGACCCATTTCTTCAGTATCTTTCAATTTTTATTTTTCCAAGACATCAACTTTCTAATCTTCAATTGGATTTGTATTACTACCTTCAATAGAAGAGCATGGTGCTTTGCCATACCGAAATCATGATTGAATACAAAATGCACGTTTGAATAGTCTTCTAGTATTCTCAATGTTAAGCCACCGTGCCATGAAAGTTCAAATACTCCAAGAGTGCTTCCAAATATTTTTCACTACCAAATCTGAGATTTGTTTCCGAAAAAGACCAAAAGTTTCATTTTCCCTTCCATCCAGGAGCCATCTCCTCCATTTTTATTCAATAATTCATCGACACGTTATTCATCAGAAGTAGTAGTAGTAGTCGTTGGCAAGCCTTCTTTGACTAAAGAGTGGTCACTGGGAAGAATCATCTTTTGCATGTTCTCCATTTTCACTAGAATGTCCAAGACACCGATTCCTTCTTTTCTTACATACCAAAGGCTTTTTCTATGTTATAAGTGGAGATGGTGAATAATAAATTTAAGGCAATCTTTGAAATGTTTTCCGTTTTGTGAAGAACTTCTGAGCCTTCTAGGAAATATGGGAGGTCAGGCAGCAAACAAACTACAGTAAGATTCTTGTATTATTTTCGTCTTCCCTTTATCCCCAGTCATGTTATAAGTGGAGATGGTGAATAATAAATTTAAGGCAATCTTTGAAATGTTTTCCGTTTTGTGAAGAACTTCTGAGCCTTCTAGGAAATATGGGAGGTCAGGCAGCAAACAAACTACAGTAAGATTCTTGTATTATTTTCGTCTTCCCTTTATCCCCAGTCTAGTTCCTTAACATTTTCTAGCATCAGCTAATGAAAACTTGTTGTCAACGAGGAACAGTAACGAAATTCTCCGAAAAGTCTCTCCTAATCATTCCCACATTCATAATAATTACATTGAGGTTTGACGCATGGCAAATCATGAATAGCAGGAAATAAAAAGTGTTATTTGATCCAAAATTAAGAAAGAAGACTAACGTTTCTTGTATTCAATTGTTTACAGAAGAATTGCAGAAAAAGAGCAAAAAGACTAGAAAAGTTGCTTTTGCGACGTCATTCGAGTGGGGTTGATCTGGTATTTAAAGCAGTTTTAGAGGGTTATCCATAAGGTGTGAGGATTGGAAAGATCATTTACTAAAAACTAATTTTGGAATGACGTCCCAAATAAGGGGAAAAGAATAAATGCACGTTCTACGGTGTGGTCAAGGAAAAGCTTATAAATAGACTAAATTCTGAAAACGTGGCGATAGTTCAATCTTATTTTCCAGTTTCTGTTTTTTGGTTCAATCAAACATGAAGATAGAAAATACATTTGTTCGTTTAGAATTTCAACAGTTTAGAATTTCCCATTATTCAATACCTGTGACATCACGATTACCGAACCATTTGATCAGTAACATATTCAGATTTCCCAACAACCTAGAACATGAAAATGACGACAGAATTTGAAATGATTTCTAGAAAACCCCTAGGATCTCGTTCAAATTCTGGTTACCAAGTACTGAAATCATAAATCTGCTCATTCCGTTTTTCAACCGAACTTCTTACATATTCTTTGAGATTCCTTCAGAATTCCTCCTTTTTAGATGACGTTATACAAATTCTCTCGATTCTTTCATCTCAAAACAAGCATCATCCGGGAGTCTAAATTGCTCCGAAATCGCTTTTTGATTTATGGGCATCCCGTGGTACTAGTTTCCTGGATCTCTTTGTCTTCTTTTTCTTTTCTTATACTACTATTTTGATGTATACATTCCTTCATTTTTCTCCATTTGTCATCTTCAATTTTGTAGTTTGTTATTGATGGGAAAACTCTTTTTTTCCAATGTAATCATTGTTTTTATTCACACGGAACAATGGCAAAGATCTCTGATTACAGTAGTCTTGACACATCATTTGTGCTTTCTTGTGATCTCGTTGAAGTTTTGATACTTCTAATTCAATAGAACTCATCTACGTAGATACATTGAATACAACTCAAATTGATTCTAAGGAAAAAGTTGAGAGAGCATCAAAACTTGCATAACTTATAACTTTTTCTCTACTAAATTATACAAATAATCTGATATTTTTAGCTATTCCATTTACTATTAGCTGATTCCATTTATATCACAATACACAGCTCATAATATATTCTGGAATTCATTTTTAGAGGAAAGTATCCGGTTGCAATAACTTCTTTTTTTTTGAATTTCTCACGGTGTTCAATGAAGTACATTCTGTAAAATAATAGTGCTCATCTAAAATGTTGTCATTATTCTTTTGTGGCTGAAAACCCATCACTTTGTAGGTCAGCTTTAGGGAATGATCTGATTCTTCTGACTTGAAGGCTTGCGGGTTCGGAGCAACATATATAAATTCTGAATCTGTTCTGATGAAATTCAATGTTGGCTCACTCTTCTTTTGTTTCTTGTTAACTTTATGATAGGAAAAGCTATATTTTTCTACAATATTTTCCAGTGAATCAGCTTTCATCTGGTATTTTCACTTTTTAAAGATTATCGCCAAACTTTAGTCAACGATCTTTGGAACTCCACTTTTACTTTCAAAGATTATCCTAAATACCGTTTCCTTTCTTCGAAAACTTCCTCAATATTTAACTTCTTCATGAAAGGTCTGTCTATCATTTCGTATTGTTAAGAACACAAGAAATATCAATTATATCAAGTTTATACTAACAACAACAAAAATAAAGAGCTAGAGTCGTTTAATGACAGTTTACACTTCTAGTCTCGAATAACTAATTATGTGTACAAGTCGTTCATTTTGCCTTGTCTAGGACGGGTACATGCACACGCACACACATCATTGAGAAGAGATGTGTCCTTAAAAATAAGAAGGATTACGGTGGAAAATAGAAAATCTATTTCTAGCAATGCATCCATTATGAAATGTTCTATAGAGTCTAGAGGTCATTTCAGTTAATCTGAGGATTCCGATTGTGAGGATATTTATAACTGCAAAAGGGGAAATGGATAAGACTAATTCCGGTGGGACAAGAGACAAAAGATAGATTAGTTCCGTGCTCACCTTTCTCACCGTCTAGATGTTTCTATAATTATCTCTTGACAGTTAGCGTATTTTTTTTGAATAGTTTGTAACTTTTCTGACCTGATAAAGAACATAAACAACTTCTATACTATTTCGACCAAATGATCTCGATTTGTCTTTCAAAAATCTTCAACAATTTTCTAGTTGAACAGACAGAAGACCAAAAAGTGTATCTTGATTCTGACCGACACGCAATGATCTACTATTCTTGACTCATCAACTTTTAGAATGCACTTGGAACCTGAAAAAGCCATTAAGATTTTCACTCAACGTCATTTTTTTTGGGTAAATTTCTAAAAATTGTCACGTACAAAACATCTAAAATGCGTATTATTTTTTGTTACATTGTCACTTGATATTCGTCATCAATTAAGAATGAAGAAGGGGGAGGAAGAAAAGGGGATAAGCTCTTTTTTTCATGATTCTATTGTCACGTAGATATCTAAAATATCTGATATAAAAGTCAATATTTTGTTGTTGATTCACTCGTAGTTATGATTTTATCTTTTTTCCCTAAAAAAGTGTACTTCCTCATTTCTGACGTCCCTTCCCTGTTTTCGATATTCTTGATTGAGGCTAAGGATTAGAAGGTGACTAGTTAGGTAAATGTTCAGAAATTAATGACCGTATCGCGGCGATCAGATTGTTTTCTTTCGTTGAAGTTGACGTGTCTAGGGGTACACTCGCGGAGTTTTGAAAAATTCATACCACGTGTTTTGATTTTCGAATTTTATAATCGGTCTGAACACATCTTATCCGCTTCAATAAACAGTTGGATTCTACCTCCCCTAGTATAGTGATTTCTTTATATTATAAAGTTTATAAGGCACCACTCACGCATGGGAGTCCGAGAAAACAGATTCTGAAGTTACAGAAGCCTGGTTTAATGTGGAGTTTTTCTTTTATTCTCATTTTGTGTTCTATTCAAAGAAGGTCTTCGGCAGGTAGTTGACAATTCCAGTCTGATTCCCTTTTGCTTGAACTTCAGTTTAAAAGAATCACTAGTTTTCACTTTTGTAATAGTTCTCAAATGAACGTCATCTCGTCTCGTCATGGTCTAATAAGAAGCATTTATTTCTGTCAGCTCCGAAATAGAGTCCTTCCACGCATCCACCCTCATTCTAGTTGAGTTGGATACTAAAATTTGCAGAATTCTAATAAAATTGATGTGGTTCTTTTTTTTGGAGAAGAAGATATGCAAAAACGTCTAATTCTGTTTTTGTAGTTTTAGTTATCCCCTCCGCAAGATATATCAAAAGTTTTCAAGCATTCACACATATTCAAATGATTGTGTGTTCAAATGTTCACCAGATAAAGATTCTGATAACATTTTCTATCAGATTATCTATTCGAAGTAGACGCTCATGAACAACTTCCGATGGTTACTGTATCTCAAAATCACAAAAACTCTATCAATCTTTCGATCTCTTCAGTATTGTTCAATTCACAACCATAGAATTAACTTCCAACAAACCATATCAAATCAGTTTTGAGCTTCTTGAAACTGACGTGTTCTTTTAAAACTTCCAGACGTATCATTATGTTTCCAAGTCAAAACAATTCATTCAAATGTATAATTATGATATTTCATAAAACTACTTCCTTCTTTTTCCCCTTGACATTTCGATCAAAAATCTCATTCCTCCACCTACACAAATTCTAATTCTTGAAAAGAAACAATCGTAATTATGAAAAAAGACTATTGAAATAAAAAAGGCAACTCGTTAGAATACTGCGTCAATTGCTCATTGCTCACGCACCACTCAGATTCAGGTGTTTCACAAATTGTAGTACAGAAACTTCAGACTCTTTTTCTCGTCTTTTTTTCGCTCAGAATAATTAATGAGAAGTTTATTTTTACGCAGTATGAGCCGCAAATAGTTTAGGTTTCACGTGCTTGAAAAATATCCAAAACTGAAAAAAGCGAAACAAACTAAATGAGGTTAAGTAAAATAGAAAAGTGAGAGAGAGGTCTTCTGGAAAGATATGGAAAGGATTTTTGAAGTTTTCTCGTTGCACCTGACTCTGTGTTTTGATCAGGTCATCATCACTGGGATCCTAGATATAACCGAAACTCAATGCTCCTATCTTTAATTCTTTTCAATCACAAAGCATTATTCCTTGTTTTCTGACCATCTTCTATCATTTACTTTATTTCTATTCTAGGAAACTGACGAATTTTCAGATCACCCATTCATTTATTTTTCTTTTATTCATTCATCTTCCAGGTAACTAAAAATGAATAGACCTTCTATTTGGCCACCCACCTTTCCAACCTTAACAATTTCGTAATCTTCTCCTCATTGTCTTTGAGTCATCTTCCTAAATCTTAAGGTGAACACATGTCAATTCTTTTTCCAATTCCTCCCTCTCTTCTTTCCATTCCATTCTCTTCCTACCAGCTTAATCTAGCATCCTACGCTCCGCCCACTTTTCATTACTCCCTCCCTCCGAATTTTTTTCGTTCTTAAAGCGGTGGACAGCTCCGCCTACTTCATGTTCAGTCTAGCTTTTCAACTTTTATTTTCGTAATCGTTTGTGTTTGATATATTTCTATATTTTTGTGTTTTAGGTAACACAACGTGCACATTCATACAAAAATGCTCACAAAACTGATCGTGGCACTCACAATTCTTGTTCTTCACATGACACTTGGAGCAGTTATTCGGGAATCTGTCGATCGAGAAGGTACTGTTGTTTTTATCATTTCCTTAATTTCATATTGTTCTCTAGAATTTGGGGACAGTAATCATTGTTTTATAATTTCCCTCTAATACAAGAGCAATGCTCTTCTTTTTTGTCCAAACTACAAATGAAACTGAACACCATTTTCCAAAGTTCCAAGAACCCTCAAAATCAGTTCGTTCATTTCCTTTTCATCTTCTTCTTCTTTCCGTAATCCGATCCTTTTCTTCTATCAATCTGAATAATTCTTTTCCATTATTTGCACCTTATGACACTTTCATAGTGGGGTGGAGATCCAGAGAGTGCAGATCGAACGACTTGAGAGCATTTCGTCAGTGAAATGTTATCTCTCAATTATCCATTTGGATTTATATTATAAAGTGGTATGAGATTTTCTATTGTTCTAGCCATTCCACTGAAAGAAAAGGATTATAGAATTTATGAAAAGATTGTAAAGAGAAAGCATGGAGAAATAAAAATGGAAGCAAAGATTACGATGGATCTAAAAGCTCTAATATCATCAAAAAGACCTGAATTATCTCCTAAAACCACACATTCTATTTTCAGAATACGTTCCAATCGACTGTTCAACATTAAGCGAATGTAATGGAAATTGGGCTTGTGTAGACTATTTGATGAGTCTTTACCGTTTGGATTGCGTCGCCGGACCAGGTACGGTTGTTTTATATTTTGTAGTCTGATTGCAGTAGTCTGCCTGAAAGTATATTAAAATTTCATGATTCGAAAGAGACTAAACATGCTCAAGATATTTATAGGAGCAGGTGAAGTTTTCGTAGTTGAGAAGGTACCAGAAATTTGAATATCATATTTTATTTGAGGTTTGTTTACCAAGAAAATCGTAAAGTAAGGACATAATGTTAAGCATCCAGATTCACAGTTTTGAAAAACCTTTAATAGAAGTGCATACCTTCCAATCTCAAAAGGGCATCTCCGGCCTACCGTAATTCATTGCAATTCCAAAAAAAAAACTCTGAAAACTTGTTTTCTTTCGTCTCTTCATTTTGTGTTTTTACGTAGAATAATTTCGAATAAATTATGAAAATCAGTTACTGCTCATTGATTTTCATTCGCATTTCGTGGTCCGTTATGAAATAAAGAATCGAAAACAAAAAAGTTGATTTGGTTCCAAAGAAACTTCTTTAAAAAAAGAGTCTTGTGACATGTTTCAATGATCACCTTTCTCTCTAGTCAACCACCCCCAAAGGAAGAAGAGAACAGAATCATTAACAAGAGGAAGAAGCTTCTTTCGAAATGAAATAACAATTGTCTATTGTATTATTAATGAATGGATTAGGGGATTATGTTCTCTAACTAGAGGAAAGTCAAAAATGAATTGGGCCTTTTTTTGTGATTTTCGTGTCGTTACCAAGAAAATGATGATATAAAATATTATGTTTTGTGTTTGAATTATCTCAAAAATTTATAATTTTCAGTTTCCAAAAAGTCTCCCTTCGTCAATGGTGGTGGTAAACGTGGTGGAATGAAGAATCTTCAGAAAATCTTCTTGGGAAGTTACATGTCAAAACTTCGTTGACCTATTTTCTTCATTTGGAATCTGAAGTTCTTTTTTGAAGACTACCTCTCATACCATAAACTTTCCTTCCCCATTTCTCTTCTCTTCCCATCACATTCCTTTATTAGCTTCTCCCTGTTTCAGATCCACGTGGCCAAATTTAAAGTGCCACGTGGCGTTTTAATTTATTTCTAGCTGGCCGCATATCATTTTATTCTCGCTGTTTACTGTCTCTTTCAAATCTTTAACTTAACATCTACTTCTCCTCTCTCTATATTCGTTATATTTTTTGGTGAACAATGAAAATAAACGAACTTCAGTGTTAATTGGTCTTTGAGAAGATGTGCACTGACTGCACATTCAAGTCAACATCTGCAACTGACAAGTGCACTGAAAGAAAAGATTTCAGATTTTCAAAGATTTCCATCTGCTCTGAAAATGCCACGGTCTGAGACCAGTAAAACTATGGCCTTTCGTATACATTAAGATTTTCAGCTGCCAACTCTATATGTAATCAAGAGTATTTTGTAGGGCTGTGTTATTATTCAGCTAGAATACGAGAAGAGATAACGATGAAAAATAACAAAAAAGAACAATGAGAGAAAAACCTGGAAAACAAACAGAAAGATCCTACTACAACTACATATTTACCGAAAAAGAAAGAAAAGCGAGGGAAAATTGAATTTTGAACGTAATAGCGTTTAGTCCTCCTTTTTCGGGACCACATGTGAGAGCCCGATACCGAGTGGCATTGGCTCAACACCAGTAGTCATCCGTTCGTTTCGTTGCTCAGCCCACGCGGCACGAGCATCCCGGGTCCATCGAGGAACCATATTGTCTGCGATCAATCGGATCATTGTCTGAAACAAATGGATAGAAGGAACGTCTACATGTCAATTAATTTACTGATTCCTGATTTCTGAAAGGGTGTTTCCTCCATCTGGCATCCAAGTGACCCTCGAGATTGGAGAAGAAGGGAAGTGCCTTTGGTTTCCTCAATGGATAGCGTCCTTCACCGTAAAAGTCGTCCAGATTCAAACGCTGGAATAATCAATTTATCTTGTTTCGAACAAATCGTAGAGCTTCATACATCAAGTGCCTCAAGAGTTTCCTCGGTTTTGAGTTCAGTTGAAATTGGTGACGCAACGATTTGAGGCAAGAAATGACGAGATGGGGACATTTCAACAACATGAAGACCTGCAATAGTTTCGAATTTTGGAAATCATTATCAGTGACGGAGAGAAAAAAGACCGAGGGAACGAAATGAGGAAGTAGTGAGCAATAGGGAGGTAGGGAAACCCTACAAAGTCTGAAGACTAAGATCAGAATTATTGTGCTAATCGAGTGGGGAGGCTGATCTGTTGTTGTAGATCGAGAACGTTCTCATTCTAGGAACAAGGGGATTAGCAGAGCACTTTCGAAAGTATTCGAAAAACAAATAATTTGAGTGGAATTAGACTCGTTAATGACGATCGATTATTTTTCCAGCCAACAAAAGTGAAACCAAATAACCTTTTCTTTCTGCCAACTGTTGGTGAGTCTCTTGATTGAGAAGTCCAGTGACAAAAGCGTGAGTCAACGCCAAATAATTTTTCGTTGAACCCTCAACCTTCACATAAATATCCTTGATACCAATAGCCTCACAAATTTTGATCAAACGTGGATGGCAAGTCAATCCGAATCCACGTGGACGACGTTGAGCAAAAACACGCGTATTACGGCATTCAGCATAGAAGTCTTGGTAGATAGTACGTCCCTCGTGAAGTTCGACATGGAAGATTTTACGTGACGCCATTCCCATACCGTTGATAATGGCAGTTGTAGTACGATGGATCGGAGCTTTTCCTACTGCGTATCCAGCGAGTCCTCGACCGTTCCCAGTGACAACAAGAGCAGACATTGTGTGGACTCTTCCGAAGACATTGGTCATATTGGAAGTACGTTTCACTTCAAGACAATACGTTTCGAAATCGTTAAAATCAACGCCATCGAGTGGTGGGGGAGCTCCGAGTTTCTGTCCGACTAATTGATTTCCAGAGAATCCTCTTTCCATTGGATGAAGTTTCTCGCGGTTTCTTTTCTTCTTGCCCCTGGAAAATAAAGGAAACATTTTTCGATCAAACAATGATAACATACGTGTCTTTTTCCTCTAAAATCTTTCTGACACCACCCATCGAATCGCGAACTTCATCTTCTGTCTGCTCAGCAATAGCCATCAGACCTTCTTCTTCTTTAAAGCGCATTGGTGCATTCAATCCGGCGAACTCCACTTTCATTGGACCTGGAAAATTATTCGATATTTTATTCGTTTCGTTTTTTTTTTCGTACTGGATCCAATTCGATAAAACCGATTTAATGGTCTAACGGGTTGTCTTGTATTACGACGTCCTTTCTTCTGTCCAGATTTTGAGACCGACGTGAGTGTTTTCCACAGTTCTGGTCCGGACCTCCTCATAAAGAAGTTAACCGTATTGCCACGAGTTTGGATCAGTGGCAATAGGGAAGCCATCTGAAAACACCGATGTACACTGATAATTCTTTGAACCCAAGATAAACGTTCGGACTCGAAGAAACCGAATTAGTTTTTGAAAAACAAAAGCCATAAATATAAATAAAATCCATATTCGTTGGGAAAAGTAAGAGGATACCGTATACCAGAAAAAAAATTAGGCAGAGATTTTCGAGTTACAAAATCGATTGCAAGTGAATCACATGAAATAAGAGGGGGAAAGCTTCTAAATGGAACAACTAACAGAAAAAAAAAATCACGAACGGAGAAGGCAAAAACGGTGATGATTAGAAGGGACGTCAAATGACCCGAGTAGACTGATGTGAATAGAATAAATTACACCTAGACAAGTTAACGGAATGCTTATTCGGCCAGGAAAATATTGCAATAAATTACAGAATTTGGAATAAGATTTGAGAATATACATTTTGAAGAAAAATTAATTGTTGTTTTGTCGATGCCTCCAGAATAAGAACATTGGAACTACAGCAGTGACAGTCATCAGAATAGCATCCCATCGTGGGCCGACAGACTGTTCCAGGAAGCTAATTAATGGAAGTTTGTTGAGCTCTTCCAAATAAAATACAACAGCTAACTTCGCCAACGCTAACTTGGCCGGCATCCACGCATCAACGCTGTGTTCTATGGCTTGATCGTAAAAACGTTTTGCCAGGTAGAGATCTCGAGTGATTCCTTCGCCCACTTCATGCATGTATCCAAGATTGAACATTGCTTGAGCAACTCCATGTCGATCAACAGCCGTTTTATAGTTGGAGAAAGCTAAGCTATGATCGGTTTCTGTGCCGAGACCGTAGTAATAATAATCACCGAGCTTCACACGAGCAGCGGCGTATTCTGTAAAAAAAAGATTAGTTGGTGGTTTCAGTGTATGATGGACGTACATTATTTATCGCTCACTCGTATTTTCATTTTATTTATGTTTACTTTAATTTCTTACGCTTCAGCGCGTTTTCACCCACTTTCTTACCTTGATTGGCTGATCTCTGCCAGTTGAGGAATGCTCTTTCCAAGTTATTATCCCTAGGTCCGTTGAATAACGCAGTCGCTTCTTGACGATCCAAAATGAATGCTAGGTTTGTCTGTGCAACTTCGTAACCCAGTTCTGCCATAAACAAATACTTCATCGCAGCTTCATCCTGTCGACCTTCCTTGTATGCGGCATGAGCCTCCATGAGTCTTTCTCCCCACTTTCCTCTCTCAGCAACTGATTTGAAGAGGTCAACGGCATGTGAACAGGAACGAGGAACTCCAGTTCCGGTGGCGTGCATTTGAGCGAGATTGTAGTAGGCTAGAAGGTGACCGTTTTGAGAGGCTAGTTGATAAAGTTTGACCGATTTTTTGAAGTCCCGATGTACTCCTTTGCTAGTGGGAACTCCTTCTAGAAATGAATGAAATTTTATTAAAGAGAACTAAGATTTATAAATACTTACTGTAATTTAATTCTGCCAAGTACATCTGACCATCAGCGTTTTTCTTATCAGCTGACAACGTTAACAACTTCAATGCTTTTTCGTAATTCCTTTTCACTCCTTTTCCTTTCATGTACATTGCTCCTAAAACTGCCTGTGCATTTGGGTTTGACTTATCAGCAGATTTCATAAGGTATTCGAATGCTTTTTGATAGTCTTTTGGGGTAAACGGAGTACCATCGAGATACATTTTTCCAAGGTAAGTCAAAGCATCGGCACTTCCTGATTCGGCAGCCGATGTCAAATATCTAACAGCAAGTTCGAAATTCTGGTTAAGACCACGTCCACCGGCCAAATAAATTTGTCCGAGACCCAATTGAGCAGAGGTGTCCCCTTTCTCGGCAAGCATTTTGTAATATTCGAGAAGGTTTGTGTCTAATGGAGCTGTTCCAGGTTGCATATGAATAGTTGGATCAGTTTCATCAGTGAGTCGGATTCGTTGAATAGTTTGTCCCGTGGTAAATTTCACATTATCGACAACAGTTTTAGCTACTTTCTGATAGTATGAAAGTGCTGTTTCGCAATTTTGTGGTACTCCAACGCCTTGGCTGTATCGGAATCCCTATAAATTTGGAAGTAAAAGTTCGTTAGTTTAATTCTTTTAAGTACCATAGCCATTTGAGCCAACGGATTTCCACCGAGAGCAGAGAACATGAAATAAACGAGAGCCTTTGCTTGATTAGATTTTTCTACTCCGATTCCTGCTCCATGCATGAATCCTAAAGCTAGTTGTGCATCAGGTGATCCATTTTTCTCAAGGTCTTCAAAAACAGTTTTTGCTTCTTGAATACTCCATCTAGAATAATCTCCGAATAAATGAGAATATGCCAATACTTTTCTCGCTTCCTGATGACCCAGAGCAGCGGCTCGATCGAAAACTCGATGAGCAGCTACTCTCCCATCTCTTCCGTGACCTTTTCCTCTTTCTATGTACGCCATTCCCCTTTGGAATTCCGCTTCGGCTTCGGCACTGGAAATGCTAGTTCGGTTTGGATTTTTCTCATATTCGATTACCTGAGCGGCTCATCTACTTTTTCTGCTACATATTCATCACCGATAACTTTCGGTGGATCACGTTGCTTTTTATTTTCTTCTTGTTGAGCAGTAATCTGTTCCCAGTCCAAATCGGCTTTCGATACATCAATTGCTGTCAATAGAGAACCTGAAATTAGCTATTTCGAAAAATGTCGAACAACAAGTAGTTCCACCTGTACTTTTTATTTTAATCGATGGTGCTTCTCCTTCAGCAGACACTAATGCTTCTGTCTTCTTTTGACACGTGGCTGAAGAAGCCAGTAACAACAGTATCAGGCCGGTTTTAATCATCCTGGAAAAATTTGAAAATTTTTGGACTTGCAAAACTTTGTTTTTTTTTATTTCTTAAATAAAAGATTGAAAGAAAATATAACGGAACTTGATAAACGTTTCATTTTTAGAAAAAATAATATTCTGACGTTCGTTAGCATTTACGATAAACTGCGCGCCGTCCGTTATACCGGAGTGTCGTAGCAGCTCACTTCGGAACTTTTTGGAATGAAAAATAAAATTTGTTGTTGACTAGCATGAATTCTGACTAAAATCCCTAAAAATGGAAAAAAAATAAAATTTAATATGTTGAGTCAATAGAGTTAGAGAAAGCTCCTGGATTCGGTGAAGAATGCAAAACGCATGACGCACGAGAAGGAGCACACGTTTTTTTTCCAAATAGTCCGAACAGTCAAGATAGAGAATGGAATCAGAAAGATAATCAAAACGTTAAGTTCCGATATTAATGCCTGAACCTCATATCCACATTGCCTTTTGTCGTCGACTTCGCTTGAAAGATGAATGCCACCTCACAAGCTTTTTGCTTCAAATAGAGAACACATATTGCGGCCATTATTCTCTGACAATGGTGTATGGTTAATCTTTTCATAGTCTCTGCTATGTTTACAAAGCAGGTTGAGGGTATTTTCCAAAATTTCTGTTCAGTTTCGAAAACCATTTTTCATAGTCCCTCTAAAAGATGTGTGCTTCTTCACTGTATCTTCCAATATTCAAAGACCGACACTCTCTTCCCAATCATCGCTTCTAATCTCATTTTATGTGTATTTTATATCTTTGAAACTCATTTTCATGGTCATCTCTTCCAAGTTTTTGTTGCAAAGTGCATCACAGTTCGTTCCCTTCGTTTCAGATTTCTAATCTCTATCGTAATTCTTTAATCTTCTTCCATTTTATTACATTCTCCCTTACGGTTCGGTCAGATTTTATGACAAATTGAAGTGCTTTTCAATTCCTTGTTGGCTTAAGTTTTCGAATTGCGGAAGACAAGAAAATGAAGAATTTGAACAATGTGCTGAAGGAGAAAGAAAGGAAAAAGGTTTTGAGTAGATCAGTGAGAGAGACATCTTCATTTCCCTCTTTCCCTCACTTCTTACCGATTTCTGTCCATTTACGACGGAATTCCTCTGTTCGTCATTTACGACTACAATGGTGAATAGTAGTGGGCAATTTGAGGAATCTGGCGCGACGCCCTCCAACCGCAACTGTCAAGATAAACGTTTTAGGGTTTTGGGGTACTAAAAAAGCAATAGAGAAGTGTTGCTGAAATGATCAGAAATCGTGTTGGATCAAACTCCAGTGACATTTTGAATTACTGGAAGATTAAAACACAGTGACTTCATTTTGAAAAGCATGTGAAGTGTTTCGTTCAGGTTTTTCAGATTTTTAGAAGCTTCGAACTAATTAGTTAGAGCTCATTCATCAGGGTATACACTTTATTCAACAATATCAAGCCAGTATCGGGAGCATCTTAATTTTCTGACATGTATTACATAAACGGAATATATTGTTTTACTGGCGGGGAGTTTGAAATCAGGAACGATCAGCTTGGCCGTTCATCTTGAATTATACTTATGAATTTTACTCGAGCGATTTCAGTTAACAAAAACTTCATAGCGGCTCTTTTTTTCTACTCAATGAAACAATAATTGATTATAACATCTTCTAACCACAACATCAGTTTATTAGTGATTTGCAACTCTCATTACAGCCCACTTCTATCACCAACAGATACATTGTTTTAATCAACGATCCACTAATAGTCTAATTTTAGCATTTTGTATGCACGAACAAGACCAATTCATTGGCCAATAAAGCTTATAAAAATTTAGTTTTCGTGCCCTTATCTGCCCAATTAACTTGAGGTTTTTGTTACAAAAGCGGCCAGAACAAGAGAAAATCGACGGTGAACGACGCACTCATAAATATCGGCATCTCCTTTTGTAATTCCTCTCTCAAAAAGTGATTATCTGATTATCTAATAGCCTTTCGTAGTGACGTGGCGGAGTATATGTGATCAAAGAATCAAAATGAATGAGGAACCTTTTTTTTTATCACCGTCTTCATAAATAATGGGTTCACAAGGAAGCCACTCAGGAATTTCTGATTCGTTCAAAGTTATTCCAATCGGTTCATTTGCTGTCATCGAACGACCTCCCTTTAAACGCAAAAACAATGTTCTGTACCAACTATTAGAAGATGGATTGACACCGTCCGTGAGGCGCCAGAATTCGCAACTTGTCCATCTATTTTTATCACACTTATCTGTTCTCGAAGACACGACACGATTCGGGTTTGATTCGTCAAATGGTGTGTTCCGAACGTTTGGTACAGAATGTGTTTGAAAGAATAATAAACTCGAGACAAAGTTCTCTTTTGATCTAGAAATGGAAGATGTGTTAGTTGCACAGTTTCAACTCCAATTGCATACATGCATTGGCTATTTATTCCGAAGTTCTGTGACGGCTTCTCTAAAAGTTGGGAATAGCTATTTGTTGATTTTTTGCAGGGTGTAAACATGATAATGACTCATAATATTTTGGATTCAGCGAACTTATCAGAGCACACCCATAAGAAAAAAAAACTGCTAGAATTAGAACCATATCTCTGTTTTGGCCCATATTGTACTGCTCATCTTGACCCCTCTGTTTCGAATTTGAAGCTACCAGTGAAAACCGATCTTTAGTTTATTTTTGTTATTCTGGGGAAGTCCATTTCATGTAATAGACAGGCGAAAAGTGATCTTGTTATATTAATCGAATTATACATATCAGAAGAGTGGGGGATATAATTCGATAAGACATTGTCTTCGAGTACACATCAACCGATCAATGTATCGTATACCACAAATGGCAAGTTTCATCGTACTATTTCATTTGTGCTATTGACGTGGCATTATCATTTTCATACCACACCCTTTCTCAAAAATATCCATCGTGATATAGAACCATCTCGATGAAAAATCCAACCTAATCGGTACTGACGGCTCAACACACGTATAACACGTTGGCACACGTCAATCGGATTTGTCCCGCCTTCAGAGAAACATCAAATTGAACTGGGAAGATGTGAAGATTGTAGAGGGAAAATCTAAGGCTGTCGGCGACCAAGATCTGATTGATGATGGATGCGTTGGGTTATCAGGCGCGAAAGCACGCCGCCATGATAATATAGACAAGGAAAAAAGTAGAAGATGAGACACGGGCGGTTGGGATGCTTCGAGTGGACGACAGCGACGACGCACTCTTTGGTCTGAACTCTCTAGAACCAAAAAAGATAAAGAGCAGTTTTTGGTCTCATTGTGAACGACTCAAAAATCATAAATTCTCTAATTTACGGCTACTTCTCAAATCAAAAGTTACCCGAGCTATTTTTTGAAAAAGAATTTGAAACAGGTCGTGTTGACTTCCAATGAATTTTTTTTAGATACCTGTAACATAATAACGCATCTGGAACAATTTCAAAGTTATTCTCAGTACGCCGTCTCAGTTTGGAGCAGATTGACAAAAAATCGGAATAACTGACCGACATGAATCTAGTTTCGACTCTTTGAGTTATCTCTGGAAAGTCTCGACCGCCATTATCTGGAAAATTCATACTGATAGAAAGTAACCATAGTTGTTGAATACCATGTTCGGAAACATAGGGATCTATTCAGAAAGACAATTTCAATTCAAATGTTGTTTTGTAGGTTATTTCACTGTAACAAGAGTTTGTATCTTCTCTGAAATCAAATCCCCATTCAGAACGCTTTTGCAAAAAGATAAACAACACTTTTATTCAGTGACTCAACATAAACAGTTCGTCAAAAAGTTAGCTTGTCATCTTCGTCATCGGCTGCTTTGACGTCAAACTGGTAATCACAGCATTCCTCAAATTCCGTCATTCACATCTAACACTTTATCCCTTCATATCTTCTTCTTTTCCTTCAAACTACTCAACTGTTCTCGTTGACTGACACGTTAGTCCAACGGTCAGAGAGGAACACAACACATACACATGACTTAGGTCCAATTAGAAAGAAGGCGCCCAACTTGTTAAAACCATCGAAATCATGTTTTTTGCGCATGTATTCCATTTTTTCTTTCGCTCCATCGTCCTTCGTACAATCAGGGGGCATTCCATCAATTCTTATCAGTTTGTTTTTGACACTTTTCGCTGAATCATATCATATCTTCTTAAACAATATCTGATGATTGGTCGCTTAAAAAGGAAAGCGGTCATAGATACGCACTGGGAGTATCTGATATGTCATACAAAGTCATAACGATCATTTCGTCTTTATTTCAGATCAGATTCTCCCTCCATCGTCTTCTTATTTAGGTTTCTGAACGGCCGTGGAGAGAGATTGATTAAGTGGTCAAATGAAAGAGGAAGAGAAAATAGAGAGATCAGCTAGACTATACATGATCTATGTACAATCACATATATGGTAGGATGTAGAGGGTTACGGTAGGTTCTGAGAATATAGAAATTAAAAAAAGAACTTATAATGTAGATCTAGAGATAACACGAGCCTCAATTTTCAACTGGATTAATTTGTCAGACCTGAAAATAAATTGTTATGATGCCGATGACCCTTCAATTAGGAGTTGTTCCAGTGAACGTAATTCAAAGTTCAATTCTTCGATTCATTTTCATACGTCATCTATAGGTCATATATAATACCTTCAAGTACCTCTTTCTACTAGAATCATATAAACATCTTCATCGTCATAAATAGTGCAAGTTCACCCTAAATCACAAGTGGACTCCCACCCAACTAATAATACTGGAGAAAAAATCAAATTTCTATAGCAATATTTCAATAACAAACTTTCTGCAGAGACCTTACAAAAAACTAAAAAACATCTGAAATGACAGATAGATGAAAAAAAAAGAAATTCATCCAATTGCTATAACTCATCCATCAGACGAGAGGAAGACGTATTGCAAATGGGGTTGTTTGCGACCAAAAGGAATTTTAATCACGATCTTTGTTCGTTACTAAGGAAGCGAAATGTGTTTTTATCCCATTTGGAGAGTGCAGTACTATAAATATGTCTGGCGGGTTTTGGTTTTCTAAATCAGAAATCTACAGTTCAGGAAGAGAAAATAAGAATGTGTGTTTGTGAATTTCCAAAAGAAAACTGAAAATGGAAACTTTCCGGGGAAACGAGGTCATAACCGAAAGGTTGAAAATTGGGAATGAGTGAACATTATACTGTCTGGCGGTTCAAGACTGAAAATTCAAACTATATTCAGTTTCTTCAGAACAGAAACTTAAAGACGTGGACATTAGAACATCTGGAAGAAAAAATATTGGAATTTCAAGACATTATTTTTACAGAGAATTGAAACCCTGAGAATTAAAAACTTTCCACAATGAACTATTGGATTACTTTCATTGTTGTGATTTTGTTACTTTTTTTCAAATTTCAATTCCTTGTTTACAGTTTCTGTTTTTCGAAGTTGTTTTGAAGTACTTTTTGGGTACACCAGTCTTCATTAATCATCGAAAACATCAGTTCAGTGATGAATGAGTGAAATGGACCTTTGTACCGTCGTACCATGCGAATCGATCCTATGTGATCTGGAACCTACATAAGGATGATTCGTAAAATGATTGATAAAATCGTTTATTTCTGATGACGTGGCTTCGACAAACGGACGCCTCGTTAGCTGTGGAACGTGACGACAGTCTTTCTTTTTTCACACAGACAAATTCCTATCATCCAATTCATATCTGGGTAATATCACTGATATCGGTCTCTTTCTTCTGTCTTAACTACCAATTCTTCCTTCGGTCTTCTTGAGACTGATGTCTACACACCTTCAAAATGACCAATGCCACGTCAACGAAGAGAAGAATCAAACTAACTGCCTAACGAGGAAAACATGTAAAAAAAGATGAGATAAGGAGATGAAGAAGATGATAGAAGTACAACTACACATTCCATTTCGCTTTTTTTCTTCCTTGTCCTATCACTATCAGATTGTAAAATTAGAGATAAGGTGATAGTGATATCCCACGAAGGGGTAATACCTATAAATAAATATCCAACTGTGTTGTTCATGACCTTGAAATGGTTGAAATTGCTGAGTAAAAAAGAAAGGATCAAGAAACATAAGGAGAGGATTTTGAGAGAAAATGTGAGAAAATGATCGAAAAACTTGAGAAAAGAACAATCTAGTGGTTAGAAAGTAATTCAGAAGAATATGATGGAACTAGTGTTGTAGAATGAGAAATAAGGTTAATAAATAGAGTCGGTGCACTTTTAAAAAAAATTCATAATAAGGTTTCCAAATCAATTTTTATCAGAGCATGCAAAATTAAGAATAGATGGGAAACTGACATAACAGATCTAAAGCTAGAATTCGATGGTTATCAGATAAACTAGAAGGCTTGAATTTATTTACAAATTCCGCAATGAACTTTCAAGAGGTGATTGGTTTCTTAGAAAATCCGAAAACATCGCACCTATTGAAACTGATCCTCACCACAATAGAAGTAGATACCAAACACCTCCCGAACAGTTCCATTTGTAATAAAACGTGAATATATCTAAACAAAAAACAAGGAACTCAACTTGTACCGTACTCTCTTTTACTTTAATGAGGAAATAGTTGTGGAAAACAAATCAAAAAACAAACCGTGTATTTACAAAAAAATGGGCATACAATAGCACATGACTATTCTTCTCCAATCGTCCATCAGCTTTGAAACATCTTGTTCACACTAAAAGACAAATATCCTAACACTGATCCTCACCAATCTCATTAATCTTCATGAGATTTTTTCGGCGTATTCCCCCCTATCACGAGACATTCTCTTATCCCCGTGTCATTTTTCCAATACATCTATCTTTAGCCCTTCATCAACGAGGCGACAACATAAGTGATAAGAGATAATTGATAAGCGTCGTCATCGACACTTTGTCCCGCGAAGGAGACAAAAAACTAGCGCCCCGCTAGCGGTCGGCACGAACGGATAGGAACATGAACAGAACGTCTCCAGAAGGAGGAGAGTTATCTCATCAGCTGATGATTAGAAAGATAGAGATTAGTGTTATCTGATATAGTGGAATGTAAACACCTCATATCTTATGATAATTCACGAGATTTCTCTTTTTAGCACCGCCCATCTGTTTCCAGGCCCCGCCCCCTCTTCACTGGCTGAAGGACGGCGTGCGCGCATCTCTGATCAACGACTACAGGGCGACAATATTTAAAGGGCGACGAGGAAGACTGTGTACCTCACTTTCAAGTGTTCACTTCTTCTTCTTCTTTCTATTTTTAGAAAACACCAAAATAAATCATGAACTTCTTTGTATTCTTTGCTGCCGCCTGTTTGGTCTCTTTCATTTCTGCCAAACCAACCACCACGACTACAACTGAAAAACCAGATGGTAAGGAGTTTACTTCTTCTTTTTAAAACATTTTTTTAACTCTTGTTTTCTTTTAGACTCCTTCGATCTTGACCTTTTCCTTGGTGCAATGGGAGATGGACATTTCGCTGATGGAACTGGAAATTTCGATGGAGTCGTTGTTTCTTCGACCCCAAAGAAAACCGAAAAACTTCCAGGACAAAAGAAAATCAAGGATGAATTCGAACAACCAGATGGAGTTATTCCAAAAATGACTGGATCATTTGTCACTGAAGAGCCAAAGACCGCTTCAGTTGCCACTCAAACTTCTGATGAAGAGACTGATGAGGATTATTTCGGAGACTCTTCTGTTGGAGCTGCTGTCTCTGGACCAGTCACCAATCCAGCTGCCACTTACCTCGAGGGAGCTGATTTCGAGAAGATTGCTCAACCATCCTGTCAAATGCTCGGATGCACTGGACCAATTCCAAATGACGGCTCATACTCTGCTTTGTCTGCTACTTTGGACAACAAGGCCTGCAATCAAATCTTTGTTCCAATGAATGGATGCACTGATAACAAAGGATATCCAATGGGAATGCTCTGCTCTGTCTGCTGTGATTGTGCCAACTCTTTCGTTTTGGAGATGAAAAAGACCTTCGGATTCAAATCAAACATTCCAACCTCCACCTTCAACTAAGATCCATTCTCTGACACTCCAACCACCTCATCTTCATATCATCTTTGTTTTTTTCCTGTACATTCAATTGCTCACACTGCTTCTCTGCTTTTCACTGTATATTTCCCTATCAATTTTCTCTTAAACAATCGACTACGGGTTCGATTGCCAATTTCGCCGGTCTCTTCTTGTATATATTTGCCCCAATCTGCTCGCTTTTGCCCCAAAAACACTGGTTTGTATAAATAAACAATTTGAACATAAACTGTGGTTTGTAAACGGAACAAAAATTTTTAAAAGGTTTAAACAAGCAAGAAGAAAACAACAAAATTGATTGATGAAAATTTCAATTTCTTCTGGTTGCTTCTTCGGTTCCAAACGTATTCTTTGGTCTAAATTTCAGAAGAACACTTGGTATTTCGTTTTACTTTTTTTTTTTTCAAATACCGATTTTTATATGGAATGCCAAAACCCCATTAATTAAACGTTTTCATTTCGAATTCCAGGTTCCGCGGGTCGAAGTTTCCCATTCTTTCACATTCCATGTTCTCTCATTTTTCTACTTTGATTGGCAGGAATAGAGGAACACTAAAAAGAAAAACAGGTTCTAGTTTTCTTCGGGTCAAGGAATATATCAAAAAGTGAAATATAGAAGACGAAACATGGAAGAAAAAAGTTCAGTAAAAACACATGAATTCGTGATAAAGCAAACGTTTTCATCTGAGGCCAAAGACTATATTTCCACCTAAACCTCTTCGGTGGCTTCATCCTTCTGTTCGGTTTGTTTTATGTGTGACTTTCTGGCGCCATTAACGTCTTCTTACTTCGTTTTCTTATCAATATCCTTTATCTTTCGGTTATGTCTACGTCTTGTCGATTCCAATTGTTTTAGTGATCCATCTATATCTACATACCTAATTTGTTTCTTATTTTCGAAAAATTTGAAGAGAAAAACGTAAATTGTAAGTGCATATTATGTCGTCGGGTTGAGCGTAATTTGTTTTCGAAACTCTGTTTCTCGAAGAGGTCAATTGTTGAGAAGATTTGAAAACGAGATTGTTGGAATAAATGTCTAACCTGAATTCTTGATGACGATGGAAATGGCATTCATGTCTGGGTGTCCTTTTCGAATATTGAACACCTATATTCTCAAGAGTTGTATTCAGGGTTGTAGACTGAAGAATAAAACTGCGAGCTTGATAGAAAAGTTGAAAATAAGAACTCAATAATATTATTGTTGTGACAAATCATATTTAACAATGATTACCTTGTTCAGGTGTTCTCGAAAAATTGAGACAAATCTTAACAATAGAGCGGACACAAGACGGGAGGGAAATCGGTACACTCTACAACGGAATATCCTTAGGTGTCATTACGGCTCTGAGAACCAAGAATTTAGAAGGCGAGACAAGAATTCAGCTCACAGAACATGGTAGCTGTAAGGAGCTCCAAATATATCTATTTATCAGCTTCATCACGCCATTATTTCCAGACCATAAGTCTCCTTTTTCTGAACGACAAAAACGAATTAACACGGTATCATTGTGTAAGAGTGTACAATCAATCCTAATGAGATTAAGTGACTTCACGTGAAAATCCATATAAACCAAAGATAAACAGTTCCGAATCTGAAGAAAAGGAGAAGAAGCCCTTATATCAAATGTCATATGGCCGATTCAAATGACGCTACGAACGTGTGATCATTCACTTTCAATCAATCTTTATCTTCTGGACATATCCCTTCTACTCAAAAGAGAGAAGATGACCACCTTCATCACAAAAGGATATATATTCTGTCTTCTCCCTTTTTTTCTCTTCTAAAACAAACATTATCAACCTAATCGCATGATCTCACGAGATTCTGTTTTTGTCCTTCTCACTCTCTTTCTCTTTCTCTCTTTATCTTTTTCTAATTTCGCACCGCCCATGTTCTTACCCCCAGATTAGCCCCGCCCCCAATCGACTGGGCGGCGGCGGCGTGCGATCAACGACTATCGCACCGATATTTAAGGAGACGTGCGCTCACGGTACTCTCAGAAAACACTGAACACCTTTGGTTCTATTTTTAGAAACAACTCTCTATTACACACAAAATGAACTTTTCCCTATTGATCGTCACTGCTTTCTTTGTATCTATTGCTGTCTCTAAGCCAATGGAAAAACCAACGGAAAAGCCTGCGTCTTCGGATGGTTAGTTTTTAACTTATTACATATATCATCGGTTTCATTACTGAAATTTTCGTTTAAAATAATTATTGATAAAAAATTCTCATCCTGATATATTTTCAGACTTCGACCTAGATCTCTTCTTGGGCTCAATGGGAGATGGACACTTCGCCAATGTTGATGTAGATGGAGTTGAGACAATGGCTCCAAAGAAGTCTGAAAAACTCCCAGGACAAAAGAAAATGAAGCCAGAATTCCAACAACCAGAAGGAATTGCTCCAGAATTCACTGGTGGATTCATGGGATCTGACTCTTCTGATGCTGCTGTTATGGCTGCTGAGCCATCTACCCAAAGAACCGACGAAGTTGCCGAATCTTCTGAATCCGATTCTTCTTCTGATGTTGACTATTTTGGAGAAGCCGCTGCTTCTGCTCCAGTTGCCAATCCAGCTCTTACCTACCTCTCCGGAGCTAATTTTGACAATGTTCAACAACCAAAATGTCAAATGCTTGGATGCACCGGACCAATTCCAAATGACGGCTCTTATGCTGTTATGTCTGCTTCTCTTGAAAACAAAGCCTGTACTCAAACTTTTGTTCCAATGAATGGATGTACAGATAACAAGGGATATCCAATGGGAATGCTCTGTTCTGTATGCTGTGATTGCGCCAATTCTTTCGTTTTGGAAATGAAAAAGACATTCGGATACAAAGCCGACGTCGATACCGCTGTCTTTTCCTCCTAGTTAGTTAGATTTCCCATTTGTTATTGTTGTATATATTCTAATTGTTTTTCCACTCACTCACTCCCAAAAACTCTAAAAATCAACAAAAAATCGTATTTAAAACGGGTCACCCCAGTTCCCTCTCTCATAACTCCTACGGTCTCATGTACTTATTATTGTTAAATTATGAAAATATTTAAATGATTTGAATGTATATAATAAATCATTTCAAATTCTATACGATCCTTTTTCTTATTTCGCTGAAAGCAGTTATAAATAGAATTACTCAGATTGTAGTCTATCATATATCAAGATCAACTATCAATCTCCTTTTTCCCGAAAACTTGGCGCAATTGACCAGTCAATTTCTTTATTTGAACAAGAGAATTATCGTTGTGTTGTGACGTCTTCATTGAAAAGGATATATAAAAAATGAATGCCGATAATGGATGGTCATAGAGGGGAAGAGAAAAGAGGAATGTGTTGTTATCAAATCGATCATAGCCGCATTCCATCTTTTTTCTTTCTCTGTCACCGTCACTTAATTGATAACACAACCTCAATGGATAAAAAGGAAGACGGAACGAAGAAGAAGGCAAAGTAGAAGAGAAGAATGAAGACGTCCGCTGAGTTCAAAGTCGTTTTTTCAATATGTATCTGAAGTCGTCAGATTGGCGCCAAAAACAGTTACCGGTTATTTCTTATCCTGATAGAATGTAGGAAGGGATGTGATAAAATTAGAAATAGATAAGAATGGGAAAAACAATCAGCGAACACTCGGGAATAATCGAACGATCTTTGTGGCCAAATCGTGATTTCATCGATTTTAAGGATACATTATATTGGGAAAGGAGCCTCAAAAAAAAAACAAACAATAAAAGAGGTTGTGGAGAAGAGCAGGGCACTTTTCGTCTGTTCGAGAGGCTCAATCTGAAACCGCTGCATTCTGTTTCACTTTTCAATATTCTATTATCCATTTCATCAGTCGATCCTTTTTTGTTCTAAAAATAAGCTATATGAACATTGTAACACCTTTGATGTTAGATCCCAACCTTTGTGTTCCCATACACCTTCTTCTAATTATCTTACACAAATGCATACATAAAATACACACACATTGGGCGTCAAAAATTCCGCAAATCACACAAAAAGACGAACAAATTCACGTATTTTCTCCCCCTGATTATCACACCTTTTTGTCTTAACGACTGCCCGAAGTTCGTTCGAAAACTTTCTTTTTTGGGTGTGGTCAGATGAAGTTGGGAGGCATAATGATAATGACGATGGGAGGTATTCGATTCGATTTGTTTGTTATTATCATCGATTTGATGATTAGGAAATATATCATGATCTGTTTTTTGTTCATGAGAAACTTCATATAAAACGGATCAGCTTTATCTGTTTTTTTTTCTTTTTTCAAACCGACATTTTTGGATTCCAGTTTTTTAGAGCTAAAAGTATCCGTTGACTTTAGTATCATTATCAGTTCTGATAAGTGAAGTTGAGCTTTTATAGCTCCAAGAGCCCATAGGTTCAATTGGGATGCTTCCTTCTTCTTCTATGTATCTTTAGATCATATTCAGAAGAAGCAGAAACACATTCCTTAAACAATCACTCCCAAAAATTCTCTATCACAAGTGCAGAAGCGGTGTTCCTTAATTCCATTTGTATCCATTCTTTGTGGTCTTGTTTCAATGTTCTTTCGCGTGGAAAACCACAAGATCAAGTCAAAAGAAACCTCCGTCACCTGTTTTCTGAAGTACTTTTTTCCAACAAACGAGAAGAGGTGAAAGTTATTGCGGACAGAAGAAGAAGCTAACAGCTGATGTCCTCGAAATTCTCTGAATTCCAAAAAATTACATAACGGCTTTCTTTTTTCAAGTGTGTGGTACTGTAGGAACTAGGAGTTTGTAGACTACGTGAGATGAGAGTTGACATTTGGAAGAAAGCTAGGGATCAAAGCTTTTGCTTTTATCAGCTAATGAGTATTATGGACACAAGATTCTGGTAAAGTAACCTTCATAGTACTGTGACAAAGTCTTAGTTCAACTTTGAATAAAACTCAACAAGGTCATTTTTCGACAGTAATCCGAATAAACTATTTCTATTGTAGATCCTTTCTTTGACGTGGTAAGCACATTCAATTGACAGAGAGAAAAAAGATAGAAAAGAGACTAATCCAGATTGTTCAAATCGAGAAAAGTTGTTATCCCATTTTTTTTTGCAGTATGGAGTGATGATTCGAATTAAATTAGTGACACGAGAGAGGATGTATGGAATGGCTAATTGGTTCAAAACCCTCCGAGAGAAAAGACCTTGCGAGATTGTGACCTATTGGATTTGATTTCTTCTCTTCTTCCACAATCACCCAATTGAATGGAAAAAATTCTCTATTTCCTTGAATAATGTAAATGGGGTTTGAAGGTCTCAAAAAAGTACTTGACTAGTTTGATTTTTTGTCCTCTCAATGCATGCAAAACCTTGTAAATATGTTTGTCATTTTGGTTCCTTCAACCTTGAATTCTCAATTCAAAAGTCATTCATATTTATTCATTTTCTCTTCAATTTGATGACAAACACGTTTCTTTTTTTGACATCCTTGTTCGAAACTCAACCATTTGGAAATGAAAAAAAAGAAAATTGTTGGGAGAAGGAGAACTCATTGAAGCGTTTCCAGAAGAACCATTAGTACATGGAAACTTCTTCTTTTGCTCTGGAGAGAGACAGGCAAAAACATTTCTAGGAACTCTTGACGGAAATTCAATAGTTCTGGAAACGTACGGAATTCTCATGAACTATTCAAGAGAAGCATTCATAGAAACAACACAAAGAAGTTCTCAAAATACTTGCAAATGAAAGGGTGTCGGTTTGAAAAGTACAAAGTGTATTTTAGCATTTTGTAGAAAACGTTCTTAAAACAGAAGGACACATCTGGAATAACGGTGCTCAGGAGGCACGTTTCATCACTTGTTTTCAGAAACACTCTATAACAGTGAGGCTCTACTTTGCCGCATTTCACTATTAGTACCGTTATTTCATCTGAACCAAAAAAAGAGTGCGAAATGAGGCTCTACTTTCAAAAGTCCCTAAAACTGTTATATTCGATATGTACTTCAAAGCTTAATAATTCTATTATGATGAATATTTGTCCCCAAATTTCATGATTTCATTTGCAAAAGTCAATCATTTTTTGAATAATAAGCACTCATTGGTCTCTCTGTCTTGTTCCTCAAAATGCACTTTCTTATGTTTGATTGACTTTCAACAAGTACTTTTGACCTTATTCAAGCTCTCCCCTATATCAACTGACTTGATATAAATCTTTCATTTTTTCACACGTGACTATTAAGTCAATCTGGAAGACATTCCTAATCTATTTTCAGACAACGGAATAAATGTACTCAATGGGAAAGAATAAAGAAATGAACATTTTGGATGAAAACAATTTTTTCCGGTCACTAGCGAAATTCTGAAATTGTTTGAAAACTTGCTTAAATGTTCTCAGTAATCATGTTTGGAAAAATTTGGAAATCAGAAATGTAAAAATAAAATCAAAATATCAAAGAAAGGTCAATATCAATTTCTATAAAAAAAAATCAGAGGTTTTCAGATTTGAATGTTTCGATTGTTCCCTTTTTCAAATTTTAGTGCTTCTATGATTATTTGTTGCACTATTTCGAATAACTTTTGTAATTACATAATTTGTATTCTATTTTATTATTGACTTCAATTTAATACCCTATAATCGAAGAAACCACACTAATAGCTCTACCAAGAAGCGGTCAGTACTTCTGTACTATGAAAAGTTCTGAAGACTACGGAGATACTGAAAAATAGCCTTTGCCACCTTTCTATTTCCTTTAAACCAACTTTCATATCTACATCAAGAATTTTCTTTGCCCTTCATTCGTCTATAACCTTTTTCCATCTTTTCTGGAACGTTATATTGACACACAATTCCAGCAACAACTCGGTTAACCAGCCTCACACTGTTCTTACAAGGACAACTTTTTTAGGAGAGGGCCTCTTTTTCTCGGAATCCTCGAAGCGCTCCACTTTTTGCAGACTGGAGACGACCGAGGAGTGAGATGTACTCCGGGGATTGAGATCGGAGCACTTAGTGTTGTCGGTTCTCATGTGGTGTACTAAAAACAACACATAGCAATGATGGAGTGAATAAGGATGAAAAAGGAAGAAAAGTCTTACTGTACCTTTCGTTCCTATTCTCTTACATCTATTTAAGGATCTGAACTTGTAGGGCAACTGCTTTTTGATGATTCCATGTCTACAGTAACTTGTTATTCGACCCTCAGTTAGAAGATGAACTGCTGGGATGTTAGGGTCTTCAGTTAGGGCCAATGGAAATGGACATATTGCCAATTATAACTCACAATGTGATAATTGGCTTTTCACAAGAGTATAACATTTTCTAGAAAATCTGTTATTTTTCAGTCATGAAGCAATTTTTTGGAGTGATAGCTTTTTCGAAAAAGCGCGATAATCAGGAGTTGGCGTTACCAGCACGTCTTTGATAGAATAAGAGCCACGATTCTGGCAACTCGCCGAGAATTTCACGATTCACGTCACAACTAGACATATATCGGTTTGAAGCTCAGATGATATTCTCAATGTAGAAACTGGATGTACAGTTTGAATTTGTATGGCTGTCTGAAAGTAGTGATTTAGGATACCGACCGTCTAGGGCTGTGTAGTATTGGTTTTGATACTTCTAAAGTCGTCTAAACTTTTAGACAAATTGGCCCCGTAGAACAATAAAACTCAAAAACACACCCCTCTATCTTTTATATTGACAAAAAGTTGGGTACTTTTTTGTGTGTAAGATACAAAACCTTGGAAACCGTTCCTGTATCCAACTGAAGTGTATCCTTCTAAAAAAGTCCTCTAGTAGTACTTTTTTGTTTATTTTCATTGTCCGTTCGTATCCATCATACTTTATAGCCAACGTTGTTTCTTCAATGTTCTTTGCTATCATGTTTTCCTCCATTTTGAAAGAGTCGGATGGCAATAGAAAGAAAGTTTTTCTTCGAAAGAAAACAAGTGCAAGAGTCGTAGATCACGTGTCTGGAAATGTTGCACCCGACATGAGAGATATTGGAACTTTCAGGAGAGAAAAGCAAGATTTTCTAAGCGAGGCGGATTTGTGATGCACTGAAAGAGACAACTTGCCCTCGATTTCTCTTGAAATTCGGAAGGGCAAAAGGGTACGGTGGTTTGGAGAGGATGTTGTTGGGAAGTGGAAAAAGAATGAGGAAAAACAATGAAGAGATTGGGGAATTTGTTTTGGGTAACAATAATGAAGTACACTATAACTCAAAATGCTGACCTCTATTCCCTAGAATTTATGATTTATTGTTGTTATTCAATGCTGTCAAAACTATTCGAAACGGGATTTTCTGTGATTCATTTAGCAGCTTCGAACTTCATCATTTATCTTTCTTTACGGTGTGCTTCTCTGGATGACTCGCCTACTGTAGATACATTTCCTCGTACAAAATCGTAGTCGAACCATAAGATATTAGTATCTATTATGTGTATCACGAGATTGGCTCCAATTTCTAGGTAGTGCGGAAGAAAAAGTGCACAGTTGTGTCGGGATGTTTCGTAAGCAATTATGTTGTGAAATGACAACTGTAACTTTTGGAGTTGCTGCGAAACTCAAAGTGCATTAATCACTTTGACTTTCACAGAACTTACCAGACGTGAAGAAAAACGAATTTTGAATATCAATGTTCAGGATGTCTCATACATTAGTAATACCAACGGATCGTGAGAAAACAAGTCGAACGATTCTAATAATTTCGATCCGATTTGAATGAGAAAAACCTTGTAACGAGAGATGTTGAATTAAAAATAAGGCTAGCGCCGTGTTTGTCATTTTTTGCTTTTGTTCCCGATAGTTACGTAAAAAAGTGTTTAAAAACTAACTGACCACAAAAAAATAACCTAAGGTCAGTATTTCGAAAACAAAAAAATTGGGTATTTCAAAACATGTATCTGTATGAGATTCATCTCATACCCAATTATCAATATATCTTTTCCATACTTATCGTTTACCCTTCTTTGTCTAATTACATTGTACTGAGAGTAATCCCCGCCCCTAGTTACACTTTTTCTCTTTACCTTCTCTTCTCCCTACTTACCCCCTTTTTACCTCACACCTTCACTCTGATACAACTGTTACTCTTACAATTGTCTCTCCTTCAATTGTTACTTATTGCAACCGTCTGACAAGATATAAAGTTATACTTCTATCACTTTATATAGTATCATCAGTAGAGCTTGTCGGAAATAAGTTGCATATCTGACGGGTTAGGATACTGTATGTTTTTTTTTGTTATTTCTAAGGTGACATAAAGTATTCTTAAAGTTCGCGGCTCTTTTTGTTATTGATGGCTTTCGGAGCAACTACAGTTTTCCTTTCAAGTTCATTATAGCAAATAATAAATTCTTTATTTTCCAGTTTTGCCGATTTCATGTTCTAAATTGAAAAATATTAGATCCATCTTATTACGAAAGTACAGATAAATTGATATTTATGTCTAGGAAAAAGATGAAACTTCCTCATATTTTTTTCTTATTATTGTTATTATTTTTCTTGTAAGAGATCAATAAAAGTGCAAAACGCCAACTGGAAACTGAGAGAAAAGAGATGAAAGGTGATGAGTACTTGTCGTAAACAACTCAACTAAAACTGGAAGTCACATGAAAAAGAGTACGGTATCTGTTTTCAAATGTGTCACTAGCCGCGATGAACTTATCATTTTGCAGAATGTTTGTTCATACTTTGACTGTAAATTTGTATGTTTGTAATAATATTATATTTGGAAACAAAGTTTTTATAAAAAAAGAAAAAAAAGAAACACATTTTGAAAGGCTGGGCATTGTTGTGAGAATTGTAGGGTTGAGACGTCTGGAAATGAAATTGCAGTGGAAAAAATTGGGAATTGTAGAACATTGGAATTGTAGAGGGAATCAATCAGGAATACAGATAATAAAGGCTTAAAGCGAAAGGAATATCTGAAGGAAATACACTTTGAAATACAAATAAATTTCTCTTAAACCATCAATACAATTCTTGTTAAGAGAAGGAAATCAGGATGCGGTAGAAAAAAAGTGGAAAACGGGAGAAAATGAAAAAAAACACGCAACAGTTGATCCTTGAGTCGAAATAGTGAGAAATTTTGTTGGGGAAAAAAGTTGAAAAAAAAAACAATAGCTAAATGATTTGGGTGTAAATGAGTGATTGTAACCTATCCTTAAATATAAAATTCAGAGTAAAAATATAATAAATTTGGAGTTCTTTACTAGATTTGAAGAATACAGACGCCCAAAATATTTATATCCTTACACGGGTCGTCTGTTTAACGTTCTTCTGAATCATCAAATCTAGTAAAGGTAAACCAATTTTGTGAAAAATGGATAGGATTGAAAATGAAGGGCTATTCGGTTCTCTATTCTGCAGCTATAAGCTCCTGGCGAACGGTCTCTTTGACTAAATCGTCCAGCGAAATGCCTTGTTTATTCTGACGCATTTCTTCTTTTTCTTCGTCAGTTTTATCGCTAAATTTGAATGCTTCGATACACATACAGGCGACGGCTGCTTGAATTCCTTGGAGCATTAATTGCGAACGAGGTTTCTGCTGAAATAATAGGATAGGTTAGAAGAGTGTCTTGTGAATTGGAAGAAATGAAAAGTGTTTGAATTTTGGGGGGAAAAGTCAAAAAGTTGAACGTTTTTTGGAACTTAATGACAGAAAAAAGGACTGACTTTCACACAACATTATTTCATTCAGAGAAGAAGTTTCGATTACGACTATTTGAAAAAAGGAAGAATCGAAAAACTACTAACTTGTGTACCTGATACTTTGGATAGTGACGGAATGGAGAGTCTGGTCCGACCTCATCTGGAAGGTCTTCGTCTCGGATCAAGCGACGGAGTGGTCCATTTGCACTGACTTCTGGTTCGATTTCCTGTCGTGGCATGGTTTTGAGCACTGAAATGTGGAAGATTTAAGATCAGATTCTAGAGAGATTTCTGAATAAAACTTACATTCTTGAGTCTTTCTTCTAACAAGCTCCTCCTCTTCTTGAGTTACTTGAATTGGACGAACTTTGTTTGGATGAACATCAGTATCATCATCTTCAACTAAGGTTCGGAGCACAGAAGTAGTTGTGCAGCTTGATGTTGGAGAAGAGTTGGAAGAGCAAGTGATTGTACTTGTGGTGATTGGAAGAGCTGGTTCACACTTCCTGGTGCGCTTGCGACGTTTATCCTGTTCTTTCACATGTTGCAATGTGGCAGCACTAGAGAATGCACGTGGACGACCATCAGCAGCAATTCCAGCAGTCAAGTGGTTAGAAGGAGCAGAAAGGGCAGCTTGAACATCTTTCTGTTGTTGGTAAAGAGCAGAATTGATAAGTCCCAACGACTCAATTGTTGAATTAGTTGGAAGATTCAAGTATGGGAGAGTAGATAATAATGGAAACCCAGGGAATAATCCAGGGTAGGCGCCTAGTGAAAGCATCGAAAGAGCAGCCATATCATTCAATGGAGGAAATATACAGGAGGAAGAGTTGGAAGCAGAAAGATCACTGCTAGATGTAGAGGAAGGTTTGCTCTGAAAATGGAATGGTTATGTTTAACAATTGAATATGAAAATGACTAACCGTTATTGGATTGAGAGTCAAATCGTGTGGTAGAGCAGCAATAAGAGCCTGAAGCTCAGCGCTTCCAAGTTGGGACGCCAGTTGGTCCATTTTTTCGATTGAGTGTTTTTGAGGGAAGAGGAAGTCTCTGAAAATGATATAATTGGTTAAGATTCACGAATCACCGTAATCGTTTAGAGAAAAGGAAGAATAGGATGAGAGAAAGGAGGAGAAAATCGAAATGACAAATTGTCGAAAACAAAAGGACAGACGAATCTGGAGACAAAGTGCAGTACGTCGGGTCGCATTGGGGAGGCAGTCAATGCCGCACTGAAACTAGAGAAAAAGAGACTCATCTTTGAGCGTATGTGTCTGTACGTCAAAAGGGCGGGAACTGTCAGAAAATTTCAGAACTTTTTCCTCTTTTTTTCAGAAAGAATTCTTTTGGAGAAGTGAACTTGGCACTACACAAACCACACATACGTATTCTATTCTATTTTGCTTCTTCTCCTTGCTTTTTCGTTGTTTTTTTCCCGGTTTACTCTTCTTCAAGCCACGCACCACACACACAGGAAAAAGAAAAACCTTCACCACACATATGAAAAACAACAAGTGCTTTAGAGACAGACGGACGTATGCGCGGGCAACCAACGAATTGGTTCCAAGAAGGAGATGAGGGCGTGGAGACAGTGTCCTTCAATGGTATAAACGATAATGATGAAAGGAATGAAAACTAGGAAAAAATATGGAGAAGAGTCTTTTGCACTTTTAGAGAACTTTCTCCTTTAAAACTGATAAGCCTTGTCTACCGATAAGACTTTCTAAATGGGGCAAACAAGGCCAAAAAGCTTGATAGCCCTAAGAGATGGACTCTGAGATTTAGCATTCAAAATAAGAGGATGATTAATAGGAATCAGGTGTCATATCACAAAAAAAATGATGTGGAAATAGCAAGAAAAGACTTAAAAGAAGAATATACATTTGCACTTATTTGAATTCTGATAAGCCATTGATGGATTGAAATTAAAGTGCAAATTGATAAGCTTCTTTGACAAAAAGACAAGAAATAAAAAGAAGAAAGTGGAGTTGTCCGTGGCAAAAAAAGGAATGACTGACGTCCTCTGGCATCTCGACAGAAGGCATGCCCCGCCCCTTTTACGCTCTCGGAAAAGGAAAAAAGATGGAGAAGAAAAAGTGGGAGGAGCTATGGAGCATGCTCGGGAATAGTGCAAAAGAGGAGGTGAAGATTATGGAATAGAAGGAGAAGAAGATGAAGTAAGTGAAATTAATGATGTGTAACTAGAGAAACTATTGCAAACTTTGAGTACGAATTGAGATGAGCACTGGATGTGCACTTTGCGAGGTGAGGTGACCTCAAACAACTGTCTTCTTTATGAGAGGATCCAGAGATTTTCAAATGAAATTCGTAGATCAAATGTGGAGAAATAAACTACAAAACTCAACAAGTGCTTCTGCTCTTATTGTTATGTGCTCATTAATTGTTCTGTAACAGTTCTTCTTCCTCTACCAATTATTGTTATTAAAAAATTGTCACGTTCATAGAGGGTATTATCAAAAGAGGAAGCAACTCGCAAAAAAAAGAAAAATATGATCAGATCAGATTAGATGAAGAGGAGGTGGAAAAAAATAACAAGACATACAAAAAGTACATGGATGCCACGTCACGTTGTCACACGCGCACAGGTGCTATGAAAAGAAGAAATGAGTCAGTATCAAAAAAAAAAACTAACTAAGATTCAGATTATATTGAAAAAAAAAGGCGAAGGGCATTAAATGAGGAAGAAGAAAACTGAGTAGTATGTACCATGAGAGGTCGACCTTTCAGTCTGGGGGCGCCCGATAGAAAAAGGAGGAGTGAAGGGAGAAGAGGAGGAGGAGAAGGGCCTGGCGCTGCGGAATAGTGCGAAATAACAAAAGGGCATGTAGAGTGTGTTGGAGAGATAGACGACACACGCATTTTCTCCCCTTTCCTCCACCCTCAACGCAGAAAAAGTGGAAAAAGAAGAAGGACCCGTTACACAAATTGATGTGCCCTATCTTCTTTGTCTGGTTGTTTTGGGAGTCAGAGGAGCCAGCATTGGAGTTGGGAGCCGCAACAATCTCATGGGAATTTAACATATAAGGATTACGGTATTCCACTTTGCATGGACTGACTAATTTGTGTAGTGACGTTGACTTTGCCCTCAAAAACAGAGATCGAGATATAAACCTTCGACTTCTTGTTATCATAAATTCATCGAAGGCCACGCAGAGAGTGAAATATCCTAGAATATAGAAAGAACTACATGTCACGATCTTTGGCACTAGAGGTCAGATTTGAATTTGACATAGTAAAAAGGAAAAAAAGGGGAACCTGATTTAAATTGAACGAAGAACTACAGTTAGAGTAATAGGGAAGTGAAATGTGTTCTTTGAATGTGTCCGTATTAGGAACTAGGGTTTACTGGATCTAGTGGGATACTTATGAGAACTGACCAGCTCAGAAGTCCTAGGAAATCTTTGGGAAAGAATCAAAACACAGACCAGAAGGTCTAGAGAATCTAGGAATTACGTTGAGATATTCGATTGCAATTGTAACGACTACATCAGTGAGCGAGGTTAACCTTGGCTGATACTTAAGCTAAGTATCTTGCCAGAGGACTTTAAAATCTAGAAAGGTGTAATACTAAGCATGTTCAGAAGCTAAATGAATGAGATGACAGTCAGTCACCTTCTACACACCTTCAACATTTTGAATCTGAGTATCATTCTCCGCAGGTTAGGAGGGGCGGTGCTAGGGGCGTCGAAAGAAGAGGGGATCCCGCCCCATACGGTTTACACTGAGACGCAGGACAAGGCATCTGGAGGGGGGAGGAGGAGGTCGGAAAAGTGCATGCAAACTTACCAGTGATGCCCTAATACCTTCCCTACTATTCTTCCACGACCATCGGATTAGGTTCATGAAGTGAGCACTCTCGAAACTGGTTCCATAGAATGACGTGGCTTTTTCAGATGGTGTCCTAGAAGCATACTTCCTGTTCGTGTTAGCTTCTTTTTGTGTGTCCCTTCTTTTCTTTTTTCTACTGGTCTACATCGAAATGGGTGAATGAGAAGAAGGACGCAGGGAGCGAGCCAGACAAAAACAAGAACTCTACAATTTCAGAGAACACTATTCGGGGGCAAATGCACAGAAAAAGAAGGAAACGGGGTGGTCGAAGAAGCCTTCATCTTCTTCTTCTTTTCTGCTTCCTCCTGCAGCTGAGCAAGTGCATAAATGGTGCGTTTGCGAAAACAAGTTACGCTGACTCATATTCAAGACATTTCTTTTAAAGATCTGCAGTCTAAATGGAAATGTAGTTTGTGTTATACCGTGGGTTGACAAGATTATGTAGCCTTATACCTGCAGGTGAGTCGTTTTCCTATTTGATTATGATTAAATATTGGAGAATTCAAGACTTGTGAAGGTACTGTAGTGCGAAGTCAAGAATGAAATTTTCAGCTTTTAACCAAACTTGAACTTATTGAAAACGTGTTAGTTCAAAATTGGAATGCCCTCTAAAAAGCTCTCAGACATAAACAACTTCTCAAAAGTCTAGAATTTAACAACTTCTCACGGTTATTGAAAGTTCTTGAACAACGCTAGAAAATGCCTACCGGCTGAGAAAACTGCGCCCAAAATTCGCCCTGCTGAGAAGTGAAATGAAGAGAGAACAGGTAAATAAAAGTGTAAGCAAATATTATGTGAGAGAGGAGTTGAGTTGAGGTGACCAACCGACAACTGGTGACGAAGGATCAGAAAA
This sequence comes from Caenorhabditis doughertyi, assembly GCA_963572265.1. Classification (NCBI taxonomy): domain Eukaryota; kingdom Metazoa; phylum Nematoda; class Chromadorea; order Rhabditida; family Rhabditidae; genus Caenorhabditis; species Caenorhabditis doughertyi. The sequence continues at coordinate 10,317,537 of OY751557.1, forward strand.
AAAAAGTTGCACTATTATTTCTGTACCTGTTTATGTGTATTTTTACTGGGATACTGTATTTTTCTTTGCCTAAAAAATTCAAATCCACGTGTAAGAGATTTGAAAATCCTGTCGTAATCTTTGAAGTTTCTATGAAAAGTGCAATCCCTTCTCATCCATCTTCTGACGGTCAGTGAATCTGTCAGACAGGAGAACAAGGAGGAGGAATCATCCAAAGGACACGGAAAAAAAGAGACAGGTCGTTGTGATGGTGCCCGTGGCGCAGCGCCAAAAAACTGGCAGAACATCTTCGAAAGTGCAGATGTACCCTTTTGAAGAAACCGTAGAAGGACTTTTCGCATGATCGCTCCACCGCAAAACTTGGTAGAGCGATCAAATCTTCACATTGAAAAGAAAAAAAAGAAGAAGAAAGATAACCGAAGGACAAGCTCATCCTTCATCTTAATGCACTTCGAAGCTAACGAGGAAGAAGATGAAAAGACGGAAAAATTGAAAACAAGGATCAAAAATAAGAAGAAAATGCAGAAAAAAAAGAGAAGGCGTTCCGTTCTATGGTACGAAAAGAAATGCTTTCAGGAGAAAAAAGGGAGAAATGAGTTTGTTGTCGTCTGTGAGTGCCTTGTTGTGCTCTGAGCATTCGGCTTAAAATACTGGATGCTGGAAATAGGTCAGAATACTACGAACGGATATAAATCGTTTTTTTCACTGGAAGTAGAATTTATTTTGAGAGCTTGGTTTAGAAATCCAAGAAAACTTCCCTCTTGATATCTGGAACTTTCCTCTTAATATCTCAGAAAGTGAGCAAGAATAACCTTCGAAACGGGAAGGAAACTATTTCTCAGAAAAATTGATCTCAAAACATCACAAAATCTCTAATAAAAGGGCACCCCACCTTCTTGTTTTCAATTTTTTTGATAAGTCAGAAGTATTATTTGTCATAGGATAATTCACCACCTCATGCAAAATCTAAGACTTCTAGTACTTTTCCTATAGGCTCTAATTCTCTTCGAACACTTTTTTTTGTGACTCGACAAAACCAGTTCTAAGATCAGACCATCGAGTTCACTCCCACTGTATCTTGTTAGCTGATAGAGAAAAAAAAGAAAGAAAAACAAGATTTCACAAATTATATTTTCTATCTTCCCATTCCGATTCTCATATAAACAAATCTAGTAGATGAAAAATAGTCGGTTCTTTCACCTATTTTCCATGCCGCCGATCCGTTCTGAAGGTCATTCTCATTGGAGGGTAAACAAAATCTTCCTGTGTATTTTCATTCTTTTTTTCTGTTGTTGGATCCTCTTACTGGCCCTTGCCTTTTTCCAAAACAAAGAAGTGGTCCCAAAGGCTCTGGCTCCTCCGGACCCGTTGGCATTTTGAAAGAGATATGTGAAGGGAGCTTTCTTGGCTCCATGCCCAAAAAGAAGAAGAGCTCATAGGCGCCACGCCAAAAATTCAAGTTGTCAAAAGAGGAAGAAGATGAAAAATAGTGTATAAAAGTAGTGTTTCATTCGGAAAAAAAGAGTGCATTCAAAGGGCAAATCGCTTTTCGACCACGCGAAAAAACGAGCGAAACGTCTCGGAAAAGGGCGAAGAGTGCGTTTGCGTATGTGTGGATGGGTGGCTGTGTGTATGTGTGCTTCCTTTTGAAACGGAAACGTATATAGATCATCAGTGAAATGGATGAAGCACAACAGTTCAAAAGTTAGAAGAAAAAAGAAGAAAAAAGAAGACGTGAAAAGGGGTTAGAAGTGATGAAGTACTTGTCTGTTCATGAGAAAAACTGGCAAAACGAAAAAACAGAAGATTCTGAGAAGGTTCTTCTGAATAGGGCGCGGACAACGACAATGTCGAAGAGGACGGCAACAAGTAATTCAGTTCAGACAGACATCGGAGCTAAGGAAGAACAATATAAAGGAAGAAAAACAACATGTGTTTCGTACAAGAGCCCAAAGAACACCAGGAAATCGGATGGCCGTTGACCTACTTATTCAGAAGATGTACAAGGGCGAACAGATGGAATAGGCGAGAGAGAGAGAGAGAGAGAGAGAGAGAGAGAGAGAGAGAGAGAGAGAGAGAGAGAGGAAAGGGATGTAGTTGAACTACTTTCTTGTTGAATTAATGTTATTGGTAAAAGTAGAACAAAACAATAACAACATGTCAAAATTAAACTTCTAATCGGTTTGCCTAGTGAAGTTAGTGATAATCCTTGAGTGATCAATCAAAAACTGTCAAGATTGTATTTTACGGAGAATATGGTTCTTGCAGATTCATGGCAGAGAGGAGAAAGATTGGGATCCTCTATTGTTTCAAGTTTCTAATAGATAATCACTACAGCAGAAGCTTCATCTTCCCGTACCTGTAGCTCAGAAGACGATGAAAGGTAACTCAATCTGAATGTAATCTTCATTTTAGAATAAGATTTTTCTGGAACGATAGATGAAAACAAGACATTTCAAAGTGCCCTTCTTTTCTTCCTTCATTCCATCAAAAATAGAAACTGTAACCTACTTAACATTTCCTTAACACTTCCTGCCCTTTCTTGTTACTGGGAACAATTTCAGAAAACAAAATTGAAAACAAACCGATCAGACATGCTCTTTTTCTCAGTCTAAATCCAATACTATTCCATGATTTCTGGAAAAAGCGCTAGGTAAATTTAATCAAGAACCGACGAACGTGTACGTGTGTGAGCGTTCCTCTTGAACTCTCCCAAGAAGTGTGATGTCTGAAAAAACGAAAAAAGGAGAGCTGGAATTTCAATTTCCAACACAAGCACACAAGACACACGTCATCAGCCTGACTACCAAATGGATGGACAAAAGAAAAGGAGAACAGGCTCCGAATGAAGGAAGAGAAAATGGGCTCTCTCTCCATAAACGTAGCGAATGAGTACAAAAACAAATAAACTGCAATTGTCAACAACGCAATGTTTTTCAGTCGTCTTCTAGACCTCCCTGATGCTTCTTTGCTTTTCTGTCCAAAAGCAAATAAACATTCTGGCTCCCAAGGCTCCTATCTCATAAACAACTTTCTTCGTTTTTCAACATTACATCTCTCGGACGAAAGGTACTTTAGATGCAAATAGATCTTCTTCTTTTTCTTCTTCCTCCTATTAAAATGCTAAGGACAGTCTCAAAAAGAGGAAAGGAGATGTTGCACTTTGGCGTGAAACGACATGCCTCCAACCCTCACCGTATAATTCCGTCGTGAGAAGTGCAACATTCGATATTGCTTCGATTGAGAGTGTCGGGTTGGTTGATTGGTAGCAGAGTGTCAAATGAATGACAGACGGACATTGCAAGGACAACGTTTCAGATTTTATAAGAAATGGGAACTACATTCACAGTACTTTTGAACTATTTCCAGATGTTATGATCATTGTTGACATGTTGAGTCATTGTTGGTTACAAACTTGATAATGGACAGGATTTCAGTTTTCTTTACAGATTGAGACTACAAGAAAGGAAGCGATTAGTTGAGAATTGAGATGGTGACAAGTCATTTTTCCTAATAAACATGTTTACAAATTCCAGAGTAGCTTTTCGGAAAGGTTCTCAGGAAACGTCAGTTTCTTAACTTCTTCAAAAATATTCCATTTGTTCTGAATAAAGATTTGAGGTTTCCAGTATCTTTTAGGTTCGATTTCTTGCCAAAGTGGAGCTGTTTTCATCCAAAAAATTATTAAGAACAACTCGAAAAAATCGAAACTTTGTTTTACGTAACTCCGTTCTAGTTTACTCATTACCAGTTGTTCAACCCAGCTGTGTTTACTACTTCAAAAAAAAAAAATAAATTTTCAGCATGAGCGCAAACTTAATGCTAACTACAAACTGGAAATTGAGCGAAAGTATGTTATTTGAGCAGCTGTTTTTTACAAATTTACAGCTGACACCACTCACTGTTTCCACATTTAAAAATCAACGATATCGAACTTTCTGGATATTTCTAAAACATACAAGAACTGGAATCGTCATTGGAAAACGGAGACTCCAAAATAACGTCCAAAAACTTTCGATTTTCTAGACTTCTCAATTCACCTGATGCTTCAAAAAGTGCGATGCAACCGAAAGATGAGATGCCCTTTTCTCTTTTATCCCATGTTTTTTTCCCATTCTTCAAGTTCATTCGTTGACGTTTCTAACGCATTTTGACGGCCACCATGAAGTGAGATAAAGAGCGGCAAGAAGGTTGCCTTCTTTCTTTTCCATCTTGTTTCAATCAAAATGACAAAAGTGCACTTTTGAAGTTAGGTGGTTTTACACTGACAGATTGATGGCCTCCATGAAATACCTAAACCCCGAAAAAAGAAGAAAATTTCTATCTTCTTCTTAAGAATCAGAACTTTTGTTTGTTACACTTTCATGCCACTCTTCTACTCCATCTTCTTATTTTTCAATTTGAGGTTTGATATCATACGATAAAAAAAGAAAAAGAGAGAAGCGATTATCTTTTGATCAGGGTCACGAATGCCCTTTTGTTGAAGTGTAGGTGCATTTCATCGGAGATAGATACGGTAGGTCCGTCCTACCTGTTTCTATCAAAGAAATGCTTCAGACAAGGCGAAAAAGGAGATAAGAAGATGCAGGGGAACGGACGATCGGACAAAAAAGAAGTAGATGAAGAAGAAGAAGAAGCTAGACAGTCTCAAGGTCTTTACCATGAGACTTTGATGAGATAGAAGAAGACGTCACTAGGAAAGGACACTTACCCTTTTTTGTTAGGTTTCATAGTCTTCTCTGTTAGGCACCACCATTCCGGATCTAGGGAGAAGGCGGCGGACGAAGATCCGCTCCAGATCATCACGCGTTTTTTTTTGTTGGAGAAGGAAGCTGGAGAAAGTCAGGTAGAACAGTTTTCTATTGACCATGCTTCGGATTTTGAGAAGCTTTCTCAGGTTCTGGTTTACGGTAGATACAGCTACATGCTGAAATGAGCTGAAATCACAGTTCTGAAAACTAAGTCTCTTTGAGTTTTCTCAGTTCTCTTAATCCGAACATGAGTCAGTTATAATAATGACCGTAACCTTCATGTTCGTAGAATAACATTCCGCTCCAAAATCTACTCCAAGAAAGAAGTCTACATTATTTCTAGAAGCCTTCGCTACACCCGAAAACCTCATGTTTTTCAGGAATTAGCAGACTTCCGGAGTCTTGACTCATACACTCCGTTGACCAAGATGTCCGAAGACATGTGCTTCATGTAGTTTTATGATTCAATTCTACCCTATAAGAGTACATGAATCAAGATTTCAAGATCTTTGTTTCCCACATCATAAGCTTTCCTTTTGATTGACAAGTTCTTTTCAGAAAAAAAGCAACTTTCGGTTGAAAAGAAGAAAAACAAAAGCAAAAAAAAGAGAGATGAGCATTAGAAAAAAGCTTTCTGGCTTCCAAAGCTTTTGCTCTTTTTTCTCTTCCGAGCACATACGCACAACTAGTTGACCTTGTGTTTTTGTCTATGTCCCGTCGAAGCGATTTGTGTCCCAAGAACATTCCAATAACGTCCCAAAGTTTAGAATATCAAACATCTCCTTCAAATCCAGAAATGGCATCAAAGTACGATAACTGTTCGACAAAACAATAATAGCTTTGTATACAAAAAATGACTCTTTGACAAATAAAAGCTAAAGTATATTCATAAAACTACAGAAAGCTACAAACTGACAGTACGCGTTCCTCCTTCCATTTTTCCAAATAGGAAAAGATAACCGTTAAATATAATCATTTTGTATTTTTATACTCAAACTTTCTCTGTATTGTATCTCTACTAACCCCAAACAAAAATTGCATTTCCTACTTCTTTCGCTTTACAACAATATAGGATTCCTTATCAGGTTTTCCCTAAGACGCTAATATGTCCAGACGGAGCAGAAAAGTGCAAAAAAATGGGGAGCGGAGCCAAAAGCACGAGAGAAATTTGATATTCGGGGGAGAAAGAGACAAGTTGTTCGAATATTGGCACTTGCACTTTGGGTCTCCTACGCATTGAGAAGCACATAAATGACCGGTGAAACAGAGAACGAATGGACTCGGGAAGAGGGTGGAGAAAGATGGGGTCAGTGGGTATACTGTAAGAAGAAGGGCACACAGAAGTGAAGAGTGTGCGTCATTTGAATCATTTGGTCAGTAGTTGGGAATCTTTTTGGCGTAGCTGGAGGTTACGGTATTCCAATGAATAATTAAAACTGTTGAATTTTCCATGAGTTCAATCATACATTAAATGAGTATTCGAGAGAAGAAAATAGCGCTTCAATTTTCAGAGTACCGTCAAAGGTACTTTATAGAGCATAATTATTTCGTGTTCCAGAATGGTGAGATCTAACGTATTTTGGTATTTACGTGTGAACTAGATACAGTTTAATATTGAACAACCGGTAACAATATTCAAAGGAATATCATGAATTCTCTCTTAAACAAACCACAGTATGCCAAGCCTTCTCAGAGGCTTCGATTTCATCCAATGAACACGTTCCTATCGATACAACATCTCTTATCCCTCTACTCCGATTTCCCGAATCTTCATTTCATTTGCAAGCTGATATTACCCTCTACCTTCACCCAAAAAAAGTCTAGACGTAATAAATCACTTATCGTCTCTTCTCATTCCTTTTTTGTTCTACATATCCCTTTTGTCCTTCGAATGCGCTCAAAAAGCCTGTTCTTATCCTACAGTACACTGCCTTCTGTCATCGTCTTCTTACATTCAAACACTCGGAAAATTCAAAAAAATGTGTCATCATTTGTAGAGGCTCAAAGCGGAATACAATAGTGCAGAAGACCTTTTGGAATTGTTACACATACAGAGAAAAAAAGAGAGATGGAAGGGACTGTCTCATGTTCTCTTTCTTCTTTCCGCAGGTGGTGAGTAGTAAGACGACAGAGTGCAACGGGACAAAACGTAAATTGAATTCAAAATTTCTTGGGGAGTGAGTGAATCGAACAAGATGAAGACGATTTAAAAAGTTAGGGGACCGACCGATGGCCTTGGTAGTTTAGAATAAAAAATTCGAAGGTCGAACCCCTTGATGAAGCCTACAGTATCGAGGCATTAGAGTATGTTGCATTTCTTTATTCCCGTTGAAAATTGGATACAGTAAGGCTGAACAAAATTGAAAGTTCCAGGGGTTTAGTGGGTTCTTTTTTCAAGTCAAAAGATAAACCTGCTTCAACAAGGAAGGATAACAGTCGGTTACCTCTAATTTCACTGCCTCGAGGCAGGATGGTATCCACTAATGACTCCCGAACAACCGAATGGATCAAGATTCAGATCTTTCCAGACCTTCAAGTCCAACCCGAGCAGATGCACTTTCAGGAAACCCAATCCATCTATTTATGGCATCATAAAGCCCATTAATCCAATCCAATTCAATTTTCTACTTCTTTGCAAGAACCTCTTGTCCTACTTCAGGCTGTCTACTTATATATTGTGTCAGTTGGCATATTGACTTCAAATATTCTGAAGACGTCTACTACGCCTACTACAGAATCCGATGATTTTGAAACCAATCGAGTTAAAAAGTGCAAAGCACTTTGTTCTGAAAACAAACACCTGCTTGGTGATTGGTTTCGTTTTGAAGAAGGAGTAAGGGGATCGGGTGACAAGAAGGACGGAGTTTCTTGATAAAGTTTCGTTCTGATCATTATCAGGTGGCACTGCCATGCACATTAAAAAGTTGATTGAAAAGTACGTGACTGATTAACTGACGGAAACAAATTGGCAAATCGAGGGCACGTCAACTTATGCTTCAACTTCAAATCTGGGGATTTCTTTGAAAACGAGGGACGAACAGAAAAATAATAATTCTTATTAAGTTTTGAAAATGCTTATATAATAGTTTTCCGATTCTTTTAAAGCATACGGAAAACATGGTTAACTTCCTCATAAGTGCAACTGTTCGTTAGTATTTCTTTGTTGTCATCTCACTCAAAACAATAAAAATTGCACTGGGAAGGAAAGGAGGAAGCAACGAGAATGCCTGTTCAAACATCTTGTTGTTACATAATCAGCAGAATAAAAGTGAAATGACCTTTGTCGAAGTTTTTATGAATTTTGTAGTTATAGAGATCCGAAATCGGTTTCTTACTTCAGATAAACTTCAGATCCGGAGAAGCAGAGCCGGAGAAGTATCTTGAGCTTTGTCATGAATATACCCACAAAGGCCTCGAAGTTCGGCCAAAGGCAGTCATAAAAAAAGCATTGAACAAGGCTTGAACTGTGCTAACAGGTTTAGGGACATATCTGAACGCACCGAGTTGTCCAACATCAGCCGAAGTAACAAAATCTATGTTGCTCTCTTGTTGTGACCCTAAACTTGCTTCAGGTGACATCGAAGCAACGATTAAACGTTTAATGACCTACTTCTTCGATTCCTCAGCTGCAAGATCTTAAGCTTAAAACAATTCACTGTATTCACTTAACTCATCTTATTTCTCTTCATCATTATGCAGAATGCTCTCCTAATTATCTTCATCATCTTCATCAATATTTCCTCCTCTCTTGCACTTTTACAACTGACCTTTTTCCTCTTTTCTCATTTTCATTCACTAATTGCTCACGATCCTTCGACTTAACGATTCGAAATACGCTCTATCTCTTTCTCAACGTTTTTCAATTCTATTGAATGTCCTTCAGAATAAATTCGGGCACGGCGCCCGTCTTCTTCTTCTCTTCATGAAACGCCAACGGAAATCCTATACACTTGTTGGGAGTGAGCATGTGCATTCTACTCTATCTTCCTCTATCTCGATGTCCACTTTTCCAAAGTGCATCTTCAGGAAGAAGAAAAAACGGGAAAAAAGAAGAAGAAGGCGAAGGAGTAGATGGAGAAGAAGAAGATGAAGCGATGCGAAGTGAAGTGCGCAAAGAGAAAGGGCAATCTGATGCTTCACGTCTTCTGAATCATCAGAAGCTTAGTCGACCAAGTGACGCGTGACGTGGTTCGGAAGAGGGGGACTATGAAATCGAGTCCAAAACAAGAGTTCGAATTGGAAGGGTCCCAAGTTTCTGAATGATGAATTGCATGATCTATGAAATGTTGATGAAACTAGTCGGGTAGTCAGGGATCATACATTTATTCTGGATTACTGAACAATAAACTTGTAAGGAATACTTGGGAGATTGGACTTATGGTATCTATCAATATTCGATTCGAATCTAATGATGTTTCCAATAAGTTTGACTAGATTACCATAATAAATTCTCGTGAAACCGGTGTTAATCCCTAATCCGACAGGAGTAAGTCAATGGAATGATTCCAGTCGAGAAACTTTTCCGGAGTTTTCTGAGAATGTGTCTTTTTAGAAGAATATCAGCAGTACACTAATGTTCCATACAACACCGGAATACTAAAAATGGTATGAATTCACGAGAAATGGTATTTCCACACTTCCCAACATATTCCACCGGCTCCTGGAACTCCATCTTGTCTCAGAATCATAAATTATTCTGATCTTCTTGAACTGGATTTGTTAAATCTTGATACGATTTTCGGAATGTATTTTCAAAACGTCAACCTCGACTAATCGCAACTCTCCGGATTCATAAAAGTGCATTTGGACTATTCATAAATCTACTTGCATAGGAATTAAAACCACGGATCAAACTTCGGACTATAAACCTCGAAAAAGAAAAACTATTCAAAGAAAAATTGCAACAAGTCAACAGAAAACAACTTTTTTTCCTTCGTCTTCTCTTTTCCCTACCACATCTTCTCGTCTCGGCACTGATCATAAAACATGGTTGACAAACAAACCGAAAGTGTGTGGCAACATGTTTCAATAGTGCAAATGCACTCTTTTTCCAGAAGGATAGAGGTCACGTCGGCACGCGGCGCCATCGGAGAAAAAGAAAAAAAGAAAAGATAAAAGTGAAAAGAGACTGACTGGGGCAATAGAAAATGAAGAGAGAGTATGCCAACGAAATACTGCAGAAAAAATGCCCTTGCTCGTGGACATGCCGTGCCGAGAAATGAGAAACGAGGATGGAAATGACCAAGGATTTTCTCAAGTTTCTTTTCTCTTTTGGGGGACCAACAAATGGGTCAAGGAAGGGACAGCTCGAGAACGGGGAAGAGAAGAATGGAAGTAAGAATGAAGGAAATCAGGATATACCGTATATCGGAGATTTTTGTGGTAGTTGAATCTGCCACAGATGAAAAAGTTCGCTATGTTTCAATTGGTAACCGGCAATTATAAAGGGTTTGCTTCTATAATAAAACTTTGATGTTTCATGACCCAGACTGATAAAAAAAAGTTTTTGACAATATTGGTCAAATAGTTCAAACGTGACATTATTTACACTTTTTCGTTACAAAGGTTATCACTTGACAAATGGAAATGATGTCAGATCAGAAGCTACTCTTTCCGAAAGACCTGAGAAAGACTGTTAAATTATTGATTCAAGTGGAAAGCAAGTTCATAAAAGTTCTTCAATAGAAAAGTGCAATTAAAATACAGTGTACAGTCTTTCTCTGTTCTCTTTGTTGAACCTGCAAACGAGCAAAAGTGCATGTGTACTGTCATATTTCCTGTCTATTAGAGAGCATGTATTAACTGGAGATTCCGCTCTTATACACGACGATTGGTGATCGGTGACTACTATTACGCGAAGCGGTTTTTCTAGTCACATATAAACATAGATGATTGGTTTTATGTTATTTGGAGGACGAAAATTGGAGTTTAGAAGGGCAACATGCAGGTGATTCGGATTATGATATTGACTCGAATTGGAAACTTCATTCCTAATTGAATTTTGGCAGGTGTTTGGAGAAATTGAGTTTTTAGTGCAACATGAGTCAGATTAATATCGTAGAGAAACGCTTTGTTCATATCATAGCATCATGATTGGACTTTGATATCTGATGGAGGAAAAGTGGAAATCTGGAATAGGGACCAAGATGATTTTCAAAGACAGGATTGAGGTTCCACACCGCTAGCAACACTTTACATTTTTTCCGTTGCAATGATTCTGAAAAATCGTATTACCTTCGCTATATGATACTTGTTCTCTTACACAGATAAAAAGTTGGCGATATGAACACCCGAATATCTTTTACATATCTTCAATCGGATCTAATAAGAGAAAAGGTTGGACCCCTTAAGTACGTTTCTTCTTTTACAGGTACAATATCATTCCTATCATATCTGTGTGTCTTCAATACAGTGGTAACTTTGTTTTGAACATTTCCCACCGAGTTCAATCGGAATATCAATCAACTGTATTTGCAATACCATGGATCTATTGAAACCGTTTTTCGCAAACTTTTCAATTTTGTACTTTACAAGCTAGTCTCGTAAAAACTGTTCCACAGCTTAGAACCATTCAGTTTGCCATCCTGTTCTTTCTGACCGCTTCATCTTCTCCTTTTAAATCCGTCTCTTTGATCCGTTTTATCGATCTACTTCTCTTCTTTTCCATCTTTTCCCGTTTCTTTTTCAGTATGGCGAACAGTGAGAAATGGAAGATGAAGAGACATCAGTTTTCACCTGGCTGACCTCAATTCGGAATCCTCTCCTCAGAAGGAAAATGATAACTAGACGAAGTGAAGAGAGGAAAAATGATGAAAAGGCGTCAAATCGGATTTCGATTTTCTTTTTTTTTTCATTTGGTTTACACGTCCAGAAATCCTCTTAACAAGCTTTTTTAGCAGTTCTTTTAGCACTCTCAAGGCATTCGTTTTCGTTTTTTTTAATTCGTCCATTCACTTTCAATGTCTAGGTGGTCTTTTTTAGAACTTAATGTGATGAATTCTAGAAATTAGTATAAATAATTTTTATACTGAAATGAACTATTGAAAGAGTATGACAGGGTTCATAAAAATGTCTTCATAAATAGCTCAAAATGCATATCTCTGCCGTTTTTGGATATTCTCTTTACATGTATTTTCTAAAAACTTTCCATCATTTTCGTTTTCTTCACTCTGATTTTTTGAACGTTCTTAATTCATGAAGCATACAAAGTAACCAAACGCACACACCTTCATCCAACACAATCCTTCTCAATACACACATCACAGCACTCGAAATTATCCAAAACTGGTCAGAAAGACCTGCCAACGTATTGCCACAGGATGACGAGTAGAAGCAGTAGATCCTGTCTATTCTCTCTTCATCGTGATGGCCGATTATGCAATTCGTTGTCGAATGTTCCGATTTCACTCTCATCCGACAAGCAAAACCCTTTTGCCGCAACGCGAAACGCACTGTGCCGTGTCCGTTCTCTCTTTCAATCCGTATTTTCATTTCGTTTCTGTTGGCTTACATTGTTGTTGCTACTACTTTCATGTTTATTGGTCAAAACAGTTTGTATTTCAGAGAACACTACATAATCTACAGAAGCATAGTCATCAATATCTAGCCTTAGGTGAGCTTCATACTCTTTTTACATTCTAATGATTTTTGTATCTTCAGAATCTCCATAGAATGAAAACATTATGGCTTCTCCTCGCCACCACATTCCACGTTATTGCTCATGATGAACTTTATATTCTTATCGATGAAGTCAGTTTATACAACTGTCGTGGAGTCAAGAATGAGATTACTGTAAACGAAGAAGATGTTCAAATTGTTAATGAAAGAGGAAATCGAGTGTACTACATCAGAGCTCCCGGAAACTATTCACTGGATTTTAAAAGGATAAAAGTGAAACAAAACTTCGGATTCTTAGCGGGAGAGATTGGAATAACTCTTCAAGTTCCTGTGTTAGAAGGCCCAGCTGGAATCCGTTTTGATCTACCGTATACAATGATTCCGGAGACAACTCTCCTCAGTCAGAAATGCGATGAATTCAGTGGAGTCATTGAGAGAAATGGAAGAACATATTGTAGATATTGTGATCTTTGCCAATTATCTCATGCAGTTGAAAATGAATTGGCTAGTGGAAGACACCAGGTAGGAAACTGTGAGAAATTCAGTGTGGGAAAAAAACAAGAGCTTTCAAAAAATTAATTAATGAATCAATAGTTAGTTTTCAGTTCTTATCACAATCTGAAGGCGACACACCATTCTCAAAATGCTATAACATTGAAGCCAATGAGTATGATTTCCGAAGAACTATCCAACTCCCAAGCCGATCTCATTTGGAAGCTCTTATCAGAAGTAAAGCTCAAGGAATTGATGATGAAATCAAGAAAAGATTAAACAAAGGGGTAAGTTTATAAATTTTATTGCTTCCAATTCTATATATTTTTTATTCAGCGCGGTCGCTTTCAAGTGTTTCTTAATTTGATAACTTCTGACAAACCAGCAATTTCTAGAAATCGTTGGATGGCTGGATCCAAAGATGTAAGATAAAAAATAAATATTTTTGGATTTCAAGCGAACTAATTATTTCAGTGTGATTGTTGCTTCAACAGAAATGCTCCTCATTGTGATTCTCTTTCTTATTTGTACTGTAATATGGAGGATTGTAAGACAGGATGGGCCCTTCAATGTCTTCACAATTCAGCTAAAGTTGCAGCCTGTTACACAGTAGAATTCAATTATAGGTAAGTTACTTGTTATTCTTCTCCGTAGTTTTGAAGCATGCACATTCTCCACTTTCAGAATGACAACTTCATACGGAGACGTTTTGGAGTTCCTTCGAGAAAACAACTATCCAAATCAAGACAGTCATTTCACTCAACCTAATCAACCAGCAGTTCCAACAACACGTCGTCCAGTCACGCCTTCTTTTGAAGCTCGCCAAGCGAATCAACTTCAAATGACACAAGCCTGTGTTGAATCAATGCCAGCTAGGATGACACATTTGAGAAGGTATTGTACTATTTTCTGGAATGAGAAGCTGTGTTGTGAACATTGTCCGGATATTTGCTAGAGTCTCTCATATCTTTAATTTATTAATTACCAAAAACTTCTAGATCTTATTTGTGATTCTCTCTTGCTAGGGCTCTAATTCTCTATTCTTTTTTACCCAAAGCTCTTTCATTTGTTGTTTTTTTCCTCTTTCTCTATACTTCTTAATTGTTTCCACGAGTACACTTTACTATTATAACTTATTCTCTTCTTCTTTCTCTTTGTTTCCCTTTGTAAATAAAATATAAATCATTTGGAATGTCAACTGAACGTGAACAGTTGTTTAGATACACTCACACATCAAGGCACAAAATTGATTAATCGACTATTTTCAAGACACACGGGGGGAATGCCTTTTGGATGATCGATTACATTCTGACAAGATATTGATGTGGATTACGTACTGAAAGCACTTTCATATTTATCCAATTCCTTCGCTCATTCCATGCATTCCTAAACATTCCAGCTTTTTTTTTGCACTTGGTCCCCATGTTCTCTTAGAATTTCATTTTTAAATAATAAACAAAAAATGAAAAGACGGAAGGAATAAAAATAATATGAAAAGGAGAATAAAATAGAAAAACGCACGAAATTAGAAGATTTATTAGTTTATTTTTGCTTTGTTTCCAGGCGACAGGGAAGAAATAGGAAGAAGGTCGAACGCATTTCTGACATTCGTTTTTTATTGGCTCTAAAATGATTTCGGTAGGGTATACTCTAGTGGTGCTACTCCAATCTAGGAGGAAGCAGAAGATACATTCCCTCTTATAGAAAAGCATACACCACATCCTCTATCAGTTATTGAATACTTCACTGGAAGTCCTATGAGACTTCAGATTCCATTTCGAGTGTTAGGATACGATAAAGTTCTTATGACCTCTGGAAATATGTGTTCCCATCTGTAATGATTCTGTTTTCTGGACAAAACTACGAAGGATTTAAATACAGTAGTCCACTCGTAAGTCATCGGAAACACTTCCTGTTTTCACTTGACACTTTCTTAGAAACCCAACTTCATCAAATTATTCTGGTCTTGCCTCTGTATATCGGAAATTAGGCTACATGAGTTTCCTAATGTTCATATTAATGTACCGGAAATTTGATTGATAGGCAACATACTCGGTTACATACCTTGGGCTTCATGTAAAAGTTTTTCAATGCCCAACATTGTTTCCCTCAATGCGACATCAGAAAAACTAGCCAAAATATTGTTCCTTCTCTCAATTTTTCTACTTCCTTCTGGAAGCTTGTCTCCGGATTACTATTTTCCCAGACGATTCATACATATTCTGCAATCCTTTTCTTCACCCAAACAGGATAAACTTTTCGTGTTCTTCCCATGCTAAAGTAAAGTAGAAACACGTGTTCCCACGTGGATGACATGTGTTTCTTCTCCTAAAAAGATATTGTAGTTCATAAGTAGCGACTCAAGTTTTCAGGTTCTCAGAAAGATTTGTTTGAAGAGAGAGAGAAAGAGTTTTTAGGTATTTCACAAGTTAAATAATGTACGTAGAAACTAGTGGACATGACTCAGAAAAGTGGGAAAAGGAGAGAAGAAAGTGGTGACAGATTTTGAAATGAGAAGAAGTTTTTTTTTCTTATTTTTCATAATTATTCTCCTCTAGACTGGTAATCATTCAGACTGAATATATTAAGTAGCCGGAAAAAACATTGATGGGAAACTTCTAAAATTCTCACGGAGGGGATTTTGGATACTGTAAGCGGGACAAATCGAAAGACTGGAAAACTGTTCTAGAATGAATAACTTTTCCCATTTTTTCTGTTTTGAAGCAGTGATGTTTTTCTTACTGAAAAACGTTTCTGGTCTACTATTCACATAATTTACGAAATTTCCCCGAATACCCTCCGTATCGCAACTTTCAACTTCTCTAGGCATAACGTTTAACAACTTTGAATTCACTTCCCTGTCATAATCGACACTAAATCACTTAGTCTCAAAAAGGGCGTAGACTAAAAAAAAGGAGCAACGGACACTCAAATATTCCACCTCTTTTCCGTCCTTCTTGCAACACATCTAACTGGACACATCCTTTCAGTTATTCCGCGTCTATTTCTTGTTTGTACCCTAGCCACTTACTAGTGTGGGAGTGTTTTTCTTTTACGCCTTGAGTCCACTTTTCTAAAGTATCAGGTGAACAGAATAACTCATCTGTGCTGTCTAAATTGTTACACTTCTGATGGAACTGTGAAACTCTGGTTTCCTACGGCTTTGTATTGAATCCTTCAAATAGCCTCTTGTTAGGAACTTTCCTGGATCTATCGCATTCTCAATCCCATCAAGATCGAAATATCCAGACATTGCACCCATTTCTCACTTCAAAAAAAAACTTAAAACGGTATATTATTTTGTTTGTTCTGTGCTTGTTCTCTCCTCCTTCTTCACTTATTTCCACTCAAATCGACTAGCGAACAACTCCGAAACTCGTTGAGAAAAGACTCGCCGCCCGACACTTTTCGTCCGCACCGGCTGCTTGAAATCCTCGGGTCCATCATCGCCACCGCCACCCTCATGTTTTTATGTTTTCTTTTTTTTTCTTCGTTTTTCCCGTTGTTCCTGGTCTAACCCGTAAAAAATAGAAGCTGAAATTGATGGACTCAGTTCGGCCGAAAGTCAACTCCTTCTCGTTTATTGAGAACATTTATTGGTTTTTTCTTTTCTGTAACATTCAGTAACAACACAATCAGGAAGCAATTCTTGAATCGGGTCATGTTTTTGATCGTTTCAAAATCTGATGATTTACCCTCTTCCGATTTATAATCTGTAATCCTCGTGTTCTTAATTCCAATGTGTTAGGTCTTCATATAATTTTTGACGTAGATAATCCGATTCGTTGATACATATTCATATTTTTAGATATCCCAAACACTGGAAAAGTAAGTCCGAAGATCAAATGAATGTTCGTCGCGACGAAATATATTGAGAAATACCTGTCAACTCTAGACCATTATCCGCCAAGTTAGAAGTATGTAGGAGTGAAGGATAGTTTTGTTGGCTCTTGAGGTCTTTTGAAGTGCTATGCAATCATGTAAACTGTTACAAAACCCCTCATTCTCACCCCCACTTTTTTCTTCTTTGGCTGGACTTCTAAACTTTGCTCTAAACCGGAAGGTTTTGGTTTTGAAAACGAGGGGCTTGTGAAATATATTCTCTTAAATTTGAAAAACCTGTAAATTAAGTAACTTTTCACTTTCAGCAACTTTCAGCAACCCAAGACTACTATAATGTCTCTTATAAACTGTACCAACCGAACTTTAGAGCCAGTGTTTTTCAATTTCAAAACTGGTTACGGTAGTTAAAAAACTCGTATTTTGAAATAACTACGTTTTCCAGAAATCATATGATCTTAAGTTTTCATGTTCCCACCACGAAGGACAGTCCGGTAATAATTCGATTAATCATTCTCAATCTTTTTTTGGATATCCTTCCTCTTTTTATTTTTGTGACGTCTTCTTCTTCGGAACTTAGCAATTGAAAACATGCCATCCCTAGCAACCTCTGCTCTTTCCCCTACATCCATCGTTTCAGCTGGATGCCATCGTCAACAAGCACATTAGAATAGGAGCATCTTCACTCCTCCTCTTCGTTCTGTGACTCCGCCCCTTTCTTTTCGTACAATTTCTGAATTCACATTCCAATCATTCCATCAGGATCTTCCTCTTCTGCAACGACTCTCTCCAGACACGTCACAAATATTCAATTATCTTCCCCACGTCATTTCGACTCCGCCCACTTTTTGAAGAACAGCCGCCTATGGACTCCCTCACTCTTCCACTCTTATCCTCTCAGCCACTGATTATTTATTGTGGTCCGTGTATCTCTTATCTTTCAAAACTTTCTCTCTTTCGGAGAAGAAGAAGAAGGATTGTGGACGTGTCGTCGCTGCGAGACAATTGAAGAAGAAAACGACAAATTTCATTGCTTTCGAGCCCACCACCCTCGCACAGATAGAGCTTTCAACCCGTGATGATTTGATGATAATGATGGTGGTGTTGATGGGAATTGTTAAACCAGATAGTGATTGGGTCCTCCGGTTGTGTTGACTCGTTTTTCATGCTTTTTTGTTTTTAGTTTATCGCGTAGTTTTTATGATTGGAACAGTTTCAAATAAGTCATGCATTCGATCTTCGAGAATGTTTTGAAGTTGCTTCTGATCTTTGAGAAGATCTTCTGTGATTTATTTCGTCTATCACTCCCAAGTTTTGAACTTTTGGTTCTCATTGATCTTAGTTTCGACTATTCAGTGTCCGATTTTCAGCCCGTGTAAGTATGGCAACGTTAGGAAGCGATCTAATTAATCTCGAATTAGAGGTAGGGCCTGTCACTAGGCTGATTTCTAAATAAATCGAGAAAAACTAGTACCATTTCCTTGTTTTTTTCACGTTCTTTCAGCTGTTCTTGTTTTATCTGTTTTCTTTTTATATATTTTTTCCAATTTTCCACGAGGTTCTGAAAACTTCCTTCTTATTTCTTTTTCTTCTTATTCACCAGTTCGTTTTTTCCAAAACATCTGGAACGCATATAATATTTGGGATCTCACTCTCATCATGCATATTTCTCCTAGTTTTCATCTTTCAGAAAACTCTTCCCGATTTCATTTCTTTTTGGGGCCAAACATTCTTTTTTTTCGTGTTAGAAGAGACAATTTTGTTTGAGTTAACGGTCCATTCAAACAGGTGTCTTCACTTCTATCTTCTTTCATTCTCCTCTGGACACATTTTTTGGATTCCTGAGTGAAAAGAGAAAAGAGAGATAATAAGATATTGAGAGATTGATAAAGAAGCACGACTGAATGATTCTTTGATTGTCAATCACTATGTTTCAATATTGTTTTCATGGAAATTTCTCACTCCAATTCACGTGCCAACGTATTCCCCCGACGTTTTCATGGTAATTTTAGTTGACAGAAACGTGCGGAGTGATCGGGTCACAAACTGATTTGTGATCCGGTGACCTTCTAATTTTAAGCGGTTTCATCGTAAAGTCACATTGAAAATCATACTTGAAAACAATTTTGAGTATAAAATCAAGGTGTCTTCCAGATTCTTATCAGTCTATCCGTTGTTCTAGTTTTCCTCTTCCGTAACTACGTTTCTTCAGATTTCGAACCCGTCAAAAAAGTTTATTTACTAATCTTATTCGAATTTAGATTTAGTTGGCTATAAACAACAAATGAATTCAATCTTTTGAAATGAATCAAAATCAAACTGTAAATATCTATTCGCCTCTTTCGATTTCATTCTCATAGCTGTCAAAACTGTGTGCGCACACAAACAAAAATGAATCTCCTCGATGGAGTTTCATTGATCTTCAACCCAATTTCGATATCATTTCAATATAAACTCGTTCTACTTTAACGCCTTAATTCCCTTCTCGAAATGGTTCGCTTTTTCTCATCAAGATTGGCTCGAGACATGGTAAGTGGAGCATGACTAACAACGGGTATTTTCTTATTCAAAAGGTTGAACTAAGATTGACTCATGTTGTCTAGATAATCAGAAATTCATTTTGGTGACTTCAGAACAGAAGAGTCAGAGCTTCTTCTTTTCGAAAATATGAGATAGTTGGTAATAAAAGTTTCATGACGAAACCACATGTACTAGAGACCACATTTTATGTTGTCAAAGATCAGCTTTAAACAAGATTTCTCATTTTTCAAGTTTAGCCCAAAAAATGGTCATTAGGCTTTTGAAAAGTTTCGTAATTAGTCATTCGTAAAGATGACGGTTGAGAACAGTTTTCAGTTTTCATCACTCTTTCAGAGTTCATTCAAATTATAGTTCTTGCAACTCAATTCAAATCCAAATGATCATTTGATTTCTCATTCTATTCTGATCACAATTCCTATTTCGGTGGTCCTTTAGTATTTTCCCATTCCCTTCAAAGTATCACTTTACCTAATTTGCCACCCCCACCCACAATGGCTTCCGATCTCTTATTCGTCTTTCCCCCTCCAATTTCTCATTTTGTTTGAACAATAAGCGGATAATAAGAGGACCTTTCGACTGAAAAGAATGAGATGCCAAGGGGTCGGATTACCAACAAACTCGAAATTTTTGTGCTTGCCTTGGCCATCATCCATCCATCTATTCGCCTTCTCACATTCTTTCCTCTGATTGTAAAAATAACTGCAATCATTATCATCTTCTCATTTTCCTTTTGATTTTCTGCGAGGGTCACTCTTCTTCAGTCAACAGGGCACCTACTTTCTCGAAAGGTGTCACTTTTTGCAAAAGAAACTAATCTCTTCTCTTTCGGAGCATCGTCCATCTTATAACCGATAGTCGTTGTGCTTTTTCTCCCTCTTTACTCATTTTTTCTTTTTGGAAGAAGAAGAAGAAGTGTCACGCGAGAGGAGACGACTCATAAATCAGACCATTTTTCAATTCACATTCAATAATTCAGAAGGGTGGTTGAGCATGAAATTGGGTCCCCATGACCGATTGGTTGCTTTGATTGCTTGGTTTTTAATTTTGGTTTTAGAATGATTCGTCATTTTGAGAAATGAGAAAGATGTGCTGTATTGAATAGAGAAGATGGCCACGCCCCTTTTATGGCTACCATGAGAATCTCAGTCATTTACATAGCTTCATTCATAGTGACTAGGCGTATGCCTTAGTCCTTCTGTGGCACATCATCCGAGTTTCCAATGAAACCCGGAAGCCTCTTCGTTCATAAGAAGAGCATTCATACTTTATTCTAGAAAACTTCAAGTTTCTCAGGTAGACCAAATGTTTCTTAAAATATCACGTATACGTCTAAATACTAGCTTGAGTAAAATTAACAAATTCTGAACTTTCTTTTCTCCAATCTTACTGTAGATACTTCATTTGACACGCTCTCTTGAAACCTAATACTAAAGGGGTGTTGAATCAAAAAATGTCGTCTACAAGTACTTACACTTTTGTGTTTTTTTCTTTCGAAACTATTCTTGCGGTTAGGCTTGTAACAAGACCTGCCAGCTGATAACTAACTGATCAGAGTCAATCCAAACATTTTGCAGCATGTTCTTCTTCTTTTTTCTTGTTTCCGATTTCTGTTGCTCTAAGTTTCTAAACTTAACTCTCGTTATTTGTAATTACTCGAAGTACTGATGCACTGGCGCCAAAATGTTTTCCGATTTGCCTGAATTTTTTTCTAATGGTAACCTAGGGTCGATACATTCAAAAAATGTTGAAACCGATTTCATACCATTTGTGCTCCGCGAGCTGGAGCCCGAAATGAGCCAAAAAACGAAGTTGTCAGATCTGTCTGAAAAGTGTTTTCCAGACGTTTTCCGGGTCGTAGAGTACGAATTTTGCAATAAAAACGTTTGAAATCAGTTTTAAAGGGTACCTGTAGTGCTAAAGTTTCGATTTTTGACGATTTTTGGACGTTTTTTTTTGTTCCTGAAAAATTTAACACGGGAGTGGAAAAAGTTTGTTGCAGAATCGAATTCAGCGTCCAAAAATACGTCGATTTCTTTTAAGAAACCAAAAATTCAGATATACAAACGCCCTCATAAATTGGCATTTATACATTTTCACAACGTACCCCCCTCCATGGTGAAAAAAGTCATAGTCTCAGATTCAAGAAATATTTTTGTGGCATGTTCCCCTATCTAAATGTGACTCGGTCACCAATTTTTAGCTTCTGAAAATTCCATTTGTAGTCGTGGCAAGACTTCAAAAAATCCATCTCCTGATCCAGGATCAAAAAAATCAAAATTTTCAAAATTAGTTTTTTTGAGAGGAATCGGTTGGAAAATGCTTAGTAAGCCCTTAATAGTCGTTTTGAACAAAAATCTTCTCAGAAAACTGACGTCCAAGTCAGATACCAGTGCCAAAGCAACTTTTTGAATAAATTTCGAAATATTTGATGTCCTAAAGAGGAAAACGCGATTTTTCGAAAAGATTTCCGTCTAAAACGACTATTAAGGGCTTAATAAGCATTTTCCAACCGATTCCTCTCAAAAAAACTAATTTTGAAAATTTTGATTTTTTTGATCCTGGATCAGGAGATGGATTTTTTGAAGTCTTGCCACGACTACAAATGGAATTTTCAGAAGCTAAAAATTGGTGACCGAGTCACATTCGGATAGGGGAACATGCCACAAAAATATTTCTTGAATCTGAGACTATGACTTTTTTCACCATGGAGGGGGGTACGTTGTGAAAATGTATAAATGCCAATTTATGAGGGCGTTTGTATATCTGAATTTTTGGTTTCTTAAAAGAAATCGACGTATTTTTGGACGCTGAATTCGATTCTGCAACAAACTTTTTCCACTCCCGTGTTAAATTTTTCAGGAACAAAAAAAACGTCCAAAAATCGTCAAAAATCGAAACTTTAGCACTACAGGTACCCTTTAAAATTGATTTCAAACGTTTTTATTGCAAAATTCGTACTCTACGACCCGGAAAACGTCTGGAAAACACTTTTCAGACAGATCTGACAACTTCGTTTTTTGGCTCATTTCGGGCTCCAGCTCGCGGAGCACAAATGGTATGAAATCGGTTTCAACATTTTTTTAATGTATCGACCCTAGGTTACCATCAGAAAAAAATTCAGCGAAATCGGAAAACATTTTGGCGCCAGTGCATCAGTACTTCAGGGGTTGTTGAGTAGATACGAATAACGAATGTTAAGAATCTACCTCTTTTCACAAAGGTATTTCATAACTTTTTTCTTCTCCATTCTCTCTTTTTCTTCTCTTTTTTTTCCATTCCGTTCAACATGCGTCACATGTTTTGCCGGGTCCCTCTATCCCTGTCTTCACACAGAAAAACTCACAATCAGTTGCGGTCTTCATCTACTCATTTTTCAAATTTTTGAGAAATTTTTATCACTTTGTTCCTCTTAACATCTGTTTCAAGTGTGCTTCCGCCTTTCCTGCTTCTACTTCTGAACTTCCTCATTTCTTCGAAACCATTTCAAAATCATTTCCTTATTGTAGGCAATCCGAGCTGAAAGAATGGCGATCCCATCGAATCTTATGCAATTCTCTGAAGACATCATCAAGCAATTGACTCCTGAGGAAATCGATGAATTCCGTGAGGCATTCATGATGTTCGACAAAGACGGTAATGGTACCATCTCGACAAAGGAATTGGGAATTGCAATGAGAAGTCTTGGACAGAACCCAACTGAACAGGAGATTTTGGAGATGATTAATGAAGTTGATATTGATGGAAACGGTCAGATTGAGTTCCCAGAGTTCTGTGTGATGATGAAGAGAATGATGAAGGAGACAGATTCCGAGATGATTCGAGAAGCATTCCGAGTATTCGACAAGGACGGTAACGGTGTTATCACAGCGCAGGAATTCAGATATTTCATGGTGAGTAATTCAAAAAACAGGGTTACTGTACTGTAGATGCGCTGTAGAATATGAAAGATGCCTGATTTATTATTTTTACAGTATATTCACTTTATTTTTATTCCAGGTTCACATGGGAATGCAATTCTCTGAAGAAGAAGTCGATGAAATGATCAAAGAAGTCGACGTGGACGGAGACGGAGAAATCGATTACGAAGAGTTCGTCAAGATGATGTCCAATCAGTAAATTATAATGCTTCTTCTCTTCCTTCCCCCCATTTGCAGAATCTCAATGTACTACTCGAACACACTTTTGCACTGGTTCATTGTATCTATAGCTTCTCTTTCTCTTCCACTTCTTTTCTTTAAAACTCTCCCGATCCCGAGCTTCACTCATCATTCCTTACTCTTCTTTGTAAATAGTTTATAAGCTTCATACTGAAAAAACAAGCTTCCATTTATTCACATTGGTTCTCAAAAAACATAATAAATAATTGGGAAAAAAGTGTATTATTTACAACAAAAAAAGAGAGATACAATTTACAAATACTCCTTCTCCAATCGTTCAGCTACCTCCGTTTCGATGTCAATATCCATGCAAATATCAGGAAGAGCCAAAATAATTTCGTCGATTCCACGATACAAACAGAAGTTGTTGATCACTTTCACATATTTCATTGCATATTCGTATTTGTTGAAGTCAATACAATACTTTTTGAAGATGTGAACGGCGATGTGATGGCAACGGAGGTCAAGAACTGGACGAGATTGGGTCAAAACACGGCTGATCAGACTGAAAATCAGTTTGTGAAAAAATGAAGCGGGGTAAGATTCCTCAAACTTTCACACCACAGAACTTGTGCTCCCCAATACACACTATGTCAAAACTCACTCTTCAGATTCTCCTTCAAACAACTTCTCGACAATCATGTGCACATTCTTCTTGATTGCTCTTCGTGTCTCCTTCAGCCGATTGATCTTGTACTCTAATTTGTTTGACAATTGCAAATCATTCGACTTTCTATGCTGTGAGATCAAATGATTAAGCTCAATGTCTCTGGCAGGCCAGTTCACAGATTTTGCTGCTGACAATCCCTGAAATTCCTGTTTATGTTCATCCTTTTTAACTTATTCAAATAAACTTACAAAATCTTCAACGTATTCTCTATCCTCCTTATCACCCTGGAACAATGCAACAGCCTCTTTCGCAATTTCCTTATCACCAAATTGCATCACATGGGAAAGGTTTGTTTCCTTCTTGACCAACTCGTATTGGAACTCAAGAGTCTCTGTTTTTAAATCTTCACCATCACTATCAGTCATCCAGTTAACACTGAAAAGATCTCCAAGGCATGGAAGATTCATATCGTTCTCGCAGAATGTTCCCCAAGAACTTTCGTGTCCATTGGCAGCAGAAATTGCGTAGACTGGAAATTAGGAAGTTGGGAATCGATTTGAATTGGAGACTTACTATCCATATCCGATCTGAGAACGTTTTCAAACATGCTTCCAGATTCACAAGCTTCTAGATAGAACGTCAATTGAGAGTATTTCTTGTTCTTATGCATCCAAACCAAAACATCATTCAATTGTTTTACAGTGAGAATACCATCTGGGAAAGAGATCATTCCAACAGCTCCATGATCAGTAAAGTAAACAAAAACACGGTCTTGGTCATTACTGAATATCATTTTCATAAGTGAAATAAAATTAAAATGAGGACGTACGTATTCAGGACTCTTTTGTTCCCTCCGTCAATTGCACTAGCATTTCCTTTCAGGACATTCAAGAAGTTTTCAGGTGTCACTGATGCTCCCGAGTAGTCAATTTTCAATCCTTTGTAGAGATCTTTTCCATGTGGTCGGTTGAAGAGTTTTCCTTTGTATGGGTTTCTGAAAATTGTCTCATGATGCTGAGTTACAGTTCAGATTTTAATTCAATTCTCAGAGCTACACTTTCTTGAATCTATCGATGATATCAGAAAGTGTTGTACTCGCAAGTAAACAGTCTGATCACATTAAACTGATAAGCAGTAATTCTCGTGCAAATCTGATTGGCAAGGTGGCGTTTAAAATAAATTCAAATTTTGAATTCACCACAGCAAATATAAGAACTGGTCAGTATTTGCAGAACCAGATTTACGAACTTACAGTTGATTATTAGCCACGTCATCATACATCATTGTGATAATATTTTCTTCAGGAATTCCATGATTTCTTAGCGTGTGGTATGCATGTGCCACGTCAGCTTGATGTCTGTAGTTATACCATCCATTTGAACCTGCTACCAGTACAACAAATGCCTCTCCTTCATCTTGATACTTATGTTTCCTTGCTCTTCCAGCAGCTAGACCTTTTCTCTGATTATACCGAGCATCCGATACAAGAACTAGGAATAGTAATACAAGAATAAAAAGAAGAAATATTTGTTTCATTTGAGATGAAAAAAAAAAGTAAAGTGAGCCGTTTAGAAAAGGGACAGTATGAGGACTGACTGGACTGGACAACACTTTGAGTGTGTTATCAGGTTACCACTTTCGAAAATTGATAAGAAAGACATAAGATGTATTATTGATAGCAGTGTGTTCAAATAGAGGACAGGGCATATGTGTCAGCTGACCAACAAACATGACACTTTGATTTCAAAAGTAGAAAGAGAAAACGGGAATTATTTTCAATTTTTTTTTGGAACATCGACAACAATGATAGATTTTTATAGTTTCCTAAACCAAAGAGAAATACAAATGGTTTCTAGTAATATCAATATTACGACCGATAGGTCAGGACATAAATATATAGAGACTATGGAAATTCCAACACCTCCTTCATCAGTTTTTCGTCTAATAGTACCTATGTAGTACTAAGTTTTTAGCTTTTAGTTCATGTTTCCGAAATGATTATTTTCTTTCCCGACCACCAAAGTTCATGCAAAATCTTATCGGAATATCTTATCATACTTCACCAGACAGTTTTTGTACAGTTTCTGTTTTTTTTCATCTTCCCATCCTCATCTACTAATGAATTTTGCCGTTATCCGTCGGTCTCCTTCATCACACACAAGAAGAGAGAAAAAAAAATGAAGGAAGAACACAGAAAATTAAAGAAGATGATGTTGATTGGGGGTAATCAATTTGATGCCAAACGCACGTTGGTGGATGACCTTCTACGATTTTATTTCGTTTACTGTCTTTCTTCTTTATATGAAAAAAAGGAGGAGAAGAAGGAAGTTTTGATGATGAAGTAGTAGAGGTTGATTATAAACAGTTAACACTCTTGCTTCAATTTGCAGAACGAATTGGTTGACTGATGAGATTGTTACTTGTTTCTGGAGTTCTCCTGGCTTGTGTCGCACCTAGTGGTAAGTTATTTGAGGATATCTCAGTTGAAAAAAAGAACATCTTATTTAGTTAACTATATTTTTGGTTGAAGAAACTTCAATCAATTATGTTTCAGCTCAACAATGCAGTGATAGTGACGGAGCATGTGCATCTTGGGTTGCATCTGATCGAGGATCGTGCCAAAGAAAAGAATATATAAAGAAGAATTGCCGGAAAAGTTGTGGAAACTGTCCGAAATATGAAGCAAAATTTGATACTCGTCGTCTGAATCCACAACTTCAGCCAATTCGATTGTTGGTGGGGAGATGGAAGGGAGAACATACTGGAAAGGTTACATTCCCAACTATTCCAACATTCAAATATAGTGAAGAAGTTGAGATCTCAATTCCAGATGGAGCAAATATTAGATCACTGAATTATACGTAAGTTTTGTTGGTGTTTTGTTTTCAAATTCCTCTTTTTAATGTCTGATCAAACCTACTCTTCCAGCGCCGCCGCTTGGTCTAGTGACAAGGAAGATCTTCACCGTGAATCAGGGTACATCACAATCAAACCAAACACTCGGGAAGTTATTCTTACGACAGTCATGTCAAATGGATTCATTACTGTTGAAGAAGGACCTTTGTTTGGAAACAGTATTAAATTCATTTTGAAAGACATTGGAAGAATCAGTTTTGTTAGAGATGAGCATCTTCATAATGTGAGTATACTTGCTTCAACCCAATAGTTTATCTAATGAAAAAATGTTTTCAGTTAGTCCGTGAATGGACACTGGATCAAGGATATCTTCGTGCTCGTCTCAGTATTCAGACTCTGTCTCATCGGATGCAAGAGCATACTTCGATACTCTACACTAAAACTTCTGTGTAAATAAAAATTAGTTATGAACATTATTTGACTTCTGTCGTGAACTACTAGAGGACTTCATCGATAAAATTATAGATCACTAATGGAAATCTCGAGTGAGGGTGTATAGTAAGAACGGCTAAAATTATAGAAAATTGAAGGTTGTTTTGTTTTTCATTCCAGTTCCATTTTATTTCCTGCTCAAGCCTTCATTTGAACGGCATCTTACTTTCCGGCACAGTCAAGGCAGAACTAGCTTCTGAGCTTACGTGCATTTTACACTAATTAACTATTCCTTATGACTCTAATGTATTTCGGGTCAGCTTTCAGTCACTTCTTGCAATCATTGGCAGATATAGTCATCTCTTTCAAAAACTCTTTTTAGTCATCCATCAAACCTTCCGATATCATATTTTCTATCTTCTTCTCAAAAATTTTTAGATGCTAAAAATGTCGATGGGCCCAAAAATAAAGCTCGCCGTTTTGCACGTCTTCACTTGTCCGAAACTCCGGCGCTCTTCTTCCTGAAAGCATGAGAGACCTGAGCTATCAATTCAACTCATCATTTATTCGTGTTTCTTTTTCTTTTCCCCTTTGCTTTGTGGTCCATGATGTCATGGAAATAAAGCATATAAGGGATCGGAAAAGCATCCGGAAGAGAAGAGAAATAAGATAATGAGAGAAAGAAGTCAGCGAGAATGATGGATGAGCTTGACTGTAAACATCTCATTTGATTCTAGACGACTCATTTAGATCAAAGTCCGAGATTTCAGCAAAGGGAAACGAAAGAGGAAGAAAAACACTTTTAGAAGAATTTTAAAATAGATGAAAAGGTGTATGTACACAAAACTCAAAACCTCCGTGACAAATTCAAGATGATCTGGAGATATAGAAAGAGATATGTTGTTTATAGAGTGTTTCGGGTTTGGGTATTTGGCTTTTTGAGCATTGAGCTATAGTATTG
The DNA here is from genome assembly GCA_963572265.1 of Caenorhabditis doughertyi. Classification (NCBI taxonomy): domain Eukaryota; kingdom Metazoa; phylum Nematoda; class Chromadorea; order Rhabditida; family Rhabditidae; genus Caenorhabditis; species Caenorhabditis doughertyi. The sequence goes on from OY751557.1 coordinate 10,345,794, forward strand.
GAATTCGACTCGTTTTGAGGCTTTTTCAATTCTAGCTACTCCTGCACACTAACATTGTTATTATTCGAACATATTTCATAGCCTTCACAAAATCTTAAAAAATGGTTTGTTTAACTATCACATCTATTTTGATAGAAGATGCACCTCTACTTCCTGAAACCAGTTCAGAGCAATTCCAGCTGTTGTCCTGTAGTTTACGCTAATCAAGTAGGAGGGATCACGCCTGTTAGTTTATAATGTTCTTCCAAATACTGCAAAATTTGACTTCTTTTATAGAGTTCCACATTTTCTTTCTTACGTCAGTTCCTCAATGGTTCTTTAAAAAAGTGCTCACTAATTCTTTAATAATTTATACTTTCCATAACCATCATAAATTGATCACGTTCCTAAAAACACGTCAAACTAATATGATTGACGACCAATAATCTATAAGGGCAGTTCAAATTCATTCACTTCTAGTCAATCTGAAAATGGATATCCAAGTCACCAATAATCAGAACAATGGACTAAATGTGTGCATGAGTTGTTATGACGTTTAGATCCATTTATTTATGTAAACTGAGACAGAAGACTAGAAAAATTAGGATGAATTTTTTATGGTTTTGTGAGCCTCAATATAATGGTCAATCTTGACAACTTCGGAAGAAATGAACTGATATGATATATTCACTGATCTCTGATAGTGTATGGTATTTTGATAGTTCCGACGTTTTCTGTCCTCGATAACATTCAGAACCCTAGTTTTTCGAAAAGTTACCGGAAAACTCTTTCTTAATGGCATCACCACCAACGATAATAACGTGCAGAATCCGATTGTCATCATATTCTGCAGAACTTCTCTTCCAATTCCCAATTAGAAACATTCATGAAAATAGACTATATTTCTATAAACATTCCCACCTTCACGTCATCTTCAGACGTCTTCTTCTTCATCATCCATCCGTTTCAAAGTTCTTCATGAAACTTCTATTGTCTTTTTTTTCATTATTTTTCATTCGAATCCAGATTTAGATGACGTCCAGACTAGATTACTCATGTGTTTATTTCTTTCCAATGGGTCATTCGTTCCCTTTGAGTTAATCAACTCTTGATGAATTATTGGTGTAGGCGGGTGGGGTAACACGTGTGATTATGTGTGTTGACTTGGTTCTGGAACGGGTATATACTGGATTAATCTTATTATGAGCTACTTGCTTTATATGATGGATTCTCATAGAACTTTCTAGATGAAAAACCTATTTAAATATAGATAATAGGTGATGTGGAAAAAAACAAGTTTAGAGGTAAGGATAATCTCGGAGCACGAGAAATCTATTCTCTCCTAAACTATCATAGAACTGATTATCAAAGCATGCTGATAATCTGGGAAAACAAGTTCCAATCGAATTTTTACTTGACTGTCTTCTGCAGGAAACGTTAAGGCTCCAGAACCTCTTGTATAGTGGCACACAAGTGAAAACAATCTCTTTGAAGAACTTTCACGATGAAATCCGCTTTTATCCAAAGGTTAGCACGAATGACCGAAGGTTCTGGATTCTCAGAAAATGTTGACCACTACACGGAACTATTCTTGAATATTAGTGCAAATCCATCTCCTCCTTTTTCCTCTTTTCCATCATTTGCAACATCTAAATGACATCATCATCATAATCATCATTTTGATACGACTCATAGCTTTCATTCACTTTCTTCTGTCTTCCTTCTTCCACCCCCAAAAAAAACCATCATCATCATCAGTTCATTTTTTCCAACTCCATTCAATTCATCACTCATTTCTCAAGTCAGCAGAAAAAAAATGTCAAATTCACTCTATTTATACACCAACAACTTTTCGTATTTTTTTATTGAATTCTCAATATTCTCTTCCATATCTCTCTTTGGCTGAAAGGGCGTGGTCTTCTGAATGAGAAGAGGAGAAATGAAGGGTACCACCGAAAAATTACTACATCTCATTTCCAAATGGACCAACATCTCTTAACTCATTTGCACATTTTACTATGATGTTTTTGAATGTTTATTTATCCACTACATTGAGAAACAAGTTGAAACTGAGGTTTCAGGGCAAAACAATGTTGTCTCTTCGCACATTTGTTCTTGTAATGATGGTTCTCGTTGGGCTCGCCGCGGCTATGCCGTACTTCCGGTTAAACAACGACTACGATCCGGTGGATTTGGAGAATGATGTAAGTTTTCGAAACTGTAATTGATTAGGTTACTGTAGATGAGTTATGCTTGAAAGTAGCACCTTTAATTACTGATCCTAAAGGTCATAGCTCTGATTTAATAAAATACGATTTCCTACACTACAATTCAACTTCTGTTAGTTAGTTGGTCTAAAATAGTACGAAGAGCGTTTAATTTTCAAAACTTTAACTAAATCCCAAATATTTTCCAGGAGAAAAATGCAGCTCGTCAATTCCTTCCATACATGAAACGAAACATTGCAATCGGTCGTGGTGATGGTCTCCGACCCGGAAAATAAGCAAAACGACTTCTCTTTCTTCTTTTGACTTTATCCCATTATTTCTACTAACACCCATCTAGAAATGCTCATTTATCATTTTATTTTGTTTTCTTTTTCTCCCCCTGGTGTACTGTCTCAAACTCTTTTTCTTTGAAAAATGATGATTTATTCTCAAAATGGTTTGTTTGGTTTTTCCATAAACACATCAAGTTCTTCATCAACGTCAGCAGTGATATTTATGAAATCGGCCTCCTTCAGAATTTCATCGAGCGACATCATCTCAAATGGAGTGAAAAGCTCTTCTTCTTCTTCTTCCTCTTCTTCTTCTGGAGGCGTTGTTGTAGAAGACAATTCTGATGCAACAGCTACGCAATGTTTCTCACCAATGAAAGATTCTTCAAAAATCCATTCAGGCTTTGGAACCAGTCGATGGAAATACTGAGAAGACGTTGTAGTATTTCCTGGAATTTAAAATCAGAACTGTATTTTTAATCAAAAGATACCTGGCAGATGGTCATAGAATGGATTCAATCGGAAAGTGTGATTGTGTAATCCATCCGGCAATCCAACACCAGTCGCTTTCAGAATTGACTCTTTCAGACACCAAATCCTATAGAAGGCGTGCCATCTGAAAACATTCTGAATGATCATGAACACGTTGTTTTCTCTATATCACCTCTCCAATTCACTCTTCTCTCCACCTTTCACTGACTCCATTTCTTCTTCACTGAAATGTCTCTTCAAACTGTCCATTTGTTCCGAAGCAGTATCACGACGAGCTTCATCGACACGCATTACGTCAACACCTAATAATTTTTCAAATGATAAGAATGCGCTCTACTGCTAACCTATTCTAGTCTCTCCAGTGGCTAAAACAACCAAATCACCATGATGAGATACATTATATTCAAAGTTTGGAGTGTTAGCCAACGATGGTTTTCCTTGTTCATTTCTAATGAATTCAAGATATGCCCATGGTTTTGATGTTTGAGATACAGCAGCTTTTCTGAACACAGTTTGTTATAAACTATTCTACTTCTCAGTTTAGACACCTTGGCATTAGTCTTCCTATCAAACATGCCAATGCATCTTCTTTGAATCGGAACCGTCTTTGTTGTTCTACGTCACTTTCTGACGCACATAGAATAGCTCGTCTGAATGTGTTCTGAAAGTTTGACGATGTCATCGTCTCTTCCAAAGAAATCGCCCATCGAACCCGCATTTTGAAGGTGATAACTGGAAACTTTAAAATATTGTATATCATTGAAAACGAAAGAAAAACGGAGAAATTTTCTAGAGGAATAAGCCAGTATGGAAAATAAGCTAATGAATAACAACGAATGGGAAAAATTATCATTTATATAATAAATCTTTGTTTTTAAATAATACAGAAAATTAGCGTATTTCTTAAGGGATTTAAACGACCAGGTAAAAACAATTATATTATTGGTTATAGAGCGGTTTCTATTTGGGTGCGACGGGGAAAGAGAATGAGATTGGTATAGGATATACAAGTATAAAACAAGAAAATTAAAATTAAGTGATTCCCATTCGACGAGCTTGTCCCTCATAAATAAGAAGTCTCCACATCTTGATTACGAAGGCTTCCGCGTCGTCATCGATAATCTGAAATGAAATTTGTGCAGAGAGAGTCATCGGGAGTGTATTTCCAATCAACTTACCACAGCAACATCTTTCAGAAGTTGTTCAGGTGTCGCCTGTTGACCGATTTGTTCGCAAATGTAATCACACAATGTCGTATCCTCCTCGCCAAGGAATGAACTGACTTTTTTTGCGACCCATGGGCGGATACGATCATCCATCCATTTCTTATCAAGCTGATCCCATTCAATTTTGTGAACGAAAAGTTCTTCTGGAAGAAATGATGATTAAGAGCTTCATTCAATCAAACATCACAAACCCTTAGTTGTCGGAATCTTTTTGATTATCTGCTTTGTTAATTCCTTCTTCTCATCGGCCGACATCACTTGCATACGTTCCTCTCTGGTTATCTCGAATGGTTTCAACTTTTTCTTTCTGTTATCCTCATCTTCATCGTCATCATTTCCGAAAACCCCATTAAGCCTTTGAGCTATAGGAATAGGAGATGGCTCTTTCTTTACTTGCGGTTGAGAATGATTTCCATTAGCAACCGGGCGAGAAATCTGTGGATTGAGCGTCGAATCTTCTCCAATTGCCTTCCAAGCTCCACTACCATTAACACCATTTGCTCCATTAGCTTCCGTCTCATGACTTGGCTGATGTGATGTGCCCTCTTGATAATCCATTTGTTCATCTTTAACCTCTTCTTTGACGTCCTTATTGTCGGTTTTCTCACTTCCACTTTCATCTTCACTTGATGATTCTCCATTTTCTCCATTTGCAAATTGGCCGAGAGGTTGATGAGGATTTGGACTTCCACTGTCAGCACGCATTTTTCGAAGAGCTTCTTCTTCCTGTAACTTTGGAATTGGTCAGTATACAATATACAAAACATAAGATTGCAAAATCAGACAGACAAAACTCAAAATGTTACCTTTTGCCTGTGCCGTTTCTTTGCTTCCTCTTCTATATTTATTGTGGCATCATTTGCAGCCTCTTCCATAATCTGCTTTTTGAGTTCTTCTATTTCTTGAAGCTCTTGGAGCCTATCCTTCTGATCACTTTCTAGTTCTCTTTCATAATCTCTTTTTCTTTGGAAGAACTGAGAAGACTTATAGTACTTCGGATCGTCTTTTTCATCGTCATAATCTTCCAAAAAGAGTTTCAAACGTTTCGCCTCTTTTTGGATAGACTTCTTTTTATCCTTTTCTTTTCGTTCTTCTCTGTCATATTTTTTTGACATTGTTCGCTCTCTCGACTCCCAACGCTTCAGACGCGCGTGGTAGGCCTGTTCTTTTTCTTTCAACATTTGCTTCATCTGTCGTTTTTCACGAGCATCTTCACTATTTTCAGAACTCCGACTGGTGCTACGGCGGCGCTTTGATGCTTTGCTCCTTTGAGGTGTACGAGATCTGGATCGTGAAGAATAAGAAGAAGTGCGAGACGTGCTAGTACGATTTGAGCCAGAGGAAGAGCTCGAGCTGGAGCGACTTCGGCGTGATCTCCTGTAATTACGGGATAGTTACAATTTATTTGACTTATTCAGTCAACTCACTTGCTTCTCCGAGATTCTTTACTTCTAGATCGGCGTGCATTTCGATCTCTGCTCCGAGTACGACTGCGATGACGACGGTTCCGCTTGTAGTCGTCGTCCTGAAAAAAATATATTGAATAGTGTTTCTTCCTAAAATCAATAAGATAGCACTTGTTCTACATATATGTTTCAGCAAGATTTTTTTTTAATGAGATCTTCTTTAAATACATTTTGATGGACAAGAGAATAAGAGAGCAGGAGCGTGAGATAAAAAGAGATGAATAGAATTGATGTGAAATCAAATTTACACAGAGACATACACATAATATTACTTACTGGATTGTCATCTCAGTGAACAATATTTTTGAAACCAGCACCTTGAGTTAATAAAAACCAGATTTTCCGAATAGGGTTACCAACATTTTCCAAACACAAAAGGTGACTGAGAGTGCATGCATATTGTAAGAAAGAAACCAAATAGAAAATCGGATTCAAATCATTTTTACAGGGGCTTTGTGGGGCGGATGACTTACGACTCGGAATTGGGCAAAAACTAATGGTTTTCCAGTAGTTCACTCTTTCTGCAAATTCGATTTTGGTAAACAATACAGGACAAAGACAAAGTGATTATGATCTGAGAATGAGTAATTGCGTGGAATGGGAGTGGGTAGAGGTACAACTTGATAAGAGAAAGAACACATCAAAATAGTTAGAGCTGTAAGCAGAATGGTTTTTGCATGAAGCGGTGGGTTAAATGCAGGTAGAAGACACGCTAAACAACGACAAAAAAACCATCGTATCAAATTCTAACTTAATATTTAGCAGCTAAAAGTAAAAGAAGAAGCTGACGAAAAAACAAAAAAAGAAGAAACTTTAACAAAACTTGTCTTACCGATGAAGGAGTGCTCGTCTGTGACATTTTTCCTACAAAATTAGCAGTAATTTTGAATAGATACTAATAAAACGAGAAGGCTGACTGGGTGGACAATAGAAATAAGGATGGCAGGGAAGGGTGCAATTCCCCAATGAGAGGCTCGACGGGGAAATTTATATGGCTCCTCAAGCCGCGACTAAAAGGGGTCACACAGCAAAACAGACATTCATTCACTCTACAACATACCACCGAAATCATTTGATGAGCAAGAGGAAGAGGAGAGGAAGAAGAATATCTGGAACTTTTTGGTACCTTCGTGGTTACGTGTTTTTTTTCGATTCAATTTTTGTAGAACACATCAGAGCAATTGGACAAAATGCTAAAATCAGGAGAAAAACTAAGAAAAGGCGAGAAAGATACCGAGATATAGTGTTTGGAAAGATAGAGAGAAGGGTTGAGAAAAAGAGAAGTGGAGTATGAAAGAAAAGAGGAAAGAAGCGTGCAAAGCCGATTCAGAATCACATTAGTTTGCACACTCACACATGCATTTCATAGGTGAATTCGTGAGGTTTGAAACATAAATGTTTTAATGTTGATACATTTTATCCCTCAATGAAAACTGTGAAAATGGTGCAATGGTTAGAACATAGGATTCTTGCAAATACTTTAACTTTTTGTGTGGTCAATTATGCTTTGATTTTGTGGTGTATTTTCATTTTTTACATGTAGTTTCGTTTTCAGTTGTATATGTAAAAATATAATAAAATGCGGTCAAAACTTACGTGTGGTGTTCCGATTCATGGCTGGTTATACAGGTTCCTATATAGAATATTCGAAATGATCATAAATTTTTACGATAAAACATTAGTTAGCACTAAAGGTCACCTCTTTTACGACGGAAGCAGGAACGGCTCGAGTCGCCAGTAATGCTACGAAAGATAACTCACCTTTTTATGATTTGATCCGAATGGAACATGCCGATCTGCTTTTCCCTCTTGAACTCGTGCTTTTTTTGTTTCATCAGAGATTTCTCCATCTGAAGATTTGTATTATTTTGAAAGCTAAAAGATGCAAACGCTATATACCTTCAGCAATTGAAAACAACTCTTTATGATCGGTTTCCATCCAATGAAGAATTTTAAGCCGGATGTCTTCATCTTTCTTCAAGTCGTCTTCATCAGCCGGGAGCTCGTCGTGCTTTAGCTTCAATTCCTTCTTGCCTGTAATGTTGATAATTTAGATTGTTTCAATATAGCGATGCGTTCTGCTGGAAATCTGATTCATAGCACACTTTTGCTCTAGACGATTATTTTGAAAAGGACACAAGATAGTACGAAAGAAGGAAACAAAGTAAAAAAAACGAATAAGTGCAAACTAGCTGTTAAACAAGCAATGTGGAATGTTACAAAGAATAAAAGGTGGAAACATGCAGAAAAAAGACAAAGTGTTACCTAACCGATGATGCAAATAATGCTTCAAACGAGAGATGTATAATTGATTGAATTGTATTTTAAACCACGAGGGCATTATCTTACCTTGTTTTTTCCGGTTTTCGATAGCTATCGTTCTTAAATCGGCACGATCTTTCTCTTCGGCCTGTAAGAGTTTGTAGTTTTTAATCAATTTTAACGTATGCCAACTCACTTTGACAGTTAATTTTTTGTCACCGAGATGAAAATCATGAAGAATACGCAGCGCTCGTAAAGTTCCTTCAAGATCGGTGAATGTGCAAAAGCCAAAAGCAGGAAACTTTCCATTACTTCCTTTGATACGCTTCCAACTCGCCACTTCTCCACACTCCTTTAAAAAATATTTTCGTTGTACATATTTTATGATACCCTTACGTTGAGTATTTTCTGTATGAATTCATCACTGCATTTTTCAGATATACTTCCGACAAAAACTGCTGGTGTTATTTCGGATTTGCTGGACTGTTGTGGTGGTGCCTGAAAACCAATACTTGAAAAACTGTACTGATATCAACAAAAAAACTTACATGTTGTCCTGGCATTCTCATCTGACCAAACACTATCTGTTGTTGTTGTTGCTGTGGATAGTCTGAAAAACGTTTCCTTTTTTCTTTAGCCCTCGTTATTAGCAATGCATGTGCCTCGAGGCAATAAAAACTCACGGGGATAAGAATGCATTCCGTAGCTAGGCCTGAAAGCCATAGTTTTGAGTGGGTACGTTGCTGATCACCGAAATTACAACGTTTGTATCTGAAAAAGATTTGTTGTGAGATCGGAGCCGACTCATTTTGGAAAAAAACGGTAGAAACAAGTCAGTCGTGTGCCGGAAGGAGGCAAGACTTAACGAGCACTTTCATGATTCAATGACAATTGAATTAACTGAAACAAAAATAAAGCGAAGATTTGGTACCAACAAAATTGAGCTTTGTTGAAGGGGAAGCACAGTCGGCAGAATCGATTTTACTTGCGCGTTTTGCGTGCCGCCTTGTTCTGCGCCAACATCGTCCTTGACTTCAGTCCGCCTTCGTTGAAAAATTTCGTATATCAAAATCTATCGAGAAAATCAATAAAAAGGTGTTTTACTGAACTTTTACTGTATAATAATAACTTTGTCTCAAAAGCTATAGTTTCAGAATGGGGGACGATATGGGTCACCATCACCTGGAACACGAAATGCATGTTGATTCCTTTTTGGAATTGAAAGTGAGTGACGAAGAGTTCTCACGAAGAATTGTAAGCTTTTACTTTATCTGGAACCGTGCGATCTACCACTCATTTTTTGTTTGCAACCGGGGCATAGCCTTTTTGCAAAACCCGCACATTTTTCTCAATTGTTAAGTTATGCGCGGAGGTTGCGAAAGTCTGTGCCCAAATTGCAAAAAAGGGGGCGGTCTCTGGAACAGTGCCCAGTTCTCGATATATTTTACTGGAACTGTATTTGTTTGGTGCAAAATACATTGAGAACTTCAATTTACAATCTAAGCATCGTTTTTTTTTTCAGAATCAGCAGCCTCGATACTTGTGTCCTTATGGCTGCCAGAAGCATATTGCCAGCAGAACCATAGATTACCACAAAAACAATGGTTGCGGACGACGGGTCAACGATGCGTCTTCTTCTTCTCAAGTAGAGCTTAAAAAACGATTCTACTGTTGTGGAGCATGCTTAGCCGAGTTTGTTGCTCGTCCTGAGTTTCACGCACATCTTCGTATTGAGCATGATGTTCATCCCGAAATTCACAACATAGAGTTTCCCGATCGTGCAACATTCGATGTAAGTGTCATCTGATTAAAAAAAAACTGACATAATTCTACAGCGCTTCAAACACTGGCTCGAGGCAGAAGGAGGTGCTCATTACCGTCACAAATCAGGATCCAAACGTCGTGGACGTGGAAAAGGAATATTCCTAGCTTGTAATCGAAGTGGAAACACAGGTCCAGAAAAGGGCCATGGAATCGGGCCGGACCGTACCGGGCCGTTCCGTTTAGGGTTCACCTGTACCGCTTATATTCATGCCACCGAACACTCTGATGGGTGAGTGCTATTTGATCTCTGTAGTTTATGAAATACATAACTTTTCCAGTCATGTTTCGGCGGAGTTCTGCGGAGATCACTACGGGCACGATGCTCGAATGCGTCTTCCCAATGTTATCAAATGTATTATTGCTCAGAAGCAGTTAGAGCAATGCTCACCAATGGAAATCATCGGATTTCTACGACACCATTTTTTGAATTTGGCGACAGAAAATATTTATGCACAACGCATTTGTTTTGTGGACTCGGACGAGTTGAAAGCTATTTCTACATCATGTACCAAAAAATGGAGAGTAGATGGAATTCCTCAAACTATGGAACTGTGGGAATCGGAGCTTTTGGAGAAGGTTGGCATCGAATGGCCACCAAGTAACATTCCACATAGGTTCAATGAACCACGGAAAATAACAACAGCTGAAATAGCAATTCAAGAACGTTGGCCACGACCAAGAGTTTTTGTTGCAAAAAGTCGCCGAGAAGATGGTGTGCTCATTCCGTATGATTTGCCGGGAGCAGTTTCTCAGTCGGAAGCTCAAGATGATTACGGTCCAGAAGAAGAAGAAATGGTTGATGACAATCAGTACATGGCAATGGAGATGGGAGAATATGAAGTTAATGAATATGTTCAAGACGAACAAATGGTTGTTGGAGAGGAAGAAGAAGTTGGAGATGTTGTAGTAGAACGAGAGTATCATGAACATCAAGAAATCATAAACAAGGGAAATAATATGTTGTAGGATTTTCATATTTTATTCACTTTCACTGATTCATTTTTTGCAGAGAAGAAGTAGATGTCGAAGTAGAAGTGGGGAACGAGATCACAGTGGATTCGAATAATCAAATAACTGAAGAACAGAAAGCGTGTGTCGATGACCAAGTTTTGATTCAGTGTTAGTATGCTTTAAAAAATTCGAAATGGAAAGTTAATTTTTCAGCACCGAGCAATGAAATCGTCGTCGTGGACGGAGATGTAGAAGAGGATATTAGCAGCCATTTACATCACCATCATCATCCACATCATCCACATCATCCACATCCGCACCATCAACACCAGCATCATGATCCAAGACAACCCGGAACATCTAATGGTAAGTGATTGGTTTCCAGTTAACATGTAGATTTTTTTTTCATTTCAGTTGTCGAGCGTTTTATTGAGGCCAACAAAGCAAATACATTGGAGCAAATAATGGATGAGATCGAAGCGTTTAAGATCACAGTTTTGGTAGTTACTTTTTTCGAAGCACTTAATTTCAAAATTGATTATTTAAGAAAAAAGCCGACCAAACCACTCGTGAGAATTTGAAGTCTCTTCTCATTCGATTCCAAACTCTCCATCATTCTATTATGGATAAAGATCACGCTCAACCGAACCAGTCAATGACAGTCTTTCCTAATAAGTCTAAATTCCTCTACAGACCTGGAAAAGGGTTGGAGAAAGCTGATGAGTATATTCCACGAGCACATGGTGAAATAACGTTGCAACCAATAGACGATGAAATCAGTGATGACGAAGAGCTAATGGTTCCATCCTCCTCTGTTATGACGTTCAATGCAGGAATTTGGAGCTAGATTTGAATAAAATGAAATTGATGAAAGTGAATTAAAAATCTCGTCAGTCAAAAAAAACTGAATTTTCGTGTAAGCAATTAATTTTTTTTATTATCATATAATAAAATAATTTTATCGAGCTAGTCTTTAAATGTGTACTCTTTGGTTGCAAAACCAATTATTACTTGATGAATTCTGTATTTCAACTTCGGAAATCTCAATGATTTCATTCCAGATGTCGTTCCGTCGTCTGGTGAGTGACTTGGGTCGACTGTGCATTCAGACTGCTAGTCAATCTGTGGCAGTTCAACAACAAAGAACAATCCATGCATCAGTTCGTGCAGCAGACAGTATTCGTGATGCTCACAGACAGGGAACTCGCATTGGTACGGGACAAGTCGAAACAATGGAAGGAACAACGGGAGCTGGAACTCATACTGCAGTTAATACGTCATCTCTAGAAGCTCGCCTTCCGACAGCTGAAACTCTGAAACAACAGTTCGATGGAGTAGCATATCACGAATTACCGTTGGTATATATCAAAGCCAGTAAGAATAATACATTGGTAACTGTTATGGATAATAAAGTGAGATTTGTCCCCTATGATATCCAAAAATTTTCTCATTTCAGAATGAAGTAATCACATCCACATCGTGCCGTTTGGAAGGCTTCAAAAATGCTCGTAAAAAGACGACCATTGCTGGTCAAACGACTGGAGTAGCTGCTGGACAGAGACTTGTCAGAAGAGGAATTCGAACTGTTCGAGTACAAGTCAAAGGTCTTGGACCAGGAAGAATGACTTGTGTGAAAGGACTCACTGTTGCCGGAGTTCGTGTTGTTAGCATCACAGATCACACTCCTCTCTGCGAACTTGGACCTCGGCCCCGCAAAATCCGTCGCATTTGATTCCATTTCATTGTTTTTTAAATGTAAATTTTAACTCCGTAGGCCATTCTTGGCCAGTATAGGTAGACTTTTTTCGTTTTTGTTCGTTGATTTGTTTGAATTTTCGTTTTCTTGCTCACAAAATAATATTTGGTTTATAAGCAGTTTTTAATAATCTCATTAGCAAAGTGAACAATAGAGAGGTACAAAGTGAAATTCAATATAGGTATCAACATTATGAGAGGATTCAGTAAACATTATTACCCGTCGAGAACTTTAGCATAACTAAAAGATTGTTGATTAAATGTTGGTGATTCCATTACTGACACGTTTTTGATCTTCTTCAGATGACGTGGAACTTGATTCGATATCGTCTTTTTCTGGCATCAAACTTGTTGTGAAAGGAGTTCCAGGCTGAAAATGAGTGATTTAGGTTTTGGGTGAAAGCAAGATTTCATACCTTGTACTCGATTCTACTACTCTTTTTGTTTTTCCTTTGTCGAATAGAAGAACCAGCTCCAGTGCTGATTGTTTGAAGATCATCACTCACTGGACTGTTCTGGAGAGCTTTCTGAAATAGCAAAACAAATCAAATTCAACCTTTAATATCTCAACTTACGTTTTTATCTTGAAAATCGTAAGCTTCGTAGAGAGCTTGCACAAGATCCGTGGCAAAGATGATTCCAGCATGAGATGAAACCATTCTTAGTACGAAGACGCCGTCTTTATGAAGATATTGTGTCACGAATTTAGACACATCGGCATCTTCTCGCCTGCTATTTTGATGACGGAAGTTTTGGAGGGTGCTGAGTGCCAGGTGTTGCTTGATGAACCATTTGGAGAAACATGGGAAAACGAGAACTATGAACCATTGAATGAATGAGACTGTCGATGCGAACAGAAGAATCAGATACCTAAACATTTATTTTTGTTTTACTTCAAAATTTGTATTCCATTATCAAGCGCATCTTACTGATGTTTATCAAAAATTGTATTATTCAGCGCTTCTCAGCTGTTTTCTTAACCTCACAATCATTCAGAGAGCTGGGTTTGTTGTCGATCACAGAAGCGTTGAAAGAAACGAGCGCTGGCGACATGATATTTTTGCGCAGCCGACATCTGACGGGTTCCGCCGGCCGCTATCTTTTGTGTGCGATGGGGGCGGAGCCTAGGAAGTTGCCGATTTCTCACCTTCCGATGTAGATTTCGAGAAAACGAGCGTATAGCTATTAAAGTTTGAAGCCAAATTTTCTAATTTTCAGATAAAGAGTAAGCATTTAGTCTGTACTGTTTTCAAAGCTTACCAAAACCACAGCAACACGAAGATTTTCTCATTGAATATATTGATGACAAGCACACATTGCACTGAATATCGTTGAATGTTTGCTACTTGACGAACCTGAATGTTGAAAAAAAAATGTCAGAATTTGCGCGAATCAGATCATCTTACTTCGAAATCGCATACTGCTGCTCTCGGAAAGTATCCACTTCTTTCCCACGGTGTTCCACTGATGATATCCGTAACGACTCCGAAACCGTACCATTGATATCTATTGGTTCCCAAGAAGCTGAAATTATTGGAAACTTTTGATGATGGAAACAAACCAACTATCTAGCTAAAGAAAACCATCAAGGAAGTATCTGGACACCCTCATACACTCGATTGTACAACCACAACGCAGTGCGTGATGCCTGTGTCTCTCATTGAAGTCAAAGACGTACATACTACGGAAAACTCTATTCCCAGTCAACCTGCTTATTTCACCGCGTTCGTGGTGTAATGGTCAGCATGGATGCCTTCCAAGCATTCGACGGGGGTTCGATTCCCCCCGAACGCATACAGCTTTTGCTTTTTTTTTTTGAATGTTGAGTCTTACTAGTTCATGAGATACAACTGGGCGAACACATTGACGAAATAGAGCGACTTTGTGAAGAGATAAATCCAGGATATGAAGCCAGATGAATATTGGAAATTGAGGAAAGTGACAGTTTTATGAACTTGTACTCGTTTTGTTGCCATATTTGCCTGGAAGCGGAGGGCACTTGACAAGTGTCTTTTCAGAATTCCAATATTTTTCTCTCGAACTTCCTCTTCCACATTAGTATTGTCTTTCGCTTTTTCCACAACTTCGTGAATTCGAATTCCTGTAGAAACTAAGTTTTGAAGAATAATGATTGAATCAATGTATACCTGAATGATTTGAGAAATACTTCCAGAGATAACTAGGAGCTCTGAAGAAAGCTGCTTGGAGAAGAAGAAAGAATGGAACCCATTGGTAGTAGGATAATTGACGATCTGGTGTGTACCTAGAATTTTAGTTTGACTGATTTAATATTGGAAAGAGACCTACCTTTCTTCTGTTTTCAAAAGAGACACGTCCTGGGTTGGCTCCACAAAATATGTATCCTGAGACCAGCAGTAGTTTTCCGCGTACTGTAACTTTGAATTTTTCAGAGAGCTTCACGTAAAGCTTAGAATTAGAGTAAATCATTTTCAAAATAAGCGGAGTTCACCACTTTATGATTAATTTTCATATAATTTTGTTTTTCCATTCTCAAAAGTTCCCTTCAATATACCTGCTCCCAACTGCCGGGAAATTTATTCGGAAACATGCATTCAATCGGTCTTCCTCCGAATTGTTTGAATGAAATGAGAACGGAAAAAGCGAGTAAAAGGTTCGGAGTGATCAAATAATTCAGTCGATCCGACCAATCGTCGTCCTCTCGTGGCGAAAGATATTTCGCCATTCCGAGGAATGTTTCGATCATCACCATGATGACTGGAAATTCGGAATCAGTTATTAGCAAGTAAGACGAAAAGGAGTGAAGAAAAAATCAAGAAAACAATAAACTTTATCTGGAAAAGCTCTGAGAAAAAGAAACTTTATGTTTCGACAGAAAGGAAAACGTAGTAAACAAATTATTTTTCAAAAAAAAAACACGCTTGAAGTTTGATCTGCAGGTTAAGTGAGCTATGCATAATTCGAAAAACATGGTGTTTTCTAAAAGTGAGCAACGATTTGGAGTTTCCGGAAAAGGAGGAAAACTTAAAACAACGTGATGAGAAAAGAAAAACGCCGGAGGGAAAACTAATTCAAGGAGAGTGATTAAAATGCCGGCGAAAAGTTGAAAACAATGACGTCCTTTTGCTTGAACTACAGTATCAGGGTTACTGTAGTCTTAGTCGACAATCGGAAAAGATGGAGAATAATGACCCGTAAATGTGTCCCAGATGTGGCATAATGGGTGAAAACCACGAGACACTCAATTATTTTTTCAAATTAAAAAAAACAAAAAAAAAATTTAAACAAAAAAATAAATTATTTCTCGAATTTAGCTTCAGGAGACTCTATTTCCCTAGTGTATTCGTTCTAGGTCACGCATCATAATTACTTCTCAAAGTTGAGAAAAAAGACGTATAAACATTTTTAATGGAAAAAAGTTAGGTGAACAAGTGAACACCCAAACATGGGTTATGTGTACCCATAGATCTATTGCTAGATGATTATAGATCATTACGGTAATTCATCAAAAAGAATGCCCAACAATGGAGGCACGAGCCACGAAAAAACTACAATAGAAGGGGTTTTCTCTTCTTCGATATTTCCATTCTCATATCTATGTTATGGAAGTGGAGACCGTTTTAGAGGAGCGAAACAAACATTGAAGAGTATATGGGAAAGTGATGATTTGCAAACAATTCTTCTTGTCAGAGAGAAGAGATGAGGATATGATTAGAGATATTGAAGAGAATTAGACACATAAACAAAAATAAGAAAGAGTATGGATTGGAGAAGAGACACAGACAGATCAACAGCTCGTTAATTCAGATCTAGGCAGAGCCACCTGGTGGCAAAAAAAAACGAATAAAATTCAAACTGTGCGGGAAGAGTGCCAAATATCTTTTTCTCTATGTCTCCTCTAGTACGATTGAACCCAGAAGGAACAATAGAAAGAGGTAACCATTTGCCGGGCATTGAAGAGAAAAAAAGGAGGAGGTATGACTGTTTTCAATTTGTGTTTCATGTCTGCGTCTCAAATTTATTTTTTAGCTGAGAAAGTATCATTAGAACTGGTTGATTTATATACGACTATAGGGAAAGAAATTGAGAGAAGGCATCAGAAACGACCAAATTTGAATGTAGAAAAGTTATTGAAACGAGAGATGTGTCCTATCTTTCCAGGTCTCTTCACAAGTAGGAAATACGGAAAAATTGAACTTTTTGAAGTGTCGATGCTCAAAACACCAATATTCAGTTTGAAACCTTCACGCATTGTTGTGAACTAACCGCCGCTTCAAAGGCATACTAAACGTTAAAGGAGGTCGTTAAAGGCATTTGAATGTTTACAAAGACCTTTAAGGAACTGATAGAGTATGAAAATATTATGTATGAAGAAGTATGAAAAACGCATTTAGGGATTAGAAACTTCAGTTATGATGACTAACTGATTCGTTCTACAAAAAAAAACTAATTGCTGAGTTTCGAAATTGGAATCGATTCAGTGTTTGTGAAATCTTCAAGAAGTATCTCTCGATTTTGATTTTATAGACTCGTGATATTGAAACAACAAGATTTCAGCTGACCGGAAATGATAAGGATTCTTCAATTCACTAACCGCTGAAACACTTTCAGAAAACATTGCCGGAATAGCACATTCAATTGGTGATGATCCAGCCCACGTCTTCCAACCGGTCACTCCAGCCATTGCTACAAGTATATTCGATGTGACAGTTGTATGAAGTCGATCGGAATAATCCTATAATTTTTGACCATTCACCTTCAGAGTTCATTTTTTCTCACCGACCTGATCATACCGCCAAATACTTCGGGATACTGTTCCCAGCAGTCCTTCAATCGACATTTTCACACGTTTTTTTCTCTAGGGTTGTTAGAAGAAGCTTCAAAATTTTTCAACATTATTGTTCGGTGCGAAATGAGAAAAAAGTCAATATTTATTTAGAGGAACCAACAGAAGCTGAAGAAGAATTGAAAAAAAATCGAGAATTGGGGAAAATAAAGAAAAAGTTTAGGGGGGAGTACTGTGATACGGTATCTTGTTGAACAGTGTGTTTGTTTACAAATGGGATTATTATCCGATAGAAAACCATGGTACTTGACGGGTTGAACACCGGAAGTCAACATTGACGGATAAACGATTGTGGCAAAGATAAGAGGGTCAGAAGTAGTGATTTGGATGACTCTCGAGTAACGGAAGTTAGCCATCGATAAGTTACGAAAGGGTGAGCAGGGGAAACGTTGATTTGGTATTCAAGACTCATTTGAAATTAGTTATCATAGAACAATGATCATCAATAGATGTGTTGGTGTTGAGAGTCGAATAATACTGGTAATGTAATCAGTGAGGTGGGGAATGAATACAAAAGAGGAAAAGGGTTTCAAGGGCGAACATTCCAACTACAGTACCGTCCAATAAGATATACAATTTCACATTTTTGCCTCTAACTCTGGTTCTAGGATTCGGATCATCATGAAACTTTGGCAAAAGTTCAAAAACTATTCAAGAAAGTTAATTTTGAAACAAGAAAGCTCAACTATATTTTTTTCAAATTTTTCACCAAAAAATCGAAAAAAATGAAAATTAGCTAGAAATGAGTATAATTGTGTAAGGCCCTGGATCTGGTGAAACATATGACGGATGGACAGGAAAATGTTTTAATATCTTTTCTGTTACTAATACTTGGTTTTCATCTCGGCAACAGGATGCAGCAGTAACGCAGCAATGACCTCCATTTCAGCAGTAGAACTACAGAAACGCAGCAGTAACACAGCAATCACGCTCGATACAGCAGTAGCGCAGCACTAACGCTGCAGTATCACTACTTTCATAAGCATGCAGCAGCTATGCAACAGTAACGCAGCGTCCACATGCCACTTTCGCCTTGAACACGCTCGGAGTGTTACTTGCAGCAGTTGTGCAACAGCTATACAGCTGCTCCATTGTGGGGAGCAAGCACGCTCTAATGTTAACACGGCGTTTTCGAATTTTTTTTTCTTTTTTAAAGTCTTTTTATCACTATTTGTAAACGACGTTATTTGTTTTCTGAAATACTTCAACTCTTTTTGCAGAATAAAGCCAATCTAAAACATCACAGTATGTGGCGGATCGATCTAGAAAAGAAAAGTTATGACCCTACAGGTATTTCATTTTTAAATGGCCACGAATATATGTATTGTTTTTTAGATTTATCGAAATTGTCATAGACAGATGTATGAAAATGAGGAATAATCTGTGCCACGAAAAATCGTCCACAAACAGTGAGTTATTACCAGATCTTGGTTCAAAACATACTTCTTTTTTTTAAAGTTATATCTTCACGAGTCTTCACAAAATATTCGGCGAAGTCAACAGGAGAAAGAGACAGCACTCGACACCAAAGCCCTCATAATTAACTCAATTTTTTAATTCCAATTTTGAATGGACAGTTATTTAGAATCGAATGAAATAAATCAATATGTTTTCATCGTTTCATTTCGCATTATTAGGCATTACACAAACCGAAAATTTGTAGAAGCACCCAACAAGCCGCTATCAAGTATACAACACTGATGCAACACTAATGCAGCTTTTTATGCAGCAGGCGAGAACTCCACAACTGACTGCTGCGAGAAAGCGGTGTTACTGCTGCATCCTGTTGCCGAGATGTCGTTTTCTTCAATAACAACTTGGCATCTTCGCCCCATGGATCCAATCAAAGTGAAGAGAGTGGAAGATGGGATATCCATCAAGGCTTTCTCGAGTTTCTCGACTTTTTCGACTGAATTTTAGCTGTGAGGCATGCAATACGTCTGCCAGGGATCTCACAAAGATATTCGATCGGATTTAAGTCCAAGCTTTGGGTTGGCCAGTTCATAACAGGCACTTGAAGTTGTTAGAACCATTCTTGAATGAAGCGAAAACTGCGTTTGGGGTCATTATCTTGCTAGAAAATGAAGTCCCGACGGTTGGATCTTCTTGCAAATGGAAGCAAATGATCTTCCAGAATATCCTTGTACTTGTATCGATCCATGATGCCTTCGATACGGTGCAGAGGATCAACTCCATTCCTATCGAAACATCCCCCACCATGACATTTAAGCTGGATTTATCAGGAGTGGTCCAACTTCATCTGGAGTGAAAAATCGAAGTATTTGTTGATTGGTAATGATGGTATTTTACACATGAGATGTCCTGTTAGCAAAATGTTCGATTCGAAGTACCAGCTATCGACTGTCGAGCATGGTGGTGGAAACGTCATGACGTGGGGATGTTTCGATGGGAATGGGGTTGGTTCTCTGCACCGTATCGAAGGTTCCATAGATCAATACATGTACTGTCGAATCCGAAGTACACGTAATCGTTATATCAGACTTCGAAATCGATTATATTAATGTTTTGACATGAATCATGTTTGGACATGATTCATATTTTTAATCTGCTTTCTTTTACTATATTGTTTTGTTTATATTCAACATGTATATAAGGTTCTTGAATTGTATGTATTTGTGTTCTGCCTATTTCTTCTATTCAATAAATCTTGGTCGCTTGTCTTGTCTAAACCACTCTTTCTGAGATGGTGACCCAGGCCAATTCAGGCAAACTACGGACCGCAATTGGCCAAACCAGGAGGAGATTAGACGAGAAAGTTCAAGAAGAAGTCTCTTCTCGAGAGGACATCACTTCCTTCACGTCCAGTGAGTTGACTGATGTATTGATTGACATCTCGGATATCATCGACCAAATCGATACTCAATCACGAAAACTACGGCTATTGGAACAACAATGGGATTCATTAATTCAAGCGGATGTCAAGGAAAAAACGATCAAGGATCAATACATCTCAAAGTATGGCGAGTGGCAGTCACTGCTGAAACAAGGAGAAGAGAGAATCAAAGCTCTCAAGGTGAATTTCGTCTTCGCTCGACAACGACTCTCTACATTGGATGCTGATCTCTTGGATACCATTCCAGAAGTGGACGCTATCGTGGAAGATTTTCTACCACCAGTTGACAAAAATCGATCCAATTCTATCACAACTATGGACGTGAAAGTAGCCATCAATGCTGATGCACCAGATCCAAACGCCATCCGTGTAGGACCGAAACCAGGACAAGTCATTCCAGTTCCAACAGGATTCCACCAGCAGCCGACAAGCGGATTTGGAAGTTCCGTAAGGATTGCTTTGCCACAGATGACAATGCCAACATTCCAAGGAGATATATCGAAATATCATGAGTTTCGGGATACTTTCCTATCTACAATGAACTACCTTCAAGTAGACGATTTGTCAAAACTTCACTATCTGAAGACGTCAATCAGTGGAGAAGCAGCCGACCTCCTGAGAAGCTTACCGGTAAATCATCAGAATTTCGCTATTGCTATGGCCACTTTGGACGAAGAATATGGAGGAAACGTGAGAATCCAAAACACCCTCCTTCTGAAACTGAGGAATCTTCCGGATTTGACGTCGAACACGGATCCAGCTGCTCTTCGTCATTTTGGACTTCAAGCCAACCTGATATTTGATCAACTCAAAAGTATGGGATGCCAAGTGGACAACATCTCAACTGCAAACATGATTGAGTCGAAACTTCCCAAGAGAATCATTACCAAGCTCTACTCCAATGGTACTCAAGGTTACCCGTCATCTGCCAAGCAACTCATTCAGAAGATAAAGGAAATCGCAAGAATCGAAAATCTAGTCGCTGACCTACACAAAAAATCGGAAGATCATCGTCATGCTACAACAATGGCAACGGTACATCATCAGCAGCAGAAAAGAAACAACATTGGCAATCGAACAAATGGTCACACAGGAACACATCGAGTGACGTCACCATGCGCCTTCTGTGTCGAAGAAAGGATGATGCATCACCCTCACTTGTGCCGACGATATGACTCAACAGCCGAACGTAAACAACGAGCTACCGAACTTCGCCTATGTTATCGATGCTTACTCACGGGACACTCAGCCAGACAATGTGCAAAAACGTGTCGAAACTGCAATGGCAACCATCACCAAGCCATCTGCCCAAGAAACCGAAATGGAAATCCAAGGAATGATTCTTCAAATGGCAACAACCATAATTCGATGAGACTTTCTAGTCAACCAGACAATCAACAAGCTGTACATGCACAGCACAATCAACAAATGGTAAACACGCTTACCAGAACTTCAAATGGAAACTCGAATGGAAGTTCATCAGGGAACTTCAGCGGAAATTCGAATGGCAGTCAAGGATACCAACGGAAAAATCAAAGCAATCGGAAATTCTACAACAATCGTCAACAAACTCATGTAGCAACTGCCGCGGAAGGGGAACCGGATAATACTATCAATGCAGTGACACATTCAACCATCTTGATCGGGAATCTGGAGGAAAAAATGGACAACTGTGAGGCAGCTACTTTGGAAACAACGGTCAACATCAACGAAACAACAGATGAATCTTCGGAACATGATTCATCATCGGACACTCGTCACCCACCGGTCATCATGATGACTGCCGAACTACCAATCATGGATAAGGATGGCAATGAGCACATTGGAACTGTGTTTTTCGACTCTGGATCGAATATGAGCTACATTTCAAAGTCATTCTCGGACAAACTGCAGCTAACTCCTACTGGAACGAGGAAGCTGAACGTCAGTACATTTGGATCAAACGAAAGCAAATCGCTTATCTCAAAAATTTTCAACGTCAACATCAAAAATCGGAAATCCACCAATGAAGTCACGTTATGCGAAGTTGAGCATATTGCAAGCAACATTGTCACTGTCACCGTGGATCCTACGATGGTACAACATCTCCTTCAAGATGAACCAGTAAAGCTGAGTCGACAACGAAAAGAAGTAGACATTCTGATTGGTCTCGATTCTTATCTTCAACTCCTTGGACAAGTAAATACACTTCGGCTCATAAATGGCTTACAACTGAATCTGACGGATTGTGGTCCAATCATCTCGGGAAAGGAGATACCAGTAATGCATTTCAAGGATAACACGTTTACCACTACCAGTACGGATGAGAACACGGATAGACTATGTCAACAGCTCAACAAGTTTTGGTCCCTTGAATCAATTGGAATAACAGATTCTAATCCTACTGCGAAGGTCGATGAAGAAGTCAACACGTTTTTTCGGAAAACCACAACTCGTACTCCAGATGGTAGATTCGTCGTGAGATTGCCATACAACAGCCACAACAAGATCCCATCCAATCGAGCACTAGCCTACGGAAGACTTCAAAGTGCAATTCGTCGCCTCATGAAAGAGCCAACGCTGATGAAGAAGTATTCGGACATTTTCAAAGAACAATTGGAACTGGATTTCATCGAACTAGTCGTGGATGAATCAAAAGCTGACGGACCTGTGACATTTTATTTGCCACATCATCCAGTAATCAAAGAGACGTCAAAAACCACCAAAGTACGGATCGTTTTCGATGGATCGTCAAAAGCAAAGAAAATATACCAATCGCTGAATGAAATCCTTCATACTGGAGAACGACTGTTGCCAGACATTGCGGGAATTTTCTTGAGAATCCGTCAATGCAACATTCTCATTTCGGCTGACATTGAGAAAGCATTTCTACAACTCCTGCTACACATTGCGGATCGAGATGCTACAAGATTTCTTTGGATCGATCCAGAAACCCTCGAAGAACGCTGTTATCGATACAAACGCGTTCCATTTGGTTTGAAATCGTCACCATTCCTTCTCAATCGATCTGTCAGGACACTACTCGAATCATCAAGTAATCCGATGGCTCACCAAATGATCAACTCCTTCTATGTGGATAATGCCTTTTTGGGAACGGACACTATTGCGGGAGCAAAGGAATTCTATCATTTTGCCAAATCACTCTTCAAGGAAGCTCAGATGAATTTATGCCAATGGTTCAGCAATTCCCCCGAATTCAACAACTACATTGCGGAACTCCAAAACACTCCTATCGAACCTCCTCTACAAAAACTACTCGGAATTTCGTGGGATACCACCACAGATGAACTCATCTTTACTTTGCCAAAGTTTCAAGCAGAACTCCTCACAAAAAGAATCATGCTCAAGATGATCGCTAGTTGTTATGATCCCTCCGGCATCCTGACTCCAGTTACACTGATTGGAAAATTATTCTTTCAAACCATCGCTCATAAAGGACAATCTTGGGATGCACCACTCTCAACTGAACAACACGAGGAAGTCAAGAAGATTATTCACAACTGGAATGGAAACGAATGGCGCGTTCCTCGAAAATTTTTCTCTGGAAATTTACTTCTTGATGCAAAACAATTGGAGCTGCACATTTTCACGGATGCCAGTAAAGTGGCATATGGAACCGTCGCTTACGTCAGAGTGGTTACTCAAAATCATGCTGCTGCCCAATTCATCATGGCCAAGTCACGAGTTGTACCAACAAAGTCAAACTATTCCATACCTCAACTGGAAGTACTCGCACTTCTCACAGGAGTAAGACTAGCCAACTACTGCCTCAAAGAATTACAACTGCAAATAAAACAGACGTATGTTTGGACAGATAGCATGTGCACCATCGATAGTCTACAAACAACATCACCAGCTGGCACTCGATTTGTACGCAACAGAGTCAAACAAATTCAAGAACAAGGAGAGGATTTCATCTTCACTCATGTCCCAGGAAAAATAAATCCCGCTGATCTGTTAACGAGAGGAATTTCATTTGATGACTTGAAAAAATCGAACATTTGGCTGTCAGGCCCAGAGTTTCTTCACTCCAATGATCCCTTGCCAGTTCGAAGACATTCTACAGAACTGTCAACTATCTTCCAGGAAACGAATCTTGCTATCAATCGCAACACAGAGGATGTATCACCGATCAATGTTGAGTACTTCAGTTCGTTTCACCGCCTTCTACGAATGGTAATGATCATGGTCCACTTCATCACTCGTGGCAAATTTTCTCTGAAGGAAAGAATCGCGCGGGCAAAACGACTACTGTTTCGTCTAGCCCAAATGTCAAATCCGCCATCCGACCAGACAATCGAGTCTTTGCAACTGGAAAAGGACTCCTTTCAAGACTTGTGGTTATATTATGGACGAATGATCCGGAAACCATTGATCTATCTGCCTCATGGACGGATTACCAAATTGCTCATTCTCAACGTGCACATTCAAAATCATCACTCGAGTCCCATTTTCACTCTATCGAAATTGAGAGAACATTACTGGATACCTCGTGGACTGTCTTACACCAAAAAGACACTTGGAGAATGCAACGGTTGCAAGAGATTGAGAATTCATCCTTATCATCATCCATCATTCGCTCCATTCCCGGACGAAAGGACACTTCCTTCTCAACCTTTTCAACATGCGGCTGTGGATTACGCTGGTCCTTTGATGGTAACAATCAACTCGGTAGTAAGCAAAGTATGGATTCTCTTGTTTACGTGTTTGTATTCACGATTCGTCGCCACCGAATTAGTCACCGATATGTCAACATCAACATTTCTTCATGCACTTCGACGACTCAGTTCATTGTATGGAACACCGGAAACAATCACTTGCGATAATGCAAAGCAATTCCACCTTCTCGAGGAAGTTATCAAGTCAGTAAAGGATCAAATGAAGACAGCGGCAACATTGACTTCCGTCAATCTACCACAATTTCGATTCATCACTCCTCATTCCCCATGGTCCGGCGGAGTTTACGAGAGGATGATCGGACTCATTAAGAATTCATTGCTGAAAGCTGGAGCAACTACCAGAATGTTTGAGATTGAAGAATTTCGGACTACACTCGCCGAATGTACTCAAATCATCAACTGCCGTCCTTTGACTTACATTTCCTCTGATGACGATATCGCCCCACTTCGACCCATTGACTTCATTCAACCTCACGGAAGACACTCATCAGATTCTCTCCTCGCTTTGAATTCAAATCTGGATTTCGCTGATCAACCTTGGAACAAAAGAAAACTAGCCGAAGAATGGGAACAGTTATCTTCAGTGACCGAAGACTTCCGAAGACGATGGAGCCGTGACTACATTCAAGTTCTTCAGAGCAGAAAGGATTTCGAACACCAACAAAAACATTCAACATCAGAACGTCCTCAAGTTGGAGACATTGTTTTGATCAGTCAACCGTCAACAAAAACAACAACATGGCCACTAGGAAAAATCGAAGTTGTGAAAGAAAGATCAGCTATTGTCAAAAACGGAAAAACCAAGAGACTTGTGGAATACCCATGGAAACTTCTCTATCCTCTGGAAACTCATATTGGAAGAAATCAACCGGAAAAAATCAAAGATTCTACATCGGCTGAAGACGAAACATCAAGAAAACAAACAGTCTCCCAACAAGTACCAGCAACAGTAACGGAGCGCGAGACTACTGCAAACCCTCGACGTTCGACTCGAAGAAAAATGCAAACTCAATTCTACACTGGACTCGTTCTTCTTTCGTTTTTCTCGATCACTTCCGCTCACGAGACTACTGCCTACACTTTCGAGAAAACATCTCCGTCAACCATCAACAGAGACAATTATTGCTGGATTCTTCAACAATCATGGACATGGCTTCTATTCATTCTTCTCTTGATGTACGGACTTCATGGATGCATAACTGCTATTCTCTTCCTGAATTGCATTATCAGAACTTGTGTCAATTTGGGCACCAGGATAACTACAACAACAAGTCGAATCGGTGCATACTTCTGGAATTCGGAAACTTCAACACATAAACAATCAGCGATCCTGATCGTGTTTGTTTGTATCGTTCAATCAACCTTTGGGTGCAATGAAATTGCCTCTCTACAAGCCAAGGATGATGTTTGTGTTCAAACAAGCAACAGTCAGCAATGTTTTCTAAACAAAGTGGTAACACTCAATCTCCGACCAGATGGACAGCTGGGTTGCTACAAAATTCGAAGTGAAACATCGGAAACTTTTCTGGAAGTTGAAGCTATTGCAATTCGGTCTACTTGCAACGAAAAAACACACCACTTCTCTCGTCAATACAAGATAAACCACTTGTACACGCATCGCTGCTACGAAGCTGGGAGCTGTATCGGAAACAAGTGCTCAACGATAAAAGAAAACGAAGGAATTCCGGAGTTTACGGCGGAAAGTATGGATGGTTTTGGCTACACAAGATGTTACTCAACATGTGGATGCGTGTCCTGCTCAGGATGTGTATCATGTTTCCCATCCTGTATATTCTCCCGATTGTATGCTGAACCAACTTCATTTGCTTCTTATGAAATCGTGCAATGTCCAACTTGGACAACATCACTGGAGATCAAAGTAACAATGGACAAAAACACAACGAATTTGATCATCCCACATGGAATCCCAATCAAGCTGCAAGAAAACATCTTATTGGTGGTCACAGGATTCTCCAGTTCTCCAGCACCAGTGCACAGTGCAACATTCATCAAACGGAAAACGAGCAGTGGAACTATTGAAGAAGTTGGCTACACTCTCGCGCCTCCGTCTTCGGTGGGAAGGCCTACCAAAGGTAGCGTGGGAGAACTTCAATGCCCTTCGGAAGATGATGCCAACAATTTCAATTGCATCTGGACACGAGATGTTTGTGACTGTACTGTCCAAGCAACTGATTTGACATGCTCATGCCAAGTGATCGACCTGGATGAAGTCATACAGAAGAACAGCCTCAATGAGAAGAACATTGCTGAAGGCAACATCGAACTGAGTTACACCGAGGATAGGATTGTCTCTCGAACTACATCATCTGGAATCATTTCATTTCAATTGCAACTCAAAAACTACACTGTGACTCGTCTGGTACAAGATGATACGTGTGAAGTATCGAAGGTTGCTGTGGTGGGATGCCATTCTTGTCAATCAGGAGGAAACATCACACTCAATTGCAAGTCGTCGTTCTTTTCATCCATCAGAGCCTCCATCGAATGCCAATCTTTGTCTTCGTTCGTGGAATGCACCAACTCGGGACAAGAAAACAACGTTTCACTTTTTCACAATAAGAAGGATTTCGTGGATCATTGCTCTGTCAGTTGTGGTCGTCATTCATCATCATTTCTAGTCAATGGAACGTTATCGGAAGAACAACCATTTCAACTGTCGTGGAAACAATTTATACCGTTCAATCAAAAGGTCGTCACGCTGGACACTCTATGGGACGCTGTCACTCAATTTGTCAACAATGCTTACGAGTGGATCTCGTCGATGGTGGTAGGATTCATTGGACATTGGATTTTATGGATCGTCGTCGGTGTGCTTATCCTGTGGTTTGCTCTTCGTTTGGTTTTCGCCCGGGAATGTCGAATCCGAAGTACACGTAATCGTTATATCAGACTTCGAAATCGATTATATTAATGTTTTGACATGAATCATGTTTGGACATGATTCATATTTTTAATCTGCTTTCTTTTACTATATTGTTTTGTTTATATTCAACATGTATATAAGGTTCTTGAATTGTATGTATTTGTGTTCTGCCTATTTCTTCTATTCAATAAATCTTGGTCGCTTGTCTTGTCTAAACCACTCTTTCTGAGATGTACAAGGATATTCTGGAAGATCATTTGCTTCCATTTGCAAGAAGATCCAACCGTCGGGACTTCATTTTCCAGCAAGATAATGACCCCAAACGCAGTTTTCGCTTCATTCAAGAATGGTTCTAACAACTTCAAGTGCCTGTTATGAACTGGCCAACCCAAAGCTTGGACTTAAATCCGATCGAATATCTTTGTGAGATCTCTGGCAGACGTATTGCAGGCCTCACAGCTAAAATTCAGTCGAAAAAGTCGAGAAACTCGAGAAAGCCTTGATGGATATCCCATCTTCCACTCTCTTCACTTTGATTGGATCCATGGGGCGAAGATGCCAAGTTGTTATTGAAGAAAACGACATGAAAACCAAGTATTAGTAACAGAAAAGATATTAAAACATTTTCCTGTCCATCCGTCATATGTTTCACCAGATCCAGGGCCTTACACAATTATACTCATTTTTAGCTAATTTTCATTTTTTTCGATTTTTTGGTGAAAAATTTGAAAAAAATATACCGTAAATCCTGTAATTGAAGCCCACCTGTATTTGAAGCCCACCTGTAATAGAGGCCCACCCTCAGAGCCTCTTCGAAAAATAGAAGCCCACCCTGTATTAGACGCCCACTCTCTAATAGAAGAACATCCAAAAGTGATTGTTTCTTTCAAAAATCGTTGTTTATAGCATAAATCGGATGAGTAAAACACATGAAAATGCAAAGTTTTTGATTTTCTGAACTACTTCCAACTCTTTTTCACCAAAATTAGTCCAAAATGCCTAGAATAATTGCTTGAGGAAACATGTAATAACGCAATGTCAACTTGAAAAAAAGAGTTGAAAAATAGAAGCCCACCCTGTAATTGAAGCACACCTGTAATATAAGCCCACCACCAGAAGACCGTTGAAAAATAGACGCCCATGGGCTTCAATTACAGGATTTACGGTAGTTGAGCTTTCTTGTTTCAAAATTAACTTTCTTGAATAGTTTTTGAACTTTTGCCAAAGTTTCATGATGATCCGAATCCTAGAACCAGAGTTAGAAGCAAAAATGTGAAATTGTATATCTTATTGGACGGTACTGTAAGCCACAGCTGGGTATTGAGAACAATTTATGAACATGGCTGCAAAAAAAAATCTTTTTTGATTTCCAGCCATTTGGAAGAGTAAGACAAACAAGGAGTTGCGGATAATTCAGGTTGTGAATGCAATTAGAATAATGTCAGAAACTGTTGGCTTAGTTGACAATGACGACTGGAGTCGAAGCACTTTTGTTGATTGGCATCATTGACGTCGTCTCTCGGAATGCGCCTCCTTTCATCATATTCATTTTCTCTAAGAACCGTTCCCGAATCATTCTGTTCAACGCAAGATAAATGAAAACTGGAGCACCGTGAATAAATTCCCAAGTGAAATGAGCGAATATGATAATCCAATTTGGTACTTCAGTCACATTCATGACAACGTAGATGGTTGCACAGACTTGGTTTGCAGCACAGATTAAAGTGGATTGGAGAAACACTTGAGTCTTCTAGAATCGAAATTGTCTTTGTTTGTAAAGAAATTCTTAGTTTTACCGTATTCTGCAACTGTGAAGTATTGGCGTTTTTGACATGTTTGAGGTTTGTTCCAATGACCCAACGGAACGGAGTGTACACGATACAAGTCAATGTTACAATCAGAAAGTTATTGACTGTATGTGAGTGATTGAAATATTCAGTAGCACCATCATCAAAAATCATTGGAGTGTAAAACCAGGCAAGATACTTTGAGTTGAAGACTAATGGAGCAGTAAACAAGAAGTAGATGAAGTAGAAAATGGGAAACATGAGAGCAATATAGGTCTTTCTTCTGGATAAGTCACACGTTGTGCAAAACTATTCATTTCTAAAAACTAACCCATCGAACAACTTCACAGCCAATGCAGGTTTGGTCATTCCCAAGAGTCGGTTCGCCACAAGCAAAAGAGCAGTCATGCACGAACTACACCAAAGAGCACAAACGATCATTCCAGAAATGTAAATGATATTTGGATGAGTACAGTAAACAGCTCCTTTCATTGCCAACCATCCCGTAAGAATTGAGTTGACGTAGGTGATCATGAAATCAATTATTCCGAGAAGATACATGATTTTGAAACAGGACATCTTGAAGTTTTCTTTCTCGAAGATGATGGAGAGAATGGGCAAATAGAGAATCTGAGAACGATTCAGCTTAATTTCAAAGTCAGAGAATGGTTAACTTACATCAATAGTTATACCATACGCAGCTTGACATGCTCCCAGTATTGGCCACTTTGTTCCTTTCAACTCAGACCACTCTTCCGAAGTATGTCCACTGAACAGTCATCTTATGAAAGCTTGGAAGAAAATCCCTACCTGCAGTTATAGAGAGGAATCCCTTCCACAGAGCCATATTTGATGATATTGTCCATTCAGATAAATTCTCGAATTGTTTCGGGTGAGAAGTGATCGTTTGTTCCATCTATCTGATTGTGGGCGGAGCATTCTTCTTATGTACCGGAAATGAAGAGAACGTAGGAAAAATACTGTGTTCATGTGACGACTAAAGGTGGAACAACTCCTACACAGTGTGATTCTCGTAGGCTTTTCTAAGAAATGTAATATTTTGAAAACACGGAACCACAAACTACTGTCAGAAGAGACGACATACTTCCGGAAATCAGAAGACGTCTGGGACGGCCTTCAGACAGAACTTCTAAATGTATATCCTGTAGTTCCTTGCCCATTGGGTTGCCCAGGCTTCAAAACACGAAAAGAAAAGTTATTAGATTTATAATTTATTAGCACAAAACATGACATAAGAAGAAAAAAAACTAGTAAAACTCTATCAATCTCATACCATAAAAAAGAAATATGCGAAAGATTCGAATAGAAATATGTTGGGAGTTTTCCATTTTGTGTCCGGTAATTGTGTCACCGATTCCTTGAATAACTTTAAAGTGGTTTTGTTTTGAAAAAAAAGATTTGCTGGGAAAATAGAAAAGAAAATATATACACTAAAAAAACAGAAAAAGATTACTGTAGTTACCGAGAAGAATGAAGTTGTAGTTAAGGATGAATGAAGAAAAAGACATGAAGGACAAGAAATGTGAGAATATTTTTGGGTGGAAGTTTTGAAAAAACGAAAAATTTCATAGAATTATTGTGAGTAAAGACTGCGACTAAATGTCACATAATCGAATGATCGTGGTGGTGCTCCTGGCTCTCTTGATGGTGCCATTCGAGCCATACAATAAGCAGCTTGGTCACGTGGCAATTCTCGTTCCAACTCTTCAGCAGTGATGAATGGCTGAAAACAAACAAATTTCGTTTTATTAGTTCTTCTGGAATATCCTCTACCTTTCCAGATGCAAGTATTCTGAATGAGTCAATCATTTGTTCTACAGTATCCTGATCGGAGTTTTCTTTCGTCATGAAGTCAAGGAAGGCTTCAAATGGTACACGTCCCATACGATTTGGATCAACATGAGCCAAAACACGATGAAGTTCAGCGTCTCCTTCACGTCCTGGTCTGATGGTATAGCCAACGGAAATGAGGCAAGCTCTGAAAATAATTGAATTTTTAATGAAAAACACAGACAGAATTGGAAATGGTCAAAACTTCCGGTACAATACCCTTTTTGTATTGTTTTGCAGTAGCACTTCAAAAAGCATGATCAATGATCTGATGTTTGTCATAACATGAAAACTCTTTAAATTTACCTCAGTTGTTCAGGGTCCAATCCAGCGCGTTCCTTATCAAAGTGACTGAAAGATGAACGGAACTCAGCAATCTGTTCTTCACTGATTCCCTTGCTGTCGCGAAGTAATACTTGATTTTCAAATTCATTAATAGTCTTATTGATACTGGTAAGAAGAGTTTCCCATCCAACACGCAACGATTCCATAGAGTAACGAGATTTACGATTTTCAAAGACAAAGTTCTCTTGCATTTCTTGATGAATACGTTCGAGCTCATCGAGATTTGGTCTGTATCCAAGAACATTTCTTTGAATAGAACGGAGCTGTTGGATAGCATCTTCGAGACGTCCACGTCCTCCAAGGCCGATGGCGAGAACTTGTTCAAGCTCACGCTCGAGCCATGGTCCGACTTGATTGGCTTTCTCAGCGAAGATGGTACGGAGACGTTCGTTATCTGAAAATGAAGATAGACATTTTCAAAACTAAAATAAAAAAGCTTACTTTGTTGTCTCTTCAATTCTGCTTGAAGTTGAGAATCTCTTCTTGGTACTGAGTTTTGAACCTCTCCCCACTTTCTGCGAATATCAGTTGCAGACAAATCAGTGTATGGATTACGGAGCAATTCACGATCAAGACCATGAGAAGTGACAAGATGCTCAACCTCATGCTCAATTTGATTGATACTAGAGAATTCTCGATCAGCATCTCCCAAAGTAGACTTGAATTGATCATGAGCACTGACAAGCTCTTCAATTTCTCTCATTTCATGAACAATAACCAAATCAGCAAGATCTTCACGAGCTCCATCAAGCCAATTGTTGAATGGAGCAGCACGTTTGGCAAAGTCCAAATAAAGTGAATCAAGACGTTCAGCAATGCGTTCAGCATCTTCAAGGGTCTCACGTCTCTTTGAGGAGAGTTGTCCGAGACGGTCCCATTGCCCACAGATTGCTTGACAACGAGCGTTGATTGGTCCAATATCTGGATAGCGGAGGTTGTTGAGCTCTCTGGCAATTGCGGCAATTTGCTCAACACGGTCTTGATGAGCTCCAAGATCGCTTTCGAATGCTTCATGTCTTTTACGGAGAGCTTTGATCTTATACAATCCACAGCTTCTCCAGTCATTACTACGAAGAGCATCTTCCTTTCCATGAGCCCATTCCTCGTGAAGAGCACACTTACGGCGGAACTTCTCAGCCAAATGCTCCAAACGTTCAAGGCGCATGATTTCAGAAAGAAGCCACTCTTCAAATCCTTTCTCAGAATCCTCAAGACCAGCCCAAGCGGCGTTGATATCCTTGATCAAGTGCCCATCACGTGGCAAGAACGCTGGACGGTTTGACAAACGAAGACGAGTTTGGAGGGTGTTAAAAAGAGTTTCAAGACGTCCCTTATCCTCAATGCGTGGTGGTTTCTCACGACGACGGTAGTTACGGTAGTCCTCAAGCTTCTGTTGAGCTTGTTGAAGAGTATCATCGGTGGAACGGTTGGCAAGCCACGGCATCCAACGGTTGATCCAGGCGAGGAGCTGGAAAGGAACATCAATGTTGTTTGATTCTGAATCTATCAACTTACATCTGAAGCTAAGTTTTCATAATCCTCCATCATCTTCTCATTTTCCTGATTGACCTTCAACACTCTGCAAATGCGGTTGGCAGCGGTTTCAGCCTGAAAAAAGATTTTGTTGTCTAATGATCTTGGAATGTTTTCACATAAAAATTAGCCGAAATTCACTCAAAAAACGTTATGAAATCTAGTTACAAACCTTACGCATACCACTGAAATAATGGTAGTAACATGAAACATAGGTCATCACTGCTTTCTCGTCAGGTTGTGAGTTGGCCAAATCTGAAGTTAAACAAAAAAACATTAGGGATCAAAGAATCTAAGAACACATTAGAAAGGGTTAGTTGGAATATGAAACTCGTTAATTTTGTTTTTAAATATTACTAAAACGCGCGTTTTTCAAATGGACGGACAATAACAACCAACAGACTTCTGAATGACAGATGACGAATACTGGAATTCAAAACATTTTTCAGAATCCACACTCAACATCTTCAGATCCTCACATCTTTTCTCCAATCTCTCTCTGGAGGTGGAGCAACAACAACACGTTGTGGTGGTGGTTGGCGAATGACTGGTGGTGGTGGTTCACGCATATTACGGAATGCGTGATAGAAGCACGAGACATAAGTCATCGTGGACTTTTCGTCCGGATGACGTGCCACGTCTGGGTTTTTTTCGTTTTTTTTTCGAATACAGTGAGCGCATAGGATATTTAGATAGAATAGATAGAAAAGAGGTTTAAAAGAGTTAACTAGAAAAATGAATTCTTGAAAACTCACCCTCGGCGTCCAACATTCTTGGAATATCAAGATGCTTTTCAGCGATATCGAAAGCCAAATTCAAATTGTGAATTGGATCTCCCTTGTGCAATTGGCTGTAATCCAGAAGATCTGGACGATGACGATGAATAAGAGCGCAGAAGGCAAGACCATCCTTCCACGAGTTGTGGAAGTTCTGCACATTCACATTGTTATATGGAGCAGTCTTACGTTGACACCAAAGAAGAAGACCGTCACGGGCGGAAAGTTCTGAAAAGGAATAAACTGAGTTAAATAATTCTTAGGTTTTATACCTTCAACATTGATATCTTGGATAGCAAATCTCAAGATAATGGTCCAGATGAGACCGAGAGTCATTTTGACATTTCCATCAACAATTTCTTCGGCTCCAATTGAAACCAATTTGACTCCTTTAGATTCGATATACTCGAGAGCTTTGTTAACATTTGCAATTTTGTGAAAACGCATCTTTCCACGATCTGGCTTTGGAAGTGGTTCACCGGAGATGACTTCAAGAAGGAGCATAAGTTTGAGTCCATTTCTGAAGTCTTCCTCAATCGTGTCGATTGATGTACCGGCTTTACGAAGATGAGAGTTGCACCAGGCAGTGAAGGTCTGCAAATGGAAACATTTGAAATCTAGGTTTCACATTGTTCGAATTAAAGGAAAATAAAACAGTTCACTACAGTGTTCCTGTAATCGCCCTAGTTTTCAATGGCTTTTATCATTCCCAACCCCCGTTTGCACTTTTCTTGTTGTGTTACAAAATGAAAGGTGTCAATGGCATCCCTTTTTGTTTTTTGTGAGTGTGTTTGTGTTGCCTTAAATCGTTGAGCTCAAAAGACTCTCTAAGCTCAAATTACAACTTGCTATCATCGTCACTTGCTTTTCATCTCATCAACTCTTTCTTTTTTGTGTTTCTTCCCCCCAAAATCCTCCCACTCTATTATGAACCACTCAGGGGGCAAGGGGTGCCCTTCTTCTTCCATTCTCCGCTTCCCAACCTGTTATCTTTATCTCTCGCGGTTTTTTGTCACCACATCGAATTGCGATGCCAACGATAGAGAGAGAGAGAAGTAGGTGTAACAGGCGGGAATCAACACATGCTTTAACAGCAGAGAAAAAAGAGAGAAAAGATGCTGTGGAGCATTCCCTCATTTATCACCACATATATCTCGGAGTAAATCAAGTTGAATGTTGGAACGAGTGGGGGAGTGAATGAGAAAAGATGAAAATGAGTGGAAGAGATAGAAATGATTAACAAGAGAACACCTGAATGGTGCTTGTTTAATGATCTCTTGCTTAAAATCATCAGAAGCTTAACCTTGATCAGGGCCATAAAGCAAAGATTAAAATCCAAGAAATAGAGTAGTTCGGATAACTGTAAGCCTTGCGTTATTTTCTATTTCTCAATTCCTTATCGCCTAAGTTCCAATTTGAAAAGTTGCATCAGTTGATGAAAATAAAACCCATTGAAACTACACTTTTTCCCCGATTTCCACTTCCTCTCCCTTATCTCAAGCACAAAGATCTAATATGAAATTCATTTCAAAAAGACTTCTCCTAACCTTTTTCTGTTGCTTCTCCCATGCTGGATCGAGAAGTCCTTCACGATCCCACTCCTCCTCCTGTTGAGTGTAGTCGTATCCCGGTTGATGGTAGGACGGCGGCTGTTGGTAGTAGTCGACCATCACCTGCCAATTGGTTTCAATTATTTTCGAGATTAAATGGAAATAATTATATAGCATTTCAATCAAGATTAGAAGTTCTAAACTGTAGAAGAAGCGACCAAAACGAACGGAAAGAAGGATAAGGAAGAACGGAGGAAGAACGAAGGCAGCGGTCGGAGAAGGGGGAGAGAAGAATTAGCGCATAAGCAACCAAAGCTATTACTTTTGATTGACTGTTTCTGACTGGATTTGGCGCGACGCCGTCAGCCGGCAAGCATGAGGAAAAGCCCATGTACACCTTTTGGCAAAAAGTAACAAGGCATCTGGTTTCAAAAGGAGAATCTGAAGAAATCAAGAAGAGGAAGAAGACGGGCGGTCCAGGAAAAAGAAGAAAAACGATGAAAATGTATGTGAAGAAGGCAGTACTTGACTGTTTCTTCGTTATGTTTCTTCTCCGAATCTCTAAGGATGATGTATTCATAATAAGTGGTGAATATAAGAAGTAGGGGGCGGAGGTAGAAGGTCGGTCTTCTCAACGGGGGCGACGAAATCCAGTGAGAAAGGATGAATTCAAGAATACAAAAGAGAAGAATCGGAATTCATAAGTGCCCTTTTACTCGAGAAACGATGTAAAAGTCGTTACGTTGAATGAGAAAAGAGAGGATGAAAATGAAAAAAAAGAGAGGGAGAAGCTCACAGAACTTGGCTATAAAACTAAAGTCCGTGTGGTCAAATGAGAGAATTTAGTGCTGAGGGGAATGTGCGGAAATAAACGTTGAAATTTTCAAAAGTTTTTGAGTTTTAAGAGACGGAGAACGATTCGACCTAATTGAATTCTGAAGATGCCTGTCAGAAAAAGAAAAAAAAAACTATGGCCTTAATTGAATTGAGAGTCTGAAACACTGCTTGAATAATAGTGCTTTTCAATAAGAGGATAAAAAGCTTTTGAACAGATAAATAAGCGTTTTCACAAGCGTTATAAAAGACCGTTGAAAAAATATGTTCAAAAATTTCAGGTACTGAAACGCTACGGTTTCAGAGTTTGGCCTAAAATATAAAGGCCTGACTCACTCGATACCGTATACCTGGATCTAGACTCCTCATACCTCCCGACGACTTTTTAAACTAGTCATGACAAATCCGATGATTCAGAATCTTCACAAACAATAACAACAATAAAACTTATGATAATAATAATAATAATCACAACGGCATTGGCACAAGAAACAGGAAAAGCAAAAAAACTTTGGCGCGGGCTCTCACACCGGATCTCTTCGCTCCTTTTCTCTCTCTTCCTCTATCATTATCTCTCTGATCGGTATAGTCTCTAACCGTGTTCGCTCAACTCTCTTGAGCTCCCAACGGATCCCGAGCCAAGCCGCCGTCGAGATGGGGAAGGAAAGAAAGAAGGGGGATGCTCTGAGACTCTTTCGGAGCAGAAAATGAATGAAGATTGTTGTGTCTCGTCTCGTCAGTTAGAGGTAGAAACGACACGGTGAGAAGAAGAAGAAATGGGAGGGAAAGAGAGAGAGAAAAAGAAGATTTGTGTAATGTAACAAGACATGACTCTTTGGCATGCCTGTGCCAACATGATCATCAAGAAATGAATGGGGATTTTTGAGGTTAATGTCCTATTGACCTTTTATCAAAATTTCATTTTTGTTTGAACTAGTGAGTTGGAAATCAACTTTTTTGCACGTACAGATGCTACGAATCAAATGACAAAAAGTTCTCAATGTCTAGGTTTTAAGCCCAGATGTGTACAAAAAGTGCAAATTATGAGCTGGTGAAAAATTTGATATAGCAAAAAAGTATAGCAAAAAGTGAGAATAGCAAAAATGATGTTATAATAGAGGTTACAAGGAAAAATGAACTGATTTTTAAATCGGTAAGTCAGGTACGCCGAACGTCAGTTTTTTTTACTACTTTTTGCCAAATATTCAAAAAAAACCAAAAACTTGACTAACCTAAACTATTTTTCTACTACTTTCAAAATGAAATCTCAGAATCCAGTCTTATTTAAATGTGAACACGTCATCAAAAAACCAAATAACTTTTCTCCGATACGCTCCATATTAATCACTTGCCACGTCATTATTCATCCTATTCGTCATGTTGCGACTTTTCTAGAGGCACTCCTTTTATAAACATTCCAAATCAGACTAAAAAAAAACCGAAACCAGATGGATAAAAGTGGAAGAGAACGAGAATGACTAGGAGGTGTATATGATGGATAGAGTAGAATTAGTACCAAAAAAAGTGTATATGAACGAGAGTAGAGTGAAGGGGAAAAAAGAGGGAGAAATGTAGGAAACGATATTCAATTTTCACACAATGAATGCAAAAAAAATTTAATTCAAATATCAAAAGCAGGAGTCCAGAGAAGGAAAATAACTAATTTTGTTTGTACTGCTAGGATAGATGGTTTTAGAAAACGTTTAGGGAGAAAATACTGAAACCGTAGGAGTTTTTTTTCACAAAAATTTTCAGAACTTAATACAAACAGAAAGGGAAGCTTCACAGTTTAGAAGTTAAAGAATGTCAATGCACCTTTTTCAGAGTGGAACTCTAAATTCATTACATACCTTCAATGAGTCATCTAGAAAGATAAGAAATTACAGTTCTGAACCAGTAGACTACGTTCCTAATCTTCCGAACATCGTAAAATTTCGAAAAAAGTTCCAGATTACTGTATCAGAATCTAGACCAGAACACATCAAAAGAGTTCAATAAAGAGCATACATGGAACATTTTGGACACCTGAAGACGGAAATCGGAAATGATTCTTGACGGTCAGAAAAGAGGCGAAAGAGACACACGACAAGTGCCTGGGCAACCCGATATTTTTGTCGGGTGCGCGAGACAACTTTTCCGGTTCTACACCATCGAACTCTGTGACTCCCATGGAATCAAACACTATTTCTTATTCAGGTAAAGTCCAAAAACAGATGAAAGAGAGCACGGTTTAGAAGGAGAGAAGGGCTCTCAAAAAGTGACGAGAAACGAACGTTTTGTCATTCAATACATACATTTGATTGGAACAGAAAGACAAGGAGGAGGAGGAGAAAAATTGCGAAGAAGAGCTCTTTGAAGATGACAGTCTAGACAATAGTGAATAGGAAACGAGAATCAGCTGGGTAGGAAAGAAGATTCTGGAAGTTCAGAAAATGGTAGAATACATCGTTGGAAAAATAAGATCAGAAGAATGGTACATGAATAGTATTATTCACCAGTTTTAGAGAAGAATTGTTCAAATTTCAAGTACACCCGAAAATTCCTCATTACATTATGTGCATTCTAGACATTATGATCAGTGCCATAACATTTGAAAAACTGTGTTTCTTCACTTCCCAAGTCATAACTATTTCAACAGTTCTTAGAAAAAGGACGCACAATTTCCTAACTGAAAAGATAACATTAAATAATGACACATCAAATTGGCTCCATCACTCATTACCCTTTTTTTCCTCTTATCACCAATCATCTGACACTCTTTTTTGTTCTCATTATTAATAGTCGCCGACCGTCGGATAGAACTATGACGATATGCGGAAAGGAATGAAGAAGCATCTAAACACTATGCGGAGAATGTTTTGGGTAAACAAGGCACTCGAAAAATAACGACAAGAAGGCGAAGATGAAGGAAAAGGAAAAAAGAGGAACACTCCAAAAAAACAGCTAAATTATGTCTATAGTTTGCATGGTTTATTATGGTTGGGGGTATCTAGTAGACTGATAAAATGGGAATCCGGGTTGAAGTGAAGTTAGCAAAAATCTTGAATCCTAAATCAAACCTTGGAAGGTTTATTTCTAAAAACACGGCTCTTTTAGACTTAGAAGTTGTGTCCAGATTAGAAGAATAGATCTCATAGAGTTTTGAATGAGAAAATTTAAAAGTAAAATTTTATGATAAGAAAGTTACGGTAATAACGATTCACAGTTCAAAGAGCACTTTTGGTCCTAATGGCTAGAAATCAAAGGAAAAACACTGATGATTCCACAAATCTGATCGTACAGCTCTCACAAACAAAGAAAACGAAAAGGTGCAAAAATTTGAATATACGATGATTTTCTCAAGATTTTTTCTTTCAATTCCATCTCTCCGAACAGCTGCGAATTGTGGTGAAGCCGGGAGAGATTGGAAGAGTGCGCACGCTCAAATACAACAAAATGAAAGGTCAAAACGAAGGGAAAACAATCACAAATATTTGGAACAAGAGACGAGAAAGCTTGCTTCTTTCCGCACACTGGTGTCCTACACCGCTACCGCAAAAGGTAAGTGTGTGTTTAACGAGAAACGAAAAAGAAACCTAACGATGGTGGAAGGAGGTGAGAGAGAAGAAGAAGAAGAACCGATTCAGATGAAGATGAGGATAAGATGATGTTTTTGGAAAGGTGGTGAAATGATACTTTTTTATTGACAGCTGAATTTGAGGGAAATATTTGGCTCTAGTCCAAAATCCAGGTACGAAAATCAAAATGGAGGTGTATAAAATAATAGAGGTGCTTTGGGAAAATGGAGGCGTTTTGAAAATAAGGAGGTGCAAAAAAAAATATAGAGGTGCAAAGAAAAAATAAAGGTGTTTTGTAAAAATGGAGGTGTAATGGAAAATAAGGAGGTGCAATGAAAAAATGGAGGTGCATTGGAGGTTTCGTCCCAATGACCTTATTTCAGACAGTTTTTCAACGTTTCACGTAAAGTATAAGTACTGAAATTTCATTTGATAACTGTTCCTTACCATATCCCCTCATCCCTACCGAAGGGGCCATGACTTTATTCAAGTCAATTAACATTACTTGTTTTCCTCCGTTTTTCAGTTCTGATCGTTTTTTATTAAATTAATCAGTACTTCTTCATATGAATTTTTACATGTTTTATTTAATAATATTGAAAGGACAATCATATTGAAAAAATATTGAATTGAATCTTCAAAAAATATTGAGTGAGTATAAAGTTAGATAATTAGAAATGCGCATTCAATTATGAAACAGTATACCACCTAGAAGGTAAGGCATTAGAAAGAGGTCAAGTGACGAAATGTTCATCAACAAGAACTATTGCTCATTTTGTTAGTTGACAATTTTTTGTATTCAATACTCAACTTAACACGGTTTTCGAGACTCGGACAAGAAAGCCTCCGCACATTACTTTCAAACCAGTGAGGACCGGGTCATATTCTGTTTTCTGGAGATACTAGGC
This sequence comes from Caenorhabditis doughertyi, assembly GCA_963572265.1. NCBI lineage: Eukaryota > Metazoa > Nematoda > Chromadorea > Rhabditida > Rhabditidae > Caenorhabditis > Caenorhabditis doughertyi. Next base: position 10,386,629 of record OY751557.1, read on the forward strand.
CTTCTAACTGCAAAAGTACAGCTTTCATTTGACTCCGGCCCCTTCTTAAATGTAGTTTTTTCAAACCAATAGTAGGTGTAGTTGACAATTTTGTAATTCACACTCTTTGCTACAAAATGAGCAAAAAACCATGTTATTTAGACACTGTGATATGACTTTCCAAAGCTGTGATATGATTTTCTAAATTTTCTAAGAAAGGATACTGTATGAAGGAACGAAGAAGAAAGAAGCTGAAAGTATGTCAGCATGTTAGACAACCTTAGTAGTACCTACATAGAGAGTCGTCCCGCTCAGATCAGAATCGAGAATTTCGACCAGTTTCGATAAAGAAAAAACTTTTTTTGAGCCTTATTCAATTTTTTAGGAAAAAATGTTTGAAATACATTGTTTGTTATTTTTCAAACACTTTGCGTGAACAGAATTGCCAAAAATTTCGAAAACTAGGTTCAGGAGGCGTTATTTCTAATATAGAACTTTGAATTGACAGCAAAAAACTTAGTTCAATGTTAACGATATCTTCGGGGTCCTAGAAAAGTGAAAACTTCCAAAGACTTACAATGGTGTGTGCAGGCCCATGCAGAAAAATTTTCAGACCGCGTAACTACTGAAAACACGATTTTTCCATTTTCATTTTTTTCTTTTTTGCTATGCGGGTTTTTCTGATAATCACAAAAATGCCCTCTCTTATGAAAACTATTCTCAAAAAGGATCAGAAAATTTCCAATAGTAGCGTTAAAAAAGTGGTTTTGTCACTTGAGATTTTGCAACATTTTGGGCAATGTTCTGAGACAGACCAAAGCTAAAAAATAGAGGACCCAAAATAAAAATAGAGGACCGAAGATTTTTATTGACTTCCAAGAATAGAGGATCCAAAAAGTATGACTAGTCCCAAGAAAACTGGTCCCACAGTCGGAGACTGTCATGGTCTCATCAAAGGTGACTGGTCCTGAGAAAAAACAGGTCTCAAGATCCATGAAGCAACGAATGAGTTCAAAATGAGAAAGGAATGGACCCCGTTTTAAAGAACCTAAACCTTCGAGTGAATGAATTTTAGATACTACTGACTCTGATTATGAGACCATTGTTTGTTACCTTGAGCTTTGGACCTCTATTTTGAAACAGCGCCACATTTTGTCACTTGACCTCTTTCTAATGCCTTACCTTCTAGGTGGTATACTGTTTCATAATTGAATGCGCATTTCTAATTATCTCACTTTATACGCTCTCAATATTTTTTGAAGATTCAATTCAATATTTTTTCAATATGATTATGAAGAAGTGCTCATATGAAGAAGTACTGATTAATTTAATAAAAAACGATCAGAACTGAAAAACGGAGGAAAACAAGTAATGTTAATTGACTTGAATAAAGTCATGGCCCCTTCGGTAGGGATGAGGGGATATGGTAAGGAACAGTTATCAATCGAAATTTCAGTACTTATACTTTACGTGAAACGTTGAAAAACTGTCTGAAATAAGGTCATTGGGACGAAACCTCCAATGCACCTCCATTTTTACAAAACACCTTTATTTTTTCTTTGCACTTCTATATTTTTTTTCGCACCTTCTTATTTTCAAAACACCTCCATTTTCTCAAAGCACCTCCATTTTATTTTTCGCACCTCTATTTTTTTAATGCACCTGGATTTTGGACTAGAGCCAAATATTTTATTGACCTCAGAAGCAATTTTCGGGAGACTCTCAACTATTTTCATCACTGGATATTTTCACAACTAGACAGTCCCATATACATTAATATTTTACAAACAAATTTTTGAGATATAATTAAGCATTCAAGAATTATACTCTTCTATCAAAAATCAATACGTTAGGTCCATAAAAACATCAAGAACCAAAAGAAAATGCACGAACAATGAGAGGGAATGGTAATTAGGGGACCCTCTCTATCCTTTTTCGACAGTCAACAACCAAAGAAAAAGGTCCTTGGAGTGAATAGAATAGTACCGTTCTTTGTTTGTCTAACATGCGGGAGAAATGGATTAAGACGGGATGTAGAAGGAAAGGGGCTCCTGGAATATAGAAGGATGGATCAGAAAAAGAGACAAGTGGCATATGGTCAGTTATATAATGGCTTTGGGATCAATAACGTTGAGATGGGAAGAAGTGACACCTCAACTAACACATAGTGGTTGTGAAGGCTCTCGAAACTACCTAAAACTTTTAAAAATTAGTTCGGCTTTTACATAACATTTTGAAACTCTCTAAACACATAAAAAATGTCCTTCTGTTAGAGTTTCTGTAATGTTATAACATAGTATATAACAAGTTCGTTTCCTTCAAAACTGATAACTACAACTGCCAAAACTCTCTCCATAAGAAAGCAAACACAGTATACTGAGCTCTATGAAGGTCTTAGAAAGATGGATTAGCTCTTGAAATATCCGTTTTTCTCCCTTCTCAATGTGTGCCATCATCATGTGGGGTGTTGGAAAACATTACTAGTTGAACATACTTTTTATTTTTTTTTAGTTTTTAAGATTCGGTTTTTTTTAAATAAAAGAAAACAGGGAGGAAAAAAAAGTGAAAATGAGATAAAGAAAAAAGAAGAAGTTGGTCCACAATGTGGAAGAAAGAGAGGACAAATATGAGGTAATATCGAGTAATTGATAGGAGTATATACACTAATTACTTGTTCATGTTTCGTTTAGGAAAGGAGCAAAAACGGGTGAAAATGCGCAATCGAGCACCTTTACATACCTATGAATAGTTCAATAAGTTGAGGGCAATAACATATAAACTAAGGACTAATTTGTTATCTAAAGTATGATAATAATCGAATAAAAAGAAAGAAGATATACAAAAACAACGAAGAAAACAATTGGTAATTGGGTCGAAGAAGGATGAAAAGGAAATGCGGGATGTGTGACAATAATTACAATCGGCGCTTCGTTTCTCTATCAACAAAAAACAAATACAACTCGCAAAACGCACAAAATAATCATGTTTCATACAACAAAAAAGTATTTCCAGATTCAAAACTTCAAGATTTGAAATGAGAAAAAGAAGAAAAAGAAGTAGAATAATACATAACCGAATGAATTTGAATCACGTATTGCATTTTTCCGGAAACTGGACATAGATTTAAAGCAAAAGTGTTGATGAGAGCAAAGAAATAAATGAATATAATTTTACATATTACAATGGGAGTGATGGGCGGTTCTTTGGGGGAGAGATCATTTCATTTAAACCGGTGAATTTCGAACGCTGTTGTGACGTCGACGACGGTCCAATGTGGATCGAAGCTCATTTTTCTCTATTTGGAGAACGTCACGAACAAGACAACGGACTATTGATTGACAGACTTGGTCGTCGGTTTCTTCTTCAAGTTCTTCGGCGATTTCGAGTACTCTGTAAGAAAATATTCGTGAGAGGCTAAGAAAAAATTACTAAAAATTACTAAGAGAGAATTACTAAGATCTATCTAGAAAAGTAAAACAAACCTTGAAGGTGTTAATGGCGTCCTTGGTGTCATCGAACCAGTGGATTCAGACTGATGAAGGTTACGAAGAAGTTCTTCTGGATTGGGTCGACTAAAAGCATTCTTCAACAACAAAGATGCTTTTCTTTCAACCAAAGACCTCTCTTCATATTCAACATAGTTTAGCAAATCATTGATAACTGCTCGACAAGTTTCTTGAATTTCAGCATCTTCTACTTTCTGCCGTTGGGCGTTCTCAGCTTTTCTTCTCTCCTCTTCCTTTTCAGAGACTTTATTCATATTTACAGGTTCCGGAGAAATTGCCTCATTGTGATGTTCAACAAAAATCATAGGTGCTGAAGAAGGGCCAGCTGGAACAGTGCCAGCTAATGGGATTCCGATGGCAAGAGAAGAGGGACGAATCGGATGAGGAGCCGAGACTTCATGAATCGGAGTACTAGTGGTAGGTGCAGATGATGTTGTAGCCACGTCAAAAACACTGGATGAAGGTGAAACAGAGAACCTTCGAAGCTTCCGAACTACTGGAGTAGATGTTGGACTAGCTTGCGGGAGTGCTGGTAAAGATCCCCATTCTGCTAGATGAACAGATGCAGGTGCTGTTGATGTGACCGTGAATGATTTCTTTATAGTTTTCATCGAATCAGAATTACTTGCTGCATCCAATGGACCTGGTGTAGAGCCATAAGTAGCTGTTAACAAAGAAGATGACGATGACATTGTGGATGCAGCAATAGCAGCATCTAGAGAGTGAGTGGATCCAGACATTTCCCGTAATCTATCATGAATATCGTGAACAGTTTCAGCACATGTCAGAGAAGAACTCCGTACAAACCGCTGATGTCGTTCTCTTTGCGATATCTTGGATGTAGACGCAGAAGCTATCAAAGGCCGTTTCTCATTGTTGTTGCTTTCAGCTTTCGATCCTTCTGGTTTATCATTATCTGTTTGCGAATCACTTGGATCAGTGGAAGCGCTTGATTCCAAAGTCTCTGGTTCTGCTTCTAAAAAGATTAAAGTAAATCAGATTGTAAAATTTTGAAAATAAAACTCACCACCATCTTCATTTTCAGTTTCAGTCTCTTCATCGTTGACATCATCTTCTTCTTTCTCAGCATTTGCAGCTTCTGCCTCCTCATCGTCAAATGTCACTGTCATTTTCTTGATAACATCATCTTTGTTTCGATCACAATACATTTGAATCTCTCGGAAGTACCGTTCGAATTCGTCCTGATATTCGCGAACCTATAGATATGCAAACACCGAATATTACCACGTCACAAGCAATTGTCAGTTTTTTTAGAGGTGGGAAGCGTGCAAAAATATATGAACCAAAATTTCTCTAAATAATCATAAATGAAAGCAAAAACCGTGCCGAAAACATTGAAAAACTCAAGGCTCTAGTGATAGTGAGATTTACTACGAATTCACTTACTTTTTCACTGTTCAATTTTACACACGTAGCATCAATATTCAGAAGAGTGATGGATGTATTCATTTTCATAGCAGAATGAAGAGCCAATAAACCAGCAAGTGCTGAAACAGTTCGATTCGAATTTGAAAATAAAAAAAAATACTTGCTTTAAGAAATTTCGAAAATCAACATACCGATCGGGTTATCTCTGATATCTACTCTTAACAGAGCTGTATTATCTGCGATGCACTCTGCCAAAATGATAGCTCCTTCACAATTAATTCCTGTATTCTGAAGGCCAAGACGATGAAGATGTGAGTTTGAAACTAGTGCGGGTTTCAAACGAGCAACACCTTCCACTCCAAGGTTGTTGTTTCCAATATTTAGAGTTTCAATTTTGGTGTTTTCCGTCTGAGGTCATATAATTAAATGTCTCATTTCTTTGTTTTATTACAAACCAATGCTTCAGCTAAACTCTCCATAGATGCTCCTGTCACATTGTTGTTCCACAAAACCATGGCAGACAAAGCACTTTTTTCGATAGATTCTTTATTACGAAGACCGTCACAAATGTGGCGAACTCCAGGATCCTGAAACACTTTTTATAAAAAAAGTAATGAAATTGTGTTTCCATACCCCGATATTGTTGTTCCTCAAATCTAGAAGTTGCAAACTGGTATTGGAAGTAATCAACTGATAAATATGGGATCCATCGGTAGGTTGTAAACCGTTATCACCCAAATACAATTCTCGGAGACCAGTGTTATATTTCAATGCGCATATCAACACTAACAAGTTCTTTCCAGACATTTGTGTATTTTCCAGATGTAGACAAGTCAAAGATGCAGATGGCTGAGCCCGGGCCAGTTTACAAAGCGCAGGTATAGAACGATCATTTAGATTTGTGTATCTTAAATTGAGCATCTGAAGAGAAATCGCATTTTTGATAGATTTGAACATGATTGTCCATCCTCGCACATCAATTTGTTTGTTGAATGAGAGGTTTAGACGAACACACGAATCATAGTATTCGATCATTTCACCAAGAGAAATGGCACACTAAAATATAATTGTTCTGATTTACGAAAAACTGTTTTAATTAAAATTTTGAAAATAAAACTCACATCGTCATCCAGAAAAGTGTATTCGAAATCTATCGTATTGAATTGAACTCGTTTGAAAATCTCTTCCAACGCTTCCATTTGTGCATGAGATACTCTTTCTCCTTTCAAGCTCAGAAGTTCTTGTCTGGTATCTGGACTTTTATGGAAATAGCCGATTTGTTTTTCAACTCCAAGACTTGGAACACATTGCCTCCTTTGACAAGCTTCTCGATAAACAGTAAGAATTTCATTTGGATCAATTATTCTTTGATGGTTATTGATAGAATGAAACAATGGAGCTGGAGCATCATGATATCCAGTGATAAGATCAATATCAGCTGGGAATGAGACTGTTCTAGCATGTGAACATTGTCTTATTCTGGCATCACTCTCTGGACTATCAGTAGAACTATTCGCTTCTTGGCATACTTTTTTGCGAACAGAAGTTGCTGAAGAATGAGATTGTTGTTGTGGGGGCACTGCAAACATTGATGGTGATGTTGGTGGTATTGGAGATGCCGGTGATGAAGCGGCGGTACCCGTTTCGTACAGGCCGAGAAGGTCCTAAAAATGTGATTTTAGACGATGAGAAAAAAGTGAATTTCTATTTCCAAAAGGACATCTTATATTTGTATAGCGAGAAAAAAAAACAAAAAGTGTGTTGGGAAGACCAAAAACCGCTCAATGCGGCTCTTCTCTCTCTCTTTCTCTCTTTGCAGTTCTCACCTGTAGACCCGTCAAAAACTTCATCGACATATTCACTTCCAGTTTTGTGTGAGAGTGTATAACTGGGTGTGTTTATGGAATGAATTGGAAGAGCAGAGAGTCAGAAACAAGAAAAATAAAACAAAATTAGTATGAGATAGTGTTCTTTTTTTTCGTATTAGGGACCGTTGTTGTAGTTGGGCACTGCTTCTCGAATCATTTCAGTGCCACAAGTGAATTGCCATCTGAAAATGGTAAAGGTTACGAAGATGTAGAAAAAAGGTATGAAGCATTATGAAAAGAATGGCTGAAGTAAAAATGTATTGTATTTTATGAAAAGTGGGTGAGAGAGGGCTTCATAATTGACCCTGTAGTTCTGGAAGCTTAGGAGAGAAGTAATGGTCAATGCTACAACTGGTTTCTCATTGAAAGAGTTTGTCCGTAAATGAATCGAGTTATTTTTTCTTTTCTCCTTCTTTTCATTTTCTTTTCCACACCACGTGATTTTCGAAGAATCTGCACTGACGCAAAATAGTGTTCGTCCACAAGAATTGTACATATTGCAAGCAACAGAACAAGGAAAAAAACGGTGTGAGGAGACAAGTATTTAGAGAGATACTTCAAATTGCCGGTGCTTCTCAATTTGCGTCAAGCTGTGGGGGCGGAGGCCAACTAAAAAACATTTCAAAAATTTTTTTTTCAGGGGAATCCTTCTTTGAATTTGAGATTCACAAAAAAAAGTCAAAATTTCATAGTCAGAAGAGAGGGGGAAATTGAATACAGCGAGTCAAAAAATTATACTTGTTTTCCGGTTTTTTCATGGAAAGAAACATACTCTCACCTTCACTTTTTTCGGTGATAGCGCGCTTAGACTATCACTGCATACATAAATAATCGATCAAACATTAATTTGAAAGAGTTTGGAACGAAGAGAAACGCAGACATTCGGATGGACGATGAAAACAAGAGGGAAGAACCACACGAAGAGCAGAGAAGGAGCACACAAAAATGGCCGTGAAGAAAGAAGAGATAGAGAGAGAGAGAGAGAGAGAGAGAGAGAGAGAGAGAGAGAGAGAGAGAGAGAGAGAGAGAGAAAGAGTGGTAAGAATTGACAAGTTAATGATAAGAAAAAGGGAGGAGAAAGTGAAATGACCGACTGGAAATGAAGATATTATCATAATGAATTAGAGAGAAAGAGAAAGAGAAAGAGTCGGAGGTAAAGTTCAAGTCAGAAATTTTTTGAAAGTTGTAATAAAAGAGCAGAAGTCAAAAGTATAATTTTGGAAAGGGTCTTCCAGATTCAATAGTCTACTGTATATGAATGGTTCTCAAATGTTTATAAATGCCAACTAATGTCTACAAGTGTTCACTGTCCAAACCCCAACGTAAGTGGATCATGAACGTTTATTATTATCTGGAAAAAAATTGAAACAGACTTTGTTCGATTAATAAAACGTAGATCGAGAATCACATCTTCCGATGATCATTACACTCCATCACAACTGTACAAAAGAGAGCTTTACAACTTTTTTTCTGTCAACATTTCAATTGAAAGTGATACGTGAAAACTACAAAAACAAGTCGTTGATAACTCGAAAATCATCTAATGCATCAACCAAAAACTCTAGAAGTTTCACATTGAAAACTTCGACCTCAAAATCGCATAAAAATTGATGAGAAAATCATGAACCGAAACGAAATTTTAGAAAGAGACACATGTGGAAGACGACAAAGAACATCTGCCCGGATGGTTGTGGAGGTCCAATCAGCTTTGTAACAAACGTTTTTTTTTGTTTGTTGTTTGTTCTTTCTCGCCCCAATTGTTCTTCTTTCTCTCTTCCAGTGCCGCCACGTTTGTTCTTCAATCGGTTAGCAACTTATGGACGAATCGAGAGAAAGGGAAAAGAGGTGATCTATCGAACGGGAGAGGGAAAAAAATGGCGGCGGGAAAAAAAAAGTTTTGTGAGAGGGAGACCCGGTGGAACCATCGTTTGTTTGCCTTTCGGTCATCGATACATGGAGCGTTTCTTTTAGAAAATGTTTGGGAAAAATATAATGTTTACTGGTGAAAATGTGTTGGCTTTTTGGAAAACTCTTAAATTTTGCAAAAATTGAAGGAGAGCAATGTGATGGAATTGGAATATGTTGGGAGTTTATCACAAAAATCAAAACAAACGTTTTTGAAAGTGATCTACAAGTCCGAGGAGATAAGAAAGTTCAAGTTGTAGAGTTCTTGAGAAACTTCCATGTTCTTGAAAGAACGGAAATCATTATAAGCTAGAAAAGAGAGCTATCATTCAAAGTTCATCTTCGTTCTAAACGGATGTTTTGAAAATTGAAAAGACAATGTCGATTTTTAGAAGTGAGAATCTAGTGGGACTCGAAGAACTTCATCTTAACCTTCAACATTAAACTTTTAGTCGTTCATACTTTCAGAACATTTCATTTCATGTTTGAAAGTGAATAGAAGCTTTCTGTTGAGCACAGAACTTTTTAATATCAGCCAATATAAAAATTCATCATAAATTGGCTACATTCTAAACTAGAAGCTGCCTAAACCATATATTGAATGAACGAAAGAATTCAAGAACTAACAAAACAGAAAAACGATGAAACACATTGATGATAACTGCTTTGTTTTTCGATATGACTCATCTCAAATGTGTTCCAGTCTTCTATTTTTTTGTTATTTTTCTTGCAGAACTCAAAATACAAAACACTTCTATAAAAGCAAATTCTCTCTTCTCGAAATCAGCAAGAAACGGTCATATGACCTGAGAGTATTTGAAAAGGAAATGAAATGAAAAAGGGAAAGGCTTTCGAGAGTTATAGCACAGTTTGTGTTTGGCATTTGAGTCAGCATTTTTCACACTTTTCTAGCCAAAAACGGAAATGAAAAGTGGGAAAATTGATGAAGAGAGTGGTTGGAATACAGAAATGGTACGAGTTCCAATTGTATTGAAATAACTGTGAATGAAATGAACCTTAGTCAGCTGTCTGTCAATTAGGGTTTAGGTTACACTGGGTTCAATAAGTCATTTATTTGAAGAAATTACTATCAGGTCACTTGAAAATCATATGAAATGATGCAAAACAAGGTTTCACAATTTTCAAAACTTCTGGATGTTTCAACTTTGAAAGTTTGCTCAAAAGAATTTTGGTTTCTCTAGATGGTAATAAAATAACAAAAAAAAAGAACAACTGAACTCGTTTTGGTTAGCTTTTGGAATGTTTCCAAAATCTCAAGGGGACTACGAAACTGACGAAAAATCACGGGACCAAACTTCTCAGTAGAGCGCGGAAACGGATATTAGTCAACGTTCACGCAACTAATGATCAACTCTAAAAAAAGTGAAAACGTCTCATACAGGATTAAAATCGACTTGTTGAGGTATTGATGATCAGAAAGGGTTGGTACATTATCTCAGCTCAATTTTCAAGATCATGTTCTTTGAAACTATTTGTACAAACAAATGAGACCGTTTCATTATAATTGCGTCAAAAATTGGGCGAACTAAGGAAAGATTGAAACGTGAAAAGAGTTGACCGAAAGATCATTACGTAATAGTCAATAGAGAAAAATTTGACTGATAGAATAGAGTAAAAATGAAAAAGAGACAATGATAATGACCAGGAAAAAAGACAATTCTAAAAATCAGTTGTCCAGAAACTTTTTTTTCAGAAAAAAAGTGCAGAGGTTGTAAAACAAGAGAAGAAGGGCGCCAATTTGTCGTGGTGGGCAAAATGGGGCAAAAGAAGAAGAAGAAGAAGAAGAAGAAGCGAGGTGCGAGGAAAAGGATGGTCATGTACCTGAAAAAAAGAAGAGAGAGAGAGAGAGAGGGTCGCCGTGTCTATGAATGAGATATGAGAGAACTAGAGAGAGAAAGAGAAAGAAAAGTGGAAAAAGGCCAGTGTTTTGACATGTACCGAAAGAGTTGGCGGCCCCTAGACAGACGGCTAGGGTACCAATGGGAATAGAATTAAATGAATAGAGAATCAGACGGCGAAAGGGAATATACCATCATCGCTGGGGGGATTCCGACGGGCAAAAGACGGACGAGGAGGGATAGGAATAACATCTCTCCTTTTCCTCTTCTAGATGTTGAATATAGAAAAAGATGTAGAGAAAAGAGATGAAAAGAGAGCCCAGAGAGAGTTGGTGAGTCTCTCCTCTGGGCTATGCTGACACTGAAGAGAGTCTCCGGAGAGAGAGTGCCCCCCGAAAATCAATGGGTCCTTGCGTGGTCTTCTCTTCTCCCCCTTCGGCTGCTGATGCTACTGCTCCGGCTCCCTTCTCGCTCCTTCTAGTTCTTCTTCTTCTTCTTGCAGCCTTCTCCTCCTTCTTCTCCCCCTTCGGAGAGGCTCCACCCAGCCTTCGACGCTAGTCGCCGCAGGCTGTTTTTGGCGCTTTAATCAATTCCTCGTCTTTGTGTCTATGTCTGTTCTTTTGAAAAAGCAGCTCCCTTCCAGAAAAACGGATCCGAGCCACCCTACTCGGATTCAAGGCTCATCACTCTTTCTATATGTTATTGAAAAATTGGCTTAAAACATCTAGGATTTCTAGTAGACATTCTCATTTGGCTCGCCTCATTGGCATCACATTGACGACTCACTTTCAAAAAAAGAGAGACGCAGAGAGGTCATCTTCATCCTTCTTCTCAAAAGTCTTTTTGATAGATTTGTTTCCCTCCAGTATTCTTTAGTCATCTCCGCCTTTTTTTTCAATCTGCAGTCTCACTAATTTTTCTGTTCTGTACTACTAATACTACTGGGAACATTACATGTTTACATATCCCCCCGTCAATCATAAGAGCCTCTGTTGAGAATTGAGTGCATTGGCAAAAAGCACCATCATCACCGCCATCACAATTTGTATTGTTTTTATATGATCTCTCAGACAAAACAAAAACAAATAATAACACTTTTTCAAAATTTCTGCAAGAAAATATTGTTGTTCGCTTTGTATTTTGGAAAGCTAGCGATTATGTAGTCGGGTATCTTACTGAAAATTGATGGTTATACTCTTTTGAAAACAAGGTTAGGGTTCAATTTGAATTCGTTGAAGTGCGAAGATACTTTTATAAAAATGTGTTTTGATCTTATTTATGAACTTGTGGATAAAAAATCTGAAGTTTCTTTGTTTTGAAGTACAAAAATACATTTACTATTAGGCTTTTATCCGGAGACTTTGAAACCGTATTAACTTTTTTTTGTGATTTCAATTTATTCGTTGCAATTAAAACCAATTTAGAAGCTAACTTCGGTAACTTTTATAAAATTTCCATACCAAAGCGATTGATTGTCAATTTTTTGTGATATTTGAACTTGTTAATGTTCTTTCTGGCAGTTGAGGATTATAGACCAGTTTAAGACTTTCTGAAAGTACAAACCAATCTACTTTGCTTTCTGCTGACTTCCAATCTTTTAATATGTCTGGAGTGCGACTTTCACTTCTTGGGAGTTCAGACAAATCAAATCTGTAAATCTTTTTTTAATGAAATTCTCAGGAGAACGTTTTTGCAATAATAATATTTACATTAAGCGTATTGAAAGATCCCTACTGAAATGTGCCATCGTAATGGTAGACCTCCTACCAACTGGGAACTTTTAATTTGAAAACTTTTTTCCTTTGATTTCTGAGAAATTCGAATAAAAAGAACCTTTCCAATCTCATTACTTTCTTTTGTACTACTTTTCGTCTGGAACCTTCACACTTTAATTAAACTTTTACTTTTTTTTTCAAAAACTACGGTACCCTTCCACATTCTAATTAAAATTTTCTGATTTTATTCCATTCCTTTGGAATCGTATCCATTTTTTAATTTCCGTTGTGCGAGTCACAATAAACTGAATAATATCCGAATAGTTAACATCTTCTTTTCCTATTCCATTTTCCATATACGTCCCTCCCGACGTCGTCGTCGTCATTACAGTAGTCGGATCATTCTGGGTTTTATTATTTTTCTGTTTTCATATGAGACACACACACTTTTTCTCACCACCACCACTCCGTGCTCGAAAATATTATTAAAAGGGAAAACGGAAAAGTTGACGTTTCTGATATTTTTTTCGAATTTTTTTGTGTTGGATTCGATGATTGTTTATTCAGTTTTTTTTTTTCTCGCTGGTAAGAAGTTAATTAATCTTGAATTCTTTCCCTCTCGCATCGCTTCTGAATATTATAGTATTCATTGAAAAATGTGCTCTAGCTAAGAAGACGTTCTAGAATATTCTCTTCTTGATCATTCTTCTTGATCTTCATATGTTCTTTTTAATTCGTTCTTTTCACCTTCATATCAAAATGAATACAATTCCACTCGTTAGTCAATTCTAGCTTATCAGTAGTTTTCCAAATAATTAGTGTTACATTCATCCGATTATGTAGTCATTGTTCATTTACCATCTCTCTTCTTCTTCTTCCAGCTCTTTTTCCTAACAATTCCTCCTTCTTACCCTTTTCTCTCTTTTTTTCAATGTGTGTATGTATTCGATTCGAGTCTCGAATTTCACCCTCTCCCTTCTTTTTTCTTTTTTCCTCTTTCTTCTTCTTCCTTTTTTTTCCAATGGCACACTCGCCCTCTTTTCAACTTCACTCTCATCCACCAATACTCTCTCCTTCCACTATTCACCGCTCACTCTGTGCCCTATACGTGATGGTGCGCGTCTCCATCGTCTCCTTTTTCTTCTTTATTCTTTTTTCCTTCTTTTACTGGGCCCCATGTCTATCTCTTTCTCTCTATCTCTATCTATCTTTTCTCATCTTAATATTCTTGTTTTTGGGAGAGAGCTCTCCCCCTCTCTCTATCTCTTTTATGTCTGTACAAAATACAATGCTCACCATTTTTTAGGACTTTTGTGGCTCTCTCTCTTCCATTTATTCCTCATACGTTCCTTTTATCCTCCGAACCCGCGACGACGGTAAGACGGATTCACGGCGAGGAATGAAGGAGTAGAAGAGGTCTCCCACCCGCCACGTTGTGTCAAAGTGAGAGCCGACGGACGACGATATCAAGAAGAAGAAGAAGTAATAGGAGAGAAGAAAGAATATTGAGGAAGTTGTGACAAAACGTTTGAAGCTTTACGATGGCTCTTCCACGGTTAAGGTTAGTTTATGTTTGGTTCTTTAGACTGAATACTATCAAATATTGAAACAACGTTCTGTTTGTAACCCTTATTTTTATGTTTGAAATCTTTTATTCTATCTGGATCTCATTTGGTTCTGCTTTCCTACCGTATACCTCCTAGTCTCCGCCCCATCTGTTTGACTCCCTTATGAGACATTCTAATCAGAGGTGAATACATTGTCAACAAGCCTTTCTTTTCTGTTATTCGTTATGTGGCAAAACATGCTCCTCGTTCCAGCGGGACTTCCAGAAACTTTGAAGTAACTCTGAAAAATTTTTCATACCCAATTCATAATTCATAACTTTTGTAAAAAAAAAATTTCGGATGTTAATCTACGAATTAGAGCCGTTCTTTAGTTTCCTCATCTTATGTTTGAACAGTTTACATTTCGAATATGCTTAAATTAACTTTTACAAAGTGCAACGAAATACATTTTTTCGTCTTCTCAATAACTTATATTTATCCAATCGGACACCTATCATTAACTTCCCTTGATAACCCAAAGGTTATCATTTTTGAAAATCTCTTGAACTTTTGAAATAACTTCTGAGTGTGAGTCATAGCCAGATCAAGTTATTATAATTTTTGAATTTATTTTCCAACATGTGGAACGTCCTTGTTAAACATTATTCATCTATTGATAGCACTGAAAACTAGGCATCATTGTTGTGGCACAATCACAAAACTATCTATTACATCTCCTTTTCTGAGAAACTTTTGGAGAGTTTGAAGTATTGTTTTAAAAAGAGTGACATGGTTAAAAATAACTGAGTTTCTAATTTGTGGGAACTCTCTATCTGATTGTGAGAATATTTATTTTGCAGATAATAGCAATTATCCGTGCAGAACACATTCAATTATCCTAGACCGATATAGAACAAAAATAGCAAAAAGAGCTGAAATATATAATTGTGAGAAATTGAATTGCTAGTGGAAACCAGTATTTAAAGATACTGAGAAGGAATAATTTGAAGGTTTACCGAACCCTTTCAAGCTTACGTGACTTTCTTAATGTGATACCGTAATCAATTTGAACCCGTTTTATACTGAAATGAGCTAAGGTATTTGAGAGTCAGAACATTGTCTCACCTACAGTATGAGTTTTTCTCATAACAATAAATTGTTTTTCTCTGCACAGTATTCTCAATCGCCCCTAGAGATAGTAAAAGCTTGTTTACTATTGTTAAAGCTCATTAAGAATTTTGGAAGTTTGTTGATATTATTTGCAATCATCAGTATTTTCCCAAGTGGATAGTTTTTACAGCGGTACCCTGGCACTGAAAATTATTTTTATTTTTTTCATAGGTTCCATTTGAAAAGCTTGTCTTACTCTCAGTGATTTTTCTAACCTTGCTATAGAGTTACCTCATGTTTTTTGTGAAGCTAATTCCATATCTATCAATCAAACAACTCTTATTTCAATCAGACATAATTTTAGTTTAAAACATCCAATTCTCAAAAACGGTTTCAATCCAATTCTTCTGGAGCGTTCTGAATCATTCCTGAGTTTGAATAGAAAGGATCTGTAGGTCTAAATGTACTTCTTCTAGTCACTATTTAAAGTTCACTTTCTTAAGGAAAAAAGGGTTTCTTCGGCCCCTCTAGCTAAGTCGTACTGTAGGTCTTCGACGTATTTCGTTAATACCTTTGTACTAGTTGAGCCAATTTCCTTCTTCTTTTTTAAAAACCTATTCATTAAAAGTTCATTATTATATAATACGCTTCATTCCGTTTTTCTTCGAACTAAATATCCAAATCCTCGGAAATTTGGGCAATTTCTCGATTTCTTTTTTATGTTTCAATGTCTCTGTTGCTATGTCCGCCGTGTGACGACCGACCAATCGACCGACCGACGTCTTCTTCTTCTTCTTCTCCTTTTTTGGGCGGACGCGACTGAGCCAATTTATCGTTCTTGTCGTCGTTGTGCCATTGTTCTTCATCCGTCACCGAGCCCCTAGAATTCTCATTTGCATACAAAGAGAAATACGATTTGTAGAAAGAAGAGCGAAGAAGACAACGAAGAAGAAGATCTGGTGCCCTTTTCATCTTGGAATACATTCTTGTAGACTCCTACTGTAATCCACTTTTTGTGTCTTGAAATACAAAAATCTGGTCTGCATTCTGGCTTCTAATCTATTATTGTTTCATTCCCTGTTTTCAGTCATTTCATTGCAGTTTCTCATAGAAAAGATGCCACTTTCCAAGTGGTAAGTCAATGTTTTTTCTGTTAATATGGGGTCTGCGTCAGAACCAATTTGTGATGACGGCTCCCACTTCCCTGAACAGAAAAAAAACAGGAAGAAAAAAAAAGAAAAAAACATGGACAACCCCAAAAAATGTTTGACGCTTTTCCTTTTTTTGATAGTCCCAGAAGTCCAGAATCACGTGAAGTAGGTCCAAGAAGGCTCAAAACGAAAAGGATGGAAAAAAGAACGAAAGGAAAGGGAGAGCTGTAATATTTTATGTTCCTTGTCTTTTCTTCTTCTCTTTTTCATCTGTTTTCTTGTTGTTGTTTTCTCTCTTTTCCACAGCTTTCTCTCTTTTCCTCTTACTACATAGTTGAGGAGCCAGATGTTTTGATGTTCTTCAAGAATGAGGGAAACTTCAAAAAGGAAAAATATAGGAATGAATTTTGAAAGGGGAGAGAATCATAAAATTAGAAAAGGATCAATTGAAGGGATACTGTAGTTGCACACTTAAAGCTTTAAGGCTCACCATAAATTTTATGGGGTTCCAATTGGATTTCAATACCCAATGTGTTAACCATTATTTCTTTTTCTTAGTATACTGTAGCTGAGCTAAACCAATCAAGAGCTTTATCAATTCGCGTAGACCATGATGTCACTTCATTCAAAGATGTTTCTTAAGGACAAATCCTCAAATTTACATGAATGATGTTATGCATAAAAACATGAAAAGTCGTAAATTTTCCATGTCTACGTTCGATGGTTGTTGCTAAACAACAGAGAAATGAAACTATTGGAAACGTTTTCGTTTTGAGTTTTGGAGAATATTCAAAGAAGCTTTATATTGTCTTTTTCATCTACTGAAATGAAGTTCATTACATACCCTTACAAAGCATCAAGGTATAAAACTCAAAGAGTTGAACAAATAGAAGTTTCAGTTTTAGAATCTTTAGCAATTAACGAACACTTCCGTTTTAAGAGTTGTCAAAAGCTAAGCCATCATATCTCATTGTCTAGACAAGTTGAAAGTGTGAAAACTATCATTTTGATAACTATTGAGTGAAATAGTAGAAAACTAAAGTACCAATATCAATCTTAGGGATCTACAATCCATGCAACCCAGCTCTTAGTTTCAGAGTTGTATATCATCCCCAACCCAAAATCAAAACCAGCATAGATCCCCAATTATACCTTCCAACATTACATTTTCCAGGGTAAACGCAAGCAACGAGGAGCGCCTTGTGCATCCAAATCACATGGTGTACCGAAAAATGGAGATGCTTGTGAACCAGATGCTTGACGCCGAAGCCGGAGTTCCCATTAAGACTGTCAAGAGTTTTCTGTCCAAAGTACCATCGGTGTTCACTGGCCAAGACCTCATCGGATGGATTATGAAGAATCTTGATATGACGGATCTTTGTAAGTTTAAAACTCATACAACAGGATATAATTTGGTTTGTTTCAGCCGATGCTCTCCATCTAGCTCATCTGATAGCATCCCATGGTTACCTGTTCCAAATTGATGACCATGTGTTAACGGTGAAAAATGACGGAACCTTCTATAGGTTTCAAACGCCCTACTTTTGGCCATCAAACTGCTGGGATCCTGAGAACACGGATTACGGTAGGTGTAAAGGGCTACATGACATGGGGATACATTGATTTCATTGGATTAAGCCCAACCATATGAATTATTTCAGCGGTATACCTGTGTAAACGTACAATGCAAAACAAGGCACACCTGGAACTTGAAGACTTTGAAGCTGAAAATCTGGCAAAGCTTCAGAAGATGTTCTCTCGTAAATGGGAATTCGTATTCATGCAAGCCGAAGCTCAATACAAGTTTGTGATTTTCATTCATTTTTTCTGCCCGCCTATATCTTTGTGTGTGTGTTTTTTCTGCAGTTGGGACGGCGCTCGCACTAGTTTGCAGTGCATTGCACAGCTTCTCAGTTTCCACCAACTCATCCACTTACATTGTGTGAATGCGTGAATGACGTCAAGAACGGGGAAAAGAGAAGCAGAAGAAGACGTGGAAATGCAGTGTGTGTTAGCTCGTATCAATTTTCGAAAAAAAAAAGAGTTTTAAAAGAGAGAAAAACAACATGTAGTTCTAAGATGAAGGAAATTAGTTGATAATAGGGGACGTCGTCTAGGAATGTCGGTTTCTAACAAAGTTAATCAAGAGGAAAAGAAAAAGTTTCTGTATTCCCAAAAAAGAACATACGTCAAGAAGAAAATGAGGTATCAAGCAAGAAGAGAGCAACACATAATTGGTTGGTCAAATGATTTGTTGGACATCACCTGTAATAGAGGGGCATATATACCTATTGAGCAAACTGGAATGGGATCATACTTGATGCGACCCTTTGTCTTCGATGCATTTAGGCTCAATGAAGCAAGGTTTATATGTCATTTTGTAAGAACTGCTACCTCTTTCAGAAGAGCATATCATCGCGAAACATTCAGAATTTGAAATGACGTACTTTGACTTTATCGTCAGAACATTTTAATTGAATGGAAAATTTGATTAACCCTGGATCAAAACCCTCAAGATTTCCAACACGTAGTTATTTTCAGTCAAATCAAATGTTTCACGGGCTGTTTTCATCTGATTCTGATGACCATCACATAATGGCTTCGAAGAATTTTTCTCAAGAATATGCATCTACTAATAGAATAGGGACACTTTTCAGTAACTACAACATGCGTAGTGACTTCTGGTCCTAGATTTATGATTTTTCTCATCTACAATTTGCTTATGGACATTCGCAGAAGAAGATGTATTCATACTCATCCAGCAATCATTTCTTGCAAACTTGCAATCATTTCATCCGATTATTTGCTCACATTATAATCGAGAAAATCACCGAAAAGTTATGTGGGTGTAATACCCGATGAAGTTATATTTGAGTTCTTTCTTCTCATCACCGATTTTATGCCGTAAAAGTATTTATTCTTCTGTCAGTGCTTTTTTTGTGGGCATATGCAAAAAAACACTTTCTTCCTTCTTCATCTTTTTGGGGCCCGAATAGGGTGAGGATAGATGGTGGTGAGAAGAAGAATGAGTGTAGAAGATGGATGTGAATGTGGTATGGAGGAGCCGCGAAGAGCCAATCCAAGTAAATTGGAAAAATCGACGGCGCGCACAGGAGTCGGAAATAATGATCCTGAAGACGTCGGAGTAGATGGATTGGAGAGGAGGGTAAGGAGGCGTGCCTTCGTCTTTCGGATGAGATGCGAAAAAATCGGGAGAGAAAGAGCTCATTCCATTTTTTCTTCTCACTTCATTCACCACCTCCTTCTTTTTTGCTCCATCCCTTCGGACCACTTAATTCGTATTCTTCTACTTGTTCTGGTGTCGTTTCTTTGAGTACCTTTTGATCCATACATTCAAAAATGGACAAGTTGGGAAAACTGTTGCACATATTCAGGAAGAAGTCACCAGCAGAAAGGGAAGATAAAGATAAGAAAAAGAAGAAGGTGTCAACGGCTGAAGATGAAAAGTAGGTCAAGCATAGAATTGTAAACTAGTGACTGGGTAGTTCACTGTGGTTATGTAGTTAGTACTTTCTCTACATATCATGATGTAGCAAGGTTGTCTCAATCAGGTGTGAAACCCCGAACTCAAATTAGTTGTCATATTCTCTCTTTTTGACTTTGAAAACTTTTGAACATGTAAGATACGAGTCATTACCACTAATCACATTTTGAACTTCTGACATTTTCCACTTTTCTTCTGAATAATCTTTTCCCAAACAAACTCCGCCGCTTCTACTAGCCCTCCTACTAATAAGTGTGGAATGCGCGTGCTTTATCAGACATTCTACGCAATAATAAATCCAGGACACTCAGGGTGGACAAGAAACGAGATCGTCAAGAACGTCAGATCCTCGACAGTCAAGAACGTGCATTCTGGGATGTTCATCGACCTGTGCCTGGATGTGTCAACACAACAGAAGTCGACTTCAGGAAACTCTCTAGATCTGGAAGGCCTAAATACAGTAGCGGAGGACATGCGGCACTTGCAGCCTCAACATCTGGTATTGGTTGCACACAATACTCGCAAAGCGTTGCTGCAGCCCACGCAAGTCTTCCATCAACATCTAATGGAAGTGCCACGTCACCGAGAAAAAACGAGCAGGAGCCATCAACATCAAGTGGCGGCGAATCTCCATCAACGTCTTCTGCTGCAGCGGGCGCTTCATCATCAACGGCAACGACTTCAGCTCCATCAACGTCAACGCCTCCAGTAACGTCGATTGCATCGTAAGTTCGAATGGGATGGGATTAATGAGCTTCTTCTTAAAAGATTTCTTAAAAGCAAAAAAATACTTCCTGCTTCTGAAAATACCATTGGGAACCTCATTTCAGAACAAGTAATGCTGGCTCATTCCGTAACAATTATTATGCTCGTCCTGGATTACGGAGATGTACACAAGTTCAGGACACGTTAAAACTTGAAATCTGTCAGCTGAATAGCAGGTTATCAAAGAATGTATTACGAACATCAAAAGTAGTAGAAAAGTAGGTTAAAAAGTGATAAGAATGGTACTTACTGTCTTACTTTAGCTATCTCGCATATTACGAACAACGTCGTGTATTTGATCCTTTACTAACACCACCTGGATCTGCTGCAGATCCATTCCAATCTCAACCAAATCCATGGATTAATGATACTGTAGACTTCTGGCAACATGATAAAATGTAAGTTTCTTGGTTTGAATTCAAGTTCTCATATCTTCGTTTTCAGCACGGGAGACATCCAAACCCGTCGTCTCAAACTCTGGGAAGACAGTTTCGAAGAGTTGCTTGCCGATTCATTGGGCCGTGAAACTCTTCAAAAGTTCCTCGACAAAGAGTATTCTGGAGAGAACTTGCGGTTTTGGTGGGAGGTGCAAAAGTTGCGAAAATGCAGTTCCAGAATGGTTCCGGTTATGGTTACTGAGATTTACAACGAATTTATCGACACAAATGCGGCGACGTCTCCAGTCAATGTGGATTGTAAAGTGATGGAAGTGACTGAAGAAAATTTGAAGAATCCAAATCGGTGGAGTTTTGATGAGGCGGCGGTAAGTAATTGGAAGGATCTTACGGAGGATGTGACGTATAAGTAGGAAGGTTCTACTTAGCTCAAAATGAGTATATCTTCAATTTTTACATGTGATCAATGTATCTTGACAATGATGATAATGTTTTCAGGATCATATCTACTGTCTGATGAAAAACGACAGTTATCAACGATTCCTTCGTTCAGAAATCTACAAAGATTTAGTGTTACAATCAAGAAAGAAGGTAAGTCAATTCTTGCTCGTCTTTTTTTCCCTTTGCATCTCTATATATTTCTCTGAAACCCCTTTCAGTTCCGGTTTTAGCTTAGTCTTGATTCTCTCCCTCCCACCCTTTATTTCCCCTGAATGTTTCCATTTTCACAATTTGAGATATGTGTTTTCATTCCCTTTATTTCCGATTGAAAGCTTACATGAATGCTCGCCGAAATGTTTCAGATTCTAGGAAAAAATTATTTGAAAATTCATCAAGTTCGAGCAAAGTTTTACTACCAGACTAAAATCAAAACAGCATGTTGAATTGATTGTTCTTTTTCAAGAACCCTAACACCCTGATTTTAATCTTGTTCAGTTTCGTACAGACCAACATGGCCACATTTACCCATTTGTATCAACTCATTCCAAACTAACACATCCGTATTAGTAATCATCACAACAACCTTGTCAAAAGTTTTCAGTTTGAATGGAAAATAATCAAATTTCCCGTTTTCTATTTAAAAAAAATTCTTTCCTAACTTTGATTCAGACGACGTTTACCTCGCTGATTGCTCGTAAGGCGTCGCGTCGCATCGGTTCTACAATGTCGCGGAGCTCAGCTCAGAGCAACAAAACTCTGCATGCGAGCGCCTCTCTTGGCTCGGCGCTTTCCGGTCACGGCTCCTCCTCCACATCGTCAATGCTCACCGCCGGAGGAGCTGCGTCGAGCCAGAATCTACTGCTCGCCCCGCCACAACATCATCTGTATGTGCCCTCTCGTCTTCTCTTTTGAAATGATGAATGAATATAGTTGGGTTAGAAGATGAATAATTGTTGGAGAGGAAGATTCTGAATTAGATAGAGAGTCATCTCGAAAAATGAAAAGAATGACCAAACCATCGTTATTAATTGGTTTCCTTTTCTATTATGAAATCGAAAGTACGGTATCTTCTCATCCTTCATTCATCTCTTTTCCAACTATTTTTCATTCTGAATTCCCAAGTCCCGCTCAAATCGTTACTGGTCACTTTGGTCACGTCCACATTCAAATACACACAAACTGATTTTGACACTCTGCTGCCACTAATCACATTCTGTCCTGTCACTGTCCTGTCTGCTGTTTCATTAAGTTTCCGAAAGAAAGCATGTTTTTCTTTTCTTTTTTTGATGAGATGCTTTTTTGTTATGCACTTGCACATTGGAAACTAGTTTGATGAAAAATCAAAAATGTTTTTAGCGAACAGTTTCATGCGAAGTCTTGCTTTCTTTGAGATTGAGGTGTCTTTTTCTTGTCTCTCTTTTGCTCTGTTTGTTTTGCTCCTGTCTTCTTTTTATGAACTTCTCGGGTGTCTTGATTATATGGAAATTATATTAGATCGAACCTATAAGTACCAAACATTAAACTTTCAGGTATAACATATTTCTATTTCAATTCAACTAATCAATCTTCTGGTTACTGTAGGTGCGAATAACCACAAAGTCACAATTCAATATCGAGATCTCGTTATTTCACAGCTCGAATTGGTCACTATTAGACCCTCTGATAGAATATCACGTTTTTTCTATATATCACGAATGAGAACTTTTAGAATAATGAAACACATGTAAAACTAGTTAGACAAGTTGCAGATGCACATATCCTTTTCCAAGTATTCTACTATTTTCACTTCCATTTAGACATCCGAGAAGTTCTTTGTCTGCTTTTTACCTTCTACCCAGTCCCCCAGAAACTTTTCGTCCTAAACTTTCATTTAACCCAGTTACAGAGTTACTAATTCCATTTATTTCAGGTGAACCAGAAAGGTCCAAAAAGTTTCCTAACCGGAAATTTGCCATCATTCTCAAATGCAGTTCGTACAAATCTTCATGTTGGTCAACAAGGACCTTCATCCTCACCAACATCGAATGCTCCAACAGACAAAAGCTAGTTTCGTTAAATACAAATAAAAGGCAACTAATCATCAAAAGAGATAATAGCCGTTCTCTCTATCGGTCGCTTCTAGATGGGTCTCAAATAGCTTCCGCAATCATTTCTTTGGCCTCTTTTTTTTTTATTTTCCAATCTATCACATGTGTTCGTTATAGAACACAATCATACCTTATTGATAATTCGCAGTAGGGCGCTATACCTTTCTAACGTGGAACTATAGGATAGTACTATCAATGATTTCGGATTTCTCCCTGCTATTATAGTTCCACGTAGAATGCTAAAAACTTGCTTTATCTTAATCTTACGCTTTCAATTGTATTATGCTTTAATTATTTCATGAACCAAAGTCCTCAAAAAACTTTTTGAAGATAGTCTCGCTCTACTGACAGTCATAAAACTCTCAATGGAGCGATCTTTCTTTAATAAGTTTTTAATCGAACATTCTCAGAATTGATATTCTTCTCCCTTTGTAATATTTTGTATGTCACTCAATCGTCTTCCGGTTCTCAATCAATTCTCCCAATTATTCTGTCGTCCTCACTCAAAAATGCTCTGTAAATGTCATTTGTTCCTCAAAAACTCACAAACAATCTAGTCTGCTCTTTATGCATTTTCAGCACATTCCGCTCTTCCTTTGTCTGAAAATAGAATCGCAAAATTTTAATATTTTTCTCGAAAAAAAAAGAAATCACCAAAAAACATTTAGATCGCAATTTCATCTAAAAAAATAGTCACCAATAACCGTTTCGGCTATCAAGTTTTCATAGCATCGCTTTCATTTTTCATTCTTTTCTCGCCGCATTTATATTGCATTAATATTATTGTCCTCCTTCTCAACATTCTTTTTCGGTAAATTTCGTTTTTCCTTCTTTTTTTTCTCTCTTCAATTTTTAACTTTTGAGTCTCCACATCCCCGTTTCCATGTATTTTCTTCGTCGATTCTCTCATGCAAAAATTGATGACCTCTTTTATGAATAAATCCTTCTGAAAATTTCAATGAAACCGATTACACATATAAAGAAGTAAGAAACAAAAGGGATAAATTAATATGAATGAATAGAATTGAAACTAATTACGGGGAATCAGTTGGTGGGAGAGGGATATCAGGTTGCCGAAGTTTGGCACGTTCCCGTTCTCGTCGTTCTTGGACTTCAATGTTTCTGAGCTCTTCGCGAACCTGAATTGCTAAAGTTAAGATGTTGTACTACGAATCAAATATGAGTACCTTCTGGGCAATAACTGCTTCTCTCTTCCGTTCTTCCTCTTCTTTCGCTAATTCCTGTCTTGTTTTCTTCAGTGCTTGACTCATTTGCTGCCTCATTCTTTTTGCTTGTTCTGCTTTCCTTTGCTGCTCTTCATCCTCTTCATCACTACTACGATCATCACCTGCCGATGGTTGTCCGCGTTTTTTTCGCACTAATTTCTTCGTCAGCTTCACACGTCGCTTGCGATTTTCGATTTCCAACTTTTCTTTTTCAGAATCAGACATACTTGATCTGAAAAATAATATTATATATATGAGTGTATATTTTCTTGAAGTAATTACCTGATTTCTAGCATTTTCACATCTTCAGATTCACTTTCTTCAGCACTACTTTCTTTCGGCTCGTCGATTTTAACAGGTGGTTTTTGCTCTGGTTCTTTTTCTGGTATCAACCTTTTCGCTGATTCTTCTTTTTTGTCTCTGCTTCTAGAACGTCGCCGTCTCTCGATTCGATCTTCTCTCGATCGATCACGTTGACGATCTCGAGAACGTTGACGTCGTCTACTATCACTCGGACTACGATTACGCCTTCTGGGTGATCCACGTCTCCTATCTCTAGATCGACTACGCTTTCTGTCCCGAGATCGACTTCGGCTTTGACGATCACGGCGATCACGGGAACGGCTTCTTCTACGGTCTCTTTCTCTGCAATGTGGAAAGAGTTTGCAATGCACGGATAAAAGATTCAGGAATGATAACAAACCTCGAACGACTTCTTCTTCTGGATCCACTTCTCCGTCGTCTATATCGGTCTCGTGATCTCGATCTTGACCTGCTTCTTCTCCTTCTTGGTGGAGACCTAGTCCTCGATCGACTTCTTGATTTGCTCCAAGACTTTCTATTCATTCCATCATTACCTTCGTTCACTTTCAAGTTTCCCCAATCCACTTTTTCATCGTCGTCTTTTCTTCGAGAAAGCTTCAGAATCTTCCGGTATTCTTCAGAAGGAAGTTCTGGTCCGGCGGCGTTCTTCTTCACCTCATCATCACTATCCCGATCAGCAGCGCCTCCGAAAGTGGTAATGAATTCTGGTTTTGCACGTCGATCGTCATCGTTATCACTATTTTCCATGTCTTTAATCATCTCATCGATTTTTGACTTTTTCTGGCTCTGATTAATGAATCCCAGTAAAGTGGCTGTGGCACCATTTTCAGGAACAACCAGTCCTTTCTTTCCGACAATTGCCTGACGTTGTTGACGGAGAAGCATTCTTTCGTGTTTTGATTCGCGACCCTAAACTAACAGAATGAATGTTGAATTACTTTTAGATGATAGTGATCCAAGAGAGAGCAATGATTAGGTATGTGACTAACTACTCAAGAAACATAATATCTTAGTGAAAATCCACATTTCGATTTGAATGATTTGCAACAAAATTACTTATGGAAACTGGTGTTACGGACAGAGAGCTGCGCCTTTTGTCGATCAATTTGTTTCAGTTGCGCTGCATCGCGCAATGCTTGCTGATCTGCTTTGAGAAGAGCACAGAAAAGACCGCGTTTTACTCCGAACTCTTCGCCACTTTTGTTAACTGTTCGTTGAGTCTCCGGATTGAGCACAGAAGTGTCCAGGTCAACATCTGAAACATAGAATTTAATATTACGAAACTACACTCGGTACTTGACACTCACCTAAATCTTGTAACTCATCAATTTCTTCTTCACTTTCATCATCAGTGTCATTCTGATCTCCTCTTCTACCTTTGACAGTTTCAGAATCTTCATAACTGAACCCAATCGTCGACTTCTTTTCAGCCAATTTCTTCTTTTTTTCAGCTTCTGCCTTCTTTGAATGTTCTTTCTCAGCATGCCAATACTCTCGATCGGCAATTTTTCGGAGATAACTTTTCTCAGAAACTTTTTTATAATCATTGATGATTAATACTCGATATCTTTCGAAATCTGTTACAATCTGTTCTTTTTCATCGCCAGTTTCTTGCTTTTTCTTTGGAATAACATCATCATCATCTATCAAATCCATTTTTGATAAATGTGACCTAGCATCAAAACGATCAATTGTGATAGAAGAATCTCCTTGCCATGGTCGAAGAATATTAGAGTCTTCGGCTGCACGAGCGATTCCCAAATCAGCGTGAATTTGAGCCTTTCTTCCATGAATTTGCATGAATTGTTCCGGATCTTTTCTCTATGAGTCTTATTTTAAAATAAAGTTTTATCAATATTCATACTTACCACGTTCTCAAAATATCGTCTTTTCCGTTCAGCTCTTTTAGATTGATCGATCATTGTGGTTCGCAGGAGTTTCTCCTGCCGTCGGGCTTCATGCCACATTTTCTGAAACAAAAAAATGTTCTGGAATTCCTGCAAGGAGGAACTGAAACAAGCAATAAATGGAAGGCTTTTTTTTGGAAAAAATGAGAGCATTGAGCCTAATGAATAAATAGTGTCGATTTACGATAAACAGCGCACGCAAACGGGATGACGGAGCAATGTACTGTTCAGTGGCATTCGAAAAAAGTTTCATAGCCAGAACCAGACGGTTTCCGGCGCTTCGCGCCTTAACCGCCCGGATTTCCCATAAATTTCGGTCAATTCCTATGAAAAATGAAAAACCAAAAATATTTGGCCCACCGAGGAATCGAACTCAAATGCTGAATTTACCGAACATTTTTTACACCACTACACTACGCCAACAACGGTGCGTTGAACAGGCGGCGGCAGCACACTCTCTAAAATTAGTAAATCTAGCAGCCGACAGTTGACGGGGGCGGAGCTTAGGCAAGTGCATAGATAGCACAGAGCTTCCTAGAGCTCCAAATGGAGTAGAAAAAAGACGGGCATTATCGCGGGGAAATCCTGTATCGACCTGTTTTTGTTTCATAAAAATCGGACTTCTAGGAAAGGCTGGAGGGTCGGCGAAACACAACATACAGACAAACAGACGGAATTCTATATTAGAATAATAAGATTAATGTCTCCGTTCTTTCTGATAGTGAGACAAAAAAGCATTGCAGTATGATAAAACGATTTCAACAATGATCAAGAAAAAATCTGTTGAGCAGAACTTCTATTATCTGAAACGAACACATCTATTATTTCAAGCATCTTTTACTAATAACAATCAAGAACTTCCGTCTGTCTGTCTGTGTGTGTGTCTGTGTGTGTGTCGCCGGCCCTAGCGAGATTTGTAGTGAACCGATTTTTCTGAAACTTAGACAGCTAGACGTAGAATTCTTTCGCGATGATGCCCGTCTATTTCAAATTCAAAAATTTAGAAAATAAGGTCGCCAGGTTCAAAAAACCACGTTTTTAGGCGTTTTTAAAAATTCCCATTGGGGAGAGGGACGCACAAGGGGCCACGTGAATATAATAAGCCCCGTAAAACTTTTCACAGTTTTTTCATTTCTAAAAAAAAGTGAATCCAAGCGGTAGGAGGCGCGTAGCGCCGATGACCGACTGGTTCGAAACACATATACAGATTATCTTAACGAAATTGCTCTTCTAATAAGTCGTCTTGTACTGTTCCAAAAAAAAGATGTTTTAATAAATAGGTGATGCAGGATGAATCAACTTCAGATAACTGTCTTTCTTCACTTTTCCAGTTCGCACCGTTTGTGTTTTTTCAGGCTGAGTCTACGACCTAATGCTCTGAACCTAACTACCTTTCCAATGTTTACAAACAGGTACATATCTTTTGCATCTGTGCCCGAAAGTACAATGAAAAACTGGAACATAATATAAAAGACAAATATTAAACAAAGTTTTTCAAATTTCTTCCACTTCATTACTTTCGTTTCTTTCTTCCTACCAAAAAGATGCCGAAAAAGAGGACAATGCCATCTCGACAATTCGACCTCTACTGTCTTGTTTACACCTTTTCTCATTCAAGAACATTGTTCTGACCTTTTTCCATTGTTACTA
The DNA here is from genome assembly GCA_963572265.1 of Caenorhabditis doughertyi. Classification (NCBI taxonomy): domain Eukaryota; kingdom Metazoa; phylum Nematoda; class Chromadorea; order Rhabditida; family Rhabditidae; genus Caenorhabditis; species Caenorhabditis doughertyi. The sequence continues at coordinate 10,414,958 of OY751557.1, forward strand.
GTCGTTAAGACTTTCTACTATGCCTACTATAGTTTATACGATTAAATTTTTAATCTGATTTCTAAGTTGCCTGAGTAGAATGACCTCAAAAATTCTCTATAAAATAAGAATTTGGCAAACGACAAAGGTGATGTTGTTTTCAAATTTTTTATCTTCTCCAAATCTACCAATTTTCTTCGAGTATTTTTCACTTTGAAAACTTCCCAATTTCAGATATGATTAACACCATACAGATATTGTTGTTTATCTCATTTACTTCAGCAGGTGATAGACTTTTAAAAGCTGACTAAGTGCATTTTATATTTTACAGTATATTCTTTGAATTGTCGCCAGGAAAAAGACACTGGAGTAAACTGTGATAATAATCCTATTACAATGAAGTTTTATTTTGATATGAGAACAAGTGAGTTGCTGAAAAATTCATAAAATCCAAGACTATGAGGATGACAATTTTAGATGTGTGCCAGCCACTTTTCTATCGTGGATGTGGTGGAAATGATAATAGGTTTAATTCGAGAGATGAATGTACCGAAGCATGCGTTCCTCAAAAACCGGGAAAAACTAAGAAAATAAAAACAGAAGAGAAAGAAGAAGATGCAGATCCAGAAGCTGTCAAAGAAGATGAAGAAGAAGATAGTGAAGAAGAGGAAGACGTCAAAAAAGATATGAGTCTTTTGGGTTAGTTTCACCTGCTTGTTTTGCAGGACCAAATTCATAAATCGAAAAATTTTCAGTGAATGTTTGCAAACTTCCAACCGACGCAAAAATTGACACAAAAGCTCAAAAATGTGATCAGGGGTGTCCAACAGGCTATCGTTGTACCAAGAAAAACTTTTGTTGCCCCTACAAAGATCATGTTTGTGCTCTTCCAGCAGCTTCAGGATCTGAACGTCTTGCCTTTAAACACTATGGTAGATATGCCTATCAACCAGGTCTCAAAAATTGTATTCGATTCTCATATTTTGGACAGGGAGGAAACTTTAATAACTTTTTGACGTATAATGATTGTAAAGAGTACTGTATGACACAATAAATATATTTAGATAAACCCGTTTTATTGTCTATTAGTTTGTTATGAAATGATATGAAGTTTCAATTAACAAGTTTGGGTGATCTGTTATTTCTAATCCGTGGATTCTCTTCCAAAACACTTGATAACATTTGATCCAACTGTGCGATTGAATATCTCCGAGGAACTTGTTTCTTTGAATTCAAGTCCAAAAATTTTCCCTAAAATGTTTGGTTTAGTTTACTTCTTCACATAAATTCAATACCTTATTCTTCCCATTAACCAGTTTACCCATTTTAGGAAGTGTTCCCGATGAGAATCGTTGAATAATGTTTTCAATTGTAACACGCTGTGGTGAATCATCTTGACCAGTTTTGAAAACATTGTATTGCCATCTTGAATTGAAAATAAGAGTGGGTAAGAGAATAAATGGGGACCTACTGGTTAACTACGGCTAGACAAAATGCGGGTGATCCATCTGAGTTGTTGTGGTCAGGAAAAGTCCAATGAACTTCTGAAATTGAACTTTTAAATGCTTCGAAAACATATCAACGGGACGAACACTTGAAATGCAATAGCGATTAAGAAACTATCCTGTTTAAATTCACTTTTTATTATAACAATAGAGAAAAACACTAACCTTTTGATACCAATGCAGGATTTCTGATAACCAAAACTCCCCAAGTTCCACCATAAATATCTTCAAGAATCCTTCGAATCATTTGCATTTGAGTTACCGCATCTTTTGTAGTTTCAGCTGCTCGCTGAATAACTGATCGGATAGGCGCAGTTGGACAGTTGTTTAGACCTGATACTTAATTTGTATTGTTGAAATTTTTCGAGATTTAAACTTACCTAAACAAAATTCAGAAAATCCTAAAAGAAAAAATAATAGTGACCAGAACTTCGTCATAAGAAAAACTAGTATCAAGCCTCGGACACCAAAATGAGGGAAACTGTGGGAGGCAACACGAATTATTGGAAATGGCGACGACGAAAAGTGAATGACTGGCTTCTTGTGAAATTTTTGTAACAATTTCGGTTGTCTTCAAGAATTATAGAAATGGAGGTTACTGGTTAAAAGTGCTTCAAAATGACACCTAGTTTAGCGGAAGGAGAGACAAATGAAAAATAGGAATGAGAATGGAGAAAGGAGACAGTTGAGGTCAATGGAGGAGACCATGCTTGAACCTAGAAGGAATCAAAAGATTGATGATTTCTGAAATAGAGTGCTACACTGACCAGCCAACCGAACGGTCAGTGGATGTATTTCATAAAATTGTCACATGTCTTTTCGGCTTTCGATATCTTTTTCAGGTTTAAACCTAGTCGAAACTCGTCCCTTTCCATTTCATAATTTGAAATTTCAAAACTTTTTCACTTTTGTCTTCAGTCCCTATGAAATAAATTAGTTTTCCATTCGAGAGGTAGTATCAACCCGTTTTCTTCACTTCCTCAGTCTAATTCTTATTTATCGTTTTTGCCCTCCAAACATTTTGTTTACATCTCTATTCTTCTTTTTCTTGCTCATCATTATTTCTCTCAATTTCATTCTCAATAACGTTCTTTGGTGAATTCCACATATTGATGAGTTTTGAAGTTTCTCAGTTTTCGAACTATTCTCATTTGGACCCAATATCAATCATGAATGTAAGTAGATGGTTTCAATTCTTATTGTTTTTCGAATGTTTTTTAGAGTACGGAAAAGAAGGTAGTGTTAGTGTTGACTGTAGTAACAGTGGTAGGAATTGTTATTATGTACAAAAGATTGAAAAAACAAGATGAGACAAGAAGAAATGAAATGAAAGAAGACAAGAAAGGAGAGACTCTGACAGATTTGAACAGATTACGCGATAAATACAAAAGATCACTAAAGGAAATTGAATTGCAAGATCAGTAAGGCGTTCTCTCTTACAAAATCAGTTAAAATTTTGAATTCAGGAGAGATGAAGAGGAAAGAAATGCAGAAGTTTTGAGAAAGATGGGAAGAAATAATTACATGATGGAGAAAAAAGACTCAGAAACAGAACGATTGGATGGAGACAACGAATTGAAGTTTTCAAAGATGAAGGCGGAAAACGAAAGGAGATTACAGAACTTGAAGGATCAGAAACGTATGGAAAATCTGGTCAAAGATAAGGTAAACTCACAGATTTCCCATTGCATTAGAAAAATTATAATTTTTAGATGGCAAAGTTTGAAACAGAACAGCTCAGAAGCCGAGCAAAACTAAAAGTTGAACAGATTCGATTGGAAACAAAAAGGTAGTATTCTTTATTATTGTGCATTTAATCTTGAAGTCAGTAACTTATAGATCTCGCGAGGTTCACCTTGGAAATGTTTCGCGATTGGATGATCTCTTCCAAAACCAGAAAAAGAAAATGACTGAAGAAAAGTTTGAAAGACAACAAGAAATACGTCAAGAAGAGGAAAGAGCTCAACACAGAAGACATGAAATGGAAGTTCAGATGGAAAGAGATTTAGAAGATTTGAGGAGAAGAAGCCAAAAGAGAAGGAACGAACTGGATGAACAGTTTATTCAAATTCAAAAAATTCTTCAATTGAAACTATGGAATGAAGTGATTGAAAGGAACTGGATGAATCGATTGAACACATTGAGATCTTCATTTGAAGACGTGAGAAATGCATATACTCAAATGACAAGGTATCAGAACCAAGAACCTAGAATATTGTTAACGGCTATCGATAATCAAAAGTACTTGATGAATAACGAGAAAAAAGAAATGGAAAAACTGTACAAACAATTTGGAAAGCTGTTCTTATTGGATATAAAGCATGCCGTAGGAAATGTCAGTGCAGAATGTGATCGGCTGATCTACGTTCTGAAGGTAGTCACTTTCTAATAAAGTATTTTATGGTAGTAGTTTGTTTCAGAATGAACAGTCAAACTTCCGTCGAATCGAAGATTGCTTCTCTGCACTTTCAAGGAATTCCATGGCGATTCCGACTTTAGCCGAGTTGAAGAAACGATATGAAGAAAACATGAGATGATAATTCTGAACTTGTTCATTTCCAATAAAAATATGTTTCATAGTCTATTGTTCAAACTTATCTGAAGTAAACACTGACACATGCTTTCCTTGAATTAAAATTCGGAATTCGTCACAGTCGAATATTAGGAATTTTCCCTTCGTATCCGAGTATACCATTTATTCTCAAAATCCTAATTGCTCACTCTATTCTCGATTTCTGATTTTATCCTCAGTCCTCATCTTGTTTTGAAACATTGATATGTTTTTTAACTCTCCAATGCAATCTAACCCTTCCTCTTTGTTTATAGATTCTTATCATTTTTCTAGGTGTAACCCATTTGGTTATCATTTGGATTTTTCCTCAGAGAGTTTCAAATACATTGCTTGATGTTTACCTGTAGAGTCATCACAAAATGTTCCAAAAGTTTGTCAGTCTGGAAAATCTCATTCTTATTTTCCAAGAAATGTATTTTTTACCGTACGTTTCAAAGGTTTAGAATACATTCAATGATACCTAAATGTACTTCTTGATCTGAGTCAATTGATTGTGGTTGTAGTTTGAGAACTTATGTCTATATGTCTTCGGAAGCATTCAATTCTAGTAGTAGAACAAAAAATGAATTTCACAATTTCAAACGTTGCTCACCCTTATTCACAACGTCTCCCTCTACCGATTTCGTCCCGCCCCTTTCTCATCTTAAACTTCCACTCCTTTCGCGTTTTCATATCATTTCCACTTTATATTTCTTTGCTTTGTTGGTATAGCATTTGAAAACAATTGAATGAAATTGATGAGTTGCAGATCATGAACCCAACTACTGTTGTTACAATCCTTCAAGCAATTCCAATTGTTGCCAGTGTGGTGAAAGAAGGTCTTTCAATGATAGATGATTGGGGGGTAAGTGACCATTAAAGTTCAACAACAAACTAAAGGTTTCAGTGTCCACAAAAGAGAAATGAAGCTCTCATCGACATTACAAATAAAAATGAGAGAAGTCACAAAGAGGCGATGGCTGAGATAAACAAAGGTAAAACCTAACATGTTTTTTTCCGCAGCGATTTTCTTCAGACAAGAAAGCGCTAGAGGAGAAATTTCATTCAAGAGCAGAAGCTGCCAAGAAACGTGCGGAAGAACAGAAATTGGAGAATGACAAACTTATTCGGTTTGTGAATTCAATAGCTGTTTTAAGGTTTTGAATGCCAATTCTTTAGAGAAAGGGAAGCTGAATCCAACGAGCAAAATAAGAGACATGAAGAAAGTATCAAGAAATTGAACGAGGAGTACGAGAAGAAGATGAACGAACTCAAATCAGAATCAAAAGTTGACCGTGAAAACGCTGAGAAAGAGCACAAAGAATTGGTGAGGAAGTTAGATTTTTGTATTAATAATCAAGGAGTCGAGAAAATTTATACAACAAGTGTGAACGATTTTAGATGTCAAAAATTGCAAAGGAGCATGACGAGGAAAATAGAAAATATGAAATTGAACTTGCCGAAATGAAGAAAGAAGCGAAAATAAAGACTGAACAAGAGGAAGCAGAGATTAAGAGAATCGAAGAAGAGAAAGATATTCAATTCAAACAACTTATGGAAAAAGAGAAGCAAGCAGAAACGGAACATTTGAATGGAAAGACAGTTCTCAACCAGATAATCAGGCAGCTTAAGTTGGAGAATGAAAAAATAGAAAGGTAAGTTTCAGTCAGCTCCACATCTTCTTACATAATACATGTTAAGGCAACACGTGTCAGAGGAACACAAACTTGTTTTGAGTCAAATTGAGAAGAATTATAATGAACTCTTAGATCACATTGATGAAAAAAACACAAAAGCGATTGTTATGAAATTTCGGAGATTTTTGGAACCTTTTTCCAGTCTGCAAGTGTCGTTGGAAAAAATTAATGCTTCGGTAAGTCATGAAGATGATATAACAAGATAATATTTCTAATGGTTAAACATTACAGTGTATTGGTATTGATGGTTCTCCGGCATCTTTCCTAACTTTATCTGTCGATTTATACACCAACAAAATCGTGCAACAAGCCGGACTATATGACCATTGCGTCAAAGAATATAACCAACATTTGCTCAATACTAAAACTACTAATCGCAAGCTCCTCGACTATTGTTCTGTAAGTTTGAAATTGATTTTTCGTAAATGATTTTTTTCAACTTTTCTTTCAGAAATTGATCCAAAAAATGAGTGACCTGATGAAAAGTAAGGATATTGTTGCGATTTACACTAAACTCCCACAATCTATCAAAGAGGAGAAAGTTAAAGAAGTGAAAGCATACGCGAAAATGGCAGGAGATTATTCCAAGAAATTCACTGAGGTGAACAAAGAATTGGAGAAGGGAATTCAAAAGTTCACAATTGAGTTTGCTCAAGATCGCAATCCACGTAAAGCAATTGGAATGTGAATATTTTAGCTTTTGAAACTTTTTATATCTAACAATGTTATATGCTTATTTATTCGAAAATAAAATATCGAAAATTTTTGTAGCCGTCGATTCAACTTCCTATGTGTTTGTGTCCCATCAATTATCTTCTGAGCTTGTCCATTGTTTTAATGTTTCATTTTCAGATTACTTCGCAGGAATAATGACATCAAGGAATGTCACTGAAACTAACAACTGTCGGGTACCAGGAAGACAAATATCAGTGAGTTTTCTTTCACCTATTTCGAAGCTACCCCAAATTTTTCACAGGCATCCGGTATTCCTGAAGATCAAAACAGTTCAATGAGTCATGTACTACAACTATCAGAGGAACATAAATATTCTCCTTTAAATGCAACAATCGACCCTCAGGCTAATGAAGAAGATGCAAATGCAAAAGCGAGAGAAGAGTAAGCTTTAATTTAGATGAAAGTTTATACAGTGAACTTTAGGAAAGCTCAACGAGCACGAGAAAGAAGAAGGAAAATGATGGAGGAGGATGAGTATGTTTAATGCACAAATTATCGAAATGTTGATTTATTGTAGGAAAGCTGAGCAGGAACATCAAGAACTTATGTTGAAGAAAGAGAAGGAAAACGCTGATAGGATGAAGAAAGAATTGGAGAATGAAAAGAGAGAAGAATCGGAGCGAGTACATTTAGAAACAAGAAGAATAGAGGAGGAAGTTAAGAAAATGGTAGAAGAGCAGGAGTGGAGAAAAGATAAACTATTGCAAGAAGTGAAATTGGAAGATCAGGTAAATTGCTTTTGTTATATTTATATATGATGAAACCACATAAAGTCAGTGTTCAGAAATTTAAACATGAAAGTGAAACCATGAAAAAACAAGGGAATTTGGAACGACAAGAACGAAAAGAAGAAAGACTGAGGTTTGATAATCATTCAAAAAATAAACGAATAATTATGGTTTTTTAGAGAAAAAGAGAAGCATGAAAAGATATCTGAAGAGCAGGATATAATATTCAATGAAGGCATCATCAAAATGGAGGAAGAAACAAAATACAGAAATGAGTATGTCTTTTTAAAATCTTTTTCTTAGTTAAAAGTTGTGTTTTAGGGAACTTCTTCGAAAACAAAAAGTATACGATGAGAAAATCCAAAGAATGGTTGAACAATTAGAAAAAGAAAAAAAAGAGCTCCATAAGAGACACGGAGAGCGAATGAACCAAATGAAACGTCAGTGGGAACAGATTATAAAAATGTTCCAATTTAAAGTATGGAATGAGATTATTGAAAGAAATTGGACAAATCGATTAAACGTTTTGAGATCTGGAAATAGAAAAGTAGCCGAACTGTACGGCAGATTTTATAGTGAGGTAATGCTTATCGAACGGTTCGAGCATGTCATACATTTCAACCCTTTCAGGCAGTTATCATTCAAAGACGGATGGAAAAGGAAAAGGAAATTACCGAAAATATACAGATGGTACTATCATATGTGAACGCATTAATTGAATCTGTCAAGTCGGAAAAAGAAATGATGATGGAAGAAATTATTCAACTGCAATCTTATGGGAACTCTTTTGTGATACACATAAGAGATTCACTTCATGAAGTGAAAAGGGCATGTGACAGCCTTCAAAAAGTATTGGAAAGATATTCGGAGCTCATTGAGGTAAAATGAAGTTTTCAAAACAATACAAAATTCTCGATCGGAACTTCTCTTATTTTGTCCATAACTGTACCATAAAAATGATTATTGTTTCAGAAAAATCAATTATCTACATCTGAGCATAATCTCTACATGAATCAAATCAAAGAAAGCTTCGACGAACTCTGCAAGTTTTCGAATGATATTCCTACAATGGCAGAGCTCAAGTCCATCTATCGTGAAGAGATGAAGCAACATGATAATTCTTGCAACACGAATCAAGATATCGTTCCATTTCAATCAGTTTTTATTGAAGAGATCGAATAAGTCTTGTTGTTTAACTTGTGTTAAAATTGCATAATTTTCAAACCTTATTAAATAAAGAATTTATCTCATTTTCATCGTGTAATTCTTCTGTTTCCAACTTCAGATCTTATATTTTGAAACCTTCCACCAATTTCCTTTCAGTGTTTTTGCAGATTCGGTTTCCAAGATGGTTGACTATTGGGGAAATTTTGTTCAAGACAGTGAGAAACTAGTGAGAAATGCAAACGGAATCCTGAAAAAAAGTAAGTTGACCTCGCTTCTCCGGCTTTCTAAATAGAGTTCCAGATTACGAAACTTTGGCTCAGAATGTGAGAGATGAGTCAAGAAGAATGAAAGAACGAATTGATTGTTTGAATCGATTGAAGGATTTAGATATCCAAATGCAGGAAGGGTTCAGTAAACCACTGGTTCCAGATGAGAAGAAGAAAGCATTCTTGGAAATCATGGAAACAATTCATAAAATCATTGATAGTCTTCAAAACATTAATACATTGGTGGGTATTTGATACACTGCTTGAAAATGCATTTGTAAAAAATTAACTATCTGAAATGATTTATAGTGCAATCCAATTGTTGGTGAGCCTCACGTGAATCCTGGAGCTCATGAGATTGATGTAACCGACTTGGATTCTAATCGGAAAATTCTTCGTAATCAAATTAATGATTTTCGACAATTAGTTGTTGAGAACAGCCATAATTTCTCATCTCAGCTGGTATTTTCCTCCTTTACCATCAATGTAACTCACACAGTTTATTTAGACTTTCCTATCACAAATGGATGGTATTCTACAAGGACGAAGTTTGCGTACAATTTGTTTGGAATTACAAAATGTTATTGATCAAGGAAACAGTGAAAGAGTAAAGCAGTATGGGGCTTTAGCTAGTTCAATCCTTCAACAAATCGACGGATTGATTTCTGTATTGGATTGGGAATTGAGAAATTCAGATGGAGAAAGTCACGTGTTACCAGCAGAAGAAACAAGAGATAACAACGGAATTGTGTTCTAAATTCTTAAATACCTGTTTCCATTAAGGATTGTTACTCCTTCTTTGTTAATGAAAATGCGAATGAGCTTTGTAAATAAAATCAATGTTCTGGTTTATCGAGTTAAAAGAATAAATCAAGTTCCTCTTTCGTGCGTCATTTCTCGTATAAGAAATACATTTTCAGCATTTCAGCTATTGAAGAAGAAGCAGGTGAAAATTTGAAATGACACGCTCATTGTGTTTTGTCGGCTTTCTTACTCCCAATACACCCGGAATATTTTAAATTCTGAATCGATAAAATGCAGTATCACTACTTTGTTTCCCACTTTACTGAATGTCATTATAATAATACATCTAGTTCAAATCCATATATTTATTCTCTAGCCATGAATATTATTGGTTCCTTACAAGTTCCATTATTTGTCATTTCGGTTTTTTGCATTCTGAAGAAATCTCCTTGGATTATGGGTTCTTACAAATGGCTCATTTTGGTTTTTCAATTAACGTGAGTCCCAAAAAGTTTCTTCAAACCCTGTCCTGGGTGAGAAACCACGAATCCTAACCACAGTGCACATGGGAGAGACAAATGTATTTTGTTCTAGAGTGCCTTGTCAGTTCAACAGTGACCGTTTCATAATGTATGAGAGCATCACTGTGAAAAATAGTGATCCGAAGCAAGAAATATCAAAAGATTAGCTTGAGTTTTCAGAACAATCTGCTTCAATCTCTTCTTGACAATCTTATCAACCCCTATTATATTTTATCCATTTCTATGTGGATATCCAATTGGATTACTGTCATTAATAGGGATATCGACGCGTTGGCAGTATTATCTGACAACTCTTTCACTGGCTTGTAAGCTAGGAATTACTTTTTTCCAGAAAATTTAAAATATTTTCAGGTGTTGGTGCATCAACTACTTGTCTATTCGAGTATAGACATCAAAGTGTTCTACCTACATTTCATTTTCTTCGTCATTCTGTTGAATACCGTGTCTTCAAAATTTCAGTGTATTATTTAGTGGGGATTTTTCATGTTTGGCTTCCAGTATACTTTGAAAATGTGGAAGATCGTGACCTTATAGGAAAAGTCGTGGATAGTTGGGTCGATGCGCCATGCGATATTTGGAATAAACGAACTGTAGTTCTGTCTATTCATAAACTTGGATTTCTACATTTTTATTTTATGGGCGGTATTTCCGTTGTCATTATTTTATCCACAATGTATGCCGTTCATTCTTTTTATATTATTCGAGTAACTAGAATTCTTTTATCCAAAGAAATGCAGAATGCTCAAAGAAAGTTTTTGAAAGGATTGTTGCTTCAGGTTAGTTTTTTAAAACCCAGTAACTGATTTCTGAATTCGAAAATAAACGTTTTCAGGTTGTGATTCCCTATTCAGCTCTCATTTTGCCAGCTGGTTTTGGATTGATATTTCTTTTGTTGATTGGTAGATGGGATCAAAGTATCAGTTTACATTTAGAAAGTACATGAAAGATAATAAATTGATTTCAGAATACGTGCAACCTGGATTATGTTTGATTGCCACTCATGGTCTTTTGTCAACAATGACAACAATACTTGTACATAAACCCTACAGATTATATTTCTTCACTCTCTGTCGAAAGTTTTTCTTTTTGCCTGTTGGTAAGGTAATTCATATTTTTCAGAAATATAATTTTATGATTCAGGAGTAAAAGTACATACAATTGACGAATTGACAACTCTTCCAAATCTTCGAAAGAATGGAACTCACATTCATGTCACAAAATTCTGAATTTGCATATGAACCATCGTTTCCTTAATAAAATGATAACATGAACAACCCACACACAAACATGCCAAAAACTGATAACAATACTCTATCGATCGTTTGTGTTCCTCATTCAACTTTATATTTCTTTTTTTTTTTCTTAAGATTTTTGAGGAATCATGATTAGACAAATTGCTCCACTGATATTACTTTTTGGAATCGGTGAGTGTTTTTCAGTTTCCGAATATATGAAGCGAAAAAATAAAAGCAAAACGAAGCTTTTAAGTTTCCTTTGTTCTACTGAAGCTTCGTTTTCAGGCACCGTGTGTTCCCTTATTTGCGAAACTTGTGACGGATCTACATGTTATGACAAAGACCGTTGGATTCAAGAAAGTTGTCCTCCATCCACTCAATTCTGTTATCGATTGTCATCAAAAGGCAGAGCTTTCCGTCGTGGATGTGCTGATTATCCATGTGCAACACTTCCAGGAGTCGAATCTGGAATGGAGTGTAGAACTTGTAGTCAGGATAGGTGAGAAATTATTTTTATTCCAAAAACAATACCATTGTTTCAGATGCAATAACGAACGTGATAGTTTTTTCCATCAACGCGGAGGAGGAGTCAGTTGGAAAAGTGGATCCAATAGAACTGGTAGATTTCTAACTTTTGTTCTGATTACTTTTATTTCAATGTTATTATTTTGATCTCGACTCATTGACAACTAATCTCTGAATAATGTTTTTTTTGTATGTATGATAATAATAATAATAATAATTTATTCTTCTCAATACCACGCAATGTTAAAAATGCCAATGAAAACATAATGAAACCCGAATAAATTAGCACTCAAAATAATAAAGCTTTCGAAACCGAAAAAGTTAGAGGTAAACGGCGTTTTTTCGATTAGCAAAGAAATCAATGAGATCTCCACGTATTTTTGGATTACACAAGTAGTAAATGACAATTCGAATGGCTGAAGTGAACATGTAAACAAATGAGACCAGATCAGAAAAGAAAGTGTGGAACGTTGAAGACATTAAAGGATCCTCGTCCGATTTCAGAATTTGATGCCCAGATCTAAAAATTTTAAGTTGTACGGGATTTCTATCAAAGATTGTACCTCTCCAAAACTGTCAAACTCAGATGAAGAACGTTCGAAATCAGATAAGATGTTACGATAGCAGCCATTGTGAAAACGGCACTTCGAACTGCTGGTGACATACTTTTTAGTGGAGGAAATGATAAACCAATTGCTGAAAATTATTGAATACATTTCTTTTAATTTTCTAATTCTCACTTGTTGATGATTTATGAACTGGTGTAATCTGTGTCAACAGACGATCCTCTTGGAAACAAACTTCCGTTGGTTCTGGAAGTTTCTCTTTTTGCACACTATCCGAGCACATTCTTCGGACGATAATCAAATTGAGTCCCACAAGAAGAACGAACGGAACAAAAGTTTGAGCAATTGTCATTACTTGGAAATCGAAAAAGTGATAAATTTCACTTTCTTTTGCCCAATCCCTACAATGCTTCGTTAATTAGTTTATATTTCTTGGTAGACCAGTTACCTTGGATTAGTTGTTTTAGTTCTGAAAAAGTCCGGACACTTTGGATAATCATCTACTTTGATTGCAAATGCACTTGGAAGTCTCAATAGAACACACATAATCAATGAAACAACAACTGTAATATGACGGCCTGTGGTTGAGTGAAATGCTTTCAATAAATTGCTTCTGAAACATGAAGGATTTCTATTTTCGAATCCACTCAAATCAACTGAATTACTTGTTCTTAGACGTCCAGAAGAGGCGTTCAAGAGTGGCGAAAATGAGCATATAAGGGATTGCCAGCTGAGTGAAACGAGCCATAACATATGCAGGAACGATGTAGACATAATAGAGTGAGAATAAGCTCTGAATGAAAAGAAGAAGTTGAGTGTCATTTCAAGAGGATCATATAGATTCTATAAGAAACTTACCTCGATTTTCAAGTAAGAGACTAAAGCGTCCACTCCGAACAGAAGAATATATTCGAAGCAAATCGCAAAATCTAAACATGCCAGTACAGATGGGTACAATGTGGCTGGGGTGTTGGAGATCTGAAAATTAGTGCTAATTCATTGAGGTATCAGATAGTAGACCAGTACTAAAAGTTCAAGGAGGAAATTGCTTTTAAGAATACAAGGAAGAAAAAGTTGAAAGGTGAACTTGTCAATTTGATAGACATGAGTTTCAAGGAAGCATGTTGAACTTTTGGAATTGAAATTAAGGAAACTTAAAGCTCAACGACTAGAAAAACAACTTAGCATTCTTTCAATTCAAATTTAAAATGTTTGGTGTGTCAATAGCTCATGATCCGGTTGATCTTTCAAGGTAAAGTCTTGTTTGTGAGGACAGGTAACCATCAGTTAGCTGATTTAGTAACACTACACAAATCTAATTACATTCGCTAAGATCTTTTTCACAAATTCAAGGGCGTTTTAGATATATCTACATTACCTACCTGTTTTGCCGAGAAAACAATGAGCAACAATATGTTTCCAATAGTTCCCAAAGACGCAATCACTGTTGCTATAGTGATTAACACGAATCTTACTGGCGTATACGTTTCATACTGTAAAAGAATAAAATCTTCGTAATCTATTTAAAAATCTCCGCTTACATGAGCACATAATAGTTCTGCTTCAGCCTTGGCTCGTAGCTCAATGAGCTCGGCGAGTACGGTAAGGTTCATTGAGAAGAATCTGAAAATAGATTGAAATTAACGAATGAATTTGTAGTAGAAATATTGAGAGACTGGAATAGGGAGAGTCAATTCATTTCGTAAAAATTGGAAAATGGAAAGGAAAACGAGAAAATGGGAGGAATTGAGATGAAGCTCCGCCCCTTTTGGCAGCTCTTCTTGTCAATGACGATTGGAGAGAAATGGAGAAAAACGAAAGGAAAAGGGGTGCCCTGATGGCAAATTCGCCATTTTACGATCTGTTCCGGCCAAAGTTTGACGCAAATTGGAATGTGTACTAGACAGATATAACATTTCGGACACAGTATAAATGTTAGTCATGAGATTTTGGAAAAAAAGTAATGATAGATTTGGGAATGGGGAGTAAATAATTAAAATGCGACTATTTGCAGCTGGCCGCCCATTGAGAATGATGGAAAACTGACAAAAAATGGAAAAGAATGAGTGTGATTTTATTTGGAGAGGCTGGGTTCGGGAGAAAGAGAGTAAATGATTCGAATGGAAATAGGAATGTTTTGTGTTTTGGGTACATTTCAAACACATTGTAATTGAAAATGATTCGACAGTGGTTTAAATAGCATCTTCATGATAAAGAATCCTCACGCTTAGTTAGAATATAGAATTCTCTGAGAAAGCTCTGTCTGGTATCTTAGAATTTTCCTGATGAGCTGATAAATCGGATTGAGTCTAAGATGATTGGCAATCAGATGAAAATCATAGCTTATATCTAGCAACAGAAATTGATTACAAAACACGTTTCATCATCAGAAGTCATTCAGGTTGACGTGGCTTTGAACAAAATTAGAACACGTGCTCCTTGCAAAAAAAAACCTTGTGGGAGGATGACAGTTCAAGTTCAACTACGTGTTTTTCTTCACCGACAAACATTTTTTCTCCAAACTGGAAAAATAAAAATAACTCGTTTTCCTCTCTCAAAAAGTCAAGAAGACGTACTCTTTTTCTACAACTTGTCACTAAAGAAAAGGATCCAATTTCAATTAAGAATCCTCTTGATGTGTAGAGAAAAGTGTCAAAAAAGGCACTCTGAAGTGATGTCGTAAAAAGGAAATGTGGAAATCAAAAGTTGAAAAACGGATCTCTTAGGGTACAAATCTCGAAAATAAAAGTTATCTGAACAGGACTTTTACCAGTTCCAAGACTATAGTTTTTGAATAAAAGGAGTTTAAGAAAGAAAATGGATCGGTTGAGAAATCCGATTTATTAAAGAAAAGATGAGCTATCAAGAATGTTTTTGATAAAAAAGGATTATGAAGGGGTGGATTTATATAACCAGAATCAGTTTATCTTTCTGTTTTCTCAAAGTATAACATCTTCTACATACACATAAACTAATTACTATTGTTGTCCTTAATCATCAAAAAAGGCTTCAAAAGGATTATGATGTGGTGGGTTGTAGATGAATGTCATAAACCAAAAACTAATCGTTCAAAAACTGACAATTTTTATTCATCTTTAAGTCGATTTCTACCTAACTATGTGTTACAGAAGTTCAAAACTTCGAAAAGTTTTCTCAAAAGACGTCATCCATAAAACTAGGCACCACAAAAATGGAACGTTCTATATTTGGTGGGCATCGTTTTCTTGAAGAAATAAGGAAGAAAGATCTCCTGTTTTGATCTACACATGATTCGAGTGTGATGTGATTCTCGTTGGAGCATGAAATACGAGTATCTTCTTCTACGAAATAAGAAAGGATTGTGTTTACATTTCAAGAAAAAATAAGAAAAGTTTCCTCCGGGCGAAAATGATCAAAAATATTTGGAACGTTTTCATGTGTTTTAGCTATTTACATTTTGAAAATTGAAAAATAAGAACACAGAATATTCGAAATTCTCGAAAATTTCAAGAATCCCTCTGAATTAGCAAAAGAGGAAATTTGAGAAAAGAGGTTCCTTTTCACTCAAAAATATCTGACCATTGCAAAAAGTGATACTTGAGAAGAGAAGAATAACTGGTTTATCGGTCAAAAATACTCTTTGGGAAGATGAAGAAATTTGAGAAAACTGAACAAAATGTTTCAAGTAACAGTTGGAGAAAGAACTCAAGATTCAGGGGAATCGTGCTATGATCCGGGTCGAAAGTCAAACTTTGCTTTTGAAATAAATTTTTAAAATAAAGATTACTTTTGAAATAAAGATTACAACACAGAATGAAGCAACTTCCAATATAAAATTTATCTAGAATCTGGAACTTGTAATTCAGAAGGTACGAAAATCTTCAGCAAGTCACGAAGAAACTCTAATTTTCAAAGATCCTAATCTCAAAAATCGAACCTACGCAGTTCAAATGAATTCACATTTATTCTATCTTTTTTCCTCTACTAAATTGAGTTGCACGTCACTCTTGCTAATTATATATTCACCCTTTTCTAAAATCACTTCCCTTCCACCAATTCATGATTATTCTTGCATACGCATACCCACACAAAAGAGTCGTCTACTACGGACTAAATAAAGTCAATTTGAGTTTCAGATGCAAGGTCAAAAAAAGAAAAGAAGAAGGAAGAAAAAGAAAAAGAAGGAAAAACCTTAAAACTCTATCTACTAGGATCGTCCAATTTCCGAGAAAGTTTCCTGTTTTTGGGCTAACGAATTCAGAATAAAAGTAGGAGGTGACCCTAAGAGTCAGATGGACTTGCATTTGAAAAAAATAAATTTCGAGAAAAAAGAAGATAGGTTCAATTAATCAGAGTGGCTATTCTTTTTGCAAAAAAAAAAAAAAAGAAAAAAAAACTTTTTTTTCTTACTTAGAAACACTTCCAGACTCCTCCTTCATCATGCATTTTGAATCATTCTAGACGGAAGAACAAACATGTTTTTTTTCGTTTACAGTAATCATATTCTTCTTATTATTTATAGCTTCTTATTTTCTGATTATAACTTTTGAAAAAGGGCACACGACAGAAAAAGGAAAATGATCACTTTTGAATAGACTGAAAACTCTGAAAATACGTATTCTAGACAAATTAGTCGTCTCTTCAGAGAGTTCTCAGCTAGAATGACGTGTCAGTTGAAAATAATGCTTCAGTGCGAAAACAGACAAAAGAGAGAAGTTGAAAAGATCTCTGAAAAGTACTATAACAGGCTACAGTACCAGGAAGTTATTATGAATAGATATGCTTGGAAAATGATCGCGTCTATACCATTTCAAAGTGAAGGGACGTTAGAAAAGTACGAACTTCATTCGCTGATGAGATGCTCTACTAATAGAGCCAATTTTGTGAATATTCATCTCTATGACTAGTTTTATTTGGAACTTTTTTTTCGTTTTCATATTTTTTAGTCTTGATTTTAGTCTTAAATTTTTGAATTAGAGTCAGCGTTTACTCATTGAAACAGACGAGACTTTGGAATTGATATGGTAAAAACGGAAAAGCTAAAAATGAAAATTTTGCAGCGATCTCTTTTTTTTTACAAATAACTCGGTACAAGCGACCTAATTATTATTACTAATCCGCTAAAAATAGTTTCCCACGTTACGTATATATAAAGTTAAGATTAGTCATGAATCGCTAGACTAGCATTTCCTTGTACGAAGGGACAAACGCTCAGTTTTGGAACAATCGTCTAAAAATGTCCGTCGTCTCCTGACTAAATCTCAACAATCTTCTGCAATGAACTGGAAAAAAGAAGGGCATCTAGTCGGCAATTTTGAACGTGAAAAGCCAAAGAGATGGGTCAGATGTGTGCTTTGGGAGACACTAACCAAAAATTGTACTTTCGAAAAGGAAATTGGAGACCTTTCCGTTTAATCATTTGATACAATCAATAGAAAAGGGTGCATTGAAAAGCTTCACCAAATTATGTGGAAAACTAAAGTCTCAAGATTTTTTGAATTTTCAGTGCGTTTTCGATCTCGGTTTTCTTATATGACCTACTTCAACCATTTTCGGAATTCAAGAAAACTTTCCAGAATCTCGTAAGTCTCAAGGATTAATTGAGCTTTGAGTCGAGTCAAGAATCTAACGAGTGTTGTATAAAAGTCAGAAATAGCAGAACAAACAAACAAACAAACAGCTCATTCGTTCCAGAAAATGAAGAAGAAGACGGCTCTTTTTCTTTTTCTTGACTTCTTGACGAAATGGCACGAATCGCCGATTTTTCATTTACCCTTTTGCCGTTGCATAAAGGAAGAGAGCACTCGTGTAAGCTGTGAATTGGGTTTTGAATCTCTCACATCGGCTTTCTCCAAAATTCATTCCGAAAATTTTTAAACCGGAGGGAAGAAGTCTAGAAGTTATTTGCCCTGGGGGCGGAAAGAATGCGTCAAAATTCGTTTCGGAATTAGCAGTTCAAATCGTTTTTTTCTTGGGAAAAATAGTTCTGATGATTTTAGACAGATCTAGAATAAAAAACAGTTCTGAAACAATATATATTCTTCTATTGATAATTCGAGTGATCATAAGAAAATGATCTGTTTACTTCAGAGAAAACCCGCATAGCTCAAACCATTTTTGAGAAAGTCAATGTCATTCTGACTTACTAGAAGGGCTTCATTGAATGACGAGTTGTCTTATTTACGGAATTGACAAAAGAACAAAAAGATCAAAAGTATTGAGACATTGACCGGAAAAGCTCATGTTTCTTACATTATTGACATCGGAGGTTTCCGAGTTTCCGGAGATTTTATGAGAATAAATAGCTTATGTCATGACAATAATCTCAAGGTTTGGAAGATTTGTCTATGGTGATTTTGTAGTATTATTTGATGGAAAATAAATTTCAAATATAGCAGAAACTATCTCAATACGCCATGAATCTGTTCATTTTGAGAAAAGCTCATACCAACAATCGCTGGGGCTTAGTCAAATGATAATCTTTTTAATAAAATATAAGACTTCTAGATCTAACAAATAAGTTTATCCGAGATATAAATAGATAAGGTCAGTTATTCTTTTCCTGGACTAAACTACAAACTTCACAAATATCTAGGACCAGAAGCTTTTGAATAAATAATTTACGAGAAGAATACGGTAGCGTAAAATTATGAAATGTTTCTCAAATTAGAATTATTTTTTTTGTCTCAAACATTTTATTTGTTCTTTATGCTCACACCATCTACTATTCACAATTTCACAATTTATTCTCTATTTTCAGAAGTCTACAAATTTTCTTTTTCATAATCTCGAGCCAAAAACTTTTTGAGTGGGATGTCGATCTCATTTCGGGAATAATAAAGGACAAAGCGTTCATGCATATTCAAGAAGTTCTAACAAAAACCAACGTTCATTAACAGATTCAATTGAAAATGAAGAATATTGAAACAACTTCAGAAACAGAATACGTGTGGATGGCAAATATTTTGAGATTTCGGGGAAAAAAGAAATTGATACGGAGCGGAAAGGATAGAGGAAGAGTGGACCTTCGACCAAAAAAGGTTTCTTTTCAGATTTTTCATCGTAAAGCGGAAAATGCGGAGGTCGTGCCGGTCACTCGAAAAAAAAGAAAGAATTCATGAGATTTGGAGAATGAAAAATGAAAGAGGGGGAGTTAAATATTTGATGAGAATAAACCGAGTGGGTTAAATAAATTGGAACACTAATAGAAAAAATAAGTTTGATGATAGCATAGTTACAGTAGCCCTACAGTATCTCAGACAGCAGAACGTCAAAATCATGATCTTTATCTTTAAAAAAATAAAACCACTATTTTTCTACGAAAACCAAGTGTTTTTTCTTCACAAAAACAGAAAAAAAACCACTTTGTGACCACCCGTAAGTCGTAAACCATTTTAGTCGCGTCGTTTCCACTGAAATGTTTATGAACGTGGAAAAAAAGTGAAGGATTAAAATGTAGCTTCGGTTTGTTTTTTCTCTCCCTAAAACAGAAATGAACAGAGAACTAAAATTGGGTTTTCTTGAATTTCCTGGTGAGAAGCTTCCTGTTACCACTAAATACTTCCAAAAATTGAAAGGAAAGGCACGAGAGAAGAGGTAATAAAAATATGAAATTGGAGACGTTTCGTTTTTCGGCCTCTCTTTTTCTTATTTTATGGGTTATTTTGGAGTATTTTAGGAGAGAAAACAGATCATTTTTGATGTCAACTAGACACAAATACGGTGAATAAGAATCAAAAACTTCTTCTTTGATCAGATAGATAGACCTCTATTTGAAGAGCTTTTTTTGGAAACAGTGAAAAGAAGAGTCAAAACACAAACCTGAAATTCAAAGATTTTAAAGTATTGGATCAAAAATCTGTCATTAAATTGCACTTGAAAACGTGTGGGGGAGATGAGATTCAAACATGAATTGTTGTTGTAAGAGGTCGAAGTCAGTAGGAGAAACACGACAAGATTAATGGAGTTTTGAAAGAAATTGAAGGAAAAAGAAGAAGAACAAAGAAGATGAAATAAAAGAAACCGGATGTAAAACTCAAGTTGACGAGAGATGAAGTTATGCACTCTATGGTTGATATCGGATTCATTTTTTATTCGAGATAGGAAGAATTTGTTGATAACGTTGCGTGTTTTCTTTGGAAGGATTTGCTCATGGAAGGTGGGAATTATGATTATTTTATGCTTCTAGAATATAGTTGTTAAATAGTCAAGACTGAGTTAGAATAAGAAGAGGGTACTTCTATTAAAGCCCCCAGTGCTTTTCAACAAAGATTTCGATCACTGTAGAAACCTCGTATGACGTCAGTCATAAGAAAATACACAACTCAAAAACAAATGATTTTTAAAAATGATTGAGCTTTCTTTTTTCGGGGTGGGTACCTTGGTTGGACTTGCCTCTTTAAGTGGTAGAAGGGTGCATTAATATGATTAGCTGCTCCTCTCCGGGGAGCTCTTCCGCGAACCGCTTCCACCCTTTTTCCTCCTTTTTCATTTTTTCTCTCTTCTTTTTTCTCTATTGTTTTTGTGTGAGAAAAAAGAAGAAAAAGCTGTCTTCGGTAATTCTCGCGCCACCAAGTTTTTGAGGATACTCTCTTTTCTGAAAGCTTTAAGAGACCAGAATCACTGATGCATGGATTGGAGAATGAAGAAAAGGAAGTGCAATGAGATTATTTGGTGACGAAGTGGGAAAAATCTGGAGAAGAATTTTTGGTGAATAGAAGAACGCCCTCGGGGTAAAACGGAACATTCAAAAGGGAAAAGAAGCAAGGTCGAAAACCAAGTGATAATTCATCCAGAAAGTACGAAAGTTGAAAAAAGTAGATTCTGAACTGAAGTTCAAGAAGCATCGAAGGCTAATAGTGGTTCAAATGATTTAAAGGGAAATACACAATATTTTTGAGATAACGTGAACTTCAAAGTACATTCTAACAAGAAAATGAAACTTCAAAGTGATCTTTTCATTTCAATTCCAACGCAACAACATGAAGATGAAATTCCGTACTGTTCTGCTTGTTTTCCTGTTTATCAAGCTATGCATTCTATTCACAGGTATATACTTTTAAAAAAAGTTCAAATATCTGAAGTTTCTTTTCTAGTACTCCAAGAAACGATCGAATCACTAAATTCCAATGATCATCCTCTACTTTTTGGAACCAATGACATTTATCTTTTCGATTTGATGCTCGCTTCGATTTCTGGTCTTTCTATTCTTACTTCTGCATTCCTTATCATTCTATTTGCTATCGGACATACTCGAATTCGGAAACCATATGTCATTTTTGCATTTGTCATCAACTTGGTTTTTGTGGTCCCTTTCTTCTTCTCAGGTAATTACTGAATCCAATAATTTTTCGGCTCATTCCCCTGTTTTCAGGTGTTTATTTGATATTCCAAGATGATCATGGTTTGGAAATAAGACCAAAAGTTGTCAAAAGTTTTGAGAAAATCGCGGATTTTGCTGAGATATATGACTTGACTGTACAAAATATAACCGTTGATCTGACCAAAAAGAATATTGGTAAGAAAACAAATACTGCCACTACGAAGCCTCCTGCGATACATCTACCCGTAAGCACGGATATGGTAAGGAAGTAGAGAGTTGGATCAAATCTGAATTAAACATTTTATTCTCAGATAAAGACGTTCAAAACTGTAGAGCACATCCAGAAGAGATACTGTTGTTGTGGTTTGAGTGGAGCATCGGATTACGGTTTCGATAATGTAATTTTCCATATTTGTATATTTCTAGCAAATTCTATCCAAATTCAGACTACAACAGCTGCTAAAATGTCAATTCCGTTCACTTCGAAACTGAAAATTCAATGCCCTCATAATTCACTTTTCAAGAATTCCACGTGTATAGATTCTCATTTGAAGGGATGTGAGGAACGATTAAAGACTGTGTATCCAACTAGAATTATGATTTATTCATGTATTGGAAGTGTGTTTTCTGTTGTCTTTGCAATTTTATCTCCATTCATTTATTCACAATTTGAGGTGAGTTGCTACAGGGGTTTTTGAACATATGGTTCGCATGTATTCTTATTCATACTTTCAGTTGGATAGAAGACGTGCTCGTTCGAAATACATTCGCGACTGGAGACATTCTCTCGAGACTCATGTCAATGATCATCGAATGTGGTATCTCAGGAAAAAAGCCACAAATGATACACCTGAACAATCTATAAAACTGAAACAAAGTCCTATTTCACCTGGAGTTTCAGTTAGTTTTGTACAACTTCGTTTGTAAGCTGCTTAATGTTAAATATTTTCAGTCTTCCAACCCAACTCACAGTTCCAAATCAAAAGAATCAATTAAGAAAGGAGAAAAAAGCAACTAAAATCCAGTGGATTGACTAATAAAAGACTTCATTTTTCACAAAAAGGATATGAATGAATATTGCTGTTCATCTTGAATGTCAAAAACTATGAACGATTTTAACAGAATCCACAGGTTTTTGGACATTGATCTTTCATCAAGGACAAGTAGATGGAGTTTGTGCACAAGTAGGCTTTGGAAGCACATTCAGACACTCCAGTTGATGGATTCACTTTGTCAACACAGCCTTAAATTTAATGTTTTATATAATATTAATGAGATATCATGGCTTACTTGAAGAAGATCCTCCGTTACCTCCGCTATTGTTGTTGGTATTACTTCCACTACATCTGTTACACGTCTTTGGACATTGCTCAGTCATCAAACTGTAATAAGTGGAATCATTGCAAAGGTATGCACTCTTTGGACAATCAGAAACTCCAGTAGATGGGTTAACCTTATCGGCGCAAGCTGAAAAACATCTCTATTAAAGGAGCACTAAATGTTTCCCTTACTGCTTGTGCTGGCTGCGGTGGTGGTGGCGCTAGTGGTGGATACTACGATGTCAGCATATTCACAGCAGGTCGAATTTGTTAAACAGGCCATTCCTTCTGGACACATGTAAATATCGATTGTGTTAACAGTCATCTTGAGACAATCTGAAGGTTATTAATTGTATTTTTTTAACCTTTTCCGATAATACCTCCTTGACTGTTTGCGCATGTTTGAGCAGAAGTAGCAGTGAACAGAGCGGAAACCAGGATGATGAACAGCATTTTTTGTTACCTGGAAGGCAAATCTTACTTTTACTTAAGGTTACCATAACTCAGAAAACGTTTGAAAAGTCGAAAGGAATGGCGTTTCCAATACTTAACTCTCGTTTTATACAGAATCTTAAGTTCGGTATTTGGTCCTTTTCTCAATTATTCCATCTGAACAAATAAATGCTTTGATTTGCATTTAATTCAATGAGTGCCCCTTCCTGAAATAAAAAATCGGTTGTGTGGGTTTTGAAATAAAACTGAATTATTAATCGGGTGTTTTTTTTTGAAATGCTGCAGATCACTCGTCAGATCAACGGCACGGGGGGAGAATGAACAAGCAAAGTCAAAAACAGTTGTGAAATGGGAAATGATTTGAAACATTATGTTTTTATGAACAAATTCCCTTCTGCACCCTCTACGATATTCTAATTTACAGAATGATTTCTGACTTGTAATTTTTGCTATAAACTCCAGTCAATGATTTCATTCTCCGACCCTTACACAATAATTTCCAAAATTCCCAATTTTGGAGATTTTGCATCATTCCTATAAACCACAGCCACATTTAGTCACAATTCAACGTGTATGTATTTCCCCTCTCATTGCGATATATATGTTGTTTGACGTCTCAGTCTCTTGTATATAAGCAAAAAGTAATCAGTCTTTCATTCTCGTCAATAAGAGTTTCACACACATCTTTTCTAAAATGTTGTCATTTTTTCACTTTTTCAAAGCATTCCGATGGTTCCGATTTATGAAGTTTTTAGTAAAGATGGTTTGCTCTTGTCCAATCACAACTACTCTGGTTATTGGAGTCATTGGATATTTCATCTACAAAAAGGTGTTCAGAGTTCCAACAATTCGACCAAAACCAGAACCTTATAAGAAGGACTACAAAAAAGATGTTGTCTATTTGTATCAATTCAAAAGAACCAGAAAGTGTCCAAATCTGTCTCCATTCTGTATGAAAGTTGAAGTTTTCTGTAGAGCATACGAAATTCCATATGAGGTACTAAAAGTTATCAGTAGTATTTCTTCAATTTTTAGTTTTCAAGATCTGTGACGATAAACGACGTTGGTCAAGAAACGGAGCACTTCCATTCATCGAGCTCAATGGAGAACACATCGCTGATTCCGATTTGATTGAGACACGTCTTCGTAAACATTTCAATGTTCCGGTATTTGGTTTATCTTTGAGAAGCTATTATGAATTGAAATCTTTTTAGTCTCTACCACCACTTCAAGAAGCACAATCTGTCGCCATCACAAGACTTGCCGACAACCATCTCTTCAAGTAATTTCAAATTATCCAAGTTTCTCAGAATCATTCAACTTTATTTTAGTGTCCTTATTCGTTACAAAACTATGGGAGATGAGTTCTACATGGTTCTTATCAAGCTTCTTAAGATTCCAAACTTCTTGATTCCTGTTGTGTTGCCATTAATTCGAGGAGTTTTCGGAAGAAAGGTTTACAAGAAGTCAACAATGGCAATCGGAAACTTTGAAGATTTTGAATTGGAAGACGTACTTCATAGAGATCTTCAGACAATTCAAGATTATTTGGGAGATCAGAAATTCTTGTTTGGAGAGAAAGTCACTGCTGCCGATGCATCTGTATTTGGACATCTTGCATCGGTCATCTATCCATTCCGTTGCCATATTAATGATGTTCTTGAGAAAGATTTCCCGAAGGTTCTGGCTTATTGTGAACGTGTTCGTCAAGAAATTTATCCAAATGATTTCACTATTTAAACACTTATTCGTTTCTCGCATTTAATAAATATTGTATAAAGAAACTTTCATACATGTTCTCGCCATCAACAAAGTAGATAAGAGTGTGCGGTGATGCCAAAAATATAAAATGATAAGATTTTGTTTGTCGAAGTTTATGGTTAACGGTTAGAAATTAAAGTTCCGACAGAAGATACTCTGATCTAAAGACAGGAACATGCAAATACTCTTTTTTAATATAAAGACCCACATTGAGAATCGAACATTTTCGCGTTTCGACATTGTGGTATTTTATACATGCTAACTGGAGTTTCTTTCCCTTTTCATATTGGGTAACAGACATTTGTTCGTATAAAAAACGTTTTACTTTTAACTATCACTTAAAAGTCATCAATGCGAACATTCTTGCGACAAACTCCACTACAAAACACATAATGCAATAAGACTTTTGTGATATTTAGTTTTACTTTCTATCCCTAACCCTCTCACGCTTCAAGTTGTTAAAATATTTCGAAAACCCATTCACCTTTTAGATTTCTAGCTCATCCATATAACTGAAATATCATTTCGGAATTATCTTGATAATCTAGAACTTCTCTATTTCAAAATCCTTTCTTCTAGGTCATTCTTAGCAGAATTTCGGACACAAACGCACACAAAGTTGTCTGAATGTCTGTTACCTCTCAATCATACATGTTCACTGGCTAGACTCTACCCACTCGTCAATAGCAAAAAGGCAGTATAAATACTCTTTGCGCTCCGATTTCTTAATGAATTTTTATTTTCTCGAGGGTTTTATTTGGGAAAGCTTTGTTTCAGCTCGGCTAAACTACCAAAATTTGAAGTATGTTGATAGTTTGACCTTTTTTTTGTAGCGATCTCATTTTTTATACTCATTCGTTACATTGTGCTTTCTAGATACTGAATACTAAATATTTTTCAGAATGAGTTGTTGCTGTCCAACAACTACAGTCCTTGTAGTGGGAGCAATTGCTTTCTTCCTCTACAAAAAGTTCTTCACACCTCCATCAATTAAACCAAAGCCATCGGTATCCACTTGAACCGCCTTTTCTTTATTTACAGTTTTAATTTTCAGATTCACAAAACTGATTATAAAAAGGATACAGTCTATCTCTATCAGTTCAAAAGGCTTAACAATTGTCCAAATCTTTCCCCATTCTGCATGAAAATTGAGATTATCTGCAGAGTTTACAACATTCAATATGAGGTTGGAATTCGGTTTGAGTTCTTCAGTTACCTTACATAATTTCAGATTGTTGAGAGCTCCATGGCTCGTTCCAGAAATGGAACTCTTCCATTCATTGAGCTGAACGGGGAACATATTGCTGATTCGGATCTGATTGAACTCCGTTTGAGACAACATTTCAAGATTCCAGTTAGTTGATTCCGTAGAAAAAATGTGTAAAAATTATTATTTCAGTCTCTTCCAACAGAACAAGAGGCTCAATCAGTTGCCTTGAGTAGAATGGCTGATAATCACCTTTTCTAGTGAGTTTTTTTTTTAATGAAATCAGTGCTCAAATAATCTGAAAAACCTAAGAATAGAAACAAAGCACTTCTAAATCTGAAAATTGCAGTATCCTTCTCCGCTACAAATCTGCCGTCGATGCTTTCTATGAGACTATCGTAGGACTTCTCAATCTGCCATCAGCTCTTAACGCTCTTCTTGTTCCACTTGTCAGAGCTGTATTCGGATCAAAAGTATATTCTCGTTCTGTTGGAGCAATTGGAGATTTTGAGCCACATGAGCTTGATGAGCTTCTTCACAGAGATCTCAAAGTGATTCAAGACTCAATCAAAGGAAAATTCTTGTTCGGAGACAATATTACACCGGTAGGAAATTTTGTTTCAATAACTTCCGCAAACAATTATTTCAGGTTGATGCAACCGTTTTTGGACAACTTGCTTCAGTCTATTATCCATTCCATACTCATATCAGAGATGTACTTGACAAGGATTTCCCAAAAGTTCTCGAATATTGTGAACGTGTGCGAAAAGAAGTCTACCCCAACGACTTCACTATCTAACTTTACGATGTCCGCTTTTTTGGTCTCATTCCTGTTTTTTAAATAATAAAAAATGTGTTTTCTTGACCTCTGCGAATGTTTTGATCTACCGATCTCTGCAAAAATGATGACATTAGACAGTGTAAAATTAAATGAAAAGATAAGATAAAAGAGAGAAAATGATGAGAAAAGAGATGAGGAAGAACCTTTGTCTGTCATTCATTCAGCACGAAATGTCGTCTCTTTGCTCTCGTCCCTTCACGGTTTTAGCCTCAATTGGAGCTTTATATGTTGCATTTAAAGTCAAAAAGTTTTTCACACCGCCATCCATCAAACCAAAACCTAAGGTATGTTTCTATTTAAAACAAAAAACTTTAAAGAACGTTTTCAGATTCATAAAACCGATTTTAAAAAGGATACCGTCTATCTCTATCAATTCCGCCGGCTCAAGAATTGTCCGAATATGTCGCCGTTTTGTATGAAAATTGAAATTATTTGCAGAGTTTATGGAATTAATTATGAGGTAGGACTTAATTTTAACATTTTAAAAAACATTTTAAAAAGCATTTTAAAAACTTTTAATTTCAGGTCATTGAGAACGCGAAAATTCGCTCAAGAAACGGAACATTGCCATTCATCGAACTCAACGGAGAGCACATTTCTGATTCAGATTTGATTGAAATTCGACTTAGACAACACTTTAATATTCCGGTATTTCTTTCAGATATTTTTCTGAATCCGAACTTTTTGTTTTCCAGAGTCTACCATACGAACAAGAAGCACATGCAACGGCTTTGACTAGAATGGCTGATAATCATTTATTTCAGTAAGAAATATAAAACTTCAATGTTTTTTCAACACTCTTCTTTTCAGTATTCTGATGAGATATCACTGTGCTGACAACATCTTCTATCAAACATTCCTTGAACTTCTTGACTTCAATTCATATCTCATTCCGATTGCACTTCCATTTATGAAAATGATGATTGGAGGGAAAATTTATCAAAATTCGACTTCAGCAATCGGAGATTTCGAACCGGAAGAACTTGATGAATTGCTTCACAGAGATTTGAAAGTGGTGGAAACAGTTCTTGGAGAAAAGAAATACCTATTTGGAGATGAAATTAGACCCGTTGATGCAACAGTTTTCAGTCAACTTGCTGCCGTTTACTACCCATTCCACACGCATATTACAGATGTTTTAGAAAAAGACTTCCCGAAAATTCTTGAGTTTTGTGAAAGAGTTCGAAAGGAGGTCTATCCGAATGATTTCAATATTTGATTTTTTTATTGTTAGGATAAGTTCGAATATTCCAAAATGTGTCTTTTATTTGTATTGTTGTCAAATGAACTTGGAACTTAGACAGGATAAAAAATGTCAAAACACAAAAAATTCAAATTCGATGTGAATTCCCTAGTAAAATTTACCCACTCCAGCAGAATATGCTTGTCCAGTAGAATCAAAAAACACACGGATGAAAACTGCAACCCAAGTAAATACACCTTTTATAAATGTCTAGTATTGTCTCAATTTTCTCCCAACATGTGCGAGGAAGATCAGAGAGTAGTAGACGCAGAGATGCAAAAGTGTGTCCGACACAAAATTGATCAAGATGAGGCAAGGTAGAGGGAAGAACGTATTCCAAGACAATCCAAGGTCGAACCAACAAATAAGTGCTCTTAGGAAGAAGCAGTATTATTGACTTTTTTCTTATTTTGTTTTTGAATGAACTTCAATTAAACAACTATTATAGAAGCCCGAAAAATTGAATTGAGAAGAATTTGTGATGCATAATAGACCGCCCAGATTCTGACCAAGTGTGGACTTGCATCATAATGCAGTCATCTTATTTTTGTTCTTTATATACCCTCGACGATGTCTCGTATTTACCCTCATTCATCGGGAGTTCAATCACCTTGTAGACTAACTTTTCAGAATGATTCTGGAAATAGTTGCATTGGTCATCATTGTTATATTTGTACTTTCCCTGATTCACTCATTCTACAAGACATTCTTCACCACCCCAAGTGTAAACCCTACACCTAAGGTATGTTCTAAAAGTTGCTCGAATTCTCATCCTATCAAATTTTCCAGATACACAAACGTGATTTCAAAAAAGATGTAGTCTATCTCTACCAGTTTCCACGAATCAATACAGTCCCTAATCTCTCTTCATTCTGTTTAAAAACTGAAACATTTCTGAGAGCATATAAGATTCCTCACGAAGTTATTGAAACTGGAAACTTGCGTTCCCGAAACGGAACACTTCCCTTTATTGAGCTCAATGGAGAGCATGTTCCAGATTCTGATCTCATTGAAATGAGATTAAGAAAACATTTTCAGATTCCGGTAAGCAAGAAACGCTTTCACGAATACTTTTCAATTTCATATTCAGGATCTCTCAGCTGAAGACGAAGCTCATGCAACAGCGATTACCCGTTTGGCAGATAACCATTTGCTGGGGTAGTTATTGTTGTAGGTACCAGACAACCCAAACTAATAATATTCAGACTCATTATAAAATACAAGGCATCTGAACAAGAGTGGTATGACGCGCTATTGAGGAATGTTCCAGGACCAAACTTCCTCAAGACACTTCTTCGTCCAGTTGTCAAGAAGCTTTTCATGAAAAAAGTAATCTTCAATAGTTTGTTCAGGTTGTATAGCTTAATTTTTTTTACTCGCGACCCACTCAAAATTCCATATTCCATTCGAAAAACTGTCCATGATAATTCGCACAAAAAAGTCCATACTTTCAGGTTCACGAGCGAACTGGAGCAGCAATAGGAAATTTCACAGAGGAAGAAGCTGAGCTATTGTGCCATAAGGATTTGCAGGCAATTCAAAGCTCAATTCGCGGAAAGTTCTTATTTGGAGATAAAATCACTTCGGTATGAAAACTGAAATCGCTTAAAACATTTTATACTTATACCCAATTTCAGGCTGACTGTTCGGTTTTCGGAGAATTCGCATCCGCCTACTATCCGTTCCCTAATAAGTTCTCCAGAATCATCGATAGTCATTATCCGAAAATTCGAGAATACTGTGACAGAATAATTGAAGAATTATGGGCAGAAGATTTTGCAATTTGAACAAAATGTTGACAAAACAAGTATGAATCTCGAATCAATAATCGATTTTATTATTCCATCCGAAAAAGTTTCCAAAAACCAAAAAGCATGTATTATTATGTTCAAAAAGTCATGTTAATAAAATGAGTATTATGAAAACAAAGCTTTAAAACATTAGATATGGAAAATTGCAGGCCGATTGCACTTGTAATCTGCTATTCTGTAACAAATTATCCACTTGTTGCTGTAGCACCTAGAAAAAAACACTCAGTTTACTAGTTTCTCTGAAAATCTTACTGTATGTAACTCCATTATTAAGGACAGCTCCATCATCTTTAGTGCCATCTTCATATTGGTAGCATTTTACATTCTTCTTCTTTTTGGTTGTTGTAAACTTTCCACCAGCTCCTCCACCACCAGCAGCAGAACTTGAACTACTAGAACTACTAGCACTACTGGAGCTACTCGAGCTACTAGAACTGTTTGAACTGCTAGATGATGAAGAAGAAGAAGAATCTGACATGAGCATTTCTGTGGAATCCATTGCCGAACCAGCACCACCTCCACCACCAATAGCAGTATCACTTGTACCATCCACTGAAAAATGTTGACTTAGGAGAGGAGAGTTGTTTGGAATTTACCGTAGAATTTACATAGACCGTGCTTCTTAGGCATAGATGGAGCACAAGCCATCAGAAGCATAACATAAATTCCTAGAAACAAAAGAAGAAGCCGTAACGATGACATGGTTTGCGATAAGATTAAAACATGGAAGAAACACAATGCCGCTTTTTATACACTCAGTCTTCGGATGTTCGGATGGAAAATGATAAATGTTTAATAACAAGTTATGATGAATAAAAAACATAACAAACAGTCTTCAGAGGAAAAGAACCAACTAGTTGGGTCATTCTGATAGTTTAACAACATGATACAAACTACGTCTGTGTTTCAGTGGTAAAAATATCATGAACTCGGGATGAACTTGATTTTGGAGAATTCCCACTTTGGTGTTTCGTTTTTAATGACATGTAGTTCAATAACACAAACATTCATATTCTTCTCACAAAATAAAGCATTCATAAATTTTCCAATTTCTTAAAACTCGGAGAAATTTTTCTTGAACTTTTTTTTCGGTTGGTTTCTATAGCCGATTTTTTTCAGTAGTGAATGACTCACTCACTGTTTCCTTTTATCTAACACAGAATTTCACAGCTGGTAGAGCTTTTGTGTAATTAAGAAGAATATTCAACTCCAATTGACCGGTCTTCCGCTAACTCAGAGCAATTACGACAAAATCTCCAAAATAACTCCAGAGTATGAAACATTTGTTGTGATAGGTGCATGTTTAAAATTAATTTCATTTGTGTGATTGTATCTCAGACTATCAATTTCAAGAAATAAGTTTTTATTACGCAATACCTAAAGAAATTGGAATATTCACCAGAAAAAAAATAGAAATCGGACTAAACGAAAATCTAATAAAACATTTATAAGAATTGCACTTCTCGAAACACCAAAGTTCAGAACTCGTTTGCCTCAAGATGACTTGGTGACAGTTGCCGCTGAAAGTGAGATTATCATTTCCAACTATGTAAAAATTGAATCTTACTGTAAGTGACTCCTTTGTTGAGAACAGCTCCATCGTCTTTAGTTCCATCTTCATACTCATAACACTTGACATTCTTCTTCTTCTTTGATCTATTGAATTTTCCATTAGCACTTCCACTTCCTCCTGCACCTCCTCCAGAAGAACTTCCTTTACCATTTTTCTCGCCGCTCTTGTTTTCTTTGCTTGAGCCTTTTCCAGAAGCTCCACCCGATGAGGATCCTGATGCCCCTCCTGAAGACATACCAGAGCCACTGGCACCTCCTGAAGACATACCGGATCCACTTGAACCTGACATACCAGATGCACCACCTGAAGTACTTCCAGAGCCACTAGACGACGAACTAGAGCTGCTGCTTGAACTTGAACTACTAGAGCTGCTTGAAGTATCTGTTCCCGTTGCAGAAGCAGTTCCGCTAGGTGTCCCAGAAGCCATTGCAGTTCCAGTTGGTGTTCCTGATGCCGTTGCTGTTCCTGTACCCGTTGACGCAGATGCAGTTCCAGGACTAGCAGAAGCTGTTCCTGTTGGAGTTCCAGACGCACTTGCAGTGGCCATTGCCTGCCGTTTCTTTCTTCCACTACCACTGGTATCACTGGATCCATCCACTAAAACCATGAAAATAAGAGAGATCTAAGTTTTCTTGTTGAGCTTACCATAGAATTTACAGAACCCATGTTGCTTCTTTGGCATTGTTGGAGCACAAGTCATTATAGAAAGCACGCAAACTCCCAAAAGGAGTACGAGTAGTCGTAATGATGTCATGGCGAGATAAAATACAATTGGACAAAACTAATCTTTTTATACTATCCATTTTTTTGGTATGGATCCAATACGATATGGAATGATGGATGCATAATAACAAGTTATGAGAAAGACACAAAACACAAAGTTGTGTAAAAGGCGGATTGATTAACAGATTAACTTTTTCCGTTCAAAGATCTCAAATTAGGGTCAGCTAGAAATTATTTCTGATGTTTTTCTGGAAGTCAGACTAATTCTGAAAGTGATAGAGTTATGCTGCTCTGCTTCCAATCCTGATTTTTTTAATCATATTTTATCAATTGTTTATTTGTATGATTGATTGCATGTCTTGACACTATCCGACATCTTTTTCACTTTCAAGATTTTCTCATCTTCCGACATAATATGATAACCATTCTTCCAATTTGCAACAAATCTATCCAACACTTTCTCATTAGGATTCTTAACTGGTTACTTTGTTGTGACGATATGCATAGAATTCAAATTTGCAATGATAACAACTTTATTCGTATCTTGACTTTAAAAGTTCATTAAAAACACAATAATTATAGTGAAAACATTAATAAATATTCGTTATATACAAACAACAATTCCATCAATAAGGTATAATTTAAGACTTGGTAACAGTGACAGTGTAGGTAACTCCCTTCTCGAGAACTGCTCCCTCGTCCTTGGTTCCATCTTCGTATTCGTAGCACTTCTTGTCCTTTCTTTTCTTAGAGCGGTTGTATTTCTTGCCACCTCCTTCTCCCGATCCAGATCCTGAGCCAGAATCTCTCTTCTTGCGAGCACTGTCGAAGTCGTTCTTTCCGTCAACTAAAATAAACTTAGGTTTAGATGTACGAAAAGCGGTAATTAAGAGTCATTTGATATCTAGAGGTTTATAAACCTCTGCCGAAACTTTAAGAAATAAGGATTTTCATAATCAAACTAACCGTAGAATTTGCACCATCCATGTTGAACCTCTCTCTTTGGCATATGTGGGGCACATGCCAAAGCAACAGCCATGAGACCGAATAAAATGATACAAGAACGAAGGGAGAGCATGTTCAATGAATGATAATTTCCAGTATCACTAGCTTTTATAGAAAACTCCGCATGGCCTCACACCCCTCCCCTTCTTAACCTTCAAAATGATCTAGATCAGTTTTTCACTCGAATCGTACCCGAAAACCCGAAGATGATACCTCAAATGCTTCTGCCATTTTTTTGGTGTAAATCGTCGATCATGGCAAGCCTAGGCAGAGGATGGCATTTTCACGGCGGAACAGTGTAATCAATCAACCCATGCGTCTGGTGACAGTGATAGTGTTAATAATACTCTAGAAGCAGTTAGATATTATGATAAGCGACACGGATAGTCTGGTTTCTTTCATTTCTCTTGCAGTGTTTTTCTAATGTCGTACGGCTAACAACGACGTCACTGGCAAGCTTCAAAGGATCAAAGACTCGATTAGTTCACTCTAGTCTCTTTGAGAAAGACACAAACTTGCATATAAGCCCAACGTAACAGAATTTCAAGTTTCAGATGGCTGCAGACAAAATGATCAATGACATGCAAAGATTATATTAGAATAGTTGGGACAAGTGAAAGTTGCCACTTGAAAGCTCATTGTAACATCTCATATAAAAACCGTCTATATCTTTGATTACACTCTTTGTGATATGAACATTTTTGTTCGTATTACGTATCATAAGATTTGAACGTTTTGAGGTTGAAAAAAGTTGTTCGGAGATGTTCAAGTGTAGTCTGATGCAAGAGAACAGGAAATTTTGCTTTGGGATGAAATCTCATTGTTTTTTTGAAGTCCAGTACTTGCTTTTTGTATCTTCAGCAGTCTTATGTTAATCTAGATTAATGTACTAGACTAAATTAGTGATAAGTGAGGTGTTGATTGCAGTGAGTTCAGTACTCGAAAGAAGATATATAATGAAAAGGAGAAAATAACTTTCCGGAAATCTCTATTTGAAAATACCGACTATCTCTGAATATGTTCAAATTCTTCTGTCGATTCTCGCTATATTTTTGACAGTTTTGATGTATAGAATGAGCTATTCTAAAATTTAAAAAAATTCTGATTTACCATATCCTCTCAAAAATGAGAAAAGCAATACGTGATCATACGGTTCAATTATTGTCAAAAAAATAAAGTGCCCACCCCGCGAACTTGACTGAATTCAAACACGTGGGGTCCTTAGGCCTCGCCCAACGTGTGAAAGTTCGCCGCGCGAAGTTTTGTAAGCAATACAGTTGCAAGCAAAAATGAAACTTCGCGCGGCGAACTTGCACACGTTGGGCGGGGCCTAAGGACCCCACGTGTTTGAATTCAGTCAAGTTCGCGGGGTGGGCACTTTATTTTTTTGACAATACGGTTTCTCAATGAAGCATTTCAACTGTCAGACTATTCAAAACGCTCACGGTAAATATGCCACGTATTGCAGAAGTACATCAACAACATTTTTCAGCCTTTTCTTATGACATTCCGCTTTTGGCCCCAGCTATTGGTCTTGTTTATACTCCTAGTCGAACACTAGACAAACGAAAATTGGTGAACTTGATCTATCAAAATATTTATTCTAAACAAAAATAAATACGAAATTCCTATATACAAACAATAAAGTTTTATAAGCACAATGTGCCTACGCAATGGTTTCCTTGGTGACCGTGATAGTGTATTTGACTCCCTTATTGAGAACAGCTCCACTATCTTTAGTTCCATCCTCGTATTCGTAACACTTGACATCCTTCTTCTTTTTGATTGTAGTGAACTTCTTCTTTGCAGCTCTCTTCTTACGAGCTGCACTTGGTCCGTCAGTGGTTCCATCAACTAAAATTAAAGAATTAGACTCGTAAGGTACTCTTTGTGCTCTCACCATAGAACAAGCAATGTCCATGTTTCTCCTCAACTGGCTTCACAGTTGTTTCTCCTTTGGTAACAACAACAGTATATTTGACTCCTTTGTTTAGAACAGCTCCATCGTCCTTACTTCCATCTTCATATTCGTAACATTTTGTGTCCTTCTTCTTTCCGTGAGTATGTGGTCCCTTTCCTGGTCCCTTTGGTGGACTCTTTGAAGGCCCTTTGCCACCCGAACCACCTTCACCACTAGATTCAGAACTTGAAGACGAAGATGAGGATGAATCTCTCTTCTTGCGAGCCTCGTCGTAATCACTGGTTCCGTCGACTGGAAATTGAAAAACTTCAGGTTTTATTTAATTTGGATCAAACTTACTGTAGAATTTGCAATAACCTCTATGAACATGTCTCTTTGGCATATGTGGAGCACATGCCAAAGTAGCTGCTATCAGCCCCAATAAAATGATAACTGATCGAATAGAAATCATGATCGAACGACGCTTTACAGTTTAAGATTTCTTCTTTTATACCTCCATTTATTTCTAAATCTACCTCAACCTTCAAAATGAACTTGATCCGTTTCGATGCCAACCCACAACCCGTATATTTCATTTCTTCAATTGTCAAAAATCATTTAGACATAAGACACAACGAAGGCCCCTTTTTTCTGCTTCTTCGCCTAATCGGATATCGATATCAGAAGTCTAAATCTTGTCTAGTTCTGTATGAAAATGATCAAAGATTCGTCTTCTGCCAGCATGTACTATTACGATTTGGCAGAAGGAATTGCGCAACGGATTATCGAGTTTTTTGACGGAGATGATAATTAAACTGATAGAGATATATCAACCGTTGCAAGTGTCTTCATTTGAAGAATTTCAGACGAAACAGACATCAGCCAGTAAAGCCACACCGTTCATAAGGTTGTGAAGTAATCTGAAATTCTCAGAACTCAACTATTATAACGCCAGTAAGTCAAAAAGCTCATTTATTATTTACATCAGATCATATTATAGTTAAAACCGGTTCAGTTTTCAGGAACAGAGATCGAATCACAGTGAACTTGTTGCATTTAAAGATGAATAAACACTCAAATACTACTATCATCGTCAATTACCACAAATGGACGATGAGATTGATGAGTGATTCTTCCAGTTTTCAGAATGAGACCACTATTCTTCCATCTGGAACTTTAAGATTTTTGATATTAATCTGAAACGGTTTCTTCTAAACGTACTTATTTTGTTCGCGATATTCCTTTCGACTGGTGCAACAAACGTCATGAGCATGCTTAGAAGTGATCAGGAAGTAAGCGCAGAAAATTGAAAAGATGAAAGCAGCAATTAGAAGCATGGAACCAAACATATGAATGTAGGTGGCAATTCCGAGACGCTTCTAAAACGGATGAGTTGAAAAAATGACATCATAATACTTCCAAACTTACATATATGGGACCAATTGATCCTCTTTCTCTTCTACTTAATGTAACATCTCCATGTGGATCTGGTTGATCTTTTACGAAAATAGGTTTTTGATTGAATGCGAAAATGTAGATGACATCGGCTAATAAAGAGCAAGCACTTGTCATGAAGACACCGACAACATAAAGAATTGCATTTGGTGGGAAACAAGGAGAACAAGATCCAATGATAATGGATATAAGACCGAAAACGAATGTGAAAACAGCAAAGAATATGACACCTTTGTGATGAGCTGAAATTGTGATTAATATTATATTGGGGTAAATAAATTAACTTAATTATTTCAATGCAGATATCTCTCACTATTAATGAAAGAGAAACTTACGCAAAAATCTATGAAGCAGTAACTCTTTCGCTTCTGCATCCCCTTTTTCAAGGGCAACTCTTAACATTGCTTGCACTGAAGAGTCCATTTTGCTGTCACATCGGTCTTCTAAAAACCGATGAAGTTTGTTAATTTCAAGAAGAGTTTAGAAGATCAAACCTCGAAGCTCAACTTGAACTTCATGAAGTGGAATCAACGTTTCATGATGTACAATACAATCCCACCAGAGACCATGATGATGGGATAAATGGGATCGAGGGAAGTCAACTACCTGAAATTTAAGTATCTGAATATTTGAGATTTTTTTTCCAAACTTGGAAATCTTGAATAATAACTAACCTCCCAAAGTGGACTGAAAATAGAGAATGCAGTGAGTATTAGGCCCGAAACGATTAAAAATATGGAAGTGACTAGAAGGAATTTGTACATAATTAAGGGCATTTTTGAAATTTTCTGAAAAATTCAGTTGATTAAAAGGGCGTTAGAAGTGCGAAAATTAGAAGAGAAGACGACGTGAGTTTCGAATTTCAAGGAAGATCAAGTGGGTACTTGAAGATGAGAATGAACGGAAGAATACGTTTGGATGCAGAAGAAAAAGGAGAAGAAAATGGATTATCCGGTGTGCATTTGCATGGTGTGAAATTCAACCGAAGCTTAGAGATACTCTTGAAAATGTGCTGTATTCAGAAAGTTAAAGGAATAAATGGTTATTTATTTTGAGATATCTCGAGATAGCTTGCTTAGCTTGCTTAGCTAGCTTGAACTCACGAAAAAAACTCGTGATTCATAAAACAATAACATAACCATAGGTAAGCCCATAAATGAATTTAGCTATTGCTTTGTACGCTTTTTAGTTAGTTATATTGTTCTAGTCATATCTCAAATTTCTTCAAAACAACTCCTATTGTCCCCCAAAAAGTCACTGAATGTTAGTCAAAAACAAGAGATCCCCCTCTCCCCTCTTTTTCGTTTTACTCCTTCGTTTTGTTTTCTAATTGGGACCTTGAAAACTACTACATGGTCTAAAAAACAGGATATTCAGAGTTGAAAAGTTGATGATGAAGAAGAAAGGAAAGGAAGATGATGATGAGGAAGATATATTTGAAGACAACTGGGAATCTGCACGTCTCAAGTTCCCTTAGGGCTTGGAACAGTTGGAGTTGTGCAAAAGAGATTTATTAGGTGGTGAAAGTGTTGGGAGGTCTACTGGAACAAGATTTGTGTACTGTGGTTAGCGGAGGGCATTAAATTTTGTTTTGAAGATTTTTGGAAACGTTATTTCGCTCCGTTGATAATTGGAAATTTACCAAACTCGCAGGAAAATTAATCCTTCCTATTTCAGTGGTCCGATCATCCATCCATTTGAACAGAAAATTCAAATTTGAAAAATTACGAAATGGAATCCACCACCCAGAAGATCTTATCTTGTTTTTTGATAGACACGAGAATGTTCAATTGTGGACATTTTTGACGCTTGTCTTCCGGGGGAAGATGGAGAAAAAGGAACATTTGACATATGGTCAGTTGTCAGAATGGAGCAAAGACAATGATGAAATAGTTTGAGTGAAATTTCAGATTATAGCATAAGATTTCAAATAAAAAAACAACAAAAGAAGACACTTGAATATTCCCACGACAGGGGGAGAATAGAAGAAATTGAGAAGTAAGTGCTCAAAGAGCAGATTTAAGTGAATGACGTTAAAATTTCATATGAAGATGATCATCAGATTTTGTGTTTTATTCCTTCAATGCTCTAGTTTGAGCCGTAATAATTTTCTATTACTGTGAATGTCCAGAGATGAACCTCTATTAGAACGACACTGCCTTAGGCTGGGAGGACATTTTGAACCTATAAAACTGACAATCTTTGTTACATTGGAAAGATCTCTAGGAATTCTCAAAATTGCCATGAAACTTTAAGGGAAAATGTCTATCCGAATTGAAAGTTGTTTTCATTTCCATCCCTCCCTCCCTCCGTTTTTAATTTCTTCCCAATTCATATGTCAGTTTCAATTGACATGCCCGCATAGAGGTCATCCTTTTAAACTTTTTTGAAACTTTTTGATGGAAAAATGAAAAAGGAAGAGAGCCTATGAAGCAAAAAGGCAATAAGTGGAATACAGCCATCTTCATCGGATCAGAAAGAGTTGGGCACTAGAAGGCGAAAAAACAAAAACGCGATTATCTTGTGTTTTTGTCCGGTTCTGAGAAGGATATAGAAGAATTATTATGGTTTCTGCAGAAATAATATTATCAGAAAACCTTCAGAAGGAAGTAAATTTACAAAAATTATTGTAACGCCGGAATTTCAAGACTTGCAAGTGCATTAGAGTGCTCCGAAGCAGCATCTATAAAAATCGAAAAAATCGCAGCGAAGAGTTTTCTAAATGAATATCTATAGTTTTTAGAGATTGTTTCAAAACACAAGAAACCTTGAAAAAGGCCCAAAAGGTGAGAAATATTCGTTTTCTGTCTACATTTTTCTCATTTCGAATGCATTAAATCTCCTAAATTCTAAATCGAAACGGGTCGCGCGCACTCTTTGCCAAATTGTTCTTAGAAGTGGGCGGAGTCTTCGGATTTCCATGGAGCGACTAAAAAAATGATGAATGTGAGGAACATTTGTCATCAAGCCAAACACACAAAAAAGGAATAGATGAATGATGGAAATAAGGGAAAAAATGAAGGAAATGGCTGTAGAAACGGGAAAGGAAAGAAGGAAAAATGATGAGGATATTGTTTGTGTGTGTGTATTGGTAGAAAAAAATAGAATAAGAGAGAATAGAAAAAAGAAGGAGAGGTCCCCCGGAAATAAAATGAAGAGTCATGGCTCTCGTCCTTTCATTAATCATTTTTTTGTGCACGAATGGTTTGTTTAGTAAGAGGTCAGAAACATCAAAAAGTTTAAGAAACGTTTGCAAAAATACGGCAAAATATTGGTTGCAAAGTACAGTACCCCTCTGGCTGCTTGGTTTATTTATGTGTATAATATTTAGTTTTATCAACATAGTCAACTGAAAACTTTTCTAAAAGTCAAATCTTTTAATAAAATGTCCCAGACAAAACTAGAGAGTTTCTCACGATGTGAGTCAGTTTTGCAGAGAAAACTGCTTGCCAAAAATTCTCAGATTATGATTGCTTCATTTTTTTTTCTTTGAACGTCATCAGATCACAGTTTTTGCTCCAGTTCAAAAGTTAACCCGCCAAGAACTTCGTTCTATGTGACTTCAGAATCTGAAACAGACAAAACACATGCACACCAGCCTAAAAGAATAGAATGGCCGACAATCTCTGTAATTCTTTTCTTCTTTTTTTCAGCTCGAAAAACTCAATTTCGTTGAGAGAAATACTATGAAAATTCAGAAGATTTAGACAAAAGTGTACTGGAAAAAAGGCAAAGAGCTCGTTTGGTTTCGGAAAAATCCAATCGGTCAAATTGGGAGAGAGGAAGGGTTAGATGAAGTAGAATAGAACGAAAAAAGGATGAACAAAAAAGAAAAATGAAGTTGGGAATGAAAAAATAAAGGAACTCAAGAAGAAAAAAAAAAGAAAAATGAGGTTCGATGTATGGAGTAGACCGGAGGATGAGAAGGAGAAGGACGAACGAACTTTTTCATCTGATTGACAGACGGTCCCAGTAGTCAATGAGCGTAGAGAGCCTCTAATAGAAGAGCATGGATGATTTAAAGATGTCATCTTTGATTTTTTTTTTGGACTATTTTTCGAACTTTTTTTTTCGACTTTTTGAGAATCCGGACGAACGCGAAAAAAAGTGGGAAGCGGACAAGTTGGAGAAATGTGTTTTTGCAGCTTTGGGACTAATAAATAAGAGGCGCCTTTTTTTGTTTTCCAAAATTATCACTGTAAGTCTAATCCACTGAAACAACCTTTTCAGAAACTTTCTGCACCAGCTACGGTTTAAAAAGAGAAAAAGACATGAGAGCCAGGACGGCTCGAGAACTGGCGGTGGGAGCCCTCGTGAATCAAAGCTAAACATTGATGGACTCTGAAACCACATTGTGCCAAAAAAAATTGATTGTGTGAGTGAAGAAACACTTGTCATCACCGCTATTTCTCTAACATTTCGCTTCGTTTTCTTCTTCTTTTTTTTTTCTTCTTGTCCTTCGTTTTCTTGTTGAGAACCCATCACACAATTGCATTTTGTTTCCCTTCCGTTTTCTATCCTCCCTTCAGTTTCTTCCATCTCTTGCTCATCTGACAAAGTGCGAAGAGCAGACAGGAGGGACTGGATTTTTGCACAAAGAGCACAAATCTTCGAGTGTTTTTCTATTCTTTTCATAAATTCTTCATGTTCATCTCGACTATTACGTCTACTTCATCAGAGTACACGGTGGTCTTTATGATTCTGAATCATACATTAAAATATTCGTACTAACTAGGAATCTCCGTTAGAGAAAAAGCGTGGAAGAGTATTTAAAAAGCTCCAAAAATGAGAATGAAGGGTCTAGAAAATATGGAAAGCCAAACTAATTCTGCCCCCAATAACCGGAGTCGTTCAGCAGTCCGTTTTCCATCCCGAAACTTCAAAATTTATGGCCATCGTTCTGGACTTCTTAAAAGAACCTTTTTTGAAGAGCTTACAATAACCTCGTTTATAATAAAACATTCACAATCGGAAAAGTCAAGTGGTAAAGATCGATGAGCAGAAACATAATGGTAACCGTTGAGAAAGAGGAAATAATGAACATGAGTATTGATTAGAAGAATTATGTTTACAGTTATTTGCAGATGCTTCAAGCTTTCTTGAAGAACGAAGTAATTGTAGAGTTCTTTTTCGGGCCCTTTGCCGCACCAGGAATAGGAGCAGTGATAACCTTTGCTTTCGGCTTTTCTGGGGTGAGCTTCTGTGGTGAACATTCGACAGCTTTTTGAACTTCTTTGGAAACTGAAAAAGTAGTAATGTTAAAGAGAGTTTATAGGACCAAAACGAAGTTTAATAATTTACGCGTGATATCAACTCATATGAACCTTACCCAAATATCCATCTTCATCAACATACGTCTCCACGATTTTTTCGATTCTCGTTGTCCGACGTCTTTCAGAACTGATTGGTCTAACTTCAGTTTTTTTCTCTTCGACTTCCATCGGCTCTGGAGTTTCTTCCTCGTCAGAATCCGGAACTATCAACCGTTTCTTCGCTTTCTTATTCTCGTCATTCACACTGCTCTTCTTACGTTTTGCTGGTGGGGACTTCTCTTTTTCAACACTTTGTTCTCGAGATGAAGGATAATCGCGCTCACTTTTTGGAGATTCGACGATCTTCTTTTGTTTTTTCTTCTCAGGTGTTTTCTCCTTACTTTCGTCAACACTCGGTAGCTCTTCTGGTTCATCGACCTCTACTTTCGGACGCTTTCGCGCTTTCTTTTCCTGTTCGGGTGGCGGTGGAGAAACCGATTCTTCTTTTTTCTCACTTTTCAGTTGTGACTTTTTAGAGAACATGTTACTTATATTAGCCTGTTTCTTCATTGGAGCAATTGTGCCTTTTTTTGTGTCAGCGATTGGTTTTGAGCTGTCTGAGCTGCTTGGTTTTTGCTCTGGCTCAGCACTACTATCTTTTTTCACTTCAACTGTAGAATTTGTTACAGTTTTCTGCGGTTTTTGTTGAGGCAAGGTTTTTCCTTTCAAGTCGTCATTATCGGCCCACGAGCGACCATAAACACGAGTATCTTTTGGATTAGTTCGTTGAATACTGTGTAAGCATGTCGAGACAATCTCCGTAAATTTCGTCTTTGTTTCGTCCAATGAAGACTCTGGGACAACGATGTGCTTTGTCAATTTTTCTCCTGCTGGAAGAAAGGAATATTCGGATGAATCGACGATTCCCCTGATTTCGTAGAGGGCCCACACTGGTTCTCCTTTCGATTTGACGTACTTCTCGAGCAAACTGAAGTTGTTATCTCAATTAACAATCAAATTGAAAAAAAGAAAACTACCTTATAGCTTCATTTCTGCTCAATGAGGACATTTCAGTGAACTTTCTCACTGTGAGAGGATCACAGACTTCATCGAGTATTTGAGTATACTTTTCCACCATCTGAAAATCAAAAAAAAAAACATTTTCTTTCGATGTTGAGAGGAAGATAAATTGTCGATGAAACGATAATGAAGAAATATAAACAAAAACACACATTTTTGAATTGGAAACACTTTCATAACGAAGAAGTTCATAACAAATAAGAAAACAAATCTACCAGTATCACATACACTATTCGACCTACTCCAATCCTAGAAATTGATAAAATTATTTTTCACCGTCTGGCAATAAGTTAATTTCATCTGTGTTAATGTCATAATCGACAAAAGCATTATCCATTTTGAACCATTTTCCGAGAGCTCCGACATCAACTATATTTCTCCACAATTCTGTCCATGGCCAATCTTTCAAATTCGAATCTTGTGAAGAATATATCCGCAAATTATCATTGTGTTCACCGGCAACGAGCAGTGAGAAAAACCATAGGTTATAGTGATGTAATCGATTTTGGCTGAGGAAGAAGTCGCGAGAAACCAGTTCTTTTGCTGGAAATTATACATTCTTGAATATAAGAACAAATCGAAAACATACTGGTTGTGGGATTATGTTCTGAGTTTGGTACTAAAACCATTTGTTGTCTTCTCTCGCACAAATAATTCAACATTTCCAGTTCGGTCGGATTAGTTTTATAAGCGTAAGTCAGGAAGCCAAGCCCAGAGAAAACTATGCCTGAAAGCCAGCAGTTCAGAGATTTCATTACTTATGTATATGATTACCAGCTTTGATTGGCCTTTCTCTGCATCCTGCTGCTGTTTCTCTAGCGACTGTGGCATAATCTTGACCCATTCGTTGGAAATATTCTTTGATACTCGTTCCTGTTCTTTGAAAGAACCCCCGAACGGAAGCAGCTGCCATCTGAGAAGAAGACAAAATTATTCGAACATCTAAAACTTATTTGGCTTCAATTCTAACCAAAGTGCATGATTCAACTTTTTTTAATTTCAAAATCACGAATTTAAAAAATCACAGAGAATATTTTTTCCGCAACGACACTCCGTTATTACGCAGGTCTCGCAAAGATGTGAGGTACGGTGCCGCTCACTTCGGCTGTGTGCATTTTGTTTTACTCGCGCGGTGCTGAATACTTTTCGGATTTTTGAAGTTTCAGCATTTTTCAGGTACTTTTTACTGTAATTTTTCATCAAAATAAATCAAAACGGTTGAGATTATTATTTTTTGTGCACCTGTTTCATAAAGTTTGCTCAGATTTTCTATTGGTGTTCTATTTGTTTTCAAGGCAATTTACTTCCTTTATAAATTCAAGCGATTGCCAAACTTATTTGTACATTTAATTTTTCCTTACAAAAAATTGAATGAAAATCTTCTTTGTTTGACGAATATATTGGTCCTCCTAAATTCAAGTTATCTGGACCAAATGTACAACTATCAATTTTCAGATGTCGGCCCCACTCAAACATCCGAACACTGTGGTTCTTCAGCCACCAACAGTGACCATCTCCCCACTGATCCGTTTCG
Source organism: Caenorhabditis doughertyi (assembly GCA_963572265.1). Lineage (NCBI taxonomy): Eukaryota > Metazoa > Nematoda > Chromadorea > Rhabditida > Rhabditidae > Caenorhabditis > Caenorhabditis doughertyi. The sequence goes on from OY751557.1 coordinate 10,459,656, forward strand.
GACGTTATGCGGCTCTCTCGCTTGGAGTCGTTTACGGTAAGAATTTTTTGAAAAACTCCGAACTCGGTCAACTATGAAAAAATGAACTCGTCCAACTAAATGGTGTCTATTCCAACGATGGAAAAATGTTATGCTGTTGTAAAAAAATTTACCTATGAGCGATTTGGAAGTCTTGTTTCCGGTTTCTTGGAATAAACCATCGAGTCGTAACTGAATATGTACTATCTGTTTTAAGGATTCTTCCGTCTTCGCCAAATTCGCGAGTACCACGCTGATATTCGTGAGTGGGAACACGAGAAGGCTGTTGCCGCTGCTGAGGAAGCCGCCAAGAAGAAGAAGTGGCTTGCCAAGGACGAGATGAGATACCTTATGCAGGTATGCTTTGAAACTGCGAAATTGAAAATACAAAATTTGGAGCCCGGTTCATAGTTTTTATTCAAAAAAATTTGAATTCTGGTTTCTGAAAAAATTTTTCAAACCGGGAAGTTGTTAATGCGTAGTTAAAGAAATTGGTTTCAAGGATCCAATTTCAATCGTCTCCGTTTCTGCAAATTCGATTTTCAAGTCTTGTTTAGTCAACTTCGACAATTGAAGCTTAGAAGTGCTTTGCAAAATCTGAGCAGCAGTTTTTTTTACAAAATATATCTTCCTTTGCCAACTAGTACAAGTCTAATCAATTTCGTTCTAAAAAGTAAACTTTGTTTTTTTTTCGAGAAGTAGAAGCTATAAAAACCATTTATCACAAAACTGATTTTTAGGTCGTCAACATTCCTTTCGATGAGGGAGTCAAGCAATTCGGAGTTGCCGATCTCTACAAGGAGGAATAAACAACGGCCACGAAGACACTATCAGATTCAGAAGAGATCTCCACTTGCCATCAATGAAATTTTATTCGAACAAGAGTAATTTCTTCTTTGTTTGATAGTGTGTTTTTATTGTATTCTTCTTTAAAATTTGAAGTTTTCGATTTGTTTTTATAGTAGCTAAAAAGATTGATTAAATGTCACTTTTTATTAAAAGAAAACAATGAAAAACATAAGATGAGCTTGACTCGAAGTCATCGGGGGAAATCACAATTTGAAAGAAGTTTTAATGGGATTGGTCAATCTGAAAAGACAAGAGTGATAGGAAAATTTGAAAGAACATAGAAAATGAGAAGACCTAAAATAAATAAATAATTTAGGATAGGTGAAACGAGGATATGTAAATGGAATCTCGAAACATTCGATTCTAAGTTCGATAATTTTGTATTGAGTTTGAACTTGTCTGGCACATTTGAAAGAAAGCTTTTCGGGTGGAAGAAATGAGAAACTAGAATCCTAGAAACGGGATGTTTTATTCGAAAGACACCATGGGCCTAGAGAACTAAAAATGAACCGGTAATATCAATTGTCGATGTCGGCAATCGGCTCTTCGGGTTGAAGTTGTTTACAATACTGGAACAGAATCTTCTGATAATATTCACGAGGAGTCAACGTTCGGGCGGTGGAACATCTGAGAAATACAAGAATTAATATGAGTTATTGTTGAAAAGAATGTCGCACCTGCTGGTATTTAGGTCGAGACTTTCCATGCTCTGAAGTACACGATCAGATGCAAATGAAAGTGTTCTTGGATGTTCAATCCATTTGAAATAATAGATATCAGGAGGGACATAAGGCCTTCCTCCTATCCAATTCAAATCTGGTTGCCTTCCATTTATCAAACAATCCAATAGATATTCTTCTGGTAATTGAGATAACTTGGTTAGTTGTTCAGCCGTTAAACCATAATTCTTCTGAAGAAATGCCACGTATCCGAATACTTCACCCAGGTGAACCACTTTTCCTCCGATCGTCATGAATTGACGTCCGAGACTACGACCATAGAAATGAATATCTCGGATGTACTCACTACCGACAAGATCTGAAAATAAGTGTTTGAATATATTGCTTTCAGATTATCGTTTTTTATATTTTCATCTGGACTCCCAGAATGAGAGATCTCGGAACTATCCAACAAGTCACATACCGATACACATAGTTGTGATAATTAGTCCAAAAACAATGTATGCAAGTGTTGCTGGTAGCCAATCCACATTGGAAGGTACTATGTCTCCGAACCCTAAAACCAACAATTATCGGACTTTTTTTGCGAGTTTAATGTCACGCACCGATAGTTGTAACCGTAACAAAACAAAAGTAAAATGCCTCGAAGAATGTCCATTCTTCCCACCAACGAACCATATAAGCACCACCCGCAACGTAACCTAAAAATGGTTTTAGTTTGTTTCGAACTTGAGGTTTGGTTTTTTTTTCTTACCCAGCATAATAAGTAAAATAAATAGAACAGAGACTCGTTTCTCATGATTTGATGGATCGAACTGAACTTGTTCTTCCTCCTCTCCTTCATTCTCATTCTCACCGCCTTCACTTCCATCATTGATCTCACTGATATCTGAAAATTTGAAATTTTTGGTTAAAAATATATCTTGATTATGATTGAGATTCTATGGAATTGAATTAATTTCAGTGGTAAGATAGAAATCATATTTTAGAGTTAAATTGCCCGTTGCCAAAGAGAACAGGTTTGTAAAACATTCTTCAAAAGTTGTTTCAACGGAATACGTTAAAGATTAAAAACTTACTATCAAATGTACCAGCATCACTGACATTATCCCTTTGCTGCTTCTTTTTTCTTCCAGTCCCACCACCAGCACTTGCAGCTGTAGCCGCAACTGTCGGATTATTGTTATTCGGATACAATTTCTGCGTTCTTTGCAGCAATTCTAAAGTTGGCATTGGTATGTGCCGACGTGGTAGTCGTATCCAGCAACAAGCCCATTTTATACACTTCAAACAGGAATTGGTGATAAATGACATAACTGCCATGTAGCCGTGGTGCAGTTTGATGATATAAGCTGGAAAGCGAAAACACGTGTGAATGGGTGAAATGTGGAAAAGATGTGCTTACTGGCAAGAAATCGTCCGATATCAGCGATGGTGACAAGAATAAGAGGGATACCGAGAAGTGCATAAAATATGATTGCAACTCGTCCTTCATCAGTTCGAGGTACAATGTGACCATATCCTGAAACTTTTCGTTTAAAATCAATACTTTACAAAAATAACCAATTCTAATCAACTACATTCATCCTGAATACTATTAGCCTTATTCATAACTTTCTATTTTCTGACTGATCTCCATTTTGTCCTTTCCTAAAATTTTGCTCCCTCTTTTATCTCAAAATCTGACCTTATGTTTCCCTTTATTTCCTCTATGCACACCCCAATTGTCTCCTAGAATGGGTGGTAGTAAATCAATCGAGTTCTCTTCTCGGAATGTGAATTTCACTTGTCTCAATCATCCAAAAGGAGGCGAATGTGTTCTCTTCGCAAAATATTTCTACATTCAATTCTTTTCATTGCTAGTGTGTCGGCTCTTTTACATGATTGCGTCAGATAGCATAAGTGCTCCTTTTCCTTTAAAAGTGTTCCCGAGAGAGATAGGAAATAGTGTGTTGAAATAGGAGACATAGACAAAGATTAATTGGAATTGAGAATTCGAAAAATGGGGAACAGGAACAATTTCTCATAGTTATCAATCTAATTAATCGGAACTTAGGTTAAGCTTTCCATGAGCGGCTGATAGTCCTCAATTATGAAAATAGATGAAACCTCTTATAAAAATGCATACCTATGGTGGTGATAGCTGTCCAAGAGAAGAAAATACTTGACATGAACGACCATTTGATAGGACCATCACCATAAATAACATCGTCCGGTGTCATGTAATTCCTCGTATAGTCCCAAAACACATCTCGAATCAGTTCATCCATTCTGAAATGGTATAATAATCTAATCAACTCTAAAAAAATCCGGTGAAACTCACCCATCATTTGCTGTTTGCCTCCACGTGGAATATGCTGTTCCGTTATTACTCATTCTCCACAATTGGTCCATTACTCGATTCTTCAAATCACCTATCCGCCTTGATGTTTCATTTCGAAGTTGCTGTTCGTATGGCTTTTCATACTGAAAGTTGACGTTTGTTATTGAAACCAAAACTTCTTAAAAAGTCAAAATATTTCGCTCCCGGGTGGGCTCGAACCACCAACCTTTCGGTTAACAGCCGAACGCGCTGCCTATTGCCACAGGTCATTCGCGGATCTACGCGTTTAGGATACGAATCGTATGCTGGGTCGTATTCGAGCCATTACAACCTCTTTCGCGAACATGGGTTCGCAAACGGCTGGCATTTTTTAGTCGCATACGGATGGGATGCGGCTCTAGCCAAAAAAGAAAATCTCAATCCTAACTTTCGCGCATGGTTAGGATGCAACGTTCGCATACAACGTCGTAAACCGATGTCGCTCCAGCTGCTATTAGCTGTTCGCGTACGACTGGTATGCGGATGCTTGACCTAGCAGAAGACTGTCTGGCCGAACTTATTTTTTAGTTCTTCCATTTTATTTTTATCGAAAAATAAATGTTTTTTTTTCGTTTTTATCATTTTTCGTGACTAAAACTACACATTCTATTTGCGAAAATTAATTTTATTGATATATGAAGTTTTTTTGCAGGATATCGCTAAAAATCGTTGTGATTTTCGAGAAGACGAGAGGAGTAGGACTCTGCTCTAGGACGAAAGTGTCGTAGCGAAGGTGAATTTATATTTTCTCATAATATATTTTCAGATAAATCGTCCGATTGGTGGATCGACAATACTGAGGACGACATCTACCGGATCGACCTTTTTTGGACGCCCGCCACTGATAAATTTATTTTTCCTCTTTTGTTTTTACTTTTACTTTACTCAATATACTTTTTTTCCTTTTTAGTGTTTTTTAAAGTGGTATAAGAATAAATTTTCACAACATTAATCATAGTATTGTTCAATTAGAACAAGAAAAAACAAAAAAAAAATAGTAAGCAGGCCGTTTCCCGATAGCAGTTCGTCGTATACGGATAACTGCCATTTAGCTGATTTTTGTGAGTTCGCAAACGGTTCGGTTACGGATCCGCAACGAGTCTCGTTTCCGTTACCGATCCCAGTAGTTTGCGACCGCTGGTGCATCCGTAACGGATAGTTTGCGAACTACCTGTGGCGCCACGGAAGCACAGAATTTTCTAGTTTTATTGGACTACAAAAGTGTGGCAAACTACCCCGATAAGGGAAGGAGGTTGACTGTTTGCAGTGTACACCTGACTATACGGGTAAGACAGGCAAGGTGAAACAATAATAAAGAACGTTTGGTCATTTTTAAATTTTTATGCGATATAATTTTAATAAAAACAAAACTTACGTGGTGAAAACATAATGCTCCTATAAGTGTGTACCCAATTGATAAAAGGACCAGTCCAAAATGAGGTAATGCCAATCGAAACCACTGAAAACATTTGAAATGAGATGTTTCGCATTGTTCTGTTTTAATCCTATATTAAGATACAGTTTCAATTCAAAAACAGAAAAAGAGCCTTCAATAGTATATTATGGCTCAAGTTACGGTACTCATATAAACCCTCTTCAATCTCTTTTTCCTTTTCTCCTCTTCCCATTTTTGATTCTCTACTTCAATAATTTCTTTGATACCAACACAAAAAAAGGAGTTGGCTCTCGATACCCTCGTAAGATTTCGTCCGATTCTTCACTTTTTCACCCTTTTCTATATTGCCAAAAGCATTTCTTGGACGTCACATGTCTGCGTCTCTTCTATTTTCTACAGTCTCTAAACAGACGATTTGGTGGGAAGTGATAGTCCCTCGGGGGGCGTCGATGAGAAAGACAACGCAAGTCTCTTTTGACCCTCTCTCTCTCTCTCTTCCTTTTTTCGGTGCAAAAATTGAAGATATCCCCTCGTCTCATCTCCTTCTATTTGAGAAGAATCGACGTCTGACACCACCAAAAAAAAGAGGAGAAGACCACCCAACTACCAAGTTTTTGAAGGATAACAAAAAGGGGGGTAAAAAGTTGATGTGGTCAGAAAGAGGAAGTGCCAATTTTTTGACTCATCAGAGAGTTGACATTAACAGAACGGGACAAATGAAAGAAGAAGTTAGCCCTAATAGAAGTGCATAGTGATCTTGATGATGAGAAAATGTGTTGTGGACTTCGAGAACCAAGAAATTCTAGTTGAAGTTATCAGAATGATATATTTACCTAAAAACCGGGCCCATTTCTTTTGAACCTGGTAGAAAAAATGCCGTTATGTTAGAGGTTTTTTGGTGAACCTTACATTTTAGATGCGCTAACTATATCTATGGAAACTTTAAATCTAGTGATTTATTCCTAACTTGAGACAAATTCAAATACAGTTCTACCATCAAATCATCATAACTGATGTTTTAAGAAATATTTTAACTCACCCTTTTCGTCCTCAACCACCACTTTTTTTCAGTTGGTTCATCGATCTCCTCATCTAGATTCTCGATTTCACCTTCCTGTTTATCCAAGTAGAGATTTAGCCGTTCCGCACTGAAAACAATTTACAATCATGGTTTTTATTCGGTACTGAAATCACAAATTCTTTCAGCTTTCCCTTTGAGATCAACCCCGGATGTTCTACATTTATATTTTCTCGTACTGATGTTGCTTTTCCTTTTTTTCCTTTTCTCTCTATCTCTTCTCTTTCATATTCTCTCATATGTTGCAAAAGAAAGCAATATATGTTGTTCTAACTTCTTTTTGTGTTCTCTCTTCAGACCACTCGTCTCCGGATTATTGGCGCACCGTGGGGGGCGGCGCGCCCATTGGCAATAGAGATGAGCACACGGCGTGGGGCGAAAAGAGTTCGACGCATCACTCACTCGACACTTTTTCGCGCACGCTTAGACAAGAGGAACATGAAAGGAAACAAGGAGGAAGAGACAGAAAAAAAAGAAGAAGGCCCCTGTCATGCCATTAGTAGTAGAAGTGGATGGCATAGAGATGAAAAAAATAGAGAAAGAAAGTGTCCGGCGGAGAACCGATCGACGCCAAATTTTTGAATTATTACCATACTATTTTTTGAGTAGTGTCTGGGATTAGGACCGAGACACTGGTTCCGAGTTTTTTTATGGAGCAATTGCGAGAGTTATAAGTGGAATTTGTGGTTTTTGCGGGGAAAATGGTAGGTGGTCTTTATTCCGAAATTTGAGGGTTAAACACGACGAAAGGTTCATTGTTGAGAATAATATCAAGCCGGATAACTCTTGATTCTACCTAAGTTTTTGATAATCTCGAAAAATTAACGACTGGAACTTTCAATTCAGATTTCCTGGTTTTGGGTAGGTGTAACCTATAAAAAAAAAGGTAATTCTAGAGATACAATCACGGATGAAAAGGGCTGTACTCACTTGAAATCGCACTCTATTGAGGTGTCTTTGGTCCTCATAAAAAAGCTTAGAAGAACTTTTCTATTCGGATTTTCTATCCCTCTGTTTTTTAGGCCTAATTTATAGTTTGTCCTATAAAAATTCATCATTTTTCTTTCTCTCTGTCTCTCCTATATCACATCTATTTGTATCTGAAGCACGTACCCATCTAACCCATCAAATCAGTCATTTGGACCAAAATAAAACAGGCAATAAACAAGTGCTTTCGAACAGGTGCTATCCCTAAATTCTCTTTTCACTGATCTACGTCATCTATATCTACTGGAATAACTTACTAATGTTCACTCAAACGAAACCTAGACGCATTGTAAGCATCGAAAAATTGAGCAGACAGTCTTCCTTGGACGTGCATTTTTTGCGGCAGATAGAGGTAAAATAATGGAGAAAAGAGGAGAAATAATGGGTGGTAAAAGTGTGAGAATACAGAGGAGGAGACGATGACTCTCGAATTATTCAAGAGGTTAGCCTTCTTTCTCTTCAGCTTTTAAGTTACGGGAGCAGCATAAGAGTGAAGATCCATCCTTGTGGAAAGTTATTTGGGTGCAAAGTTTTATATTTTGAAATTATGAACTTGTTCAGTGCGGTCAAAAAAATGAAAGGGCTTTAATTCGTTGAAATCGAATTAAAAATTCGCAGCACGGCTGGCTTTCATTATCGGGACAATTCAAACAAAATTGATAGTTTGATAGTTTGTTTAAATAGGTCTTGAAGTGAAGAAAAGTCAAATTCATTTATCAAAATGTTCATCAAAACCGCAGAATAATGCTGTGATCCATAGTTAGAAGAAAAAACGTACCTTAGTTCTTCAACATCATTATTTTGCTGATCTACCGCTGTCGCTGAAGCGATTTGCTGAAGGTTATAAAGAGATGGTGGAGATGAAGGCGGGCCTAAGGAAATTCCAGGTGATGAAGGGCGATGATGTCGTTGAAATGAGGACGTCGACGGTTGATATGACACTTGTGGATTTGGCGTCGACGCCCGATGCTTCATATACATAGGATTCAGCATCTTCTGTTTCTACGTCTTCTACGTCTTCTACGTTTTCAGCGACCACGACGACGACGTCAGTCGCCGTGCGACGTGAACGTCGTCGATTAGTACCTCGCCTTCTTCGCCTTCTTGCTTTTCTGGATGCAATATTCGGATGATCGTCGTCGTCGGTGTTCTCGTCGTTGCTTTTGTCACTGGCGGCTTGTCGTCTCATCCGCATGTGAATCGATGCATCGAATGAATTGACGGATTGAGAAGAAAGGTGGAAAGTGCGAAGAGGGGGTTTAGTGATTGAAGGAGAGTCTGGGAGAGCAGAATAAAAATAGTTTTATTGGTGATAACGTTTGGGTAATTACGAAGAGAAAGGGGAATGGTGAGAAGAAGAGAAGGAGGAAGTCCAGAGCACCGGCAGAAAGTTCTATGGTCAGGGATGATGCTTCATTCTCATTATAGAATCAACATTTAAAAATGTATATGCCATCTGAAAAGTATCTACAGACGTTCAGAAACTTCCTTGTAACATCTAAATCTATTTGCTTCGAATCTTCTGTTTTAGAATTCCAAAGAAATCTATTTAGAGCTCATCATCATCCCACAGAACAGACATAGAGCATTCCATCGTCTCCCAAATTTTCAATTCCACTAATTCGAATCCATCTCGGAATCCGTCGAACCAAAAATTATACGTTTATCCTTCTCACTCTTCTTTTTCTATCCTTCTATTCTTTTTCCGTATTTCCAAACAATCTAGCAGAAAGTGCAGAAAAAGAGCACGACTCCTTCTTTCTGGATAATCAGATATGGTGGACGCCTTAAGGCGGTTCATATCGAAAGAGTTTGACTGACTTGAGGATATGAAACACACGCTAATCTGATTGAGAGGCGGGGATGGAGATATGTTGAGGATGAGAAGATGGGAAGAAAAGGAGCAATATTTTTGGGAAGACGAATAAAGATTGGCACACTTATTCGGTTGGAGTATCCGCAAAAAAAAACAGAATTGGAAACGAACTTTTGCAGAATAGAATTTAGAATCGAGTTCCAAAAAAAATGAAGTGGATAGAAAAATGGATTGGTGTTGAACCAAAAACTGTAGTTTGCTAGAAACTTGAAACACGGTAATTCTCCTGTTTGGACTAAATCTTTTGAGTAATAACCGACTGTATTAATTGGGTTTAGCAAAAATTTATAAAAGGCTAATTTATTATGTTTTGTTTTATTAAAGTAGTATTGTCTAATTGTTGTTCAGACAGCTGGTCTTAGCAGAATAATAGATTTAAAACAAAATCAATCAAGTTCCAATCATCTGAAAGTTGCGACCAACGTTCAACAAGATTCATATCCTACAATTCTCTTATATTATTATGCGTTTTGGAACATATGAGACCCTTAACTTCATAGCTAATCTCATTAATTAAGCTAATAATGAAACCAATGTTATTCTTTCAGTGGATATTTGTAAGAAGTCTATTCTGACTCATATTCTAGAAAAACCTGAAGAAACTAATGAATTGGAAGATATTTCCCGAACCTTACTCTGCTCTAGAAGTTTTTCATTTTGCGGGATACAAAATAATATGCTTCCATATTATGCTTCCCTCCTAGAAGTTTATCAATTTTACTAGGATTAGCGCAGCAGGATGAACAACGAGTTCACCTGGATTTTGAAGGAAAAAAAGAAAAACAAAATGAAAAACAATAAGAAACCAGTGCATGTTTCTGGTTCCTAGAACAAATCTGTGTGAAGAGGAGAAGGAGGCGTGGCCTTCTTCACCCTCCCACCCTTTTCTTCCCGTCTTCACACAAGAATAGACGGGGGTATCTTTTTGGCGACTTGACCTGGCGCCGCCCACTTTTTCGTTCTTCCCCATACTTCGTCGCCCGTCTTCTTCTTCTTCTTCTTCTTGTTGGAGCTGGTACTCCGTGTCCTGCACAGCTTCGGGTCCCGTCCGTCCCCGGAGGAATCTGGGTATGAATATGAGTGTGTGTTTGTATGTGTGTATGTGTGTGGTTAGAGTGCGGTCTCCTTTTCTTCCCATTCTTCTTCACACATCCTTCTCACACAAATACGCAACTTTTCGGCGCCCTTCGACTTTTCGAAAGACAACGGCTACTCGAAGAATATGGAGACGAGTGGTTGGAGTCAAGTTTGTCCGGAGTAGCCGAGTCCAAAGGATAACAGAAAAGTAGCAGTAGAACAGACAATAGATGGATTTGCATAACCAGCAGAGTCAGCAGTAAAACAGAATAGGGACTGCGACCACCGACCAAAGTTTTTTTTAGTCAAGGTACAACAAGTAACCTTCTGAGCTGGAGCGTTGTTTGAAAACTCCACAGGTGACAAATTGTATAAGGGGAAAACTGATAGTTTTCATTTTAACTTCAATTTTCAGCTGATCGGAAGAAAGATCTCATTCCTACAGTGTGACCACTTTAGCTATTGAAACAATAACTGTATTATAAATAGTCGAAGTATAAGAAAGGACAACTTGATAATACAGGAAAAATACAATTCAGAATTAAACTTTTTCTTGATATTACATTCAATCAGATCAACTCACTTCTTTTCATTTCTCTTCATCTGCTCCATCTGTTGAACTGAAGCAGGAAACAATGCTTCCAGATAACTGACCGACAACCTCATCTTTCGATATCTTTGATCCCAAGGACTATTCAAAACATTTTCGGTTTTCGGTATTCCATTTGCTATCTTCATTCGCGGACCCAACTTCTGTTTCATCTGTTCCCTCTTCGTTTTGAATACTCTTTTAGAGTTTTGTACTTCATTGAACTTTGGAATAATAGTTAAAATAGGGGTGAGATTCGTATTATTTGAAGAACAGGACGGCATTTTTGAGAAGAAACGAACTGAGTAATAAAAAACAACAAGAATGGGGAAGTGGTTGCGAAGTCCGAGTCCGAATGATAATCCTGTTTGGACTCCCACATAGCCTCCGGCCATCTTCCAAATAATGTTCAAAACGACGTAGATTTGAAGAAAAATCAAAAATTTTCGCTCCCGGGTGGGCTCGAACCACCAACCTTTCGGTTAACAGCCGAACGCGCTGCCTATTGCGCCACGGAAGCACATTTCGCTTCGGGTTCTCTTATCACTAGGTTTTGAAACAACAGAGATAGATTGTAAAGTGTGAAACTTACCGCCGATAGATGTGATGGGCGAACTTGGCGCGCGCGAACATTGTATTCGTGTTCGATCTATCCTCGTAGTCTGACGGTTCGCCGAGATTCGAACATAATTGAGAAGCCGATTACTAGAAAGTTGAGGTTTTTTGAGAGTTCACGAGGAGAAAGAATAGTTCAGAGGAAAACTTTGAAAAGAAAGAAAGATAAGTGGAGTTACATCTTCGAAGTATCTAGGAAACTAAATGAAAATCATTTATCAAATAATTTGGCCAGAAGAAAGTCTGATATCCTCATCATAACACGTTTTACTAGATCAATAACGGTAAGTTAAAATCCAAAAAATAGGATTAGGGCCTCATGTTGTCGAAAACTTTAAAATTGTCAAAAAATTGAAACTCATTTTGCGAACAAAAAAGTGTATGAGATTAAGCATAGAAACAAAGAAATACACTGAATGGAAACTTCTGAAGATGCGCAACATGTTGCTCTTCGACTGGGATTGATACTCCCGGAAACAAGGTGAAGGAGCAGTTCAATGGATAGAGCATATAAGAAGAAGAGACGCAGAGAATGTCGACTTCTCCAAACGGATTGGGTTTCAATATCAGAAGGAGAAGTTGGGGGAGTCACTCACCAGACTTCGAATTATTGTGGGAAAATTAGTACATTGGTTTATACATTGATGCTTGAAAATTGAGCAAGTCAAGAATTAAAATCAGTTGAAAAAAGCTTCTTACAATGACTTTCAAGAAAAATCAAAATTATATTCAGATAATTACTAGTTACTTGATTCAGGAAAAATTAAGTTTTTCGAACAATTTATTTCTGGTGCCTTCAAAAAAAAAGAAAACGAGAACCTCCAAAAAAAGTTCAAAACTGAATTGCTCCAAAACTAATTTTGTGGTCGAAAAGTGCAAAGTGGTAATGTTCATTTTGAAAATCTAAAATGACGGGTAACGGGGTATTTAAAAGGAGACTTTTCAAAACTCTTTTCAAAACGGCAACAAATTGGAACATTAGGTACGAAAAGGGGAAAAGACAGATAACCTATTGAAGAATAATTGCATGTGAAAGGGAAGAATGTTCGGAAAGCAGACGAATATGGTGCTTGAACTTCTTATGACGTTATTCATTGATGACTATGAAGTTTTTTTAAACAGTCATAAGAAAAAGAAAAGTTTAATGTTTTATAATAAGTAGACATTTGATAATACATTCTTTATTGTCCAGAACCTAAAAGCAAAGCCGTTCATAGCAAGGTTTTGAACTAACTAGATTACGTTTGAAAAGTTCCCAAAAAAAATGGATAGAAATATGAAATTAACGCCGTTCATCTCCTTTTTCCTCTTTTTTTTCGTCTTTCTTTTTTCATTTCATATCCAGAAACTATTTCTCTCATATCTCGACGACACTTTTTCAAGAGCATTTTGGTCTTCGGAAGGCGCCACCAGTCAAAATGTGAATAATTGAGTGAACTGAGAGCGGTGATGCGTCTTCCAGAAGATGTCAAATGATGACGTCGCAATGGAAAATATGATTGAAAATATGAAGGAAAATGAGAAAACAACTAAAAAGTTTGTAGTTGAATCGGATCAATGAAGGTGTGATCAATCAGAAGGCTACTAAAATATCCTGATTGCTCTTGAATGAAAGTGTTACTCTTACATAACAATAACAATCGAACGATGACGTAACAAATGAGAAAAGCCATCAAGACTCCAATGAGACATTTTGATAAAATCATAGTTGTGTCCAGTGGTGATAAGCCGCATGAGAAGGAAGAGATAGAAACAAGCAGCGGGTGTCTATAAAACAGATGGATGTCGCGGAAAATGTTCCGTCAGTTCTGTCAGTTGTTAGATCTTCAGGAGCAATTGAGAGATGCAGAAATATTGAACTGATGTTTGCAAATCATTTTATAATTTTTGAAAGGGAGGAAAAACTTTTTTTTAAAATAAGACTACATGAATCTAACTAAGAATAATCCTAAAACATAGTTGTTCATTGCTCAGAATTTTCAGAAACGAGATTTTTGATATACTACATTGGAAGAACGATAGAGCATGGCCTCACTGTTAAAACGATGTTCTTGTAAATGAGTTGTCAATGGAAGATTTTCGAAAGTTTGGACTGTACAAGTTTATGTCTAAGAGACAATGATTCCGAAACTTCCAGTCTAATGAATTAAAAAGTGATCAATGTGATTCTTTGCTTGAAAAGAGATGAGAGTGTCTTGTCTCGAATGAAAAATAGAAACACAAAAAGTGGTTGCAGGCTTCGCTGCTTTCATTGTGATGGTGTTGGCTGGTCCATCCTGAGGCGCAAAGTGCGTGCCAATAGTTTATTCATAACTATACCGCCTGTTTCGTTTCGTTCATCACTTCTACTCACTCTTTTTTCCAGCGCTTCCCTTCTCATTTTTTGACTTTTGGGTGGGTAAGTACTCTTATAAATAGGGCGGGTAAGCAAGTGCGCTCAACCGGAACTAAAATACTGTTCAAAATAGTAACAAAGTAGTATTGAAATCAGAACAAAATATCGATAAAAGAGGGAAAAATCCAAAAATAAAAATTGGTCGGACAACATTGAAATTTCCGGATTAAATTGTCAAAACTCTCCGTCTGTGAGAGGCGCGCGCGGCGGCTCGCGACCCAAAACTTTTTTTTGGGAAAAGCTAAGTTGTTCGAAACGGACACAGAAATAGTAAACTGATTATTGAATAAGCGAGACACCACAACGAAGAGTTGTCAGTCCAGAAAAGGACAAGATGCCTTCTGAAAGAATGTAGAAAAAGAACTCACTCTTCAAGACGAGTTGACCTTGCTGTGTGCATCGAATTTCGGTTCGAAAAGTCCGATTCGCGGTAGCTTTGTGGTAGGGATCTGAAATTGAAGAAAATTATTCTATGAATCAGCTGGAACTTCATCATTATTTCAATGCTTTTTTGATAGGTGGGTTTCTCTCTAGAATTTAAATGTTAGAAATATGTCAAACATTATAAATTTAGGAATACTCTGCTTTCATAAGAAGTTTGGAAAACTTATTGAGTAAGAAATGAACTAAGACTTGATTTCTCTATTACAGTGTCAAAAAAGGTTTAGGATGTCGCATTTTCACAGTAAATAAGCAAAGAACTGTCTATGAATTAGCGTAAGAACTCACTCATAACGATGCGCAATTAGGTTCGGCATGACCAGGTGAGTCAAATAGCCACTCATATAGCTCATGGCGCATTTGGCTCTCACCACAGAGAGTACCCACAACACCAACACCAGTGAAAATGTGTCCAAAAAATGCTCACGGGGACTCTATTACATCCTTGTCTCTTCCTTTTCATTCATCTCGTCTTTCGCCTATTTTATGTTATTATTTATTCGTCGTCACCCGATGGACACCGCTCTCTGTTCAATTCTAGTACTACGCGTGTAGTGACGATGAAAGAAGAAGAATAAGGAAAAACCGACGATGAAATGAATTTTTAAAATTTAGAAGGCAAATGACAAAATGGAAAAAGGGAGAGAATGAAAAACATCGAAATAGAATGAAGTGATATCATCCATTTGGGACTGATTTTCCGGTTACTGTACGCCATATAATCGTTTTGATTTTTCAGTCTTGTATTTTTGTTAGGTTTCAGATAACCAAAAAGGCTTCTATCTACTCACGGCGGTATCGGCGGAGGTGTGATGAATGTTCCGATGAGTGGCTGCTTCATCATGCCACTCCGACTTGTTGATGGAACCGCCACAAACTGTTTCATTTCGAGTGATGAAGACTAGATAATGACTGAAAAATCTAGGTTCAGACTAGGAGCAATGATGAAACTTTTATTATAGTAATGCCAACTTTGAAAAATTCCAGAAAAACTCACATTCAACCGCTATCCACCAGAAGTTTCATCCAGAATGAAGATGATGCCAAGGATATGGGTGTTATCTAAAATTTATGCAGTTAATACGGGAGTGGACTGATTAGGAAGATCAAGAATCATTAAGAGTTGGTTTAAAGGAGGACTGAACTCGTGTTTTTTTTCTTTTAAATTCTGATGCAGTTTTTTATTCTGAACATTTTCTTTCACTGCGACTTCACTCAAAAATCACTCTAAACGGTAGAAAAAAGGCGTTTAAGGCATGGCCGCGTACAGATTCACGGCCTAGGAATTTGAAAAAAAGCGCGCGCAAGGCGCATTTTTGTCGGATCCTAGGCCATCAATCTGTATTGCGTGCTTCTTTCAAACGCCTTTTTCACCCGTTTAGAGTGATTTTTGAGTGAAGTCGCAATGAAAGAAAATGTTCAGAATAAAAAACTGCATCAGAATTTGAAAGAAAAAAACACGAGTTCAGTCCTCCTTTAAGAAGTTAGGTGAGGATTCCAAAAGATTCCCAAGTACGTAAAAGTTCATGAAAGCTCTTACAGGTTCTTTACTACTTTATTTAATGTTGTTCCAGAACTCCCACTCATTTCACAGACAAAGATCTAAACGATTCTTGATCTTGAATTTCAAGAAGTGAATAAATTAATCATCGTGCACGAAATGAATAAAGTCGGATATTTAGATGTCCGTATGAATTCATTGAAATAATAATGAAACAAAGCAAAGTGAAAAGAAAGAAGGAATTGTTTGAAAGGAAGAAGAAGACGTGTATGTAAGTGTGCAAGTGAGATCTAGACCTAAAGCACCATGAGCACCGTCAAGAAGAGATAGAGAGATAGATACGTGAACTCTTCTCAATATGAACTTTTTCTTGGCTTTGTGTTATTCCTCTATGACTATTAGGCATGTCCGTGACACTCTATACCCTCTACACAAACCAATTCTATCTCACTAATTGTCTCCAGACTTTTCAAAAGTATTATTTCATTTTAATTGTATTATTTTAGTGGTAGCAGAGTGGAAATGAAGAAAAAAGATGAAAAACGAAGAGTGAGACGTTTTGAAGAGCGCATAGCACTCGAAATATCCTCTATGAACTTTTATTTTTGAAATGAAATCTAGAAAAAAAGGAAAAAAAAACAAAAAAAAACAAAACAAAAAAAGGAAGAGAGGAGGAAAAAGAGAATGCTTATACATAAATCGAGATACTACTATGTATATATGACTACCTGAGGAAGTTGGCGCCACCCGTCAGAGAGCACCATTTGTCATTGAGAACCACCTGAAGGTAGGTTATATCGCCACGAAATACACATAGAGACCACTTGTAGGTTTTCAAGTTTTTGCAGGTTTTCAGGAAGGTCTCACCCAGGAAATAATTGCTCACAAATCGCGAAAAAAAAAGAAGACGTGAAAGGGAACTTGATGACAGAAAGGTAAACATACTATACACTTATTCAATGGAAGAAGAAGGTAATAGGAGGATAACTCTGTGCGAGTGGTGTTCTCCAATGGCAATCTAACATGCACGATTCTCTTTAGCTACTCTTTCTTTTGCCTTGAATTCTGTTGTTTACTGAGATACCACTAGACTGGTCAATAACAATGAGAAGTTAGTGAGACTTAGTGATGCGAGTAGATCCCAGATTGGATATGAACTTATCGTAAAATTTCTTTGAACGAAATGAGCTTTGTTCGTGAATGAGGAAATCATACTTCACACCTGTGTTCAATGAGTTTATTGCTTGTTGGTTCCGTCTCCGGAAGGTTTATAAAAAGCGAGATTAAAGTTTCACAGATCGAATTGGAATACGTATATTATTACAGAACCACCCCGAAAGCCGAAAATACATCTGGCAAGCTGATGTTTGATTGAACCGAGGTTTAATCAAACCTATTGTTCCTAGAAAAGTTTCGTTACAGTACACTCTTGCATGAAAAACTTTGTGTGGTTCAAGTTTCTGCTAAAAACCTACGTTCTGATATCTTAGGATGTGGAACACACATATTCAAGTCATAAATCTTTTCCTTAACTCTCTTGTGCATGTAAATTGATCAGGGTAACAAGATTTTCTCTTGTTGCTATGGGGAAAATCAAACATCAACCCAATTCTGATAACTTTTCCAACTGAGAAGTTTCGTTCTTTTTATAGAACCAATGGAGTTGCACTTCTGATTCCATGGCACATAAAAAGAACACAAACAAGAACAAATAAATATTCTAAAGGAGAACAAAAAAAACGAGGTATCCGGTAGATGACGTCCATCCCTCTACATAAAGGTGTACTCACTGGCGCTAGTAGGGGTGCGTCTGTCTGTCATTTCACTACAATTACGTCTCCCCAAACCCGCTCTTCAGTAGGTGCTCACTCTGCGTGTGTAGAAAGACCCTCTCTGGCTATTTCTTTCTTTTTTTCTAAAGGCCCATGACCTATTATTTGTGGTGAAGGTGGTGGTCGTGGGCTTCACACAACGAGGCCGCAAAAATTGGTCCGAATTTGCGAATTATTGAGAAAAGAGGTGAGAGATTTAGGAAAAAAATATATATACAAAGAGCAAAGATTTTTGTTGGAAACTTTTAGAATCTCGTGGGGATCGAATGAGACTTCGGAAGTTTATCGAAATGGGACTGTAGATGAAGCAGCACGATATCGTAGGAAGTCGGAAATTATAAATCATAAAAGATTTAGATACTGATCTAACTATTCAAATCATTTTGAAAAGTGTATCGGAAAATGAACTTTGAAGGCATGCACTTCTAAATAAGGAACCTAGAAATAAAATACAAATGGAATCATGCCAGAAAATGTTGAAAAGGGTTTAGAATACTGGGATACTGTACGTTGGATCTGACAGCGATAAACGTTCAAGTATGTGCTAAATCAAGACAGCATATTAAGGGTAGTCTGGGCACCTTATGAGACAAAGTGACTTTATTCATCTGCTTCTCTTCTCTAAACCATCATCTATCTCAAAACCTTTTCCAACATGTGGATCTCGACGGAAATTCGAGCTGCCGCCGCCCTCTTCTTCCAAACACCCCAGACCCGCCACAATGAAGATGATGATGATGATGAAAATGTTGAAAATTGTCTGCTCTTTGTCTCCGAATCATTCTACTTTTTTTATTAGTGCTCTCTTAGCAAAGACTAAACCGACATCGACATCAGAGATATGACGGCCCCCGAGTCAAGATTTTTGAACATATGATGGATTGGAACGAAATAGATTGATGGTTACAAATCTTAGGAGAAGAGATAGAAAGGAGAGAAAAAAGGTGTAAATGTTATTTTAACTCGACTTGAAGTTTTAATTTTTCTATTTTATTGTTCCGAAAAAGATGGGTAGCTATGTGTAGTAACTTGTGAAAAAGGTCTCGAGTTTCCTGTTTGAAAAAAACTAGATATGATTTATATGACGATGGTCACATATCTTATCTAAAGTTTGATGTTAGTGAATATAATATCAAAGTTGTAAAGTTTGTAAAGTCAGACTTAATATAAAACTATCCAAGAAACTTGGTCTGAAAACATTCATGCAGAAGCCTGGAAAATCCAAGAGATAAGAAATGATGCAGTGAAAACCACAAAATGTTTGGAAGACACGCCAATATGACACAAATGAGCTGTTCGTCAAGTGACTTTTCGATGAAGAACTTCTTTCACTCATCTTCAGTCGTCAAAATCCATGGTCATGACAACCCCGAACTCCGATTCTTCTTCTCTTCTTCCTCTCACTCCCTTTTACTTCTTTTTCGTAATTCGAGAAGTCCATTTGAGATAGATATGCGCATTTGTTGCTATGGACAGTGCTTGAGATGTCTCAGACATGGAATAAAAAAATGAAAAATGAAGAAGAAGTCAAGTCTGAACATACGAAGAAAATACTAAAACGGACGAGACTACATAAAAAATGAAGTGGTCAAGAGAATCTTTGAAAGCTTGAACGCATCCAGAGACCAGTGGAGTGAAGTGTGAACATCGCGTGAGGAACAGAAGGGCAGATGAAAAACAGAGAAAAAGAGCTCCGGGTAAATGACAGGGTGTCCTGACGTCCCCGCACCTGGCAAATCGAGACAACGACCTCGGAACGAAATGAGAAACGAGCGAAAAAGTAGAGGAGAGCTCATTAGAAGTGCTCATCGGAGCAGAAAAGCTAAACACGGAACTATGATTAGATTCACATTTGACTAGCGGCCATGTCTGAATGATAACAACTATATTTATTAAGACGTTGTAAAGTTAATGTGGAAAGGGAAAAGAGCAACAGACAAATGAGGATCCGTGAGGAGGGGATGTCTATACTAAACAGGTTCGGGGGGAAATAAATGAAAAACAGAACAAAAAGAAGAGTAAGTTTAAAAACAATAAAAAATTACTCCAAGTCGTCGGTGTCATCGATGAGCTCTTGAATTTGTGCTGGTGGTGGTCCGTCTCCGAGATATTGAACCATTGGTGGCTCATTCTCAGCTTCTTCTGCTTTTGCTCCAAACATCTCGGCTAGGCGCTGAAATGAGGAGGTTTAACCGGGACACATAGTCAAGCAGCCAAAGTACTGATTAAAATAAACCGGCAGTGCCGTGCGATTTTTGTTTGAAATAAAAATTTGGACGCTGCTGTGGCTGATTTCCATTTTGTTCGGATTATACGTTTTTTCCGAGATTAGCTTCTTTTCAAAGTTTAGAATGAACGCATCATTTCAACCTAATTCCGTCAAGTAACAAAGGAAACAATAAACTCACTTCACGTGTAGCCGGTAACTGTTGAACAACAGCGCGGAACTGTTCTTCCGACAGTGTTTGTTGGAAGATAGACAAAAGTTGCTGAGATTCTCCGCAAAGCATGACCGCGTTGGCAATGTGAACAGCTCCTTCTTCAACGTTTCCAGCGGCCATCAACTCTTCTCCGAGCTGAACCTCTTGCAAGAAGAATCTTTGCATCTGCGATGCATCGGTGACGTCCGGGAGGACTTCATTACCGGCAGCTGGTGCACGTCGAATAGCCATGCCTCCTGCACCTGCTTGAGCGCGTCTTTCTGGAATAAGAAAGTTTCAGATGAAATATCAGAAAATACTTACTTTGCCTAATCTTGTCCTTGTAGTCTGGTGCATTGATTCGCTTGTGGTCGAAGTAGATGCAATATCCGAGAAAAGCCGCTCCAGCGACTCCGGCAGCTAACACGACGTTAGATTTGTTGAATCCGAGAATTGTGTCCGACATTCCTGTAATGATTATGATAAGAAGATCAATTTCGGAGAAAAAATTAAGAAGAAAAGAACGATGAACAAAAACCATTCTTGCATCACAGGCTTTCAGATTTTTTGTAAAGGTTTAAAGCGATAAAGAAGAATTATAAAATTTCCTCAAAGGTATTTGAATTTTTTCTACATTAAAAAAACAATCAATGTCTTAAAACTTCGAGACATTGCTAGAAAATAACTGGGGAAGTGAATTTATGCGCATCTCGCGAATTGCGCAAGCAGCACGCGAATGGTGCCAACTTCTGGCTAGCGCACATTATGAGAGAAAACGAGCGCGATGTTAAAATAAGGCTGTCGAAGTGATTGGGTGCGAAGAAAACAAAAGAATTTTTTTATATGTAAAAAAAATTTAACTAGAAGTTTCACGATTCATTCAGAAAGCGAAGATGTGAAAATTATGACGACAGATGTCAGAGATTGAAGAAAAAGAATAAGCGCTCCACCAAACGCAATGATTGGAAAGAAAACACGAAGGACATCTCTGATAACAAAAACTATGAACTGTATATATATAAGGTTAATCACTTACTCGTGCTTTGTAACAATCATTTTTCTACAAATTCGAATCTTTTTCGAAACATTTGCTCCTGTTTTATTTCCTTTGGTATTCTCTACAGTAGTATCTTCAGTGTGAATCAGTAGATTAAGACGGTTGTTAGGTCCATCGGTGAGCAGTTCTTCCGGGCGAATATGTTCTTGTCTACAATTCCACAGTCTGAAGAAGGCAAGACGAAGTGTTCTCACCTGAGAAGTTTCTCAACATCAGTACTAGTCATTGTGATGAGAATGAAAGTTGTAAAATAGAAATGGATAAAGTAAATGTGAATAGGATGCCCCTGTATAAGAGTTCTAATTTCAAAAAGTCACCATAACATTCCATTTAGCCTTACTTGATTATTAGTTGAAAGCATAGGCATTCGCTTTGGATCTATCCGGCTGAATAAACATCAGGATTGTTTTTCCATCTCAAAACTCTGATAGTGAAAATGCTTCTTTACTTTCAACGAAATCGAAAGACCAACAATATGATAATATCATTGCATAATGTGTTTTTTTCCATTTCTTGCCCTCATTCCTTCGATTCTTTCTCCTCTTTCTATTCTATTTCTTTCTTACATTTTCAGACCTTTTTTCACAAAAAATATAACTCAAATTGCCATTCTTTTCGAGTTCTCTTTGTTGTTTGTTAGTGACTAATACCAAAAACTAAACAGATGTTTGATGAAACGAGTCCGAATTTCACACTGTTTGCTCAATTGATTTTTGTGGTTGGCGCGCGTGTATGTGCTCGGCAGAGCTCATATAGCCAATGTGACCTGGCTCCTGTTTCCTCTTTCAAATTCATTTTATTGCCGAATCTCTCCTTTTTCATAGTTTTCAAATCTTTATTTCGTTGACAAATCAATCGTTCGTTTCGTTTCAAATCTATTTGCACCGGTTACTGTGCCATGAGATATATTCTCGGAGAATCAAGATAAAATTACAGAAAGCTTCGAAGCTAACTTTGAATGAAATTAGCCAAAAGAATAGTGTAATATTACTGGGACCGGGGATGGTTATGAACAAAAAGTACAAAGTTATATGAGTTATGCAATAGTTAGAGGATACGGTAGGAATACATATTTAGTTTGTGATCCAGATGATGAAGATTCCAATGAGTAGGAATGCGATGAGCCCAAGAATGATCATCATCTAAAAATATATAGATTTATTTGTATCCAGGTACATAATCTTCAAATATTCATCATAAATGTTTATGTCTAGACCTCTCTGTACATTTTTCAGTGCCTAATTTTGTTTTGATTAAAACTTACGCGGACATTCTGCCACCAATACTTTTGGCGAAGAGTTCGTGAAGATTGTTGAAACTGAGAAGCTCCGCTCTGAAGTGCATCGGCACGATGATCCAAAGAACTGAGTTGAGCTTCACGCTCCATCACTTTGGTCACATTGTTCTAAAAATGAACAGTTTGGTCCTGTAACTAAACAGTTGTCAGGCATTATATATTTATTTCACTTCCCTCCTATTTCCGATTCTTGAAAAATTTAAAAGATTCATCTCAACAACTGCGTCTCTCATCTCATCCCTTTTCTCTTCACTATTTACTTAACACCTTCAAAGAAGTTCTCCTTTCCCATTGATAGGCAAATTCAAAATAGTACAAAACATTCACAACTAAGTGTTGGATTCGTGATATCAGACATAATGTATTCATGTAAGTTTTTCCTAAAATCAGAATCAGAAATTTTTATTGGAACATAATAGAAAACTAGGTTGTCTGGGAATGAAACTTTAATTAAAAAATCATTTAGGTTTTTTGGTTTCATAAGGTTTCACCAAATCAGAAAACTCCAAATAGAGCTATTTCCTTGAACTCACTCTCATAACATCGATGACCTCGTTAACCTGAGCCTGTGCCATTTGCATACGCTTTGAATTATATGTTCCAGTGACTGGAGCATCTCCAGTTCCAGCCTCCACGTCATTAACATTTTGATTGTTTGAAGCCATTATGAAGAAACTACTCTAAAAAGAAACTCTGATTGCAGATCAAAAAATGATCAGAGGCAACAATGAAAACGAAATAGAAGAGAACGGGAACAACTTTCTAATGGTGCCAGTAGGTCGTCCACTACACTTGGACACGACAATGCTGCCTTCTAGACCAACGTCTCCATACACTATGGTAGGTCTTACAAGACTGAGAAAGTGGGCGGAGCTAAAAAGAGCTTATGGGTGGGAGGGTTTCACTCAATTTCAATCCTAAAACACTAAAATGAAAATGAGAATAGTACAAAAAATTGTTGTTGTCTGTTGCCCTCTGTTTTCTTTTTGGAATACAAACATTCAAAAACATATATGACACATACAATAAAAAATAGGAAAACGAAATAGAACAAGAAGAAAAAGCTTCAACATCATTCAGATATTCACATAGTATCAGACTCACTGAGAATAGTTCTTCAACTGATTTGTAAGTTCTTTCAATGTTTCTTTATGAAAAACTTTTATGATGAGAATGCATCTAGGCTGCTTATAGTAACAATATTCTATTTAAAGTCAGATTCAAAAATAGTTCTATCCATTTTTTGATTGTTTCTCATTCTTTTCAAACTCATGAAAGTAGGATTTCGAATGCAAACATTCGCTTCTTAATGAGAAAATAAGAGCGAAGAACTCGCCGTGACTCGAGATTTCCTAGAATAAAAGCTCAATAAGAAACAGTTTTTTTCTTAATGAATTCACGTCTTCTAAATGGACAATCATAAAAAACTGAGAATTCTATGGGAAAAATATTCTAAAAACTGCTGTGTGTGCACCCCTTGTATTCTGCTTCTAGCAACTATTCCCGTGATTTACGACGTGGCAACCGCCAACGGAAATTGAAAAAGAGAGCGAAGAGCCAGTACAAAATGAAATATTATGTAGTGGTGATGTGGCATTTCTTATAAATGATGTAAGGAAATTGAATAGATTGATGTTAAGAGGTGCAGATATGAGTTCGGACCAACAAAAAATAAAAAATTCGTATTGTGTTTGTGCTCCTTTCAACTTCTCGTGCTCATCAAAACCCATAAAGAAGCTTTTTCGACTTTCTTATCAATCATATTTTTGGTCGACAATTTCCATCGCATGACTTGTGATGTTTTTTGAGAAACATATTTGATCTATTCATGAAAATGCATACAATTGGTCCAGACATCTGGACCTTACAAAAAAGTGGGTCATCTTTATTAAAATGACATTATGAAAGACATCCAAGATCGGAATAATTGAGTTGCTCAGTACGAAATTTCAAATTGAAAGTGATGTTATGAGAATAAAGGACGCATAGAATAGGAAATGGAAAATTCAAGAATATTAGCTTCTTGACAACTGGAAAAGTGTCTTAAAGAAAAAGAGGAAAATATGTAAAAGTTGTGACTTTTTTAGTGAGGAAATGCAAACACAGACTGTGAAATGATGTGGATGGAGGAGAGTGAAAAATGATGGTTGATAACACAAAATATATTGATTACTTTGAAAAGGGGAGAGAGCATTTGGAAATATTGTTAGTCATCCATTTCTGAATCATTTTCTCTTCATATTTGTTGACGAGTTCTTAGTTTCTAATTCAACTTCGAATTATTCAAATAAATCTAAAAATGGATCGAATTGAGAAACCAACCCATCTAACTATAAACTTTTCGGATGAAAATCATGCACAGGTTTGAGTTTCATTTGGAAAAAGTTAATCCGAAGAAAGTTGAATTATGGTTTCAGGATCATTCTCCTGCGCTTAGCCAGAAGATCAAAGTGCCGCAGAAGCAGTATAGTTCACAAGAAGATCCATTGAGAAGAATGGCGACACCAGTTTTTGATAAGGTTTGTTCATGATTTTTCAATGGTTCTTTGAAGGTAGAAGGCTCAGTGAGCTCCCATCTTTAGGCAATATTGAGTTATTCTGTTCTAGATACATACAAAAGTTGTAGTTCTTCCAATCACCTCCAGTTAAGTTCCCTACACTGAAAGACTCTTAATTCTTTTCAATCCCAATGTTTCAGCACGAACAAGAAAGTCGTAAGAAAGGTCCCTCATCAGCTGCAACAGTTCTTGCCCTCTCCGGTCTTTTTGTCGTCGGCACCACCCTCATTCTCAGCGGGATTATCGTTTTGATCGTGGTGAGTGAAGAGGAGTGAATGAGTGAAAAAGATGAAGACGTGAAACGGTCGAGTGACAGATAAATACGCATTGTGTCCTATCGTTTAAATTTGATAATGTTCTTCGGCTTCTCCGTTATATCAGCTGGTTTGGCTAAATCAATGTAGAGCGGAAAAAGAGAGAGAGAGAGGAAAGGAGTGTGATGCTGGTCAATCATCAAAATTAGGCGAAACGTCAAAAAATTAAATAATGTGGTCGTGATATAAAAAATGGAATGGAATTTGGAAGAAAAAATGAAGAACCTGTTTAGATAGTCTAAGGAATGTGAGTGTCAGTCATGTTGGATAAATTAATCTTGTATTGATGCTCCAGATCGACACCTTTGAAAATACTTTCCTAAACTCTACCATAACTTTTGGGAAGCTCTTCAGTTTCATCAGACTCCCTATTAAAGGAGCTCAAATATAGTTTCTGGCTCTCGAGAAGTTCTTCGTGGGTTTTATATAAAATTTTACCACTTATCAGTACACTTCACTGACACAAGTTATCTGACGACACGTTTTAGAAGAGCATGACAATAACATTCTTTCATTTTACATCTCATCCCTGCGAGTTTTTCCTGAAACCAGTGATAGAGAGATATCACGTTCTTAGCTCTTGCCCTAGTAGTTTCGTGTGCTCCAGGGATTTTTAAATCTCACTGATACCTTTCTTGTCTTAATCTCAATATTTCGTTGAAACTGAAACATGAAAACTGAAAACCGCACAGAACATAATCCTCAATACCCGATTCTCTCGAAAGTGACACTTCTTCTCGCTTTCATTTCCCATATGAGAAGACAATACACCTGATGGAGACGTAGATGTCCTTATCATCCGTCGCACATCTTTTATACATCCTTAAATTATCTCTTTTTCCCTTTTTTCCCTTTTCATGGATGCTTCTCACTTTCATTGTTTCTCTTCCCCTCTCTTTTCATCAACATAGTATGTCTAATTGAGAAAAACGGATGAAAAAAGGTGGAGAGAGTGAGTGAGGATGAATGATCCGTTCTGTTTCTTTTCCTTTTTTGGTCTTTTCGCAAACAAATTGAAACAAAAAAAATGGCTTGGAATGTTGTGTGACCATAAGAATACTAATTGGGTAATGACCATGGTTAGATGAAGCAGAAGGATGGATTGTTTTCATTACGAACACCAAATTAATATACTGTATGTCCAATGGTGGCAAAGAACAGGTGTACTTTTATACAAGGGCATTCGCAAAAGGGTTAAAACTGGAATCCTTCCTTGATTCTTGTTCAGGAAGCATGATGAAAATATACGTCATGTTAAGATCGAATAAGTTCTGAAAACGTTCAGACAAGGTTTCAAGAAAATTAATTGTGTTCATGAAAGTAGCATTCAATAGTGATGGGGTTTGAAAGTTATATTCAGAACCATCCAAGTTATATATTCCATTTTATAACGTTGAATCATTAATGGTTTTCAGCAACAAGAGCCTCCATTCGTTGTTACCGGTTGCCTATTCCTTGGAGTTGGTGTTGCTATGCTTCTTGTCTGCGTGGCTCTCCAACGTAAAAACCTGGTCAAATTTGTTTTGGATATCAATCGAGATCTTTATTTTCTGAATATGAGCAAGTCGTACATGTTCAAAGCAATGTTCGAAATCAACTCCGAGCTTCCATTATCCCATGCTGACTGATTGTGTTTTAAATAATAATCAATAATTGCCTAATCGCATATCTTTGTTTGTGGGAGTGTTGGGGGCAAACTGTCTCTGTTTGCATATGTATAAACGGGTATTCGAATATCTTTAACGTCCATGTTGTTGTTATTGTTTTGGTGTCGAGAAGTGTTAAGAGGATGAAGAGAGATGAAAAAGAGAAAGGGAATTGTCATTGAAAGATTAATGATAAAAGACAAGGAAATTATAGAAAAGGTCCACCTTATTCTTGTTATGTAGACTGAAGTAAACCTAGAGAGGAAAAAAAGAAAATAATATCTCGTCTCTAAACCAGAAGCACTGAATTTTTATTCGTGATTTTTAAAAGAAACATTTTAATCATGAAATTTATATTCAAGAACAGTTTATTGGTTAAACCATGAAACATTAGAGGTTCTTCGAAAAGCAGCGTGATTCAGTCAACACAAACTTCGGATGAAAACGTGATGAAATCCGAATCTTGTGTCATTAACGAATTTTCTTGGAATTTACTCTATTCTCTCTCCTTCTTTGAAAAAATCCAGTCTTTGATAAGTTGGTGATAAGAAAAACGGTTGTTGGATGAATGGCAGGAAACACAAAAACTCGATATATCTTTTCCAAAAGGTGTTCTTTTTTCCATTTTGTAGTATGTGAAGAGAAATGAAGAAGACGTTGACACACATTTTGCAACATTTTCATCCGCTTAAATTTAAGTGCCTCGTAAAGAGGGTAACTAACTGAAAAGCAAAAGCGACGAAGAATGAAGATCATACCTATCATCAGATAAAATCCATTCTTCTCATTCTATGTCTGAATAAAAAAAAACAAAAACGACAGAGAAATGTGATAAGAAACTTCATGACCGCACCTTCTTTTTCCGAGACTGGATTGATTATTATGCGTGAATGAGTGGTGGTCGGCACCCTTAGAAGACGTTTCAGATGCTTATGAATATTGCTTCAAATGGTGTTATCAAGGTCGTTATATTCAGATGATAATGATGAATTGACGTCGTTGTGACGTCAGAGTGAAGCTGGATTGATGAGAGGAGAAATTGTTGAGGATATTCCCTTGATTACGCTAGAACAGAGAACATTCATTTGAAGATTTTCAGAATGTGACTAAGAGAAGGATAGCCCGAAAGAGATAAAAAGCTATAAAGTAGTTAGAATAATTTTTCAGGATAAGCAGGTGTGCACTAGATTTGCTTCTGTCTGTTGATGCCGGAACTCTGAATCTGAAATCTTTGTCTTGATTCTTTTTCCAGTCTTCCGATCTTCCTGAATAATTCTGGATGATCAAACACCTAGAAGTTCTGCGCACTTTCTCGCCGATAACGATCTTCTTGACATTAACCCTTCATTAAAATTTCAACTCAGAACATGTTTTTTAAACTTCTTTCCATCACTTTCAGATTTTCAACTTATCCCCCACCACGTCCTCAAATTGAAAAGGAAGGCGTCTACCTTGATCATCGAATGGCAAAGGGTGCGAGAACGGTTGCATTTGATTGTACAAACGAGATAATCAGTGACCTTTTCTCAATCTCCGTTCGTCTTTCTCCACGGGGGCCCCCCGGAAAATACAACGACCTCTAGAACAATAATACATAAATGCGCGTGAACGGAGGTGGTCATGTGATGCAGAAGGAGAGAAAGAAGAAGAATAGAAATAATGGCGAGAATACTGTATTTCAGAAGAACAACGCCGATTTTTATCTGATATTTTCTAGGAAAGGAGTGCTGGCGATGTGTATGTGGGGACCACCCCTACTAGGGAATTCCCAGAATTGTCTGTGGGGTTTCGGAACGAGAAGAAAGAATGTTCTAGAAAAAGTAAAAAATTTGAGAAATATTCCAGGTACAAAATCTATGAGCGGAAACATTTTTTGGTTCTTAATAGTTTAGAAAATTGTTCGACCTTGTCTTTTGATTTTCAAGTTTTCATGATAAACAAAACCAAAATCAATGAAATCATGAGAGTATAGAGCAGAAAAATTATTTGAATTAAAGTTATTATGAAACTGGAAATTCAGACCGTTCACGGTACAAACGGTCAAGCAAAATTTGAAAAGATCTCGAAATATGCAAAGTTTTTATCACTCAAACTTACATTGTGTCTTATTCTAATTCATTTGATAATTCGATATTTTGATCATTTCGAACTCAAATCATCAAATCTCATCAACTCCTTCTCGAACCTCAAAAATCATGCCAAATATCTATTCATTCTGACCCATATCCTTTCTCTCAACTATCTACGTCTCCTTCTTTCCGCATCTCTTCCGCGCAACGCGACTCGTCGATATCTTCGTGCGGACAACCCCGCTTTGGGCGGAGCGACGTATTCGCGGATCGCTTTCGTATAAAAGGAAGATCAGGCGGTGAAGAAACTCGCATCAGCCTTCCTTTTGCAACACATTATGGAATCTGACGGTAGGCTCAAAGCCTACAAATTTGTGGCCTATGCCGCTGTCGGCTTCTCTATTGCCGCTGTCGCTTCGGTTCTTTTGACCCTTCCGATGGTCTATTCTTACGTGTCGCATGTTAGACAACAGATGCACCACGAGATCAACTTCTGCAAGGTAATTTATCTTTTCATTCTCTAGTCTTTAATAGATTTCTTTCAAGTTTTTCCCCCATTTTCCACATTTTTCTCCCGTTCCTTTCTTATCTTTCTTGTCTTTGCAGGGATCTGCTAAGGACATCTTTGCTGAGGTCAACTACATGAAGGCCAACGCTGGACCAGTTCCACCACGCAACCGTACCGCCCGTCAAGCTTACGGAGGACCAGAAGTCAACCCAGCTCCAAACCTTCAATGTGAGGGATGCTGCCTTCCAGGACCACCAGGAGCCGCCGGAGCCCCAGGAAAGCCAGGAAAGCCAGGACGTCCAGGAGCACCAGGAACCCCAGGAACCCCAGGAAAGCCACCAGTTGCCCCATGTGAGCCAACCACCCCACCACCATGCAAGCCATGCCCACAAGGACCACCAGGACCACCAGGACCACCAGGAGCCCCAGGAGACCCAGGAGAGGCTGGAACCCCAGGACGTCCCGGAACTGACGCCGCCCCAGGATCCCCAGGACCACGTGGACCACCAGGACCAGCCGGAGAGGCCGGAGCTCCAGGACCAGCTGGAGAGCCAGGAACCCCAGCTATCTCAGAGCCACTTACCCCAGGAGCACCAGGAGAGCCAGGAGATGCTGGACCACCAGGACCACCAGGACCACCAGGAGCCCCAGGAAACGACGGACCACCAGGACCACCAGGACCAAAGGGAGCCCCAGGACCAGACGGACCACCAGGAGTCGATGGACAATCTGGACCACCAGGACCACCAGGACCAGCTGGAACCCCAGGAGAGAAGGGAATCTGCCCGAAGTGAGTTGACTTTTGAGATTTTGAAATTTTAAAAAGAATTGTGAAAGATTCGATTCTAAATTGATATATTTGCAGGTACTGTGCTCTCGACGGAGGAGTCTTCTTCGAGGACGGAACCCGGCGATAAACAAAAATCGTCAGTGGATCCCGGTAGACGATGTTCATCTTCTGCGTCGCACCGTTATGATCCCATCATGCCTCATCATATCCTCTCTTTTCCCTCCTTTTCGTTTTTGTTTTCTTCTTTACTTTACCTTCTTCTCACAGTCCAAACCTCATCATCATCTCGTTGTTGTGTATAGTCTCGTTGGCAGACTCAGATATTATCTATCATCATCGAGCCCGTCAGTCCATCGACCAAATAAATTATTATTTATTTGAAAATCCGTTCATTTCTCTTCAAATGATATCTCCGTATATCTATTCTGACCCACAAAAAGGCAAGAAAAGTGTTCCGATCCGGTAAAAAGGAAAAAAAAAGAAAGAGAAAACGATAAGAATCAACGGCTCGTGTGTGCGTACGTGCGTGTAGAAAAAGATATATCTGATTGGAAACCGGATAAAATACGGAACAACTATTAGACACCTCATAGACAAAAAAGGTTTAATTTATGGAGGGAGTCATTCTCCTTTTTTTTTGTCTGAATTCAACAAGTTCTCATCTCACAGGCCACCTCATTGCTAATTGCTAATTTCCACCTCATAACGAACTTTCCTGTTTCTGTTACGGCAGAAAGATGTTCTTCTAATGTCCTATAAGATAATACAAGAGACATGCGATTCGAGAATCGAAAAGCTGACCGCTTCTTCTTTTTATTTCGTGTAAAAACTTGATAAAGAACTGGTGATAAGTCCGTGTCTGTCGGTCTTTTCTATCGGGTTTGTAATTGAAGAGAGAAAAAATGAGAAGAAATGAAAGTGCTGGACACTACCACGACAATCAAAAGAGACAATCCGATTTTTCAGGAATGTCATCGGGGATCAGTTTTAACTAACTGGAATTGGTAAAAAAAGAGTTTCATGAGAAAGTTGACATTTCAAAGAACATTTCAGGAAGCTAATTATTTATTTTTTTATTACAATTCCATCGATATTCACAACGTATGTAATTTGAAACACAAATATCGAATTTGTTCTTCGCCCAAAGTTTTTGGAATCTTATAGGAGAATTGAAGCGGAATATAGCGGAATTATAGCATAATTATAATTGTAACACAATTGTAAAACAATAATAGCACAAGAACACAAAAGTTCCAGAAAAAGGCCAAAAGGTACAAAAGGTAAAGAAGTTCCAAAAGGTTCAAAAAGAACCAAAAGGACCGAAAAGTTCGAAAGTTCCAAATGGTGCAACAGGTCCAGAAAATACAGAAAATATTGAAAGTCCCAAAGGTCCAGGGTGGATTTTAATTATTGGAACCCACATATGGTGTAATATCTATTTGAATATAATTACGAATGGGATGAGATTCAACACAAACATTCTCTAATATTAGGTTGTTCGGTTGAACAAGTCGTTTTTTTTTCAACGATCAATAACTTTTTCCCCAATACTCGACATCTTGATATTTTTTTGTTATTTTGTAGACCACTATCCAAATAAAATATCCTAGTTACCCAACATTTCCCGAGGCATTTTTTTCGAGATTTGCTGATCATTGAAATTGCATAGTTTTCAGGCACTTTTTTAATCTGGCCACATCTCCGCGAAACACCTTTGGAGATCAGGTCTTTTTGCGATCATTTAGTATGGGGAAGACATAATTATTAATATTTATTGATATTTATTATTGATATCAAAATTATCCAAAATCAGTACAGAAGTCAAAAAATGAAGGTTTCCGAAAACAAAATCTATCCATAGAACTTTGTTAAGGATCTCATTAGTGACCCCTCCTCAAATTTTTAGCCCATTTGAAACACTTTCAGCCGAGTAATTGGCTCTATTCCAGTTTAGGGTATTCTTAAATAAATGAGGGACTCACGTCAGGGGACGCAAAAAATAGGGGGCTCTAAAAAAACCGATCGAGAATCCAGAAAAACCGAGGGACTCAAAACTAATGAGTTGAAATATCCAATTTTTTTCATTTGTTTTAATTGGCTTTTTTCTTTTTTCCATAAGAAGCAACTCTAGAACACATCAACATTAGTAACATTGTTATGATCATTTTGTCGTTAATCACAGGGGTTTCATTTTGACAACACGAAAATTCACACACTATCCCTAGAAATTATTCAGTCGAGCCTCAAACGGAGCTTGAAGTATTACTATGAGTGTCCACACCACAAGGTTTCTGAATATACTTTTCATGTTCGCCGTCGCCAAGACAGAAAAAAGCTTTTCAATCATCTTATCATAGGGATTGTACGCGAGAATACAACTACATCAAATGAATGCCCGTCCACTGAGCCCAACTTCCACCGCTCAACACGCAACTTCCAGTGTCATGGTCTCTGCTCCTTTAACAAGTGTTTTCACAACATCAAGTGTCTTGATTTCTTCTCTGACTGAGGGCACTCCTCCGACAACGTCTGACTTTAAAGAAGCCGTTTTGATATTGAAAAAAAAAGAAATAAACCGATCAGAAACAATTTTTTGAAAATTGGATATTCAAACTCATTCGTTCTGAGTCTTCCGGGTTTTTTTGGACGAGCGATGAGTCCCCTGTTCCTTGCGTCCCCTGACAACAGTACCTTGGTTTTTTTCGCCTTTCCTTGAGTCCCCTCTTTTTTTTAGCGTCCCCTATTTCTTGCGTCCCCTGACTTGAGTCCCTTATTTATTCATGAATCCCATAAACTGGAATAGAGCCGAGTAAACGGCGTACCATCGGACCGGTGGTACGTCCCACACAACCGGTGGTCCGGACCACACAACCGGTGGTCCGTACCATACAACCGGTGGTCCGGACCACACAACCGATGGTCCGGACCACACAACCGATGGTCCGGACCACACAACCGGTGGTACGTACCATCGGACCGGTGGTACGCACCACACAACCGGTGGTCCGGACCACACAACCGATGGTCCGGACCACACAACCGATGGTCCGGACCACACAACCGATGGTCCGGACCACACAACCGATGGTCCGGACCACACAACCGGTGGAACGTACCATCGGACCGGTGGTACGTACCACACAACCGGTGGTCCGGACCACACAACCGGTGGTCCGTACCATACAACCGGTGGTCCGTACCATACAACCGGTGGTCCGGACCACACAACCTGTGGTCCGGACCACACAACCGGTGGTCTGGGTGGTCCGGACCACACAACCTGTGGTCCGGACCACACAACCTGTGGTCCGTACCACACAACCGGTGGTCCGGACCACACAACCGATGGTCCGGACCACACAACCGATGGTCCGGAACACACAACCGGTGGTACGTACCATTGGACCGGTGGTACGTACCACACAACCGGTGGTCCGGACCACACAACCGGTGGTCCGGACCACACAACCGATGGTCCGGATCACACAACCGGTGGTACGTACCATCGGACCGGTGGTACGCACCACACAACCGGTGGTCCGGACCACACAACCGATGGTCCGGACCACACAACCGATGGTCCGGACCACACAACCGGTGGAACGTACCATCGGACCGGTGGTACGTACCACACAACCGGTGGTCCGGACCACACAACCGGTGGTCCGGACCACACCACCGGTGGTCCGGACCACACAACCGATGGTCCGGACCACACAACCGGTGGAACGTACCATCGGACCGGTGGTACGTACCACACAACCGGTGGTCCGGACCACACAACCGGTGGTCCGGACCACACTACCGGTGGTCCGTACCACACAACCGATGGTCCGGACCACACAATCGGTGGTCCGGACCACACAACCGGTGGTCCGTACCATACAACCGGTGGTACGTACCATCGGACCGGTGGTACGTACCACACAAAACAGAGCGGCTCCATTTCAAAACGGAGCGGCTCCATTTCGAAACGGAGCCGCTCCGTTTTGACATACCAAAACGGAGCCGCTCCGTTTTGAAATGGAGCCGCTCCGTTTTGAAACGGTGCCGCTCCGTTTTAAAATGGAGCCGCTCCGTTTTGAAACGGTGCCGCTCCGTTTTGAAATGGAGCCGCTCCGTTTTAAAATGGAGCCGCTCCGTTTTGACATAACAAAACGGAGCCGCTCCGTTTTGAAACGGTGCCGCTCCGTTTTGAAACGGTGCCGCTCCGTTTTGAAAGGGAGCCGCTCCGTTTTGACATAACAAAACGGAGCCGCTCCGTTTTGAAACGGTGCCGCTCCGTTTTGAAATGGAGCCGCTCCGTTTTGAAACGGAGCCGCTCCGTTTTGACATACCAAAACGGAGCCGCTCCGTTTTGAAATGGAGCCGCTCCGTTTTGACATAACAAAACGGAGCCGCTCCGTTTCGAAACGGTGCCGCTCCGTTTTGAAATGGAGCCGCTCCGTTTTGAAATGGAGCCGCTCCGTTTCGACATAACAAAACGGAGCCGCTCCGTTTTGAAACGGTGCCGCTCCGTTTTGAAATGGAGCCGCTCCGTTTTGAAATGGAGCCGCTCCGTTTTGACATAACAAAACGGAGCCGCTCCGTTTTGACATAACAAAACGGAGCCGCTCCGTTTTGACATAACAAAACGGAGCCGCTCCGTTTTGAAACGGTGCCGCTCCGTTTTGAAATGGAGCCGCTCCGTTTTGAAATGGAGCCGCTCCGTTTTGACATAACAAAACGGAGCCGCTCCGTTTTGAAACGGTGCCGCTCCGTTTTGAAACGGAGCCGCTCCGTTTTGAAACGGAGCCGCTCCGTTTTGAAATGGAGCCGCTCCGTTTTGACATAACAAAACGGAGCCGCTCCGTTTTGAAACGGTGCCGCTCCGTTTTGAAATAAAGCCGCTCCGTTTTGAAATGGAGCCGCTCCGTTTTGAAACGGAGCCGCTCCGTTTTGAAACGGTGCCGCTCCGTTTTGAAACGGTGCCGCTCCGTTTTGAAATGGAGCCGCTCCGTTTTGAAAGGGAGCCGCTCCGTTTTGACATAACAAAACGGAGCCGCTCCGTTTTGAAACGGTGCCGCTCCGTTTTGAAATGGAGCCGCTCCGTTTTGAAACGGAGCCGCTCCGTTTTGACATACCAAAACGGAGCCGCTCCGTTTTGAAATGGAGCCGCTCCGTTTTGACATAACAAAACGGAGCCGCTCCGTTTTGAAATGGAGCCGCTCCGTTTTGAAACGGAGCCGCTCCGTTTTGAAACGGAGCCGCTCCGTTTTGAAATGGAGCCGCTCCGTTTTGACATAACAAAACGGAGCCGCTCCGTTTTGAAACGGTGCCGCTCCGTTTTGAAACGGTGCCGCTCCGTTTTGAAATGGAGCCGCTCCGTTTTGAAACGGAGCCGCTCCGTTTTGAAATGGAGCCGCTCCGTTTTGAAACGGAGCCGCTCCGTTTTGAAACGGAGCCGCTCCGTTTTGAAATGGTGCCGCTCCGTTTTTACATACCAAAACGGTGCCGCTCCGTTTTGAAACGGAGCCGCTCCGTTTTGAAACGGTGCCGCTCCGTTTTGACATAACAAAACGGAGCCGCTCCGTTTCGAAACGGTGCCGCTCCGTTTTGAAATGGAGCCGCTCCGTTTTGAAATGGAGCCGCTCCGTTTCGACATAACAAAACGGAGCCGCTCCGTTTTGAAACGGTGCCGCTCCGTTTTGAAATGGAGCCGCTCCGTTTTGAAATGGAGCCGCTCCGTTTTGACATAACAAAACGGAGCCGCTCCGTTTTGACATAACAAAACGGAGCCGCTCCGTTTTGAAACGGTGCCGCTCCGTTTTGAAATGGAGCCGCTCCGTTTTGACATAACAAAACGGAGCCGCTCCGTTTTGAAACGGTGCCGCTCCGTTTTGAAACGGAGCCGCTCCGTTTTGAAATGGAGCCGCTCCGTTTTGACATAACAAAACGGAGCCGCTCCGTTTTGAAACGGTGCCGCTCCGTTTTGAAATGGAGCCGCTCCGTTTTGAAATGGAGCCGCTCCGTTTTGAAACGGTGCCGCTCCGTTTTGAAATGGAGCCGCTCCGTTTTGACATAACAAAACGGAGCCGCTCCGTTTTGAAACGGTGCCGCTCCGTTTTGAAATGGAGCCGCTCCGTTTTGAAATGGAGCCGCTCCGTTTTGAAACGGAGCCGCTCCGTTTTGAAACGGTGCCGCTCCGTTTTGAAACGGAGCCGCTCCGTTTTGAAATGGAGCCGCTACGTTTTGACATAACAAAACGGAGCCGCTCCGTTTTGAAACGGTGCCGCTCCGTTTTGAAATGGAGCCGCTCCGTTTTGGTATGTCAAAACGGAGCGGCTCCATTTCAAAACGGAGCGGCACCGTTTTGGTATGTCAAAACGGAGCGGCTCCATTTCAAAACGGAGCGGCACCGTTTCAAAACGGAGCGGCACCGTTTTGAAATGGAGCCGCTCCGTTTTGAAATGGAGCCGCTCCGTTTTGACATAACAAAACGGTGCCGCTCCGTTTTGAAATGGAGCCGCTCCGTTTTGAAACGGTGCCGCTCCGTTTTGAAATGGAGCCGCTCCGTTTTGAAAGGGAGCCGCTCCGTTTTGACATAACAAAACGGAGCCGCTCCGTTTTGAAACGGTGCCGCTCCGTTTTGAAATGGAGCCGCTCCGTTTTGAAACGGAGCCGCTCCGTTTTGACATACCAAAACGGTGCCGCTCCGTTTTGAAATGGAGCCGCTCCGTTTTGAAACGGTGCCGCTCCGTTTTGAAATGGAGCCGCTCCGTTTTGAAATGGAGCCGCTCCGTTTTGACATAACAAAACGGTGCCGCTCCGTTTTGAAATGGAGCCGCTCCGTTTTGACATAACAAAACGGTGCCGCTCCGTTTTGAAACGGTGCCGCTCCGTTTTGAAATGGAGCCGCTCCGTTTTGAAACGGAGCCGCTCCGTTTTGACATACCAAAACGGTGCCGCTCCGTTTTGAAATGGAGCCGCTCCGTTTTGAAACGGAGCCGCTCCGTTTTGAAACGGAGCCGCTCCGTTTTGAAATGGAGCCGCTCCGTTTTGACATAACAAAACGGAGCCGCTCCGTTTTGAAACGGTGCCGCTCCGTTTTGAAATGGAGCCGCTCCGTTTTGAAATGGAGCCGCTCCGTTTTGAAATGGAGCCGCTCCGTTTTGAAACGGAGCCGCTCCGTTTTGAAACGGTGCCGCTCCGTTTTGAAACGGTGCCGCTCCGTTTTGAAATGGAGCCGCTCCGTTTTGAAAGGGAGCCGCTCCGTTTTGACATAACAAAACGGAGCCGCTCCGTTTTGAAACGGTGCCGCTCCGTTTCGAAATGGAGCCGCTCCGTTTTGAAACGGAGCCGCTCCGTTTTGACATACCAAAACGGAGCCGCTCCGTTTTGAAATGGAGCCGCTCCGTTTTGACATAACAAAACGGAGCCGCTCCGTTTTGAAATGGAGCCGCTCCGTTTTGACATAACAAAACGGAGCCGCTCCGTTTTGAAACGGTGCCGCTCCGTTTTGAAACGGTGCCGCTCCGTTTTGAAACGGTGCCGCTCCGTTTTGAAATGGAGCCGCTCCGTTTTGAAACGGAGCCGCTCCGTTTTGAAATGGAGCCGCTCCGTTTTGAAACGGAGCCGCTCCGTTTTGAAATGGTGCCGCTCCGTTTTTACATACCAAAACGGTGCCGCTCCGTTTTGAAACGGAGCCGCTCCGTTTTGAAACGGTGCCGCTCCGTTTTGACATAACAAAACGGAGCCGCTCCGTTTCGAAACGGTGCCGCTCCGTTTTGAAATGGAGCCGCTCCGTTTTGAAATGGAGCCGCTCCGTTTCGACATAACAAAACGGAGCCGCTCCGTTTTGAAACGGTGCCGCTCCGTTTTGAAATGGAGCCGCTCCGTTTTGAAATGGAGCCGCTCCGTTTTGACATAACAAAACGGAGCCGCTCCGTTTTGACATAACAAAACGGAGCCGCTCCGTTTTGAAACGGTGCCGCTCCGTTTTGAAATGGAGCCGCTCCGTTTTGACATAACAAAACGGAGCCGCTCCGTTTTGAAACGGTGCCGCTCCGTTTTGAAACGGAGCCGCTCCGTTTTGAAATGGAGCCGCTCCGTTTTGACATAACAAAACGGAGCCGCTCCGTTTTGAAACGGTGCCGCTCCGTTTTGAAATGGAGCCGCTCCGTTTTGACATAACAAAACGGAGCCGCTCCGTTTTGAAACGGTGCCGCTCCGTTTTGAAATGGAGCCGCTCCGTTTTGAAATGAAGCCGCTCCGTTTTGAAACGGAGCCGCTCCGTTTTGAAACGGTGCCGCTCCGTTTTGAAACGGAGCCGCTCCGTTTTGAAATGGAGCCGCTCCGTTTTGACATAACAAAACGGAGCGGCTCCATTTTAAAACGGAGCGGCTCCATTTCAAAACGGAGCGGCTCCATTTCAAAACGGAGCCGCTCCGTTTTGAAACGGTGCCGCTCCGTTTTGAAATGGAGCCGCTCCGTTTTGAAACGGTGCCGCTCCGTTTTGAAATGGAGCCGCTCCGTTTTGAAATGGAGCCGCTCCGTTTTGAAATGGAGCCGCTCCGTTTTGACATAACAAAACGGTGCCGCTCCGTTTTGAAATGGAGCCGCTCCGTTTTGAAATGGAGCCGCTCCGTTTTGAAAGGGAGCCGCTCCGTTTTGACATAACAAAACGGAGCCGCTCCGTTTTGAAACGGTGCCGCTCCGTTTTGAAATGGAGCCGCTCCGTTTTGAAACGGAGCCGCTCCGTTTTGACATACCAAAACGGTGCCGCTCCGTTTTGAAATGGAGCCGCTCCGTTTTGAAACGGTGCCGCTCCGTTTTGAAACGGAGCGGCTCCATTTCAAAACGGAGCGGCTCCGTTTTGGTATGTCAAAACGGAGCGGCTCCATTTTAAAACGGAGCGGCTCCATTTCAAAACGGAGCGGCACCGTTTCAAAACGGAGCGGCTCCGTTTTGTTATGTCAAAACGGAGCGGCTCC
This sequence comes from Caenorhabditis doughertyi, assembly GCA_963572265.1. NCBI lineage: Eukaryota > Metazoa > Nematoda > Chromadorea > Rhabditida > Rhabditidae > Caenorhabditis > Caenorhabditis doughertyi. The sequence goes on from OY751557.1 coordinate 10,498,983, forward strand.
CTTTCAAAACGGAGCGGCTCCATTTCAAAACGGAGCGGCACCGTTTCAAAACGGAGCGGCTCCATTTCAAAACGGAGCGGCACCGTTTTGTTATGTCAAAATGGAGCCGCTCCGTTTTGACATAACAAAACGGAGCCGCTCCGTTTTGAAACGGTGCCGCTCCGTTTTGAAATGGAGCCGCTCCGTTTTGAAAGGGAGCCGCTCCGTTTTGACATAACAAAACGGAGCCGCTCCGTTTTGAAACGGTGCCGCTCCGTTTTGAAATGGAGCCGCTCCGTTTTGAAACGGAGCCGCTCCGTTTTGACATACCAAAACGGAGCCGCTCCGTTTTGACATAACAAAACGGAGCCGCTCCGTTTCGAAACGGTGCCGCTCCGTTTTGAAATGGAGCCGCTCCGTTTTGAAATGGAGCCGCTCCGTTTCGACATAACAAAACGGAGCCGCTCCGTTTTGAAACGGTGCCGCTCCGTTTTGAAATGGAGCCGCTCCGTTTTGAAATGGAGCCGCTCCGTTTTGACATAACAAAACGGAGCCGCTCCGTTTTGACATAACAAAACGGAGCCGCTCCGTTTTGAAACGGTGCCGCTCCGTTTTGAAATGGAGCCGCTCCGTTTTGAAATGGAGCCGCTCCGTTTTGAAATGGAGCCGCTCCGTTTTGACATAACAAAACGGAGCCGCTCCGTTTTGACATAACAAAACGGAGCCGCTCCGTTTTGAAACGGTGCCGCTCCGTTTTGAAATGGAGCCGCTCCGTTTTGAAATGGAGCCGCTCCGTTTTGACATAACAAAACGGAGCCGCTCCGTTTTGAAACGGTGCCGCTCCGTTTTGAAACGGAGCCGCTCCGTTTTGACATAACAAAACGGAGCCGCTCCGTTTTGAAACGGTGCCGCTCCGTTTTGAAATGGAGCCGCTCCGTTTTGAAATGGAGCCGCTCCGTTTTGAAATGGAGCCGCTCCGTTTTGAAACGGTGCCGCTCCGTTTTGAAACGGTGCCGCTCCGTTTTGAAATGGAGCCGCTCCGTTTTGAAAGGGAGCCGCTCCGTTTTGACATAACAAAACGGAGCCGCTCCGTTTTGAAACGGTGCCGCTCCGTTTTGAAACGGAGCCGCTCCGTTTTGAAACGGAGCCGCTCCGTTTTGACATACCAAAACGGAGCCGCTCCGTTTTGAAATGGAGCCGCTCCGTTTTGAAACGGTGCCGCTCCGTTTTGAAACGGTGCCGCTCCGTTTTGAAATGGAGCCGCTCCGTTTTGAAACGGAGCCGCTCCGTTTTGAAATGGAGCCGCTCCGTTTTGAAACGGAGCCGCTCCGTTTTGAAACGGAGCCGCTCCGTTTTGAAATGGTGCCGCTCCGTTTTTACATACCAAAACGGTGCCGCTCCGTTTTGAAACGGAGCCGCTCCGTTTTGAAACGGTGCCGCTCCGTTTTGACATAACAAAACGGAGCCGCTCCGTTTCGAAACGGTGCCGCTCCGTTTTGAAATGGAGCCGCTCCGTTTTGAAATGGAGCCGCTCCGTTTCGACATAACAAAACGGAGCCGCTCCGTTTTGAAACGGTGCCGCTCCGTTTTGAAATAGAGCCGCTCCGTTTTGAAATGGAGCCGCTCCGTTTTGACATAACAAAACGGAGCCGCTCCGTTTTGACATAACAAAACGGAGCCGCTCCGTTTTGACATAACAAAACGGAGCCGCTCCGTTTTGAAACGGTGCCGCTCCGTTTTGAAATGGAGCCGCTCCGTTTTGACATAACAAAACGGAGCCGCTCCGTTTTGAAACGGTGCCGCTCCGTTTCGAAATGGAGCCGCTCCGTTTTGAAATGGAGCCGCTCCGTTTTGACATAACAAAACGGAGCCGCTCCGTTTCGAAACGGTGCCGCTCCGTTTTGAAACGGAGCCGCTCCGTTTTGAAATGGAGCCGCTCCGTTTTGACATAACAAAACGGAGCCGCTCCGTTTTGAAACGGTGCCGCTCCGTTTTGAAATGGAGCCGCTCCGTTTTGAAATGGAGCCGCTCCGTTTTGAAACGGTGCCGCTCCGTTTTGAAATGGAGCCGCTCCGTTTTGAAATGGAGCCGCTCCGTTTTGAAACGGTGCCGCTCCGTTTTGAAATGGAGCCGCTCCGTTTTGAAACGGAGCCGCTCCGTTTTGAAATGGTGCCGCTCCGTTTTTACATACCAAAACGGTGCCGCTCCGTTTTGAAATGGAGCCGCTCCGTTTTGAAACGGAGCCGCTCCGTTTTGAAACGGTGCCGCTCCGTTTTGAAATGGAGCCGCTCCGTTTTGAAATGGAGCCGCTCCGTTTTGAAACGGAGCCGCTCCGTTTTGAAATGGAGCCGCTCCGTTTTGAAATGGAGCCGCTCCGTTTTGACATAACAAAACGGAGCCGCTCCGTTTTGACATAACAAAACGGAGCCGCTCCGTTTTGAAACGGTGCCGCTCCGTTTTGAAATGGAGCCGCTCCGTTTTGAAATGGAGCCGCTCCGTTTTGACATAACAAAACGGAGCCGCTCCGTTTTGAAACGGTGCCGCTCCGTTTTGAATCGGAGCCGCTCCGTTTTGACATAACAAAACGGAGCCGCTCCGTTTTGAAACGGTGCCGCTCCGTTTTGAAATGGAGCCGCTCCGTTTTGAAATGGAGCCGCTCCGTTTTGAAACGGAGCCGCTCCGTTTTGAAACGGTGCCGCTCCGTTTTGAAACGGTGCCGCTCCGTTTTGAAATGGAGCCGCTCCGTTTTGAAAGGGAGCCGCTCCGTTTTGACATAACAAAACGGAGCCGCTCCGTTTTGAAACGGTGCCGCTCCGTTTTGAAACGGAGCCGCTCCGTTTTGAAACGGAGCCGCTCCGTTTTGACATACCAAAACGGAGCCGCTCCGTTTTGAAATGGAGCCGCTCCGTTTTGAAACGGTGCCGCTCCGTTTTGAAACGGTGCCGCTCCGTTTTGAAATGGAGCCGCTCCGTTTTGAAACGGAGCCGCTCCGTTTTGAAATGGAGCCGCTCCGTTTTGAAACGGAGCCGCTCCGTTTTGAAACGGAGCCGCTCCGTTTTGAAATGGTGCCGCTCCGTTTTTACATACCAAAACGGTGCCGCTCCGTTTTGAAACGGAGCCGCTCCGTTTTGAAACGGTGCCGCTCCGTTTTGACATAACAAAACGGAGCCGCTCCGTTTCGAAACGGTGCCGCTCCGTTTTGAAATGGAGCCGCTCCGTTTTGAAATGGAGCCGCTCCGTTTCGACATAACAAAACGGAGCCGCTCCGTTTTGAAACGGTGCCGCTCCGTTTTGAAATAGAGCCGCTCCGTTTTGAAATGGAGCCGCTCCGTTTTGACATAACAAAACGGAGCCGCTCCGTTTTGACATAACAAAACGGAGCCGCTCCGTTTTGAAACGGTGCCGCTCCGTTTTGAAATGGAGCCGCTCCGTTTTGACATAACAAAACGGAGCCGCTCCGTTTTGAAACGGTGCCGCTCCGTTTCGAAATGGAGCCGCTCCGTTTTGAAATGGAGCCGCTCCGTTTTGACATAACAAAACGGAGCCGCTCCGTTTCGAAACGGTGCCGCTCCGTTTTGAAACGGAGCCGCTCCGTTTTGAAATGGAGCCGCTCCGTTTTGACATAACAAAACGGAGCCGCTCCGTTTTGAAACGGTGCCGCTCCGTTTTGAAATGGAGCCGCTCCGTTTTGAAATGGAGCCGCTCCGTTTTGAAACGGTGCCGCTCCGTTTTGAAATGGAGCCGCTCCGTTTTGAAATGGAGCCGCTCCGTTTTGAAACGGTGCCGCTCCGTTTTGAAATGGAGCCGCTCCGTTTTGAAACGGAGCCGCTCCGTTTTGAAATGGTGCCGCTCCGTTTTTACATACCAAAACGGTGCCGCTCCGTTTTGAAATGGAGCCGCTCCGTTTTGAAACGGAGCCGCTCCGTTTTGAAATGGTGCCGCTCCGTTTTTACATACCAAAACGGAGCCGCTCCGTTTTGAAATGGAGCCGCTCCGTTTTGACATAACAAAACGGAGCCGCTCCGTTTTGAAACGGTGCCGCTCCGTTTTGAAATGGAGCCGCTCCGTTTTGACATACCAAAACGGAGCCGCTCCGTTTTGACAAACCAAAACGGAGCCGCTCCGTTTTGAAATGGAGCCGCTCCGTTTTGAAACGGTGCCGCTCCGTTTTGACATACCAAAACGGAGCGGCTCCAATTCAAAACGGAGCGGCTCCGTTTTGGTATGTCAAAACGGAGCGGCACCGTTTCAAAACGGAGCGGCTCCGTTTTGGTATGTCAAAACGGAGCGGCTCCGTTTTGTTATGTCGAAACGGAGCGGCTCCATTTCAAAACGGAGCCGCTCCGTTTTGAAATGGAGCCGCTCCGTTTTGAAACGGTGCCGCTCCGTTTTGAAATGGAGCCGCTCCGTTTTGAAATGGAGCCGCTCCGTTTTGAAACGGTGCCGCTCCGTTTTGAAATGGAGCCGCTCCGTTTTGAAATGGAGCCGCTCCGTTTTGAAACGGTGCCGCTCCGTTTTGAAACGGTGCCGCTCCGTTTTGAAATGGAGCCGCTCCGTTTTGAAACGGTGCCGCTCCGTTTTGACATAACGAAACGGTGCCGCTTTGTTTTGAAACGGTGCCGCTTTGTTTTAAAACGGAGCCGCTCCGTTTTGACATACCAAAACGGAGCCGCTCCGTTTTGAAACGGTGCGGCTCCATTTCAAAACGGAGCGGCTCCATTTCAAAACGGAGCGGCTCCATTTCAAAACGGAGCGGCTCCGTTTTGGTATGTCAAAACGGAGCGGCTCTATTTCAAAACGGAGCGGCACCGTTTCAAAACGGAGCGGCTCCGTTTTGTTATGTCAAAACGGGGCGGCTCCATTTTAAAACGGAGCGGCTCCATTTCAAAACGGAGCCGCTCCGTTTTGAAACGGTGCCGCTCCGTTTTGATATGGAGCCGCTCCGTTTTGAAACGGTGCCGCTCCGTTTTGAAATGGAGCCGCTCCGTTTTGAAATGGAGCCGCTCCGTTTTGACAAAACAAAACGGAGCCGCTCCGTTTTGAAACGGTGCCGCTCCGTTTTGAAATGGAGCCGCTCCGTTTTGAAACGGAGCCGGTCCGTTTTGACATACCAAAACGGAGCCGCTCCGTTTTGAAATGGAGCCGCTCCATTTTGACATAACAAAACGGAGCCGCTCCGTTTTGAAACGGTGCCGCTCCGTTTTGAAACGGTGCCGCTCCGTTTTGAAATGGAGCCGCTCCGTTTTGAAACGGAGCGGCTCCGTTTTGAAATGGAGCCGCTCCGTTTTGAAACGGAGCCGCTCCGTTTTGAAATGGTGCCGCTCCGTTTTTACATACCAAAACGGTGCCGCTCCGTTTTGAAATGGAGCCGCTCCGTTTTGAAACGGAGCCGCTCCGTTTTGAAATGGTGCCGCTCCGTTTTTACATACCAAAACGGAGCCGCTCCGTTTTGAAATGGAGCCGCTCCGTTTTGACATAACAAAACGGAGCCGCTCCGTTTTGAAACGGTGCCGCTCCGTTTTGAAATGGAGCCGCTCCGTTTTGACATACCAAAACGGAGCCGCTCCGTTTTGACAAACCAAAACGGAGCCGCTCCGTTTTGAAATGGAGCCGCTCCGTTTTGAAACGGTGCCGCTCCGTTTTGACATACCAAAACGGAGCGGCTCCAATTCAAAACGGAGCGGCTCCGTTTTGGTATGTCAAAACGGAGCGGCACCGTTTCAAAACGGAGCGGCTCCGTTTTGGTATGTCAAAACGGAGCGGCTCCGTTTTGTTATGTCGAAACGGAGCGGCTCCATTTCAAAACGGAGCCGCTCCGTTTTGAAATGGAGCCGCTCCGTTTTGAAACGGTGCCGCTCCGTTTTGAAATGGAGCCGCTCCGTTTTGAAATGGAGCCGCTCCGTTTTGAAACGGTGCCGCTCCGTTTTGAAATGGAGCCGCTCCGTTTTGAAATGGAGCCGCTCCGTTTTGAAACGGTGCCGCTCCGTTTTGAAACGGTGCCGCTCCGTTTTGAAATGGAGCCGCTCCGTTTTGAAACGGTGCCGCTCCGTTTTGACATAACGAAACGGTGCCGCTTTGTTTTGAAACGGTGCCGCTTTGTTTTAAAACGGAGCCGCTCCGTTTTGACATACCAAAACGGAGCCGCTCCGTTTTGAAACGGTGCGGCTCCATTTCAAAACGAAGCGGCTCCATTTCAAAACGGAGCGGCTCCATTTCAAAACGGAGCGGCTCCGTTTTGGTATGTCAAAACGGAGCGGCTCTATTTCAAAACGGAGCGGCACCGTTTCAAAACGGAGCGGCTCCGTTTTGTTATGTCAAAACGGAGCGGCTCCATTTTAAAACGGAGCGGCTCCATTTCAAAACGGAGCCGCTCCGTTTTGAAACGGTGCCGCTCCGTTTTGATATGGAGCCGCTCCGTTTTGAAACGGTGCCGCTCCGTTTTGAAATGGAGCCGCTCCGTTTTGAAATGGAGCCGCTCCGTTTTGACAAAACAAAACGGAGCCGCTCCGTTTTGAAACGGTGCCGCTCCGTTTTGAAATGGAGCCGCTCCGTTTTGAAACGGAGCCGCTCCGTTTTGACATACCAAAACGGAGCCGCTCCGTTTTGAAATGGAGCCGCTCCATTTTGACATAACAAAACGGAGCCGCTCCGTTTTGAAACGGTGCCGCTCCGTTTTGAAATGGAGCCGCTCCGTTTTGAAATGGAGCCGCTCCGTTTTGAAATGGAGCCGCTCCGTTTTGACATAACAAAACGGAGCCGCTCCGTTTTGAAACGGTGCCGCTCCGTTTTGAAACGGAGCCGCTCCGTTTTGAAATGGAGCCGCTCCGTTTTGACATAACAAAACGGAGCCGCTCCGTTTTGAAACGGTGCCGCTCCGTTTTGAAACGGTGCCGCTCCGTTTTGAAATGGAGCCGCTCCGTTTTGAAACGGAGCCGCTCCGTTTTGAAATGGAGCCGCTCCGTTTTGAAATGGAGCCGCTCCGTTTTGAAATGGAGCCGCTCCGTTTTGAAATGGAGCCGCTCCGTTTTGAAATGGAGCCGCTCCGTTTTGAAACGGTGCCGCTCCGTTTTGAAATGGAGCCGCTCCGTTTTGAAATGGAGCCGCTCCGTTTTGAAACGGTGCCGCTCCGTTTTGAAACGGTGCCGCTCCGTTTTGAAATGGAGCCGCTCCGTTTTGAAACGGAGCCGCTCCGTTTTGAAATGGTGCCGCTCCGTTTTTACATACCAAAACGGTGCCGCTCCGTTTTGAAATGGAGCCGCTCCGTTTTGAAATGGAGCCGCTCCGTCTTGAAATGGAGCCGCTCCGTTTTGAAACGGTGCCGCTCCGTTTTGAAATGGAGCCGCTCCGTTTTGAAATGGAGCCGCTCCGTTTTGAAACGGTGCCGCTCCGTTTTGAAATGGAGCCGCTCCGTTTTGAAATGGAGCCGCTCCGTTTTGAAACGGTGCCGCTCCGTTTTGAAATGGAGCCGCTCCGTTTTGAAATGGAGCCGCTCCGTTTTGAAATGGAGCCGCTCCGTTTTGAAATGGAGCCGCTCCGTTTTGAAACGGTGCCGCTCCGTTTTGAAATGGAGCCGCTCCGTTTTGAAATGGAGCCGCTCCGTTTTGAAACGGTGCCGCTCCGTTTTGAAATGGAGCGGCTCCATTTCAAAACGGAGCCGCTCCGTTTTGAAACGGTGCCGCTCCGTTTTGAAACGGTGCCGCTCCGTTTTGAAATGGAGCCGCTCCGTTATGAAACGGAGCCGCTCCGTTTTGAAATGGTGCCGCTCCGTTTTTACATACCAAAACGGTGCCGCTCCGTTTTGAAATGGAGCCGCTCCGTTTTGAAACGGAGCCGCTCCGTTTTGAAATGGTGCCGCTCCGTTTTTACATACCAAAACGGAGCCGCTCCGTTTTGAAATGGAGCCGCTCCGTTTTGACATAACAAAACGGAGCCGCTCCGTTTTGAAACGGTGCCGCTCCGTTTTGAAATGGAGCCGCTCCGTTTTGACATACCAAAACGGAGCGGCTCCAATTCAAAACGGAGCGGCTCCGTTTTGGTATGTCAAAACGGAGCGGCACCGTTTCAAAACGGAGCGGCTCCGTTTTGGTATGTCAAAACGGAGCGGCTCCGTTTTGTTATGTCAAAACGGAGCGGCTCCATTTCAAAACGGAGCGGCTCCGTTTTGGTATGTCAAAACGGAGCGGCACCGTTTCAAAACGGAGCGGCTCCGTTTTGGTATGTCAAAACGGAGCGGCTCCATTTCAAAACGGAGCGGCTCCGTTTTGTTATGTCAAAACGGAGCGGCTCCATTTCAAAACGGAGCGGCTCCGTTTTGGTATGTCAAAACGGAGCGGCACCGTTTCAAAACGGAGCGGCTCCGTTTTGGTAAGTCAAAACGGAGCGGCTCAATTTCAAAACGGAGCCGCTCCGTTATGAAACGGAGCCGCTCCGTTCTGACATAACGAAACGGTGCTGCTTTGTTTTGAAACGGTGCCGCTTTGTTTTAAAACGGAGCCGCTCCGTTTTGACATACCAAAACGTAGCCGCTCCGTTTTGAAACGGTGCGGCTCCATTTCAAAACGGAGCGGCTCCATTTCAAAACGGAGCGGCTCCGTTTTGGTATGTCAAAACGGAGCGGCTCCGTTTTGTCATGTCAAAACGGAGCGGCTCCATTTCAAAACGGAGCGGCACCGTTTCAAAACGGAGCGGCTCCGTTTTGTTATGTCAAAACGGAGCGGCTCCATTTTAAAACGGAGCGGCTCCATTTCAAAACGGAGCGGCTCCATTTCAAAACGGAGCGGCTCCATTTCGAAACGGACCGGCTCCATTTCAAAACGGAGCGGCTCCATTTCAAAACGGAGCGGCTCCGTTTTGGTATGTCAAAACGGAGCGGCTCCATTTCAAAACGGAGCGGCACCGTTTCAAAACGGAGCGGCTCCGTTTTGTTATGTCAAAACGGAGCGGCTCCATTTTAAAACGGAGCGGCTCCATTTCAAAACGGAGCGGCTCCATTTCAAAACGGAGCGGCTCCATTTTAAAACGGAGCGGCTCCATTTCAAAACGGAGCGGCTCCATTTTAAAACGGAGCGGCTCCATTTCAAAACGGAGCGGCTCCATTTCAAAACGGAGCGGCTCCATTTCAAAACGGAGCGGCTCCATTTCAAAACGGAGCGGCTCCATTTTAAAACGGAGCGGCTCCATTTCAAAACGGCGCGGCTCCATTTCAAAACGGAGCGGCTCCATTTCAAAACGGAGCGGCACCGTTTCAAAACGGAGCGGCACCGTTTCAAAACGGAGCGGCTCCGTTTTGTTATGTCAGAACGGAGTGGCACCGTTTCAAAACGGAGTGGCACCGTTTCAAAACGGAGCCGCTCCGTTTTGTTATGTCAAAACGGAGCGGCTCCGTTTCAAAACAGAGCCGCTCCGTTTTGAAACGGTGCCGCTCCGTTTTGAAATGGAGCCGCTCCGTTTTGAAATGGAGCCGCTCCGTTTTGAAACGGTGCCGCTCCGTTTTGACATATGGAGCCGCTCCGTTTTGAAACGGTGCCGCTTCGTTTTGACATAACTAGGGCACGCCCTAAAATTGCCCGATAGTTTTAGGGCGCGCCCTATAATTTTCAGTTTTGAAAAGGAGCCGCTCCGTTTTGTGATGTCAAAACGGAGCGGCTCCGTTTTAATGTGTCCATCTCGGATGATTTTGTCCACAGACTCACAATACAGCAGGCGTAGGTATGTTTTAACATTTGAAATGTATAGTTTTTTGTTCGTTTTTGTCTTTCTTCGTGCCTAAAACGAAGTATTCTGTTTGCGAAAATCAATTTTATTGTTTTATGAAAGGTTTTTCGCAGAAAATCGCTTAAAATCGTTGTCTTTTTCGTGAAGACGACAGAAGTAAGACTCGGCTCTAGGGCGAAAAGCGAAGGTGAATTTATACTTATCCAAATATTTTCTCACCATATATTTATTTTTTAGAAAAATCGTCCGATTGGTGGATCGATCGTGTTAAGGACATTATCTTTTGGATCGACGTTTTATCGACGCCATTCACAAATTAATTTTTCTCTTTTGTTGTACTTTACTTTTTTGCCTTTCAATGTTATTTTTAGTTAGTATAATAATAAATTTTCATAACATTGACCATATTTGTGTTCAACTAAAAAAATACGAAAAATAGTAAGCGGGCCGATTCCCGATAGCATTTCGTCGTTCGCAAACGGATAGTATACTGATGACTGCCATTCAGCTGAGTGAGTTCGCAAATGGGTCGGTTACGGATCCGCAACGCGTCTCGTTTCCGTTACCGATCCCAGTTGTTTGCGACCGCTGGTGAACTCCGTTTACAACTCCGTTTACATACGCAGAACTCCGTTTACAGATCCACCACAGCTATGCAGCAGTAGAGCAGCATACCTACGCCTGCTGTATAAGTGTTGTGTGTCTGTGGACAAAATCACCCGAGATGGACACATTTGAAATATATAGGGTGAAGGAAAATTCCGTTTTTGGTGCACCGTTTTTGGGTGGCGCCTCATTTTTGTCTTTTATGTTTTCTTAGGGTTTCTGGGATTCACCGAGGAGTTGGTGAATTATTTTTGCTCGTATAGAAGTCTTCTCAAAAAAACGTTCGGAAAAACTTTTAAAAGTTTCAATCAAATGGCAGAGAGTTTTGGGCGTCAGAATATAGAGCTTGAGTATTGACTCTTCTCAAAGTTCTTGATTGTTTCACTGTGCTCCTTTGCCACCAAGTACTTATTCTTCTGCATCGTTCTCACCAAAAACCGATATCATAAGATAAAAGGAATTATTTCATGCCTATAACAGGTGTGAATACAAAGTGCTTCTCTCGGAAAAACAATAAAACTTGGCCTCATTGACTATCCCCGGCGCCATGACAGAAACATGCGCTGTGAAGAAAAAAAGGAAGATAATCTTGTGAGATAAACTTTGAGGACAAAATGCCTATAGAAGAAACTTTGTGTTTTTCAGTATTCAGGAACAAAAAAAAATTGAACTGAAGAATAGAAAACCATCTAGAGTATGATAAATTCTCTTTTTGTTTCTCAGCAGGTGGCTTCTCTTGTCTCTTTTCTTCTTTTTCTTTTTTCTCCTCAATTAACGGCTGATTCCCCCATATCTCTTCACATCATTCTTATACGACTTTCACCCGAATGACCCTCCTCTACAACCCGAAAAGAGAATGTTGGATGAAAGAAAGCTAACCGAATTGAAAGGAGACAACCTTTATTGAGACACATCCATCCCCTTTTGTCTTTTATTTTATCCGAAAGACGCTCATCATCGGTTTCATTTCGTTTTTATTGTCTGGCATTCATGAATTTTAGTTCAGTTTATTTTCGAAATATTCTATAAAATGTTCGATATTTTCTCGGTGAAGATTGGATATATTGGGCATTATTCATTTGGATTCTGTATTGTCTGCGAAATTATTTGACTTTAGCTTTCAGCACTTTGTAATAAAACCTAGAGATGACTGTTTTCATGTAGACTATATAGTTTCGTTAAGATTTTTGCTCGAGACTTTATAGTTTCGTTAATATGATAGAATGATAGAATGCGTGTTTTTTCTCTTTCTTTCAGTTTTTGAGAGTTCTAAATTTCACTTCACGACGATATGGTTTTTCCTTGCGACACACAGACAAAGATTTTAAAAACGAACGTTTTTCTTTGCAATCTCGAATGTTTTCTGTTCCACTAATGCCATTTTACTCAGCAACTTCTTAGAAACCTCTGTTTCTCTCATTGATTGATCTATTCCTTAGATATCCGTTCCTGTCTTTCATTCTTTTCATCGTCACCTATTCTCAATCTTTTTACCCACCTCAAGAATTTCAAAGAGAGATTTCAATCTTATTCGATAAACACACACACACTTGAAAATTAGAAAAACCGCACACAAAAAATACTTGTTCCTTTTCAGGATCTGATCTTCGTCTGCCCTCCTGGAAATACATAAAAACCAGGAGAAGCGCGATTTTTGAAATCTTCTCGAATAATGTGGCTGAAGATTTTGTTTTTATTTCTGATGATGTCAACGATGACATTATTCACGACTGCGCAATATGAACCATGTAAGTTCAGAAAATGCTCTTCAATTAAAGACTTTAGAATATGACTGAAAGTTTGTAGGTTCAGTAGTTAGCTAGGGTACTACGAAATATCAGATTTCAAACCAAAATTAATGTGTTTTCATTTCAGTTTCGGTAATATCCTCATCATGGTCAATGTGGTCTCCATGGTCATTTTGCTCAAACAACGTTATGATTCGTGTCCGTGCCTGTTCAACAGTACGTGGATATAAATGCATTGGCCACAATAAGGTTTGTCCTAAATTCCATTAAATTTTTCCCAGTTTAGGGCGTTGGTGTCTGGGTTGAGACACTAGTAATGTCTTTCTCTCTATCTTTTCTCTTTCTCCTAAAACGATTACTAACCCACATTCGTCTTTCGTTTTTCTTGATCTACTGATTGATAATTGACGTGTCGATGGGATTAACTTTTCAAGGACATTCATATTAAAATAATCGAGAAATTGGGAAATGATTTACAGGAGTTCCAATCATGTAGTTCGCCTCCAAAGAAAAATAATTTGGATTACGAAGATCCGGAGGCCGCTGATCGAGAAATGGCAATGAAACAATTATATCAAGATTATGAGCCAGAGACTCCTGATGAAGCTAAATGTAAGATTTTAATTTGACAAAAATAATAAATGTAGAATGAAAATTATAAATTTCAGATGCTCAAACTCGTGGGAATCGCAATTTTCATATGATCTCACAGACAACTTCGATGCCAAACGGACCACGCGGTACGTCTTCTTTCATACTTCTACAAATTCTCTAATGAGTTCCTATATTTTTCAGCTCCAACACCTTCACCGACTGCTCCCGCCTCCACATCTGCAGATCATTTCTCTGTCATGAATCGTGGTGGAACTGGAGTCGGAATGATGTCTGACGAAGAGCAAGAATATTTCGATGAAACAGTTCGAATGTCTCCACAATCTCCAAAGCCAACACATCCATCTGTTCCAACAACTTTCGAATTCGAAAAATATCCAAAGAGCACTGAAGAACCAACAACAACACCCACGACTACAACTCCAACTACAACAACCACTACTACGACTACTACAACCACAACAGAAGCTCCAACAACTCAAGAAACAACAACTGAATTTGTTGAACCAATTCCTCAAACGGTAACTCCTCAATATCCAACTCCACAAATTGTTGACCACGAAGCAATTATCGAACCAGAAGATGTAAACTTCCGTGGAAAGTATACGCTGGAAGAGCCACTTCCAGAAGTTTCTGTTCCAACGTTCGCATCTCCACCTGGAACAATGACAACTGAATTTGAACCAGAACCAGAAACAGAAACAGAAACACCATCTCCTCCACCTCCATCTTTCCCAATTGATCAAGAACCCGAAGAAAAAGATGATGGATCTACTCATAGTGTTGGATCATATTCAATTGGAAAAGAACCAATGTGGGAAGAGGAACCAGTACAACTGGTCTCAAGTACAGAACCTCCTCCAAGAAATATTCCAACTTTTGCTGTTTCTCCAAGTACCAGAAGACTTGGAGAAGTACGAAGAGCACCTTCAACTGTGAATACTCATATTGAGATGCCATTATCGATGCTTCCATTCATTCCAACAGCTGCTGAAGAACCAAGTACCCCAAAATATGTGGAAGAGGAAACAACAACAACAACAGAGATACCTCAATCAAGATACCATCCGAGAATCGCTTTGGTTACATCTCAACAGAATATGCAACACTTCCCAAAGATGATGAATGAGCAAAGAGCATCTCCAAGACCATATTTGAGAACTGTCCCAAGTCCATCAGAATTCGAACAACCGACTACGAAGAAACCAAAAATGGTAACTGTAGAAATAACGAACAAAGCATTGAAAAAGAAAAGAAGAAACAGAAGATTGAAGAAATTAAATCGGCTGGGAAAGATTCGGACAGTAGCTGTTCTTCCAACAGAATACACTATACCAGTGACTGATACAATGGAAAAGGTGAAATATTTTTCATATTCTTCCCAAATGTTCCCCAAAATGTCTATCTATGCTTGTTATTGCAGCCAATGCCAACTCCTGCCAAATTCGAGCTTCAAGAGGAAAAGTTTTTTGCTCCAAGGCCAACGGAGCATGAAAATCGTTTTACTGTAAGTATATAAAAATGTTAAACTGATTGATGAAAACGTTTTATTAATGTTCAAAAAAAGAGTCAAAATGTCATTTTGGTGTCAATACTTGAGTTTGATGTCGGCATGTTTCGTTTAGTTCAGTAGATTGATTGTGTAGTTCTACTGATTGTTTTGTTGAGTTGATCCAAATCCAGCCTCTCTCTTTCCATAGTATCCATATCCTCCGTAATAAGATGGGTATCCGTATCCATAGTAGCTTCCATATCCATATCCTCCATAACCTCCGTATCCATATGATGGGTATCCATAGTATCCATAGTACTGAGCATCAGTCTCGGTGATGAAGGCGCAGATAACGAGAAGAGAAACGAGGATGAGACTGAAAATTATTAGGTTTTGAAACTTTATGAGTTGAGAGCTGAAATTCAAGAAACTTACAGTTTGGCGTTCATTGTTTTAGTAATGAGAAAAAGCTGTGAAGAAGCTGATTGATGAATTACTCAAATACCTTCATTTATATACTCGTTGCATTGATGTTTGCATTGCACCCGCGGCAGATAATGTTTTTTCTTCGCCTTTTTTTTTCACTGCCCATTCGGTTTCGTTTGACGCGCCACGCCGAAAATGTTTAGTTTGCTCAGGTTTTGACAGTTCGGGAATGTAAAGTAGAGCATCAAAGTCTAAGTTTACCGACCTTTCAACTCTAGTTTTTTTGGTTTTTCAGGAGCCACACCCAACATGGGAATCCGACAAGGATCGAAGAGTTTATGAGGAGAATAGAGAATTGGAAGCGAGAATCGCAGCATTGAGAAATAAAGTGGAAATGAATCGAAAGATTTTGGCAACGATGAAAATACCAGAAGGGGTTGAGAATACAGAGACAACAACTACACCAAGACCAGTGAAACCAGTGGAAGAAGTGATAATTGGAGGAGATACGGCTAGAGCACTTTCATGGATGATTAATGATATGGAGAGAATGGTAGAAGATAAAACAAAAACTGAAGTGACGGATCAGTTGGCAGTTGAGAAAGTTGGAGAAGAACCAGTTGGATTCCGATTGGGAGATGTGAGTTGGTTCCTTCTGAATAATTTATATCAGTGATTTTATGTTTATCTCTCTTCTTTGTAGCATCTTCTTTTTCCAGGCGGAAGATGAATCCGAAGGAACAACCACTACAGTCAGTCCATTTCCATTCCCAATTCCTGAAGATGGATTTGCTTTGATCCGTTCCAAACGCTCTACAAAACCTTCTCCATACAAAAATGGAAAGAAAAGTAATTTTGAATTCTCTTTCTTTTTTTCTCAACTGATCTTTTAGTTATCTGGTCTTCATGGAGCGAATGGACCAAGTGTCAATGCGGCAAACAATCTCGAAAAAGAAAGTGTCTCAAATATCTTGGCGGTTCAAAGTATGCCTACGATGATCGTAAGTAATCATTATTTGAGTTATTATTTGCCATCATCTCTCACTTTTTCTGCTCCTGATTCCAATGAATGGCCGTCCTATTATCACATTAAATATTGACTCCCACATCGAAACACAATTTGATACTTTAGGAAGAGGGAAAAGAATAGAATGGAGTAGAATCTAATGGAACTGAGTTTAAATTGTATTTATTTGCAGGTAAATTCATTCCAATTGATCAATCAACAAATTCAATCGAATTTGGAGAACCAGCCGAGTTTCCAGAGGAGATTGATGAGCCAGCTCCAGTTGAAAGTGAAGAACAAAGAATATCAAATCGAGTGAAGAGGTCATTGAAATGTCTTCCACCACAAATTGAAGTTCGATCGTGTTATTCTCCAATTTGCTAATGTCCGATGTAAAACCCTGGGTTTATAGCCTGACTAGAGGCTTGATATATACAGGAACTTCAGAACTTTTATCCTGAACATCATCATGCTTTTAGTCAATTCCTCTCAATTATTCCCTCCAGATTCTCATCACTCTTTAGGTTCCATTCCATACTTTTCCAGTTTATTTTATTTAATATTTCTTGTGATAATAATCGTAATAATGATTCAAACAAATGTATAATAAGACTTCTTCGCTAGCGTTATGGGTATACAATATGTGTGTGTGGCACAACATGAAAATCCTTTGAATTTGTCTTTTTAATCCTTCTGTTGTCCTCCGCTTTTTCTAATGATCGAATTGGTTACAACTTCTAAATTTATTATTTATTTACAAGAATAAATTATTTTCTTTCTCGAAATTCGTATTTCATGTGATATGTCTTCTTGGCGTTTTATTTGAGGTTTGGTATTCTATGTCGTGTTTTTCATTTCGTAGGATTTCTTTATGCACTTTCGTCTTTTCGGCCGAGAAGCCAAAAGGTTTGCATGACACCTTTTCCCTAAAATACAAGTATACTTTAAATGGTGTTCGATATATCAGAAGTGTCCCTACCTTGATAATAACTTCTCCTCTACTCTCCGTATTGTATTCTTTATATAATGAGGTCAACAGTTCATGAGCTTCTGATGAGAGGTGAATGAAACCCGCTGGAAGAATACTTTCGTAGAATCAGAGGACAACCAAAAAGAAACTCACGTTTTCCATTACTTTCCATTCGACTTGCAGTATTTACAGTATCTCCAAACAGGCAATACCTCGGCATTGTTAACCCAACAACCCCGGCAACACAAGATCCAGAATGCATTCCTATTCTAATTTGAACTTTCTCTTGAGGCAAATGTGGAATTTTATATGATTGAAGGCTCTGAACAGCAACAAAAATGTTTGACAATGTTAGAATAAAGGAAACCTACATCCATCAGTTCAAGGCTCATATTGGCAATATTGCTCACATGCTCCGTACCATTTCGTCGTGGTAATCCGGAGACAACCAAGTAGGCGTCACCAATTGTTTCGACCTGGAAAACTGATAAATTGTACCTGGATTAAGAAAAGGAAGAGATATCAAATTTTAATCCAGATGACGGATTTGAATTCGAAATCAGTTCATATTGAAAATTATTTCGAGACTTGTTGTGGAAGTGTATTTCAGGATTTTTAGTTGTACTCACAATTGTTATGAATTCTATAAGGTTTAGAATATTTGAACTCTTGAGAGAAACCAATACTCAATTCCTGTTTACAAACTTGTTTCTCACTTTTCACGTACAAATGTTTCTAAAAATTCCCTTTCGTTTTTTTTCTGTGTCAAGAAACCATTGAAAGACCACAACTTCTTACCATTTGTAAATAATGTAACCTAAAACCCCTTACCTTGTAGGAGTCATTTCTTTCAATAATGGCGTCAAACGTGGTGTAAAGATCATTGAGCAAGTTGACAACCTGAAAGAACAAACAGTTACAAATACAAGTTCGCAAACAATTCATCTTAAATCACAAACCTGTAATGGAGTGCTTTTATTGGCAAGAACAGTGAATCCGACGACATCTGAGAAGAATATTGTAACACTTTCAAAGGCTTCTGGTTCAACAGATTGTCCCAATTTCAGACGTTCAGCTACTTGTCTGAAATTAAAATAACTCAATTTTTGGGGATTGCCGTACATTCCGTGTCTTGAATTTGTTTACTTTTGTTCGCTTTTCGATGCTCTTCTTTTTTCTTTTTTAGCTACTCTGCCACCGCTGTATGGTTCAAACATTGGGAAGGTGAGACTCTGAGAACACAAATAACTTTTTTGCGACAGTTGGGTAAAAGGGGCGGAGTTTCAATTGAGAGCAAACAGTGGAGTGAGTACTATAAATTTAGGTCGAATGGACTGAGAAGGTATCGAAAGTCAACTCTTCCGAACGGCTACTCTCAAAATGAACGCCAAGCTGTAAGTTTCAACTTTCTGCTTCTTAGCTTTGCATCTTCATTGAAATCATTTTCAGTATCATCCTTGTCTCCCTTCTCGTTATCTGTGCCTTCATCGCTGAGACTGATGCTCAATACTATGGAAGTTACTACGGATATCCATCATACGGATATGCAGGATATGGAGGATACGGATACGGAAGCTACTATGGATACCCATCATACTACGGAGGATACGGATACTACGGAAAGAGAGAGGCTGGATTTGGACCAAGTCAACAGAACAATCAATGATCATTGATATACTGGACGCCTCACTCTACTGTACATTCATCTGCCCAACTGCCCCAATTCGACTGCACTACCAAGTATTTACGAACGAATCATGATTCCTTAAATGACACCGAATTATAATAAAAATTTTGATCGATCAAATATTGTGTTCTGTTGTGGACAATAAGAGTGAAAATAAAAACAATGGGATGAATCGCTAGTTACAGATAGTTTGAAAGCCAGCGGACTGAAAATTCGGCACAATTCTATCAGCGATGTCTGTGCCAGATGGAAACTTTTCCTTTGGAATGTTTCTGGATTTTCCACAATACAAAGACTCATTTGTGAAACTTACTGTGGCAACATTCGATACAGTAGAATATCACTTTTTTTCTTTTCCTCTACCAATTCTTTCATTCTTTCCTGCACTTCATCTTCCAGACTTGATGCATGTTTTTCCAAGACAGAAAACACATGATCCATCAGATTTGCACTTCTGCAAAAGATAAAAATATTTATAGTTTACTCGACAAAGTCAATGTGGGAGGGATTGGGGAAGTGTGTTCGTTAGTTGCTAAACAATTCCTTTCCGAAAAAGAGAACGGCAATGTCAATAGACATTTTATTTGTTTCTCGAGATGAGGGAAGACGTTTCTTCATGTAGTTTTCCCTTTTTTCTTTTCAAAAAAAAAAAAACAATAAAAGTTTAGAGATCAGTGATTTTGAGAGAGACGTTAGTAAGTCTTAAAGTAAATGTTGTCAATTGGGGGCTTACCCAGACCTGCCAGAGTTCATATTTTTCAACAATTTGTTGACCATATCGATATTCGGACGTTGTTTTGGATCTTCATCCCAACAATCACGTATCAGATGAAGCATTGCTGGATTAACATCTTCATCCACTTCGTCTAAACTTGGACGGAATGGAGTACGTCCGCCACGTTTCACCATGAAAATAATTTCTAAAACCAAAATGTTTCAGAAGTTGAAAAGATTGTTAAAATACCATCAGCTTCTTCCTTTCGATTTTCCAGATTCCACGCAGAACAATGTCCAACGAGTTCAGAACAAACAACGGCAAAACTGTAAATATCTCCAGGTTGACTTCCGCATACCAGTGCTTCTCTGAGAACTTCCGGGGCTGTGTGAAGCAATGCTGTAAAAAGAAATCAGGCTTCTCCCCTTAAATCACTTCCTGCTTACCATCTTCAGATCGTTTTTCGACTCCTTGCATAAATGACAAGCCATAAGCTCCTATTTTGACTTGCCATCTATCATTGATATAACAGCATTCAGAAGTTAGATTTCCGTGTTGTTTTATTGGAGAATGATGGATGTATTGAAGCCCCTAAAATAAAATAGTTCATTGGTTAATTTTTGAAGTTTTGAATGAAAAGAGAATGACGGGATTCATCACTCACACAGGCAATGTCTTTTATCAGACAATAAATGAAGAAACCATCCATGTTGATTGAGCTTTTAGCAATGACGTCCTTGATACTTCCACGGCTACAGTATCTCCAGAATGACATATAAACTGGTCCATCAATTGACAATCCAATAAATCTGTTCACATTGTCATGCTCAATACTTCTCAACATTCGGAGTTCAGCACGATCTTTTTTGAATATTGGAACTCTCAGTTGATACTTCCTAGCGAGAACAGGTTCATTCATATAAACGAAAAATCCGAGAGATTCTGTTTCCGGAAAGAAAACAGACTTTGAAGATAATCCTGTAGTTCCAGTTGTTGTGGTTGAGTTACTTTGAAGAGATCTAGATGAATGATGACTCTCTTTCCGCCCTTTTATAATTGATTGTAGCATTGAATGAGGTACAAGCCATTGATCATCAAGTCTTAACTCTTCATCCCTTCTAGCTTTTATGACTAAATATGCAGCAATTAAAGCAGCTGCACAGCAAAGAACAATAATGACGGCCACAATGACAACAATGTAGAGGTAGTCGACAAAAAAGTTAACAGGACAACTTTTTCCTGTGTATCCACATTCAGGGCGAGTTTGAGGAACATGTCCGTTGTAAGCATCCCAGATGAATCGTTGATCAAGGACTGCCCAAGTCCAGTTCTGAAAAATCATATTCGAAATAAATTCTACGCTAATGTACAGAAAGTAACTTACTACACTAGAAGCATCAATATCCATGAATGCAACAGTTCTCTGTGTAGCATTCGAATCCAAATTAGCCAAATTCATATTAGGAAGGCGATATCCAAGTCCATTCATTCTTACTAATCCAGACATTCCTTCAAATTCTATTCCAGCACCACGAGTAACAATATTACTTCCATTTCCAATTTGTTCAATTCCTTGCTCCTCGATTGTTTTATTTAGAATTATGGCATAAAGGTACACCGTATCATGTAGTTGATCTGCGTATTCAGCAGCTTCTTGATACTTTTTATCCTTACATTCCTCTATACAATTGTACGGTGGAAGCTTCATTCTTTCAATCACATCTTTCTTGAATGACGCATACTTGTCTCCTGAAACCGGAGTCGCAACAATAACCATTGTTCTCATGAATGCCATTTTAGCTTCTTCATCTCGACCATCTGGATTATCACTCCAATCTTTCCAAATTCCAACTACTTCTCCAGAAGAAGAGGTTTGTTCTAAAACAGTCTCTCATAAATAACAATATTAAAACTCAACAAAACCTACGATAAGCTGTGGATTTTGGTCCAGCGAAGAGATAGACATACTCTTCCGTTGTCATATCCAGGTCATATGCAGCTAGCATAAACCTTCTTTTAATATCACCAGCTTCAGGAAGACAAACTGTGAATACTGAAATTCATCAAAAATGTAAACGTTAAAATCTGTTTACGAACTAACTTCTTGACACCGTTTTCAATTTCTCCAGTTGTCTAACGAGATTTGTGTATGATTGATCATAAATTTGAATTGTTCTGCTTAAAGATGTGAAGTTTGAATCAGCGGTGATTTGTTCCAAATCATCACGAAAGTATCCACATTTTTCATCTTCCACAAAAACGTAAACAAATTCAGTCCATTCAAACTGAGCCATCACTTCATGAATAGCCGCGGCGACGCTGAAAAAGAAGTTGTAAGAAGTTGAGAAAGGAAACTTACGATTTAGCAACAGGAACTATTGTGACAGTTGTTGGATATCTTGTAGTATCAATGAAGTTTGATGAAATAGTGAGTCCCCAAGTTAGAACTGGAGTATTGTAGTATCCAGCCAAATTGACAACAGCGAGACCAGCTGCATTACATGTTGGACCAATAATAGCACTAACATTCGCATCCATCATTAATTTAGAAGATAATCCAGCTGCTTTTGATTCACTACAGTCATCGAACACATAGATAAAACTATAATTTCTCATTGCAACACTGTAACTCAGATTTCAGGACCTACTTGATATCAATATTATCAATCAGTCTTTCAGATTTTATCCGATCCATTGCAATTTCAATTGCAGAAGCCGATGTTTGCCACCCGACAGAAGTGGCCATATCCTGAAAAAGAATGAAAGTTTGCAATGGGTTCTCGAAATAATTAGTGGTGATTATAACGTGCAGTGTCATGTAATATTGCCTTGTTATCTTTGCACATCATGACTCCGACGTCGACTCGAACGGTGCTTCCAGTGACGACTTGACAAATGACGGAAGGAATCTAGAACAAATTTTAAAAGTGTGGTTTATGATGAACATATGAATTTTTTTCATCTTCATTAAAATTAACGGTATCTCAACTTTCAGTAGGGCATATGGTGAACTTCTAATATCTAGTGTTAAATACTGTACACACTCTCAATTTGATGCTATCTACAGCGGGTATCAATTATATAACCTACAGTACCTAATCGTTACTTACCAGCGAACAAAGAAATATAAAATCCAGGAGCAACAGAATCCAAACCATAACTTTTTCAATCAAACAAGTTCCTTCAGATCAGCATAAGTTTGTCGAGAATTAATAAAAAGAGCACAAAACGAACACTTTATTCGAAATGAGCACTAATCCAAATCTCACTGACCATTTTATATGATCGCCGACTCTTCCCCCGAAGCCACACATTTCACTTTTCTGCTGTTATTCCGAAGTTCGAATCTTGCCACTCGAGAAAGGTTTCTTTTCAGGTTCAGTGATGTTATCAATAAGCTTTTCTTATTCTCTGTTAAAAGCCAAGAATTTTTGAAAATTTTTTGGTTTCATTGTCTCGTGAAATTCAAAGAATTTTAAAAAGGATTTTTGAAAAGCAGGAAGCGTAATCACAGAACAAATCAGAAGTTGTTAGTCATAATAATGAGATGTTCTATAGAGAACAGTTAAATTCTGTAAACATTTTCAGTGTTCCATATTGAATGTGTTAAAATTCTTGATGATCATTTGTTTCAAAGGAAATCATTGAAACAAGAAAAAGTGTTTTATCGAGTCAATCTCCGCTTTTGAAGTGAAGTATGTCTGGAAAGAATTACCGTCATCGGCGATTCAAGACTCGATAAATTCTTGATTTTTGAATTTCGAAGATTGGTGCCTGAGTGACATGTACTTTTAAAATACTGTACTAACAATGGTTTTTCATTTCAAAACTTTTCAAAGTACTGTTCTAAATATTAAGAATTCACTACAGGAGTTCATCATCAATCAGTTTTCTTTCGATATTAGTTTCAAAATCGCGAATCAGTTCTTGTTTTTAAATTAATATTTCACGCAAATCATGGTTGGAGAACGCTCATCGAAAGTTTTTATGAAATAAATATGTAAGCTCTATTAAAGCAACGATTGTGAAAAACATCGAAACTCACGAAACCGAATTTGCTAAAAACTCTTTTTTCAACTACCGTAGTCCGTAAATTCAACAAATTTCAATTTGAGAGATTCTATCGTTTTTCTTGTTGTTCCTCTATCCAAGGCATTTCACAAATGTCTATTGACTTTCATTCAGATTTAATTCGGAGATATATCTATCCTATAGAACAATTCATGACGACACCGCTACTAATCACCAGTTGAAGATATTGGAGACTCTGTTAAATCGCGTTTTAAATGGAACATCCTCTTAAAGTTCTCCATTTTCGATTTCAGAGATCCTCTTATTTCAGCAGACATCCACCTCCTTATGATTATGTTTTTGTTTTCTTTTTCAGATATGAAGACTTAAAATAACTAAATTCCCAGTTTGAAATAGAAACAAGAACTTCTAAGTCAGATGTCTATTTTCTATTTTTTCTGACGCAAGACTACTTGAGAAGAAGAGTTATGACTTGGGGGAGTGAAAAGAAGTAGGGAGAGAATACAAAAATAATTGAAAAATGCTCATCTCCGAAGACTCTTGACACCTATTCTTCATACGCCCACATTAATCATCAATCTCTTTTGCTCTCTTCACCCGGCCGTCTCAAGCTTCTCACTTTTCATTCATTTCGTTTTTCGATGGATTTTGAATATAAGATTCTGTGCTGCCACGTGGCAGTCGACGTGGCAATTCTATGTTCGCTGGAGATAATTGTAATTGTGGCAACATATTTGACAGGTAATTAAAAGATTAGTATTCAGAGTGATAACTATATCAATGTGCTCTACTAATAAAACATAAAACATCAGGGTTTCAACATCCTTTGATGACTTGTCAATCCTTCAATGTTTCCATTTTGGAACGTTATAACGAGCCAACGGTCCTTTCACAACATAAGATTTGTACAACAAATGGGCCTCTCGTCTTCTGGATCATTATCCATCTTTTCACGGATCTAATGGCATTGGTGAGTGATCAAGATTGTCAGATAAAAAGATCTCTTGAAATATGTCAGACTAAAGTATATTTTTACTATAAAAACAGTTGTGATTCGGTTGTTAACTAGATAAGAAACTTCATTGTAACGTAGTTTTACTTCTGAGATGTTAAAAAGAGTCCCTTCCAGATTCCAAATGTCAAAACTACAAAACGATTTTAGGAATAAATATCTCATTAGTTTTCATTTCCTCATTATCCATCAGTTTCAAGCCACGTCTCCGTTCGTTTTTAATTACTCTCAGGAGGGCTTTGGTGTAACTCTTGTTATCGGCTATTAAAAAAACACACAAGAAGGTTATTTTCACCTACTTCATCTTTGGAAAATTATAGTTCTTCAGCACTTATTATTAATTAGAACTCC
Source organism: Caenorhabditis doughertyi (assembly GCA_963572265.1). Taxonomy (NCBI): domain Eukaryota; kingdom Metazoa; phylum Nematoda; class Chromadorea; order Rhabditida; family Rhabditidae; genus Caenorhabditis; species Caenorhabditis doughertyi. The sequence continues at coordinate 10,523,333 of OY751557.1, forward strand.
AACTTTCTTGTCAACCTTAGCATACTATATTCAATTTTTTAACATTTTTTCTACGGATTTCATGGATGTCAGTCAACACTTCTTCCAATTTTTCTTGCGCATCTCTAAAATTTGATTCTTTATCTAATGCATCAAACGACATCGAAATGAAATGTATCCAAAAATATGTAAGGACGAGAAAATACAATCTGGTGTGTGTATTTTTCTCAGATTGTATCGAATGTAAAATTAGAACAAAAGAAAAAGAAAGAATGAAAACTGATTTGCGAATCGTTAACGAATTTGAACAATGCCAAAGTCTAATCCAAAACGTCGGAGCTTTAACTCCATAAAATTATTGTACAGATTTCCATTTATTCGAAAAACACGAAACTTCTCCTTGGATTTCTTGTGGTTACTTCTCTGGATCTTCTCGTTTCACTTGCCTATGTTGTCGTTCTCTTGGCTTTCATTATTCTCAATGAACAAGTTGATAAGGTAAGATTGAAAGTTCTCGAAGAATATGCATCCATGTCTTTTTAGGTAATGATAATGTTCATGGGCGGAATGGTTCTATTTAAAATCTACGAGGTTTTAACTGGACGCCGTCTCTATTGGTACCTTCTTTGGATTCAAGACAACATGATGGCTCCACGATCTGCTTTGATTAAAAATGATGACAACAGTGTATTCCAGTTCTGAAATTGTAATTGGCTTTTTGTATGTTTTGTAATATTAAACCGCTTTGAAAATATTGTGCAAAGCTTCATAAAAGTTTTTCAATTACTTCCAAAATAACTTGTTGGTCAATCTTTCGAACCATAACGTCACTCTCTTCAGTTCTACCGGTGAAACGAATCGAAGATAGAGATCTTTTCAGGACACAAAGAAAAGTGTGTGGAAAACAGCACGAATAGATTGAAGTATGAGTTAAAAACACCCAAAAAATGAACTTATTTTTATTCTATTACGTCGGTAGCTTTAAAACTTTTGATGGGTCTTGAGAGGTTTAATAATATTCATATCCACAAGGTATGATGCCCTTTGTGTTTGAGAAAACCACGACATCTATTAGGCAGAAGAGAACTCCGACCTATTATGTATCCTCTTAGAGAAAGAATAAATGCTGGATATTGGCGCTACTGTATCTTGAACTCCACTCTAATAAAATCTTCCAAATTCGAAACGAATAAATAGGCGGGGTCGAACCCCTGACCCTATAAACTGACCAATCTTTGCGACGAATTACGAGAATATTTCTAGCTGTAGGACGCAGTCTCCTTTAAAAGGGTTTGAATGCCGAATGAAGCTTTTTTGGTGTATTCTGGTTACATTATTAACAATCGTAAGATTGAATGTAGAAAATTTTCTTTAACGATTTGATTATGCATATGTCCAGTTAATGAAGTGGATGATCACATTTTTTCCATCTTCAATCGCTCTTATTGTTAACACTACTTTTTGATTCTTCGTTGTTGTGGGATATCAAAGCTTTGATAGAGTAGCACGTTGTTAACTCGTGATTTGAGCATTCCTGAACGTTTCTTTCACTGCAAATTGATTAGCAACCTACCATGAACAAATTATTTGTGTGTCACAAACTTACTTTCCAACAACTTTCTACCCATCGTTTTCTGTAACAGAACAATTCAACTGTGACGAGGAATGTATCAGACTCTGAAAATGAACAAGTTTTTATCTATTTTGAGTTTTGTCCTTCTCGTTTACTTCGCAATGGTATTATAAAAAATCTTTACTCTTTACAACTCACCTGTATTGGAAAACTGTGATTCCCGACGCGTTACAAATGTCTTTTTTTTTAATTTTTACTACCTGAACTTACACTTTGCTACATACCGTAAATCCTGTAATTGAAGCACACCTGTAATACAAGCCCACCCTCAGAGGACCATTGAAAAATAGACGCTCATGGGCTTCAATTACAGGATTTACGGTATCCGTTCTAAAGCATTCGCCAAGACTCACCTTTCTCTTGAACTCATCGCATACGCCATTTTATACTTTCTCCGTATTGTTCGAATGAATATTTCACAATGAATGATCCTTCTGAATCTTAAATATAACGTTGAAAACATTTCAGTCTTCCCTCATTCATCAGAAAACCAGAAATTCACAATGCCAACAACTCGAAAATTTGATTCGCCATGTCTCCGCCCACAAGAAACAAAGAGTTCACCTACCGTATCCTGCCATATCTTCTATGGCAACAGGAAAAAAACGAGTCTTTGCCTCCAGAAAAGCAGAAGCTCCCGATAAAATCTAAAAAAAGTGGGCACAGGACAACTCTCATAAGACAATCACAGGTGAGTATAAAAGGACAAGGATGGCATTCTGTACCCAGGACCAGATCCAAAAAAAGTTTCTCTAGGAAATGATGATCACCTCACAGCCCTACAATCGTTTCAAAGAAGGTGAGATTCCAGTTTTTTGATTCCGAGTTTCTAATTGAAGCTGTTTCAGCACTGACACATAATCGGAATCTTTCGAAAAATGTGTTACTTGGATTGGTTCTTTTAAGTTCCATACTTCTCCTTGTTTCCATAATGAGAGATCAGGAAGAACCTAATTATGACGTCCCTGCAGAAGGAAGTCCAACGTTTGAAGCATTCTACAGTTGCGTTTATCCCAAGTTAGCACCTCTAAAGGGAAATTATGAAAAGGTGAGTTACTAGAGGTTCTCTGGTGAAGGTATCATTATTTAAAGAATCTTATAATACCTAACGATTTTCAGTTCTGGACGTCATTCGTAAATCTCACAAAAGAATGCGATAACCTGGAAGCTTACAACGCGTTGGATATTCAACCAGTTGCAAACACAGACGAAGTAAAATACGTTTCGTTCCCAAAACGGGAAGAAAATATCACAATGGTAACACTCGGAATCGGTCACGACGTGGATGCTGAAATGAGATTGAAGAAGGTATCGTTGCATCAAAAAAAACTTTCTCATATTCCTCCGATTTTCAGCTTTGGCCAAGAACTGAATTCTTTGGAGTGGATCCAAGTCCTGAAATCAATAAGGATTTATATGAAGTAAAGCTCGGAGGAAACTATTTTCAAGTTGCAGTCAGTGGGCAAGGAGGAATGCAAAAGTCATATATTTTCAGAAGTAAGTTATTCATTCAAAAGATATGGCAGAAATCTTTGAAAACTAAACTTATGTAGTCCACTTTCAATTTGATTCAGTTTTATTTCTTTCTATTTGCAATTATTGTTGAAGACGTTTTGAAGAAGTTTGAATGATAGCCAAACGCTTCAGTAACCTAGATTGATTTTTAGAGGAATACCGTGACGAGACTACAATGCACATTGGAGCCGATTATTTCTTTGGTGATATGCTTCAACGACCAAGAATTGATATTCTTTGGATGGATACTGAAGGAAATGAATTTCCTGTACTTGATATGATTCATCGTGGAGGGCCATTGGATAAAAGAGGTGTCAAGATTTGTCAGATGAATGTCGAAATTCACAAAGATTTGATGAAAGACATAACTGGAGAACGAGAGAAGTTTCATGATTTTGTATGGAAACTACTAGCAGATAAGAAGTATATCATGGTGAAACCATTTTATGTTTACTGGTTCCATCAGTTCATTCGAACTGTTATTATCAATGTTGATGATCCTGAATGTACTGGTCTCTACATGAATTAGCTTTTCTATTGTTTTTCTAATAGTTTTTTTTTATTTCTCAAGCCGGGTAATACTTCTCATTTGAATAAAGTTTTCTTCTGAAACTGAACGTTTTCTGAAGTTTTCATACGGTAGACAATCGCGATCTGGAGATGATGTTTTCAACATCAATGAATTTCGGGAAGAAAAAAAGACACTCTCTTTTGAAGATTCAAATCTTTTTTGTTCCATTGATGTTGAAAAGTGCATTCGGAGATAGCGATGAAAGATAAAAGGTTGATGATTCGTCATGGAAAATGAAATGAAACACCCATCGAGACTCACAAGAGAATCCGCTTTTCATTGAACGTCATGTACTGTCATGAATAAGGGGGAATTACAAAGAATTCTACACTCAATCGCTTGATTGCCGGCACATCTTTGGCTTTTATGAGTAAGAGCTCATAGTTTCCAGCTTTTAGGATAATTCAAAGAAAATTTTAACGAAATTGGAATTCTGAGAAATATTTTTTGTTCTATAATTGAGGGACTTTCGTGTAAACCTCATAAGAAGTGATCATTTGCTGTCCGGGAATCGTATATCGGAAAAAATCGTGGGTCGTGAGTAAATACTATGTTGAGTTTGGACTACAATTTTCACGCGTTCACATTATACAAAATCTGTTTTTGATAGCAGTTGTTTGAACAATACTGATTGTTAATGAAGACCATTTTTTGATCTACGAAATGTTTGCTCAGCTGGAGCCTGGCTTGGAGATGTGGAAAGACATATTTCATATGTATGCTGTTTTAACAATTCTATATTGTTTAGCTCAAAATGAAATTGTTGGCATCCGTTTTTTTGTTGTTATTCAAATTTTCAGAAGGTCTTCCGATTGAAATGGTGAGTGGTTTTCTCGATTTAAAATCAGTTAAACATGTTTTAAAAAGTTTGGCAAAGCATTCTGGACAAACTAAGGTAACAAAATCCAATTTTGACCAGTTCAAAATAGGAAAACAAAATCTTCGATTAGTAAGTTTTTTTCACTTCTAAAAAAACTCAAAAACATGCTAGGCGGGTTTGAAAATCAAACTCAGCGAGGCTTACAATATTTAAAAAAACACTCACTTTTCTCCAGATTCATCTGAACGCCAACCACAATAACCCGTCACTCGATGAACTATTTTTTGAAGGTCGATCTTATGATGAAGTTACTCCCAATCAATTTTTGGATAGTATTGTGATTGCAACACAATTTATTGTAAATAATTAAATGAGGATAATAGAAATAAAAAAACAAATTTTATATAAAAATTCGACAGCTTCGATGAATGCGTCCAACTGTAATCAAAGGCAGTTTTGATGCATTGAGAAAAATCATTCTTCATAAGCTTTTTCTCATAATAATGGATCACATTTGGCGACGAATGATGTTTCGCAGTTTTTAGAGACCACTCAATGTCATCGTCTGAAGAAAATAGTCTCAAAAGTGGCTGTTTCCAGTAAAAACATTAGCAATTTGAAAGCATTCAGACGTTACAGAAAAGTCATAAACTACAAGAATACAGTACTTGATTTTTTGATTCTAAGGAAAGAGATTCTACTTGGGATAAAGGACAAGTGCATCTCCGTTTACAATAAAAGTAAAAAAATATTTTGATGAGTCTATCAACAAGAAAAAATGGTTGACGAGGGCGTATGCAAAGAATGCTGCTGCCAAAGGGATTACAGCCCAGTTCGTTGAAAAATATTGATGTTGTTCCGTGACAAATAAACCTTCAAGTTAAGGTTTCTGCTTAGTTTTCTTAGGAGTGTGAAGCTTGATTGCTTCCTATTATCGGACACATGCTTGTCCAGAAATTCCTGAAATTTTCAAAGCCAGACATCTCTATTTCTTCTGAAACATAATAGATTCGTCTGATATTGTTTCGAATATTCAGGCTTTCGAGATTCAAATCTCCGAAACAACCCACATATTTTTCGCGACACAAGCGGAACAAATAGAACTCTAAAAACTTTCGGATACTCATCTATCGGGATGCAAAAATGATCAATATAAAAGGGTACGAGTGTATCTCTGAAACTTTTGTGCCGTCAAATTTATATTATAATGGAAGCCTATAATTATAGTCTTTTGGATGAGAGTAAGTATTTCCAACCATTTGAACTGATAAGTATTCAATCCTTCTCCAGAACAAGAAGTGAAACGACGAACAACATTCCGATTTAGAATCTTTCTTTTGATGATTACAATAGGCTTAGCTTTATGGATAATTGTCAAACCAAGATCTGTCATAGAAATTCCGTTGAGCGAGGAGGAAATTGAAAGAATTGATAATGATACAACACTCTCTCCAATATTCAAAGAATTTTACAAATGTGTGAAACCAAAGTTACTTCCATATAAAGGAAATTATAAGGATGTGAGTCAATGCAATATATCCAAAAATCATTCAAACGAAGTTTATGAGAGCGTATCATCAAATTAAGCTAATCATATTCTTCTGTTCCTGATAACTTTCTGCGCTGTTAGTTCGGAAAGTTTCATATCTGCTTTTTTCATACTGAAATAGATCTGATGTCAGAATAATAATAAATTTCAGTTTTGGTTCAAATACACAGATGCAACATCCGGGTGCGATGATCTAAAAGTTTATAAATCTCTTGATATTCGCCCTTCAAAAAATAGAGATGAAGTTAAACATGTCGTATTTCCACAAAAGGTTTACATATAATCAATTGTATCATTTTACCATTAATATTCTTCAGAATGAGAATTTAACATTCATAACTTTGGGAATCGGTCATGATGTAAGTGCTGAAGTTGGATTGAAAGATTTATATCCAAATATCCAATTCTTCGGAGCTGATCCAAGCTCTGAACAGAACAAAGATTTGTATGAATTGAATTTGGGAGGAAAATACTTTCAGTATGCTGTAAGTGATAAAAATCAGATGGATGCATCTGTTGTTTTAGAGAGTAAGTAGGCTGTTGTCTTATATTTCTTCTAATAATTTGTTACAGAAGAAGGTTATAAAAAAGAAATCACACAACACATTTCAATCGACGCTTTCATTCGAAATGTTGTTCAAAAAACTAAAATTGATATTCTTTGGATTGATATTGAGGGGAACGAGTATTCAATTCTAAAACAACTTCATCGAAATGAAAAACTTGATAAAGAAGGTATAAAGATATGTCAAATGAATGTGGAAATGCACAAAGACATGGTCGAAGATCCCAATTGGGAAATGCAACAATTCCATGATTTTGTGTGGAGAGTTTTAGAGGAAGGAAGATTCATTTTAATGAAACCTGTATTTGTAGGGTTTTTACATTTCCGATTCATTCGTTTGCTTATTGTAAATGTTTCCGATAAGGAATGTACTGATTTGTTCTTGAAATAGGTTTGATTTTGGTGGTTTCATTAAGTGAAAAATTATGATCTCATTCTTTTATTTTGAACCAATTCGAACATTGATTATAGAACACACATGGGCTATTTCGTACTGTAACTGGTAATTGATCACAAACCATATCAAATAAAAATTTTAAGGCTGCCTAAATGTAAAGTCAATCATCAACAGTTTACTTTGAACCCGTGGTTTTACTAGAGCTGCATTAGTATAAAGTTCAAAACTATTTTCAATTAATCCCAAATGAATATTTCAATTCAAATGACTTCTTTCTTAATGGAGCAATATTGCGTTGCTTGTACACAATGTGACCAGAAAAAATTGAACTGAATACTGTGAAAATTAGTGATAGTTAATGAAAAAAAATGCAAACCTTACAAAAAATATCGTTGAAAATATCGTTTGTTTTGTCAATTTAACTTATTCTGTTGATATGTTTTCTCATTTCGTTTCTGTTTTTTTTTCTAATTTTCTCTACCAAACTTCTATTGATTGTTGTCCGGTTAGTTCTCAATCTGTCTTATAAATCAGTTTGTTGCCCGGAAATGGTTTACAGTTTTAAACGGGGTGCAGTTATATTAGAGGTATCTTAATTTAAAGACTAAAATGATGAAAAGGCAAACGAGTGGACAGAAGTCAACCCATTATACGGAAAGCCAATTCAGAGCATTTGTATGGTGCAGTTACATTAGAGGTATCTTAATTTAAAGAATAAAATGATGAAAAGGCAAACGAGTGGACAGAAGTCAACCCATTATACGGAAAGCCAATTCAGAGCATTTGTATGAAGCAGTTATATTAGAGGTTGTATCTCAGTCCGTTTGAAACATCAGCTCAGTGAACTGAAATTGTTCGTCAACTCCGTGTCACTTTCTTCGGCAATTGTGGTTCTTCTGTAGAGTTGACCGGAGAACACTTCGGTGAAACCAAGAACTGAAGTTTTTTGGGGGGAAAGTGAGATTATATAATACACGACAGTGGAACAGAAATCAGAGCGAATGCCGTGGTTTCACGTTAATTCCGGTTATTTTATTTTTTTTTCAAAAATTTTGAAAATAAAAAATTTAATTTTTTTTCGTTTTGAAGGAAAAATTGAAGGGCCCCTCTAATAGAAGAATCGCTGCAGCCTGAATGTTTTCAATAAAACATGGGCTACTTTCAAATGTTTCGTGGATTAGCTCAGAAGGGTTTCCCTCGGGTAAATCGAAGAGTTGGAAGAGCACCCTTCAATATAAGAGCCCTAAAAAACACTGCTTGGAACAAAAAAAGGGCATGCTCTTCTAATGCTGGTTTTACGGTCAGACTTTTGTTAGACTATTTTATTGATTTTTTTTTGACTCAGGTAGATTCCCTTCACATTTCATTTATGACTTTGTACAGTGAACGCGAACATCTGCGTACGTGGTTCAATGTCCAATAACAGCGTTTAGAATGAAGAGACGCAGAGAAATTTTTCTTTGCGTCTCTTTATTTTGCACGCTTTTTTTGGACAATTAACTATAGCGCATAGGCAGATGTTTGCGTTCACTATAGACCCTTTTCGTTCAGATCATGAAGACATTATTTTTGCGCGTTTCTTCATCCTTTGTCATTTTTATAGCACATTTGCCAGTATCGATCATTTCTTTCTATTTTTTCCTTACATTTCTGCTTCAGATTCTCTATCCGTATTCACTTTTATCACCCAAATCTCAACCAGCTAAATGATGGTTTTTGAGGTTGAAAACCCCATTTCCATATTGGTTTCCATATTCTATCGATTTTTCTGCGCGTTCTCCTCTCTTCCCAGGTGAATACGCTCTCTGACCAGTGTTCCCTTTTTACAATCAATACACAACGAGTTCAGACTCCGCCCACTCGGACAGTCATTCACTTCATTTATTTCATTCGATGACTCGTCTTGTCTCTTTTTCTCCCGTCTCCCCTTATTTTCCCTTACAAAAATCGATATTTTTGGATGTCATCCCAGCTCTTCAAGAACATAACCAGCCTGCTTGATATGCGCTATGGACAAGAACGACTGCAAGGACAGATGTTTGCGAAACAAGGGATAGGCAGGTACGTCCATTGGGGAACCCATACACCACCGGCTATCAATGATTATTACCCATGTTGTCATACTTTCACCCTTGCTTTCCTATGGTTATACCTTCATGATAGTACCAACTATCTCCCTCAAAAGAAGAAGACATAACTAACTGATAGTACCACTTACTATCTGCCTTATAATATGGCATAACTCTTGGTTATAAACCTTGTTTTCATAATCTTTCCCTGTTCTCAAGTGGCTCGACTGTTTAATCCTTCAGGATCCCTCAGAAGAAGTACACAAGAGGACGATAGTCACACCGACTATCACCTTGTTAGGGGCAAGAACAGATAGTACCAACTATCTTACCTATAAGAAGAAGACATAACTAACTGATAGTACCACTTACTATCTGCCTTATAATATGGCATAACTCTTGGTTATAAACCTTGTTGTCATAATCTTTCCCTGTTCTCAAGTGGCTCGACTGTTTAATCCTTCAGGATCCCTCAGAAGAAGTACACAAGAGGACGATAGTCACACCGACTATCACCTTGTTAGGGGCAAGAACTGATAGTACCAACTATCTCCCTCAAAAGAAGAAGACCAAATTAACTGATAGGACCACTTACTATCTGCCTTATAATATGGCATAACTCTTGGTTATAAACCTTGTTGTCATAATCTTTCCCTGTTCTCAAGTGGCTCGACTGTTTAATCCTTCAGGATCCCTCAGAAGAAGTACACAAGAGGACGATAGTCACACCGACTATCACCTTGTTAGGGGCAAGAACTGATAGTACCAACTATCTTACCTATAAGAAGAAGACATAACTAACTGATAGTACCACTTACTATCTGCCTTATAATATGGCATAACTCTTGGTTATAAACCTTGTTGTCATAATCTTTCCCTGTTCTCAAGTGGCTCGACTGTTTAATCCTTCAGGATCCCTCAGAAGAAGTACACAAGAGGACGATAGTCACACCGACTATCACCTTGTTAGGGGCAAGAACTGATAGTACCAACTATCTCCCTCAAAAGAAGAAGACCAAATTAACTGATAGGACCACTTACTATCTGCCTTATAATATGGCATAACTCTTGGTTATAAACCTTGTTGTCATAATCTTTCCCTGTTCTCAAGTGGCTCGACTGTTTAATCCTTCAGGATCCCTCAGAAGAAGTACACAAGAGGACGATAGTCACACCGACTATCACCTTGTTAGGGGCAAGAACAGATAGTACCAACTATCTCCCTCAAAAGAAGAAGACCAAATTAACTGATAGGACCACTTACTATCTGCCTTATAATATGGCATAACTCTTGGTTATAAACCTTGTTGTCATAATCTTTCCCTGTTCTCAAGTGGCTCGACTGTTTAATCCTTCAGGATCCCTCAGAAGAAGTACACAAGAGGACGATAGTCACACCGACTATCACCTTGTTAGGGGCAAGAACTGATAGTACCAACTATCTCCCTCAAAAGAAGAAGACCAAATTAACTGATAGGACCACTTACTATCTGCCTTATAATATGGCATAACTCTTGGTTATAAACCTTGTTGTCATAATCTTTCCCTGTTCTCAAGTGGCTCGACTGTTTAATCCTTCAGGATCCCTCAGAAGAAGTACACAAGAGGACGATAGTCACACCGACTATCACCTTGTTAGGGGCAAGAACTGATAGTACCAACTATCTCCCTCAAAAGAAGAAGACCAAATTAACTGATAGGACCACTTACTATCTGCCTTATAATATGGCATAACTCTTGGTTATAAACCTTGTTGTCATAATCTTTCCCTGTTCTCAAGTGGCTCGACTGTTTAATCCTTCAGGATCCCTCAGAAGAAGTACACAAGAGGACGATAGTCACACCGACTATCACCTTGTTAGGGGCAAGAACTGATAGTACCAACTATCTCCCTCAAAAGAAGAAGACCAAATTAACTGATAGGACCACTTACTATCTGCCTTATAATATGGCATAACTCTTGGTTATAAACCTTGTTGTCATAATCTTTCCCTGTTCTCAAGTGGCTCGACTGTTTAATCCTTCAGGATCCCTCAGAAGAAGTACACAAGAGGACGATAGTCACACCGACTATCACCTTGTTAGGGGCAAGAACTGATAGTACCAACTATCTCCCTCAAAAGAAGAAGACCAAATTAACTGATAGGACCACTTACTATCTGCCTTATAATATGGCATAACTCTTGGTTATAAACCTTGTTGTCATAATCTTTCCCTGTTCTCAAGTGGCTCGACTGTTTAATCCTTCAGGATCCCTCAGAAGAAGTACACAAGAGGACGATAGTCACACCGACTATCACCTTGTTAGGGGCAAGAACTGATAGTACCAACTATCTTACCTATAAGAAGAAGACATAATTAACTGATAGGACCACTTACTATCTGCCTTATAATATGGCATAACTCTTGGTTATAAACCTTGTTGTCATAATCTTTCCCTGTTCTCAAGTGGCTCGACTGTTTAATCCTTCAGGATCCCTCAGAAGAAGTACACAAGAGGACGATAGTCACACCGACTATCACCTTGTTAGGGGCAAGAACTGATAGTACCAACTATCTCCCTCAAAAGAAGAAGACCAAATTAACTGATAGGACCACTTACTATCTGCCTTATATAATGGCATAACTCTTGGTTATAAACCTTGTTGTCATAATCTTTCCCTGTTCTCAAGTGGCTCGACTGTTTAATCCTTCAGGATCCCTCAGAAGAAGTACACAAGAGGACGATAGTCACACCGACTATCACCTTGTTAGGGGCAAGAACAGATAGTACCAACTATCTCCCTCAAAAGAAGAAGACATAATTAACTGATAGTACCACTTACTATCTGCCTTATAATATGGCATAACTCTTGGTTATAAACCTTGTTGTCATAATCTTTCCCTGTTCTCAAGTGGCTCGACTGTTTAATCCTTCAGGATCCCTCAGAAGAAGTACACAAGAGGACGATAGTCACACCGACTATCACCTTGTTAGGGGCAAGAACAGATAGTACCAACTATCTCCCTCAAAAGAAGAAGACATAATTAACTGATAGTACCACTTACTATCTGCCTTATAATATGGCATAACTCTTGGTTATAAACCTTGTTGTCATAATCTTTCCCTGTTCTCAAGTGGCTCGACTGTTTAATCCTTCAGGATCCCTCAGAAGAAGTACACAAGAGGACGATAGTCACACCGACTATCACCTTGTTAGGGGCAAGAACTGATAGTACCAACTATCTTACCTATAAGAAGAAGACATAATTAACTGATAGGACCACTTACTATCTGCCTTATAATATGGCATAACTCTTGGTTATAAACCTTGTTGTCATAATCTTTCCCTGTTCTCAAGTGGCTCGACTGTTTAATCCTTCAGGATCCCTCAGAAGAAGTACACAAGAGGACGATAGTCACACCGACTATCACCTTGTTAGGGGCAAGAACTGATAGTACCAACTATCTCCCTCAAAAGAAGAAGACCAAATTAACTGATAGGACCACTTACTATCTGCCTTATATAATGGCATAACTCTTGGTTATAAACCTTGTTGTCATAATCTTTCCCTGTTCTCAAGTGGCTCGACTGTTTAATCCTTCAGGATCCCTCAGAAGAAGTACACAAGAGGACGATAGTCACACCGACTATCACCTTGTTAGGGGCAAGAACAGATAGTACCAACTATCTCCCTCAAAAGAAGAAGACATAATTAACTGATAGTACCACTTACTATCTGCCTTATAATATGGCATAACTCTTGGTTATAAACCTTGTTGTCATAATCTTTCCCTGTTCTCAAGTGGCTCGACTGTTTAATCCTTCAGGATCCCTCAGAAGAAGTACACAAGAGGACGATAGTCACACCGACTATCACCTTGTTAGGGGCAAGAACAGATAGTACCAACTATCTCCCTCAAAAGAAGAAGACATAATTAACTGATAGTACCACTTACTATCTGCCTTATAATATGGCATAACTCTTGGTTATAAACCTTGTTGTCATAATCTTTCCCTGTTCTCAAGTGGCTCGACTGTTTAATCCTTCAGGATCCCTCAGAAGAAGTACACAAGAGGACGATAGTCACACCGACTATCACCTTGTTAGGGGCAAGAACAGATAGTACCAACTATCTCCCTCAAAAGAAGAAGACCAAATTAACTGATAGGACCACTTACTATCTGCCTTATAATATGGCATAACTCTTGGTTATAAACCTTGTTGTCATAATCTTTCCCTGTTCTCAAGTGGCTCGACTGTTTAATCCTTCAGGATCCCTCAGAAGAAGTACACAAGAGGACGATAGTCACACCGACTATCACCTTGTTAGGGGCAAGAACTGATAGTACCAACTATCTCCCTCAAAAGAAGAAGACCAAATTACAGGGTGGCTACTAAGTATTGATACAACTTCAAACTTGAATAATTTGAAAAGTAGAAATGGGATCGGGCTGAAACTTAACCAAAAACAAGGTTTTATGATTAAAAAAATATTAGTCAGGATTATTGAGCAATGAAAAAATTAGCCTACCATTTGTACCTCCATAATGGCACAGGTATCAACCTGTCATGGCACGCACCCTTTTCTCGACGCATGGTGGTGTCTAGCGGTTCGTTTTCGAAATAGAGTTCCAAAAATTGAAGAAAACTTACTTTGTATGATGCCCAATTCATTTTTAATTCCAATGTAACCCAGTTCTGAAGTTTAGGGAAAAAAATGTGTCTCAATTGAAGACTAGAAAATGTGGCTAACTGGCGAAAAGTCATGAACAAACGAATTTTCTATTTCCGAGATAATTTGAAGTGTAAAATTAGAATCTTATGTGTTCTGGAAATAAAAACAAGTATTTCTACAATTCTCCCTGAAAAAAAAACGAACATATCATTATTTTTCATTGATTTTCCTTTGATTTGAGCAGAATCGTAAGGCTTTAGAATAATGTTGTGGGATTACTCGAATGAATCCAGTTGGGTTTTTAATGCCTGTTTTTTAATGATTCGTATCATTTACTAACTTTTAAAACAGAATGGGCAATGATTTGATCACTTTCGGAACTATAAGAGGTTCAGGAAGAAGCCGAATCGAAAAGTCACAAAAGTGCGTGCCACTGAAAACTGATGCTCCTACACTGAGTTTCCCTAGTTTTATAGAGCGATTAATGTTTGTCGATAGTTGAAAAAATGTTGAATCGTGCATTGAACTAACACTTTTTGAAAGTTTTCCGGCTAAATTTAAGTCCAAAACTAGTCTCCCATATCGATCAATTAGTACTGAAATGGGCCATTTTCAGACCAAAAGTTGCGTTGGACCCAGTAACTCTCCTAAAAATTTTTCGATTGGTCCAGAAATTTTTGGAGCTGTCAATTATAAGTGGTTTAGTAAATTCCAGTAGCAGTGAGCCTTTTATAATTCTTGGAACTGGTCCCACAACGGACTAAAGTTATGTATCAATACTTAGTAGCCACCCTGTAACTGATAGGACCACTTACTATCTGCCTTATAATATGGCATAACTCTTGGTTATAAACCTTGTTGTCATAATCTTTCCCTGTTCTCAAGTGGCTCGACTGTTTAATCCTTCAGGATCCCTCAGAAGAAGTGCACAAGAGGACGATAGTCACACCGACTATCACCTTGTTACGGGCAAGAACAGATAGTACCAACTATCACCTTCATATTCCGTCATCCATGGGTATAGGCCTTTACGGTAATACCCTCCCCCTGTTCTCTTGTGACTCTATTGTTTAATCCCTTTGGGACCCCTCAGTAGAAGGACACAAAAGGACGATAGTCTACAGACTATCACCTTGTTAAGGGCAAGAAATGATAGTACCAACTATCACCTACCTTCATATTCCGTCATCCATGGGTATAGGCCTTTATGGTAATACCCCCCTGTTCTCTTGTGACTCAACTGTTCAATCCCTTTGGGACCCCTCAGTAGAAGGACACAAGAGGACGATGTCTACAGACTATCACTTTTTTAGGGGATTTTGTAACATAATTAGACCACAATGAGCTTCGACCCGACATTCGGATTTCATCAGCGCATTTTTTTGAAGTTTGGGCCGTTTCAGGCCCAAACAGGCTTTCTGGGCTTTTCAGACTGGAATTGGTCCGAACAAATTTTTCTTAATTTTTAGACTGCATTGGGACTTTTTCAGGCTTCCCATTTTCCTCAGTGCACTTTTTTGAAGTTTGGGCCGTTTCAGGCCCAATCAGGCTTTTTGGGCTTTTCAGTCTCAATTCGGCCCAATTAAATTGCTCTCAATGATTATCAGTAAAAAAAACACTTTTCTCAAAATCTTACAGTTCGAAATTACTAAAAAAAAAAATTCCCATCCCCCAAAATAATCACTTTTCGAAAGTGGAACAATGATTATGTGGATCGGAAAAAAACATTTTCATTTTTTTTTTAAATTTTTCTCTCAATTTCGATTCATTCAAAAACACTAACCCATTTAATTTCTGAACCAATTTGAAGCATTTTTCGTTCGGACACCTTCCCCGAAAAATCGACCTAAATATGGGTTTTCGTCGGAAAACCAACTGGAACAATGATTATGTGGAGCAGTGTATTTCAATTCGAATGACCGCTCTTAGATGCTGGAGCAATATTGAGTTGTTCGAACACAATGTGACTAGAAAAAACCGAGCTGGATACCGTGAAAATTGTTGCTACAACGTAGTTACAGAAAAAAAATGCAAACCTTTCAAAAACATATTTACTTCTTTAACAGTAGTCATGCAACTGTCTTTTTCATGAAGCCCGATGACATTTATGGCTGTAGGCGACAAAATTACAGGCAAAAATGTGCAACTGGAAATTGAAAAAAGCTAATGACGATATTGACGCGCATAACCGTTGTCATTGTTTTTATTCTGATAATATCCTTTGCTAAATTAAGAGAATACTTTGGAGTGTCTTACAGAGCTTCTAGTTTGGGCAGATAAGCACCTGCGTCAGTCTTTCTGTTTTCATGATGTTTCTTGTTTGATTCACAAAATATCCAGGAAGACATCGGGGAAGGAACCAGAATCTAGTGGATGAGTCTTCGGAAAAACGTCATTCAGGAACTTTTCTCAATTGAAGATTACACTGAGATTATAAACTTATAAACTAAGCACAGCAAACTCTGTAAAAAACTTCATGAAAATGGTGGAAAAACTCTTCGAATGCTTTATCAAGCAGTTTTATTTAATTTGGAGTTCATCCGAAGCTTTCATTGATTTTTTTCTATTTCCGGACGCATGCTTTGTAATGATTCCAATTCCATAAATTTTTAAAGCCAGACAACATTATTTCTTCTCGGACAGAATAGTCGCATCGTGTGATACTTTGTCAAATATTCCGACTTTCTCTGATTCAGATCTCCGAGAAAACCCACGTTTCTTCCGAGACACATACGGAACAAAAAATATCCCAAAAACTTTCCGATACCCATCTAATTGGATGTAGCAATGGTCAGTATAAAAGAGAACGAATGCAACTTGGAAACTTTTGTGTCCTCACAAGCACGTTATAATGGAACCTTATAACTATAGTCTTCTGGATGAAAGTAAGTATTTTTATATTGTTTTATCTGATGAATATAGAATCCTTTTCCAGAAAGAGAACTAACACGACGAACAACATTTTACTTTAGGAACTGCATTTGGATCGTTGCAACATGCTTGGCTCTATGGATAGTTGTAAATTCAAGATCTGTCATAGAAATTCCGTTGAGCGAGGAAGAAATTGAAAGAATTGATAATGATACAACACTCACTCCAATATTCAAAGAATTTTACAAATGTGTGAAACCAAAGTTACTTCCATATAAAGGAAATTATAAGGATGTGAGTCAAATATAACCAAAAATCATTCAAACGAGGTTTACGCTGGTAGTTATGAACTTTTTCATGGCTGCTTCTTTCATATGGCATAATCGAAAATAATAAATTTCAGTTTTGGTTCAAATACACAGATGCAACATCCGGGTGCGATGATCTGAAAGTTTATAAATCTCTTGATATCCGCCCTTCAAAAAACAGGGATGAAATTAAACATGTCGTATTTCCACAAAAGGTTTGCAGATAAACAATTGTATTATTTTACCCTTAATATTCTTTAGAATGAAAATTTAACATTCATTACTTTGGGAATCGGTCATGATGTAAGTGCTGAAGTTGGATTGAAAGATTTATATCCAAATATCCAATTCTTTGGAGCTGATCCAAGTTCTGAACAGAACAAAGATTTGTATGAATTGAATTTGGGAGGAAAATACTTTCAGTATGCTGTTAGTGATAAAAATCAGATGGATGCATCTGTTGTTTTAGAGAGTAAGTAGGCTTTTTTTATTTATTTCTTCTAATAATTTGTTACAGAAGAAGGTTATAAAAAGGAAATCACACAACACATTTCAATCGATGCTTTCATCCGAAATGTTGTTCAAAAAACTAAAATTGATATTCTCTGGATTGATATTGAAGGGAACGAGTATTCAATTCTAAAACAACTTCATCGAAATGAAAAACTTGATAAAGAAGGTATAAAGATTTGTCAAATGAATGTGGAAATGCACAAAGACATGGTCGAAGATCCCAATTGGGAAATGCAACAATTCCATGATTTTGTGTGGAGAGTTTTAGAAGAGGGACGATTCATTTTAATGAAACCTGTATTTGTGAAATACTTACATTTTCGATTTATCCGTTTATTCATTGTCAATATTTCTGATAAGGAATGTACTGACTTGTATGTGAAGTAGATCATTTGCATATTTTCGTTGAGTTAAAAGTTTGATCTCATTTCCTTGTTGTAAGCAATTCTAATTTTAGATCATCTTTTAACTAATTTAACTAGTTTTATATTTGCGAAAACTTATGTGATCCCAGGTATACTTCTGATATTTAGGATCAAAAGAATGAATGCACTGAATGTTTGAAATTGAAAGCAAGAGACAAGGCGATAAAAATCTCTTATTCAGTTTTTCCCCGTATCCTTTGTTAAATTCAAAGAAGTCCTACGAGAAACAGGAACTAAAGAACGTTAAAAACAACGGAGCGAATAATACGTTAATGATAGAAAAATTGAGAGACATTTTCAAAAAATCTGAGCAATAATTAGATCTGTAAACTGATTCCACTTGAGGATTACCACAGATGTTTATCATACTTGACCTTCCCGTTTTGCGAGTGATCAGTTGAACATCTCAAGCACCAAAGTATTTTTGACACATTATCGCGAGTCGAACCTTAGAAACCTCTGTCAAAAGCAGAGGTTTAACCCTGTTGACGATTCCAGAATAGGAGCATATTTTATTCATTTATTCAAAAAGTGGAAAATTAATCCTCGTTTGAATCTCCGAAACATTCACTCAAATTTTAACAAAGCGTCGATACAATGTCCTCGTTCTGAAAAAATTGAGATTTCGATCTTATTTGAGTGTAGCTTGGGCGTGAAAACAGTAGGAAGGAAACATCCTCAACAACGTTTCCTTTTTCATTTTGTTTTTATTTTCAATGGACCCTTGTAACTATAGCTTATTGGATGAAAGTAAGTGATTTCAGATTTTTTTGACGTTAGTATGAAACTTATTCCAGAAAAAGAGATAACTCGCTCCAAAAGTTTTACTTACAAAAAATCTATCTTCATATTAATAATTATTGTTTCCATTTGGCTAATTATTGATTCAAGACGAGTAAAAGAAGTGGAGCTAACTAGAGAAGAAATACAACGATTGGATCAAGATACAACGATCTCAAAAGTATTCAAAGATTTTTACAAATGTATCAAACCAAAGTTACTTTCCTATTTTGGAAAATATCAAGATGTAAGTTTCAAAATTTTCGGAACAAAAAAAAATTTTTGGCTCATCATAAAAAAGTCAAAAATTACGCTTAGTATTTAACAAATTCAACAGTTTTCTACCTCTACAAATATTATTTCACCTAGAATATAAATGAAATTTCAGTTTTGGTACCAATTCACAGAAATTACATCAAAATGCGATGATCTCAAATCTTACAAATCGATGGATATTCGTCCATCGAAAAACAGAGATGAAGTAAAATATGTATTATTTCCGCAAAAGGTTTGCTTCATACTCCAAATATAACCCGTCTCTAAATGTGAAAATTTTCAGAATGAAAATATAACAATGGTCACATTAGGAATTGGACATGATGTAGGAGCTGAAATGGAATTAAAGAACTTGTATCCGAATATTGAATTTTTTGGAGCTGACCCAAGCTCTGAGCAGAACAAAGATTTGTATGAATTGAATTTGGGAGGAAAGTACTTCCAATACGCTGTTAGTGATAAAAATGGAATGGATCAATCGTTTGTCCTAAAAAGTAAGTGAAAACAAAATCAAAAGCGATATACATAAATTCGAAAGTCTTCGATTTTCAGACGAAGACTACAAAAATGAACTAACGCAACATATTTCGATTAACTCCTTCTTCAAAGATATTATCAAAAAGTCTAAAATTGATATTTTATGGATTGATATCGAAGGAAACGAATACCCAATTTTGAGCGAACTTCATAAAGATGGGCAATTGGATAAAAACGGGATCAAAATCTGCCAAATGAACATCGAATTTCACCATGCTTTACCAGATGCTCCATACTCAGAAATGCAAAGATTTCATGATTTTGTATGGAAGATATTAGCCGACAAAAAGTATATTTTAATGAAACCAGTGATTTTAACGTATATGCCATTTCCTTATATTCGATTGTTAATTGTAAACGTCTCTGATAGGGAATGTACTGATTTATATTTAAAATAGATTTACTGTTGCTTTTGTTGAACAAACCTTTTTTGAAGTATTGTGCCCAGGTATCCGTAATAAATATTTTTTTAAATTTTAAATTTTTATATTTTTTAAAAGATTTTTTATCTCGCACTTGGTTTTCACAAAGCGATCTAAATCGTTTCGATTACCAGATAATATCTAGTTCTGCTCGATCTCCAATTTCAATCTGATACGTTGTGAATCGAATCAGTTGGATCGGTAGGACACAAATCCATTGATCCTAAAGTTGTTTCTCATAATATAAGTTTTTATCAAAGAATTCATCTCGTGATCTTTTATTATTTCTCACAACACCTTCTATTTCGTGACTTTTAAATCTTCTCACGAACACACCTTTTTCTCATTGGCATCACCTTTTTCAAACACCCACCACACTTTCAAAGTTTATGTAGTTTGAGTTTAGAATCGAATCAAAAAGGAATAATTTCATTATTGAAATCAATTAACACCCGCTAAAAGGGAGACTGGATACAATTCAAAGAAGGAGTCAGAGGGGGGAATGGAGATGAAGTATCAGAAAAGAAGCTTTAGTGAATTACCTCACAATTTGGGAATCTTTTCTGATGAGAAACCCGATATGTAAAATCAGAAACGATACAAAACTACATGTAAATCAATAATCTACCCGATATCAAATTGAAGATATTCTATTTCATCAAGGTTCATCACCAAATGCTTCATCCAGTATTCCCATTGGTCCAACTCTTGTTGCTGATATCTTCTGTTCTTCATTCTCTA
The DNA here is from genome assembly GCA_963572265.1 of Caenorhabditis doughertyi. Lineage (NCBI taxonomy): Eukaryota > Metazoa > Nematoda > Chromadorea > Rhabditida > Rhabditidae > Caenorhabditis > Caenorhabditis doughertyi. The sequence goes on from OY751557.1 coordinate 10,543,964, forward strand.
CAACATTCTTCATTGCACTTTTAATCAATTGTTTCTGGAGCATGATCATTGAACTCTGATTATTCATCAAAAACTCTTTCAGAGACAACAACCCATCTGCGTAATCCACTGACGATCTTTCCGATGTCATGTCGTATCCTGAAAAAGAATTCAGTTGTTCTTTTGTCCTTCGATTATCAGCTGTACCTTTTGGTGGACGAAGACCCAGACCCATATATCTTTTCTTCTTTTTGAAACACAAAAATGATCGATCTTCTACTTTGATATCCATCTTTTTGATCATCCAATTCAAAAGTTGTCGAACAACAATTGAAGATACATTTGACAAGCAATAGAAGAAGCAAGCACCCAAAGTCAGAAGACAGAAATTGACGAATCTGAAAAATGATTCATTTTAATTCCATTTTACTCGGATCCCAAAAGATTTCCTCTTTCTTCTTCTTTTCCTATACTCATAACTCCTACACATACCTGTATAAATCTGGGCTCATCCTTGTCACATCCTGCTGGTTCGATACATAATCTCCGAAGCCGATTGTCGCAAAACTGAAAAAAGAAAAGAAAAGGTTTCAAATTTTTAACTGAAATCTGATGGGATAATACCTGATAAAGCAGAAATAGAGAGCATCAATGTAAACCCAGTCTTCGATGATGGAATAAACGGCGGCGGAGGCGGTTATTAAGACCAAGCACATGGAAAATAAGATGAAGAATACTTTGTAAACTGATGGTCTCCAGTTATCCATATGACCTTCGCAGGAACTGAAAAAAGGTTCAAGTTAGTGTTTGTAGAGCTTGGCTCGAATTATGTGAATTATGCATGTGACCACTTCTCGGAAGCGACAATCTCATGTACTCAAAATAGTTCGCATTTGTCAATAGCTTCAAAGAGAACTTTCATATATTTTGATTTTAAAATAGCTTTTACTTCACTCAATTGTTTTCCTTATCTTACCTTGAAGATTCATTGAAATCCTCATTATTGATAAGAAGAGTGACCGGCTTGTTCCCTGACTCCTTGAGCCTGTATCGTATTTTTCTCTCTCGAAGACTACTGAAATGAACAAAAAATCAAGAATAATCTAAGATTATCTGTGTGTTTTCTCATCTCTCATCTCAAAAATCCTTACCGTAAGATGTATGACATTCCAGTGACCAGCCTTTCCAAGAATAGATTAAAGAACAACACACAGCAGGTGCATCCAACAACTCCATAAATAATTGTTACAAATCTACCGAATTGTGTTCTAGGTGTTGATGTTCCGAATCCAATTGTTGATATTACTGTAGCTGAGAAGAAGAGTGATCCAAGAATGTCAAATCGAGGACGTGTGTTCAATAGTCCACTCGTTGCTCCATCAGCAATAAATCTGACCATTTCATCAAAATCGCAATCGTTCTCTGGTTTACTTTTACAGTAATCTTCTCGGTATTCATTCATTCGTTTGTCAATCTGTAAATAAGAAGAAAATCATCATTTTGTAGTCTATTTTCAGATTCAATTCCATTCAATTGTGTGTGTCTCCCCTCCGCTTTTTCACTTCTTGTTTTTCTTTTCTTTTCTTCCGAAAAGAAAGAACCTCTTTTCTATCCAAGACTATAAAAGTTGGCTCACTCCCTCTCTCTTCTGGCTCACGACTACTTGATTTGTGTTGCCAATGGTGATAACATGTGTGAAATGAGTAGGGAGAATATGTGTATGTATCAGTGTTGGGAGTGGCACCAAGGGAATAATAGAAATGAAAAGTTCAACCCGAAACTGAGCATTTCCGGTATGACTCGCAAAGATTAAAAGTACTATGGGACACATTGTAATTGGTTTTCTTTCTGGTTCAAAAGTAGATTGGATTTCCTGATTCAAAAGTAATTTGGAACTAAACAGCAATATGAGGAAGTTCCGGATATGCTATTGAGAAATGATACAAGAGTGCAAAAAACTATTACTCATTTTGAGATTATTTCAGATTCACTTGAAGAAAAAGATTTATTTTCAACGCTTCGAACTTCTCTAAGCTCTTTCGAGACTTTATTTCCCTCTTTTACCACGGTTACTCATCTAATTTTTTCATTTAATAACTGTTTTCAATCTGAATCCCCCAGCCATTGCTCATTACTGAAAAAAACTGAGTAATTATCAGCTCTTTTTCCTTCATATTCTGTTCTGTCCATTCTCCCAACAAGGAATATTTTGATGAATCACTCCCATATATAATGTACTCCCCAGTGTGTGCAATCAGGTGTTTTGAAGTTTTTTTCAAAAAGAAAATCCAAAAACATTTTTTCTTCTTTTTTCACGGATACAAAATCATTATCATCATCTCAATTTGTACAAATGAACAAAGTCCATAAGAATCTTGCAAAGCGCACAACACACATATATCTCCAGATACACACAAGAAATGCATTCTGTTGAGTTATTGCGTACGTATCACATTTGAAATTTATACTTTTCCATATTGAATCTCCTCTTTTTCCACGGAGCAGCTCAACACAGAATTAGTAAATGAAAAGGAGAGCCGAACAAATGTTTCTTTTCTCCATGTTTTTATGTTTATTCCTTTCTATCAGTACTAAAAAAGAAGCTATAAAAAGACCTGATTGGATCTTATAGTAAGAGAGGAAATCCCTTTCAACTGGCTGATGGATGGATAGAAAAAGATGGAAAAGCTCATCATCTTCTCACAATAGAACAATTTTTTGAGCCGTGCGCGCTTGAAAAAATCATCGAAAGCATCGACTGGATTATCACTCCCTCACAACTAGCTTCCTAATCTTCTCTTCTCTTTTTTTTTATTTTCTGTCTGTGATTGTATGGATTTTGAATACATATCACTCCGCCATACTGAGTCTCAATCCAAGAAAAAAAAGAAAAACAAGGCTACAAAATCAACTGAAAAATAGGAAAGAGAAGGGACACTCGCGTGATGTGAAGCACTTAATTATAGTTAAGATCACCCCAAAAAAAGTAGATTCTATGGCCTACCGCTTTCCGTTCATCCACTTCATTTTCCCATTCGATCCAATGAAAAAGTGCTGCTCCAAATGCCAAATATACAATCAGAATGATGCAGATCAGAACAAATCGAGCATTTTCTTCATAGATTCGAAGTCGTGCAAAGCAACCGACCTGGAAAGAAAATCACATATTTTTAGATGATGTCAACTTGTATCAAAGTTCAGATACCTTTTCAGTTTTCTTTTCATGATCAACATTTGGTTACATTGTGAGAAAAATATTCAAAAAAAAGTGTGGGAAAGTTTGAAGATTGTTTTAGAATCGCGAAAATTCTCACGGGTACACTACGAAGTTTGATCCTAATTTGTGCCATAGGTACCAAAATCGATCACTAAAGTGGAAAATCAAATATTAACTTTGAAATGTCAGAAAAAAATAACTTAAAAGTTTGGAGCTGTTTGCACTTTAATAGCTTCTCATTTTCAAATATCGATTTTCATAGTCAGGATTAACTCTGCAAACCTCATGACACTTTGTTTTTTTAGTTTATCACAGATTGTAAGATCAAGAAGAATTTTTCAAAATCTGAAAACTTCTCATGTGGAAAATCGGTGTTCTTTTTAATCCAAACAAGTTACTTCTGTTTTCTACTTGGTTGCTCATCAAGCGAATCTCTAACAAAAAAAAATATCTAAAAACTCAATGAAGTGATCAAAAATGTAACTAACCTTTGCTCGAGTGATCGATGGCAATGTGTTGGCGCGAAGCATCTCACGTTGACCGATGCCACGTGCGAACTGTAACTTGTGCATGACAGTTTGAGAAATAGCCATCTACAAATGCTATCAGTCTGATTGGTTCTCGCCCCTATATGCAGAAGCTAGGAGAGAAAGTAGTTTCTCCTAGCCAAGACTACAGTAATCCTTCAGAATATGAAGATAAGATGGAAAAAGAGATGGCTAAGAATGGGATAATCTGTCGATAAGGCGGCAAAGGTATAGGGAAGAAGAGCCACTGTCGTTGACGAAGAAGAAGAAGAAGAAGATGAAGAAGTAGGGAATCGAAGTGAGAATCAGGTCTCTCTGTGTCTATGGTGGGTGATAATATAATGGAGGTGCATACGCCCGGAGCAGGTGCTCTCTCTGGCTCTCCGTCTCTTACTTTCTCACTTCTCACTTTCTTCTGAAGAGACACGCCTTCTCTCCATATCTCAGCGAAATTTTTGGGAAGAAAAAGTGAACAAGAGACGGGGGTGTGCATGGATATCAGAGATGATAATTGATATGATTAGTGGAGGTCTAAAATATGTTTGTGTATACAAGAAAAGTACAAATTAATTGATGTAAAGTAATTGAATAAACTGAATAGAAAGGTATACACAAACAAGAAAAAGGAATGCAATCGAACTGACAGAAATATGAGAAATATGAGCTCTCGGCTTATTCTTATCTTCAGTTCTGAATCTTTTCCTCCCCAAAAATATCTTGGTCTTCTTAAAACTAATCTTTACACCTGACTCTTCGATTTATTCTCCGTATTATTCTCCGTACATCCCCGCCTCTTCTCAACTACTTATATGACACTTTTTTGAATGAAAAGTGATGAATTCTCAAATTTTACTGTTTAGTCAGAATGCGTCACAAAGTTTTTGGATATCCCAAAACTTCAAAGCATGCGTTGTCATTTCGAATTGACGTAAATCTGAGTGTGCATGCAATTCGCATTGAAAAATGTATTCAAAAATTTGAAGAGAAGAGGAAAAGACAATTTAGAGGTACGGTAGTTTTGTAGGCTTACTCATTGAATTAATGTAGAAATGAATAATAAAGTGTACATTCATTTTTCTTGAATTCAATCTGAGAAATATAATGTTGAGAACAAAAAGAGAATCAAGCGCTGTTGGATGACACATTACGATTGGGAATTTGAGAATTCTATCCAATGTATAATACAAGTACTTCGAAGCAACTTTTATTATTGGTTCTATGAAAATATGTATCTTATAGCAATACTGCCGAAGTTTAGATATTTATAAGTATTTAGACTTTCTCTCACATTCAAAGTCTTTAAAACTGACAGATTCTAACACTCTAAAAACAAATCTGACGAATAGGACAATAGAATGATTATCGTGTCCTCCAAGTACAAAACCTTCAAGAAGTTCAACAAAATAATTGAAATCTAAATATAAATGATTTTACCGAAAGAAAGAGTGTACATTTTATAGTTTTCGTAATCCTGCTTCTGACTTTTGAACGTGACTTTTTGAAAAAACGTTTTGATCTTTCATAGGAATCAATGAAATAAAAGTAGTCATTGGAAACCATTTTTTCCGATTCTGACCATGTTTCAAAAGAAGTCCAGACGTTCAACCTAACTGTTCCAAGAAAAGAATTCATGGAAATATTCTGGAAGAAAAATAATGGGAAAAGTTAATTTAAATTGTTATATGGCTTCAATGACTGGAATGTTGCTCATAGAGCAGTACATGTTTTAAAATAAATTCTGGGATTTGAAATAATTTGAACGTTTTTGCAGTAATTTTCTAACTTTATTTGCATTTTTGTAATGAGCTGCTCATACAGTACTACAGTAATCTATCTCATTTTTTGGATGATCCAAAAAAAGATACAAGAATCGTTTGTTGTTTTGATAAACATCATCATTGTTCATATCTTTCCTGACAATTTCATGATCGTTGACACCTATTTTCATTTCCGGTAAACATGATCGTCATAGTTATCACAACCAATTTTAGATTTCCAAAAATAGAATTTGACAATTTCGAAATATTTATAAATGGTCAGCTTCTTTAGGTAAGCAGAAGTAATCAAAGACCTACGTCAAGATATCTTGCAGAAAATTCACATCACCTTTGACGCAACTCTTCCAAAAAAAATTTCGTTCTCATGGACATTATGATGTTTTTTAAACTATAATTTGAATAATTTTGGATCAAAATTAGATGGAAATGGGAACTGATAGCTTAAAAGATTTGAATTTTTCATGCCGACCTTATAAACATTGCAGACAATTTGCACCTGATCCAATAGTCTATTTTTGGCATTTTCAGTAAAATTTGATAAGAAAAAGGAAATAAAAATTCGTAGCATGTTATGAATTCTTCGTACTAAACAACTACATTTTTGAATCATTCGTCATCTTTTCTTCTAAATTTCTTCAATTCCAGACAGGTATTCCTCTCATTTACTTCCGATTCAGTGAAAAATACAAAGTAGACATACGAATTGAAAAAAAAAGAAAACAAGGAAAGAAAAGCGGCAATTTTGGTGTCAAAATGACGGATAGGACTCACCATTCTTCGTGACGTTGTCTTATTTGAATATACCTGTGAATCGTTTTTTCTCCTTTCCCTTTTTTCTAACAGCAGAAAAATAGAGAGCTCAAAATGAAAATGAAACTAATCGGGGTGGATATGTGATGGAAAAGAGGAGAGAGGGTGACCTAGATAGATTCAAGATGACATGGAAAATGGGAAGAGGTACGTAGGTACAATGACTGGTTTTGAAGTATTTGAAATGTATCCGGTTTCCATTTTTGGAGAGATGGATATTCGGGTTGATTGTATGTAGGAGGCTTAAAATAGACATTTTATTGTTTTAGGGTTCCAGAATAGAGGAGTGGGTGGTGGACTTTGAGATACCACTTGTGACTTGAACTATGAATTTGAAAGTAATAAATACGAATTGATGTGGTTTTATGTTCAAAGGAAGTGATCTATTTTAGTTACTTTAAAAGGAAAGTTGATGATGAACTGATCTTTAATAAAGTTATCGCTTTACCCATTGAGGCTTTTAGAATGCTCCTCAATTAGAAGTTCAAGCAGAGGCACTATTATTATCAGAGGTTTCGTTACTTCAGACCTTGCGACAAATAATAACAATTGAAAGAGTAACATTTGTAAAGCTCCAAAAATAGGAAATGAGACGGAAGTGATGAATATTATTCCCAAATTGAAGCCCTACGTTATGTTAGATCTAAACGAATATATAGATCATTCGGATGCAGGATACGGGGTTTGTCATATCAATTTAACTGAACCACGTGATTCTGAGAATCCTGAGTACTCAAAATGGACATTAAATGTGTTTACTTTGTGTGATCTATTAGCAATAAAAAACCTGGAGAAATTTCAAATAATACTAATTTTCATATCTCGTTTCGATCAGAGAACCAGCTAGTTGTTGGACAAAACTACACTATACTTCAATTTAGACTAGAAACGTAACCTTAAAAAGCTATAAAACCAGTAACCCTATTTGTTTCACAAAAAGTTTTGATAATAAGTCTAGACTTAAATAGTCTTGACCATTATTCAAAAAAGTATCATCATTAGTGAAATATACTTCCTGATTTTCGAATTATTTCCCCACTCAACCACTTATTATCTTCCCATTCAACTCAGCATGCACTAAAAAGTAAACAGATGCTTCTTGATCTTTATCTTTCGTTTCGAGGAACTTTTTAGTTTTCTTTTCAGAAAATGTCTCTATTGATGACGTTGTGATTGTTGGTGAGTTTCCAGGAAAGACCAAATCTTTTTCAGCTGCATGGATATTGCTGTTTTTTAAATGAGAAAGGTTTTACTAACGAAAAGCATAACATTTTGTAAATGTGTTTAGGTTATGCAATTGAATATATTTTAATGAAAACCACTAATAAACAAAGGGACCGAAAAACAAAAACTCGCTTGGAAAGTTAAAAGAATTATGCGGCAATAGTAACTTTCTCATCTATTTTTGTTATTCAGCTTCCCAAAAAAGCCGTATAATAAACGAAGCCATGCTACATGTATTAATTAATTACACAAAGAAAGCTATGAAAAACTTACCGTAACTGTCAAACTTTTTCGTTTTCCACGACGACGTTGTTGGGCTATAAGAGGGCCCAGAGTGAATTGATCCATTTCCGATTACAGTTTCAGATCTTTCAGAACTTCAAATTTCAGAATCTTTCAGAAAAGAGAATAAAAGAAGTGGGAGGCATCTGATGTGGGTGAAAGAAGAATGAAGAAGGCGTTGGATTAGATGGGGGTACACACTCGAACCGAACGAGAATTGCTCTCTTTTCTTCAATTCTTGAGGAAAAAAAAAGAAATAAAGAGACAACGATGATTTCAAATTACTTGAACTGATTCATTTCACGCTTAGAATCTGGATGGTGAAAAATGAAAGAAGTGTTGAAGGGTAAAGAAGAGCAGAAAAGAGTAAAGGATTGAAGGGAAAAGAGCAAAGATTCTGGAAGCGGAAATAAAAAGAAAAGGATATGGTTTGATTTTTTTCCACTTGATACTAATTTAAGCCAAAGGAACAGATGTGATTTCTAAATTACTGAGGCTGTACTTCCAGATTTTAACCGGCCAGTTTGAGCTGAGCACAGCTTGAACTTTCAAAACCATAAAGAATAAAATGTAACAGTGTTTCACCAATTTCTCCCTGTGTTTCTTAGTTTCACAAAAAAATGATCTTTGTAACAAGATTTGAATAAGGCATAAGGTTTTCACACCAACTTTATGATTACTTCAAAGTCAGAATTTGATAAGAGCACCACTTGATTTTTAAAACTACGAAGCCCATACAAGAAAATTGCTTTGAACCCAGACTGATACCTTGTTCATCATCTTTTTTCTCTCACCTTTTTAGCTGGAGTACTCCTCAAAAACTGAACATCATCGGTCATCCAAAGCGAAAGCCGATGATTGCTCGGCATTCTCCCCCTGAAAATACAGAAGTAAACAGTCACAAACAGATCAAAACTTGGTCATTTACGATGTGATATTCTAGATTTGAGAAAACAAGCTCGAAACTTACCAGTAAACTCAGTCTACAAATGATGTGAGAGATGAGAATTGGATTAGATTAATAAGCAAAAAGAAATGAGAGGAAGAAGAACTGGACAGGAGGAATTTGTTGGAAAATGGCACAAGCAGATTTTTTCTAACGAATGAGGATTTGCGACTCTCTGATAAGAAATTTATAAGAAACGTCATTTGAGTGGTTGCTGAATCCTGTGGGATAATTCGAAGGATTTCAGTGTGCTCCACCACCCCGAAACTCTTTATTTCTACTGTTCCATGTTTACCACGCTGTTTCAGCGTAGAAAATCTAAAATCGGACGGATTTTTAACGTTTAAAAAAAGGAGCAGCTCATCTGGGCTTTTCGTGGTTGAAAAAAGAATCGGAAGATTGTTTTCATGTTTTTAGTTGCGTGATTCAAAAAGTATGACCATGTGTTTGAATGCTAAAAGACCAACTGTAATTATAGGTTGCTTTATGATAAATAGGAATGATATCGATGAAAGAAATTGCAATAAACCAATGATCAGAAGGAGCATTTTCTGATTGGGTTGGGACTGTTATCAATATCAAAGAATGAGATATTCATTTTGAAACTGATCTTACTTTAGAACACGAAAAAAAAGTTTATTCTTCACAGAATTGAAATTGAAAAAATGAATCAGTTATTAAACGTTTATTTCAAAAACTTCAGACATGAAATACGCAGATGAAATCCGGAACTTCGTTTGTTATCGATAACATTCCACTGATAGAGCACTTCGATGTTCGCATTTCTCTGAAATAATGACGTTTATTCGGAAGCCTTTTAACCATAAATTTGAAAAAAACCTTTCAGTTTTTCGAAATGTCTTCGATAAGAAGAAGCCAGACGATTATTAATTCGTTAGAACAGAACTGTGGTTCCACCTTCTTTTTCTTTTTTTTCAAACAGAAACCAAAGTCAAAACCAAAACGGATTAGAAATATACGGCAATGACATTGAATGAATTGACGAAGGTTACATAAACTTTGTTTAGTCAATACAATAAAAGAATAACTACTAAAACTGCAAAAAATGAATGACAAAAGATGAAGCTTCTTTCGGTAAAAAATATAAGTGTAGAAAGGAATGAAGGGATCAAAGAAGAAGAGACTTATTGGATTATAAGAGGAGAAAATCATAGAGAACGAGTACTGGTTTTTGAAGAAAATTGAAGCATTGAATGGTATAAAAGGTGGATGGAAAGAGTTGAGAAAGTATGTTCTCATCAAGCTTTTCTTTTTTAGAACTTTCATTTCTTTTGATGTTTTGAACATATTTTTCATGAACAGATCTTCTTTTTCCGTTTCTCTTACCTTCGAGGTTACAAAGATCCCTTTAGAATATTCCATAAACATTTAGTCACCGATGATTCTACTAGACTTGAATCGTATCCTGGAAGTCGATTCCTTGTTAATTGTATTTTCCCACTACAACCATTCCAAATTCAAAACAAGGAATGAACGAAAACAATACCTATTACTTCCTCAAATACCTGAAATCCCTTCTCATATATTTTTTCAGAATAGAAAATCCATGCTTTTTCCTCCAGCTCAAAATACTCCATGATCTATGTTTTTCATTCAACCTGATCTCCTTTCTTTTCTTCTATTTGAATTCTTGATCCGTTTCTGCCCCATATGATTATCTCTCTTTCTGCAGAATGTCAACATCATTTCCTCATCTTCTTATTCGAGATACAAAGAAAAAACATATTTCATTTTCAGCCAAATGACTCGTCCAGAACGTGTTGCTCTTCTTCTTTCTCTCATTCTCATTGGAGACTCAATTGCCAATGACTACAGTAACCCGATTTCTCATCAATCAGTCGTTACTTCTGCTCCAATTCATGTCTCCGAACAACATTCTTCTCGGCACTATCAAAGTAATCAACAGCAGCAACAACAACAACCATCAGTACTCACTCAATCTTATCAAGTACTTCCGGAGTCAAGAAACTATTACCAATATCCTCAGTATCTTCCAACTCATACTGGTTATTCAAACATTCAAACAATTGGACAACCCTATCAAATGTATGGAAATTCTCAAGGATCTAATTCCGCGTCAAACATTGTTTCTGGAGGATCTGGAAATTCCGAAAGTTATGGATATACTGCTCCAGCCCCTGTTCCAACATTTACTCCTTCTCCAGCAACAGTTTCTGAACGTCTTCGCTCATACTCTGTAACTCCAACACCTCCATCTCCATTCTCTGAAAATCGTGAACGTGAAAATCAAAACGGACGAGCTCCTGGACATCAAGCACCATCATCTCAACAAGGAGGACGTAGATTCCCATCCCCACCACCATCTCCATTTGTGAAACCTGTTCTCTCTTACGGAGCTGCTAATCCATTCCTTGCCAATTTGCCACCAGCTCAAGGTGTTTATGGTGCTCCAGTTGACTCTTCTCACAGAGGTGACGCAATTCGAGCATTCTCTGAGCTCAATCCTCAGCTTACAGGTTATGAGGGCTCATCCGGTGCTCCTCCTGCTCCACCACCACCAGGAGCTTCTTCGGATGATACTTGGGAAGCCCTGGAAGCTTCATTGGATGCCAACACAAGAAGACGTCACCGCATCTTCTAAACTCTTGTGTTGTGAAATTTTATTTCTGTAAAAATCGTTCTTTTGTCATTAAAAATTTCATACTAAATCTCGAACAGAATTCTACAAACCTAACGAACCTAACAATCATAATAATAATAACAAAACAAAAGAACTTCAAAGGGAAATAAAGCAATAAATCACAAGAAGAGAGAAAAATACGCAACTACAAAGAAGTGGATTGAGATAAGGAATGTAAAACCCGTGAATATATAAAAGTTTGATTTCAGTGAAGGAATTTAAGCTGGAAGAAGTTCATTGCTCATTCTGGTTTGAACAGCTTCTAGTCGATTGCGCATCACAATCCAAACGTCTTCGGACATCTCTTCAAGCGATCGATAGCAAACTTTTTGAGTATTAAAAACGTCGAGGACAAATTGTACAACTTGTTCCTGGAAAAATTATAAAATTTAACGGATTTCTGATAATTAAACAATACCTTAAAATATTGACATAGTTCTCCAAGTCGTTCATCTGTTCCCAAAAAACCTAAAGTAATCGCTGGCATAACTGTCTCCGAAATATTGTAGAATTTAGCGATGAAACCATCTGGATGTTTCAGTCTTTGTCGTTTTGATTTGATGATTGACCAAATGATGGTATTAAGTGTAGAATATTTCATCGACATTGACATAAAATAGTTTTTGGTAACTGAATAGACTGCAGATGGTGGTGATTTCAAGTCTTCAAATGCGTCCAAAATGATAAAATCGACAGCAACATCATAAAATCCAGTTTCACAAACTCCTCTTCCTTCAACATCTTGTCTCAATTGCTCTTGATTTCTATCGTTTGAAACATATTCAAGCATTTCATCGTATGCATTGAAGAACTTCACTGGATCTTGTTTAGTGTGACGAATGAAATCGGCAAGAAGAGTTCGACCACATTTTGCAAGCCAAACTCGCTTATGTTCATCTTGTAATGCATTCTGAAAGAAGCCGATTTCTCGAGGATGTTTGAAAACGATCATTTCTTGTGTTATGGTAAATGATGAGAATGATATATAGAGAATTTGTAAAAATAACTATTCTCGGATTAAAAAACATTAATTTTCTGAAAGGAAAAACATACCGTCAAAGCACGTCTAACACAGTACAACTTGGCAGCAAAATCGGTTTCACTTTCGCAATTACAGAATTCCATTCGACTCTTTCGATATTTTACTTCTCCGTTCAGTGCTGCTCTCATTCCTTCATCCAAAAATCTCAACTCTTCTTTCTCCAAATTCGCTGCTTCACTAACAAAATCGATATCATCAATGTCACATGCAAATTCTTCGACCGCTGAACGGAATGAATCATCGGAAAGTACAGAAAGTGTGCGAGATCTTCCAGTTCGAACACTTCCAGCATAACCTGATCCTCCGCTGACAGAATAAAATTCAACATCTGAAAAATAATTGCTTTTACAATTCACTTAGCAAATAAACTCACTATCATCTCTGAAATCCTCCATTTGTGGTATTAATAATGTTATTTCCTCTTCAACTTGTTTCAATCCATTTAAAATACCTTCAATCTTCAAAGACCTCTCCATATCTTTACTACTTCTGTTTTTAACCATTTCAAGATTATAATGAACTCTTTCTATAGTTTTTCGAAGATCTGTACAAAGTTCTTGACCACTCGAAATATCTGCTTCAATAGGATTCATGCTCAGACTACGTTGCGAATTCTGTCGAATACTGTTTCTCAGTGATCGCTCTCCTTGTGATGAAGACGGTCGCATTCCACGTCCACTGTAGCTCCTACGTAGTGTTGGTGCTTGTGGAACGATGACATCAATTTCTTTTGGCAGCTCATCGGATATCGACTGTGGTATTTTCTGTTCTCTTTTTTGTCTCCAACTAGAAAAATATGATTTTGTTGCATTTATTACATTCAACTAACACTCACTATCTTATAAAATTTGCAAAAACAATTCCTATTCCAATTCCTGCCGCTACTGACAAAACTGTTCGTTTTGTGACAATCTCGTTTATTTTAATACCGCCCTGAACACATCTTTGTTATTTATGAATAATATCTCATTTTTTGAGACTTACCGGAAGGCTTTGCATCAAATGTGACGTCATTATGTTTGATTATAAAGTCTAGGTCATAAGAAAAGCAAGAAGGAATTTATTATCAGTGTTGCAACGGGAAAAAAATGAAGGAGGGCGGTGTCGATTTACGATAAACAATGCATGCAAGCGGGATGGCGGAGCTTCGTTACCATTTTTTTAGATATGGATTCAGTGGTTACTGTAGTTATTTGTACGAAAGCTCCGAATTTAGTTCCGTTTTTTAAGACGTTCAGCTGAGGATTAAGATTTCAAAGTTCAATATACAATTTATTTAAAAAAAATCATCCAAGGAACAAATCAGTGCACTCATCTGTACTTTATCTGCGAAAAAATCATCTGCTCCAATAGTCTTCGTCACTTCTTCACGATAACCCCCTTCTGAAGATTTTCGTGGTATAAATGAATAAACCAAAGAAAACTTACTTCCAAAGACTTTCGAATTCTGCATACCGCTACTTCCACTTATAGCATATTCAAAGTATTTTCCTTTTAGTTCCGTTTCATAAAGATCCTTGTTGATGTAAGAGCTCGGATCAACTCCATAAAAACTGAATTTAGGATACATCTAGAGAAAAATAATGGATCAAGAAAACTGTAGAAAAGGCCATACCTCTTTCAAAACTTTCTCTGCGCTTACATCGTGTCCAATACCGAATGTGACCATTGTGAGATCCTCATCCTTAATTTGTGATGTAAAATTTTGAGAAAGTAAAGTTCGAATACCTTTTTCGGATAAGCAACATATTTGATTTCGTCTCGATTCGCAGCTTTTCTTAGATCAATAGCCTTGTATTCTTCCAACTCATCACAGTCTTTCGTTAAATTGACGAATGAAAACCAGAACTGTGAATTGATAATTGGAGTCAAAAGTCATTTACCGTAAATATACCTCATCGTAATTCCCTATGAGTGGTGCTAGCTTTGGTCTGACACAATTGTAAAATGCTTCAAATATTGGAGAACCTTTTGGGTCAATAATTAGGGGCGTTGCGGTAATATTGTCATCAATAGCATCATCCCCATCATCTCTATCATTTTCGTGTAGAAAAGACACAGCTAGAATAAAAGTAATGAAAAGAATACAAAGAGTTATGAATGTTTTTGTTGATGAGGATTTTGTTAAATGCCTCATATCCCCATCCAAATAAGTATAAGGTGTCCTCGACATAACTTCTGATGCTTCATAGATCTCTATGAAATCCTCTTTTATATATGATAGAAATTTTTAAAAAATTTGAATCAAATCCAGATTTTTATCGAAGTTTTGAATCCACGGAAAAGATCCAGTGAATTCTTTTAATTTTCTATTTTCAGCAAAAAAAAGTAGCGAGAGAAGATTGTTAGATCAAGATTTTTGATTCCATTGAATTTAGAAAAAAACACCTCGAATAGATTCATTCAATTCTCTATTTGAAGTTTAAAGGCATGGATGGGATAAAGATTCCATGTTGGTTTTGGATATTTTGTAGCCTGAGAGTAGTTTTTGGAATTGTTTTCTCGCTTTCTAAGAATACATTTGTGAATTTCCTAATATAGCCAGCCCAAAGTTTTATTTCAAATACATACACAATTTACATTCTTTTGATTCCCTTCATAAAATCTTTGCTATCTTTCTGGCAAATGATTACCGTGTCAAGTTTGATTACGGTAGATACAGTAATTCGTGACTCCAGGTTCCCGTAACTACCAGCCTACCGTAACATCAGCTTACTTTAGCTTACAAGTCTTACAAATTGGATTACTGTACATAGGAGCTCCCTATTCCTATAACTCAGAGCCAGTTTTATGAGAATGCAAACAAAATTTCACGGGTAAAAATAATCGAGAATTGAAAAATTTTTCAATAATTTTTTTATTTTTCCCCGTGACATTTTCCTTTTCGTCGTTCGTCCGCCGCCCTAAATGTTCCTCATAAAAGGAAGGGAAAACCGAAAAAACGAGTCATTCTCGAGTATTCGAAGGAACGGAATTGACGACACCTCCCTGGGAATTGGTGATGGCGACGCACCGGCCGAGATGACTCCCGTGGTCCAGAAGCGTTCCGAAAACCACGGCAGGAACCGAATTGGCACCAGATGAGCTCCAAAAGGGCTTCAGAAATCGGAGGAGGATCTCGAAGAATCCATGAGGAAATTGAAAGATTGTTGCTTGGAGCTCCCCTGAACTCTTCGAGGCCTATAAAGATGAGTTTTTAGCCTAGAGAACAGAAAATTCTTCACAGTTTTTAGGGAAAGCATATTATGCTCCAAATGCCGCTTCTTGGGCACCAATGTCTACTCGAGGAGATTGTGATGGTGGACTTTGGGCACCGGGAGGAAATACCAGTTTTGATCCTGTTCTTCTGTTACCGCTCTAGAAGCTTCCAGGGGAGCACACAAAAATGAGCTTTGGAAGCTGGATCACCATTGAGGTTCGGAGAGCTCCACAAGATGTTGACTGAGCTTGAGGAAGGACCACGATCTGTGTTTGGCTCTGAGCAAGAATACGCTTAGGAAAATTCATATTCCTTTAATTCTGTTTGGTTTCAAATAAAAATTTGATAATGCCGCTGGTGTTTTTCACTCAGCAAAACACCATTTTTTTGGCTTCACATCATGAGCATGATCCTTTATTGGATTCGTCTCCCAGTGGGAAGTTCGAAAAGAGTTTCCCATCATGAGCATGATCATTTATCGGATTCGTCTCCCAGTGGGAAGTTCGGAAAGAGTTTCCCATCATGAGCATGATCCTTTATCGGATTCGTCTCCCAGTGGGAAGTTCGGAAAGAATTTCCCATCATGAGCATGATCCTTTATCGGATTCGTCTCCCAGTGGGAAGTTCGAAAAGAGTTTCCCATCATGAGCATGATCCTTTATTGGATTCGTCTCCCAGTGGGAAGTTCGGAAAGAATTTCCCATCATGAGCATGATCCTTCATCGGATTCGTCTCCCAGTGGGAAGTTCGAAAAGAGTTTCCCATCATGAGCATGATCCTTTATCGGATTCGTCTCCCAGTGGGAAGTTCGAAAAGAGTTTCCCATCATGAGCATGATCCTTTATTGGATTCGTCTCCCAGTGGGAATCAAAGTTCGTTGGTGAACTTTGTATGCTGTGAGGCTCTGGGCGGGTAACTCTGTCATTTGCTAGTGGTCTTCGGATCCGACGGTTTTGACATAAAGAGGAATCCTGGGTTTGACCCAGGCTCGCCCAAATTCTTCTTGAAAGTATTCAAACTTTATTGACTGGTTTTCCCTGAACTCCGGTCGGTGGAAGCTAGTAACTCCCGTTGTATCTCTCACATTCCTCAGATAAATAAATCCCTTTCTCATTAAAAATATTATCCATCTTTCAAAATAAAAAAGATATAATCGGTGAAAGTTTTTCAAACATTTCAAACTTCAATCAATTGAAATCATTCAAGATTGATCTGTAATGCTCTGTGAGTTATCATTATGTGTGCAGGCTGAATATCAAAAAGAACTCGATCGTCAAAAAATTTATGAGGTTTCGTTTGTTGATTATGACTCGCACACACAGAAGAAGAAAAAATGGAAGAACAAGGGGTTTTGATGGAAGAATTTTGGAGGAACACATGAAAAATGTCTATGGGAAAAGGCGGAGAAAAGAAATGAAATGAGCACGCACAAGAAAAAAAAATAATTGGGGAAAACGGAAAAATGAAGGCAATTCACCAATATGGCAAGGTTGTTTGTGGGGATGGAAACAGTGAAAAACAAAAACGCAATTGTACAAAAAGAGCTTGAAAAGAGAGACATTTGAGCATGAAGGTTTTTCGTTGAGCATGGACATGTTGGGAGCAAGAATGAAGCGTATTATTCAAACAGGAGAGTATGAAAGTGCGCTTCGTTGAGAATTTTTAATTTAAAAAAGCCAACTTTCACTTCTACACCCGTACAAATAATATGCTAGTTGATGGTGGGAAATGGGACGAGGGGCAAGTCTTCTATACGAAAATTTCTATGATAAGCAAAGTATTAGAGAGCAGATAAAAACGAATGAATAGTGGAGAAAAGAATCACTGAGAATTGCAGAACCACGTGTTGAAAATGATGATGATGATGAGGATGTCTTGAACTTTTTTGTCGAAGTATTTCTTTAAATAATTTCTAATTGACCAACTGTTGTGGTTGCTGATATGGTGGAGGAGGTGGTAGAATCAGATTGCTGAAATTAAAAAAGAATAAGTTATGAACTCTTTTTGAAGCATCTTGAATCTCGAAGCTACTCACCCATTATGTTGCTCCATCCTTGCAAAGTTATTGGTTGATTTTACACTTTGCTGATGATGTAACTGTTGGTTTGGATGCACTTGTGGCTGACTTGATGCAGTGGTAATCATAGATGATGTCATTGTCGTTGAAGATGTTGTTGTTGTTGACGCTGTCATTGGAACAAAGCTTGAAAGATGGAGATTCTGCGAAAGCGTGGCAGAATCGAAGTAGTAATCACCACGATGGGTTGGAAGAATGACTGAAATACAGGTCATTGTGAAACGTCTAATTTATACATTATACTTACAAGATCCTCCGTTGATTACTCCACCATCTAACGAACTCAAATCAATGCATGACGAAGGTCTTCGATTATGCGACAAGATTCCAGCTGGTGAGTTTCCATAAAATCCATTATGTATTCCATTCCTTCCTGTTGTTGCAATTCCATTTAATTGTCCTTGGCTCTGTCTATGTTCTTTCAACAATTGTAGAATCAATGGATAATTTTGCATTTTCTCTGTTGAAAATGCACCAGCTTCTTCTAAGAATTGTGTTGGAGTGACACTTGCCGGTGGGAAAGATGCTTGTCGGTCTCCAGCAATTTCAGCAGGAAGAGGTCCTGATGGAAGTGGTGCTGGAGCAGCAGAAGATGTTTGACTCATGATTTGAGATGGAATTGTTTGAGAAGTCATAGCTTGAGGAGTCATCGTTTGGGGAGGTGGAGATGAAGATGTTTTAGGACCAACTGCAAATGAAGCTGGAGCTGGGAACTCGTATGGTGGTGGATTCCTTGGCCGACCAACAGTTCCAGGAACATGAAGAGATTGGGCATGAGTTAATGATGTTGGACCATGATACATTGGAGCATCTTCATATGTACTCAACATTTGGTTCTGTAAATATAATTTCATGAAAATGAAGAAATGATTTTGTTACTCACGTTGTTCCTGTAATATCCATTCACATGATAATGACTTGGCATTGAATGAACTCTGTTGATGGCATTTGCATTTCTGTTTCCTGCAGAGTTTTTCTTCACAAATCGTCCTCCAGTTCCACCGAGTGCTCCATTAAATGATTCAACTGGTTGATTCAACCACATATCATTGTATTGAGAATCAATTCTTGTTTCTGATCTTGTCATTTTATCTCTTGGCATCATTTCAGGCGGTGATGAACTTCCAGCTGATGGAATATTGGTTGACCATTGAGCA
Source organism: Caenorhabditis doughertyi (assembly GCA_963572265.1). NCBI lineage: Eukaryota > Metazoa > Nematoda > Chromadorea > Rhabditida > Rhabditidae > Caenorhabditis > Caenorhabditis doughertyi. The sequence continues at coordinate 10,562,864 of OY751557.1, forward strand.
GGTGGAGAATATGATCTTTCAGCCATTGCTCGAAGATCACTGGCACTCATTGATAGTAATCGATCATTTATTGATTGAGTTGTGTCTGTATCTAGAGGAAGACTCATCGCTAACGTGCTTCCAATTACTGTGCTCTCTGATGGAGTCGTGATATCTTTTGATGAAAATGCCACGTGTGTACCACTTGTCGATGTAGATGACTCATGTCGTTCTCTATTTTTATTATTAAAATTACAATCCACTATACTTCTATTGCTTCCTGACTCTATTGTTTGTGAGGCATTATCCATCGATGAGGGTCTCGTGGTAGTATCTTGTTGAGTGGTTACAGTATATGTTGATGACGTGGCATTAGACGATTCATGTGCAGGATGATAGGTTTGATGACGAAGTTCCAGTCTTGACCGTTCACTTTCATCACTGGCCTTGCTTGATTGAGATGCAGCTCTTTCTTGTCGGATATCTGAAGCTCAATCTTGAAAACTCGAATATAACAATGAATATACTTACGTTCCAGTTCCATCTTCTCGATCTTCACGTCGAGATTCGAATCCATTTTGATTCTAAGACGGAGTTTCGAAGACATTGAGCCATGGCATCGATCACCACAAGCACTGCTCAAAGAATCGCTGTCTAAAACTGATGAAGATGCATCAAACTATTTGAAACATTAAAAAAACATACCCTTATCATGATCTCCACTTCCAATTCCACTAGTTGATGACGTACTAATTCCATCTACTGACATTTCTAGATATGGTTTCGGAGGTGGGGCCATTGTTGCATGTAAATGTGACATAACTAACAGAGTCTGATGTACTGCTTTACACAATTCTAGGAGATATCTTGCTTTATGTTCTGTTTGTGCATACAGTGACATTTTTGTACCATCCGATCCAATTATCGTCATTTTTTTCCGGTTGAACGATAATTTTGCCACTCGACTCCATGTTAATGATCTCAGTGGAATTCGGTCCCCATCTTCTCCAATGTCACACATCTCGATGCCCTTGGCGTTGATTCCGAGCACCGCGTTATCCGTATTATCCATTTTATGCCTTCTTAATCCGTAGAGATGACAGTTCAGAGCGAACGGTGACCTTCCCGCCTCGATCATAAACTTTTCCATCGCTTTGTAGCGTCCTTCATTGATAATGTCTTCGCATGCGGCAGGTAAGTTGTTTCGGATGTACTCGAGACCACGCTCGTTTATCACCCATAACGGAAAGTACTGTTCTGCACGGAAGTATCTGTAAAAACATATCTGTTCATTCTGGTTTTAGTGTGTTTGTTTGTTTGTTTTGCAATAAACAAAACAAATAAATAATGAAAAATGGGATCTCAGCTTCACGTAAAGATATCCACAGCTATGATATTTCATCGGAAGACCGTCGTGAAAGTCTCATCATCGATCTAATTTTCTTCAAAATCCCTAAGAAATGTGTGGGTATCGAACCGACAAGGTCACCCCTGCGCTGAACGATAAGCGCGCACACAACCACTCGGCCAAACGCTCACCCGAGGTATTCATTCCCTTTGTCCGTTATAAGAGCGAGTGCAGCCATGTACCAGCATCTCTCTTCTGACACGCTATTCCTCCCTGCCCAGTGATCAAGAAAGTTGTCTTTCAACTGCAGATAATAATGTTCTCTTGCTTTTGGACACCTGAAAATAAGAAGTTATTTTTAATAAGATCAATTCACAGAAAACAAGAAAATAAAAACATTTCAAAGATTGGAAACTTACGTCAATAATCCAACCTGATCAATATATACTCTCACTCGAAAATAGAGTACCAAAATCGGCCGGTGTTCACTGGACCTTGAGTGCTGAATATAAAAAATAAAGTGAATTTGTTGTCGAAAAACATTTGAAATAATCTTACCCAATTAGCAAATCGTGGCTGTTTATGTGCATACTTCATGATTTTCGCTGCTGGATCCAGAAAGTAATACTCATGACGTGGCTGATCTCCTCCAATTCCTTCTGTTGGTTGTCGAAATGCTAAACCGAATAGTTTGTCTTCTGATAGAGACAGGCGTTCGCCACATTTCCAAAGGACGTCGTGCACTTTGGTTTTTGACTGAAATTAGAGAACAATGAGAGGAACATTCAGTAAAAGTTGAAAATAGACAGTGACTGCCACTCTAATACAGGTTCATTTTGAATATTGTTGAATGTTGTTGAAAACTTCGGTCTTTTTCAGTTGCTTCAAAAAGCATTCTTTGATTTCTATGGAATTTCATTTTTTGTGTTCTTAGAACGTTTTGAAAGAACTGTAACGGCCTGCTTATTACACATTTACGTCCTTTGCTTTTTAGGTTTAGATTACAACAAAAACTTTTTTCATAGAATCAGATGTTGTACTATTGAAAGTAAAAGTTTAATATGAGACATCTCTCCTCTCTCTTTTTCGTTTTTCGTTCTTCTTCAAGTAAGGAAAAAAACTTACACTAACGGCCACATGGAACGACTCTTTTGTGAGTGTCTGTACTGAAACGAACGTCTGTCCAGGTCGAATATTATGTGTAGACGTGAATACTTCCGGATCAGAGAAACTCGATGACGATGGCTGTTGGAGATGAACAGGAAGCCGTGAAGAGACGTCGCCGCGCACTGAGCCCGGCGAGTCCATTTATTGGAGAAAAAGGAGGGGAACAGTTAATAGACTCATAGAGCAATCGTGGAATTTCTGTTCGACTTGATTGCCTTTTCTCTTCGCACGTCTGTAATTAATGTTATATTGGTCAGAATGGATAAGTTTATAACTTTAATAACTATTAAGTGATAAATGATAATATAAATGAGATTGTGTCACAAGACGGAGGATGATAACGGTAGACTGATCATATGACATTTAACAGAATACAGAAAAAAAGAAACATTGAGAAGGAGAAAGAATTCGTCGAAAAAAACGAAAAGAGGAATGTTTCCGCCTGACCAACATATTATTCTAGGAATTCCAATAAACTTTTTTTCAATTTTCCTTCATCTGAAAAGCTTTGAGAACAAGATGGTATTCACGTGATGATTCTAGTCTTGCGGTTTTGTGCCGGGCGTTTGCTCTCTGTCTCTAAAAACTGAAAATTCCTTTGCTCACCTCCCTTTCAACTTTTTATTCTCGTTCTCGATTAAAATCAAGGAATGACGAAGAATGAAAGAGAAAGAGACTGTGAAAGAAAAAATGAAGAGGAGGAGGAGGACATTGTCATCATCAGGTACACTTTCCACTTTCCCCTCTCTCTCCGGTAAAATACTCCCGTTATCACTTTGAAAGAATTTTGATGGTGTCCACTGTTTGTGATAAAAAAAATTGGTGGTGATTGGGTGGAAAAAAGAGATGCGTGGGAGAGACAAGGTGCCGGAAGATCAAAAAATGAAGTATTGTAATATGAGCAATCGACTATTACTTGTACTGGAACAACTTAAAGGAACGTTTGGAATTCCAGAACTACTTTACTTTCAAAGAGGAAGAAGTAATGGAGCTTCACTTTTAAACTGACTCTCATCCATATTCTCAACTGCAGTTATCTTAGTCTGGCAACGGAGTTTACAGAATGATTTAGATATTTGAAAAAAGATTTGAATTGTTCTGATGATCTATGGCACAAAACGCATCTTACGTACGACAATGCCCTTTTCTGTATTTGTTCATGAGAAACCATATGAATATCAAAATTCCATAAAACTTCTGATTGTGAAAATTTTGAAATCGAAAAATGAATCATTCGAAGAATTTTAGATAAGAATAGAATCAGTATGTTTTCAAACTGTACTGCTACCGGTTGTAAACTTTTGCTTCTCCGAGTTCTAGGCAATTTCATCTACAAAATTCAATTTTTTCGTCTGAAACTACACTGATAGATTGTAGACGAATTCCGTTAATTCCACCTAATTTCAAAATCTCATTACTCCTCGCTTTGATAAAAATTGCTTTATAAATACACATTTGTGACAAATATACCCGCATCATCATCATTAGACAAAGTTTTCATATTTCCAAACAATAAGACACTAAAAATGGGTGTAATCAAATAAGGAGAGAATGTGAGAAAAAAGAAAATGATGTGATGATCAATCAATGTTTTTTTTCTCTTGTTGACATGGGAGTAAACGAGGAGGAAGAGAGGAGAAAAAGGAATGTTATAGAGGAAATAACGATAAGGAAGGAATGGAGAGAAAAAGGGAAAACAATGAAAATCTCTGAAATCTACATGGACGTGATGACCTTCTAATCAGGTGGTTAACATATTGAGTTATACGATAAATGCCAATATCTTGTGATACCCATTTCTTCAAATAATCTTCGGGCCGCCCGTCAGACAATCATCGGAATGGCAGTGACTAATTTGCCGTTTCCGGTCATCTGTTTTTCAGGTTGTTTGTTTCATGAACACAAAAGTTGGAAAAGGGATGAAGGAAAGTATGGACCCGTCAGAATTTGGACATAGAAAATAAATTTAGGAATTCAAAATAAAGAGAACATTGAGGAATTCAACGTTCGGAAATGAATGGGAAATGGGTTGAAAGGCAAAATACTCCTCATATGAAAGTGGAAAGGTGAAGAAAACGAAGACCGATTGGGTTGTTAAAGTGTCGTAAAATATTTGGACGAGCGAGAGAAGACAGTCATTGAAGGACAAAGTATGAGTTTTGACGAATGAAAAAAAGGGTTTTCAGACAATTCTTGAAAAGTTCAAGGTTTGTACCATTATGATGAGGAAAAGAAATCAGATAAAAATATCTACAAAAAGCAAAAAAAAAGAGGTTGAGAAACAAAACACTTCTGTCTTGCATTGCATACCATACGAGATGAAAATATCAAGAGAGAGGAGAGAAAAAGACAAAGAGAGAGGAAGACTTTAGATGTCTCTAGGTCTCCATGGAAGACAGTACTGTCTAGATCAGCAAGGAATTCCTTAAGATACCTGCGTCTTCAAATCTCTTGGACAGTGTCTTCCGACAAACTGTGCATACCATGGAGAGGGTAGAGAAGGGGAAAAAGATGATGGGATATGGTAGAGTAGAGAAGAAGAAAGAAGAGATGCGCAAGAAGAGAAACAGAGTATTCGAGAGTATGGAAACCCATCTTTTCACGTAATCATCAGAAGAAAAAGAAAATGAATGGTTCAGTTTTCAAAGTGTGGTTTCTAGAAGAAGAAGAAAAAAGAAGGTGATGTGAGATAAATGGAAAGTGAAACCGGCAAAAAAGTTTGATGTGAAAAAAGGTAAAAGATAGGGAGAAAAGGAACCTTGGAAAGGAAAGGTTTTCACAAGAAGCATCTGAAAGGGAAGAGTCTTGCTACTTTTGGAAGTCAAACACGACAAGCTGAACATTTGAGTGGTTATACTCCGTGAAAAATGGCGCTTAAAATATGAATGAACATGCAAAAAAGGCAAAGATTTCTTAAATAGACCTTCTTCCATGAAAATGAGCAAAATGGTTCCAAAACTGCCAATGGGTTCAAAAAGTTGAAATAACTGATAGTGAGTTTATATCGGGTCTAACTATTGTGGTACAGTATGAATGACTTCGAGGGCGTCTATAGAAACAGAGCTAACAAAGGGCTTCATCTAAAATTCCAGCTTGTGACAAGAAAGAAAATTTATTTCTAGACACGACAAGCGAAAAGAAACTTAGAACCCAAAAAAAAAGTGTGTAAAACTAATCTTTGTCATGATCAATCAAATCAAAATCAACCATGTACTGTGACGAATACACGTCAATTCTTCTCCTTTTTATTCAGAATAAGAAAAAGAGAAGATGTTATCATCTCTTCATCATCAACCAAAAACTGCGCGCGCGCCCTCATACACACACGCAACGGAACCGAAAAAGAATGAAAAAGAAATGATTAAGGAGTGGTAGTAGTAGTAGTTATTAAATAATGATCGACGATAGAAATAGAAAAGAGAAGAAAATAAAGAAATAAAAGTACAAGAATGATGTGTTAAAGAATATAATAGATGATTTATACACGAGATTGGATTGATACAGGCGGCGCGGCGCCTTTTCATTCCATCCTCATATGAAGAAAAGTTACAACGGACATGTGATGTGTGAAAAAAAAGAAAGAAAAAGATTTTCATAAAGATTTAGGCGATTTGTAAAAGAGATAACCATCTACATATGGGTTCTGGGTGTTTTGTTTAAAGTTTTTCTGACAAAGTTGGTGTGACGAATTAAATGAAGAGATTGGGTGGATAGTTGGTGAAGAAAAAAAAAGGGGAGAAAGGCTATTGGAAGTTGATGAGAAGAAGGAGAAGGGGGGATCAACTAAAAGAGAACCCGTCTTGTATGTGTTGCAAGTCTTCTTTTCATTCTGATTCTGATGCTTTCCTATTTCCATCACTGGATTCTTCTCTATGTCTCCATATCTTTCTAACCCCTCTCCCAATTTCTTTCTTGTTAAAAATTTGAAGTGATATCGAATCGAATCGAATCGAATCGAAGCGACATTTCTTTTCTCTTTTCTGCCGATTTGTAAACGATCTGATCTACCGCCAACCGCCGCCTGGCTAGCAAGTGGAATTTCTTGTAGAAAAGTGGAGGAGAGGGGGAAAGGAGGAGGAGGTGATAAAGAATATCAAGAAGGAGAAGATATTCAAATTATGTTAGAGAATGTCTCTATGAAAAAGATAGAGAAAGAGACTCCCGGTTTCTATAGAAGACGTTAAAGGGGGGAAATGCGGGGAGGACTGATACACCATAATCACACAAAGGTGACTACCCCCGGGATTCTTTATTTGATAACGATTCAAAAATATATTGAGGGACACAGATGGGATAGAAAATAAAAGCACTTTTCTTCCAATAAAAAATGATCTGAAACAAAAATAACTGTTCTGGAATGATTGGTATTCCATGTGGTGATTGAAAGATTGCACCGTCTCTAACAGAGAGCAAACAAAAACGAAAAAGAACAGAAATTGGGGCGCCAGGTGATGGAGAAAAAGATGAAAAATGAAAGGAAAAGAATGAGTTAAGACTGTGGAGAGATGGAAGAAAAAGATAAGGGAATTTAAAGAGTTTAAGCCTGATTGACCGAGGTAAAATGAGTCATTTTCGATAGTTTTGAAGTGGGAAATTGTTTGAAGAGAATGATAGAATTAGAATTATTTTGGCGAGTTTGAAAACGGAAATTCTTATTTTTGGTATTTTTGTTAATTATGGCAGGTAACGTTCGTTCAGGTCTTGAAAAATAAATTCAGCTACAAAATCAGTTAAATCTATGCTCTGAATCCACGAAGATCCGTGTTCAAAGCATGGAGATCAAGCCTGCTCAATCAAAAACTGGTTGCTTCTAAATAAATATTCTTTCGAAAAAAAAGCAAATAACTTTAACCAGTATCTTAACTTTTTCGAACAATATCATATTTCAAAAACTGCAAAGTTTGAATCGCAAAAGTTTTTTTTTCTTTTGTCTGCAGCGAGAAACACGACAAAAAAAGCGGAATCCAAAATATCAAAAAAAAAAGAACACGAAAGCAAAGAAGCATCGTTTTTTTCTTCTAACACAAATTCGGAGGATTAACTCGCATCCTTTTTGGTCTCACCACGTCATTAATAGTACAAAAAACATTAGGACCCCAGGCGTGTTTGTTCACAAATGAGAAAAGAGCACAACGGTAGGGAGCAAGCTGGTGCTCCCGAAAATGCCCGAAAATGCTTCAGTGTGGTCTCTATCTATCTTGAGAAAATTGAGAGTAGAAATAACATGAAAAAGAGTGGAGAGTAGGAAAAAGAGGAACATGTGTTTGCATTGAGGATTTTTGTGATGGTGCCCAATGCGAACGAAAAGATGCTACAGTCCCGGATAGAGTCTAGACTCTTTTCGGATCATCAACAAGCCAATTTTATGAGACGGAAACCAAAAAAAAACATACATGCAGCCGAAAAAAGAAACATGGAAACGAAGAATTGGGTGGACAAAAAAAAGTGTGTATATCGAAATGCGATCGGAATGTGAATGTGAATGGTAGCGCCCCAATACGCACATATTTTCAACACATTCATACGAAGAAGAAGAAGACGACGACGACGCTGAAGAAGAAGATGAAGAAGAAGAAGGAATAGAAGAAGATCAGGGCGATGACGACGAATAGGAGATGTCGAAAACCGTCTAATCTGCGCCCACAATCGAATCTTTTACGAGAAGAAGTGAAGGAAAAAGGCGCCCGAGGAAATAGAGAGCGGATGTGTGTTCGGCCACTGGGATATGCCACGTGGTAGGTATAGGTCACGATCTCGAGAAACAAGGTACGGTATTTGTGACGTAATGAATTCTGATGAAATTTTTGAAAGCACCTCCGGAAATATTAAGAAGATATCATGACAAAGAATTAAAGATAAGGTAAGGTATCTCAAATTAGTAAGCAAGAGATTTTTTTTAACTCGATGAGTTACTATGGAGTTACTTTTGAGTTACTTTTACGGCGATTCTATTGGCTGGAATTGCAGTTCTCTTCAGACCCTATCTTTAGTGCACATCACTAGTAAAAAGACTCGAAATTGTAGTTTATGTAATCGAAAAGAGCATTTCAAAACGTGAGAAAAACTCGAAAAGCGTTGTCTTCCCTTCGTCATGAACTGGTATAAAACCCGGAAAAACGAAAAAAATAGTGTATGTTAAGACATTAAAATTCAATGGGTGGGAAGAAAGAACAGTCCTATAAACTGCTGGAAAAAACTGAAATGTGATAAGGAAAGTGTTGAAAACAGCGCATCGTACGGAACCCAGATGATGTTGTGATAAGGGAAGAATTCCATGGAAAAAAGGCCAAAGAAAGCAAAGTGACCGAAAAGTAGCCATTAGAAATAGAAGAGAAAGAGGGAAAGTTAGCGTCTAGACGTCATCTTTCTACAAACAGGCAACTTGGGGTCGAAGAAAAGGGCATTCGACCGTAATGAGTTCCTCTTCTAATCCAAAAAGAAATTATCGTTTGGTCAGAGTACCATTGGGAGAAAGTCCTGACAAGAAAAAATTATGAAGATAAACGGATTGTTGATGTGTGTGGTTTGGTCGAGAATTTATTGAAACGGAATAAATTGAACAAATCTTTTTGACATCATGCATACAACAGTTTTAAAAACCATTGAAACCTTTTTTTTACACGAACTAATCCCGAAGAAACTGTGTTTTTGTGATGTAAAAACCATCTTAAAGATCCAAGAAGTTTGGAAACGGTTTCCAGAGAAATACTGAAATTTCTAAAACAGAAAACTGAAGAATTTACAATTTTTTTCCTTAAAACTCAAGTAGGTACCTACCAACAAGAAAATTCTCAAGTCACGGAGAAAAGTCAAACTTTCAGCCACACACTTTTTCATTTTTTTTTTCCTAAAAACACAAGTCAGGAGGACGACGACCATAACAAGAAGGTCAGCGATTGCAATCAGAAGAAGGTGAGGGAGAATGAGACGGTCAGAGGTTGAAGAGAGATTGAAGGCACTTTTAGAGAGAGGTGACGACCCTTCATTCTCGTAGTGAAAAGAAGAAAAAGGCATTCCTCAAATTCTTTGATTTACTCGGAAGTTCATTTTTGGAGGCTGGCTGGCTGCTACTGTTGCGTCGGCGATGGTATCATTTAACCTCTCGCCCTGATGTTGTCTTGGTAGTTGTCGTCAGAAAAAAGAAGACGCAAAGTGTCAACTTTCATCCATCTATGTGAAAATGGATGAAAAAAGTAAGAGAGAAAAAAAAAAGAGGCGGCACTGTTTCTATTATGTCACATGACCCATCTTCTATTACCTAAATGAAAATCAAAAAGATGATGAAGATAGTATGGAAATCATAGATGACTTTGTCTCAGCCTCTTTTTCGAACTGTGGACGGTTATGACGTGGCAAGAGTAATAAGTAATTCTTTTGTAAATAAATTTTGTCTTCAAATCATTTATCGATATACAGAAAACCTAAAGACAGACAGAGGGAGCGAAAAGGCTATGCGGCATCTCTTTTCTCCGACGGCGCAAAACGATGTGTGTGTGCAAAATTGAGGTCGGGGACGATTCTCTCTTCTTCTTCTTCATATTCTTTTCTGTGACTGCTGCTGTCTCCAAACTGTCTTTGACTGACCCCTCGCATGTGTTCTATTCGCATATCACGGTTGGTAAATACATACTACGCAACACAACGTGGAAGCATTTCCAAATGTTCTGCGGGCGGTGGCGATTCATTCGACGCGCCAATCACACCCTTTGCGGTAGAAATAATGATAAAAGATAAGATATTCGGAAAGAGAGAAAGAGAGAGATTCTTCAATTGTTTGTTATCCCTTCACCTTCATGCAATGATGGTGCACTGGTCGAGATGATAAAATATCCACTCCCTCTTTCTCTCCCTCATTCGCTTATCATCATAATGTACAGGTTGGGGTGTCTGGGAATATGATTATCAAAAGATTGAAAATCACCTGTATCATCTTCGAAGTATGGATATTATATAATCAAGGGAATGTCGGAATACCATGAAACTCTAAACCTAAAATCTAGAGGCCAATTATTTTTCGTTTTTTAAATAGACTTATGTTTTTATTCATTTATGCCGGAATGATACCAAAAGTTCTTGATTTCTCTTTCTGCAGCTCAAAATTTTTTTCTTAACAGAACGCTGAAAAACCCTTTACTCTGTATAACTTTCAACTCGAAAATCTGAATCTATCAAATGCGTAAAATATCTAGTACGTGTTTCAGAGAATGCTATGGAGGGTGTAAAACAAAGATCGAGAGCATTTCCATCAAAACCACTACAATACTTGAACATAAATACATTTCCACAGAAAGGAACACTGGATCGAAATGTGCATTGAAGTTGTCAACTTTCTTCTCGTTTTATCTCACAATTACTCACGAACTAACATCAACGTACAACTTTGTCGTCTATGAACTCTGAAATTTTGTAAACTTTTTTCAATTTTTTGAAATCTCATTTTTAAACGTTTTCAAATCAAGAACATGGTGTCCTTTAAAATCTCAATGATCATCACTTTCAATTCTTCCTGATGACGTTCCTCTTCCTTTTTCTCCATCCACTGATCACTGATTTTGAGGTTTTTCTACCTCGAACCATTAGTTTCTTCATTTATGTTTTACTGTACCTTGAGTCTGATTTACGATCTTCTCATTTTTCTGGGTTTTGTCAACTGCATTCCCGCACTATCAGAGATAAGATGCAATATAGAAGAAACTCAATTGTGGCGATTAATCTTCATTAAAATAATCATTATCCTCGTCAACTTTATCATTGTAAAAATAGGAAAAAAAGTAGATATAAAATAAGAGGATGATTAAAAAAATAAGCAGCGACGAACACGAGGCGAAAAAGAAAACAGAGAAAAGATGATTTGATTTGGATTGATGGTCAACTGTTGGCACACGGGCGTTGGTTAGGTACAACATAAATTCGGTGATCGAGATGAATTGGGGAAATTAGAATCAAAAGAAAGTAATTGAGAGAATATAAGGGAGTAAACAACTATTGATCTGAATCGAAACCTGAAGAAAACAAATCACACGATTTGTTCTGTTTTGATTCAACCAAAAACATCAGGGGATCGATGTAAAATTTTACGTGTTAGATAGAAAAAAATTGAAAGGCGTATCCATCAATCAGCAGGATTATCAGACTTGCATTTAACTATTTGAGCAAGAGTCTTCCCTACAGAATAAAACATTTGCAATATCCCATCTTGAATAGGTTTTGTGAATATAATCATAGCAATTGTTGACAGGAAGCCATGAAATGTTAAACATATGAAAGCTAAGTAAGCAACAACTGGAATAATGTATTATGTTCGAAAACTATCAATTTGCAAAATATGAAACCTTCGAAATCTGATCCAAAGTAGATTGTATAAATGAACATAATATTTGGCACGCCTAGCATAAGACCATGCACAAAAGTCTGAAAATGGTTCAATGCTTAAAAATGCACTTTCCTACTTAACCTGCACAATGAGACTTGATAGAAGCATTTTTTGCATTTTAACCACTCCAACTGACATGTTTTTTGTGGTTTTAAAATGGGTATTCAAGTAGATTGTGGTACTTGGAATGACAATGAATGTACACACACAACATGCAAGCCATGTCACCATTGTGCTTATCATGATTGAATCAGAAAAAGGGGCGGCAAGAACGGAGGAGTAACAAGTAATTTCAGGAATTGAAGGATCTCTCTGAAACATCTTTTTTGTATCATATGATAATGACTGATGGGTTTTATACTATCGAAAGCTCTTTTTTGTATTCCTCTTGAAGTTGGATACTGTAGAAAAATGTTCCGAACGTTATCAATGGGAAGAAAATCGTCAGAAATCGGAAGAAATATATAAAGAGTTTTATAAACTTGTAGAATTTCTTTGTTTCGTAATCAAACACGCTCGCTTTGAACCGGAAATAAAACATTTCCATGATAGAGCATCCAGTTTCTTAATTCAAAAAAAGCTATATCGGAGATTTTGGAAAACTACTCTTACGTATGATAAGAACAGATAGCAAATAGAACTGGAATAAACCACTTAATCCTAAACCAGCGAAAATTCCAGTGGATCTTAATAACGGATACGGCAGGTGGACGACTGGGAGCATAAGAAAGCAGTTATGAAATTCGGTTAACACGTTTCTGAAAATTATGAGATGATATATAATCACTTGGTTATTCTACATCAATGTATGCCATATCAGATAGAATTTGTATGTTTTGAAAACTTTTGATTTGATTTTGAACAAATCAATTATAATAAGAAGGTATATTGGAATGTCGATGATATGAAGAGTGTTCATGAATGTACTGAAACAAATTATTTCAAATTGTTAATCTACACAATAACTTGCCTGTAAATCACATTTGCTGGAATACTGCAGTTCCTTTCTCGCATATTTTTGGCCGATGAAATCAAAAATGTGCTACTTTCAAAGTTTTCCCCCAACGTGCATAATAATCAAAGACATTGAAAAACCTAATTATGCCTGTCATGTGTGTTTGATTTTCTTCGAGAGAGAAAGTCGTGAATGTTGCATAAAGTTTTTAAAAATGAGAGAGAAAGAAACATATTTTAAGAATCATTTATTAGGCATTTTATGTTATTGGAGCTTGGATTATATGTATTTGTGGCCCTAAAGAGGGCCGTTGGGTTCGGTAGATGGGGGTTTTAAAGTGAAAGTTCTTATTCCTTATCTCCTCCAGTCTTCTTTGGAAGAAGAACGGCTTGGATATTTGGAAGAACTCCTCCTTGGGCGATGGTGACTCCAGCCAACAGCTTGTTCAACTCCTCGTCGTTACGGACAGCAAGTTGAAGATGTCTTGGGGCAATTCTGGTCTTCTTGTTGTCACGGGCAGCATTTCCAGCCAACTCGAGGACCTCAGCAGCGAGGTATTCAAGAACGGCAGCCAGGTAAACTGGGGCTCCTGCTCCAACACGTTGAGCGTAGTTTCCTTTACGGAGAATACGATGAAGACGTCCAACTGGGAATTGGAGTCCGGCTCTTGAAGAGCGGGACTTGGCCTTTCCTCCGGTCTTAGCTTTGCCTCCCTTTCCGCGTCCAGACATGGTGATGATGGGTTGGTAGATGTAGAAACGATCTGAAGAGAACGAGGCAAAACCCCTCCTTTTGTATTACTCTCCGGTGAGTAGGCGGAGTAATGGTGGTGGAATAGAAGAGGGAGAGACACAGTGGCTATTCGGTGTCTTGGGTGCAATCAAGATGTGTCCCCGCAGGTGAGAGACAGTCGACTCCGCCCAGCCCCACCGCAGATGCATTCAAAAGAAATCGTCCACAACCCATTCCTCACACTTGTCAACTGACCAGTCCATTCACTCATCATGCCACCAAAGCCATCTGCCAAAGGAGCCAAGAAAGCCGCCAAGACCGTCACCAAGCCAAAGGACGGAAAGAAGAGAAAGCACGCCCGTAAGGAGTCCTACTCTGTGTACATCTACCGTGTACTCAAGCAGGTTCACCCTGATACTGGAGTCTCTTCCAAGGCTATGTCGATCATGAACTCTTTCGTCAATGATGTCTTCGAACGCATCGCCGCCGAAGCATCTCGTCTTGCTCACTACAACAAGAGATCGACCATCTCATCCCGCGAAATTCAAACTGCTGTTCGTTTGATTCTTCCAGGAGAGCTCGCCAAGCACGCTGTCTCTGAGGGAACCAAGGCTGTTACCAAGTACACCTCCAGCAAGTAAGCTATCAAAAGCTGAAAGCATCCCAACCGAACCCAACGGCCCTCTTTAGGGCCACAAACGTATCAATAATCCTGAGAATATTGTTTGAATAAAGTAATGTATCCTGTTTATTATTTTTATTGTTTCTTCATTTTCTTTTTATGTTCATTCAATTGCGGTTTTGAGTATAATAAGTAGCAATAAGTCTAGTATTTTTTATGCTAATAATTTCTTAAGAAGTTGTATCCAATCCCTTCAGATGAAATGTGACACCTGCTCAATGATAATCGAAATGTTTATATGTCTCCTGAATGGAACCTGTGCGCTTTATCATTTCTACTGTAATATACAACCATCGTTTGCCCGAGTTGAACATTGAATCTGAATAAAGGTTTAGGCGTCAAAATACAATTTCAGAATAAAATTTGTCGATTAGTTCACTGTTTCATTTCGCGCACATTGGCTCTTCAAATTGGCGGTATTTCAAAATAACTCCTTTCTTCATTCATTTTCTTGTGCGCAATTTCGCGGTTGATATGTTCGCAACAAGAGCTCAAGTCACTCTGGCAACAAAAAGAATGTTTCTACATGCACATAATTACAGTATTAGATGTATTTCGCTTCAGTTTCAAACTTTTCACACTTGCAACTACCGTAGCCTGTACTGTACAAAATAACCCGGGAGTAATGAACTGGTCGGTACTCTCACATCAGATAGTGAGTATATGGAATTGAACTCCTGTAACATAGAAACAAAATAACAAATTGTATGACACTTTATTCGCACAACATGATTCGGATATTTGGGATATTTGTGGCCCTAAAGAGGGCCGTTGGGTTCGGTGGTTTAAAAAGTCGAAACGATTATAAAGACCTAACGAATAGGAATTTATGCGCGTTCTCCTCGGATACGTCTGGCCAATTGGATGTCCTTTGGCATGATGGTGACTCGCTTGGCGTGGATTGCGCACAAGTTGGTGTCCTCGAAAAGTCCGACGAGGTAAGCCTCAGCGGCCTCTTGAAGAGCCATGACAGCGGAAGATTGGAAGCGAAGGTCAGTCTTGAAATCTTGAGCGATCTCACGGACAAGTCGCTGGAATGGCAACTTGCGGATGAGGAGCTCAGTAGACTTCTGGTAACGTCTGATTTCACGGAGAGCGACGGTTCCTGGACGGTAACGATGTGGCTTCTTGACTCCTCCAGTAGCTGGAGCAGACTTGCGAGCAGCCTTGGTGGCCAACTGCTTTCTTGGAGCCTTTCCTCCGGTCGATTTGCGGGCGGTTTGCTTGGTACGAGCCATTTCAAGTGGAATCCGATTGGGACTGTGGAGAAAATGAGGCGAGTCGGGGGGTTTTATGTGGTCTGCGGTGGCTGGGCGGAGTCTCTGTCAAACACAGAAAGGGGGAGATTCGGACAAAATAGCGAGCCTCTAGATGTGTCCCCGCGGGGAGGGTCAAACTGACTCCTCCTTATGCCACCACAGGTCATATAAAATGAGGACTCATTCATTCATTTCTTCATCTCACTTGTGAGTCTTCATCAATCGCATTCAACATGTCCGGACGTGGAAAGGGAGGAAAAGGCCTCGGAAAAGGAGGAGCCAAACGCCATCGTAAGGTTCTTCGTGATAACATCCAAGGAATCACGAAACCAGCTATTCGCCGTCTCGCCAGAAGAGGAGGAGTCAAACGTATTTCTGGACTCATCTACGAGGAAACTCGTGGAGTTCTCAAGGTTTTCCTCGAGAACGTCATCCGTGATGCCGTTACCTACTGCGAGCACGCCAAGAGAAAGACCGTCACCGCCATGGACGTCGTCTATGCTTTGAAACGCCAAGGAAGAACCCTGTACGGATTCGGAGGATAATTTCATTATCTTTCCCGTCTTCTTACAAACAAACCCAAACCGAACCCAACGGCCCTCTTTAGGGCCACAAATATACAATAATCCAAACCATTCGTTTCATAAATAAAGCTTTTTTAATCTCTCATTTGTTGTACAGTACTGGCCATAAAGAATGCGCGTTTTTATTTTTCCAGTGGTAAATCGTGATTTTTTGCCTTTTTCGTAACCATGTCACGAAAAGAGGAATTGACATAGGGCTCCAAAATTTTTTGAGGGTTTTCTACCACTTAAAATTTTTTGAAGGTTTTCTTTTCCATTTTTGTAGTTTAAGACTTTTCTGGATAATCAACTTGAAAACTTTTTACAGTCAAAAAAAAAACATAAAAAAACAAGATTTCCAGTGCAAAATATGATATCTTTGTACGTTTTTTCTTTGACGATAAAAAGTGTTCAAGTTGATTATCCAGAAAAGTCATGAACTACGAAAATGGAGCTCTTGAGCGGTAGAAAACCGTCAAAAAATTTTGGAGCCCTGTGTCAATCACACGCTCTGTAGCGTGCTCTTGAACTGAAAAAAGGCAAACGCGCTATCTTTATGGCCAGTACTGTATATTAAAATCTCAGAAGCTCAAAACACTCTGAAACTCATGCGTCATTTATTGAGATTTACTTGTTAAATAAAATACTTTCTAAGAAAAAAAACATTTATTGCATTCCAGTGGTCACCCATTCATGTGTACTACAATTTCCAAGAAACACTGAACAAAACTGGAAGAACGAGTATGAATTCTGACAAATAATTTTAGTGAAGTTCTATGTACTTCTCTATTTTCTGCTCACATTTCCCAGAGATACACTCTGAAATCTCCGTACTTCAGTCGATTTCTTTTGGGTTTGAATAGAATGATCCGCTTTTTCACGAGTCTACGAAAAATATCTTTCAAGCTCATTGTACGTTATTCGCTTTTTGTTCAAAACTTAGTTCGACTCTAATCATAGAGCACAACTAGAGATTATAATTCAAATCAAACCACTCACTAACTGTATAACGCCTCGGTATAGCCTGTTGAATACGATGTTGAATATATGCACATATACCTTTTCATAACACTTTCTTAATACAATTTCCTCTAAAAATACAAACATGATAATAATTTATTCAAAAACATCTTTCAGGATTATGAGTATTTGTGGCCCTAAAGAGGGCCGTTGGGTTCGGTAGATTGGGGTTTTAAAGAGAAAGTTCTTATTCCTTATCTCCTCCAGTCTTCTTTGGAAGAAGAACGGCTTGGATGTTTGGAAGAACTCCTCCTTGGGCGATGGTGACTCCAGCCAACAGCTTGTTCAACTCCTCGTCGTTACGGACAGCAAGTTGAAGATGTCTTGGGGCAATTCTGGTCTTCTTGTTGTCACGGGCAGCATTTCCAGCCAACTCGAGGACCTCAGCAGCGAGGTATTCAAGAACGGCAGCCAGGTAAACTGGGGCTCCTGCTCCAACACGTTGAGCGTAGTTTCCTTTACGGAGAATACGATGAAGACGTCCAACTGGGAATTGGAGTCCGGCTCTTGAAGAGCGGGACTTGGCCTTTCCTCCGGTCTTAGCTTTGCCTCCCTTTCCGCGTCCAGACATGGTGATGATGGGTTGGTAGATGTAGAAACGATCTGAAGAGAACGAGGCAAAACCCCTCCTTTTGTATTACTCTCCGGTGAGTAGGCGGAGTAATGGTGGTGGAATAGAAGAGGGAGAGACACAGTGGCTATTCGGTGTCTTGGGTGCAATCAAGATGTGTCCCCGCAGGTGAGAGACAGTCGACTCCGCCCAGCCCCACCGCAGATGCATTCAAAAGAAATCGTCCACAACCCATTCCTCACACTTGTCAACTGACCAGTCCATTCACTCATCATGCCACCAAAGCCATCTGCCAAAGGAGCCAAGAAAGCCGCCAAGACCGTCACCAAGCCAAAGGACGGAAAGAAGAGAAAGCACGCCCGTAAGGAGTCCTACTCTGTGTACATCTACCGTGTACTCAAGCAGGTTCACCCTGATACTGGAGTCTCTTCCAAGGCTATGTCGATCATGAACTCTTTCGTCAATGATGTCTTCGAACGCATCGCCGCCGAAGCATCTCGTCTTGCTCACTACAACAAGAGATCGACCATCTCATCCCGCGAAATTCAAACTGCTGTTCGTTTGATTCTTCCAGGAGAGCTCGCCAAGCACGCTGTCTCTGAGGGAACCAAGGCTGTTACCAAGTACACCTCCAGCAAGTAAGCTATCAAAAGCTGAAAGCATCCCAACCGAACCCAACGGCCCTCTTTAGGGCCACAAACGTATCAATAATCCTGAGAATGTTTGAATAAAGTAATGTATTCTGTTTAATATTTTTATTGTTTCTTCATTTTCTTTTTATGTTCATTCAATTGCGGTTTTGAGTATAATAAGTAGCAATAAGTCTAGTATTTTTTATGCTAATAATTTCTTAAGAAGTTGTATCCAATCCCTTCAGATGAAATGTGACACCTGCTCAATGATAATCGAAGTATTTATATGTCTCCTGAATGAAACCTGTGCGCTCTACTGAATTTACGGGAGAAGGGCAAATTTTCCTTTTTTTTGGGAAAATAAAGATTATTATAAGCACAGTAGTCAATAGAGGGATATAAACAATATACAAATAATAAAAATTTATCCATTGCGATTTCAGGTTCCCTTCGTTCTGAATTTGAATTCAAACGATTTGTCGTCTGAACCAGCAAAAAATAAATCAACCAATCTGAAGATCATCGCAATACGAATTCACAAAAAGTGTGACAGTAACTTAAGTAACAGTATTAATGTAATTTCCGGATCAATAGGAATGAAGTTCATTATCCAGGTCTTCGTTCTCAATTATCTGAGATGTTTTGTGCTGAAGTCCGTTACTTCAGGATCTGGACCATAGTTTAACCAGAAATTTGTTTCAGAGAAAGTAAAGTTAGCTTAAATAGAAAGAATCTGGAGATCAATCAATGCTTATTTTTCACACACTATGTATTAATAAATGAGTTTCCATGAGCTTCTGAAATATGAATATACAACAAAAGAGAGATTAAAAAAGCTTTATTTATGAAACGAATGGTTGGATTATTGTATATTTGTGGCCCTAAAGAGGGCCGTTGGGTTCGGTTTGGGTTTGTTTGTAAGAAGACGGGAAAGATAATGAAATTATCCTCCGAATCCGTACAGGGTTCTTCCTTGGCGTTTCAAAGCATAGACGACGTCCATGGCGGTGACGGTCTTTCTCTTGGCGTGCTCGCAGTAGGTAACGGCATCACGGATGACGTTCTCGAGGAAAACCTTGAGAACTCCACGAGTTTCCTCGTAGATGAGTCCAGAAATACGTTTGACTCCTCCTCTTCTGGCGAGACGGCGAATAGCTGGTTTCGTGATTCCTTGGATGTTATCACGAAGAACCTTACGATGGCGTTTGGCTCCTCCTTTTCCGAGGCCTTTTCCTCCCTTTCCACGTCCGGACATGTTGAATGCGATTGATGAAGACTCACAAGTGAGATGAAGAAATGAATGAATGAGTCCTCATTTTATATGACCTGTGGTGGCATAAGGAGGAGTCAGTTTGACCCTCCCCGCGGGGACACATCTAGAGGCTCGCTATTTTGTCCGAATCTCCCCCTTTCTGTGTTTGACAGAGACTCCGCCCAGCCACCGCAGACCACATAAAACCCCCCGACTCGCCTCATTTTCTCCACAGTCCCAATCGGATTCCACTTGAAATGGCTCGTACCAAGCAAACCGCCCGCAAATCGACCGGAGGAAAGGCTCCAAGAAAGCAGTTGGCCACCAAGGCTGCTCGCAAGTCTGCTCCAGCTACTGGAGGAGTCAAGAAGCCACATCGTTACCGTCCAGGAACCGTCGCTCTCCGTGAAATCAGACGTTACCAGAAGTCTACTGAGCTCCTCATCCGCAAGTTGCCATTCCAGCGACTTGTCCGTGAGATCGCTCAAGATTTCAAGACTGACCTTCGCTTCCAATCTTCCGCTGTCATGGCTCTTCAAGAGGCCGCTGAGGCTTACCTCGTCGGACTTTTCGAGGACACCAACTTGTGCGCAATCCACGCCAAGCGAGTCACCATCATGCCAAAGGACATCCAATTGGCCAGACGTATCCGAGGAGAACGCGCATAAATTCCTATTCGTTAGGTCTTTATAATCGTTTCGACTTTTTAAACCACCGAACCCAACGGCCCTCTTTAGGGCCACAAATATCCCAAATATCCGAATCATGTTGTGCGAATAAAGTGTCATACAATTTGTTATTTTGTTTCTATGTTACAGGAGTTCAATTCCATATACTCACTATCTGATGTGAGAGTACCGACCAGTTCATTACTCCCGGGTTATTTTGTACAGTACAGGCTACGGTAGTTGCAAGTGTGAAAAGTTTGAAACTGAAGCGAAATACATCTAATACTGTAATTATGTGCATGTAGAAACATTCTTTTTGTTGCCAGAGTGACTTGAGCTCTTGTTGCGAACATATCAACCGCGAAATTGTGCACAAGAAAATGAATGAAGAAAGGAGCTATTTTGAAATACCGCCAATTTGGAGAGCCGATGTGCGCCAGTCATCGCTGCTGACGCATCTGTATTGACGCGTTTGTCGTTTTTTGCCGATGTGTCCATATTTCACAGTGTTTTCTGAGAAAATAATTGTTTTTTCGTTAAAAACAAATAATTTGCAACATCGACGATCAAATTTTTTATTTTGTAGGTTAATGACAAACGACGTAGAAATGAAGGCAGAAGCTGAAGAGCTTCCGCCGTTCCCAACGGTTCATATTCTTCAAGTTAGTTTCTTGTCGCTGTTTTTTTTTCTCAAACAAAGTCATTTAAAGGTTGTGAAAGATGCTCAACAACAACACGGTCTGCGACACGGTGATTATGCCCGATACAGGTTTGCTATCTAATTAAATTAACGAATTATGAGTTATTGTTTAGAAAATATTGCGCTGCCAAGCTCGAACGTATGAGAAAAGCTTTAAAGTTCACCAACACTCACAACTGTCAGAAAAGACGACCTGCTAAGTTTGTGAAGAAATGGTTGACTGTGGAAGCTGTTCAAAATGTTCAATATCTCAATTTTGGAATTTTCGAATCGGAACGTCGTTATGCTGAAGCCATGATTGACAAAATTACATTAGAAGATAATCCGGAAAAATCGAGGAAGCGCTTTCATATGATCAACTCGCTTCGTAAAGCTGTTCTTCATGCAACTAATCTCGATAAAATCGTTCAAGAAAGCGATCGGGTAAGCCTCTATAGTACTTTATTGAAAATTGACTACGAGAAAAAAAACAACAGCCAAGAAGATTTTTTTCAGTTCGATGCGCCAACAAAACTCGAGGCTCAAGCTTATGCCGCCTGGATGCGGGGAATGTGCTCATTCGAATCTCGTAACTGGCAAAAGGCTTCCGAGTCACTTAAACTTGCTAAAACTGTATATGAAAAATTAGCTGAAGCAACCAACAATACTACACTTTCCACCCTTTTCAAGGGACGTTGTCGGGAAATTCAACCACAGCTTCGTCTCTGTGAATTCAATATTGCTGAATCTCCTGGTGCAGTGGGAACGATGACTGAATTGATGGAATTGAGAATGCAAATGGGAGAGGGAGGAGATAGTTCTGTTGATGTAAGTATTTTTAAGTCAGCTATTTCTACGATATAATTTTGAAACTCTTTAAAAGTAAACATCTTCAGATTGCATAGAATTTATTTTCAGAAGCTTATATCTGAGATGCGAGCATCAGCGACATCTGCTGAAGTTGTGACCATCGAATGGGGAGGAATGAAGAGCACTGTTGATGATGATAAAGCCAAACAGGTTATTCAAGAGTGGAAGCAGACTGAAATCGAATTGGCTCAATGCCAGACACCAAAAGAAAAAATGGCTCTCTTCGAAAAAGCAACTGCCGACACTCGAGATGCTATTGATAAACTCTCGGATATCATTCGCCGTAAAAGCTCTGAAAATGCTGATACGACCGTTCTACAATCAATTAAAGCCTACTTGGAATTCTTGAAGATGAATGGAACTGCTTCTCGTTACTTAGCTATCATTGAAAACACGAAGAGCGAGAAGAAGAGCAAACCACAAGACCTTCTCAGACTTTACGACTCTGTCATTGAAATTTACAAAGAAGTTGCCGAAACTCCCGGAGCAGAATATGACAAGAACTTGATTCAAGCATTCGAAGTGAAAGTTGAATACTATCGAGCCTTCAGATGCTTCTATATGGCTTCTTCCTATTCAGCTCTTCATAAATATTCTGAAGCTGCTGCTCTTTTCGAGAGAACTCTTTCGCGCGTTCATGACGCTGATGAAAAACTCAGGAAAATCAAGTCCAACTCTTACATTTCAAATGAAACTCAATCTTCATTGAGTGAACTGCGAACGGAAGTTGAATCAGCGAAAGTTTCAGTGCGATCTGCTAGATTGGCGGCCGCGGCTGGAGACGTCAAGACAGATTCGGAAGCTGCTAAAGATATTGACGAGCGGTCACTTTTGGAAACTGTCAAAGAATGGCGCCAGTGGAATGTTCGTGATTCTTTAAGAGACAAAAAGACGATCCCTGTCGCCAGTTTACCACCCGCATTCATTCCTATGCCCAACAAGCCTATCTTCTTCGACTTGGCCAATTTCCATCTTACGGTAAGTCCGCTCCAAAATAACGAGAAGCATGAAATCCTGTTAAGGAAATCAATCCCGTTAACAAAAACTTCAATTTCAGATGCCAAACGTTGAGGATCGTCTCGAAAAACTTCAGAAAGATCAATCACCAAAGAAAACAGCGAAGGGAAGTGCTGCTGCTCCATCAAAGACTTCCAACCAGCCCGAAGGAGAAGGGCAACAAGGAATTTCGGGAATGGTCTCGGGATGGTTTTGGGGCAAGAAGTAGAATTTTGAAAACGCCAAATATAGAATCAATTTCCTTACTTGTTATTGTTGCATCGTTGCTATAGATATCACTTGCATCGCTTCATTCAGTCAGCCCATTTTCGTTTTTCCAATTTTTCCCATGGTTTTCTGTTCTTTCTCATCTTGAATTTTCTTGGAGTTTTGTCTTTTGACATTTCTCCAGATTTCTTGTGATACCATTTTCCTCCTATACACCCCCATCATGTTAATTGACTTTATGAGTGGTATAATTTAAAAATAGAAAAGTATTTATTTGAACCCTTTCACTCCACCCACATTTCTCCGTGTTCCATTCTTTTTCTCGTTTGGAACTGTTTTCTATCGATTCAATTCTATGTCAGTTTCTAAATTAATAAATTATGTTTATTGCAAGAATCTTCAGTCTAATTTAGGATGAAAAAGGTTTGAAATCACATATAGACCTTTACCAACATATTTCAATGATCGTTCTTCTACCCAAACCAATCGATCTCTTTCCATCTCACAAAAATCGTAAAATAAGAGACGCAGAGATGATGATATGAGAACACGAAATTGTAAACAAACCCGAACTACTCACTTCAGTCATATTTCAAAAGTTTTGCAATTCTGTTTTGTCTATAATCCATTTTAATGAATGGTTTTCAGTGAAGTATGCACCATGAGCTCTCTATATCCCGATGAAAGTTATTGCACCAGCGATTTGGGAAGAATACTGTACCAATTGAAGGTGAGGAAGGAAAAATTTCAATGAAACTTTTTGTTTCAAAAATAAAATTAATTTTATGTATCTCAATTCTGTTATTTTCCAGACGGATTGGTCATGTAACGCTACAGTAACTTCCATTTCCGAAGAGAAACATCTCGCTGGTTCTCATACCGTCTATACAGTTGAAATTGAATGCACTCCGGTTGCTTCACATCTTGCCAATGACTTCTCCCATAGAATATTCATGTTAAACACTCGATTCAAAGAAATGGCCAAACTACATTCAGCCATCGCAAAACTTCATAAACAACTGTATCTTCGAGGCACTTTTCCTGTTTTCCCACCAGCAAAACTCATCGGATCTTGTGCGTTATTTTTGGATTTTTATTTTGGGGAAAAAGTATTCGCAAAAAAAGCAATCTGCGTTTGGCATTTCCAATTTCATGTCATTTTCAAGACAACATTAATCTTTTTCAGCCGATCCGTCAGTTATCCAAGAGCGTCGACATGCCATCGAAGCCTGCCTTAATTTTTTGTTCGACAGCGAGGTCCTCCGTAAATCACGTCTTCTTCACGAATTTGTCGAGGTAACGTACACGAAACGAATCCATAACAAAGCCAAAAAGAGAGCACTAGAGAAACGAGATTCAGAAGAGATAGAGCACGCAGGCCAGACAACGAGGGAGGTCTCGTCAGATGATGTCACTGGCTCCTCTTTTCCCTTTCTGACGAAAATTAGACTATTGTATTTCCTTGCCCTGAACACATGTAAATTCAGCTTATAGACTTTCCCTAAAAACTTATGTACAAAGAGAACAGAAATTCCCCCGATTTCAAAAATTTTTTCAACGTTTCTCGCTCTCTAGGGATTCCAGTACATTCAAGATTTTATTGAACGCAATGCTTTGAAAACTAGTTTTGCAAAGCTGTCGGAATCTTATTTAAACAAGTATGAATACTTCCGATATTCTTTTTCGTGTTCATTCTTACGCCCATACTTACAACCTCTTTCAGAAGGCAAAGGAGAAAATGTACACGGCACACGAAGCTACTGGAAACGAAGTGTTTTATGACAATTCTTCGTCAATTCTGGATCAACCAAACGGAAATTCTAGGTAACAATTTTTATTCAAAATTTTTCTTCCTACTTATTATCTTATCTTCCAGCGACTCCGACTCGCCAAACCGCATCTCTCCCCTCCAGCCGACACACGATCAAGTCAGTCCCCCTTGCTGATTTCTGTTTTTTGTTCTCTTCAGTTTCACTTATTTATAAGCTCTGTCATATTCATGTATCCACGCGATATTAAGTTTGTTTATAGCATCCGAATGTACCTCAAAATTCTAATCAAAAATAAAAGGCATTACTTCCAAAAAATACGCTTTCATGCTTTCTATTCAGTTCTCATTTAGATTATTTTTCCAGGTTGGCGACGACTTTCAGTTTCCTGACGTAGCAATAGCTAGTGACGTGACAGGGGACGAGCAAAGATCACGAAGGAAGAGTTCAATGAAACGGTTATTTCCTCGATTAAGAAGCGGCCATCACCAGAATATCGGTAATTGCTGTAAAAAATTAAATTGAACGTTTCTTGATAATGTTTTTAGAGATCGAAGAGCCACCAGCCGACTATCTGGTAACGGCAGGTCAATTAGTGGCAACCGCTCAAAGAGCCGAAGAGGAACACGCATATGAACTAGCTTTTCAATGTTATAAAAGTGCGGCGAGCAGTCTTATTCAGGTATATTCTATTGAGATTTAATGACTTGATGGAACTTAAAGTTTCCTAATCCTTCCTTTTCTGTTTAGGATTTTGCTTTCAAAGTATCAATCAAAGAAAATATATGAGAAGCAAAGCAGTTATCTCACATGTCAATCTATACTAGTTTTACTCTCTTTTAAATAATCCTGCAAGGGTGGCTACAACTTGTAAATGTCTCCATATGGATCTTATCTTTTTGACTGATGATTTTCCTTGTTCTCGCTTCTTTTTCTCCCGTTCCTACGCACAACGATATAGTTTTCTGTCCCTTCAAACAATACTTTTATTTCCCAAAACCAACAAAAGAAACATGAATTATTGCCCTTATCATCACACTTTTCTTTTGCAGGGTGTCCAAATCGAGAGTGATATGACAAAACGAAACGCAGTTAGACGGAAAACTGCGAAATACCTTGTCAAAGCTGAGAAACTCTATCGAACTTATCTTTCTCTTGACGGTTCCGTATTCAATTTCGAAGGACTTCTGACTGCTGCAATGCAGGATCCAAACATTTTGGCATTTCAATGCTCGAATAAGTCTATGAAGAATTATCGATTTATCGGAGTGCTTCCCGAACTTGATGCAGAACGAAAAGTAATTTTAGTGGAAGAGACAGTGGGCGAGTTGAACAAGAAATATGTCATGAAACTAATCGAAAAAGGAGCTCCGAGTGTTGATAGCTCAATATTCTTGCCTACAAACATTCCTCATATGGTTCAGTTGGTTCAGTTCTTCGAAACTGAAACTCATATAATATTGTTGCTGGAATACGTGGAACCTGGAAGACTATGGTCGTTTTTAAGACGGATGTTCAACGAAGCTGAAAGTCGACATATTTTGTGGCTAGCCGAGTTGAAAGCAGATGTAAGAGATGGAGAAACGACTAGTTCAATTTCAATGAAACAGACAAAAAATGAAGGGAATTATAGAGGGAGAAGGTTACTTTTCACAGTTGGAGTCGATTATGAAAGAGTTGTCGAAATGAGAGATGAAAGTTTTAGTGTAAGTTTCAAAGTATTTTCAATAAAACGACGTTGATGCAATGCGTTTCAGACGGAAAGACCATCAGAAGAAAACAACGTTGTTTGTACTGTCGGTGAAGATCCAACAGGACGTTCTGATGCCCCGACTGGAGATTTCACTCTTGTTGGACATTCGAAAGAAGCGGTTGAAAGTAGAATATTCCAAGTGGAAGAAGAAAGCCCGGCGGCAGTGAAATTCGACTTCTCTTCTTCGAAGTCTCATTCTCCACGAGGAAATCGGCTGTCATCTGAAAACTCAAGTCAGAGCTCTAAACCGTCTTCGTCAAAAGTCGCTGAATCAGAATGTATTTCGGACGCAAACAGCAAAGAAGTTTTCCTAAAGACACTATGGAAAGCTTTACAAACAGTGCAAAAACAACTGACAACACGTAAGAGGATATGGAATTATTTGGATCTTCCAGAATCTTTGATAGTTCATTGGAGTGCTCAAATTGTTTCATTTCTATTTGTATTACATGCTGAACATCAGGAATTCATTGGAGATATTAACGCTGATGATATTCTAATCGATGCTGACGGAAATCTTCTGATAACTTATATTGGAAGATGGTACGATACAAATAGAAGAAAGAGATTATCCGATGGTTACTCTGCTCCTGAAAGTTCCCAATATGGATGGGTTCCAACTCCAGAATCTGACATTTGGACACTCGGTGCTTTGATGTTTGAACTACTCTGTGGAAGATCACTGGCTAATGCAGCTCCTCATGGAGTACTAAGGAATATGGAGCTGCCGATTCCAGAGCGAGCAGTTGTTTCGTTTGTAGCTAAAGATTTGTTGAATATGTATGTGTTTTATAGAAAGAAGTGAATTTTTTAATGAACATTTTTCAGGTTACTAGTTCCCACCCCTGCTCTCCGGCCATCACTCGATGAAATACGAGCTCATCCATTTTTCCGTCATATTGACTGGCTTCTTTACGACAATCCAACTTCTCCATCAACCCCCGCTTCAACGAAAATCCAAACGCCTTCATCTCCTCCTCCCTCAACTGAAACCGTCATTTCAAATTCAGAAGATTCAGTAGAAGAAGTTATGAGAAATAATTCAGAAGAACCTTCAACTTCACGTGTATCCCCTGCTAGTCGACGCATTTTGTTTTAAAGAATTACGGTGATGTATTGTTAATTTGTATTGAACATTGTGATAATATTTGTGGGCATAATTTCGAAAAAAGACCTCGTTTAGTTTTATGTATTATTTATTTAGCTACTAGTCTTTGAAATACAAATGAATAAAAATATTGAGTTTAACGTACAGGCAAGAAGAAGCTAATGAAAAACAAGAAAGAAAAACATTCAATTGTCAATTGAAACATGTGGAAGTGCTTGCATCTCGGCAATCTTTCTTCTATAATATTCGCTGATTCTTCTCTGCTTACGAAGACGTCTGGCAATATCATTCTTCTTTTCGGTGACTTCTTGTCTTTCAGCTTTCAGATTATGCTTTTCAGCTGCAAGACGTTGATTCTGGAGTACAAGAAGATCGTTATGGAATCCAAGGAATCGATTTTGACGACGAAGAGTCCGACGATCCTGTCTGATTTCCTTATCTTCTTCGATTTTCTTCTGACGTGCTTCATATTTTTTGAGCTTCTGTGCGAATTCAGATGAGTCATCAAACGTACGTATGGGAATAAGAAGCAAAGAAACAGAAGAGCAGCCGTCATAGGAAAGGAATGAAACAAAACGGAATGGCTGTGGAAATGTTCAAATAAATACTGAATAGAGTAGGGCAAAGTTTAACAAGCAGGTGGCAGACATGTGTCAACATAACAAAGTAACTCTTTGGTATTTAGTTTACAAACTACATATGAAAATTAAAATTTTCATGGAAAGCTGCGTTATTTGTTGAAATCTTGGAGAGATTATGTATATTTTATTCAGTTGATTGTCATCGGAATGCAATTAAAAAACAAGCTAAATGGAACGAGTATTCAGAATGAGAAAAAATTAGTTGTCGATTGAAATATGTGGAAGTGCTTGCATCTCGGCAATCTTTCTTCTATAATATTCGCTGATTCTTCTCTGCTTACGAAGACGTCTGGCAATATCATTCTTCTTTTCGGTGACTTCTTGTCTTTCAGCTTTCAGATTATGCTTTTCAGCTGCAAGACGTTGATTCTGGAGTACAAGAAGATCGTTATGGAAACCAAGGAATCGATTTTGACGACGAAGAGTCCGACGATCCTGTCTGATTTCCTTATCTTCTTCGATTTTCTTCTGACGTGCTTCATATTTTTTGAGCTTCTGTGCGAATTCAGATGAGTCATCATGCTTCCAGATGTTCTTATTAGAATCAGAAACCTCGGAACTCGATCTTTTTTGTTTTGGAGAAGATTTGTTGAATTTCTTGAGAAGGGTGGAAATGAACTTCATGATTTCAGCTGTGGTTTGAATGTACAGAATCCTGAAATTATTCAAAAAAAGAATAAAACGTAAAGTGCTGAAACGATACGAACGAAAAGAAACGAAAAAGCGAGAGCAATCTCTGTTGACTGAGAAATAGCCATGCCTCTAAAAAGGTGTGACCATTGACATCTCTAAAGTGTAACTGAAGATGAACTCAAATTGAAAAGTGTGAAAAGTAGAGAGAAGAAAAGACGGTGATGACATGAGTCAGTTCAAATGAATGAATAACAGAACCCAAAGTGAATATCTTGTGTGCACTATCCAAGACCCCGCCCCCTACAGTAGGTATGGTCTCTCCCCTCTCTCCCACCCTTCTCTCTATATCTACACATTTCGGTTTCCCATGACTGTACACTGAAAATTTGGAACATTTGAGTTTCCCAGGGTCTGGTATCGTGAGAAAACGTTTGGAAATGACGGAGTTTGATAAAAGGAATAGTATAGACGAGAATTTTTTCCGGGAAAGTATGCTGTATACCTGAGAGTATACTCCGTTGGAACTGATCCGGAAGATGGGATGAAATGATAAGAGTTTAGTGAAAATCTATTGAAAAAAATGTGTTTGTCCAGGAGAAAATTTACAATGAACAAAAACTCCAAAATCTATTGTGTAAGAAGCTAATCATCCTAATCGCTTGGATTTCATTTTGCATTGAGAAGATATTCTGGAAAAAAAGTTAGAATTCTTATATTACGAAGACTGTATTCCTATAATGTGGATCCGAAGATTTAACATTCCTCAGCTCCCTTTTCAAATATTTTATTGAGGTTCCAGCTCCAAATGTTTTCTCATTATCTTATGATGATTTTATCAGTTTTTGCGTCGGTTCTTCTTTTTTCCTTTTCTAACACGCTTCCCTCTTCCCAGACTCCCCAAAGCTTGGTACTTTCCGCAATAAGTCTATTGCGTGGAATACCGTACTGTGAGAAAGTAGTTATGAAACAATCCGGTTTGTCTAATTCGATGAGCTTTAACAGCAATAAAACTATGATTTATTGCGGAAGTTATTACCCTGATGACTGTATTAGTTGAATATTGTCCTTCCGGGATTAGGTCACATTGGAGTGTCTGTTCATACGTTACACAACAATGCGACACCTCCTTGGGTCTGTTGATGATCCATTGTTTGTTTAGTGTATTCTGATGTAATTCTGTCTGAATGCTGACAGGATATGTGGGTTTGTCAGGAATCAGAATTAGTTTGACATAAGATTTAACGATGAAACATAGCTCGATGTATATCCAAAAAGTTGAGATTAGTGTACACATCGAAATCATTTATTTCATATCAAAATATATTTTCTGTTCAAAGAGAAGAATAGTAATTGAAGATTTTGTTCGCTTCACGAAGGCCACTTCTCGCTGCTCCAACCACAGTTTGATACATATCTGGGTCAGTGTGCTCACCGGCAAAGCATATCACTGGTCTTAAATTTCAGAAAATTATTTGGAATACTTTTTTGTTGTTTACCTTCTATTAACTAATACCGGATCGCTCATTAACTTTATATCATCCGTGTTAGATTGACAAGTCTTATTGGAGATATACGAGTAACTTCCAAGAGAAAATTCATTAGTGATCCAGTTATGACGATATATTCTTCGAATATTGGACACTGTGTAAATGTCTTTAAGATTAGTAATTAAATGATTGTTCAGAACAGTGATTAGTTGAGAATCTGTTAACTTGGCGATCTCTTTAGGTCCATTCCCAGCTACCCAAGAAACGAGAATCTGAAAAAGAAGAATGTTCGCAAAAACTAGAGTATGGCTGGAAACAATGGGTGTACGGTTTTTAGTACACCATAAAGTAAACATTCCCAAAAGAAAGTATCTTGAGCAGAGAAACATTTTCTTGTTTGTTGAAGTCTAGGTAAAAGATCACTCACGTTATTCGCCCACAAACTGGGTTGAAAGACCATTAAATCATCCTCCAAAGTTACTTCATTTCTGCTGGAACCGACTATTCCAGATATCTGAACAGTTGACATTCTACGTGGCCACCATGGACGATCATATTCCAAAAAAAGTTTCATATTGTTCCCAAAACCGAATCTCTCGATTGCTGCTGCTTTTTGAGAAGGAAGAACTGGTGTAAACATTGAGTTTTTGTTCTGTTTCAGATATCCAAGAGAGCTCGTTACAATCACAGCATCAAATAAAGATGACTTTCCATTTGAGAGAAGAACTTTCACTTTACTTCCTAAAAAGCGATAACATAAGAAAAGTTTCAGCTAATAATTACCTGAATAATCAATATTGGCAACTTTGGATGACATTTGAATATTTGTTCTTGGAACTTTCGATGCAAGCTCATCGAGTATACTTTTGAACCCAATTCGATTGAGTGTTGCTTCATGATCCACTCCGGAATCCCACGTGTCAAAGTTTTTAAGGCAAAGCTAAAAATATATCTTATATGAAGAACTCATTTCAAAATCTACTCACGTCATCAGCAGGAGCAGACCATTCCAATTCATATTGGTTCTTAAAAAGTCTGTTCATTTTATCCATAATTATCTGCTCAGATTGAGAAAGTTTCTGGTTTTTGATAAACGTATCAAAATAGAAATCAATTCGCTGTGAAACATTTTGGTTTGAAATTTTCTTATTAGCTCCATCTTTTTCCAATTTATTGTTGGTGGAAGTCTCAAATTTGTCCCAGATTTCATAAAGTTTACTGAAAAAATCAACTCAATAATTCGAGGAGCAAACACACTAACTCATTGACTTCTTTCCCGTAAACCACAGCTTCATATCCATTTTCATCAATTTCAGTATCCGAAAGCAGACCATTTCTCTGAGCAATTCGATAAATCTCATTGTCTTCCCCATTGACATATTCTGCTCCATGTTGAAGAAATCCATTTTGATGAGCAAAAGGATAAACTCTTCCACCGATTCTATCAGATCCTTCAAATATTGTATAACTTATCCCAAGTTGTTCAAACCGTTGAGCTGCTCGAAGCCCAGCAAAACCTGCTCCAACTATTGCAACAGAAATATTCTGAATCATTACAACTTAGTTTTTGGAATTGGTTGAAAAAACCACCTGTCCTCCTACGTATGGGAATAAGAAGCAAAGAAACAGAAGAGCAGCCGTCATAGGAAAGGAATGAAACAAAACGGAATGGCTGTGGAAATGTTCAAATAAATACTGAATAGAGTAGGGCAAAGTTTAACAAGCAGGTGGCAGACATGTGTCAACATAACAAAGTAACTCTTTGGTATTTAGTTTACAAACTACATATGAAAATTAAAATTTTCATGGAAAGCTGCGTTATTTGTTGAAATCTTGGAGAGATTATGTATATTTTATTCAGTTGATTGTCATCGGAATGCAATTAAAAAACAAGCTAAATGGAACGAGTATTCAGAATGAGAAAAAATTAGTTGTCGATTGAAATATGTGGAAGTGCTTGCATCTCGGCAATCTTTCTTCTATAATATTCGCTGATTCTTCTCTGCTTACGAAGACGTCTGGCAATATCATTCTTCTTTTCGGTGACTTCTTGTCTTTCAGCTTTCAGATTATGCTTTTCAGCTACAAGACGTTGATTCTGGAGTACAAGAAGATCGTTATGGAATCCAAGGAATCTATTTTGACGACGAAGAGTCCGACGATCCTGTCTGACTTCCTTATCTTCTTCGATTTTCTTCTGACGTGCTTCATACTTTTTGAGCTTCTGTGCGAATTCAGATGAGTCATCGTGCTTCCAAATGTTCTTATTCGAATCGGAGGACTCGGAACTCGATCTTTTTTGTTTTGGAGAAGATTTGTTGAACTTCTTGAGAAGAGTGGAAATGAACTTCATGATTTCAGCTGTGGTTTGGATGTACAGAATCCTGAAATCATTCAGAAAAAGAATAAGACGTGAAGAGCTGAAACGAAACGAAAAATAAGAACCGGAAAAGTGAGAGCAATCTCTGTTTACTGAGAAATAGTCATGCCTCTAAACAGGTGTGAACATTGACATCTCTAGAGTGTAACTGAAAATGAACTCAAATTAAAAAATGCGAACAGTAGAGAGAAGAAAAGACGGTGATGACATGAGTCAGTCCAAATGAATGAATAACAGAGCCCAAAGTGAATATCTTGTGTGCACTAATCAAAACCCCGCCCCCTACAGTAGGTGTGGTCTCTCCCCTCTTTCCCGTCCTTCTTTTTTTCTTCACATTTCGGTTTCCCATGACTGTACACTGGAAATTTGGAACATTTGAGTTTCCCATGGTCTAGTATCGTGAGAAAATGTTTTGAAATGACGGAATTCGATAAAAAGAATGGGAACAAAAGGAGTACTGGATTTTTTTTCCAGAAAATATACTATATACAGTACACTTAATAGTATACTGAAAAGAAGAAAAATACGGAACATCTGGAAGTGCATTAAGAGTGGGATAATCTTCAGAAGGAAATCACCGTATTGGATTTCCTCAGATGGAAATGATGAGGGATGACAATTGCGGGGGGTTATTTGATCAGGAGTTGAAAAATTTGAACAAGCCATCTACAGTTTCAAGAAATTGAGAAATTCTATAGGACCCTTCTCTTTTATTTGGAGCTTTAGAGATTTTGATACGGATCAAACGTTTGAATATGAAAAATGAAATAAAGTTATTGAGCTCATGGCGGCAATGGTGGCCCCATTCAAAATAAGTTTTCGAACGTTTAACTGGACCGATTGAACATCGATTAAGTTTGAATGCTCGACGGATACAAAGAGATTGAAAAAATAAAACGTGTTATTTCTTCAGTTCACATGAGAAAATCTTTCGATCAACGTGAGAACTGATATCAGTTAAAAATGGAACTTTCTGTTTCGCCAAAATTCGCATATAATCCTCATCATTGACTGTCCAAGAGATCACTGAAAACCCTTTTTCCTTCGATTCCCGGATTGCATTTCTGAAGATGTCATAAAAAATAATTGAAATCGTAATAAAGATTCTGACTCTGAAATCAAACGAAAACTCATCATAACAACGTCAACACCAAGAAATTTGGGAAGAATATACAGAGGTTGAATAATCATATTGATTTCATCAAGAATCTCATTCCAGAAATGAGCAAAGATGTTCGTAGAAAATGGACTTTGACGATAATCATCACTATATGAATAATATGAACGGTCAAGAGTTATTCCTGAAAAAACCATCGAAATCTGTTCGAGGTAGCTGAATAATCGAAATTACCTGTGATAATTTTTGGATCAATCTTCTTCAATCTCCATGGAACAATGGGATTGAAACTGCTAACCATTACCTTGTCATAAATATTCCTCTTTTTTATCTCCTCGGCGACCAGTTCCATCAATTTCAAATTATCATTTTTCATATCGAATAGCATTTTTATTCCATTTTCTACACACCAATCAATGGTCTCATTCAACTTTGGAATCTTTGCTTCCACATTACTGAAAGTATTTCAAATGACTTCTTATGAAATATATACTCACTTTGACGGTTTCAGATTAACCCTCTCTAATAGTTGCCACGTGGTTTCTTCTACTTTCAAGTCTATATTTCCAGTTCTTCCCGTTGTATCATCATGCATTATGAGAGGAACTCCATCAGACGACATGTGAATATCGAATTCAACTAAATCGCATCCATCTTCTTTTGCTTTCTGGAAACTCGGGATACTGTTCTCTGGAGCTTTTTGAGGTGAACCACGATGCCCACCGAAACTGAAGTTTTTGAAGAAAAGTTCTCGATTCTAGAAGGAACAAAGGATAAGTTTGTTCTAAAAATGAGTAATCTGACCGAACTCGATGCTGAAGTGTCATTTTTGAATATGTAGTAAAGGATCGTCGTTAAAATTGGAACACAAAAGACGAGATAAATCAGAATTGTGCATCTTCCGACGATCATCAGAAATGTTACAAGGGATAGTGTTGTCCTTAAAACAGGGAAATTTATCGATTACCTCTGATGAAATCTTGGAATGTTAACAGTAATGGCTTACCATAGAAAAACAAAAGCCCACATGAAATATTCAAGTAGAAATCGAAAATGAAAATAATCAAATACAGTTTTTATGCACGTTTCCTTATTCTGGTTTACTTTCACGATTTTTCACTCGTTGGTATTCTGGTTATTCCATTGATAATTTAGCCGTTTCCTGGCCTTGAAGTCTTTGTTAAAAAAAATTGCTCTACACTTTTTCCTGTACAATCCACAGGATGCTTCAAGATGAATGAATACAAATGTTCCGTATTCCTTAATGAGTTGATTCTTATGCCAACAGCTCTCCATGACACCCTTTTAACAAGCCTCCTAATGCAACTACCATTTTGATTGGAACTGTTTGTTTGGAATAGCAGTATTTTCTGTAATCATTTCGAGAAATAACTTTGGAATACTGTAACCCTCAAGCTAAAGTCCACTTCTATTTTTCTAGTATTTTTCGATATTTCCATAAATATTCTTGGTTTGTTCTCTCTTCAGAGAATCGTCTCGAGAATTCCGTTCGAAAAACAACACGAAGAGTCACACAAGTTTAGTTTCATGTGTCACTTTTTGTCTCACTTTATTCCAATGCTCAACGATGGTCGGGGAGGCCAGAGGGTGTCGAAGTGTGAAAAAAGAAAGGAGAATGTGTATGAGCGATCTCTTGGGAGACTTATGAGAAAGATGAAGAAGAGAAAAGATGGCCCCATCCTAAACTTCGACACGTCGTTTGTGTGCCGCCCGTCGTCGCTTTTTACCAAAAAAGACATGTCATCATCCATTCCCGAGAGCTGAGCTTTTCAAGACATTCTTCGATTACGGTAGGAGACTCTTTCTCTTTTCTCCAACAGGAAATTGAGATACATAGAAAGGCGATTTGGAATAATTAATTCAGTTTTTGTTGGAGAAAGAGAGAAAGGGAGCTGTCCCTCTTCATGTGAGACAAGAATCAGAACCAAAAATGTCGGCGATAATTGAAAAGAGTAGGCAATCTCCGGCTGTCAGACCTTGTCGCTTTCTATTCTGAATTAATGTGAAAAATGAGTCTCGGTGGTTGTTTTTTGAGATCGAGAAAGATCCCATTTTTTGAAACACTGTTATCTGAATTGATTGATCAGGAGTTTGAAAACGTTTGTAACTTTTAAAAAGTGAATTTTCTAGAAGTTTTGCAAAAAATACTTAGAAACGGTTGTATGGGTTTTCGCTCATTTGGGAAATATTTTTATTTCATGATATAATTTTATATCTCGTAAATTTTTGATTGACGGTACCTTTTTGATTGACGGTAGCTCTCTGTTCAGTTTATTCTTTTTATATAATCTTCTCATTTAGTTTGTACTACTCCGATAAGAGTATCGATCACTCCTGCTGCAAATAATCTGCGTGGTTACTGTAAATTGCTAAGCGACTAACCACCTCCACGTTTCAGGATCAGATCATTAAAAGCAGAAGGCGTTAACACACGTCTTCAAGTTTCCTTTTTAACCTTCCTGCTCCCTCGGGATACAGAACAAACGTTCTACAACGACGGCATTGGGAAATCCCAGAAGTCTCTATTCTAACACTTCTTTTTCTTCTGTGACGAACAACGACGACGACGACCAAGACGACGTGTTGAGAGACAAATGACACAAGGCGATGAAAGGCGGAGAAGAAGGGAATGAAGAGGAGAGAAGAGGGGCGTGACCCCTTGGTTCCTTTACTCTTTTTGGAGCACTTTCTGTAGAATAACGTATTCTGATTTCTTTTGTTTTTTCTACAAAAATGGATGTTCGATTTCCCCCATATTTTTTCTCAATGCCTCATTTGATTTATAATTCTTGGTGAGTAGAATAGAGTGGGTTATAGAAAACCCTTCAGATGTTTCAGGTTGAGCTTAAACAGTCTACATGATCCTCCAAAACTTGCACAGCTTCAACTGCAATCAATGAAATCAACAGCTTCGAAATCTGTGAAGAAAGGTGAAGAAATAGGTCAGATAGAAGTGAGGAAAGAGACTGAAGTTGTATCAGAAGTCATTGATAATAAAGAAACAAAAGAAGAAAAAGAAGATGAATCAAAAAGTGAAAAAGAAGATAAAAATGAAAAACAAGGAGAGGATAATGATGTAAGTTGAACTCAGAATTTCACCCTCCTAAGAAATTCTGTATCTCCTTATTCCAGTCATCGACACTTCTGAAATTAAAACGTCGAGTCGCCTGTGACATTTGCTCAAAATCATTCTGTGATAAAGGTGCTCTCAAAATTCATACATCAGCAGTTCATCTTCGTGAAATGCACACTTGTACCGTAGCAGGTTGTGGGAAACAATTCAGTAGTCGTCGAAGCCGTAATCGTCACAGTTCAAACAACAATCCAAAGCTTCATATGCCGGAATCATTGACTTTGAGTGGTGGTGGTCTTTCTGTGAAGCCTAGTCTGGATGCATTTTGGCCTGCACGATTCTTACTCGGGAAAGAGCATCCACTGGATTTATCATTGAATGTTGTATGAACCGAAAATAATTCATTTTGAAATAATGAAAAATATTTTATTTGAAAAACAATAAATACGCAATGTAAATGGAGATGACATTGAATGCATACAAGCTAGTTGACATTTAGAATCCATCTGGAAGTTCGACATCTAGAACTGAACATAGACTATTCATAATGTGACTTTCCACAGTGTTGAGATCTGTTGCATTTGCAAAACAATCCAATACTCTTGTTGTGCATGTTTGGATTCCTTCTTTGATCAAATTCTTATGACTTTTTGAATACTTTTCCAGAATTCTCAAAAGAACAGACAGAACTGCCAATTTTGATAACTTGGAACTTGTTGCCGTTTCACCATCTGCTTCAGTGAAGTACTTGCTATTTTCAGGAAGATAGTTATTCGAAATTTGACTGAAGAAGTCGTCAGTCAAAGTTTTCTCCTTTAAAATGAACCTGAGCAAGGCAAGTGAAATGAAACGATTTGGTTTGTAATCTTCTCGACGTGGATCTGCATACTCTTCTTCATCATGATTCGATGAAATCGTCATAAATGTGAAGACAACAAAATGAGACATCATCCGAGTGGACATATTCTCATCCCAGGAATCGGTCTCACTGACTTTTTTATGGAATAGTCGAAGTGTTTCTATAGCTTCCCTGTCTTGTTCGGAAGTATCCTCTTCTTCGTCTTCAAGCTCGAATTGTTTGTTCATCCATTTGGGAACAAATCGAAGAATACCCGCCATTGAATCATGAGTTTCCGAATATGAATCCTCACACAGAATCGTTCCAACTCTTAAAGCTGGAGAAAATATTTCGAATGGCGTGGCACTGTTGCCGAACGATTTCACGATTCTGTAAAAACAATTCTCGTTATCATTTATCATGATTTCTATTTACCTGCAAGCAATTTCTCCGACCGTGGATTTATCTTGTTCTTCTTCTTCTTCTTCCTTTTCCTGTGATTGATTTTCTTTATCCTCTTCATCTTCATATTCCAGTGGTACCGTTTTGAAATCATAAGCCGAAAGAGAAATATTGAGACAGTTCAGGAATGTGACAGATAACTTGATCAGGAATTCATAATTATGTTCTTCAAATTCGGACATTTTAGCCGCAATGTTATCTTGGAACCAATTGAGTAGAGTTTTCGTCGATGAAATTAAATTGTTCCGATCATTTTCATCATCATGGTTCTCTGACACGGCATAAAGTGGAAGAATAAACCGAAACTCCAGTGCTGTCAACAGAGTTTCATCTCGTAAAGCATGTTCGTCGTTATCACTTTTGACCAAACGAACCTCAATTGCTTCTCGAACCAAATCAATTTTCTGAAAAATGACCTTGATAACTGATCAAGTGCTGTCAATAGAACGAACCTTCGTTAATTCCATTAATTTAATTTTGTACATTTCATCTGTCGCTAGCAAACTCGATGTACTATAGCTTTGGATAATGTACTTGAGACGATTCAGTGACGTTGTCAATGTTTCTTCTGGATCACCAACATCTCGCTTCTTCCTTTTCGATTGTTTCTGTTTCTCTCCATACAAATCCGTAAAGACATCAAGACCGTTACTTATTGAATCAAAAACTGAATCTGGGTTGAAATGAAGGGCAGATTCGAGGAAAGGTTCCACTGCTTCTGGAGGCACTTCATCATTTGCGAGACGACCGAGAACATCACTGGCAATCGTTTTTAGATTATCTTTCGGAATTACACTGCTGATTGCAGTTGCCGTTCCAAGAATTGGAGTATTTGCATACTTTTCGAATATTTCTTTGACAACTTTTCCGAACAATTGATCACATCTTCCTTTGATTTTGAGGTCACAATTGAATAACAACATCTGAAGATTTAGATGTTGGGAAACATTCTATGATTCTTCTTTGCTGGATAAATAACAACAAACCTTTTTGCAAGACATATACAGAATCAGTGCACATTCAAGGTAGACTCTCGCTTTTTTATATTTATCTTCCGTTTCTGGCAATGGAGGTCCTTCTTTTCTACGAAGGTATCGATAAGCCCAAGTGATGAGCATTTCGATGAGTTTAGCGGCTTGCAGCGGCTCAATAATTTTCATTGGTCCTAGTAATCGGAAGTACGTTAAAAGTGCGATTCGACTTTTTCCAAGCAAGTAGTCGACTCTCGGTCGGTAGTACTTCTCGTCCATATTCTCGGAAATAGGTAAGATAACGTGCATAATAGGAATCAGTTGCTGCCGGCAATCTTCTACATTTTCCAGCTCCATAGTAGCAATCACATCATCTCGGTCAATCATTTCGAAGATACTGGAGAAAAAGATATTGTATTGTACAATTCCGAGAAACTCACCTGATGAACTTATGGTTTTTGAGACGATGAAGTGCTTGATAGGCAGCTAATCGGACTCTTTCAGATTTATCTTGAACTCCTGGGACTGTTGCACATTTCATTCCATTTTGATAAACAGACAAACACGCAGGGCTGTATGCAATCTCAAGAAGACCTTCAAACACAGCGACTCTCACACCGACCACAGAATCTCTTGTCAAATTATCGATAATGAGAGAAGAGATCTCTTTCACAATGTGTTTAGGTAGAACGAGCCAAAATTCACTAAAACATTTTAGACTTCGTTTCACTGCTTCGGTGCGAAGAGAAACAATATCAGTGGTAATGAGATCACGCATGTAACCAAGTTGTTTTTCCACACTGCTGTCCATATCTTCTGGGTCATGCTCCACAAATGGGAAGAACATGAAAAATACTTCAGCGGCGGATGCCTTAACAATGGGATTGACAGCATCCAAGGCTTGATAGATACATCCATTCAGAATCTTTGTAATCATCTCACCCAAATTTCGATCAACCTTCTTCTCGTGTGCGAAGCTGACAAGAATTTTTTGAAACTTGAGACATGTAGGTTTGTGCGCATAGAGAGCATATTGTACAAATCTCATAAAAACATCAGTCTCCAGTTCTTCCGTAAGGTCGAAATTCGATTCTTCGTGAGCGTTTTTCCACGCGGTTTTGAACACATCGCCATACCTTTGACACTCCAGACTGAAGTTTTGTTATTTTATTGAAGCAGAATAAGAAAAAAAAAACGCACTCTGTCAGTTCATTTTTTGTAATTTGCTTTTCCAGTAATGTTAGTCCATTGCCGATTCCAATTTTGAAAAGGATCTCAGCGCCAAGTTGAATACCTTCTGAACAAATGAACATTGCAGGCGAACAGAACATCATTCTGAGGGTTGAAGGGTTTGTATTTGAAATTATATCTTCTTCGACAGCCCATAACTTTCTAATGAAAGTTTTTTGAAGTCCCCGCCCAGCTTTATGAAGAAATTCTGTTAACAAATCATTCCAATCTTCAGGCGGTTGCTTGTTAGGTGTAACTGGGTTACTTTTTGGCATCTAGTCTGAAAAACGTAGAACATTTCGGAGTTTATTATGAAAAATTTTGAGAAAAGTCTATTGGTAAGTTCGAAAAAATAGAGTTGCAAAATTCAGAATTCAAACAAACAAAATTAGCGCCGACAATTTGTTCAATAGGGCGCTCTTGCATTCATGCCGTTTTAGCAGAAACTTTTTAATGAAATTGCATAATGTTCAGGATTTCGCACTTTTTTCACTAATTAGACTTTTTAAAAATCAATGTTTATTTCAGAAATGTTCGCGAGGTCTACGTTCATCCGCCTACTCTCCACTACAGGTAGAAACTTGGTCGAAGCTGAACAAAAAGTGTCCAAAGAAGTGAGAAGTGAAATTACTTGATATAGCATAATGATTTTTGTTTTCAGGCACTCGTAGCTCTTCGTAAGCGTACAGGATATAGTTACGTTAATTGTCGAAAAGCTCTAGTCAAGTTTGGCGAAAATGATATGGATAATGCTGTAAAGTGGTTGAAAGAGGCTGCCGCTAAAGAAGGATGGGCCAAGGCAGCAAAGTACAGTTCAAAAGCCAACTAATTCGAAAACAGTTTTGAGAAAAGTTAAACTTTCAGACTTGGAGCCCGTGTTACTTCAAACGGCCTCGTTTCTGTTATAACTGACAAATCTGCAGCTGCCGTTGTCGAATTGAGTTGCGAA
The DNA here is from genome assembly GCA_963572265.1 of Caenorhabditis doughertyi. NCBI lineage: Eukaryota > Metazoa > Nematoda > Chromadorea > Rhabditida > Rhabditidae > Caenorhabditis > Caenorhabditis doughertyi. The sequence continues at coordinate 10,604,270 of OY751557.1, forward strand.
ACTGACTTTGTTGCTCGTTCTGGCGCTTTCAAGGATCTTCTCACAAATATCACGAATTCTGCACTTTCCAAAGCACAATCAGAATCTGGATCGACTGGGGCAAAACTACAAGAACTCAACTATGAACTTGGTGATTTGAACGATAAAGATGGAAAGAACATGCGCGATGTACTTTCATTGGCAATCGGAAAGCTTGGAGAGAATATGGCTGTGAAGCGGGTGAAGGCGTACAAAGCTCCAGAAGGAACAACATTATACGGAGCGTCTCATCCGAAAGATGGCAGTGATGAGCTTCCGATGGGAAGATTCATTTCGCTAATCGCCATGAGTCAACCAACACCAGGTATGATTCTTATATGAATCACGTTGTACATAATACTCTTCAGGATCAATCAGCAGCCAGCAACTAGCAGGCCAAATTTGCCAACACATTATCGGAATGTCCCCTGAAACACTCGGAGAAGCTGCGGGAGCTGTCAAGAGCCAAGAAGGGTTGAGTAGTCAGGAAGGACACGATCCTGATGCTGACCCAGTAGTTGTCACCAACATCGATGATTCTGAAACAGCGCTTCTTCGACAAGCTTTCATGCTCAATCCTTCTCAATCAGTTCACGAGTATCTCAAATCTCATAACGCAAATGTACTTGATTTTGTTCGTGTTGAGCTTGGAAGTGAGCAGTAATATGATCTGATTGAATTGTTTTTTTTTAGTCTAAGATAAGATATTTTAGTTAGGATTTGCTGTTTAATTGTTTAATATCTTTTGTTTCTGTTGCTTTTTTTTAAATAAACATTTTCAGGTAAAAAGGTTTAAAATAATCGTGACTATTCATAATAATATTCGTTTCTGAAAGCATAAAAAACTTTGAGAGAATGACAAAGTACCAGCAGACTTCTTCAAGACTTTAAAACCCAGATGTTCTCTTTCTCATTCCACCTCCTTCCACTTCTCAACTCATACCACATTCCAAAGGAACACAACTCAAAAAAACCCCAATCTTTCTTCTTTTCATTCTTCCTCGTCTCTCATCCTTCCTCATTTTTTTTTCTTCTCTTCATCATCAAATTGTGTATCAAGACGTGACGCCTGTGATCTCTCTTCAAGAGATAAAGAGTCTCTGTTGTAAAGGTAGAAGTAAAAGAATACACAAAGAGAATATCTCATGCGTTTTCTGCTGTTTTTTTTTTTTCGAAGCTTCTTCATCTTCTTCATCTTCTGCGGACCCTTTGAGAAAATTCGCACTCTCTGTGCTCGTGGAAAAGAGAGAAAAAGATAATGATAAGAGCATTCTACAATTGTTCTATTTATCTCTCTTATCTTCTTCTTCTTCTCTTCTAGAGTATGTACTTCATTGATTTTTATGTTATTACCTATTTACTTATCACCCTTAATTCCCCCCTACCCCCAATTGTTTTTGTTTCAGAGTGAGATATGAAAAGTAATGGAGCCGCAAAAAAAGATGAAAAAGTGGTGGCTGGAAGGAGTAAAAGTGCGGATAGTAAATGGAAAGAACGAATGAATCGTGGAATTGGAAATATGTCAAAAAGTTTACCAAGTTTTAATAAGGTAGAATAGTTATTTGAATAAGTTCAAATGAGATCTATAGACTAGACAAATTATGATTTACATGAACATAAACAGTTTATCAATTTCACAGCACCTCTGGGTTGTACTACCTGACAGAAAGATCAATACAAGAAAACCCTGTAATAGTAGAGCACAAAAAAGATAGTGCGAATGAAGTAAATGAATTGTATTCTCGAACTGTTTATGTGCATGTAATATTTTTTGATATTCATAATATGACAATTCTGAAAATTATGCACAAGATAAATCATTTTACCATGCATTTATATTTACAGAACGCCACAAACAGTGACAAGTTGAGCGATACAAAAGTGGTGGTAATTGAAGATGAGTCAAAAAAGAAGAAAAAGAAAAAGAAGAAGGACAAAAACTTAGATGCAGAAGAGATTCCACAACAGGAAGATCCAGAAGTTATAGCTGCAAGAGAGAAAGAGAAAAAGGCAAAAGTAATGATTGCGAATCAAGATGCTCGAAACAAAACCATGTGGAGACATATTGCATGGCTTGTCATTTTATTTGCATTTTCATTATTTGGAGGAGTTATTTTCAGTGCTATTGAAGGTTAGTTGGTTCTCCTAAAACATGTCTTGGCTTCCAAGTTAGTTTTTTTATTTGAGATTTGCTGCCTTATTCAGAGTTTGTGCTCTTGCATATCTTTCAAAAAAATTTTCAAAACTTCGTTCCCTTGATCTTCTGGATATCCTCCCTCCAAAATCTTTCGAAATTTTCCCATATTCCACATGTGGTTCATATTCTTGCAGGTGGCTACGAAACGACACAACTCATCAAAAAGTTTGAACATGAGAAAGATGTGTACGAGAGACGAAAGATTTATCAAGAGCAACTTTTTCAAAGGTTTGTGTGCACCCCCAGAGAGATAGATAGATTGATCGATGTGAAAATCAACAATCCAAGCCACAGAGCACAAAAAATTCACACTTTTCAGACTTCGAGAAATTGAACAAGACAATATGAATCCACGTGGAAGAAATTCATCAAAAGAGAATTTCAAACTTGAGCAATCAAGACATGCATTGGAATGGTATGAACAGAAAATGGGAGTAACAATTGAAGAACCACAAATGAGGGAAACTAAATGGAATCTGTGGGGTGGAGTATATTATTCAGCCAGTTTATACACAACAATTGGATACGGTAACTTTCATCCTCTTACGAAAAGTGGCCGAATTATTTCAATGATGTATGCATGTATTGGTATTCCATTAGTATTCACAATTCTTCTCGATTGGGGATTCTTGTACTTTACTTGGATTGAATATGGATGGAATCGTTTCAATGAAAATTTTTGCCAAAAGTGAGTTCACTTCAAAACAGTTTCTGATCCGAAATAATGTGTTTTCTAGAAGCCTTCAACGAGACATGCAGAGAAGGATACGTCGTGAAAGGATTCGTCGAGTTGGAAGTGAGCTGTCTTTATCTTCCACAGCTCCATTAATTCATAGAACTACGACACAGTTATCGAATCCTGTACAGCATGTTAGTTGAAACTGAGAAGAAAATGAACAATTCGTTAACCGTAATTCATGTTTTTTTTAGATTGAATCTAATCATCCTCTGGCCCCTCTTGACATAGACGTTCCAATGGGTGAACAAGTACAAACAGTCCCAATTAAATCTGCGGCAATATTCTTTTTCATGTGGATTATGCTATCCGCTTTCATAGTCAGGTTGGTTTTCATTGGAACTAGAGAGAAAATGTAAAAAATATGTATTCAAAGCTCAATATCCTAGCTGGAAGCTCCCAATGATAGTTCAAAAATTTGAATGCTTCGTTTGGCAGTCGTGACAAACAAAGCTAGAAGTTAACACTTAAAAACAAGGTTATGGCTATTTCAGATTATGGGAATACGAATGGACATACTTTACTGCTTTTTACTTTTTCTTCACATCTCTTACAACAATTGGTCTTGGAGATGTTGTCACAAAGACTCCCAATTTCATCATTTTCAATTTAGCAATGACATTGATTGGACTATCAGTTGTAGGACTCTGTGTTGCCATTGTTCAAGCTAAAGTAAAACTTGTATTCGATCGGATGCTAAGGAGTATTGATGCACAATACAGAATTCGTCAAGTTGATCCACACGTTGCAACAATGAGTATAGTAGAAGATGAAGAAGAAGGTGTCAAGAGATTAATTCAGTCTCAGTCATTAGAAGATCGAATCATATTTCTTTTCGTGGATGAACATAAGAAAAGTATGTTGAAAGAGAGATGGAAACAGAAGAGTTCTATGGTTAACAGGTTAGTCTATGAGCTCTTTTTGGAAGTTTAAAATCAGTTTATTCTTCCAGAATTACCCAAACATATCCATCTAAGGCTGATAAATATGTACAAACTGGTCAAAGAGTGTACGATCAACGTATTGGAGGATCAGATGAAGATCTCAGCGATGAAGATGAAGAAGATGTGGAGTACGACGAATTGGGAAACAAAATAGTCCTTCCACCTGTCCGACGTTATATTTATACTGTTTTCGACTGATTTTCTCTTTTGGATTTTTTTTCAAATCATTACAACAATTTGTCTTTCCTTTGTCAAAAAGATCTCGGACTTTCTGTTCTTTCGGTGTTTTTAAGGTTTTCTGAAAACTGTTTCTTTTTCTGAATGAATCTTCTCGTTTTTATTCCTATCTCGAGCTTTTTTGCCATAGACATTCTTGAGACTAGTTGAGTTTTAGAAATTATGTTTTTTCAAAAATATTTTATCGAAAATGAAAATTATTTCAGAATAAATGTTTTTGGAACCGTTTGAGAACAAAAAACGCTAACAGTAAAAACAAAGTAGCTACAGTGCAATCTATGAGAAGAAGATAAGTATTCGGATGATAATTTTTTGGAAATTTAGAGAAATTAGGTGGGAAATCAGTTGAATATGTTGACTCAATCGTGGATATTAACAGTCTTTCTGCATCTCTTTTTGAGTTTTGAAGAAGAGAAGACACATGGATCAGATTTTTCTCAATCCTGAAATAAAAAATGTTTAGTAGTTTTTCAGAATTTTCACTTTACCTTTCATTAACCATCAATACATTTCTGACAGCTTTTACAATTTTTGATGATGTCTCAATATCAGTTTTTGGCAGAATCTCAATTAATCCATTCTCCTTGGCTAATTGAGCATTTCGATGTTGATCTCCAAACAGTGGAACTGCTAAAACTCTAACACCAGAATGAAATGCTTCTAGTAAACTGTTTTGGCCACAATGGGTGATGAAGAGAGCTATTTTCCCACTGGCTAAAAATGTTAATATTATATACGGGGAATCTGTCACGGATGCTTCAATACCTAATAAATCAGTCTGAGGCATGAACTTTTTGAAAATAACATTTGAAGTATTCTCTTCTGCTTTTGTGAAATCATCTTCCATTTCATATTTCCAAATAAACAAGACATCACTCATTTGTTTCATTGCATTAAGAAGGGATGTTTTCAAGTTGTGCGGCATATGAGATGATGTGGCAGCAGTTCCGAAAGATACAAGAACTTTTGGGCGATGATCGGAAAGCAAACTTTGGTACTCCTAAAAGCAGATTCTTAGAAATGACCCAAAAGTGTTTGTACCGCAGTCAAGTTCTTTTGATCTTTGAATGCAATTCCTCCAATATCATAACTTCTTCTTCCTCTCATTCTCATCCCATCTGATCCTTCATGGATATTGTAAAAAAGTAAATTAGCCTGCCTCATAATTTCTTCTGATGATCTCTTCAATCCGTGGTATTTCTTGAAAAGAGGAGCTGTTACTGCATCTTGCATTTCATGGAAATTCATCATTCCAGATAGAAATTGCAAGTTTCTTCGTTTTTCCGTTAGTGAAAGAAAGCTGCCATAATCCGATAGCAATGCTGAAAATTGAGATAAGATTGATGTATAAGTTCACACCACCCTGTAACACCAAAGTAGCGTTTTGCGCGTAAGTCGTGTCACGAAAGTTGCGTCAGCACTCCTCCTTGGCGCGTTTTCCGTGAAAATAAAATGCGGTCGATTTAGCACTGAAAGCTTCATGATTTCGAAAATAAAAAATCGGAGAGCCTCTTTTCTCAAAATGTTTCCTTACAGTTTTCAAGATATGGTGATTTCCGACCGGAAAACATAGAAAACCCGATTTTTAAAGCATCGTTGGAGATACAATTAACAGTTTTCTAACTACCAATAAACAACATTTTCTAAAACTGGCTCCTCACTTGTTTTTTGAGTTTTCTTTCGTTCAAAACAGTTTTACACTCGACCAACAAAGTGTTTTAAGCATGATTAACACAGCTTCGGACGATTTTTCGAAGAAAAATTTCGAAAACAAAAATTTTTTTGAAGCTTTTTTTTCAATCAAATCATTTCGCAATATGTCCCTAATGACTTTAGATATCATTTCGAATGATTTTTACGCTGTTTTTCAGGAATTTAGTGAAAATCGTTTTTTTCTAGACTTGAAAAGTTTTCGAGATTACGGTAACCTAGCGCACTTTCGGATCTCGCACGAGAAACGCGTCAATCACTTTTCTGGCACATTGGTGGATCAGGGTGCCGTGAAGCTTCTAATGTTATTGCTAACATGGAGTATTCAAAGTGTCCGAAATTCCAAGTGAAATTGGAACAACATCCATTGGTCCTGTCGATGAAACAATTACTGTTTTCTGAACTCCAATCACCTCGAGAATACCAACTCCGCAAGAATCAAAGACTTCATGAATAGCAAAGTCAAATTTCATTTCTTGCAGTTTAGGAATCAGTGTACTATTCTCGATGAGATGAGCACATTGAAGACGATGAACATGGCCAAGACCCTCCATTATCTATAATGAATGACTAGAAATTTCTTGCGTACTTTGACACTCACTGCTCTCTGCTCTTCTGGAGAAGCTTTTGAGTTCCATAAAATTGTGGGTAACTTTCCTGAATTCAATAGATCTGTTACTTCCGGGCTAGGCTCAATGGTCAGAACTTGATGAATGTCAGGGGATAATTCATTATCAACGTCATAACGGAAAATGTTGTCAATCACAGTCTGAAATGTAAGAAAATTAGTTTTTTTTTTTTAATTTTTGTATTAAAATTGGTTCAGTGAGTCTAATCCAATCGACACACCACTTTATGGCCTCTCGCAGCGAGTACATTTGCAATCCTTGCCGTGAAATAAACATGACTCTGCATCATTCTTGGAGCATAAACCAGAATATCAAAAGCCGATCCATGAAGACGAAATGCATTAAGAAGTATGAAAACCCACAACATTTGGACACCTGAATGCACTCGTTCCAAGTATTTATACCGAGAAATGGATTAGGCGGAGCAATGCAACAACTAATTTAATGTTGTGAGGTTTCGAAGAGGGACACCGAAGCCAAAGTAACAAAGACGAAACACCGAATATGTTGCCTTTTCAGAGCTTTTAAAGTTCTCCCAATGTGCTCCATAATTATTTTTCAGTCTGTTCTGAAAGTCATCGAAGCATGAATGACAGAAGGAACCTTTATGAAAACAGTCTTATGAAAATAATGAGAATGAATGTGAAAAACAAGCAGTCGATGAACAAGAGAATGTCATCAGATGAGTAGAATTTGGGATTTGATTCAAAGTTTGGAGGTGACTGGAGTCTATGAATATAAGTGGATTCGATTGTTCTAATTAAAAGTGTCTCCGATCTTTGTTTCGCATTTTGGAGATTCATAGAAATTCGTTGTAAACTGTCCTCAACCCTAAAATGAAACATGTTCCAGTACTTTTTTCTCATCAAGTTCCAGTTACTTTTTATTTCTTTGCAGTCCTTGTTTTATTGCTTCCTCAACTAGTTCCTCATTTGGCAAATCTTCTTTATTGAGGACATGACTCAATTGATTTTCCAATGATATTTGAGCGTTTCTGTGTTGATCTCCAAATAAAGGGATTATAAGAGTACGGGTGTTCGAATGAAAGGCTTCCAGTAGACTATTTTGTCCACCATGAGTTATGAACAAAGTGATTTTCCTGGATTCTGAAGATTATTTGTTTTTTTCGAAGCTAAATCATTGTTAACCTAATAAATCAACTTGAGGCAAAAATCTTTTGAAAACTACATTCCTTCCCTGGAATTCACTCGTGAACTCATCGTCTTTTTCGTATTTCCAAATGAATAATGTGCTGGGAAACTTCAAAAAAACTTTGATCAGTGTGTTTCTATAACGTTCAGGCATTAAAAATGAAGGTGTTGTGGTTCCAAATGACACAAGAACAACTGTTGAAAAGTTGGAAAACAGACTGATGAATTCCTGAAATCTTTTCAATCTTCATTAATTCCAACTCTTTATATAACTTACCTCTTCCAAAGATTTTGGAGTTTTGAACGAAATTCCTCCGATCTCGTGAACTCTTCGACTCCAGGGTCTTTGAGTGTCTGCGAGCTCGTGAGTGTTCAGAAACTGTAGATTACTGTAGCGGAGAAGATTCTGGAATCAACTAATCACCCTTTGAAATAGAACATTATAAGTTTACTTCAAACGTTTTGTTAAAACTAAATTCCTTCTCCAGATGTTTACTTTGAACTTCAAAGAAGTTTCTCCAAGCAGAGTGAAACTTCAGGTTTCTCCTTATGTCCAGGATTGGAACATGTGAACCATAATCGGATAAAATAGCTGAAAAATTTACCAGACTAGTATATTTTCTTTCAACTTACAAGCGTCCTGAAGTGGTCCCGATATTCCAAGAGCCTCATTGACAATATCTCTCACTCCAGTTGAAGAAACAATCACAGATTTTCTAATTCCTAACTTTTCAAAAATTCCAATTCCACAAACATCAAAAACTTCATGTATTCCAAAATCAAAATCTATCTTATCTAGCTCTTGAAACATCATTTTGTCCTGCATCAAATATTTACATTGCTCCAGAAAAAGTTCTCCAAGATTCTGCATTACTTCTTTCTGTTCTTCTGGCTCATTCCTCATATTCCAGAATTTCAGAGGAATGCTCTGTTCAGAAAGCAATTTGGTGACATTTTTCGACTGCAAAATGTTCAAGTTAAATATAATTAAAAAGAAGAAAGGCTAACCTGTTCAACCTCCATAATTTTTTCGACGACATTTGAGTCTATTTTGTTTGAAAGATCCGTTCTAAGTACATTATCTATAACTATCTGTAAGTTCAACGGTAAAGTTCATAACCAAAAGAACAAATACTTACCACTTTGTGACCTCTATTAGCCAGTAAGTTTGCAATGTTTGACACAAATTCCACGTGACTTGGTATCATTCGCGGAGAATATACAAGAATTTGCAATGAAAGACATATTGTACCAAAATAACCAATAATGAAGAAAATTAAGAATAGGAAATAGTTTAGAAGTTGCATAAATCCGAAGAACAGAAACACGTGATTAGGTGTGGCCCTGAAATGGCAAACTTGTTTGTTTCTCTCTTTTTCATTTTGGTTTCTTTAATTGATTTGTTGGTATAGACAAGTTGTTTTTTCGTCAAGGTTATCAAAGGTTCAGATATAGTCTATTGGCTTGTTTCATATAAATTGGCTTAATTAAAACTAAAGTTGTCTACCGTATTCTGTATTTGTCAATTGATCTTTGTCACATTCGTGAAAAGTGTGTAGGTGCTTCTATTTCAAGATGAAATCACTTTTTTGTTTGGCTAACTTTTCAAAATGTTTTTTGTTGATTAACTGCCTTGTACAACTAATAGCATTTGTCCACAACTCTTTTGTTTTTACTCTCCCTTCTGTTCAAAACAAACCGAGTCTTCTGGAAATCGGATCATCATCGTCGTACGAGTCAACACATGACTTTCCTTCTCTATATCCCTGTGGAGGTTCAAGTTCGAAACATTCTCGATGAATGGATAATACCTTCGGAGTGCCGTCTGGAACATGGTTACATATATTGGGGTTAGTCGATAAACTTTGCGAGAGGAATTCAACGGTGACCGATGTTCAGATTATCCTTTCATTTCAAATCATGTGCACCGAAAGAGAAAAGGGATTTGACTTTTGACATTCGGTTTATTTCGATACTGATCTACTAGAATGAATGAACTAGAGATGATTTCTGGTTCCATCATACTTTTTAGTGATAATCTTATTATTTAAATGCACTGGGTTCTTCTGTTGTTTTTGAATTTGCATTTTGTTTATTTATCATAACACTTTCCGAATGGAACCGATTATGATCAAAAATCATTATGGTGGAGCAAAAGATCATGCAAATAAAAAAAAGATCCTCATGACCACCGCCTTCCAAAAGCTCTTTTTGAAATTTCAGAGGTTTGCAGCTCAATTGAATGACATGAAAACTTTATTCCTAACACAGTCGATTATAAATGATTCATAAGAAAAATCAAACCTGTATTCTGACTGATTTGCATAGTCTTAACACATAGTGCAGTCTTCTGTCGACATTCCGAACTCCTCGGTTTGACCAGCATTCGATCCATATAAGACGTTGAATTGATGCATTCCAACGAGTGAATATCCATTGGAAATAGGATTAAAAAGAAGAGGAAAACGGTTATGTTGGTGACACTCATGAGGTTAAAAGTGACTGACTTTCTACCGTTTAGAAGTTAAAAAATAGAAATAAAGAGAGATTTAGAGAAACACACAGACCTTGAATAATAACCAGTCTTCCGACTCTTTCCCTCTCTTTCTCTCTTTGAAACTCTTTTAAAAGAATCTAATCGCTTTGTCAAATAGTTTGACTGCTATTAAAAGAAGCAAATATCACCGATTTATAGATAAATTAAAAAAGAAATAAATACATGGAATGAGCATCTAATAACAGTATTTTTCATCTGATCCATCTGCACAATCTGTTTCTCCATTACACCATTGTAGACGGGTCACTGATTGTTTTTGATTCTCGCACAATAGATATTTTTGTTTGCCTTCTTGTTCTGGAACACGAAAGGAAACATTGAAAGTTTGAAAATCACAAATATGTTTTTTTTTCAGAATAAAAAGAACTCACTGCAATTAATCTCATCTTCTCCATTCAAACAATCCTTCTTTCCATCACAATGCATTTCCAGATCAACACAAGACACTCCTCCTCGAGATGTTCCGCATACGAACTTCCCAATACAAGCTATAAAAAATTATTGTAAAATTGATTTCTTAGACTTGAACTAACTCGTGTTTTTACTGCATCCAATCTCATCAAGATTTGATCCATCTTCACAGTCATCAGCAACTCCATCACATCTCTTGTTAGCAGGAATACAATGCTCACTTTTAACACAAGCAAATTCATCTCGAGCACATGATGCTGAAAACATATTCTTTAGGGGGTTCATTCTAGAAAATCAGGCTTACGACAATTATTCTCATCTTCTCCATCAGCACAATCCGGATGTCCATCACATCGTTTACTGACATGAATACAGGCTTGAGGCATTGCACAGCAGGCAAATTCATTTTCAGTACACGTATCTTTGACGGCTGAAATTGCGCTTTCGAAAATAATTTGAAAAAAAAAACTTTCAGACTTTTGATAATCAAAAAACTCACTGCAATGCATAACATGATCATACTCTGGACAAAATTTCACTGCATTCTTGAAATTACAATTTTCCGTTGATCTGTCGAATGCTTGATCTTCTGAAGTACACGAGAGCAAGAATGTCTTACCAATTGAACACTGAAAGTATGAATTTAAAGTTTACACGTTTTAATAATCTAAATTTTACCTGGAAGAAAACATGAGAACACGAAGTGTTGTATACAAAATAATCGATTCTCTCCAATCCATATTGAGCCAAAACTTCATCCGGGAACTCTTTTTTATCACAATAATTGATTGCATAACTATCATCTGGGATTTCAGGAACTTGTGGAGGAGAGACTGGTGGTGGAAGAGTTCCAGGCTCTACAATTCCAGATCCACCTGATGGGAATACTGGATTTACAACTTTGAATTGAGGTTCTTCCGTTTCATAGATATCAACACTGTCGACATCTGGTTCAACAACATCCTGAACAGAGTGATAGATCAGAAGAGGGTAAGATCTCGAAAATAAATCTTACGATATTTGGATATGGTTGTTGAACAGTATGAATACTTGATTGAGAATTAGGAACATATCCTCCCGATCCAGAAGAAGCACTGGGTTGAACATATGGATATGGTTGCTGTAAAATGTCTAGATAACAAAATGAAAAACTGCTGCTATATAAGAGGTATGCTAAAGTACAACAGAGCTGATAAGCATGAACTCAAACCAGTCCTGGTCTATGCAGCTCTAATAGGGGCTGGTCTATGGCATTAGGTATCGTAAGCTTCCAAAACAACTAATATCTTCAAGCGATTCGGATAAACTATCAGATTTTCTCCTGTTACCGTTTCGATCTTCTGATAAAGTACTACTGATAAAAGTATGGTCATCAACGTCTGGGAACCTTCCTACCTGTGGTGCTCCTGCTCCATAAAAATCCTGTGGGAGTACTTTCTGTATTGACAAGAGGAAGAGGAATATTTGTGCTAACCATGCCATGATAACAAAATGATTGTCACTCAAATGAAAGTGGGAGGATGAAGATGAAGAACTTGATGTTGCCCCACTGCTGCCCACTGAAGGCTGGACCTGGAGCACAAGTGTCGTGTGTGCACTAGACTTTCTTCTTCTTCTCCTTCCTTTTTCCCCCAATTGTTTGTGTTCTTTTCTCAATCGCTAAAGAAGCTTTTCGCGCTACTGGTGGTTGTGGAAGTGCGCGGCAACCGATCGCCACTTCAAGATGACTGGCTAGTGGTCACTTGTCACTTGATACGTTCCCACCTTGGGAGAAACAGAAGAAAAAGAAGACATTGGAGCAGACATGAATGAAAAAAAAGTGGCGAGCAGACAAAAAAAAAAATGATGAGGACACGATGTTAGGACACGAACTTAGAAGTGTAAAAACTTTTTATTAATCACAAAATGTAGAAAGAGATCTTCAATTTACACGGCAATTGTTCTATTCATGATCATCATCGCCGTGATGAGCACGTCGTGTGCTTCCGGGGCAGTGTTCTGCCATATCTTCCGGTGAACAATAGTTGGCGCCACACCAAATACAGTAGAAGTGACCATCTCGGAGATAGGTGTTGATGGCTGTCAATCTAAAATGAAATTTATGCAGACTTATATTAAACCAAGAAAAAGAATAATTTACGCTTCTTCTAACTCTTCAGCCGGCATTGTGACATCATAGTTTGGATCTACTTGAGCTGTGAGTCCATTTGAATATTTATATTCTTCCTCTTTCTCTGGTTCTCGGTTCCTATAGTATCCTTTTGGTGCTTCTGATTCTTCTTTAATTACCTTGTAACTCCTCCAGAACCAACTAACACTAGGAACTTTCTTGCCAATTCGATGATCCAACTCTTCGCAAACTTTCCGACACGATCGAATATCTTTCACTAATTGTTTTGAATTAGCATCAACTCTTCGTCTTTTTGAATAATCATCAATCAATTCTTCATGTTTCGCTGCTTGTTCTTTCATTTTCTGCATAACTGCTTCAACTCGTTCATTTCTTTCTTGAACTTCTTCTACTTCATGACCAAGTCCCTTTCGGTTTCCTTTGATATCAACACTAATTGGTTCAGTGATTCGAATCTCATCTTCTCGTTGTTTTCCAAGTGTCATTCCCGGTTTGAATCCCATTTTTGCCATCAAAGCGAATCCTTTTGATTCGTGACTGATTGGTTTAGCCAGTGCTTCATCACGTCGCTCTTTTTCTAGAATAATGCAATTGAATCAAATCGGTTCAAAATATTCACAACTACTTACCTCTTTCTGCATGACTTATCGGTCTTTTTGGTTTGAAAGTTTCCCTTGATTCTTCAAATCTCGAATGAATTTGTAGTTGCCGCTTGTGTGCTCGTGACTTGGCAATTCCAACAGGTTGATCACTTACTCCTTGGAGAATATCTGCTGACATATAGTCATCTTCATCATCTGACATTCTGAACACAGTTGAATAGTAGTATCTATTGGAGAAAGAAGTTTCGTCAAAAAGTGGGTGCTACGATAGAGCGCAAGTGACGCGGCAGTGAGAGACGTATACGAAAAAGTGAAGTGCATCGAGTTCATTTCGTAATATATAAAACAGGAGGTAGACAAATTGAAAACTCGGGAAATTGGGGTGGTAAAATAAAACAGGCGAATAAAACAAGTAACTATTAAAGCGGGAATGTTTATGATATTTGTCTATGTCTATAATAACCATTGACTCGTTCCTCAGATCCATCCGGAAAACGTTTGGACAAATGACTAACACCAAATTCGTCTTTCGACAAGCAGTAGATATACTCAGGACGACAGCTGAGAGTGATTTTGTTGACCAGACGTTCATCATGAGTGATAACAATCATCTGAAAATATAGTAGAATTGTTGAGAAAATATCTAGAGAGGTAGCGTTACCTGCATATCTCTTGCTCTCAAATTTGGGTCATATCCTTGTCTCGATGCAATCAAATCACTGAGAACATTTGCCATACCATCAACCTTGGACTCATCCAAATTCGTTGTCGGTTCGTCTAGAGCAATCATTGAGCACAATCCGCCGAAAACTTCGGCAAGAGCGATCCGAATGACCAATGAAGCAAGCATCTTCTGTCCAGCACTGCACCGTCCACGCATTTCTACTTCTGTTCCATTTTCATAAACCATCATAACATTGTAATCGTAAGCTCTTTTTGCGTTCGATTCAGCTGTAGCGGAGTCTGATCTGTAAAATGAATTTAAACTCTATTTGTTAGTGGACTTTTTTGTACCTAATTCTGATGGTTGTGATATCCGTAGAGTTGTAAACTTTTCGCCACAATTCATCGATAATCACATTGACGGCTGTCATTTTTTCAGTATGGAATTGGATCAGCGACACATCAAGACATTTTCTATACTTATTCAAATCATTTGTAGCTTCTTGGATAAGTGTCAATTCTACAATCGCGTCTCGATAACTGACTTCAGCGTGTTGAATTTCTTTTGCATTTAGTTTGATGCTAGCAATTTTTAAATGTTTTTCGTATTCTTCCATTTGTGTATGCACTTTCACTTCTTCATTTCCTGCCATATTGCATTCTTTTTGAAGTTGATGATGTTGTTTTTTCATTTCGTAGAGTTGCTCTTCGTTGAACTGTTCTTTCAAACCATTATGTTTTTGCTCTATTTCTCTCAACTTATTCTCAATTTTCATTCGAGAAAGCTGATCTTTCAAAACAAGCTCTTGTTGGTGAACACTGTCAAAATTACGAATATCCTCTTCAAATCGTTTTTGACGCTTCTGATTCTCATCAATGCGTTCGTCAAGAGTTCTGAAAAATGAATATTCTAACTGACCACATTGGTTTTGTCCAAACCTCAAATTTTGTTCTTGTTCAATAAGCTGCCTCCCACTTTTTCCGGTTTCCTGAACGTTTCTGATAAGAACTTTCCATTGCTGTTGCATCTGATCCAATTCCTTCTTTTTCAATTGAACCTTCATTTCAGCATTCTTTCTTTCCTCTTCCTTAGCAGTAACTTGATTAGATAGATCTTCTCTAGCAAACTTCGCATCTGGCAAATCATCATCTCTTTTTCGTTGAATCTCCTTTATGCACTTTTCAATTTCTTGTTTCTTTTTTTCAAGTTGTTCAGCAAAAGCTCCAACCTGAGCAGCTGATTCTCCCAAAGATACTCGATGAATTCCCAGTTCGTTCAACTCAGTCTGAAGTCGATTTCTTTCTCCGGTTGACTTTTGGAGCTCTTCGCTTTCATGAACAACTCGTCGATACTCTTTCTCTTTCTCTTCAACCTTTTCGCGGAGTTCTGAATAACTCGGACCTTCCGAAAATTGAGATTCTCCCAATAAACGCTCTAGTTTATGTTCATTTTCTTCAGTTTGCTCGCAAAGTTGCTGAATAACGCCAACATCAGTTTGCAGATCTTCGGCAAATTTCAATTTAGAGTTCAAGCTATCCAGTTTTTCTTGCATTTTGGTAAGATTGACTTTCTCTTCACTTGTCTCCTCTGAATTTGCTGCATTCTTGTTACGAACATCCTGAAATTAAATGGGCTTCAAATTGATCTAACATGTTCTAACGATTTACTCACATTCAAATCCTTGACAACCTTCTGCAATTCCTTAGCTTGTGCCTCAGCTTTGACGAGCTTGCTTTCTTCAGCTTCCATTTTGGAAACCTTTTTCTCAAGTTGCTCTTGCTCCGCGGGAAAGTTTAGTGTCATGTTTTGAAGTCGCTTTGAGAATTCAGAGATTTCTTTTTTTGTTGAAAAGTCTCGTTCACAGAGTGGACAGCAGCCACTACTCTTACTCTCTTCAATGTACGAATCATAGAGATCTGATTTAGCGCTAATTGGGGCGAGCTCTTTCCGAGCCTTCTTCAACTGTTTCCGAAGTTCCGCCAGTTTCCCAGTAACGTCTTCTGGTTCACAAGTGCACGAATCAAAAATATCTTCTTTGAGTTGCAACTCTTGTTGAGTTAGGGACTTTTCTTGCTTCGTATATTGCTGTTGCATAGTTTCCAACTTTTGAACATTCAGTTGCACATCTCGAAGATCTTCTTCCATAATTTTCTTTTCATTTCGAAGCTTCGTGAAGGCTTTTGCGAGTGTAGGAGCCCAAGGAAACTCTGGAACTCTTCCCATAAGACCTTTCCAATTTTTATCATGCTTTCTTTCGAAAGCAGTGATTTTCCTTTTAGCAATAGCGACGGTTTGTTGCAAGCTCGCTCTTTCTTTTTCGTGTTCCGCATTTCTTTCAGCTTCTGAGCATTGCTTTTTAAGAGAGTCCAGTTCTTTCAGTATTTTGTCTCTGTTCACCTTGCAGACCTTCAGAGCGTCTTTATCTACTTCAGGTAGAGCTTCCAATTTTCTACGCAATGATTGCTCTTTCTTCAGTAACTCTTCAGTTTCGACCGTGGAGTTCTTCCCTTGCTTGATTTTCATCTTCAACTGCTCAACTTCTCTCTCTAACTTCACTCGCTCTCCTTGCATCGTTTTCATTTCAACTTCAATCTTTGTCACGGATTCTTGAGCACGTCGAAGATCAGATTGAAGATTGTTGCAATCTTTAACAACATCTTGAGTACCTTGTGTCATCACTTGAATTTTCGACCGAATAGCGTGATCGATTTCAATATCAAGGGCAGCATCATCTTCGAGTTCGAGTTCGAAACGAAGTGACGACTCGAGTTCTTGAAGATCGTGCTTCAGAGATTCGCAATGCTATAAATTTTCTTTTTATGAAAATGCCTACTGTATAACTCTAACTCACTATAGCTTCAGCTTTCAAACTTGAAATCTTGTCTTCGATAACTTTTTTCCGTCGAAACAAATCCATTCTTTCTTGATTGTTTTTCGCAACCTTACTGTCGATTTTAGCACGTTCATCGGAATAACTCCGTCCTTCAGAGCCGTTCAGCTCGCTAATCTGTTGTTCTAATTCGTATTCAGTTCCAGAATATGGTTCCACACGAATCAAATCTAGTTGTTTCTCCAAATTCGTTCTTTCAGCTCGATTGTTTTCTGTAAGGGAATGTCTTTATAAATATTGCATACAACGTATAACAGAGCAGAATATGAAATTGAAGAACGTTGTTTGATTCCTAATAACTCTTCAACACTATTAGGTGTCGTCATATATAGATTTATAAATCTTACTAATAGTTTCCTTCACTTGTTCCATTTGTCCGATAGCCTCTTTCAACTCTTCGATTTGCTGAATACATACAGCCTTCTGTTCTCTCAAACTTTTCTGTTTTTTCTTGCCCTCTGACAGTTTATCTCTATAATCTTCATAGCTTTCTTTGGCAACCAATTTCTCTTTGATTTGCATTTCTGCAATTTTCATTTGAGCTTCTTGGGTTTTTTGCTCTTTCGCCTGTAAGATTAGGACTTACACGTAAATATAATACAAGGCCAAAAGTACAGACAAACGTACGTAATCTGATACAATTTTCTTCATCCGTTCTTGGGCTTTCACAAACTTTGTGAGCTGGAAAATCTCGTCGAATCGTCTCTTCAGCTCTTTTGGCTCACTAAGAGGCCATGTCGAATCTTCTTGATGACAGAAAATCACGTATTTGAAAATTGCTTTCGGAACTCCCAAATGATGTAGAATCGCTTTGTTGAAATCACAGACTTTACTGTTCAGTGAATGGCTCGTACCATCTGGATACTTGATGTGTAGTGTGTGCTCTTCTGATAATGCTGAAGCTTTGGTCTGGAAGGCAATAATTGTGAACATTAATATTTTTCATTCTGAACATACTCCATTAGTGACTACCAATCTACGAACTGCCGTACAAATTCGACCCTTTACATCGATAAACTCCAGAGTTACTGAAGCATCAACACGTGACTTTTTAGCGATCTAAATTGAAATAGTCAGACTGAAAATGGACAAATAACAGCTCACATCTGGACTGTGAATGAATGCTTGTTTTTTCACTGTTGGAAGTTGACCGGTAGTGACAAAGTTGAGAGCCTCGATAGTGGTCTGAAAAAATAGAAGGCGTAATTTGCTCAGTTCGCCAGTTCCTAAATTACAGTTTTTCCTGTTCCGTTCGGTCCACTGATTAAAGTGCATGGCGATAGAAACTCTATTTTGTGAACATGGTGATCCTGATCTCCGACACTCCGGATTCCTCTGATTTGAAGCTGAAATGAAATTTTCAGGAGGGCTGAACAGCAATCCGACTATGAACTCACGCGAAGGAATTTCGCCATCAGCTAACGATTATTTTTGAATAGTTTAATTCTAGAAAGATAAAATTAAAAAACGAAAAAAACCTTTTTACAAATCAAAGTTTCACAAAAGCTTTGCTTGAATTTTTAAAAATCGAGCGCAGAAAGCTCGCTACGTCACTCCAAAATAACGATGCATGTTGTTTAGCCGCATGTTTTTTTTTCGATTTTTTCAGCTTTCACTTTCAAGCTCAATATTGAACTTTTGCACTTGCATGTTTCAACACTCTAAATTTCATTCCTTATGCTTCGACCATTCTAAGAACCACAAAACAGCGCGTGACATAAGTTTATCACCGATGTAGTAACTGATAAGACGATCACCAACTGATACCCTTTCCAGAAACGTTCGAATCATCTGTAGAATTTTGTTTATTTGGAATATTTTTCCAATTTTCAAAAGTTTGAACAATATTGCGTCAGATTGAATCATTCCCTTTCAAATTTACGCAAAAAATATTTCGCAATTTTGTACAATCTTCAACGTTTTCGTTGGTTCTATTCTTCTATGAACGTTCATTCCCACCACTTGTTTTGTTGCAGAAAGGGTGTTTTTTCTTCCTCCAAATTTGAGTTTTGAGTTATTTTATTCTCACTTTGTCGGAACGTTGATTCAGCAGGGCACTTCATCCAGGAGGAAGAGTTGTGTAGCAGATGGCAAGGAGGTTCACAATGTTGAGCATCTCTAAGAAGCAGATGGCTAGTGTTCCTCGATCAATTTCGAACTGTGGAAAGACATCTGCTCCTTTTTCAACTCAAGACTATAGGACCTCTTTCCGATACTATTCATCCACACAGGTCTATATGTTCTGATAAAAAACTTGTACTATAGTGGTAAGGTGCAATACCGGTAGAACATCAACTGCCGATGGCATCTCTATAGACTCCTGTACACCTTCGTGTGAAAACACTCATTTTTCTCTCAAGCCCTCCTTCCGTCCGATCGTAATCAAGTCAAAACAGGTTTCCTCCTCCCTCGCATCATCTGTCGTCCAAGCTTCAACTTCAACCTTCTTTTCTGTATCTTCTTCCTCTTCCAGCTGTCCAGTGCCAATCAGTTCTCTTGTATCTTCTACACAGCTCCCGCCATTCTGTCTGGTATATTCCGTTTCTCCCTTACATTTCAATGTGTCTCACTCTCTCACAGCTGTTTGCTCTTTCGTTCTGCATGCTCATTGTGCCCATGGAGCTTGTGTGCATAATGACTTTTCGCGGAACTATATGACGTGAAAATCAATAATTCACACTCAATTCCGTTCCTTAATGTTTGCCGATTTCCAGTCCAAAAGTCAAATGAAATTGTTGTGATGTTCTTTTGGCCTTTTTTCTTTTTCTTCGTTTTTTCTCGTTTTATTTTTCTTCCTTCCTGCGAAAACAACATCAGCTCTCATCTCTTTTTTTCTGTTTCATTGCGTCAATTCTCTGTGTTCTCTTCCCTTCATTCAATCTCTAAATGTTGACCGAACCAGTTAACAACTGTCTTATTTCAAACCCTCTCAACCTACGAACTCCGTTTTTCTCAAGTGTCCATATCCCGCCTTTCTTTGAAATTTGATGTTTCAGGCGCAGATCAACGAATGAAAGATCGAATACGGCGCCAGGAGTAGGTATCCCACTGAATATCTCAATTAATCGCATAAATAACTCATCTCAATATGGATTTTATGATTTCACACTTCTGCGATGAGCAGAATCATCAGCCGCTTTACAAAACTAGGTAGGTAATAGTTCTTCTTTTATAACTATATTCAGAAAATTTTTGTCTATCAACTCGAATTCTGTATTTTTTTTTCCATGCGCTTTTATAAACTAAAGTTGGTATATTTGTGTTTTTGTAACTAAAATTGATGGAAACCATTTTTAACCAAACTAGTTTTCAATGTTTGTCTTCTACTAAAGATGCTTGAACATTGAGCGGAGGCGCTACACTCTTATCACTGAACATTTCGAATCAAAGTACATTGAATTTATCAGAACTTTCTTGCAGGCAACAATCAATATCAGAAAGTGGACCAACACTTCTCAGCTCTTCACTGCCAAACGATGACTACTCCGATTCGGATGTCGAGAATCGACTTCCACCGGAGACTGAGCTTGGAAATATTGAATATAAAGCGAAACTAGTAAACCCAACAACATCACGAATTGAACATCTTACCACTCAAATGAAATGGCGTCTACGGGAAGGACAAGGTGAAGCCATCTATGAGATCGGAGTCGAAGATGGTGGAGCTATGTCTGGATTGACTGATGAAGAGCTTTGTGACTCACTTCGTACCCTGAAAATCATGGCTCAAGCTCTCGACGCAAGTATGGTAGTTTTGACGGAGAAAGATGTGACTATTAAGGGATCTGGTGTGAGAAGAACTGTAGTAGAGGTAAAAAATAATAAATCACCAATCCCGTAAAATAAGTTTTCAAAGCTTTCAGGTGCTTGTCCGCAAGGTGCCAGAGAGCCAACAATTTATCGAAGTTCGTCTTGCCGTCGTCGGTGGATGTGATGTTGGAAAGTCGACGTTGTGTGGAGTTCTGACTCAAGGATGTCTTGACGATGGAAAAGGAAAAGCTCGTCTTGGAATATTCCGTTTCCCACACGAGGTTCGAACAGGAAAAACTAGCTCCATCTGCAATGATGTAATTGGGTTCGATAACCGAGGAAAAGTGAGTTAGTTTCAGTTTCTTCAACATCAAATGATTCAATTTTCAGCTGGTGAATTACGCTCAAAATAGTCTCGAAGAAATGGTTGAAAAATCATCAAAACTGGTAACTCTGATTGATTTGGCCGGAGATGCAAAGTATCAGAAAACAACAATTCACGGATTAACCGGATATACTCCTCACTTCGCCTGTCTCGTTGTAGCTGCTGATCGAGGAATCACTTGGGCAACTCGAGAGCATTTAGGACTGGTTGCAGCACTCAATATCCCAATGTTCGTACTAATAACAAAAATGGATCTCATTGACCGTCAAGGATTGAAGAAGATCATCAATGAGGTTTCTAATCTTGTGTCTAAAGCAGGAATGGTAGCCCGTGAGAAACGCGTGAAAACGAAAAGAGATGCAGTGAAAGCCGCTCAAGAGTTGTGTGTTGGTAGCATCGTTCCAATTCTCGCTGTCAGTTCTGTCAGTGGAGAAGGATTTCGTTATCTGAGAACTCTTCTCAACTGTCTCTCGACTGCGGGAACTGCTGAATCACGCCTCCAACTTGTTGGACTTCCTGCTTATTTCACAATAGAAGAGCTGTATAATGTTCCTCATGTTGGGCAAGTAGTAGGTGGAATGCTAACTGAGGGGCAGCTTCACGAAGGAGAAGATGTTCTTGTTGGACCTATGAAAGACGGAAGCTTTGAGAAAGTAACAATAGGATCAATTCGTAGAAGTCGTCAAGCTGTTGGTTGTGTGAATCCAGGCGAAGCTGCATCCGTTTCCTTAAATCTTCCAGATGGTGTTACTCTGAGAAGGGTGTGTTATATCAATTTATTAAGATTTCGAAAAATGATAAATTGCTTTCAGGGAATGATTCTCTCAAGTGCCAATCATCAACCACCAGTCTGCTTCGAGTTCACTGCAAATCTTCTCCTTCTTTGCCATTCCACCAAGTACATCTGTGAGGGATTCCAGGCAACAGGTAAGATAATGTTCCACAACGACAGTAATAAAGTTTTTCAGTATTCATTGGATCTGTCTGTGCCACTGCTACAATAACTCACATCAATGATGCCGATTGTATCCGCCCTGGAAAATGGGCTGTCGTTCGAATGTGTTTCGCTTACCAACCAGAAGTCATTCGCAAGGGATCTCCAATCATTCTTCGTCAAGGAAAGACCAAAGGAATGGGAGAGGTTCTGACAGTATTCCCAAGCACCCAATAATGATAATTTTGAAAGATCTTAAATCTATCTCCCAATTTACTGCCACCCTCTATTTGCTGTACATTTTGTGTAGACTTTCAATTCTTTTTTAGTTTCCGATTTCTTGTCTTTGCCTCCTTTACTAGGTCCCCCGTGTGTAAATGCATTATGCTCCGGGTAGAAAATAGTTGTACATAGTTGAATTTGTACAATTCTGAATATTGTTCACCAAGTGAACCTCTCCTGTCAATTCACTCCCTCCAAATACTCTAGATCCTCTCTTACCCTTTGTCTCTGTTCTTCCAGGTGTTCTCTCTTTTCCCATTCTATTCATTTTTGTAGCATTTTTTTTCTGCCAAATGCTTTTTTTGGTTACAAGTGAATAATGATTAGGATTTATCAGCATTAAAGCTAGAAAAAACATATTAAGAAAAACAGTTTAATGAATGCAGTCAGTAGTTTCGCCACTAAACTGATTAGCCAAATTCAAAGTTCCAATATCATAATTCGTTGTTGCACTACTGCCAGAAGCAACTGCATAATCCGGAATATTGATTTGGACTTTTTTGGAGCAAGGGCCATTATAGTTGCAGCTGTGGTAGATGTTAACCTTAGGATCCAATGTTGTAATATCCGTGTATGTTCCAGAAACAGAAAACGTTCCATCGGTCGAGGTTCTTGTAGATCCCAGTTTCGAATCATAAACTGAAAATAAAAGTTTCCCAAAAAAAGAAATGAAATGATAACTCACTAGTTCCATCGTCGTACATCTTAACAAGAACATTATTAGCTGGCTGCCCTTGGCATACCAATTTTCCAGTTACAGTAACCGATTGAGTACTTCCAATGATATTAAAAAGAGCATCAGAAGATTGAGAAAAGTAAAGAATGGAAAGTACAAGAACAGTAGTTGATGTCATTGTGAACACTGTAGACTATTACTATTCCCACTTCTTTTTATACTTTTTCTATTCTGAGAAGTCAGAAAAAGGTAAGTAAATAGAAACACAGTTCATGTAAACATATTGCCAAAATGAAAGAAACATTAGACATCTTGTTACTTTGCTCGATGACTCAATGAAATCATAGTGAGCAGAGTAACAGTTTGCTCTTCAGAGTATCCATTATTCATCAGAAGAAACGATCGTCGGGTGAGTGTTTGAGAAGTTTCTGAAACTTAATCTGAAACTTGATCGAAGAGAAGTGGGCGGCTATGACAAAAACTAGGAACAGAAATATAATTTTGAAATCGAAAATGAAATTTTGAGTTTTAACGAAAAAAAACTATCTTGTAAATAAGGTGTAATTGTTTTCAAATAATTTATGTATATATTTCACAACCAGTTATAATAATTTTCAACCCGTCATCTTTTTGTCAAGTTGATGTATATTTGTTTTTTCCTATTCATCAAATCTTTGAATTCGCTGCCCAACTAATTGCTTGTCAAAAATCTCCAGATATTCTTCATTGCTATTTGAAGTATGCCAGGCAAGAACTTCATTTCTCTCTCCATCCACTTTCTGAAATTTTGATTCATTTAGAAATTTTATAAAATGCCTAACCATGTCTGGTATCATAAAAAGGTTCGCGAGACGTCTTTTCTCTACACCCACGTCATCGGCAAGAAGACCGGTGATGAAGACGTCTTCGACCTGAAAAAATTTCTCGAATTAAATTTTCCTGATGCAACTTACAGATATGAAGTTTCGGTGTTTCGTGGCACTCAAAATCTTTTTCGCAGCAGAATTTGTCGTAAGATAGAATGGTCCTGATAGGCACATGGGATACTTTGTACATTTGTATGAGCTCTCGGGAACGTACCTGAAACAAAACAAATTCAATTCGTGAAGATACTTTTACCAACATACCATCGTTTTTCCTTGTCATGATTCACTTTTCCACCTTCTTCGACTATTTCTCCATACATCGAAGAAGAGTAAATATCGATAACTTTCTCATCAATCAACGAAATCAATCGATCCGGGAAAAACATGACGTCTTCATCTATTTTTCCAATCAATTGGAATTTTGGAGCTTTGCTCGTAGCAAACAAAAGTAGTGAAATTGTCTGAAACAGACATATTTAATAGTGAAAAGATATTAGGGAACATATCAAAAATTACCTTAAAAGTGAGTCCAGTATACTGATCATTCAAATCAACTACAATAATATCCCCATATAGCTTTGCTTCTTCCATTACCACCTTCATCACTCGCTCATCTCCAGGAACAATTCCAACCATAAAAAGTGCTCTCATTCGGCCTTCTCTCATTATTTCACTATTACTCCTGCTCATCCATGTTTTTCGCAATACATTTCTTCTTCCAAAATTATCAGTTCTAGACAGAACTATCATTAAAACTTGACTATTTTGAGTAGTATTATTTTCCGGTATGTAAAGCCAATCCACATTTTTTTGAACATCCCCGAATGAAACAAAAAAACTTGAGCCGAGATCCGAAGTTTCTTTTATTTCAGGATCTAAGAAACAGAGATAAGATTATACAGGTAATTACAATAACTTACGAGTATTCCATTCGCTTTTTATACAGATTCTATCTGCTCGACTGAGTTGCCTCCCATCTCTAGTGTAACCTGAAAATGAGAGATCTTCGAAACTTGAAGTTTATAAAACAATTACTTACAGAACAACATAAAATATATAACCAAAAGAACTATTAATATCTTATAAATCATAGAAAATGAGAGGGGAAATGAAATGAAATTTTTTAAATTTTTTGCAGTTCCAATTTCCGGTGATCGTTCAGAAAAAGATTCCGTAGAAATACAACAACTTCTTCAACGTTTCTTTATTCTCTCATTTGCGTTTTCGAAGCCAGGTCAATGATAAGAAGTTAGGAATAAATGTTAACAAAGAGAGCGTGTTTCACGTTATCAGTACACATTGAGAACTGCACTATAGACGCAATGTCACGTAGAGTTCGAAAGAGTTTTTCGTCCAATGCAAACGGTTTACAAATGATTCATCCAAATTCAACAGTTAGCTGTCATTCGTCTTAGCTGTCCTTAGTATTTGTACTGAAAATCTTTTGAATCCTTTTCTCATCATACTTCACTCAGATAGAGCGTTCACCTTTTTTGTTGTCAGGTAAGATTTTTCAGCCGAAAGATGCCGCTGGGGTTTTAAGCTGTGCTCAAGGAGTTAAAATTCTTCTACGATACCTTTTCAGGCCGATTTCCAATTCGATCGGATCAAGTATTGATATTTAGATCTCCAAAAGTGTATCAATTCTTCAATTTTTTTTTCATCCAGATGTTACATTTTTGTTTTCATCGTCCACCAGCATCACCAACACTCTTTTCTTCAACTTTGTGCACTTCCGGCGACCTAGTGGGACCTGGTCATTGCTTCATCTGTTGCAGAGAATTGAGAGACCAATCAACACATTGTTTTCCACGAAAAATAATATTGAAACCAGAGAGATTTTGAGATATTGAGCCATGTGATAAATGACAACTGTTGCCATTGAAAACGCCAATCTGAACTTGGTACGTGATGGCAAGATATGGGTCAATCAACAGGGGTGTCAAAAAAAAAAAGTTGAAAACAAAAAAAGAAAAGTAGTAGGAGTGAAGGCTCAGAAGATTATAAACCAATTTAAAGAAGTTTCAGATGAGTGCACAATGTTGAAATCAATTGAGTTGAAATAAACTGAAATCTTGTGAAAACAAAAAGAACGACCAAACTACCTAATTGTAAAATACACCAAAAAAAAGATAAAGGAAACGAATGAAATTGGGAATTTTGATTCAGGTACACTATTATGCTGTACTGATTACCTTATTGGTCTAAAACACATGTGTTCAATGGAAACTGTTTGCTTCTATAACCTCTTTGTGTCCAATTGAGCCCCTTAAAGAATAAGTGGAGCTGAATAATCCATTCATTTTGAGAGTACCATTATCATTTTCACATTTTATCTTTTCGAACAATTAAATGAAAATATTTCCTTATTCAAAGTTAGCATTCTGCACATATAGATAGCTGATCAACACCTTTTAAGATTTTGAATATAGTCCGCACTCATCATAGAACACGAGATTATATAATTTATAAAATAAACCTATTCTGTTCAAGTTCTCGAAAGACTACTTTCCTCTACCAACTAAATCAAAACTTGGTCATATTTCATAACCGATTGATGATCATCGGGATCTCCGTTCCCCTGCTTCTGGGTGCTAACAATAGCACCTAGTTTTTCATCACTTCATCTTTTTTTTTCAAATCTCTCGGCGATTTGTTAAAAACAGAGAAATTTGTGTCCGATCTCTCCCTCTCTCTCTTGCATTCCTCTCGTCTCTTCACTATTTCATCAAAGTGTAGGTGTTGGTTGTGCTCCCGGAGCTGCCGAGAAAATGAATAGAATTCGAAGAGAGTGCAGAGAGGGCGGGTACTCCCGGGGATCCTTTCTTTTTCTTTATCTTCAGGCGGAGATGATGTGTGTCTGTGTTGTATACATTCTGCATCTCCCCACACAACTCTCGGGGACCTCAATACAATTCAATTGATATTGGAGGAGAGCCTACCGGAGTGGGAGGAGAAGAATAAGAAGAAACATAAGAACAAGAAGAAGAAGGTGAAGATTCATGCTTCTGGTTTTTGATGCTATGAAAATGAAGATGGCACAGAAGAAAGATGATTGAAGTCTCCTTCTACTCTTCCTTTCTTTTTCCAATCAGATCGAAATTTGAAACCACACGTCTATTGTTATTTTTACCTACTTACTTTTTTTTCTATTTCGAAAACTTTAATTTCATAACTTCGTGTTATCCGTTTTTTCCTTTCTTCAATCCTCTCCGAACTAAACCCATTTCTTTTGATTTCAGGGCAGGGAGCCATCAAACCCACGACCACTAGATCCATCTAGAACCATGTCTGGAAATCCAGACGCATTCGAAAATGATGAAGGATTCCCATACTTGGGAATGTCAAGAGAGGCAAAGGCTGCTTCAGCCGCTCGTCCTTTCGATTCAAAGAAGAACTGCTGGATTCCAGATCCAGAAGATGGTGAGTTCAATTTTTGAATTTTTTGATTATGCAAATGAAAACCGGGTTCTGTTGAAAAGGGAAAGTAACTTAAGAAAGCAAGTTTTTTCGGTTCAACTTTAGATTAGATCAGAATTAATATGCTTGCAGAGAAGTGGAATTAAAGTTTAGTAGAAAGTAGTTTTTGTTGCTTTACCGTTCTAGTCATTTCCTTCTATCGATAATATTAATTTCTATTAAAAATTTTTTCTACCATGTGTTCGAAATTATTTACTAACTCCACTTATGCAGATTAGAATTAGAATTAATGAAGTTCAAAAGATTTTTGCAGCTGCTCTTACTAGTAGCTCTAATCGAAACTTTTCTCATCTTGTTTGTTGTTTGTTTATATCTTGCCTTGGTCCGATTTCAAACCTTCATTACCTGTGTTCCAATAGTTTTTGTGATTCTTTTCCAATTGCCCATTAACTAAAACTATTATTACACCTTCTCATCGCCCCAGTGTCCACATATATCTTCACTCACCTACGCTTTCATCTGTGTCTCACTGATCTCAATATAATATCACACCCGACCTTTCTCTCTTTCTTTCTCTCTTCTTCGGGCAGTCAGTGGTGGCGGATTTCTGAACATCTGAGGTTGTCTTCTCTATCCTCTACTGATTCTGTATCCCTTTTCTTTCTCTCGGTCATCTGATGAAGCATCCAGAAACACAACGGCACTTTGTAATCTTTTTGAAAAGAGGGGCAGACACACTAACGTACGTTATGTGATGCTGTGCCCGATTGATGCTGCTAGTTGGATGGTGGGATTGGCAGAGAGGAAAGATGATGATGATGAGATTTCTTGGAATTCAAGATTGAGATGTTTGACGACCCACATTTTGTGGATGGACAACAAAACGCATGTGTGTTGGTGGTAGACGAGACGTTTTTAAAATTTGAATGACACGTGGAATTTATGAGAAGAGTTATGAGCAATAAAACTTAATGTGAGGTTAGACTGAATCGAGGAACAGACTGGGAAGATAAATAAACCGATGATATGAACGTTAATCTTAGTTAAAGGAATAAAGTTTAGAAAACCTTAGAAATTTGACCTGTACTGTAGGAAGCAAACAAATCTCAATAACTAATTTCAGGATTCGTCGCCGCCGAGATCCAATCCACCACTGGCGACCAAGTGACCGTGGTAACTGTCAAGGGAAACCAAATCACCGTTAAGAAAGACCAATGCCAAGAGATGAACCCGCCAAAGTTCGACAAGACCGAGGATATGGCTAACCTCACCTTCTTGAATGAAGCTTCAGTTTTGGGAAATCTTAAGGATCGTTACAAGGATTTGATGATTTACGTTAGTCATGAAGACAGTATTCTGTAAACAAAAATAAAACTTTCAGACCTACTCTGGTCTTTTCTGTGTCGTGATCAATCCATACAAACGTCTCCCAATTTACACCGAATCTGTGATCAAGCATTTCATGGGAAAGAGACGTAATGAAATGCCACCACATTTGTTCGCTGTTTCTGATGAAGCTTACCGTAACATGGTTCAAGGTTTGCATAAACTTTGGCTTTCGAGTAAAATATAACGATGAATTTCAGACAAGGAGAACCAATCTATGCTCATTACCGGAGAATCCGGAGCCGGAAAGACTGAGAACACCAAGAAAGTTATTTCATACTTTGCTATCGTCGGAGCCACTCAAGCTGCTTCCAGTAAGAAGGAACCAGGAAACAAGGGAGGTACTCTTGAAGAGCAGATTGTACAAACCAATCCAGTATTGGAGGCGTTCGGTAACGCTAAGACTGTCAGAAATAACAACTCTTCTCGTTTCGGAAAGTTCATCAGAACTCATTTCTCTGGATCCGGAAAGTTGGCTGGAGGAGATATTGAGCATTGTAAGTTTTCTTTTTCATTAATTGATTGAACTTATGCGAAATTTTATATTCAAAACTTTCAAAAACATTAAAAACTTACAGACCTTCTCGAAAAATCTCGTGTCGTTCGTCAAGCTCCAGGAGAGCGTTGCTACCACATTTTCTATCAAATCATGTCTGGTAGCGACCCAAGTCTCCGTGGAAAGCTTAAACTTAACAACGACGTCACCTACTATCACTTCTGCTCTCAGGCTGAGCTTACCATTGAAGGAATGGATGATAAGGAAGAGATGAGACTCACTCAAGAAGCCTTCGATATCATGGGCTTCGAAGATCAAGAGACTTCTGATCTTTATCGTTCCGTTGCCGGAATTATGCATATGGGAGAGATGAAGTTCAAGCAACGTCCACGTGAAGAGCAAGCTGAACCAGATGGTGAAGAGGATGCTATCAATGCTGGTGAGATGCTTGGAGTCAATGCTGAAGAGTTCTTGAAGGCGTTGACTAAGCCACGTGTCCGTGTCGGAACCGAATGGGTCAACAAGGGACAGAACTTGGAACAAGTCTCCTGGGCCGTCTCTGGACTTGCTAAGGCTATCTACGCCCGTATGTTCAAGTGGATCATCAACAGGTTAGTCAGCTTTTCTAAAAATTTAAAGGACTTGAATTAAAAAGTTCCACTGTGTCAAACTCTCATATTCTTGATTATAATTTCAGATGTAACAAGACTCTTGACGCCAAGGAAATCGAGCGTAAGCACTTCATCGGAGTGCTCGATATTGCTGGATTCGAAATCTTCGATTCCAACTCCTTTGAACAGCTCTGGATTAACTTCGTCAACGAACGTCTTCAACAATTCTTCAATCACCACATGTTCGTTCTTGAACAAGAAGAATACAAACGTGAAGGAATCGCCTGGACCTTCATCGATTTCGGACTTGATCTTCAAGCTTGTATCGAGCTTATCGAAAAGCCACTCGGTATCATCTCAATTCTTGATGAGGAGTGTATCGTTCCAAAGGCCACTGATATGACCTATGCTCAGAAGCTTCTTGATCAACATCTTGGAAAGCATCCAAACTTCCAAAAGCCAAAACCACCAAAGGGAAAGCAAGGAGATGCCCACTTTGCTATTGTTCACTACGCTGGAACTGTCCGTTACAACGCTATGAACTTCCTTGAGAAGAACAAGGATCCACTCAATGACACTGCTGTTGCTCTTCTTAAACACTCGACTGATAACAACTTGATGTTGTCCATCTGGTCTGACTACCAGACTCAAGAAGAGGCTGCTGAGGCCGCAAAGGCCGGACAGTCTGGAGGTGGAAAGCGTGGAAAGTCTTCTTCTTTCGCTACTGTCTCCATGATCTACAGAGAGTCTCTTAACAACTTGATGAACATGCTCTACCAGACTCATCCACATTTCATTCGTTGTATCATTCCAAACGAAAAGAAGGCTTCTGGAGTTATCGATTCTGCTCTCGTTCTTAACCAGCTCACCTGTAACGGAGTGTTGGAAGGAATCAGAATTTGCCGTAAGGGATTCCCCAACAGAATGCTCTACCCAGACTTCAAGCATCGTTATGCTATCCTTGCTGCCGAAGCCGCTAAAGATTCTGATCCAAAGAAGGCTTCTGTCGGAATTCTCGACAAGATTGCTGGAGATGGAAACTTGACTGATGAGGAGTTCAAGGTCGGAGAGACTAAGATCTTCTTCAAGGCCGGAGTCCTTGCCAAGCTTGAAGACTTGCGTGACGAGATTCTCTCCAGAATCATCACCATGTTCCAATCTCGCATTCGTTCTTACCTCGCCAAGGCTGAAGTTCGTCGTCGTTACGAACAACAAACTGGATTGCTTGTTGTTCAACGTAATGTCCGTGCTTGGTGCACTCTTAGAACCTGGGAATGGTTCAAGCTCTTCGGAAAGGTCAAGCCAATGCTTAAGGCCGGAAAAGAACAAGAAGCTATGGGAGAGCTCGCCGAAAAGATCCAGAAGCTCGAGGAAGCTGTTCAACGCGGAGAGATTGCTCGTTCTCAATTGGAAACTCAAGTCGCCGATTTGGTTGAGGAGAAGAACGCTTTGTTCACAAGCCTTGAAGCCGAGAAAGCCAACCTTGCTGACGCTGAAGAGAGAAATGAAAAGCTCAATCAGCTTAAGGCTACTCTCGAGAGCAAATTGACCGATATCAGTGGACAACTCGAAGATATGCAAGAGCGTCACGATGATCTCTCTCGCCAAAAGAAGAAGACCGAGCAAGAACTTTCTGAGACCAAGAAACATGTTCAAGATTTGGAACTTTCTTTGAGAAAGGCCGAGCAAGAGAAGCAGAGCCGTGATCATAACATCCGTTCTCTTCAAGATGAGATGGCCAATCAAGATGAAGCTGTTGCTAAGCTCAACAAGGAGAAGAAGCATCAAGAGGAGTCTAACCGCAAGCTCAACGAAGATCTTCAATCCGAAGAAGACAAGGTCAACCATCTTGAGAAGATCCGTAACAAGCTCGAGCAACAAATGGATGAGCTCGAGGAAGCTGTTGACAGAGAGAAGAGATCTCGCTCTGATATTGAGAAGTCGAAGAGAAAGGTTGAGGGAGACTTGAAGGTCGCCCAAGAGAATATTGATGAAATCACCAAGCAGAAGCAAGATGTTGAAAATATCTTGAAGAGAAAGGAGGATGATCTTCATCACGCCAGTGCTAAACTCGCTGAGGAACAAGCTCTTTTGGCCAAACTCCAACGCCAAATCAAGGAACTTCAAGCTAGAATTGCTGAACTTGAGGAGGAACTTGAAGCTGAGAGAAACTCTCGTCAGAAGTCTGATAGAACTCGCAATGATCTCCAAAACCAACTTGAAGAAATCAGTCAACAATTGGAGCAACAAGGAGGATACACTGCTGCTCAACTTGAAGCCAACAAGAAGCGTGAGGCTGAAATTGCCAAGTTGCGTCGTGAGAAGGAGGAAGATGCCTTGAATCATGAAACTGCTATTTCTTCCCTCCGCAAGCGTCAAGGAGATGCTGTTGCTGAGCTCACCGAGCAACTTGAAACTCTTCAAAAGCTCAAGGCCAGAGCTGATGCTGAGAAGGCCAAGACTCAACGTGATCTCGAAGAAGCTCAACATGCCACTGACAGCGAAGTTCGTGCCCGTCAAGACATTGAGAAGGCTTACAAGACCATTGAAGTTCAATTTGCTGAACTTCAAACGAAGGCTGATGAGCAATCCAGACAACTTCAAGATTTTGCCGCTCTCAAGAACCGTCTCAACAATGAGAATGGCGACTTAAACCGTACTCTTGAAGAAATGGACAACCAAGTTAACTCTCTCCATCGTCTTAAGTCTACTCTTCAATCTCAACTCGATGAAACTCGTCGTAACTTCGAAGAGGAGAGCCGCGAGCGTCAAGCTCTTGCTGCCACCGCCAAGAACTTGGAGCATGAGAATGGAATTCTCCGTGAGCATCTTGATGAGGAAGGCGAGGCTAAGGCTGACTTGACCCGTCAAATTAGCAAGCTTAATGCCGAAATTCAACAATGGAAGGCTCGTTTCGATTCCGAGGGACTTAACAAGCTTGAGGAGATTGAAGCTGCCAAGAAGGCTCTTCAACTCAAGGTTCAAGAACTTACCGACACCAACGAAGGACTCTTCGCTAAGATTGCTTCTCAAGAGAAGATCCGTCACAAGTTGATGCAAGACTTGGATGATGCTCAATCTGATGTTGAGAAGGCTGCCGCCCAGGTTGCTTACTATGAGAAGCATCGTCGTCAGTTTGAGAAGATTGTCGAGGAATGGAAGAAGAAGACTGATGATCTTGCTTCTGAACTTGATGCTGCTCAACGTGATAACCGTCAGCTCTCAACTGACCTCTTCAAGGCCAAGACTGCCAATGATGAGCTCGCTGAGTATCTTGACAGCACTCGCCGTGAGAATAAGATGCTTGCTCAGGAAGTCAAGGATCTTACCGATCAACTCGGAGAAGGAGGAAGATCTGTTGCCGAACTCCAGAAGATCGTCAGAAAGCTCGAAGTTGAGAAGGAGGAGCTTCAGAAGGCTCTTGACGAGGCCGAAGCCGCCCTTGAAGCTGAAGAGGCTAAGGTTCTCAGAGCCCAAATTGAAGTTTCTCAAATCCGCAGTGAAATTGAGAAGCGTATCCAAGAGAAGGAGGAAGAGTTCGAGAATACCCGCAGAAACCATCAACGTGCTTTGGAGAGCATGCAAGCCACTCTTGAAGCTGAGACTAAGCAAAAGGAGGAGGCTCTCAGAATCAAGAAGAAGCTCGAAAGCGACATCAACGATCTTGAAATTGCCTTGGATCATGCCAACCGTGCCAACGCTGACGCTCAAAGAACCATCAAGAAATACATGGAAACTGTCCGCGAACTTCAAGTCCAAATCGAAGAGGAACAACGTCAAAAGGACGAAATCCGCGAGCAATTCCTCGCTTCCGAGAAGAGAAACGCCATCTTGCAAACCGAGAAGGACGAGTTGGCTCAACAAGCCGAAGCCGCTGAGAGAGCCCGTCGCAACGCTGAAGCTGATTGCATTGAGCTCCGTGAACAGAATAATGATCTCAACAGCCATGTCTCTGCTCTTACCGGTCAACGTCGCAAGCTCGAAGGAGAACTCCTTGCCGCCCATGCTGAACTTGAAGAGATTGGAACTGAACTCAAGAATGCTCTTGAACAAGGACAAAAGGCTTCTGCCGATGCCGCCCGTCTTGCCGAAGAACTCCGTCAAGAACAAGAACACTCAATGCACATTGAGAGAATTCGTAAGGGACTTGAACTTCAAATCAAGGAGATGCAAATCAGACTCGATGATGCTGAGAACGCGGCTTTGAAGGGAGGAAAGAAGATTATTGCTCAATTGGAGGCCAGAATTCGTGCTATTGAACAAGAGTTGGACGGAGAACAAAGACGTCATCAAGATACTGAAAAGAACTGGCGCAAGGCTGAGAGACGTGTTAAGGAAGTCGAATTCCAGATTGTTGAAGAGAAGAAGAATGAAGAGAGATTGACTGAATTGGTTGATAAACTCCAAACTAAACTCAAGATTTTCAAGCGACAGACTGAAGAAGCTGTAAGTTTGATTCTTTTTCATCAGGATTCAGGAAAATACTTTCAACATAAAAATCATAAATTATCTATTTTACAGGAAGAGGTTGCCGTCGGAAACATGAACAAATACAAGATTCTTATGGCTCAATTCGAACAAGCCGAAGAGCGTGCTGATATGGCTGAAAATGGACTTTCCAAATTGAGAAACAGAATTCGTTCATCTGCTTCCGTTATTCCACCAGATGGTTTCCCAATGATGCCATCCCCATCCAGTGCCCTTGTCAGAAGTGCATCAAATAGCCGATTCCTTTCTTAAATACCAAAAAATTCATATCTATGAAAATCAAGTTATATTCTCTGTACAAAAATATGATCAATTTGTTAAAGACATCATTATTTTTGACCCCCCGCCACACACTTTACATTTCCTGATTCCCCAAGCACACACAATCCTTTCTCCTATCTAATAAACCGTGTGATCTGAAAACTGTTGTTGTTTCTTGATCAGGATGTATCCTTGGAGGCAGAACAATCTATAATCAAGCTTGAAAATATTTTATTGAATTGCTTGAAATAGTTTGAACTTTCCGAGCCGAATAACTATTCAAGATGAGTGGATGCAAGAAGCTCTACAGTTTTTGATGTTTGTAGATTGATTCATTCTATTTTCTAGCGATTTTATGAAGATTCAAGAAAACTTTTGTAAAATTAGAACCTCATTTATAGAATTAAATGGATATTAAAAAGAATGATAATAGTCATATTCGTTTGAGTTTATGCATAATATAAACACATAAGTTTGATGAATTTCCGGAGTGGCAACAATGAAATACTGGGAAAAGAGAAAACACCTGGTTTGTATGGGGGAAAAATATAAGAGAATTCAAATAAAAGTGGTTACAAGCATTGAATGATTTCGACAGGCAACAAGTCTCTTTTCAAGAATACGATTCTCTTGAAGCATTGCATCAATCATTGTTGTTCGACTTAACCCGTTCAGTCGTTGATCACTTGAATTGGCAATCATTCTGAAATTGAGTTGACATTTATTTCTAAACATCAAATAATATATCAACTCACTTTGCATCCTCTTCCTGTCCAATTGCTCTTTTCGCTTCTTCGAGCTCTTTCTTCAGTTGCCACTGTCGATGGCGAATTTCATCTGCCTGTCGAACCATCGATAGTTTTTCTTCGTTTCGTTTTTTATCAAGAATATTTGCTTTCTTGTTTGTCGTTGCTAAAATTATTCAATTTCTTTTTGAAGTTCAAAAGTAATTTTCAACTAACCGTAAGTATGATAATCATTAGCAGATTCGTATCCAGATGATGCTGAATAACTCTGCCTCTTTGATCTTGGCATCGTTCCATTTGTAGATTTTTCGGTAGTTGAAACAACAGGAGTTTCGAAATCAGATCCAGGCGCACTTGATCCTCTTCCAGAAGATGATGTTCCTGGTCCTCCATAAGCTTTTGGTGATGTCATTTGAGCATAAGGGCTTCTCCATTGCAATTCTTCTTTACTTCCACTTGATCTTCTTTCCTTTGAACTGGAATTTCTCGTAGTTGATTTATTTGGTTTTTTTTCTCTTTCTGCAGAAGCACGTCTTCCATTCACTGCAGTTGGAAGTTTTGAATGTCTTGGTAAACTTTGATGATATCCAATAGCTGGAGAGGATGGTGGTCCAGAACCAGATGCTCCAGAAGCACTAAGTTTCGCCAGACTTCCACCAATCAACTTCTTATGGGACATAGTCGGTGTGGATGGAAGAGAAGCATTCGGAGGATCAATTCGATGAGTTGACACTGATCGATGAGTACGTCCACCTCGACAAGGTGATAGAGAAAAGTGTTGAAGTTGACGGGCAATTGAGTTGGCAATTCCCTTTTTATCATCAAGTTCCTTGTCGATAAGATTTCGTTCTCTTTTGATTTCGAGCTCTGTGATTTTGAGTTTTGCTCTTCGTTCTCTCAGAATCTCCTTTCGTTTTTCTTCTTCCATAACTTCGCGTTCTCTTTCTCTGAAAAGAAAAGAATAGACAACAGGACTACAGTAAAATAATTTTTCAGGTTTTCCTGTTTCTCATTCCACTACTTACTTCTTTCTCTCAATTTGACTCCAATCGACAACAGTGCTTCCAGAAGAGATCATACTTTGTTGCTGACAACAATTCAATCCCAATTTCACTTTTTTCTTATTCTTCATTTTATTATCTTCAATTTCTCTAACTCTTTGCATTGCATATTCTTCCAAATGACTTGCTCTTCTAAAGAAATCAGTTTCAGATACATCATTATCTGTATTCGATTGAGACGTTCCAATATTTCCATTCTGAGCATTTCTCATTGCTTCTAACTTTGCAAGAATATCATGGGAACGCATTGAAGATAGAGAAGCAGCCATCACGAGTTCCAGTTCATTTTCCTCTTGCTGTAAATGAAATTAGTTGGAAAAGGGTGAACAACCACCTGTTTTTATTTTTATTACACTAAAAACAAAGAGAACTACTCACTTTATCTTTCATCTCTGGCTCAATGTTCAAGTCTTGTTTGCTCAAAATTCTCAATGGATGATCTTTCTTTGAACCGCCCGTTGTGGCCGTAGACGTTCTCATTGATTCTTCCTCTTGTTCAATGATATCTTCCAAAGGATGAGAAAGGATTCCTACGCATTCACGGAGTTCTTCAACACTTGTGGCAGAATTTTCATAACATGGAGAAGAGAATAGAATTGATGGAGCTTCAGAAGTTTCCATCCATTGCATTATCTGCTTCATTTTACCATCATCCAAGTTGTACCTAAAATAATGGTGGTTGTGGAGAGAATAGGATATGAAGGAACTGAATCAAACTCTAAAATCTTCTAAAAAACCATTTCAAGCTTAATACTATGCACTGGGTAGATACTAGAAAAATGAAACAGTATGACTCGATTCTACTTTCGTTACCGTTCAATAAAAATCAAAACATTTATAAGAGTTGTTTAAAAAAATTACATTAATCTCTGCCAAGTGTATTTCAAATATTCCATAAGTGTGATTTGAGATCTTCGAATCTCGAATAAAGCAGAAGTTTGAGGCATTTTTGAGATGTTCTTCGTGTTCTTCTTCCTCTATTTCGGAGGATCACAAACAAAACACCAACAACGTTTCGAAATGAGAAAAGTTCGTCTGATTTCACTTACGTGATGCCACCCGGCTGCCGAAATGACAGGACGATGCCGTGTGTTCGAAGTGAAACGAGACAACGAAATGCATTTTGTGAAACGGATTGAAGAGAATGTTAGTGTGCAATAGAAATAGAACAAGAAAGAGCACTTGAAGAGATAAAGATATATGAGAATAGGGAAAAAGAGAATGCTTGACAGAAAAGATGTGAAAGCAATGATGATCGAGTTGATTTTGATTTATTTCATAGCATATCAGCTGTCTAAATGTGTGAAGAAAGGGAG
The DNA here is from genome assembly GCA_963572265.1 of Caenorhabditis doughertyi. Taxonomy (NCBI): domain Eukaryota; kingdom Metazoa; phylum Nematoda; class Chromadorea; order Rhabditida; family Rhabditidae; genus Caenorhabditis; species Caenorhabditis doughertyi. The sequence goes on from OY751557.1 coordinate 10,641,825, forward strand.
GTCTAAGCAGATAAGAATAAAGAGAAGGCTATAGATCCTATAGATTTTAAACATTTTTTATCCAAAACATGCCTTTCTAATAGAGGTTGTTTATTTTCCTAATACAAGAATTTTTGAAAACTTACTTGGACTTGGCCTTCATCAACGGAATACTTGGTTGAGTAATCATGATTCCGAAATCGTCACGTCTCTGAAATTATTCTTCGTTTATTTCAGCAAAAAGTGAGGAAACCAAAACAATAACTTCCTCTTCACACCTCTAATTGTTTTAAAGTATCAATTTCACATTTATTTTTTCATCTTCAGGTGATTTCTGGAACAACCCTTTGACACCTAGACATAATATGAAGTTTTGTTATGACGTACCACTCAGTGACACTTCTTTTCATGTCATCTGATATCTTTAGTTCTTCTCATATCCTCAAAATGACACCTAACTCCCTAAACAAAACGATAGGAATGCTCACCTCTGCAGTCTTTCCACCGAATGCGTTTGGAGCCGATGGAACAGGGGATGCACACGATGAACTGGGTGGAGAACACAACTCGTCGTACAGTTTAAGATGAGGTGATAAGAAGGGAGTATGTCCACGAAGCATGGGCGGGATCGAATGAATACAACCGTCGTGACAGTTGTGTGTTGGAGACGACTGAAATTGATTTTTTATGAATTGGGGAGAAAAAGTTTATGATAATGACGAAAATAACGAACATTTTTCTATTGTTTTTATAGTTTTGAGACAGCTAAGTGGTCTGTTTTAAACTAAAAACTGACCGATCTTATTTCTTCAGAATCAGAATAGGTCAGCTAAGACTAGACGAACGTGTGAGTCAGAGAAAACGTTCACAAGAATGAGGCAAACAGTAACATCAAATCAGTGGTAGCGTTTACAGGTGGCTAATTGCCTAAATATACCAAAACAACACTAAAAACAAGCAATTAAATACTGTACCATATGTATTAGAGGGAACCTTGAACTGGTAAGTGTTCCTTTTTATTACACTTTGTACACCTGTCGACTGAACTACAGTCAATTTTTAGATATCTAGAGAATGAATCAATAAATGAAAAGTTGGGATCAATGACAAAATGATCGACGGAAACAGTTATGGCTTGTCATTTTTACGGGGGGAGGCTGTTTATGTGTTTGTCAGGAGATGGGACTGTTCAACAGAAATGCATGCGGAAGGATTGGGTCATAAACTGTATAGGGCTAAAAGAGGATGAATTATTACCCAATCTTATGGGAAGAAAGTTGGAAAGTCTTTGCAACTACTGTAGTTGAAAAGCGGGGGTGGTCATTCTTCTCCCAAAACTAGCTCAATATTCAAATTAGTTCAAATATGGAAAGACGCTAGTACTGCTCCTTTTCTCTTTTCTATTCTTCTCCGCATAACTCCGCCCCAAAATAATTTTAATTCAAAAGTGCAAATCATCGAGAAGGATGTACATAGTACGGAAAGACAAATTGTTTACATTTGACACGGCGGTCGAGAAGAAAATGGGGTCGTCCTTTTCACCAGTTTGCACCAACACCAGTTTATATTACATTCCAAATGACCTACTATCCAGAACATTTGGAACGAAAAGACAATTGGATTCTGGAGCCAATGTGCTCCGCCAACAATAACATGTCATAAAAGTATGTTAACAGGTGTGACCGATATGTGAGAAAATGAGAGAAGATGAATAAAGATAAGGAAGAAAAGGGCGGTCAGATGAAACAAGCCGACGATGTTTCTAGTTGCGCCATCCAAGTTTTTATGGATGATGGGGTCTCGCGAAAAGAGAAAAGGTGTGGAAAATTTATGAGCATTACGTAATTATAAGACAGATAACAAACACTATCTATGGACCCTTTTTTGAATATTATGAGTTGTTCTAGTTGCAAGTATGGAGAAAATCGAATATTGAAGTTTGTTTTTTTCTGCTCAAAAGCCAAACTTTAGAAACATTTTCTAAAAATATTAGCTTCAAGGCTAGCTCATGAATGAATATATCCAAATTGAGAATTCCATCCATCATCGAAAAGTTGACCTAGTGCTGACCTAAGTATCATTACAAGTATCAAGATGGTTACATAACAAATCCCACTCATCCATGTATCCGAAAGAAGAGCTCTCTTTCTATCTGAAGCGGCTTGCAAAAAAGACTTGAAAGAAAGGTAGACGATTTGAGTAAACATTGTTGCATACGTATGTATTATTACTATTCTATTTGCATAGTCTCATGGAAAAACATGATGTAGAAGAGGATACATTCATAAAAACTACATAGTATCATAGAAGACAAAAACTGAATGAGCCGAAGGATATCTTGTTGCTCTTTTTGATGGTTTTTGTATCTTTTAAGGGAATTCTTTCTGGTGATTCCGCATATGTTTGCACACACTTAATTAGATCGTCGTCTTTCTCGCACGGAGCACTCTTTGACACGTTTCTAAAGGTGAAAGGCTTTCTGTCTTCCGCTTCATGTGAACACCGGAAGGATTGTTATAATGATGAGGAGAGGGAAAGAGAGAGAGAGAAGGCACTTTATATGGAAACAATAGGAATGATTGTTGACAGAGAGATGTATCTTTTGGATAAAAGAGCTACCGACGACAAAAGCTTGATGAAGTGAGAAGAAAGAGCATATTGGTTTCTAGTGGTTTCGAGATACATATGGTTTGAAAGGAAGTCAAAAAGACAGCACTTGTATTGGAAGAGTACCTAACCTCAATCTTCAAAATTTCCAATTTTTAAAGACAACGAAACATTCATTGCCAGTGTGCTTTTGATTAAAGAAAACTGATAATTATCCTATCTAGTCAAAAAGTCTTAACAGTTTGATAAGCAATCCTTCTCATTTTGAGAATTTTCCTTTTTAAATTAAGTCTGATTTTTTTAATTCAGAGAATGAACGTACCTTTGTCTCAACACTCAATGGTTTGCTCAAAACCTCTCCACCGTTGTGATTTCGTGTCGTCCGATGAAGTGGCCGAATTGATGTAGGTGTTGATGGCACTGAAAATTTTAGTTTTTCATCGAGTTTCACCAATTTATTTGAAAAAAAAAATGAATAAATTAGATTAGCTATTACCTTGAGCGAAAAAAGAGTATGGCCTCTCGAAAAGCAACATAATACTTAGAAGTGTTGAGAAAGTAGAGGATAGAAGTGGGTACCAAAAAAGAGACCGCTCAAATCTAATACGGTCCTTCCTTTTTCTCTTTTCTTCACTCGCGCAACTCTCTAATCTGTCGAGCAGAGATGAGCCGTGAGGTGTTTTATGAGGGGGGTGAAGGGGGTTGCCTGTGCACCGGACCTTTTAGGCGGCCAGAATGTTTACAATCGGGTATATGACGAGGAGAGAGAAAGAGAAAGAGACCAGGACCGCCCTTCAAGCGATTTACCGCCAATTTCTGTGCTATCTCAATCTTTTTGGATTGGAGATCGACAATCTTTTAGAGCATCTGATCGAACGATGACTTAGAGCGGCGAGTGGTTGAATGGAGGGGGATAGGAAGCGATTTTATGGTTGTGTTGTGTTCGATATCTAGCTATCCTACTACTATTTTTACTACTTTATCTAACTCTAACAGCTTTTATCGCTTTTGAATTGCACACGGAGGGATGGAAACAAGAAAGTTTTACTTTGGATTCAGGGATGAAACAGAAATAAAAGAGGGAAAGAGTTATGACAAACACATGAGAATTTATTGAACTACATAGTTAGATAACATCGGTTGGGAATTTGTTGAGTTCTTGAGAATGCGAACGTTAGCATGACAAAACATTGGAGGAATTCATTCGTTTCGAATAGTTACGATAGTTATAACTCCCAGAAGTTGGTCCCTCTAATACAAGGGCAAGAGTCTTGAAGCTCAAATTTCTTGCATGATGCAAATTGAACATATTGTTATTAGAAGTTTAATACTATCAAGATTATTCAGTGCTAGGGATAGCTACGACGTCAAAGCTTTGAACATTTCAATCTTTGCAGAGCAACTACTGTAATATATCTCAAATGGTTTTCATCAATTCCTCTTCATTCTTCTAAAAACTCATTCACCAACTAGATCGAGAGTTCTTTTACCAAAGAGTTTCCAAATAATTAATTTTGCAAAAGTCAAAAAACAAAGAAACACGGTGCGGAAAATAAAATGAGAGTAACAAAAATGTGTATGCGACAGCCGGGTGTCTTTTTCCTATTCTTCGGGTTACTCTTCTCAACAAGAGCCCCGGTCTGAAGAAACAAGAAGAACTGAGAAATGAGAAATGATTGATGATGTCACTTTTTGTGTCACTTTTTTGTCGTTTTCCGGGGGTAGAGTGCCCTCTCGAGAAACAAAATTCATTTGTGGGAAACCAAAAATCCCCTTGTTGCAGGCAAGTTGTTCAAGTAATAAGATAAAAGAGACACCGTACTTAGGCGGTGTGATTATCACCTCATTTAATGAAAATATTGATGTTTTATAGACAAGATTCTCACCCAATTCACACCATGTGACTCTTTTTTTCAGTTCGGCAGGAGTAAAATTAAAATGTGATGAGTGAATTTTTCGGATCTATTGAGTCATAGGATTTATCATCTGCTGATTTTCAAGAGGTAAGTTTGTGATTATGAAATTTCGGATCAAGAGTTCTTTTAGGAAATGGTTCGAATTCAATTTTTCAAAGTATGTGTGACGAAGAATTTTTTAAAAACACTTTCAGATATAGTTAGGAAACTATTTTTTGGTGGACATCGGAAAAAAATTAGGAAAGCTTTTATGAAGATTATAGATGTATTTGGATTTTTGAGTAGTGCGATTTGATAACAATAGAGTTATCAAGTTTGAAAAATACAAAAAATACGAATTGCACCTATATAACCCGAGATCCGAGGACCCGGCTCTTCAACAAAATAACGATGATAATGATGGGAAAAGATAGCGAGATGCGAACGAGAAAAATGAAAAAAAAATGCGGGCGGCTCGTAAATCAGATATCTGAGTCAATTAATCTTCCTCTTTCCTAGACTATCCTTCTCTTTTTTCTTTTTAAAACTCACTTGTTGTGGATGCTGGTGACGCAGTTCTTGAACAACTTGGACCAAGGAATATAACAGTTTCAGCTGTACTTAATTCAGATCCAGATTCTAATTCAAATCTTCGTGGCGCTCTTGGTGTTCCTCCTGGAGTTATTGTAGTCGTTCCACAGGATGATGACGATGCATTTGAATCCATTGTTCCAGTGGAAAATGCCTAAAATTAAAATAGTTATAATTTGATCATTTGACTGACGACCAAGAAAAAATCGGACAGGAAATGCGACTAATGCGGAAAAAGAAGGTGAAGCGCTCATGTTTTTTCTTTGTAAATATACAAATACAAGCATCGTTCATTTCTACAAAAGAGGATCAAATTTCGATTATATGGTATTATGTTGGCTGCCGCGATATTAATATTTAGGTTATGATGATGCCTGTTGGGACCGGATTCCTATGAAAAGAAAAGTTTGTAGAAAAGAGAAAAGGTCAAAGAATGATACGAACTTTCTTATTTCTAAAGTGAGAAAACTATTCTTAAAGCTTTAGAAGTAGAAAATTTGAAAAGATTTCTCACATTACCACATAAAACCGGTTAATCATTCAATGACCTCGTAGCGTCTCCTAAACAAACATTCTACCTGGGAACTCGTGAAAGATTTGCACAAAGTGCATTTACTCTACATAACTTTTTGAGCCTCAGTCTCAAACACATCTTTACGCTAAGGCTATATTATATATCGTTTCTTAATTGTGTAAAAAACTCACTCCAGATGGTTTTCTTCCATGTACCCTTACAGTTTTTGCTCTAGTCTTGGCAATTCTGAGAGCTAAATCTGCAATGTGCTGGTTGTCGTCGCCCATATTTCCGAATGAAAAAAGGAATGTTGTGAATCTTGAAGTACCGAGAGCACACCGAATAAGTTGACACACCGACGAGTCCCTGTAAACAAAATACGTTGATTCTTGAGGAATTCCTACTTTGACACATCTCAGACACTTGTCAAACTTCTTTCAATTCCCCAGAAAGAACTTCTGCAAGTAGTTGTACGCAGCAATTTGTTATTTATTCTTTCTGTACGATGACATCAAAAAGAAGGAGAGAAAAGGAGGAGAGAGAAAGATAAAATTCATTTTGTTCCCGAGGGAGAATAAGAACAACTTTGGCTCTTTCGGCAACCGGAAAGAGGGTATTGCTCACCGAAAAGAACAAGAAGAAAGGCAAGAAGTTTGATTAATTGATGGGTCAAAAGCTTCAATTTTTACATTTTTATGGAAATTTTGATTGTGAGATTCTAGATAACTTGAGTCATATTTTTACGAAAAGGGTTCTGAATATTGTAGATTATTTAACAGTTTTTTTCCAACTTCCTGTCCTCATCACTCTTCTCTTTTCCCTTTTTCCGTTCATCCCACCCGCTGGTTTTTTTTTCAACTGCCAATGAAAGTGTCATCACTTCTTTCCTCTTCTTCCCCTTCTCATTTCCTTCAAAAACATCAGGAGGTACCATCTAAAAGAGAAATCAAAAACGACACCAATTCATCTAATCCTTTGCAGTTGTGTTGGGTTGCGCACACACACCCACTCACACGTCTACGGAAGCGGCTTCTTCTCTTTGATGTTCTCCGAATGGATAGAAGAAGGAGCCATGTTGGAAGAAAGAAGAAGAAGAAGCGCCGGCGCCCAATACATACTCACACCTCACTCCCAATCTCCGCGCAAATAATGATCCCAATGACAACTGGTTCAATAAAAACGTGGTAATAAATTAAAAGGTGACTAGGAAATCTTCTCTTAATCTTTCCGACCGGTAAGAAAGAAGGTTGATTGAGATGAAGTGGGTAATTGAAAGGAATGAATGAGAAAAATGAACCACGTGGCATAATATGAGATGTGAGTAAAATTCTTAGATTTCAAGCTTATTCACCTTGATGGAATATGCTTATTCCTTTGAACCATTGCCAGTAGAATACTTCCTAATGCTGGCATTGTCATTCCTCCATTATCTGAGTTTCTTTCTCCGATTCCCATATCCAAAAAACATAATCGACGACGTCCTCCTTGCATTTTATCACCCATTTTATACGAATACAGGCTCAATGATATGAAAACGTGACTTGTTCGATGTGTTTGTTCGTCTTCTGAAAAACATCGATTGAATGGTTCAACTAGAAAAAAAAACTCACGAATAAGTCTATGATCGACTGCTGTATTCAGATAAAACAGTGCTTGATCAACGGTCTCCACCCGAATTTCGCTTTCATTATCAATGAAAACTCCAGTTCTCGCATCATCAACCATTTTAACAACTCGATGACGTGGATCTGGATTGAATGGACTCAGCAAGTCAACGATTGAAGAATCCTTTTGAGATACCATAATCGCTGACATTCGAACTTGAATTCGTTCTTCAGGATCTCTGTAAATAAAACGAAAAAGTTGGAAGAATAATTGGTGAAATCTCACTTATTTTCATCAAGTGAACTCATCAATTGTGCAATTGCCATTTGCACCAACCCGTTTCTTGACACACTATTCCCGTAAAGTCGTTCGTCTTTTCCTGAAAATTACTACTATTCAGTTGCAAGCTTAGATAAATTGGTAAATGCAAGACGCCATGTAACCTTGGATTATGCTAACTGTCTTCGTAAATTTGGATTGATTCATGTCGCAGTTTCTTCACATTTACCAACTTTGATTAATAGTTTTTTTTTCATTAGTTTGCAACATTAGAAACTTCTAATTAATACTTTCAATCTTACCATTTGCTTTGGCACCCATCGCCAAAACTGTTGCATCGTTTCCAGCAAAAACCGAATTGATAGTATCCGCCAGGCAAGCAGAATACATATCATTCTGAGTTGTATTTGTTTTGAAGATGTGATCGAATGTTGTTTTTGAATAGTTCTTCCCATTGATTTGTAGATGTTGATCGGTTACTGTGCATCTTTCGTATTCAACATCTTCACTGCTTATGGATGCACATAATCGAAGCTAAAATAAAAATCTTTATCAGTTTACATAAGTATTCTGAAGCTTACTTTCGGAATCGTTCGCAACGGCGAATGAAGAAGCAGCGAGCTCTTACTTGTGCATGCCTCCATTCATAAGGTCTGAATAAAATGTTGATAAGAACCATTGAAACAATTAAAAAAAACGAACACGGAAAGAAGGAAAAACAAAGAAAAATGAAAGAGGAAATGCCGCAAAAAAAAGGAAAAAGCGAGGGAGGAAAGAAGGGTCAGTTGTGATAAAAAGACGGACGGAACTGTTATCATCAAAAGAGAGAAAAAGAGTATGTCCATATAAGCGTGTCTACATAAATAATCAAGAGTGGGATTCATCGTTTCATCTTACCGACGAACACCCTTTCAATGAATAGGAAGAGAGGAAAATGAGATTGGCACTGAGCCAATAAAAATATTCTATTTTTTGGGGGTATGAATCATAAATTGGCAGGAAAATAGATAAAAAGATAATATATTCAGTATATAAATAGAATCAATTCTCAGATCTTATTGGAAGTAGCCCAAGTTTTTAATGCCAATCGTGATTCTCTATTTAACACAAAAGTCCCACAGCAGCCCCGTTATGCCTTTTATCAAGAAACACGTACTCAATTATTTCTGGAACATTTCAGTTGAAACAATACACAAAAACATAAAAACTCTCCGAAAAACTGATAAAAATTGATGTCATTTTCTTCTGTTAATATTTGAAAAGAAAGAAAGTGCCCGCCGAAAAAAAGGCGATGAGTCAATATCGGAAGAGAGGACCAAAAGGGGTACCCAGTGACAATGAAACCTATTCATCGTGGGAATTATTTTTGAATTGAATAGAATAGAGAGTACGGTTTGGCAGAGGAATGAACTATACGTTTTTTTGAATTTATGTTGTTGAAGCTTTCGAAAGAGGGAAGAGCCAGACCGATTGAAAGAGTCATTAACATGATCACCACATGGAGTGGTGCCAGTTACAAAACGATCAAATAGTGACCCTTTTAATGTACTATTATGTTGCCTTTTTGATAAAAATTTTGAAAAATCCAATCCCAGATAATTTCCAAAATTATACAACTTTACTTAGTTCGTCAATAACTGAAACCTATACTAATTGTACTCAAAAGATATATCGATATCAGTTATTTTCGGAAAGAATGCACATGAAATAAAGGAAGGAAGAAGAGAGAATCCGTGGTAATTTGACCTCCCTTAGGAATGAATTGAGTTGAGAAAAAAGAAAAGTAGAGTGAGAAGATTTTTGAAACGGACGAAAGAAAGTGAGAAAAATGAGAAGAGTGCAACAAATTTTTGTTTGAAACATCAAAAAAAAAAATAGAAAAGAGTAAAACACAGAGTAGTAGTTCATATTTTGACAACTGTTTGGATATCTAGAAGTTACTGAGGCTACTACAGTTTTGTCAAAAAACCCATCAATACTTTGGATAGAAATTAATATCTCGACACTTTTGAGGATCTAGAAATCCTAGCGTTTTGAACAAGGTAGAATTATGCTCTAACTAAGAACTGAATCTAAAAAAACGCCTACTGCTTCAGCCAAGCGTTCAAAACATAAATGTTTTTCTCACTGTTTGTAAGGATTTCAGCTTCAAACATTCTTCTAAAAATGACATCACAAGGACTAGAAAAAAACCAAAAAAAAAGCAGTCATCTGGAGAATTCAAAGGAAGTGATCACATCTGTTGAGCACATTTCTTCTCCTTTTTACAAACATCCGGTCCTCAGATGGTAGAATTTTGTGATAAAGGTCAAAGTTTTCAATGGAAAGGATTTGATTTCAACACCCTCCTAATAAACAACAACAACAATATAAATAAGAAAAACGGAAGGAGAAAAAAGTGGGCGGAGTCTCCGTTCGCAGTTGCGCAACATGAAAGAAAAGGATGAGTAAAATGTATAGGGAAGACAGAGAGTTGGTTTCCTTTTCTTCTCTCTGTCCCAACATCTTCTTCTTCGTTTCCTTCAGAAAATAGTGGGTGGAGTCTACTTCTTTTAAGAAAGAAAGAGAGATAGACACATATGTCTTTTGGCCCAATTCCAATGGTCCCTTAATGCAATAGAGTGAGAAACGGGACATCCACGGGGGCAAGAAAAGGAGAAGCAGTGGACGGAGGACAACTATGGCGCAATCAGCTTCTGAAGGAAAACGAAGAAATTGTACAAAATGTTTCTGAGTAAAGAACGAGTGGACACACGAATTCATGGTAGGAAATAGGAAGAAGAGGAGGAGAAGGAGGAGAAGACTTGATTAGGGAAATGAGGAAAAAGGATTGGTGGTCCCTACTATAGTGCTTCCTAATTGTAAAGGGCAAGTGGGGGAGAGGAGGAGAAGCTTAAAAATATGGAAAGGTACTATCGTAGGACACTTTTGAAGACAGATCTAATTGTAGGTTCTTAAAATTGGATACTGTTCAGATAGCAAAGGATATTTCATCTAGGTTAACCAGGGTTAAAACTGTAGCTGAAGCTAATTGGATCAATCACAATTTTAACGACGTCTGGAGCCCCGTACTCCTGGACCGTAGGACATACCATTACCAAATATTCTGCCTAAAACTTTCAAGTAGCAAAAAGGTGTTCTGGAACAGCTGGCTGATAATTCAAAAACTCTAGTATATATTGTGTCCACATATCCGTTTGAATGTAGTAATTTGAGACTGAACCCTTCGAGACTCATCTTCACTCCTCCCTCATCTTCCCCCCCTTCCTCTCATCTCATCGTCAAAAATCACTATATTTCATGACATATGTGCCATTTGACTGTCACGGAGTCTGAAGAAATAGTGTAGGGAATCAGGAGAAGCAGACATAAAAAGAATACATAAAAGTGACCAAGTGATTACGAGAATTTCGGAGCAGCATAAGAATCCAGTTAAGATGTTTATCAGATGATTCGATGGGAATTCAGAAGTGGATATAGATGAAGCAAATTATTTAACGAATTAGTGATTTGAGGAAGAAATTTGATGGGATTTTAGATTCAAGGAAGATATACTGAGAAACATCAGAAAATAGAAGAAATTGACCAATCAAATTGAAACAATAACGTTATTCTATAGTCTTTGTGAAATGATTGTGGCTAATAAGGAAAGATGACGAAGAGAAAACGAAGAAGACGCAATGATGATCCATGTGTCGGCTAATCAAATTTTGTGACTAGTGAACTCAAATTCAAAATTCGGAACTTGAGAATTCAAACTGGGACCAACAGAGAGGAAGAAGATGAAGGCAAATTGAGTTACCCTTTGAGGGTTTCAATGCTCGTCCATCGGAATGATCACATTTAGTAATCATGAACATACAAACTAGAGATTAGAGAGGAGTCTTATAAAAGTTCGAATGGATAATGAGTTGTGGGACATATTGGGTCTGTCAGAGAGCTCATTCTGTGAAAAACGATTCTAGTTGTCAGAAGTATAAGTTCTGAGATGGGAAATTACAGTCACTTCAGTCGTCCTAATCTCAAACTAATCGCTAAAACTTGTCTCTAATTGAAATCTTCGAAAACTGACATACCTGCCAATAGAATTAGTTCTTCCGTTTGCCAGTTTACTTCAATAAAAAACTGGCCAGTTCTCTTTTTTCTCATTTTGGGTTCTAATCGGTTTCTCGGTGTAATTAGTATTCTTCTTCTATCCGACCGCCCATGGTGGTCACACAAAATTGGAGATTATGATCTTCAGGGACGACGCCAAGAAAACGAAGATTTGTGTGAAACCGAGAATGGCATTTAGAAGGTGTGAATTCAAAAAAAAAACAGTTCATCACAAATCATCGACAGCCGTTTCGGTTTTAGAGGTTAGAGGGAGAGATGAAGGAGGGAAGGAGGTATTTTGAATAAAGAGGGAATGGAAATATTAGAGGGCGGTACAGTTAAAAGAGGAAACGGAAGAGCAAATAATTGTAGATAAAACCAGGTGAATAAATTTAGTAAATAGGAAGAATAGAATGAGCGAACAGTGATGGTACAGTGTGAAAACACGTGTAGAGAATAACATGGAAAATATTCTGTATAAGTTCATTTAAGGTTCTGATTTGGGTGCTTTTGTAATAGAGCCAGGTTTAGTTCGTATTACAAAAATAATAACTACTCTTCCTAGAACAGACTTGAGTGGCTCCTAGATAATCCCAAAGACAAGAACGAAAGTGAAAAGTGTCTCATCTTTCTATATTTTTTTCATTCTGTTTTTGCAATCATTTCTTCTCCTTCCGCCATCATCATCTCCTACGCTTTTCCTCCTCCCTATTCATCTTGATTGATCTTTTATTGTAAATAAGAAATCGAATCTTTTTTCTTTTCATTGGCAGAAGAATGAATGAATCCGACAATTATCAAGTGATAACACGTGGAAAGATATCAGGTGCTCTATAGGAGAAGTGATCCAAAAACAACAATTTTTGCTCTAATTCAAAGTTCAAAACAAAAAGAAGTGGAGGTAAATGATGTTGCTCCACCCAATGGACACCAGTCTCCCGAGTAACAGGTGTCGGGAAAAAGATTGTTGCGAAGAGATTTTTCTTTTTACATTTGGAAAAAAAAGAAGAAAACGAATGAGACAAATGTACGAAATTTGCCAATGATTGATTGATGGTTGTAGGTGTGAAGTGCGTGAAAAAAGTTCCACGTTTTGTTTGTGAAGAGGGAGGAGAAGAAGAGGTTGGGTTAAGCTCAAGAATCAATTGCTATCAAATTAATCTTATTTAATTGACACCTGGTTGCAACTGATAACCTCCGGAAGATAAGAAATTGAAACAACAGAGAGAAGAAGAACTGGATTGAGGGTTCGGAGAGGCATTATGTAAAAGAAGGATGAGGGACGTTCTAAAAGAGGTTTATTTTCAGGAGCCGATAAGTAGGTTTGAAATATGTCGAATTCGAACATGGCATAGTTCTCAACTATTAAAATACTCAACTGATCAAACAAATGTTTGATTTTCAGAACGTTTCGCTATTCCGTGTTTTCAGTGGCTTGAAATCTGACTAATGGAAAAGAAATTCGGACAAGCTCCTTTTCTGGTTAAACTCTCAAATAGTTTTGCCAAAAACTGAAGCTAGCTGTCAATAACTTAATGAACTTAGTACCGTACTTTTGTCATTGTTCCAACTCATAATCCTAATTGACTTCTCAAACGACTCGGTCTAAAGATAACAAATCAAAAAACACTCGAATTGCAAAATGATAAGTACAGTTCTGTTTCGGATTGCATCAATTTTGTGGTAGCAGCAGCAGCAGCACAACCAACCACACACTCATATGCTAATCGGATTGTAGACTATGGAAATTAGAGAAACGCAGTATACTGCAGTACTGACTATGAGAGAGAAGGGAAGTAGAATACAAAAGAATATGAAAAAGAGAAAAGATAATAGATAGAGAGAGAGAGTACACGTGTATCTATATTGTTATGGTAATTCTCTTGATTGGGATGATTATGAATAAGAAATTTGAGACGGTACGAAATGAAATAGCTACGTGGATAGAGCATCTGCACTTCATCTGGGCATCGTCCTTTTCATGTCTCTCACAGTTCGTTTAGGTTTTTGAATGCTCCTGAGCGCCTGGACAGCTCTTCAAGACATTTGGAACTTCAAGAGAATCTTATAGAAGGGCAAAACAATTCAGCCACAAAGCATTATGATAAAAAAGTGTAGATTCCCAAATTTAGAACTACATACTTCCCGACTAGAGAAAACCGTAGCTCCTGGATACTCAAACCTAAAACTGTGAATTAAAAAGAGAATAAGTGAAATGAGAAGTGAAAATGATATAACCTTTTCGTATTCCAAAACCTAAATGATGAAGAAAGAAGAAGAAGCTGGCTGTCACATCAAATTGTCGCCAGAATTATGTTATATGCATTATGAATCAGTGAAAAGAAGGAGAATTCAACATATGTTGGCAGCCTGCTTCATTTCTTCCTTTCCCCTTTTCTCATTACCTCATTACTACCGTAAATCAAGAACCTATAATCTATTGCCACGTCATCTTCTCCGGAGAGTCTTCATATAATTCAAATAAATAATAATAAAGCATCATCTTACCTAACATAATCCAGAGACGAGAAAGTGATTGAACCTAAACGAAATGAGATGGGGGAATAGACAGAGAGTACTGTCATTAAAGGATCATCACGTAACCATATAGATTGAAGTACGTAATTACGGGCGGTCCGATGAAATACGCATGGGCGGTCTGTTTTCTGTTTTTCAGTGGGTTTAGGAATACGATTGGGAGGGAAATTGAAATGTTGAATCCATCTCTTCAGTTCGGTGGTCCAGGAAATTGTGGAGCACTTCACAAGCTCTCCAGTCCTTCTCTTTCCATCTTTTTGCTCATTATTCTAATGTGACACCACCCAAAAGAGAGCAAAGAAATGGAAAAGCATTTGCAAAAAGATCGGATTAGAAAGGAAGAAAAGAAGAAGGGAGGGACCATGATGCCATCGAAAAAGCACAGGGACAACAACAGGAAATTGGATTGGCGGCACCAGAGAATACGAAGAATGAGTTGATAAATGAGTATTAGAATAAAGGAATAAGTAAATGTGAAAAAGAAAATATACAAAAAGGAAGTAGATAAGACTAATGGTAAGAAGAAGATTTCATGATTCTGCATGGAACTGAGATTTTCTGAAGTTCCATCGAACGATCAGAAAATCTTCAAAAGGAGTTATGGTTGAAGTAGACACATCTGTTATATATGGATAGATGGAACTTCAAAAATACCGACAGTTTCTCTTTTGAAAAAATAGCACATTTTTGATTTCAACCAATCCACTTGACGTGGAATATCCTTCAATTTGAAAAAAATCTTCAATCAAAGGGACCGCCTAACAAAAATACTAAAATAAGGAATCACTTGAATCGTTGAAGTACTGGTTTCTGAAGAAAGAACAAAAAGAATTCATTAAGTTCAAAAAGGGTAAGACTTCAAATGAAATGAAAAGTATTTTCTACTTACCTGCTGATCCCATTAATTCATCCAAAAACATCTGCGAATGATTTCCAATTCACCTCGTAGTCGTCGGCATATTCGAAGGATACCGAGACATGTGGCGCCAAATGAAGCCTATCTCTGCACATGAAACTCCGCCCATTCCGACCCAGAGAGGGTGAAGAAAAGACAAGTGAAAAAAAGGTATTTAAACTATTCTTAATGACGGTCGACGGCACTGAATGAATAAAAATAAGAAGATTTTGGTGGTAGAGGACGTTGATAGCCATAAAAATTGAATCGGATCGGAAGAAAAAAGAAAGAAAGAGATCATAGCGTTAACGACTTCAATTAGGATAGATGACATGAGTTGAATTAGATGAATAAAAGGTAACGGAAGGAGTGAAGAAGAAGATGATGATATCGAAGATTATTATGACCTGGAACAGCTGCACAAGCATTTTTATTACTCGAAAGAGGACCTCTCAGTTACCGTTTGCGCAGTGGAATGTGCTTCATATCTGGGTCTCCAGGAAAAGCATGATCTTTAGTTGGCATGTGTTCGCAGATGTTTTCTATGTCGAATAACAAGAAGAAGATGAACGTTTTTGAAGAGGTGGAAGTCACTTCTTTCTCAAGTGGATTAGGTAACTGTAGAGGGTAGGAGTGAAGACAAATGGTCATTTGAAAAGAGTATTTTCTAATTGGTTGTTTTTGGAAGCTTAGCTGTAGTATGTAAAAAAAAGTCTTGACCCAGGAAAACATTTTGCGGCTCTTGATAATTCAATTATAGTTTCTTCTCGTTTCTCTTACGCGTTTTACAATGTCATGACTTCTATTCTTTCGTACTCATTTCCAAGATCTTCAGAAAAAAAATCTTCAGTTAAATGCCACAAAAAAACATAGAAAACAATCACAATGAAGGAGAAAAACAGGCACATAAATTGAGCAAATGATATGATTTGGCAACTATTATCTGACGTACAATGAAATATGAAAGCACATAACTACTAGACAAAAACGGGAAGAGAGTGGAAAAAAAAGAAAGAAAAACAAATGAATGGACTAAAGAAGAATAGGGGAGAAAAGTGGAAGAGTGGAGACTTATGCAAACGTTTGATTAATCACCTCCTCGGCTTCTTTGGTGTGATGTTCGCCGATGGCTGTGGCAGTCCATGCGAGTTCCCGACGACCAGCGAATTTCAGCTGAAATATGTTTTCTTTGTTTTTGGAGGGATACTGTAGGTGGAACATGGAATTGATTCTTACAAATTACTCACCCGAACTCCTAAAGCATTTTCGAATCTCGGTCTGACAAATGACCATGCTCCGGCGTTCCGTGGTTCCTCTTGTGACCAAACGAATTCTGCAAGGAAAAGGATGAAATAGTTTTGCTTTTAATCTCACAACAACTCTTTCGGTCACTTTGACATCATAAATCTTTGGGAGTTCTTCGTTCAGTTTGGTGTGAAAAGACCTCCCGTGCCATTTTGCTTGACCATATTTCACTCCCGAAGAGTGACAGTTGAAAGGAGGGAAAACTAGAAGTAGAAGGAGAAGAAGGGAACAAAGTGAAAAAGTGGTCACTCGAGGAGAGGGAAATGATTGCGGTGACACTTAGACCTCCATGCCAACTCAAGAGAAATTTGAATGTGTTCGTAAATGTCTAGTTTACTGTAATTTCATTTATGAATATCATCCTCAATCTTTGGTCTTTTCTCATCCTTCTAAGCCAAAACTCATCATTAACAGTATACTGTATTTCTTTTTGAGATAAAATCTAGACCACCCAGTCAGACAGGTACTTCCAAAAAAGTGAGGCTTATCCTCATCAAATCTACTCGATTTTAATGACTAAGTTCTCAACAAAGTGCAGATGAGTAGTGAGAAAAGAGAGAGGAAGCGCCGAAGACTCATTATTCAAATCGGCCACTCTTTTTCATGTCCCAAATCTGTCTAATCTTTTCGTTGCAATTGGAGGCCAGAAAAAAACTGCTGAAGTGGTAAGAATGTGAAGAAAGAAAGAGGCACGGTGAACGGTGAACGAACTTTTCTTTTTTATTATTTCGGGCGCCCAAAACCTTGAGTACATCAATCACTTCAAGGTGAAATCAGAAGTTGTAATGAGACTGACGATTAGTTGGATAAGCTTGGGGTAAAATTGAGAGAGAGGGTATGGTAGTTTCTCTAATATAACTGCATTTTTCCTACCTTGTGCTCCTGGATATTTCTTCAACACCGCTTGCAAATCGACTACCGGGAATGGACACAGCATTTCAACTCTGACAATTGCTACTGAATCCTTTAGTCCTCTTTCATCACGAGCCTTCTCAACAGCAATCCAATGCTTTCCAGATACAAAAATAACTTTTTTAATCTTTTGAGCCGATGTTGAAACATCTTCTGAGATCACATTTCGATAAGTGGTTCCTGGCGCGAATTCGCCGATTCTGGAGGCGGCCTGTAACAAAAAAAGAGCGGTAAAGGAAAGAACAGATTAGAAAGGGGAAAGAGAGGTGTAACTTTTTTATGGGTATTGTGTAAAACTTCTCCCTCTTTGACTCTCTAAATGACGGTGTTTAACTGACCTTCGGATGACGTAACAATATCTTTGGACCGACAACAATCAGCGGTTTTCGGTAGTTGGGAACGACCTGCAAATGTAGATGAGTTTGAATTTGTGATGAGACAAGGCTAATTGGATAATTGATCATTTAAATCAGAAAGGAGGATATTAAAAGAGTTAGAGAAAGAATGACGCCCTTGAAAGTTTCGAAATCATTCGACAAAAGATTTTATGATCAATTGTTTTATGGGATACTCCTTACTTGTTTTCTCAATAGATGAAAATATTGAGCACTTGTCGTTGGGTTTGCAATTCTCATGTTCACATTCTCCCCATCAACTGGAGTTTGATCTTCTCGTGAATCACAAATTTGCAAGAATCTCTCCATTCTACAACTACTGTGCTCTGGACCAGCTCCATCGAATCCATGAGGAAGAAGCATTGTTAGTCCAGACGATGTGAGCCATTTGCTTTCTGCGGAGGCAATGAATGTATCAATTATGATTTGAGCACCATTGAAAAAGTCTCCAAATTGTGCTTCCCAGACGCACAGACGACGTGGATTTTCAGAAGAGAATCCCCATTCAAACCCAAGGATAGCTTCTTCGGAAAGAAGATTATTAGCAACTTCAAGTTGATTTTTCTGTCCTTCCACAAGTTCATTCAATGGAATATGAATCTGATCTGTTGATTGATCA
Organism: Caenorhabditis doughertyi; assembly: GCA_963572265.1. Lineage (NCBI taxonomy): Eukaryota > Metazoa > Nematoda > Chromadorea > Rhabditida > Rhabditidae > Caenorhabditis > Caenorhabditis doughertyi. Next base: position 10,660,054 of record OY751557.1, read on the forward strand.
ACCATCATTGCATGTCTGTGACAGAATGTTCCACGACCAACATCTTGTCCACTGATTCTGACGTCATTTCCTTCAAGAAGAATACTTCCAAATGCCATTGCCTCAGCTGTAGCCCAATCGATTCCTTCTCCAGTTTGCATTTTTTGAATTCGAGAATCAATATGCATTTTGTAAAGATGCTTGTGTGTATCGAAGTCTTCCGGTACTTTCACACTTCCAGCTCCAATGAACCGAAGAAGATCAGTGGCAACTCCAGTATCCCAAGATTCAATCGCTTTTGGAGCTTGTTTGAATCCTTCCCATCTCCCACGATGGCTCACATCAATTGGTGAAGTACTATCAGCTTTCTTTAACTCGCCATTCAAATAATCAGAATGCTTTTGTAGTTCCTCTTTCACTTTTTCTTCAGTAGTCAAACCTTCCTCTATAAGACGATCCAGAAAAAGACGTGGCACAGATTCTCTTGATTCTACTTCTTTATACATGACAGGAGATGTGAAAGTTGGATCATCAAGCTCGTTGTGCCCCCATCTTCTGAAGCACACTAAGTTGATGAATACATCTTTACGGAAACGTTCTCTGTATGCTAGAGCCAAACGCGTTGCTTTTATAACTTCTTCCGGATGGTCTCCATTAACATGAATAACTGGATATTCAAATGCTTTTGCGATATCCGTACAATGGGTACTTGATCTTCCAACACTTGATTCTGCTGTGAATGCAATTTGATTATTGGTAACAAGATGAACAGTTCCTCCAAGACGGAAGTGTGGTGCCTGACTCAATGCGATTGATTCCCAAACAACGCCTTGTCCACTAAATGCTCCATCTCCATGAACAAGTACATTCAGAACACTATCTCCAGTTCTAGCGGATCTCTCATCTGGTGAATAGTCTCCTTTTTGCATTGACCATGCTCGTGCTCTCGCTTTTCCCATTGCCACTGGATTCACTGCTTCAAGATGAGATGGATTCGGAAGCATCGTAACATGAACATTGCCCTCTGATCCTTTATAATCGAAAGATGAAACAAGATGAGAAAGAACGTCTCCAGAAGCATCAGAAGTCTCGGGAAATTCTGGACGCCCTTTGATCTTTCGGAACATATGAACTGGTGGGAACTCCATAAGCTGGGTGAGCAAGTTCAAACGTCCACGATGAGCTATTCCAATTATAATCTGCTCAACTGATTTCTCAGCAGACCCCTCGAAAAGTTCAGAAAAGAATGCAAACATTGCTTCTGCTCCTTCAGCTCCATATCTCTTGAGAGTTGGGAACTTTGTAGCCAGGAAACGATCAAAGTTTTCACATTTCAACATTAGATTTCCAATTCTTAAGAGTTCTTCTTTTCGGAGCTCTTCTGCAATGATGTTTTCGAAGTTTTGTGATAACCATTGACGCTCCTCCCAATTCTGTAAAATAAAAGTATATTACGGTTTCGACTACCAGTGCTATTACATTAATGTGCATGAACTCGATTGCAGTCGGTCCGCAATAAATAAGACGAAGTTGCTCGGCAAGATCATTCAACGAGTATCCACTCTTCACATTATCTTCAAGTGATAATCCATAAATCTCAGGATTTAACTCCGGTACTCTGAAAATAAAAATAAAGTTTCTTTTTCTCTCATTTTAGTTTGAAAGCTGTTTTCGATTAACAGTTCAAAATTCACTTCACTGATAAAATCTAGCCTCATTTCTATGTCCTTTTCCCCAATTTAATGTCCCCGCTCCCCCAGCAGATCTTCTTCCAAAATCCCGTAAAAAACTGCGACCGTCATGCGGCGCCTGAAGGTATTCCACATTCCAATGTCAATGGCGGATCAGAAATCGAAGCGATGGGTAAGATGAAGCTGCATTTATGTGTTTGTTGAAAAGTCGGTGAAGTTCAAAAGATATCCATGAAGATATGAAGATTTAGGACCCGCAATGGGTGGTAGAGAAAAGAACAAATACCGACAAAGAAATGAAGGAAGGCAACGTGTTCGGGAAATATCAATTCGAGTTTATCTGTCTACAAAAGATTGTGGGAAGCCCTCGACTTCCGGTGGGATAAGACTGAACAGATATAGATGATAGGGGAAATTCAATGTACTACAGTACGAATGAATAAATAAGCTGCAATGATTACTGTTTACCGTGATAATATCATCCTATTTCTGAAATATTGTTCAATTCCTGTTATGTCCTTGTCAAATTGCAATTCCTGATCTTTGTGCTATGCTAAATCAAATCAACCAATATAAACACAATGTTCCTACTTCATTTACGTTGTTTCCGTTCTGATTAACTTTTGCAACATTAATTGGATTTAATTCGACACTGATCTAGTTGCAGACTCCCTTTTTCTTCGTGTTTATTTATGTTTGTACCGGACCTGTATACGTGCTGCATCCTTTGGAACCAAATCATCGAATTATATCTGATCATCACCATTCAATCTTGAAGTTCTCGTTATCATAATCGAATCAACGTTGGACTTTAAAAGAGGCTGCTTCTCATTTCAAAAGGGTTAGCTTCAACCTGGGATGATAATGATAACGATATACGGGACACTCGTCAGAATAGTGCGATTGGGAGTGTGTCAATAAATCAGTGGCCCTTCCTGCGCATTTTTTGTCTTTTCTTCTCGATAGATAAGAGAAAAAAGGAACATTGCCTTATCAAAAGTAGCAGAAACGAAGAGAGAAAATCCAGAGAGAATGATTTCCCGGATGAAATATGACAGATCGTTCGGACACTCAAATTCGCATATTATTGTAATTTATTGCGATGCGAAACAGCCATCGTGTCGCCTTGTGAGGCTGATGTGAAAACGCTTGACATAGGGATGAAAAAGTGATAAGAGGACGTCGTCTATATCAGAAGAACTTTGGGGCACTCCGTGTGACAGGAACAAGAAACTGGATAAATTGAAACACTCGGATTATCAGATATTTTTTCTTCAAAAGTCAGGCTTCGCGTGTGAATGATTTAGAAGAAGTGAGTGATAAGATGATAAGGTGCGAGATTGTGTTCTAATCACTTTCGTCACCTCTGATTAGTCTACATCGAAGAAAGCTACCGAGGGATGAGGAACTATTTCGGAGAATAGAAAGTGACTCATTCAGGACGCTTGTACTTTTGGGAACTCGGGAGACAGAGATCAAAAGGTGCCTTGAAATAATTTTTTTTCTAATATTCAAATTTAGTATGCTATTTGATATGCAATGATGCCATTCTAATTGTAATGGTGAAGACCAAAGAATTAAGAGTTAGAGGAAGTTCAAAAGTTATCAATAGCTTTCACTTTCTATCACAAATATAGGACTCTTGAAGATTTCTGAAGAGATCAACAGTCCTGAATCTTTTTTGATAGAGTAATTCCTGAACTTTTGATCTACCGGAACTCTGTTCGTATCAGATCGGACTTTCTGAATGTTCTGTAATAACGTATCAAAGACCTTTCATTTGCCTCTCTAATCGCAATTCTCAAATCTCAAATAAATCTTAATTTCACTGTCTAATGAGACTGAGAGTCCGGCTGCATCTTATCCTGAATCCATTTCGTAGGTAACATCGTCGTTCTCTTTTTCTTCTCCTTCTGTGAACATCATCGAGAAAATGGGCGGTCGAGTAGATGCTGTTGCGATTGAATGCCGCGCCGGTAAGCAATACGATTTTTCTTCCGAGCGGCGCTCATGCTTGTGTATAAAAGTGCGCCTGTGTCCATGATTCTGAATCATTCTTTCACTCTTTTTCCTTTCACTTTAATAGAAAATGTCGGTCACTACGGCCACATCTGGAGCTCTCATCTTTTCGGGAGCTTCTCTTCTAGTTTCATTGTTTGCCGCTGCTTCTATTTATTCTCAAGTCAATTCTATCTGGACTGAGCTGGATAATGAAATTGACAGTTTCAAGCTGCTCACAAATGATATCTGGGGTGATATGATTAACTTGGGAGCTGGTTCAGCTTCAAACCGTCTTCGTCGCCAAGCCTATGGAGGTTATGGAGCAACCGGCACTAGCGCCCCAGAACCACAGTTCCCACAGGGGGACAAGGGACCACTTCCAGTTCCATTCGGACCCAACGTGTCTGGAGGTAATAACCGTTGCCAATGCACTATTGAGAACACTTGCCCTCCTGGGCCAGAAGGAACGGAAGGTGAACAAGGGCCAGACGGAGAAGATGGGGTTGATGGAGTTCCTGGATTCGATGGGCAAGATTGCCCAGATGTTGAACAACAACCCTCTCAAGGATGCTTCACCTGTCCACAAGGTCTTCCAGGACCACAAGGACCACAGGGAACACCAGGAATACGTGGAATGCGTGGAGCTCGTGGACAATCAGGATTCCCAGGAAGAGACGGTCAGCCAGGAATGCCAGGAGAGATGGGACCAACAGGAGCTCCAGGAGACGATGGAGCTCCAGGAGCTACGGGGGAAAAAGGAGATGATGCTGAGAGACCAGTTGGAAGACAAGGACCACGTGGACAACCAGGAGAGCAAGGACCAGATGGAGCTGAAGGACCAGCCGGAAGAGATGCTTATGCTGGACCACCAGGAGTTGAAGGAGAAGCTGGAGTTCCAGGATATCAAGGGTCGGCTGGGCCAGATGGGTAAGTTGACTTAGATCATTCGTGTTTCGAATTTTACTGATCCTTTGTAACTTCAGAGAGGAAGGGCCACGTGGACCAGCTGGACTTCCAGGAAAAGACGCTGAGTACTGTAAGTGTCCGACTCGTGATGATGGAGCCAACACCCACGGAACCTATCGTCGCAAGCATAAAAGAGTTTATTAGACGACAAGATATTTTATATCTGATCACATTTTTCTTAACTTCTCTAATAATAAAGACATTATATTATCAAATAACTTACTTATCAACATTTCTGAGACCTAATGGATCAAGTTGTGCTTCGAGATAACCATATCGTCGAAATGCATTAATCAAATGAACACGTTGTGCACTTTCCGGTGTGAGACCTCCTGCAATGAACCGAGAGATGCTTCTTCTTCTTCTTTGTGTTCAAATGAATCAACAAACCTTGGCTCTCAAAAACGCGTTTCGGCGGGTCGGGCAGGTGTCCAAATACACCATGTCCGGGTCGGTAGAATCGATGTTGTTGGTTGTGATGTTGGGAGATTACTGAAAACAAGAAAACTAAGTTGTTGTAGGTACATGGTAATGGATTATTTTCGTAATTTTACGGACGAATGTCAGAAACGGGAACTAGCTTTTTAAAAAACTCTGAAAACGAGGAATGATCTAAGAATATATTTACTGATTAGTTAAACTTTTACTGATTTGATAATATTTACTGATTAGTTTCAAATTCTTAAACCTCATCCTTCTTATCACTTTGTCAACCAATCGTGCGTTAAGTAAGTCGTTTAAAATGCATCGGAGAGACCTCTTATTGTATTGTTTTGTCAACTTTCTCTCTTACAAACAACCCATCGTGGGATACAAGGAAATGCGGAAGATAGAGAAGAAAATTAAGAGAGAAATAGAGACAAGAGTAAATCTAGTCTTATTTGTTTGCTCATCGCTCCCGTAGAAGGAGAAAGAGCCACCTGACTGCTCGATAGATGGTTCGGGTCGATCGGTCATTTTGCCTATTTTATGTCTTTCGTTTAGCTATTCTATGTGGTTCTCTAATTTTTGTAAAACTCCGGTAATTTAGAAACGTTATGATTGTCGAATCGGCTATGTTTCATTAAAAAAAAACTATGCAGATATTCATCAGAATAACCTTCAAAGTGCTTCTCTTTTCGCATTGCTTGTTATCATTCAAGTGCAAAAGAGAGTGTAGATGCAGGTGTCTAATCCTATTTATTACTGTTTTGCCGCGTCATAATTTCAGCTGACACTGTGTCACAACAAATGAAACTATCAGATAATATAAACAAGACAATTGTATCATTGTGTTTTAATTTTCATGCTGAAATTCTTTCAAAAAATTCTTCATCCAACTAACCAGATTTCTTTTACTTTTTTTTTGAAACGTTTGCCATCTTTCTTCTTATTTCAATTCCACACTAACAAAACATTTTTGTGACTCGAAATATTTACTTTAAGGTTGTTTGGTTCGTAAAAAGAGTCTCTGCTTCTCTAGCAATTTCTTCTTTCGAAAAAAGAGTATTTTGAATCGAGAGACATAGAATAAAACTAGAAGGAGCTAACAGACCCAATCGATGGTATCTTCGGAAAGTCGTGAATGTATTGTGTCGCCTACAAACGAACTGAGAGCTGCTGTTAGTATAATTGACGATATGAATAACTACAATCAACCACCACAACGATCGTTTGATTTCGATGATGAACCACAAATGGTGAAGCTAGATTTGGAAGCTAATAGGGGTGTAAAGCCGAAAGGTGGAAGCGGAAGGTAGGCTATGAGTACTGAAAAAAAGTTTGGGAACCTAAAATTTTACGTCTCAGGAAGGATAGTGAAGAAAGGTTATCTTATAATTAGTAGCTACAGTACTTTTGTAGCATTAATAACATTAACAATTTACAGACGCGAGCTTCAACCAATATCTGAAAATACGCTCAATATGTTTGCCTGTCTCGTTGCGTAAGTTTTTTTGAATTGCAATAGTCTGTCTTCATTCGAAGACGCTTTTTAAGAATTGACAAAGTAGCGAGCGGACAGATGATAAGATAGATTAAACCTGTCCAAGAAATTTAGTAGTACTAGGTGTGAATAAGAATCTATTTGAAACTTGTCAGATCTTAGGTATACGACTAAATTTCTCGTGTTTATCCGTAAACTGATTTTGCACGCTTTTGGAAGCTATAATTGAAATTAGCATTTCAGAGCAACGATTGCCACCCTTGCTATTATTGGACTCGTCATCACCTTTTTTGTCTTGGCATTGAAATAATAAAAAAAGAAATATACTTTTCGATTTGTAAAATATGTCAAACTTCACTGAAAATCTCAATGTAACTACCTATTAAGGCTTGTTGTACTATAAACAATTTACATAATAAATTAATAAAGTAAATACCTCGTCTTATTGATCCACCTGCCGCTCTCCACAACGTCATCTTTCTGCCTTCCGCCTGTACCGATGCGTCCTGTATGAGAAGATAGAATTTGAAATAGAAATTGAGAGTTTAGAGACGAAAAGTCACGTGTTCAGCAAAAATTTCCGCCTCTTTTCAAATCTTACGCAAGTATCTTCTGAAGAAGAGAACACAATCAAAATTTCAATTTTTGGTTTTAGACGATTTTAATTTAGTTGTTACATTCATTCACATAATAAGAAAAAACATTTGTGGTATCAGAATTTTGCAGATTCAAAAGTAAAAACACAGTGATAGACAAATATAAATGGAGGTGGGATGGGTGGTGAGATTCTTGTTGTCTGTGAAGCTTATCATCCGACAGCAGCCCTCGTCCTGAAGCTAGTACAATCCTGGAAAAACTGAGAGAAGAAAATGCATTTAGAAACGTTTCAAACACTTACGAGGTGGAGCTGGCACTGGAGCTGGCGATCCGTTTTGTTGCTGCATCTGTTGCAAATACTGTTGAGTTGTCATCACACCACTAGGCTGTCCGATTGGGTTCACCGATCCATATGGGCCCTTAAAACAAAAATTTTTGTAAAACTAATGTGATTTGATTTTTGACCACACGATTTCAATGCTATCCATTCGGATAGAAAAGATAAGAGATGAAAAAAGTATGGCGGAAAACAAAACGGATGCACTGTTTAAAGTATGAAATACAAAATATAACTCACCGAAGATTGAAGAGCTGAAGCGTAAGGTGCTGATTGAGCGGCATATGGAGCCTGAAAACGTGAACTTTGAATGAGGGTACATCTTTAGAATATCATACCTTCAAACTGGAAACTGATGCGTATGGAGCGTTAACCGACGGAATAGCAGGTGGAGCACTGGGCTGGTATGACACTGGAGCTGCGGAGAGTCTGAAAATGGAAATCTAGGATCGAATGATTATTTTAAAGAAGATTCTAGAAGGACGTTTTTCGAGAAGATTACGACGGTAGATTACGAAATGCACGATTGCTGAAAGTTAACGGGCTTTCAGCGCGAGTATCACGATAAAGATATGAGCGGCGAGTAGAAAATGAGGAGAGATCGAATGAAGTACGGATACGGTTCAAGCGAAAAAACTTCTATATAATAATAAAAGTTATGAAAGAAACTTTTTTGTAAAACTACGCTGGAACGTCGAAACAAAGCTGAAAATTAAACGAAAACTCTGAAAATCGCAGTACTGTGTGGCTCCTGGAGGTCCAGACGAAACTGGAATTGGCACGGCAGAGGTGGTTGAGAGTGCGAAACCTATTGTCGATCCATGCTGTTTGGCTTCCATTTCTTTGAGCAGGCGATCACGGTAATAGACATATCGTTGACGAGAAAGTTGATATTCTTGATATAACGCTTGAAGATCCCTGGAAAAATGCATTGAATTAATGCTGCAAAGGGACAAAAGACAAATAATGGCAAAGGAACAAGAATTACAAAATAGGCTAGGTTTAAAAAACTGAAAGGAACTTACGGATCCATCGGTTGAGGTATCTCAGGCTCAACAACAGCCTGCGTTCTCACAGCGACTCTTTTTGGTACGTCCATAATAGGATCCACAGCTGGTCGCTTCAATCCTCCAGTCGTGAGATCAATTTTGATGGTTTGTACGCCCCTGCGGAAACGAGTGTATAAATTTATCCTATTTTTAAAGTTCTTACTCAGGTTTTTGAGTATTTGCTGGATCTTGTGGACATTGTGGTGTACGATGATCGTCTGATTGGCATCTGAAACACCTGTTCGGCATTCCTGGAGTAGGCCGCAATTTCGAAGTCGATTTTTTAATGTTTACAATTTTTCCTTCTATTGAGTATCCAGTGAGACGGGAAATAATTGGATCCACATCGTCTTCCTCGATATGCTGAATTAATTACTCCGAAATCCTACTCTAAAACTGTATCTACTTACCACGAAAGCATAATTTTTGACAATATCACACTCTGTGACTTTGCAGAATGGTTGAAAAACTTGTTTGAGTTTGTTGGAATCAACATTATCCGGGAGGTTTCCAACGAACAATTTTGAGGGCATCTGCTTTTGAAAATTTTGAGAATTAGCACTAAAAAAAGAATCAGATAATACATTTCGGCTTGAAAAATCCGTCACTTTCGAGCAGTAGCAATGGGATAATCGGCACTTTATTGAATTAGACAAAATGGAGAGAGAGAAAGTTGTTAAAAATATAAAGCACAAAGAATTGCCGATTTTATGAAGGGTAGTGGGGGAACATGTAAATAAATTACAAGCCTCGAAAAGGAGTTAAGGAGGAGACGTAACACAGATAGTAGAAAATCGATACTTATTACTGAGCAGCTGGGTTTTGATTTTCGGCGTTGTAACGATCCTTCTCGCGGAGCAAAAAGTTGGCCAAGAACTCGATCGGGTTCTCTGGACGATCTTTAGCGAGAGCTCCCAGTCCTTGCAAAAGAATTGGCACGACAGTCGAATCCAGATATTGACGAGTTGGAACAGAGCTGGTGTTGCGTTGCGCACTTTGAGTTCCAGTCTGCTGTCCTCCGTTGGTGGACAAGACGTTTGGTGGAACAGCAGCCGAGTTTTCACTGCTCTCTGTCTCAGCTGGGGTAGCTGGAGCAGCGGCCGGAGCTTCGGTGGTGTCCATCTTCTCCGTCTGAAAATCGTATTTTTTAATTGATGCCATTTTTAGAAAATCGGGTTTGTGTGACTTAATCCGAGACTGAATGAAATACAGAAACTTCTGAGAGTACTGGTTTTCGACTAGACAAAGAACTTACAGAGACTTCAGCGGCGGCAACAGTTTGATCGGCCATCTTGTGGTTTTGTTATCTGTAAAACAAGAAGATTTGCAGTAGTTGCAAGGAATGAAAAATTATGCAAAGAGATAGAAAGGATAAGGGAAATTTTGAAATACTTGAAAAAGTGCACTGTTGCAATACAAACACGGCAAAACAATGACAGGAATTGAAAAAAAAACGGCATCGATTATGCAAATAGCTCTCCAACCAGTCGTGTTTTTTAGTATTAACTAAGGATGTCCCTGAGTTGTTATTTCTCGCACAAAATCAGCTGCCGATTACCGTCGTGGAAAAGACGCGAAAATGCTGGCGTGTGAATTTAGGTCTAAAAAATTCGATGTGCTACTCGTTGGTTTTCAACGGATAACGAATTGATGTCTCTTTCTGTCACCTGCGGTCTTCCCTGAAATCGATGAGAACAGGATGCACGTGATTTCGAAGACAAGAAAAGAAAAGAAATCGAAAATGAAGAAATGGAGCACGGAATAACTGCGGTCGATTCGAAAATGGCCCGCTCGCGAAGAACGCTCACAAGAGAGACGCAGACAAAGTATGCTGAACTGTGCAATGTGATTGACGAAACATTGCGTACTTTCCTACAGTAATCTCTGAAAAAAAAACACAAGCTTGGCACTTTGCCAAAAAACAATAAGCCCCGCTGAAATTCCCTACTGCTCATATTGAGCTAGTTATAATTGAGCGCATACAACTGAGCTCGTTGTCTTGGTTTTTCATATTCAGACCCACATCGTACGCAAAACTTCACAGTATTCGAATAGATAGGTCAAAAACAAAAAAGATCAAGCGCTGAACAATATTAAATAACATTTTTCAGTTTTATTTCCTTAAGAAAAGGCCTGGCGGGCAAAATTTTCTCACATACTGAAAGCACGAACATGGCACGTGGAAGTTGCCGAAGATAAACTCCATGAAAATGGAACGCGTAAGACTGCTATTCATTACAAGAAAAAGGACGCAGATAGTTGAACGAAGAAGTTTCCAATCGTAAAGGGCAGGCAACTTCAAAGCAAGCTTTGGGCTTTCTGGTGCAAATTTTCAGATTTTCAGCAATTTCAGGCACATGCACATCGACGATTTTTTTTTATTATTTGAAGCTATAAAAATCTATTATTGTTTGAATTTTTGTGCTTTTTGGTCTTTATCGTAGAATAATTGATACCGGCATTACTGTAATTTAAGGACATCCTTTTGGCAGCATGTTTGCACTTTGCACATTCTTTTTAACTTTGCAGTTTGTTCTCAGTCATTGATTTTGCTTAGAAAAGATCTCATTGTTCAACTTTTTGATATTATTTGTAGGATAGGATAGAAAATTACAGGTTTTACTCTAACACAGGGAACCGTTATATCAGAGGGGTATTCAATTTTCTGAAAATTAGTCAGAAATCGAGAAATTTAGGATTTTTCATCACAAAAATTTGGTAAAATTTCATAAACTTCATTGCTGAGGCTAGGCCGTTCGAATGTTCACTAGGCTCCTTGAGGGGCCGCTCTATTACAGGTTTAACGATTTTACGGTTTACGGAATTTTTAGTATATATAATATTTATTACAAAGAATAGACACTTAACAAGACATCAGAATAAGTTCATATTGAGAGGTGTGAAGAGAAAGAGGGACAAAGGGAACGAAGAGAAGTTGAGCAGACATCAAAAAGAGAGAAAGAGCACAAAACGATAAGTGAGTTGGCATCTCACTCAGTTTTGTCACCTTCTTAGCTCGTCTTCTTATGTTTGACTTTCTGGACATTTCTCAACTTACTCTCAACTGAAAAATTAAAAACGTTTTGTCTGTTTCAGTTTGTTTTTGGGTGTTTCTTTTTCCAGTCTATGTTTATCCGATCCCAGAAGCAGTGTTCCTTTATCAGTATTCTTTGACCTGCGTACACTCGAATCTTTTACGTAATTGAATGTCAATTGACATTAGCTCCTCTCCATCCACATCTTTCGCCTGGACACAAGCCGTCAAAATAAGAAAGAAACGGCTACAATTCTTACCAAAGAAGGAATATATTTCTCAGATTCGTTTGTATTCCTGAATGGCTATTTTCCTGCCAGATGAATACCCGTCTAATACCTCTGAAAGGAAAAAAAAAGAATTGTACAATTGATGATAATTGAGAATTCTACGGGATCCTATATGATGAATTATTTACACATCTCTACTTTCTTACTCTTGTCAAGCTTTCAGAGGACGATTTTGCTTGAGCTGAATACACCAAAAATCTTCAAATTTTCTGTCCGTTCCAAAGCAGAGAGAGAAAATATCAAATTACTGACAGATGAGACGAACTTTTCAACTTTTCCCCGTTATTTTCTTACTGTAAGGGGTGAAACCCCTTAGCCCGTCTCCCTGTATGCTCAATGTAACCCTTTCTCGGTGCTTTCTTCCAGTTGCACACGTGTTCACTCGCCACTCACTTCGTTCGTGTCTGCGTCTCCACTCTCTCGCACCCGTCGTCCCTCATCATCGATGCAACCGCGCCCCAGTGAACTCGGATATAATTTGACTTCTCGTTCGCCCGCGAGCGGGAAACATTCTTCTCTTTCCCGCCATTTTCTCCTATATAAGGCGGGAGAACGAGAGTTCGAGGCCTGACTTGATCGGTCTTTTGACGTAACCTTTATCGCTGTTGTTCCCACTTCCTCTCGTACTTTTCACCCTTTATTAACATGTAATTTATGCGTGCGTTAATCACTAATAAATCGCTTAAGTAATAAACACCGACCTTCAAACCTCCTGCATTACTGGTAGCAGCTCGTTGCCTAGTTCTCTTTTTACTAGGTTAAGATCCACCCTTTACTTTCGCGCATTTATTCCGTTCCCTTTAATCAATTATCGATTTTTCTTCGCTCGCTCTCATGTTAGTGTTTAGTACTCCCTTCTAGCTCCTAGTAAGCAGTAGTTCGAAATGCTGTTTATTTTAGACGCGCTCTTAGGCTTGTTTAAGTGGTTGATGTTAATCATCAGCGCTAAGGCGATAAAGTATTCCTTCTAGGTAAGGTAAACGCTCCGACCCTGCCACGTAGTTGCGTTCTTCCTCCTGTTAGGCGTATAGTAGTTTTACTACTTCCGGGCCGGGTAATCCCTCTAGTATAACCAGTAAACTCCTGCGGTATCTTGCCCTCATCCTTATTTCACACCGTTTTCTCTCGTTTTACCCCATCCGGGGGTAAAACTCTTTCAACCAATCGTTCCAGCAATCCCTAGAGCAAACTTGTGTGACCATGACTCGTCAACGCGACGATTCTCCCCTGCGGACACCCGAAGCATGCAGCGACCCCTCCGAACCGAAGGAAACTGTCACCAAACAACTGGCCGCACTCAAACGCAACTTCACCGCCGATATCGACGACGTCAAGCAGTCGCTGGAAGACTACTCCGACATCATCAGTATCAAGATCAACGAAGCAACCGGAACAGCAAACCGAGCAATAGCAATGATAACTCAACTGTCGTCCCAGTTCACCATCCTGCAATCCACCTTCCGCAATGTATTGGATAATTTCGCTACAGCCAAGAAGGAACAGGTATGGAGTGAGCGGGGGGCGGCCTCAGGTCGACGTATTGCACTGTCGACGGTTGCTTCCCGATCACTCTCCCTACCACCCCGCACTCTTTCTCTCTCTAGTCGATCCTCGGATCAGCTGAACAATTGCATCAGTGGCTTCAACACCACAACCGTCCCGTTACTCAACCCAAATCAAACCGTGGCAAAACCCCAATTCAACCTCTCGGCATCTACACTTTCCTCGACCGGCGTGCTCGAAACAAGCACTACCTGTGGCCAATCTCGTAAAAGCGATCACGCGGATCTACATGCTAACAGCGGTTCAAAGCGACCTACCTCGACAAACGACTCAACCAAGTCTACTCGTTCTAATCCTCGCACTGGCGATCCACTCGGATCTTCTAGAGATGCAACCGATGATTTCTCGAAATCTACTCGTTCAACCACGCAACCAAGACCAACTTGCTCAAGCGATCAGCCCAGATCTACTTGTCTCCGCGGTCTCACCGAAACCAACCTTGTCAAGCAACAACCGACAAACCCAGCAACGACTTCAGCAGTCAACCGTCAAACAAAGCAAGCAACCGCCCTCGACAACCAAAGCAATACTAAGGTAACTACCGTTCCTCTCGCTACTGCGTCCGAAGATGTAGGTATCATACACTACATGGATGCAGGAGAGTGTAAGGGTAGCAATTATCTCCTCGGTGTTCAAGCACCAGCTCAAGTGCTCCGGCACAGTATTCCAGGTCTGAAACCAGTCACAGCCGTCTCGAATCAAGACAAACATCATCACGAACAAGAAACAGCTCCCGCCCAGAACACTGTCAATAGCACCGAAGCCAACCCTCCCAGCCACCATGAAAACGCTCCACGTAAAGAAGATAGACAACTATCCCCGTCACACCTCGCCGGAAGTACAAACCATCGTGCACAAGAAGCCAACGACGTCTCCAACAACAAACTGGACGACACCATCGCGCAGTTACAACAACTCAAGCACCAACAGAAGCTAGGAAAACCAACCAACGGCTATTCTCGTCACGTGCTCATGATACTCGAGGACAACCTCAACAATAGCATTGACGCCCTCGAGCAGCAACAGTTATTCAGAGCATTTCTCCTTGGACTCGAAGCAAGCACCAAGCAATACCTCGAAGCCCTGAAACAGACATCGCTGAAGAAAGAAGCAACAGGATGCCAGGCCGAAGATACCAACAACGCCTACGACTCCATAAACGCACAAAGCGACGAATACTGTCACCCCTATAGGAAACCTGGACACTCCATCAACGAATGCCAAAGAAGAATAAGCAATGGACAAAGCCCCAGCAACAACAGTACCCTCAGTCAACCAAAACGCAAGGGATCATGCAACTATTGCAAGAAACCAGGCCATTTCGTGTACGAATGCCGAAGCAGAGTCAGACGTCATGGAGCATTCCCAACCAGAGACAGGTCCACATAATCACCAACTGGTACAAGCTCCCCAACGCCAAGACTACTACTTCAAGCTAACCTTGGAGATGACAAGACACCGACATCAAGGACACTCGTCAACTTCAATGCAGTGCCACGTCTGGAGCAAGACAAAACCTACTCATCTATCCCCGTAGTGGTACACCAGCGAAATAAACAAAAAGAAAAGATAATAGAAAAATAACCTGAAAAGTTAAAAGAGCTAAAAAGCCAAGAAAAGAGCCAGAAGGCCAACAAAATAAAAGCTAAAAGATCTGGTCAAAAAGCCAGCAAAAACCTTCAAACCAACTAACCCAAGAACTCCCGAAACACCTGAACAAGTACAACGAACAGATGCCAAGGAACAATCCAACAAGAAGCTTCCAAGACCTGCCCGACAACTACAAGCCAGTAGCAATCGTCCATTCCAAGAAGAAATTCAAGAAGACTACGAAGAACTTCAGCCTGTAAACGAACCCACAAGACAGTCATCGGCAACCCCAAGTCCACCTTCAGGCAAATTTCTCATCCGGAAGTTAGTCACGCCATCGCGAAATCAAGATTCCGCTCAGACAGACTAAAACTCCCGGATTTCAAAATTCGCGCCGAAAAGTGTATACCTCTCCGAAGTAATACGATCCACAATCAAAGGGACCCGCAACGACTACGAGCAGCAAGCTTCAACCGCGACAGCAGCACAAACATCATCGTCCTACGTTCACCAACAATCGTTCCCGACAAATCTATCGCCAACCAAGCCAATAGTCCCATGACAGCACCTTCGTTTCAAGACAAGCTGAACAACAACTCTAGCCACTCAAAGGAGTCCCGGCGCCGGCAATGCGGTGAGTATTGCACTTCGCCGGCTGGAACCGGGGTCTCCTGGCACCCACGTAAGTCTACCAAACCAAAACCTAACTGTGCTTCAAGCACATCCATCCACTTTCCGTGCACCTTCGGGTCACGGACCACATCCAGTCAAGAACAACAACCAGGAAGAACTCCAAGCACCCCAAGAATGAATCAAGCAAAGTATCGCAACAACAAGATGCACCAATCCCGGGACAGAACAGTCATTTGACCTGCAGAGAAGAAGAGATCACACGTCTCGAGTAAGAAGGACCGTCAGCAGATTACCGCATTGGCTCAACGAAGATACACCCACCGACAAGAACACAGTACCGTCATCCAGCACAGTCACAATACACCCGAAGAAGACCAAGAGCTAGAAGACCTCGTCACCTACCCACACGCGATCCAGCCACGTATCCACCATTGGCCCGCTCAACTCAACACCTCCAGTAATAAGTTCAAGGAAGATCGAGGACGATCTTCATTTAAAGGGGGGAGGTGTAAGGGGTGAAACCCCTTAGCCCGTCTCCCTGTATGCTCAATGTAACCCTTTCTCGGTGCTTTCTTCCAGTTGCACACGTGTTCACTCGCCACTCACTTCGTTCGTGTCTGCGTCTCCACTCTCTCGCACCCGTCGTCCCTCATCATCGATGCAACCGCGCCCCAGTGAACTCGGATATAATTTGACTTCTCGTTCGCCCGCGAGCGGGAAACATTCTTCTCTTTCCCGCCATTTTCTCCTATATAAGGCGGGAGAACGAGAGTTCGAGGCCTGACTTGATCGGTCTTTTGACGTAACCTTTATCGCTGTTGTTCCCACTTCCTCTCGTACTTTTCACCCTTTATTAACATGTAATTTATGCGTGCGTTAATCACTAATAAATCGCTTAAGTAATAAACACCGACCTTCAAACCTCCTGCATTACTTTACTTTTACGTTTCTGTTTGGAGATAAATAGTTCTGCTATTTTTACCTCCTCGAAAACAAAGTAAACCTCAGTATTTTATGAAAAACTTTCTGATTTCTTGATTTTGCTTTTTTTTTAGAATTTAGTTTGTTTTGGTTCGATTTTTATATTCCGAAGCCTAAACAAATTTCGTCCAAACTGCCTCTTTAAACTTCTAACGGAACTGAATGCTCTATAGTTTTCCTCTCTAAAAGATCAAAATTTGTTCGCCACTTGTCTTTTCAAAAGTTTAGTTTTAATTCAGGTTACACTTCATTTTCTGATGTCTCTCCCTCAAACAGAACAAAGTTTTGTTTTACGTTTTTTCTACTTCAAGAATATTAGCAAACAAAAATGTGTTTCTTCACAATCATGAGCACGCGCGGAGCCAAATGGCATGTGCTCTAACTTACCTTCTCATTCGATTACTTATTCTTATAAAACAGTTTTGTTGACAACCTGACAAAGTCAATGTTTGGCTCATAGATAAATCAAATCGGCTGCCGCCATTGATTTTATTTGTTCTCTTATGATGATGGCACACTGATCTATTTTTGCTGTTGGCTCAGTAAAAAAGTCAAGAGGAGACCTCCTGATGGAATTAAGAATGTTAAAAAAAACGAAGAAAATATTTACAGAAGGTACTTGATGTCCAAGAAACACAAGTAGTATGGTTTGTAAGATTTATGGTGATTCTTTCAGAGTAAAAACATTTGTATTTTCTTTCACACAGAATGTTTGTCTGCATCTTGTTTGAAGTTTATAGTATCCAAGAATGAAGAATAAAAACTCTAGTTGGTTAGAAATTTGCAATAAACAATTAGTAGAACAAGTGTTCTCTTCGTCAAAAAAAAACATCTAATTTTTGGAAGATACGTTTTTCCTATTCCTATAATGGCTTCGCTTTTGTAATTAAACATCCACATTACCATTCTCGAAAAACGCTGACCACATTTAAAACATTCGAAAATTGTAGAGCTCAGCAAAAGATCATACTCTCGATGCACTCCTTTTCATTTCCAAATCCACGGTCCTTTCCAAGGTCACAGTTTTTTTTCTAAATGGACAAACAAAAACTGTGCCAAAAAGTGATTGTAAAAACATTGAATCAACTTTTTCTTTTAAACGAAAAAAAACCCTAATTCAAAAACCTCATTTCTCGACAATCTATAAAAAATCAAGTTCACAGAGATGATTAAAAAAACAAACGTTTCGCAACTTTTTAGTCTTACCTTCTCACTCAAAGTTTTTCAAATACTTTTGTTCACTCATCCTTTTCTTCTATTTAGATCCTTTTTTGAGTTCCGAAAACCCGACAAAATGCCATTCAAAATGACCCGAATGACGGCACACTTGACAAGTAACCGGTATGAGTAATACGCAAATAATTTAGAAGATCAACATTATTCTTTCTCTGTTCTTCACACCTCTCAACTGAGAGGATTCACGAAATTCTTCACTCTTTTTTTCTGCTCTTTCTCTTCTCTTTTCTCTTTCCCTATCTACAAGTTTACTATTTACAGGCTGTGCAAACAAACAAAGCGAGAGAGGTGGAGAAGTCAACCACCCGACCTACCTAGTAATCCCACCCCCTTTCGGTCTGGATCTTAATTTTACTTTCCACATTTCAGTCAGTTCGCTTTTTCGCTTACAATAATGACCTCCTCTCTTGCTATTTTCTCTGTTTTGGCACTTCTTTGCCTCGTTCCATATGTTGATTCTATTCGATGCTATGACTATACAAGCACCAACTTGGTCAAGTCCAACATGAAAACTTGGGTAAGTTTGAAATGGTGATCTAGTTGAGCACATATGACTGAGCTTGTATCTTTGAAATAATAATTTCTTTCTTTTTAGCTGGTTATATCAAAGAGAAGCTCACTTCTACTTTCCTTTCTTTCTTTTCAAAACAATTGTTAACTTCAGGTTGACTGCCCTGCTGATGCTCAATACTGTTACAAAAGTTATTTGGAATCCAGAGATTTCAACAATGACAAAACTTATGTTGAGGGAAGAGCATGTGGATCATCCAACCTTTGCATTGTGAGTTTTCGTTTTCAGTTAGCCATATTTTATGATAATCAAATGTAACCCAGTCAATGTTATGTTACATGATTTTCCAGCAAAACGGATGTGTCGGAACCAACACCGATAAGGCCTGCTGTTGCCGTGGTGAACTCTGTAACTCATCTTCTCTTGCTAAGCTTACAGTCTCTATTCTGACCCTGTTGGCTGTCTATTTCTTCAAGAACTAAGCCCTCATCACTTCTTTGTTCTATTCAACTCCTCTTTCGCTCTTCTTTTTCATCTTATGCTCAGGTGCTCATCTGGCTCTCTAAAATGGTATACTCTTAAATCCCAATGACCCAATTTCTCTCATTCCGCTCATTTCTAATTTGTTCAAGAAAGAACAAAAAGTATAAGTAGTACTCAAAAAAGCATGTGTTAAGTGTCCTTATATTTCTTTTATTGTAATAATACTGTAAATAAACTCATCTTTTAAAAAAAGGATTTGTCATTGATTGTTGATGCCGTTTGAACAGCTGACCGTGTCCAGAACTTTCTATGTTCTGTTGTATAGGTGTTTGCTTAATGACAGCGGAGGCTATTTTGGTGCTAATAAGAAGAACGAAAGTGCAATTTCCAAATGAACTTCATTAAAGCTAAATGCATATTCCAATTTTTATTCGAATGGGTTCTTTTCTCCAGTCGTTGTGAACTTCGAGGAAACTGATGTAACCGAGGCAACAGATGAATTATCAAAACTTCCAAACATTGAAGAACCTGTGTCTCCCGGAGCCACAGAGCAATCTTTTGTCACGAATTGCCACTCTTTCGGGTCAATACCAACTTTCCTCATCACAGCTTCCCGGTATGGTCTAATGAAAGCAACTATGAAAATCGGATTAAGAACTGGAACAATAACAGCGAAAAGAAATGTTAAAGATTCCAAAATTGGAGACTCGATTAGTTTAGTTTGACCCAAAAGGAAAGAAACTGTAGAGAGAACAAATGCCAATGGAATGACTGTTTGAACTGTTAGAGCCTGAAACATAAAAATAAATTATTATCCCCCTTTATACCAATATCTTACAAATGTCAGCTGTCTATGCTTTTCTCGAACTTCCGGTCGTAAAATAGCGTTCCGTAATTTGTAACGAATTTTTCGACGGAGGAAATGAATTAGCATATATTCAGGAATGATAGGAATCAACATTATAAGATATGAGAATAAACATGGAAAATCTCGGAGATCAACATGTCCATTAACGATAACATCTTTTAGCTGATAACTGGGATGATGAATTTGTACTAGAAGGCGAACATCTTCTGGTTTGTTGTTATCAATAAGCACGAAAAGAGCTTGAAAGACTGATGGACAATATATAAGGAAAACAAGGAATATAATTTGTTTCGATTTTGGATAACGTTCCAGAAGAACATAGTAGCGAAATGCAAAACAAAGGATGAGAAGGTGAAATGAGTAACAATGAAAATGTAGTTGTAGACTGTAACCAAGGAAACAAGACCAATCACCAAGATACTTGCAAATACCAGTAGAAGCTATGCCGAGGGTAAGACCACTCGGAATTGGTCTGAAATTAACCATTCTTATAGTAAGATCATAAAGGAAAGATAGTATAAAATTTCCGATATATGGTATTCTTCAAGACAAACCTTGATTGACTGAAAATATCAAAAACACAAGCCAGCAGATCTGCTCCTCCTCTCACAGTCAATAGAATAGAGAACGTCCCAATCGTTTTAGGACTCTTGAATGAAGTTAAGTAAATCAGAAGGGAGTTCAAAAAAATTCCCAATACAGCGAGAACGGTGTGAAGAACGGAAACGATAAGAAGGAACATTTTTGTGGAATCACCACTTTTCTTTCCTTTTTATACTCATCGATACATCCGATTCATATTAACTATGGTTGTCCTAAAAATCTCAAGTTTTAGCGTTTGAGATTAGATTTCCGTTTGTTTTCAGATGGTAGACGACCTGAAAACAGGATGAAAAGGTGTTTTTCATGATATCAGATATTCATATTTTGGAAGAAAACCTTCTATGGAAAGTTGGATGCTGTATGAGTTTGAATCCTCTATATTTCTTTCCAGTTTCTTCAGTTCCAAAGTTTTCCAATAAAAACAGTAGAGTATGCAGCTATCTTCAAAGAAATTCAATTAAATGAAAAGTTCGAGTTCACGTATATTAATAATACCCACGTGACCTTTTTAATCATTTTTTTTCAGCGGGACTTCCACTTATGCTGAACACGTAGCTTATTCATGTAGCTTCTAAACCTTTCCAAACAAACTTCTTTCGCTGCGTTCTCCTCTTTTTTAATCCATAATCTTTATTTCTACTTTTCCAGACGAACACTCTTGTCATTCAAAATGATTCCAGCAGGTTGTTTCAACGTAAAAGCTTTCTTGAATGTTTTATCTTCGACAATTTGCGAAGCTTTGGGAGCCTCGGAAAGTCAACGTTGTCTCCGCGAGTTGATTGACGAAAAGGAAGCAGCGGCTCCTATGGAATTGGTTTGTGAATAAGCTAACATCTGAAAATCCTTTGTTCAGGGAAGAGAAATAAGTCAACTGATCAACGTATTCAAACAAATTGTCGAGGAAATCTCCAAATGGTTGAAGAGGAAGGTCATCATCTCGGATAAAATCGACTGCGACGTTGGAAAATTATTAGAGGCTATCCAGAAGCTTCTCACCGATATGCATATCAACGAGGCGAGCGTGTCATACAAGATTCAGGAAGCTATTATTGCTGCCCGCAATACAGGAAGAACGGTATGTCCATTAATCAAGCTGCTAAGACCATTATCTTTACAGCAGTACCCTATTCTGTATATCGCTCAACAACTCGTCGATTTCATCGTCTCGTTGGAATTGCCGTCGGGGCCACTCGTTGCATGGATGGATGATATTGATGTTTGATACATTTTATAAAATGTGAAATGTTTCGATAAATTTTTCCCGTATTGAAATAAAGTAATTGGATGTTTTGTATGTTCAGTTCACCAGATTGTTAAAGTTGTTGAAAACGGCAACTGGTAAAGATTTTGATTTTTTAATATCTGGAATATAACATTTCAACGAGTATTGCCGGCTTTCTATTTCGATTCAAAATTTTTCTTCCTCAATCAAGCAACGACACTCCGAAATAACGCTATGTACGCTGTTTTTAACAGATATAGTTTTTCTGTTTTTTTTTTTGAGAAAGGGAATATATACAAATTAAAATGTTTTGTCCCGTTCTTTCCGATCAAACATTGTTTCTATTTGTTTCAACAAGCTACTTCGAACTTTCTTTCACTTTCTTGACAAATAACACCTCCTTTCACATATTTCACATATTATTACAGTTTTGGCTCAGTAATGTCCAAATGTCGTTCGATAGCGATCTAATTGACCAGTATGATTGTCGACCAATTGTTATTGTTCGATGGAATCAAAGTGTCACAACTTCTACGGTTCCATCAGCTGGATCGATCGTATCATTCATTGAAACGGTTGGATATTCATTGGGGCGCAAGGTATTTCAAGAATTGAAAGCGAGCGAAGCCACTTTCTCAATTTCATTCCAGGATAAAATCGGCTATTCTCCGACTCCATCAGTTGCAGAACAATTTATCGTCCTGCCAATGAGGTCAGTTAAAGAAGCTGCCCGAATTTGTGATGACTCCGTCAACAAAGGGTTCGGAGTAAATGATGTCAGTATGTCGTTTCAATTTGAAATCGTTCGAACTTTTAGCATTTCAGACAAGGATCACAATCAATCGAATGATTGAAATCAATGGTATTCGTCTTCGTGATGGGAGAGATTTCGTTGGAAGTGGTCAAGGACAATTCGACAACAATGAAATGTTACATCTTCTAATGATCACAAACCGCTTAGAGTTGCCGGAACGCATGAAAGTAGCCAGGACAGGATTCGAGTTGATCAAAAAAGGAATTTCGGAGCTTATTGAAAACGCTTGTTGTGAAATGTTTGGCTCCTTCGGTTCGAGTGTACGTCGTACTGCATATTCCGATATTGTAAGCTTGCTGACTCTGGAATAGCTAATCTAAAACAATTTCAATTATAGGACATTAATATCGAATCATTCGAACCCTCAGAACGTAAAGGATCGTCTCAACTCAGATCAATTAATGATTTGCTGACACATGCAAAAGTAAAGAGTGTTTATTTAGAAGATTTTTATAAAAAAAATTTTTTCAGACATTGTCGAACTCTCCACTGACCAATGCAGAACTGTATACATACTCACCAGAAGACATAATCAAAGTTCTGTTTCGTTGTTTCAACGAAAACAATATTTTTAAACAGAATTTTGAAATCAGTTACGTGCCAGCCCGAACTCCTATTATGATTTTCAAAACTAAAGACGAAATGGGAGCTAATGTGAGATTCAAAAATGGAATTATGAAACCAAGGCCTTTTACGTCTTCCAGATTTCATTCGATGTTTCTATTCGCAACCAGAAAGGTGTGGACAAAGCAAGTCTTCTAGATGAGTTCATTATGAAAGACACATCGATGGATAACAAAATGAGAGAAGCAATGCTTTTTATTGTTCACTGGGCAAGAACAAACAAACTATTGCCTGGAGCTTTTCCGGTAATCCTGAATATTCCAAACTGATTAGATATTTTCTTGGCTTCAGGAAGAGAAACTGGAAAAGAAAACTAATTTGAACTCGTACATCTTCAACCATCTTGTCATTCATTTTGTACAAGCTACAGCAAACAAATATCTTGTACAGCCACTCGCAAAAGTTGGGTCTCGTGTCGAAGAGTACAATTTTGATCATTTGTTTAAAAGTCATGCCAAATTCCTGAGAGAATTTTTCAAATATTATGCTAGCTTCGATTTCACAAATAAGGCAGTGTATGGAAGGTTGAGCATGAATAAGTGAGTTCGCTCGATGGATATCCGGTTTATCTTAAGATTCCATAGAGAAACATTAACGAAAGTTCACAACGCGAGAGAATCACCATTGATGGTCATGGATCCGATAGAGCCATCTCACAACATATCAGCAAAAGTAACGGAAGACGCACTTAAATTATTGAATGGCCTCATACGAAATACTCTCTTCATTGTAAGTGACTTCATTATGTTTTCATAACCCAGTACTTAAAGGTTTTTGTTTCAGCTAAAACAAAAAGATTACTGTATCATTCACCTTCTTGATACCAATCGAACTGCAGCTTCGATGATGAAAAATAAAGAATCAAAAATAACGATGGCAACAGATATAGTCGACGGAGTTGAGAAACACATTTTGACACTACATTTGCCCGATATCATTCGTAATGCTGAAGACTTGCTGCTTTTGTTCACTCGTATTCTTCGTTTCGATCTTAGTCCGGATCACGAAGGTCCGAGCGTCACAACTTTGAAATGTACAGGGGTATGTTTTCAACTGTTTTTGTATGTTCGTGTTTCATAACATATAGTTCAAGGGTGTCGTGTTCGCTATTCAAGCCAGGACGTGGATCGGCCGACGAAACAAGAAACGCCAATTAAAAAGTCTCCGTAATGATCTGTCTCCTTTGGAACTGGATGTCATGTGCAGTGAAATGTATCAATACGAAGATGAACCCATCGCATTGGTAAGAGTCGTCATGCCAGAAATTTCAAGTACACCATCATTGCGTGCTTATATTCAAATTATAAGAGGAAGTCATACCGAAGTTCGTGATGCTATGCACTATTTGATTGATCAGTTTGTACTCAACAATTTGGAAGTCTTAGTTGAAAAAGGAGTTCAATGTATCGCTAAAATCCCAATTGCTGGACATGTTTCACCATAATCTCACTTTGAACAAATTATCATTGATTTTGTTGTGTCTATTTATTTGCTTTTTTGTGATATAAGTGTTATGAAATAACTATCTTTTCCGGTTATCACTTCTTTAGATGCCACTCAGTGCTTTTTCCCATTTATCGAATCTCACTATCTTGCTTTTTTGCTTTATGATCCGTAATAATTGAAAGTATTCTCATATTTCATTCTGAACTTGTAGTTTGGTTGTGATTGCTGACGTTAAAATGAATTTAATACACATGTTTATGTTATCCTCGCGTAAACTACGATGTACTTCTCTCGGTTTTTTCACCGTGTTATATCCGCAAAAGGTGATGCGAATTCGGGACCTCAATATTTTCTGCTCAGATGGAAGACAAGGGTTCACAACGAGCGCTGTTAGCGCAAACTGTCAATGAAATTGTCAAATTGCTTATCGAAGCTCATAATCAGAAAAAGGATGTAAACTTAAATCGGCTGAAATGCATTGTGAGTTAAGCAAATGTTCAAAAAACTGAAAACGGGTAAAATCTTAGGTGGCGCAAAAAAATGGACTCAGTTTCCAACCAAAGTTGGTCGATATTATCGCAGGAGTTCCAGCTGACTACAAGGACACACTTCTCCCGAAGTTAAAAGCAAAGCCGGTTCGCACTGCATCTGGTATTGCTGTTGTTGCTGTTATGAGCAAACCACATCGATGTCCACACATCAATTTCACTGGAAACATTTGTGTTTATTGCCCGGGAGGTCCAGATTCGGATTTCGAGTATTCAACTCAAAGCTATACTGGATATGAGCCGACAAGTATGAGAGCGATTCGAGCAAGATATAATCCGTATTTACAAACACGTGGAAGATTGAATCAATTGATGCAACTAGGTCATTCTGTCGATAAGGTTGAATTCATTGTAATGGGTGGAACATTCATGTCTCTTCCTGAAGATTATCGAGATTTCTTCATCCGAAACCTTCACGATGCTCTTAGTGGGCACACATCTGCATCAGTAGAAGAAGCTGTGGCTTACTCTGAGAGATCGAAAATGAAATGCATCGGAATTACAATTGAAACCCGTCCGGATTATTGTTTGCCACGTCATCTGAATGATATGCTTCTCTATGGATGTACACGTCTTGAGATCGGAGTTCAATCGACTTATGAAGATGTCGCTAGAGACACGAACCGTGGACATACAGTTGAATCAGTTTGTGAAACATTTCATATGGCAAAAGATACAGGATATAAAGTTGTTATTCATATGATGCCAGATCTTCCAAACGTAGGATTGGAAAGAGACAAAGAACAATTCCTCGAACTATTCGAAAGTCCTGCTTTCCGTCCAGATGGTTTGAAGCTTTATCCAACTTTGGTTATTCGTGGGACAGGTCTGTATGAACTGTGGAAAACAGGAAGATATCAAAGTTATCCACCATCAGTACTTGTTGATTTGATTGCCACGATTCTTTCGTTGGTTCCTCCATGGACCCGTGTCTATCGAGTACAGAGAGATATTCCGATGCCTTTGGTTTCCTCGGGTTCGTTTTCTGATTACAATCTTGTTCGATACATCAAAGTTTTCAGGTGTCGAGCACGGAAATCTTCGCGAACACGCAATGGCAAAGATGAAGGAGCTCGGTCTGAAATGCCGAGATGTGAGGACTCGAGAAGTTGGAATTCAAGAAATCCATAATAAAGTTCGTCCAGAAGACGTTGAATTAATCAGAAGGGATTATACTGCAAACGGCGGATGGGAGACATTTATTTCGTATGAAGACCCGAAACAAGACATTCTCATTGGACTTCTTCGATTGAGAAAGATTTCGAACAAAGCACACAGACCAGAGTTGAAGGTAACATAATTAAAATGACTTTTTCTTTTTTCATTAAGTTTTTCTTTCAGGGTAACGTATCAGTGGTTCGTGAATTGCACGTCTATGGATCAGTTGTATCAGTGGCAGATCGTGATCCAAAGAAGTTCCAACATCAAGGATATGGTTCATTATTGATGGAAGAAGCCGAGAGAATTGCAAGGGAAGAACACGGTTCCGACAAAATTTCAGTGATTTCTGGTGTTGGAACACGAGATTACTATCGAAAACTTGGATACGAGTTGGACGGACCTTACATGAGCAAGAAACTTGATTCGTTTGCATGAACATTTTTTAACCTTGCGTTTTGTTTTTTTGTTGATTCATAATTTGTTGTTCTAATATATTGTTCCCAATAAATATGTATCCATTTTTTGAGAACATACAATCAAAGTTTTATGTATTTAACACGACCATACGAAACTAAAAAATAAGCCTACACAGCCAACACTAATCCCTTCTCATGATATATTCTAGTTTTGAATCGATTTTCCGACTGGTTCCTCATAAAATGATGTTTCCTTTGATCTTTTTAAATATTCTTCTAGTTTCAATTTCAGCTCAACTTGATTTGAACTCGATTAGTGAGTCAATTATAGCTTTTCATTTTCGTAGTGGGGGTTTTCAGAGAAACAACAAACATATCCAATTACAACACCTACCACAACAACTCCAACGACTACAACCTCGACTACTACTACGACACCCACGACTACCCCAACGACATCTACAACAACAACCTCCACCTCGACTACCACTACTACTCCAACAACCACTCCGACGACAACAGAAACTACCACAACCACCATCACAATTTCCACTACAACAACTGTTGGTCTATGTAATGTTGGATGTCAAGATGGATGGGTTCCATATAGTGGCAATTGTTATAAAGTATGTCATTGTTCAAATAAAACCAAATAATTTTTTTTATTCCAGAAAATGGATGGCGTTCTAACCCAGTCAACTGCGGAACAAGAATGTATTGGAATAGGATCTCATCTTGCTTCTTTCGAAACAACTGAGGAAGCGACTGCTATTAGAAGTTGACGAAACTATTATTGAATCTGACTAAAAACACATTTTCAGATCTTGTATTGTCTACTCCGCTGTTTTCGAATGACTTATCTGGTTTCACTTCAAGTAGCCAAGATTCTTGGATTGGATTATCAAAGACAAGCAATGGTGCATGGACATGGACAGACTCATCAGATGTTGAATTCACTAATCTTCCTGATGGAACCTCAGTTACTGGGGATTCATGTGTTTCTGTAATATACTGACTCTTGCAAAAAACTTGAATTTCTTGTTTTCAGATGAATATCAGTGGAATGTGGTATCCAAAAGATTGTTCTTCCACAGTTCCTTCGTTTATTTGTAAGATGACGTCCTCTTCAACTTCCTGAGCTACATTCACTTAAATTGTTTTATGTGTTTCCTGATGAACATTTTTCATATTTTGCATTTCCATCTTGATATTCTATTAGATCTTTGATGTTACAAACATCTTCATAGAAAGAGCAAACTACAGAAAAAGAGTTTCATGGATTAAGAATAATTCGTCTTTTTGCTCAGAAAAGGCATCAGAACAAAATAACAATATTTTTGTAGTTTCAAATATCAAAATAAAAAAGTATTAGTTTTTGTGGTCTCCACTTTTGTAGCTATAAACACTTTCCAAGAATTCATTGTTGTCTTGAGAGCGAAGAAATATATTAGAAGTCATTGGAAATGCATGTTTGGATCCTCTGTTTTAGACATTTCCCAACTTTAAAAAACTTTTGGTCTGTAATTCCTTTTTTCAAATAAATCATTTTAAACTCAGGAATACAACACTCTGCAACACGAAACAGTTGAAGGATGTATTTTGTTCTAATTGACAATCTTTTCGCTAATCAAGATGCCTCTAACTCGAATAAAATTAGTTATTATTTCTGAGCGAACACATTATTTATACGACTCAACCACAAGCAAAATTATTAATATGAATACATCCTGGTCCATTGGACTATTTGAACTTCTCGTCTACTCCAAAACACCCCAAAACAACATTTGACCTTTGTGTTTTGAACAATATTTATCGTTCGTCTATCCATTTCCAAATGGATCATATCAGAGGGCGTCAAAAGATGTTTTTAAAATGTAGAGTAAATTAATTAGAAAGTCTCCCCACTTTTTGTTCTTCGTTTGTCCTTCATGGATTAACCGGAGAAGAAAATTCCATTCACTCACCCACTCTTTTTCACGAGAATGATGAAAATGACGATGTCTTGTTTCATCGTCTTCTTACACTTTTTCAAAATCTCCTTCTTCCTTTTTTTTCTTTCTTGTTTGGTCATTTGAATCAAAATGATACCTACACGAGTCAAAAGAAAATCAAAACAATAGAGAAAGGAAAATAATTTTCTGAACGAGAACCCAATAAACGTTCCATTAAAAGATGAATGCCCGGGCACTGAATTTCCACCAAAAAGACAATTTGATTCTGAATTTATTGAATTCAAATTTCCGTTTCGCTCTCTCTGGACGACGAAAATGTGCGTCAACTACCAAAAAAGATGCAGTTTCTATTATTATTATTATTGCCCTTCATTTCTATATTTATATTTTTTCATCTCATTCCCTAGAAAGTTTTCATTTGACGGTGTCTGAATAATGCATCGAGTTGGCTTCAAATAGATAAAATTGCACGCACATCTTATGATCTCATTTCATCCGTCACTAAACAACTTTGTCTAGAATTATGTCGAATAGAGTGATTAATTTTGTAGGAAACATCCTTATTTAGAAGCTCCGTGCTTGAGAAACAGGCTTTAGATCAGTCAACCAGTTCAATTTTTCTTATAAATTCGCTACCAGAAACCTGTTATACATCCTCTAATCAAAAATTAATCAGAAAGCAAGTACAAACAAGGTCAAAACCACATTATGGCATCTGTCAAATACAATTATCAAAATACGTGTATATACTCTATAGCTCATAGTTCTTATCTGAAAACTCAAGTACTCCATTTTCCTCAACAAAAACAATAAAGGGTGTTCGCTTAAGGTCTACTGCATTTTCCTGCAATTATTTATTTTTCTCCATGTACCCATTTTCTTTTGGTGAAGCCCGTTTATACTTCTATTGCTTACTCGCTTACCACAAATACTTCACTTTTACCAGCCCAAAATCTGAGGTTCATTTCATTCAGAATTATTTCTCAATGTTATTATTTCAGAACCCCGTTTTAAACGTTCCTTTATTTTCAAGACAGTAGTATTTTACAAAAAGAAATATTTTGTTGCTTTTCACTTTGAAATGAATTCCTCTCTTGAGAGATAAACTTGGCCAGAGAGAGAAAAAAGGACATCACTTTTTCGGACGCCAACAACTTTTTTTTTGGAATTTTGGAGTTGAAAAGTGGTTTACGAGATTTGGTTCCTTGATTTGTATAGTCGAAGATCAAAAATCATGACGAAGACAGGTGGATTCTCAAGATTTGTTTCGTGAATTTGCGGTACATTTCGTTGACTTCTGCACGTCGGATTTCAAAATCAAGACGTAGGTATCGTTTCAGATTATGTTTGGTTTTTTGTTTCCTCTGTTCAATTTCACTTTTAAGAAGACATTTCCACGCGAAAGTAATTCCTTGCTCATTCCGTATTGGCATTCTGTTGTGAGCTAGATCAGAAGATGGATTCTGCTCAAGATGTATTCGTATAGGAATATATATTCCCCAGCTGTACATCACGTTACTCATAGTGAATCTATAGATTTTTCCAAAATTTTCTAGCCGACTGCGAATACAAATCTTTGAACTCATTCTTTACTCAATTCCTCGTAGTTTATAGAATAGACTATGGTGATCAGATTCCCTATTCCCTGAAAAGAGTTTACTAAATGTATTTATATGATCAATTTAAATTTCGTGCGTAGACACATCCAGTGCAACCTAAAATATTATAACAAGATTTTCAAGGTTAGCTCCGATCATATTTTTCTTTTTCTACGAAAAACGGTTGACTTCCTTTTGCTCCGGATACTTATCTAATAATGCCAATTAGAAAGCTTCTTGTTGTTATTAGTGAACAACTTTCTTTATTTTTGAGTATTTTTGCCAAGGATTCTCAGAATTTTGGCTACATTTTATCCCGAATATTTAAGATAGAAAACGCATTTCTTGGTGGATAAAATAAGAGACATTTCTCTGACGTATACAAAATTGTAATGATATAGATTACTGTAGTTTAGATAGATGCTCGAGTGCAACCCAGTTTCCATCACAAAAAAAGATTCAAAATACAAAATGAATGCTCATAGGTCTCAATACCAAATCGAACATGGAAAATCATTAAAAAAAAAAGAAGTCTCATGAAAACTTGAATGGAAAGTTATTGGAAGTTGACTCAAATTGTTTTCTGAATTTCCATCTTTTCCATCCATCGCTTATTTGATTAAATTTTTTTTGCTTTTAGTTGTTCATAAGATTTAAAATCATCAGAAACTTTTATATTGTATCATTCTTCTTCGATTTTTTTGTTTACATTTGAATTTCCCATATCGGAACCAGCATAGGAATATGCAATTAAAAATTGTCTTATTCCTGTCACAAGATCTTCTTTTCCCTCTCAAAGAATCCCCTTCATACCTCATTAGAAAACTCTCTTTTTTCATTGCTCATACTTTTTTTATTGCATCAAATTCTGTCATAATATTCATGACTGGGTAATTTTGTTGCAGATCAAAAAAGTAGGCTGACCTTTGATATCTCTTTTCGTCAGAGTTTCTCGAGTACTATGATCCCATGATTCCGAGGAATGTGCTCTTGTATAACAGTGAATCACCATTTCTTCCTCTAATAAATGAGATGTTCAACTGTAATCTGAAATCAAAATATAAATTAGAATGGCGACAACGTAGCCGATTGAAAGGGATGAAGAGATTATCATTGATAAGGAGATATATATTTTTTGAGTATTTAGCGTTATCTTTTCTTCTTCCTGGTTCAATACCTCTTTTCTTGTTCTACAGACCTGCAACATATTTAGCACAAGTTCATTCATGTACCTCAACCCATAGATTTAGACAGTACTCTGAAATAACATGATTAATGTTCTGCTGTTTTTTTCTGGAACTTTTATATTTCGTTTCCTATGATTTTTGAATAAGAAAAACTTCCTAATTCAAAAGATCTGCAGCTTTGTAGTGTGCTCAATGAAGCGCAGTCTCAATAAATTCTTCCACATTTAACCGGACATTCCCGGACGTTTTTTTGTTCTTTTTTCACTCATTTTTAGAGTAAAAGTTGAGAAGATAGGAGAAGTCTTCTCTTTTCATTCTATTACTTGACGTCATTTCATTTTCAAATAGGAGCAGGAAATAAAAAAGAGAAGTTTACACATGTCAATTCATCAACCTATGAAACAAAAAAGAGAAAAAAGAGGGCTACAGGTTATTCTGAAGATGCAGCTGAAAAAAAACTTTACTTATTTCAAAATGATGTTTTTTTCTTTCATATTCTCATTTTCAGAAAGAGGTCAATCCTATTGTTTTATTTCTTTTAGTTTTCAGCTTTCGATCCTTCTCTCTCTCTCTCTCTCTCTCTCTCTCTCTCTCTCTCTCTCTCTCTCTCTCCTTTTGTTTTTCTATTATTCATCAGTCATTCATTTCGTCGTCTTAAAAACTTTTTTGTCTTAAAAAATATGTGTGAACACGACGAATAACGTGATGTTTTCATTTTCTTTCAATTTTTTTCGTTCGTTCATTCGCTCACATTCATAGCGTATTAATCTGCAAAAGAAGGTACAAAATCGGCTTCCAGTGGAATAGAAAAAAAAGAAACGAATAAATAATTCGATCACTTGTTCAATTGAAGAAGAAGAAGAAGACGATGATGATGATGATGAAAAAACGATGAGGCATTCATATTTTTATTTATCATGTTCTGTTCATGTTACTTGATTTCTGACGACAGAATATTGTGTGCAGATTTTAGAATTTGATGGCTAAATTGTTCGAAGCATTTAAAAATAAGCTCAGACATAGCTCGATGTTAAAGCTCATTCGAATATGATATGAAACTGATATAAGACAAATTTGAAAAATATAAATTACGTTTCCGAAAACCTACTTTTTGGAATTATCGTATATGACATACGCACTGATTTCTCTTCCGAAAAGTTCACATTAAAAAAAAATTCCCCAAATGTTTTTCAATTTGAAAACAGTTTTCAGCCAATGTTTACCGGATATCTCTCGAGCAAAACAATCTTGCTCTTTTCCATTCAATTAAAAATTCATATGCCTTCTAATGTACTTCTCCTTCCAATCACTTTATTTCATTTGTGTTTTGCTTCATTTTCCAATTTCGATTACATTTTGATCAATGAAATACAAACCTATTCATAATTGGAGTAATTGAGAAACAAAAGCTTCTTCCTTATTCTCTAATTTCAATATATTTTAAGTCAATGACCATAGAGTATCCAAATTCCTAGTTTAAGATGAGAATAGATGAAGCAATTAGAGTCTCATTCCTCATATTTCTTCCTCCTTGTCTCTATCTTTCATTCATCTTGTACTCACTCTCAATTCAACAACTTTTTCTTTTTCTCTTTTCATTTTCAATTTGCAGAATCTCGAGTAGATGAGCTCTTTAGAACAAGAACAGTTCCTTCGGGAATGGACATTCTCTTCACGTCTTTTGTTTTATTCAATTATTGCGGTCACTTCATTAACTCTACCGGTTCTGGTAATCATTATGGCATTGATAAAACCTCATCGAAACTCTCAATACTTTCCATATATGTGTGGAATTATTGGAGGAAACTTTGTATTGTTATCAACAGTATTTACACTGGTGGTTTCAGAAAATGTCAACATGGTTTACTGTAAGCTTCCAACATAACTTGTTATTATACCGTTTTCTATTGCAGACTATCTTCCGGGCTTTTTGATTTGCAAATTCTCATTTTTCCTCGTCAATTCCTCGTCTTGTTTCATTCATTGGACTTGGGTTGCAATGTATTCCCAACGGTTTATCCACGTATTTTTCCCATTAAGATCCAGGCGAAGACTACATCGTAGCACTTGGAACACTCTTCTGATGTATGACGCACAATAATCTTACTTTCATTATTTTCAATATTACAGAATACTTTTGATATCTTGCGCTTGTCAGATCTGGGCTCCAATCACGATTACAGAGCTTCAATTCTCACACGGAAACTTCAGTCAAGGCACGTATTGTGCAGAGGATCCATACTTTAGCAGGTGATTTCTTAGTTCATTCAATATTATTTTTCGTGATCAAAAGTAACCAAAGAACACTTTCAGCTCATCAAAAATCATTGTTCTCGTTGAAAGTACGATCACATTCTTCATTCCATTCATGTTGACAGTACTAGCAGATATATCAGTTTTGGTGTCAAAAGTTCCATGGCAAACACCGTTCAAACTAATTTCGGCAGATGATTTGAGAAGTAATAATAGAAGTGATAATATGAAGATTGTATCAAAATTAAATTTAGAGGTAAGTGAATTTTCGTTAAATGGAAATGGAAGGGTTCGTTTTTTCAGAGTGCCGAAAAACGAAGAATCAATGCGATCAAAAGATGTTTGATTTCTGCAACGTTGACTCTCGTTCTAAACCTTCCGAACTATGTTCTTCAGGTACAAACTTCATTAATCTATATATTTGCAGTATATATTTTAGGTCGTTGACGAGTTCTACTTATTACGAAACCATCAGGAAGTTTCAATTCGTAGGATTTTCCTCCAGGTGTGTCACATTTTTCGAATACGAACTGAATATATAATTTTTCAGGCTGATGCTGCTGTCTACATCCTTTATCTACTCCAGTTTCCACTAGTTCCAGTCAACATGTATTTTCTTCGACAGAATATTACACGAAGCTCCAGGTTAGTTATCTCAATTCTATTTCAAAACCAACTCAACCTTTTTCAGAAAACTTCGCGAAAAGACAACTCTTCAACAAGAACACAGTCGTTCATTCCAAGTTCATGAAGTGAGCAATGATCAAAGTCGAGTTCCTTTGAGCACTACCATTCCATCACCAACATCACAGACATAGAAATTTGTTTCTTCTCAAAAATCAAGAGTTGACGGGGTTGTGTGTTGAAACGGGTGGAGCTATAATATCAGACCTCATTGCAAGTATCTCTATTTATTGATTCAAAATATTTGGTGATTTATGTCTTCTCAAGATCTCGTATTATTTATTTTTAAAAGTGTCTTACTATGAAGCTTTATTATTTTTCACATTTTCACATTTTCAGATGTTTTTGAAAATGCCCAACAGCTCTCAGGAACCATATAGAAATACTAGTTCTGAACTGAATACAATTTCATAGATCGAAAAGGAAGAGGAATAACAAGTTCTTGTTATCATTAACACTATCATATCAAAAGTTGTTCGACAGCGGAAGAAAGAAACCAGTATGGTCACACTTCATGGAACAAGTAGTATATAAAGAAAATATTCTCAGAAATTAGTATCTCATTTTCTTCTCTTCTATATTTTTTCAATGTTTTCATCCTAAAGTAACATTATTACAGGAATGGGTCACATCCAAGTTCTTCTATTCGTCGTTACGAGCGCATCTGCTTTGGCAGCACTCACTGCCATCTTCTCGGCTGTCCATGTGATGACCGATATCAGCAATTTCCAAGATGAGGTTCTCACTGATCTGAGCAACTTCAAGCAGTACGCTGACGATGCATGGGGAGTGATGGTCCGTACTGGAAACTCACCAGGATTCCGTTTTGAACAAATCACTGGAAGAGTTCGTAGACAGTATGCTACCGCTTCTGGAGGTGGTGGTGGATGCCAATGCGCCGCCCAAGCTTCTGGATGCCCAGCAGGACCACCAGGAGCACCAGGACAAGATGGAGCTCCAGGAGAGCCAGGAACTCCAGGTCAAGATGGACAAGCCGGAGGAGCTGGAGTTGCTGAGCAACACTCTGCTGGATCTGCTTGCATCACTTGCCCAGCCGGACCACCAGGACCACCAGGACCAGACGGATCTGCTGGACCAGCTGGACCAGCCGGAAACCCAGGACAAGACGGACAAGGAGGAAGCGCTGGAGCTCCAGGACCAGCTGGACCACCAGGACCACCAGGACCAGACGGAAACCCAGGAGCCAATGGAAACGATGGAGCACCAGGAGCCCCAGGAACTCGCTCAAGCAGCTCTCCAGGACCAGCCGGACCAGCTGGACCACCAGGACCACCAGGACCAGACGGAGCTCCAGGAGGAGGCAGCGGACCAGGACCAGCTGGACCAGCCGGACCACCAGGACCAGCCGGAAACCCAGGATCTGCTGGAGCTGATGGACAACCAGGAGGACCAGGAAGCGATGGAGCCCCAGGAAGTGATGCTGCCTACTGCCCATGCCCACCAAGAAGCGGAGCTGTCGGAGGAGGAGGAGGACAAGATGCCGCTGTTGGAGGAGGAGGTGGAAGCAGCGATCAGTAAGAATTTATTTGAAACTCAACTTGGTTGTATTCTAACTTGTTTTCAGATACCATCGCAAGCACCGTTTCTCAAACTAATCGATGGACAGGAGACTTCCAGAGATTGAGAAAATCCATAAAAAGATCATTGCCAAATAGTATTAGCACCTTTTGGTGGGAAATAAAGTATTTCTTCTGGCAATCATGTTTTATTTTTTACATTGTTCACAGAATTATACACAGAACCAGAGAATCTTAGAAGTTAGAATTTCGGAATGTACAAGGGTTTAATAGTTCTTTCGGAAATACAAAAAAAAACGGAAAGCTAATTAGTTTTCAAGAATGAATCAGAAATATGAGAAAAGAATTATTCTGGATCGCCAAAGAATTATATTTTAGAGCCTTCGCCAGTTGTAGTTTCTGGAGCTGTTTTGACAGGACGATTGACACATGGCAAAAAGATTTTGAAGAATGCGTTACGGTAGTCGGGAAGAAGGAGAATAATGGCCAATGGATCGATGAATGGGAAAGCAGAAACAGCAATTACAGCTGTGATGTTGTTCAGGCTGAAATAAACTCATGGAAATTGAAATCTTCTAGAAGTTTTATACCTCTTCGTGTCTACGTGGATTATTGGAACAGTCCATGCAAAGACGCATGGAATATAGCTAACTGCAAATGGGATGAAAGTTTGAATTGCCAATGCTTTCAATAAATTTCGATGCATTTTCTTAGTCGTTTTGCTCATTTCAACAACGCTCAGTTTGGAGTGAATCTGAAAAATTATCCATTATTCATTTCGATTTTTTTCAATTCTGTTACAGTCCATCCAATCCAGATACAGAAATAGATTGTCCAGCATGAGATGATTGAAATGATAACAATTCCAGCAGAAGTTCTAAGAATCAGGCCAGTGGATGCTCCCCAATAAGTACTTCCAAGTATAGGAACTTTATAAACATCTGCGTTATAATCTCTTCGGAATGGAACTTCCAGATACGAACGCATTTCATCATCTGACCACATACAGAAGTACACTGAACAAAACCAAACAATTCCCTGTCCAATAACTCCACACGCCATTGCAGTTATCCATTTTGGATCAGCGAACGCTGGGATCCATTGTGGGCGGCATAGAGCAACGTAACGATAAATGAAATGAACCTCCAAAACACCATAACTGAGAGAAAAGAACATACAACGAACACAGAGAGCAGCGAATCCCAATTCAACATCCTGAAAAATAGATTTGAATAGAAGAAAATTGAATTCAAACTTTTGATCATTGAAATATTTTTTCTATTTTCAAAATCTAGATCACATGAAACCTTTCACATAAAACTCTCATAAAACGTCACTGAAGACATTTAAATCTCAGCAAATAAGTTAAAATGGATCATAAATAATATTGAAACCTACCTCCGCAAAAGGTCCATGAGAGACAAATAGACAGAAAGTGTTTCCTTCACTATGAGATCCCATAGCCACAACCATATCAACAGTTGAATACATTATATCAAAGATTCCAAAACTCATGAGCATGTATTTGTAGGCACCGAATGAAGAACGTGTCTTTTTCAAGACAATAAAAACGAAGATTGAGTTGCACAGGTAAGAAAGAAGAGCGAAAATGATCGGAGCCCAGTGATGGACAAATCCGACGTAGATCATTTTTGCTTGTTAGAAGGTTCTTCTGGAAGTTATCAAGATAAAAGAACAACTCAAGGTTTTAACAAGAATTAATCGAAATTTGAACGAATTAAGAAATATTACAAAAAAAAGTAAACGAGACCGACTGGGAAATTTCTCATGGTGTTCTTTTTTATGAGGGTGGTGTGAGTGATACAATTACTGATGAAATAGAGTAAAGAGACAGAATTGAATGGAATTGAAAAAGAAATCAATTACGTTTCATGTTTGGAATCCTTTATTCAAATTTCAATCAAATCGGATTAGTGAGATGTTTGTTTGTAAAATTGAAAGCATCCCTTGATAACGTACTGCTTGTTGAAATGTGAAATCCTGAATAGATTGAATGATGATCATAAGATTTCGAAAACACCTGTCTACAAAAAAATTGATAAAGCTAAACAAAAACTGTGTAAATGAGATAAATTGTGGATCTCCCATCTTTTATAGACACACTAGTACGGTTGATGAAGCCCCGCCCATTCTGACTATCCATAAGATGGCTCGTGCCCTCCCCTACTATAAAAACTTCGTATTATCTTCCCCCGTTTCCGTTTAGTCCCGAGTATCAAGTGGGTGAGAAATGTATTTTTGAGGCTATTGTACTTTGAATTAGACTTTGCACAGCTACGAGGAAGCATTCCATCTCACGAAAAGAAAGTCTGGAAAGAAATAGTAGGCGGATCCTCGTTAAGGATCCCAGTATGGTTGGACAATGATCACATAAGCACCAGAAGTATGATACAACAGTTTCACGACGACTCGACCTTAAGCCAATAATCTATCAAAAGTCCTCTTAATCTTGAACTTGGAACAATAAATGTTTATCCGATTCCCAATTGAAGTTTCTGAACGCATTCACCAATAAATGAAGCCTACGTGTTAGTTGGAGTTCTTTGTCTACGTGTGAAAGCTTCTAGATCTACCAAAGTTCAAAAGATGTCTGTATCCATGTCAAAGAATCGAAGTTCAGGAGAACTTTACTATACGGAGTATAGCAAAATCAAACTTACAGCGACAAAAACTATAGACCAGTCTGGTTTTTTTGTAGCTTAGACTATATTATAGTAGTACTTGTAAACAACAAAAAGTAGAAGAAATGAAAAAGAAAGTCTGCCTGGTCATTATCCACTCGAATCATTTTATCCAGAAAGTTCAACTGCAACAGCATTTTGACAATTTCAAGAAGCTTTAGTTATTTGTTTCCATTAACAAGCTCAGAAAAACAAGAGGAACTGGAACTAATTATTCATCCATCATTATTTAAAATACGCAATGACGAATCTCATGGTTCACCTTTCTACATTATACCCCAACCATCAATTACCAAAGAAAACTAAAGAACAAAGTTGAAATTTCCACATGTATACTTTGAATGATGTAAACTTCCAGGACTAGACTACAACTTTTTCAGTTCTTGATCCCTCAATGAGTGCATTGCAATGGCCAGAACAAAATCTTATTTTGAAACTCAATTAGCTCGAAAGTTTATTAGAAATGAGTCAGGTGAATGAACCGAGAAGTTGGAAACAGAGTTTTCATTGATCACTTTTTGACGATTGTGTGTTTTGATATTGAAGTTGAGTGATAAATGTTTCCAGTTGCAATGTTATCATCCTCGGGGAAAGTGTTTACTGACAACTACATTTCAATAGATCCAGATAGTGTAATTTGCTATTTCAAAGTCATGAAAACGACTCATTAGAAAAGTGGCAGATGATGTGAAATGGCGTTTTTAAACTCATTTACTTTGTTGATAGATCAAGAAGAGTTTTAAACATTGACACGTGTTTCTCATTCCGGAAGTCTTAATAAATAATGTTGCAGATTGGAAAGTCATGAAACTGATTGGATTATCAATAATTTCATTTCTTCTGATTTCAAACTAGATCCATTTACACGTGTCTAGTTACATTTTCTATCGGTCAAATCAACTTTTGTTCCTTCAAAAAAAAAAAAGAAAGAACTATACCGTAATGGGACTGTGTCACTTTGTACTCTAAGGTGAACATCAGTCTTTTTTCGAATACAATATGATTTTTTTGCATGACGTTTAGTACATTTTTTTACTGTACGACTAGTTAAATTCGTTTTCCCAACTACCCCAACTTCCTTGTTTGTGGTTCATTTCGTTCAGCGAAGCACCGTATTCATATTTTGAATCTTGTTGCTCATCGTATTTCTCTTGTATTTTCAATTGAATTATATTCAAGAAGACATGCGACAACAAGTTTTTGTCGTTTTCCTGTAGTCACGAGGCATCTTTTTTTTCATGGAAATGGGAAAATACAATATCTCACGCTTCTTTTTTCTTTGCAGACCAAGGAGAGCAGATGAATGTTCAAAAATACTATAGTCTTCAGAAATTCATTAAACGATATGGTAGTTTTTATATTTATGCATTTACAAAAAAAAAGAGTATTATCTGTTCGGTTCAAGCTCTCCCTGAGCTTTCGCCCACTGTGGTTTCAGGATAAATTCTAGCTGGATCGAGAAGAAATGGAAAGAAAATTCGAAAGAATGCGTTACGATAATCAGGAAGAAGAAGAATGATTGCAAGAGGATCAATGAATGGAAAAGCAGCCACGGCGATGATAGATGTGAAATTGTTTAAACTGAAAAACCTCTAGAATTCAAAAAACATCTTCTTAATCGAGGATCTACCTTTTCGTATCCACGTGTATTATGGGAACACTCCACGCAACCACACTTGGGATATAACTAATAGCGAATGGGATAAATGTTTGAATAGCCAGTGCTTTCAAAAGATTCCTATGCATTTTCTTGGTGTTCTTGCTCATTTCAACAGTATTCAATGTCTTATAAATCTGAAGTAAAAACAAACTTATTTAGAACTGTTGTATAAACTTACCGTGTATCCAGTCCAAATGCAGAAATAGATAGTCCAACATGAAATAATAGAAATTATTACGATACCAGTAGAAGTTCTCAAAATCAGTTTAGTAGATGCTCCCCAATAAGTACTTCCAAGTAATGGAATTTTATAGACATCGGCGTTATAATCTCTTTGAAACGGTATAGCAAGATAAGAACGCATTTCATCATCCGACCACATACAGAAGTAAACAGATAAGAACCAAACCAATCCTTGTCCAATAACTCCGAGTACTAATGCAGCTATCCATTTTGAATCATTGAATAATGAAATCCATTTTGGTCGACAAAGTGCAATGTAACGGTAAATAAAATGCACTTCGAGAACACCATAACTCAGGGAAAAGAACATACATCTGACGCATAGAGCG
Source organism: Caenorhabditis doughertyi (assembly GCA_963572265.1). Lineage (NCBI taxonomy): Eukaryota > Metazoa > Nematoda > Chromadorea > Rhabditida > Rhabditidae > Caenorhabditis > Caenorhabditis doughertyi. Next base: position 10,700,767 of record OY751557.1, read on the forward strand.
ATGAATCCCGTTTCAATGTCCTGAAATTTAATTTCATGTACAAAACAACTCAAACACTGAGCACTTTACATTTGCAAATGGACCATGAGAGACAAAAACACAGAAAGTGTTTCCTTCACTATGAGATCCCATAGCCACAACCATATCAACAGTTGAATACATTATATCAAAGATTCCAAAACTCATGAGCATATATTTGTAGGCACCGAATGATGAACGTGTCTTTTTCAAGACAATAAAAACGAAGATTGAGTTAGAACAATATGAAAGAAACCCAAAGATTATAGGGACCCAAAGATGCACGAAACCAATATAAACCATTTTTATTGAATCAGTCTTTTAAGAAAAATCTGCAAGATATCATAATTAAATTATTAAAAAAGCAAAAGTCCAAAGGAACCAAAAAAAAGAAAAATTGAAAGCATTTGAATAAGTTTAATTTTACTGCTTTCTAAAAGTTACTTCGATTCTCACAGTCTAGTCTATCACGTTATTTTTCAGATTTTCTCTAGAGAGTCTCTAGTTAGTTAGAATGTTATTGAATTAACTAGGCGGTCCATAACCACTTCTTTCCATAAATCTAGCTAACTAACTAGATTTTGTTCATTCGAAACATCAACGGAAAATATGGCAACATTCGAAGTCTAGTGATCAAATCACCTATAATTACGAGCCAAATGACGAGTTTTGTTTTCCAAATGGATATAAGCTTTTGTCATACTTGCGATGATTTCAGTTCATAGTACAAGTTGAAAAAGTAAAAGATGAAAATTAGTACCTGGTTGTCGCGCCTGCGGCTTTCTCCATGAAGACGTCGAGTTGAATTTAGCCCCAAGAGGCATCAAATACTCCATATGAGCCCATTGCTGTTGAGACTTCGTCATTATCTCCATCGGTTCGAAAAAGGTTTTGTCCCACCAAGCATGGCCTACAGTAGGAAAGAGGCAGAGCCTATCCATATTATGTAACTTGTATTCAGGGAATCCAGGGTGGTGCTAAAATGGGTCAACAGTAAAAAAAAACCAACTTGAAAAGTTTATGTCAAATGATGCTTGTCTTTCCCACAGAACGTCAATTAATGCTTCGGCATAGGAATCCGAAAAAATGGGCAGCCGCCTATGTATTTTCTACTTCCCATTGGCGGTGGTAACAATACCATATTTTCTCCATAAACCAGCATTGAAAAATACCTGTTCCAGCTGCTTCGAAGTTTTTTGGCGTCAAAAATTATACAAAAAAAATTAAAGAATATTGTCGTTCAACCTGATATGTTGTATCAAAAAGCTGAAATGTTAGGAATAGCACTCAATTTAGCTTTCCGAACTGAGACTAACATGTTTCTAATGTTTTTAAATTAAAATATTCTCACAGATTCAATAGATTCTTCATGTTCTCTTGATATTATGATTGAAAGCGTTAAACAAAAACGTGAACTTCAAATCGGGAAGTACCAAAAAAAAACGTTTCCACGTTCGAAAGCTACTTCGATGCCTCCGGATTTTCGAATATCACTAATTTTACTCACCACTTGCCAACTAATAATGACCTACTTGACACTAACACGTGGAATAACAATGCGACTTATTAAAGGAGCAGGTATGATTGGAACAATATTTCAAGTGTTCTCAGTACCCCTTATGCATTTATATTTGAAGAGGCAACTCAGTAGTTCCTTTATTGGTATTTTGGTTCTTTCAAATCAGAATGATTTTAAAACTTTTGGTAGTTGGGTTAATCACCTTCATCATTTCCTCTATTTTTATATTAGAAGATAGATCACAAAAAAACGGCATTCGATCACTGATCGTGATTTACACTCTCTACTTCTCTCAAACATTTATCTTCTCCAAGTATTTTTTCTCCAGTAACTTTTAGTTTCTCCGAAAGTTTTTCCTGCTTTTTCTTTCTGATTTGACACGTTCTCTTTTCTTCAATCTATTGCCGAGTTGAGTTTCTATCTACTTTCATTCGTTATGTTCCTAAGTTTTTTTTACAACGTGTTAGAGTAGTAAAATAACTGGCTGAAATACTAAATTGAGGCCAAAGTATCCTGTGGTATCCCATCTATAAACTTATTATAAAAAACTGTGTTTCCTATCAGTTTTCACATGATAATATTGAAAATACACCTTGTTTATTTTTTTCAGGTCTTGTTGTTGTTTTAATTAAACTGATTTCTTCCCTTGAAAGTTTCTCAAAACTCATTCCTTTCTCCATTCAATTGAATTCTTACTATTTTTTCTTTTTTGTTTCCAATGATGAATGGCCCATTGATTCTTTTCAAAAGGAAACATTATGAAATATCTCATTGATGTCATTTCTTGAGGTCAAAATGGGTTCAAAGAAATTGTTGGTTCCGTGTGTTTTATTTCTGAAGCGAGAGTACATCTTTTTGAAAAGAGGAAAAGCATGAAAAAGGAAAAGAAGTATTGGATTGAAATGTCTGCGTCTCATGGGTCTACTTTACTTTTCCATAGTTTTTTTTTTACTTGTGCACACTTTGGCCAAAAAAAACACTCTTTGCTCTTCTTTTTTTCTTTTCATTCCTTTTCCTATTCATTGTCTATCTTAGTATTTTAGCCCATAGAAAATCTTTTCTTGTGTATGACCTCCATTTTGATTTTTTAATGTATCAGGGGTCACTTCTCAAAACGTGTCTAATGATGATAAGACAGGGGATTCCCCCGAAGTGAAGTGTCTTTTGAAAAGAATTAAAACAAACGTCACCTGTTTGTGTTTTCTCAACTGATTTATATGATAACTTTTGAAGATCTCTTTTGTTCTTTTGATATAAAACTATCTTTCAGCATTTCAACCAAACAGTGCCTTATTATTCCGGAAGATGTCAATTGATGGAACATGCCCTCCAATAAATATTCGAAGATGTTCTTGTACCAGTGAAGGATGTGAGTTACTGTTTTGACTTTCTTCTTATTCTAGAAACTCAACAATATTAGGATTCTTTGTTTATGAATAGATATTTTCAATGCCTGAACTGTTCTATATCCTAAAGTTTATCTCAGTTGTGTCTGTTCGTCTTCTGTCATTTTTATTGCGTTGGCAGCATCTGCTGTAGTTTTTTTTGTCACTTCTAACTTGAACGAACAAGAACACACCCGTTTTTTATGAGAATGGGTAACTTTTATAAATCTCTTGACATCAAAAACACAACTTCACCAGTACTTTCACTTTTTTCAGTTTCTCCAAAAAAATCAATCACATCGCCTAACTGGGAACGACGAGCTTCAAAAATTCTCGATGAAAATCACCTTCCAAAGCAACTTCTTGTCCAACATCATCATGAAGACGGCGCCTTTCTTCGAAACATTTCAGCAACGGTCAGTTATTTCCAACTTGATTCATCTTTTCGTCAAACGGATACAGTAGCCTAGAGACCTCGTAAAACCATAAACTTTCCCTCATTTTCCAACACGTGTCTTTCTTGTCATTTTTATGGTTGTCGAACGACAGTCCTCGGCTGATCTTATTGAGGATGGGTTCATGACGGTCTTTCGTCGATGAAACGATTCCTTCATGAAGTCGGAATGGGTTTATTATTTGGGAGAGAAATAGTTGGACTTCGACAGACTAGTGACTTGTTTGGAAAACATTAGTTTATTTCAAGGAACAGTTTGAACTGAATGTCATTTTGTACTTGAAATTCCGGAGAACTAAAGTTTTGGCGGCATTTCAAAGGGACATAGGCAAACTATAAAAACATAATGTCCACAAAAATTGAATGCATCGAAAATACTGTGTTTGGAATATTCTCAACGTCAACTGTATGAATCATCATGTCCGTATTCGAACCAGTTGTTTTTACGCTTAATGTTCTAAGCAGTTATCGCTGTATAAACACCGGCAGAAACCAAAAAAACTGTCGAAGACACTTTAATAATTCATTTGTATTTTTTGTGGAAGGTTGGAAACACGAAAATTTCGAAAAAAAAAAACACAATTTCTACAGTAAATCAAAGGCGCACACATCAAAAGAGTTCTAAGGTCACACCACGAAACAACATTTCGACGCTTATCAATTTTCCAATTTTCTTCGATCGAGCTTCGATAAAAAGGAACACGTCTTTCATCTGCACCGGCTGATTATTTGATCTCGGTGCAACCTTGAGAAGCTTCTTTCGGCCACATAAAATTTCGCTCCCCGCTTCTTTCTCTTTTCGCCTCCCACACATCCACGTTGTCAACGAGATAGAACTGATGGAAGTGGAGAGTTTAGAGATAGAAAGGGTGCTGATGCACCGCGGCCATTCTTCTCAATTTCTTCAAAAGCGCCTCGAACCGTCTCACTTTTGACTCCGCCCCTTTTTCCCTCTTTTCTGGTGACCTCCTCTACACTTGGTCGCCATTCTTCGTTCGACACGGGCACTCGTTAGTCGGTGCTCTTAACATTTTCTCGCGAAGAACTTCCATTTCAAACGAAAATGGCTACCGTTGGTGTTCTCTATCCGACTTACACAAGCTCACCGCTTTTTGTCGAAGATCCTATTATTATTTTGAAAGGTTCCATCGAGGTGAGTGAAATTTCGATTATTATTGTTCGCTCAAATCTAGAATAATATTTCTTTCCTATTTTCTTTTTTTTCAGGAGCTTGTACTGGAAGTTGAAGAAACAGCTGGAACACAACAGATTGGCGCTCCGTCTGCACTTCCGGAGTCAAGAGTTCTTGTCCTCTACACGGGTGGAACCATTGGAATGAAAACTACAGATGGAGGTAAATTACAAACTATCTTTTTCACTGTGTAAAACAGCGAATTCGAACTCTGAATTGAAATTTAGTCTTCCTTGCAACCATTTACGGGTAAACTAGTTTTGAGTCACTCAATTTCATTTTATTTAATGACTTTCGAAAATCACATTGCCCGCCATCGTATTTTCAAAAATCACATTGATAAGAGTCTGGCGATGCACTTTCACTTTACAAATGTCTGTTGTATTAAGACACATGTGTCCAGCACATGAATCGCGTGAATATTTTTCAACAACTGTTTGCTCGTAAAATAATATTGAGCATGAGAATAAGGGAACAGTGTCCGCTTTGCATTCATTTTACCTTCGCTTCCAAAATGCGTTTGTTACGTTTTTGTTCAGCTGAGTTCTTTTTGAAAGTATCCTGAACAGGAAGCTGAACTTCTCGCATAACTCTTTCGGCATAAGGAAACCTAAAAATAATCGGTGAAAAGGTTAGAAGTGGCGTGTTTGCTGAAGATTGAAAAATCAGCTGGACTGGGAAAAAGATAGAGAAAGAAAAGAAGAGTAGCACGTGTGGTCTGACGCATCTGATCTGGGAACGAGAAGCGGCGCGGATTAGTGGACACAAAAAGTTGTTTGCAAGCGATTCGGGTGCAAACTTTTCACTCTCGAATAGAGTTTGTTCGATCTACGATGCCTAAATAAAATCTTGAAGTAAACAATTCATAAAAAAGAAGAATATTTTCAGTTTATTGCCCAGTTCCTGGATATCTTCCTGAGGTTCTTCGTGATATTCCACCACTTAATGATCGTCGTTATATTGAAGAAACCTACTCGAATACAGCTGTCCGTCCATATTCCCTTCCACCAGTTCGTCACATGAAAAAACGAGTTGTATACTGGGTATGTAAGGGCTTCCGTCTAGAAAACTTTTCAATTTTCCATTTCCAGATTGTCGAATATGAGCCACTTCTTGATTCTTGCGACATGACATTCGACGACTGGATTCGTATAGCCACTGACATCAAAAAAGCCTATCACAAGTATGACGGATTCGTTGTTCTTCATGGAACTGATACTCTTGCTTACACTGCCAGTGCTCTCTCATTCATGATGGAAAATCTTGGAAAGCCTGTAATTATCACAGGAAGTCAGATTCCTGTAGCAGAAGTGCGGTCCGATGGTATGGAGAATTTGATTGGAGCATTGATCACTGCCGGTAACTTTGATATTCCCGAAGTTTGTGTCTACTTCAACAACAAGCTGATGCGTGGGAATCGAACAGTAAAGCTGGATAATTCAGCACTCGAAGCATTCGACAGTCCGAATATGCAACCAATAGCACAAATGGCTATCAATATCAAAGGTGACCAAGAATTCAAATGCTTAAGTTTTTCACTAATAATCCATTTTCAGTGAATTACGATTCCATTTTTCGAAGTGATATGGTAGCCGCATTCACAGTTCATGAAAATCTCTGTCGTGATGTTGGAATGCTTCGGATCTTTCCGTCAATGACAATCGAATCAGTTCGTGCTTTCCTCCAACCACCAACCAGAGGAGTCATTTTACAAACGTTTGGATCGGGAAACATGCCAACACGACGACAAGATATTATCATGGCACTGAAGGTATCGACGACCATCGGTCATAGTTCTTCAAAATGACATTTTTTAGGAAGCCATAAACCGCGGTGTGATGGTCGTTAACTGTTCACAATGTTTGAAAGGACAAGTTGATGTGAACTATGCGACGGGTAAAATTTTATACGATATTGGAGTGATTCCGGGATCCGATATGACGTCAGAAGCAGCAATGGCTAAGTTGTGCTATGTTTTGGGGAAAGACGAATGGGATTTACCAATGAAGAGAAGTGTGAGTGGATGTTCAGAAGTTTGCAGAGAGGCACATATCAGATAACGTATATAAGATATAAATTTAGGGGAGCACATGATTTCCTTTCTATGACATTATCAAAAATTGTGAAACCGGTTTTTCAATCAACACAGTTTATATTACATCTTTGCAAAAACAATCATATATTCTTCGCCTTTTTTCAGATGCTACAGGCCAATCTTCGCGGAGAAATGACTGTCGCAACAAAAGGAGCCATGCGGGAGCTTGATATCAGTGAGCCTTTGTTTTCCCTATAATTTTTCAACATTTCTTATGCGTTTACAGTTCCACACATCGCCAAATGCCTACGAGTATCTTCGTCCCAAGAAGTTCAACTCCTTCGTGACATCATTCTTCCACCAATGTTTTGTAATGCCGCCAAAACGAATGATGTTGAGATTCTGAAGTCGTTGAAAGCTGCCGGAGTGAACTTCTCAGCAACTGACTATAATCTTCGAACTGCTCTTCATGTTGCTGCATCAAATGGAAATATTGAATCTGTCAATTATCTTCTGAAAATAGGAACCAATGTACACATCAAGTAAGTGTTTTAATTTCAAAAGTGACTTCAACATCATTCCATTACAGAGATATGTTCGGGTACAATGCTCTCGTTTGTGCTGTGAAAGCCAAGGCGATGGACTGTATTGTTGCGATTCGGGAAGCTGGAGGTTTCATAGATGCATCCGCTCAAAAAATCGGTAAGGGACTGTCTCCGAATCTCAATCCATTCTTTATATATAAAGCCTCAAATTTCGATGTTCAGGTGTTGAACTGTGTTTGGCTGTCTATCAAAACGACATGGAACTTCTGAAGTGCAACGAAGCAGCAGGAACTCACATGGGAGAGAAGGATTACGACAATCGGACGGCATTGCATGTGGTATGTTGATCAAAATAATGACGTTGTTCATCCAATGTTCAGTGCTCTCTTTACAGGCAGCGTCACTGAATAAGCCAGAAATGGTTGCATATCTTCTCCAGTGCGGTCTGAACCCATACGAAAAAGATGACTTCGGAATCACACCAATAGACGAAGCAAAACGGCGAAATTTGCAGACCCTTATTGATATGATGATGGCTCACAAACCAGAATCACCAGAAACTAACGACGGAGTGTTTCATATGGAATGAAGTAGACGATCTAATTTTAAAAAACAAGGCCTGTTAGAGAAATGACGAGTATCTGTATAAGTTATAATTGCTTCCACTTCCAGCTTGTATGTTTTATCTATCGCATAATTAGACTAACATTGTGCTCACCACTTTTGACGAATAAAGTGATTCCACTTTTAAGAAAAACCTGCAAGAAAAAAAAGCGGAACTTTGAACATGATCTATGTTTCGTTCTTTGCTCTCATCTAAACCAGATGTTTTTCCAATAACATCGAAAACATTCGTTGAAGATTAAATAAGGAATGAATGTAACAAGTGTTCCAGCCAACTGAAAAAAATCAATAACGATTTGAAAATATCGTCTGTTCTCTTGAATATAGAGCATTGTTTTCTCATTCGAACTGCTCTTGGACTGCTTGGTTTGAATGATCAACTTGTACTCTTTTGTGGGAAAGTTGGGGGAATCAGACAAGAACTCGAACATAGTCAAGTCGAAAGAATCTTTGTATCTGTTCTGGGAACCTCTCAACTTCAGAACTGTAATGCGGATGTGTGCCTTTTCCCACGTCATGGTTCTTGCACTGAAGACCCTGCTTCGGTTCAAGGATAATTTCAATGTCCATTGAATTCAACGGATTAATGGCTTGTTTGTACTTTTATTAGAATAAAGAACATGATATTGTCAATGATTGAAGCAGTTTGAAAAGTACGGAATACTTTTAAGGCACATGTCATGAATAAAATGATGATAGATTAGACACTAAAATCAAGCTGTTGAGATGGGAATGTTATGCACATTCGAACATTCCATCGACAGATGCTGGAGATCCAGTACAACAAGATGTTCGAGGGAATTTACAGACTGAAGGTGCACACGTTTGTTGAGCGCTTGATTCACTGAAAAATGAATAATGTCTTTCGAGAAAAACTGCGGCCGTCTATTGGATTAAAAGCTTATTGCTCCTTCAAGTAGGTCTTCAAAATCTTTATGCCACATATCCATTCCATTATAGATAATATTCGATTTGAATCTGATCTTACCCTGGACATGTGCATGTAGTGGTTGTTGATGTTTGAGTACATGTTCGAGTTCTCTGCTGAGTTCCACAGTTTCCACATGTATCACTACACGTTGACCATTCTCCCCATGTTGCCCAAGAACACGTCTGTAAATAAAAAATGAAGAACTTATCTTCTTTTGTATAGTACCTACCTGTGCTTCAATAACAACTGCAATACATAAAAGTGTTGTGAGAGTCAGTAAGATTGAGTTCATTGTTGGTTCGTTCAAAACGGATGATGTTGAGTGAGTGGTTGAGGTTGGCTGAGGCGGCCCTTATAAACCTTTTCCCACTTTCGCCGCCTCCTACAAATATTTTTGCAAACGGATTAACGTGGATCATAATATTGGAATGCGTCATGTGAAAAAAGTGTATGGGACACGGACACAGAACACAGAATACACAAAATGGATTTGTGATGAATGAAAAAGAGCACAGAAAGAGCAGAGTTATTCTGGAAATGAATGATTATTTAGGACATTCTGAGAATATTGAAAATAGACACAAAAATATTATGCTTTCTTTTGTGACTTTTGTCATTATTCTCTAAAAGAAGCCAATTTTCTCATAATCCGAGCTCCCATCGATGTTCTCTCAAGTTCTTGAACCAATAGGATCTCATTTTGGGTATAAGGAACTCATAATTTGGAGATCACTGATATCAGAGAAGTGCTCCCATATTAACAAGATGTGTACTGTTGCAAATCAAGTTATTCTTGTTTGCAATTGAAGCAACATGTTTCCAATGTCCTTTACAGTCATACCTTCAGATTTGCATATCATTTTCAATAAAGTAAAAGTTATTGTAAACAATAGAAGGTTCCGAGGGTGACTGACCATTAATGTTCAAAGTTCAAAAAGGAATCAAGAGATCAGAGGGTGACAATTCATAGATGATACTACCTACTTTTATGAATCATGAATGGATATCGTGGGAGGTCAGAATACGATATTTGTTATACAGAAAAGAGGATAAAGTTTTTGAAAAAATGAGTTTTGAGATAATAAATTTTTAGAGTTTTGAAACTGATGGCAATAATGATGGGAAACAGAAGTGAGGCACGGATGGTTTTGTACAGCATGCTCTGGTTGACTTCTGAATGATAATCATGAGAAAAAGACTAAAAATCGAAACATTCTAAACCTCAAAACAAAAACATGGTGGTATAAAAAATAGAAGCATTTGATAGGCTCATCGATTCTAATTTTTCAATCCAAATGTAACTTCTAATAGAATTGCAAAAAAGCTATTGTTCAACACGTAAATATGCAGAACAAATTAATTTACCCTTTCTCTTCAATTTCAATTAATTTCATCAATTTTCTTTCCATTTGACCTTTTACTCAACATCTCCCTTCTTTTCCCATTCTTCCCAGCTGCTTCCGTTTTCCTCTGGCTCTCCATGTATCCATAGCAACCCGGAACGCGCCGTTTTCCTTTTCTCTTTCTCTTTTTTGTTTGTTTCCTATTTGAAACTGACAAACGCAATATCCTTTTTCCGTCAGTGTTTTTAATTAATTTGTCATGAAGCCATCGTTAATTGAATGGGCACCTCATTGTGGATGGATTTGTGTTGTTACAAATGATGAAAAGACTGGAGAAGGAAACGTTGCATTTTCGGATTATACGGTGAGAACAAAAGAGAGATTATCCACAAAATCCAGGAAAATTGATGAAAAAAATTATAACTTTTTTTTTGTATATTATTTATATTTTGATTCAGGGATCCGTAAAAGAGAAAGGTCCATCAAAACCGGGAACAGTTGTCTGTGTGAAATGGCATCCAAAGAAACAATTTGTGGTGTCAGGATGGAAAGATGGAGGAGTATTTTTCATTCCAAAAGGAGGAGTTATATGTGAGTTTTTCATAGGGAACATTTGTATTTTCATCACTTTTCCTCCAGCACACACTGTAATGCAAACCTATTCTCATCCAAATCTAGGGCTTGAATGGAGTCATGATGGATCTACTTTGTTGACTATTCATAGTGTAAGTTCAAAAAAAAAACAAACAAAACTCAAAATAAATAATTTCAGCCTTCTTCTGTCCAGTTATTCAGTTACTTTTCAGTTGGGGATGATGTTTCTACATCAAATCTAATGAAAGTCGAGTTAAGTGATGAGATTACATTATGGACTAAACGGCTGAGCTATGAAAGGTACGCTACAATATTATTGCAACAATCAAACTACCAAATACAGATATCGATCAAGTAGAATATCTGGAGAAGATGATAGTGGAGTAGAGACATCACCTTCGGGTTCAAAAGATTCATTGGCTTATAGAGGAGAAGAGAGAAGCTTAGTACCAACTGGAACAGAGTTTATACTCTCAAGTAAATCAGGAAATATCTATGGAATTGATAGTGAAAGATACAGAATTATCCATAACGTAAGTTTAGAAGTCCCTTATTTTATATTTGTTTGCTGTTTTTTGTATATCCGGAACTTCTGTTTACCATTTTCTAAGATTCAGTTACTTTACTGAACATAACTCAATTTATAAAACCGGTCTAAAGTTGTTGACAAAAAAACTAAATTAGAGTCAAATTTGGATATGCAAAACTCAGAAATTCCTCATAACAAATTTCAGTTAGACTCGGAGATTCTGTTTCTTGGATACTGTGAACCTATCTCAATTATAATTGCATTTACGGAAGACTGTTTCATATTTCACTTGGGAAAAGGAACAACTGAAGGAAGATGCTCAGAAAAAGTAAAAGTGAAATTGGGTGGAAGAGCAGATAACTTTTATCTGGAATTAAATGAAGGACTTTTGGTAATGTGCTACGGTGAAAGAGAAATAAGAGTATGGGATTTGATAAAAGAAGATAATGGAACAATTGGATTAGAAGTAAGCAAAGGATTCGAAACTGACGAGACAATAAATGTAGTCACAGTTAATGGAAAACGAGGTATGAAAAACAGGAAATCGAAAAATTATTATTATAGAAGATTGTATTGATCAGGTGTGATAACAGCAGCTACTAGCCTCAACAACATCGCCGAGTGGAAAAGAAAACGGACAGATACTTCACTCGAGACAGCTTGGAAATTGAGTCCAGCTACACATGTGGAAGGCACGGTGAGTGGAATCAAAAAGGAGAAGATGAAGACACGCTAATCCTCCCCTTTTTGAATGTTAAATGTGGTTGAGAGAGAGATAGAATATCTTAAATGTTATTCGAATATCTCAGAAATGGAGTGTCTTTATATAAACCACTTTTCTCTTTTCTCGCTACGTTTCCTCTTCTTTTCCCTATTCCTGAATTTGTTTCTCTTTTTCCTTATTGGTTTTCAAAATTGCTCTGTTGTCGTCACAGCTATTGCGTTTTGTGTCTATGATACCAAAGAGCAAAAGTTATGAGAATATTGGAATAATTGTTTAAAACAAAACGTTTGGTCTGCACTATCGAAAACTTCATCTCGATATTTCAGTTTTCAAGTTCTAAATACTCCATCCTAGTGATTTAAAGTTATCTGTATTACAATTTTTAGGTCTCACTAATCCGTTGGAGTCCAATCCTAAGCACATCTGCTGTAATAACAGAGGAAACCCTTCTTCTTCTCGGAGAAAACTCAGTAACAGTCAAAATGCGTGGAAAACTGGCAGCTATTCAGACCAGTTCAAACAGTTTTACACTATTGAATGCGGCGACTGGAGTCTCTCAAGAATTGAAGTTGACTATTCCATCGGCAAAAGGAATATGTCTTGGAGAAAAACAACTGGTCGTTTGGAATGATGATACGGTAAGTGGTCTAATATTAATGAATAGAAAAATCAAGATTCATTCAGGTGGTCACTTATGATGTTCAAACTTCTCTGGCAACAATTCAATGTACATCATTCTCTTGTGTCACTACTTCTATTGCTATTGTTAATCAGAACTTGTATTGTATTGAGAAAGACAAAATATATGCGAGAACCCTTCAGGGAACTCTTCGTCAAGAAATAGCTTTACCGGAAATTGAAGGAGAGCCGGAAATACTTGAAATCAATAGACATTGGATGGCAGTGGCATCAACAAATGGATTTATTCGAATCTATAACTTGAGTTCCAAGTAAGAAATGAAGGAAATTAGGAGATAAAAAGGATATTTTATTTTCAGAGACGCTCATCAAGAACACAATTCCAAGTACATAATTGAGAATGTGTCGAACTTTTACAAGTTCAATACAATCAGAATCAATCAAACTGGAACTAAAGTTGCGGTGACCTATTTGGAGGTAGACCTTCCATTTCTATAGAAAAGGAAGACGTAATTTCAGGATGTTTCGACAGTTGCTGAGCGTCTTCTCGTCTATGATGCTGAGTTGGATTCTGTTTCTTATTTTTCATTTGATCGTGGAATGACTGACACACAAGAATACGAATCACAGGCAGAACTGGCTCATACCAGTCATGGACGTCCAGTTACAGCAGCTGCGAGAAAGATGGCTAGAGAGCAATCCCGTTTTCAAATGATGAATCATCGTGCAGGAGCAATTGAATGGGATGAGAATGATGCAAGATATCTTGTTATCGAATGCGTTCATATGGAACCTGAATCGGTATTTAGTCAGTCAGAGAAACAAAGAATCGATAAATATTACAGCCAGATCAACGTATCCTAACTGCTTTTGTCACATCTGAACATGGAATTCAACTTCAAGGAATGCAACAAAAAAGTATTCATTGTGGAAAACTTGTTTCTGTTTCGGTACCAAACTTCTATTTCGTGAGAAAAGCTGGATGGGATGATGATGATAACAGAGATGAGAAAACAATTGGCAAAACTCTTGTTGCAAAATGTCTTCGAGAGTTTTTGGGTGAGGAAATGGAAAAAAGCTTCTGAGAAAACAATGCATTTTTTATTCAGGAAATGAGAATTGTGATGAGGGAACTCGAAAAGCAATGATGGATTTTTCATTTTATTTGACAATTGGAAGTATGGATGCTGCATTCAAAGCAATTCAGTTTATCAAGAGGTATGCTACTACCTCAAAAGCTGGAGTAAATTCGAAAATTTTCAGTGACAGTGTCTGGGATCACATGGCTTCAATGAGTATCAAAACTCGTCGTCTTGATGTGGCAATGGTTTGTCTCGGGCACATGAAAAATGTTCGAGGAGCACGTGCCGTGCGAAGATCTCAATTAAATGGAGAAAATGATTCAATGAAATGTGCTGCATTGGCAATCGAATTGAGCATGTTAGAAGAGGCATTGATCATTTATTCACAAAATGAGAGATACGATTTGATGAACAAATTGTATCAATCACAAAACATGTGGTCAGCAGCATTTGAAATTGCTGAAACGAAAGACAGAATTCATTTACGAAACACTCATTATAACTACGCAAAGTACTTGGAAGGGAAGAGAGATCAAGCAAGCATTGAGGCAGCTATTGAAAAGTACGTTAAAGTTATCAGTTATATGTAACTTTTTATTTCTTTCAGTTATGAAAAAGCAGGTGTTCATGCATTCGAAGTATTCCGAATGCTCAAAGACTACCCAAAACAAATAGAACAGTATGTTCGTCGGAAACGAGAAGAGTAAGTTTGACCTTTGATCTTAATTAAAATTGACATTCTGTTATTCTAGATCACTGTACAGCTGGTGGGGAGCATATCTGGAGAGTGTTGGAGAACTGGAAGGAGCACTTAGTTTCTATTCATCTGCTAAAGACTACTACTGTTTGGTACGAGTGAAATGTCTCCAAGATAGAACTGAAGAAGCGGCCCACATTGCTGAGGAGTCAAAAGATAAAGCTGCATGCTACTTGATTGGAAGAATGTTTGAACAAAATGGAGATGTTGTTCAAGCGGTGAAGTTCTTTACAAAAGCAAAAGCCTTGTCATCGGCAATTCGTTTAGCGAAGGAGCACGACATGAAAGATAAACTTGCTAATTTGTGCTTAATGGCTGGTGGCTCAGAACTTGTGAGTGCTGCCAGATACTACGAAGACCTTCCTGGATATGCTCACAAAGCTGTTATGTTGTATCACAAGGCGGGAATGATTGGAAGAGCCCTCGACTTAGCATTCCGAACTGAACAGTTTAGTGCTTTGGACCTCATTACAAAAGACTTGGATGCAGGAACAGATCCAAAGATTTTGAAAAGAGCTTCCGAATTTTTCGAAAGTAACCAAAACTACGAGAAAGCTGTCAACTTCTTGTGTTTGGCAAAGGAATTTGCCGGAGCTGTCCAGCTTTGTAAATCGAGAAATGTGCGTGTCACTGACAAATTTGCAGAACTCATGACTCCGACGAAAGGTTGTTTTTGTGAAATTTACTCCTTTATGACAGTTAATTTCAGAGGATATGCCGAGTGTTCAAGAAAGAAAACGAGTGCTTGAAACAGTTGCAGAACTTTGTCTCCAACAAGGTGCCTATTCTGCATCAGCCAAAAAATTCACACAAGCTGGCGATAAACTTTCAGTAAATCTTTGAAAGGGCGTAGCCGTGTAATCGTATGCATGTTTTAGGCTATGCGAGCTCTACTGAAATCTGGAGATGTTCAGAAGATTCGATTCTTTGCAAACACAGCCAGAAGCAAAGAAATCTACATTCTTGCCGCAAACTTTTTGCAAACAACGGATTGGCAAGACAATCCGCAGACAATCAAGGATATTGAAACATTCTACACAAAATCTCAATCCTACGAACATCTTGGAAACTTTTATAAATCAGTTGCTATTGTAAGCTATCTAAACTGTTTCTGAATCATCTGAATTTCAATTTCAGACTGACGCTGAAAACTTAAGAACATTAGATAAAGCAATGTCAAGTTTACAAATGGCTGCTCTCTGTGTTAAAGAAGCCGAAAGTAAAAACTTGATGACTGCGGGGCTTGAAGCATTGACAGATGACATTGCGAAATATGTCATTCAACTGAGAAAACTGCAAGGAGTTTTAGAGTGAGTTATATTCAACTTAAAATAATTAGTGAAAATTGAGTTTTCAGGGTGATGAAGAATGATCTCACTGATGGAATGCGTCAATTGACAACTCTTGCTGAAGAGTCATTGGAAGATGATATCGTTCCATGCACTCGCCTCTTTGCAATGATTATCGGAGAGCATCATTTGAAAAAGAATTGGAAAGCGGCATACAGGGCAATTACTGGTCTCTTGAAAAAAGCTCCAAATGTTGATCTGGAAACTGTAATCGAAGGAAGTATATTGGATCAAGTCTGTGATGAAATGAGAATGGAAAGGGTTACAAAGAAGAGAAAAGAAGAAGTTGAATCGGATGGAGAAGAAGTCGATTTCTCCCATTCTATGAGAAGACAGAACATTGCCTAAACTGTGATAACTTTAATCCAAACTGTAACATTTATTTGGAAACAATATACTATTTTTTAAATAAAAAAACCGAACATCAGCTTTTTAAAAACATACTTCATTATGACACATTTCACCAGAGAGTGGTGGTTATATTGCGACGAAGATACACGTTTTGTTGATAACTGAGTGCTCCAATTTGGAACTCAAAACCTGCTATTTTTTCAACATCTTCAACAGTTGCAGTGTAATCCAGTAGTATTCCATCAGGACTCTAAAATGAAAGTTGAGGTTAGAGTTTAACAGAAAAATAATTACCATGCAGTCCATAGTTGATCTTCGGTTCAGAATAGGAAACACAAACGCCAATATTCTCATTTCATTTATTTTCCTGCATAAAGGTGGATTCGTAGACAGCCAATTGCCATTACATGTTACCAGAATACGATAGAAATGAGTAAAGTTTCTGAAAAGAGAGCTTACAAATGAATTAAAACACATATAAGTTAACTGACATGGATGCTTTTTCATCACTGATACCATCTAGATTTTCATCGGATGCCAGCCCTGATATCACGAACAACTTGCCGAATCGTTTCAGATACTCATCAGTTTTGATTGAGAGTGGAATCAAAATATCTGGACAGTCTATTTATTATAGTTGTTTCTAATCCAAACTTACTTTTCATGAATGATATTGGGAATTCATACTGAGCAACTGCTATTTTACTGACGGCTGTAACTCAATCTGAATAGTTTTTTTTTGAAATTTCATAGAAAAATACCTTCAGATCCAGCCGTATAGAAAATTTGATTATTTTCAGTTGGCGGACATTTATCAGTGTATTTCGTGTTAACAAAGCTGAATTTTTGTTGCAAATCGGTTGGCTTTTTATGAATAGATTGTTCCGTGAGAACTTCAAGAACCATCATTTTATAATCTGAATGTTTTTACCATTTAGGCATTTGAAAAAAGAAAAGTACACTGACCATCATTGTCCTTACTGACAATCAACGTGTTCTCACAGTAATTTTGGAAGCACAGTTCACTCGAGTAAATAGGTAGATTTTTTAATGATGAGCAAGTTTCTAGATGATTCGAAAGCTTTTTCTGAAAGCTCTAGAGGCATATTTCACTCTTTTCGTTCTCTCACCCAGTCTTCCGTTTGCATCTTCTCACACTGAAGAGCGTCCGCAGAACCATAAGTAACACATTCCCTTTAAAACTCAAATTGGAAAGGGGGTTTGACAAGGGAAACTTACTCGATGGAATTCCAATTATTCTCTCTGACTGGAGAGTTTTTGAGAATACTGTCAAAGAATCCAATAGTTCCATTGTTTTCAATCGCTCCTTCTAAACCAAGTAAACTGAGCCATAAGTTCATATACTGAATATTCTGATATGGAGGAACTGTAACGTTTTGTCGGAATGATGGACCACGTGCAAACATAATAGTGTTCATGTTCTCATTGTAATAATCATATCCATGATCACCACCGGCGTCAGATCTATAATATTAGGCTTTGAATGTGTCTCATAAATTTTCAACCGACTTGTAGAAATATGTTCCGGCTTTTCCTTCAATAACGATATCTCCGACTCGACTTGATTTAGAATAATGTTTTCTTAGTGGGAGGTCTTTAATAGTATTCACTTTTATTCCATCAATTTTACATCTCAGTTCATCTGCTACTTCATCAACGGTTCTCTCTACAAAAAATAATATTGTTGGAAGAAATCAGTTGAAGCTTACCAGTTCCATTCAAGTGCAATCTTGCAACCACTCCTTTCGAGAGAATCAATCCATTCATATCAAAATATTCTTCCAAATTGATTTCCTTTTCGAGTACTTGCATTCCATGATCAGATACTATCACCAAGTTGATACATTCTAGAAGGTCTTCCTCAAACAGCGTTTGCATCAAAACATTCAAATAATCGTCTACTTCTACTAATGCTTCATTAACATCTTCTTTGCTTTTCTGATGATGTCCTGCTTCATCTGGTTGATGGAGATATGCTGTTATCAATCCAGGTCGTTCATCATCTGGAAGTTTCAGCCATCCGATCAGCTGAATTATTTCAATTTTGCTTTGTATCTTGCTATATCTTACTGTATCAATTCTCTCTTGCAGAGGAAGTGTTTGATTGTAATCTGGGGAGACATCTGGCATATATCCTGTGTTATTAAAGTAACATCCAACCCAAAACAAGCAATGAGCCGGACGCCCTGTTAATCTTTTGTAAGCTGACCAAATCTGAAAGTACAATAAGTTTTTATACAAATATTGTAGTAAACTTTACCGGCTCTCCATCATAA
This sequence comes from Caenorhabditis doughertyi, assembly GCA_963572265.1. Classification (NCBI taxonomy): domain Eukaryota; kingdom Metazoa; phylum Nematoda; class Chromadorea; order Rhabditida; family Rhabditidae; genus Caenorhabditis; species Caenorhabditis doughertyi. The sequence goes on from OY751557.1 coordinate 10,719,135, forward strand.
AATTTCCCTGCTTCAGATTTTCTCATCGCCACAAGTTCAGGAGATAGTTTCGGATCGAATACACTGTTATCAGCTAAAAGAAGTTCACAAAAACTCCCATTCTAAACGATAATACTCACTGATCCCATGTGATTCCGGATACAAGCCGGTTATCATTGTATAGTAATTCGGAAAGGTTTTTGATGGAAAAGAAGGATATACTTTGTCAGCTTTTACACCGCATTCGCCTATTAATTCAAGAGATTTCACGATTCTTCTCTCTAAATATTCTTTCGCAAAACCATCGAAACTTAGAATCATGAGTGGAGGCTTCGAATAACCATTCATTTTACATTTCCCGAGATTTTCACAGCCCGCCCATTTATATTCTTTATATTCCAATGTCGATGTTCTTTGAGAGCTGTTCTGTAATCAAAAGAATAGATTGATACAGACAAAAAAACCCCACTAACGTTGATAACTGCAGTATATCCATTTCCAACAAGGAATAGTAATATGAATAAACTTGAAGTCATAACATGAATGTATCCAAGATGCACCTTCAACACATGGCATTATGATAACTTATAGGAAGAAGAAAATTTCTAAAAAGTACAGAAATCAGGAAAAAAAGAAAAAAGAAATTGTGGAAAAGTGATTCCGAGAAAAGCGTTGTCAATCAATCATTTGATATCAATAGAACAGGAACACAATCAGAAGAGAACAAGAATATGAAGAAACGTTAAGTTGAAACTTTTTCATTTTTTTTTGAAAAAGAAAGGAAGAATAACAGAAAGCAATTTGAATTTTCAATAATAAACCTCTGAGTTTTTTGTTCATGTTCGTTTGGACCAGTCTATGATGACACATTAAGGAGCCGTTCTTCTTTACTTGTAAATTATTACTTTTTTCTGTCGTGTTTTACTATTTGAAACTGGAGACTTAACAAAAAATAAAAAAGAAAACAAAAATGTGTGTTTTGTCACTGTACTTTCACTATTTATGAATAGAATCACAATCCGATTTTACTACCAAATAAAATTGTATGAACACGATTTTTAAAATTTTATTGTTAATATTTCTACATTCAATCAGAGGAAAAGTGACCAGAAATTTATGAACCCGTACTTTTTTGTAACGGTATGCTTTTTTGAAAACTGAACTATGAAATATGAAATGTTTCACCAAATTTGAGTTGGTATCCTTCGTCGAAGGATTGTGTTTTGATTTTGAGTGAGAGCATTGAGACCAAATTGAAAACCAGCGATTCGTTCAACATCATAAATAGTGGCTGTGTAGTCAAGAAGAACATCATCGGAATTCTGAAATTTTGTTTTAATCACTGGATTGCTAGGAGGAAGAGAAACAAACCATGCAATCAATAGCAGATTGTTCTGTAATCGGAAAAATGAGAGACAATATTTGAATAGCATCAGAATTTGTGCATAATGGGGGATTCATTGATAACCAATTGGAATTGCATATAAGGAATATCCGATAGAAATGAGTAATAATAGAACTGAAACAATTCAAATGAAAAGATTTCAAAAATTTTATACCTTACCCCTTCGAATCGGCAACACCATCATGATCTACATCTGATGCTGTTCCAGAAATGACGTACATCTTCTCGAACTTGTTCAAATACTCGATTGATTTTGCTTGGAGCGGATCCATTACTTCTGAAATTTTTGACGGGTTGAACTCCGACCAGTTAGAGAGGGACTTACTTAGAACAAAGTTATTGGGAAGATCTATACGGGCATCAGCCATACTACTCATTTCTGAAAAACAAGACAAAAAATTGATTGGGATTTTGAGATAAACTCACGAGAGTTTTTCAAAACGACAAAACTGTCTGTAGAATTGATAATTGGACAAGTAGATTGATATTTTGAATTGACAAAAGTAAAGTTGGAAGGTGTAGTTGCCTCATCTCGGGATAAAATTTCAACTATGGCCCGTCTACGATCATTTGCCTTTCGACTGACGATTACAGTGTTTTCACAATAGTTTTGAAAACAATAGTTATCCGAATAAAGTGGAAGATTTGAAGGAGAAAAAGCACAACTTGTTAATTTTGCAGAAAGTTGATTGAGAGTTGATTGAGAAACATCGCCGGAACAGTTCAATGCAGACGGGAAAGCCAACATCGGGCATTCGCTAAAAATTTGTCATTTTACATTCACAAACTAAATACACATACCCAATGATATTTGTTGGATTTTCCCTTCTAGGTGGGTTCGTCAATATATTATCAAAGAATCCAACTGTACCATTCGTCTCAACAGCTCCTTCAATTCCGAGAAGATTCATCCATAAATTCATGTATTGAATGTTTTGATAGGGAGAAACAGTCATGTTCTGTTTAAACGAAGGACCTCTAGCAAAGAAAATAGTGTGCATTTTAGGATTGAAATAGTCGTATCCATGATCTCCAGATAGTTCGTAGTCATCAGCTTTGCTCCTGAAATTCAAAAAAGTCAAGATTCTGGGTATTTTGCATGGTGACTTACTTATAAAAGGTTATTCCAGCTCTTCCTTCTAACAATACTTCTCCAACTCTAGGGTCTCTTGAATAATGTTTTCTTGTTGGGTTATCGGCTCTTGTATTAGCTTTAACTGTATCAAATTTGCATCGAAGCTTGTCTGCGACATCATCAACAGAAATCTCTGCAGCGTTTTTTATCAAAATCCATTAGAAAATATTTAACTCACTCGTATCATTGATATACACTCTTCCCACTACTCCTTTGGCAGTAATGAGTCCATTCAAATTGAGATAATCTTGGAAGTAGTAAGTTTTATCAATCAGCTGCATTCCTGACATTTCATCTCTATTAAATATTGCTTTTCTTTTTCAATCTTACCATGATCAGACAAAATGGCAAAATTGATACATTCTAACAACTTCTCTTCACTCAATCGGCTCATTAAATAATCCAAATTATCATCAATTTCTGCTAATTTCTCATCAACATCTTCTTCATCAACTTGATAATGCCCTGCGTTATCTGGTTCATGTAAGTAAGCTGTTATCAGACCCGGTCTCTCATCAGCTGGTAATTTGAGCCAATCAACAACCATATCAATTCTATTTCTAAACGGAAGTTCTTGATTGTAAGCAGGGGCGATATCTGGTGGGAATCCACTATTGTTGTATGCACATCCAACCCAAAACAGACAATTCGCCTTTTTTCCAGTTTTCCGTTTGTAAACTGACCAAATCTGAAAAAGGTTGATTTCTGAAATTATATTCAACAACGGAAAAAACTTACTGGTTCTCCTTGAAAGAACTTGTCATATTTCGTACTTTTCATTGATTCCAATACAGGTGAGATTGTTGGATCAAACACACTATTATCAGTGATTCCATGAGATTCAGGCCAGAGTCCTGTTACGATTGAATAGTGATTCGGGAAGGTTTTTGATGGGAATGAAGGGTATACTCTGTCTGCTTTTACACCACAATCTGCGATATGATTGAGAGTTTGAACAATATTTCTATCGACGTATTCTCTTGCAAAACCATCCAAACTCAAAATGACTAATGGTGGTTTGTTGTATCTAAAAGTCAAAAAAAAATAGAAAAAATACAATAAAAGTAGCATACCCAGAGAGTTCACATTTCCCAACATTCTGACATCCTTTCCATTCATATCTTGCTTTCGGAGATCTTCGTGGTGGCTCTGGTGTAGTATTCGGACCCGTTACAATTGGACTTATCGGTGGAACGCCTGGAGATGGTTGAGTTGTTGGTGGAGGAAATCCCCCAGGTAAGCCAGGCAAATTAGATAGTTTCTCGAGAGTCGGGCCAAGTTGTTCTAATGGTTGAGTGAGTTTCTGAAACAAAAAAGTTGGAACTATTTATACGGAAAGTATCGTGGGCTAACTCTTGTTAACTCTTCCATTTGTGTTTTAGAAGAGCTCATTACAGTAGCCGCATTTGCATTTGCAGCTTTCAGTTGAGTTAGAAGTAAAACAATGATTACAATTACAACCATTGCAAGAAGTAAAACAGCAACTCCAATGACAGAAAGGAAACAAAATCTTCGATTGAACCACCGTTTTGTTTCGTCCACTTCTGCAATATATGATTAGTTTTTGATACTATTTGTCAATGGTTTTCGAACATTTCAGGTACAAAAACTGTCTGATCTGAAGCTTTTCTAGAGCTCAAAACTCAAAGAAACAGTAAGGAATCAGTTGCAAAAGAGATACTAAGAATAGCTCTCCCAACAAAATGTATGATCAGAAAATCAGTGAAAAAGATAGTATTCTCATAGTGGAGAAGGGAAACATTTCGTATTTGATTTGGATTGATTCGAGAGGTGGGAATGTGAGAATAGGAGAGAACGGCAAGCAAATAATCGAAAATCCTCAGTTTGATAAGTTCAACTTTTTGGGATTAATAAGTTTGCAAACTGTTCTTCGTTCTAAATTTGTTAATTTTGAAAAGGGTTATTCATATTAGCGTTATACTTATGCTATTCAAGATTAGTATTCAAATTGCTGTTAATTTTTTTTAAATCAAAACAACAGGAATAACATACCTTAACACGCAAAAATGAAATAATTACACCAAAAAAAAATCGTCGACAGTCTCCTACTATAAATCAGGTCAAATAAAATAAGAGTAACGAATGTGTTACCAGATTATCTTATCATATTGTTAAGAAGGTCATATCAACAAGGAACAATTTTTTCTCAGTTAATTAACACTTACCATCGTATTGTATTGTCCCATTATCAGTGGTCCCAGTCGAGACCACCCTCGCCTGATTCATAATCATGGGGGTCTGAAAAAAGGAACTTTTTATTGAAAAAGGTTTATTTCAGTTTGTTTTTCATAGTTGGGAAGTGATTTCCTGCATACTGATGATATGGAAATAACAACCTAGAAAAGTCAAAGAATAGTCAAACATGCATGTCAAAAAGTTGTTGATTGAATTCAGATTAAACAATTTCTAATATTTCAATTTGAGATATTAAGATTAAACTAGAAAACTGGACTTTTTCTTGAGGTTTTGAGATAAACTTCTATCTCTTTCTGACCTATGACAAACTGACTATTACACAATTTTGTCACATTCGACCTATTCTCTCAATAGAGAAGAGAAGAACATTCAACTTTTCGATTTAATATAAAATATCATACTTCCCCGTTAAACCTTTTCTCACCGATATTTATGACATCGGAAACGGAAACTTGTAGACTACAACTATAACTGACCTGGTTCAAGTTAGTTTTCATTCTGTGTCACAAGAGGGTAAATAAAACAAGCATTCAATATATTTATGTAATTAGAGGGCGGAGATTTGCTGTATGTTGCTAATAAAATTTTTCAATAAGGCTACGTGCTACCCTACAACAATTCCCTTTCAATCATAAATGATCTCGGGTTCAACATTACTTTTTTACGTAAATCCTAAAAGGTTCCAGGAAACACCTGGGTTTTTCTCCATAAAGCCAAAAGAACGAAATCAAAAAGACGAAAGTTGGATGAGAGTTCAGTTAAAAAGTAATAAAAGCACGTAAGTAAAATCAGAAGGAATGTGCCATTTATGAAACTAGTATTGAGAAACATCAACGTTTGAATCAGAAGTTTATCATGAAGAAATTGTAAACTTCAATAAATGAACCAGGTTAAAAGCTCACTGAAGATTTGCCAATTTTTTTTTAGAAGTTCTCATTTTTGCCTGTTTTCGAACGGTATCATAACTCACAAATTTAATGCATTATAGGTCACAAACGCTCTCTAAAATAAAACCAACAGTTTCTTATCGAAGGAACATAAACAGATGATTTCAAAATTGTATAGATAGAAACACAAAACAAAAAAGGCCCTTTGGTCAGTAGTGGTGACCTGGCAACGAGCCACCAAAAATGTATACAAAGAGATGAAAAAAGGGTCCTTTTTGGAGTGTGAGTGACCAAAACATTTGAAGAAAAGAGAAGAGAGAAGAGACTCACTTTTTCCGTCGACGGCACATCGTTCGAGAAATAGGATGAGCGCATTTCAAAAGAGCAACGACACCTGTGAAATGATGGGGAAGTGAAGAGCAAAAAATGAAATTGAAGAAGAACAATGAGACTTTCTTATCACTAAAACTTGTTATCAGCTGATCTGAAAATGAAGAAGTTTGCACTTTTGAAGCATATGTCATTATAATATGTCAGTTGGAAAGTTAGTACTTTAATGTATTTGTTTAAATAAGATGTATTTTAAGAATCATAGAATAAAAATTCCGATTCAAGTGCATCAAAATCTTCCCCTACTCTACATTTCAGACTTCATTTCAATACACAGAATTCCAGTATGATCATCAGACGACAGAGAGATGAATCGTGATTCTAGAGGAGAAATATGATGAATAAGTAAGCGTATCGTGTTCGTGTGTGAATATTAGATACTTTCTCAGGAGAAGAGCAAGTCATCCTCCGCCTCCTTCTCCACTCTTTCAGAATACTTCTTCCCAACCAGTCAGGTTGTGATGATGACCGTCTTTATTCGCTTTTTGACATGGATTCAGAATGTTCAACATCGAATTCCGATTGGGATTCAGGTTCCGAGGGCCTGGTGGACAAGGAAACGTTTGAGGCAGCAAGAGAGTTCACAGGTTCGTTTGAATCTGAAGAGTGTTTATTAGAATAAGAGGACACTTCAGAGAGTCTTCAGAAACCAATAGATAGTTCTTCAGGAAGTGTACATAGTGCAGATTATTTTTTCATTTTTAGATAACTTAAAAGATACTCTTTGAATTAATAGGTTTTTAGCATATTCATACATATATCTTAATGCATCCTGTACCTAACCTGATACTTAAAAACGAAATGACCAAGATCTAAATTGTTATACATCGCTTTGGAATCGTTGGAAACTTACTCTGCAAATGTTCCAGAACATTCGTATCATCATCTTTTCTTGACATCATAGCCGCCTAGAAGCCTGAAATCCATGATTCACTTTTATGTTATAGTACAACCTTCCAGAGTATGAACAAACATTTTTTAAAGTTCAAGGAATTTCTGAAACTTTTGCCAAACGCCAACACAAAAAAAAAATAAAAGTGTCACCCAAATGTTTATGGAATGACACCAAGAAGACATTGTATTTATTTCGAGTTTTTTTCTTTTTTCTTTTCGTTCCAGGATCATTTTCTCTTTCTCTCTATCTCATTTGACTTTTGCCTAGACTCTTTTAGTTTCTCACATCTTCTGCGTCGGTTCTCCTGAAATGATTTAATGTGCCACTTTGCATCTAACGAGGTGGCGTTCGCCGAAACCCATAAATTATTTGAAAAAAGAGGTAGCAAGACTACCAGAAATCATAAAAAACATAAAAGAAGAAGAAGAAGAGAAGTGAAGCATCTCTTCCTCCGGTCCTCCGTTTATTAGCACCTCTTGGTCCCCATCAACTCTATTCCTCTTCTTCAGGGCTCTTGTCCCAAAAAACCACAATATTTTGATTTTGATATTTCGATTCACGAACACGAACAAGGCGTCGGGAAGAAGGAGAAGACGACGGAAAAGAATAAGAATTGTTGTGGTTTGTCCTGCCGCCATTTCTATTGGGACAACATTGGCAGCACACGATTCCTTATTTCCAAGGCACGGAGACCAATATTTTGTGGATAGGTCGTTACGTTCCGCCTTCTTTTCTTCTCTTCCTGAAGTCGTTCAAAACTTTTTCCTGAATAACCAACAGTCTTCTCAGACACATCTTTTCTTTCACTTTTGAACTTGTAATATCATGGAAAACGACGGTGGTGTTGATGAGCCGGTGAGTTCAGAACTTTACGAATGTAGCAGCTCTTCAGATACAAATAAGTAGGAAGTATCTAGCTCTTGTAGACTTTTCTTACAAATGACAGAAAACTAATAAATACATACTAATTTATAAAAAAACCTAATCAGAAATTTTTCTCGAATGTGGCACAGATTGCACTCTATAGTGCACCCTGTCTAGCAGATTAGGCCATATTGTCTCTAATGTTTCCCAAACGGTTTTCATATTTTTCGATTTTCAATGATGAAAGATCGCACTACTAAATTTTTTATGGTCTTTTTATGTTTCAGGAATGTTCAGTGTCCTATAATTCTGAAATTTAAGCTTGAATCATACTCGCAATTTCTGTGTGAGAATTATATTTGAGATCGTTTGAGAACGTTTTCTCGCAAGGAAATTAGATTAAGGAAATTAAGAAAGAGAATTAGATATTGCAGATTTGGTAACTCGTGGCGGAACCTAATTCAGTGTTTTCTCTTTGCGTCTTTTATGTACCGTAACCTCCTCTCAAGTCAGCCACCATTTTCCTTGCTTACTTTTCCTCCTCCTTCCCACATGAAATATTGAAGCTCAGATTATCTGAGTTGTGAATAGTTAAATAGGGAATTCTTCCGAAAAAGTATATTTTCCCATATCAAAAACATTTAATGGTTCATAATTCTCTCAATAAAACAAACATCCGTCTTTTTGTATGCGTTACGCAGAAAACCGTTCTTCTGTAAAGACCGCATTCCTTTTGTAAAAAAAAACGGAAAGGCGGAAGAAGGTGAAAAAGAGATATGAATTGATTCTCTTGGAATTTTCTTAGAGGGGTATTGTACACGGTTCTCGGTTCCTTTGACACTTTTTGTTTCGTTTTTCTATGGGAAGACTGACAGGACGAAAAATGATAAAAAATGAAACTAATTGTAAAAAAATGATGAAAGAGGAGGGAGGAAAGAGGCGTCGCCGCAGTTGCCGGTAAAAGAGATCGGCGGCACTGATTCTGATTTTCTTTGAAATGTTCGAAGTGTTACCTCAACCCAATTATCATCTAAATTTTTCAGCTGTTGATGGGATCGGCGGTTAACAAGGAGACTGTTGCCGTTGATAAGGAGACGACAGAGAATGGAAGAAATGGAGTCGTTGGAGAAAGCAGTGTCGTTTACAAAGTGAGTGCAATGACTCGAGATAACTTTTTATGCATGAATTTCAATAAATATCACAATTCAGGTTTATCCAGCTCGATGGCTTGTTCTTGCTGTATGCTGTTTCCTCGCTTTATCGAATGCGATGGTTCGTTGAAAAACAGAAAACGGGTTACAAAGAAGTAATTTTTCAGCAATGGATAAGCTTCAGCTCATTATCCGAAGAAGTGCAGTTGTATTATCGAGGAAAACCTGCGAATGGTAGTATGGATGTTTCATTGGTTACCAATCAGATTTTTCAGGTTTTCTGAAATATAAATTTAATACCGTTTTAATAATTTGTTTTTCATTTCAGTTTGTCGCAGTTTTCACAGGGTTCGGAGGAATGTATATAACTGATAACAAAGGGATAAAAACAGCAGGTCTTCTTGGGACCAGTCTCAACGTGATTGGTGCTTCTATCCGAATGATTGCTTCAGTTCCAATCATAGAATCTCATTTAATTCGTGAGATTCTTCTTCACGCGGGCTCTTTTATAGCAGCATCTGCTCAAGCATTTTTTTTGGTTCTTCCATCAAAAATAGCCGAATGTTGGTTTCCAGGAGATCAGAGGGCTATTGCCAATGTCCTCTCATTTGTTGGTGAGAGTATTTCCAAATTGTTGATAATTAATAAAATCATGTTATTCAGCTAACCCTGCTGGAGTCGCCCTAGGCACAATTGTTCCATCTGTTTTATTCAAGAATTACACTCATGAAAGTGCGAATAGTTGGATGTTTTTTGCATTTGTCAGTTATCAGGAAGCCTTTCATCCTTCTAAATTATCAAAGCTTCCAGACACTCGGCATGGAATTTCTTGCATTCTTCCCGTTCATTCTTGCACTTTTCGTCCGTTCAAAACTTCCACCGACACCTCCATCAGCTTCTTCTGCCGCGCATCAGAATAACATCGGCTTCGTAAAATCCATTCTTCAGTGTATCTCGTATATTAATATGAAACATATACACATGTTAAATTTATTCTTACAGAAATCTGCAATTCTTCATCCAGATGACTCTGTTTGCCTTTGCATTTTCTCTTCTCTGGAGTCTAATGATTTTTCTAGATGGACCACTCAAAGATCAGGGCTACGATATGGCTGGGTAAGGGCTTTGCAATAACATTCTTGAAATATCTGATGATTAATTTATGTGTTTTCCAGGTATCCAACAGCCGTATGTGCCGTCGTTGGTACGATGACTTCACTACTCGCAGGACATATTGCAGACAAAACACGCAAGTTTAAGGTTGGAGTCTAGAATGAGTCATGATGGAAGTGCAGGAAGAACTTATCAATTTTCAGGAAATCATAAGAGTTTGTACAGTTGGATTCTCTTGTTCAGTCATCACTTTAAGAATGGTTTGTTGTACTCCTTGACAAAGATCCAAATCCGAAGAATACCGTTCAAAGATTGTTTTCAGTTTCTCAACAACCCGAAAAATGGCCCTCTGGATCCGATCGTAGTTTATATTCTGTGTGGATGCCTAGGTATAATCTCTGTTAATATCACTCTGATTTCTTACACCTAATCTTTCAGGTGCCTTTTCGATACCACAATTTCCGATTGGTGTGGAGCTTGGAGTGGAGACTACATTCCCTGTGATGGAAGCTACTTCTTCTGGTGTTCTTGTTATATTTGGATCTTTGTTCATGTTCATTATTCCATTCGTTCAAACATACACAGAAAGCTTACGACTTTTTTACTCACATTCTTGGAAATGTAGGTTTCGAATTTCTGAACAAATGACCTAGACAACTGTTTTCAGTCGCTCTCGATGTCACATGTGGTCTCTCACTTGTTTCAGTTGTTCTCTCACTGTTCTTCCTTAAGCCAAGGTAAATTTGTTTTTAAAAACAAGAAAAAAGATAAATATCTTCAGATATCGTCGATTGGAACTAGAAAACGCCAAATTAGCCCTTGAAAAGGAAGAAGCAACGGAAACTGCTCGAACTTTTGCCTCAGATATCGAGATGCGCTGATTGATTTTGAATTATCCTACTATCATTTCTTACCCCGTTGCAGATTATTTTTCCATTTTTTTTATAGCATGTTGTTTTTTTTTTACTTTTTATATCTTCTATGTACTATAGGCTCAATTTGCACACATTTTGCATCATATTTTTGTTTTTTTTCTCAATGTATTTACATCCCTGTTCAGTTTCCAATCCAGGTTCGACTAGTCCCCAAAAATGTTTTGTCCCCCACAACAGTTCCCATATCGAAGTTTCCCTGTTTCTCATGACCTTACTTTCGAATAATTTCAATGTCTTTTATTATCATCTTGAATCATAAATGCAAACAATTCAGTACTTACAAATAGTACTAACGGATTCCCTAATAGCTTCTTGTGTTTTTTGTGCTTCTTCTTCCATTTGTAGTCGGTTATACCGTGGTCGTAAGAAGAGAAGAGCCACAAAAAAGTTGAGAATTGACATAGCCGCCCAAAAGTCCATGGACACTAGAAGAAATAATCGAAATATGCTATATAATCATGCCTTACATTCCCAACTTCCACCTTTTCCATTGTTTTTGTAGATCCAATTTGAATCTTGAAGAGCGTACATCACAAAGTATAGGGCGAATAACCAAGCTTGTCTGAAATTCAGATTGTGGTTCGAAGAGTGACGGTTTGATTTATACCCAAAAGTGTTTAGAACACCCGTAGAAATGGATTCCTGAACGGGATAAGTGGTTTCTACTCCCATTTCATTTCCAATTGGTGTATGAATTGCGCAACAGGACACTAAAATTCGTTTTTTTTCTGGAACTGGAACCGAAAATTTTGAAACTTACTTATTATACTCAAAAGCCCACATACAATCACAGAGTCGTACCATCCGGAATAAACTTTTATCAGATACTGAACAGAGAACGGCGCTCTTATAATAGAGGTAGTTTTAATCACTTACCAACCGAAGAGCCAAAACACTTATTGCGACAGTAAATGCATTTATCAGGGCGATAGTCTGTAATTTATCAATTTTTGAGAGATAAAACTCATAGAAAAAAACCTTAAATTTTCTTGTTCTATCAGCAATTATTCCTACGAAATAGGCAGAAAACATACAAACCAATGTGGCAATTGCGATTGGATATCTGAATAGAAATTGAGATAACCTTCTTTTCTTCCCGAATTTCTTTACCCTTTCAAATTGTATCCTCGATAATTAATAGCATTTGAAGTATAAATGACACCATTGGCAATTGCAAAATTTATTGAATAAACAATGATTTGAATGAGAAACTGACGATCCCTGAGAGCTATCAGGAAGATTAAAAAATTCGGCTATTTCAATTTAACTTACATCAAACATTTCATAATTCCACGAGTAACGGGACCATTCACTTCATGTTGAGATGATGGAGATGGTGGAGTTTTGGGAATAGAACGATGACATAATACAAAAAGGAGAAATAATGGAATGATACATGCCACAGCCACAATTGCATTCTGAAAAGTGAATTTACTTTTCAAACACCAAATTCACTTACCATAAAGAAAAAGCTCCAAGAATTTATAAGGTCTTTGCTGACAGTAGGAGGAATGATGATTGAAGGTAGAATAGTTCCAAGAACGACTCCAAGCTCAAGACTATTTGAACATGCCACGTTGGCAGATGCTCGATGCTTTGGAAAGAACCAACTCTCTGCGATTTTAGAGAAAACTACGAAATACATTTGAGCAGCTGCCGCTATACTTGTTCCTAAGATCATCAAAAATTGTCTCCAGAAGAAATTCTGAAGATTTGGAAGCGAAGAAACCAATCGGATTAAAGCACCAACAATGTTGAAAACTGCTGCTAGACGAAGCTGAAAATTAACTTTGGAGGCATGAAAGTTAGGATCGTCTTACTGTTGGCAGAGTTCCGAAAACTGTGGCGAAGTACATTCCAATTATACTCACAATTACTGCGACAATCTTCAAAATTAGATCATGCCCTTCTAATAAAGGGACGAGAAAGGAATACCTGATAAATCTGATTCGATAAAAATGCAGCTGAGCAATCACGAAATCCTTCAGGACCACAAAAGAACATGTTCGTCTGATCAATTTGAGCAGAGAAACTTACCCATTGCTGTCAGAATTCTTAATTTAAAATGTGATTTCGATTGAAATTTCTTACCATGATATTAGTGAAAATTAGCGTAACTGTTGCCACGAGTATAAACCATCGTTCTTTATAAACCTAGAAATAACATAAATTCCAAAGACTAATGCAAATTGAACTCACTCTATATTCATTTTCAGACGTTGTATACTTTTCCATTTTAACAAAAACGATATATTAAAAATGAGGAAGAGTGTTATTAAACTTTCGATTTGGGTCGTCGAACGAAAACCTTTTTCCATCCGATCTACCGTCCTGTCAATTCAAAAAAAAATACTTGTTTTTATCGAAAAAAAAGGAACAATACTGTTTCTGTTTCAGTATTTTTTGTTGCGGTCAAAAATTTTGGGAAGATAGGTTTTGCAATGAAAAATGGGAAAACGATAAAGAACAGGAACATAGAAAGATTAAAGAAGTGGTATAGATAACAATGAGAATCGCTGAATAAGCTAATTTACATAAAATTCAGGCAAACAAGACAATCAAATTAATTCATTTTAAGAGTAGAAACTATTTGAGAATTTATCAACTACTCAATCTTTGTTCTTTTTTTTCATAACAATGATTTATTATGACAGGAACTGGTTACTATTCAACTACTACTTTACTGTTTGTTGCAGAGATTATTCATGTTAAAAAATACAAAAACAAAAATTTCACGAAAAAAGAGTATATTGGCAGTAAAAAGTTTTGAAAAAATACTTGTATATTATTCAAAGTATATGCTTTTATGGAAGCTGATTCAGATCACATGCTTATCCAATCCTGACCTCTGTCTAGTTCAAGAGAGAAAAAAAGAAAAAGGAAGTTGCTCGCATAAAAATGATAATTAAAAACAATAAACTGATAAATGTGCAGAATAAGAATGAAGATCAATACAACACTGAAAATGTTTCTTATCAATTGAATTGAAGCGTCCGCCTAGTAGTCACGTGTTTAGATTCGGATTGTTTGTCCTTACTTTTCGGATGTTCAAATGGTGATTCATGTTTCTGAAAAATGAAAATAGTTTATACAAAGATAATCTAAACAAAGTTGCATCTGACTCTTTTATATTTTTTTATATTTTTCAAAACCTCCGAAGCTTGAACCCTCACCAGAGCTCTAGAATATCGTCGTAGAAACAAAGAATCTTCGTTGAAGATATTTTATGATATCATGTGATAGTATTGATAACAACAGATCAGGAGTTCATACTCTATGGGCTCAAGTCCAGAATATGGATGTTTCAAGCAAATCCAAGGCGATGCGATTCAATTTCAGAGGGGCAAAACGAAGCCTTTCTTAGTTCCCCTTTCTTCACAATGTTTGGACTCTCAACTCAATACTTTGATGTTTTTTGCAATGGATTCCTATGGGAAGCATATGATCTCTCATCAATCACTCAAACCAATCGATCATTTCAACTGCCGATCGAGCATCTTCTACTCTTTTGAGATAGAGAAAAATCGAGAACACGACGTGTCTCTCGTCTCTTCTTTTTCATAGAGTTTTTTTTTCAAGGATTCTTCAAATATGTTCCATTCATTTCTAATTCCTTGCTTATTGGTATCTATTGTATGTTCACAGTTTGCACCAACAAATGAGACTATTGTACATCGTAAGTAGATGCTACTTTTAAAAGAGTACTCAATTTAATTTCAGATGATGGTCGCCTGTGGGATGTTGTCATTGAAACATGCGACAAAGATGGAGCAGGAACTGACGCAGCTGCTTATTTGAAAATATTTTATGAATCTGGCCATGATTCAGAAACTTTTCATTTGGATAATCCAGGAAGAAATGACTTTGAACAAGGTTCCAGAGATCACTTCAAAATATTCTTCAAACAATCAGATATTGTAAATATGGGTTTATTCTGGTGGCCTGGTTTCAGTTTGAGTCAGTCTTGGTGTGTTAATTGGGTAACAGAAGCTTTAAAATTGAAAAACAAAATTGATAATTCCTCAGGTACTTCTATTGAATTCTGATACTGAGGCTTGTTTTGAGGGAATATTTGAGAAATGGATCCTCCACTATCGGTATATTTAAAAAGTTTACGATACATTTCAATCTGGCTTTTTCAGAGATCCACCAACATATGCCACAAGATTTCATCGTCTTCGTTATGCTGATTGTGTTCGTCCGGGTCCATCAAATGCCGAAAGAAGAACTTATTTACGGTATGATGACATTGTTAGAAATAGTGGTGGAACTGCTGATGACAAAAATGACGATGATGATTGAATGATTTCAATTTTTCTTTAAAATAAATATTTGTTGTTTTGATTTTTTTTTGAATACAGATTCAAAGTTTTTAGAGAATTGTTTTTTTAAAACAACCTTGAAGAACTAGACAAGACTGTTAGAACCATTTTGACCACTTAAAAGTTTTGAATAATAAAACATGGAAACAATTCCAAACAGATGAACCAGCCACCGTTGATTGTACTTGATTGATACCAGCAACCCAGTGAACCATACTGACAGTAATTGAAGATCTGGTTGAGATGAGAAAAAGAAGACTGCTATGGATGAGTTAGTCATAAAAACGACTAGAGACCAGTCTGAATAAGTATTATGATAGAGTTTGAAAAAATTTAATGCTCACCGATATTAGCCCGTTCAAGTATCTTTTCTACAATTGGAACTGAAAAGTGAATCATCATAATTCCAAATGCAAATGGAATCCCGATATCAACCATGAGCTGCCGTGGATCATCTGGCCAAAGAAAGACACTGATAATATCTTTTGCAAAGCTCCAATAAGTTAATGGATTCAATCCAACTAGAAGGAAATAGAGCACACTGTAATGGATAGTCATCAAGGAAAATGCTAGAGCATGTTTCTCTGAAAACAGAAACCCATGAATAGTCAGTTTTTCTAAGATTATAACAAACTTTGTGAAGAAAACGAGAAAATTGAACAAGTGGTGAAAATGAAAAGCCATTCGACAATATTCCGATGGAATATGGGAATCGTAACGCATCTGATCAGGTTGCAAGTACGGATTGCGTCTAAACTTGTGAATAGTTTTCATTCATCATTCTTGAAGACTTACTGTTTCTCCAATTATCCTCTGTTACACTTTCCACAGCTACTACAAGACTCCAGATGAATACAATTAAGGCGAAACAGTTTTCATTTTTTGGAAATATTTCTCCGAAAAAATGTAGTACCACGTCAAAAGCTATCATCGATCTGCCGATCAAACCACAAAGTGTACAAAAGCCAAAGAAAGAGAACGCAAATTTATGCGAGGAAAAGGACAAACGAGTGAAGGGAAACATCATGAATTACACAAAAAATGAGAGCAGACCCGCGAATAAAAGTGAGAAAAAGGTAACGAAATGAATTTGAGCAAATGGGGGAAACAAATGGACCAGTAAATAAAATAACAATTACATGTGTTGTACTTGTGATACATCTTCATCTTCAGTCTTCTTTTGCTCGGTTGGAAGGGATCCTGTTGATGAACTGTCTTCAATCCTAGTTTGTGCCACTGAAAAATAAATGGAGGAAGGGAGTTATCAATGAATTCATTGAAAACTTACACATAATCTCGTTGAATCGTCTCTTATCTCTTGTGATTGTGATAGCAGAAACTCCGAATAAAATGACAGATATCACAAGTGTTCCAACACAAAGCCAAAATGATGTTACTAATGCATTATACTTTCCTTGCGCAGAGTTATCATCACCTCTTATTGCATCTGATATCAATCCCAAAATATATGGACCAGAAGCATCCCCAAACATGTGAGATATCAGAATTTGCCATGAAGATGCCGAACTTCTTCTCTGCGGAACAACGACACTCTGGAAAGATAATTTAATAATAGGAAACTCCAATCAATCACTATTACAAACCAATAGGAGATCCACATTGGTAGCCCAATTGAAACTGCTGGCAACAATACAAATGAAGAGCATTACCTAAACGAGCCAGAATAATAATAAAGACTTCAAAGCTGAGCAATACCCAGGCAAATCCCATATTACTCTCAATGTTTTGAATAGCGAGAATGAGTGTTGGGATACAAATAGCTGCTCCAATTGCACAGATGAGAGCATCAGCACGAATAGTTTGAATACATTTGAATGGACCAACTCCACGAGACCACATCTATAAGAATCATAGTTTCGTTATAATCACTTTCAAAAACTCTCACATTGGAAACAACAGTTCCGATAGCAACTCCAAGAACACCTCCAACACAAGTAATTGCTCCAAAAACTAAATTAACGTTAGCTTTTTCGTCTGGAGTAATATCTGTGACGTTCTTTCGAACTGCTTCAGCATATTGAATTGTGATTGGTGCCCACCAGGCAAGAGTTCCAACCATGAAGACTGTTGCAGTGTAACCAAGACTACTGGTCACGTAGGTGGCACTGAAACAATTTAGAAGTCAGAGTTATTATTCGGAATAAATACTCACTTTGACAACAAATCTTTCATATCATCCCAATAACTAGTTGCTTCAGTTGATGCTGCAATTTCTCCCTTTTCACGTTCAGCTCTTCCACGTTCTGGTTCTCGAACAAAGAAAATGATAAGACCAAGACAAATGATTCCAAGAACTCCAGTGACACGTACTCCCCATTGCCATGCTCCTGTCCAACTGGCAACTGCTGATCCAACTACAAATCCAAGACCACAACCAAATGGAATTGCAAAATAGAAGACCATAAGCATTCTGGAACGAAGAACACCAGTGAACATATCAGCAATTACAGTTGGAGAGATGATAGCATATGATGCTTCTCCAATTCCAACAATTCCACGGAACAATAAGAATAACCAGAATTTCTGAAAACTATAATTTCTGAAAAATATTCCCATAATTCAAAATCTTACATCACTCGGGATAAATGTAGAAGCAAAGACTGCAGACACCCAAATAGCGATTCCGACAACAAAAATCCATTTTCTGTTGTATCGATCTCCGAGAAATCCACAAATTGGTGAAAAAATAATAAAGAAAACCATGAATGTTGTTTGAATAAGTCCCGCCCACGCATTACTGATATTGTAGTATGTCTGTACATCATCGAGAACTCCTGAAAACAAATAAATGAATTGCAAGCGAGAAACTCTCTCAAATCAGATGATCCTATCAATGTTCTTTCTTTCTCTTAAAAGTTTTTTTTTGAGCGTGATTACTTCCCACGTCATCTGATAGACAAAAATAAACCATCGACCTTTATGAGCTCACAGGAAGGAACTCTCATAACACGTGCAAAAAATCAAAAAACATCGATGTTTGTTCTTATCAGAGTGACCAAAAGATGCACCTCAATCAAGTATCAATTCGGTTTCTTTCATCTTGTTTCTCAATGTTATAGTTTTGGAGGCTCAAACTCAATAATTTGAACCAAAAAAGGTACAAACTACTTGGAATTCTTATTCGTAGTCTTTTTCTGACTTCTATAACTGACCTGCAATTGTGTATCGATCCATATAATTTAGAAGATTGATGATAAAAAGAATGGAGACTACAACAACTGTCCAACATCCTTGAAATTCAGGTGTAGATGACGTCGTCGTTTGAGAATTCGATGGTTCTCGATTCCCTGGAGAATCAGATGGATATGAAGGCGTTGGTGATTCCGTTGCGAATTGTTGAATCTTTTGTCCATCTTCCAGTGGTGCAACTTTATTTCTCACCATTTTGATTCTTCAAAATTGTAGAGCTTGGATTATTTAGTTTCGTTTTGGTAAACAAAAAAATACGATAGCTTTTCCCAAACGTGGAAAGTTTTCGGAATACTCAGAAACTGAAATCAAAGGACACGCAGAAAATTGGAAAATGATCAGTAAAGCACAAAAGAAGAAGAAGAAGAAGGAGGAACAGAAACAGGAAACTGTCGGATTATAGAAATTAGTTCATAATCGGTTTGATGGTCAGGACGTCTACACGTCAGTTTTTATCACTGGGAAAACTATTTTAAAAGTGGTCTGATTCTAGAGAACAATTCAACGAAAAAGAAAGTCTGAAATTGAAGTTCTTCTGAAGACAAACAAATACCGAACAGGATACTGTTTTCTCAAACTCAAAGAGAATAACGGAGAAAAGAATACTGAAAAAAACAGTGACAATCAGGTGGGGTTTTCCGATATAGAAAGCTTTGTTTTGCTTGAATCTGAGTCATCGGAGTTGACGGAAGAAGTTATGATGATTCATTTGAACGCCTTTTTCTAATATTGGAAAACCAGTTTGTTTGTTATTTAGCTTTGGTAGATTTAGAAGATACACTGCGGGACAGTTATGCATTTGGCACTTGGAATTTGCTACGAAAGTTTATAAAGAATAGGAGAAAAGAAAAGGAACGAGGGTTGCTGTAGAACCTGTATTACTAGGGCACTACAGGACGTTTTCTAATAAGGAGTTGATTGATCATGCGAAACTAATTCTCATGAATAGGAAGAAGCTCACGGTTTCCGAACTACAAAAGAAGGAGTTCAAGGCATCTGAAACCTTTAATCAGTGTGTGGATACATTCCATATAAATCTCTGTGTTAAAAAAAAACCGTAAAAATGAATACCAGTGCTAGTTTTTGGAAGCAAGATAATATAAATTAAGAACAGACACACTCATTACAATACGATTGGTATGTAGTTCGAAAAGGTCACTGAAACCGTGTCGGAGGGGTGTGGGAGGAGAGAAAAAAGGGGATGCAAAACCATTTTACAGCCACCTCTTATCGCATAATGCAGTGTGCTAACCACGTAACCAAGCAAAAATGAAAATGTGTGCGGGAAAAAGAAACAGATTGGTGCATACCAATCAGAATAATAACTTTTTGAAAGAATCAATGAGAAAGATTCTAGAACCTAGAAGTATAATATCACAAAAACGAACGGAATACAAAGGTAGAAAAGAACAGATCGATGAAATAAATTGAAATGAATACAGTGTGTCCCTTGTGTCATCGGAGACGCCTTCGCAAGTACTTTCACTTTGATGCCGACTATTCCAATCCTTTATACATGTACATATATAGTCAACTATTTCTCCTACTTATTCCAAATTTTCTTTTTGTCTGTGTATTTGTCTTTTGGTCGCATACCGCTTGATGAATTGAAGAAGACTGATAAGGACAAATATTTATGATTTGTCGGGGAAAACGGAAAGGAGCAATTAGGGGGGAAGAGTAGAAAAAGCTACCAACATGACAAAAACTATTGGATTGACAGCCATTGGAAATGGGAAATGCAAGACGTTAGAGATTAGAATCTGTCAGATATTTTGACTACGAAAAATCAGGTTTCATTAGGTTTTATTTCTGTTCTGTACAAGTGGAGATAAAAGATGATATAACAATTGTTGAACAGGTTGAACAGAAAACCGTGTATAAATAACGTAGACTACTTTGGAAATGGAAAATAAGTTTAGTACCGGTTAGTTCAGTAACAAAACATAGAATGCGTTGAACCGGATCAGGGAGGCGGTCGTTTGGTGAGTTTAGGTCAATTATTAAAATGGACAGTTTTTGGTATAAAATTTAAGTGAAAATTTATATTCTTCCTAAAAATTTGGCTCTAACCCAAAAGGCTCATTATTCCAATTGGTATTGAAGAGCCTTCTGGAATTTCTCTTAAAATTTAATATAAAGCTTGAAAAATAAATCAAAAGCTTGTAAATTCTTTGAGTCCGATGAAAAATTATCACCCCATGTTCAGAAATCAACCTTTGGATCCACTACGAATGTCCTGTTACCAATATTCTTGACTCCGTTTTGATGATTGTGCTTCTCGCTCTCAAAATGATTACTTTAATTTCTAAAAACACGTGCACCCATCTTATCAGAGGTAAAATTCTGTTTTACGAACTATCACTTGTAAAATTGCAATTATAGAACTGTCGCTGAAACGGGGAATCGAAGATGAAACAATACACAAAACGAGCTACAATTTCGCGCAAAAAAAAAAAAAGGAATTCGAAAACTGTCACATTAACCTCACCTATATAATCTCTCTGAAAAAAGTATAGTACATTTGGATTAAATCGATAAGGAGTTTTTGAGAAGAGATCTTTATTGGCGCGACACAATCACTAATGTAAATAGAGCGATGAAAATGAAAAAAAGAGGTGAGAAAGTGAAGATTGTCATGGAGGGCTGACGGACAGGAGAACAAGAAGTAGAAGAAGAAGAAGTAGAAGATGTTGGAGGAAAAGGAAGAAAAATAGAGAAGAAGACGATCAAAATGTAGGTGATGTACGGTCAATTTCTTCTTTAGGTGACGTTGTTGTTTATTTGAAAACCACAAGTATTTGGGATTCCATCCAGATGTTCGCTAATTGAATGATATGTTCTTTTCTGAAAGTTCACTCCATATTTTAGATCATATGACATCTAGAACTTCTATTTTAAGATTGAATACTCAGAAGATTCTTTGCTCTGATTCACAGTAAATTTTGTGTTTTATTGTAATGTCCCCCGCTATCTGTCTTATTGAATTCCTCGAAGAATTGAGAGCATGTTATCTTTTTTTCCATCAAACAGTTTTCATAACATTCTCAACCATTCGTATCTAGAATGAGACTGTTTTATTGTAGGAATGTTTTTGAGGACAAAGATCACAGAAAATGTGGATATTCCTATATTCTTTTTGAGTTTTTTGTTGAAAATTGTACATACTTCTCTTAACAACGCTGATTTCTGATGACTTTGCAAAGCTTCTGTGCCCCATTTTTACACGAGGGACAATGAAAATGATAATACTGTATTGGACAATGCTTTTTATACTTATCCGGTAAATGTAACTGTACTGTAGTGGGTTTAGTGTTAAAGCAACTTATGTGTGACTGAAAATCATTGACTAATCGTATGCTCATCTTAAAATTTCTCGCCTTTTTCTATGCCACAGTTTCTTCGATAGCCATTGTGCCCTTCTATTGCAGGTTGTACCCTGAATCTACTTGTTGTTGATATCTTTCGAATCTATTTTGACTGCCAGTTTTTTGTTTTCATTTTTCATTTTTTCCAGTTTTTATCAACTTTCAAAAATGATTCTGAACAAATATAAACGTGATGTTGCCTTTATTTCATAACATTTATTCCAACAATTTGCTCTCACCATCCTCATATTTCTTCTCAATTTCCAAATATTGTCCTCGTCGTGTTTCTGTTTCACAGAAGAAAGATTTGGTCAGTTGTCGTCTTTTTTGCATTCTTCTTCCTCTTTCTCTTTTTCTTCTCGGGTCGTAATTCATCATTCTTGTCCGACAAACCGCAATCTGCCGTCTCTGTGTTTGCGTAATTCACACCTAGGGGAACACAAAAAATGCGCGCGTGACTGCATATTTTGAAATAAAACGTGGCGATATCAGCTGTCTATTGGCTTTTGTCAATAATTTTCTAATCTAGGATAACATGTTTTTGTATTTTTGAGAGTTGGAGAGCTCTTTGAACCTTGTGTTTGCTGTTCAGAGTGCTCTGAAGTCATGAACGTCTAGTTTCCAGACTATTTTGAATTGTAACCTATTCATAATCCTAAAAAAAAACTCAACGCACTGTGTCTTTAATCCGAACTCTACTCCGTTTGCTAAGGGTTTACCGGTATGATATAATCGGGAGTCTAGAGCAACTTCAAGCAGCAATGTTCTCGGTTAGGAACATTTCTAATACTTAGGAAATACAGTTAGACTTGGCATCTTGCCAAACCCCGCCCACACAATAGAACACACTTTGCACCGTCGTAATACTTATACATGGCTTGGCACAGTGCCAAGTCCCCCGACTTCGATAGGAAAACTTTTTTCTTTAAATCTCTAGATGTTTACTCTGAGTACAGTTTAGTCACTCGGCCAGTGTGAGAGGAGATTTTTGATTGGCTATTGCACCTGCCTTATCTTGATGCACCCACATATCTAATCTCCCAAAAATCTATATGATACTCTTACTAATTAGCGTAAAATGTATATAGTTTGAAAGTTGCGAGCGCACCTAGAAGAGCAAAACAGAAGGTCCGATGGGCAGCTGGACATGAGAGGAAAAAGAAGAGAGAGAGAGTGAGACAAAGAAGGAGTAGAAGAGTGGAAAAGGAGTGAAGAAGAAGAAAAAAGAAGGACGGGGGGACACATACATGTGTGTTTGGGGGTGGAAAGAGAAAAGGAGAGAACATCTAAACGGACCCTTTTCTGCCCATATTGCCCCGTTGAGAGACCCTTCTTTCGACCGCTTTTTCAGCATATATCTTAAGATCCATTCTATCTTTTTCCCTTTTGTTTTAGTCTTTCTTCCCCTATCTACCTAAACTTTGTTTTAATTCACTAATAATTCTTTGTTTTCTCTCAAATCATTGATTTATAGGGGACGGAGAATGTCCAATGGGAGAGTCGTCAATGGGTTTCTTCTTGATATAACGGGAGTTCTGTACAACAGTATTTATAAATCCGATGGTGTAGCTATTCCGAAATCAGCTGAAGCTGTCAATTTGTGAGTGTTTTTTCTTTGAGAAAGGATATGCAAATGATGCACCCAGGACAAATAAATGGATGACGTCATGTCAATAAAAAGGTGTTCTTTGAATAGAAGATACCATCATCAACGTGCAGCCGGCTGGTAATAACCTCATTCTGTTGACATTGAATTTTGGTTCAATTTCACAAATCTATCCTAGTATTTTCAAATTAGGCTCAACTTCCAGTTGTTCCGAAATAGGTCTGATTATAAACTTTCAGCTTATATCAAAATTCAAAAGTCAAATTCCTGAGCAATGCGAAGGGAAATTCGAATAGAAATGTGGCTCGGAGACTTCAGAGACTTGGAATCAAGTGAGTTCTTTCATTTTATTTTGAAGCATGATCTTCCAATTTGTAGCATAAAATCAACCTTTCTCATTTTACAGTGTTCGCGAAGAAGACGTCATTACTCCGGCTCCAGTTGTTGCTCAATACCTTCGAGAGAACGAATTGCGTCCACATCTATTTGTCAGAGACGGTACATTCTTCCATTCTTCTTCATCCATTTCTCAACTTTTTTCTCTCAAGATGTGCTCGAATATTTCGATGGAATCGACACTTCATCTCCAAATTGTGTTGTGATGGGAGAAGTTGAAGAAGGATTTTCATTCGATCGAATCAATCGTGCATTTCGAATTCTCATCGACATGCCAAAACCTCTTCTTATAACAATGGGCAATGGGTAAATAATTGTTTCCGTTTCTACTTTTGAAATGTTTCTCTTGCTTCTCTTTTTAGAAAGTTTTTCCAAAGAGTTGATGGGCCGTGTATTGATGTCGGTGCATTTGCTGCTGCTCTCAAGTTCTCTACTAATTGTGAAGTTCTCAATATTGGAAAACCGAGTCGATTCTATTTTGAACAGGGAATGAATGCATTGGGTATGAAACCAGAGGAGGTTAGTTTATTAACATGATTCTGAATGTCTGGAGAGATGAGATTTCTCCTGTTATGTCGTTCTGAAAATCGGTAAATGACTCGAATATTTTGGAGCTGTCTAAGGAGTTTCGAACTTCATTTTCCTGAAACTTCATTAGAACCAAAAAAACAACGTTTTCCAAAGCATTTCCAATCAATTCCAATTCAAACATTCCAAACATTTTATATTTCAGATTGTGATGGTTGGAGATGATTTGATGTCAGATGTGGGTGGTGCACAAGCATGTGGAATGCGAGGTATCCAAGTGAGAACTGGAAAATGGAGACCAGATTTCGAAAAGATGCCTGTCACTCCAGATTTGACTGCTGATTGTCTTTTCGATGCGGTGAAACAGATTGCGGATAACGGTTTTCGGTTGTAATTCAATAGCTCATTTATGTATGTGCAGACAAAAAAAAACAAGGAGCTTTAACTAGATTTCAAAAATCTCTTAGAGGGAATACGAATAATTTTAATCAATAATTTATTTAATACCCGCTAGAGGCAACAATTACGAGCACAATTTCAATTTTTCACTTTTCCTGTTAATATTATTCAAATGACAACCAAAGAAATTAAGGTGAACAATAAAGTTTTCGAGTACCCAAGCTTGTTTTTTTAATTCCACACAAGACATCAAGATTCCATAATTTGTTCATAAAGATGACTTATTCTAGTGTACGCTTTCAAGTTCTTTAATATCGTGGCTTTTGCCAAAAGATGGAAATCTTTTGCATTTCTTTGTTGACTTTCCAAAACTGACATGATTGCAAGTAGAGCAGAAAACCTTGCGGGTCCATGAACAGATCCATAATTTAGAAGACAATATGTTAGAAGAGTTCGGACATATTGTTCTCGTTCTTTTCCAATGACTGTTTGAACTGAATCAGAGAGACCGGAAACCGCTGAAAATAATAAAAAACGTTTTTATTCTTATGACGTAGGTGTGGGCTCGTGACTGTTTGAAAGTTCGAAAAGTTCAAAGTTTACGAATCATTCCGTAATACAGTACTATCATCTTAAAATTCAGTTAATTTGAATATCTTAGTGCACTGATAAGCTCTCTTAACAGTCAGAAGCCTTTGACACAAAAAGTGCTCTTAAGTTAGAGGTTTTACCTGGATTGCATAGCACGATAGCTTTAAGAAGAACATATTCAACTCTATTCATTTCGTTTCGAAGTAATGTCACTAGTGTTCTTTGCATTGACATTTGATGCTTTGCTCCAACTTCTCCGTACCTAAACAAACTCAATTTATTATTCATAAACTTCTCCAAAAAGGGTATTCACCTTGGCCTTGGAGGTCCACAAAACAATCCATTTGGATGAACCAATCTGTCGGATTTCAATTGACTATAAGAGAAAAAAGAATTCATCATATCTGCACACATCACAGTTGCATGTTTCACGAGAACCAATTTACTTGCAACATCTATTTTATGAATAAAATCAAACATTTTTGAATATTCTATACTGGCAAGATAGCAACAATGGATATAACAGGCACCGCTCACTTTTATTCTGAAAAATATGCACTTTTTTTGAAGGGAACAACTTTAATGAAAACTCACTGTCCTGTAGTTTCATCTACAACTGGACAATATTCTAAATTAGGAATCTCATCGTATCGCAGTATCATTGGTCCATTTATTATATCTTCAAGTTTTCGGATATCCTATAATTGTTGTTTGAGAAAATGAATTCGAAAGGAAGTAATTTAATTTTTGATAGTGATTCAGAACATTGCATTAGAGCTAATATTCGTCAAAAGTTTTCTGAACTTTCAAAAAATCTCTTTTTCAAGATGAAATTGTTAGTTATTTTGTTTTTCAAAAAATACTTACTTTATATCCAGGTGGAAGTCCTTCTGTGTACAATGGTTCAATCTTTAATTCCATTCTTGTCAATTTTTCAATAATTTCTGCTACTTTATCTTCAAAACTTGCAATGACCGTTGGTGTATTCAAACCGTCCCCCGAAGTTTTTTGTTTCATCATAATCTCTTTTTTCAATATTTCTCCATCGGTACTTTTGACTTCTGCTTGTATCGCAGACGGATTCATTCCAGCCTCTACACACTTTTCAAATCGACAAGATCTACACATTCGGCGGGTCAAATCTGAAAACGGAATCTATTATTTTCGATTTTGAAATCTCCAGAAAGAATAACGTACCGACAGGTTCATCCCCACTCAAACATTTCTTCATTTTCAGACATGAATATTTTCTTCCGTCTAGGATAGACCTTCGAAAGAATGTTTTACAACCATTACAAGATGGAACATCATAATGATATCCAGTTGCTGGATGTCTACAGACTTTACATACAGAAGGGCATAATCCACGATTCATTACTGGCTTCTGATGGAGTTTAGATATCTGAAATTCGAATTTTTAGTTTTCTACCGGTCTGTCTAGGTCACAATGTATTTACTATAGAATCAGTTGACAATAATACTCTGGACGGCAATATTCTAGAAATTGTTGGACACCAAAAATCCAAAACCTTGGTAAACATCCGAAATCAAACCGTCAAAGTTTTGACAGAGGACTTCGGAGTTCATAAAAAGCACGAAAACTTACACTAGGCTTTGAATTGTCATATTCTCCCACGACGTCAGGAAGCAAGACTTCAGAAGAAATGCATCTGGAAAAAGTAGAAACATGATATCATTCATCACATGAATACATTTCTATTGATTTTCGCTTCTCTCTCCTCTATGCAAACAATAGAAACTTCTGAAGAAATAAACTTACTTTGAACTTGTAGATGGAACAGTTATATAATCTGGTAGCATATTTTGAACTCTTTCTCAGGAAAGAAACAGAATTAAAAGTAAATAAGAGAGAATTACAAAAGAGGGCAATAATTATATAGGAAAACCATCGAATAGAGAAAGAGAGTGAGAAAGAAATGACTGAATGAAGGGCGCACCGCACCACCGATCAACGCATCTTTGTTTCTTTGGAGTCTGCAGCAAGTCTGCGTCAAAACTCTCTCATCCTATACAACCACGTTGGCTTTGTGTATAAATGGAAGGAAAAGTAGATGGAAATAGAGAGAGAATGAGAGTTTCTGACCGCGATGTATTGCTGCACTCAGTACAAGGCTCGGTTGTCGGCGTTAGATCCGTTGCATAAACTAATACAGCTGAATTTGTAGATATACATGTTCTATTGGTACAGGTTGAACATGTCTACTACATAATGGAAAGGGATATCAGAAAGACGTCATTTTTACAAAGATCATTTGGAAACCAAAAAGTACGAGTTTGGTTCTGAATGATGAATAATTTATGAGGCATATTTTGTACTAAGTGAGCAAGAGAAAACGTTTAAACAAATAAAGAATCTCGGAAAAATTTGAAAATATTATCATTTTTGTTTGAGTGTTCATATCAAAAAGAGAATAGGGCACAGTGGCTCTATGTATAAATGGATTAATGACTAAGTTTGTAGCAAAATTGCCTGAAACCAATCAATTTTGTGCAGAAATCACTTCTATTTGAAGTGCACTTATAATAGAGGGCCATTCAATAATGAACTATTTATTCTAAAGTATTCTAGACCAAAAAATTTTACACTTCTATATTTGAACACGTTCCTGTCCTTGTTCAGTACAGTCACTAAATTTGGAAATGTTGATTATTTTTCATTATCAGATTTTATGCCTGATATTCCAGGGATTAACGAAACAAGCACATTCACTCAATGCTTGAGTTATAAACCAATTTCCCCTCAAAGCACGCGTGGTTTCCGTGTAGGTTAGAAAATGGAGCAATAGGTTCAACAATTTCATTATTATATTGATATTAATATATTATGATAAGTTATGGATCCATGATTTGATCATACACGACACTGATACACTTCTTCTTCAGAACTTCTGGATCCTTATGCTTTTGACTATGGATCGCTTTGATATACAAATAATAATCTTTTTGTTCCTTTTGTTGAATTTCTATTATGCTGCATATTGCAAGAAGAGCAGAAAACCGAGCAGCTCCATTGAGTGTTCCATGAGTTAGAAGACAATAACGGAATAGGCATTGAGCATAAACTTCTCTTTCTCTTTGAACATGTTTTACATCATCTAATGGAAAATCTGGTACTGCTGAAAACTAAGAAAATGAAAGAGTTAATTTGAGGCTCTGGTTACCTGGATTACAAAGAATTATTGCTTTCAGAAGCATATATTCTGTTTTATCTACATTATTTGACATAAAGGCAATTAGTGTTTTTTGTAGAAACGATCTTTGTTTTTCGATTAAAGGTCCAGTTTTCCTTCTTGGTGGTCCATAAATACTTCCATCTGGATACAATAATGTATCTGATTTCAACTTTTTGAAAGTTATGAAAGCATTTGTAAGATTTGCACATGAAAGGGCGGTGTATTTCAAAAGTATAACCTGAAAATGTTTTATATGTCTTTGAATGTTGAGGCCTGTGTCGGCAGAGTAATCTAAGATGATATCTGATCTCGAGTCTAAATCAGAAAAGATAAAATCAGAATACTCACTTTACTTGGAAGGTCAATCGCACTAGAAAAGTCAAATGTTTTCGAATATTCAATAGAAGCAAGACAACTCGAGTGAACGAAATTTCGGCTTCTTCTCTTTGGTCTGGAAATTGAATATGATGAGTTATCAAGAAAGCATAATAATTTCGAGAAAATTCAAGCAAACATGATAATTTCAAGAATAAAACTTACAATCCGGTGTGCTTTGAAACCTTGACTGGTGCATAACTCATCGATGGAATCTCTACATTATTATATATTACTTTGGATGAAACAACAGAACTCAAATCTCTTGTATCAGTAAAACCCATTGGCATTCCATTATTATGAATTCCTTCCAATTTCGATTCAACTGTTGCCAACTTTGCCACAATTTGATTCAATCTATCTTCCACATTAAAAAATACAGATCCACTATCAAATTTCTCTCCATTTGAAATCTTCTTTGCAATCATTTTCTTTAATTCTTCTCCTTCATTTGTCTTTGCTTCTGCTTGTATTGCCAATGGATTCATTCCCGATTGCACACATTTTTCGAATCGACATGCTCGACAAACTCTCTTTGATGTGTCTGCAAAAGACGAAACAATTCGGAATTGAAAATCAAAAAAGTAAATAATCAGATGGTTTTTCTTTTCTTAAGACTCTTATAAAACTCACCAATGACGTCATTTCCTTCAAGACAGTTGCTTACTTTGAAACATTTAAATTTACGTCCAGTGACAATGGTCCGACGGAAAAATGTTTTACATCCATTGCAAGACGGAACCTAAACTTTTACATGAAAAAATACTTCAAAAGATAACCGGAGGATGTCTAAAAAGTTCAATTCATGTCAAAAAAGACCAGTTTCCGAAAGTTATAGTGGTCTAATGGTCACGCAAGAGTACTATCAGTTGACTTTAATCTTCAAAAATTGAATATTAATTCTCAATTTTTTTCTGCGGTTTTAACACTGACATTAACAAAAGTTTCTATTGAAAAGACGGATTTTTGCAAAAAAAACCAAGATAATGCAAAGATGGAAAGTAACATAACGAATGCTTCTGACAGAAAAAACACACAAAAATGATAAAAGAATCCCATTTCAAAACTTTGGGGTCTATTGATAACTCACTTCATAATGATATCCAACTGCTGGGTTTCTACAGATTCTACAAATTGAAGGACATTGATTTTGTGGAAGAGTTTTGTAAACTTTCGATCGTCTATTTCTTTTTGGTTTGGTTGGTTTTGCATTTGGAGTCATTTTTTGATCAAGTTCCGGTTCCGGAAGGCACAGTTCAACACTGTCTTCAGTAGAAGTCCTGGAATAAAATTATATAAAATATATCAAAAGAATAATGAGACCACCTCTCAGAAGACGTTGGAGGAGAATCCATATATAGAAAAAAGGTTTTTTTTCCGAATTAGTGACTGACAACAGGTTGTAGAAAGAAAAGGGCGACTAGTCGATGGGAATAGGTGTGTCTGTCGTCTCTTCTCCGTTATTATTATATTTGTTCTTTCCTATTTGCCGCACTGTTTCTGTTTCAAATAAAGTTTTGCAGGCACAACTCTATCTAAATACTTGTTTTAACTGTTCACATATGGGCAATTCCCATGTGTGGGTGGGAGTATTTAGTTGAAATTGAATGAAAAACAGTAAGCCTATTGTCTACGTCACAGATGAGGATCAAAATGTCTCGATTGAAAAGAATTGATGAATGAGTAAATGGTGACCTCCAATTGGTCATTCGGAGTAAATAGTATCATAGAACGGATCAGAATCCGCCAGGTTGAGAGTGTTTCCCCTTATGAAGTTTGACCGTTTTTTAGTTTCGAAAAGAAAAAAAAGAAGAAGAAGCCAAACAGTCTACAATTTGTATAAGATGTTTTGTTGTGCTTTCGTGGAATTTGGAAGGTGTGTCTATGTGGGGGAGCGGATAATTTGAGTTTCTTTTCTTTTTCAAATGTTTTGTGAAACATGTGATGTTTATTTAGTTTTAGTTTCTGACAAAAAGACAAGAGTAAAAACAAAAAAAACAGCTGGAGAGATATGTGAGAAAGAAAGAGAAAAGAGAGAAGAGCTTCTTTTCACAATTCAAGGATTCCTTCATAACTGTGACTGATACATTTTTTAACGGTCTTTCCTAGTTCTTTATGTTCTTGATAGTGTTTTGCATTCCGATGCAAAAACATATCTTTCTGATTTTTTGATTGGTTTTCAATGATTGAAGCCATCGCCAGAATTGTAGTCAAACGAGCTGGTCCGTTCAGCTTTCCGTGTTGCAGTAGACAATAACTTAGCAGGGATTTAACGTACTGATTTCTTTCTTGCTCAATTATTTCTTGATGTTCCGCAGACAAGCCATAAACAGCTGAAATTAAGAAAATAAATGAATTTTCAAGGTTTCCCTAGTTTTAATGACCTGAGTTGCACAGCATAATTGCTTTGAAAAGTAAATATTCTATGCGGTCAACTTGGTGGCTCGAGAAGGCACTTTGAATGCTTAGCGGATAATTGAATCTCTTATTTTCATTCAAAAAAATATCTGGTTTCATCTCATGAATTGGAATAAAAGCATTCATCATATTCGAACAAATCAACGTTGTATGTTTAATCAGAATCATTTTCGATTTCAAATCCAATCTTTGGGAAAAATCAAACATTTTTGAATATTCAATTGATGCCAAAAAACTGCCATGAACATAATTTTTTTTACGAGAACTGTAATCAGGATTTAGAAGTATCCATTTTTGTTATCATTTCATTACCTTTTGCTTGTATAACAAGGGTGTGGACAATACTTTAAGCTTGGAATCTCAGAAATCGTCAGAATAGGTCTCGACTCTAATAGTTCTTCGAGTGTTCTGATATCCTAAAAGTCTGAGTTCATTAAGGAATCATTTCAAGGTACAAACTCTAAACCCCGGAGGAATTCCTGAACGTTGCAATGATTCAATGCTGTTTTCAATGTGTGTCAGTTTTCTGATTATTCTGTTTGTTATGTCCTCTTCCACGATTATCAACTGAAACTTTTATAAGAAAATTGAGCCCGAAATAATGATCAATCTAACCGAGGAAATTTCTGAACTCCATCCTTGTTTCATGTATTGTTTCGCAATTTCATTTCTCAAAACTCTCCCTTCCTCGGTTCTCGATTCAGCTTGAATTGTTAATGGATTCATTCCAACAGATATGCATTTCTTCAGTCGACAAGCTCTGCAAAGTCTTCCCGATTTACCTGAAAAAAGAAAATGATTAGATTCATGTTATGGAGAATGACTTACCAGAAGCATATTCCCTTTGCAAACATGTTCCCGATCGAGAGCATTTCAGTTTTCCACCATTCAGAATGGCTCTCCGAAAAAATATCTTGCATCCGTTGCAAGATGGTACCTAATATGAGAAAAACATCAGACAAAACTTTGAAATGGTTTAACCTCATACTGGTATCCAGCTGCTGGATTGTAACAAACCCTACAAACAGAAGGACACTGATTTTTCGGGAATGATTTGTATCCTTCTGACGTTCTTTTACGATTTCGAATCAGCTTGGTTTTTGGCTGAACTACTTGCTGTACCGAACCCAAATAAGGACCAATGGAATCAAGTGTTTCCATTTTCCTAGAATCGAATGAAAACGCACTCAAGGCAACTCTTCCAATAAATAGGATTCAATGGATGGAGTGAAGTCAGTTTCCCTATGAAAATAACAATGATAAAAGAGTACTTGTGTTCTATTATTGACCTTTCGCTAAAAGATCAAGTGCAGATTATATTTTTTTTTCTCGAAGAAATCATTTTGAATTGCAAGAAAGTTTGGCTTCAGAAATAAATTTATTCAGGATCAAAGTTTCAAAGAAAAGATGTGTATTGCAAATATTATGAGATGTTTAGAACAAAGAAGAGGTATGGAATTATATACAAAAAATGCTAATCGAAATGAAGTCGATGTGGAAGAAAATATGAAATTATTCAAGATTCCATAACTTGATCAAACATGGAACTAACACATTTTCTTCCAGTATGACCCATTTCTTTATGTTTCTGATAATGTTTTGCTTTGATGTAAACATGAAAGTCTTTTTGATTTTTTGATTGATTTTCGATTGTTGGAGCCAATGCAAGAATTGCAGCAAAACGAGCTGGTCCTTGTAATTTTCCGTGTTGAAGAAGACAATAATTCAAAAGGGATTTCATGAATTGATTTCTTTCTTTTTCAATGATTTGTTGATCTATTATAGAAAGTCCCGGCACAGCTGAATACGAATTTTAGTGAATAAAGGAGCATTTGTGGCTCTTATTTACCTGGGTTACACAACATGATAGCTTTGAAGAGAAGGTATTCAATTTTGTCAATCCTATTACTGAGAAATGAAATCAATGTTTTCTGCAATGCTTTAACATGATCAGACATTGTTCCATTCTCTCTGTCTTTCTTATGCATTGGTCCAGAAATTGTTCCATCCGGATGTATAAGTACATCTGATTTCATTTCATTCATTGAAAAGAATGCATTCATCATATTCGAACAGACAACAGTTGCATGTTTCATAAGGATAATTCTCGATTCCAAATTGATTTGTGATGAGAAATCAAACATTTTTGAAGATTCGATTGAAGCCAGGAAACTGCTATGTACATAATTTGTGCATCTTCTTCGAGGACTGGAAACTTGTATTTTTTGAAAAGTTAAATTATTCAAGACTTACTGTTTAGGTTTCAATTCGTTGTGCTCTTTGAAATTCGCGAAATCTGGTGGAGCACAAAACTTCAAATTTGGAATATCGGAAATAACAAAAACTGGCTTGGAATCAAGAATCTCTTCCAGTTTTCGGATATCCTGGAAATATTTCATATTTCATACTGAATGTTTAAAAAAAATTACCCTGTAACCAGGTGGAACTCCCGCACGATGCAATGGCTCAACTTTGCTCTCAACCAACGTCAATTTCTCAATCATTCTACTCAAAAGATCTTCTTCGGTTACAATTAACTGAAATTCAAAATTTAACACTGATTAGCTGAAAATATAAAACTGACTGATGAAACAACTCCCATTGATTCTCTTTGATTCAAAACTTCACTTCTCAATACTTTTCCTTCTTCAGTTTTGACCTCTGCTTGAATTGCCATTGGATTCATTCCAACTTCTACACATTTTGCAAATCGACATGCACGACAGAGCCTCTTTGACATATCTGAAAGCAAATTGGTTCGTAAATACTGCCAAACGACTGCTTCTCTCGGAAAGTAAAAATCTCACCAACTGGCTCTGTTCCTTCCATACAAACTCTTCGTTTTGTGCACTCAAACTTCCTTCCAGAAATAATTGTTCTACGGAAAAATGTTTTACATCCATTACAAGATGGTACCTGAAAATTCTTGACTTTTTCCGATATAATCTATGTCAGACCCACATCATAATGATATCCAATAGCGGGATTTCTACAAACCAGACACTTCGACGGACACTTATTCCTCGGTAAACTTTTGTAGTCCTTTTCATCGGAGAACGGAGACTGAAAAATACACAACATTATGAATTATGCCCCGGCAAATAATTATATGTATTTAGGTGCACGGAGGCAACCGAATAACAAATGTTTGACTTGTTTCGTTAGTCGGAAATGAAAAAGCACAAAGAGAAAGATCAACGAAACAAGGGACTTTTAGACGAAAATATTACGTTTCCATGACGAGAAAGTAGAACTAAAAGACTTACAGATATTTCAGGGGGACTTGTAGAGAGTTCATTTTGATGTTGATATAATTCTTGATCTGGAAGCATGATGGTCTGTTCATGTTGATAATCGATCATTTTGAAAGGTGAATCGAATCTGAAATTGAAGATTTTCTTATAAACCGAGCAGCCTCAAGCCATACCCTTGAAAGTGTGACCCATTAAAAGACGTTGAGGGAAGTTCAAATTCATCAAACGTTGTCATTATTTTTCTGAAATCGAAACTATTTTGTTTATGAACGTTGCTAATAAAGAGAAAGTGTGTTTCAGGCATGTTGTCGATTGAATCCGAATAAAAGTTTGAATCTTCAAAACGACGCGAAATTTTTCGAATAATTCTTCAGCAAAAGTGTAACTCAATACTGTAGATAATCTCTATTGTGAAAACAAAAGAGATCTATTCTATTTGGTTCTAGAATATTCTAGTTTTTTTATTTGGATATTTCAAAAGTATATAAAGGTTCTGGAACGATGATTTTTCGTCTTGATAATAGATAAATAAAGCATCTGAGGGACCTAAACTGACTTTGGCTCTTAATTCCAAAGCATGAAAGACGTCTATATAGCGAAACATGGTTAAAACCATCCCCAATTTCTCCAATTCAATTTCTACAGCTGAACCGAAAATGCTCAAATGTTCATATTAAATATATTTGCTCCAAATCTTCGAAAACCATCCAATTCATTTACAATAACCATTCAAGATTTGAAACGAAAAATTGCGAAATAAATAGTGCAATCTGTTGTGCAGAAATAGAGAGAAAAAGGGAAATTTGTTTGATTGTCTGTGTCTCCCAGTCTCTCATTTCGCCTGTTTACTCAATGGTGGTGATCTATGACGTTAGTTTCGTCTGAACTGCGATTTTTCACGTTTCTGTGTTAGAACGTACTATTGAAGAAAATCTAATTAACAAAGAGTGATATCACCGGATTGAAAATTTCTTTATTGAAGAACTGCTTTTTTTAGGAGAAGGGAATCAGAGTTAGGGAGAAATAGACTGTGAGATCAAAGTATTTATACAGGCATTTATGAATCCATGACTTCGTCGAACAAATATTTGGGTGGATGAGAACAATTACTACGACTGCTTGAAGCCTTAATCATAATGTAAACATCTTTTTGTTTTCTAGCTTGCATTTCAATTATTGAATTCAATGCAATAAGTTCTCCAAATCGAGCAGGGCCGGACATAATTCCGTATTGCAAAATGTTGTACTCCAAAAGAGCTTTTCCATATTGGTTCCGTTCCTTTTCAATAATTTCTTGGTCTTGAGGGGAGAGACCGTCGACAGCTTAAAAACAGTTTTCAGATTTTAAAATAGCCAACGAAAAACATTTCTAAATACTTACAAGGATTTCTCATCAGAATTGCCTTCAGTAACATATATTCAACACGATCCACATTGTTTCTCAGAAACGCAGCCAACGTTTTTTGAAGTTGTTCTCTGTAATCTTTCAACAATTCATCTCCCATACATCCAACAGTATTTCCATAGATTGTGCCATCTGGTAACAGTAATACATCTGATTTCTTGATATGCATTGAGAATGAAGCACTCATCATAATAGATCCTATCAGTGCTATATGTTTAACAAACGACATTTTTGTTTCATGGCTCAATTTTGAATTGAATTCAAAAGTTTTCGATGATTCAACAGATGCTAAAAGAGCACTGTGCATATAGGTCATACATACAACTTTTGGTGTTCTGAAACTACGGTCTTTGAGAGGAATATACACTTCAAACCTTACAAATTTAGAATAGGAGTTAGATTCTGTATTCGGTATGAATCGAATTCTGGTCCAAGTTGAAGAATTTCAGACAATGTTCTTAAATCTTCGTAGCCTATTGGTATGGCAGTGAAGTGAAGTTCCTCCGCTTTTTGTTCCAAATAAGTTAAACTTTTGATCACGTTTGACAGGAAGTCTTCATTTGAGTGAATCTAGAATATATTATGTTTTTCTTCATAGAAAACAGTTCAGTTACCTCAACTCCTCGACTTCTTTGTTTTCTAGATACTTCTTCCATAAGAAATTTTCCTTCAGTTGTCTTGACAGCTGCTCGAATCGCCGTTGAATCCATTCCAACTTCAACACATCTTGAAAATCTACACGCTTTGCACATTCTTTTGGTTTCATCTGAATTTAGTTATATTTTCAAA
The DNA here is from genome assembly GCA_963572265.1 of Caenorhabditis doughertyi. Lineage (NCBI taxonomy): Eukaryota > Metazoa > Nematoda > Chromadorea > Rhabditida > Rhabditidae > Caenorhabditis > Caenorhabditis doughertyi. The sequence goes on from OY751557.1 coordinate 10,755,961, forward strand.
GGAATATACAAAAGAAATACCAGAAATGTCATTATTATCCAAACAATTGGTATCATTCATACAGATAAATCTCTTTCCATTCACAATAGTTCTTCGGAAAAAAGTTTTGCATCCATTGCATGAAGGAACCTTCAAGGAAAGCAATCAAATAATTGATTCAGGGGTATGAGAGATTCACTCACATTGTAATGATAACCAATTGCGGAGCCCTTACAAACCGCACATTTTTCAGGGAATTGGTTTTTCGGAAGAAGTTGGTAGGGCTGAAATAGGGGTAATAGGAATGATAAAGTATAATCACGGCACCTTTTTTTGCAAATCTTCAGATGAATGACTTCCTTCTGATGTCCCAATTGAAGAATAATCGTCATTATCACTGAATAAGTTGTTTATTTTATAATAGAATAACTTCAATTTAAAAAAAAACATACTTTGAATGATAAAGTGGTAATAAAAGGAAACTCATATTTCACTTTGATGTTGAATCAATGAAATAGTAAATGATTGTTTGTCGTCTGAATCTCTTTCACTTGACGAACTCTCTATTATTTGTCAAGTACTTCTCAAATGTTCTTTGATCTAAATGCTTTCTTGATGGTATTTTCGGAGAATAAAGGATAGAGAAAATTAAGTTTAGTTTGACTTGTGTTTTTAGAAAATAATGTTATTATAATAAAAACACAAGAATATTGGTTGAGAAGACTTTCAAAAAGAGTGAAAGGTAGATAGAGTGTGTAGATTGCCCAGCAAAAATGATGACAAATAACGTAGTGGGAGACACTCCGAGCATTGAAACACTGAGATTTTTTGTACTTTTTTCTTGAACAGGAAGATTAGTTTATATCAGGGAATGAATTTATTTCATTAAATTAGAGTTTTTAAAAATGCTAAGAAGCCATAATCTCATCATATAACGGACTGACCAAAACCATCACATTTGAATAAAAAGACCGAAGAATTACATTGAAACTCTTCTCTTCTTTCTGTTGATTTTCCATAATTGATATGGTTGAAAGAACTGAAACAAATCTATCCGGGCCGAATCTGGTTCCATGTTCTTTCAAACAATAAGAGAAAAGGCATTGAGCATATTTTTGTCTTTCTTCTGTCATAATCTTTTGAGCTTCATTTGAAAGACCCATCACAGCTGAAAAAGGAATCAAAGCTTTGAATTTTAGCTACTACTCACCAGGATTACACACAACAATCGCCTTAAGGAGCAAGTATTCCGTAGTATCAATCTTAATTCTCAAAAAAGCATGCAATGACTTCTGAACCATTTTCCTCTGTTCCACCCATATACCATTGTAATTTTTCATAGGTTTACCAGCGATTGATCCATCGGCTCTGCGAATTATATCCGAGTTAAACTTCCTAATTGATCGTTCAGAATTCATCATTCCTCTAACCATTAAAGCACCATGTCTGATAATTTTCAGTAAAGAATCTTGGTCTAATTTTCGTGAGAATTCAAGCGATTTCATAAACTCTACAGCAGCAAGAAAACCTGTATGACCAAAGCCACAATAATCAGGAAATGTTCTGAAGTAGGAAATATATGCAGTTCTTAAACATTGAATAAAAACTAACTGATTCTTAATAAATGATAAACTTGGAATTTTTGAAACATCAGTAATTGGAACATCGACTACAATATCGGACAGTGGTCTGAGATCTCCGTAGTTTCTTGGAAGATTTGAATTGAATAAGTTATCAAATAGGTCTTCTATTAGAGTTAGTTTAGCCAAAACATTGCTGAGCGGATCTCCTATATTCGTTAACTGAAAGTTATAGTATTCGTTATATTTGGGTTAATTGAAACTGAAACGTACAGTAGATATTTCCGTAAATTCGTGTTTCTTTGCAAACTCTTCTTTCAAAAGCTTCCCTTTTTTTGAAGTGATTTCTGCTCGGATTGCCAATGGATTCATTCCCATTTCTTGACACTTTGCAAATCTACATCCACCACATAAACGTTTTGTCGTATCTGTAAGCTATTCAAATATATGTTAGCTGCCGTGAGATTTAATATCTACCAATTGGTTCATTCCCATCTAAACATCTCTTGCCATTTTTGCATTTAACCAATCGTCCAGTAATGACAGTTCTCCGGAAGAATGCTTTGCATCCGTTACAAGATGCAACCTGAAAATGAAATAAAAATAAAGCTATTAAAGTTTTGGAAGACTCACATCGTAATGGTAACCAACTGCAGGGTTTCGACAGATTTGACATTTCTCGGGAAGCACGTTCCTCTTCAGTTGATTTGCTTTCTCGACTGTTTTTGAGGCTTGCTTCGTGTCTAGCTGAAATTCAGATATTGATGATATCCACTTACTAATCTGTCACTACATAATAACTTCAACAGGTTGATCAGTTTTCCAACTCACAATAATATCAGGGAGTGCATAACATGATTCACTAGTCGATGGCTCGTTAGACATTTTTCTATTCTTCTGTTATCTTGTAAATGAAAAACAAGGACACCTTCTTCAAATACATATGGTAGCCCCGCAAAAAGAACTTTCTCGTACTGCGTCTCCTTCTATTTTCCGTCCAACGGCCAAAAAGATCAAAATGTATAGATAGAGGAGAAAACGTCAGTGTTTGTGATTTGAGTCATTCTCGGTCACAAAATTTTGTAGCCGGATTCAATTGGGACTCGGATTATTGATGACTATTTGGAAAATAGCTTTTATGCATCTGTTTTGCAAAACGAATTGTTATTACAAAAATTTTTTTTTTCGAAAAACAAGTTCATAGAGATCGGATATTTATTAGTTGGAAGGTTTATTCCTATTCATAGAGGCAGAAACATGAAGCTCATGAAGCCATAATCTCATCATACAAAGGGCTAACTAAAAAGTTAGCAGGTTGAAAATATGCTCTTAATATTATATAGAATCCTTTTTCTTCTTTTTGTTGTGATTCCATAACTGATATCATTGATAAAATAGTCGAAAATCTATCAGGTCCATGAGTACTTCCATATTCTCGTAAACAATAATTGAGAAGACATCTTGCATACTTAAAACGTTCTTTTTCCACAATCTTAACATCATTTTCAGGTATATCGGCGACTGCTGAAATCATACTTAAAATAATATATTAAACATTCGTTCTAGTTTTTACCTGGGTTGCATATTACAATTGCTTTGAGTAAAAGAAATTCTACATCGTTCAATTTAATTCGAAGAAATGAATACAATACTTTGTGAATCATTGCTTTATGTTCCACCCAAATCCCATTCCAGCTTCTAGAAGGCTTTCCAGCAAATGCTCCATCTGGATGACGAAGAGCATCTGAATTGAATTTTCGAATTGATCTCCTACTAGTCATTAGTGCTCCACACATCAATAATCCGTGTCTAATGAGTTTTTGAATTGAACTATCCGATAAAAGGAAAAACGATTCAAACATTTTTGTGAACTCAACAACTGACAGACAAATGTTATGAACGAATCCAGCTCGAACAGGGAATAATCTGAAAGGGAATGTTTCTTGAAATCAATACTAAAAAACTAACTCATTCTGCAGAATTGTTAAATTAGGAATTTTCGTTACTTCTAAAATTGGATTCATACGTAGAATTTCTGAAAGAGATCGTAAATCTCCATTGCATGATGGCATACTTGCATTGAATAAATTATCCAAACTGTTTTCAATCATCGTTAACTTAGATATTATATCACTAAATTCAACTTCATTTGTTTTTGGCTGAAAAAACAGATCGGTAAACAAATAACATGAAATAATTTCTAAAAACTTACTATAGACAGAAAAGAAATATTTTTCTTCGATTGATTAGCCAGTAATTCCTCTTTTAAAACGTTTCCATTTTTTGTCAATTCAGTTCGAATATTCAACGGATTCATTCCAACTTGCTCACATTTTGTAAATCGACATCCAGGGCAGAGTTTGCGGCCTAAAACAAGATTGGTTTCTTTCAAAAATTTAAAAATATCATTACTTTCCGGCTTAGATTTTTCCAAGCATTTATTGCCTTTCTTGCAAAAAACTCGTTTTCCAGTAATAATAGTTCGACGAAAAAATGCTTTACATCCATTACAAGAAGGAACCTGAATGGTTTGATTAATGATTAATTAATGGTAATCAATCAAACAAACATCATAATGATATCCAATTGCTCGATTTCCACAAACAACACAATTCTCCGGAAGAATACCTCTGAGATTCTTACTAGAACTTGATTCTTGATTCAAAGTGACGTCTTCTGAATCAGTCTTTTTTTCCTCAAATACTTTATTGGATTACGAATATTTTCATAAATTTTTACCACTATATCCGGCAGAAAATCAAAAGATTTTTCTTGCATTCCACACGAAGAAAAGGATAGAACAGTTCTTTAAAATGACGCTATTCTCTTCGGGGTTATCGACCAAAAAGATCAAAAAGTGAGCGAGAGACAAAAAGAAACACGAAAAATACATGAGGGCAGTGTCTACTCTTTTGTGTATTTTGACTCATTTCTGGACACAATAATTTGTGGCGCAACTGTATTTTACAACGAAAAACAATATTTATTGTTTGTAGTTTTATTTATTACTCACAATTATTTATTACAAAAAGTATCATTGGTAACAACCAATATCTTTGGACCAGAATGGATTCATTGCATAATGAAAAGTGATTGGATTCATTTCGGGACCAGACACATATTCAGCATCAGAATGAATACATTTGATATCATCACGTTGGGGAAGCTGGAAAAAAAGTTACCTGAATATTGATAAAAGATTCTTTAATCAAGTCACTTCACAGTTATCTGCATTTGGACACACTTCTCTGAATCCTTTTTTCTCTACAAAGTATGGTTGATAGAATGATTCATTATAACATTTGAATACGATTGGACCATAGAAATTGTGATCTATCATTTTCAATGCTGTTTTCATATATTGTGAGTCTCCAAATGAACTGAAATTGAAATTCTCACTACCTTGATCTTTTCAATGATTTTCTTACCTTTGGAAGTCTATATCCAGTGTCTTTAAATCCATTTCTCGAATCAAAAAGTCTGATTCAGTTCCAAAGTTTTTCGGTAGATGAAATGGAGCTGATTGATTCAGTTCAATTTCTAGAATATCTTTCACATGAATTATTTCTGTATTGTAAATCTTCAGCATTTTATCATTCGGTAATTGAAAAGAGTGATGTATCCACGTGGAATTATATTTCAATGGGTTAACAATCGACTTCCCATATCCTTCTTCGTCTTGAATTTTCATTGTAGAAAATAATTTTCTAAATGAAAAACCAGAAACATTTGAGATTTTTTCCACGAGAACATCTCGCTTATTGTAGAAAATTGAATGAAATGATGGGTAAGCGTTGAAATGATTTGAGAATTCTTGATGATAATTATGAGAGAGACGAGGTATCAGAATATCGTCAATATCAAAGAACGCTACAAAATCAGCCACTTCCTGAAGTTGAGTTTGTTTTTTTTTGTGTCGGGATAGTTAGAGGAAACATGGGATCATTGTTTACCTTGTATTGTAACAAACAATCTGTCTGTGCCCCTGCCTGATTTCTCCATTCAACATTTCTCATTGGATCTTCATAATGATGAATAGTCTCTTCAAATTTCATTCTTATCCAATAATCTAGAGTTAGACTTCCCTAAAACCATAAATTCATACACAAAATGTTCGTTGAACCAACTAACCCAACTCTCATAAACTTTCAAAGTATTAAATAATTCTTCAATCATACTTGTAATATAAACATGCATATATCCTCCATATCGTCGAATAACATGGATATTCATAAGAAATAATTGCCATTTTTCAGCCACAAATTGCGGAGAAATACAGATAATAACTGGAGAACGCGACCATGTACGCGGTTCTCGGAAAGGAATCTGAAAAAAACGATGAACTTTTTTGTATATTCGGCTAGATCTTTATCCATTTCAATTTCAAAGCTTCGAAATTTCAAAATCACGTTCTGAAGTCTGTATTATCTCACCTGAACTCTTGTTCCTAGTGATTCAATTTCTAACTTTTGAGGGTTTTGAATGGTTTGTGTTTGTACGAGGACCATTACGTATTCACATGACATATCATGTGTTGTTTCTCTGTAAAAAGTCAAGGATTTCATCTCAAATACACAGTATACTTACTTTTTGATAGTTGCTTTCGACCGGAGTCTTCTATTATCTCTTGTTCCAACAATTGTCATTTCATACTTTTCTAGATCAAAAAATGTTCTTTGACTCATAACAACTACCATTGCCAATGCATTCTCTCCAAGTCTTGAAATATTATAGATTTATTTTCAGATGTTTTCCCAATAACTTACGATTTAGAGTTTCGATAGTAGTAGGCAGATGTAATGTAAGCATGGGTGTGATTGAATAAGATTGGTTCATTTGAAGAATCAACAATATATTCCGTGAATCTCAGATGACGAAATTGTAAATCATTCATTTCTGCATACAAATTAACTGTACAAAGTAAAAGGACTAATGTGAAGATTGAGAGCATTAGTAGAGGAGTACGACTTCGGAATGACTAAAAAAAAGAGTTTTAAGAGTTTTTGGTCAGAAGAAAAACTAAAAAGTTCGTTTGTAAATAAAACTAACCCAGAGATATATTTGGAATGAATAGCATAATTTCTTTGCATTTTTATGATAGAATGGGATTTTTGACGACATTATAGCAAGATACAGAAAGAAATTTTTGAACATTTCTAATATCTTTAGCTCATCTCCGCCTTGTCTATTCAGGTTCTGTAGCTGGTCAGAAAGAAAAAAAAGTATCTAGAGGAAAAGTTTTAAAAAATATATAGAATAAATCGCCTAGCTATTATTAATTAGAAGATTGAAACAGACGATTACAGCTACACATTTTGATTTTTGTTTTTCAACTTTTTTTATATTACCTTTTTTCTTGTTTCAAACAGCTCTCTAAATGAGAAAGGCTTTATTCATATTGAGGTACAAAGGGCTGTGAAAATTCTAATTAAAAATAAAAATATAGCGTACGAGGGAAATATGTGTATGTACAACAAATTCATCAGTTAAAGCTTTTAGAAAGGAACTCTGTTTGTTCTCAAATAATCAGAGAGATCTTGACGCTCGAATTGAGCTTGTGACTTTTCAAATTCGTAAATAACATTGGAATTATCAAGTTTGTAATGTCTTCTTCCCATTGGCAAATGAAGAGAAGCCACGTCAGCACGAAAGAATGCACTTCCAGCTGGAGCAATGTTGACAACAATACTGTCTCCTGGGCGAAGCAAACCAAGATCCACTTGAGCCCAAATATCATGAATAAAGTAGCCAGATGGGTCAGTTAAACCAATTGAAGAGAGCTGGATTTCAACACGGGTCTGGAATGAAAATATAAGTTAGATATGGCTCATCAGGTTTTCCTCTCACATATCCCTTGTCTGCATTTCTATTCAAAAGAGCAAACGCAAATGACTTTTTGTCTCCCTTTGATGGTGTGATTTGTTTGACGTAAGTTCCAATATCAGTGCTCTGAAATTTTCATTTTCCATAACTTTTTTTTCTAATCTTTCAATTCAACAACTCACATTCAGAACTAATCTTCCCATAATTCCAAGTGGATCTTGATTGATTTTGATAGCTTCTTGGTTCTGAAGAACTCCTTTGAATTCATCTCCAATTATTCGCAAATCGTTTGACATAATCAACGGAGCAGACCAAATACACCAAACAGTAAATTGAGAGATTGACATATCCAAAGTGATTCCCTTATTTCCAATTACAAGCATATCAGGATCATGCCATTTTCCTGGTCCATGAGTTGGAATGTGTTTATCTTGCATTTTATCATAATAAGAAATAATCGAAACGATTGATTTCCAGGATGAATTGATATCATCAAAGTTGCGCCAAGTGTTACAATACTTTCCAATCAAATGATAATCGACAAGTTCTGGATGATCAATCAGATATGCAGGCCAACTACACGAATACATAATCGGACGTCCTGTTTCATTTAATTCTTTCTCAAAAAGTGGATATCCAATTGGCATTAATGCCTGATCAATATTACATCCATCAAGTTTCAAATAATCCACATCCCAAGAAGCAAATGTTTGAGCATCAGTCCGTTCATGTTTGTAACTTCCTGGATATCCACCACATGTTTTTGTTCCATAATCTTCATAGATTCCAAACTTGAGACCACGATCATGCATCTAAACAAGAGAAAATCATTGATATCTAATTTCATAGAAAATGAGTAAAGAGCAGAGAACTTACATATTTAGCTAAACTCTTCATTCCACTTGGAAATCTTGTTTTGTTAGCCACAAGGATTCCATTAGCATCTCTCTCCATTTCAGACCAACAATCATCAATATGAACTGATTTGTATCCAAGTTTATCATAACCACCAGCAACTAAAAACACAATTATTTATTATATCCCGACTGGAAAAACTTACCAAGTTCATCAGCCATATCTTTGTACAATTGTTCATTAATACAACCAGTTGGATGTTTCTGACAATCTATTTCACAATAAAAAGCAGTCCAAGACATCCATCCCATTGGCGGAGTTCTTCCGAGACCATTGTCTAAACTATAAACTTCAAAAACAAAAAGAAGCAGGAGTAGACCCAACCGCATCAGTCTGGAATGATGGTATCAATGGCAGGTTTATTTTTGATATTGATACGTACAGATAGTAAATAAAAGAGTAAAAGCTGAGCGACAAACAATCAGTTTAATTGATACACAGACAATGTTTAACAAGGAATCTTTCAACTTTTGATAACACGTGTTATGTGAATTTCGGATTAGAAATACCTTTGATCAATTCAAATCGGTTGCCCAAACTACACAAGAAAAATCAGTATTTAGTTACAGAATTGCAAATTTAAACTATTGTTTTCAATGCCCTTATATAAGAGTAAACTAAAGTTTTCTTCTAGCGAGAGCCAACCCAGAAATTGAACCTTCTGAACAGCTAGAATAAAAACCTTCTCGTGCCTCGAAACTAATAAGATGAAGAAGATGAATGAGAACTCAACGAAAAAATAGATGCTAACAGTTGTCATCGGTCATCAATTGACCCACAAAACTGCCAAGTGTAAAGGATCGAATGATGGTTTGAACGGCATTGAAAAACAGATAGAAGGATAGAGAGGGAATTGGATTGACCGCCAAAACGTTTTTTAGGTCATCCCACCTAAAATTGAGAATGATGTTGGGACCTCCAGTGATAAGATAAAATAAAAAGAAGAAATGATAAGATTGTGTATTTGTGTGAACAAGAAGAAAAGATTTTTGTGTGATCTCCAACTGAGTTTATACAAACATAAATTTTTGAGTTCGTGGGAATGAAGAAAGAAATCAATCAAAAAATGCGTAGGTATTCTCATAGACAACAAAAATGACAGCATTAACAACGAATCCACGAAGCGATAGAGCCCATCCACCACGATAAAATGATCGAATTCCTTCTTCTCGGAAGATTTTCAGCGTCATTTCTTTCGGAGATCTGAGAATAAATGAAGTATAGAGATGGATTATATACGAAAATTATGGAGGAAAGACCAAAAATTGAGGAGTTTGTTATCATGTGAAGAAGCTAATTCCTACTATACAACTGATTGTTTCTTTGTTTTCTTTCTTTGTTGATAAAATAAAATTATAATCTATGCACTGAAATTAGTACGATTCATAAAAATTCAAAAGTGCTTTGTAGGTGCTATCAATCGAGAACTTACAATGTTTTATGACTTTTATCCGCTTGCATTCTATTCTTCACAACTTCAAGTGGACACACTGAAATCCATCCACTGACACCAGCACATCCTCCAGCGAAAAGCTGAAAACATATAGAGTTTGTATTAGGTTGACCGGAAAGTTTCTGTGCAATTTTGATTTTAATTTTATTCGAACAAGAAACTTTCCCAGGTTTTGATTAAATGTTTATTTTTGAACTAGTAAGACTACTGTTTGATATCCAAAATTAGGGGTTCCCTCTTTCAAAACGCGAGTGGCTAGAACTGGAAACAGAAAGTGGTCAATTTTTCGACTGTAGAATGAGTTTGGACCCCTTGTTCCTTTAGACGTAGATTATGTTGCGAGAAAAATTGAATGAAGAAACACCACTATTTAGGGAGTTCAAAGACCAAAGAAGAACGATCTACTTTAAGTTAGTCAAAAGATATTTCATGACTTTCGCAACATGAGGTCAGTTTTGAGGTAGGAAAAATGTGAAAAATTTGGTATAGTGTTCATGACTAAAAGTTTTCTTCCCTTGAAGATTGTTTTGGAAGGTGTTAATGCTGCTATAGGTAGGTACTGTTTCTTATGACATTCCACCAAAAGATTGGAATCGATCCTCTTGCGGGAGCTATCACTATGGCAGAATAGTAATTTTTGTCATTCTGTCGGTATCTCAAAAATTTTCAACTGAGCAACTTTATTTCTGTTATGAGGTTTGCAAAGGACAATGTCCTTCATAAAACCCGCCATGCGTCAAGTATGATCAGATAATAAACAGAGAGAAATTTATGAAAATGTCAGAGCCTTTTGAAAGCCTTCGGAACACGAGCCTAGTGTTAACAGGAGAGGGGCGAGTGAAGGGTCTGGATTTTACTACCGGATGTTTTGACTCTCTATATACAATATACAGTTACCCTTTTGTCAATACTCCTTGCCGTTCTCAAATGGGAGAAAAATCAAAAACGCACAAAGGCTTTCCGGCCAACCTAATATTATTTTTATCTTCGAGAAACTCACTTGGGTCCATGTATTTTCTAAATTATGCCTTCTGAAATATCTGCTGAGACCTTCATAAACTGGAATATAGAATAAATATCCAATGTTATCACGACAGAAAACAACACTTCCTCCTTTAAATAATCCACGAATTCCTTCTGTTCGAACTGTCTCCCGAGCACATTCTAATGGTCCCGCGTAGAGATTTTGAGAATGTTTCGAGAAATGACCCACAGTTTCTCTTTGGACCTTTAATAAAAATGTTTTAACAGTGAAAAAATAATTATGAGTTTGATACCTGTAGTTTGGTTTTCAAAAGTTCAACTGGGATAACTGGACCAACTTGAACTAAAGTACCACAAATTGAAGCAATAAGAATCTGAAATATGTCAAAAGTTTACTAAAAATAACCACTCATATTACATACATCAGTCATTGGCAAATCTTTTCTTGCCATTACATTTGAATCACCCGGATGTAAGAATTTAAGACCCGCTCCATAACCAGCAAAGAGCAAAGAATGAAGAGCACCTGTTGAGAGAAATGGTACAAACATTCCTTTATAAAGACCATATATCTGAAAATTAAAAAAAAAATTGAAAAGTTCAAATATTTCGTAGAATTACTTACAGACTCTTGTTTCATAGTTTTAGCCATACAATCTATAATTCCTTTGTACACATTCATTGTTTGTAAACGAGCTTTAACCGTGTCCAATGGATGACCCACAATCAGGCCTGCGCCACCTGGAAGTTTCAGACATTTTTTTGAAGTTATAATTCCTGATTTCAAGGAAGCTTGATGCCACATTCCTGCATTCCCTTTTATTTATAACTGAAATTCTCACCTGCAGCCCATCCTGCTATGAAGTCTGCATACATTGTCGAATAATGAAATTCTCGACGAAAAAAAGAGACAGGTCAAACCATAAAAGGACAGAATTGATAAGATGGAAACAAAGTAGTATGATTAGAGATTGCACAAATGGACAAAGATCAAAAGGGCACTTATAGAAATCAATATAATAAAATATAAGTATGGATGAACATATTGATGTTTTGGGAAAAAAAGAAAGTGGCTATTGGGAAGATAGATTTAGAAGATATGAGAGACCCAGGAGGATGAAGGAAAACTGTCAAGAAGCAAGGATTTGTAATAGGATAGAAAAATTAAAGCATACGAAGAGATAGTTTGGAAGAGTTCCATAAATTGGAAAAGATGATAAACGGAGTTTCAGGCCCTCAGAAGATTTTCAGAATGTTGAGATGGAGAGTCAGTCTCGTTAGTATGTGAATCATATTTACTTTTAAAAAAGTTGAGCTTTTTCACGAAATTTTCGCAGAAAGTTTGCATGTCGTTAAGTCCTGGAGTCTCCATAGTTTTAACTGCACTTTGGGAAGATTTACATTTAAAAACAGCATAGGACCACTGTTTTTAATGCAAAAATTATTTTTTAGTCTTATTTCAGCTTAATCTTGTCAATTCTCAATTTCCTGTTCTTCTTGACACCCCTCAATGTTATACGTCCATTTTTTCCAATTTTCTTGAAATCTCAAAAGAGAACCCGATGATTCAACTATTCGAAAGAAATTCTTCTACAGTATGATTATATTCATATGCAAATTTCAGCATTCAATAGATTTTTGTCAATGATAAAGCTGAAAAGAGGCTTTCAAAAGTAAGAACGCAAATTCATGGGTCTTGGTTTCTACTCCGTTTTCTTTCGTACGGCAAAATCAATTTTTTCCGTGTTTCACTTGAACTTTCAAAAAACGAATCCACGACTTAACTAGAATTGAAATTCGAACTTGTTTACCATCAGAAAGTGTTACGTTACCATCAGTGAAAATGTTTGTAAACAAAATATGGAATGTGAGTTAACTAAACTTAGTTCATAAAAAATATGCCTTACCAGCGTTGACCTTAAAAGTTCAGCAATGGTTTGATAGAATAGTTACAGTAGTCTCTTCATTTTTAGAAGATTTGAGTTTATTTCTGGGACTATTCTAAAAAAAATACACTTTCATTTTACTCTAACTCATTGACCCAAAAACTCTTGAGCGTACCTTTGCGATACCATCTGAACGCTTTTAGATTGATATCTCTTACAAATCGTAAGCTGGATTATTCCATTCATTGAAATAATACTTTAGCCCATTTGTTGTTTGTTTGATTCCCTTTCTCTCTTTGCCCCCCACTCTTTTTTCCTTCCTCTTTCTCCCTCTCATATCATGAAATACACCGAGCGTACACCTCTGTTTCCTAGATACGCAATGAATCCAAATTTACAAATATTCGTAAGTTATTAGATGATTCTTGCTCTGAAACTATGAAATTCCAGCTAAATAAAGATAAGTTGTATCGAAGGATACCAACGAATATGGGAAGTGAGTATGAAGAGGTAAGAATTTTATGAAAATCTGAATGCAAATAATCATTTTCAGGAATATAAAGAATACTACAGTCCTTCAAGTTTTCTTTCAAATATATTTCGTCCAAAAAATCGAAATATTCTTGTTCTGATTCTTGGATTTCTTCTCATTTTTGTTCTATTTCTGGTACTGTTTCGTGGCAGTGAGGGTAAGTGACGCAGACAAAATGAGACAAATAGAGATAGTAGTACACGTGGAGAGATAGACACTCCTGCAAAAAGTGCTCGCATACACGCAGTTCCTTTTCATTCATTTGTCCTTTTTCTCGTTTAGAAGAACTCCCAGTCTACACGAAAATGGTTGAAGAGCCCACGTCTTCTGAAGCAACGATCCTTGGTGAGAACATTATTCTTAAGCTTTTTTCAACCCGTTGACCAAGACTGGAAAGCATGTAAATTATTCAGAAGCACAAACGTTGGGAGTTCCCAAGTCCACTGTGAGAGCTTCTTTGAATGATTATTTGCAATCAATAGATCCACATGAAGCATATCCAGATGACGTGAATTCCGTGAAACCACATCATATTAGAGTCATTGGAGCAATGGGAGACTCATTGACTGTGCGTATTTTTTTTGTCCGGATCTTAATTTGAGAAATTGAAGATTGTTTTCCCCGACTACAAGTTTTCAAGTACTTTGTACTGTTTTTCAGATTGGATCTCGTGCTCAAAACATTCTTATTGATGAGAGACAAAGATATCCTGGTAATGCATACTTCACTGGAATGGACGCGGAAGTTGACCGACACTTGACTATTTACAGTATGTAGCAACATTGAAAATAATCTGAAAATTTGAATTTCAGACATTTTCCGTGTGATTGCTGAAGAAACTGGAAATAATTTGTATGGTGGAAGTATTGGAATGGATTATGGGAATAATTCTGGACTCAACGTGGCAGTTGGTGGAATGAAAAGTGATGATATTTTGAGACAAGCAAAGGAACTTGTTAAAAGAATAAAGGAAAGACCTGAGGTATTTTGAAAGAATATTCTATCATCATGCTCTTTCTTTTAAGATTAACATTTACCGAGACTGGAAACTTGTTTCCCTTTGGATTGGAACTAATGATGTAGGAAATCTGGGATATGGTACAAATGATCCCATTCCACCAGAAAAATACAAGGCATACATCGAAAAAGGTCTCTCGTATTTGAAAGAGAACCTTCCCAGAACAATTGTCAGTGTAATTGCCATGTTCCCACCACAACTTCTTCAAGAAGCACGGTCAATTATAGAGACAGGGTGAGTGGAAATACGCTGGTATTATTTGAAGAATGATATATTTCCAGAGAAAGACCAGATAGTCCGGAGCAACAAAAAAAGAGAGATTTGTTGTCAGATGGATATCGGAATGCATCCTATGCACTTCAAAATGAGGGACGATTCAACGATAAAAACTTCACTGTCGTCGTTCAACCATTTGCCACGGAGTACACTGATGCTTATGTTGATGTGAGTAACATTGTTTTATTGTCATTCATTTTGTTACTTTTCGCCGAGTTCTTTGCCCAAACAAACAATATTTACAGCAACAAGGACACTACAATTCGGCATTTTATGCTTTGGACGTATTCCATCTGAGCAAACTCGGGCATGCAATTGTTGCTAAACATTACTGGCAGAATCTATTTGAGCCTGTTGGAGAGAAGACGAAAAAAGCAAATTTGGGTGACACTTCCTCACAAATTTTTGAGTTGAACGCGGTAAAGAATATTCTTCAAAAAATACAACTCTAATTGATTGTCTTCAGGAAAACTCTTACATCAAGACGTTGGGAAACAGGAAAAAATGAACGGGTTGACGATGTTAACAGTCGAAGTCGGGTTTCAAATCATATTCGTTTTTTTAATTATTGAGCATACTTTACAAGTCCAGTTTTGTGTTTTTTTACATTCATTTAAAATAAAAAGTTCTGCGACATTCGAATCGTTTTCAGATTTACATAACCAATTTCTCTTAAACGTGTCTAGAACAAGAAAGCTTGATCAATGTACCAAAAGATGCAAAGTTTCAGAAAAATGTTTTGCAATAAAACCAGCGCACAGCAGGCCTCATACCTCATCGAACGCGAATATGTACCTATCTTCATTCTCTAGTTTATGCGAATTGAGACAATTTTTCACAGCATTTACAAAAGCTTTGAAACCATCGACTATCCTCCGCCCCAGAATTCAACACGTCATCAAAAAACTGAAAACCAACTTGAACATAATTCATAATCCCTTTTTTTGTCTGTCTCTTTTTCTGCATCCGTCAGCGATTTAGTCCGATTTGTTTCATAAATTGTCAAAGAACAGAACGTTATTTCGAATCGACTGATGACTCTGTTTATCCAGCTTATTATAACTCTTTGTCTCATTTCAGTCTTTGAATCTTTCCGTGTTCGGTTTTTCATTGGATTCACGCCTACGTCTTATTTGAATGGTCGAGATCTATGCATTTACAATTAGTCTCTTTCCTAATATTTTCAAAGTCATTTGACCAATGTTGGAGTTTCTTTTTGAAGTACTCAATTTCGTATCGTTACCCCATATTCCTGTTACAAATGTGGAATTTGGATTTGGTTTCAACATAAGAAAAGTTAGCTGATTTCAATAACAAAAGAATTTTTGATTGTCAGGCAAAACTTTCCAAAGAAACATTCGTTCTCTTTTATTCAATTGTTCGCCTCCTTTTTCACTTTTTTGATTCCAAATATCATCAAGTTACTCTCCTGATGTGGCATAAAAATGGCTGATTATGTATCCCTATAACTACAAACGCGTTGAAGTTTCCAGATCAATGTTGTCTTTCAAGTCTTGAAAAAAAACTTTTTTTTTCATAAACATATCTTTTCCAACCAACAAAACATTCTGAATTTTCAATATTCGGCCGCAAATCTCTATGGTTTCCTTTTCCGATTGGCTTCAGTTTTCGACGATGTCTCGTCTCTTTCCGTTTTTGGGTTCACATCTCATGCTCAGAGAACCACACCAGGATTCAATTCGCATATTCCCTTGTCCTCTCGAAACGGTGTTGATCTAGAGAAACTATTGTCTCTTTTGGAAAGCATAGAACCACACCAATAAACTGGTTAATTGGAGCAGGTGGAGGAGAAGACTCGAATGAAATGAAATTCTCCGTTCAGAAGCCTTTTCTTTTCGTCGCTTAGTTACAACACTCTCTTATATCTCTACACTCTCTTATCAACAACGGAAATGAATGGAAAATTGTTTTGTATAGAGTATTTCTGATAAACTTCTAGTGTACACCTTTTTAGTATTTGCCCAGGCAAATATTATTTTTCCCTTTTAAAATTATTATATTTACTTCGGAAATAATACCGATCAGGAGTTTCATTTTTGAACCATTTTAAAACTTAGGGTCCACTGAAAACATAGCCTTTCTAATGAATTCAATCGCACACTTCCTCGAAATTCAATCATCTGGGAGTAAAAAATGGTTCAATTCATTTCATTGAAACAACCGAGTTTTTTAAATTCTTCAATATTAGACAGCCCATCTTTACCCAAAATTTCATATCTTTCAGTCTCTACAATAGAAAATACTCTTCCTCTATGGGATTTGTTTTGTTACAGTGACTCATTTATAACGACATTTTCCCTCCTATGCTCTTTCCCTGTCGGTGGTTTGTTCACAATATTCTCAAAAATAAAAACTACAAAAGTAATTGTTTCGTTAGCTTTATTTCTTTTTCTTGATTGTTCATTAGGGGAGGCTCCTATTGACAGAATGTATCAGATCAACAAAACAAAATGCATACATCCGTGGTCTTTCTGTTTTTATCTGAACAAGCCAACAGAATATGTTAATAAGTAAAGAGAGAATAAAAAGTGAATATACGTTCAATCGCTCACAGTTTTATAATTAATATTTGTTGAAATAACTGCTTCTAAATTGAATTATATCCTAGAATTGTCAAATATATCAAATATTCCAATTATAACCTAACTTTAGCAGCATACTGCCACACTTTCTTCTTGATAGATAACAGTGCTATCGAACTTTTCTCTTTTCCTCTTTTGATAGCATTTTATTTATTAACATTCAAGGCAAACACTGAAACTTTCTCTCTCTTTCAAAGTAAGAGTCGTACAAAATTATTGGAAAATCGGCAACTTTTTTTTGTTTCGTGCGTCCGTTTTGTTTTGTGTGCCTTTTCTCGGACTAATTGAAAAAATTTGTAGAATTTGTAGTTTTCCGTACAGAACTGATACAAAGATTGTAAATTCCGGTGCTCTATGTTTCAACATCTTCCTACTTTGTTTTTCAAAGATTTTTTCATTGACTTAGGGAAAAAGTTGCAGGAATGACAGGAACAAGATACAAAAGGTTACAGGACTTAGATGCAGAAGCGGATGTTTATACAGTAAATCTTTTTGATCTGAAAAAGATGAAAAAAAAAAGAATATTTCAGCTTCCGGAATCAAACTCCATTTGTTCAGCCCTTCTTGGATTTTTATTACTATTTGGATTCGTTGCTTGTATGATATTTTTAACAAGTGTCCAATCACATCCGGTAAGTGTTCATGCAATTATTATCATGAAATTCTCTTTTTATAAGGGATCAATATCATTACGAGGAGGGGGCAAAAATACTCCAATTTTAGGAAGGCCTATAGAATCAGAAAAAGAAAAAACGAAACGAAATATAACAGAATGGATTGACAACTACTTCACACAGTAAGTTTTTTGATTTTTTTTGAAATCATTTGACAAACTCTAGATTAAAACACATTTTTAGTTAGTGGTGAGAGATCAAGTTCTGATAAAAAAGTTAAGAAGATTCAGTTTATATTCGTGATATTGCAGAGACGAAAGTCGTTTCTTGAATTGTTCTGAAATGATTAAAGGAAACCAAGATATTATCGAGTTATATGTGAACAATGGAAGAATGAAACTACAAGAAGAAAGACTTTTTGAATTACCAATGGATTGTCCGTCAATTAAAGAAAGAATTTATGGAGATATGCCTCCATTTGTAACCCTCAAACGACCGATCGCTTTCGTGCGAACAATTTTCAAAATCTATGAACTTCAAGAAGCACTTTTATCAATTTCTTATCATCCGGATAACACTTTTTGTTTTATTCTCGATTCAAAAAGTACTGATCGTTTGAAGAATTCTGTGAGAACAATGTCTGATTGTTTTGAAAATGTAATTATACTTGAAAAAGAATACAATTTGAATAGTGGAGGACATGGACAAGATCCAGCACATTTTGATTGTCTCGAAACGATATTGGACAGAAAATGGGATCATGCCATTCTATTACAGGTAAGATAAAATCTTTAGATTATTCAAAAAATGACTAGTTCTCAGAACTTTGATCTTGTTATAAAAACTCCTTATCAACTATCGGATATCAGTGAACGATTGAATTACACGAGTATCATGGGATTCGAGTTTGGATACAGTTATAGATATAATGCAACAGCAGATTGGACTCCAGCTGGTATAAAACTTTTCAAAAATGGTTTGCTATTTGAATGCTTTTGTCAAAATTTAGAGAGATTTTTTCAGAAACTGGAGTTCCAGACAAGATTCTTCACACAAAATTAAAAGTGAGAAAGAGCCTCAACGAAGTGATAGTCTCTAAAGTGTTCATCAAATCTTTATTTGATAAATTGAATATGGATAGAATCATCAAATTATTCGATGAAAACGAATATTACGGAGTAGACGAAATGCTTATTCAAACACTTTATGAGAATTATTTGGGGTTGGAAGGACAAATGGAATCAAACTGTACAAAGAGTCATAATGATATTTTGACAAGGTATGTTTAACTTTCGAATACTGAATAAGACTTTTGAATGATAAAACCTAAAATATATCAACGTATTTTATTGTTCTAGCTTTTTATCTATCAAAGAGCAGTTATAAATATTCTAATTCCAGATTGACTCATTGGGACTTCAGTGGTCCAAACGGATTTGATAGACAATGTCATTCAAAATGGAAACGTCATGGAATTTGTATTCTTGGAGTCGAATATCTTCATGATCTGTTCAGAAGTAGTCAAGCATCTGGTATGTAGTCTTAATTCACAACTACACTCAATTTGATCTTTTGCTTTCAGCTAATAAGGTGATGTCAACTTTTGATTTCGGAACAATCGCATGTATGCGTGAAATGATAAAAAGAAATACAACTGGAGAGACGCCCAGTACTGTTTGGTTATCTTCATTTCCACAGGTAAATTTGTGATCTTTTTGAAGTTTTGATCATATTGAAAGAATTTCAGTTTCGAGAAATGCAGAAGAAAGCCAATGGAACATACGACAAGAACACATTTGATTGTTAGAAGAGGGATATTTATTTCGGGTTATTTGATATTATACGGGTTTCCAATTTTGAATGTGATTTTAATTCAATACGTGATTTATTATCTATATTTTAGGTGTAATAAATATTAACATTATGTATTGGACGTTCATTAAATATAGACAAATTTCGACCATTAGTTCAATTTTGTTCAGACAAAATAACAAGTTTTTTATTATATTATTAAAACAATGTTTAGGTGCAAGTTTAGTTTGCCTTGTAGTACAACATCAGATCTACAGGAGTTTCTGCTTTCAAAATTGAAAGGCTTCAACCCCGCAAGAACGGTAATGATCAGAGAAATTGCAATCGTGCTGAAAATGATATTGATCACAAGGAAAAAAAAACAAAAAACCTTTGTACTTTTTCCTTTTTCTGTTCTATCGTTCTTAATTGTGCTACTCTGTTTTGTTCGGTTCTTCCATCACTTTCATACAATTCTTCTCTTTTTTTTCTCACGTACATTACTAAAATTAGTGCGCACCTGCAAAGTGTTTAATGTCGTTTTCAAGCAAAAAATCCCAGATAGCGACGAAAATCGAAATCAGAGACCAGCTATCTTTTTGCATGGCCTTCATCAAAAGACAATTTGCCGCTGCGGAAGACGAAGCGCGCAGTCTTTCGTCGCTGCATGGCCCACGTGCTATCAACGTCGTCTCATCTGACACTTGTTTTCCTCTCAATTCATTTGATTTCTGACACTTTTCGGAAATTTTCAGGTTCTCATGTTCTCCCTTATTACTTTTGTTCTACTCTTAACTTCCTATATGACTTTGTGACAGTTGTTGCTCCTGTTGGAGTTCTGATTATTCATTTAATCCCCAAAACATTTATTATTCTCCAGATGCCATCAGTTGTGATTGCCGGAGCTGGTCTCGTTGGCGCTCTCAATGCATGTTTCTTTGCTCAAAAAGGATGGGATGTGTCGGTTTACGAGTTCCGTCGAGATATTCGAACAATGAAACATGTTCAAGGGCGGAGTATTAATCTTGCTCTGAGTCAAAGAGGAAAATCAGCACTTGAAGCAGTTGGATTGAAAGAATACATTGTGAACCAAGGAGTTCCGTTGTATGCAAGACTTATCCATAATAAAGATGGAAAGACATTTAGCAGACAGCCTTATGGTAAACCAGGAGAGGTGAGTAAAATTTGAGAATAACTCCAACGTTTTGTTTATTTAGCACATCGTCTCAATTAACCGTCGTCATCTGAATGAAGTGATGATAACTCAAGCAGAAAAGTCTCCGAATGTCAAGTTCTTTTTTGAACATAAAGTGAAAAGTGTTGACTATGAAAAGAAGCAATTGGTTGTTCAATGCACATCTCAACCATCCAGGATACCAACTTTTGGAGTCAAATCCTCCTCGTAAGTTCTATTTTCAATCCTTTATCAACCGAGAAAAAAGTGATTTCAGACAAGAGAACGCTGATATTCACGTTGAGGCTGATTTGATTCTTGCCTGTGATGGTGCATACTCTGCAGTTCGACGTAGCTTAATGACTATCCCAAGGTGCGTATTTACAAATACTAACTTGAATCACAACTGCAATCATTCAGGTTTGATTTTTCTCAAGAATACATTGAGCATGGTTATGTTGAATTGAATATAATGGCTAATAACAACAAATTCGCTTTCGAAGAGAATGTGTTCCATTTGTGGCCTCGAGGACATTTCACTCTTATCGCACTGGCAAACAAGGACAAAACTTTCACCGGTTAGAGAGATCTGAATCAGTGATATGATAAGCGGTGGTTGATTTTTTCATTTCAGTGACCATATTTGCGCCGTTCACAGAATTTGAGAAACACAT
Source organism: Caenorhabditis doughertyi (assembly GCA_963572265.1). NCBI lineage: Eukaryota > Metazoa > Nematoda > Chromadorea > Rhabditida > Rhabditidae > Caenorhabditis > Caenorhabditis doughertyi. The sequence goes on from OY751557.1 coordinate 10,777,263, forward strand.
GTCAACGACGGAGGATGTTCTTTCTTTTTTTGAAGAAAACTTTCCAGATGCATTCAGTCTCCTCGGAGAGTTAGTATCACCATGATATAGATCAACTTCAAAACTTCAATTTTCAGAGAACATATCACCGAAACATTCAATCGAGTTAAACCGCAACCTCTTGTCTCTGTCAAATGTTCTCCTCATTCCTTCTTTGATAACCTAGTCTTGATGGGAGATGCCGCTCACGCGATGGTTCCTTTTTATGGTCAAGGAATGAATTGCGTCAGTTGATCAGTGGGAATATATCAGTTTGAACTTCTGAATATCTTTCAGGGATTCGAAGATTGCCTTGTTTTCAGTGAAACTCTTGAGGAACATGGGAACGATATTGGTGAGTATTTAAATGCTCCCGGAGCTTCACATTCTAATTATTTCCAGCCAGCGCTGTTCGAGCTTACTCCAAAAAACGAGTGAATGATGCTCACTCTATCAATGATCTGGCTATGTATAATTATGAAGAGTTGAAAGATCTTGTCAACAGAAATTCATATAAGCTGAGAAAGAAGTTCGATACAATTATGAATGTTTTCTTCCCAAAAAGTTGGATTCCTTTGTATTCAATGGTCACCTTCAGTCGTATTCCTTACTCTGAAGTGATTGAGAGACGAAAAAGACAAGATAAAATTCTATCAAGACTACTTACAACTACATCGTTGCTTACTTTGGTCGGAGCCATTGCTGGAATATATACGAATCGATCAAAGCTTGGATTGTAATCAATCTATCAATTTTAAAAATACTTGCAAATACGTAGAGCTTAAATGTGCATTGTCTTACGGTGTGTATAATAATTAAATTGATTGCCAATAAAATGTTTAGATTAACTCTATCTCAATAACTGTATTCTCACAAACATTTCAAAACACGCCCGTCACTGATTATTCACGTGACCTCTTTATTTCATTTATTGTCATAATCAACACAATCGATTCCACGAGAAATCTCATTAGTTTTCAATAATGCCAAGTGTTGTGATTGCCGGCGGAGGTCTTGTTGGATCTGTAAACGCCTGTTTCTTTGGTAAAAAAGGATGGAAAGTGACAGTTTTTGAGTCACGTTCTGACCCACGTGGCATACAAATTGAGAACGGAAAGAGCATAAATCTAGCGTTGGGATTTCGCGCACTGAGTACATTGGATGAGTTAGGACTGAAGGAAAAAGTGATTAATATGGGAGTTGCTGTGAGAGAGAAGGTATGCCATCAAGAAGGGAAAAAACCAATTTTGGAAAAGCTCCAAGGTTTAAACGACGGAGATGTGAGTTTAAAAAAATCACTTGTGAAGAAGGTAGTTTTTTTTTCCAGTTTGTCTTAACAATTAATCGTCATGAACTCAGTCAGCTACTCATAGATGAAGCAGAGAAGTATAGCAATGTGAAGTAAGTTGATACTTTCTCTTGGTTCTTCATTAAATGTGTTTGAGATTCCACTTCAATAACAAAGCAACAAAGTTTGATGTCAAATCAGAAATGCTAATTGTGGATAACGGAGAGGAGTTGCTTTCCGTTGATGGTGATCTGATTATTGCTTGTGATGGAGCTCATTCTTCAATCAGAAGAAGCCTTTTAAAAGTTCCTAATTTTGAATTCAGTCAGAAGTATATTGATATTGGTTACATGGACTTGAGTGTGAATATTCCAAATGGATGTGAATTGAAATCAGGAATTCATTATTCTTGGAGAAGAGAAGATTTGATTCTCGTGGCCTTAGTCAACAAAAATCAGTCATTGACAGGTTGGACTCTGAACTTTTCGAGTGAGATTCCTTTATATATTCCAGTCTCCCTATTCGCCAAGTTTCCGATGTTCGATGACCACTTTTCTAATCCAGTTGATGCATCCCTATTCTTCAAAAAGAAACTTCCTACAGTCTACAACATTTTGGGAGAGTAAGTGGCTATGTTTTTCTTGTTTTCAACTCGGTATTCATTCAGAAAGCACATTATGGATACATTTTCTCGAAACAAAGCGGAGGCAATTATCAGTGTCCAATGCTCACAACATGCATTTCTTGACAAATTACTTTTGATGGGAGACTCTGCTCACGCGATGGTCCCTTTTCAAGGACAAGGTGTGAATTGTGGTTTGGAAGATTGTCTTTTCCTGAATGAAATTATGGAAGAATTAGAAGGGGAACCATTAAAAGAAATTATTCAAGAATATTCTAAAGTTCGAACTAAAGAAACTAACATAATGAATGGACTGGAATGGAAAACGTATACGCAGGTTATTTTATACGGCTCAACTAGAAACCTGATGATATTTTTTCAGTTGAAACAAAGCATGAACTACTATCCTCTTGGTTGGGCTCAGTACTTCCGTTTCTCGATTAACAGATGTGTCACCCTTCTGGTTCCTTCATCGTTTGCTTTGGCAACATTCTCGAGAGAGCCATATTCCGAGATAGAGAGGAAAGCTCAAATTGCCGAGAGATTCACAACGCATATTTTCCTTCTTTTTGTTTTCAATATCGTAATTTCATCCTTCCTCGTGTTGCTGCTTTTTGCTCATCTACTTCTCTGGCAAATTGGTTTCTAATCTTATCGAAGTCTTTCGAAGTGATTCACGGAAAAAACGTGGTGTTGCAAAACCCGCAAATTTCCCTGTAAGATGCTTAACTCCCCTCAAAAGATCCGAATTTCTCTTTATAAGATTTCAATTTTTCAAAAATTATACATTCCCGCCGTTTTTCGACGCAAGATTGCACTGCGCGTTTCTTACAAGATCCGAAATGAGAGTTGTAAGGTTCGAAGTATTCAACCAGATTTGCATAATTTCTTGCAAGATTGAAAGACTTCAATAAGATTCGAAACGAATTTGCCAGAGTTTTAGAGAATTTCTGAAATGGTCTGCCGAATAAAACCTCGAATTAATAAAGGTATACGGTGTGCATGTTTGTGTAAACACAAAGGTCCGCAAAGTGTCGTGTTTTGATGGGTTTTACACTATTGACTCTCGACCGCGTTGTTCGCTGTATGTCGCGTGGCTTTGCTCAGAAATTCCAATGTTTTTATTTTCGTATGTTCAAATTAAATATACAATACCTCGCGCTATAATTTCACTTGACGCTTTCTATGTCTCTTCAACTATTTTATTTGTTCTAACCGGTGTTTTTTTCCTATATGGAGACGCTAACATTCTCTTTCAAGAACGAACTCAATGATCCTGCCTGAATCTTTCTAAAAACTATTCGGTAGAAAATGAATGCCAACGATAGTTTTCTCTGCTTGGTGAACTTTAAATTACACATTGCTGAGCAAATATTTCAACATTTGTCAGTACTTGCGCAGAACTGGTTATCTCTCTGATTCCATTCCACATTGGCTTTTGCCTAGCCCTGCTCCAGTTCCTTATTTTCAGTTCTTCAAAAACGATTTTCAATATATCCATAGTATTATCAAACATTTTTTCTACGAGTGTTTCAGTTTTATTCTGTGTGGGCTGATGAATCATCAATCGATACTCCTTGTTTCTATTCACTTACTGCACCACGTGTTCTTCTCGTCTCTCCCCTTTCAGTGTATTGATTACAACGTTACTCTCTATTCTTCATTGTCCGTTTACTTCATCACAACGAACACAGTTCTCTCTTTTCAGTTTTCTTTCGCAAACTTATAGTTCGATTTGAAACAATGGCTGATAGAATCAATATGTCTTTGGACGACATCATCAAGCGAGACAAGAAGGCAAAAGCTGACATTAAGGCTGGAACCAGCAACAGTAATAAAAACAACAACAACAAAAATGTTGGAAACAGCAAGGTAAATAAGCTCTCAATGTACTTTCACTAATTTGTCTATTTCAGCCACGTGTTGGTGGAAAGCCAAACGGAAACAACCGTAGAGCTCCGCCTGCTAAAAATGCTCGAGTCGCGATGGCTAACAAAGTGCTGAAAAAATCAAGAGCAATTGTTGCCCGCCGTGCAGCTGGAGTTGGAGCCCCAAGACGAGTTTTCACTGGTCGTGCAAAGCCAATGGCAGCAGCTGGTTTGAGTACTGTAGCTACCAAGAAACTGGTCAATAAGCTCGTCAAGGTAACAAACTCGGTTAACTTCTAACAAAATCTGAATTTATCTCTTTCCAGAACGCTCTCCGTAAAAGAACAAATATTACTACAGCTCAAGTTGTTCGCAAACGTGGTGTACGTTTTTCTCTCATTTTGTTCTCAATTTGTTCTCAATTTGAACACTCAAAGTAGTAATTGGACTGTTAAAGTTGACGTTTGGATCACGGATAAACATGTTTCCGGAGAGAGAAACGGCTAAAAATCGGGTCGAGATTTTGCATGATGCATCTCGTGTCGCATGAGCACTTTTAATTAAGCTCTCAATGCTCTGTTTATACGCGATGAATAGTCGGAAATGAGAGTAGCCACTATTGAAAACCCGATATAGAGCCAGGCTTTAGCCAAACTGAAAAACAGGAATACCAGTTAATTGTGATTGTACTCCCGGAGAGACAGACAGCAACTCCTTCTAAGCTTCTCCAGCGTGTCGAGAGTTCTTCAATTCTTTCTCGGAGGTGAGGTAATTGATTTCAGGGTGTCGCTGCTTCAACTATTGCTGCCAGAAGAAACCATGCTATCAGAAGAAACGCCGGCGTCCTTCGAAATGTTGTACAGCCAGTAAGAACTGTCATTCAACAGCGACCCGTTTCGGCTCCTGTTCGTACTATTGTACAACAATACCAACCCGCACCGGTTCGTGTGATTCGTCAAGTTATCACTGCTCCTCAACCTGAAGCTCATGTGGTTCGTCGAGGACCACCACCGCAACAAGCCCGTCGCAACATTTCACAACAGCAGAGAAGAAATGTCGTTGTTCAACAAGTTCAGCAAGGCCGACGGTTCCGTCGAAATAACAACGCTCGACGAGAAGAACGACCAACTGTTATTCGTCGTCAAGTTGTTCAGCAAGCTCCAAGACGTATTCCTCCACAGGTTAGTGATGTATTTTCAAGCTGCTTTAAGAAACAGTTTTCAGTACGCACATGTTGTTCAAAGAGTCGTTCAAGCTCCAGTTCCACAACGTCGTTTCCAACAACAACAACAACCACAGCGCTTCCAACAGCAACCACAACGTTTCCATCAACAGCCCCAGCGTTTCCAAAGATCTCAACAAGAAGGGAATGTCAGATATGTAAACGCAGTAGCACGTCCAGTTCAGAGAAATACTGTTGTCCGACAGGTAAGTCAACTGATTCTGAGATATCAGTAAATTAACTTCCTTTTTCAGGTTCAGCCAGTTCAGTATCGACCAGTTCAATACGTCACTGATCAAGTTGTCACGTCTCGCGGCCGTGGATTCCGTGATTTTTAAATTTTGTTAGTGTCGCGCCACCAAGGATACTCAGAATCTCTGTACTCGTCTTTATTCTTCGATCCAAACTTTAACCAAACATGCTCTTGTGTACCACCTTCTTTACCCCTCATAATATTTTCTAAAAGCACCTACATATAATAAATAGACTCTCATTCGATAACAAATAAAAGTCGTAATTTATATTGCAATAAATATGTTGCGTAATAATCGGAATTCTTTACTTCCAGCACAAACATTCAGAAACAATCAATAAAATTCCAGATGACTTCTCGAGGGAGGGTGCGAACCAATTCGAATAGGTGCGGTTTTAACACCTGGATCATCTTTTAAATTTTATTGAAGTTTAGTTAACGTAATTTGCAGTCTCGATCCAAATGAGGACCCGGTTTCTGGCCTCGAAAGAGTCTTTTCGAATTCAAATCTGGAGCAAGTAGCTCGTCAAAGACGGAGACAAGTAATATACCTGACAATGAAACAAAAGATGAAAATCATTTTCAGGAAGAAGAATTACTATTTTCCCGTCAATTGACAGATTCTGACAGAACAGATAGTCATGAAGCATTGTCTGCTCGATATGAAAGTCTCAATTATGAAGTTTCTGAGAATAGATTATATCGAGAAGCTGAGAAAAATCCTTTACATCATGTATATAAATAATCGAATGCATTAGAGATATTATAATCTACAAGAAACTATTTCTAGAGCACACTCCGGCGCATCTCTCTGAATCGTTGGTTCGTGTGTTTCCTCATCGGGGTCTTCACTGGTCTTGTTGCCGCTTTTATAGATATCATGGTTCACTATAGTAAAGATATAAAATTCAATTGGATCTTAAAATATTGTAAAACTCGAAACACGATAGCTCTTGTTTTTAAGTTAATCTTTAGTGATCTCAAAATGTGGAGAAGAGCAACGTGGAACAACGGCTGGATGTATGTGGACAGTGATGATCGCGTGGATCGGCTACAACTGTATTCTTGTTACTATCGCTGCAGTTCTTGTAATCTATATTGCACCGATTGCTGGAGGATCTGGAATTCCCCAAATCAAATGCTATTTGAATGGAATCGCTATCCCAGAGGTATGTATACAATGAATCACCAGTCAGAACGAGTTCGTTTTTGAAGGTAGTTCGTCTCAAAACTCTTGTTTCCAAAGTGATTGGGGTTGCATGCTCTGTTGGTGGTGGTCTATGTGCTGGAAAAGAAGGACCAATGATCCATTCTGGAGCTGCTGTGGGAGCGGGCATTTCTCAAGGGAAAAGTTATTCCCTCGGAATTGATTTCGGTCTGTTCCGTGAATTTCGAAACGATCGTGAACGACGAGACTTTGTATCAGCTGGAGCTGCTGCTGGGGTGGCTGCAGCTTTCGGTGCACCTATTGGCGGAGTATTGTTCTCATTAGAAGAAGGAGCAAGTTTTTGGAATCAGAACTTAACCTGGAGAATGTTCTTCTCAGCTATGATATCCTCATTCACGGTCAATTTGATTCTAAGTTGGTTTAATGGAAGAAGTGGATGGCTCTCATGGACAGGTCTTGCTAATTTCGGTATTTTCGAAAACAAAGACTATAATATCTGGGAGATTCCAATTTTTTTATTAATTGGGGGGATTGGTGGTGGTCTTGGGGCACTCTTCAATTACTTGAACACCAGACTCACTGAATTCCGTAAGAAGTATGTCAGCAGCAAATTCGGTCGGCTTTTCGAATGCCTTCTTGTTGCTGCAGTATCAGGATTCCTTGCTTTCTTAACTATCTTTGCGATTGATGACTGTCAACCTATTGGAGCTAATCCAACTGCAACATCAACACAAATAAATCAAATGTGGTGTAAGAAAGGAGAGTACTCAGCAGTGGCGAGTCTTTTCTTCCAGAACCCAGAGGAAAGTGTCAAAAGCTTATTCCATAGTCCAATCAGTAAGTTCGCTTAATCTTTTTGAGTTTTTAAAAAAACTATTATAACCACAGATTCGTTCGGTGTTACAACTTTGATTATTTTCGGAATCGAATACTTCTTACTTACACTTTGGACATTTGGAATCTCCGTACCATCTGGAGTTTTCATCCCTGCCATTCTTACCGGTGCAGCCTGGGGAAGACTAGTCGGAATATTAGTTGAACGTTTTTTCCCAGCAGTTACTGGAATAGATCCAGGAAAATATGCATTGGCAGGAGCAGCAGCTCAATTAGGAGGTGTCGTCAGAATGACAATTTCACTGACAGCTATCATAATGGAAGCAACAAAAGACATTACATTCGGTCTTCCTATTATGTTAGTTCTAATGGTAACGAAATGGGTTGGAGATTTATGCAACGAAGGTCTCTACGATTCTCATATCGATTTAGCAGAAGTTCCGATTCTTGGATGGAATCCACCTAAAATGAGTAGAAATATTCTTGCAGAGTAAGTTATTAATACATGTTTAATTACTAGAATATACGTTTCAGTCGAGTAATGCGAAAAGACGTTGTTGCACTAGAAAGAAGAGAAAGAGTTTCCCGTATTGTTGAGATTCTCAGATCTACTCTTCATCATGGTTTTCCTATAGTTGATAGAATTGAAGAATCACCATATGAGTCACTGCCGGATTACGGTAGACTGAAGGGATACATTCTGCGATCTCAACTTTTCAAACTACTCGAAAATAGGATATTTGAAGAGGAGGGATCATCAGGCGCCGAGCTTCCTGCTAATTTTTATGAATGTCAAGATGATGATGAGTAAGTTGAAGAGATTTTTCTATATGTTACGATTTGCTCCTTTTCAGTCAGATGAAATCACTAACTGATCTTGGTTTAACTCAATACGATGAATCTTGTTGGTTGGATATTGAACCATACATGCATCCACACCCTCATCGGGTGCCTTTGAATACCTCCCTTCCCTTCATTTTCCGACTTTTCCGAGGTCTCGGTCTTCGTTATCTTTTTGTTGTGAATGATGACAATCACGTAAGATGTTTCTTATTTATCTATTCACATCTTTTATTTTCAGCTTCGTGGTGTCATCACTCGAAAAGATGTTGCTCGGTTCCGCGAAAGACGTCGCAACCGCGAATATCACGTTGACGAGCTCTACATTTCTGAATCCTAACCATTCGTTTAGAATTTTTCTAATTTTGCCATTCTCATGACGCGTACTTCACTTGATGTTTTCTTGCTTGTATTTAATGTTTACCTGAATTTTCAGCCTGTGATATAAAAGTGATGAATGAAGATTGAGTTACTCATATTCTTCTCAAATGCTTAAAATTGTAACCATCATCTTTCAGGTCCGATGGATTCTATGAATCAATTTTGAAGTCTCGAAAGGACAATAAGAGTATTCAAAACAATTTATGTACATAACCGTAAAGTTCGATATGTCTTTCAGTGTAATTATGAGAAGTTAGGCAATCTGATTTTTCTGCTTCTCTTCTTCAACTGTTTTTCTTGTCACAAAGGTGAATGATTGTGGTTTGTCAGTAGCCATTGGGAAAAAGAGGATATTCGCAATAAACATCAAGGATCCATTCAACATGTATACGTGACCCCATTGGGAATGAGAGGATTCATCAGAAACGAAAATTGCAACAGTAGCAGGAGCAGCGAATAAGGCAATGCACTTCATGAACTGAATCATCGCAAGTACAAAGTGAGCGTATTGACTGGAATGAGAGAGAAATAGTTGAAACTGTTAATTTCAATATTACCGTGCTGCAAATGTTCCGCACTTGTAGAAGCCTCCACAATTTGTACCCATCAAAGTATAGACAATGCTGAACATGACAACACTTGTGTATTTCCAAGTGACCGGAATATAAGCTAGTGAGACACACATGAAACCAGCTAATCCAACTGATGATGTATTGAAGAACCACATTCGAACCCGTTCTGATAGGAATTGACGATCCGAGAGCCATCCAGAAATGAGCTTTGCTGGCATATGAGCAACAGCAGACAAAGAAATGAGCATTCCAGTTTCGACAACACTAAAGTCCAATACTTTACGGAAGTAGATTGGAGAGTAGGTCAGGAGAAGAATTAATGTAGTCATTTCAAAGAAGGAGTTCATCCAAACAGTGAGAATAACTCGATTTTTGCAAATCTCCCAGTATGGAACGAATGAATCTCTCTCAATATGAGCTTGAGTTTTATCCTTTTGAATTGTCGTTAATTCCTTTGCTGATACTTTACTCGTAGATTGTGGATCATCATTATAGAAATATATCCACGCAGCGAAAATGATAAATCCTGCGATACCGTGAACATAGAATGCAGACTGCCATCCGTATGATGATTTACACAGCTGAAAAGAGACAAATTCATCTTCAGATAATCCCTTTTCAAATAGTTACCCAGCCTGATGCTGCGTTTGTCATGACGGTGGCTGCTGGACTGAAACTTGTCAGAATTGAAATGAAGAGACCTGTTTGAGCAAGTGGAGCCCATCGAACACAAACGATTCCAATGGCGGCGAAGTCAGCAGAATAGGCAAGACCCTGGAAAAAAGACATAGTTGATATATCGAAGAAAAAAGGTTATTGTTGAGTTCTCAATAAATTTTCCCTCTTACCTGAGCGAATCTCAAAGCCAAAAGGTAGGGTAGTCCGAGATATGCTCCGAATGGAGTCAAAACTGTTGCAAGTGCAGAAACCATCCCAGCAATGAAAAATGGAATTCGAGCACCGAATCGAACATACGAATAGTTAATGGGCCCTGTTCCAAGTATAGTTCCAACAGCAACTGCCCAAACAATTGCACTTTTTTGTGCAACTGAGTAGTCATATCTGTTGTAAGTTGTCTGGAAACGAACATAAATAGCCAAACATTCCTAATTCAGAACAACTAACTCCATTTTCCGAAGTTTCGATTCCTGTTGGATCATCTTTCATGCAAATGAATGTAAAGTTGATAATAATATAGTTTGAAAGAATTGAAGTGAGGCATGCCAAACCAAGAAAAACAACGAGATAGCGGAACCGATTCTTGACGGGATTCATCTGTAATCTGAATTGTGAAATGAAAAAGGGGGAACTATATGTATATGGTTTAACGAGAACATTGAAAAACTAGTGAGGTGTTTTCAATGAAAAAGAGACGACGACATGGGACTATGAACTATGTTGTTAGGTGCATCTCTAAATACACTTGGAAAGCAATGAATGAAGCTTTGAGAAGCAATTTCAGTTTCATTCTAATACACTTATCGGATGTCACCAAACAATGCAAGAAATATATGTTTTCCTGTCTCAAACTCATTCTTCATTCATTTTCAAGCTTTTTAAATATGACCGTATTCCCCTGCGACTTCTTCATTTAGCAAACCGTTTCCTCCTAAGCCCCGCCCACTTTCCACACTTCATCCTCGTGAAAGAATCGTGAAGTGATCGCGATAATCTCTTCTCATTTTTTCCACGTTTCGGTCAAATTTTTACCCTCGTCGCGTCGTCGGTTCATCTGATGACCAGACCTCCGATGGTTGATAGACAAATTCAATAGTGTAGTTTGTTTGTTACACTGAGGTCGATATGTGCGAAAAATACAAACTAGTTATTGAAAAATTTTGGAATCAGTGAAACAAACAGCTTGACTCGAAAGTACAACAGAAACATGTGAATAACTGGAAAATTCGTTTGCATAGAGGTGCATAGAATACATGTTCAGAGATTGTTCAAAGAGAACGGAGACGTCTAAAATAGAGCACATAGCTCAACATCGTATGATGCCTGAGAATTCAAACAGAGTGACAAACCATTGAACGCTTTTTAGGAAAAAACAAAATGAAGAACAAATGAGCTCCGACGTCTCAAAACATGAGGCTCTTTCAAGTTATCATTCTGTATTAATGTAGAGATCAGCATAAGGTTCGGACTTTTTCTTTGGTTTTTGGAAGATAAGCTTCTCATAGAAATTGGGAGTCCCAAGTCAAAAGAAACCCACCTTTGAAAGAGTTTGGAGATAAAACAACATTCTAAAGTCGGAATTCCGAGCAACTTTCTTTGAAGCTGCCACTACAATTTGCACTTGAGACAATCGATCATTTCAATCATGTACTTCACATGAAATCGCACATCTTCACCTGTAACTTTTTGATCAGTGAACGGTCGCCAAAGGAGGAAGCCCGAAGAACGGTGACGTCGTAGATCAGGATGGTCGATAGTCGATGTACCGAGTATGATAAGCATACATCTTAGCCTGTAGCTTTGGGAGATTCTAGTCTGGTATTTGTTAATTCCAAACAAGAAAGGATGCAAGTTTTCTATATATCCGATTCATGGGAAGAGCACAACTTGAAATGGATGGTTCCGAAATTTCATAGCTCTTTATTCATCTTGGTTATACTATATAACTTATACAAAAAACAAAAAGTTCACAAAAACATTATCTTTTCACTATTGAGTATGTACTGATTTTCAAAGGGAATTCCGTACACTGAAAGATTATCCAATAGAACGAAACGCACCGAAACTGAATCGAATATTGTTAACTTCTACGATTTCTCATTTGTTTGCAAGTGTTTTCTGCATCTCCATTTATCTGCAAAGTCTCTTGAAAGTATTCATTCTGTGAGTAATGTTCTTCTTTGTGAATTAAGATACACCTATAAGAAACTTCGATGAGTGAAGTTTATTCTTATTCCTAACAGTGAAATTCGAACGTTATTCTACAAAAAGGGTTCATAAAATTATTTATTACATAAGCTTTCTATCAAAACAATCTTGGAAATCTTTCTTCGTGAAATCCTTATTTGAAATCATTCTTTGAACGCTTCTTGGTAATCTTTCTATCGATCTTCGGTGAAGTGTTGGTCAATAGCCAGCACTATCTTACACATCGAGACGTTCTGTAATTATGCTATTAAATGTTGACATTTGATTATGAAACATACTGTTTTCGAACGGTCATCGCACTCAATGATCGAATTGAACTCTGTGTAAGTCTCATCTTTAATTCCTCCAATTGCTTTATGGATTTTCATCATTCTTCTTGCAATGATCCCCATTGGAACTCCTTGAAAATGGAAAAAGTGTGGATTGTTTTTCTTTTTCTCAGCTTTCATCATAATGTGCGAAACCTTCGTGAAAAATCCTTCTATAATACTCGCATAGAAGACCTGTAAAAGTTAGTTTTCGTGCCTCTTAACTGAGGTCATATCCTTACATCTTCTGGTTTCGCGATGTTGAACTCATTTTTGAGATTGGTAGACAGCTGCTTTTTCGATGACCCGATTGTCAGTGGAATCATATGTTCATGCATCAAATAGAGCAAGAACCTCTTCCGGAAGATGCCTTCCTCAGCATCATCCTTCCATTCTTTCAACAGCTTTGGAGGGGGGACTGGAAAAATGTCAAAGTTATATAACGATGTTAAAATTTACTATGTACTGGTTCTCGACAAAATCAAAGTACATTTTAGCAAAATTAGGATTACTCACTACAAAAAAATGCTGCATTGAAGGTAACAACCTCAAAATGAGCACAATTTTTTCCCATATTTCATTATTTTCAAACTCACCATCGATATCGAGTGTCAACATTGCGTTGGGAGTTTTCCGAAAGCTTTAGAATCAAACTGAAGTCGCACCTTGGAATTTTTCTCTTTTGAGTTTTTTTTATGGATTCGCGTCAATAAACTGTAGTAGAATGTCACGTTTAATCCTATTCACATTAAATTTTATCAAACATCCACGTGAAAATTGATCTGTCATAGTTATCTGCATTCCAGGTTTTTAAGAATTTTACAGAAAAACAAAAAGCACTTTCAATAAAGCCAGACTCTTTATTATTTTGAAAATGTATTCAAGTTAGCATCAAAATTTATTGAATCCTGAAGCATAAATACAAAAAGATTACGAGCCGAAGCTACTTCATGGATTTTAAACTTAATCGATTGACATCTTGTAAGAAATGAGGTTATGTTGATCAACTGCTTCTCCATGTCATATCTGTTCGTCAATTTCAAAGTTCTATAATACATTTTTATTTCATTCCCTTTTTATCTGTCTTTTGTATTATTTGAGTGTTGTTCCCCTTAATAAGTAAAATTTTTCTATTTTTCTCAAGATCTCATCGGAATTTATTGATTCTTTTAATTGGTATTGGCCGAATTTTATTGCTATTCTGCAATTGTTTTGGGTGTGTTCTCATGTCTTCTGATTCAAAAAGATAATTGGAAAATGTGAAATCGATGTTCTCTTATCGTTGATGTGTTCTCTTTAAAAAGAGACAAAGTTTAGGTTTTTTTGTAAAACTACAATCAAACATGAGTTGAATCACTTTGCACAACTTCTTATCAGATTAATTATGATGATCACAATTTTCAAAGCTTATACGAATTAACTTTTGAATTCTTTAGGTCATTTGTATTCTATTTATGGTTGCTTTCATATTAGCATTAGACCGCGTATTTACATTCTCACATTTCATTACTATTTGTTCATTTTTACCTTAAAAGGACTACGATTGCAGGTGAGAAAACCTTTGTTGACATGAATAGAAATCAATGAATCGAAATGGGGAAAATTCATTCTACGTCTCTTCGCACACCATTCTATCATTGATTTCTCTGTCAGCTATTTTCTGATCATTTTTATTTTTGCAGAGTGAATTGGAAAATCAATAGGATTTCATTCTAGAATTGTAGGAATGAATTGGATCTCAAAATCGAAACTTTGGAAAAAAAAATAAATCCAGTGTAAGCTGTAAGCTGAGCAAGAAGTATACTCAGAATGAACTAGATTTTTCTTTGTCATCTGACTCTTCATTCCCAAAAACATATACTAACATGAAAACCACCACCTGCACTCACACAACTGACCCTGTTCTTCTTTCTTTGTCTCTCTTTCTAAGTCTCCTCGATTTCCGTTTTACTTCTTCCTCTTCTTTTTTCTTTCTGACCATCTCTATACAATTAGAAGATTAACCCTCGTCCGGAATGAACCATTTTCGCCCTTTTCCTTACCTTTTTCTTCATTCGGGAACCCTTGAACTCTATAATCCGACTTAAAAGGATTTAAATAACAAATTCAGGTTACCTTATTCTTATTGTACCTCCTATCATATATATTCTTCTGATTCCCTTATTTTGTAACGTTTTCATAAGATACCTTTCAATTCATCAATTTGTTTTCATGATAATTTCAGGTCGTGCAGAGATGGAAGCCATCGCTGAACACGATTTCCAAGCAGGGCCCAACAATGAACTTTCATTCAAACGAGGAAATATTCTGAAAGTTTTGAATAAAGATGAGGATCCACATTGGTTCAAAGCAGAATTAGATGGAAATGAAGGGTTCATTCCATCAAACTTCATTCGAATGAGAGAATGCAATTGGTAAGAATTGAAATATTGACTTTTATACTTTTTCATCTAAAATTGTTTTCAGGTACCTTGGTAAAATTACACGAAATGACGCAGAAGTATTGTTGAAACGACCAACAGTACGAGATGGAAACTTCATTGTTCGAAAATGCGAGAGCAGTCCTGGAGAGTTTTCAATTAGTGTTAGGTAAGCAAAGCGCTTATAAAAGAATCCAATATTATAATCTTTTCTAGATTCCAAGATACAATTCAACATTTTAAAGTTCTACGGGATCAAGGAGGAAAGTATTATTTATGGACAGAAAAGCACAATTCATTGAATGAGCTTGTCAAATATCATAGGTCAGTTTTCAATGTCTTTAAATGATGGTTTTTTTCTTGAAAATAAATATGAACTTTCTGGAATTCAGAACTGCTTCCGTCTCGAGGACCCATACAATACTTCTCTCCGATATGACCATTGATACAAAGTTTGTTCAAGCACTATTCGATTTCAATCCGCAGGAGAAAGAAGAATTGGCATTTAAAAGAGGAGATGTTATTATTTGTGAGTGAACCTTGGTCTCATAGTCTTAAAGAAACTAGGTTTCCAGTGATTGATAAATCTGATTCCAACTGGTGGGAAGGACAATTGAACAACCGACGAGGAATCTTCCCATCCAACTATGTTAGCCAATTATAATAGCTTTGGACACTGGATAAGAATTCAATCCTTCTGAACCTGTGTACCCGTTATTTCTGATGAAAATAGAATAATGAATGTGTCTTAACCAATTCGAAACCAAATGAGCCTGCTTTCCTGTTCCTCTTGCTTTTTGTGCTATTGTACCAGCCCTTCGTTAAGAATTGTAAAATTCGTGGTCTAATAAAATAATTTCTTTTTTTTTAATGAGCAATATTTTGAAATTTTTAACAATAACAACACGAGTAATCATCTAAAAAAAAAGTATTCTACTCTATTTAATAACGATCAACAGTCCTTTTCCGTTCGTAATGTGATACCGTATCTGAAAATCATTTACTAAAATGAACTTTTCAGGCAAGCAAACCTTTCTATTTGCTTGTTGGATAACGTCGTTGGTGCATCACTCATCAAATCTTTTCCATTTTTAGTTTTTGGAAAAGCAATAACATCTCGAACTGGAGTTAATGGGTTTCCATCAGCTGAAAGCATAGCAACAAAACGATCGAGTCCCAACGCGAATCCTCCGTGTGGTGGTGCTCCATGAGACAACGCATTTAGAAGATGTTCCATTTCTTCTGTCGGCTCTCCAAGAACTTTTAGTACATGTCTTTGCATTTCTGAATTCTCTATTCGAATAGATCCACCGCCCATTTCAACTCCATTAATAACTAGGTCATAGTGTTGTCCGGTAATTTGGAGAAGCTTTTCTTGATCATTTTCGTATAGAATATGTTTATCCGATTCAATTGGAGCTGTGAAAGGATGATGGGTAGATACTAATTGACCATCTTCAAATGAGAAAAGCGGGAAATCAACAACCCAATGAGCAGTGACAATATTTTTTGATCGAAGACCACATACTTCCGCCACGTAATTACGAAGTTGACCTAGAATTGATAGTTTTATAATAACCAAGCGTTAAACTACAGTACCCAACGTCCAGTTTACACCATTCGATTCACCCCAACAGACAACGAGAGCATCATCCTCTGTCAAGCCAAACTCTTCGATAATTTTCTGATTTTCAACGGATTTGAACCAAGACTTTTGTGAAGGATGACAAACTGAGAAGTTTCTTCCATTCTCATTCATCGGAATCAATCGTTTCCATTCATTTTTCATCGAATTCGTCATTGAAGTTTTCCCTGCTCCACGACAAATCAGAACTTTAACGTCCCAATTTTTATCAGATGTTTTTCGCAAAAAGTTGAATGTTTTGGTCTGAACATCTTCAATTTTCCACGGGATTCGCATATCTGGCTTGTCGATTCCATAGTGCCGCATAGCCTCCGAATACGGTATTCTTGGAAATGGAGACTTAGGTTTTATATGGTTTAATGATTCTGGCCATGCAGATAGTATCATATCCTCAATGAGTTGCATGACACCGTCTTGTGTTGTAAATGACATTTCCACGTCAACTTGAGTGAATTCAGGTTGTCTATCTCCTTTTGAACCTTCATCTCTATAACAACGAGCAATCTTAATAATTGTATTTTAGAGGTTATATAAAGGAAATAAGTCTGCACGTACTTGGAAATAGCGATCAATAGCACCAACCATCAGAAGTTGTTTGAATTGTTGTGGGCTCTGAGGTAGTGAATACACCATCCCGAGATTCGGAGGAGGTGCCGGAACAACAAATTCACTAGCTCCTCCTGGTGTACGACGGAAAAGAGTAGGTGTTTCCACATCAACAAAACCACTTTCATCGACAAGAAACTTTCGGAGATTGTGAACGAATTCAGATCGAAGACGAAGTGCTCTGAGAGTAAAATTTCGATTTCTCTAGTTGCACAGTCTCTTACCTTTGAAGCTTGTCCGACCTTAAATCTATGTATCGATATTTCAAGCGAGTCTTCTCATTTGCTTTCACATCCGGAAGCATTGGAATGTTCGTAGCAGCTTTATTCAAAACTGTCAACTTCTCGACATCTATCTGAAAACAGATAGGTGTTTTTTCTGATGTTACTTTGATTTCCATACTTCAATATCTCCAGTTTTCATCGCCTTATTTCGATTATCACCTCGATCCACAACAGTTCCATCTACTCGAACAACTGATTCATATGGAAGTTCTTTCAGAAGACGTTTCAATTCAGAATTTTCTGGGATTTTCGCCTGTACGGAACCATAAGCATCTCGTAATACAAAGAACCGATCCATCCGTTTGTGAGACAACCATCCCATAACGCTAACCTTTTCGTCTGAAATGATGATGGGAATGCATTTAAAAAAACTAAGGAAATGATATACTTGTATTCGTAGAATTGAGATCATCACATGTATGAGTCCTTACTGTATATGTAGAAGTGGAAAACAGTTTTCGGCATCCATATCTTGCATTTTTTATGGACAACATTCTGAAACTAGCTTAACTCCAGAATTAAAAAAAACCAAATTCTATGTAATTCTGCCAGAACCAAACTTGTAGACCCATGACCAATACTCTAAGAAAATTTAACGTGATCACTATTTTATTAATATTAAAAACTCGTGCAACAAAAACAACATTTGACAAAATCACAAAAAAAACAAATATCACAGAAAATCAAAATCACCCGATTTTATGTACATTTCAAAGGCACTATAGTCAAATGACTAGCAATATCAGACAAGAAAAGCAAACGCCCGTTTTAAATTAGACTTGATAATACCAGGACTTCTTACGTCGCAAAGCAACATTATGACCCCCAATTAATCTATCTAATTTCTTGTAGCCAGGTGAAAGAAGATGTTTAAATCCAAACTTTCGAACAGCTTCAACATCATCTACAATGAAATCACTCAAAACAACCATATCGCTGTCGAAAAGAGGGCTGTTCCATTTATCCGTATTAACACTAGGGGGTTCATTCTTATAATCATCCTCAATTCGTGGAGTTTCTTCTTGCCAACATACAGGACCATGATGGAATTTAATCTGAGATAGAGTTTTACATTATTGACTGGAATAGGCTCATATGCTTACATTTCTATTGGGATATAAATGATACTCAAAAATGTCTGCCATCAATACTCGAAGTTTCACAGAGTCAACGATTTCATGAAGAGGATAGCAGCATCCGTCACAGAAAGCATCAGGAATAGGAATGTCACGGACAATCTCTCGAATATCATCTAAATGTTGAA
This sequence comes from Caenorhabditis doughertyi, assembly GCA_963572265.1. NCBI lineage: Eukaryota > Metazoa > Nematoda > Chromadorea > Rhabditida > Rhabditidae > Caenorhabditis > Caenorhabditis doughertyi. Next base: position 10,795,742 of record OY751557.1, read on the forward strand.
TCTCTTCAAATTCATTTATTGCTTCTTGGTTAACAGTGTCAAGATCCTTAGTATGATTTGGGTACGCTTTCATCAGCTGGTCTATCAACTGCTTCGCTGATTCGGAAGTCTCTCCTCTTCTTTGCTTCTCTTCATCTTTCAGATATGCTTTCACGAGAAAAGCACGAACTTTGTCCATTGCTTTTTTCGATTTATCGTTTCTTTCTTTATCTTCTTCTTCTTCCATTTTCCTTTTCTCTGCTTCTTTTTTCATTTTTTCATCAACTTCGTATTCAATTAGATCTTCTTTCTTTCCATACTGATTTTCGAAATACTTTTCTCCTCCCTTTTCTGACAGCTCGCGTTTTTCATGATGATCTCCGGAAGTTACCTAAAAGATGAAATATAAATTGCCGTAACTTTATTTGAACTGTTACTTCTTTCTCGCCTGTTTCTTGTTCTTTTTTTGCTTGAATACTACAACAATCCAACATTCCTGGATCAACTGGATGTGCTTCTGTGTTGAAAATATAGCCACCTCCATAAATGACGCATGTCAAGTTTTTTGTGCTTTTAATTATCCTCGCTTGATTTCCTCTCGAATGAATGAAGTTTTCTGGATCGAAAAGGAGATACAAATATTTCGTCGTTTCAGCGAGGAAGAATGACTCCATCCTATCTTCAATGTTGTGCTCTTTGACGTTGTTTATTGTAGCATATCCGCATTTGGTTTTAGCTGATGACTCGATCGCCTGAAATATTATAAATACCTTGGAGAAAAACAAATAAACAAAAAACGAACATCAATCATTTCAGCTCCAAGTTGTAACCACGTTTCATCTTTTGTAGATCTATACAAGTACATAAGAGATTCTACCATTTCTGGCCTCAATGGGAAAGCAGCTCGTTTATCGACTGGTTCTTCATTATGAATGTTGTAGAACTCCGGTGGAAATCCGTACTTTCGGATAACTTCCGAATAAGTTAGCATGATCCGAGAGGCATCTTGAACATCTCCAACCATCGTAAGAGTTCCTGGCCAAAACGCTTCTAGAGACTGGAATATGGGAAGTGATACAGCTCCTTTTGCCATCGACACCCACATGAACCATTCATCTTTCCGAACGTGTCTATTGATCGAAGTGGCATGTTCATGAAATTGTTTCATCAAGCTAGGCCTTCTGAATAGATAAGCTCCTTTTGCCAGATATTCAAAGTAGCTGTCAACCCCAGCTCCAATCCCTGAATCTGTGGCTGTCCATTGCCCGGTTTGTACATTGATATGGTTTCCAACAAGTCCAATTGGAGAACGGGTTGACCAGAGAGCATCCAACGCTTTCAGAGCAACTTTTTCATATTTATCATCACCAGTTAATCTCGATAGAGCACCAAATTCTGTAATACAAGGATGTTGAATGATAATATCATACAGTTCTTACCAATAATGAAAGTACCAACGCCTGCTGTACAAGTGATTGGCGTCTCGTCTTTATGAACCCCATACTTAAGATTGACAGTACCATAAGGCATTCCAGTATCCGTGTTGAAGGCTGGCATTAAGCGATCTGCCATTTTCACAGCTAGTTTCAAGAGTGGTCCATCACAAGGATAATCATTCCATTCAGCGACAAGATCTTAATTCAGAACATTGAGAAATTCATTTGTTCAGCAGAGTGTACCTTTATGTCTTCCAGCCAGCATATGTGCTGAAATAAGTCCTCCGACTACACGAATGTTTGTTTCAAACACAGAAACATTCACATTTGCATCGTCACGAACTTTTTCCAACACTAAAGCCACTGCTCTTTTAAATTCAGTTGTATTCCCCATAACAAGAAGTGTATCTAATGCATCTATCAGTGATAATGAGAAGGATCCCCACGTGTCTTGTCCAACACAAGTAATTGGTTTCAATTCGTCTAATGGAAACGCATGATTCAGATACCCATCGTAGGCATGATAAAACATTCGTTTCACTTTTTCTCTATACGAATTGATCACTTTAGGAGTGAAACGTAACGAAGACTTTTTCTGACCATCTTCGGGATCGTCAGCTGCATAAAGTAGAGTTACTAATATTAAGAAGATAACTGCTTTCCGTATAATCATCTGAAACAAACTTGACCCTTGATAGACTTTACTTTTAATAGAAATGTATCGGAAGCGATTGTCGCATGTTATTTGAAAGTATAAAACAATTTTCGTTGGATAAATCATTTATATTGAACAGAGAGCAAAGACCGGAAGAAGAGTAAGTGATGAGATGAATTGTGAAAAAGATCAATCATTTAAAACAGGCAACAGTCCAATCAGTAAATCAAGGTTGATTAATTAGCGGATAACTAGAAACTGGGGTTTCCGAATCTCTCCATGACAGTGTTCGCTTCCGAAAGTTCGTTTCGGACTTTTTCACGCATGTAATAGATGGGACAATCTCGAGCAGAACAGTTCACTTTGTCTTGCATGGTTTTGGCGCAATTTTGGCATTCAGTCCAAAGTCGACCAAAATGGTTTTCTAGCTCATGCATGGTTGTCAAGCTGAAAAACAAATTTTAAACACAGAAGACTTTTGAATTAGCTTACCGAGAAGCGAAAATTTCAGGGAGTTTCGGCTCACAGTGCCTGCAAACAGCGTTTTCTGATTCCGCTTTTGGTAGAACACTTTTACATCCAAGGCATGTTGCTGATTTCTTCGTGAAGGCTGCGAGACCCCCAACTTTACTCTGTACAACTGTTCGAACTCTTGTGTGCTCTCCTTCCACGAGAATCTTTTCAGCTCTATCCCCCAAGATTGGTTCAAAAATTCTGGCTAGTGGTTTAGCCAGTTGATTTGTCAAGTAGTGTTTAGTATCGAGTGGAATATTATTTTGAAGAACAAAAGTGGGATCTTCAGCACGCTCGTATGCTGGCACGTTTTTGGCTGCTGCCACAAAGACGTATGGAACACGATCTCCAAGTCTTGGTGCACTTCCTGCATCTCTCTTCTTCATTCTAGCTGCCAATTCGACGTGGGCTTGCTTCGCTTGATACTTCTAGAAATTCAACAATGAAATATAAGTGTTATAAAACGAACTTACATCTCCCGATTTTGTTAACTCCTTACTGATAATGAGCAGAGAAATGTCAATTTTATTGCAAAGCAGGTCGCTGATGGTCCTTTTAGCGAAATCTACAGCTGACTGTTGATCTCTCTCGATTAGAAGTTTCTCGAGACAGACACCAAGAACTTTAGCTACCAGTGGACAATTATCGCGACGAACAGTTTCCAATCCTTTGCAATCCATTTTGTCATGAATTTCAGGTTTAGTGAAATAGAGACCAGCATATCTTTTTTTGTTGATGAGAAGGTACGGGAAATATACTTTTTCGAATTCCAGCTTGATTGGTGGAGTGAAGATTTTACTGACTTCTTTGGCAGCCTCCAGCCCGATTTCCATGGCTTGGGCTACGTTTTCCACTCCGAACTTCACCATGACTGAATCCGTATCTCCGTAAATTACTTTAGCGTCAGCCGGACATTTTCCATCAAGTGCCCCTTTCTTGTAGATCTTTTCAACTTCTGATTTAGTCATATCAATCATCTTTCTTCCAAACGCCGTAACAGACTGTGAAATTTCAAGGCATGGTAGTTTTCCGACAGTCGCACCAGTGAAACCGTAAACAGAGTTGGCAGAGATTTTTAAAGCTAACTGTCGTCCATTGTAAACCATTCGCTTGAATTCGTCTTTTTCATTTTTCATGTCATTTTTAGCACGTTTTCTGGCAGCCAATAGATCTTCGAGAATCTCTGGTAGAAGACCACGACGTTTTTCTTTAGTTGCAAAGAACTGTCCAGATGGTGTGCGAATATAATCTTCGTTTTCCACTCCTTGTGGTGCTTTCAACAAGGTTGTATAGCAGAGGTTATGAGCGATCATAATAGAAGGGTAAAGAGAAGCGAAATCAAGAGTTGCAATTGGCTCGTTGTAGAACCCACGGATAGGATCAATGACTGTTGCACCTTCGTAACCCTCGCCGTCTCCAGAATTAGCCTCAATTACTGGAAGGAAGAAGTTGTCTTTCTTACATCTTCGGAGCATCATTGACAGAATCTGAAAAAAAAAACACATTAGAAGTTGTATTCGAAAATTCGTTAACAGACCTTGATTTGCTGTCCCTTGGTGAGAAGAAAGTTCATAGGAACTCCAGTGACTCTTGCCATTTCAATATAATTGATAATTGACATTAGCTTGTCAAGCAAACGAAGCGGAAGATAAGCATCTTTTAAGCAATATTGAGCCAAACGTCTTCTGGTTTGTTCATCTCCTCGTTGAAGATCCGGAATGATGTTGTGTTCGACATCTTCTTTCTGTTCGGAAAGAAACTGATAGGAGACACTATTCAACGTATAACTTCGGAGTTTGTAATCGCGGAGAACAACTTGGAGAACATCAAAAATGATTCTCCCGTGAATGTCAATGCTTTTATTGACTCGACTACCCATCTGCTTTGAAGAAATGGCGGCATCTCTCACAACTGATCCTTTGTCTCGTTGACGACCCAAATGCGAAACTTGGGGAAGCGATAAGACTTTAGCGCGATCCAAGATATATGGAAGATCAAAGTTGAGAATATTATATCCAGTCATAATGTCAGGATCCACCTCACGAACGAATTCAGCCCACTTTTCAAGAAGAACTTTTTCATTGACACACTGGATGATGTTTGATCCAACGACAGGAGCACAAGTACCAAGAACAAAACAGTTTCGAACGAATGGCTCTGATTCTCCTTCGACTTTGACTAAGTTGGCGATTTGAATAACTGGGTCCTTGTTGGCTTCAGGGAAAACTCCACGGCGCCCGATACATTCGATATCGAATGAAAGGGTGCTGAAAATTATTATTGAAGATTCCGATAATGCCTTCTCTTACCGAATGGGGGCGATCCCCGCCCATTCTCCATCACTCTCATGAACAATCAAATTCTTGACATTGATTGAAACTTCGATTTGGCACCTTGATGACTTCTCGCTATTTGACAAGATCCGACATTTTCCAGCAGGAATCTGCAATTTTCAAAGTTTAAAACAAAACTGCAAAGCATAGTATACCTCGATCCAACCACATCCGACAATGTTCGTCTTAGCTAAGAACATAACCACGGAATTGATGTTAGATTCGTATAGATTTCCAACGTTGACTGGCCCTCTTCCCATTAAATTGACACCATTTTTCAGCTCAGCTCGTGCTTTATTCAAAGCTTCTGTTGATCCAGTAATTTTGACGAACGGAACTTTTGTGTTGGCCCCGCGAAAGTAATATAGATTCTCCCCGTGCACCAATTCAACATGAACGAGATTATCTACAACTTTTCCTGGCAATTGAGCTTGACCGCTTCCTCCTCTACGTTTCGCAGCAGCTACCATATTGCAAATGACAGTTTGAGCTGTTTCAATATGTTCAACACCAAAACCTTGAGGCGCCTGTGAAATAATATTAATTTTTACAAAGAGCAAGAAAGCAACTTACTTGGAAGTAGAAATGGGGGAAGTAGTCGGTGACAATGACACAGATCGAGTTTCCTGCCTTTGTAACTCCGTATAATTTGACATTTGTTCTGTCATACGATGTTGCTGATCCATCTTCGTGGTATGTTTCCACTTCGAGAACTTGGCATGCAATGTTCTTACTTATACCAAGATCCATGTCGACTGCTGGCCTCGCCCATCCGGATTTGTCGATTTTCGGATTGGCTGGCAGGGCATTTTCGAATTTAGGCTGAAACAAGAGTAATTTTTGTTGAAAATAACAAAAACTATTCATGAGAAATTTGGGCATGAAATAAAACACTCACCACGTAGCACTGCTCGAACTCATCGCTTTCACGTTTTCGCTTGACTTCTGGCTGGAATGAACTGCCACCCGGCCGTTTTGTAGACATTCCTGTTAAAGAAACACATTGCTGAGCTCTGACACGAGAATAATTGGAAGAATCGAAGAATGGTTCGTTTTATGAAAGGAAAAAGCAAACATGCTCCAATGAAGAAGCGCGTGGTTGAATTTTTCAAGCTGCAAGAGCTTCCTCAGCAGAATTGTGGAGAAATAATACGTTTTATATAAATTTGAAATAGTTTACAAAAAATAAATGTGATTATGAAATAAACAACAATATTCCAATTTTCAAAACCGAGCGCAGAAAAGGAAATTTTCACTTTGTTTTACCGCGTAAATCGAGTCTTATGTGAAGGAAGTGCGCTCTACCGCACAAAACATTTTCAGCGCGGTCTTCGAACGATTTTTCTGTTTTCTTTGAGATGCATTTAATATTTTTCACATTTTTCAAAATTAATAGAGATATTCATGTACTGTAAAAATATCTTAATTTTTTTTTTGAAAGCAAAACATAGATAATGCCATTAATTTCCGAACGAGAAGTTTAAACTCTTAAATGACGATAAAAATTATACTCGTCATTAATGGGAAGGTTGCAGTTGATTTTTTCTTGAGTTTTAAAAACGTGCTATGTTATATATATATATATATATATATATATATATATATATATATATATATATATATATATACGCTGCTATATACGCTACTCTGAAAATTGGAAAATTTTACAGCTTATCAATGAAAGACGAGCTTGATTACGGATCGGACCACTCTGTACATGATGATGAGGATATCGACTCGAGTGATAACAACACCAATCAGCCAAAGGTCAGTTCTTCTCAGCCCGTTGTGCACCTATCTTAGCCATGTAGTTTCAATCAACTTCAATTCTGTTACCATTTTCGCTTTAAAAAATGTTGCATCGAAATCTATCAGATCAGCTCAAGAATTACTTTCATGTTTCTTGTTTCAACGGTCCCATCTTGGAAATTCATTTCCGTACAGAAAACTGAGTACAAAAGGTGCTCAGTGAAACTTCATTCGTCGGTTTTTATTTCTAGAGTAGCTTTGGTATTCATTCTTCCGTCATTCGTAGGATATAATGATTTGTCATTAGTGATCCCGTTTAGAAAAAATTTCATGAATTTTTTTATGTTGAGTCCTACAGTTCCAAAAACTACTCTTTGCAGTTCAACATTATGTTTAAAATATTTATTAGCTGATGTCTTTAATACCTCACTGCAGTCGGATAGTCTAATAAGTTGGAATGGCGTTTCAGCTATCTTTTTTCATGTTTTCTTGTATACTCCAGGAGATAACCGCTTTCACAGTAATCCAGATTTATGAAAGATGATCTGTATGAGGTCAGTTGCTGTAAAACTAACCGCGTAATTATGTTACAAATTAAGCCAACTTGTTGACACGACATTCGTCCGGCATGCGCAGTTCACATTATCCAGAATATGTGGTTGCTGCGTAATTATAGCGTATTCTCAGTCTCTCGTTTTTCTTCATTCTCATCTTCTCATCTCCTCACACACACACACACACACATACATACACACGAACATACACACAACGCGCGCAGGTAATTGAACACAAACAGCCTAGTGGTTAAGGTAGTGACCAGGACAACGATGACGACGTCCGGAGGAAAGGGAAGGGAAGACAGAGAAAGACTGTCGATTTCGGCGGCGGCAACGGAGAAGAAGAGCTCCTATTGTGCCCCTTCGTCAGGCTATTCATCGCGTGTCCTTGTGTTGCTCCCCTCCAATTCAATACCGTCTGCGATGAAGGTGGTGGTCTCCCGAACCGAACCGCCGCAGAAATATTTGTCTAACAACTCGATGACACAAAAAGTTTTACGACAATGCCGACGATTGTAGATGGCCTTTCCATATGCAATTATCGTGACGTGGCACATCCTGCCTTAAGGATCGTTCTCCAATCATCGTATCGAAACGAACTTTTGTGGTAGTTCTCTTCTGCTCATGAGAACCTAGAAATAAGTTCTAAGAATTACAGTGTGATATTAGTCACATAACTTTTTTGAATGAGTTCTTTCAAAAACTCATCCTATTTTATCGAAAACAATTTGATAATCACAGCAAAGCGTTCAAGGTTTTCCCCATAACCCAATCAACCAAAGTTAGAAGCTAGTAGGGTTTCAAAACCTTCTATGTGGAAACAACGAGGGTAGCACTTTTGAAATTTGAAAAAGGTCTTTTTTTGGTTTTTTCAAAAACTATTGATACTTTGAATTTCTCGTCTCTGTGTCTCTTCTCAGTACAGTTCAATCTCGAAGCCATAATAAGTAACATTCACTTTCTATCTTCATTTCTTTGTCGCTATAGTCTTTTTCAACGAGACTGTTCGAGTAGTTAGTTATGTTGAGTCTCCTTACACCACTAAAGATCTAAGCTCAAAGCTAGCTGAAACGAGAGGCGGGGAGGAGTCAGTGTCCCGCCCCTTTTGGCTGTGTGCGCGCCCTCCTCTCGCCTCCATCCGTCCTCTTGCCCCGCTCATTCTTCGTCGCTCCTCGTCCTCCTATTCCACCCTCAATATGAGCGGTCGTCGAATGTGTCTCCCCTTCCACTCCCCCTCCACAGTGTATGTGTATGTGAGCGTGTGCGAAGGCGCGCGCCTTCAGTCGTGTTCTAGTGCCCATGGCGCTGTGGGGCATCCGTCCATCCCAACTATGTTATCTATTCGAGTTTTAGGACTGTTTCCAGTTTTGAATTGTTCTAGATTTGCTTTCATCTAGACAGGTAGTGCCTTCCAGCCGCCTGATACTTTCGTCTCAACCTCGCTTTTATATGTGGTCGTAGGTGAGCAAAGTTTCAGGTGTGCCGGAACACACTCTAACTTTGCCCAAAAATGTTTACCCCAGGTTAGTTCATGCTCTGAAATAAAGCTGAAAAGTAAGAGGACCACCTATGTAACCAACTCTTTGTTCTCACCTTCTCGCCCTCTCGACGGATGGTGTGCCCGTGTGTATATGCAGAATATTTTATTTAAAAGAGCTGGAAAGATGTTGAAAAGTGGAGCGAGAAAAAAGAAAAAAAAAGAAGACGGAGACGGCGCAGTGATGTGTTGTACATTTGTGACGGAGGCCAGGCGGTTATTTCGCGCTCATTCGCAATGCTGTTGTGGTACATCGTTGACTCTTGCGCCAATTATGTATTAATGATGATGATGTAATTGTGTGTAGAAATATGTATACAAGGTTCAGCTATATCCACCGAAATGAAACGATTCGTTCTATGATTCTCAATAGTTTCAATATAAACTGCAGTATGACAGGTCGAGTTGAAGAGCCTTGAAAACTCGTTGATTTCTAACATAGTCAACCCCCAAATAGACTTGATAAGGCTAGATTATGAGCTTCAATAAGGCTAGATTATGAGCTCAAGAATACACGAGTTATTCAAATCAAGGAGTTGTTGCAAATTTGATCGGTTCAGTTTTCTCATTCAAGAGATGCCATAAAAATGAGCAGAAACACATTTCCGAATTTGTAATTTTAATTTTACAGTATGATCAGATTCAGGTTGAGCTTATTCTAGTTCAACACCAGAAACAGATATTTTTCGTAGAAAGATTTTTGAAGTTTTAATCGCGCTGAGACTCCATATATCCAGTTCTTCAGCTTCGCACATCTGGCTCTCATTGATCGAGTGCCTCATGTTTCATTAGTGATTGAATGAATTTTTAGGAAGAATGGGATTTGTACAAAACACAAATTATCATAAGAAAATAACTCTGTGTGATTATTTTCTCGTTTGTCTGCTTTTAATGTCAGAAATCTGTCTTAAACTCTAGGCCCTCCCTTCTGTTGTTGTTGTTTTTTCTCTTTATCTCTATATGGAAAATATGGATTCGAATTCACACCATTCAAAAGTTCTAAATATGAAATACAATACAATTAGAAAATTCTGCCATATTCGCATCCATAAGCGTAGATTTTTAGAGGAGCGGCGTCGCAAATGGTTGGGAAAGGAAGAGAGTGATGGGAAGAAAGGCAAAATATGGGAGATAGGGACACAAACACACATGCAAAGATGAAAATCGGTCTGAATTTATGAGGCCGACTCGAATAAAACGATCGAATGGGGATCGAACAAAAAGTTATGACCGTATTGCTGTTTTATGTTGAAACTGTGTTGGAGAGTAGTAGAAAATGTGCACAACTGTTTAGAGTAACTAAGTACGACGTGATATAATATCTAGGGCGTTTGCATTGAAAAATAGCGTATATAAATATCTGTTCTACAAACAAACAAGTGCTGATTTTCAGGATAGTGAGGATGCGATCATCGATCGGAATGAAAAGATTGCCACCGAGAGAGCCTTCGGAATCAGCGACGAGGCTCCCAAACATTTACATGTAAGCTTTTATTTTCCCGATCAAAGGGAACAGAATATCATCCGGTCAAATTTCGTTTTCCGTGCTCCTTTTCTTCACTTCAGTTTTAGTTTCCTCCCCGTTTTGTGCTCAATTATCTTGGTCCCGCTTGTTTGACAAGATAACAAGTGAACGATGGGACGACAAATTCGTTGGTTTTGATAGTTGGCGGCACGGCGTCGCAGAAAGTAGCAGAAAAGAAAAGAAACAAGTCGTATCATGCATAAAATGAAGTGTTTGCCGCTTGGCTGCTCGATACACCAAAGATAGGCCTTCTTTCCTTCAATTGAGCTGTGTCGTGTCAGAGCCTTCTCTCGCTTTGATGTTTTCTTTATGAAAATGAAAATTCCAGAGGGTTGTGTTCAGTTTTGAAAATCTCTACAGGAAATCATAGTCACTATTATTTTTGTCTCGTCCTATCCGAAGATAAGGTGGAATCTTTCTAATAAGATAGTAATCTCTATTAAAAATGAGAACTCTGAAGTTTTATGTAGTGAAGTCATTATTATTATTATTAAGGAATGAATAGTATAGTACACTGTTCAGAAGTCGTTATTTTCCATCCTGAGAAAAGCACATTAACGTTCTTATTAGTCGGATGATGAAGGTGTACTTATTCATTTTCTTTTTCCTATTATTTGCAAATGTGGTAAAGGATTTTCGGAGTATACTCTCTATTTCTTTATCCTATTCTTTTATTCGTTATTCTTTCCTCCGTCGCCACTAGCCAACACCACATAATATGTAATTAGTAACCTCGTCACGTCGTTTCGTTTTGCTTTGTTCATTTCGTTTCCGCTTCTATTCCAGGAGGCAACGCCTCTTACTGAAAGGCAATATTGGAAAGAAGAAACGAGGGATACATGGAGAGAGGGAGAGTTAAAACGTTTTTTTTTTTTGAAAGCTGGGATTTTTGAGTGAAATTGGAGTTTCAAAAAGGGCTGGAGAATGAAGGGAGGAAAGCTGGAGGACAAGCAGAAGCCCTCCATACACACAAAAAAGAGCAGTCGTCGACGACATGAATAATAGATCGAAAACGGAAGAGAAGAAAATGAATAAGATGGACTAAAAAATGGGGCTCGCGTTTTCATGTTGAAAATCCCGGACATGAGTCCCTGTCACTCGAATTGAAAATTTCCAGTAAAAGTTTTCAGGTAACAATAACCGAGAGTGGGGCTTTACATAAAGAGCTCGGGGCAGGAGAGCGGAATTCTAAATTGGATACCGTTTATGTACATGGTGTTGAAACAATGGACGAGTTCGCGATTCAAAAGTATATTGTTGGTGTCAAGCGTCTAAAATGCCTATATGTTTCAGAATGTTCGCTGATTTCAACCCTGAAAAAATCTGGAAGAAGAAAAGTGTGGCAATGGTTCAGTTTCATTATAGACAGGAAGCAGCTGCTGTAAGATTTGCATTGAAGCTGTACTATAACTGTTTTTCTCTATTTCAGATGTTGTTAAACATGTCGAAAATGATGCGCCGTGTTCGTGGACGAAAAATAGCTGACGAAGAAGGAGAAGTTTTATCCGACGATGATGATGTAGAAGAAGGGCAAATTATGCAGGAGAAGGATGATGATGTAGAATTGATAGAGGGACTCAAGCCGAACGGTATGTGGTAATTGATGACACAGCTGGTAACAGAGATGTGGATGTGATGTTTGAACAAGCCTTGAGCTGTCAAGAGGCACCGTTTTTTGATTAGTATTATTATTATTATGAGACAGCACTGTGGATAGTTGGTTGGTGTGGTTTGGGAACTGAGACTGATGTAGATTGAAAACGAAAGGGGCGATATAATTCAGAGTCTTTTAGTGTTATTTATAAACAAACTGCCACTCGATACACTACGAGAAAATCGAGTGTTTATAGTTTATGCGTTTTGAAAACTCTTTCAACTAACATTAGCACAACTAGGGAAGAACATTCAGTGTTTTACAGTTCATACGGTGCCCGCTCCATATGCGCTCTACTGCACTCAGTTGAAAAAAGGCTCTCTGAAATTTTGATTTTGGTCACCAAATTTTTTTTTCAATTTTTGCCGAAAATGTCATAAAAATGCTTATAACTTCGAAAAACATCATTTTAACCATTTTGAAAAATGGTATTTGGCGACGAAAGTGGAAAATCTCGAAGTACTGAGTGCAGTAGAGCGCATATGGAGCGGGCGCCGTATGAACTGTAGCTCAAATCTGAAATAATTTTTTTGGAATCCCGGAAAGTTGAGTTGGGAAACAGGACATTGGTTAAAATGCATGTAAAATACTTTTTATGCTGACTGTACTTCACGATATAAAAGAGACTAGTATGTCTTTGGTCCAGCCAGTAAAGTTTAAAAGTTTAACTCAGCTAATATCAAAATTACAAAAGATCTGAGAACTTGGATTGTTCGACATTACACCCCACTCATCCACACACATACACGTACACGTGTATCCATCTCTGCATTCAAACAATACAATTCAATAGAATAATAGTACTCGAAAAGAATGAATGTTGTGTTAGTTTAGTGTTTCTGTCCCAATCCATACTCGGTCGGTTAATACTACCGCTTACATTGTCATTATTAGTTTCCCCCTCTCGCACCCCATAGGTCGGTTTGTGTCGTTATTCTCGAGTACACAGTTCACACCGTATTCAGTCGGATGGATAACCAACTATTCTCCGTAGAGGTCTCGTCTCTATGTTTGTATGTTCTTTTGTCACCGATCCCTTTCGATTGTCGAATCGTTCGACTCACATCAAGTTCCTTTTTCTGTTACGGGGGCTAAATCGTTGTTTTGGGATGGAGCAGTCATAACAACAGCAGGAGGGAAAAGGCACAATGAAGTAACAAGATACTGGGTCAACTCGCGTCACCGCATCATTGACATCTCTTCTCTGTCGAGAAACTTTTGACTGAGAAACTTCATTAAGGGATGATCCCGACAGCCGCCAGCTCTGGTTCGAATCCTTCCTTGTTGAGGTTTTGAAAGAATGATTTGATCTACTAGATTAGCTCTAGTATTTGCTACGATGTAAAATGCGAGAGACAAAACACACCATTCTATTAGAACGACTTTCTAAAAAAAATCGTCCGTTTTTCTAGGAGAAACTTAAAACATCACTCATATTAGGCTCAGAAAACTGTTGAATTTTTCTTACTCGTGGCCCAAAAATCCAAGGCTTATTTGTATTTGTTTGAATATACATAATCACATTAGAATTAGTCGCAAGAAAAGGATCATCTGAGGTGTCGGATGGGCATGAGGGTAAATAAAAAGAGAAGGGGGAGCAACGAGTATGGTGTGGATGAACGGATGTAATCGAGTTTGCTTATACGATTATTCTGCTTTTGACATTTCATCCTCTATGATGAACATAGAATGAAGTATGCAAATATTAAATAAATAAGAAAATGAGAGATTCTAAAAAGGTTTGGAAGTAAGAATTTTCAGAAAAAGGAATAGTGACAAGCGAAAAGAATGACCTCGTAACTGTTGATGTGAGTGCCCGAGAAGTTCCAAACGGAAAATGGAGAGTCGTAACGAAACACGTTCCAGCCAATATGTTCGTTCTTGTACGGTTTGTAACTCTCCAAGAATACGAGGTATCCAGAAATTAATTTTATTGAAGTTACCTTTCTTTTCTAGAGCATTGTGAACTCCAACCGTGGCGACGTTCAGAAAACAGGAGTTAAACGAGGCCAAAACTCGTTTTGGACACAAGAAACTTCTGGGCGTGGAGGATTGAATGTGTTCGATAAGGAAGGAAAGGAACTGGAATGGGACTACGAACATGATACTAGATTCTATGATGAAGATGAGAAAGAAGAAAAAATGGAAAAAGTGAAGCTACCTCAAGGAGTTAAAGTCAAGGTAGCTTTGATAATAATTGATCCGATTAATTAGCTTCTGTGTAAAATGTATCTTTACTATTATTACCACAAAGATTCTGTGTGTCTGTTTGTCTGTCTGTCAGGCGCCCTAGCTACGCTCCTACTGAACCGATTTTCATAAAATTTTGACTGATTGATAGAGAAAGTTGACGTGATGATGCCCGTCTTTTCCGTTTTCTGATAAGATCACTGATAAGCTCTGTGCTATCTATGCACATAGTCAAAATCGCGTTCCCCAGCGAAGCCAGGCGGTTGAGGCGCGAAGCGCCGGAAACCGTCTGGTAAGATTCAAAATTCTTTCAATGTTTTCCAGGGTCGCGGAGCTGTAAAATGTGGCTTCCTGTTTGGCGAAGGAAGTAGTTCGTTGGCTTCTGATGATTCTTCAGCACTAAAGAAACGTCGAACAGATGAAAAAGACTATGAGAAGGACGACGTCGTGTCTCGGATGGGAACTGCTGCACAATCCTTAAGACCAGGCAGAGTAGAACGTCCAATGAGAGAACGGATTCAATTTCCTGGAAGAGACGATCCAGAAGACCTCTAATATATAAATACTGTTTAAGAATTTCAAAAATTTGTTGTTTTCCGATAATGAAAGATTTTTATCAAGTTCTCAAACTATGCTTTTATTGGTTATTGATGCTGTCGATCGCTTCAAGTATATATTGATTCAGGTTTTGATCGATCGAAGTTTTTCTCCGTGGTGTTACAGTTACAATACGGGTCGAAAGGATGTCATAAAATGGTTGGATTGCATGGGATGAAACATGAGTATCAATTATCATCTTTTTCAGAAATTCTTCAGTCGGAAATCAATCACAAAAGGAATTTGGAGAAAAAAGAAGAATAAATACGCGTTACACGGTCAAATCTCACCAAAAGTAGATTCAGTAGTCTTAAGGAAACGGAGAAAACTCATATCAAGGAAAGGTATCAGGTGAGAACCACTGAATTCACTAAAAAGCATAGAATTCCAAGCATAGAATTCTTTTGAAAAAACGAGCCACAAAGATTCTCCCTCACATCTTAAAGCTCCTGGCTGTTTTCATATATGTTTGCCGCCCGATCTTCCATTTTCTCCTTTCTCATCCGGATAAATGAAAAAACCGATCCGAAGACGACCAACGCGAATTTGTTTCCTTCATTTTTCCTCTTTTTCCTTCCTCATAACGAAGAGTTTTGTGCATAAAAAAGTAGCAGTTGAAAGGCGCAACTTGGAAAAAGAAACGAGCTGTTGCTCTCTTGCTCTTACTTTTTTCTTTCTGACATCCTCTAGATCTTGTTCGGCTTATGGAGGGTATCCTTCGATTCACTTCACTTAAAAATGTATTTATTTGAACCATAAAGCCATCTATCTTCAACAATTGAAATGTTCTAGATAAGAAAACCTATCGCGTGTTTCTTTCTTCTAACTTTTCTGGTATCCCGATGCCGCTTTGGATCTCTTGATGAAAAATAATTTATTCCTCAAGTGGAGTGAGTGAGAGGAGAAATAGCTATATATTTTCTCTCGTTTTTTGGTTTAAGGCGGCAAGCTCCCGATGCGAAATAGAGACGCAAATAAATGCGAAAAATAAGGATAATGGGAAATTCTAGATTTATTCTTTCATTAACAGCTCATAAGACCGAGAAGTTGTGGAATTGATATGACAGATTCGACGGAGTCTAATGATGTACAGTGAAATTCAAATGGATCAACATACGGTATCTCAGTTAGGGTGAACTGTCGAACAAGAAGCAAGTATAAAAAGTAACTTTTTTGAATTAACTGAAACGATGAGCCTAAATTGACACTACTTGTATTCATTGCCTCCCATAACCTCAGAAAAAGCCGAAGTTTGGTGTTTGTTTTCTACACTTCCAAGGAAATATCAAGAGTCACACACAAATAGTTTCTTTCAGTCTTTTCTTTCTTTTTTCTAGTCATCTTCTATTCTTAACTTCAAGTCTTCAAGAAAATGATTTTGATTAAGTGTGCACTGAAGCAGATTACAAAAATGTAAGTTTTGAAAATGAAACTATTCGTGGCACTCTATCTACCGATTCTGTAGTCTAATAGGATTGGGTCATGATTACGAAGTAGGATCGTGTTATTTGAGTTATGCATTCGGTTCCAATGTAGACCGTGTTATATATGAACAGGAAAATTGAAACACAAAAGCAATAAAAAACATTTTGTGTGTCTTGTTTCTCGCCTGAAATTTAGTAAATACTCAATTGATCCCGCTCTACGATATTTGTTTGGCCGCCGGGTGTTCGTCGCCATTGTCGCCGAAACAAACGCCCACTGTCCAACTCTCTCGTCACTGTATTCGGAAAGTTGGCACTAGAAAATGCCTCTCTCTCTCACCGTTGTTCTGCCTTTGGAGTAAAAGTAGTACCGGTCTAGGGTTTATATTATTCAAATCTTGTATATTATCATCACTATCTCACCGTCCGAGTGTCACAGTACACCATCTATTCGTTTTACAGTTTACAAATACCTTTGATGTTCCCAATCAACTTTCTCTTTTCCTTTTTGTTGACTTGTTTGGTGTATTTCATTTATCAGGACTCTTCTTGAGCCCACCTAATTTCCTAGCATTCATCCTTAAAAGACTCGCTTTCCTCTTTTATACGAGTAACAATAAAACTCCTGGAACCAGTCTTTCTCTACATCTTTATTTCTCCTTCATTATTTATATCCTGACAATGATAGGGAAAACAAGCCTTGTTAAGAAATCGCTATCAGCTCTAGGTGAATCGTTTACCGTATAGTTTAGAGCCACCTACTACTCCTTTTTCAACAGCTGCTGCGAAATAAAAATAGAATACAAGTTTCTGGAGTGTTTCTGTCTCAAAACATTAATTCGTCGGCACAGACATTTTTTGATTCGAGAGCACTCTAAAACTCTCTTTGCTAGGAAACAGTATCCAGGGGAGTTTCGGAGCGCCGCGCAGAGAGTTATTCTAGCTTCTACATTCTGTTAGACTCCCTTTCTGGTCGAAATCGTCTGTATTTCTATTGGCGCAATTATGAATATTATTCAACAAGGTTGGAAGAAGCTGGCTAACATAATATCGAGGCCATCAACACCTGAGACAACACCAAGAAAGATTCGAATAATGTAGGTTCAAATAATATTTGTTCTTTTATGTGTTGTCCAACGGAGGTTTCTTTTGATGTTGGTCCTAGAATCCATACTTGCTGGTAGTGACTAGTTCGTTGTCCCTCTTACGGACGAAGTCTCTTTTTTATTTTTCAAACTGCGCGAAAACACGGGCTCTTTCCCTTTCTTTTTCTCTCTATTAGATATGGGCTCTCACACATATCCACATCCACATACACTCGATTTTCCACGTCATTGGGTTTAGCTGAAAAGATGGGCGGCTCCTCACTTTTTCTGCTCAAGCATTTCCATCTTCTTATTCATCACTAAGTTTCCTTCCAATCCGGTGGTTGAGCCCACCAATTTGTTGTTTTGACACTAAAGATCCTTGTGGTAGCCATACACACCTACAGATGAATCTGTCCTTTTCTCGTTTATCCCATTTGCATTGTCGTTTCTTTTCACTTCATTTCCGGGTAGATCAACACCGGATTAATGTACACAACGACGACGACGACTCTATCCTTTCAAATGGTCGTCCTTGTGGTCGTCGTCGTCGTCGTCGTGATGATGATGATGATGATGGCGGTCAACAGCGTCATCAAGGCTTTGGAATCTAAGTCCTGATACATTGCAGAGCAATGAGAAAACTGGATCAGTTGTCAATTAACGAACTGAAAACTTCGCGAGTTCCAACACTTCTTACCAAATTGGATATGAGTTCTCACCGGATGTATCCATCAGAAAAGCTTTTAGCGTATATCAAAGCGAATGCTCCATCATATATTCCATCTATTCCAAAAAAAAAGAGTTAGCCAATGTTTCAGAAACAATCAAAGACCTTACCAAACCGATTTCATCATTTGATATTGTCAAGTCATACGTTTCTTGCTTTTACAATAGCTCTCTTATTTCATATACTGATCTTTAGTTAATTATTTTCTTATTTTTCTCTTAACTGAACTGAAAATGAGATGAAAATACATCTCCTATTTTTCCTCCTCTCCACTCATTCAGACGGATTATGCGTGCGAGCATTTTCTCCCAACGCACATACTTCTATTCCTGCTTTTTTCTCCTAACACTACCAGTAGCATCAGCACCACAAGCATCGAATCGAAATGAGATATTTTTGCCTTGAGCGAATTCCATGCAGACTTGAACTAGTTTTCAGATAGATGGAGTTGGAAGAAGCACATCTCTCGAATTCTCATTTGGAGTATACTGGGTTACGGTAGCTTTAAGAAAACTTGGAGTTCAAAGTTGGTTAGACCTTGAAATCATGAAATCATGTGAGGTTGAATGTTATCTGAAAACTGATAACTTCCTTATCATTTTTCCCCAGCAGACGTTTCGGAAAAGTGACATTAAACCTAGCTGATTCTACAATTAAGAGAGAAGATTTTTGGCATCAATTGACATTCATTAAACATTTTGTTTTCACAATTCGGAGATGAACGTATAATATAAAAAATGTGATGATGCGAAGATAGAGTGAGATCCGAACGAACATATCCAACACATGCCCTAGCATTTCATCACATTCAAACATACAACAAGCTGCTCTCTCCACTCTTGTTTCTCTTCTTCAAGCGCTTCCTTCTTGCACCCTCGTCCTTCTACTTCTTTTTTCCGCATCTTCTCAATACTCCTGGCTCTCACTTGGTCCCTCGTTTCTCGAACTCGCTTCTTCCTCTTTTTCCATCTCTTTTTCTCTCATTCCGAGACTACTGCTTCCGCCGCCATGCTTCTTTATAATGTGCATAGGCATGTGTGTATGTATGCGCGAGCTGCTTCTGCTACTGAAGCTCTCCATCTCTCTTTCTCTTTCCCTACTCCCTTTCTGCATGTGAGAGCCGAGATTTAAGTCAGTCAGTCGTCGTCCGTTTCGCCATCGTCCAGCTATTTTCTCTTCTTTTTTTCTTCACTTTTTCCTACCAATCCTAAATAAAAAAGCAACCCCGGGATGAAGTCTTATAAAGAGAACACTCTCTTCTTGGTCTGGTTTGCAACGTCAAACGTCAGTTTGAAAGGAGACTGAACAGACCGCAGGAAATCCGACACTCTGTTATGTAATTCGAACCATCCTAATTTGAAACAGTCAGAGCCATCCGATGTAGAAGGAAGGCACTCTTATTTTTTTCCAAACCTCAAATTAGGCTTCGAATGCATGTTTTTTAAAGATAATACATAGTTTAATTCAACTTTAATTTTTAATATGATGGTCGTATACATTTACACCGTCTTTCACAATAGTTTAGTTATATTGAATCTTTTCAACGAACTGTCAGGTTTTCTTCATTTTCTTTCAAAGCAATTCAAATTAGAGCTTTTCTAGTACACTCAATCAGTTGGCTATTGATTCATTTGAACAATCAAGATTTATTCAATTCATCCACATCATCATTCCTTTTCAAGAGTTTTCTTCTATTCGGTCCACACTATGCCTTTTTCTTCACTGGAACCGAAATAGAAAATGGTATAAACGGCTTCAGAAATGACGTTCATCTATTGGTTTCTTATTGTTTCCTCTTGTCCATCATCGTACCTTTTCTATTTCTGTTATTTCTTTTCTCGCCCCAAACCAATTGTTGTTTCCCACTCAATTTCCGCTCCACGTCCACTACCACCACCACCTTCATCATCATTTCTTCTTCTTTTTTCTCTCTCGATCCCATCTTCATCATCTAGTTGCTCAATCTATCTATTTTTCTTGTGATTTCCTTCGATTTTGATACATCTCGAAGATCAGTGTTCTCATTTTTGATCTAGAATAGATTTCCCAAAAGATGTTTCCACATTTTTCAAAAAATTTATTTTGATCGTTTCCGGCTTAACAAGTAGTGTCCCAAACACACATGTACACACAAAAGCAGATTCAAGCTCTCAATAAAATTGAATTTGAATTCAACAACGCTCTCTCAGCAGCTCCCACTGAAAGAGTGTCTCACCCCAGAATTGGTGGAAAAAAAACCGGTGTCTTCTGGAACCTCGGCGTTGATTAATGAGCACGCTCGTTTTCTCATTAAGTTCAGGGTCCCCGTGAAAGCAAGAAAAAAACGAGAGAAACAGTGAAGAGTGGGTGCGCGCCCCGTGTAATTGAATTCGAAATATTTGAAAAGGTTGTGCTCTCCAGAATATCCAAGTAGAAAGACACCACTTCTTCTTGAGCTCTCCGGGTCCCTTTCTCCGGTAGGCATTGGCGGTGGCGCATTTTTGATGCAATTATCCGCATTGCCTTCTTCTTCTTCTTCTTAGTCGTTGCCGTCGTCGTCGTCGCCGTCGTCTTCATCGTCATCTCTTTTTTGACATTTGCGTGCCATTGTACGAATACATGAGGAGCCAATAGGCGACGACAACAAGTGAA
The DNA here is from genome assembly GCA_963572265.1 of Caenorhabditis doughertyi. Lineage (NCBI taxonomy): Eukaryota > Metazoa > Nematoda > Chromadorea > Rhabditida > Rhabditidae > Caenorhabditis > Caenorhabditis doughertyi. Next base: position 10,816,337 of record OY751557.1, read on the forward strand.
TACACAGCATTTTGATGAATTGGCTCCCTAATTGTTTTTTTTTCGTTCGTTCGTATTATTCCTCACTTCGAAGAAGAATGAAAGAAAGAAGAAGAAAAAGGCCCCGGCGAGAAGAATAATATATTTGAAAGATGACGGTCTCTTGTTGAAAAAATAGAGAAGGAGCGGAGAAAGAAGCAACAGGAAATGCTGTGCTCACTCAGAGTTTTTTTTTTGACAATTCTCTTCTTTTCTTTTTCTAACTGATCCTCAGTGAATGCTCTTTGAGAATTGTTGATCAAACATTTCGTAACTTTTGGTAGAAACGTCGAAAATTCATCATGCATTCCTTTTGTAAAACTCCACGCTCTACTTCTCATCCTCTTCGTCTGTTCTAGCTGAAAGTAAAAGGAGAAACATATTTACTAGGCTTTACTGTAGGCTACTGAAGATTACTGTAGGTTAATGCGAATGCAAAGAATAATTAATCATGTGCTTTGTGGACACTGCAAGCCTTCTTTGAAACTAAAACACAGTTGCTTTTTTTCTTGGTTTTTTATTCAAACCAAGCTAATATTGGGTCTATCTATCCTTTTAGGTCATCACATGATTCTCTATCTTTCTCTTTTTTCTTTGAATAGTCAACTTCCCGTATCCGTTTAACCTCTCTCTTCATCTATCTCTCAGTGGCTTCATTGGGTAAAGTCTTCTTCTTCTTCTTTTCTCTTCTACTCCGGGGCAAGTTACGTGTGACGCATCTCCTCTTGCTCTCCACTTTTGCGCAGCTCTCACTCTGGCGTCGCTCGTCCTCCCGATAAGTCCACAATTAGGATCGTTTGATGGCGGCTGCGACTGCGACGACGGCAAGTGAGGCAGCAGTGGCGGAGGCTCTAGTGCTGCTGTCGCACCCGTTTCCAGGCGGTGCTCCGCCCATTTCCTCCCTTCGTCCGCATCGACGGCTTCTCGCTCCGCCGCCGCTGTCGCCACGCAAGCTATGCTCTGTGGCTGCTGCTCGTCCCTTCATCTTCCCCTTCTCAGCATATTCTTCTACTCCTTTGCCGCCGCCGCAGTCGCCACTCTCTCCCGCCAATTCGATTTGCATCAGCCACGTCGCCAGTCGCCTTAAAAAGATCCAAATCTTGTTGTTCATTTTTTTTCTTATTTCAGGCCATCGGATGAAAGAGTGGTGATGTTATTCACAGGTACCGTGCGCGTTCGCGTACTCGAGGCTAGACAACTGCGCCCGACAGAATGGTCGCGACGGTTCAGTCAGAACGAAGCAGCTACGGTAAGTCTTTCGAATTGGATAAAATAACAGGGTTGGGTGGACTTAAAACTATAGGATTATAACTTCTGAACTAATCAGATCAATTTTGCAGGCAGCTATCGATTCATATGTGAATGTGGACTGGGATGAATATCCAATTGGAAAGACACAAGTTCGGCCGAAAACGAATGAACCCCGATGGAATGAAGAGTTCACAGCGGTAAGTTTTTCTTTCATAAATGTTTGTATTCAATCATCTTCTCATTCATTTCAGTCGGGTGTGCATCAAGGCAAAGCCATTGGATTCTCAGTTTTCCATAGTTGTGTGATGCCACCGGATGATTTTGTTGCCAATACTCGAATTGCATTTGATGAGTTAAAAATTGGAAGTGCGAATGATATTTGGGTGGATCTAGAACCACATGGACAACTACACGTAGTTGTTGAAATGCACGGAACTAATGTAGAAGGTGGGTTTTGAAATTATTTTATTTTGATAGAGCTTCCAAAAAAGTTGAACAAAAACAAAGTTTACGCATAAATTGGTCTTCAACGCATAATGATTGACTACCGTACTTGTTTATACGATTTACGTCACCGATTACTGTAGATTGAGAACTGAATGGGTCAAAGAGCAGAAGGGCTTCAAATATAGCATTTGACGGAGATGTCTGAAAAATGAGTACCGATGAAATTCGAAATGAATAGTTTCGAAGTTTACCTCTATCGTCACTCTAAACTTCTGTTCTTCCTCGTCACCTACTTGGTTTGCCGAGACGATTTTCTTCAATTGTAATTGAACGCATTGAACGTAAGGCTCAAGCCGAGAATTTATATCCTTCACAAAATCTTCGGCCATTGTTCGCACCCTCAAATTGTCAGTCACATTCAACGGAACTTCAGTCTCACAAACACAAAACTCTTCCGGAATGTTTGCTGATTCACAAGACCGATTCTAAAAAAGACGATAGTCTAGAGACCCAAAGAAATGAATAATAACTTGCACTGGGAGAAGGAGACTTCTACCTTTTGAAGTATTTGGAATAACTGGATATGACAGAATATGCCGAAAAGTTGTGTACACATCAAAAAAAGATGTAAGCTTCTAAAAAAGCGAAAATGATTAGATTCACTATTTCTTCTTCATACCTTGGTATTTACCCTGATCGTCTCCATCAGTTTTCTATCTTCTCTCATCTTTTTTGGAATAGACATTGAGAAGAATGGAAGCCGTTCCTCCTGCCTTCCAACGCTAGTTTTCCGAATACTATCGAATCGGTGACCATGATCAGACATTACAAATAGATAAGAGTTCTCGAGATCGTTTTTATGTTTTTTGAGTATATTGGCAAGGTCTTCATCCCCGTATCGGACTTGATTCAACCAGTCATGCCCTAGCTCAGTGAACCAAGAAACTGCGAATTTGGGCTGATCTGTATATGATAGGGTAATTTCATTAACTTGCGTGCCTGAGTACCTCTATATTTCGATATGAATTGTGATAAATAATTCAATTGTAAGTTATGCATTCGGTGATTCCCATAACATAAATTCCGACTTCTCCTGTGAACGTATGACCAATAAACATTCAACCAGAATGGCCGAAAATAATGATCGACTGGTTTCTTTTTGAACCCTTTCGATAGATAATTGAACAGATTAAACCCCGGATAATCTTCAGAATACAATGTGCGATAACCTTCTTTTCGATATCTCTTCCATATCAAGTCGTGTTCATCGAAATATTCATGAACATCTCCAAACTCTGTATTCCACCATTTCCCAGCCAAAAACCCGACGGCATTTGAAAAAGAGTTATCGCCGACTTTTGTCATTCCGTCGAATATAAATGAACCATAGTGTGTGTGCAATGCCTCGAGCGTTTTATTCATCGTCCTCCGGAAATTGGAGTGTGAGACCGAGTCCAGAACGATAATGACCACCGATGCTTTAGTGGAAGAAGATGAAGAAGAAGATTGTTTTTTAGATTGAGCAATCGGCTTTATTTGGTTGTGGTTGTTTGAATATACTCTGGTTCGAGGAAACCATGCTCGTTGGCAAGATACTTCAATAAATTCTTCTTTTATTTTTGCAGAACTCTGCAAGTAGATTTTCGTATTGTGATGTAATTGAATTACTGACTATAGTCAACAGAACTGTCAAAATATACTGTTTTTGGTATTCGTAAAGATAGGCACTATTTTGAAAAGTAAAAGTAATGTGGCCGGCTTTCTAGTACGAAATTCGTAAAGTCTGTTACTGTACGATTTCTTTAATTTTCGAAGAAACAATATACTTCTAATCTCGAAAAAAGGGATTCTTTGATTTATCAAATACCAAAATCTTACATTGAAAGAAATCCATTCTGAAAATACCACTTTCTCGTCGTCATTATCCATCTTGTCATAAGTACGGTATTGGCATTCTACTTCTAGAGCACTTTCGTTTACAGCAGTAGAGTTGAGATTAAGAACTCCCTAGATTCAGAATATTTAGAATATCTATGTCTCTAACCCATCTCTCACATTTTCATCCAAAAAAGTCAGTTCCGGCTGCACTTTGGCATCTTGGCATGCGAGTTGGAAGGGTTTAGAGCCGTCGTCGAGCACATACTCGAGAATCGATTGGTCCCACGGGTCCGGCGGTCGAACGACACAATTTGTGGAGGAATTCCGTTTTTGACGGACCGCACTTCTGCGAGTTTTCTGTTCAAAAATTCATTTTTCTCAATTCAGAACAAAAAGATGATGAATTGAGTTTAGATGAGAACTTACGAGAGATCGTGTGAGTGTAGATGGTGATAGAAGATCAGGAAAAAGAAATACAGAAATACAAAAGAAAAAGAGAACGAATGAACCAAACCGGCGAATCATTTTGAAAAGAGAATAGAGTTAAAATTCAATCAGGGCGATGGAATGATATGAAACGCAGACAATAAATATACGCCTGGAAGGTGCAAGAAGAGTGGAGGAGTGAGGCGGAAGAGTACTGAATCACCTCAAGGACGGTCTCAACTTTTTTCACGTTTTCGAAAAATGAAAGAGACGTTTTCGTACTTTGTGATGTATCAGTTGAATAAGGCAAACAAGCATTGATCAGGCAACAAACGAATTGATAATTTTATATGAATATTGGATAAAAAGGTGGCTTGGAAAAACGTCTTCAAATCTAAGATTTTCAAATCTCAGATGTTTTTTTTTCTTTTCAGTGAGTAATTTCTATTTGGAATTCCTGAGAAAGAGATTATGATTTCTGAAAGTTCTCGTCACTTCTGACAATTGTTTGGATTGAATCAGAAACTAGTCTTGACTCTTTGCCATTTTGAGGTGTTCTAAATGACCTATTCATACTTTAAAACTACTTATCAGACTGTGTTAATCAGTTTCTGTTTGACGTCACACTAGATACTTTGACCTGCTCCCGTGTGAAATATATATGTGTGACCATTTCGATTCATTTCTTGCCTAAACTTTGCCTAAACGTCTGAATCTCTTTCTATTGCACCTGCATCTGAGGAGCCATCTCAGAGACAGAAAACGAGCCCGAATTGAGAGTCATGAATTGATAGAGACGAGAGAAAAAAGAAAATTTGATAAGACCATGAAAACGGCTTGATCACTTTTCTTACGTCTTTTTGCTTCAACTGTAACGCTGCTGCTGCTACACTAAACATTCCTTTTATTCGACTATGAGTTTCGATTGTTTGGTTTACGATGAATATGCGACGTCTTCTACTTCTTCTAGGAATAGTTCAAGCAAAACCAAAGTGAAAAAGAAGAATAGTTGGGGATTTTGGGGGAAACAAGATAGTACCAGAAGTAATTCACTTCAGGGTAGGCATCATAAAAAAAATTGCTGAGAATTACTGAAATAGAAGTTACAAATTATTTGTTTCTTGCAGATGTTCATGTGCACAATAAAGCCCGAGTATTCAAGGAGAGAACAAATGCATTTAATGATCGACAACGACGTGGTGCTATGCGACGAAAAATCCATGAAGTCACTGGACATAAATTTATGGCATTATTCTTGCGTCAGCCGACGTTTTGTGCCCATTGCAAAGAATTTATTTGGGGGATTGGAAAACAAGGATATCAATGTCAAAGTAAGACGAATTCCAAGTAGACCCAAAATATAATTCATTTTCTATTTCAGTATGTACGGTAGTTGTTCATAAACGTTGCCATGAAGATGTCGTTTGGAAGTGTCCTGGAAACAAAGCAGACGCCGTTGAAGAACTCGGAAAAGAGATTCAAGAAACTGGTGCTGGTCGTTTCAATATTAATATGCCTCATCGGTTTTCGGTTCATTCCTACAAACGGCCCACGTTTTGTGATCATTGTGGATCTATGCTTTATGGACTCATCAATCAGGGACTACAGTGTTCAACGTGCAAACTCAATGTACACAAGAGGTAAGTGTCTTTTGAGTAAATATCTTCGAATTATAAGAGGTACAAATTTTTTCACTTTAGACCGTTTAAACTTTTTAGACTCGAACCTCTACTATAGTGGCACTCAAAGTTTCAAAAAAATCTATGTAAAAGGATTGGAAAATATAGTTCCAATTCCCAAATATCTTATAACAAAAACTGTGAGAATGACTAAATTGAAAGAGGAAGAGTGCTGGTTTAAAAAAGGTCTAATTCTACACATTTCTAACGACGTGTTTTCAGGTGTCAACGGAATGTTGCTAACAATTGTGGAATTAATGCAAAACAAATGGCTGCAGAGTTGGCACAACTTGGTCTTACTGGAGACAAAATGAGTATCCGATCAAAGAAAAAGGTAATTGATTTTAGTATCTCACTTGATAAAAGGAACGGACTGATAACTTTTTATAAATCTCCGTTTGCGTACCTCTTTTTTCTGTGTGTGAAGTGATTTTCTCTAAGCTCAGGGATCAAACAATGCACTTGTGCTCTAAAAATATACTTTTCTGCAGAGACACTTGTCAGTTTACTTCGCAACTAAATACCGCGCCGTTCCTTTTCATTTCAGTTCAAACAAAATGATATTTTTGCAGCCATCAATCATGACCGACACCAGCACTGATATTTCTGGATCATCGACTTCCGACAACTCTGGATATTTACAACAAATAAGTGAAGATGATTCTGGAACGACGTCATCATCAAGAGGCGGTTCAAAGGTTCCAGGTGGCACGTTATCCATTCACGACTTCACATTTATGAAAGTTCTCGGAAAAGGATCTTTTGGAAAAGTAATGCTTGCCGAAAGAAAAGGAACTGATGAAGTGTATGCAATCAAGATTCTCAAGAAAGATGTAATAGTTCAAGATGATGATGTGGAATGCACAATGTGTGAAAAGAGGATTCTCTCATTGGCAGCCAAACATCCATTCCTAACTGCCCTGCATAGTTCATTCCAGACTCCGGTATGTTATATTAAACTTTAAGCTATAAAAGTTTAGAATTCAGTTCAGAATTGTGTGTTTTCAAAGTTAAAGAATGAAAATTAATTACTTTTTCAGGATCGTCTATTCTTTGTAATGGAGTATGTAAATGGTGGTGATTTAATGTTCCAAATTCAAAGAGCCAGAAAATTCGATGAGAGTCGAGCAAGATTCTATGCGGCTGAGGTGACATGTGCGCTCCAGTTCTTACATAGAAATGATGTTATTTATCGGTGAGTTTTTAACAAAAATAGATTGAGAGTCAATTCTTTGATTTGCAGAGATCTCAAATTGGATAACATTCTTCTGGATGCTGAAGGTCATTGTCGTCTTGCTGATTTTGGAATGTGTAAAGAAGGAATCAATAAGGATACATTAACAAGCACTTTCTGTGGAACACCTGATTATATTGCTCCAGAAATTCTACAAGAAATGGAATATGGAGTATCAGTTGATTGGTGGGCACTTGGAGTTTTAATGTATGAAATGATGGCTGGACAACCACCATTTGAAGCTGATAATGAAGATGATCTATTCGAGGCAATTCTCAATGATGATGTATTATATCCAGTTTGGTTATCAAAAGAAGCTGTCAATATTCTGAAAGCTGTAAGAATAATTCTGTAAGAGATACATTAATGTTCTTTTTTTTAGTTCATGACAAAAAATGCCAGCAAACGACTTGGATGTGTTGTATCACAAGGAGGAGAAGATGCTATTCGAGCTCATCCATTCTTCCGTGAAATCGATTGGGATGCTTTAGAATCAAGACAAGTGAAACCACCATTCAAACCAAAGATCGTAAGATTAATGATACTTAAATTTTATCAAAACCATCAATTTCTAGAAATCAAAACGTGACGCCAATAACTTTGATAGTGATTTCACAAAAGAAGAACCAGTGTTAACACCCAGTGATCCAGCTGTCGTTCGAGCAATCAACCAAGAAGAATTCCGCGGTTTTTCATTTATCAATCCGCATTTCACCTACTAATTCCATATTTCTTTCATTTTCAATCTTCCCAGTGTCCTCTTTTCTCCCTCCCACTTTCTTCATTTCATTCCTTTGGCCTTCCTTATTTTCTCCTGTTTTCTTCTCTGTAATTTTAGAATCAAAAAAGTATCATTTCGTTTTCCAATCCTCTGTCTTTTTTCCTTACTTATCGAATTGATCCAACGCTCTCATAATCAGAACTCTTAGTTTATTTCCAGTCACTGCATCGTACCAAAAAAAACAACATTCCCTCGTATTTATTCGCACACTGACAGTCCTCTCTATATATGTTTTCCTGCCCATTTTTGTAGAATATCCCCCCTACCCTTTCAAATGTTAGAATTTGAAGTAAAATCTCTTCACATCTCCATTTTGTTAATATTTTCAAGAAAAGAAAAAAGTGGATTTCGTCTGGTTGAACATTTAAAAAAATACAAGATTTCATGATCTACCGTATACCCCCCACCACCACAATCATTCTCTTTCGCTCATTTCCCTGTCCTCTCTTACCTAGTTTTTCTGAATTCTCTTGCCATTCCTCTTTTCCCTTTTTACAAAACAGCAACTCCCAGTTTCTTCCACTTTTACTTTTTTCCCGGAGAATTTTGAAAATCAAACAAAAAAGAGCAATCTCGATGAAATGGATAGTGTGTGATTTTTGTTGACTTCTCCTCAATTCTCTCCACTATTTCGTGTTGACTTGTGATAAATATTAAATTTTCCCTCCCTCAATTATACCGAGCATCATTCTTTCTCCTTCTATCGCCTATTCTCATTCATTTATCTGTTTTTAACTGAAAATTAACTACTACAAATCCATTCTTCAATCAAAGACATCCCAATCCAATCGTCGTTTCTTCGCAATCATTTCCTCGTTTTTATATTTTCTCTTTTTTTAATACATTCATCTGACCAGTTTTTCATAATTTTGTCCCGTTTTTACTGCTTCTTGTATAGATTATTACTCATTGAATTTCATTCTTTTTCTTCTAGCTTTTCCGAAAAGCAGTATAAATGTTTTTGAATATTAATTTTTATGGGTTTCGCAACGAAGTTTCAGATTAAGGAGGGAGTTTCAACTCGTGTCGGTCGACAGTTGTTTTGAAAAGACCAGTAAACAAATTAAGGAAAAAGAAGACGAAAAAACAAAAAAAATAGAGGTGATTTTCCTTCGCTGCTTCTTAACGGATAGCTATGAATTCAGATTATATTTCATAATATCACGGAGAAGTTTTGTGGCCTCAAGCATATCAGCTGCACATATTATCTGAACCAAATCACCATCCTGATACCTTACTAGGGAATGGTCAAAATGGGGGTGTGGGGTTTCGTTTCAAAAAGTATCTGTCGAAATTACACCTTACATAACCTTTCAACCTGATTGTCGACAAGAGTCTTTCGTTTCTTTTCATTTTCAGAAAACTACTCGAGGGTATAAATAATGTTTCTAATAATATTTGGTTCGGCTGATTGTTCTCTTGGCAATGTTGACAATCAAGGAAAATCGAAAATTAGATAAAGCTTATTCTTTCTTATTTTTCAGGAAAATGGATCCCTTCTATCGACCCTTCACTGAAAACAACTGATAAAGAACAAAGATGAATTTGAAACTCACCAACTGATCAATTGTATCCGTTTGATTCTAGAATAATTTCGGGTCGTAACTGTAGTTTTAATTGGTGTGGAACTTAGACAGCTTGGGCATTTTAGCAGACCCGAGGACTGTTGTTTTGAGGCTCCCAGTTTCTTTATCGAAAAAGAGTGATAATTGAATAAATTATCGAAACACCTCTATTACATCGGCATGCCACCCATCCCGTATATCGTCCTACTGGAAGTGCCCTTCTATTAAGGGGAGTCATCAAATACTGGAGATTGAACTAGAAGTATTCAAAAATCTCATTTTCCCAATAGGGGTATACAACTAGAAACACAACACGTTTTCAGTAGATTTCAAATCTAATTTTTTTATTAAAATGTTTCCCTTATTTATTGCAACTGGTATGAGTTCATCTTTTTGTCAGATTCTTTTTTTTCTTTTCGATTTTACAAACTTTGAATTCATAATATGATTTCAACAGTTAGTTTTGCAGGACATAGCAAGCCTCTCAACAAAGCAAATGCTCTATGTACACACAAAGATGTCTCTTCGTCTCCTTTGTACACCCTTTGAGTAGAATTGTGAGAGAATTGTGGCCGAAAGACAACTCGGCCATTACACAGAAAGTGTCTACTCTACACAAAGTGTCTCTTGTTTGTGGTCTCTCTTTGCGTATTGATTGGTCATAACTAGAGAAAATGTCGCACTTTTCGCATTTTCGTGTTTTGATGTTTCACAAAGCAACCACTTAATGTTTGATATCTTAATTCATTGTTATTGTATGTTCTTATTTTTTACAGATCTATTCAAAGACATCAAAAACTGTTTACAAACATGTCAGACGATAGTGATAATGAGATCAGAAATGATGGACAAGAACACAACTCAACTGCATCTTATGCATTTTTGAGTCAAGTAATAAAAGGGGCTGAATTCATTTAGATTTTTGAATTATTTGCAGAGGCTTACAACTATTTCGGATAGACAATGCATAATGTTTTCAAATAAAATGAACAGAGCGGATTATGTTGTAGTTATGCAAACTGCTGAGTATGTTAAAATTGAATCCAAAATGATGTATTTTATCAGGTATTTACAGAAATCATCCAGAATTTATAAATAACAGTACTCCTGCTGAACCAGGTTATAACAGTTGTGAGCTTTTTGTAATGAACAAGGATATTACAAGAGCTCATTTGAATCTGGATAACTTCACACCGTGGCATAAAGGAGGTAAAACATTATTTTTGAAAGAAAAAAAATTTTTTTTGAAAAATTCTTTTGGGATAATTATTTTTAAAGAGTGTGCAGTTATAATATTAATCACAATATGTCTTGCACTTTCCATTCATTTAACTTTCATTTTTTCAGGAAATAAAAGATCTTTGGAACGTCATCATACCTACTATTATCAACAGAATTCAGATGGAGATTTCGTGAACAGTCCAAGGGAAACTGCAACTCATATTTTGAAAATTCTCGTCAATACTTTGGCATCTTGTCCGGCTTTGAATAAAAAGGTTTTATAGATTTATTTTAAGTTTTCAGATGTTTCAAGATATATTTAAAATTAGTTATTTACTGAAGATTCCATTAGTATGAATTTCTAAATCTTACTTTTTTCAGATCTATCGAATGGTGACTATCGATAACCCGGATAAACACTGTCTACCATCATTAATTGTCTATACATTTGAATCTGGTCATCCTCGTCCCGTATCTAATCTACCTGCAATTGTGAATCGTGAAGCTTTAGATAATATTCAAAGAAATGCGAATATTCCATTGACACCAAAAGCTTCCACATCATTTCAACACTCTTTATATGATAAAAGAGATCCAGAAGTGAATTTGCGTGGTATTAAAAGACAAAGATCATCAACAGATGCTTATGAGACATCAAACTATGATTATGAATTTGAAAGGAATCCTCATTTTGAAAATGGAAATTCTGAATTATTGGAAGCTAAAAATGAATTTGAATCTACATCAAATTATAATCAACCTTCACAAGAAATCGTTAAAAGAGATGAATCAATCAATAATCGGCCATCATTGTTCAATGTACAGGTACGTCTTATCATATCATCTTCTTTCATCAATTTCTCTTCATCTCTAATACTATTTCGAAGCTCCGCCCACTTCTCAATTTATTATCAAACCGCCTAGGTTTTTGATTTGTTTTCATACTTTTTCAAACTTTTTTTTCAATAAATAATACACTTTCAGACACCAAAAATATCGTCATCGTCGGCAGTTTATCATCATTCAAACCGACAGAACTTTCAAAATTACGATATGTTTTCTGCTGGAGTTATTACGAATTCAACTGTTCCTTGTCCAATATTCCATTCACATATCACTCCAATTGCTGATATAGACAATTATGATGGAAAATATGATCAAGAGGAATTAACTCAAAGGAATAAATTAGCTTCACTTTATAGACTTGTTGATCTCTTCCGATGGAGCCAGGGAATTTATAATCATATTACGGTTAGTTGTTTTTTTTTCTGAATTATGTTGTGGGATTTATCATGATATTAATTGAGTCCAGAAATTTAAAACACTGTTCTCAAAATCGAAATTTTCAGGTTCGAGTATCCACAGATCCAGATGAAATTCTCATTAATGCATTTGGACAATTGTACAGTGAAGTTAGTGCATCTTCCCTAATAAAAGTAGATCTAGATGGAACTGTTATTGATGGTGGATCAACTAATTTTGGAGTAAATCAAGCTGGTTATGTACTTCATTCTGCAATTCATAATGGTCGTCCCGAAGTCAAATGTGTTGTTCATCTTCATCATCCATCCGTTGTTGCTGTTTCTGCTCAAAAGTGTGGATTATTACCAATTAGTCAAGAGGCAATGATTGTTGGAGAAGTTGGATATCATGAGTATAGAGTGAGTTAGTTTTCTGGGTGCTACTGTATTATATTTTAGACCGTAAAAATGCCTGAAAAAGTAGGGTCCTTTGAAAAGTTATAACATCCAAGAAAGGCTAAACTAGGTTTTTTTCCTTCCAATTTCAAATTTTGCCCTTGACACCTTTCCTTTTTTACAGGGAATCCTAATTGACGAAGCGGAACGTGCATTGCTCATCCGTGACTTGGGAGAAAGAAATGTAATGATTCTTCGAAATCATGGATTTGTTGTGTGTGGAGAGTCAATTGAACATGCTCTTAGTCTAACCTATCATTTGATTATTGCATGTGAAACACAAGTGAAAACAGTTCCCGGTGGAAATACGGATAATGTTCATTTCCCTGCCCAATCGGCCATCAAACAGGTCTACAAAGTCGCCACTAATGGAGGTATGCTTCATCGCATTTTCTCGATTTCAACGCTTTCCCAAACAGTTTTTCTATTCACACCTATATATTTCATGCTTTCTTTTTTCAGGCGGTGGTGTGAACCGACAAAACGGACACGTCAATTCGACACAATGGAGGAAAGGAGAACTTGAATGGCAAGCCTATATGAGACAGATGGATGCACAAGGATATGTTACAGGACATGAACACAATTAAGATATCTACCAAATATTATAATTGACTATGATGACACGAACACTTCTTCTTTCGTGCTTCGATGTACATACATATTTGTAGGAGTGTGAATAATAAACATTGTGAAGATCTTCTTGCTTCTAACGTGTTGGTTACACAACAAATAGAATGGTACTTGACGGAGGGAGTGAGAGGAGAGAAAGCGGGACACTTGACAACAAAACTGTTCTTCGTTTCCTTATATGTTCACATTTTCACACTTTTAATCTTTTTCATGAACTGTATTAGAAGAGCATGCGTTAGAAACAATTCTTTTGAAAAATTCTCTGCACAATCATGCAGCATGCCCTAGTAATAGAGTGATCGAGATTTGAGGCTATTATAAATTGATCAACATTCATTTAGTCTCTAAAATACTTCTGAAATATTAATAAACCATGGACCATGGCTACTTTTGTTTCTTCTTTTACCACTAATGTTTATTCTTTGAATCCCAGCAACTTGTTAGTACCAAAAAACCAGAATTAAATTGCAACTATTAGGTGTCCTTCTATTTCAGGTTTTACTTTATACGACTTTTTATGTTTCCTTTCATTTCTTTCTAACTATTCTTCTACTTTGGACAACGTTACCATTCCTACAAAAGAAATACCTACCACGTGCCGTTGAGAATAAAGAAATACGAATCCGTCATGCCAAGTGACATGACCCAGAAATAAGAAGACAAGCTGACAAGTTGTAAACGCCTGTATTCCTAATTTCGCTCCTCCCCCTTTTTCTACTCAATAGGCGTCTATTTCTCAGTTGGCCTCTCCCGTCAATAGAAGAATAAGAAGAAGGAGTTTTGTGTGTATTTGTATCCACTCTTTTCCTCTCTTATTTCGCTCATTCCGGTGATGCTTTTAGGCCAAAAGATTGACCTTCTCACACCTTTTTGCCATTCTTGACACCCACATCGAATTCGGAAAATCTTCTTTTTATTCTTTCATGGTCGTTCGCTTCAGACAACTTGACGACTTCATTGACACTTCTTCTCACTTGACTTTTCCATAAAATCACTATTTTCTTGATCCCTTTTCTTTGATTATTGACCTTTATGACTATATTTTAATTCTAGAGAAGGGATGTGCCATTGAGAAAAATAATTACTGTATTATCATGAGATTCTATTTCATCGTTTTCATCATTCTGAATATGAATCGATGTAGAAATGTGTCCAATTTTTCTCCAAGATTTTTAAAACTTTCAGTCAAAGTTTTGTGACAAATAAACTTTCGATTGACTGTTCAAAATGTCACGCATGTTACAAATCCACTAATCGCCTTGTCGCTCCTCCCCTTTTATCTTCTTTTCCTTCTGAATTCTTTTTTCCGTTCTTTTCGTCGATTCGATTCGCTAGGCTTCTTTTGAATCTTCTCCTTCTTCTTTACCGGCTACAAGTCTTCGGGTTGTGAAGTTACATAATTACGTTGAAGCTATTTAGCCCTTTTCCCTTTTTCTTTTTTTTCCTATGAAACCTAACAATGTTCCATTTAATTGAAGTAGCTAAAAGTGCCCACATTGAATCTATTTGTTGCGGATTCAAGTGAGATTTACGGAAAAAATGAAGAAGAATTATTGGGAAGTACTTTCATCTTTGAAACCGTAATGTCCCGTTTTGAAAATAATCTTGAAGTCAAAACTATTCTACTATAGAATTGATGATTTTGAAAGAAAGATCAAGAGCTTCTCGTTTTTTTGACGTTTGGAAAAATCACAAGAACATTTTGGTGAATTTCATACACCCTGATCAAACAGTACGTCTTTTAAAAGAAAAAATTTACATCAGAACTCTGACCGAATAAAAAAAAGGACTAACTTGATATGTCATAAACTAAGATCGCCAAGTTTTAGGTCATTTTTTATATTAATTCGAATTAGAATGATATTATGATGAACCTATAAACCATCACCTTAATCCAGTCGTTTACATAACATCTTCCACTTTTTCTTCTTAATTTTCCGATCCATTCTTCTTTTTTTTTTCGAAATGTCATTTCACTTCCGACCCCATTTCAATTCTTGAGTCATAAATGCTTTATTGCGTGCCGTCCCACTACTCTCAATTCCATTCTATTGCCTGATTCTTTTTATTTTATGTTTAGAATCTTCAATCAAATTGTATCGATATCCCGTTTGTTGGTATTGATGAAGTCTGTAAATGGAAGAGGAACTATATAATGGTTTTTATCCAAATCGGCAGATCTATTATTCAACTGCATATCCATACAGGTATTTTGGGTTAGTTGAATATTTTGAAACAATGATGAGTTAGAACCTTATTAGAACTGCACCCCGTAGATATGGAAGTCAAGCTTTACGTATGCGAAAGTATCGGCAAAAGTCTACTCTTTTTTCATTCAACGACATAAAATCTTTATCGTGGCAGACGAAATAGGCAAAAAAAGTGACCAAACTTCAAAAATAAGATGAATCGAGATACCAGTTACCTAGATTCTCATCTCTCTAACCTAAACTAATGTCAATATTTCAACTAAATTTTCTTCTTTTTCCGCCAAAAACCGCTAATCTTTTCCCAAGATGTCAACGCTCATTTCAATATTCAAGGTTACCAACAACCATTCTCGGGCATAACTTACTAAAGAATTCACGATTTACCGCCTTCCAAACCAAAACAAAACAAAGAGAAGAGAACTCCTTCTTTCCTTCTCTCTTTCATATACAAAAGTTACCAGTTGACACCGAAATTATCCTCGAGGACATCTTATGTATTGTTTTCAGAAGTCCGTTCACATTGAATCGACCGTATTTGGAAGATGACTACACTGACTACTATCGAGATTATCTGACCAAAACAAATAGTAATTTTGCGATCAGGGATTATGAACGAAAAATTCGAGTTTTCGATTCTTCCATTTATTATATTCGTGTTCTTTCTTATGCTCAAGTAAGTTATTTTGTTCTAGTGTCAACTTTTAATAATTCAAGAAATTTCAGATATTTCTAGCCGGTATTCTCCTGGTGACAGATGTCTCAAAGAATGTTCTTCTATGGAATTATGTTCAAATGAATGGCGTTAAAATTGAAATGCTTGCACATGTAATCTTCCCAATATTTGCTCTAATCGTCGGTTTTATCTGTTTGACTGCTATTCTGAATCCTTCGAAAGCGTTGTCTAAATGTGTTGCCATTCTTCTTATCGTTATCATTGTGCCAAATTTTATATTTCCGAAATATTCCGTTTTTATGACAAGTGAGTCGATAATAAGTCGTTAGAAACTATCAATAAAATATTTTCAGCAGCCATCGAATCAGTGGAAATAAGTCAAGTAATGGATCGGAGCCTTTTTGGAAGAGATATTGATATGATAAAATCAGAAACTCATAATCGAATGTCAAAAATCATGATGCTTTCAACAAATCATTGGCCATTAGGAGTATCTGATTTAACAAGTCTTCCAACTGATTTCGTTCTTATGATGCAGTATTTACTGATTGCTTATTCTGTTTTTTCATTGTCACTTTTCATTTTTTATGTAATTACTTTGTTTTGTTTTGTTCGTTTGATATCAGTTCAATGAAATTGATTCCAGAAAAATGATTGACAAGTTGAAATCATTTATATCATATTGTACAGTATACATGTATTTTTCATGATCCATTTACAACTTTGGAATTCCTCCGACAACTCCAGATTCAATTCCGCACTCATTGACTCCACGAATAATACGGAAATATCCATTCTCTCCCCAATCCTCATTCCATGAATTGGCACAAAGCCAGTATGGTGTTCCATTGTCAACTCCCCATCCGAGCATCTTAACAGCGTGTCCTCCGAGACTTGGTCCAGCGGTATGAACATAGACTCCTCCAGAGTAGTGCTCAAAATCTTCATAAACTGTGAATGCAACCTCAACTGGTCCATGAGTCATAATTTCCTTTTGGATCTCAGTTGCCTTCTTGGAAACAGCATAAGCAGATTGTCCGAAGTGAAGATCTTGAGTGTAGGTCAAGGCATATCCAGCTTGGCAAGAGCGTTCACACTTATCAGTTGGGTACATATCTGATGGGCATGGCTTGTAGTGAGTTCCATTGACGTGATGTTCACATGGTGGATATGGATATGGTTTGCATCCAGTCTTCTCTTGGTATGATCCTCCAGTGACGTATCCCTTCTTGACATAATGACGCCAGGCTTCAATTGGATATCCTCCATTGCATCCATTTCCACAAACCATTCCACAGCAGGCATTGATATCATCAGCAGAAATGGAGAGTTGAGTTTGTCCATTGGAAGCAATGCAGATACGGTCAGAGATGGTCTCAGCAGCAGAAACAGCCCAGCAGGATCCACATGATGATTGATCACGGATCTTGGAGATGGATGGGCAGTTTGGCCATTGGGCACGGGAATCGAAAGAATCTGGGATAGCAGCATCAAGGACTTCTGGGTGAGTCATCTCGAAAACCTGAAACAAAACGATTCGGTTTTGTTCAAATTTATTCATTTGCTTAGAAAACATAGTTTATCTCAGTCTAGACTACTTACTCTGTACTCTT
The DNA here is from genome assembly GCA_963572265.1 of Caenorhabditis doughertyi. Lineage (NCBI taxonomy): Eukaryota > Metazoa > Nematoda > Chromadorea > Rhabditida > Rhabditidae > Caenorhabditis > Caenorhabditis doughertyi. Next base: position 10,833,663 of record OY751557.1, read on the forward strand.
CTGGAATCTCGACCATCTTGGCTCCCATCAATTGTTTTTTAATAGCATCTGGGTAAGAGCTGAAGTAAGATCCGAGCTTAGCAGTGAAGGTGGTCTGTTGCTTGTTGACGTAATCAACAAGTTCTTGTCCTCTAAGCATTTGAACTTCAATTGGAATAGAGTCTCCGTGTTTAACTTCAACATTGTAGGCGTTGACGGCAACAAGGCTCACGAGAAGAGCAGCGATGGCTGTTTTCTGAAAGAGAAAATTACATTAATTCAAGAAAAAAAAGCAATCAAAACCTTACCATTTTGTTCGATTGGCTGGAGAATTTGGAAACCAAAATTCAGCAGTCGACCGATTTATCAACTCTTTCGCTCTTATTTTATAGTCAACTTGATTGAAAAAGTGTAGATAACATTTGGAAATTTCGCGTTTTCTCAAAATCTACTGATAACATTCTTGCTACTAGCTCCGGTTTCATTTTCAAACCCTGATTACGCACATGACTTATTGCGGGAGAATTCAGAAAATGTGACTTATAGCTGCAAAAACGTAGTCTTGAAAACAAAATCTTTCCATGGAAAAAGATCTTCATCAACCTGGAACGTGCACCATTACTCAAAAAATGGGCCTCAGAAAGCTTTGAATAACACTGTAGTCCTAATGTGCTTTGTCCTGCTTCAGTATCCCTGTATTAGTTGGAGGACTCTCGGAAAATGAACTAATTTTCAGTTTAATTAAACTCAGATGTAGTTCATTTTAGTACTCAGACGCCTGAAAAATCACAATTCAGTTTCGATTTACTCTCATTTTTCATATTCCAAATGATGTTTTACTGAAATTTCTTAAATCCTCAAAGTTTTCTTTTTGATATTTCATCATCCGTTTTGCAATTCCTTTTTGTGTGTTCACTTTGCAAACAAACTCTTCAGAAAAGTAGAATACGATTTTTTTTTTAACTTTGACCCACTATTCTCCACTTGTCACATGACTTGTTTATCACAAAGAATCACTTACGTCAATGATCAATTGCTCTCTTATCAATAATGTTTCGTGGAAGATCAATTCCACTTTCGGCGAGCACATTTTCACGTAGAAACCACAAGAATCAACCTAGACGCATCGCTCAACCTCGCAAGTGCTCACCAAAAAAAAGCAAAAAAATCTGCCCCATGCCAGGCTCGAACTGGCGACCTTGGCATAACCTATGACTATAAGTACCACGCGCTAACCGACTGCGCCAATGGGGCACGCCCGGAACGCTAGGGAAGTAGCAATGAGAAGGGTGCACTGCTCTCTTCTTTCGCACAGACACTCGCTAAAGGAGGCCGTCTCTTTGTGTGTGTATTCGAAGAAAGGGGACACATACACACACAAACCACATTGGTTTTGCTGTGTTGTCCACTGCCTTACATAGAGAAAGGTGGTAGAATTAAAGAGCAAAAGATTGGGAGAGACGCAGACATTTCTTTTAAAAAAGGGGAGACATGAGAAGATAAAAAGGGGATGAGGGGGAGAGAGCTAATGTGTTGTACGAATTGAAGATGAGATTATGAAGGAAAACAGTGTAAATGAGCGGAAGTTGGTACGGAAATGTAAAAGTGATGGAAGTAAGAGGGAAAAAGCTTATTCAGATTCATATTCGACATTTTCGGCATCTTTGCTTCTAAATTCAATGTACGGATTGGTTATTGAAGGCGTACGATTCATGATACAGGAGAATTGGGGACCTCAAATTCTTCTGCAGGTTAGTCTTATTTTTGTTAAGTGTGCCACAACCGAACAGCAAACAAATTCGTAAATTTTCGAAAGTTCTATTGATCCTTCGTTTCGTAACGATTTCAGGCGAGTTCTCAAAAAAAAAACTTCTAGAAAGAATCAATCAATTCTATTGAACGTCTTTCGCAACAATTTATTTGTGAATAATCCTTTGTAAATTTTTATTTTACTGCGTAGCGACTCCAAAGTATACGGTAGCGCACCCGTTATTTTGAACTGTTTCATAATAGATACCCACAGGGAAGCAGTATATTTCATGCTATAACACAGGCTGGTAATATATAAAATGAAAACATCGACTCAAAGATATAAAGATTTTCATTGATCTGCTGTAGAGAGAAAACTAGAAAGCGAATCATTTCAGGTTCAAAAACTGACATCTTTATCGGAAAAATCTGTATCAACTCATGATCAATACTCGGAACATGTTGTTCCACAGATGTTCAAAGCAATTCATGAGATTACTGGAACTCCGTATGAACAAATCGGAGTACTTGCCGGAAGATTTTTTGTTCAATTCTTAATTCGAAATGGTTATGGAGATTTGATGAATGTAATGGGAAGAAGATTCTCTGATTTCATTAAAGGGCTTGATAATATTCATGAATACTTCCGTTTTAGTTATCCAAAACTAAGAGCACCATCTTTTTATTGTAAATCTGAAAGTGAGGATGGACTCATTCTTCATTATAGAAGTCGTCGAACTGGATATCTTTCTTATGTTATTGGACAACTTGTCGAGTTAGCAAGAGTATTTTATCGTTTGGATATTGGAATTCAAGTTTTAAAAAAGAAAGAAAAAGGAAGATTCACATTTGTTGTTCTCAAAATATCTTTTGATAATGTTGGTCTAGGACATGACTTGAAGTTTGTCGATTGTAAAAATGATCAAATGTTTTGAATGCTTTCAACTTTCAGGCTTAAAGAACGTGTGAAGAATCTGAATGAATATCTCCCAGTTGACACAAAATCATTTCTTCAAATGTGTCCGTTCCACATTGCTTTCAATAAGAAATTAGAAATCTTAATGGCCGGTCAAGGTCTTCTTAATTTAATGCCTAATATTCAAGGACTACTGATGACGGATGTATTTGATCTTCAACGTCCATGTATCAAATTCACTGCAGAAGGGATCATGGTCCATCAGAATTGTGTTTTTCAAATAGAGTCATTGCATCCGGTTTTGAAGCAAACTGAAGAGAACATTACTGTACAAATCAATGATATTGTCGAAGATAAAGTGTCTTTAGAGAAGAAAACTGTTATGGATAATGAATATGGTTTTAAAAATTCAAAACTAACTTTTGGTCCATAAATTTTTGTTTTCAGAAAGTCTGCCGTATGTTACATTACGCGGCCCTATCACCGTTCTCAAAGCATCCGACACATTTCTTTTGCTTGCCACGTGTGTAGTTGACACTTTGGATACAATGTTTAAAATGGGATTATATCTGAATGATTTTGGAGAATCAGACTGTAACAGAGAGATTATTATGGCAACAATTCAGAAAAGTGACACACTCAAAACAATGCTGGAAAATGAGAAAAGAAGAAGTGAGATATTAACAGAAATGACAAAGGAAATATCAGAAGCAAAGAAGACTGCAAGAGGGCTTTTGACTCAAATGATGCCATATGAAGTTGCCCAAACTATGATGAGAAGTGGAAGTGTTGAGCATAGTGAAGCATTTGATTGTGTCTCAATTGGATTCATTCGAGTCTGTGACTTTTCAAAAATAAGTTTGTTCATTGAGGCTTTTGAAGTTGTAAATCTATTGAACACGTAGGTCTTATAAATATTCAGAAAAGCTATGATTTGTTGTAGAATCTATTCACATTTGGATGCAATCGTTGACACTCATGGTGTATATAAAGTTGAAACCATTGGAGAAAGTTACATGATATCAGCCGGATGTCCTTATAGAGATGAATATGATGCTGAAATGGTAGCTGACTGCTGTCTTGAAATGGTTTCACATATCAAATCTTTTGAATATCAATCTCATGATGCCGTGAAGAAAGTATTGATAAAATGTGGAATATTCACTGGGCCAGTTGTTGGAGGAGTTGTTGGAGTTAGAACTCCACGGTATTGTCTATTTGGAGACACTGTCAACACTGCCAGCAGAATGGAATCATCCAATCAAACAGTATCACATTTAAAGAAACCTAACTTACAGTTTCAAATATTTTCAGCCCATGACGATTCAGGTCGGCCAGCGGACTAAGGATAGAGTAGAAAAACAATCAAGTGGAGCATTCAGAATCAAACCGAAAGGAAATATTTATGTGAAAGGAAAAGGAGATATGAGAGTTTATGAAATTGAGAAAAAGAAAGGAAGGCCAAGATACAAGAAGAATGAACCATTAAGGAAAAAAATGGTAGCGGAGAAAAAAGAAGCCGAGGAGATGTTAGATGAAGATAATGAAGGACATCGTTCCAGTGCATTGAGTCGAATGAGTTTGGGGTTTGTTATTCACTGAAAACTGTGATAATATTACTGTAGGCCTGGGAGAGCTATAATAACCTATGACCGATTTATTGCATCTGCTATATTAATAGATGCGTATCAGCTTTTCTGGAAACCTGTGATTCACTAAAAAACATAGATTGATCAATTTTTGATGTTACCGGATGCACGTAAGCAACCGACAAATTCGTTTGATGACACGAATATTAACGGATTCATATATAAATGGCTCAGTAGCAATTCATGCACACATGCACATTATGTATTCCTTGCGTGACTTTATCACCGTCATAAAAAGAAGTGGAAACACCTTGTTTTTATCTCATTCTGTTCGTCATGCTTCATCATTTCAGAGAGTCTATTGATAGCTCCAGTTCTCGACGTGGAAGTTTATCTGGATCACAATTGGAACTCAATAAAACTATTGCACATACAATTGAAGTTACTTCCAAAGCATCGGAAGCTCTTGATCTGTAAGAGAATCACATGTTTATTTTTATCTGATTTTTAGATTCTGATATTTTTTCCATTCACTTTTCAGAAACATGCAAGATGAGAATAATCGTCCACCAACATGGTCAGATACGCATACTCAAGAATCTAGAAAACCTAGAAAAACAGAGAGCAAGATAACATTGCATAGCCGTTTGAGTTCATCTGATCTAGCAGCCAGTCGTGCTGAAACATCAAAAGATTTTGATGGTGAAACACCAAGACCCACATCGAGTGAGCTGAAGGAAGTGAACCGAATTCGAGAGGAAGCTCGCGCACAAGAGGAAGAAGAAGAGAGAAAAGCGAGAGATGATAAGAAGATAGAAGAGGTAAAGGAGGAGGATCGTGGAAGTGAAGCAAATTCACTACTTGACAACGACTCGGTGGTCAGTCACGGTGATAACAACATCACGTTTTCTGAAATGCCGTCTGATAGCGTGCGTTAAGTTCCTTTCACTTTCAAACTCAAAAACAAGGATATTTTATTATAGATTCCTCCAGAGGATCGTGCTTCACTTCCGTCCGCAGAGCCATCTGAAGTTGGAGATGCAATGCCAAAAAAGAAGATACAAAAAGAAGATTCAAATTCTTCAATGAGCAGTTTGGAAGATCGGACAACAGTGGTAAGCGTTGAAAATAACATTCAGTCTTTATTAATCATCAGAATCAACAGAACCACGAAAATCATAGTAATGTTCCAAGTAATCGGCTCCTTTGTGTGCCACGTATTGTCCAATAAGAAAAGCTCCGGTGAAGATAAGACTTATCTATAAGGAAGTTGTTGTCAAAATCCATCTGGAGTTTTTACCTTCATAATACCAGATTTAGTTACTTTTGGAATAGTAGGAACAGAGCGAGTCGGTTGTTTTTGAGCAATTTGCCATCCCATTCTAGAAATAAATTAAATATTTTCAGTCTGCAAAACCAGTGACAACACGTCGTCTTCTGAGTGATAAAAGTTCTGAGAAAGAGAAAAAGAGATCTAGTATGGCAGGCTCTTCAATGGTAATTCAATGCATTGAATTTTAATTTAACTCTCTAATGTTTTTAGACATCATCATCTGCTCATTCGCATTCGGTCAAAAGTCGAAAAGATACTCGTGATAAACCACGATGCAAATGTGAAGATATTAGAGCAGATAACAAGTTGAAGACCAAAGTTTGCAATATCATGTGAAACTGATAATCCATTAATAGCCAGTGAACATTATGAGAATTATCAATAAATGTTTTTATCCAGAAGGAAGAATTTCATTGAATAATGTATTTAGCTTCTTATTTTCGTTCCCTTTTGTTTACAGCTGATCCAAAATAATATCATTTGAGAAACCGATGAATGTGAGTGGGCGAAGAGAAGTATTTGCTAAATCATACATTTTCTGAAATGAAGAAAAAAATCAAATGCGATCATAGAAGACTTCTTACCACTCCTGCATGGCCACCAGCACGATAAGAGGTGAAATTGGAGAGGGCTGGGAACGAAGAAAGACTACGAAGGCGTTCGAGTTCAACTGAAACCTCGGTTCGAATCTTGATGGGATAGAAGAGAGAAGAAATGATCATCATAGAGAGAGGATCAACGATGAAAAGGGCTGAAAAGATAGTAGAATTATCAGTAAATATTTTACAACCTACGATTCTCTTCTTTGGCAGTCAACTCATAGAAGGCTCTTTTGACGCGGCTGGTAAGATCAGAAAGTGAAACTCCATCCGACTGAAAATAAACTATTAAAATCGTAAAGATTAGGAAGTGATTTGGACTGACCACTGTTGGCAAATGAGGCCGCTTATCGATACCGTATCCCAACGATTTGAAATGAGCAGGTCCGAAAAATACGTGGGAAGCTTTGTGAAGAGTCGAAAGTTCTGATTCAATTTGAATCTTTCCACATTTTTCACCGATATATGATCTGATCATATGAGCTGTCTCAACTGACGCAAAATCAGGAGAACAGAAAATGACAGAAGGAATAGCACGACGATCACAAAGTTCTCTAGCTATCATTTTCGAAGCAATTTTTCCTGTTTCAGTGATTGGAGGATCCATTTTGTAGGATATAAGCATGGAGGAACGACGTGGAAGTTCAATTGGAGCATTCTGAATACTCAAATAATCAACTGATAACATAGTTCTATTTCAATATATACCACGTCAAACGGTTCGTATGTGTGCTCTCCAAGCTTCGATCTTTCAGTCCAATCGTTGAATATCTCGTTTATCGTCTCAGCACATCTCATTACAATAATCTCATCACCCGCATAATGTGGAGCTGGTCCAAGAGCTTTGAATTCTCCAGAAAGCAATGTATCCGCTTGTTTGATCGAATGCGTTGTGATATCGCTCATCGTGAAGCAATCTTATTCGAATTGTGAAATGACTTGAACAATGATTTATTTCACGGCGATTCTCCTCAAATAATATTTTTTATTCGACCTATGTTTCTGTGTTTCAACTAATTTTTTAATTTTTTAATTCCTATTTTCACATTTTTTTTTCATTCCGTCCTCTCACAGATTTTGATTTTCGGAATTTTTTTGATCAAACATCTGCACTTTCATGTCGCGGTGTTTACACCGAAAGCACAGATAACCAACCGCTACGCATCGACCGCGACGCGTTCCCCTATTTTCGAATGACGTTTTTTCACTTGTAAGCCTTATTTTCTCAAGCTTCTACTCCAATTTCTTGATTATTTCTATTTAAATTCATCAAATTTCAGCTGCCACTTGGGACCGTAATTATTCTAATCAAATGTCGAGCATACAGGAAATGAGAAAAGTTGTAGAAGCCAAGGTGCAGATGATGATTCGTCCGATTGTCAAGGTACGGAATCCTGATCACTTGCTTTCTGAGAAAGTTTATTTACAGCCCAAAGAGCAAAACGAGAAACAAGAATCCAAAAAGGAGGAAGAAGAAAAATTCGAATCAACATACAAACAGAAAGAGAATCCTGAAATAATTCCTAGCTCTTTCGGTAAAAGACCTATTTATTCTAAGTAAGTTTATATTACGTTAGAATTATCATTAAATAAATTTTGTCTTCCAGAGTCGATATTAATTGTGATAAATGGCTGATGACGCTAGACGAAGAGTCTCGGCTAAAGATTGATAATCCTCCATCGTTGGCAGATGGACTTTCGAAAGAGTTGGAAGCGGTTTGTTTAAAAGTTTATATTAAAAAGTCAAACAAGTAACATTTTTCAGGAGATTCGTTACCTTGGCTGTGAGCTAATCCAACAAGGAGCTATTCTACTGAAACTTCCTCAAACAGCTGCTGCAACTGGTCAAATTTTGTTCCAGCGTTATTACTATCAAAAAAGTTTCGTTAGATATCATTTCGAGGTAAGTTCGTATAGAAAAATGCTTTATTCAAGTATCTATTTTCAGCACGCTGTTCAAGCATGTCTTCTTCTCGCATCAAAAATTGAAGAGGAACCACGAAGGCCACGTGAAGTATACAACGTATTCCACAGACTTGAGAGATTGCATCGATTACAACAAAACGGACTTGAAATCAATAAGTAAGTTTATGAAAATAGTGTCTTCCTTTTCTAGCTAGTTGTTATTAGCTAGTTTATTTGTGCACTGTCTGCATATCATTGCGAACTAATGTTATAAACCGATAACTAATTATCACTTGCATATTGAAGGCAAAAAATTATACAAATTTATGGAAGATTATCAAGACAATGCTTGAAATTATTTCTAATTTCCCCCTTTCCCTTTTATTCAAATACCAGTTTCTAATCCTTTTTTATCGCAGGCGGCTCGAAGCCAAACATGGACCATCTATTCTTCGATGCTATGGCTGAAAGTGAGAGAAGTTTATCTTGCCTGCCTTCATGATCTAGCAGGACTCAGGTGAGCCAAGAAACGTGTGAGCTGTTCTTTTCGCCCAAATCTATAAAGTTTCAGTATTACGCATCGTCTTCGTTATTAAGAAAAAGTCATGCAGGAGAGCAGAGTTTTGAACAGAAAACTAAAAGCGCTCAGTGTTTTCAATAATTTTCTTCTATTCCTATTCCGTTAACGCCACCAGCGCACTCAAAAGCTATAACTTTTAGTCTATCAAGTTTATATTATAATCTATCAGCTCACACGTTCAGCTCATTCCCGGGTTCGCTAGATCGCTAGCCAATTTTTAATACTTTTAGCAAAAAATTAAGCCTTCAATTAAGTTTCCAGTTTATCGGTTACTAACATAGGTTCGAGTTTTCTTCTAGGTAGGCTTATTATTTTCAATTGCAGAGAAACTACACGTGGAATGAAACCTCCAGTAATCGACGTGAACTACATCAACACAAAGCAACATGTAAGTAAAGACTTATCCCACAATAGTCCAGAAGAACAAGAGGAAAGTTGAAAGTTCGGCTATGCCCTACTTTTTATATTTTAGCTTTTTTTTTTTGAACATTAGTAAAATTATTTAGTAGATTAATAATTTTGAGTTAGTCACCTCTCTTGAAAAAGATGAACGGAAATTATAATACAGGTTTTTTTCAGATGATCAACTCGGAAAGAAGAATTTTGGCAACCTTAGGATTTGTGGTTCATGTCAAACATCCTCACCGATTGATTGTTGCATATGGGCATACATTAGGAATCACTCAATCACGGCCCGACATTCTGCAACGATCATGGAATTACATGAACGACGGTCTCCGTACTGATATTTTCATGCGTTATAAACCAGAAACAATTGCGTGCGCTTGCATTTTTCTTGCCGCTCGTACCGTCGAAAATCCGATCGCTTTACCTTCGACACCATTCCATTGGTTTGAAGCATTCGACACATCAGATCGTGATGTTGAAGCAATCGCGCTTCAATTAGTCAACATCTACGCAAGGAGGAAGTTCCCAAATTGGCCTCGAATCAAAGCAGAATTGGAAACGTTGAGAAGTGCTAAAAATGCTGAAAAAGCTGCAGTGAAAGCGAAGGAAATAGCAGAGAAACTGGAAAAGATGGCACCTGATGACGAGAAAAGTGAGGTCTCTAGTGGAAATATTAGCAGGAAGGAGTCGCCAACTCGAAAACTTGGTGAAAAAGAGAGGAGGATTCTGGGAGAACGCGACAAGAAGGATAAAGATCGGCGGAGAAATCGATCGAATGAGCGAGATGGAAAAGGGGATCGTCGGGACCGTGACAGGGATCGCGGCGACAGAAGAAAAGATGATAAAAGGGATAGAAGGAAGAGGACCAGATCCCGCAGTAGAGATCGTAAAGTGAGTTTTTCAATAGAAAAGAACATTCCAAATAGGGACATTTTTTTCAGGACAAGAATAGGAATCGCGACGTTGGAAAGAAGTACCGAAAAGAGAGCAACTCACCACCTAGGTATCGAAGATAAGAAGATTGTTCCAATTGGCTCCCCAGTTTCTCATTATCGTTATTTGTTTTTATTTTCATTTTACCATCCATATTTTTGATGTTTTGATACAATCTCGGCTGTTTTTGTCGTTTATTCACCATAACTCTCATCTCAAGTTCAACAACGAGTTCCAATGAATTTGTTTGTGGATTGTAACTGTTCGGCGTGTTTGATGATACCATGTTCGTAGTCTGTTCCGCGTGCGCGCCGCCGCATTGCTCGCAGACACATTCCTGTTTGTTTGGACACGGATTTGTGTCATTTTAGGAAGGAATGGTGAAACCTTTTCCCCATCCTTTTCGTGTATTGCTATGGTTTGGCTCATAACAAATCAATCTACTTTTTGGTCTCTCTTTCATGAAATAGATCTACTAGATTCTTCTTCTCTTACAGCTTCTTCAAATATTCATTGTAAACTGAGAAAAGCGACAACTTCCGGCGACTTGGAGCACTTCCGTTCCAAGTAGAAGTCGAAAGACGACATCTTTCACTCTTGTCATCCTCGAAATTTGATTTACACAGATTTTTCATTTTTACAACATTTTTCCATTGAATCATACAACATTTTCATATTTGACTCCTCTTTATATTCAAAAGAGAAGAGTCGGAAAACATGAAAAAACATTGAATGCTTTGTTATCTTTCGTGAAGTGGTACTGTAGAATACTGTATCTGTTTTCCCTATTAAGTCTGTCTTTTGTTTTTTTTTTCTGAAGTGTTTTATGGAGTACGTTTCTGATGGTCTGATTTCTTAGAAACTTCAAAAATCTCGAAAGACAGCTGATATTTCGGATATAAAAGTACACAATAAATCATTCTTCACTCTCAGTTTCAAGAACTTCCATTTCCGAATATAAAGTTTTCCCATACATCGCATGAGAAAAAGTTCAACGGTGAAAGAATATATTTTTGTTAGCTATGAACTTTCACATATGTGCCCTCCGTTATGAATCATTTCGTTGCCACGCACAAAAGTTCTGCGTCTCTCTTCCTTTCCGATTCATCATTCTCTTCCTTTCCGTATTTAGTTATTCACTCTTTTGTTCTGTTAAATTTTGACATTTTTTAATAATTTTCAAGTGTTTTTCGTTCGCCTGATTCGCAATGAGAAAAAAAGTGGAAAAGGTGGAAGTAGATGAAAAACGCTGATAAACGAGAGAAGATGAGAAGGTGCTTTGATTAGACTTTTCTTCAAAATTTTCCCTTCTCTATATCTCTTAACTCGATGAACTTCTGTTATTTCTTACGGAAAGAAATCTTTTCTCAAATTTGTTCTCTTTTTTGAGTTTTGATGAGAATACAATTTCTTGAAGCTTAAAAGTGCAATTATATTAAAGGGAATGTTGGTCATACTAAGATCCGGAGAAAGAGAAAGAGACGTCAACTTAAAGCTTCTAGAAAGTCAACAGATTGGAACAATTTTTGTGAAACCAGAAACAAAGAGATCACAGAAATAGAGTGCTTCTCCGTTTGAAAAAAAACTGAAGGATAACTAAATGAATATAACTTTATTCCAACTTTGATTTTATTCTGTTTTGGAAATTAAATCGAATCAAACACAGAAAATTCCTAGGCTATAAACAGAGTATGAAATCTCCCATCCTTCCTATATTTCTGCTTTTCCTAATTCAATTTGAACTTTGAACTCCCAACGTTCTTCCTCAACAACAAGTTCAAACTCTTCTTATAATCCTTACCCAACAATTTGTATAAACCAAGCATACTATGCAAATTTTTTGTCCTTCTCCTCCCTCTTCTTATCCTTCTCCGGACCTCGTTAAACCCTGCTTTTCCTTCTTTCTCTCCCCTCAACAAATGTTTCGCTCATTAGCACAAATGGCTCAATCGGATCGAGTAAACCCCGCCCACTTTTTTCTTTGTTAGTTCATCACATCCCGTTGTCCTGCACATTGCATCGCCATTTTTGACTTTACTTTAACTATGAGAGAATGCTGTCCTCACTATTTCTTTTGTTTACTTTTTTGGTCTCCTATTGTCTATATTTCTTCTCATTTGCTTGCTCTTTTTGGCAAAGAACAAACCTGAACACGTGGCTCTTTTTGAAGATATAACGAATTCTGACAAATTCTGAATTTCAATTGCTCTCCATTGTATTCATGTGTTCACTCTCAACTCAAGCAAATAGTTGTTCGTGTTCTCTTTTTATTCCTAAAGAATAACTACAACTATGAATACAAAAAAAGAAGAAGAAGGGAAACGAATTCAGATATTTCAGAATTATTTTTCGCCGTCAGTTGTCGTCGATTAGTTACTCTTCTAGAAAAGAAGTAGGCCACAAAGAAAACTGATTACATCGAAATAATTACTAGGTGTCTATTTCTAGAGGTTCGTCTCCTTTTACAAACTCCCTTGTTTTTGTTTTTTGTCTATTTTCCCATGGAAAAAGTTCTGAAAAATTTCTAGTTAGCCTAAGTAAAAGTATTCCTTTGGACAAGATCAATTTCCTAGATTAATTGAAGACTTATAAAATAGAAAAGATGAAGAACTTCGAAGATTAATAAAGTAGTAAGACTATTCAGTACAAAGGTTTCAATATTTCTCTATAAATTTTCATAAACTTCATAGATGATTTCTCATTGCTTCTCACAAATCCATTCTATCAATCATTTGCTCCTTTTCTGAAGATCTTCTAGGAACCTCTCTCCTTAATGTTTTATTATTAGTGCAACGACCTCAAACCCATTACCATAAAATTTCAAATGACGACTATAAATGGCCGATGGAAGAAGAGGTAAAACGACGAAAAAGGGTGGAAAGAGAAAGAGGAGGCTAATGCAAATACCACGCCCTTTTTTTGAGAAAACCGTCCATTTGTAGACTTTTCCTAACTATTGATTTTCGGCAGAAAAGTATAGATTCATTCAGATTCAGACTTATACTAACTGTATGCGCCCTTCAAATAGAGAACTTTTATTCTTTATAGATGTGATTGGAGAAAAACTTTGTAAAATCTAACCTCTACAAGATTGATCATCTCCGATGGTACTTGTCAGTCTATATAACATATGTCCTATCTCTCTAAAAGTCTCGTGATCTTTCTTTCCGGAAAACCAGATAATAATGAGAAAAGGCGGCGCATAAACGGTCTGTCTCTGACCACTTGTCCAGATCATGCATAACGTGTAATTATTGAAAAAGATGGGCCACTGTCGGTAGGTCGACAACATCCATAAATACCTAGTTTTGTTTTTTATTGTTTTTTGGTTCCGGTTGAAGTAGTTTTACGGCCACAAAGTTTTTAGGGCACTTCGGGAAATCTATTTTATAAATCTATTCTTTTTTATTCATACTTGTTAGTAAGTTATTCTTTTCTGCAGAATTATTTGAATGAATACGTAGGAACAGAGGAAGGCAATACTTCTCTGGAAATAATCCATCTAGTTTTTCTCAAATTTTTCCTTCATGGGAATGTTTTTGTTTTCCATACAACAACTACAAGATTTTCAAAACAATTGAACCCACACTGCTTCTCCAATTTCTAGTCTGTCTTTTTTTTTTAGGTTCCCAATACAGAGGTGCTCTATGTGATTTTCCCTTTTTTTTCTATAAAAATCATTAGACATTTTATTCACGTTATTAAAAACCGATAATAGAAGCTCACTGAGACTATTCACGCCGTTCCAACAATTTGTTTTACATTCTAATCCACGTTCTCTGTTACTCCAAAAGGTTGCAGTCCTTCTCAACTAAAAAGGTTCTAAAATGTAAGTTTTGCTGTTTTTCCTCACATGAAACATTTTGAAAAACTTGGAGAAGTGATGCCAACAAAAAGTTTGAACCTAAAAAGGAAATTCGAAAAATTCGGTTTGGCTTGCCCTCGATTCTCGAAACCAATTCGATTTCAATTCGATTTCGTTTTCTATCCTATCTTTCGACATCTCTATTTCTCTCTCATTTCTTCTTTTCTTTTTTTTCTTCTCCCAATTTCTTCCGTAATTCTTCTTGTTTCTTCTTCTTCTTCCTGTCCATTTTCTTCGTCATTTGGAGACAAGTTCCACTTTTATTCTTGATTGAAACATCATCTGACCCCTCTACTCTCAGCTGTTCAATAAAGAGTTTCCGGGCTTCTTCCACCTCAACGGGCTTTTTTTCCCTAAATCCCACGGTTTATCCTTTTTCATCTTATTCGCTTGATCAGAGTAGAAAAAAGAAAGAACATCGAGAAATTTGATCTGTGTTGGAAGTACACACCTGCTTCTTCATCTTGTCTAACAGTGCACACTCATTCCCTATTTCTCTCTCCCTTTTCATTCTTCCTTATCAATCTCTCTCCCCTTTTTCCATCTCATTTATCATTATCATCAAAACCACGTCAATTTCTTCTTCCCTTCGCCTCAGTTCGATATTTGACTTTTCTAAATGGACTTTTGAGCATGAAAACGTATTTCCCAAGAGATTCACAAAACCATCTATCATGAAAAGCCATCATTGAAAATATGAATGATATTCAAAAAGCTTGACAGGCTTCATGTGATTTTTCGAAAGTTTTTCAGAGAGTGTTCCATAAAATCTTGAAAGAGCTTTTCAAGTCTAACTTCATTTTCAGAAAATACGGAAAATGTAGTTCCTCTCAGTCTATTTCCAATACACTCTAAAATTACCACGTGTTTTGTCAAACTTCATACCCTAAATTATTTTAATTTTCAGCCGTATGCAATGAAAACAGTGAGGTTCAACAAACAGGCGTTAGCTGTCCTTGCTGCCTGTTTCATATTCCTTCTTTGCATCGTCTCCTATCTCTCAACATCTTCTGAATCACATAATAACACAGTGGTTGGAGAACAACAACGAGCACGAGGACACGTGGCAATTCGAGATGTCGAAAATCGGCATATTGCAGAAGAAGAGCAAGAGAAGCCACGAGTAATTCATGCAAAATCAGTTGGAGAGGTTGAAAGGGTGATTAGCCGAGAGAAAATTGAGAAGTTGAAGCCAGCACGAGTGGATCTTAAACCTCCAGTTCAAGAGAAAACAAGCACAGAAGCTGAAGATACTGGAGTTGGAAAAGCACCAGTTCAGACAGCAGGAGATCTTGAAAAGCTGATTGGAAAGATTCATTATGAAGACAAAGATGAAGAAAATGGTAAGTATTTATATATTCCTCATACTCTGTTTTTTAACTTGACTAATTCAGATCTCCGTCGTCAAAAAGTGAAAGAAATGATGATTCACGCATGGCAAGGATACAAGAACTATTCCTGGGGAGCAAATGAATTAAAACCATTGGCAAAGACTCCGAATTCTCAGAATATATTTGGAGGAAGTCAGATGCCTGCAACAATTGTTGATGCAGCTGATACACTGTTTATTATGGATTTGAAAGAACAGTACAAAGAAGCAAGAGACTACATTGAGAAAAACTTCTCAATGACCAAATCAACATCAACTCTTTCCGTTTTTGAAACAACGATCCGATTTTTAGGAGGATTAGTCTCATTATATGCACTCACTCAAGAATCATTCTATATGTAAGATTTCCAGCTTTGAAACAGATTCTCTTTCATTTTTATCTTTTAGCGACAAGGCTCGTGAAGTTGGAGAAGCCCTTCTACCCGCATTCAATACTCCGTCTGGAATTCCTAAAAGTAATTTGGATGTTGCTTCAAAGCATGCGAGTAACTATGGATGGGCAAATGGAGGTCAATCTATTCTTTCGGAAGTTGGAAGTCTCCACCTTGAATTCCTTTATCTCGCTCGTATTTCTAAGGCTCCGATTTTCGAAAAGAAGGTGAAAAAGATTAGAGATGCACTTGAGAAAGCAGAGAAACCAAATGGATTATATTCGAATTATATCAATCCGGATACAGGAAGGTTCACGGGAAGCCACATGTCTCTTGGAGCACTAGGCGACTCTTTTTATGAGTATTTGATCAAGAGTTATGTACAGTCAAACTATACTGATAGACAAGCGAAGAATATGTATTGGGATGTTAGTGATGCTATTCAAAAACAGTAAGTAATTGCAGTTTAGTTCTCAATGTTTAATCCTCTTTTCGTTTAGTATGATCAAAGTTTCAAAGCAATCCAAACTGACATATACTGTTGAATTGAACAATGGACAACCACAACACAAAATGGGCCATCTTGCTTGCTTTGTTCCTGGAATGTTCGCTCTTCAAGCAATAAATGAAGATACAGAAGAAGAAAAGTCTAGAATCATGACATTGGCAGAAGAACTCGCAAAGACATGCCACGAGAGTTACATTCGTTCGGAGACCCATATTGGTCCAGAGATGTTTTATTTCAACGATCATGATGAAGCAACTAGCAAACACTCTGAAAATGGATATATTCAGCGACCAGAAGTTATTGAAGGATGGTTTTATCTTTGGAGATTAACAGGAAAGACAATGTACAGAGATTGGGTTTGGGATGCTGTTCAAGCTGTCGAGAAGTACTGTAGAGTGGATAGCGGTTTCACTGGACTTCAAAATGTCTATAATCCTAAATCTGTAAGCCAATTTGACTAATCTATTGAGTTTACAAGACAGTTTCAGGGTCGCGATGATGTGATGCAGTCGTTCTTCCTCGCCGAGTTTTTGAAGTATGCCTACCTAACCTTTGCCGATGATTCACTGATTTCACTTGAAAAATGGGTATTCAACACAGAAGCACATCCGGTTCCAATCCTCAGCCATTAGTTTACATTATGATTCCAATTGTTTTTTATTGTTCCTAATTGTGATAGACGAATAGACGGTAACTGAAACTAATGCGGTTTTTCCTTTTCCTTCTCTTTCTAATTTAAATTTCCCTTTCACCATTTGTTGGCTCTTCTTTGCCTATTTTTGACCACGGGTTTTCCGGTGTCTTGCTTTAAAGGTCAACCGTTTTCTTGTTGTTTTTCAACGACTCATATTGATGTCTGTTAATAAAGAACGAATAAATGTATTTACATTATTGTCGAGTACAAGGTACAACACCCTTCCTATGTCGAAGATACTTTAATAGTTACTTTAATGAACTTGGCAAGAGAGTTTTTTGCTTCATTTTTCTAGTACATTTTCAAACGTGATAACTAGTAAATCAAAATTCTAACGATTAAACAAGTTTTTGCTCACGATTATTTTCATCGGCAATGATTATTTTTTCGCTAGTCCGGACCGGAATTTGACACGGTGATTTTCTCAGTACCGGTAGGCGCGCTAGCTCTTCCAAGGCCAGCGACCCGAGGTCTAGTTTTTAACACTGAAAATTTCGTTTTTTAACTTTGACGACGTTTTTCTCAAAAACGGCACCAACGATTTCTTATCGCCTCCAGCATTTTTTAGATAATTTATTCAAGAATATGTGGTAAAAAAATCATAACGTAAAAATGGTACCTACATACTTAAATTTGGTACATAAAAACGGCGGCCTAAGTTTCCAGAGAGCTCGACCGGGGGCCGCTTAAATTTTGAACTGAAAAAGGCGGCGGGGCCGTGGCCGTGGCGGACTAACTTTATTTTTTTTGCTAGGTTACTAATCAGCGCTCGCCCCTCTCCGCTGATTATTGGCTGAACCCGCCTTTTTCGATGGACTAACTCCTCAAAACGCGTTCAACTAACCGGTACTCGAAAATTCACCGTGAATTTGAACAGAACGAACAAATATTTCTTTCTCCCGCCGATGTGGCAACCGCGCCCCACTGGACGAATGACACGCACCGCGCCCAACGGCACTGGAAAAATCATCAAATTTTAAAAGAGAACTTCACGCTTTATCTTTATTTTCGCTTTAAAAAATCAGTTTTGACATTCAATTTTTCATTTCGCTTTAAAAAATCAGTTTTGACATTCAATTTTTATTTTTCTTCAGAAAATGCCAGATCACCTTGGAGATGATATGCGTAAGACCAAAAAAGATGAAAAGACAGAAGAAGAAAAAAATTTCCAAGGTGTGTGCTCATGAAATATTCAAATATTAAACTCGTTTGATTTCAGCTCTTGATGAAGGAGATATTGCCGTGTTGAAAAGATATGGAACAGGTCCGTACGCTGAACAATTAAAACAACTGGATACTGATATCGAGAATTGCTTGAAGAAAGTGAGTTTTTCCTAGTTTTCATTTCGAATGTCAATGATGACTTTTCAGGTTAATGAGCTGTCTGGCGTAAAAGAATCCGACACAGGACTGGCTCCACCAGCTCTTTGGGATATTGCTGCTGATAAGCAAGCGATGCAACAAGAACAACCACTCCAAGTTGCTAGATGCACTAAAATTATCACGAGTGACAAGCACGATCCGAGATATTTGATTAACGTGAAGCAGTTCGCTAAGTTTGTTGTCGATCTTGCCGATTCCGTTGCACCAACTGACATTGAGGTTAGTGATTAGTTTTCCGGAATGATTATTGAAAGCTGTGTTTTCAGGAAGGAATGAGAGTTGGAGTTGATCGCAACAAGTACCAGATTCATCTCCCCTTGCCAGCGAAAATTGATCCAACTGTTACGATGATGCAGGTTGAAGAGAAACCAGACGTAACATATTCTGATGTCGGAGGTTGCAAAGATCAAATCGAGAAGCTTCGCGAAGTCGTTGAGACTCCACTACTTCACCCAGAGCGTTACGTTAATCTTGGTATCGAGCCACCAAAAGGAGTTTTATTGTACGGCCCACCAGGAACTGGTAAAACTCTGTGCGCCCGTGCCGTCGCAAATCGTACTGATGCTTGCTTCATTCGTGTCATTGGATCTGAACTTGTTCAAAAATATGTTGGAGAAGGAGCTCGAATGGTTCGCGAGCTTTTCGAAATGGCTCGTACCAAAAAAGCTTGTCTCATCTTCTTTGACGAAATTGACGCTGTTGGAGGTGCTCGTTTTGATGATGGACAAGGAGGAGACAATGAAGTTCAACGTACTATGCTTGAATTGATCAATCAGCTGGACGGATTCGATCCACGCGGAAACATTAAGGTAGGTAAATCTTGAAACATCGGAGTATTTTTTTTCTTGCAATTTTTTTTTGTCGTAGACTAGATGTTTCTTTTACAATTTCCCAACATAATTAATGTATCATTTCAGGTGCTGATGGCAACAAACAGACCAGATACTCTCGACCCTGCTCTCATGAGACCTGGCCGTCTTGATCGTAAAGTCGAATTCGCGTTGCCAGATCTTGCTGGACGTGCTCACATTCTCAAGATTCACGCCAAGCAAATGAGCGTCGAAAGAGATATTCGTTATGACTTGCTCGCTCGTCTTTGTCCTAACAGTACAGGAGCTGAAATCCGATCAGTGTGTACCGAAGCAGGAATGTTCGCCATTCGTGCCAGAAGAAAGGTTGCCACCGAAAAAGATTTCCTCGAAGCTATCAATAAGGTTGTCAAAGGATATGCCAAGTTCAGTGCCACTCCAAGATACCTGACTCACAACTGATTCTTCATTCAATGTTCTTTTTCTTTCCGGTTATTGATTAACTTATTTTCACCTTCCCCTTTCTTTTTTATTTGTACAGATCCCCGTCCCGTCGAGTTTTGTCGTATTTGTTACATCTCATCTTCACGAGATGCATAAACAAAGAAATCCTCACTGTCAGATGTATTCGTTCGATTTTATTGAATAAATGTGATTGGGTTTATATATCGGGAAGTCATTTATAACATACATATTTGTAGTGTCGAAACCGTTTCACGTTCCACTGGGATGAAATCCTGAGCAAGTTGGATAAAGAAAAAAATTCGAAGCTCCTATCCTGAATAGAAAACGTATACACTCTTTTTCCATTCATTTCTTTGATTCCGAACAACAAGAACTGTGTTCTTTTTTACTTGCTTTTCTGCCTCCTAGAGGCGTTCAAAAATTGCGTATAACACCCATGTTTCAGGGGTCATCGCGGGCAATTGGGAAAAGTTTTCAACCAGCAATAAACGCACCTCGGCAAAGCCTCATTGGTCACGTTATCGCCCCAGCGCAAAGCTAATGTTAGTAGTAGACAACCGAGAGGTGTTCAAAACAAGCAGCCGACATCGTGCGGTCTCCGCGTCTCGCCATACTTTCTGTGTGCGCAATGTCGGCAAGAGCGCTGCGTGTGCGATGCGGTTTCCCTATTCGAAACAAAAATGTTCGCGCTCACATCTCTATTTTCCTCTCGTTTTCCAGAATTTCGCTGTAAATTGAGTTTCAAAAGTTATGGTAACTGAATCGATTTGTAAAAGAGACAGAGCATTTATAATTATCAGTTTCTTGCATTTTCCCCAGTATAATCAATGTGCTCACTTCGAAACATCTTCAAAAAATAAAAAGTAAAAACTATTCTTGGTGATATCGATTTTAATACAACCGTTTTATACTTATACTCTCGGAAGTATCAATTGTTTTTTTTTCCTATGCTCGAATCTTTTCTTATATCCCCAATAATACATTTTAGCTAATCTTTCCATTTTTAGAGTTTCTTCGCTCAAACAGCAACACAACAATGGCAACGTAAGTTCACTATTTGTGCTCTTATTCTCCATTTCACATTTTCTGTTTCAGTCAAGTTAAACCACGATCGGAAATGACTGCCGAGGAGCTCGCCGCCAAGGAGGACGAGGAATTCAACGTCGGACCACTATCGATTCTCACGAACTCGGTAAAAAACAATCACCAGGTGCTCATCAACTGCAGAAACAACAAGAAACTTCTTGGAAGAGTCAAGGCTTTCGATAGGTATGTTTTCCTTCTTTAATTCAGGCCGTCGTGGTATCCTGAGGTATAAGGTAGAGAAATTTGTGGGAAAGTTTGTGGGAAACTGTATACCAGAGACCTTTTCTCAACATCATACGCAGGTTAATTTTGTGATTTCAGACACTGCAACATGGTTCTCGAAAACGTCAAAGAGATGTGGACAGAAGTACCAAAGACAGGAAAAGGAAAGAAGAAGGCCAAGTCCGTCGCTAAGGATCGTTTCATTTCGAAGATGTTCCTCCGTGGAGACTCTGTCATCCTTGTCGTTAAAAACCCACTGGCACAGGCCGATTAAACGCATCCTTTCAATCTTTAATTCATTGATACGGCTTTTTTCTCGTATTTGTTATGACACTTTACCACCTTTCTCATTTCCTTCGTTGTTCCCTTGGAATCCTCCCTGTTTCTGTGTTTTGAAGATCATCATGTTTCAAATTTTATTTATTGATAAACTTTTCATTGAAATAATAAACCTTTGGCTCTAAGAATAACCGTATCTTGCGGAAAAGGCTTTTTTTCTGACTATTGTTGTGTGAGTGAGTGGCTTCAAACCGGTTTTTCGGTTTTGCCGATGTTGACGACTAACCCTATCAGAATTTCGTCGTCCGTTGCTTTCAAATTGCAGGTTTTCGCCTTTTGACAAAGTGTTTTGACATTTAAATTATCAGTTGCTTTAGAGACGAAACATGCCGATGGTACGTGTTGCCACGAATCTTCCAAACGATAAGGTTCCAGCAGACTTTGAGGTCAGTTTTATAGACTTTTTAGACTAACTAAAATCTGATCCATTCGCCAGACGTACTAAATATTGATAGTTACAGATACGTCTCACTGATCTTCTATCTCGGTCAATGGGAAAACCAAGAGAAAGAATTGCTGTTGAGGTGAGAGAAACTGTTTAAAAAAATTAAAATTATTACAAGTTTTATGATTTTGTTTCAGGTTGCCGCCGGAGCTCGTCTCGTTCATGGAGCCACTCATGATCCGGCTACTGTTATTTCGGTAAGATAGGAAACATCACGAAAAAAAGGGGTTTCGATTATCGTTCATTCTCTTTTCATCCCTTTGTCAGTTTCCAGATCAAGTCGATCGGAGCCGTCTCTCCAGATGATAACATTCGCCATACCGCTGCGATCACTGAGTTCTGCGGAAAAGAACTAGGCCTTCCAAAAGATAAGGTAATTTGCTCTTTCCATCCCGGAGGAGTTTGTGCTTGAATCAAAAAAGTCATAAAACATTCTGTCAGTTTAATCAAACAGAATTTCGTTTTCTTCCTTTCATCAATCTTTTCTTTATTTGTTTGCAGGTTGTTATCACATTCCATGACTTGGCACCAGTTACTGTAGGGTTCAACGGTACAACTGTCGCTGAAGCAAACAAATTGTGAAATTAAACTGCTAATAACTTTCAATCCTTTGCTATAACTTTCTAGATTGTATTTAGTCCTGTCACATTATGCTAATCGTAACATTTAATATGAACAAATTTTTATTTTGCATTTTTTTGTAGATACATGAAATGTGTACACATTAGAAATGGCTTGATTTAGACTCTGGCTTTTCCGGCAACAACGGCAGATTCAATTCCGCATTGATCGTCTCCACGGAAAATCTTGAAGAAACCGCTCTCTCCCCAGTTAGTTCCCCATGAGTTGGCAACAAGCCAATATGGAGCTCCGCTCTCAGTTCCCCATCCGATGATCTTGATAGCGTGTCCTCCAAGAGCCTTTCCGGCGGTATGCTTGTAAACTCCATTCTTGTACTTGTAGAAGTCTTCGTAGACAGTGAATGCAGCCTCAACTGGTCCGTTGGTCATAATTTCGGATTGAATGGATGCGACCTTCTTGGCAACAGCGTAGGCGGAGGTTCCTGCAATCAATTAAGTTAGAATGGTGATCGGATCATTTGAATACTGAACTTACCGAAGTGCTTGTCCTTGGCATAAGCGACAGAGTATCCAGATTGGCAGCTCAATGAGCAAGCTGGTGTCTTTGACTCTGGACAACTTCCAGAAGTGCATGGGGCAATTGGGTATGGTTTGCATCCAGCTCCGTGGTAGTCTCCTCCAGTGACAACTCCTTTAGAATCCCACCATCTGAGAGCTTGAATTGGGTATCCTCCCTCACATCCATTTCCGCAGGAAGATCCACAGCATGAAAGAAGATCGTCTGGTGAGATGATTGGTTGTTGAGCTCCTTTGGTCTCAATGCAGGTACGGTCAGAGATTACTTCAGCAGCTCCGAAAGCCCAGCAGGATCCACAGGTGGCTTGGTTACGGATCAATTTGATGGATTTGCACTCAGCCCACTTGGTACGAGAATCGAAAGAAGCTGGAATAGTGTCAAGTTCGATGGCGACTTCAGTGGCACGGATTTCATCGGAGTGAGGAGCAGCATACTTGATATCCATAACACGAGACTTCATTTCTTCCTCGGAAACCTCAACATGTTCAGTTGTGAAGAGAGATTGAGCAGAGTTGACATAGTCAACAAGAGCCTGTCCAGTGAGGGTTTCAAGAGCAGAATGGTGATCAATTGGGACAAATGCAAGAGTGACTGCACAAAGTGCGGCAAGGACAAAGACCTTCTGAAAATAAGTTGGTTTTTTAGAGAATACTGGTGAGGAATGTATTCTAAACCTAATGTTAAAACTTCTTCGTATTTCCAAAGAAACTCAAAAAGATCAAAAGAACTCACCATCATTGTTCCAAGAAGTTGAGCAGAAAGCTGTCGTCCTTCCCGCACTGTCCCCTTTTATACCACTTCTTCTTTCTTATCAATCTTCCGATTTCTCGGCTCTTCTCTAGTTTCTTGACGTCGAGAAGCTTCGTGCCAGTGCTCAGTGCTCACGTGCTGCTCTTCTTTTCTTTTCTTATCAGTATTTGATCAACGATTCGGAACTGATTTAGGAGAGCACCTGAACCGGAATTCATCTGTGATACCAATTCAATGCGGGGAATTCGATGGAATTCGTAGTTTCTGCAAACCACGGTTTGGGAACGAAAAACATTTTTCCGATCGAAAAATCTATTAATTTGTTGATAACGGATGAAATTGACAGTTGATTCCATTACGGTAGAAAAGGTTTCATTATAGTCTATATTCATATTTTTCGAAATGAAATAATTCCCATGTTAACGACTTTTCCCGCATAACTCTTCGCAACGAAATATTAATTATCCATGTGAATAAAAAGTTGAAATAGTCACGTAGACTCATTCCAATTTAGAATTACTTTGACTTCGTTAGATATTTCCAGATGAGATCATTCTGGAAATGATAGGTTCTTCCACTTTTTTCCAATTTGAAAAATGGATTATCTCAAGTGAGAATACTGATAGTCTCGAGCTACAGTAATCTTCCATATCAACCCTCAGAAAAAATTTAAAATTTTTTTTTGGAATCTAGAACGAAAGAAGATACACCAATAAACTGCTAGGAGCAGATATCGTTACCATTCTAACTTTTTGCATCAGTTTTCTTTCCTTCCGAACTTTTCTTCAAAGTTTATTTATAAAACATTTTGGACGGAACAAATTCGTCAACTTCTTTTCTCTTTTTCATTTTCTTCTACACACGATTTCCTGATTCTAATCCTGGAAACTCTTGTCATCGTCCTTCCTCACTCGTTTGCACAATTTGTCTTCAATTCTCTTTTTGCTCCTTTTCCAAATGCTCCCGAGACAGCTTCACAATGGCCACCCCACGCGAGGTATTCTTCTGAATCGTTCGACCGATTTCTTCCTTTTCCATTTTTTTGAGTCGAGTCACCTCATTACCAAAAAAAAATGACGAGGACCTGCTCACTCTTGTGATGATCATAAAAAGAAAACAATTATTTCATTTTGTATTTGGTACACTAATAAAAGTGGAGAGATCATTAAGTGGGGGAGGTAGTACCTCCAAGCTCTTTGCAAAACTCTTTAATCGCTCCATGAACTTTCCAGATATAATTGAAGGTTTGAAATGACGTGAGTAGAATATCACTGTTGAAAATAATGGAAGTTTGAATTGAAGAAAATAAAAGTGAAATTGAGAGAATATATCAAACATCATCTGGAATCAAACTTCATGTTCAATGGTTCTGGAAATTCAAAGGTTTCAACTCCAATTTTATATCCCTAGTTCCGTATGAAAAGAAGGAACTGACGAATACATTTGATCCAGAATAAACGTTCTTCAAACTTTGGCAGTTGAGCTTATCCAGTCAGGTGTTATAATCCTGTACTTATCATTTCCCAAAACTGTTTCCAAATACCGGATTCTCTTGTTCTTTTTCAGCCCGAGACATTTGAATTATAACTTCCAAAGTCAATAAATCACGAAATAGTGACAAGTATATGGCTGGGTAGCGTTCTCTCCTGACTACTAAAACCTACTATTGGGGTTTGATGGACTCCATTTTTCATACTGAAACCACCAATTTTGTAGTCTCGTGATCCAAAGGCATTTGGGGCGGAATGTGTATATAGTGCGGCATCATTTGTATACTCCGTATAACATGTAAAAACCAAGATCAGAGAATCAAGTTAGGAACAAAAGTATTTCAACATTTCTGATGTTTACTGTAGCTCATTATCACATTTCTTTCGATTATAAAAGTTGAAAAGTTGCGTTGGTGGAACATTCGTTTGATTGAAAGAGGCCTTTTTATTATCTGATAAGAAGCTTGTCAACTACAAACAATCATTGATGTCAGACCTATTTCAGCATGGGCTTTTTCATAATCCGGATAGTCAGCGTTTATGGATTTTTAGATTTTCAGGCATTCAGGCTTTGGAAAGAGTGTTTTATTGTTTGCTGGATCTGTACATTATCGACGTCAACTAAAGGAGAAGTTGTGAAAAAAGGATTCATTAACGATAATAATTTTTGAAGCTGCACAACTTTTTCGAAAATGTGAAAATATTCAAAAAGTGACGACAAATTGTTATTTGTCTGTACGAATTTTCGAACGCATCTCCTATTGAGAAACCCCAAAATATATATTATTTTGTGTTCTCATTCCCTGAAAAGGCTTCAACTATCTTTCCTTTTTCTTTAGTACCTCAAATGTTGACCTCTCATCTTCTCATTTCTTCTTCTTCTACATCCAATTTTTATGTGTCCGCCTCTTCGCCATTTTCAGTGCAACAAAAAGTATCATCATTTCTGTGATGAAAGTTTAATCACTTTCTTATTATTCTTCTAGAAAATATCCAATTGGAAAGTTTAATCGTTAAGGACAATTGAAGATTAGGAGCTAAACGCCAGAATCGCCTAGTGATGTCATTGAAGAAATGGGCGGAGTCAAGGAGAGGAAGGCACTTCCCGCCTCTTTCCTTCTCTTTTACCACAATAGCGATTAGTAGTGGATGTGAGAAAAAAGGAAAAGAGCTTCTCATTCTTATTTTTGGCACTTTTTCTCTTTTTCGACCGTAACTCTCTTCTGATTTTTGATCTCTAGATTATTTTTTTCTTCCATGGGTTCAGGAACAACGGACGATGGAAATGATTCCAAGAAGCATTATTTCTATGAATTTTGTTTTCCGGTAAAAACCACTTATTTGATTTTCACTTCCTACTACAATCCTCACTTACTTCATTAATACAATTTTGATGCTGCAAATGATTCAATCTAATTCTGTCGAATAATTGAAAACTACAAAACACATCTGAATACACCATTGATTGAGTTATACATTTACAGTTTAATCTGGAGTTTTGAGACAATCGGAGATGTGTCATTATAGTAGAGTTTCATCAAAAACCACCATTCCGTAGGCTATCATGTTTTCTTAGAATCCATTGACATCTATTTCTGGAAGGCACATTGCATTTCACATTCTACTGTCCACAACATGCAATAGTTTCTTCTTTTGGGAATAGGATGAGAAACGTACACGTTTTTTTCAAAAAATTTGTAGTTTCTCACCTGATTGTCTTGACTCAGAAACATTGGTGAGACTGGGTAGAGGGAGATTACTTCTAGATGTTATGAATAATTCAAAAATTGTGTCTTTGGAAGGTCAACTTGTTTCTCAGAAATTTTGGGTGATAGAATTTTTATAAGTTGACTTGGATAATTTATGTGGACAAGTTTATGAATTAATTTTCATCTTGAGACTTATATTTCGCAACGACGTAAACAACTGGAAACTTACTCATTAATCTAGCAAACGGCGCTAAAGAACTTCTCAAAATAGTTATGCTGAAATAAAAACGACTATCTGAAAGTGATCAGGAACAAAAGGGGAATTCTCCATGACGTTCGTTTTAATCGGCTCATTGTCTTTTGCAAAATTCTTTAGAACTGCTTAATATACCTTTTGTTCGTTGATAATCTTATCCAAGTTTAGGCCATTTATGACGTTAACCCAATTCAAATTGACCGTTGGTCAAGAAATTTCATTGAGTAGGCGTTCTGAAGAGGTCCTCCTCCCCCACTTTCTTCAATCTCTTCTCATTTCTTCATCTACTTCTATTTCTTTCGAAACTCATATTCTTAACTCACGACATCTTCTCATATCTATCTATATCTTCTTCTCCTTTTTTATGTACTTGACCCCTACTCCTTTTTATCTTTTCTACTTCTTCTTCTTCTTCTTCATCTTTTGCCACGTCATTCATTTCAACCTTTTGTCATTGTCCTTCTAGTTCCTTCGCAATATATTTATTGTCCTATGAGTAGGTGGAAGAAAAGCTGTGCTCATTCCAGATTTATAGCCAAATAACAATTGGTCCCATTTCTTCCTGCTTCTTTTTTTCTTTAGTATTTTGTGCTTTAGAAACAATGAGACACCTTCCATCTGGATATCTGGTTGACCAAGAAAAAGACTTTCGAAAAGAAAAGAAAAGAGAGAGGCGGTGTTTCATTTTGCAATGAATAAATTCGGAGTCGTCGACGCCCCGGAGCATTTCGTTTCGTTTCAACATCATGTCGAAACGA
Organism: Caenorhabditis doughertyi; assembly: GCA_963572265.1. NCBI lineage: Eukaryota > Metazoa > Nematoda > Chromadorea > Rhabditida > Rhabditidae > Caenorhabditis > Caenorhabditis doughertyi. Next base: position 10,861,352 of record OY751557.1, read on the forward strand.
GAAGCTTCGATTTTGGGGTGTGGTTGGCGAGTCAGAAAAAGGAGGGGTGATTGACGACAAGAAGTTAACATGGGAGGGGAGCTCCACGTGTCTGCGTCCCAAATTTGTTCGAAATGGGGCATTGATGGAAAGAGTCCCGCCAATCTATTCTCTCTTTTTACCTTTTCAGAAGACTCACGTCACTATTGATAGGAACAGACCGTCTGTATCAATTATTTTTAAATTGATGATTAAACTAAAGACATGTCCAAAATAGGGATCATGGTGGAAAGCACTTTATTTTACTACTAAATACACTCTAGCCAGTTCAGTTACCTCTTATTTTGGAGTGACTTTCTGAAGTTTTTAAAAAGCTTCCCCAGGTGAACCATCCTCCCCTCATAGTTCATAGAAACTTCCTCGTTCCTTTAAATCCCTTCTTAAAATCTGCATATCACATCCAGATTATCTCTGAAACACTCCAATTCCTAGGACAGTAACTTGAAGAAGATCATCTGAAACACATCCAATAAACCTACAAATCTTTTACTTTGCCTATTTTCAGCTGAAAATTTGATTATCCGATTATCAACCCCCAAGAGAAAAGAGACCCAGCGTTTGCATAATTTCTTTTTCGAACATAAGGAAATGTGTTCCTCATAAAAATCTTTATTTTTGTTTTTGTTTTTTCTCTCTCTCCCATTTCCTTCTGGCTCTCCCTCTCCTGCTTTTAGAATCTGATGTGGCATTTAGTTTTCGAACTTGTGAATTTCAAATGTTTAGACATCCTCATCTTTCAATTCTGACGATTTCTGATTTCTGATCAAGAAAATTTCAAAATGAGAGTTAAGATAGAGGGAACCTTCAAAATATATAATTTTGCCCACCTGAGCGTAAGTTCTTTTTATGATGGATATTGTTGATATTGACTAGCTAACGATGTCAGAATTTGATATCATCTTTTGCTTGAAAAGCCCAAAATTAGAAAAAATCATTTCTAAACATAGGAAAATCTAAAAAATTGAATGATCTCTGGGTGTGAAACTCTTGTGTAATAGAATAGTTAAGAACCAGAAACCATCATACTCTCATAAACTTTATTTTATTTAATTACACAGTCCTTTTTCTTTTTTTATTCTCTAGATCTTTGAAGTTCAAGTTTTGCTCCAAGAACTTATTGAAAAATTGGAAAACAATAGTGAAAAACAATTTGACGCTCCTTTTTCTTTTTTCTCACCAAGTACGTTCCTCTGTTCCTTTTCCGTTCCCAATGAGAATTCAAGAATTCTTGATTAGCTACTTCTTTCCTTCGCTTTTTGTTTTTATTATCATGCCTAGGTGTCATCCATTTTTTTCCAGCTTCTTTTCGTATTTCTTTTCATTTACAACTTCTAGGTATTTATACCAGACATCTAGACATAATACGATTATCACTATTACTTGAAAGACCCAAAGATCGTGAAAACTCTCCTTTTCTGAACTCTCCATATCAAATAAATTGAGTCTAGGTGCCAAGAAAAAGGGTCAGGTCATAAAATGAAAAGGTGCCTCCAGAAACAAAAACCTTTTTTGCTCTTTCGTCTTTTATTCCGTCACGAAAGCACTGCTTCTCAAAATCGATGGGACTCATTTGATTATAGAAGGCTTTCTTTCTCTTATAAGCTCTTCTTCTGGAGCAGAAGATATGCACATGTTCATATTAATATCCGATGGATGTAGAAGAAGTGAGAAGAAGATGAAGAAGATGTCGTCGTCTTCCGTTGATGGTTCTGATGATGATGATGCCATATCTCATAATACAGGAGCAAAGAAAAGGATAGAAAGAAGATATTCTTTTTTCGCACTTTCTTTCGATTTTCGTCTTTTTTTTCTCTACTTTTCGATCAGGTCATTTTGTTTTCATAATTCCCTACTTTTTTGTTTCTTCATGATTCATAAGGAAATCATAAATTGTATTGATAAAACGGAAATTCGAATTTGAAGTATTCCGTTGACTTCAAGCACATTTTCTGATTTGAACTAGATGAGAAAACAAAATGTGATATGAATGAGGATGTTGTTCTTGTTATATCTAATGGATACCCACATTCATAGAACCATATTTATTTTGTATGAACAAGAGATGTTCTTATTTCAGTTTCGATTCGAGGCTTCAGTTTTCTGTTAACTTTCAGTTATGTTTTCTAATTTCTCACGTACAACTTCCATTTTCAAACTTTGAACTTTCTTTCAATCCATCAACATTTCCATGAAAAAACAAATCAAATTCATTTTTCTTCATCTCTTTTTCCTCTTTCTTCGAGTCTCTCAGCGCCAGGCTCAGACTTGAATAATAATAATTAAATTGCACCACTTTTTTTATTACCTATTTCCACTCATGACTCGTTTTTCATCCATTTTTTGTTCCAGTCTAATTCATTTTTCCTGAATACAACAACTTGTTGAATGACTTTGAGAGTTATGACGAATAATATGAACAAGAGGTTGGAGATGTTTTTGTAGATGAAAGAAGAAGCAGGTGATTCAGGTTTCCTGTGTTTTTATTCCGTATTTCTAACCTACGCTAGGAATACAAGATTTTGACAGTCAGTTTGTGATATATAAAAAAATATCCATCAGAATGGAATGCCGTTCTGATAGAGTACTCTGTAACACTTTGGATGCATCAGAACACTCATTAATCAATTACAAAATTATTGCATTCTCGAGAACATTTTGTATTTTATTTTCCAAATATTCGACTATATTTCAACCTCAACTGATCAGAATACATATATCATTTGAAATTTAATTGTAGTCTCCACCTACATTTTCCTTTCAGCTCATTCATGATTTCATATCAATTCTCTCTCCGTTCAACCCTTTCCACCTACTTCTTCTACTCTAAATGCTCCCCAGGTGCTCCTCGAAAATATAATCGCATTCTGTTCCAATTTCCACCTCAACGGGCACTTTCATAATCTCTCTTACCAATTGTTTTGGTCAACAAAATGACTTTTCCGATTCTCGTGGTCGTTCCTAGAATTCAGAATACTAGAAGAGAGTTTATCATTTCTGGTATAAGTTGAAAATAGGTCAGGTGTTGTCTGAAAAAGCATAAACGACATGGAAGAGAGTGTGTATTGAGTGTTAGAGATGCTCCAATTTGCATCGCAAATTAGTCACCACCTACTCTTTTTCCATCTCAACTTTTCTTATTTCTTTCCTACTTTTTCTCTTTTTTCATGCAGATCATTTACTAAATACTACAATTTACGTCATTGGTTTAAGATTCAGATGTGGCTCTTAAAAATTGATAAATATATTTTTACAATTATCATATTCCCATTATATCAGGTTCCATAGAAAACGTCTATGAAACAGTATATCTTTTCTGGAGACGGCGAACAGAATTATAATTTTGTTGATAAATCTATTGGAATCTAACACTGATGCTTACCTGCGAGATTTTCTTTTTCACCTGAAATTACAGTTCTGAGACGTGCTTCTCTCCTCATATTTCCGTATTCAATTATCAAAATGAATTCCAAAAAAACGAATTCCCTTGTGAATATCTGAAAAAAGTACTTCGTTTTGACAGCTTTCATACCTCTTCTTCTTCTTCTTCATATCTTCGGCGTCATTTTCTTCATCCCACCTCTTCTTTTTCTTCAGAATTCGTCACTCTAAATAAAAGTTATTCGCCAAGAATTGGTGTGTATGTCCGCCATTTATCAACTTTTGGCTCTCCCCTCACGGTTATATCCCCATCTTCCACATCAACTTCTCATAAAACACGTCTTCATTTTCTGCTTCTTGTTGTTCTTTCTCTCTTCTTTCTCAGAATAAACAACTAAACGAAATTGCAGGTAATCACGAGAAATGTTGAGACAAATAGTGTTAATGTGTGCCATCCAAACCGCTTTTTCCTTTAGTATCCGAGATATTATCAATGGAAAACGGGGAGCCGATGCAGCCAGTGAGTTTTGATTTGAAAACAGAAAACAGAGAAATGTATATAGTATGAATGAAAAAAACAGGTCAGTAGACAACAATAATACAACTACGAAATAAGGAAGAATGGGTACATATGTATACATTGACGTTATGGATCAGAAAAATACAACTGATATACAAAATGAGTTTAGTTGAAATCTGAAAATAGTTAGACTCTACTGAAGAACGATTTGAATCTTACAGTAACCATTTTCTGAAATCTGTCAAAGTTTCCCAACACTCCATCTTTCCAAGCCCATTTCATTTCAGCCCCTTGCCCCACGTGGCATCCATTTGCATGTCCATCCGGTGAATGCGTGCCCATCAAGTACCTGTGTGACGGATCTCCAGACTGTTCCGATGAGTATGATGAGAATAAGAGCATGTGCACAGCAGGTGAGAACACTCTCTTTCTTTCTACTTGTCACTTGACACCGTAACCAATCCTTGTCTTCAGCCACACGACCGCCCGTCGAGGAGACACAGGCGTTTTTGAAGGCTCTCATGTCCGCTCACGGAAAGGATTTTCTCGTCAAGGTGAGTTGTAGAAATGATGGAAAATGGACGAAGTGGACAGTCCTTTTTCTCAAAGTGTTCGAGTAGTAGACGACCGGTTTTAAGGTGAAAACGTTAGAAAGGGGAAATAAGAAGATTGACATGTAAGGAATGGGAAAAAAACGAGGTTGAAGATCCGTTAGTTTGAATAAATGATTGAGGTGAATTGTCTGTCAGAATACTGAAGACTAATAAGCACTGTTTTTGAAAATTCGGAGAAAATAGTGAAAAGATCAGAAAGTTTTCTATTACGACCGCTGAGCAGACGAAACTGTCAGAATGCCCCTATCTATCTGAAACGAGTTACAGTTTTTAAAGTAATAGTATCAAATCACAATCAAATTTTTTCAGGTATTCGGTCCAAAAGCGAAAGCAGAATTGTCTGGAATGGGAGGAGTTGACAAAGTGGCAGTTGCACTCTCTCGTAAGTTCCCTGTTGATTCTTTTCCTAGAATTTCCAAAATCCATTCATAAATATTTCAATCTACTTTTTGTGTTTTTCCTCTATCTCTCATCCCAAAAAAAGATGCAAATTGCTCCAAAAAAGCATTAGAAGAAGAAGAAGTTCCTATCTCTTTTTTTTTTCAAAATGACATCATTTTGCAGAAACACCGACTGCTGACCTGTTTGCATCTGAAATGAAATTGGACGACGGAGAAACACAACATATGTTGGAAGTAATGGAAGGAATTCTGAATGGCTCAACTGATGAATTGACTTCCAACGAGGCAGCCGACTTCCGTTTCTTTGTTCAGAAGCTTCAAGAGACCGGTTTCTTCTGAATCGTTTGTGATATTATCATCATCGAACTTTTCTCACAAAATTAGAATTATTTTGCATTCACATCTTTGCATAAAACTGTCTCTTCTCACAAATAAATAAACGAAACACATCCATGAAAGATCTCTCCTTCTGAAACCATCTGAAATCATCTGAGCCGCCGACGATTACGAGTGCGACCATTCTCTTTTTTCTTTTCTCTCTTTATTTCATTCTTTTCATTCAAAACGTCTTCTGTTCAACCATTCTTATTTTGACTTTTCCCACTCTTATGTTAGTTTCAATTTCGCTCGTTGGTGTGCTTCTGAAATAAACCGTCTCCACATGTTTGTTCAAGTTGAACTCTACAGATTTCTTTCTTAACTACTGATCTACCGTTTCAAACAAATTTGCATCAAAAATCTTTGAGATTCAATCAATTTATTTGTACATACAAAAAAGTTCATGAGACTAGAACATGAAAGACAAGGATCTTTGGTCCATCGGAAAAGTGAGAAAACCCGTAAAAAGAGAAGTAGTTTTAAATAAATCACCAGTATGAACACAGTAAAAATCGGCATAAGAAGACACAAAAACTAATTGAAAAACGAATGAAATCACACGTAAGTCATCGCCCGAGCAGCAGCTTCAGCTTCTAGTCGACCACTTCCAGAAGGACTCTTCCATTGTAGACTTGGAGCAGTTCCATATCCACTTTCTCTTCCATCTTCTGTCCATTGTCTTTCACGTGGAGAATCAGATGATGTTCCTGTTATTCGTGTTATTTCATAACTTCCATCGCTTGGAACTGGAGATTGAGGTGGTTGAGGTGGACGGCATGTTGGTGGTGGTTTTCGAAGAGACATCCGATTATTCATATTATTCATCGGAGTCATATTCCCCATATTTGGGCGTGTCGTCATGTATCCCATGTGTCCCATTGTACCTGGAATAATATGAAAATAATATAAAAATTTAACAGTCACAAGATCCTCTGAATTGAATCAACGAAACGGTCATATAAAAGTTCAAAAAAAATCTTATCAAAAAAAAAATCTTCAAAATCTTACCAATTGGTGCAATTTCCTCATAAACTTCAGAAGGTGGAACTCCATTTTGTCTACTAACAGATACAGTATGATAGGCAGAACATCCATCTCCTGGATTCAATCTCAACGTCGTTGATTCTGAATGTCGTATTGGAATATGTTGTGATCCCATAATCGGTGTTCCACTTCCAACAACATATGATCTCATTGTAGTTGGAGTATGATGGAATAATCGACTTCCAGCATTTGATTGATTTGAATACATCAAAACTGCTGGTGGTCCACCATTTATTGGTTGTTTCATGGAATTGTATGTCCATAAATGTTCCCCAGCCGCAAGAATTGAATCACTCGACATCTTCTTCGATGCATCTGCATTTAGTTGACGTCTTCTGAAAAGAATAAGAAATTGAAAAGAGCACTTTTGAAACTTCTTATTATTGTGTTTTCTAAACTTCTATTGTGCTTTCTGCTTCTTTCCCTTTTCGTGCGCCCAAATTCAATTTATTACCACTTCATTCACATAATAATTGTTCTCAACTTTACACCCTTTTCCTTCTTTTTTTCTATATCTAATGGCCTGCTGACGGTGTGTGACTGATTGTATATCTTACGGATTGTAAATCATGACCTTCTCTTCTCTCCCCTCTGATTCTGAATGCCAGATGAAAAAGGTCCCAGAGTATTTGTGTAACTCCCAGTAGGTGACAATGATGTAACCAACTGTCTTATCCAGTGGGTCAACACTCGAAAACTTAATAATTTGCCTTCTAAGCACTCAAGTTATTCCCGAAGCCTAATTTGGAATGGACAGGGCGCGCTTTTAATTAAACTCAATGTCCCAATGACATATCCAGAATCGAATCGACTCAAGTGTTATGTGCAGTTGGCAATGAGGTTATCGTAAATAGCCGGTTTAACAGAATTAAACAATTGAAGTATTCCGGTACGAATAAACCTTCATATGAATGACTTATAAAATTCGAAATTTCAGTTTTAATTCCCTAGTTACTGTGATAGATCTATAGGCGTCTTACAAACGATTTTTCCTATGTCTGTTTCTTCTGAACATTTTACCCTAGGACTCAAAATCAAGTTGAAGTTGCAACAGGCGACAGTGGAATGAAAGAGTCTAGAGGAAGGAAATAGATAATCAATCACACATATATTCTCGTAGATGATGAATCAGGGCGCGCGTGCAGAATGTCATAAATAACTGATTGATTACCCCAAAACGAACCTCCGGATGCGGCCAATTACTGCGAAACAAACGACGAATAACAAGAAAACTGAAAGAGCAGCGACAGCAATCAAAATATTGGCGGCAATTTGTTGAGTATCTTCTGAATCATAGATGTTTCCAATATCCGATATACTGACGAATTGATTTGATGAGCATTGTTCCGCCTGTAAATTAATTGATTGGATACTTTATTGAAGATTTCGAGTGATTAAAACCTGAAGAAAACCAGTTTGTTTATTGGTTCCCACCGTTTTACTCTTTCTTTTCTTCCCCCAATTCATTTCTACTTTCCATTTTCTCTTCTTCTTCTTCACACCAATTTGAATTTGAATGAGGAAAAGGCAAAAGGGCGCAACACGAAAACGGGAAAAAGTTGGGACATTTGCATAAACGGAGCGGCGGCGACAAGATGGATGATCAAAAGGCGCCAGGAATTCATTGGCGGAAGAATCCCAAGGGAAATTGGGTATGTTGCAACAATGTGTAGTCAATTCATATTCGACGATTGATGGGTGTATAGAGAGTAAAAATAGAAAGAGAGAGAGAGTAAGAGCAACATGTTTCAACTAAAAGTATGGCATCTTATTGTTGATTTATTTGAGATTTTAACAGAAATATAAATCCGAGATATGGAAAATTATGGGGGAAACGTATTAAATCACTCCAACGAGTTCTAATACCATCGTTACTAATTTCATCTGATAAAATCTCCAGAATCAAGAATCCCAAGCAATTCCAACTCTTCATTAGAATCTCCTAAAAACTAATGAAGAGACACTTCCGTTCATTCTTTTCTATTCCCCTATTTCTAATCTACCATATTTATCTATTCTGGACTCATCTTCACTCAGTTTCTTCCACAAACCAACACATTCATCTTTCCTTCAATGAATGGCAAAAACAATTGTTTTTGGCGCAGATGGTTTATGTGTCTTCTTGTGTGGAGAGAAGAAAAAGACGAAGAAGAAGAAGAAGAAGCGTTGTCTCTTTAGCCAAAAAAAAGATATGGTGGTTATAAATTAAATCAGAGCTTCTTCTCCTTCTTTTTCTTCTTCTTTACCCTTCTGTTTTCTTCTTCCCTTGGCACCTCTGTCATAAACATACAGAAATCTTTCTCTTTTCCACAACAAGTGTTTCTCTTGCTGGAGAGCATCCTTCAGATTCTATATGTGTGTGTGTGCAAAAAAGGATTATTTCAAGGAGAAGTATTGAAGACGTTACAACAGTATAATGGTAATAGGCGCAATTGGTTCAAGTGGCTCTCAACTGGTGATGACAATTGTTATGCAAATTAAGAATATGTGTCACTTATTTTTTTGATGACATATGAATGTGTTAATATGTTTTTTCTATTGTCTTATCTAAGCAGGTGATATTCTAGAAAGTGGAAAATTACCAAGCAAAGAAGCTCTATTGAGAATGTATCCACTGACAGAACTTTTTCGGAGATTCAAAAACACAAGTTCCTAGTTGACTCTCTTTCTTTTTTTTTGAATTGGAGCCTATCGAAAAAACGATGAGAAGCACTCTATCAAAAAGTGTTAGAAGTCAGTTGTTTAATGGGGAAGACGGCTGCCATCATTTCCTTTTAACAGGTGCTTCTAATCGTGCATTTTGATCTTGATCGATTAATAAGAAAACGACTACTCACCGGCTCGAACTTCTCATCTGATATCAGATGCCAAATCAGCGAAGGATCCGGCGGCGGTGGTAGATCAAATAATGGAGGTTCTGTGATACAATCGCAAGCCCTCATGTTGTCATTTGCTGGAAAAATAAAAAAGTAAATAAGTGTTTTTTGGTTTGGAAGAGGAAGAAGTAAAAGAGATGAAGTTTATGAAAAGAGAAGAAGAAAACGCTTTGTGTCCATGAGAAACCAAAATCTAACAAGTTGTTGAAATACGGAAAAGAGAGGTGGTACCGAGAATAGAGAGGAAGTCTTTTGAAAAGAGGACAGACTTAAGGAGGTACATAATAATGGAAATGTAAGAAAGAACAATTAGAGAAGAGGTCCTCCGGAAGAGGTCTCGACACGATAACGACCTTGGAATCCCTAAAAGAACCTACTACCCTCAACAGTACGGCTCATTTCAAAACGAAAGGGCGCCTGGGCGTACGCCTTTTCGGATTGGAAACGGATCATCGAACAATCAAAAAGGGGAGGAGTTGAATGGTATAAGATTGTGCGGTAGGTCAGAGTGGTAAACATTAGAAGAAGGAACATGTGAAAATGAAGCATGTTATGGGAAATTGGTTTTCGAAGAAAAAAGAGAAAGACCACCCAAGTCAACGAGTGTGGAGATATGTTTGGAAGGAAGGGGGAAGCTAGTTCAAGAAGAAACGATTGATTCAATGTGACAAGTGGTCGAAAAATTGGAATGTGAGATAAGTAAAAGTTGATGCCACGTCACAGAAAACGTTGCAAACGATTTGGTTGATACAAATTAAAACATTCAGTTATTTAACAGGAAACTTTTCGAAAGTAAAAAAGCTTGAACGTCGATACAGTACAATTCTGAGAAAAATTCTTTGAAAATGTAGAAAATCTTGATGTTTTCGAAGCTCTTTCAAATTAAGGATCGACCCTATAAACATCACAAAGAAGCCTATAATTTTCTCAAGGCATCAAAAACAGTATCATCTATCCACATCTCCTCTCATTTTCTATAAAAGACGCCTACCATTACCGGTGGAAGTTGCCTCATTACGGGATGTTGCGTAAACCCAAAAAGTAGTCGGAATGACAAAAAATGAAAGGGTATGGAGCGGCACGAGTAATGGGTTAAAGGATGTGTTGACAAGCAAGGACACCTTCCGTAAATGAACATGTCACTGAATGAAATGTATAGAAGAATGCACAGAAAAAAGACAAGTGACGAGTTGTTGGGAAGGATTGAATGAGGATTTGTTGCAATTCTCTTTCTTACTCAATCCTCCCATTTCTCTATCTCTTTTTTCTCTTTGATCTCTAAATCCATGGATAACTTTTATTGTCTTTCTCACACACTTCCATCAAATTCCTTTCAACTCAAAAAAAGATCTACCCGTAGTCTCAAAAAGGATTAGATTGTTTCTCTTGTTTTTTGTGTGTACCGGTACGGATTAGGATGTATCGGTGGAAAGAAAAGAAATAAAAAGAAAAGAAGAGAAGAAGAAGGAGGAGGACATGGGAAAATGACTGTACTCTTTGTTTGTTTGTTTGTTTTAGAAAGAAGGACCATTCAAAAAGGATGATTCATTTTTTGAAGATGATTTCCGACGGTTTATGGAGATGAAAAAAAGTTGGTACAAAATTACTATTCAATGAAAAAACTAAAAATGTAAAAGTTGTTTTGAAACTTTCAGGGGTTTTGGAAAAAGTGATAAAGGTCAAGAGTTTTCAGAAAAAAAACCCTCTATTATAAGGGCAGTTCGAAAAATGTTTTCATAACATCTAAACGTTCCTTCAAAATCTTAATGAAAAGCTACAAAGAATATCCATTTCAACCATACAATTTGAATATCCTGGTCAAAAGGAAAGAAAACCATAATGATGCTAAAAGCGTCGAATAAAAATAGGGAAAATGTCCGAAATTTGTGAGAAAAAGCCCATAATAAACGCGAGAAAATTGTTCGAAATTGGCAGTTTTCTCCTCTTTTCGAAGCTAACCTAGACTGTATCTCAATTGGAAACACACCGGTTCATAATTCCGGAAAGTGTGAACGTCAAAACGTACACATTCAAAATGTACTAGTTGATGATGGGTGAAAAGAGGGAGAAAACTGACTTTTTTCTTTTTGCAGTCATCATCATAATACAGCTACTCTCTTTCTCTCTCTCTCTCTCTGTATCGTATAACAATCGCGGTGTGGCTTCCCACACAGAGTAAAAAGAAAGAGAAAAATGAAATGAATTGGATGAGTGACTTCTATTGGTAAATGGATATACGATGCATAAAAGAATAAGGTATGTTATGGTTCGGGTTAATCACATTATTACCGAAAATGAGGAACGGCGGTATTGGAAGATGAAGAAGGTTAAGGGAGAAAAAGAAGGACACATACGGGACAGGCGGCAGTAGAAGAGGAAAGAAGGACAATGTGTGTATCTAGAGGGAAAACGGACCGCCCAGAGGGTCTTCATGGCTCCGCCCATTTCTTCACTATGGTGTAGATGGAAACAGTTGAGAACAAAAAGATTAGAAATGAGCAGGTGTGAGAATAAAAAGATCATAAGAGGGTGCAAAACTCTCTGGGTCACTTTTTTGTTCAAATTCATTCTGGTGGTCTGTGTAGGATTGATGGAGGACACCTGGTTCTAGACAAGGTGAAGGATTCTTTGTTCTCTGATTTTTTTTTGGGAAAGAGATTTCAGAAGATTTCAGTTAAATCAGGGTCTAAAAACAGCCTGTAAGCCACAAATTCAGAATCTACCTTCAATATCACAAATCCCATCTTAACAAAACGTACTACTTTTTCTTAGAAGATGGATAAAATGCCTTCTCTTCTCTTCTTTTTTTCTCCAACTTCAAGTCGAACGAAATCAATTGAAAGCGTGTCAAAATAGTAGCCACTACTTCTAGTGAAGACTCTCCCACTCGAAAAAAAAAACTCGACAGCTATTCTATTCTGGACGCATTCTACTTCTTCTCTGTGTGCCTCATTTCTTCTTTTGGAACCAGAAAAAAAATAGAAAAAGTTGCGAAGAATCAGTTGTTTGAAGGGTCCGTTTCCTGCTTCAGGACGGACGGGTGGTGTCAAGTACACACAACGCCTCAACGAATTCATTTTGCAAACTTTTTCTTTTTGAGTTTTCTTTTTTGGAATTTGAGAAATGAAAGAGGAACACTATCTCTTCTCGAATATCTCTTTTTAAAATTCGAAAAGAACTTCTATTCTTCTCCTATTGTACACCAAAAGGACATAGGACCTACAAACAGAGGCAACTGTCGAACAGTACCTCCAGATGTTCCCAGAAATCATTTACAGCTTCAAGTGTTGTCCATCATTTCTTATGAAATACGACGGGAAGAATCTCCTGATTGTAGCAATAACAATAAACTAGTTGGGTAATGAGTGTGAGGGATGTCTGCTTTTTCCGAATGGAGCAGTGAGCACGCGCAATTTTACGGTAGACTCTCTGTGATTTATGATGAGCAGGCGTTGAGAAAGAGAGAAAGAAAAAGAATCACTTCCTTCTGGTTTATGCAACTGGGATTGGTAACAACAACGTAACGATGATGGATCGGATGGGTGACTAGGGTAGAAAGGTTTGGTTAGTGAAAGTTCAAAAGAGAAATTGGGTCTCTACACATTGGAAACGAAATGAACTCTATGTTTTGTAAAAAAGAAAAGCTGGTTTTGAAAAAGATGATCTCGACTTTTTGAATGGAATGTACAATACTCCAAAGAAGCCAAATTAGAAAAATCTCAAAGTTAAAATAAAATGAGCGGGGATTCAATTTTGCTAAACTTCACACTCTTTCCATAAAACGATGAATCAGACTTGGAGCAATCAAAGGATTTGAAAGAAGGAAAGGCTGAGTCAAAACGGATCGAAAATCTCATTGTGTTCCATTCTAAAGACTCTAAATGTGTCGAAATTTGACATGGACCTCTTTCTCCTCCTCCTCCTACTAGTTTTACTTTTACAACTCTCAACCCAAAACGAAAACTAGGGGGAGATTTCTCTTTTGGAAGGGTGCTAAATGGTTCATTAGGCGTCCGGCGGAGAAGCGGAAAACGGGGGGAAAAGAAGCGCCCGTCTTATTAAATAATGGTTACTCTGCCGCTTCTTCCTAAAGCATTCTTCTTCTGTGCAAAGCATCAGAAAAAGTTTTTGGGGCGGAGAAAAGAAGGAAAATAGAAAGAAGAATGCACTAAATTCAATCACGTCTTCTTCTTCTTCGTCTTCGTGTCCCTTAGCTTTCGCTAGACTGCTTCTTTGAGATTTTCTACCCAAAAATATGTGGGAGAAGAGGGCGCAAAAAATGACACAGAGAATCTCTTAATCCAACCCATTCCAAACAAGAAATGACCAAAAAATGGGTTAAAACTACGCCGGAATAAAAGGGTAAACGAACTTTTTTCTTCATTCTGGCCAAGCCTTTTTACGTTTTATTATGAGCATAAAACCGCCCGTCGGATGGATTCACCTAATCCCTACCTTCTATTCTCCCCAAAAGCGTTTTGAAAGTGTGTATAGTAGTTATTTAGATTCGGAAGGTATTAAGGGAATAAAGTGGATGGTTTGCCACGTCATAATGATCCAAGTATTGCGTCGCGTGGCAATTGACACATTGTTATCGCACCTGGATGTGGAGTACTGTTACGTCAAGTACATTCATCAAGAGAATAGAGAAGTTGAGTGTGTCTTGCCATGACCTCTACAATGTCTTTCCTAACTGACCATTTTATTGTATTGGTCCCTCCTAAAAAGGGTCGGCTTGACAACAAAGAGTCCGTAATTATTGATACTATTGTCGGGTGGCATACAGTGACGCAATCAAACTACCGGAGAGAGACACGGAACAATGAAAAAAGAACTCATAAAAACGAAGAGCGTATGCGCACAGGTGGCACCGAACAGTCCTCCTGACAGCCACCTGGCATCGTGAATAGGTTTAGAAAAGGAGAAATAAAATGAAAAGAAAGGTTTTGAAAAAAAGTTGTGAGCATGTATAACACTTACCAGCTGTCCCTAGTACTAGACACGACATAGAATGTGTGAAGTTGTGTGTTACAGTATCCAAATATTTAAATTTTCAGAAAAAGTTTGACAATGAAGAAATGCAAATATGAAAGCATTCTCATCTCAGTTACACTTGAGATATTTGAAAATTAGTAAGTTTTTTTTCAACACGAATCACGAATTTCTGCGAACGGAAACCTCTTTTAAAACGGCACGGAAGTTTCAAAAAATGGGAGCATAGGCATTCTATTTTCATATAAGGAAACTACTAGTGGAAAACTACGAAAGAAGAAAAAGCACATAAGAATAGTTCGTTAGATTCTCTCTGAAAAAAAAAGTATGAGCTAAAATTTCGGAGCTCCCTCGTTCTTCGAAAACATGTTTTGGCAAAAAACAAACCAAACAAAACCTCTAAACTCATTAGAAGAATGTTTGAAAGCAACGAATACGATTCCATCGGAAATGGCTCCAACTTTTTGACACCTTCTTCTCTCCATAAATGTATCTTTCTTTTCTCTCATCACTTCAAGTGTAAATGGAGTCATGTAGATCAAAAGAAACCGAAATATTGACACAAGTATCATTTCCTCCACAATAAAAACAGTGTGTCGTCCTTCACCTTGATTCTGTGTGGAGCCGCTTGCTCTGAGATGGTCAAGCACATTAGATGAGTGTAGGTAAACAGAAGACGTGGGAAAAAGGAGTTACGTAATGGAGATTTTGTTTCCTTTTGAAATTATGGGCGGTTTCTTAGGAGTTGGAACTAAGGAACATCATATTATTTTATGGCTCATTGAACATCACATTCAATGGGTTAGAAATAGCAAAAAGGAAAGGAATGCGGAGAATGAAAGAGCATGAATGAATGAATGAATGAAAAGTGGTTGTGGTAGGCACTGGGTCCCCTGAGCTCTCAAAAATAATAATCGTGGAGATTTTTGGAAGAAGGAAAAAGAAGAGGAAAAGGAGGAAAAAGGGACGGAAAGGATTGAACTAAGGACCACACCAAAATCAAAGTAAACATTATTTCTCTCATAACTCGGAGATGCCTCCTATCGGATTTCGTTTTTATGATGAAAAGCGTGGGAGGTGTGTTTGTATACAAATTGGATAGAAACATTTTGCCAACAAAGGGAAAGAATTCAAACACTTTCATAAAAACTTTTAGGTAAGAGGTGCCTTTCTAATAGAGGTTCTGTTGTTCCCAGGAAAAAAAATTACTTGAAAGCTTTTTCCCAATCATTAGGTCTCTAACTACCATTCAAATTCCCTTCTTCTCAGAGCTAAGCTCTTTGAGAACAAGAAAATTTAAAATGTTCAACTGTCCATTAAAACATAAAATACCTCTGAGACGGGTTCTCTCTCATTTTTTCACTCCGATACCAATTTTAATGGCTCCTCTAAACCCTCCGATGAACCCGAGTTGAGAGAAAAGAGCACCTGACAAATCGTTTATTTCTGAGTCATGAGATGAGTAATGCAGGAAGAAAGGGACTATGTAAAGACAATTTGACAAGGAAAAAGAAACAAACTTTTGATTCTTTTGTTCTTACCGCCCGTATCGATAGCAATGACACATTTGGAGGAAAGAAGAGAGGTAAACAATGATTCCATGCAATGTTTTTGGCCGTCGGACCAGCTTTATTGACAGATCGAGCAGATAGTTTATGCTTTTTGGTAAATGGAGACCTCTAAACAGGTGATGGAGAATCGAATGTTTACATTCGGATCAACACGTTTGAATATTGGAATACAATGAATAGAAAAAGAGAGAGAGCAAGGTATTATGACACTATTAGAGAGACGGGAACTGATATGAATAGAGACTGTGATACGAAAGTTTGAATAGCATATGAATTATTGTTGGGGAACAGGTTGGTAATATGTTAACTAGGGCTTTTGAAATTGCCAAGGAAAGGAATTCCTGTTCAAAGCTTGCAAATATTCAACAAGTTCTTCATATTTGAAATCAGATGCCTGTGGATACTGATTGTTTAAAGAGATATAAGTCTAATTAGCTCAAAAATATCTCAAAGTTCAAGTACTTCTTGGCCATTAAAAGTTACACAACTAGTCAACACGAGTTGACCTACCTATCTAAACTACCAATTTCGTCCAGTTATTATACCACTAAACGAGGAAACGGATCGTCCTATTCCTCGGAGGGGGATAATCGCACAGTCAAAACATTAAAGGTAAACAAATGGACAAGGCGAGGATTATCATCATGATCATAAGAGACAACACAAACAATTGGAAGAGGAAAAGAAG
The DNA here is from genome assembly GCA_963572265.1 of Caenorhabditis doughertyi. Lineage (NCBI taxonomy): Eukaryota > Metazoa > Nematoda > Chromadorea > Rhabditida > Rhabditidae > Caenorhabditis > Caenorhabditis doughertyi. The sequence goes on from OY751557.1 coordinate 10,877,853, forward strand.
AACGACAGTACATCGGATTTTGATGAAGAACTGGACGACGACAAACAGATGACGACAAAAGCAGTAATTATATCGAGAAAGAAGTCGTGGAGTAAGATGATGAAGAAAAAGAAGAAGAAGAACCACACCTTTTGATCGGTGCAACAACTAACAACTATGTGATGATTATTATCGGGAAAAAAGAAGTTGTTGGAAGAATGAAGAATTTGAAAATAAAGGACCGACTCTTTTCAAGAAAATTATACGATTACGTAACCAAGGCATACAAATAAAGAAAAAAATAGTTGTAAACGATTGTAAATGTACTCTTTTGCTGTGTACACAAAGAAACACGCCTTCAACTGTTCGAAGAAAGCTGTAATCGTTTTTCAACGTAAGTATTTGGAGTTTGAATAGAAAAGTTTGGTCTTGAAAAACTATTATGGCATTACACTTTTTGCACTTTTTTGTAACAAAACAATTTTCTGCCATGAGAGGTGCTCTTCAAATAGAGGTTTCCCTTAATTTTCAATCTTTTTGCTAGCCCTCTCTCGCCAAGGACCCTTTAATCTTATTCCACATTACCGTATCACTTTTTCGCGGTTTTCGGCGATCTGTCATGTTACGCGATATAATCAAAACAAATGGGTGTGCATGATATCTTTTGTCATCTGCGCACGGTATTGTAGATTATTATCTTAAAAGTACTTACACTGTCAAAGTCGGAATAAAACACTAAAAAAGTTATGATGAGTCAGAAGAAATAGATACAAACGAGCGCCGACCTATAAAATAAAGGAAAAAGGGAAGAAGAAGAACACTAGAAGAATCATGAAAAAGAAAAAGAAATGATAAGTACAGAAATGATGCGCGGAGCCCCATCGATCATCATTGTGATCTGTACGCAACACTTGCGCAACCTATCGATTCATCATTTTTGGTAGTGGCGAGAAGAAGAGATTGTCTTCTTCATCTTCCTTTTTGCATCTACCAAAAAGGTTTCATCCATATATTATACATATTTGCAAAAGGTGATTCACAAATGATTTAGGAGTGACAGGAGGAAAAGAAAAAGGGACCGGCTTCGGCGCCTCCTAATTACAAATCATAAGGTAATTTAGTGTGAGGAGCGGAGAGAAAAAGAGTAGACAAGGTGGAACAATTGGAAAACAACATAGATTTGGCGGGTTTTTCTTTCGGAAGAAATACAAAAAACCCTGTTATTACTAGTAGTTATTGGCAAGCTGTTGTTTTTCCGAATTCTCCAGAAATATGAAGAGGAGATGATCTCAAATGCGGGAACATGGAATTCGGAATCCAGTCATGATTAGAGAATCACAAAATATCACGAAAAATCACGAACGACTTAATTTTAGAGCGAGCTAACAAGATCACATAAAGCACATAAATCGTATTCATATGTATCAGATGCAGTGGAACTCTAATAATACTGCATAAAAATAGTCGAAACAAATTGTGAACTTCTCGAATCAGAAGAGTTGGAATAGGTAACATACCCATATTTTTTAATCAAGATAATCTATAATTATTTCAGCAGATGACAAATTATACGATAGAAATCTTCAAAATAGGCCAAGAAACACATAATCCGGAAGGAGAAATAAAACCATCTGACACCTGACACCTGTTTGCTGTATGAATGACAATACGGTACACTTAATCCGTATAATTACCGGAAAGTTTTTGCGAAAAGTCAAGGATACTATTAGAGAGAAGAAGAAGAGGTTCATAATTGGAAATAATTTGCTCTCTGAGAGGGGGGGGGGGGGGGGGAGGGGGGGGGCAAGGCGGCGACGGTTTGTTCTTCATTTTCGCGCATGCACGCCAATAGAAGATGAAGAAGAAAAGTGTGCCGATGACAGTTTCGCTATATTCAATTATGCGGACACTTGACACTTTCGCTGACGGTGAATAAAAGAAGTGAGTCAGGATAGAATAAGAAGTTATACCACTTCAACTTGGTTTGACATCCGGAAGAAATAGTTCTTAGGGTACGAGATAGATAGTGAACTTGGTATAAGGTTCTCTCTCAAATTTGTTGCATCAACTCTCTTCCAATTAATCTCGAATTTCTATCTGATAGGTGAGACCAGAGTTTTCACGTCATATGGTCATTTGGTGGTCAAATATTCAATAACAGACGAGACTGTTGCCACGTCATTGATACTTCAAGTCAGGTAGGTGTGAAAGTGTGAAGGCAGTGAGTTGTTGGTAATTTGATTTGAGAAGGTATCACAATCTGGTGCGTGCCATTCGAGAAGAATATTACAATATTTATGAAGGAATGGTTGGGGAAATCTAAGAGAGTTTCAAAGAGTTTTTTGGCCGTTTCTGAGGAATCAAATACAATAAAAAGTAAGAATTTCTCAGTAGGACTTGTCGTAAATCTTACTAATCAAACAAATCGTTTGTTTTATCACTTTGATCGAACTGTAACCAAGACTCATTGCTTCCACCTAATTACTCATTTTGACCTCATTTGAATTCCAAAAGAAATCAAGGTCTTCTTCTTTTTCTTCATCATCATCACATCATCCTCTCCAGGAACGTCTTCTTATTCTTCTCATCAATCCAATGTCTCCAGCATGTCGAAGGTGTCAATCAGGAGCATATGGTGTGCATGCCCGAAAACCAATTGACTGCTCCTTTTTCCCCATTCCAAACACCCTATCATTACGATTCGACTACAATGGGGGAAACGAAAAAATGTACGATTGTCCTCCCTTTTTCTTTTTTTCACTCTAATCCTATGATTAAGTTCAGGTGTGAAACGATGAACTGACTATGAGTGAATAGGAAAGAAACACTGAATGAGGTGAGAAATTATAATAATACGGGATAGAAATAACTACAAGTCAATGGGAGAAGACACACCTGTTCATTCTAAACATTTTCATGAAGAGAAGAAGCAGAGAAAGTGTTAATGAGGTTGGTAATTATACGGTTATGGAAGCTTTGAAACAATGAAACATTTATTGTTTTGAAGAAAGTCAATGAATAGAATTGGTGAGTTGAATTTGAGGGATTATGAAGGAAATATAAACAAGATAGACATGAATTTGAACTAAAAATTTGATAGAAAGGTAAAACTTCTAATCTCTTGAAAAGATTCTCAAAATTCCTAATTTGAAATGAAAAACACAATTAGACTAATCAACTATACACATTAGCCTTCTGTTTTTAACATTTCTATTATCAGATTACTGATAAAGACGCAGAAAAGGAAGACAACAAAAGAGTCATGTGCTAAAATGAATTCACAAATTAGGTGTGTATTCGGAATTCTCTGGAGAAATGAGCAAGGAAGGGCTCATAACTCAATTTGTGAACTCAGTCGGCGCCATCTGTCAGAATGTTCGAATCATCATTAACAAGTGGCAATTAGGTTGGTTAGTGTTCAGTTTTGAATGAAAGATGGGAATGTTGGGAATGGAATTTCTTAAAGTTCCAAAGATGTACTATCAGATAAAGAACATGAAAGATTTGTTGGTAAGTGAGAAAACGAGAATAATACAAAAACCGATCATGCACGAACAAATAATGAAAGAGAAAAACAAACATTTGAAAGATGAGGAGCTTCTCCCGAGAAAAGAGGAGAATGAACACCTGCAGATTCTTCCCGTTTTATTTTTGTATGTACTTGAAATTGTACACCCCACTGAGTAGATCCCATCCAAGTAGATCCGTCTAATTGTTTTGATGAAAATTTTATAAAGAGATGGATTAAATGTAGAAAACAATAAAATGGTATTCGATTACAGAAAAGATTCAAGAAAATATCAAGAGTGACCGCTTAGTTTTAGATTTTTCGAGAGAAAATATAACTTCAATAAAACTAGTATCCAATGAAGCCATCACAATATGGTTTCTACATGAAAAGAAAACAAAGCAAATATTCAAATAACGTTGCTTATTCCTACAGTCTGTGACAGTTTTTGACATCAAAAGACTGGTAACAGGTGCCAGTACTAATCCTAATCCTTGACAGGCATGTCCGTCAAAAAAGAAATAACATGAGAGAATGCAGTGATGTGCAACGCATCCTTTACTCGATGAGCACCTGTTGCACCGAGTCTATAAATCTTTGAGGTCACCTCCGGTTTCTTCAAAAGCCACACCGACATTATCCTTTCTCTTTATTCAAAACAACCAGAGATTTGATGTTCTTTTGCTCGAAAAATTGAGGTCAGGTGACGATAATTAACATCTTCTAAGCAGGAAAACGATGACATTGAGAAGACGAGATGCTCATAAATTGTTGCTCACTTCATCCAAAATGAGTTGAAGAAGAGAACAGGGCAGCTGGCAGCAATGGGTAAAAGACACCGACAGACTTCCCCCTCCGCAACACACTTTTCTATTGTCAATGCTCAGTGAGACGACGGCAGATTCACGACAACGTGGCAAAATCAATCAAAACATTGTGTCGTGTTTATGGAGCCGTGAAAAGAAAAGAAAAGGCGGATAGATTAAGGGTTTGGAACATTGTTTAGGTATTAGTGAAAGGAAGAATATGGGGGAAATTAAGGAACGATGAACACGGGAAACGTGTTTCTGAAGTTAAATACTGATCATAGGAACGTCTCTTAATTCGAAATTTGAAGCTTTTGAATCTTCAATCATTTTTACTCATTTTTTAGTTATTCGTTATTTCCGAATAGTCCAAGCAGATGTGTTCATAACTATGCAAAAAAGGGAAGATATTCATAAGAACCCACTCAAGATTTATCCGAACTGTGACAGTCGGCGAATGCCTTCAACCATCTTACTATTATCCTAATCGCATTATTATTAACCGCTGTCCAATGACAGTAAATACAAAGTCTTAGAAGAATGTGCCGGCACGCTTCATGTATACATGTTGGAGCTGCGACACGGATTATCGGATAGACAAATATATTATGAAGGTGGCAAGGGAAAGGAAAAAGGAAATTGATAAGGAGGGAACGGAGGTTGGTAGCTAAGGAAAGGGACGACAATTTATTAATTTCCTGAAGGAGATATCGAAATAATGGAACCAAGTATGAGCCAAAAAATGGGAACTAGATGATGAACTGAGAAGAGGGATGGACTCATGAGTCAGTCGGTCATTAGTTGCATAATAGAGCAGTCTGTCACGACATCAAGCATCCGTTGTTCCTATTCTATTCCACTACTCTTCCCCGCATTTTATGATTGTGTAGAGAGGAAGTTGGGATGATGTTGAAACATTTCGAATTGGTATAAACGGACTTTTATGATTTGACTGTGATTGGGAAAGAATGTTTCTGATTGTGACAAGTTATGCGAAAGCCATACTGAGGAACAAGTTGAACAGAAAAAGAATTTATAGACCAAAAAAAGAAAAAAAACCAAAAGAAACTGTTTATCACTTTTTCTTCTTATTCAACTCTTTTTCCTTCTTTTCTGCTTCTTCTTGTTGCTTTTTCTCCAGTTCTTGTCTCTTCTTTTCCGCTTTTCTCACATCATCTGGCACATCAGCAGGTAAAGTATTTGATGTTTTTGATTGAGCTAATTTCAATTCAAGAAAATCTATTTTATCAGATTTTGTAGAAGCTAACTGTTTAGCTTCCTCTTCATCTTGTGTCGTTTGTGTCGTTGTCTTATCTCCCTTTGTTTCTTCATGTAATTTCAAAAACTCTTTTGCTTTTTCAACTTCTTTCCCGGCATCCGCTGGTTTCATGAGTGATTTTTCTTTTGGTTTCTCTTCTTTTTCTTTTTCTTTTTCTTTTTCTTTCGTTGTTTCTTTGTTCGATTTTTGTTCCATTTCATATTCCATTTGATCTTCTAATGGTACCATTCTGACTTTTCCTGTTGCTGATGACTCCAGAACTTTTCTCAACCATTCCTTTTCAGACTTCTGGTAGTCATCCAAATAATCAACAAATCGATAGCGATTTTTTGGAATGTGGATCTTCTTTTTGCTGTAATTATTTGTATATTTAAACTCTATAAAAAAAACTTGTTACCTGAATCGTTGCGAAGAATACCAACAGAAAAATAAAATGAGAGCAGCAAAAAAAGTGGATACAATTGTAATTGTCAATGGAATAGGAACATAATGTTCACATTGTTGTCCAGTATGCCAGAGATCACATAAGCATTCATAATATTCGATTGATTCTCCACGACTTCCAATTCGACATGTTCCGAATCCATTGCAATAAGATGGGGAGCATTCATCTCTGAAAATTTAAACTTTATATTCTTGGGAAGAAAAAACAAAGAACACGTATGCTCGGTCATTCATTGTGAAATATGATTACAAGATAATGAAGTTTTGATTCAAAAAGACAAAAATAAAAAAAGTTCTACAGTAAAGGTCAAATGCTCAAAGAACTTCTCTTCAAACGAGGAAAATTAAAGATTAGTTCTTGTCTGATCGAATCGGGCATTCAGTTCTCAGAAAACGATTTGTGGTTATACAATTCCGTTTTAGCACTATAAAACCATTCTCCCACCAATATAAATAATATTTTCCGCCCCTCTCGAAACTAGTAAACTTACAAGTTGTTCTTCGGCTTGTTTGACATGATGCATGTGCTTATTTATCGTTTTTATCTTCTCGTAATAATGGCGATAGAAAGAACTGTAGTGATTATTCAAAACTTCGAGGGACACAACAAAAAACAAATACGTGGAAACAACGCAACTGGGGAATAAGAAGTTCACGTTTTTATTCTTATTAACCTTTGATGAACGTGTATTAATAAATTGAAAAAATACCTGATCCTTTCTTCAAAGCTTATCTCTATCCCGTCCCAAATACCCCCAAACGTCTTGTTTCTTTTTTGTTCTGATTGGGAAATATCTGAAAATTTTAAAAATTGGGTTGAATTTTACTAAATAGAAAGTGTACCAATAATGTAGTCACCTTTTTACAGTTCGACCTGTTTTCGGAAATGTGGAAGATTTAACGACAAGAAAAAACAGCAATGAAGATGACGTTTCTTTCCTGTTTCTATACTTTTTCTCAGCATTTTGAAATGCTTTGCAATTCACGTACAAAGTCCAGAACAAACTGAAAAATGACTTTTATGGTTTCAACTTCCAACTAGGTAAAAGTTATAAATCACGAGTCAACTGAAATTGATAAAAGTAACTGATTGACAGACTTTGTGATAGTTCAAGTTTTTCACAATACAAGAATAAGGCTCATTCATTTCTACTTTACCAATTATCATCATTCTTTTCTCCTGCTCACTATCACTAATCAACTTTGACCTGCAACCGTATTTTAGAAATTTCGGAAAATTTGGGAAATTCGATGACGTCCTGTGTTTCGAACAGATCATTTCGTGGCGAAACCCCGCGAAATTCAAAAGTGATAAGAAGAGCAGCACTGAGTCTTTTTAACTGATAATGATAGACAAAAAGAGTTGATGAGATGGAAGAATAAATTGAAGAGAAAATGAGAAAGAAGACAAAGAGTAAAGCGGCCACCGGTTGTCGCTATTTTTAGACACTTTCTCTCTTCTTTCGCTTTCTCCGCCTTCTTCACTTCTTTCCATTTTCAGCATCATCAACTAAATGAGTACTATCTAATCATGAAATAGAAAAAAAGTATTTCTGTACACTTGATTGTTTATTCTTCTCACTTTTTTTGTCTCTTTTCCCAGTGGTCATTTCCACGATACTTTTCAATTTAACTTCCATTCTTTTTGTTGATTGTTTTCTTGTTGTCATTTCAATTCTTTCTAAAACTACTGTCTCTTGCAGCTCATCTCTTTTTATTTTTTTTTTCATTCTTCAGTTTCAATGACCAAATTATGGATTCTTCAAAGACTTCTTCTTCTTGTATTTTTTTAGACCGAAACACTTATGATTCTTTTAAAATTTAATGAGTGATCTGACATTGAGAAAATTGAAAATCAAATCAAAAAAGCATTATTTGATAGAATTTATCAAAAAAAAAGACGCCACTACGAATCAGTATTTTATAGTCATCAATTTCGAGTATGATGTGGGTTATTACTGAAAAATTAACGAATTTCTAGCTACATAATTTTTTTGCTTATTACTGTAATTATCGGTTTTCTCAAGACACATGTCTTATTCAAAAGCAATTTTGAAGAATCTATTCTATTGAATTTTCATGAGAGGGAGTCTACATATATATGAACTTTGTTGTGTAAGATCAGTTACAAATAAACTTTCGCATAGGGTACTCTTATGTTAGAGGGGTTCATTCTTTACGAGTTTCTTTCTGCGATGATTTTTTGAACTCTCATCCAATTTTAGATTTCTTTATTCTTCAAACACTCTCCATTTTTTCACAAGCTTCTTCCATGTCAGGAACTCTCCCATTCATTGTCCACCCAACACTTTTAAAAGGGCGAACTGATGCGTGAACAATTCGAAAATAGAACTCATCTCACAACGTCATCACCTTCTCATGAGTCACGGTTCCTCTTATAAAGTAAACTTCTTCTTCTTTTGTCTTTTTGTACGATTTATCAATTTTCCTGTTGATCACAAAATCAGTGATCGAGCTTGAGCCCAAAATAAACAATGACTCGTGGGAAGGAACACTTTCAGTTCTTTTATGATTCAGTATTATGCTCATTGGTTTCATTATTATGCGAGTGTTTACAAGACATATTTTGCAGAAGTTCTGTTTTTTCATTTTCTCATTATTTTTTTTATTAAGACTACATTGTTATGCCAATTTTGCAGTAATTAACTATGAATGCTAACTAGAAAAATCGGTCTAAAAACAAAAATGTTTTTGTTCGATTTAATTGTGGTCATCCTGGTTTCCGTTGAGCTTCTACTTATTTCCTAGCACCATGTATCGTAGTTCTGATTCGGTTGGGAGACTGCACCACAGTTAATGAAAGTGGTAGATCACACAGTAATAAGATGATCCGTTTTCCAGCACAACTGTAAAGTCTCAATGGAAACCAATTCATAAACAGTAGGCCGTCTAATCAGAGCTTACGGTTCGTGAAGCTTACGGAAAAAGATACTTTTTACAAATCTTTGAACTTCGGAACAGTTAACTAATTGCCACGTCATAGTGCATATCCGGTGGATTTATTCTAGAAACACCCTCCTCGCCTTCTTCTCCTTCTTCTCACGCCATCATCTCCATTTCGGGAGATGCATGCGTTAAGCACCATTTGAAACAACGACTCAAGTGGTGGGCGTCCTCTTCTTGTCTTCCAATCTCATCATATCGTTGCTCTGTTTTCTTTCCGATTCTTTATTCTTCTTCAGCTTCTTCTCGATTTTCGTGGTCATCTCTTGTCCCATTTCTGACGTAGAAGAATACGTGTTTGTGTTTGCCCTCTTTCCCATCCTCACATCCCAAAAAAAAAAAGGAAAATGAACGGACGGATGGATCGTTTACTGTGGATATCATATTGAATATGAATGTTTTGACTGAAATTCGAAACCGATTCTCTCTAAACGACCCTATATCTCCCTTCGAAGCGCGGGAAGTGGGTGGCTTCTAGTCTCATCGAGTCTAGAGTTAAACTGTTTTTTATTATTCTGAGACATCCGCTGACTCATGTTCCTATGTTCTTTTCAATTTCTGAAAGCCATTTGTTGGTAATTAGAGACCTTGTAGGTTTTTTGGTTTTGCAATTGCTTTTTGAGCTCGTGGGATACTAAAGGATTATTTTCCTGGGAATTCCAAAAAATGTACAGGTTCAATTCTTCCGAATACTGGTTGGTTTGTCCGCTTTCCTATGTAAATGGTTTTAGATACAGCTGTAGCATTTCTGAGCTAAACCTAATCCAAATACTTTTCTGAACTTCAGTATAATGTTGAAAAGATCGTTTCAAAAACTACAATCAGAACAGAGGGAACTCAAAGGCTTCAACATGGAAAATCTACCTACTACTTTCCTCATCTTCTTATTATTTTTCTCTCAGAAACCTGATAGCCATTACTTTGCCATCCACGCCCTTCCATCCATTTTTCATCTTCTTGTTCTTCTTTTCTTTTTTCATTCCCACGTATTCAGTTTTGTGTTTTTACCTCTAAAAAAACTACAGTAATCATCCCGGAAGACTTCTCTCCTCTCATCATAATCTTGTCCGGTTTTATCAAAAAGAACTATAATCTGTTTCACGGAACCAGAGCAAAGAACCTTATCAATTGACGTTAATAAGGAGAGAGAGAGAACCTGATCTTTATAAATGTTTTCTCAGTATATCTTATTTTTCTTATTTCATTCTAAAACCAAATTTCACTCAATTCCAGCCTAAACCTCCTCAAATGATGGGCTCAAAAGCGCGAGCACGAAGGCGTTGCTTTACTCCATTCCTCAGTTTTTTCGTTCTTGCATGTCTTTTACAGTACTGCACAGCCGGAGTGACAAAGAATAATAGTTGCAAGAAAGTTGGTGAGTGAGTCTCGGAAAGTAATGAAGCAAATAATTGGATTATATTTCAGGAAGTGAAGAGTTGATAGATGAAGAAGGATGTGATTTAATGATCATCCGAATCAATAGATGTAGTGGTCACTGCTTCTCATTTACATTTCCAAATCCACTAACCAAAAAATATTCAGTTCATGCGAAATGTTGCAGGATGGTTGAGTGGGAAATGGTAAGGAATCTCTAGTGTGCCAGGATTTCATTCATTTTTTCATTTCAGCTCGAAACAGAATTGAAATGCTCAGAAGGAAGTCGAAAACTTCGAATACCATCTGCAACTCAATGTGAATGTTTTGATTGTCTTGTTCAATAGTTTTCCATCTCTCATTCTGAATCTCTTCTTTTTGCATAATCATTTTAATTTATTTCTGTATTCTCGAAACAGTTCCAGTGCCATTAAATTCTCCTGAAATCTCTTCTTCCTGCTCTTTTCTTTTTGTTTATATAATCTCGTTGTTACGGGCAACCAAAAACTGTAAAATCACAAAAAGCAAAAGAAGGATGACCGATAGTCTCATATGAAAATGAACAAAACAAAACACTTCCAAGTTGATCTCTATGTATTTTTGCGTCTCACATTTCCCCTCTCCCCACATCTTTTCTGCCAAAAAAAAACAACTTTTTTTTCGAAATAAACAAATGATTCTGTTGATTGGATGGCATGAACTGTAGCCAATAGAACAAAGGAAAAACGAATGTGTGTCATTCCGTTGCCTGTACTGTACTCCGCTTCTGAATTCAAATTCCTTTCATACTTTAAATGTTTTCATTAGAAAAAAAAGACCCTAATAAAAATGTATTTCTATAACCTCGGTGGGACACTCGTTTCATTCAACATAAAGGATCTGTAGTTGTTCGCTTTAAACATGTCGTCCATAATCATAAACTTTTGATTTCCAATCTGAATATTTCCGAAAAGAAAATGAAGAGCCACACGTGCACTATCTGATTGATCCTCAGCAAAGTAAAATCCAGCAGTTTCATCTCGTCGGAAAACTTCCTGAAAATGTCTGATTAAATGAAACAGACTGATGCTATTTGAAGCAATGGGCGAAACAAACCTTATGTTGAGTAACTGCATATTTTGACCGTATCGCCATGAAACTCTCAACGTCATTTTTATTTTGATATATCCGAATTAACCTCAATTGTTGAACACGAACTAAAAATGCAATAACCAAAGCTAAGGCGATGGATGGGAGAGCAACGAGAACTCCAAGTTCTTCTGCGTCTGTCACCAACTTTTGCACAAAATCGAATCGGTTTGAAGGACTATTCGTATTGATATCAAATGCGAAGACAGCTGAACCAGCTATAAAGCAAGGTAGAAATGCAGCTGTCATATAGAATGTTCGGGAAGCACCTATAAACCAATTCAGTTAATCAGTAGTTTTTCTAATTGAGATTCTAACTATAAACTAACCAACATCTCTATAGATTAATGTCCATTCCTTTTCATCGACTCGATCTCTTTCGTGTGCTTTTCGAATGTTGTCCGCATCGAAGTTATCCCTCTCTTCCTGAAATTTCAGCTCTAGATGTAGAATTCTTCAGTTCAACTCACAGCTAATAGAAAACTTTTAACCTTCTCGAAAACACTCGATGAAGGTCGGGAGGTGCTAAATCCACGTTGTATTGTATTATGACTGATAGTCAGAAGACACCGCGTTATCATTCTAAAGTAAAGAAAATAACAACTTTAGGACTTCTCCGAAAGCGAAATATGTCTGTGAGACTAATGGGTACTCGGAAAGAAGAAGTAGAAAATATTCGAAGAACTAAGCAAGTTTATTAAACAACATTAAATTCTGAACATTATAACAACATGAGACAATTATCACAGTATTTACAAGATTTCTTCCAAAGTTTGGATTGTTCCGTAAGCATTCTTAGCTTCTTGTGTGAGAGCAGCATTTCCTGGACGAATTACAAGTCTTGTCTGAAGTCCCGCCTTTTTAGCTGCCGAAGCTTCTCCTTCGACGTCAGTCAAGAATAGAACATCCTTCGGAGGCACACCAATTTGTTCACAGATTTTCAGATAGGAATTGCTTTCTCCTTTCAGTCCAATGTTTGTATCGAAGTAACCATATAGAACCTGAAATATCGCGCATATTATTACAATCTGGCTCGTCTAAATCGAACAGACTTTCGTCATATCTCCTTCGATAGAATTTGCAAACAGAAGCTTTTGTGCATGAACGGACCCCGACGAATAAATGTAGATTGGAATTTTTCGATCTTCAACAATTTGAAGAACTGGCAGGACATCGGGATATATGCTAAAGGCCCCTTTTATTGGAATGAAAAAATCGTTATAAGAATTCACTCACTGTCCCTTAACTTCTCCTTTTTGGTAAGCCTCTTCCCATATGAGTCCCTGGAGAGCTTTCATCGGCGTCAACTGCAAAATTATTGAATTTTCACTCAACGCAACTCAAATGTTTGTAATTCAAGTACTTTTTTGTCCCTTTTAATCCAGTGTCGCACATTTCTCGTTACATCCTCAATGCACTCTTGTTTCGTCTCGCGGATTCGCCTGCAAGTCGCGTAAATTGAATTAAAAGCTGTGCAAATCAATACGGCACTAACACAACGGCCACATCATGATCCTGTTGTTGCTCCGCCACACGTCTCAGATCTCCAAGAATGATTTGGGTTGCTGGCTTGTCGTAGTGCTCCTCCAAGTATTTTCCAACATTGTCGAATGCGTAGGGAAACAACTCATCCTGCAAAATTGTTAATTTTTAAATTTTTTAGAAATAAACTAAAGAGTGAATAACGACCTTAACGAATGAGATACTGGTAATAGTGCCTTCGATGTCTAGAAGCAATGCATTGAATTGTGTTGTAGAAGTGTTAGCCATGACTGAAATGTGACTACAATTTAGGAATTCGCTCTATTTTAAGTGAATTCGTAATGAAAGTGACAGTGAATAATTATGTTTTTGTTTTTTGTCTTGATGTTTGACACAAAATCTTAGGAAAAGTGATGACATTTTCTGCACCAACTAACTAGAAATATTGATTTGCAAGTAGAGTGCAACATCATTATAGGTGGGTGTGGTGATAAACTGATAAGAGCCGAAGAGATAGTTTCTTAATTGAGTTTTTGATTTTGATTCATTTGAGATTTGAGGCATAATTTCAAAAACTTGAGAATCTTTGTTCTTGAATTTTTCGAACAGTGACTATGTTATACTTATAAAAAGTTAAGAAATTCTCTAATAACTATTTTTTCTAAACTATAGAAAGACTCGTTTTAAAAAAAGTAAGTGAAATATGAATAAAGGTTTCGGTTTCGAGAAAATAATCAGTACAAAACTAAAAACAGCAAACGTGCTCTAGCGCGATGAATTTATTTTTCGGGCCAAAATCCACTTTACTTTTTTTCCAAACTCATTTCAATAAAAAAGATGTTCGAAATAGACATTTCCATGTTTTTTACAGCTTGATGGCAAAATAAAATATGGGAAAGCGGAACTTCTACATTATCCTCAGTTTGGGAGTCTTTTTGACCGTCTCGCTCTACTTGTACAATGGAATCGAAACAGGAGCAGAAGCAATAGCAAAAAGACAGGTTTATTTCAAATATCTATGAAACTCTTGTGCTCATACAGTTTAAGTTTACAGCAATATGTAGATGATTTACGAAAGAAAATAGGGAATCTCGAGCACATCGCAGAAGAAAATGGGAAGACAATAGACCGGTTAGAACAGCAAGTTCGACAAGCAAAGGCTGAAAAGTCCGTCGATTTTGATGAAGAAAAAGAGAAAACAGAAGAAAAAGATCAAGAGCAAGAGAAGGAGAAAGAGAGAGATATTGCACCGGTACCTGTTAGAGGTAATCGAGGCGATATGGCACATATTCATCAAGTACAGAAGCATCATAAGCCAACTCCTCCAATGTCTGATATCTGTAGTATTCGTGAAAACGTCAGCGTGGCTCATTCAGATCTTCAGGTAATAATTATATTATTCATTTACTAAAGCATTTAAATCTTTCCAGATGCTTGATCTCTATGACACGTGGAAATTCGAGAATCCGGACGGTGGTGTGTGGAAGCAAGGATGGAAGATAGAATACGAAGAAGACAAAGTAAAGTCTCTGCCTCGTCTTGAAGTTATCGTAATCCCTCATTCCCATTGTGATCCAGGATGGATTATGACTTTTGACGAATATTATAACCGTCAGACTCGTAATATTCTGGATGGGATGGCGAAACATCTCGGAGAAAAAGACGAAATGCGGTTTATATATGCGGAAATTTCATTCTTCGAAACATGGTGGAGAGATCAAACTGAAGAGACAAGAAAGAAAGTAAAAGGATATCTGGAAAATGGAAAGTTCGAAATTGTAACTGGTGGATGGGTTATGACTGATGAAGCAAATGCTCATTATCATTCGATGGTTACGGAATTATTCGAAGGACATGAGTGGATTCAAAATCATTTGGGAAAGAGTGAGTTTTGACATGCATGTCTATAATATAATAACAGGGCATTATTTCAGAAGCTGTTCCGAAAGCTCATTGGTCTATTGATCCATTTGGATTGTCACCTTCTCTTCCACATCTGTTAACTTCTGCAAATATAACAAACGCTGTTCTACAAAGGTTTTGTACTTTAGAACAAATTCAATTATTCTCATTTATTTCAGAGTGCACTACTCAGTAAAAAAAGAATTGGCTCTGAAGAAAAATCTTGAGTTCTACTGGAGACAACTATTCGGTTCAACGGGACATCCGGATCTTCGGTCTCATATCATGCCGTTCTATTCATACGATATTCCACATACATGTGGACCAGAACCATCTGTTTGTTGTCAGTTCGATTTCCGAAGAATGCCAGAAGGAGGCAAATCGTGTGATTGGGGAATTCCACCACAGAAAATAAACGATGAAAATGTTGCCCAAAGAGCTCAGATGATTTATGATCAATATAGAAAAAAGAGTCAACTTTTCAAAAACAGTGTTATTTTCCAACCCCTCGGAGATGATTTCAGGTTAGATTTAGATTTTTTTCCAAGACTATTTATCAGAATAAATTTTTTTCAGATATGACATTGAGTTCGAATGGAATTCGCAATATGAAAACTATCAAAAACTTTTCGCATATATGAATTCGAAACCAGAATGGAATGTTCATGCGCAATTTGGAACTCTTTCGGATTATTTCAAAAAACTCGACGCAGCAATTACTGAGTCCGGCCAAAACCTTCCAACACTTTCAGGAGACTTTTTCACTTATGCGGACAGAGATGATCATTATTGGAGTGGTAAGCTAATACTTTCATGTACAAGCATGGCTTCGATCGATCTTATAGGTTATTTCACATCTCGTCCATTCTACAAACAACTCGATCGTGTCCTTCAACATTATCTCAGATCAGCTGAAATTGCTTTCAGTTTGGCAAATGTAGAAGAAGAGGGAATGGTTGAGACGAAAGTCTTTGAAAAATTAGTAACTGCTCGTCGTGCGCTCTCACTCTTTCAACATCATGATGGGGTCACAGGAACTGCTAAAGATCATGTTGTTTTGGATTATGGACAGAAAATGATAGACGCTTTGAATGCTTGTGAAGAAGTTCTTTCCGAATCACTTGTCATTCTTCTCGGTATCGATTCGACCAAGAAGATGGAGATGGACGAAAAAAGAGTAAACGAAAATTTGTTGCCTGAGAAACGGGTCTATAAAATTGGACAGTGAGTTAGAATACTTTTCAACAGCAGTAATTCGGACTGTAAGCGTACCAATTTTCAGAAATGTAGTTCTCTTCAATACATTGTCCCGAAATCGCAACGAGCCAGTATGCATTCATGTGGATTCTGTCGATGCAGGAGTTGAGTCAGATCCTCCGGTGACTAGACAACAAGTCTTACCAGTAATCGGATACAGTGAAGATAATAAGAAGATTACTGTAAAAGATGGAGTTTTTGAATTGTGCTTCCAAGTTTCCTTAGGGCCAATGGAATCTGTCAGCTTGAAACTTGTTAAAACTACGTCTCCAACCAAGTCTAAGATCAGAACCAATTCCGACATTCAAGTGTACGTAAACAATATCCGAAATATGATTTTGTATTGTTAATCATGTTTATTTCCAGGGATAGTAACTTTAAGAGATCATCATCATCCGGAGACTTCATTGTTCAAAACGATAAAGTGAAAGCTGAATTCGATGGGGAAAACGGAATGATAAAGAAAGCAACAAGTCTGGTTGATGATAAACCAATCGATTTGAATTCTCATTTTGTTCACTATGGAGCACGGAAAGCTAGAAGAAAGTGTAAGTGTATTTATTGACTGAAGATTATTATTATTATTATTATTATTGGAATAGAATTATTAGTTTGTGACTGACAAAATCCATTAATAGAAATAACGTGCGGCACGTTGAGTGGCTGCAAATGGAAGACGGGAGACAGTTGGTCCTTGATAAACTGTTGGAGATGACCCGAATGAACCCATGGCAAGAGGGATTACCATGGGATAGCCAGAAGTTTCTGAAATACTTTCCGAAATGAAAAGTAATCAGATTGAAAACTAACTTGGATACATTGGGTAACCGTTGAGAACCATCGGTTGTCCACTTCCCATTCCCATTCCCATCATATTAGAGGCTGCGAAACGAGGCTTGTTGTACATACTAGATCCATATGTATCTGAATATAAAAATAGAAATGCGTAGGTCCAAAACAGAGCATACCCATTCCCATCATGCTCCCAGAAATACCATATGGCATCTGTTGCATACCATGCATACTTTGAATAGCCTGCATTCCTTGAAGACCTTGAAGTCCTTGGAAACCGCCCATCATCTGGTTTCCCATTCCAGAGTAATATGGGCTTGCGCTCATTCCTGGGCGACGAATGTAGACTTCGTCACGTCCGTATGGACTGCCGTAACCAGATTGCGAACCAGAAGAAGAGTAGACATTATAAATGAAGGGATCCGCTAAATATTGCGGTGTTACAATTAGTTGAACACACAAAGTTCTCACCTGAAACAGCAGTAGAAGCCAATAAAATCACAGCTATACAGAACATTATCGCTTCGATGTAGAAGCGATAAATGATACAAATCAGCAGGGGCAATATGATAAACAAGAGATTGAAATAAGACGATTTAGGTCAGGATGCATCCGTTCTCCTCTCCACCTCTCCTCTTTTTTATCCTTTCTTATCCTTCTTTTCTACTCATCCCTCTCTATCAGGCTTTTCCGTTAATTCTTTCTTGTTATTAGTTACTCTAAATGCTTTTTTCTTTCAGTTGCTAATGGAAATGAAGACAATCCGGCCGGCGCCTACCTGTTCCTCCCTGATGGTGAAGCAAAAGAACTCAAAAAACAAGCCTCCGATTGGGTTGTAGTTGAAGGAGATCTCATTCAAAAAGTGTTCGCAACTCCAATTAACGATTTGAAGATTCTCCAGACATACACTCTTTATCAAGGGCTTCCATGGGTTGATTTAGACAATGAAGTGGATGTTCGTTCGAAAGAAAACTTTGAATTGGCATTGAGGTTCAGTTCTTCAGTAAACAGTGGTGATGAATTCTTCACTGATCTCAATGGAATGCAAATGATCAAAAGACGAAGACAAGCGAAGTTACCGACCCAAGCTAATTTTTATCCAATGTCTGCTGGTGTGTACATTGAAGATGAATCTACGAGAATGACGATTCACTCAGCTCAAGCTCTTGGTGTTAGTAGTCTCGCTTCTGGGCAAATTGAAATTATGCTCGATCGGAGACTCAGTTCAGATGATAATCGAGGTCTTCAGCAAGGAGTTAGAGATAATAAACGAACCGTGGCTCATTTCCGTATTGTTATTGAACCAATGTCTCCAACAGGTTCAAATAGAAAAGAAGAACGAGTTGGATTCCATTCGCATGTTGGTCATCTTGCTACATGGTCTCTCCATTATCCGATTGTCAAAATGATTGGAGAAACGACTCCAAAATCAATCTCATCGAAGAATTTAGAACAAGAGATAAACTGTGATCTACATGTAGTTACGTTCAGGTGAGTTTTAGTTATATATCATCTTTCAAGGGAATCATTATTCCAGAACGCTAGCCTCTCCCACAAATTATGAAGCTAATGAGCGATCAACTGCGGCTGAAAAGAGAGCTGCTCTGGTAATGCATAGAGTCGTTCCTGATTGTAGATCTCGTCTAACCATTCCGGATACATCGTGTCTTACATCAGACATTGAAATTGAACCAATGAAATTGATCTCCACATTGAAATCTGCTCGTCAAACATCTCTAACTAATTTGTATGAAGGGCAGAAAGCAGAGCAATTCAAATTGCAGCCAAATGACGTTTCAAGCATTCTTGTATCATTTTAATTTATTTAGTTTCTTTGTATTTATTGTTGCATCCTCCACTGTGATTCATGGGTATTTTAAAACAACGTAATTCCATTTTTTGTTTGAGCTGTTGTAAATAAACCTATTATTTGATTGTGATTCTTGCGACTTCAAACAAAAACAAGCATAAACTTGATTCAGTTTCAGACATTGAATATGGGGGAAATCGAGGAATTATAAAGACTTTACTGATACAGCTTGATATATAGAAGTTACTATGTTTCGTTTTTCTCGTTAATTCAAAGGAATCTCGTTTACAAGGCAGCATGGGAGTTCTTCTATGAACTTCCATAATCAATGAAAATGAAATATTCTTGAAAACTGGGATAAAATGTTTCGAATTTCAACTGCAATATAATAATCCAACCTTCCTCTCTCTCTCTTTTCTTTACTCTCTTCCGAGTGTCGACTCGTTTCCATAACAACTCAAACCTCCTTCTCTCGACGACGGCTTCTATTTTCTATTATTTTCTCTCTTCTATTCCAACTCACTCTTACTTGTCAATTAAGTACTCCTGGGATCTAAAATGGCACCATTTTCTGATGATAAAATGACTGTAAGTGAATCAATATCAGACTCAATAATTAACAAACTTCCATATTTCCAGAATCGAAGTACGGCAAGAAAGGTACTGATTGATCAATCAAAACAACAACAAATAAGCTTAATTAGTGGATTTCGAGGTGTGGCAAGACATTTGAAAAGTGTTCTTACTGTTGAAATGTAAGAAGGAAAGGTAAAAGAACATATGATTGAATATTGAATTACAGAAACACTGAGCCGATAAATTTGAATACTTTGGATGATGTTCGAATGATAATAATTCCTCAACCGAAATCTGCATTTGGAACTGGAGAGGTTTTTTAATATTTTTTCTGATATGACTCAAAGCTCTCACTAATAAATTTCAGATAGAATCCATTTGGAAATTTGTTGAAGAAGGTGGATGTTTGATGATTTTGTCCGGAGAAGGAGGTGAAAGACATTCATTAAACGAACTAATTTCAAAGTATGGAATAACAGTCAATAAAGGTTTTTCAGTTTTCCAAATGAATCTTATATTTTTTCAAGTTGCAGACTCTGTGATCCGAACAGTTTTTCTGAAATATTTTGATCCAAAAGAAGCTCTTGTTGCGAATGGAGTTGTGAATAGATCAATTGCTGTGGCAGCAAAAAAGAATGTGAGCACTGAAGCTAAACAGAATTCACAGTAAGACTGTCTACTTCAAATAAATTCCCTCGATAATCAATAACTCTTCAGAACTCTTTCATTCATTTATCCATACGGATGCACTTTGGATGTTAATAATCGTGTTTCGAATGTTGTTCTCTCTTCTGGAAGCACTAGTTTCCCTACTAGTCGCCCAGTTGCTGCATTTCATGAGACTAAAATGAATGAATTTGTGAGTTATTTGATATTTAATTTTTTTTCTATTTCTTGAAATTCAGAAAAAGAAAGGTCGTGTCTGTGTCGTTGGATCAGTTTCAATGTTTCATGACACATACATAGATAAAGAAGAGAATGGAAAGATATTTGTAAGTGAATTTTCTGAAAAAAAAACTTCTTAACTCTGTAAACTTCAGGACACATTCGTAGAATATCTTGTCAATGGATTCGAACTAAACACAATTGATGCAGCTGAACCGGAAATCAGTGATTACACTAATATTCCAGATCATATTCACATGTCTCAACAGATAAAAGTATTTTAAAATTGATGAATCCCAAGTCCGATTTTCATCTATTTCAGGTTTGTATGTACGAAGGAGAGTTGGATTCAGCTGTCAGCTCTGATTTTATGAAAATATTGGATAACTCTCTTCATACATTCAGTTTGAAACATTGGCCAATGACATTACGGTAGGTTAATTGCTGAATCGGTTATGAAAGTTCATTTTTATTTTAGTTTATATGAAGCTCTTCGCCTCTCTCCTCCTCCACTAACTCTAGTTGAACCACAGTTTGAACTTCCAATGCCACCATTTCAACCGGCTGTATTCCCACCAACATTTCAAGAACTTCCAATGCCTCCTCTCGAATTATTCGATCTTGATGAACAGTTCAGTTCAACAGAAGTTCAATTATCTCAGTTGGCAAATAGAAGTGAGTTCTACAGTAACTGTAGTAATTCGCAATCCGATATTTCTCAGGCAATGAAGAAGATCTCGTATTTTTCATTGAGCGAGCAGCGGAGATTACTGGGTTGGCATCTGAATTAACTCGAAGTGAACGTACTCCAAAGAAAATAATCGAGCTGGCAGTGAGCAAGTTGATGATGTTTAAAAGATCAATGATGGATGGAGAGATTGAAGTTGCATCCCCATTCGATATGGGAGAAGATCATAATCACGAGAGTTTCAATCCGAATGATGAAATGGACGAGCAGTTATTCTCTGACATGGATGATTATGATGATTTGTAACTTTTTTTCACGATCAGCAGAAAATGAAAATTTTTAATTTTTTGAAATTGTTCGGCTTGGGTGGGCACAATTGAAAAGATGAGAAAAGACCCGATAATGAGAAGAAGAAGGTTTTAAAATACACTATCAATAAAATATTAACATGAAGGAAAAAAAAAGAAAAAGAATGTTTGAGTAAAAAAAATCTGAATACCGGGTGAATTCAAGGGCGGGAAGAAATCAAAGAATGCGTGTAACGGGGAAAATGAGCAAAAGAATTGAAGGAAACAAGAAATTACGACAAAAGCCTAACGATAAAAAAGAGAATCTAGGCTATCAGCTAACGGAATCTGAATAAAAATATTTAAATTTACTTGAACTTCTTCACGTAAACGTAGTATCCGAGTCCAGCAACTCCGGCTACTGCGGCCACTGTCACCACGTTTCTAACAATATCTGGATTATTATGAATCCATGTAGCCAAATCACTCGATTCATGATCTTCTGGAACTTGTTTAGACTCCTCAACAACAGTCGCTTTAGAAGATGGAGCTTGATGAGCGGATGGTGGTGGAACGAAAGAAGGTTCATGCTCTGGTTCCAAAACAGTTGGATCATTGTGCTCTTCTTCGACTTGAGCCTGAATAGGAATACATATTAAAACATAAACTTAATTTATGTTATTGTTAATAATATTAATTTAATATGACTTACGGAAATTATTGGAATAGCAGCAGCGATTCCAGCCACAGCTGGGGAAGGGTCTGCCAATTTGGCTGCTTCTTCTTTATCAACTTTCTCAAAATCTCCTGGATCTGAATCAAGGCTTTGGCGAGTGGCAAGCGGAATCAACTTTGGCTCATCGTGACCTTCTTCGGTACCATTATTTGAATCCAAATCAGTGGCAGCGAGACTGATTGGTGGACTTGGCTCCTTAACAAAGCGAGAGAGATCCTCAGCTGGGGTTGGAGGCTGGAAGACAAAAAAGATTTATTGAGAGCGCATTTTGAAAACTCACTCTTGGTTCTTCGTCCTTCTCTTCGTGATCATCATTTTTTGGAATATCGATATCTTCTTGTCCATAATCCTTTTCAACGACCAATTCTTTTGGTGAAGTTTCTCGTTCTTCAGACATTTTGACTGTGTCACTCTCCTGAAAACAAAGGTAATCAATGGAAAAAATTTATTTTTCTAAACACGGCAAATTTCCAACTTTTATGGACCTTTGGTGTACGAGATATTGACCGAATCGAGAACGGTCGACGACGTTGAACGATTGGAGATGAGTCGGAAGATTCAGAATCAGACATAGTACAAGTAAAGTGAAAAGAATCACGGAATATTGGATGCCAACAGAGTGAAGAGAGAAAAAGAAAGCAGGTGAGATTGATGTGTTGTTCGGATTGACTTGAGGAGAGTTGGGGCCTATGCTTTTTGCGAGAAATACGAATGAAAAAAAAAGAAAAAGATAATAGAAAAAAGAGCAAAAACGACATGTGGCAGAAGGGGAAATACGGGCGAGTAGAAAGGAAATATGAGAAGAACGCATGATGACGGTGGATAAGACGGATGTGATAGGAAGGAAACAGCGGGAAAAGAGATAACTTATTCCCCCGCCTAAAAAAATGGATTCTTCAGTCAAATGTAGGTCTGGAGGTTTCATTGATACTTATGATATTAGTTTTGGCGACAGCGAGTAGCTAATAGAACATACTGTTTTCCCAAATGTTTGTTGACAAAAAATGAAAGAACTGATCACAAATTATCTGGTAGAGATCAAATCGAACAAATGTCGATCGTCGGCCTCAAATGCTACCATCTGACATGGCGAAGGAGTTACCCACTTACGACCTTTTGTCACGCGCCTTTCTTCCTTCCAAAACGTTGCTTCTTCCTCTAGTAAACAAATTCGAAAAGAAATGAACGCTTTTTGTACTGATAAGGTTTAATACTTCTAGTTCTAAAATTCTTCAAGACTATTTCGAAGACTGAACGAGTTATTCAACCGTTATTGAGATAATTGAAAAAGACCCTAAATATGTTTAGATGGTAAAAAAGAGCAAGGACGGCAAAAAAGTGCCTATTTCATGTAATGCACGAGGTTACACGTGAAAAATGAAATAAGGAAACAAAATAAAAGAGCTACTATAAACCGGTAGAACTCAACCGGATTGTTCTGAGAAAATGCAAGGTACGAACGAAATAAAGTGGGAATGAAGAAAAAGAGAAGATGGGATGGGACACCTGACCTAAGTGAGAGAAAAGAGAGAATATTGACTGAAAGAATTTGAAATGTTGGTGAACGCTCTGCAAAAATAATGACGAATAAGAAAGGTAAGTTCATGAGAAGAAAAGGATTGGGTTACAACTGAGCAGAACAACATTTTATGACTGCTGTTACGCGAAACTTACGTTGCTCTCTAAATAAATTGATCACGAAAATAATAAGTTCATGTAAAAACTTTCTGAATTTGAAACTTCAAAAAAACTTTCAAGGATACCAGGCAACTTTGAGTTTATGCGAATGAAATGATAAAAAGGAGCGCAGAGAGTAGAAAAGAGTAAAACACGGGCGGTGGCTTCGAACGGCAGTTTCTCTATTTCTCTGCGGCACTTTTGGCGGCGTTTCATGAAAATGCTCTACTTGTACAAGTTTCAGCAGGAAAACAAAGAGAAAAGAAAACAACTGTGAAAGTTCGAAAAATTCATTATCCATGGGACACATGGGCGGTGTACTGCAATGAAAGCGAACAAAGTACACTCATATAAATGACGGCTGCCGGAGAACAGAGAACCGAAGAGAAGGAGAAGCAAAAGAGAAATGAGAGTGTATACAAATTGTTGACAGAAATTCGATGTGCGGCAACAGAGACTGAGAGACAACTAAACTGTTCGTTTGAGAGATAAAAGTGACTTTATCAGCAATCGGAAAGTCATATGGTTTCTCCGTTTTGAGAGGAAACGACAGATGCTAATTGACGGGAAAATGACGGATGTTGACCGAAAACTGTGAGTATAATCTTCAGGAAGAGATTGAAGTCAGTTTTTTTCTACTCCCAATACTCACCATAGGTGTCGTTTCCCTATTAGTATCTTTGAAAATCACATCTATTTTCTGGCAATCCTTGAATTGATGAATTTGATCAATTGATTCCACTAAATCGTTATCGGGAAGTGTGAATATCATATCCACTTGTCTTCCTTTGCAAGCCTTTTCGATCGTTGTCTTGAGTCGCTCGACATCTGATCCCCCGGGAAGAGTCACTCTTTTATAAGTCTCTTTTCCCTTCTCAACACTGTAAAAACCTTTCCAGTTAAAAAAGTATCCGCTTTTACATACCTTGTTCTCACAAGTAAAAATCGCGTTTTTTGTAATGAATCTCTCCTTCCATATGAGTAAGTAGGTGAGTTAAGAGGGCCTGGAGAGCCGGATCCATTCGTTCCAGAAGTAGCAGGTGGAGATGAGAAGCTGTCGAATGAGTTTTTCATTGCATATGGGAATGGAGGATGGCGAACGTAGTTTGGGACAAATCCAGGTGAAGAATGTTCGCTGACATCTGATGATCGACGGGAAGCACTGTCTGAACATTAATCAATCCATAATCAGTGGGAGAACTTCTTTTACTCACTCTGAACCATACTCTCTCGTTCTTCACCTAATTGTAGAACAGTTTTTAAATCTTCTTTGTCTTCTGGACACAACTGAATATGAGCTCCCATTATTAAACTTTATGGGCCGATGCATGACTCACGTCGTATGGAACTCTTTGTTTCGTGTCCTCCGCGTTAAGAGCGTATCCGGCTTCAATGAGAAGAAGGACGACGTCGTAGTGTCCTCGACTTGCAGCCCAATGCAAAGCGGTCCTGAAAATGCGAAATCGGGTGATGACGAAGGATGAGACGACGGAAAACAGTAAGACGTTTTTTCAGATATGAAGTGTTTTTTTAAGATAAGTCTCTAGATTGAACTATGTTTGAAACCGTTTCGCGTACCGTGGGAGACTCAGCGTTTTGGAACATCAATGTCTAGACATTTCATGTTTTGTTGGCAGAAGGAAAAAGACCAAATAATCGTTTTTCATATAACTAAAGATTACTTTCGACAAAAAAAAACGGGGAATTGTCTGTCAAGTTGACCATCATCACTCCCCGGCTGACCGAGTGTTTGACAAACCCTCAAAACACGATTGCGAAAAAAAATCGAGACTGCTCTCTGTGCAAGAGGGTACACTGTTAAAACGAGGAAAGCTCTTAGTGAAGATTATTTCACCTGCAACAGTTGGTTATCCGCAACTCTCGTTAGCCACTCGCATTTACACAAAGTCCACTCACTTTGTCAGTTTCGCGTGGATTTAACAGTGATTCGTGTATTCTTCTATCAGATGAGCCCCAGAAGAATCGAATGGGAAACGGCTGTTCAGGACATTTTTGTGTCTTGAAAACATAAACTTGAAGAGATAAAGAAAGTAAATTTAAATTCATTTTTCGTATAATATCAAGGTAGGAAATGTTTTTAGATATTGCGGAAAATATAACAACAGGCGTCATATTTCATAACATTGGTCAGCTGCTATCTTGCACACAATTACAAAAAATCGTACAAAGCTTTCGTCTCATAATGTCACATTTCACGTCTAGAATCTTCGGCAAAACTCACCATCCATTTGACTTGTGCCGGTAATTTATGTCTACTCGGCCTGTCAAAAGAGCATCTCTAACACGAGCCTCATCACCCATACTGCAAATATGCAGGAAATCCAGTTGTTGTTGTTCGTAGGCATATTGAAGAGATGCCATTTGGACCCGGCTGGAAATATAAAAATTGAAAAAAGGTTGAATATAATTTTGGTTTAATATTGAAATTCAGGGTCCTAGAACACTTTGAATCAAAAAACTATGATAAGGTAGGAAGAAGTTGAAAGAGTATTCATTTATAGTTTTTTTTTGAGAAAAGGCTACAAATTCTTGTTTTAGGATTGACAAAAATATTAAATCTGCAGAAAAAAACGACGCTTCGTAGTTGCAAATAATGTCTGACTGTCTGCTTTCTCTTCGCAAAATACTCACATTGGCCTGTCGGCGAACAATTATTGTACATTCCTGAACAAAGAAAAACGAAGTACGAACACATTATCATAAAATACACGTTTTATGAGCATCGCTAAGGTCTTTTAGCACATCGAAAAATCGTCACGAATTAAGAGTGAAGTGTGGTGTGGGGATATCCCGTGAATGGAAAACAGGAATTAGAGTTCGGGCTTCTCATCGTCCTGACTCCATGGGGACATAAAATAATAAAACTTAAAAAGCAATAGTTGATGTAGTGGGGAGCATAATAAATAAAATTAGATTTCTAAATTATAACAAAAAACGGAGGAAAAGGGGATATGACTATTAAAAATAATACTATGGGGCAAATCGAAGGGAATAGAATAAACAGGGAACTTGAGAATAAAACAAAAAAAATCGGAAGGGTAACATAAAAGTTTATTCATTTTGGTTGAAGTAAGTTTGCTGCTCCAATCTTCGTTGACAGAAGAGTAGAATACCAGCTTGTGATGTGATTACTTTGAGACTTTGGAGCTTCTTTTAAACAACGAACTCAGTCCTTTTCGTTCTGAAAAATGTCAATTGAATTTCAAGAAGACGACTGAATAATTCTTACTCGATGACGACTTGATGGAATCGTTATCATCGTAATTCGATGGAGTTGAGACTACACTGGCCGATGTTGATCTACCATCTGGGGTTGTCATCGACTGATTTTGTTGATTACTCTCCACCCAGGTGATGAACTCTCCATTTTGCTGACTTCGTGGTGACATGGATCTTTCCATAGGTTGGTAGCTTGACGAGCTATGCTCTTTATACATGAGGGTTTCCTGTAAGCTAACGTTTATATCATGGTTTATTTTCTATTACTACCGTGTATCCAGAACTTCCGGGATGGCCTTGAATGGTGTGTCGAAGCTCCGCATGATCCCCTGAAAATATAATGTTATTGACATAAATGATCTTAACAACAATTTCACAAGTTAATAGACATCGGGCAACGAGAATGAAACATGGTAAGTGTGAGACTTTTCTGTATTATTAGAGCCACGAGTGTAAGGTTATGAATACATCAGCTATTTAATTAGATTAGTTAGTTAGGTTTTATTTGCATGCTTTATTCAGTTATGTGGGACATATTAGTCCGTTGAAGTGTCGATAGAAGTTGTGATGATGAGTTGGTGAAAACAAGTTTGTGCCACCAACTAACCGTTCGGGCCATTGATAGAAACTCGATTGGCCTCTGCAATAGCCTGTTCCACTTCTCCATATATGCTCTCCGCATATACAGACTGCCTCCTACTTGCTCTTCGTACAACTCCTATTTTCCGTGTCACTACAGTAGGAACCACATTAGCTGTCATCGACGAGGATGACATTGTCAATACTGATGGAGTGGCAAGTAACGGACCAGAAGGAGGGAAAAATGCAGTTGGTTGCACCTCTGCTACATCCGACCCAAATCCACGTGGTAGTGTGGCACAATCACGAACCATAATATGCCCACTATGTTTTCCACGTGGAAGAGAACTACACCCTCCTAAAGCAGAATAACTTAAGAATCGAAAAGCATAAGCGTTACAGGATATCAAAGCTCGAAAGTACCGGAAAATATAACCAATAAGGGGAACAAAGGAAACTATGAGTTTTTAATGAAACTTTTCAAAGAAGCAAAACCCACTCGAATAATCAAGTTCGTGTTGTTCCAAGTCATCGGCTGTAGTGAAAACCGAGCTGGCATGAGAAAGACGATTCGCAACGTCATGACCTCCGAAGTTTCTTCTTGGAGCTACAATTGGCAGTTGATCAGTTCCAGTCGTTTGAAGGAGATCATCTACAACAAAAAGAAAAAAATGCTTAACCCAGAAATCAAGGATAGAGGTAAATTAAAATGAAACCCATATAGTGTACTGTTTTATGGTAAAAAGCACTCACCATTATAAGAATAGGATTTCAGCTGATTACTCGGAGTAAGATGAGCATGGAACTTGATCTTGGCAACCCATTCAAGCATTTGTCGTTCATCCGGGCATGAGAACATGAATTCAGAACCATCTTGAACAAGAAGACGGAACGCGTTCTTTCGTTTTGCATACTCTGGATATTGCTCACATTGAGCTCCGTAAATATAGACTGGTGGAGCGGCAGCAATATTCTCAATGAACTGTTGTTCGTCCTTGAAGAAACATAGGAGTTGTCCACACAAAATACCATAGTAATTTTTCCACGAACGAATGGTTGCACGCTTTCCACCACTCTGCTGGCATTGCTTGCGGTCGAAGAATCCTTTCATGTCAATAGCTCCCATATCTTCCCAGCGGCTTCCTTTACGAATGGATTGTGGTCGGCGAGTAGTGAATGATGGTGTTTTTGTCATTTCCACTCCTGATTGAGTTGGAACAACAGTTGAAGATGATGCGACAACATCACCGATTTGAATTGTTCCTGGAGCTAAAAGTCAAAATTATACTTGAAAAGATATTTTAGAGTTTATATAGCTCACCGAAATCAGCAGTCGTCTTTGCACGATCCTTTCTATCTTTTCTCGGCATAGTGTGTGTAGAAAACTCTTCACCAGATGGGGATGGACGCAGAAGTGAGATCTCCTGAGTCTTTCTTCTTTCACGTTCTTGTCTGCGGTTTGCAAGAATATTTCCTTTCTCGACAATCTTGATTGTGTCTCTTCGCTTCTGATCCTCTTCGGCAATTCTTGCACGATCTATTTCTTTGGTTCTAAGACGACTGAAGTTCTGCTCGACTAGTGTCAATCTTTTCACCATATCGCATTTTTCGTTCTGCGCTTCAAGGGTAACAAGGAAATCATCAAAATCGCGAAGATGACTTTCTGCCATCTCAACGGAATCGACCATTCTCCAGTCATCTCCTAGTAGTCCAGCGCGTTCCTCAAGCCACGAATCGAGTTGTTCTGCGTTTTGTTTCCATCTCTGAACATCCATGTTTTCTTCATAGAGCTCGGCGCGATCTTTCCAGATTTCACAAAGCATTTCCCATGACTTCTCGAGGATCTCAACCTTCTCCTGTATTTCTTGAGAAAGTACGTGACTTGATTGGATCATTCGTCTTCCTTGACGAGCAAAATCGTCGACAAATGGCTTACGGCCTTGCATCTCCAGGTTGTACTCATCGTGTCGGCGGACAAGGGATTCGCAGGAAGCGACATCTCGTGGAAGTTGTTCGGAAGTCATTGAGGTTTGCATGTTCTTCATCCATTGCATCATTTCACGGTATTCTTGGAAGTAAGATTGCAAGCTCTGCATGTGACGAAGTCTCTCCAAGTGCTTCTTAGATGCTTCCAGAATATCCTTAAGTTGTTCTTCCATATCTAATCTACGAACCTCCAAATGGTGACGCGTGTCTGGGAATGAATTCCAAAGTCTTTCTGCTTCATGGCACAACTCGGCGACTTGCTTTTCGACTGCTTTCATTCCATGCATGAATTCGTCGTGTTTCTGAAGTTGAACCTTCACGGAAGCGAGATCAGCACGTGAGAGATCCTCTTGCTCCATGGCGACTCCTGTGGCTTCTTTGTCTTGAAGCCAGTTCAAAGTTTGATCGGCTTCCTGATCGAATCGGTGGACTTGACGAGCACCATTCAAAGCTTGTTTTCTCTCGTTGGCAACTTCATTAACGTGTGTCCAAAGTCTTTGTACATCAGCTCCCTTTGCGGTGATTGATGCACCGTATGGATGTCCACTACGTAAAAGGTCTTCTTGTGTTCTTTGAACAGCAGCAACACGTTCTCCAGCTGCAGCTAACTCACGAACAGTGGATTCAAATTGCTCGATAATTTGTTGGCAGTCTTCCAGATCTTGTCCGTAGTCTTCGGCAGAAGCAGTTCTTTCTTTCTCACGGAGCCAGTCTGACAAATCATCGGCTTGTCTGACAAACTTGTGATACTTTGATGCGTCCACAATCTGAGTTCTTCTTCTAGCACATTCTCTGCAAAGATCACCGAACAACGCTTCCAATTTGCGCTGTTTAGCAGCGATGGACATTGCATCGTGATGCTCACGAGCAAGGAGACCGTCAGCCCGCTTCTTCAA
Organism: Caenorhabditis doughertyi; assembly: GCA_963572265.1. Classification (NCBI taxonomy): domain Eukaryota; kingdom Metazoa; phylum Nematoda; class Chromadorea; order Rhabditida; family Rhabditidae; genus Caenorhabditis; species Caenorhabditis doughertyi. The sequence goes on from OY751557.1 coordinate 10,908,128, forward strand.
ACGATCGATTTCATTCTTAAACAGTTCGACTTCTTTGTCCAAAACGGTCAGTCGTCTCAAGTGGCTTTCTGCACCAGCTTGATCTCTTCCCATTTCCTGACTCATAGCAAGTGGCATCTGTTCACGCAACCATTGCTCAGCTTCAGTTTCTTCCGTATAATATTCGTGAGCATCGATTGCCTCTTGGAGAAGATCTCTTCTCAATCCACAGCTCTCCTTCAATGTAAGCATCGCAGTTGAGAGTCGATCAAGAATCTTTTGGATGTGTCCTGATGCAAAATGACGTTGACGGATCATGTCTTTTCCACGCTTCTCGGTTTCGTCCATTGCTGACTGACGAGTGTCTAGTTCCTGAAAAATCGAACATTGAACTATCTCTGAACCTCCATTTAAAATATGCCTTCTCTAAAGCAGCATGTTTCTTCTGAAGTGAGAGAGCGCTTTGCAATGAGTCACCAGACTCGGGACTGCTTGCCAAAGGCATCTTATCTGAAAGCCATTCGAGGTCTTCTTCAGCAGCCTTGACCCATTCGAAGAAGGCTTGTGCATCAACAAGATTTTCTCTACGGATTTGGACAGGCTCATCGAGTCCGGAGTAGCGAATTTCCACTTGTTCAGCTTGTTTGAGGCAATCATCAGCGGCCGAAGATCCTTGTACTCTCAGCTCTCGTGCTTTTTTCATCATCTCAACAACTGCATCAGAGCGTCCAGCGATTTCAGTTTGAAGTGTGTCCAATTTCTTGATAAGAAGCTGGGTAGAAAGCATGTCTCTTCCGTGATCTTCGGAACCCAATTCACCTTCTACCTTGTCAAGCCATTTTTCAATATCTTCGACCTTTCGTTGAAGCGAATGAAGCTCAAATGCTTCACGGAGACGTTGAGTTTTGAGAGCAGATTTAGTTCTAAGCTCATCCCATCCAAGCCTTAATTCAACAAGTTGTGCTTTCACATGTTCACTCATGAAATGACTGTCAGCAACAAGTTCTTCTCCTTGTCTCTCGACATTTGATAAACGTTTTTCATTTTCAACGAGCTCCGAATCGAAAGCCATATGCTTTTGAAGTTTTGATCTTAGGTTAGTATGATCCAAATAGCTTTCGTCGTATGCGAGCTGCAACTTTGCGGTAATCCATGTTGTGAGTTCTCCACAGCGACGAATGAATTCGTGATATCTCTTTGAATCCTCTAACATATCCTTTCTTTTAGATACACTTTTAAGCAAAAGAGCATGTCTAGCAGTGACCTCTTCTTTGCGAGTGGCAATATCAGCACGATAATTGTTTCCACCAGAAATCAAGACTTCTGCATTCTTTGTCAGCACATCGATCTTCTCACTTTGTTTACGAACGGTCTCTTCAAAAGCAGAATGTCCTTTGATAAGCATCTCAACAGAATCCGAAGTATCTCCAAGTTCTCCACGGGCGACCTGGTTTTCTTTATCAGAAAGCCATTGCTCGCATTGAACAGCTTCATCACACCACATCATCCATTCTAGAAGTTTTTGTAGAGATCCCTTCTCACTTTCCCATGTTTGTCTCAATTGATGCTCAGAGTTTTGCACACGTTTGTGAGCTCGTTGAACTTCAGCTTTGTGCTCTGGTTGTTCTTGGTTCAAAGCTTGTCCTTCTTCGTGCAATTGTCGTAATTCATCAGCTCTTCCATCAATTTCTGCCTTACGTTCATGATGTTGCTCTAGCAGCTTTCGAGCTCCGGTGCTATCCTTAGGTGTCTGGTGGGAAGTCATCTTGTTTCTGACTTGATTGGCCCATTGCTCGACTTTTTTAACATCGTCGAGGTACTTATAAAGTTTGTAGGATCGATTGAGCTTGTCATTTCTCGACTCGGCGGTTTCTGACAACTGTTTCCAGCTCTCTTCCAGTTTTTTCAATGAATCTAGAACCGTCTCTTTGAGTGGAGGTCTTTTCTCGAGAATCTTCTGAGCATCTTTGTCATGAGCTATTAGCTTCTGATGAATCGCACTCATGTCTCTTTCAAGGGCGGACTGTTTACGAACAAGTAGCTCCACACTGAAAATAATGAATTTTCGAACAGCGTTAATGAAAACTAATACCTGGCAAAATCTTTTCCAAAATCATCGCTTTTCATAGCGGAAATTTTCTCGTGAATACGTTCATCAGTATCTTCAACATCACGATTGAAAGTATGAACTTCCATAGCGGCCAGAAGTTCAGTGCGGTAGTGCGACAACTGTCCGAGTAAGAGACGCCATCTGCAAAATTGTGATGAGGATCGATTGGATTTATTAAAGATTACAGCCAGATTATGTCTGGCAGGTGGTATGAAAACTATAGTTGGCTTAGTCTCAAAATAAACCGATGAAGAATAAACACAATTAAACCAATAACCGAAGAGCATAATAACAATAACAAAGAATACTATCTCTAATAGACAAACTCACTTTTCGTTAAGATGTTGCTGCTCTTTCTGAACTTGGTCGCGACTGGATCTTCCTTGCTTCACAAGTTTCTCTCCGAGGCGATTGATCTCGTCAAGTGTCTGGTCATCAACAGTAGAATCTGATCGAGTTCCATCCAGACGTTCCAGCAGCAGTCGACAATGTTCCATGTCTCTTCCCATATCAGCAGTGGACACAAGAACTTCCTTCTCATTGATCCAAGCAAGTACGTTTTCAACTAGTTGTTTGAATCGAAGCAAATCTCTTGCCTCTTCGAGAGCTCTTGACTGATCGGAACAGGCTCCTGTCAATTGATTCCATTTAGAGTTAAGGTCATCACAACGATCAACAATCTTCGAATTGCGATGAAGAGTCTTCAACTGTTGTCCACGTTGAAGAATGTGATCAACGATGGTTTTGTTGGCGGCAACTTCAGCCTCAAGAGCTTGGTGAGTCTGGAGTCTCTTCATCTTTTCTTCAATTGAAATACTATCACCAAACTGATCACGAGCTTTGCGTATTCCGTTCGTCTTCTCATCAATCCAGGCCTCGATTTGAGCAACATCACTATCGAAGGAAGCAAGTGCAAATGCATCTTTCAGCATAGCATGTCTAGTGTCAATGTCATCACGAAGATTTTTCAATTCTTCATGAACCTTCGACTGCCACAATGCAATATTCTTCGATTCCATATGACGAGCATTCATAAGCTTATTAGCATTACGATCCGAGATGGCAGCACGTTCATCCAGTGTTGATAGTGCTTTTTCGAAAGTGTCGAGTCTCTTTTTCTGACTCTCTACGTCAGCAACAGATCCGCCTACGGCTAAGCTACGAAGCGTTGTTCTCTTGGATCCAATCGATGCAATAATTTGTTTAGCTTCACGTTGATAGGCATGCCATTGAACAGCTTGTTCCAGGTAATCACTCCGCAAAGTCCATTCACTTCTCAGGCGTTCCAGAGCAGATTTAAGAAGACGAGTTTTGTTTTTGATTTCATCTGATGCATAGTGTTGAGCGCTAATCATTTTATCGCCGTCATTGACAAGTCTCGTGAACTCTGGATCTCTAGCGTCCATTTCATGGCTCAATCTGAAAAAAAAAACAACATGTTTTTCGATAATATCAATAATGTCATTACCTAGAATGCTCGGTTTGAAGCCATTCAGCCTGCTGAAGATCATTAATATGAACATCAGATTGAATATCACTGATGGTCAAATCGGTCCAAGCAAGCAAGTCTCTGACTTTTCCATTGAATGTGTGCAGATCGAAAGCGGCTCTTAACATATCTCTTCTGTCATCCGTGGCATTTCTCAGTTCTTCCCATTCATGTACCAAAGATTGCTGTCTGTTTGATATTTGCTCCGCATTGCCTCCTGGGTACTCTTTCTTCAGTCTTTCAGCTTCATCGACAAGCTTTGTGAGACGTGGTTGAGCATTATGAGTCTCTTTGTCAAGAGTTTCGTGTTGCTGCCACAACGAGTGAACGTGTTTAACATCTCTTCCAAGATCACGTGGCATATTTGCCATCTTGTCAGCCATCCATTGTTCAAACTCATCAACATCGCGATGGAATCTGTGCAATTTCTCAGCAACGGAAAGCTTGGATGTTCGAGCTTCAATGTACTCGTTCAGAAGAGTCCAAGCAGATCGAATTTTTTCTTGCTTTTTAACAACATCTCGGGCAAATGGTGGATTGCGTCGCAGAATAGCGTTGGCTGAACTTTCGCATGATGTGAATCTTTCGCTTCCAGTTTTGACACTTTGCTTGAACTCTTCAAACTTCGACTGAAGCTCCTTCAAGTGCTCATAATCTTCTGCGAAATCTTCGCAAAGCGCGATTTGCAACTGTTCTCCGATCCATTGCTCCAAATCAGCTGATTCTCTCATATATTCGTAGAGACAGACTGCATCTTCTAATGCATTTCTGCGATCTTCGGCTAGTTTGCTGAGAGCATCGAATTCGCGGGCTAAGTCGTCTTGTCTTTTTTGGAATCTATCCACGTGTGGTCGATCTGATTGAACAAGTTCAGCACATTTCACATCCAGTTTTTCCAACCATTGACGATATGTGATCATGTCTTCGCACAGAGCTCTGTGTTTAGCAAGAAGTTTACGAGCAGCGTCCTCATCACTTCCATAGTCTTCAGATGCCAATGCGTTGCGTTTCTCGTTCATCCACGATTCAACTTCCGCAGCATCGAAAAGGTATTGCTGCTCTTTTACTCCCCAGTCAACGATCGCACGTCTGGCACGAAGAAGCCGTTTTAGTTCGTTCCAAGAATACTCGAGTTCACCACTTTTAGCTTTAATTTGAGTTGAAGCCGGATGATGTCTTTTCACAAGTTCAGAAGCCTGACCGAGAACCTTGTCGATTTGACCTCCATGTTGATTAACTTCAGCTTCCAGTTGTTCCTGCTTCTTTACCATGTTCAAAGCTTCTGTTAATGTACGACCACATTCTTGAGATGATGCGATAGGTCTCTTCTCAGCGATCCATTGAAGTTCACAATCAACATCAAAAACAAGTTGATGCCAAAGACGAGATTCATCGAGATCTCCTTTTCTGCGCTTTGTTGGACCTTTCATTGCAGCGTAGCGCTGAAGCAGATCTCCAACTGTTGCGTGAATTTTTTCAGCATCGTAATGCCCATCTACTGCCATTTTCTTTCCACGGTTCTCGATGTCAATAAGCTTAAATGAAAAATATGAATCTGGTGAATGATAATAAAGTATAAGCTCATTGTTAAAAAAAAAAACTTACTTTATTTCCGTAAAGCCCCATCTCTTGCTCGAGAACTGTATGTTTTTGTAGCAAGTCCTTCACAGATCTCAAATCGACTCCTTGATCTTTCGAGTTAAGGGCAGCTTCCATTTCGTCAAGTTTTCCATGAGCATCTTCCAAGATTCTATCAAGTCCCTTTTGGTCAGCCGCTTGACGAAGGCGTTGTCCTTTGTTCCAAACTTGTTTCTTCAGGTCTCCCCATTGAGCGTTTACCTGTCGACAAATTTTTTCCACATTCGGTGACTCGTAGTGCTTTTGAGTAATCAATCCGTCGCCTTCTTTGTTTATCTGCTGGATTCTAGACTCGTTAGCGATGATCTCGGCTTCGAATGCTTCATGTTTCAGAAGACGGTGTGGAATAGCAGAGGCGGCCAACGCTGCATCATCTCCAATAGCTACCAATTTAGCTTTCTCGTGCATCCAACCCATGACTTCATCAGCTTCGCGACGCATCTCTTGGTATTCAAGCGAAGCTTCCAGCTTCTTCTTTCGTTGAGCAGCAGCGCGGCGAACAGCTTCTCTTCGGGCAAGCACGTCTTTTCTTCTTTGTTCGATATAGGCAGAATCAGCATGCTGAGCTTTGATCATGTCATCTGCGGTGTGGGAGAATGCTTCGAGTCGTGCTTCCTGAGCATCAAGTTTTGCTTCCAAATCACGATGTCTCTTCAATAAGTTTTCAACAGACTCCACTGAATCTCCAAGGTTATCGAATTCGAGGAATGCTTCATGTCCTTTAGTTGCAGCATCGATTCGCTCCGATTCTCGGTTGAAAAGTTGAAGGTCGAGTTGTTGCTTCAGAATCGTATCACGTCGACGATACAAGTCACGAATGCCCGCCATCTCGGACACTAGATTTTGAAGTTGTTCTTCTACTTTCGGCATACGTGGACTACGATCGAGAAGACGTCTTCCGAGCTCTTGACAGTATTCAACCTCATACTTTTTGTCTTTTATTTGTTCGCCAAGTTCGTAGTGTTTTTTGAGAAGTTCTTCCGCTTCGGCAACATCAACGGGATGTACGTCCTCCATCATTCCCTTTCTCGTCTTCTCGATCCACCCCATCATATCACGGAGTGCTGATTCGAACATTTCTTTGCCTTGAGTCTGCTCAGCGAGCAACATCTTTTCTTGAGCACGTTTCAAAAGATCAGCATGCAGCGCTCTCAATTCAGCAATCTTTCTCTCGATAGCAGCAGCTTCTTCTGGATGATCTTTTTTCACTGCAGCAGCCAATTTTTCAAGAGCAGCAATTTTATCTTCAAGTGGTTTTAGATCACGTTCCAAGTTTTGCAGACTCTTCACGTCATTTGGATTACGATCCAATTGCTCAAACTTTCCAAGCATCCATTCACGAGCGCTTTCGCAAGTCGTATCAAAATCGGCAACACGCTCAGTTGCCTCCAATCGAACTGCACGCTGCTTTCTGAGCCGTTCCAGATTACTCCACATTGTATTTATTTTATGTTGACGTGTTTCAATCTGACGAGATTGCCCATGGCCTTCTGAGATCAAATCGTTGGCAATGTCGTTGATGTGCTTCAACTGGGTTCCACCGTTCGTACGCATATCAGCCTCAAGTTTATCAAACTTGCGGCGGAAAGCAGCAACATGTTCCGGAGATGGTTCATCAGCCAGAGATACTTCGATTTCCTTTGCCCATCGTTCGAAGTCATCACACTCGCGGTAGAATCGGAGAAGCTTGATGTTATCTGTAAGAAGACGTCTTCTCACATCAGCCAATCTCTTCAGCTCTCGGTAATCATTTGAAATTTTGTGTTGTCTTTCTGCAACTACAGAGCTCTTCGCCTCATTTCCCTCCACTGTTGTAGTTGTTTTTTGAGTCGTTTGTGTAACAGTGACCGATTCTCCAGGAATAATTTTGCAATAGTTGGCTGGTACGTATCCCTCTGTTCCGTCTCGTTTCAATGCTCTCCACCATTCAGGGGTTGACTTTTCGAGAAGTGCAAGAATTTCTCCTTTAGCTACACGCATTCCATTTCCTTCATACTTGTATGACATTTCAATTTGTGGAACTGTGACTTCTTCAGTCTCTTGAACAGATTGACTGGTGGTGGCAGTATGAAAAGCACTGTTGGCGAGTTGACTTTGCATTTCTTCCAGACGTGTGATATCGTTCCTGAAATTGTGAATTGAACTAAGTTAATTATGATCTTTGAAATAACCCACTTGTAGGCACGTATCTCTTCTTCGAGTCTAGCATGTCTTTGGAGAAGTGACTCGGCAGCTCCTTCATCTCGTCCTAAATCATCAGACTTCACCAGTGGCATTTTTTCTCGAATCCAGGATTCAGCTTCGTTTGCATCTTGGAAGTATTGTTGGGCATGACGAGCTTCCGACAACCAGTTTCCGAGAGCATCAACGGCAATTCGAAGACGTTCCCATCCCTGATTCATTTGAGTAAGTCTGCGCTGAATATCTTCTTTAGACTGTCCATTTTGAACGAGCCGCTCTCCGCCAGCAATCATTCCCTTGCTTCGAGCCCAGTGCGTTTGCATTTCCATCTCGACGTTTTTGTAAAGAAGAGTAGTTTGTGGAACGGCAGAGATGTCTCCACAGTTCAATGCAGTAGTGCAAAGTTTTTCCTTTTCAGCGAGCCAAGCCATTTCTTCTTCATGATCCTGTATGAATTGAAACAAAGAACGAGCTCGTTCCAGGGCAAGACGACGTGAACGGCACAACTCGACGAGGGTGTTGTATTGAGCGGTGACTTCGTCCAACTTTCTTTGAAGAACATCGAATTGCTCTTCTTTGTGACGAATGTAGTTGTTGGCTGCTTGTGACAGCTTCGAAAGAAGTGATCCGTGGGCATTAATTTGAGCGTCAACAAGATCGTGCTTTCCGAGGAGATCTTCAACTCCAATCAAATGTCTTCCAACATCCCGATTTCTGACGGCTGGTTCCAAGGAATAGAGTTCGTTGGAAAGAGTGTCGATATCGCGAAGAAGAGACATCAGATCATTCAGACTCATAAGAGCTCGTTTTCGTTGCTCCAACAAAGCCAATAGCTGGGTCCAACGATCAATGATTTCTCTTTCCATTCCACGAATTTTATCAGATTCGTGATACTTTTCCGTGCACAACTCGTTGCACATAGCTGTCAGCATCTTGAAACGGTCTTCCCGGGCCAGAATGTCTGTAGAAATAGCTTGCTGCTTCTTCAAAGTCTTCTCAACCTGAGAAGCACTGCGACCATGTTCCATCTCCTCTAGAACAACTTGAACTGATCGCAGCCAACTGTCACGCAACTTGGCTTTCTTGTGGAAACGTTGAGCAAGTTGTTCTAACTTTTCTTGTCTTTGAAGCTCAGCGATAATGGCGACTTGTCTCTCATTTTCAGCATAGTCCAATTGTGCCCATGCTGATTCAATGTCATGCATGAACAATCCTTGCGGCGGTTGATACTGTTTTCGGCTCATTGCCTTTCTCTTCGTCTGGATTGTGAAGAAAAGAGCTTCAAGCTCTCCTTTTTCCTTATACTTTGGCGGTTTCTCGCTTGTGCGGAACTGATTGAACTTGGCATGCTCTTCGCGCATTCCATTGAGGGAGTTTGGGAAACGGCGGGACTCCAATGTTTTGATAGTGACGCGAATCCAATTAAGAAGTTCAGATGCAATGTGCTCGTAGTCATCCTCCATTGTCTCCGAAACCATCAGTTTTCCAACGATCTAAAAACACAAGTATTGAGTGGAAAAGAGGAAACTTTGCCACAACTAACGTTTGCAATACGTCTGGCACCAGTCATTTCTGTTTTTTGCTTAGCAAAGTGATGGTAGTACAAAGAAACGTATGTGATGATTGATTTCTCATCTGGTCTTGTAACGTCAACGTCTTCAGCATCGAGAAGACGTGCAATCTCCAATTTCTTTTCAGCAACATCGAAAGCATGGTTGAGGTTGTCCACATGCTCATTTGGATTCAGACGATTGAAATCGACCAAATCAGGACGATGTGAATGGATAAGAGCGTTGAATGCAAGTCCATTTCGCCAACTTGTTGTAAAGTTCTCAATTCGAACATTTGGATATCCGGCAGTTTTTCTTTGGCACCAAAGAAGAAGAGCATCTTTGGCGTGTTTTCTTTCACCTCGTTCTTCTTCGTCCTGAAATTAATGTACCACTTGAATGATTACCATTTATTGAATGTTTTTACCTCAATTACAATAGTGTCAATCTGGAATCTGAGAATGATGGTCCAGATGAGACCCAAAATGAGTCTTTCATTCCTGTCGAGAATATCTTCTGCTCCAATATTTTCCAATTGGATTTTCTTCTTTTTTAAGAAATCAAGTACTTTATTGAGGTTTTCTACTTTCTGTACACGCATTTTTCCACGATTTGGCTTTCCGAGTTTATCACCCGAAATGATTTCGAGAAGTTTCATAAGCAAGATTCCATCGCCGACGTCCGTGAAAAGGTCTTCTATCTCCGATCCTGCCTGGAAATACCATACTGTATAAACTGAATATCCTCATTAGAACGCTTAGTTTCTCTCATGTCTCCATTCAGATAGCTTCTGCCTCTATAACTCATTTCCTACAGCTACTACATTTGATCATTTCTTTCCTTCCATTCCGCAAGACAACTAAGAAAAACTGATCTCTTTACAGAGATAAGAAAATGCAAGGTCATCTTGGTCCACAATACTTTCTGCAATATCCTTCCTTCTTTCCGTAAACAATTCCTCCCGACTAATTGATCCCTTCTTACCTTTCCTCTTTTCTCTATTCTCATTCGTTCGGAAGAAAGATAATTACGAACAGGCAATCAGCCCCAGTAGAATTGTTTATCTCTGCACACAATCTATGAACTTACCCGATTTAGGAAGGAGTTGCACCATTTCGTGAACGTTTTCTTCTGGATGTGCACTCGCTCGTCTTGAAGTGTTCGAATTCGTGAACGTTCAAAGTAGAGTGTCTCATTGTTGAAATCGTCTTGTTCGCCTCCATTCGCGTCAGCACGTACTGGCGGTGCGCCGGTCGTTGGAACACGAACCTGAAAATATTCTTGAAAGACGATTTCAGTATATTCAAATGGTAACTAGTTTATAATTCTTCAACGTTTATTTCGAAATATCGATAAGCCGAAAAAACAAATATTTAGTGAAGAGCACGTTTTCCGTTTTGACAGCATAGCTTGCCTTAACGGGAGAGGCGTTCAAAGATCGCAATGATAATAAACAGAAATTTCAACGTTTAAGAGCCGTCAGCTGACTGACTGCTTTACAAAAAATATCTGAAGCTTGACATGAGTCACTAATGATTAATTATCGGGTAGAAGGCTACCTGCTCATCAGTCACTGCCCTGACACGTGGTGTTGGTGAAGATGAAGATTTCATAGAGATTGTATATATTAATTTTTTCGGCATTGCTATAGGTACTACCGCAAATAGGACAAGCGAACTTTAATAGAAAAGTTCAACATGGAGGTTTGGTTATAACTGAGATTTTCGTAACTGACGCGAATCGGATTATCTAAAAATCCAATCATAATAGGTTTAAAACGAATAGTTGCTTGTACGGCATTCAATACAAAAACAAATCACACTTATATCACAAAAAGAAACATGGCATAACCGACTCACTTGCATTTCGTACTTTCTCATTTTTTCTTCTTTGTTGTCTTCAGAGTCTCCTAAACTATCGTGAACACCTTCACCGTAATACTCGTGTTTTTGATGTTGATGATAATCGCGGTACTGGTAGGGTTTTACTTCCCCAACGGTCAAACCACTGCTACTCGTCGTCTGATAGTCGTTTTCGGGTAGATGGTCTCGCGGTGTTCGCCGCAAGTGTTCGAAGTCGACGTTTTCGCGACTCGGCGCTATCTCCTTGCGGTATCCTTCTACCTTGTCTGGAAAAGATAGTTTACGAAAAAGATAGATTATAGCTTTAATGTTGAGAAATTCATGAAGAAACACCAAGCAATTGCAAAGAAGACAATTAAAAATAGTTTTCACGGGTCATGTAAAGAGTTCTGAAAGTTTTTCAGAAACGACGAGCAGTTTGACTGTGGCGTGTAGGTGGGGGCGTTCCCTATGTTTATTACAACTGATAACACCGTCTTATCGCTGCGAAACAGAAACATGAGTCATTCAAAAGTGCTCCGGTTGTTAGTTACTCAAATAATTAGTGAAGAATCGCTCAGTTGCAATTGAGAGCAGAATAGGGATTAGAGGCCCCAGGGAGGCAATTGGAGCTGTGTTTATTATTTGTATCTCGGGTCTAACAATGCAGTTATGCGGAGCTTCCATATAAAATGCTAATTGAAAATGAAAATGATATGGAAAAACATGAATCACTGTGAGGACCGACACTCAAAAAGAAGGAAATGAGAAGTGTCTCTATTGACATTTCAACACTACTTCCTATCAATGTGATATTTCCCTTCACGGTCCTGTGGGTGCTCTGATGGTATGCAATGTTGCATATTTACCCCGACGCCATTACCAAACAAAGCAGTGCTGGACAGAAAGAGAAGCAGCAGACAGTGAGAAAGGGTTGGGGAACGAAAAGAATGAACATAAACACAGAAATACAATAAAATGTGAAAAAGAGAGCGAGATGCGTTGATCACTTTTTCACTCTACCGCCTTAAGCGATCGCACTCATTGCCTATGAATTACGTTATTTCAAGAGATTTCATTCTGTAATCATCAGAAAAGAACTGATGAAAATCGACCTACCATTCATACTCCGAACTGTTTTGCCTTCGCCGGGCGAGTAGCTCGCCGCGAATGACACATAAGACATAATAAATATCCAAGTTTTCAGCGACTAGATGATGAATATTACAAGAAGATAATATGGAAGAAGTCGAAAAAAAAGTTAGTGGTAGTCTTTCCTCCGTTATGACCAGTCTTGACAATCTGCGTTCGATTCTCGCTAGATATGGCGCAAAAGGGTCAAGGAAACACTGCGACACTCGGATAGTAGTCGCGGTAGTCTTTCTTGCGTTTAGTAGGTACCCTTCTTATATAATCTTTATCTCCTCGAAGGCGTCCGGTGTTCGTTTATCCGTCCTCTACTCAATCTATACAACAGTCCGAATGTGACAAGACGAGTAAGAAGTAAAGAGTGAGGTGCCGGAGACGATTAGACGACATCCATCGATCGGCGCGACGGATAAAAAGTATCGAATATGTGTATTCACTGACAGGAAAAGAACGGAAGGAATGTTCGTAGGAGACGGCGGCAACAATTGAGTGGCCGAAATGGGCGAGAAATCGAGGATTCCGGTGGCGGAAATTGACAAACACAAAAATAGCTGACCGCCATAGAGGGGCACTTGAGTTCAAACATGTCCCTTTCAAGAGCCAGGAAGAACACCGCGTTTTTTTCGAATCCATGAGATATTTTGTGTTATCATTCAATAACAGCTATTCTCTTAAGGATTCGTAGAGGCTGAGAAAATGCAAGTTCCATCAGTTTTAAAATCACCTAGCAAGTTTTCTGATGTTTTCGTTGACCTTTTTATTCTTCTTATACTTTCGGACAAACTTGTTCATTTTTTCTCGGAATGAGATGTATTCATTCGAAGCCGTCCATATTTCCATTTGTGATGCGTATTTATGATGAGTCGAGTTCGTCTGTCAACACGGATGCGTCAGAGTTGACGCATTTTACCAGCGCATCGAATCAGCGAATACTTGACCATACTTGCCGTGTTGACATGATTTACGAAGGGTAGGGTGGTGGATGCCGCTTTTTATTGAAAAAAGGGAGAAGACTGTTATACCTCCAGCATGAGTTTAACGACTAGATTGTTCAACGGCAATGCCAAAATTATAATATTGCAACTATTTTCTAAAACTTTTCAAAGCAACTTAACAAAGGCTAGACAATATCACAATATTCATAAAAAGTGCGAGTCAAAATACAAAGCGAAACGAAGACTCAGAAAGGATGATGAAACTGTGAGAAAACAATCGCAGTCGTTTTACCAGAATGATGTGAAATGCAACGGAAAAGAAAAAACGGAGGTCTCTCTCTTTTCAAAAAAGAATTTTCTTTCACAGCCTAATTCGGTGTATCTCTCCAACAGATCAGATGAAAAAAAATTAGAAATCTCGAGAAAACCGTCACCCACAGTCCTCACACTACCACTTTCAACTGGCAGTATGTTTTACTCTTTGAAGTGGAAGAATAAAAATGCGATAAGTTTAGTATTAACGTATAAGAGAAGAAAGAGGCGAAGTGCGCATAACCTTGTGCTGAACAAATCGAACAAAAAAGTGCTAAAGGGTCGGTATGAATCGTCGCCAGATGTGCTACAAATGTCGGAACCGGGCGAGTGAAGGAATGGAAAAGACCGGAAGGAAAATCGCATAAATTAAATTCTAAACGATAGGGGTTGTTTCATGAATAAGGACTTACAATGCGCAGGCGTGATTTACATAATAAAATGAAACTCATAGACCGAGTTGAAAATATGCAATTTCTGTTGCCAGCCTGATTTTTTGAATATGTCGAGCTATTCTCTTGTAAAGTCTGTTCTCGCTATCGGCGGTAATATCAATTACCACTTCCTAGTGAATGATGCCACTTGTGCACTGTCAAGGACATTAACACCTTCAATTTTTGAATTCACGAGGCGCGAGGTTTTGAGTCGAAAACAAAACAAGGAGACATGGAAGGAACAGAAAGATCGATTCGTGATGTAATTAGGTGTGTTTTGAAAATGAGAAGAGTGAGTGTCTGAGCGTATGGTGAATTGCAAAGCTGACAGAAACGTCCAGCCTTCCTGGACACAACCGGGAAAGAAATCGTTACGTTGAAAGCCCCTGGTTTACAGATATTTCATCAGACATGTGATGGAAAAACTATTGAATGTTACTCGGTTTGTCATTCGCTTTTTCTTGCAAAACTAACTTTGAAAAAACAAAAACTAATGAAAAGGAGAGGTGAAATTTAAAAAACGCGGACATGGGAAAATGTTCCCAATGACGTGACGGTGTTTGCGTACATCGGTGTAAAGCGATTGCACCTCATTTACCGGCATACTTGTACACGATAGAAAAACTTCATAGAAAAACTGAAAGACTGATAATCAATACATTTATTACAAGCAAAATTGAAAAATAATTGCAAATAGGTTCAAATTGATGTGGATTCAATGTGTATGAACGATTCGAATGAAAAATGGAATGACCCGAAAAGTATAAATCACATTTGCAAACAAGGTAGTTTGTTGGGAGGAAAAGAGTTCACAACAATTTGTGGAAATACGAACCGAGTCAGTCAGAGAGGGGCGCAGAGCAACACATAAAGATGGACTCTCAGGGCGCGACGACTCTATGAATTAGCGGCTTTTATGATCGGTCTGCAGCAGTGAGCCAGCCATCTGCCTTCGACGCACTTCGAACCGACTGGACAAAATCTGAATGTGATTTACATTGTTGTGAATGTGGAGATTTCTTCTTTAAGGGAGAGAGAAGTAAAGGATTAATAATACCAAAGGTCTATAGACTGAGAGGGATTAGGGCACTCACAGAGAGGATTCAGGAATAACGACTCACTTGTGACCACAATGTCTTCCCAGTAATTCTTGTTCTCCGTACCAAACTGATTCTGTGACCACTTCATAGTCAGGAAGAATGCATTTAGGATGATTCTCTCGTCTCCAAGCTTCTGAACATAAATTGACAGAATGAATTATCATTTTCTTGTCTATATTTCACCTTGAGTCACTTCATCACAACACAATCCTAGTCCAAATGCCATTGTTAAACATTTTGAACCCTTAGGGCATGTTTTATTCCTATTCGAACAGCTAGCCACCGCATTGGAGCCTCCACCACAAATTCCTTTATCTGCTGACAAAAAAGAACACATAGATGAAGTTTAGTTGATTTAAAATTGAACCTGCTCGGCATCTAAGGTTACACGAATCAGCATCATCATATCGGTTCAAATTTCCACCACATCCCTCATACAGGAACGGAAGACACATTTCAAGCTTTTTGTCGAAGTAGTACTGGAAACATGGCATTTTGAATTCGTTCATAGATAAATTCGTAGATAACCTTGATGGCTTTTTGAGTCTTTCCACATTTTGAATGCCCTCTGTTCGGTGGTTCTTGGCAACACAGAACAGGTTGAACAATTGTGAAAAGGATCAAAAGAAGAAGCTCACTCCACATTATTCAACTAAGAATAACAGCAAATATTTATAAGAGAATGGAATAGATACAAAATATGTGTAGTGGTTGTTCGTGCCTCGATGCGTCGCCCAGATAATAATACGATAATTGGGTGAGAGGACGTCGGATGACATGGAAACTGCAGCAATGACGTGCCCTTTTTCTAGCCGTACCTATCTGACTTTTTACTTCTTTTCTCCGCCTCATCACCACGTTAATTATTACACTTATACTCTTGGAGGGAACTGAACCGATCGAACATCGAGTTGTGTGTGTGTTCCTTGTTACTACGTGTTCTTTTCCTCTTCGCCTAATTTGTCTGGAAATGGAAAATAACGCGGAAGTTTGGAAATCTGGATAACGCTCGAGAATATGAACATAAAAGGATTCAATACGAGAAGTACAAGGTCAAGAAACGGTTCGTGATCACCTGATGTTATGAATTGTGTACCATTTGCCTTTTATACTGACCAGTTGCAAATCTTTCCGTTCCCTCCCCTTCCACCAATCTGTCCACTCGTGCCGCACTCTTAATGCTTGATTTTTGTTTCTGGAATCACTGAATTGTATTAAATCAGTATTTTTTAATTATTACCCACTCACTTTTGATTGGAGTATTGGACAACAGCAACATAGATCTTTAACCGTTTGACGATACTGTGAAGACATTTTCATGCATACTAACATGTGAGTAGATGTGTTAATAGTGAGTCCCAAAGAAAATAGGAAAGTGAACAGATTCAATATTTCCCTGAAATATTATGAACCTGATATGTAGAACTAACCTGTAGCAATAACTCACACTACAGCAGAAGATGGCGAGAAAAACAGTTTCATGAATATAATTATCCCTAAAGGGAAATCGGCCAAGAAAAATGTGAGAGTTAGACATAACACTAGTTTTGTTTTTCTCCCAGATAAATTTTCAGATTTACGAGAAATCTTAGCTCTGTTTTCTTCTGTTTTCAATATTTCTTTGAACAGTAAGAATGTAAATATTGGAAAAAGAACACATGGAATCAGCTGGAAAGGTGAATTACACAAAAAACTAACTACAGGTGCAAACCTTCGATAGAATAGAATCAATGAGATTGTACGAATGAAAAATAAAATAATTATTCGCAGTGAATAAATCAGAATATTGAGATAAATATCCAAATATAGTTTCATTAGTTTTAGAGCATATAGCAGGATCTGGATTAACAACCAATTTGTATTTCAAGCATCCAAGAACAGTGATGGGAATACAGATAGGAGAGATAATAATGACACAGTAGCCCATTGCTTTGGGTTTGGAAAGTTCTCCTATTTTGGGATTCAGTGGGTTACGAATAATCAATGTTCGAATTATAGCTATTGACAAACTGAACCAAACAGAACATCTTCGAGCGAAGAATTGTAGAGCGTCAAAAATTGATTTCAAAAGTAAAAAGGTATACGCGTTTGGATTCGAGCAAGTTAGAAAATGGTCGTATATTGCAACGGCTTCAAGTTGAATTGGAAACATCAGGAAGCAGCAATCGGTTAGGGCAACCACAGCAAGTATCACGTTGACCGATGAAACTCTCATTGACTTTTGAGTCAAGACAATTAAATGGAAAATATTGATTAAAAAGCAGAGAAGAGAGAAATATGGAGCAGTTTTCATGCAAACTTGCACAAGATTGCTGAAAATCAATTTGGCTTTCAAACTTTTTCGAATAAAGAAAGCAGTCAAAATATCCAGTCCCGTACAGTCATGGTTCGAGAAACTTACGCGAGAGCGACAAAAAATGCACAAAGAGAATCTGCAGTAGTTACATCATATTCAGAGTGAAACACAGATGGACACTTTTCCATTTTACTCAATTCGGAGATCACCCCACGAATAGGAGAAGAAAAAAACAATAAAAGTTTATTAGAGTATAAAAACAATCTTATTTATGCTATTGCAGTTAAACGCAGATTGATTCGGCTCCATTCTCCGACAAACACTTTTTTCTAGTAAGGTGCCTACCTATAATTAGCACCAGACGATTAGAAAATATTTTGTCTGAACATAAACAAAGTCCGCTAAAGAAAATACGTATAGAAAAACTAGAAAGTGGCAGTATTATTCTAGTTAAATGTTCAATGTTTCGGTACAGGTCCTCACAAAACATTTTCAATGTTCTGTGAGGACCTTGTTTTGTGAGAAAATAATAAAAGGGTGAGGAAACGAATCTTGGAGTTATGCCAGGTTAAACCATAACAAACTAAAATTACCATTACTTCTACATATAAAAGCCTAAAAATATAGTAGACGATTACGATTTTGTTTGAAATTTCCAGAAATTAAATAAAAAAAAATTACCGGTATAAAAATTTATACAAAATAAAATAATTATATGAAACGGTGTGTACCTTTTCTGACCTAAAAAGTCCGATTGGTTTGGTAATTTACTATGGACCACTCCCCTGAAAGTGTTTGAACAGAATTGAAAAAAAAAATTTTTCATCGCTTCATAATTTTTTTCGTTTTCACGTTTTCACTTGAAAGCGTAACCCTAAATTTTCATTTAAACGTGGAAGCATTTCATTTATACATAGTTTACTAGTTCAACTTCTATCATTCAAATCGAGAACCTTTACAATGCCGGAGATTAAGCCAGAGCCTTCCCTTCCCGTGGGAACGATCATCGGATATTTTTCCTGTTTCCAATTAAAGAAATTTTTAAGAAGAAGAGGAGAGATTCAAATTTACTTGGCTTTTGACATGGTGGGCTTTTGATACCTGCGTGTTTCCACAAACTTTGAATGATTTGAAGACGTTTGGATTTTATAGAACGACACGTATTATTCCTGAGATTTCTTTTATCCTTCTCCAAAAGTTTAGGCTTTAGATCTGAGAGAGCAGTGTGCATCAAGAGTTGAGTGGGCAGACCTTAGTGTTAATATCAGACGTATATGTCGAGAGTTTCAGTAGTTTGGTAAATATTGCATTTAAAGAAGCTACAGTAACCCTACAGTAATCAAAATTAGACTTGAATACTTACTGGAAAGTGGTCTACATACAGGATGATCTTTCGCTTAACATCGGAATATTTATGTTAAGAGAAACTCAATTTGCTGTCAGAATCTCCTGAAGACTTTCATATACTTTTTTGAGCTCCAATTGTTTTTCCCATGAGTAGTGTTCCTTGTGCTCACAAGTCTACCAGATTTGGGGTTCGGCTGGAATCCGATTTTTTGTAGGTTGTCTGACAATAAGCTTCAGTACTGAACGTTTCGAAATGAACTCTGTAGCGGTTCTTGGAAGATTCTGCAAACAAAACTCATTTGTCTTTGATCTTAGATTTTGACTGGTATCATTCAGTGCTCAAGAACTATTTGTAGCCGATGATCTACTAAACAAAATTTTGATTGCTCCACTAATACATATATGAAATGGTACTTAGTTTCATTTAGTAATTTCCAGAAAAGAATCTCGGATGTTGGTGTGGAGGCGTTGGACTATAAGGAGCACCCAGAATTGGCATCTCGATTTGTCCAAAGTGTCCGGATCATGGAGCAGTTTTCAGACTCTCCACACTTTCCAAACCTGGTATGTTACATTTAAAGGTGGAAATTCATAGTTTGTGGCATTAATCTAGAAGCAGACAGTTTTTGAAATAATTATTTGTATTTGCTGTGAAAGTCGTCGTCCTTTCTTGGCTGTCATAAAATTGCCGTTCTTGCTCGCGCCTGCAACTTATATCGGAAAACATTTTTGTATCAAATCTAATTTAGGTGTACTCTGGACAGACGGATCAAATTCAGTTCTTTGCGTTCGAGGTTTACAGGCCGAGTTTGTGGAGTTTCTGGAAAACAGAAACAGATCGAGGCCGGTCACCGTCTACAGAAGAGGTAGGGACAGTATAGAAATGTATAAGTATAATTATATAATGTTCAGATTTCTGTCATTGGAGTTGATATTTTGGAAGGATTAGGACATCTGCATGACCACGGCTACGTGCACCGGTTGGTAATTTTTTCTAGAGAAACTTTAAAATTAACTGACTCAACTAGTAATAATAAGGAGTGTTTTTCATTGAAAAAAGTTGGGTTCGAAAAGTTTTCAATCATTTTAGTAATCTGCAACCTAAGAACATTCACGTGGACATGCAGAGAGATAGCCTCATTCTCACTGGCCTCGAATATGCTCGGAAGACACAATTGGCGTCAGGAAATCCACGTCCTTCTCGTCAATTCGCTGAAATCCGGGGAGATTTGTGCTATGCTTCAATCGATATCCATGAGAGAAGAGATGCTACCATAAAAGATGATTTTGCATCTCTCTTATATTTGCTCCTGGAAATGTCACAATCCGGTTTACCATGGAAAAGAGATGACGTTGAGCAAGACATTCATAAAGCAAAAGTGGAACTGAGCAGCACTCTCGAAAGCTCGTAAGTTTTCCAAAGGATGTAGATAAAAATTAGTGTTAAAATAGCGCTTTTTTCAGTTTTGAACTATTAGTAAACTACTAATTACTTGACGAATTGCCGCGCCTTTTACGTAAATACCAACAGTCGAGAACACATACAAGTGTGTATGGTGAACTTTCTTGAACGCGATTTTGAATTCTTATCCCCGCGTTTTATTTTTGTAGTGGCCACAAATTTTTTAATTCGCTTTTGTGTTGAAATTTTTTAATATGCCTAGAAGATGAACATTTAGTTTTGACAGTTTTGAAAATGAGGAAACGATGAGGAAACGTGTCAGAGTGAGGAAAGAGGCAATGACGTGTCTGGCCGCTCACTTTGATTTGAAAACTGTTTCTCCGAAGTAGGCGGGGTTGACATTAGAGTCAAGAGAAAACGGAGAAATGACTCTTATAGTGGGTAATCATTTTCAATGCTTTCCAGGAAAGTTAACGACGTTTTGAAAGAATGTTTTCACACTTTGGAGCATGCAGAAAAATCCCAACTGCACAATGGTCTTCTCGAGATTCTCAAAAAATCCTGTGGATATCACGAAAGCATTCAACACGTGTCATGGATTTGATCTTTTTTCCTTTTTTGTACCTAATAAAAATTCCAAGATTAGCCCACGTTTCCAGAATTTTTAGCACTTTTTTCGACACTTCAATTTCGACTAGTAAATTAGTCAGGCAAAGTCCTCAATATCTCTATAAGATTATTATATTTCGTCGGGTTCACCGTCACATTGCACTGAAAGTTAATAAAATGCAGAGGATCTCTTTCATGGATTGAATGTTGTTATTCTTTCGTTCACTTCTTCATAGAGAAGTATTGCAGATTCAAGCACGGATTAGTTAATAGAACGTGCATGTTGTGTTGTCCATTGAATCGCATTTTTTGTGTGATGAAGGGACGAAGTTTATAAATAACACAATTTGGTTACGAAGCGTCGGAGGGAGCTTGGAGGAAATAAATTATGAGATAAACAAAGAAATAGAAGAATCAGTAGAAATTATAGATAAAAATTAACCAAACCGAACAAAATAAACGAAGAGAATGATTGTTTCTTTTTTCTGGTACATGTGCACTAAGTCCTTAGCAATAGAATTTAGTATAAGAAGGTGATAGTAAATGGTACTATCAACTGACTCATGTATACTCTCTGATGTCTCCAACAGACGAGTTACATTGAAACCTTCTAAATGGGAGGGATCCTGGATATCCCATAGAATTAACTATAGGAAGGTGATAATAAATGGTACTATCAACTGACTCATGTATACTCTCTGATGTCTCCAACAGACGAGCTACATTGAAACCTTCTGAATGGGATCTTGGATATCCCATAGAATTAACTATAGGAAGGTGATAGTAAATGGAACTATCAACTGACTCATGTATACTCGCTGATGTCTCCAACAGACGAGCTACATTGAAACCTTCTGAATGGGAGGGATCCTGGATATCCCATAGAATTTAGTATAAGAAGGTGATAGTAAATGGTACTATCAACTGAATCATGTATACTCTCTGATGTCTCCAACAGACGAGCTACATTGAAACCTTCTGAATGGGAGGGATCCTGGATATCCCATAGAATTTAGTATAAGAAGGTGATAGTAAATGGTACTATCAACTGACTCATGTATACTCGCTGATGTCTCCAACAGACGAGCTACATTGAAACCTTCTGAATGGGAGGGATCCTGGATATCCCATAGAATTTAGTATAAGAAGGTGATAGTAAATGGTACTATCAACTGACTCATGTATACTCGCTGATGTCTCCAACAGACGAGCTACATTGAATCCTTCTGAATGGGAGGGATCCTGGATATCCCATAGAATTTAGTATAAGAAGGTGATAGTAAATGGTACTATCAACTGAATCATGTATACTCTCTGATGTCTCCAACAGACGAGCTACATTGAAACCTTCTGAATGGGATCTTGGATATCCCATAGAATTAACTATAGGAAGGTGATAGTAAATGGAACTATCAACTGACTCATGTATACTCGCTGATGTCTCCAACAGACGAGCTACATTGAATCCTTCTGAATGGGAGGGATCATGGATATCCCATAGAACTTAGTATAAGAAGGTGATAGTAAATGGTACTATCAACTGACTCATGTATACTCGCTGATGTCTCCAACAGACGAGCTACATTGAAACCTTCTGAATGGGAGGGATCCTGGATATCCCATAGAATTTAGTATAAGAAGGTGATAGTAAATGGTACTATCAACTGACTCATGTATACTCGCTGATGTCTCCAACAGACGAGCTACATTGAAACCTTCTGAATGGGAGGGATCCTGGATATCCCATAGAATTTAGTATAAGAAGGTGATAGTAAATGGTACTATCAACTGACTCATGTATACTCGCTGATGTCTCCAACAGACGAGCTACATTGAAACCTTCTGAATGGGATCTTGGATATCCCATAGAATTTAGTATAATAAGGTGATAGTAAATGGTACTATCAACTGACTCATGTATACTCGCTGATGTCTCCAACAGACGAGCTACATTGAATCCTTCTGAATGGGAGGGATCCTGGATATCCCATAGAATTTAGTATAAGAAGGTGATAGTAAATGGTACTATCAACTGACTCATGTATACTCGCTGATGTCTCCAACAGACGAGCTACATTGAAACCTTCTGAATAGGAGGGATCCTGGATATCCCATAGAATTTAGTATAAGAAGGTGATAGTAAATGGTACTATCAACTGACTCATGTATACTCGCTGATGTCTCCAACAGACGAGCTACATTGAAACCTTCTGAATGGGATCTTGGATATCCCATAGAATTTAGTATAATAAGGTGATAGTAAATGGTACTATCAACTGACTCATGTATACTCGCTGATGTCTCCAACAGACGAGCTACATTGAAACCTTCTGAATGGGAGGGATCCTGGATATCCCATAGAATTTAGTATAAGAAGGTGATAGTAAATGGTACTATCAACTGACTCATGTATACTCGCTGATGTCTCCAACAGACGAGCTACATTGAAACCTTCTGAATGGGAGGGATCCTGGATATCCCATAGAATTTAGTATAAGAAGGTGATAGTAAATGGTACTATCAACTGACTCATGTATACTCGCTGATGTCTCCAACAGACGAGCTACATTGAAACCTTCTGAATGGGATCTTGGATATCCCATAGAATTTAGTATAATAAGGTGATAGTAAATGGTACTATCAACTGACTCATGTATACTCGCTGATGTCTCCAACAGACGAGCTACATTGAAACCTTCTGAATGGGAGGGATCCTGGATATCCCATAGAATTTAGTATAAGAAGGTGATAGTAAATGGTACTATCAACTGACTCATGTATACTCGCTGATGTCTCCAACAGACGAGCTACATTGAAACCTTCTGAATGGGAGGGATCCTGGATATCCCATAGAATTTAGTATAAGAAGGTGATAGTAAATGGTACTATCAACTGACTCATGTATACTCGCTGATGTCTCCAACAGACGAGCTACATTGAAACCTTCTGAATGGGAGGGATCCTGGATATCCCATAGAATTTAGTATAAGAAGGTGATAGTAAATGGTACTATCAACTGACTCATGTATACTCGCTGATGTCTCCAACAGACGAGCTACATCGAAACCTTCTGAATGGGAGGGATCCTGGATATCCCATAGAATTTAGTATAAGAAGGTGATAGTAAATGGTACTATCAACTGACTCATGTATACTCGCTGATGTCTCCAACAGACGAGCTACATTGAAACCTTCTGAATGGGATCTTGGATATCCCATAGAATTTAGTATAAGAAGGTGATAGTAAATGGTACTATCAACTGACTCATGTATACTCGCTGATGTCTCCAACAGACGAGCTACATTGAAACCTTCTGAATGGGATCTTGGATATCCCATAGAATTTAGTATAAGAAGGTGATAGTAAATGGTACTATCAACTGACTCATGTATACTCGCTGATGTCTCCAACAGACGAGCTACATTGAATCCTTCTGAATGGGATCTTGGATATCCCATAGAATTTAGTATAAGAAGGTGATAGTAAATGGTACTATCAACTGACTCATGTATACTCGCTGATGTCTCCAACAGACGAGCTACATTGAAACCTTCTGAATGGGAGGGATCCTGGATATCCCATAGAATTTAGTATAAGAAGGTGATAGTAAATGGTACTATCAACTGACTCATGTATACTCGCTGATGTCTCCAACAGACGAGCTACATTGAAACCTTCTGAATGGGAGGGATCCTGGATATCCCATAGAATTTAGTATAAGAAGGTGATAGTAAATGGTACTATCAACTGACTCATGTATACTCGCTGATGTCTCCAACAGACGAGCTACATTGAATCCTTCTGAATGGGAGGGATCCTGGATATCCCATAGAATTTAGTATAAGAAGGTGATAGTAAATGGTACTATCAACTGACTCATGTATACTCGCTGATGTCTCCAACAGACGAGCTACATTGAAACTTTCTGAATGGGAGGGATCCTGGATATCCCATAGAATTTAGTATAAGAAGGTGATAGTAAATGGTACTATCAACTGACTCATGTATACTCGCTGATGTCTCCAACAGACGAGCTACATTGAATCCTTCTGAATGGGATCTTGGATATCCCATAGAATTTAGTATAAGAAGGTGATAGTAAATGGTACTATCAACTGACTCATGTATACTCGCTGATGTCTCCAACAGACGAGCTACATTGAAACCTTCTGAATGGGAGGGATCCTGGATATCCCATAGAATTTAGTATAAGAAGGTGATAGTAAATGGTACTATCAACTGACTCATGTATACTCGCTGATGTCTCCAACAGACGAGCTACATTGAAACTTTCTGAATGGGAGGGATCCTGGATATCCCATAGAATTTAGTATAAGAAGGTGATAGTAAATGGTACTATCAACTGACTCATGTATACTCGCTGATGTCTCCAACAGACGAGCTACATTGAATCCTTCTGAATGGGAGGGATCCTGGATATCCCATAGAATTTAGTATAAGAAGGTGATAGTAAATGGTACTATCAACTGACTCATGTATACTCGCTGATGTCTCCAACAGACGAGCTACATTGAAACCTTCTGAATGGGAGGGATCCTGGATATCCCATAGAATTTAGTATAAGAAGGTGATAGTAAATGGTACTATCAACTGACTCATGTATACTCGCTGATGTCTCCAACAGACGAGCTACATTGAAACCTTCTGAATGGGAGGGATCCTGGATATCCCATAGAATTTAGTATAAGAAGGTGATAGTAAATGGTACTATCAACTGACTCATGTATACTCGCTGATGTCTCCAACAGACGAGCTACATTGAAACCTTCTGAATGGGATCTTGGATATCCCATAGAATTTAGTATAAGAAGGTGATAGTAAATGGTACTATCAACTGACTCATGTATACTCGCTGATGTCTCCAACAGACGAGCTACATTGAAACCTTCTGAATGGGATCTTGGATATCCCATAGAATTTAGTATAAGAAGGTGATAGTAAATGGTACTATCAACTGACTCATGTATACTCGCTGATGTCTCCAACAGACGAGCTACATTGAAACCTTCTGAATGGGATCTTGGATATCCCATAGAATTTAGTATAAGAAGGTGATAGTAAATGGTACTATCAACTGACTCATGTATACTCGCTGATGTCTCCAACAGACGAGCTACATTGAAACCTTCTGAATGGGAGGGATCCTGGATATCCCATAGAATTTAGTATAAGAAGGTGATAGTAAATGGTACTATCAACTGACTCATGTATACTCGCTGATGTCTCCAACAGACGAGCTACATTGAAACCTTCTGAATGGGATCTTGGATATCCCATAGAATTTAGTATAAGAAGGTGATAGTAAATGGTACTATCAACTGACTCATGTATACTCGCTGATGTCTCCAACAGACGAGCTACATTGAAACCTTCTGAATGGGATCTTGGATATCCCATAGAATTTAGTATAAGAAGGTGATAGTAAATGGTACTATCAACTGACTCATGTATACTCGCTGATGTCTCCAACAGACGAGCTACATTGAAACCTTCTGAATGGGATCTTGGATATCCCATAGAATTTAGTATAAGAAGGTGATAGTAAATGGTACTATCAACTGACTCATGTATACTCGCTGATGTCTCCAACAGACGAGCTACATTGAAACTTTCTGAATGGGAGGGATCCTGGATATCCCATAGAATTTAGTATAAGAAGGTGATAGTAAATGGTACTATCAACTGACTCATGTATACTCGCTGATGTCTCCAACAGACGAGCTACATTGAAACCTTCTGAATGGGATCTTGGATATCCCATAGAATTTAGTATAAGAAGGTGATAGTAAATGGTACTATCAACTGACTCATGTATACTCGCTGATGTCTCCAACAGACGAGCTACATTGAAACTTTCTGAATGGGAGGGATCCTGGATATCCCATAGAATTAACTATAGGAAGGTGATAGTAAATGGAACTATCAACTGACTCATGTATACTCGCTGATGTCTCCAACAGACGAGCTACATTGAAACCTTCTGAATGGGAGGGATCCTGGATATCCCATAGAATTTAGTATAAGAAGGTGTTAGTAAATGGTACTATCAAGTAAAAACTGTAGTATAAAATAAGTAAATAAGGCTGATATCATGAAAACAAGCGAAAAGGATTCGAGTAAGACAAGCAAATGAGTGAATGTTTGAAATGAATGACTAGGTCGGGTACTGACATCTCTGTGTATTGATTGAAAAGGCGCATGGTGTTCAGCGTGTTCTTCCTGGGAAGACTTTGGAGAATGTGCAGTTGGTTTATCGATCGCTAGTGTTTGAAAAAATGCAACGGCGGTAAATTCATCGTCAACTCAAATCGCTTTCCGGAAAAAAAAAACTAGAAGAGATACCACCTTTACTGGAAAATTCGTCGAAAATAGAAGAAAAGAGACTTTCAACACTAACATGACGAGTGTGGAGTGCCGCTCAATTAGAGGGGGCGCTCAATTACAGTATTTGCGGTAGTAGGGAACAAAATAAAAACGTAGACACTACAACCAACGTCTAGCAATAAGTGAAACTAGAAAATTAACCAAACCGAACAAAATAAACGAAGAGAATGATTGTTTCTTTTTTCTGGTACATGTGGACTAAGTCCTTAGCAATAAAACACCTCTCCCACGGTGTCATAAAAAAATAAAAAGGGAGAGACTGACAATGGGATACGTGGAGGTGTACAGACATCAAAAGCGCTTGGAATCGGCGACAGTTATATCGTCTTAGAATGTTTTCAAACACTACCGATCGATAAACGAAACCCGATTATCTGCACATTCTCCCCAGTCTTCCCAGGAGGAACACGCTGACTCACATCCGCCTTTTCAGTCAATACACAGAGATATCAGCACACCAATTAGTCATTCATTCCAAACATTCACTTATTCGCTTGTCTTACTCGAACTCTTTTCGCTTATTCTTATACTACTAGCCTAGTGATCGCTCCTGCGGGGCACGGTTTTGTCGCTGCGAAAACCGCCTAAAACTGTCGGCTACAATTTTTGAAACAGAACTACAAAGAACAAATTAAAGAAGCTCTCATTTGATCGCGATTAGTATATAAGAGTCACTTGATAGTAATTTGTTCTCTCGATTTTTTGTATAAATTCTGCTAGAAGATGGGATTGGTTTACAGATGATTGCTCTTTTGTAGACGAACAACATCTGCGAAAAAAAGAGAGTATTGAACGCAACTCGTCAGAGACTAGAAAATCAAAGAAATCTAGAAAAAACAAAACGAGAAGCTGTTAAAAAGGAGACGTTGAGAATTATAAAAGAAGCCAAACAATCAATAGTTTAAGTTGAAAATTATTTACTACGAGTTCAAATTCAAAACCTTCTTGACATAGCAAACCGTCTGAAGAAGGAAAACAGAGAATTGTGAAACAAGATGAAAATAAAGGAAATCAGAAATGAAAGTTGAAGAACAAGATGAAGAAATCAATGAACACGAGAAAATTGTGGAATTGGTAAAAAAGTCAGTGAGAGGAGGTGCAAAATTGAAGGCCCTCAGCAAAATAGTTGAAAAGAATACCATCAATTCAAGATGCGGTCTTTTCGTAAAGTGTATGCATCAATTGGCTAAAGAAGACAAAGTTACTAGGAATTCAAGAATCGTTTTAGGCAACAGTCAGTTGGAACCTTTCAAACATGCTTCATTGGGGTTTTCAAAGATTCTGTAGCTCAAAATTGTCATTCGCTATTTTCAAAAGTTTTCATGAAATCCGGAAAATCAAGAAATTGAGTAGTGGGAAAGACGATTATTACATAAATGTTCGATCTATCATCAAAAAACTAAATCTGGAAAGGAGATTATGCGAGCATTTCGTTCATTGTTATCCAAATTTCGGCCACAATAGCTCAATTTGTACAAAATCCTATTTAGTAACTTTTCTTGGAAACGATTTTTTAATGTCTTCACTTACTTTCTGTAAAATCTACTTTCTGTAAAAATTTTCGGCACTGTTCGCAAATCGTGGACCCAACAAAAACAAAATGGTGGACCCAAAACAAATATAGCGGACCGAAAAAAATTGTGGACTGACTGGAATTTGTGTTCTGAAACTAAATCGTGGACCGAAGCTGAGGTTCGGTGTTTGCCTATTTGTTTAAAAGAGCAGAACTAGCCAGAACAACTCAGAACTGGTCGGATAAGAACTGGACAAATCAAAATTGACCTTTATAAGAACCGACCGACCTTCTAAGAACTGCCTCGGATAAGAACTTCTCGAATGCACTTATGTAGGGGCTTTTTACATGATGTAGGCCATCGCAACAAAGTAGTGTCAGTTCTTATCCGGGGCAGTTCTTAAAAGGTCAAGAAATGAATTTTTTTGGGGCGCAACGAACTGGCACTCTGGCGACCAATTTTCAAAATAAGAAGTTTCGGTCTTCTGCATGTTGCCAGTCGAACGGCCCTTTTTCATCTTCATCGCTCAATAGCTGCTTGAAGACAACACGGAATTTCTTGTAGTCCGGAGCATAGTCATCCTTCATTGACTTCAGAAGCGAAGGGAAGGAATCAAGACCATTTGACGATTGAATGGAGACCA
This sequence comes from Caenorhabditis doughertyi, assembly GCA_963572265.1. Classification (NCBI taxonomy): domain Eukaryota; kingdom Metazoa; phylum Nematoda; class Chromadorea; order Rhabditida; family Rhabditidae; genus Caenorhabditis; species Caenorhabditis doughertyi. The sequence continues at coordinate 10,937,063 of OY751557.1, forward strand.
GATCATCCAAAAACTTTTGCTTTTGTTCCATCATGGCATCATCACAGAGGTTGGAGCTCCATTGTAACTTCTGTTTGAGACTTAAGAGCGTATATAGAAGTGATTCTATATCGTCCACGTAACTTTGTTTCTCTTTTTGATGAGACGTGATGGAGGTGAATGGTCTGGTTCCAATAACGTCATCCGGCTTCTTTTGTTTCTCCGACAGCACAGCCAATCCATAATCAATCAGATAAATTCTTCCATGATGTGGGTATTCTCCAACACAGATGTTATTCGGTTTCACATCACGATGAATGTAACCGGCGGCGTGGATCCTAACGAGGGCACTCAAAACTTGGAGACCGATCGATGCAATGCTCTTCGGAGACAAAACTCGATTTCTCTCCTTCAGTCGTTTCTTCACTTGATTCAGGTTCTCTCCAAGTTGTTCAAGAACAATGAACGTTGGATGTGAGTCGAAACACCAATGGATCTGGAAATGGAGCTTGAAAAATTCTGGATTACAAGCTCAGGCAAATCGAAATCAGTCTAACCAGAGAACCGCATGAACCTAGCGTAAAAACCGAGACTAGCTAAGTTCCGCAACAATAAAGCATCAAAACTGATTCTAGCTAGAATCTGTGTCAGTTTGACTTTTTTCTTCAATAGTTTGTGTGTATTTCTTCGAAAAACATATTTTTTTTATTCATCTAGCTTGAGATAAAAACATACTAGTTTTGGGATATTGATCGAATATCCAACAGCTTGAAGCACTTCCAACTCAATTTTAAGAGATTCTTTATCTTCTGGCGAAACTTTCGCTATTGCGAATATCTTCGGTTTCTGGAATTACGAAATTCAATGAAAATAGGTGATTATTTCAAAATTACCAAGAGTTTTCCAGCATAAATGACTCCTTGCGATCCACTCCCCATAAGTTCATGAATCAAAAAAGAATTGCCCAGTTTATCTCCGAATTTCATTTCCATCTTGCGAAGAAAAAGTGATTGTAAAAGAAGTTGAGAGGAAAATTGGTAATAAGAAATGAAACTGGAATTTTTCACGTTTTTTTCTGCCAGAAAAAAGCCACAAATAAAGTCCAATCACAAAAAATTGAAAATGAAATTGATGTCAAAAAAAAAACTTGACACGGTTAAGGTAATCATGATATTTCCGAATGTGAAGAAAGTCACTCCCTCTTTGTCTTTACACACACACCCTTGCTTGTTGATAGACTGTATTTTAAGCGGTTGGAGGCCGGAACTTTTACAGGAAATGATAGTGCTAATGAACATTCGATTTTTAATGCTGCTAAATCCCTTTATTCTCCATCAATGTGATTTTATTCCAAATAAATTTTATGAAACTTCTGGAAGAGGAGATCTACGTGGATAAACTTTCATCGAACTATTTTCAACGATTATGCTGATTGGAGCAGAGTTGGATGATTTGAATGCTTTCTTGAGAATACTGAATCGGTCATTGAACATAATCATTACGAGCCTGAAAAATGAAAACTTGAAATTACTTCCAAGAATTTTAAATATCAAACTCGTACCCATCTATTACGTGGATTGATTGCCAAACAAAAGATGCACAAATGAAGAACCAGAATCGGTGATTGATGAGACTACTTAAAATTAAAACTTTCATGGAGTTTTTGAAATCAATTTTACCTCATGAAATATGTAAAAAAAATTATCCACAAAAAACAAAACGTCTTGGAGAACTGTTTGAAGAAATAGCTTGACATTCTTTTTGATGCTTATGAGACTTTCTGCATTTTCCCGAGAAGATTTCTGTAGAAAGAAAGGAGTGTCTACACAGAAATTAATTTCTGACACACCAAGTAAAAGACTGTTATCCTGATAAATGTGAACAAGTTAGCCGTTAAAGCAATTCCAAAGAATATGAGACCCATATAAATGAGACCCCCTCCATAGACTTCTATCGAAGTGAACATCAAATATTCAGACGAGAACTCAATGAACTTTTCTTTTTCTGAAAATTTTATATGTTTTCATAGCATTTTAGAAGTATGGGTATCAGTTGGCTCCTCTCTTAATCAGACTGAGAATCAAAGTATGATGCAGATTTCAAATGTATTTGTACAGATAAAAAAGTACTTACGCGTTCTTAAATACGTCTCAAAAATCATGTTCCTCATTCGATCTGCATAAAGGGCACAATGAACGAATATTGTTGCGTTGTGGCCACAGAGTCTATTGTAATATAATGGAAAATATATAGCAATGAAACGATTGATGGATATATAGATACTTTGAAACTCGTTGTATAAATATACATTAATTCCTACACAAATTAATATCGAGTCCAACCAGGCTGGAAGTAAAGAGAACCCGCTGAAAGTACAAAGTATTATAGTCTTTTCAAGATAATTTATTTACATCAGTGCTCCAGGAATGTATACTAAGACAAATGAAGAGATCATTACTATGATGTTATTAGTCGCTCTGATAGCACACATCAAATTGAAAGATGTTCTCTGCTGAGCATCTTTTAAGTAAACAAAAACAACCGATCCACTTAAAAATATCCCAAAAAACACGTTCTGAAATCTTCTTTGAATCTCACAATAAACTTAGATTTACCTACAATTGTCATCATAATTGATGCCACCAGATTTGGCCACGTACGAAAGTCGGGAGCAACTTCAGAGGAATTCATTCTTCACCAGATATTCGAGAAGTTTGAATAAGAAAGAATGGAAATCCATTTGAAAAGTATTTTGTTATTGACATCACGAAACAATAATTGATGGGTGCAACACTGAAATTTTGGAGACACGAGATGATTGCGTGGTAAGGACAAGTAATTATCGTGTGGTATTTTGTTAAATGCTGCAGCAATATGCTGAGAAAGATTGTTTTTAGTCTCAACTGAAGATTGTCTGCTTATGTTAAGAGAAACAATCTCTATGGCCGAGACTTCTACTGGCACAAAAACAAAAAGTTATTTTAATCCAAATAATTTTTAGATATTATGTACCCATAGGTCAAGTGTTTTCAAAAAATCTTACCGTCAAGTCCCTGTGACGTCATCAGCCTGAGATAAAGCTGAAAGTAGAGTTTTCAGCTCGAAAAGTGGATTTTTTTTAACTTTGAGCTAACTTCATGATATTTTTGGGAAGTCATTTGGCAAGTTCAGAGCGTATGCAGAACAGTTTTCAGCCTGATACAACTTCTGAAAATAAGTTTTTTAGAAGAAATTTTCTGATTTTCACGGTTTTTCTCCAAAACTTTCAACAGAGGGGGTATTTGAAAAATATCTAGTCCCAAACCAACAACGGTAATCACAGTCAGTCTCAAACATTTTTGGATTTGAAGAATCATATCGAATACAGTATCCAAAAAAAGGTACTGTGTGTGAGTATCTTTCAAACTCTTTCAGTTGAATGTATCAATAATTGAGTTGGCATAACATTGATGTATCTTCACCAATGAAAAAAGTAACCATTCCTTGCTTTTTCTTCATAAAAATGCTCCACAATAATAAAAATTTTATTATAAAACTATTTAAATACAACTAATGCTCAAAATTTAAGAAAATGAGAAGAAAGATTGAATTTTTAAAATGGAATGTGTGACGTGTTTTACATCCTATGTTGATATGCTGATATAATCGCCTCTTACTCCCACTTCAAGTCGATGGTGCGCTCGCAGAGGAGAGTTCCTCTGAACGGAGCATAACGACGCCATGGACGAGGTGCTCCAGATGGCAAAACGGTCTTTCTTCATTTCTTCATCACCAAACGTCAAGATATTCCCGCATTCTTTAACACAACTGTTGAAATTTCTGAATATCATCCTAATTATATTTTTTAAAAGTTAAATTCTCACGACTCGTCCAGGTTGTTAATGAAGTTCATTTTTGCGATGAAAACTTCGCTCTCTTCTTCCAGCTTTTTCCACGGAAGACCGTCACTCACATCCAGAAGAGAAAAAGATAAGTTGACGTAATCGTCTCTTACTCCCACTTCAAGGCGATGGTGCACTCGCAGAGAGGCGTATCTCAGAGTTCCTCTGAACGACGCCATGGACGAGGGGCTCCAGATGGCAAAACGTTTTTCCTGGCAGCAGCGAAGTTGCAGATTAAAATAGCATCCTTGTCAGCAGTCACACGAATGTTGGAAGGCTTAACATCCCTAAAAGCAGTCAAAGACTTTGTTAAGTATCTGAACCAAAATTAAATCTACACTATAAATCCATGATTTTAAATTATTATGACTGTATTTCTACTAGACTAGTATTCCCCCTACAAATGAGTTCATAAAATACACACCGATGAATGTAGCCAAGATCATGCAACTGCTTCAATCCCCGGATGACTTCAATACCGAAGAGTGCTGTCTGAACTTGAAACCAGTCTCATAATAATGTTTGTGTTGAACAAACCTCGTCCATTGGAACTTTCAAATTTTTCAAAGACTTTTGGAACTCCGACAAGCTAATGCCATAAATTTCGCATGCGAAAAAGATGAAATGCTCATCTTGTCCCGAGAACGTCTAAATTCGATTTTCTCATATAATGTTTAATGTTCGAATATAACTGACGATTGCAGGAAAGTTCGGTGACTCGATGAGGCTCTTCAATATTTGAACTTCTTGAATCAATTTCTGTGCCAATTTTTGGTCCTTATCAAATTTTTGTACTTTCAAGGCTATTTTGTATCCTACTTTCTAAAAAGCTAACCATTATAAGTGGCGAATCGATAAAAAACAGACTACCATATTAACAGCTTGACCATGCCTGAAGGTAAAGGAAGAAAGATAAATGCGTTCAAGGCCTCTCAATTTCTCTTTTGCCATCGCATTCTTACTTGAGAACAGAAATGAGTTTCTCGGGAATCATTTCTTCCTCACCAAACGTCAAGATATTCCCGCATTCTTTAACACAACTGTTGAAATTTCTGAATATCATCCTAGTTATATTTTCTTTAATAGTTAAACTCTCACCACACGTCCAGGCTGTTTATGAAGTTTATCTTTGCGATGAAAACTTCGCTCTCTTCTTCCAGCTTTTTCCACCGAAGGCCGTCACTTACGGCTTTTCTTGAAACAGCGAAGTTGCAGATTATGATAGCATCTTTGTGCACAGTCACATGAACAATAGAAGATTCGACTTCTCTGAAAAAGTCAAAGCCTTCGTTTAAAACTTCAATCCAAACTATTCTTATAATACACTAATAAGATACACTATATTCCACAACTTTAAATTTAATGCTCATCCGGACGAAACTGAATCTAACGAACTCCGTCCGTTTTCGTCCGTTTTGTCAAGCCGTCAGAAACAGACGGACCGACCGCGGACGGAATGACTATACTTTAACTAGAATACTATTCCCTCCAATTGAATTTAAATAATACTCACAGATGAATGTATCCAAAATCATGCAACTGCTTCAATCCGTGGATAACTTCAATACCGAAGAGTGCTGTCTGAATTTGAAACCAGGTTCAATAAATTTTGTGTTGTAACAAACCTCATCCATTGCTACTTTCAACATTTTCAATGACTTTTAGAACTCCGACAAGCTGACACCGTAAATTGTGCAAGAGAAAAAAAAATGCTCGTCTCGTCCCGAGAATGTCTGAATTAAGGTTTCTTTTATAATAGTCATTGTGTTTAGAGTTCGAAAATAAATGACAATTATTGGGAAATTTGGCGAATTCCGGTAAAATTTTTCCAAATAAAAACTGTACCTGACGCTTCTCTCGGTATGTTTTAGGTGACGTGTCATAACACTTTTGTAAAATTGATGATATTTGTATGTTTTTTCACGTCGATTTTCACGGAAAAAAATTTTCAAAAAAGATTTCAAAAAAGGACGACGACGAACGTTTGCGAATTTCGCCGTGGAAAAAACAACAAAATTAATAATCCTAATCTCTGTTTTTATGCTCCACTTCCATTTCTCTCTTTCGATTCACGTGGCAAAGTCGACACCTTTGAACCTTCTGGATGAAAAACAAGGTAATCTCAGTGAACTTAGTTATAGAGCATTATTCATTCCAGAAAACGCGTCATAAAACTTTCGCTCGAAAACCGAGATGATCTGAAATTGGAGTTTGGTCTGCTGATGCAAATAGGACCAGCAAAGCATATTCCTAAAGTGGTATGTACTTCTATGACTAATATTCTGAAAAAGTTTAAACGAATAATTCTTTAATGTGACGTTACAGTTGAACGCCAACTTGTCTCAAATTCCAAAGTTTCTCGTTTTCGAACGTCTTGGAGCGAATCTTGAAGAGATGAAACTTGGTTTGCTTAAACAAAACAGGGATACAACTCCTTCCAGTATTGCCTGGATTGGAATTGCAATAATGAGAGCTCTCATGCATGTTCATGGTTGTGGTTATCTTCATCGGTAAGTTGACAGCTGAAAATAACACATTTTTCACGAAGAGTAATATCAAACTTTTCAGTGATATCAAACCAGCCAATATTTGTTTTGGGAGATACCCAAAGGATAGACTCGTCTATCTAATTGATTACGGGATTGCTGTGAAGGCTGAGGAGCAGAAGAAAACCGCTGGCACTCCCCGATTTGCTCCATTGAATTTTCACTTAAAGAAGAAAATGTGGTACAATGACGACATTGAGTCATTGTTTTACACACTGGTGGATTTGGCAGATGGGATAAAGTGGACGGGCGACGATTCTCAAAAAGACATCGTTGAAGCCAAACAGATGTTAATGGAGAATGGCCACAGTCTGTAAGTTTTGTGCATTTCAATGCACTCAATACCATGGGTTTATTTCAGAAAGATGGGCGTCAATTTCAACGCATTCTCGGCCACTCTCAAAGAAGTAAAAAACGGTTGGCTGCCGGAGTACAAAAAGTTGATAAACATCCTCGAGGCATGTCTCATCAAGAATCAAAAGGTTGAGCCGCTCGATTGGACTGATTCAAACAATATTGCTTACACCAGATAGACAAGCTCCCAAAAATATGCCTCTTTCAATAAATTCCTCCATTGTTTCTAATACATTTCCCTTTAGTACGCGTTTCTCGATATATTCGGCTTGAAAATAATTTTCCTAATCTCTGTTTTTGTGCATCACGTGTATTTCTCTCTCTATCTATGTGGCAAACATAAAACCGTGTTGACTTTACGAATCAGACTGTCACGTCTCGATGCGAAAAACAAACTCGAGTTTGGTTCCTAGGAGATCCAAAAAAACCTAGTTTATCTTTGTAATATGTTCAATAGTTTTGGAAGAATTGAGCCCAATCAATTCTTTCTAGGAAAAAACGTTTTCTACTTCCATACAAAGTTTGGAACCTAGTGAAAGCTCTAACTTTTTTGGTGACATTCATTAAACTTCAGAACCTAAAAAGAAAATTTTATATTTTAAAACTGTTAAGCGGCATCACTACTGACTGCAAGTTGAATTAAACTGGTTGAACCAAAAATTTTTTAGAAATCGATTTGTAACAATTATTCGTACTCAGTTTGTATTGAACTAGCCAACCTACCTGATTACCATATCAGGCAAGTACACTTATGATGAACTGATCCAAGATTTGCAGAAAAAAAAACGCAGTTTTTTATTCCATAATATTTTACACGATATTGAAGGATATCATGGAAAAAAATTCATCAGAACCTGAACCCGTATCAAAAGATTGAACTTCCGGTTTTATTTTCAGGATTGTTTTTGCGGCATTTTTTTCGAAAACGAACAACAATTATTAGGTTGATTCATTAGTCCGCGATATTTTTCATGATAGTTTTTCGACATCATGTATCTTTCTTCCAAATGAGCATATATTGGGTTGAACACAAAGTTTCTTCAATTTCTAGTGGTACAACTTTAGTTGTAAGCCACGGGAATATCATGAGTTTTTGGATCAGTATAGGTCAATGTAACTACTCTTTATACTATAATTCTCGGCTCCCTTGATCTTTTCAAGCCCACGATATTCACTGGCTCGTAATCCATACTAAGCAAATCTTTGGAACATAGTTTTGGTTTGACTTTTTATGAGTTTTGAAATAAATAGTTCAAAGTAACATAATATCTTTCTGAATTTTGCATGCAAAAGAAGAACTTTCTACATCTTTCTTTTTAACACCTATGTTCTCCATTTAATAGAATACTGTTCTGCCGTCTATTCTCCTCCTCCTTCTTCTACCCTTGCCCGCAAACTTAAATCCCCTCTTCGTTTCTTTACTAGGAAAGTCCTCCAGCGCTGCAACATCTCATTTTCTTCATCTCATTTTCTTTTTATTCATCTTAAATCTATTTTCTACCCGCCACCGTAGACTAAAATCCCAGCTCACTATTCTTTATAACTTTCTCAGCGGCACCTCTTATTTTCCTGATCTTGATAACCATGTCAGATTTTCCTCATCTCCCCGTCGTCCTATGAACCTTGTTTGCCTTCATCCCCTTATTAATGATTTCTTTTCAATCACTATCCCTATATGGAATGCTATTACTGCTCATGTGCCCTGTTTTCTACCTCCCTCCGAGTTTTCTACCCTTCTCGCCAACAATATAACCCGTTTTTAACTATGTACCATCATATTTTTCTTCCCTCTCCCCGTCACTCTCTCTTCTAATTTTTCGCACTTCTTGCCCTACTTATGAGCCTAGTCTCGCTTTAATTGTCCCCGTTGATCTTACTCCCGGTTTTCTTTCCAAATACGAATTACTTATGTTCTTTTTCTTTTCTTTCCCTTAGTTCGGTCTCGTGAGGGACACTTGCTAAGCCTATTTTTATGTCTTCCTTGTTACTTTTTTTTTGAATCAATAAATATAATAAACTTTCTTGATGACTGAATTACAAAAAAATACACAATTTTTCAAGCTTCACTTTCATTAATAATGAACCTGTATTGTCTATTAGGTTGGCAAGTAATTTTCTACCCACTTTTTATTCGAAAGTTTTCTTGATTGAGAAGCACTCTTTTGTTCTGATTTGTTTATTATTTTTATACCCCTAATACTTCTAGCTGATAGCCAAAATTAGGAATTTTAAACTTGGAAATGCGGACGGCTAGAAGTGGAAACATGAGGTGACCTCTTTTTCAAGTATCCCATGAGTTTGAACCCGCCATTTCTTTAGATGAACATAAAGTTGGGTAACAAATTAATTGCAGAAAAGCCAACGTCTAAGGAGTACGGAGGTCAAAAAATAGAGGCCTACTGAAAGTCAGTCGAAAGATATTTCAACTGTTTCACAACATTAGGTCATAAATGAGGCAGAAAAAAACAGCGAAAATTGGGAATGGTGTTCATGACCTAAAACTTTCACCCTTCTAAGTTAGTTCTGAATGTTTTTTATCGTGCCACAGGTAGTTACTGTTGCATGTTATGTTTTACCAAAAGATCGGAATCAATTCTCTTCCTGTTCCCAACACAATGGAGATATGAGCATTTTTGTTCTTGCACCGATATCTCAAAAATATTCAACTGAGCAACTCTATGTTTCTCGTGGGTTTTGTAAGGCACAATGTCTTTCATAAAACTCACCACGAGTTAATGAACATCCGCTAATTAGGAGTGAGAAATTTCAGAAAATGTTAGTGCATCTCAGGTGGCTTTTGAACACGAGCCTAGTGCTCACAGGAGAACGTTGAACAGAGGGTCTGGGTTTTGCTATTGGACGTTTTGACACCCCATATACCTTTTACTGTTACCCTTTTGTGAATGCGCCTAGCCGGTCTCAAATAGGAGCAAAGTCAAAAGTGGGTAGAAAATTACTTGCCAACCTAATATTTCCGCGACTCTTCTCTGTTACACACATCATCGATATAAGAAGAACTGAATTTGAAAATATTTATTTTTGTAAATTATTTTTTTTAATCGTGAAATTTCTGTCGTTTTTCACACCAAATCTCGCTTTATTTCGAACGCAGGCCCTCTCCTGACCATCGGGACACGTTTCTCACATTTCCAGGATATTTGTAACATTCTGACAAAAATGGAAAACTTTTTTCGTAACCACGTGAACTGACTTATGGACAGAGTTGTGCCGCGGCACAACTCTGTCTTGAGAAAAAAAGAATGAAATAAGTGAAAAGTTTATGAAAAGACGTGAACTCGGGAGGAAGAGAGAAAAAATCGGCTCGACAGAGTTGTGCTGCGGCACAACTCTGTTCTTCCGAATATTACGAAGAAAAAATAAAAGAAAAATGATGCATGATAAGAAAAAACTGCCTTTAAATGTAGGGTGGGCATTAAAAAAAACAGAATCAGGATCTGTGTTTCATGTAGTGGAGCAAGTTACGCTTTTCTTTCATAGTCCTGACAATAACAGTAGCATCATCTGGCAAAACTTTGAATAGAAAGTCTGAAAAGTCCCTTTCGAAAAGTTATTGGCATTGAGGTTCAGTTCTTCAGTAAACAGTGGTGATGAATTCTTCACTGATCTCAATGGAATGCAAATGATCAAAAGACGAAGACAAGCGAAGTTACCGACCCAAGCTAATTTTTATCCAATGTCTGCTGGTGTGTACATTGAAGATGAATCTACGAGAATGACGATTCACTCAGCTCAAGCTCTTGGTGTTAGTAGTCTCGCTTCTGGGCAAATTGAAATTATGCTCGATCGGAGACTCAGTTCAGATGATAATCGAGGTCTTCAGCAAGGAGTTAGAGATAATAAACGAACCGTGGCTCATTTCCGTATTGTTATTGAACCAATGTCTCCAACAGGTTCAAATAGAAAAGAAGAACGAGTTGGATTCCATTCGCATGTTGGTCATCTTGCTACATGGTCTCTCCATTATCCGATTGTCAAAATGATTGGAGAAACGACTCCAAAATCAATCTCATCGAAGAATTTAGAACAAGAGATAAACTGTGATCTACATGTAGTTACGTTCAGGTGAGTTTTAGTTATATATCATCTTTCAAGGGAATCATTATTCCAGAACGCTAGCCTCTCCCACAAATTATGAAGCTAATGAGCGATCAACTGCGGCTGAAAAGAGAGCTGCTCTGGTAATGCATAGAGTCGTTCCTGATTGTAGATCTCGTCTAACCATTCCGGATACATCGTGTCTTACATCAGACATTGAAATTGAACCAATGAAATTGATCTCCACATTGAAATCTGCTCGTCAAACATCTCTAACTAATTTGTATGAAGGGCAGAAAGCAGAGCAATTCAAATTGCAGCCAAATGACGTTTCAAGCATTCTTGTATCATTTTAATTTATTTAGTTTCTTTGTATTTATTGTTGCATCCTCCACTGTGATTCATGGGTATTTTAAAACAACGTAATTCCATTTTTTGTTTGAGCTGTTGTAAATAAACCTATTATTTGATTGTGATTCTTGCGACTTCAAACAAAAACAAGCATAAACTTGATTCAGTTTCAGACATTGAATATGGGGGAAATCGAGGAATTATAAAGACTTTACTGATACAGCTTGATATATAGAAGTTACTATGTTTCGTTTTTCTCGTTAATTCAAAGGAATCTCGTTTACAAGGCAGCATGGGAGTTCTTCTATGAACTTCCATAATCAATGAAAATGAAATATTCTTGAAAACTGGGATAAAATGTTTCGAATTTCAACTGCAATATAATAATCCAACCTTCCTCTCTCTCTCTTTTCTTTACTCTCTTCCGAGTGTCGACTCGTTTCCATAACAACTCAAACCTCCTTCTCTCGACGACGGCTTCTATTTTCTATTATTTTCTCTCTTCTATTCCAACTCACTCTTACTTGTCAATTAAGTACTCCTGGGATCTAAAATGGCACCATTTTCTGATGATAAAATGACTGTAAGTGAATCAATATCAGACTCAATAATTAACAAACTTCCATATTTCCAGAATCGAAGTACGGCAAGAAAGGTACTGATTGATCAATCAAAACAACAACAAATAAGCTTAATTAGTGGATTTCGAGGTGTGGCAAGACATTTGAAAAGTGTTCTTACTGTTGAAATGTAAGAAGGAAAGGTAAAAGAACATATGATTGAATATTGAATTACAGAAACACTGAGCCGATAAATTTGAATACTTTGGATGATGTTCGAATGATAATAATTCCTCAACCGAAATCTGCATTTGGAACTGGAGAGGTTTTTTAATATTTTTTCTGATATGACTCAAAGCTCTCACTAATAAATTTCAGATAGAATCCATTTGGAAATTTGTTGAAGAAGGTGGATGTTTGATGATTTTGTCCGGAGAAGGAGGTGAAAGACATTCATTAAACGAACTAATTTCAAAGTATGGAATAACAGTCAATAAAGGTTTTTCAGTTTTCCAAATGAATCTTATATTTTTTCAAGTTGCAGACTCTGTGATCCGAACAGTTTTTCTGAAATATTTTGATCCAAAAGAAGCTCTTGTTGCGAATGGAGTTGTGAATAGATCAATTGCTGTGGCAGCAAAAAAGAATGTGAGCACTGAAGCTAAACAGAATTCACAGTAAGACTGTCTACTTCAAATAAATTCCCTCGATAATCAATAACTCTTCAGAACTCTTTCATTCATTTATCCATACGGATGCACTTTGGATGTTAATAATCGTGTTTCGAATGTTGTTCTCTCTTCTGGAAGCACTAGTTTCCCTACTAGTCGCCCAGTTGCTGCATTTCATGAGACTAAAATGAATGAATTTGTGAGTTATTTGATATTTAATTTTTTTTCTATTTCTTGAAATTCAGAAAAAGAAAGGTCGTGTCTGTGTCGTTGGATCAGTTTCAATGTTTCATGACACATACATAGATAAAGAAGAGAATGGAAAGATATTTGTAAGTGAATTTTCTGAAAAAAAAACTTCTTAACTCTGTAAACTTCAGGACACATTCGTAGAATATCTTGTCAATGGATTCGAACTAAACACAATTGATGCAGCTGAACCGGAAATCAGTGATTACACTAATATTCCAGATCATATTCACATGTCTCAACAGATAAAAGTATTTTAAAATTGATGAATCCCAAGTCCGATTTTCATCTATTTCAGGTTTGTATGTACGAAGGAGAGTTGGATTCAGCTGTCAGCTCTGATTTTATGAAAATATTGGATAACTCTCTTCATACATTCAGTTTGAAACATTGGCCAATGACATTACGGTAGGTTAATTGCTGAATCGGTTATGAAAGTTCATTTTTATTTTAGTTTATATGAAGCTCTTCGCCTCTCTCCTCCTCCACTAACTCTAGTTGAACCACAGTTTGAACTTCCAATGCCACCATTTCAACCGGCTGTATTCCCACCAACATTTCAAGAACTTCCAATGCCTCCTCTCGAATTATTCGATCTTGATGAACAGTTCAGTTCAACAGAAGTTCAATTATCTCAGTTGGCAAATAGAAGTGAGTTCTACAGTAACTGTAGTAATTCGCAATCCGATATTTCTCAGGCAATGAAGAAGATCTCGTATTTTTCATTGAGCGAGCAGCGGAGATTACTGGGTTGGCATCTGAATTAACTCGAAGTGAACGTACTCCAAAGAAAATAATCGAGCTGGCAGTGAGCAAGTTGATGATGTTTAAAAGATCAATGATGGATGGAGAGATTGAAGTTGCATCCCCATTCGATATGGGAGAAGATCATAATCACGAGAGTTTCAATCCGAATGATGAAATGGACGAGCAGTTATTCTCTGACATGGATGATTATGATGATTTGTAACTTTTTTTCACGATCAGCAGAAAATGAAAATTTTTAATTTTTTGAAATTGTTCGGCTTGGGTGGGCACAATTGAAAAGATGAGAAAAGACCCGATAATGAGAAGAAGAAGGTTTTAAAATACACTATCAATAAAATATTAACATGAAGGAAAAAAAAAGAAAAAGAATGTTTGAGTAAAAAAAATCTGAATACCGGGTGAATTCAAGGGCGGGAAGAAATCAAAGAATGCGTGTAACGGGGAAAATGAGCAAAAGAATTGAAGGAAACAAGAAATTACGACAAAAGCCTAACGATAAAAAAGAGAATCTAGGCTATCAGCTAACGGAATCTGAATAAAAATATTTAAATTTACTTGAACTTCTTCACGTAAACGTAGTATCCGAGTCCAGCAACTCCGGCTACTGCGGCCACTGTCACCACGTTTCTAACAATATCTGGATTATTATGAATCCATGTAGCCAAATCACTCGATTCATGATCTTCTGGAACTTGTTTAGACTCCTCAACAACAGTCGCTTTAGAAGATGGAGCTTGATGAGCGGATGGTGGTGGAACGAAAGAAGGTTCATGCTCTGGTTCCAAAACAGTTGGATCATTGTGCTCTTCTTCGACTTGAGCCTGAATAGGAATACATATTAAAACATAAACTTAATTTATGTTATTGTTAATAATATTAATTTAATATGACTTACGGAAATTATTGGAATAGCAGCAGCGATTCCAGCCACAGCTGGGGAAGGGTCTGCCAATTTGGCTGCTTCTTCTTTATCAACTTTCTCAAAATCTCCTGGATCTGAATCAAGGCTTTGGCGAGTGGCAAGCGGAATCAACTTTGGCTCATCGTGACCTTCTTCGGTACCATTATTTGAATCCAAATCAGTGGCAGCGAGACTGATTGGTGGACTTGGCTCCTTAACAAAGCGAGAGAGATCCTCAGCTGGGGTTGGAGGCTGGAAGACAAAAAAGATTTATTGAGAGCGCATTTTGAAAACTCACTCTTGGTTCTTCGTCCTTCTCTTCGTGATCATCATTTTTTGGAATATCGATATCTTCTTGTCCATAATCCTTTTCAACGACCAATTCTTTTGGTGAAGTTTCTCGTTCTTCAGACATTTTGACTGTGTCACTCTCCTGAAAACAAAGGTAATCAATGGAAAAAATTTATTTTTCTAAACACGGCAAATTTCCAACTTTTATGGACCTTTGGTGTACGAGATATTGACCGAATCGAGAACGGTCGACGACGTTGAACGATTGGAGATGAGTCGGAAGATTCAGAATCAGACATAGTACAAGTAAAGTGAAAAGAATCACGGAATATTGGATGCCAACAGAGTGAAGAGAGAAAAAGAAAGCAGGTGAGATTGATGTGTTGTTCGGATTGACTTGAGGAGAGTTGGGGCCTATGCTTTTTGCGAGAAATACGAATGAAAAAAAAAGAAAAAGATAATAGAAAAAAGAGCAAAAACGACATGTGGCAGAAGGGGAAATACGGGCGAGTAGAAAGGAAATATGAGAAGAACGCATGATGACGGTGGATAAGACGGATGTGATAGGAAGGAAACAGCGGGAAAAGAGATAACTTATTCCCCCGCCTAAAAAAATGGATTCTTCAGTCAAATGTAGGTCTGGAGGTTTCATTGATACTTATGATATTAGTTTTGGCGACAGCGAGTAGCTAATAGAACATACTGTTTTCCCAAATGTTTGTTGACAAAAAATGAAAGAACTGATCACAAATTATCTGGTAGAGATCAAATCGAACAAATGTCGATCGTCGGCCTCAAATGCTACCATCTGACATGGCGAAGGAGTTACCCACTTACGACCTTTTGTCACGCGCCTTTCTTCCTTCCAAAACGTTGCTTCTTCCTCTAGTAAACAAATTCGAAAAGAAATGAACGCTTTTTGTACTGATAAGGTTTAATACTTCTAGTTCTAAAATTCTTCAAGACTATTTCGAAGACTGAACGAGTTATTCAACCGTTATTGAGATAATTGAAAAAGACCCTAAATATGTTTAGATGGTAAAAAAGAGCAAGGACGGCAAAAAAGTGCCTATTTCATGTAATGCACGAGGTTACACGTGAAAAATGAAATAAGGAAACAAAATAAAAGAGCTACTATAAACCGGTAGAACTCAACCGGATTGTTCTGAGAAAATGCAAGGTACGAACGAAATAAAGTGGGAATGAAGAAAAAGAGAAGATGGGATGGGACACCTGACCTAAGTGAGAGAAAAGAGAGAATATTGACTGAAAGAATTTGAAATGTTGGTGAACGCTCTGCAAAAATAATGACGAATAAGAAAGGTAAGTTCATGAGAAGAAAAGGATTGGGTTACAACTGAGCAGAACAACATTTTATGACTGCTGTTACGCGAAACTTACGTTGCTCTCTAAATAAATTGATCACGAAAATAATAAGTTCATGTAAAAACTTTCTGAATTTGAAACTTCAAAAAAACTTTCAAGGATACCAGGCAACTTTGAGTTTATGCGAATGAAATGATAAAAAGGAGCGCAGAGAGTAGAAAAGAGTAAAACACGGGCGGTGGCTTCGAACGGCAGTTTCTCTATTTCTCTGCGGCACTTTTGGCGGCGTTTCATGAAAATGCTCTACTTGTACAAGTTTCAGCAGGAAAACAAAGAGAAAAGAAAACAACTGTGAAAGTTCGAAAAATTCATTATCCATGGGACACATGGGCGGTGTACTGCAATGAAAGCGAACAAAGTACACTCATATAAATGACGGCTGCCGGAGAACAGAGAACCGAAGAGAAGGAGAAGCAAAAGAGAAATGAGAGTGTATACAAATTGTTGACAGAAATTCGATGTGCGGCAACAGAGACTGAGAGACAACTAAACTGTTCGTTTGAGAGATAAAAGTGACTTTATCAGCAATCGGAAAGTCATATGGTTTCTCCGTTTTGAGAGGAAACGACAGATGCTAATTGACGGGAAAATGACGGATGTTGACCGAAAACTGTGAGTATAATCTTCAGGAAGAGATTGAAGTCAGTTTTTTTCTACTCCCAATACTCACCATAGGTGTCGTTTCCCTATTAGTATCTTTGAAAATCACATCTATTTTCTGGCAATCCTTGAATTGATGAATTTGATCAATTGATTCCACTAAATCGTTATCGGGAAGTGTGAATATCATATCCACTTGTCTTCCTTTGCAAGCCTTTTCGATCGTTGTCTTGAGTCGCTCGACATCTGATCCCCCGGGAAGAGTCACTCTTTTATAAGTCTCTTTTCCCTTCTCAACACTGTAAAAACCTTTCCAGTTAAAAAAGTATCCGCTTTTACATACCTTGTTCTCACAAGTAAAAATCGCGTTTTTTGTAATGAATCTCTCCTTCCATATGAGTAAGTAGGTGAGTTAAGAGGGCCTGGAGAGCCGGATCCATTCGTTCCAGAAGTAGCAGGTGGAGATGAGAAGCTGTCGAATGAGTTTTTCATTGCATATGGGAATGGAGGATGGCGAACGTAGTTTGGGACAAATCCAGGTGAAGAATGTTCGCTGACATCTGATGATCGACGGGAAGCACTGTCTGAACATTAATCAATCCATAATCAGTGGGAGAACTTCTTTTACTCACTCTGAACCATACTCTCTCGTTCTTCACCTAATTGTAGAACAGTTTTTAAATCTTCTTTGTCTTCTGGACACAACTGAATATGAGCTCCCATTATTAAACTTTATGGGCCGATGCATGACTCACGTCGTATGGAACTCTTTGTTTCGTGTCCTCCGCGTTAAGAGCGTATCCGGCTTCAATGAGAAGAAGGACGACGTCGTAGTGTCCTCGACTTGCAGCCCAATGCAAAGCGGTCCTGAAAATGCGAAATCGGGTGATGACGAAGGATGAGACGACGGAAAACAGTAAGACGTTTTTTCAGATATGAAGTGTTTTTTTAAGATAAGTCTCTAGATTGAACTATGTTTGAAACCGTTTCGCGTACCGTGGGAGACTCAGCGTTTTGGAACATCAATGTCTAGACATTTCATGTTTTGTTGGCAGAAGGAAAAAGACCAAATAATCGTTTTTCATATAACTAAAGATTACTTTCGACAAAAAAAAACGGGGAATTGTCTGTCAAGTTGACCATCATCACTCCCCGGCTGACCGAGTGTTTGACAAACCCTCAAAACACGATTGCGAAAAAAAATCGAGACTGCTCTCTGTGCAAGAGGGTACACTGTTAAAACGAGGAAAGCTCTTAGTGAAGATTATTTCACCTGCAACAGTTGGTTATCCGCAACTCTCGTTAGCCACTCGCATTTACACAAAGTCCACTCACTTTGTCAGTTTCGCGTGGATTTAACAGTGATTCGTGTATTCTTCTATCAGATGAGCCCCAGAAGAATCGAATGGGAAACGGCTGTTCAGGACATTTTTGTGTCTTGAAAACATAAACTTGAAGAGATAAAGAAAGTAAATTTAAATTCATTTTTCGTATAATATCAAGGTAGGAAATGTTTTTAGATATTGCGGAAAATATAACAACAGGCGTCATATTTCATAACATTGGTCAGCTGCTATCTTGCACACAATTACAAAAAATCGTACAAAGCTTTCGTCTCATAATGTCACATTTCACGTCTAGAATCTTCGGCAAAACTCACCATCCATTTGACTTGTGCCGGTAATTTATGTCTACTCGGCCTGTCAAAAGAGCATCTCTAACACGAGCCTCATC
This sequence comes from Caenorhabditis doughertyi, assembly GCA_963572265.1. Classification (NCBI taxonomy): domain Eukaryota; kingdom Metazoa; phylum Nematoda; class Chromadorea; order Rhabditida; family Rhabditidae; genus Caenorhabditis; species Caenorhabditis doughertyi. The sequence continues at coordinate 10,955,390 of OY751557.1, forward strand.
ACCCATACTGCAAATATGCAGGAAATCCAGTTGTTGTTGTTCGTAGGCATATTGAAGAGATGCCATTTGGACCCGGCTGGAAATATAAAAATTGAAAAAAGGTTGAATATAATTTTGGTTTAATATTGAAATTCAGGGTCCTAGAACACTTTGAATCAAAAAACTATGATAAGGTAGGAAGAAGTTGAAAGAGTATTCATTTATAGTTTTTTTTTGAGAAAAGGCTACAAATTCTTGTTTTAGGATTGACAAAAATATTAAATCTGCAGAAAAAAACGACGCTTCGTAGTTGCAAATAATGTCTGACTGTCTGCTTTCTCTTCGCAAAATACTCACATTGGCCTGTCGGCGAACAATTATTGTACATTCCTGAACAAAGAAAAACGAAGTACGAACACATTATCATAAAATACACGTTTTATGAGCATCGCTAAGGTCTTTTAGCACATCGAAAAATCGTCACGAATTAAGAGTGAAGTGTGGTGTGGGGATATCCCGTGAATGGAAAACAGGAATTAGAGTTCGGGCTTCTCATCGTCCTGACTCCATGGGGACATAAAATAATAAAACTTAAAAAGCAATAGTTGATGTAGTGGGGAGCATAATAAATAAAATTAGATTTCTAAATTATAACAAAAAACGGAGGAAAAGGGGATATGACTATTAAAAATAATACTATGGGGCAAATCGAAGGGAATAGAATAAACAGGGAACTTGAGAATAAAACAAAAAAAATCGGAAGGGTAACATAAAAGTTTATTCATTTTGGTTGAAGTAAGTTTGCTGCTCCAATCTTCGTTGACAGAAGAGTAGAATACCAGCTTGTGATGTGATTACTTTGAGACTTTGGAGCTTCTTTTAAACAACGAACTCAGTCCTTTTCGTTCTGAAAAATGTCAATTGAATTTCAAGAAGACGACTGAATAATTCTTACTCGATGACGACTTGATGGAATCGTTATCATCGTAATTCGATGGAGTTGAGACTACACTGGCCGATGTTGATCTACCATCTGGGGTTGTCATCGACTGATTTTGTTGATTACTCTCCACCCAGGTGATGAACTCTCCATTTTGCTGACTTCGTGGTGACATGGATCTTTCCATAGGTTGGTAGCTTGACGAGCTATGCTCTTTATACATGAGGGTTTCCTGTAAGCTAACGTTTATATCATGGTTTATTTTCTATTACTACCGTGTATCCAGAACTTCCGGGATGGCCTTGAATGGTGTGTCGAAGCTCCGCATGATCCCCTGAAAATATAATGTTATTGACATAAATGATCTTAACAACAATTTCACAAGTTAATAGACATCGGGCAACGAGAATGAAACATGGTAAGTGTGAGACTTTTCTGTATTATTAGAGCCACGAGTGTAAGGTTATGAATACATCAGCTATTTAATTAGATTAGTTAGTTAGGTTTTATTTGCATGCTTTATTCAGTTATGTGGGACATATTAGTCCGTTGAAGTGTCGATAGAAGTTGTGATGATGAGTTGGTGAAAACAAGTTTGTGCCACCAACTAACCGTTCGGGCCATTGATAGAAACTCGATTGGCCTCTGCAATAGCCTGTTCCACTTCTCCATATATGCTCTCCGCATATACAGACTGCCTCCTACTTGCTCTTCGTACAACTCCTATTTTCCGTGTCACTACAGTAGGAACCACATTAGCTGTCATCGACGAGGATGACATTGTCAATACTGATGGAGTGGCAAGTAACGGACCAGAAGGAGGGAAAAATGCAGTTGGTTGCACCTCTGCTACATCCGACCCAAATCCACGTGGTAGTGTGGCACAATCACGAACCATAATATGCCCACTATGTTTTCCACGTGGAAGAGAACTACACCCTCCTAAAGCAGAATAACTTAAGAATCGAAAAGCATAAGCGTTACAGGATATCAAAGCTCGAAAGTACCGGAAAATATAACCAATAAGGGGAACAAAGGAAACTATGAGTTTTTAATGAAACTTTTCAAAGAAGCAAAACCCACTCGAATAATCAAGTTCGTGTTGTTCCAAGTCATCGGCTGTAGTGAAAACCGAGCTGGCATGAGAAAGACGATTCGCAACGTCATGACCTCCGAAGTTTCTTCTTGGAGCTACAATTGGCAGTTGATCAGTTCCAGTCGTTTGAAGGAGATCATCTACAACAAAAAGAAAAAAATGCTTAACCCAGAAATCAAGGATAGAGGTAAATTAAAATGAAACCCATATAGTGTACTGTTTTATGGTAAAAAGCACTCACCATTATAAGAATAGGATTTCAGCTGATTACTCGGAGTAAGATGAGCATGGAACTTGATCTTGGCAACCCATTCAAGCATTTGTCGTTCATCCGGGCATGAGAACATGAATTCAGAACCATCTTGAACAAGAAGACGGAACGCGTTCTTTCGTTTTGCATACTCTGGATATTGCTCACATTGAGCTCCGTAAATATAGACTGGTGGAGCGGCAGCAATATTCTCAATGAACTGTTGTTCGTCCTTGAACCACAAATTTTGTCCAAAATAACAATTCCAATGGAGGTTACCAACAGTTTTTCTTAAAGTTTCTGTCCAAAATAACAATTCCAATGGAGGTTACCAACAGTTTTTTTTTCGCCTACTTCGGAGAAACAGTTTTCAAATCAAAGTGAGCGGCCAGACACGTCATTGCCTCTTTCCTCACTCTGACACGTTTCCTCATCGTTTCCTCATTTTCAAAACTGTCAAAACTAAATGTTCATCTTCTAGGCATATTAAAAAATTTCAACACAAAAGCGAATTAAAAAATTTGTGGCCACTACAAAAATAAAACGCGGGGATAAGAATTCAAAATCGCGTTCAAGAAAGTTCACCATACACACTTGTATGTGTTCTCGACTGTTGGTATTTACGTAAAAGGCGCGGCAATTCGTCAAGTAATTAGTAGTTTACTAATAGTTCAAAACTGAAAAAAGCGCTATTTTAACACTAATTTTTATCTACATCCTTTGGAAAACTTACGAGCTTTCGAGAGTGCTGCTCAGTTCCACTTTTGCTTTATGAATGTCTTGCTCAACGTCATCTCTTTTCCATGGTAAACCGGATTGTGACATTTCCAGGAGCAAATATAAGAGAGATGCAAAATCATCTTTTATGGTAGCATCTCTTCTCTCATGGATATCGATTGAAGCATAGCACAAATCTCCCCGGATTTCAGCGAATTGACGAGAAGGACGTGGATTTCCTGACGCCAATTGTGTCTTCCGAGCATATTCGAGGCCAGTGAGAATGAGGCTATCTCTCTGCATGTCCACGTGAATGTTCTTAGGTTGCAGATTACTAAAATGATTGAAAACTTTTCGAACCCAACTTTTTTCAATGAAAAACACTCCTTATTATTACTAGTTGAGTCAGTTAATTTTAAAGTTTCTCTAGAAAAAATTACCAACCGGTGCACGTAGCCGTGGTCATGCAGATGTCCTAATCCTTCCAAAATATCAACTCCAATGACAGAAATCTGAACATTATATAATTATACTTATACATTTCTATACTGTCCCTACCTCTTCTGTAGACGGTGACCGGCCTCGATCTGTTTCTGTTTTCCAGAAACTCCACAAACTCGGCCTGTAAACCTCGAACGCAAAGAACTGAATTTGATCCGTCTGTCCAGAGTACACCTAAATTAGATTTGATACAAAAATGTTTTCCGATATAAGTTGCAGGCGCGAGCAAGAACGGCAATTTTATGACAGCCAAGAAAGGACGACGACTTTCACAGCAAATACAAATAATTATTTCAAAAACTGTCTGCTTCTAGATTAATGCCACAAACTATGAATTTCCACCTTTAAATGTAACATACCAGGTTTGGAAAGTGTGGAGAGTCTGAAAACTGCTCCATGATCCGGACACTTTGGACAAATCGAGATGCCAATTCTGGGTGCTCCTTATAGTCCAACGCCTCCACACCAACATCCGAGATTCTTTTCTGGAAATTACTAAATGAAACTAAGTACCATTTCATATATGTATTAGTGGAGCAATCAAAATTTTGTTTAGTAGATCATCGGCTACAAATAGTTCTTGAGCACTGAATGATACCAGTCAAAATCTAAGATCAAAGACAAATGAGTTTTGTTTGCAGAATCTTCCAAGAACCGCTACAGAGTTCATTTCGAAACGTTCAGTACTGAAGCTTATTGTCAGACAACCTACAAAAAATCGGATTCCAGCCGAACCCCAAATCTGGTAGACTTGTGAGCACAAGGAACACTACTCATGGGAAAAACAATTGGAGCTCAAAAAAGTATATGAAAGTCTTCAGGAGATTCTGACAGCAAATTGAGTTTCTCTTAACATAAATATTCCGATGTTAAGCGAAAGATCATCCTGTATGTAGACCACTTTCCAGTAAGTATTCAAGTCTAATTTTGATTACTGTAGGGTTACTGTAGCTTCTTTAAATGCAATATTTACCAAACTACTGAAACTCTCGACATATACGTCTGATATTAACACTAAGGTCTGCCCACTCAACTCTTGATGCACACTGCTCTCTCAGATCTAAAGCCTAAACTTTTGGAGAAGGATAAAAGAAATCTCAGGAATAATACGTGTCGTTCTATAAAATCCAAACGTCTTCAAATCATTCAAAGTTTGTGGAAACACGCAGGTATCAAAAGCCCACCATGTCAAAAGCCAAGTAAATTTGAATCTCTCCTCTTCTTCTTAAAAATTTCTTTAATTGGAAACAGGAAAAATATCCGATGATCGTTCCCACGGGAAGGGAAGGCTCTGGCTTAATCTCCGGCATTGTAAAGGTTCTCGATTTGAATGATAGAAGTTGAACTAGTAAACTATGTATAAATGAAATGCTTCCACGTTTAAATGAAAATTTAGGGTTACGCTTTCAAGTGAAAACGTGAAAACGAAAAAAATTATGAAGCGATGAAAAATTTTTTTTTTCAATTCTGTTCAAACACTTTCAGGGGAGTGGTCCATAGTAAATTACCAAACCAATCGGACTTTTTAGGTCAGAAAAGGTACACACCGTTTCATATAATTATTTTATTTTGTATAAATTTTTATACCGGTAATTTTTTTTTATTTAATTTCTGGAAATTTCAAACAAAATCGTAATCGTCTACTATATTTTTAGGCTTTTATATGTAGAAGTAATGGTAATTTTAGTTTGTTATGGTTTAACCTGGCATAACTCCAAGATTCGTTTCCTCACCCTTTTATTATTTTCTCACAAAACAAGGTCCTCACAGAACATTGAAAATGTTTTGTGAGGACCTGTACCGAAACATTGAACATTTAACTAGAATAATACTGCCACTTTCTAGTTTTTCTATACGTATTTTCTTTAGCGGACTTTGTTTATGTTCAGACAAAATATTTTCTAATCGTCTGGTGCTAATTATAGGTAGGCACCTTACTAGAAAAAAGTGTTTGTCGGAGAATGGAGCCGAATCAATCTGCGTTTAACTGCCTAAACTTTTGGCACGTGCCTAAACTTTTGGCACCGTGCCTAAACTTTTGGCACGTGTTTAAACTTTTGACACCGTGCCTAAACTTTTGGCACGTGCCTAAACTTTTGGCACGTGCCTAAACTTTTGGCACGTGCCTAAACTTTTGGCACCTTGCCCAAACTTTTGGCACCTTGCCTAAACTTTTGGCACCGTGCCTAAACTTTTGGCACCTTGCCTAAACTTTTGGCACCTTGCCTAAACTTTTGGCACCGTGCCTAAACTTTTGGCCCCTTGCCTAAACTTTTGGCACGTGCCTAAACTTTTGGCACGTGCCTAAACTTTTGGCACCTTGCCTAAACTTTTGGCACCGTGCCTAAACTTTTGACACCGTGCCTAAACTTTTGGCACCGTGCCTGAACTTTTGGCACGTGCCTAAACTTTTGGCACCGTGCCTAAACTTTTGGCACGTGTTTAAACTTTTGGCACGTGCCTAAACTTTTGGCACCTTGCCTAAACTTTTGGCACCGTGCCTAAACTTTTGGCACGTGTTTAAACTTTTGGCACGTGCCTAAACTTTTGGCACCTTGCCTAAACTTTTGGCACCTTGCCTAAACTTTTGGCACCGTGCCTAAACTTTTGGCACCTTGCCTAAACTTTTGGCACCGTGCCTAAACTTTTGGCACCGTGCCTGAACTTTTGGCACGTGCCTAAACTTTTGGCACGTGCCTAAACTTTTGGCACCTTGCCTGAACTTTTGGCACCGTGCCTAAACTTTTGACACCGTGCCTAAACTTTTGGCACCGTGCCTGAACTTTTGGCACGTGCCTAAACTTTTGGCACCGTGCCTAAACTTTTGGCACGTGTTTAAACTTTTGACACCGTGCCTAAACTTTTGGCACGTGCCTAAACTTTTGGCACGTGCCTAAACTTTTGGCACCTTGCCTAAACTTTTGGCACGTGCCTAAACTTTTGGCACCTTGCCTAAACTTTTGGCACCTTGCCTAAACTTTTGGCACCGTGCCTAAACTTTTGGCACGTGCCTAAACTTTTGACACCGTGCCTAAACTTTTGGCACCGTGCCTGAACTTTTGGCACGTGCCTAAACTTTTGGCACGTGCCTAAACTTTTGGCACCTTGCCTGAACTTTTGGCACCGTGCCTAAACTTTTGGCACGTGCCTAAACTTTTGGCACGTGCCTAAACTTTTGACACCGTGCCTAAACTTTTGGCACGTGCCTAAACTTTTGGCACGTGCCTAAACTTTTGGCACCGTGCCTCAACGTGCCTAAACTTTTGGCACGTGCCTAAACTTTTGGCACCGTGCCTAAACTTTTGGCACCGTGCCTAAACTTTTGGCACGTGCCTAAACTTTTGACACCGTGCCTAGACTTTTGGCACGTGCCTAAACTTTTGGCACCTTGCCTAAACTTTTGGCACCGTGCCTGAACTTTTGGCACGTGCCTAAACTTTTGGCACGTGCCTAAACTTTTGGCACCTTGCCTAAACTTTTGGCACGTGCCTAAACTTTTGGCACCGTGCCTAAACTTTTGGCACCTTGCCTAAACTTTTGGCACCTTGCCTAAACTTTTGGCACGTGCCTAAACTTTTGGCACGTGCCTAAACTTTTGGCACCTTGCCTAAACTTTTGGCACCGTGCCTAAACTTTTGGCACCGTGCCTAAACTTTTGACACCGTGCCTAAACTTTTGGCACCGTGCCTGAACTTTTGGCACGTGCCTAAACTTTTGGCACGTGCCTAAACTTTTGGCACCGTGCCTAAACTTTTGGCACGTGTTTAAACTTTTGACACCGTGCCTAAACTTTTGGCACGTGCCTAAACTTTTGGCACGTGCCTAAACTTTTGGCACGTGCCTAAACTTTTGACACCGTGCCTAAACTTTTGGCACGTGCCTAAACTTTTGGCACGTGCCTAAACTTTTGGCACGTGCCTAAACTTTTGGCACGTGCCTAAACTTTTGGCACGTGCCTAAACTTTTGGCACCTTGCCTAAACTTTTGGCACCGTGCCTAAACTTTTGACACCGTGCCTAAACTTTTGGCACCGTGCCTGAACTTTTGGCACGTGCCTAAACTTTTGGCACCGTGCCTAAACTTTTGGCACGTGTTTAGACTTTTGACACCGTGCCTAAACTTTTGGCACGTGCCTAAACTTTTGGCACGTGCCTAAACTTTTGGCACCTTGCCTAAACTTTTGGCACGTGCCTAAACTTTTGGCACCTTGCCTAAACTTTTGGCACCTTGCCTAAACTTTTGGCACCGTGCCTAAACTTTTGGCACGTGCCTAAACTTTTGACACCGTGCCTAAACTTTTGGCACCGTGCCTGAACTTTTGGCACGTGCCTAAACTTTTGGCACGTGCCTAAACTTTTGGCACCTTGCCTGAACTTTTGGCACCGTGCCTAAACTTTTGGCACGTGCCTAAACTTTTGGCACGTGCCTAAACTTTTGACACCGTGCCTAAACTTTTGGCACGTGCCTAAACTTTTGGCACGTGCCTAAACTTTTGGCACCGTGCCTAAACTTTTGGCACGTGCCTAAACTTTTGGCACCGTGCCTCAACGTGCCTAAACTTTTGGCACGTGCCTAAACTTTTGACACCGTGCCTAAACTTTTGGCACCGTGCCTGAACTTTTGGCACGTGCCTAAACTTTTGGCACCGTGCCTAAACTTTTGGCACGTGTTTAAACTTTTGACACCGTGCCTAAACTTTTGGCACGTGCCTAAACTTTTGGCACGTGCCTAAACTTTTGGCACCTTGCCTAAACTTTTGGCACGTGCCTAAACTTTTGGCACCTTGCCTAAACTTTTGGCACCTTGCCTAAACTTTTGGCACCGTGCCTAAACTTTTGGCACGTGCCTAAACTTTTGACACCGTGCCTAAACTTTTGGCACCGTGCCTGAACTTTTGGCACGTGCCTAAACTTTTGGCACCTTGCCTGAACTTTTGGCACCGTGCCTAAACTTTTGGCACGTGCCTAAACTTTTGGCACGTGCCTAAACTTTTGACACCGTGCCTAAACTTTTGGCACGTGCCTAAACTTTTGGCACGTGCCTAAACTTTTGGCACCGTGCCTAAACTTTTGGCACGTGCCTAAACTTTTGGCACCGTGCCTCAACGTGCCTAAACTTTTGGCACGTGCTTAAACTTTTGGCACCGTGCCTAAACTTTTGGCACCGTGCCTAAACTTTTGGCACGTGCCTAAACTTTTGACACCGTGCCTAGACTTTTGGCACGTGCCTAAACTTTTGGCACCTTGCCTAAACTTTTGGCACCGTGCCTGAACTTTTGGCACGTGCCTAAACTTTTGGCACCGTGCCTCAACGTGCCTAAACTTTTGGCACGTGCCTAAACTTTTGGCACGTGCCTAAACTTTTGGCACCGTGCCTAAACTTTTGGCACCTTGCCTAAACTTTTGGCACCTTGCCTAAACTTTTGGCACCGTGCCTAAACTTTTGGCCCCTTGCCTAAACTTTTGGCACGTGCCTAAACTTTTGGCACCTTGCCTAAACTTTTGGCACCGTGCCTAAACTTTTGGCACGTGCCTAAACTTTTGACACCGTGCCTAAACTTTTGGCACCGTGCCTGAACTTTTGGCACGTGCCTAAACTTTTGGCACCTTGCCTGAACTTTTGGCACCGTGCCTAAACTTTTGGCACGTGCCTAAACTTTTGGCACGTGCCTAAACTTTTGACACCGTGCCTAAACTTTTGGCACGTGCCTAAACTTTTGGCACGTGCCTAAACTTTTGGCACCGTGCCTAAACTTTTGGCACGTGCCTAAACTTTTGGCACCGTGCCTCAACGTGCCTAAACTTTTGGCACGTGCTTAAACTTTTGGCACCGTGCCTAAACTTTTGGCACCGTGCCTAAACTTTTGGCACGTGCCTAAACTTTTGACACCGTGCCTAGACTTTTGGCACGTGCCTAAACTTTTGGCACCTTGCCTAAACTTTTGGCACCGTGCCTGAACTTTTGGCACGTGCCTAAACTTTTGGCACCGTGCCTCAACGTGCCTAAACTTTTGGCACGTGCCTAAACTTTTGGCACGTGCCTAAACTTTTGGCACCGTGCCTAAACTTTTGGCACCTTGCCTAAACTTTTGGCACCTTGCCTAAACTTTTGGCACCGTGCCTAAACTTTTGGCCCCTTGCCTAAACTTTTGGCACGTGCCTAAACTTTTGGCACCTTGCCTAAACTTTTGGCACCGTGCCTGAACTTTTGGCACGTGCCTAAACTTTTGGCACGTGCCTAAACTTTTGGCACCTTGCCTAAACTTTTGGCACCGTGCCTAAACTTTTGACACCGTGCCTAAACTTTTGGCACCGTGCCTGAACTTTTGGCACGTGCCTAAACTTTTGGCACGTGCCTAAACTTTTGGCACCGTGCCTAAACTTTTGGCACGTGTTTAAACTTTTGACACCGTGCCTAAACTTTTGGCACGTGCCTAAACTTTTGGCACGTGCCTGAACTTTTGGCACCGTGCCTAAACTTTTGGCACCGTGCCTAAACTTTTGACACCGTGCCTAGACTTTTGGCACCGTGCCTCAACGTGCCTAAACTTTTGGCACGTGCCTAAACTTTTGGCACCGTGCCTGAACTTTTGGCACCGTGCCTAAACTTTTGGCACGTGCCTAAACTTTTGGCACCGTGCCTAAACTTTTGGCACCGTGCCTAAACTTTTGGCACGTGCCTAAACTTTTGGCACGTGCCTAAACTTTTGGCACGTGCCTAAACTTTTGGCACGTGCCTAAACTTTTGGCACCGTGCCTGAACTTTTGGCACCGTGCCTGAACTTTTGGCACCGTGCCTAAACTTTTGGCACGTGCCTAAACTTTTGGCACCGTGCCTGAACTTTTGGCACGTGCCTAAACTTTTGGCACGTGCCTAAACATTTGGCACGTGCCTAAACATTTGGCACCTTGCCTAAACTTTTGGCACCGTGCCTAAACTTTTGGCACCGTGCCTAAACTTTTGGCACCGTGCCTCAACGTGCCTAAATTTTTGGCACCGTGCCTAAACTTTTGGCACCGTGCCTAAACTTTTGGCACGTGCCTAAACTTTTGGCACCGTGCCTAAACTTTTGGCACCGTGCCTCAACGTGCCTAAATTTTTGGCACCGTGCCTAAACTTTTGGCACCGTGCCTAAACTTTTGGCACGTGCCTAAACTTTTGGCACCGTGCCTAAACTTTTGGCACCTTGCCTAAACTTTTGGCACCTTGCCTAAACTTTTGGCACGTGCCTAAACTTTTGGCACGTGCCTAAACTTTTGGCACCTTGCCTAAACTTTTGGCACCGTGCCTAAACTTTTGGCACCGTGCCTAAACTTTTGACACCGTGCCTAAACTTTTGGCACCGTGCCTGAACTTTTGGCACGTGCCTAAACTTTTGGCACGTGCCTAAACTTTTGGCACCGTGCCTAAACTTTTGGCACGTGTTTAAACTTTTGACACCGTGCCTAAACTTTTGGCACGTGCCTAAACTTTTGGCACGTGCCTAAACTTTTGGCACGTGCCTAAACTTTTGACACCGTGCCTAAACTTTTGGCACGTGCCTAAACTTTTGGCACGTGCCTAAACTTTTGGCACGTGCCTAAACTTTTGGCACCGTGCCTAAACTTTTGGCACGTGTTTAAACTTTTGACACCGTGCCTAAACTTTTGGCACCGTGCCTAAACTTTTGGCACGTGTTTAAACTTTTGACACCGTGCCTAAACTTTTGGCACGTGCCTAAACTTTTGGCACGTGCCTAAACTTCTGGCACGTGCCTAAACTTTTGACACCGTGCCTAAACTTTTGGCACGTGCCTAAACTTTTGGCACGTGCCTAAACTTTTGGCACCGTGCCTAAACTTTTGGCACGTGCCTAAACTTTTGGCACCGTGCCTCAACGTGCCTAAACTTTTGGCACGTGCCTAAACTTTTGGCACCGTGCCTAAACTTTTGGCACCGTGCCTAAACTTTTGGCACGTGCCTAAACTTTTGACACCGTGCCTAGACTTTTGGCACGTGCCTAAACTTTTGGCACCTTGCCTAAACTTTTGGCACCGTGCCTGAACTTTTGGCACGTGCCTAAACTTTTGGCACGTGCCTAAACTTTTGGCACCTTGCCTAAACTTTTGGCACCGTGCCTGAACTTTTGGCACGTGCCTAAACTTTTGGCACCGTGCCTCAACGTGCCTAAACTTTTGGCACGTGCCTAAACTTTTGGCACCTTGCCTAAACTTTTGGCACCGTGCCTGAACTTTTGGCACGTGCCTAAACTTTTGGCACGTGCCTAAACTTTTGGCACCTTGCCTAAACTTTTGGCACCGTGCCTAAACTTTTGACACCGTGCCTAAACTTTTGGCACCGTGCCTGAACTTTTGGCACGTGCCTAAACTTTTGGCACGTGCCTAAACTTTTGGCACCGTGCCTAAACTTTTGGCACGTGCCTAAACTTTTGGCACCGTGCCTAAACTTTTGGCACCGTGCCTAAACTTTTGGCACGTGCCTAAACTTTTGGCACGTGCCTAAACTTTTGGCACGTGCCTAAACTTTTGGCACGTGCCTAAACTTTTGGCACCGTGCCTGAACTTTTGGCACCGTGCCTGAACTTTTGGCACCGTGCCTAAACTTTTGGCACGTGCCTAAACTTTTGGCACCGTGCCTGAACTTTTGGCACGTGCCTAAACTTTTGGCACGTGCCTAAACATTTGGCACGTGCCTAAACATTTGGCACCTTGCCTAAACTTTTGGCACCGTGCCTAAACTTTTGGCACCGTGCCTAAACTTTTGGCACCGTGCCTCAACGTGCCTAAATTTTTGGCACCGTGCCTAAACTTTTGGCACCGTGCCTAAACTTTTGGCACGTGCCTAAACTTTTGGCACCGTGCCTAAACTTTTGGCACCGTGCCTCAACGTGCCTAAATTTTTGGCACCGTGCCTAAACTTTTGGCACCGTGCCTAAACTTTTGGCACGTGCCTAAACTTTTGGCACCGTGCCTAAACTTTTGGCACCTTGCCTAAACTTTTGGCACCTTGCCTAAACTTTTGGCACGTGCCTAAACTTTTGGCACGTGCCTAAACTTTTGGCACCTTGCCTAAACTTTTGGCACCGTGCCTAAACTTTTGGCACCGTGCCTAAACTTTTGACACCGTGCCTAAACTTTTGGCACCGTGCCTGAACTTTTGGCACGTGCCTAAACTTTTGGCACGTGCCTAAACTTTTGGCACCGTGCCTAAACTTTTGGCACGTGTTTAAACTTTTGACACCGTGCCTAAACTTTTGGCACGTGCCTAAACTTTTGGCACGTGCCTAAACTTTTGGCACGTGCCTAAACTTTTGACACCGTGCCTAAACTTTTGGCACGTGCCTAAACTTTTGGCACGTGCCTAAACTTTTGGCACGTGCCTAAACTTTTGGCACCGTGCCTAAACTTTTGGCACGTGTTTAAACTTTTGACACCGTGCCTAAACTTTTGGCACCGTGCCTAAACTTTTGGCACGTGTTTAAACTTTTGACACCGTGCCTAAACTTTTGGCACGTGCCTAAACTTTTGGCACGTGCCTAAACTTCTGGCACGTGCCTAAACTTTTGACACCGTGCCTAAACTTTTGGCACGTGCCTAAACTTTTGGCACGTGCCTAAACTTTTGGCACCGTGCCTAAACTTTTGGCACGTGCCTAAACTTTTGGCACCGTGCCTCAACGTGCCTAAACTTTTGGCACGTGCCTAAACTTTTGGCACCGTGCCTAAACTTTTGGCACCGTGCCTAAACTTTTGGCACGTGCCTAAACTTTTGACACCGTGCCTAGACTTTTGGCACGTGCCTAAACTTTTGGCACCTTGCCTAAACTTTTGGCACCGTGCCTGAACTTTTGGCACGTGCCTAAACTTTTGGCACGTGCCTAAACTTTTGGCACCTTGCCTAAACTTTTGGCACCGTGCCTGAACTTTTGGCACGTGCCTAAACTTTTGGCACCGTGCCTCAACGTGCCTAAACTTTTGGCACGTGCCTAAACTTTTGGCACCGTGCCTAAACTTTTGGCACCGTGCCTAAACTTTTGGCACGTGCCTAAACTTTTGGCACCGTGCCTAAACTTTTGGCACCTTGCCTAAACTTTTGGCACCTTGCCTAAACTTTTGGCACCGTGCCTAAACTTTTGGCACGTGCCTAAACTTTTGGCACGTGCCTAAACTTTTGGCACCGTGCCTAAACTTTTGGCACGTGTTTAAACTTTTGACACCGTGCCTAAACTTTTGGCACCGTGCCTCAACGTGCCTAAATTTTTGGCACCGTGCCTAAACTTTTGGCACCGTGCCTAAACTTTTGGCACGTGCCTAAACTTTTGGCACCGTGCCTAAACTTTTGGCACGTGCCTAAACTTTTGGCACGTGCCTGAACTTTTGGCACCGTGCCTAAACTTTTGGCACCGTGCCTAAACTTTTGACACCGTGCCTAGACTTTTGGCACCGTGCCTCAACGTGCCTAAACTTTTGGCACGTGCCTAAACTTTTGGCACCGTGCCTGAACTTTTGGCACCGTGCCTAAACTTTTGGCACGTGCCTAAACTTTTGGCACCGTGCCTAAACTTTTGGCACCGTGCCTAAACTTTTGGCACGTGCCTAAACTTTTGGCACGTGCCTAAACTTTTGGCACGTGCCTAAACTTTTGGCACGTGCCTAAACTTTTGGCACCGTGCCTGAACTTTTGGCACCGTGCCTGAACTTTTGGCACCGTGCCTAAACTTTTGGCACGTGCCTAAACTTTTGGCACCGTGCCTGAACTTTTGGCACGTGCCTAAACTTTTGGCACGTGCCTAAACATTTGGCACGTGCCTAAACATTTGGCACCTTGCCTAAACTTTTGGCACCGTGCCTAAACTTTTGGCACCGTGCCTAAACTTTTGGCACCGTGCCTCAACGTGCCTAAATTTTTGGCACCGTGCCTAAACTTTTGGCACCGTGCCTAAACTTTTGGCACGTGCCTAAACTTTTGGCACCGTGCCTAAACTTTTGGCACCGTGCCTCAACGTGCCTAAATTTTTGGCACCGTGCCTAAACTTTTGGCACCGTGCCTAAACTTTTGGCACGTGCCTAAACTTTTGGCACCGTGCCTAAACTTTTGGCACCTTGCCTAAACTTTTGGCACCTTGCCTAAACTTTTGGCACGTGCCTAAACTTTTGGCACGTGCCTAAACTTTTGGCACCTTGCCTAAACTTTTGGCACCGTGCCTAAACTTTTGGCACCGTGCCTAAACTTTTGACACCGTGCCTAAACTTTTGGCACCGTGCCTGAACTTTTGGCACGTGCCTAAACTTTTGGCACGTGCCTAAACTTTTGGCACCGTGCCTAAACTTTTGGCACGTGTTTAAACTTTTGACACCGTGCCTAAACTTTTGGCACGTGCCTAAACTTTTGGCACGTGCCTAAACTTTTGGCACGTGCCTAAACTTTTGACACCGTGCCTAAACTTTTGGCACGTGCCTAAACTTTTGGCACGTGCCTAAACTTTTGGCACGTGCCTAAACTTTTGGCACCGTGCCTAAACTTTTGGCACGTGTTTAAACTTTTGACACCGTGCCTAAACTTTTGGCACCGTGCCTAAACTTTTGGCACGTGTTTAAACTTTTGACACCGTGCCTAAACTTTTGGCACGTGCCTAAACTTTTGGCACGTGCCTAAACTTCTGGCACGTGCCTAAACTTTTGACACCGTGCCTAAACTTTTGGCACGTGCCTAAACTTTTGGCTTGTGCCTAAACTTTTGGCACCGTGCCTAAACTTTTGGCACGTGCCTAAACTTTTGGCACCGTGCCTCAACGTGCCTAAACTTTTGGCACGTGCCTAAACTTTTGGCACCGTGCCTAAACTTTTGGCACCGTGCCTAAACTTTTGGCACGTGCCTAAACTTTTGACACCGTGCCTAGACTTTTGGCACGTGCCTAAACTTTTGGCACCTTGCCTAAACTTTTGGCACCGTGCCTGAACTTTTGGCACGTGCCTAAACTTTTGGCACGTGCCTAAACTTTTGGCACCTTGCCTAAACT